>OZ024931.1:72789175-75730425 GCA_964017235.1 Sabellastarte sp. h YS-2021
GGAAACTCAGTTTATATCAAAGAATGAATTTGTATTAGGCTGGCCAACTCGAGGGCCACATTAAAAAATTTTTTTTTTCAGGTGGAAAATGTCAAGTATATCATAATATTGTCAATCTGAAGCCCAAATTTAATTTCATGCATATTCTAATAATTAATGAGGATATTTTAGGCGCATTTGGAGCATTACATGTCTGAAAAGAAATTATTTCACCAAAATATTGTTCTAAATATAGCCAAAAATAGATGTAAATCAGCCCTACATATGTATTTCTAAAGGAACACACTACTAAAATCCATTTCAGGGGCGACTCCTGTGTGAATCAATATGGTTTTCAACCTTAAATCTACCTTAATTGAGAATATATCAGCATTTCCTGATACAGCCATCTGAGGCTGTATTTTCGCCTTCCTGGACCGAATATGACACATATGACATAACTGGTATACCAGATGTAATCTTAAAACCTATGCAGTTAGATTTAGTATGTGGCAAGTGATTCTTAGGCCAAATTTCAGACTTATAGACCAACATTTGGTAATGGTTTGGGCTGATTTACATCTATTTTTGGCTATATTTAGAACAATATCTTGGTGAAATAATTTCTTTTCAGACATGTAATGCTCCAAATGCGCCTAAAATATCCTCATTAATTATTAGAATATGCATGAAATTAAATTTGGGCTTCAGATTGACAATATTATGATATACTTGACATTTTCCACCTGAGGAGTGACATGGGCACCCCTCACACCCCGGAAATTGAAATTCTTAATGTGGCCCTCGAGTTGGCCAGCCTAATACAAATTCATTCTTTGATATAAACTGAGTTTCCTGTAAAAATTTCAGCCAGATTGACCAACTTTAAGGGGTGGTTTGGGCTGATCTGGCATTTGATGCATCCCTCGCCAACTACACTCCCTGAACCTGCACTTTGGGCTACATATGTATTTCTAAAGGAACACACTACTAAAATCCATTTCAGGGGCGACTCCTGTGTGAATCAATATGGTTTTCAACCTTAAATCTACCTTAATTGAGAATATATCAGCATTTCCTGATACAGCCATCTGAGGCTGTATTTTCGCCTTCCTGGACCCAATATGACACATATGACATAACTGGTATACCAGATGCAATCTTAAAACCTATGCAGTCAGATTTAGTATGTGGCAAGTGATTTTTAGGCCAAATTTCAGACTTATAGACCAACATTTGGTAATGGTTTGGGCTGATTTACATCTATTTTTGGCTATATTTAGAACAATATTTTGGTGAAATAATTTCTTTTCAGACATGTAATGCTCCAAATGCGCCTAAAATATCCTCATTAATTATTAGAATATGCATGAAATTAAATTTGGGCTTCAGATTGACAATATTATGATATACTTGACATTTTCCACCTGAGGGGTGACATGGGCACCCCTCACACCCCGGAAATTGAAATTTTTAATGTGGCCCTCGAGTTGGCCAGCCTAATACAAATTCATTCTTTGATATAAATTGAGTTTCCTGTAAAAATTTCAGCCAGATTGACCAACTTTAAGGGGTGGTTTGGGCTGATCTGGCATTTGATGCATCCCTCGCCAACTACACTCCCTGAACCTGCACTTTGGGCTACATATGTATTTCTAAAGGAACACACTACTAAAATCCATTTCAGGGGCGACTCCTGTGTGAATCAATATGGTTTTCAACCTTAAATCTACCTTAATTGAGAATATATCAGCATTTCCTGATACAGCCATCTGAGGCTGTATTTTCGCCTTCCTGGACCGAATATGACACATATGACATAACTGGTATACCAGATGTAATCTTAAAACCTATGCAGTTAGATTTAGTATGTGGCAAGTGATTCTTAGGCCAAATTTCAGACTTATAGACCAACATTTGGTAATGGTTTGGGCTGATTTACATCTATTTTTGGCTATATTTAGAACAATATTTTGGTGAAATAATTTCTTTTCAGACATGTAATGCTCCAAATGCGCCTAAAATATCCTCATTAATTATTAGAATATGCATGAAATTAAATTTGGGCTTCAGATTGACAATATTATGATTTACTTGACATTTTCCACCTGAGGGGTGACATGGGCACCCCTCACACCCCGGAAATTGAAATTTTTAATGTGGCCCTCGAGTTGGCCAGCCTAATACAAATTCATTCTTTGATATAAACTGAGTTTCCTGTAAAAATTTCAGCCAGATTGACCAACTTTAAGGGGTCGTTTGGGCTGATCTGGCATTTGATGCATCCCTCGCCAACTACACTCCCTGAACCTGCACTTTGGGCTACATATGTATTTCTAAAGGAACACACTACTAAAATCCATTTCAGGGGCGACTCCTGTGTGAATCAATATGGTTTTCAACCTTAAATCTACCTTAATTGAGAATATATCAGCATTTCCTGATACAGCCATCTGAGGCTGTATTTTCGCCTTCCTGGACCCAATATAACACATATGACATAACTGGTATACCAGATGTAATCTTAAAACCTATGCAGTTAGATTTAGTATGTGGCAAGTGATTTTTAGGCCAAATTTCAGACTTATAGACCAACATTTGGTAGTGGTTTGGGCTGATTTACATCTATTTTTGGCTATATTTAGAACAATATTTTGGTGAAATAATTTCTTTTCAGACATGTAATGCTCCAAATGCGCCTACAATATCCTCATTAATTATTAGAATATGCATGAAATTAAATTTGGGCTTCAGATTGACAATATTATGATATACTTGACATTTTCCACCTGAGGGGTGACATGGGCACCCCTCACACCCCGGAAATTGAAATTTTTAATGTGGCCCTCGAGTTGGCCAGCCTAATACAAATTCATTCTTTGATATAAATTGAGTTTCCTGTAAAAATTTCAGCCAGATTGACCAACTTTAAGGGGTGGTTTGGGCTGATCTGGCATTTGATGCATCCCTCGCCAACTACACTCCCTGAACCTGCACTTTGGGCTACATATGTATTTCTAAAGGAACACACTACTAAAATCCATTTCAGGGGCGACTCCTGTGTGAATCAATATGGTTTTCAACCTTAAATCTACCTTAATTGAGAATATATCAGCATTTCCTGATACAGCCATCTGAGGCTGTATTTTCGCCTTCCTGGACCGAATATGACACATATGACATAACTGGTATACCAGATGTAATCTTAAAACCTATGCAGTTAGATTTAGTATGTGGCAAGTGATTCTTAGGCCAAATTTCAGACTTATAGACCAACATTTGGTAATGGTTTGGGCTGATTTACATCTATTTTTGGCTATATTTAGAACAATATTTTGGTGAAATAATTTCTTTTCAGACATGTAATGCTCCAAATGCGCCTAAAATATCCTCATTAATTATTAGAATATGCATGAAATTAAATTTGGGCTTCAGATTGACAATATTATGATTTACTTGACATTTTCCACCTGAGGGGTGACATGGGCACCCCTCACACCCCGGAAATTGAAATTTTTAATGTGGCCCTCGAGTTGGCCAGCCTAATACAAATTCATTCTTTGATATAAACTGAGTTTCCTGTAAAAATTTCAGCCAGATTGACCAACTTTAAGGGGTCGTTTGGGCTGATCTGGCATTTGATGCATCCCTCGCCAACTACACTCCCTGAACCTGCACTTTGGGCTACATATGTATTTCTAAAGGAACACACTACTAAAATCCATTTCAGGGGCGACTCCTGTGTGAATCAATATGGTTTTCAACCTTAAATCTACCTTAATTGAGAATATATCAGCATTTCCTGATACAGCCATCTGAGGCTGTATTTTCGCCTTCCTGGACCCAATATAACACATATGACATAACTGGTATACCAGATGTAATCTTAAAACCTATGCAGTTAGATTTAGTATGTGGCAAGTGATTTTTAGGCCAAATTTCAGACTTATAGACCAACATTTGGTAGTGGTTTGGGCTGATTTACATCTATTTTTGGCTATATTTAGAACAATATTTTGGTGAAATAATTTCTTTTCAGACATGTAATGCTCCAAATGCGCCTACAATATCCTCATTAATTATTAGAATATGCATGAAATTAAATTTGGGCTTCAGATTGACAATATTATGATATACTTGACATTTTCCACCTGAGGGGTGACATGGGCACCCCTCACACCCCGGAAATTGAAATTTTTAATGTGGCCCTCGAGTTGGCCAGCCTAATACAAATTCATTCTTTGATATAAATTGAGTTTCCTGTAAAAATTTCAGCCAGATTGACCAACTTTAAGGGGTGGTTTGGGCTGATCTGGCATTTGATGCATCCCTCGCCAACTACACTCCCTGAACCTGCACTTTGGGCTACATATGTATTTCTAAAGGAACACACTACTAAAATCCATTTCAGGGGCGACTCCTGTGTGAATCAATATGGTTTTCAACCTTAAATCTACCTTAATTGAGAATATATCAGCATTTCCTGATACAGCCATCTGAGGCTGTATTTTCGCTTTCCTGGACCGAATATGACACATATGACATAACTGGTATACCAGATGTAATCTTAAAACCTATGCAGTCAGATTTAGTATGTGGCAAGTGATTTTTAGGCCAAATTTCAGACTTATAGACCAACATTTGGTAATGGTTTGGGCTGATTTACATCTATTTTTGGCTATATTTAGAACAATATTTTGGTGAAATAATTTCTTTTCAGACATGTAATGCTCCAAATGCGCCTAAAATATCCTCATTAATTATTAGAATATGCATGAAATTAAATTTGGGCTTCAGATTGACAATATTATGATATACTTGACATTTTCCACCTGAGGGGTGACATGGGCACCCCTCACACCCCGCAAATTGAAATTTTTAATGTGGCCCTCGAGTTGGCCAGCCTAATACAAATTCATTCTTTGATATAAACTGAGTTTCCTGTAAAAATTTCAGCCAGATTGACCAACTTTAAGGGGTGGTTTGGGCTGATCTGGCATTTGATGCATCCCTCGCCAACTACACTCCCTGAACCTGCACTTTGGGCTACATATGTATTTCTAAAGGAACACACTACTAAAATCCATTTCAGGGGCGACTCCTGTGTGAATCAATATGGTTTTCAACCTTAAATCTACCTTAATTGAGAATATATCAGCATTTCCTGATACAGCCATCTGAGGCTGTATTTTCGCCTTCCTGGACCGAATATGACACATATGACATAACTGGTATACCAGATGTAATCTTAAAACCTATGCAGTTAGATTTAGTATGTGGCAAGTGATTCTTAGGCCAAATTTCAGACTTATAGACCAACATTTGGTAATGGTTTGGGCTGATTTACATCTATTTTTGGCTATATTTAGAACAATATTTTGGTGAAATAATTTCTTTTCAGACATGTAATGCTCCAAATGCGCCTAAAATATCCTCATTAATTATTAGAATATGCATGAAATTAAATTTGGGCTTCAGATTGACAATATTATGATATACTTGACATTTTCCACCTGAGGGGTGACATGGGCACCCCTCACACCCCGGAAATTGAAATTTTTAATGTGGCCCTCGAGTTGGCCAGCCTAATACAAATTCATTCTTTGATATAAACTGAGTTTCCTGTAAAAATTTCAGCCAGATTGACCAACTTTAAGGGGTCGTTTGGGCTGATCTGGCATTTGATGCATCCCTCGCCAACTACACTCCCTGAACCTGCACTTTGGGCTACATATGTATTTCTAAAGGAACACACTACTAAAATCCATTTCAGGGGCGACTCCTGTGTGAATCAATATGGTTTTCAACCTTAAATCTACCTTAATTGAGAATATATCAGCATTTCCTGATACAGCCATCTGAGGCTGTATTTTCGCCTTCCTGGACCCAATATAACACATATGACATAACTGGTATACCAGATGTAATCTTAAAACCTATGCAGTTAGATTTAGTATGTGGCAAGTGATTTTTAGGCCAAATTTCAGACTTATAGACCAACATTTGGTAGTGGTTTGGGCTGATTTACATCTATTTTTGGCTATATTTAGAACAATATTTTGGTGAAATAATTTCTTTTCAGACATGTAATGCTCCAAATGCGCCTACAATATCCTCATTAATTATTAGAATATGCATGAAATTAAATTTGGGCTTCAGATTGACAATATTATGATATACTTGACATTTTCCACCTGAGGGGTGACATGGGCACCCCTCACACCCCGCAAATTGAAATTTTTAATGTGGCCCTCGAGTTGGCCAGCCTAATACAAATTCATTCTTTGATATAAACTGAGTTTCCTGTAAAAATTTCAGCCAGATTGACCAACTTTAAGGGGTGGTTTGGGCTGATCTGGCATTTGATGCATCCCTCGCCAACTACACTCCCTGAACCTGCACTTTGGGCTACATATGTATTTCTAAAGGAACACACTACTAAAATCCATTTCAGGGGCGACTCCTGTGTGAATCAATATGGTTTTCAACCTTAAATCTACCTTAATTGAGAATATATCAGCATTTCCTGATACAGCCATCTGAGGCTGTATTTTCGCCTTCCTGGACCGAATATGACACATATGACATAACTGGTATACCAGATGTAATCTTAAAACCTATGCAGTTAGATTTAGTATGTGGCAAGTGATTCTTAGGCCAAATTTCAGACTTATAGACCAACATTTGGTAATGGTTTGGGCTGATTTACATCTATTTTTGGCTATATTTAGAACAATATTTTGGTGAAATAATTTCTTTTCAGACATGTAATGCTCCAAATGCGCCTAAAATATCCTCATTAATTATTAGAATATGCATGAAATTAAATTTGGGCTTCAGATTGACAATATTATGATATACTTGACATTTTCCACCTGAGGGGTGACATGGGCACCCCTCACACCCCGGAAATTGAAATTTTTAATGTGGCCCTCGAGTTGGCCAGCCTAATACAAATTCATTCTTTGATATAAATTGAGTTTCCTGTAAAAATTTCAGCCAGATTGACCAACTTTAAGGGGTGGTTTGGGCTGATCTGGCATTTGATGCATCCCTCGCCAACTACACTCCCTGAACCTGCACTTTGGGCTACATATGTATTTCTAAAGGAACACACTACTAAAATCCATTTCAGGGGCGACTCCTGTGTGAATCAATATGGTTTTCAACCTTAAATCTACCTTAATTGAGAATATATCAGCATTTCCTGATACAGCCATCTGAGGCTGTATTTTCGCCTTCCTGGACCGAATATGACACATATGACATAACTGGTATACCAGATGTAATCTTAAAACCTATGCAGTTAGATTTAGTATGTGGCAAGTGATTTTTAGGCCAAATTTCAGACTTATAGACCAACATTTGGTAGAGGTTTGGGCTGATTTACATCTATTTTTGGCTATATTTAGAACAATATTTTGGTGAAATAATTTCTTTTCAGACATGTAATGCTCCAAATGCGCCTACAATATCCTCATTAATTATTAGAATATGCATGAAATTAAATTTGGGCTTCAGATTGACAATATTATGATATACTTGACATTTTCCACCTGAGCGGTGACATGGGCACCCCTCACACCCCGGAAATTGAAATTTTTAATGTGGCCCTCGAGTTGGCCAGCCTAATACAAATTCATTCTTTGATATAAATTGAGTTTCCTGTAAAAATTTCAGCCAGATTGACCAACTTTAAGGGGTGGTTTGGGCTGATCTGGCATTTGATGCATCCCTCGCCAACTACACTCCCTGAACCTGCACTTTGGGCTACATATGTATTTCTAAAGGAACACACTACTAAAATCCATTTCAGGGGCGACTCCTGTGTGAATCAATATGGTTTTCAACCTTAAATCTACCTTAATTGAGAATATATCAGCATTTCCTGATACAGCCATCTGAGGCTGTATTTTCGCCTTCCTGGACCGAATATGACACATATGACATAACTGGTATACCAGATGTAATCTTAAAACCTATGCAGTCAGATTTAGTATGTGGCAAGTGATTTTTAGGCCAAATTTCAGACTTATAGACCAACATTTGGTAATGGTTTGGGCTGATTTACATCTATTTTTGGCTATATTTAGAACAATATTTTGGTGAAATAATTTCTTTTCAGACATGTAATGCTCCAAATGCGCCTACAATATCCTCATTAATTATTAGAATATGCATGAAATTAAATTTGGGCTTCAGATTGACAATATTATGATATACTTGACATTTTCCACCTGAGCGGTGACATGGGCACCCCTCACACCCCGGAAATTGAAATTTTTAATGTGGCCCTCGAGTTGGCCAGCCTAATACAAATTCATTCTTTGATATAAACTGAGTTTCCTGTAAAAATTTCAGCCAGATTGACCAACTTTAAGGGGTCGTTTGGGCTGATCTGGCATTTGATGCATCCCTCGCCAACTACACTCCCTGAACCTGCACTTTGGGCTACATATGTATTTCTAAAGGAACACACTACTAAAATCCATTTCAGGGGCGACTCCTGTGTGAATCAATATGGTTTTCAACCTTAAATCTACCTTAATTGAGAATATATCAGCATTTCCTGATACAGCCATCTGAGGCTGTATTTTCGCCTTCCTGGACCCAATATAACACATATGACATAACTGGTATACCAGATGTAATCTTAAAACCTATGCAGTTAGATTTAGTATGTGGCAAGTGATTTTTAGGCCAAATTTCAGACTTATAGACCAACATTTGGTAGTGGTTTGGGCTGATTTACATCTATTTTTGGCTATATTTAGAACAATATTTTGGTGAAATAATTTCTTTTCAGACATGTAATGCTCCAAATGCGCCTACAATATCCTCATTAATTATTAGAATATGCATGAAATTAAATTTGGGCTTCAGATTGACAATATTATGATATACTTGACATTTTCCACCTGAGGGGTGACATGGGCACCCCTCACACCCCGCAAATTGAAATTTTTAATGTGGCCCTCGAGTTGGCCAGCCTAATACAAATTCATTCTTTGATATAAACTGAGTTTCCTGTAAAAATTTCAGCCAGATTGACCAACTTTAAGGGGTGGTTTGGGCTGATCTGGCATTTGATGCATCCCTCGCCAACTACACTCCCTGAACCTGCACTTTGGGCTACATATGTATTTCTAAAGGAACACACTACTAAAATCCATTTCAGGGGCGACTCCTGTGTGAATCAATATGGTTTTCAACCTTAAATCTACCTTAATTGAGAATATATCAGCATTTCCTGATACAGCCATCTGAGGCTGTATTTTCGCCTTCCTGGACCCAATATAACACATATGACATAACTGGTATACCAGATGTAATCTTAAAACCTATGCAGTTAGATTTAGTATGTGGCAAGTGATTTTTAGGCCAAATTTCAGACTTATAGACCAACATTTGGTAGTGGTTTGGGCTGATTTACATCTATTTTTGGCTATATTTAGAACAATATTTTGGTGAAATAATTTCTTTTCAGACATGTAATGCTCCAAATGCGCCTACAATATCCTCATTAATTATTAGAATATGCATGAAATTAAATTTGGGCTTCAGATTGACAATATTATGATATACTTGACATTTTCCACCTGAGCGGTGACATGGGCACCCCTCACACCCCGGAAATTGAAATTTTTAATGTGGCCCTCGAGTTGGCCAGCCTAATACAAATTCATTCTTTGATATAAATTGAGTTTCCTGTAAAAATTTCAGCCAGATTGACCAACTTTAAGGGGTGGTTTGGGCTGATCTGGCATTTGATGCATCCCTCGCCAACTACACTCCCTGAACCTGCACTTTGGGCTACATATGTATTTCTAAAGGAACACACTACTAAAATCCATTTCAGGGGCGACTCCTGTGTGAATCAATATGGTTTTCAACCTTAAATCTACCTTAATTGAGAATATATCAGCATTTCCTGATACAGCCATCTGAGGCTGTATTTTCGCCTTCCTGGACCGAATATGACACATATGACATAACTGGTATACCAGATGTAATCTTAAAACCTATGCAGTCAGATTTAGTATGTGGCAAGTGATTTTTAGGCCAAATTTCAGACTTATAGACCAACATTTGGTAATGGTTTGGGCTGATTTACATCTATTTTTGGCTATATTTAGAACAATATTTTGGTGAAATAATTTCTTTTCAGACATGTAATGCTCCAAATGCGCCTACAATATCCTCATTAATTATTAGAATATGCATGAAATTAAATTTGGGCTTCAGATTGACAATATTATGATATACTTGACATTTTCCACCTGAGCGGTGACATGGGCACCCCTCACACCCCGGAAATTGAAATTTTTAATGTGGCCCTCGAGTTGGCCAGCCTAATACAAATTCATTCTTTGATATAAACTGAGTTTCCTGTAAAAATTTCAGCCAGATTGACCAACTTTAAGGGGTCGTTTGGGCTGATCTGGCATTTGATGCATCCCTCGCCAACTACACTCCCTGAACCTGCACTTTGGGCTACATATGTATTTCTAAAGGAACACACTACTAAAATCCATTTCAGGGGCGACTCCTGTGTGAATCAATATGGTTTTCAACCTTAAATCTACCTTAATTGAGAATATATCAGCATTTCCTGATACAGCCATCTGAGGCTGTATTTTCGCCTTCCTGGACCCAATATAACACATATGACATAACTGGTATACCAGATGTAATCTTAAAACCTATGCAGTTAGATTTAGTATGTGGCAAGTGATTTTTAGGCCAAATTTCAGACTTATAGACCAACATTTGGTAGTGGTTTGGGCTGATTTACATCTATTTTTGGCTATATTTAGAACAATATTTTGGTGAAATAATTTCTTTTCAGACATGTAATGCTCCAAATGCGCCTACAATATCCTCATTAATTATTAGAATATGCATGAAATTAAATTTGGGCTTCAGATTGACAATATTATGATATACTTGACATTTTCCACCTGAGGGGTGACATGGGCACCCCTCACACCCCGCAAATTGAAATTTTTAATGTGGCCCTCGAGTTGGCCAGCCTAATACAAATTCATTCTTTGATATAAACTGAGTTTCCTGTAAAAATTTCAGCCAGATTGACCAACTTTAAGGGGTGGTTTGGGCTGATCTGGCATTTGATGCATCCCTCGCCAACTACACTCCCTGAACCTGCACTTTGGGCTACATATGTATTTCTAAAGGAACACACTACTAAAATCCATTTCAGGGGCGACTCCTGTGTGAATCAATATGGTTTTCAACCTTAAATCTACCTTAATTGAGAATATATCAGCATTTCCTGATACAGCCATCTGAGGCTGTATTTTCGCCTTCCTGGACCCAATATAACACATATGACATAACTGGTATACCAGATGTAATCTTAAAACCTATGCAGTTAGATTTAGTATGTGGCAAGTGATTTTTAGGCCAAATTTCAGACTTATAGACCAACATTTGGTAGTGGTTTGGGCTGATTTACATCTATTTTTGGCTATATTTAGAACAATATTTTGGTGAAATAATTTCTTTTCAGACATGTAATGCTCCAAATGCGCCTACAATATCCTCATTAATTATTAGAATATGCATGAAATTAAATTTGGGCTTCAGATTGACAATATTATGATATACTTGACATTTTCCACCTGAGGGGTGACATGGGCACCCCTCACACCCCGCAAATTGAAATTTTTAATGTGGCCCTCGAGTTGGCCAGCCTAATACAAATTCATTCTTTGATATAAACTGAGTTTCCTGTAAAAATTTCAGCCAGATTGACCAACTTTAAGGGGTGGTTTGGGCTGATCTGGCATTTGATGCATCCCTCGCCAACTACACTCCCTGAACCTGCACTTTGGGCTACATATGTATTTCTAAAGGAACACACTACTAAAATCCATTTCAGGGGCGACTCCTGTGTGAATCAATATGGTTTTCAACCTTAAATCTACCTTAATTGAGAATATATCAGCATTTCCTGATACAGCCATCTGAGGCTGTATTTTCGCCTTCCTGGACCGAATATGACACATATGACATAACTGGTATACCAGATGTAATCTTAAAACCTATGCAGTTAGATTTAGTATGTGGCAAGTGATTTTTAGGCCAAATTTCAGACTTATAGACCAACATTTGGTAGAGGTTTGGGCTGATTTACATCTATTTTTGGCTATATTTAGAACAATATTTTGGTGAAATAATTTCTTTTCAGACATGTAATGCTCCAAATGCGCCTACAATATCCTCATTAATTATTAGAATATGCATGAAATTAAATTTGGGCTTCAGATTGACAATATTATGATATACTTGACATTTTCCACCTGAGCGGTGACATGGGCACCCCTCACACCCCGGAAATTGAAATTTTTAATGTGGCCCTCGAGTTGGCCAGCCTAATACAAATTCATTCTTTGATATAAATTGAGTTTCCTGTAAAAATTTCAGCCAGATTGACCAACTTTAAGGGGTGGTTTGGGCTGATCTGGCATTTGATGCATCCCTCGCCAACTACACTCCCTGAACCTGCACTTTGGGCTACATATGTATTTCTAAAGGAACACACTACTAAAATCCATTTCAGGGGCGACTCCTGTGTGAATCAATATGGTTTTCAACCTTAAATCTACCTTAATTGAGAATATATCAGCATTTCCTGATACAGCCATCTGAGGCTGTATTTTCGCCTTCCTGGACCGAATATGACACATATGACATAACTGGTATACCAGATGTAATCTTAAAACCTATGCAGTCAGATTTAGTATGTGGCAAGTGATTTTAGGCCAAATTTCAGACTTATAGACCAACATTTGGTAATGGTTTGGGCTGATTTACATCTATTTTTGGCTATATTTAGAACAATATTTTGGTGAAATAATTTCTTTTCAGACATGTAATGCTCCAAATGCGCCTAAAATATCCTCATTAATTATTAGAATATGCATGAAATTAAATTTGGGCTTCAGATTGACAATATTATGATATACTTGACATTTTCCACCTGAGGGGTGACATGGGCACCCCTCACACCCCGGAAATTGAAATTTTTAATGTGGCCCTCGAGTTGGCCAGCCTAATACAAATTCATTCTTTGATATAAACTGAGTTTCCTGTAAAAATTTCAGCCAGATTGACCAACTTTAAGGGGTGGTTTGGGCTGATCTGGCATTTGATGCATCCCTCGCCAACTACACTCCCTGAACCTGCACTTTGGGCTACATATGTATTTCTAAAGGAACACACTACTAAAATCCATTTCAGGGGCGACTCCTGTGTGAATCAATATGGTTTTCAACCTTAAATCTACCTTAATTGAGAATATATCAGCATTTCCTGATACAGCCATCTGAGGCTGTATTTTCGCCTTCCTGGACCCAATATAACACATATGACATAACTGGTATACCAGATGTAATCTTAAAACCTATGCAGTTAGATTTAGTATGTGGCAAGTGATTTTTAGGCCAAATTTCAGACTTATAGACCAACATTTGGTAGTGGTTTGGGCTGATTTACATCTATTTTTGGCTATATTTAGAACAATATTTTGGTGAAATAATTTCTTTTCAGACATGTAATGCTCCAAATGCGCCTACAATATCCTCATTAATTATTAGAATATGCATGAAATTAAATTTGGGCTTCAGATTGACAATATTATGATATACTTGACATTTTCCACCTGAGGGGTGACATGGGCACCCCTCACACCCCGCAAATTGAAATTTTTAATGTGGCCCTCGAGTTGGCCAGCCTAATACAAATTCATTCTTTGATATAAACTGAGTTTCCTGTAAAAATTTCAGCCAGATTGACCAACTTTAAGGGGTGGTTTGGGCTGATCTGGCATTTGATGCATCCCTCGCCAACTACACTCCCTGAACCTGCACTTTGGGCTACATATGTATTTCTAAAGGAACACACTACTAAAATCCATTTCAGGGGCGACTCCTGTGTGAATCAATATGGTTTTCAACCTTAAATCTACCTTAATTGAGAATATATCAGCATTTCCTGATACAGCCATCTGAGGCTGTATTTTCGCCTTCCTGGACCGAATATGACACATATGACATAACTGGTATACCAGATGTAATCTTAAAACCTATGCAGTTAGATTTAGTATGTGGCAAGTGATTTTTAGGCCAAATTTCAGACTTATAGACCAACATTTGGTAGAGGTTTGGGCTGATTTACATCTATTTTTGGCTATATTTAGAACAATATTTTGGTGAAATAATTTCTTTTCAGACATGTAATGCTCCAAATGCGCCTACAATATCCTCATTAATTATTAGAATATGCATGAAATTAAATTTGGGCTTCAGATTGACAATATTATGATATACTTGACATTTTCCACCTGAGCGGTGACATGGGCACCCCTCACACCCCGGAAATTGAAATTTTTAATGTGGCCCTCGAGTTGGCCAGCCTAATACAAATTCATTCTTTGATATAAATTGAGTTTCCTGTAAAAATTTCAGCCAGATTGACCAACTTTAAGGGGTGGTTTGGGCTGATCTGGCATTTGATGCATCCCTCGCCAACTACACTCCCTGAACCTGCACTTTGGGCTACATATGTATTTCTAAAGGAACACACTACTAAAATCCATTTCAGGGGCGACTCCTGTGTGAATCAATATGGTTTTCAACCTTAAATCTACCTTAATTGAGAATATATCAGCATTTCCTGATACAGCCATCTGAGGCTGTATTTTCGCCTTCCTGGACCGAATATGACACATATGACATAACTGGTATACCAGATGTAATCTTAAAACCTATGCAGTCAGATTTAGTATGTGGCAAGTGATTTTTAGGCCAAATTTCAGACTTATAGACCAACATTTGGTAATGGTTTGGGCTGATTTACATCTATTTTTGGCTATATTTAGAACAATATTTTGGTGAAATAATTTCTTTTCAGACATGTAATGCTCCAAATGCGCCTACAATATCCTCATTAATTATTAGAATATGCATGAAATTAAATTTGGGCTTCAGATTGACAATATTATGATATACTTGACATTTTCCACCTGAGCGGTGACATGGGCACCCCTCACACCCCGGAAATTGAAATTTTTAATGTGGCCCTCGAGTTGGCCAGCCTAATACAAATTCATTCTTTGATATAAATTGAGTTTCCTGTAAAAATTTCAGCCAGATTGACCAACTTTAAGGGGTGGTTTGGGCTGATCTGGCATTTGATGCATCCCTCGCCAACTACACTCCCTGAACCTGCACTTTGGGCTACATATGTATTTCTAAAGGAACACACTACTAAAATCCATTTCAGGGGCGACTCCTGTGTGAATCAATATGGTTTTCAACCTTAAATCTACCTTAATTGAGAATATATCAGCATTTCCTGATACAGCCATCTGAGGCTGTATTTTCGCCTTCCTGGACCGAATATGACACATATGACATAACTGGTATACCAGATGTAATCTTAAAACCTATGCAGTCAGATTTAGTATGTGGCAAGTGATTTTTAGGCCAAATTTCAGACTTATAGACCAACATTTGGTAATGGTTTGGGCTGATTTACATCTATTTTTGGCTATATTTAGAACAATATTTTGGTGAAATAATTTCTTTTCAGACATGTAATGCTCCAAATGCGCCTAAAATATCCTCATTAATTATTAGAATATGCATGAAATTAAATTTGGGCTTCAGATTGACAATATTATGATATACTTGACATTTTCCACCTGAGGGGTGACATGGGCACCCCTCACACCCCGGAAATTGAAATTTTTAATGTGGCCCTCGAGTTGGCCAGCCTAATACAAATTCATTCTTTGATATAAACTGAGTTTCCTGTAAAAATTTCAGCCAGATTGACCAACTTTAAGGGGTGGTTTGGGCTGATCTGGCATTTGATGCATCCCTCGCCAACTACACTCCCTGAACCTGCACTTTGGGCTGCATATGTATTTCTAAAGGAACACACTACTAAAATCCATTTCAGGGGCGACTCCTGTGTGAATCAATATGGTTTTCAACCTTAAATCTACCTTAATTGAGAATATATCAGCATTTCCTGATACAGCCATCTGAGGCTGTATTTTCGCCTTCCTGGACCGAATATGACACATATGACATAACTGGTATACCAGATGTAATCTTAAAACCTATGCAGTTAGATTTAGTATGTGGCAAGTGATTCTTAGGCCAAATTTCAGACTTATAGACCAACATTTGGTAATGGTTTGGGCTGATTTACATCTATTTTTGGCTATATTTAGAACAATATTTTGGTGAAATAATTTCTTTTCAGACATGTAATGCTCCAAATGCGCCTAAAATATCCTCATTAATTATTAGAATATGCATGAAATTAAATTTGGGCTTCAGATTGACAATATTATGATATACTTGACATTTTCGACCTGAGGGGTGACATGGGCACCCCTCACACCCCGGAAATTGAAATTTTTAATGTGGCCCTCGAGTTGGCCAGCCTAATACAAATTCATTCTTTGATATAAACTGAGTTTCCTGTAAAAATTTCAGCCAGATTGACCAACTTTAAGGGGTGGTTTGGGCTGATCTGGCATTTGATGCATCCCTCGCCAACTACACTCCCTGAACCTGCACTTTGGGCTACATATGTATTTCTAAAGGAACACACTACTAAAATCCATTTCAGGGGCGACTCCTGTGTGAATCAATATGGTTTTCAACCTTAAATCTACCTTAATTGAGAATATATCAGCATTTCCTGATACAGCCATCTGAGGCTGTATTTTCGCCTTCCTGGACCCAATATAACACATATGACATAACTGGTATACCAGATGTAATCTTAAAACCTATGCAGTTAGATTTAGTATGTGGCAAGTGATTTTTAGGCCAAATTTCAGACTTATAGACCAACATTTGGTAGTGGTTTGGGCTGATTTACATCTATTTTTGGCTATATTTAGAACAATATTTTGGTGAAATAATTTCTTTTCAGACATGTAATGCTCCAAATGCGCCTACAATATCCTCATTAATTATTAGAATATGCATGAAATTAAATTTGGGCTTCAGATTGACAATATTATGATATACTTGACATTTTCCACCTGAGGGGTGACATGGGCACCCCTCACACCCCGGAAATTGAAATTTTTAATGTGGCCCTCGAGTTGGCCAGCCTAATACAAATTCATTCTTTGATATAAATTGAGTTTCCTGTAAAAATTTCAGCCAGATTGACCAACTTTAAGGGGTGGTTTGGGCTGATCTGGCATTTGATGCATCCCTTGCCAACTACACTCCCTGAACCTGCACTTTGGGCTACATATGTATTTCTAAAGGAACACACTACTAAAATCCATTTCAGGGGCGACTCCTGTGTGAATCAATATGGTTTTCAACCTTAAATCTACCTTAATTGAGAATATATCAGCATTTCCTGATACAGCCATCTGAGGCTGTATTTTCGCCTTCCTGGACCGAATATGACACATATGACATAACTGGTATACCAGATGTAATCTTAAAACCTATGCAGTCAGATTTAGTATGTGGCAAGTGATTTTTAGGCCAAATTTCAGACTTATAGACCAACATTTGGTAATGGTTTGGGCTGATTTACATCTATTTTTGGCTATATTTAGAACAATATTTTGGTGAAATAATTTCTTTTCAGACATGTAATGCTCCAAATGCGCCTAAAATATCCTCATTAATTATTAGAATATGCATGAAATTAAATTTGGGCTTCAGATTGACAATATTATGATATACTTGACATTTTCCACCTGTCACCCTCACACCCCGGAAATTGAAATTTTTAATGTGGCCCTCGAGTTGGCCAGCCTAATACAAATTCATTCTTTGATATAAACTGAGTTTCCTGTAAAAATTTCAGCCAGATTGACCAACTTTAAGGGGTGGTTTGGGCTGATCTGGCATTTGATGCATCCCTCGCCAACTACACTCCCTGAACCTGCACTTTGGGCTACATATGTATTTCTAAAGGAACACACTACTAAAATCCATTTCAGGGGCGACTCCTGTGTGAATCAATATGGTTTTCAACCTTAAATCTACCTTAATTGAGAATATATCAGCATTTCCTGATACAGCCATCTGAGGCTGTATTTTCGCCTTCCTGGACCGAATATGACACATATGACATAACTGGTATACCAGATGTAATCTTAAAACCTATGCAGTCAGATTTAGTATGTGGCAAGTGATTTTTAGGCCAAATTTCAGACTTATAGACCAACATTTGGTAATGGTTTGGGCTGATTTACATCTATTTTTGGCTATATTTAGAACAATATTTTGGTGAAATAATTTCTTTTCAGACATGTAATGCTCCAAATGCGCCTACAATATCCTCATTAATTATTAGAATATGCATGAAATTAAATTTGGGCTTCAGATTGACAATATTATGATATACTTGACATTTTCCACCTGAGCGGTGACATGGGCACCCCTCACACCCCGGAAATTGAAATTTTTAATGTGGCCCTCGAGTTGGCCAGCCTAATACAAATTCATTCTTTGATATAAATTGAGTTTCCTGTAAAAATTTCAGCCAGATTGACCAACTTTAAGGGGTGGTTTGGGCTGATCTGGCATTTGATGCATCCCTCGCCAACTACACTCCCTGAACCTGCACTTTGGGCTACATATGTATTTCTAAAGGAACACACTACTAAAATCCATTTCAGGGGCGACTCCTGTGTGAATCAATATGGTTTTCAACCTTAAATCTACCTTAATTGAGAATATATCAGCATTTCCTGATACAGCCATCTGAGGCTGTATTTTCGCCTTCCTGGACCGAATATGACACATATGACATAACTGGTATACCAGATGTAATCTTAAAACCTATGCAGTCAGATTTAGTATGTGGCAAGTGATTTTTAGGCCAAATTTCAGACTTATAGACCAACATTTGGTAATGGTTTGGGCTGATTTACATCTATTTTTGGCTATATTTAGAACAATATTTTGGTGAAATAATTTCTTTTCAGACATGTAATGCTCCAAATGCGCCTACAATATCCTCATTAATTATTAGAATATGCATGAAATTAAATTTGGGCTTCAGATTGACAATATTATGATATACTTGACATTTTCCACCTGAGCGGTGACATGGGCACCCCTCACACCCCGGAAATTGAAATTTTTAATGTGGCCCTCGAGTTGGCCAGCCTAATACAAATTCATTCTTTGATATAAATTGAGTTTCCTGTAAAAATTTCAGCCAGATTGACCAACTTTAAGGGGTGGTTTGGGCTGATCTGGCATTTGATGCATCCCTCGCCAACTACACTCCCTGAACCTGCACTTTGGGCTACATATGTATTTCTAAAGGAACACACTACTAAAATCCATTTCAGGGGCGACTCCTGTGTGAATCAATATGGTTTTCAACCTTAAATCTACCTTAATTGAGAATATATCAGCATTTCCTGATACAGCCATCTGAGGCTGTATTTTCGCCTTCCTGGACCGAATATGACACATATGACATAACTGGTATACCAGATGTAATCTTAAAACCTATGCAGTCAGATTTAGTATGTGGCAAGTGATTTTTAGGCCAAATTTCAGACTTATAGACCAACATTTGGTAATGGTTTGGGCTGATTTACATCTATTTTTGGCTATATTTAGAACAATATTTTGGTGAAATAATTTCTTTTCAGACATGTAATGCTCCAAATGCGCCTAAAATATCCTCATTAATTATTAGAATATGCATGAAATTAAATTTGGGCTTCAGATTGACAATATTATGATATACTTGACATTTTCCACCTGAGGGGTGACATGGGCACCCCTCACACCCCGGAAATTGAAATTTTTAATGTGGCCCTCGAGTTGGCCAGCCTAATACAAATTCATTCTTTGATATAAACTGAGTTTCCTGTAAAAATTTCAGCCAGATTGACCAACTTTAAGGGGTGGTTTGGGCTGATCTGGCATTTGATGCATCCCTCGCCAACTACACTCCCTGAACCTGCACTTTGGGCTACATATGTATTTCTAAAGGAACACACTACTAAAATCCATTTCAGGGGCGACTCCTGTGTGAATCAATATGGTTTTCAACCTTAAATCTACCTTAATTGAGAATATATCAGCATTTCCTGATACAGCCATCTGAGGCTGTATTTTCGCCTTCCTGGACCGAATATGACACATATGACATAACTGGTATACCAGATGTAATCTTAAAACCTATGCAGTTAGATTTAGTATGTGGCAAGTGATTCTTAGGCCAAATTTCAGACTTATAGACCAACATTTGGTAATGGTTTGGGCTGATTAACATCTATTTTTGGCTATATTTAGAACAATATTTTGGTGAAATAATTTCTTTTCAGACATGTAATGCTCCAAATGCGCCTAAAATATCCTCATTAATTATTAGAATATGCATGAAATTAAATTTGGGCTTCAGATTGACAATATTATGATATACTTGACATTTTCGACCTGAGGGGTGACATGGGCACCCCTCACACCCCGGAAATTGAAATTTTTAATGTGGCCCTCGAGTTGGCCAGCCTAATACAAATTCATTCTTTGATATAAACTGAGTTTCCTGTAAAAATTTCAGCCAGATTGACCAACTTTAAGGGGTGGTTTGGGCTGATCTGGCATTTGATGCATCCCTCGCCAACTACACTCCCTGAACCTGCACTTTGGGCTACATATGTATTTCTAAAGGAACACACTACTAAAATCCATTTCAGGGGCGACTCCTGTGTGAATCAATATGGTTTTCAACCTTAAATCTACCTTAATTGAGAATATATCAGCATTTCCTGATACAGCCATCTGAGGCTGTATTTTCGCCTTCCTGGACCCAATATAACACATATGACATAACTGGTATACCAGATGTAATCTTAAAACCTATGCAGTTAGATTTAGTATGTGGCAAGTGATTTTTAGGCCAAATTTCAGACTTATAGACCAACATTTGGTAGTGGTTTGGGCTGATTTACATCTATTTTTGGCTATATTTAGAACAATATTTTGGTGAAATAATTTCTTTTCAGACATGTAATGCTCCAAATGCGCCTACAATATCCTCATTAATTATTAGAATATGCATGAAATTAAATTTGGGCTTCAGATTGACAATATTATGATATACTTGACATTTTCCACCTGAGGGGTGACATGGGCACCCCTCACACCCCGGAAATTGAAATTTTTAATGTGGCCCTCGAGTTGGCCAGCCTAATACAAATTCATTCTTTGATATAAATTGAGTTTCCTGTAAAAATTTCAGCCAGATTGACCAACTTTAAGGGGTGGTTTGGGCTGATCTGGCATTTGATGCATCCCTTGCCAACTACACTCCCTGAACCTGCACTTTGGGCTACATATGTATTTCTAAAGGAACACACTACTAAAATCCATTTCAGGGGCGACTCCTGTGTGAATCAATATGGTTTTCAACCTTAAATCTACCTTAATTGAGAATATATCAGCATTTCCTGATACAGCCATCTGAGGCTGTATTTTCGCCTTCCTGGACCGAATATGACACATATGACATAACTGGTATACCAGATGTAATCTTAAAACCTATGCAGTCAGATTTAGTATGTGGCAAGTGATTTTTAGGCCAAATTTCAGACTTATAGACCAACATTTGGTAATGGTTTGGGCTGATTTACATCTATTTTTGGCTATATTTAGAACAATATTTTGGTGAAATAATTTCTTTTCAGACATGTAATGCTCCAAATGCGCCTAAAATATCCTCATTAATTATTAGAATATGCATGAAATTAAATTTGGGCTTCAGATTGACAATATTATGATATACTTGACATTTTCCACCTGTCACCCTCACACCCCGGAAATTGAAATTTTTAATGTGGCCCTCGAGTTGGCCAGCCTAATACAAATTCATTCTTTGATATAAACTGAGTTTCCTGTAAAAATTTCAGCCAGATTGACCAACTTTAAGGGGTGGTTTGGGCTGATCTGGCATTTGATGCATCCCTCGCCAACTACACTCCCTGAACCTGCACTTTGGGCTACATATGTATTTCTAAAGGAACACACTACTAAAATCCATTTCAGGGGCGACTCCTGTGTGAATCAATATGGTTTTCAACCTTAAATCTACCTTAATTGAGAATATATCAGCATTTCCTGATACAGCCATCTGAGGCTGTATTTTCGCCTTCCTGGACCCAATATAACACATATGACATAACTGGTATACCAGATGTAATCTTAAAACCTATGCAGTTAGATTTAGTATGTGGCAAGTGATTTTTAGGCCAAATTTCAGACTTATAGACCAACATTTGGTAGTGGTTTGGGCTGATTTACATCTATTTTTGGCTATATTTAGAACAATATTTTGGTGAAATAATTTCTTTTCAGACATGTAATGCTCCAAATGCGCCTACAATATCCTCATTAATTATTAGAATATGCATGAAATTAAATTTGGGCTTCAGATTGACAATATTATGATATACTTGACATTTTCCACCTGAGGGGTGACATGGGCACCCCTCACACCCCGGAAATTGAAATTTTTAATGTGGCCCTCGAGTTGGCCAGCCTAATACAAATTCATTCTTTGATATAAATTGAGTTTCCTGTAAAAATTTCAGCCAGATTGACCAACTTTAAGGGGTGGTTTGGGCTGATCTGGCATTTGATGCATCCCTTGCCAACTACACTCCCTGAACCTGCACTTTGGGCTACATATGTATTTCTAAAGGAACACACTACTAAAATCCATTTCAGGGGCGACTCCTGTGTGAATCAATATGGTTTTCAACCTTAAATCTACCTTAATTGAGAATATATCAGCATTTCCTGATACAGCCATCTGAGGCTGTATTTTCGCCTTCCTGGACCGAATATGACACATATGACATAACTGGTATACCAGATGTAATCTTAAAACCTATGCAGTCAGATTTAGTATGTGGCAAGTGATTTTTAGGCCAAATTTCAGACTTATAGACCAACATTTGGTAATGGTTTGGGCTGATTTACATCTATTTTTGGCTATATTTAGAACAATATTTTGGTGAAATAATTTCTTTTCAGACATGTAATGCTCCAAATGCGCCTAAAATATCCTCATTAATTATTAGAATATGCATGAAATTAAATTTGGGCTTCAGATTGACAATATTATGATATACTTGACATTTTCCACCTGTCACCCTCACACCCCGGAAATTGAAATTTTTAATGTGGCCCTCGGGTTGGCCAGCCTAATACAAATTCATTCTTTGATATAAACTGAGTTTCCTGTAAAAATTTCAGCCAGATTGACCAACTTTAAGGGGTGGTTTGGGCTGATCTGGCATTTGATGCATCCCTCGCCAACTACACTCCCTGAACCTGCACTTTGGGCTACATATGTATTTCTAAAGGAACACACTACTAAAATCCATTTCAGGGGCGACTCCTGTGTGAATCAATATGGTTTTCAACCTTAAATCTACCTTAATTGAGAATATATCAGCATTTCCTGATACAGCCATCTGAGGCTGTATTTTCGCCTTCCTGGACCGAATATGACACATATGACATAACTGGTATACCAGATGTAATCTTAAAACCTATGCAGTCAGATTTAGTATGTGGCAAGTGATTTTTAGGCCAAATTTCAGACTTATAGACCAACATTTGGTAATGGTTTGGGCTGATTTACATCTATTTTTGGCTATATTTAGAACAATATTTTGGTGAAATAATTTCTTTTCAGACATGTAATGCTCCAAATGCGCCTAAAATATCCTCATTAATTATTAGAATATGCATGAAATTAAATTTGGGCTTCAGATTGACAATATTATGATATACTTGACATTTTCCACCTGAGGGGTGACATGGGCACCCCTCACACCCCGGAAATTGAAATTTTTAATGTGGCCCTCGAGTTGGCCAGCCTAATACAAATTCATTCTTTGATATAAACTGAGTTTCCTGTAAAAATTTCAGCCAGATTGACCAACTTTAAGGGGTGGTTTGGGCTGATCTGGCATTTGATGCATCCCTCGCCAACTACACTCCCTGAACCTGCACTTTGGGCTACATATGTATTTCTAAAGGAACACACTACTAAAATCCATTTCAGGGGCGACTCCTGTGTGAATCAATATGGTTTTCAACCTTAAATCTACCTTAATTGAGAATATATCAGCATTTCCTGATACAGCTATCTGAGGCTGTATTTTCGCCTTCCTGGACCGAATATGACACATATGACATAACTGGTATACCAGATGTAATCTTAAAACCTATGCAGTTAGATTTAGTATGTGGCAAGTGATTCTTAGGCCAAATTTCAGACTTATAGACCAACATTTGGTAATGGTTTGGGCTGATTTACATCTATTTTTGGCTATATTTAGAACAATATTTTGGTGAAATAATTTCTTTTCAGACATGTAATGCTCCAAATGCGCCTAAAATATCCTCATTAATTATTAGAATATGCATGAAATTAAATTTGGGCTTCAGATTGACAATATTATGATATACTTGACATTTTCCACCTGAGGGGTGACATGGGCACCCCTCACACCCCGGAAATTGAAATTTTTAATGTGGCCCTCGAGTTGGCCAGCCTAATACAAATTCATTCTTTGATATAAATTGAGTTTCCTGTAAAAATTTCAGCCAGATTGACCAACTTTAAGGGGTGGTTTGGGCTGATCTGGCATTTGATGCATCCCTCGCCAACTACACTCCCTGAACCTGCACTTTGGGCTACATATGTATTTCTAAAGGAACACACTACTAAAATCCATTTCAGGGGCGACTCCTGTGTGAATCAATATGGTTTTCAACCTTAAATCTACCTTAATTGAGAATATATCAGCATTTCCTGATACAGCCATCTGAGGCTGTATTTTCGCCTTCCTGGACCGAATATGACACATATGACATAACTGGTATACCAGATGTAATCTTAAAACCTATGCAGTCAGATTTAGTATGTGGCAAGTGATTTTTAGGCCAAATTTCAGACTTATAGACCAACATTTGGTAATGGTTTGGGCTGATTTACATCTATTTTTGGCTATATTTAGAACAATATTTTGGTGAAATAATTTCTTTTCAGACATGTAATGCTCCAAATGCGCCTAAAATATCCTCATTAATTATTAGAATATGCATGAAATTAAATTTGGGCTTCAGATTGACAATATTATGATATACTTGACATTTTCCACCTGAGGGGTGACATGGGCACCCCTCACACCCCGGAAATTGAAATTTTTAATGTGGCCCTCGAGTTGGCCAGCCTAATACAAATTCATTCTTTGATATAAACTGAGTTTCCTGTAAAAATTTCAGCCAGATTGACCAACTTTAAGGGGTGGTTTGGGCTGATCTGGCATTTGATGCATCCCTCGCCAACTACACTCCCTGAACCTGCACTTTGGGCTACATATGTATTTCTAAAGGAACACACTACTAAAATCCATTTCAGGGGCGACTCCTGTGTGAATCAATATGGTTTTCAACCTTAAATCTACCTTAATTGAGAATATATCAGCATTTCCTGATACAGCCATCTGAGGCTGTATTTTCGCCTTCCTGGACCGAATATGACACATATGACATAACTGGTATACCAGATGTAATCTTAAAACCTATGCAGTTAGATTTAGTATGTGGCAAGTGATTCTTAGGCCAAATTTCAGACTTATAGACCAACATTTGGTAATGGTTTGGGCTGATTTACATCTATTTTTGGCTATATTTAGAACAATATTTTGGTGAAATAATTTCTTTTCAGACATGTAATGCTCCAAATGCGCCTAAAATATCCTCATTAATTATTAGAATATGCATGAAATTAAATTTGGGCTTCAGATTGACAATATTATGATATACTTGACATTTTCCACCTGAGGGGTGACATGGGCACCCCTCACACCCCGGAAATTGAAATTTTTAATGTGGCCCTCGAGTTGGCCAGCCTAATACAAATTCATTCTTTGATATAAACTGAGTTTCCTGTAAAAATTTCAGCCAGATTGACCAACTTTAAGGGGTGGTTTGGGCTGATCTGGCATTTGATGCATCCCTCGCCAACTACACTCCCTGAACCTGCACTTTGGGCTACATATGTATTTCTAAAGGAACACACTACTAAAATCCATTTCAGGGGCGACTCCTGTGTGAATCAATATGGTTTTCAACCTTAAATCTACCTTAATTGAGAATATATCAGCATTTCCTGATACAGCCATCTGAGGCTGTATTTTCGCCTTCCTGGACCCAATATAACACATATGACATAACTGGTATACCAGATGTAATCTTAAAACCTATGCAGTCAGATTTAGTATGTGGCAAGTGATTTTTAGGCCAAATTTCAGACTTATAGACCAACATTTGGTAATGGTTTGGGCTGATTTACATCTATTTTTGGCTATATTTAGAACAATATTTTGGTGAAATAATTTCTTTTCAGACATGTAATGCTCCAAATGCGCCTACAATATCCTCATTAATTATTAGAATATGCATGAAATTAAATTTGGGCTTCAGATTGACAATATTATGATATACTTGACATTTTCCACCTGAGCGGTGACATGGGCACCCCTCACACCCCGGAAATTGAAATTTTTAATGTGGCCCTCGAGTTGGCCAGCCTAATACAAATTCATTCTTTGATATAAATTGAGTTTCCTGTAAAAATTTCAGCCAGATTGACCAACTTTAAGGGGTGGTTTGGGCTGATCTGGCATTTGATGCATCCCTCGCCAACTACACTCCCTGAACCTGCACTTTGGGCTACATATGTATTTCTAAAGGAACACACTACTAAAATCCATTTCAGGGGCGACTCCTGTGTGAATCAATATGGTTTTCAACCTTAAATCTACCTTAATTGAGAATATATCAGCATTTCCTGATACAGCCATCTGAGGCTGTATTTTCGCCTTCCTGGACCGAATATGACACATATGACATAACTGGTATACCAGATGTAATCTTAAAACCTATGCAGTCAGATTTAGTATGTGGCAAGTGATTTTTAGGCCAAATTTCAGACTTATAGACCAACATTTGGTAATGGTTTGGGCTGATTTACATCTATTTTTGGCTATATTTAGAACAATATTTTGGTGAAATAATTTCTTTTCAGACATGTAATGCTCCAAATGCGCCTAAAATATCCTCATTAATTATTAGAATATGCATGAAATTAAATTTGGGCTTCAGATTGACAATATTATGATATACTTGACATTTTCCACCTGAGGGGTGACATGGGCACCCCTCACACCCCGGAAATTGAAATTTTTAATGTGGCCCTCGAGTTGGCCAGCCTAATACAAATTCATTCTTTGATATAAACTGAGTTTCCTGTAAAAATTTCAGCCAGATTGACCAACTTTAAGGGGTGGTTTGGGCTGATCTGGCATTTGATGCATCCCTCGCCAACTACACTCCCTGAACCTGCACTTTGGGCTACATATGTATTTCTAAAGGAACACACTACTAAAATCCATTTCAGGGGCGACTCCTGTGTGAATCAATATGGTTTTCAACCTTAAATCTACCTTAATTGAGAATATATCAGCATTTCCTGATACAGCCATCTGAGGCTGTATTTTCGCCTTCCTGGACCGAATATGACACATATGACATAACTGGTATACCAGATGTAATCTTAAAACCTATGCAGTTAGATTTAGTATGTGGCAAGTGATTCTTAGGCCAAATTTCAGACTTATAGACCAACATTTGGTAATGGTTTGGGCTGATTAACATCTATTTTTGGCTATATTTAGAACAATATTTTGGTGAAATAATTTCTTTTCAGACATGTAATGCTCCAAATGCGCCTAAAATATCCTCATTAATTATTAGAATATGCATGAAATTAAATTTGGGCTTCAGATTGACAATATTATGATATACTTGACATTTTCGACCTGAGGGGTGACATGGGCACCCCTCACACCCCGGAAATTGAAATTTTTAATGTGGCCCTCGAGTTGGCCAGCCTAATACAAATTCATTCTTTGATATAAACTGAGTTTCCTGTAAAAATTTCAGCCAGATTGACCAACTTTAAGGGGTGGTTTGGGCTGATCTGGCATTTGATGCATCCCTCGCCAACTACACTCCCTGAACCTGCACTTTGGGCTACATATGTATTTCTAAAGGAACACACTACTAAAATCCATTTCAGGGGCGACTCCTGTGTGAATCAATATGGTTTTCAACCTTAAATCTACCTTAATTGAGAATATATCAGCATTTCCTGATACAGCCATCTGAGGCTGTATTTTCGCCTTCCTGGACCCAATATAACACATATGACATAACTGGTATACCAGATGTAATCTTAAAACCTATGCAGTTAGATTTAGTATGTGGCAAGTGATTTTTAGGCCAAATTTCAGACTTATAGACCAACATTTGGTAGTGGTTTGGGCTGATTTACATCTATTTTTGGCTATATTTAGAACAATATTTTGGTGAAATAATTTCTTTTCAGACATGTAATGCTCCAAATGCGCCTACAATATCCTCATTAATTATTAGAATATGCATGAAATTAAATTTGGGCTTCAGATTGACAATATTATGATATACTTGACATTTTCCACCTGAGGGGTGACATGGGCACCCCTCACACCCCGGAAATTGAAATTTTTAATGTGGCCCTCGAGTTGGCCAGCCTAATACAAATTCATTCTTTGATATAAATTGAGTTTCCTGTAAAAATTTCAGCCAGATTGACCAACTTTAAGGGGTGGTTTGGGCTGATCTGGCATTTGATGCATCCCTTGCCAACTACACTCCCTGAACCTGCACTTTGGGCTACATATGTATTTCTAAAGGAACACACTACTAAAATCCATTTCAGGGGCGACTCCTGTGTGAATCAATATGGTTTTCAACCTTAAATCTACCTTAATTGAGAATATATCAGCATTTCCTGATACAGCCATCTGAGGCTGTATTTTCGCCTTCCTGGACCGAATATGACACATATGACATAACTGGTATACCAGATGTAATCTTAAAACCTATGCAGTCAGATTTAGTATGTGGCAAGTGATTTTTAGGCCAAATTTCAGACTTATAGACCAACATTTGGTAATGGTTTGGGCTGATTTACATCTATTTTTGGCTATATTTAGAACAATATTTTGGTGAAATAATTTCTTTTCAGACATGTAATGCTCCAAATGCGCCTAAAATATCCTCATTAATTATTAGAATATGCATGAAATTAAATTTGGGCTTCAGATTGACAATATTATGATATACTTGACATTTTCCACCTGTCACCCTCACACCCCGGAAATTGAAATTTTTAATGTGGCCCTCGAGTTGGCCAGCCTAATACAAATTCATTCTTTGATATAAACTGAGTTTCCTGTAAAAATTTCAGCCAGATTGACCAACTTTAAGGGGTGGTTTGGGCTGATCTGGCATTTGATGCATCCCTCGCCAACTACACTCCCTGAACCTGCACTTTGGGCTACATATGTATTTCTAAAGGAACACACTACTAAAATCCATTTCAGGGGCGACTCCTGTGTGAATCAATATGGTTTTCAACCTTAAATCTACCTTAATTGAGAATATATCAGCATTTCCTGATACAGCCATCTGAGGCTGTATTTTCGCCTTCCTGGACCGAATATGACACATATGACATAACTGGTATACCAGATGTAATCTTAAAACCTATGCAGTCAGATTTAGTATGTGGCAAGTGATTTTTAGGCCAAATTTCAGACTTATAGACCAACATTTGGTAATGGTTTGGGCTGATTTACATCTATTTTTGGCTATATTTAGAACAATATTTTGGTGAAATAATTTCTTTTCAGACATGTAATGCTCCAAATGCGCCTAAAATATCCTCATTAATTATTACAATATGCATGAAATTAAATTTGGGCTTCAGATTGACAATATTATGATATACTTGACATTTTCCACCTGAGGGGTGACATGGGCACCCCTCACACCCCGGAAATTGAAATTTTTAATGTGGCCCTCGAGTTGGCCAGCCTAATACAAATTCATTCTTTGATATAAACTGAGTTTCCTGTAAAAATTTCAGCCAGATTGACCAACTTTAAGGGGTGGTTTGGGCTGATCTGGCATTTGATGCATCCCTCGCCAACTACACTCCCTGAACCTGCACTTTGGGCTACATATGTATTTCTAAAGGAACACACTACTAAAATCCATTTCAGGGGCGACTCCTGTGTGAATCAATATGGTTTTCAACCTTAAATCTACCTTAATTGAGAATATATCAGCATTTCCTGATACAGCCATCTGAGGCTGTATTTTCGCCTTCCTGGACCGAATATGACACATATGACATAACTGGTATACCAGATGTAATCTTAAAACCTATGCAGTTAGATTTAGTATGTGGCAAGTGATTCTTAGGCCAAATTTCAGACTTATAGACCAACATTTGGTAATGGTTTGGGCTGATTTACATCTATTTTTGGCTATATTTAGAACAATATTTTGGTGAAATAATTTCTTTTCAGACATGTAATGCTCCAAATGCGCCTAAAATATCCTCATTAATTATTAGAATATGCATGAAATTAAATTTGGGCTTCAGATTGACAATATTATGATATACTTGACATTTTCCACCTGAGGGGTGACATGGGCACCCCTCACACCCCGGAAATTGAAATTTTTAATGTGGCCCTCGAGTTGGCCAGCCTAATACAAATTCATTCTTTGATATAAATTGAGTTTCCTGTAAAAATTTCAGCCAGATTGACCAACTTTAAGGGGTGGTTTGGGCTGATCTGGCATTTGATGCATCCCTCGCCAACTACACTCCCTGAACCTGCACTTTGGGCTACATATGTATTTCTAAAGGAACACACTACTAAAATCCATTTCAGGGGCGACTCCTGTGTGAATCAATATGGTTTTCAACCTTAAATCTACCTTAATTGAGAATATATCAGCATTTCCTGATACAGCCATCTGAGGCTGTATTTTCGCCTTCCTGGACCGAATATGACACATATGACATAACTGGTATACCAGATGTAATCTTAAAACCTATGCAGTCAGATTTAGTATGTGGCAAGTGATTTTTAGGCCAAATTTCAGACTTATAGACCAACATTTGGTAATGGTTTGGGCTGATTTACATCTATTTTTGGCTATATTTAGAACAATATTTTGGTGAAATAATTTCTTTTCAGACATGTAATGCTCCAAATGCGCCTAAAATATCCTCATTAATTATTAGAATATGCATGAAATTAAATTTGGGCTTCAGATTGACAATATTATGATATACTTGACATTTTCCACCTGAGGGGTGACATGGGCACCCCTCACACCCCGGAAATTGAAATTTTTAATGTGGCCCTCGAGTTGGCCAGCCTAATACAAATTCATTCTTTGATATAAACTGAGTTTCCTGTAAAAATTTCAGCCAGATTGACCAACTTTAAGGGGTGGTTTGGGCTGATCTGGCATTTGATGCATCCCTCGCCAACTACACTCCCTGAACCTGCACTTTGGGCTACATATGTATTTCTAAAGGAACACACTACTAAAATCCATTTCAGGGGCGACTCCTGTGTGAATCAATATGGTTTTCAACCTTAAATCTACCTTAATTGAGAATATATCAGCATTTCCTGATACAGCCATCTGAGGCTGTATTTTCGCCTTCCTGGACCGAATATGACACATATGACATAACTGGTATACCAGATGTAATCTTAAAACCTATGCAGTTAGATTTAGTATGTGGCAAGTGATTCTTAGGCCAAATTTCAGACTTATAGACCAACATTTGGTAATGGTTTGGGCTGATTTACATCTATTTTTGGCTATATTTAGAACAATATTTTGGTGAAATAATTTCTTTTCAGACATGTAATGCTCCAAATGCGCCTAAAATATCCTCATTAATTATTAGAATATGCATGAAATTAAATTTGGGCTTCAGATTGACAATATTATGATATACTTGACATTTTCCACCTGAGGGGTGACATGGGCACCCCTCACACCCCGGAAATTGAAATTTTTAATGTGGCCCTCGAGTTGGCCAGCCTAATACAAATTCATTCTTTGATATAAACTGAGTTTCCTGTAAAAATTTCAGCCAGATTGACCAACTTTAAGGGGTGGTTTGGGCTGATCTGGCATTTGATGCATCCCTCGCCAACTACACTCCCTGAACCTGCACTTTGGGCTACATATGTATTTCTAAAGGAACACACTACTAAAATCCATTTCAGGGGCGACTCCTGTGTGAATCAATATGGTTTTCAACCTTAAATCTACCTTAATTGAGAATATATCAGCATTTCCTGATACAGCCATCTGAGGCTGTATTTTCGCCTTCCTGGACTCAATATAACACATATGACATAACTGGTATACCAGATGTAATCTTAAAACCTATGCAGTTAGATTTAGTATGTGGCAAGTGATTTTTAGGCCAAATTTCAGACTTATAGACCAACATTTGGTAGTGGTTTGGGCTGATTTACATCTATTTTTGGCTATATTTAGAACAATATTTTGGTGAAATAATTTCTTTTCAGACATGTAATGCTCCAAATGCGCCTACAATATCCTCATTAATTATTAGAATATGCATGAAATTAAATTTGGGCTTCAGATTGACAATATTATGATATACTTGACATTTTCCACCTGAGGGGTGACATGGGCACCCCTCACACCCCGGAAATTGAAATTTTTAATGTGGCCCTCGAGTTGGCCAGCCTAATACAAATTCATTCTTTGATATAAATTGAGTTTCCTGTAAAAATTTCAGCCAGATTGACCAACTTTAAGGGGTGGTTTGGGCTGATCTGGCATTTGATGCATCCCTTGCCAACTACACTCCCTGAACCTGCACTTTGGGCTACATATGTATTTCTAAAGGAACACACTACTAAAATCCATTTCAGGGGCGACTCCTGTGTGAATCAATATGGTTTTCAACCTTAAATCTACCTTAATTGAGAATATATCAGCATTTCCTGATACAGCCATCTGAGGCTGTATTTTCGCCTTCCTGGACCGAATATGACACATATGACATAACTGGTATACCAGATGTAATCTTAAAACCTATGCAGTCAGATTTAGTATGTGGCAAGTGATTTTTAGGCCAAATTTCAGACTTATAGACCAACATTTGGTAATGGTTTGGGCTGATTTACATCTATTTTTGGCTATATTTAGAACAATATTTTGGTGAAATAATTTCTTTTCAGACATGTAATGCTCCAAATGCGCCTAAAATATCCTCATTAATTATTAGAATATGCATGAAATTAAATTTGGGCTTCAGATTGACAATATTATGATATACTTGACATTTTCCACCTGAGGGGTGACATGGGCACCCCTCACACCCCGGAAATTGAAATTTTTAATGTGGCCCTCGAGTTGGCCCGCCTAATACAAATTCATTCTTTGATATAAACTGAGTTTCCTGTAAAAATTTCAGCCAGATTGACCAACTTTAAGGGGTGGTTTGGGCTGATCTGGCATTTGATGCATCCCTCGCCAACTACACTCCCTGAACCTGCACTTTGGGCTACATATGTATTTCTAAAGGAACACACTACTAAAATCCATTTCAGGGGCGACTCCTTTGTGAATCAATATGGTTTTCAACCTTAAATCTACCTTAATTGAGAATATATCAGCATTTCCTGATACAGCCATCTGAGGCTGTATTTTCGCCTTCCTGGACCGAATATGACACATATGACATAACTGGTATACCAGATGTAATCTTAAAACCTATGCAGTTAGATTTAGTATGTGGCAAGTGATTCTTAGGCCAAATTTCAGACTTATAGACCAACATTTGGTAATGGTTTGGGCTGATTTACATCTATTTTTGGCTATATTTAGAACAATATTTTGGTGAAATAATTTCTTTTCAGACATGTAATGCTCCAAATGCGCCTAAAATATCCTCATTAATTATTAGAATATGCATGAAATTAAATTTGGGCTTCAGATTGACAATATTATGATATACTTGACATTTTCCACCTGAGGGGTGACATGGGCACCCCTCACACCCCGGAAATTGAAATTTTTAATGTGGCCCTCGAGTTGGCCAGCCTAATACAAATTCATTCTTTGATATAAACTGAGTTTCCTGTAAAAATTTCAGCCAGATTGACCAACTTTAAGGGGTGGTTTGGGCTGATCTGGCATTTGATGCATCCCTCGCCAACTACACTCCCTGAACCTGCACTTTGGGCTACATATGTATTTCTAAAGGAACACACTACTAAAATCCATTTCAGGGGCGACTCCTGTGTGAATCAATATGGTTTTCAACCTTAAATCTACCTTAATTGAGAATATATCAGCATTTCCTGATACAGCCATCTGAGGCTGTATTTTCGCCTTCCTGGACCCAATATAACACATATGACATAACTGGTATACCAGATGTAATCTTAAAACCTATGCAGTTAGATTTAGTATGTGGCAAGTGATTTTTAGGCCAAATTTCAGACTTATAGACCAACATTTGGTAGTGGTTTGGGCTGATTTACATCTATTTTTGGCTATATTTAGAACAATATTTTGGTGAAATAATTTCTTTTCAGACATGTAATGCTCCAAATGCGCCTACAATATCCTCATTAATTATTAGAATATGCATGAAATTAAATTTGGGCTTCAGATTGACAATATTATGATATACTTGACATTTTCCACCTGAGGGGTGACATGGGCACCCCTCACACCCCGGAAATTGAAATTTTTAATGTGGCCCTCGAGTTGGCCAGCCTAATACAAATTCATTCTTTGATATAAACTGAGTTTCCTGTAAAAATTTCAGCCAGATTGACCAACTTTAAGGGGTGGTTTGGGCTGATCTGGCATTTGATGCATCCCTCGCCAACTACACTCCCTGAACCTGCACTTTGGGCTACATATGTATTTCTAAAGGAACACACTACTAAAATCCATTTCAGGGGCGACTCCTGTGTGAATCAATATGGTTTTCAACCTTAAATCTACCTTAATTGAGAATATATCAGCATTTCCTGATACATCCATCTGAGGCTGTATTTTCGCCTTCCTGGACCCAATATGACACATATGACATAACTGGTATACCAGATGCAATCTAAAATCCTATGCAGTCAGATTTAGTATGTGGCAAGTGATTTTTAGGCCAAATTTCAGACTTATAGACCAACATTTGGTAATGGTTTGGGCTGATTTACATCTATTTTTGGCTATATTTAGAACAATATTTTGGTGAAATAATTTCTTTTCAGACATGTAATGCTCCAAATGCGCCTAAAATATCCTCATTAATTATTAGAATATGCATGAAATTAAATTTGGGCTTCAGATTGACAATATTGTGATATACTTGACATTTTCCACCTGAGGGGTGACATGGGCACCCCTCACACCCCGGAAATTGAAATTTTTAATGTGGCCCTCGAGTTGGCCAGCCTAATACAAATTCATTCTTTGATATAAATTGAGTTTCCTGTAAAAATTTCAGCCAGATTGACCAACTTTAAGGGGTGGTTTGGGCTGATCTGGCATTTGATGCATCCCTCGCCAACTACACTCCCTGAACCTGCACTTTGGGCTACATATGTATTTCTAAAGGAACACACTACTAAAATCCATTTCAGGGGCGACTCCTGTGTGAATCAATATGGTTTTCAACCTTAAATCTACCTTAATTGAGAATATATCAGCATTTCCTGATACAGCCATCTGAGGCTGTATTTTCGCCTTCCTGGACCGAATATGACACATATGACATAACTGGTATACCAGATGTAATCTTAAAACCTATGCAGTTAGATTTAGTATGTGGCAAGTGATTCTTAGGCCAAATTTCAGACTTATAGACCAACATTTGGTAATGGTTTGGGCTGATTTACATCTATTTTTGGCTATATTTAGAACAATATTTTGGTGAAATAATTTCTTTTCAGACATGTAATGCTCCAAATGCGCCTAAAATATCCTCATTAATTATTAGAATATGCATGAAATTAAATTTGGGCTTCAGATTGACAATATTATGATATACTTGACATTTTCCACCTGAGGGGTGACATGAGCACCCCTCACACCCCGGAAATTGAAATTTTTAATGTGGCCCTCGAGTTGGCCAGCCTAATACAAATTCATTCTTTGATATAAACTGAGTTTCCTGTAAAAATTTCAGCCAGATTGATCAACTTTAAGGGGTGGTTTGGGCTGATCTGGCATTTGATGCATCCCTCGCCAACTACACTCCCTGAACCTGCACTTTGGGCTACATATGTATTTCTAAAGGAACACACTACTAAAATCCATTTCAGGGGCGACTCCTGTGTGAATCAATATGGTTTTCAACCTTAAATCTACCTTAATTGAGAATATATCAGCATTTCCTGATACAGCCATCTGAGGCTGTATTTTCGCCTTCCTGGACCGAATATGACACATATGACATAACTGGTATACCAGATGTAATCTTAAAACCTATGCAGTTAGATTTAGTATGTGGCAAGTGATTCTTAGGCCAAATTTCAGACTTATAGACCAACATTTGGTAATGGTTTGGGCTGATTTACATCTATTTTTGGCTATATTTAGAACAATATTTTGGTGAAATAATTTCTTTTCAGACATGTAATGCTCCAAATGCGCCTAAAATATCCTCATTAATTATTAGAATATGCATGAAATTAAATTTGGGCTTCAGATTGACAATATTATGATATACTTGACATTTTCCACCTGAGGGGTGACATGGGCACCCCTCACACCCCGGAAATTGAAATTTTTAATGTGGCCCTCGAGTTGGCCAGCCTAATACAAATTCATTCTTTGATATAAACTGAGTTTCCTGTAAAAATTTCAGCCAGATTGACCAACTTTAAGGGGTGGTTTGGGCTGATCTGGCATTTGATGCATCCCTCGCCAACTACACTCCCTGAACCTGCACTTTGGGCTACATATGTATTTCTAAAGGAACACACTACTAAAATCCATTTCAGGGGCGACTCCTGTGTGAATCAATATGGTTTTCAACCTTAAATCTACCTTAATTGAGAATATATCAGCATTTCCTGATACAGCCATCTGAGGCTGTATTTTCGCCTTCCTGGACCCAATATAACACATATGACATAACTGGTATACCAGATGTAATCTTAAAACCTATGCAGTTAGATTTAGTATGTGGCAAGTGATTTTTAGGCCAAATTTCAGACTTATAGACCAACATTTGGTAGTGGTTTGGGCTGATTTACATCTATTTTTGGCTATATTTAGAACAATATTTTGGTGAAATAATTTCTTTTCAGACATGTAATGCTCCAAATGCGCCTACAATATCCTCATTAATTATTAGAATATGCATGAAATTAAATTTGGGCTTCAGATTGACAATATTATGATATACTTGACATTTTCCACCTGAGGGGTGACATGGGCACCCCTCACACCCCGGAAATTGAAATTTTTAATGTGGCCCTCGAGTTGGCCAGCCTAATACAAATTCATTCTTTGATATAAACTGAGTTTCCTGTAAAAATTTCAGCCAGATTGACCAACTTTAAGGGGTGGTTTGGGCTGATCTGGCATTTGATGCATCCCTCGCCAACTACACTCCCTGAACCTGCACTTTGGGCTACATATGTATTTCTAAAGGAACACACTACTAAAATCCATTTCAGGGGCGACTCCTGTGTGAATCAATATGGTTTTCAACCTTAAATCTACCTTAATTGAGAATATATCAGCATTTCCTGATACAGCCATCTGAGGCTGTATTTTCGCCTTCCTGGACCCAATATGACACATATGACATAACTGGTATACCAGATGCAATCTAAAATCCTATGCAGTCAGATTTAGTATGTGGCAAGTGATTTTTAGGCCAAATTTCAGACTTATAGACCAACATTTGGTAATGGTTTGGGCTGATTTACATCTATTTTTGGCTATATTTAGAACAATATTTTGGTGAAATAATTTCTTTTCAGACATGTAATGCTCCAAATGCGCCTAAAATATCCTCATTAATTATTAGAATATGCATGAAATTAAATTTGGGCTTCAGATTGACAATATTGTGATATACTTGACATTTTCCACCTGAGGGGTGACATGGGCACCCCTCACACCCCGGAAATTGAAATTTTTAATGTGGCCCTCGAGTTGGCCAGCCTAATACAAATTCATTCTTTGATATAAATTGAGTTTCCTGTAAAAATTTCAGCCAGATTGACCAACTTTAAGGGGTGGTTTGGGCTGATCTGGCATTTGATGCATCCCTCGCCAACTACACTCCCTGAACCTGCACTTTGGGCTACATATGTATTTCTAAAGGAACACACTACTAAAATCCATTTCAGGGGCGACTCCTGTGTGAATCAATATGGTTTTCAACCTTAAATCTACCTTAATTGAGAATATATCAGCATTTCCTGATACAGCCATCTGAGGCTGTATTTTCGCCTTCCTGGACCGAATATGACACATATGACATAACTGGTATACCAGATGTAATCTTAAAACCTATGCAGTTAGATTTAGTATGTGGCAAGTGATTCTTAGGCCAAATTTCAGACTTATAGACCAACATTTGGTAATGGTTTGGGCTGATTTACATCTATTTTTGGCTATATTTAGAACAATATTTTGGTGAAATAATTTCTTTTCAGACATGTAATGCTCCAAATGCGCCTAAAATATCCTCATTAATTATTAGAATATGCATGAAATTAAATTTGGGCTTCAGATTGACAATATTATGATATACTTGACATTTTCCACCTGAGGGGTGACATGAGCACCCCTCACACCCCGGAAATTGAAATTTTTAATGTGGCCCTCGAGTTGGCCAGCCTAATACAAATTCATTCTTTGATATAAACTGAGTTTCCTGTAAAAATTTCAGCCAGATTGATCAACTTTAAGGGGTGGTTTGGGCTGATCTGGCATTTGATGCATCCCTCGCCAACTACACTCCCTGAACCTGCACTTTGGGCTACATATGTATTTCTAAAGGAACACACTACTAAAATCCATTTCAGGGGCGACTCCTGTGTGAATCAATATGGTTTTCAACCTTAAATCTACCTTAATTGAGAATATATCAGCATTTCCTGATACAGCCATCTGAGGCTGTATTTTCGCCTTCCTGGACCCAATATAACACATATGACATAACTGGTATACCAGATGTAATCTTAAAACCTATGCAGTTAGATTTAGTATGTGGCAAGTGATTTTTAGGCCAAATTTCAGACTTATAGACCAACATTTGGTAGTGGTTTGGGCTGATTTACATCTATTTTGGGCTATATTTAGAACAATATTTTGGTGAAATAATTTCTTTTCAGACATGTAATGCTCCAAATGCGCCTACAATATCCTCATTAATTATTAGAATATGCATGAAATTAAATTTGGGCTTCAGATTGACAATATTATGATATACTTGACATTTTCCACCTGAGGGGTGACATGGGCACCCCTCACACCCCGCAAATTGAAATTTTTAATGTGGCCCTCGAGTTGGCCAGCCTAATACAAATTCATTCTTTGATATAAACTGAGTTTCCTGTAAAAATTTCAGCCAGATTGACCAACTTTAAGGGGTGGTTTGGGCTGATCTGGCATTTGATGCATCCCTCGCCAACTACACTCCCTGAACCTGCACTTTGGGCTACATATGTATTTCTAAAGGAACACACTACTAAAATCCATTTCAGGGGCGACTCCTGTGTGAATCAATATGGTTTTCAACCTTAAATCTACCTTAATTGAGAATATATCAGCATTTCCTGATACAGCCATCTGAGGCTGTATTTTCGCCTTCCTGGACCCAATATGACACATATGACATAACTGGTATACCAGATGTAATCTTAAAACCTATGCAGTCAGATTTAGTATGTGGCAAGTGATTTTTAGGCCAAATTTCAGACTTATAGACCAACATTTGGTAATGGTTTGGGCTGATTTACATCTATTTTTGGCTATATTTAGAACAATATTTTGGTGAAATAATTTCTTTTCAGACATGTAATGCTCCAAATGCGCCTAAAATATCCTCATTAATTATTAGAATATGCATGAAATTAAATTTGGGCTTCAGATTGACAATATTATGATATACTTGACATTTTCCACCTGAGGGGTGACATGGGCACCCCTCACACCCCGCAAATTGAAATTTTTAATGTGGCCCTCGAGTTGGCCAGCCTGATACATATTCATTCTTTGATATAAACTGAGTTTCCTGTAAAAATTTCAGCCAGATTGACCAACTTTAAGGGGTGGTTTGGGCTGATCTGGCATTTGATGCATCCCTCGCCAACTACACTCCCTGAACCTGCACTTTGGGCTACATATGTATTTCTAAAGGAACACACTACTAAAATCCATTTCAGGGGCGACTCCTGTGTGAATCAATATGGTTTTCAACCTAAAATCTACCTTAATTGAGAATATATCAGCATTTCCTGATACAGCCATCTGAGGCTGTATTTTCGCCTTCCTGGACCGAATATGACACATATGACATAACTGGTATACCAGATGTAATCTTAAAACCTATGCAGTTAGATTTAGTATGTGGCAAGTGATTCTTAGGCCAAATTTCAGACTTATAGACCAACATTTGGTAATGGTTTGGGCTGATTTACATCTATTTTTGGCTATATTTAGAACAATATTTTGGTGAAATAATTTCTTTTCAGACATGTAATGCTCCAAATGCGCCTAAAATATCCTCATTAATTATTAGAATATGCATGAAATTAAATTTGGGCTTCAGATTGACAATATTATGATATACTTGACATTTTCCACCTGAGGGGTGACATGGGCACCCCTCACACCCCGGAAATTGAAATTTTTAATGTGGCCCTCGAGTTGGCCAGCCTAATACAAATTCATTCTTTGATATAAACTGAGTTTCCTGTAAAAATTTCAGCCAGATTGACTAACTTTAAGGGGTGGTTTGGGCTGATCTGGCATTTGATGCATCCCTCGCCAACTACACTCCCTGAACCTGCACTTTGGGCTACATATGTATTTCTAAAGGAACACACTACTAAAATCCATTTCAGGGGCGACTCCTGTGTGAATCAATATGGTTTTCAACCTTAAATCTACCTTAATTGAGAATATATCAGCATTTCCTGATACAGCCATCTGAGGCTGTATTTTCGCCTTCCTGGACCCAATATAACACATATGACATAACTGGTATACCAGATGTAATCTTAAAACCTATGCAGTTAGATTTAGTATGTGGCAAGTGATTTTTAGGCCAAATTTCAGACTTATAGACCAACATTTGGTAGTGGTTTGGGCTGATTTACATCTATTTTGGGCTATATTTAGAACAATATTTTGGTGAAATAATTTCTTTTCAGACATGTAATGCTCCAAATGCGCCTACAATATCCTCATTAATTATTAGAATATGCATGAAATTAAATTTGGGCTTCAGATTGACAATATTATGATATACTTGACATTTTCCACCTGAGGGGTGACATGGGCACCCCTCACACCCCGCAAATTGAAATTTTTAATGTGGCCCTCGAGTTGGCCAGCCTAATACAAATTCATTCTTTGATATAAACTGAGTTTCCTGTAAAAATTTCAGCCAGATTGACCAACTTTAAGGGGTGGTTTGGGCTGATCTGGCATTTGATGCATCCCTCGCCAACTACACTCCCTGAACCTGCACTTTGGGCTACATATGTATTTCTAAAGGAACACACTACTAAAATCCATTTCAGGGGCGACTCCTGTGTGAATCAATATGGTTTTCAACCTTAAATCTACCTTAATTGAGAATATATCAGCATTTCCTGATACAGCCATCTGAGGCTGTATTTTCGCCTTCCTGGACCCAATATGACACATATGACATAACTGGTATACCAGATGTAATCTTAAAACCTATGCAGTCAGATTTAGTATGTGGCAAGTGATTTTTAGGCCAAATTTCAGACTTATAGACCAACATTTGGTAATGGTTTGGGCTGATTTACATCTATTTTTGGCTATATTTAGAACAATATTTTGGTGAAATAATTTCTTTTCAGACATGTAATGCTCCAAATGCGCCTAAAATATCCTCATTAATTATTAGAATATGCATGAAATTAAATTTGGGCTTCAGATTGACAATATTATGATATACTTGACATTTTCCACCTGAGGGGTGACATGGGCACCCCTCACACCCCGCAAATTGAAATTTTTAATGTGGCCCTCGAGTTGGCCAGCCTAATACAAATTCATTCTTTGATATAAACTGAGTTTCCTGTAAAAATTTCAGCCAGATTGACCAACTTTAAGGGGTGGTTTGGGCTGATCTGGCATTTGATGCATCCCTCGCCAACTACACTCCCTGAACCTGCACTTTGGGCTACATATGTATTTCTAAAGGAACACACTACTAAAATCCATTTCAGGGGCGACTCCTGTGTGAATCAATATGGATTTCAACCTAAAATCTACCTTAATTGAGAATATATCAGCATTTCCTGATACAGCCATCTGAGGCTGTATTTTCGCCTTCCTGGACCCAATATGACACATATGACATAACTGGTATACCAGATGTAATCTTAAAACCTATGCAGTTAGATTTAGTATGTGGCAAGTGATTCTTAGGCCAAATTTCAGACTTATAGACCAACATTTGGTAATGGTTTGGGCTGATTTACATCTATTTTTGGCTATATTTAGAACAATATTTTGGTGAAATAATTTCTTTTCAGACATGTAATGCTCCAAATGCGCCTAAAATATCCTCATTAATTATTAGAATATGCATGAAATTAAATTTGGGCTTCAGATTGACAATATTATGATATACTTGACATTTTCCACCTGAGGGGTGACATGGGCACCCCTCACACCCCGGAAATTGAAATTTTTAATGTGGCCCTCGAGTTGGCCAGCCTGATACATATTCATTCTTTGATATAAACTGAGTTACCTGTAAAAATTTCAGCCAGATTGACCAACTTTAAGGGGTGGTTTGGGCTGATCTGGCATTTGATGCATCCCTCGCCAACTACACTCCCTGAACCTGCACTTTGGGCTACATATGTATTTCTAAAGGAACACACTACTAAAATCCATTTCAGGGGCGACTCCTGTGTGAATCAATATGGTTTTCAACCTAAAATCTACCTTAATTGAGAATATATCAGCATTTCCTGATACAGCCATCTGAGGCTGTATTTTCGCCTTCCTGGACCGAATATGACACATATGACATAACTGGTATACCAGATGTAATCTTAAAACCTATGCAGTTAGATTTAGTATGTGGCAAGTGATTCTTAGGCCAAATTTCAGACTTATAGACCAACATTTGGTAATGGTTTGGGCTGATTTACATCTATTTTTGGCTATATTTAGAACAATATTTTGGTGAAATAATTTCTTTTCAGACATGTAATGCTCCAAATGCGCCTAAAATATCCTCATTAATTATTAGAATATGCATGAAATTAAATTTGGGCTTCAGATTGACAATATTATGATATACTTGACATTTTCCACCTGAGGGGTGACATGGGCACCCCTCACACCCCGGAAATTGAAATTTTTAATGTGGCCCTCGAGTTGGCCAGCCTAATACAAATTCATTCTTTGATATAAACTGAGTTTCCTGTAAAAATTTCAGCCAGATTGACCAACTTTAAGGGGTGGTTTGGGCTGATCTGGCATTTGATGCATCCCTCGCCAACTACACTCCCTGAACCTGCACTTTGGGCTACATATGTATTTCTAAAGGAACACACTACTAAAATCCATTTCAGGGGCGACTCCTGTGTGAATCAATATGGTTTTCAACCTTAAATCTACCTTAATTGAGAATATATCAGCATTTCCTGATACAGCCATCTGAGGCTGTATTTTCGCCTTCCTGGACCCAATATAACACATATGACATAACTGGTATACCAGATGTAATCTTAAAACCTATGCAGTTAGATTTAGTATGTGGCAAGTGATTTTTAGGCCAAATTTCAGACTTATAGACCAACATTTGGTAGTGGTTTGGGCTGATTTACATCTATTTTGGGCTATATTTAGAACAATATTTTGGTGAAATAATTTCTTTTCAGACATGTAATGCTCCAAATGCGCCTACAATATCCTCATTAATTATTAGAATATGCATGAAATTAAATTTGGGCTTCAGATTGACAATATTATGATATACTTGACATTTTCCACCTGAGGGGTGACATGGGCACCCCTCACACCCCGCAAATTGAAATTTTTAATGTGGCCCTCGAGTTGGCCAGCCTAATACAAATTCATTCTTTGATATAAACTGAGTTTCCTGTAAAAATTTCAGCCAGATTGACCAACTTTAAGGGGTGGTTTGGGCTGATCTGGCATTTGATGCATCCCTCGCCAACTACACTCCCTGAACCTGCACTTTGGGCTACATATGTATTTCTAAAGGAACACACTACTAAAATCCATTTCAGGGGCGACTCCTGTGTGAATCAATATGGTTTTCAACCTTAAATCTACCTTAATTGAGAATATATCAGCATTTCCTGATACAGCCATCTGAGGCTGTATTTTCGCCTTCCTGGACCCAATATGACACATATGACATAACTGGTATACCAGATGTAATCTTAAAACCTATGCAGTCAGATTTAGTATGTGGCAAGTGATTTTTAGGCCAAATTTCAGACTTATAGACCAACATTTGGTAATGGTTTGGGCTGATTTACATCTATTTTTGGCTATATTTAGAACAATATTTTGGTGAAATAATTTCTTTTCAGACATGTAATGCTCCAAATGCGCCTAAAATATCCTCATTAATTATTAGAATATGCATGAAATTAAATTTGGGCTTCAGATTGACAATATTATGATATACTTGACATTTTCCACCTGAGGGGTGACATGGGCACCCCTCACACCCCGGAAATTGAAATTTTTAATGTGGCCCTCGAGTTGGCCAGCCTAATACAAATTCATTCTTTGATATAAACTGAGTTTCCTGTAAAAATTTCAGCCAGATTGACCAACTTTAAGGGGTGGTTTGGGCTGATCTGGCATTTGATGCATCCCTCGCCAACTACACTCCCTGAACCTGCACTTTGGGCTACATATGTATTTCTAAAGGAACACACTACTAAAATCCATTTCAGGGGCGACTCCTGTGTGAATCAATATGGTTTTCAACCTTAAATCTACCTTAATTGAGAATATATCAGCATTTCCTGATACAGCCATCTGAGGCTGTATTTTCGCCTTCCTGGACCGAATATGACACATATGACATAACTGGTATACCAGATGTAATCTTAAAACCTATGCAGTTAGATTTAGTATGTGGCAAGTGATTCTTAGGCCAAATTTCAGACTTATAGACCAACATTTGGTAATGGTTTGGGCTGATTTACATCTATTTTTGGCTATATTTAGAACAATATTTTGGTGAAATAATTTCTTTTCAGACATGTAATGCTCCAAATGCGCCTAAAATATCCTCATTAATTATTAGAATATGCATGAAATTAAATTTGGGCTTCAGATTGACAATATTATGATATACTTGACATTTTCCACCTGAGGGGTGACATGGGCACCCCTCACACCCCGAAAATTGAAATTTTTAATGTGGCCCTCGAGTTGGCCAGCCTAATACAAATTCATTCTTTGATATAAACTGAGTTTCCTGTAAAAATTTCAGCCAGATTGACCAACTTTAAGGGGTGGTTTGGGCTGATCTGGCATTTGATGCATCCCTCGCCAACTACACTCCCTGAACCTGCACTTTGGGCTACATATGTATTTCTAAAGGAACACACTACTAAAATCCATTTCAGGGGCGACTCCTGTGTGAATCAATATGGTTTTCAACCTTAAATCTACCTTAATTGAGAATATATCAGCATTTCCTGATACAGCCATCTGAGGCTGTATTTTCGCCTTCCTGGACCGAATATGACACATATGACATAACTGGTATACCAGATGCAATCTTAAAACCTATGCAGTCAGATTTAGTATGTGGCAAGTGATTTTTAGGCCAAATTTCAGACTTATAGACCAACATTTGGTAATGGTTTGGGCTGATTTACATCTATTTTTGGCTATATTTAGAACAATATTTTGGTGAAATAATTTCTTTTCAGACATGTAATGCTCCAAATGCGCCTAAAATATCCTCATTAATTATTAGAATATGCATGAAATTAAATTTGGGCTTCAGATTGACAATATTATGATATACTTGACATTTTCCACCTGAGGGGTGACATGGGCACCCCTCACACCCCGGAAATTGAAATTTTTAATGTGGCCCTCGAGTTGGCCAGCCTAATACAAATTCATTCTTTGATATAAACTGAGTTTCCTGTAAAAATTTCAGCCAGATTGACCAACTTTAAGGGGTGGTTTGGGCTGATCTGGCATTTGATGCATCCCTCGCCAACTACACTCCCTGAACCTGCACTTTGGGCTACATATGTATTTCTAAAGGAACACACTACTAAAATCCATTTCAGGGGCGACTCCTGTGTGAATCAATATGGTTTTCAACCTTAAATCTACCTTAATTGAGAATATATCAGCATTTCCTGATACAGCCATCTGAGGCTGTATTTTCGCCTTCCTGGACCCAATATGACACATATGACATAACTGGTATACCAGATGCAATCTTAAAACCTATGCAGTCAGATTTAGTATGTGGCAAGTGATTTTTAGGCCAAATTTCAGACTTATAGACCAACATTTGGTAATGGTTTGGGCTGATTTACATCTATTTTTGGCTATATTTAGAACAATATTTTGGTGAAATAATTTCTTTTCAGACATGTAATGCTCCAAATGCGCCTAAAATATCCTCATTAATTATTAGAATATGCATGAAATTAAATTTGGGCTTCAGATTGACAATATTATGATATACTTGACATTTTCCACCTGAGGGGTGACATGGGCACCCCTCACACCCCGGAAATTGAAATTTTTAATGTGGCCCTCGAGTTGGCCAGCCTAATACAAATTCATTCTTTGATATAAACTGAGTTTCCTGTAAAAATTTCAGCCAGATTGACCAACTTTAAGGGGTGGTTTGGGCTGATCTGGCATTTGATGCATCCCTCGCCAACTACACTCCCTGAACCTGCACTTTGGGCTACATATGTATTTCTAAAGGAACACACTACTAAAATCCATTTCAGGGGCGACTCCTGTGTGAATCAATATGGTTTTCAACCTTAAATCTACCTTAATTGAGAATATATCAGCATTTCCTGATACAGCCATCTGAGGCTGTATTTTCGCCTTCCTGGACCCAATATGACACATATGACATAACTGGTATACCAGATGCAATCTTAAAACCTATGCAGTCAGATTTAGTATGTGGCAAGTGATTTTTAGGCCAAATTTCAGACTTATAGACCAACATTTGGTAATGGTTTGGGCTGATTTACATCTATTTTTGGCTATATTTAGAACAATATTTTGGTGAAATAATTTCTTTTCAGACATGTAATGCTCCAAATGCGCCTAAAATATCCTCATTAATTATTAGAATATGCATGAAATTAAATTTGGGCTTCAGATTGACAATATTATGATATACTTGACATTTTCCACCTGAGGGGTGACATGGGCACCCCTCACACCCCGGAAATTGAAATTTTTAATGTGGCCCTCGAGTTGGCCAGCCTAATACAAATTCATTCTTTGATATAAACTGAGTTTCCTGTAAAAATTTCAACCAGATTGACCAACTTTAAGGGGTGGTTTGGGCTGATCTGGCATTTGATGCATCCCTCGCCAACTACACTCCCTGAACCTGCACTTTGGGCTACATATGTATTTCTAAAGGAACACACTACTAAAATCCATTTCAGGGGCGACTCCTGTGTGAATCAATATGGTTTTCAACCTTAAATCTACCTTAATTGAGAATATATCAGCATTTCCTGATACAGCCATCTGAGGCTGTATTTTCGCCTTCCTGGACCCAATATGACACATATGACATAACTGGTATACCAGATGCAATCTTAAAACCTATGCAGTCAGATTTAGTATGTGGCAAGTGATTTTTAGGCCAAATTTCAGACTTATAGACCAACATTTGGTAATGGTTTGGGCTGATTTACATCTATTTTTGGCTATATTTAGAACAATATTTTGGTGAAATAATTTCTTTTCAGACATGTAATGCTCCAAATGCGCCTAAAATATCCTCATTAATTATTAGAATATGCATGAAATTAAATTTGGGCTTCAGATTGACAATATTATGATATACTTGACATTTTCCACCTGAGGGGTGACATGGGCACCCCTCACACCCCGAAAATTGAAATTTTTAATGTGGCCCTCGAGTTGGCCAGCCTAATACAAATTCATTCTTTGATATAAACTGAGTTTCCTGTAAAAATTTCAGCCAGATTGACCAACTTTAAGGGGTGGTTTGGGCTGATCTGGCATTTGATGCATCCCTCGCCAACTACACTCCCTGAACCTGCACTTTGGGCTACATATGTATTTCTAAAGGAACACACTACTAAAATCCATTTCAGGGGCGACTCCTGTGTGAATCAATATGGTTTTCAACCTTAAATCTACCTTAATTGAGAATATATCAGCATTTCCTGATACAGCCATCTGAGGCTGTATTTTCGCCTTCCTGGACCCAATATGACACATATGACATAACTGGTATACCAGATGCAATCTTAAAACCTATGCAGTCAGATTTAGTATGTGGCAAGTGATTTTTAGGCCAAATTTCAGACTTATAGACCAACATTTGGTAATGGTTTGGGCTGATTTACATCTATTTTTGGCTATATTTAGAACAATATTTTGGTGAAATAATTTCTTTTCAGACATGTAATGCTCCAAATGCGCCTAAAATATCCTCATTAATTATTAGAATATGCATGAAATTAAATTTGGGCTTCAGATTGACAATATTATGATATACTTGACATTTTCCACCTGAGGGGTGACATGGGCACCCCTCACACCCCGAAAATTGAAATTTTTAATGTGGCCCTCGAGTTGGCCAGCCTAATACAAATTCATTCTTTGATATAAACTGAGTTTCCTGTAAAAATTTCAGCCAGATTGACCAACTTTAAGGGGTGGTTTGGGCTGATCTGGCATTTGATGCATCCCTCGCCAACTACACTCCCTGAACCTGCACTTTGGGCTACATATGTATTTCTAAAGGAACACACTACTAAAATCCATTTCAGGGGCGACTCCTGTGTGAATCAATATGGTTTTCAACCTTAAATCTACCTTAATTGAGAATATATCAGCATTTCCTGATACAGCCATCTGAGGCTGTATTTTCGCCTTCCTGGACCCAATATAACACATATGACATAACTGGTATACCAGATGTAATCTTAAAACCTATGCAGTTAGATTTAGTATGTGGCAAGTGATTTTTAGGCCAAATTGCAGACTTATAGACCAACATTTGGTAGTGGTTTGGGCTGATTTACATCTATTTTTGGCTATATTTAGAACAATATTTTGGTGAAATAATTTCTTTTCAGACATGTAATGCTCCAAATGCGCCTACAATATCCTCATTAATTATTAGAATATGCATGAAATTAAATTTGGGCTTCAGATTGACAATATTATGATATACTTGACATTTTCCACCTGAGGTGTGACATGGGCACCCCTCACACCCCGGAAATTGAAATTCTTAATGTGGCCCTCGAGTTGGCCAGCCTAATACAAATTCATTCTTTGATATAAATTGAGTTTCCTGTAAAAATTTCAGCCAGATTGACCAACTTTAAGGGGTGGTTTGGGCTGATCTGGCATTTGATGCATCCCTCGCCAACTACACTCCCTAAACCTGCACTTTGGGCTACATATGTATTTCTAAAGGAACACACTACTAAAATCCATTTCAGGGGCGACTCCTGTGTGAATCAATATGGTTTTCAACCTTAAATCTACCTTAATTCAGAATATATCAGCATTTCCTGATACAGCCATCTGAGGCTGTATTTTCGCCTTGCTGGACCCAATATGACACATATGACATAACTGGTATACCAGATGCAATCTTAAAACCTATGCAGTCAGATTTAGTATGTGGCAAGTGATTTTTAGGCCAAATTTCAGACTTATAGACCAACATTTGGTAATGGTTTGGGCTGATTTACATCTATTTTTGGCTATATTTAGAACAATATTTTGGTGAAATAATTTCTTTTCAGACATGTAATGCTCCAAATGCACCTAAAATATCCTCATTAATTATTAGAATATGCATGAAATTAAATTTGGGCTTCAGATTGACAATATTATGATATACTTGACATTTTCCACCTGAGGGGTGACATGGGCACCCCTCACACCCCGGAAATTGAAATTTTTAATGTGGCCCTCGAGTTGGCCAGCCTAATACAAATTCATTCTTTGATATAAACTGAGTTTCCTGTAAACATTTCAGCCAGATTGACCAACTTTAAGGGGTGGTTTGGGCTGATCTGGGATTTGATGCATCCCTCGCCAACTACACTCCCTGAACCTGCACTTTGGGCTACATATGTATTTCTAAAGGAACACACTACTAAAATCCATTTCAGGGGCGACACCTGTGTGAATCAATATGGTTTTCAACCTTAAATCTACCTTAATTGAGAATATATCAGCATTTCCTGATACAGCCATCTGAGGCTGTATTTTCGCCTTCCTGGACCCAATATGACACATATGACATAACTGGTATACCAGATGCAATCTTAAAACCTATGCAGTCAGATTTAGTATGTGGCAAGTGATTTTTAGGCCAAATTTCAGACTTATAGACCAACATTTGGTAATGGTTTGGGCTGATTTACATCTATTTTTGGCTATATTTAGAACAATATTTTGGTGAAATAATTTCTTTTCAGACATGTAATGCTCCAAATGCGCCTAAAATATCCTCATTAATTATTAGAATATGCATGAAATTAAATTTGGGCTTCAGATTGACAATATTATGATATACTTGACATTTTCCACCTGAGGGGTGACATGGGCACCCCTCACACCCCGGAAATTGAAATTTTTAATGTGGCCCTCGAGTTGGCCAGCCTAATACAAATTCATTCTTTGATATAAACTGAGTTTCCTGTAAAAATTTCAGCCAGATTGACCAACTTTAAGGGGTGGTTTGGGCTGATCTGGCATTTGATGCATCCCTCGCCAACTACACTCCCTGAACCTGCACTTTGGGCTACATATGTATTTCTAAAGGAACACACTACTAAAATCCATTTCAGGGGCGACTCCTGTGTGAATCAATATGGTTTTCAACCTTAAATCTACCTTAATTGAGAATATATCAGCATTTCCTGATACAGCCATCTGAGGCTGTATTTTCGCCTTCCTGGACCCAATATGACACATATGACATAACTGGTGTACCAGATGCAATCTTAAAACCTATGCAGTCAGATTTAGTATGTGGCAAGTGATTTTTAGGCCAAATTTCAGACTTATAGACCAACATTTGGTAATGGTTTGGGCTGATTTACATCTATTTTTGGCTATATTTAGAACAATATTTTGGTGAAATAATTTCTTTTCAGACATGTAATGCTCCAAATGCGCCTAAAATATCCTCATTAATTATTAGAATATGCATGAAATTAAATTTGGGCTTCAGATTGACAATATTATGATATACTTGACATTTTCCACCTGAGGGGTGACATGGGCACCCCTCACACCCCGGAAATTGAAATTTTTAATGTGGCCCTCGAGTTGGCCAGCCTAATACAAATTCATTCTTTGATATAAACTGAGTTTCCTGTAAAAATTTCAGCCAGATTGACCAACTTTAAGGGGTGGTTTGGGCTGATCTGGCATTTGATGCATCCCTCGCCAACTACACTCCCTGAACCTGCACTTTGGGCTACATATGTATTTCTAAAGGAACACACTACTAAAATCCATTTCAGGGGCGACTCCTGTGTGAATCAATATGGTTTTCAACCTTAAATCTACCTTAATTGAGAATATATCAGCATTTCCTGATACAGCCATCTGAGGCTGTATTTTCGCCTTCCTGGACCCAATATGACACATATGACATAACTGGTGTACCAGATGCAATCTTAAAACCTATGCAGTCAGATTTAGTATGTGGCAAGTGATTTTTAGGCCAAATTTCAGACTTATAGACCAACATTTGGTAATGGTTTGGGCTGATTTACATCTATTTTTGGCTATATTTAGAACAATATTTTGGTGAAATAATTTCTTTTCAGACATGTAATGCTCCAAATGCGCCTAAAATATCCTCATTAATTATTAGAATATGCATGAAATTAAATTTGGGCTTCAGATTGACAATATTATGATATACTTGACATTTTCCACCTGAGGGGTGACATGGGCACCCCTCACACCCCGGAAATTGAAATTTTTAATGTGGCCCTCGAGTTGGCCAGCCTAATACAAATTCATTCTTTGATATAAACTGAGTTTCCTGTAAAAATTTCAGCCAGATTGACCAACTTTAAGGGGTGGTTTGGGCTGATCTGGCATTTGATGCATCCCTCGCCAACTACACTCCCTGAACCTGCACTTTGGGCTACATATGTATTTCTAAAGGAACACACTACTAAAATCCATTTCAGGGGCGACTCCTGTGTGAATCAATATGGTTTTCAACCTTAAATCTACCTTAATTGAGAATATATCAGCATTTCCTGATACAGCCATCTGAGGCTGTATTTTCGCCTTCCTGGACCGAATATGACACATATGACATAACTGGTATACCAGATGTAATCTTAAAACCTATGCAGTCAGATTTAGTATGTGGCAAGTGATTTTTAGGCCAAATTTCAGACTTATAGACCAACATTTGGTAATGGTTTGGGCTGATTTACATCTATTTTTGGCTATATTTAGAACAATATTTTGGTGAAATAATTTCTTTTCAGACATGTAATGCTCCAAATGCGCCTAAAATATCCTCATTAATTATTAGAATATGCATGAAATTAAATTTGGGCTTCAGATTGACAATATTATGATATACTTGACATTTTCCACCTGAGGGGTGACATGGGCACCCCTCACACCCCGGAAATTGAAATTTTTAATGTGGCCCTCGAGTTGGCCAGCCTAATACAAATTCATTCTTTGATATAAACTGAGTTTCCTGTAAAAATTTCAGCCAGATTGACCAACTTTAAGGGGTGGTTTGGGCTGATCTGGCATTTGATGCATCCCTCGCCAACTACACTCCCTGAACCTGCACTTTGGGCTACATATGTATTTCTAAAGGAACACACTACTAAAATCCATTTCAGGGGCGACTCCTGTGTGAATCAATATGGTTTTCAACCTTAAATCTACCTTAATTGAGAATATATCAGCATTTCCTGATACAGCCATCTGAGGCTGTATTTTCGCCTTCCTGGACCCAATATGACACATATGACATAACTGGTGTACCAGATGCAATCTTAAAACCTATGCAGTCAGATTTAGTATGTGGCAAGTGATTTTTAGGCCAAATTTCAGACTTATAGACCAACATTTGGTAATGGTTTGGGCTGATTTACATCTATTTTTGGCTATATTTAGAACAATATTTTGGTGAAATAATTTCTTTTCAGACATGTAATGCTCCAAATGCGCCTAAAATATCCTCATTAATTATTAGAATATGCATGAAATTAAATTTGGGCTTCAGATTGACAATATTATGATATACTTGACATTTTCCACCTGAGGGGTGACATGGGCACCCCTCACACCCCGGAAATTGAAATTTTTAATGTGGCCCTCGAGTTGGCCAGCCTAATACAAATTCATTCTTTGATATAAACTGAGTTTCCTGTAAAAATTTCAGCCAGATTGACCAACTTTAAGGGGTGGTTTGGGCTGATCTGGCATTTGATGCATCCCTCGCCAACTACACTCCCTGAACCTGCACTTTGGGCTACATATGTATTTCTAAAGGAACACACTACTAAAATCCATTTCAGGGGCGACTCCTGTGTGAATCAATATGGTTTTCAACCTTAAATCTACCTTAATTGAGAATATATCAGCATTTCCTGATACAGCCATCTGAGGCTGTATTTTCGCCTTCCTGGACCGAATATGACACATATGACATAACTGGTATACCAGATGTAATCTTAAAACCTATGCAGTCAGATTTAGTATGTGGCAAGTGATTTTTAGGCCAAATTTCAGACTTATAGACCAACATTTGGTAATGGTTTGGGCTGATTTACATCTATTTTTGGCTATATTTAGAACAATATTTTGGTGAAATAATTTCTTTTCAGACATGTAATGCTCCAAATGCGCCTAAAATATCCTCATTAATTATTAGAATATGCATGAAATTAAATTTGGGCTTCAGATTGACAATATTATGATATACTTGACATTTTCCACCTGAGGGGTGACATGGGCACCCCTCACACCCCGGAAATTGAAATTTTTAATGTGGCCCTCGAGTTGGCCAGCCTAATACAAATTCATTCTTTGATATAAACTGAGTTTCCTGTAAAAATTTCAGCCAGATTGACCAACTTTAAGGGGTGGTTTGGGCTGATCTGGCATTTGATGCATCCCTCGCCAACTACACTCCCTGAACCTGCACTTTGGGCTACATATGTATTTCTAAAGGAACACACTACTAAAATCCATTTCAGGGGCGACTCCTGTGTGAATCAATATGGTTTTCAACCTTAAATCTACCTTAATTGAGAATATATCAGCATTTCCTGATACAGCCATCTGAGGCTGTATTTTCGCCTTCCTGGACCCAATATGACACATATGACATAACTGGTGTACCAGATGCAATCTTAAAACCTATGCAGTCAGATTTAGTATGTGGCAAGTGATTTTTAGGCCAAATTTCAGACTTATAGACCAACATTTGGTAATGGTTTGGGCTGATTTACATCTATTTTTGGCTATATTTAGAACAATATTTTGGTGAAATAATTTCTTTTCAGACATGTAATGCTCCAAATGCGCCTAAAATATCCTCATTAATTATTAGAATATGCATGAAATTAAATTTGGGCTTCAGATTGACAATATTATGATATACTTGACATTTTCCACCTGAGGGGTGACATGGGCACCCCTCACACCCCGGAAATTGAAATTTTTAATGTGGCCCTCGAGTTGGCCAGCCTAATACAAATTCATTCTTTGATATAAACTGAGTTTCCTGTAAAAATTTCAGCCAGATTGACCAACTTTAAGGGGTGGTTTGGGCTGATCTGGCATTTGATGCATCCCTCGCCAACTACACTCCCTGAACCTGCACTTTGGGCTACATATGTATTTCTAAAGGAACACACTACTAAAATCCATTTCAGGGGCGACTCCTGTGTGAATCAATATGGTTTTCAACCTTAAATCTACCTTAATTGAGAATATATCAGCATTTCCTGATACAGCCATCTGAGGCTGTATTTTCGCCTTCCTGGACCCAATATGACACATATGACATAACTGGTGTACCAGATGCAATCTTAAAACCTATGCAGTCAGATTTAGTATGTGGCAAGTGATTTTTAGGCCAAATTTCAGACTTATAGACCAACATTTGGTAATGGTTTGGGCTGATTTACATCTATTTTTGGCTATATTTAGAACAATATTTTGGTGAAATAATTTCTTTTCAGACATGTAATGCTCCAAATGCGCCTAAAATATCCTCATTAATTATTAGAATATGCATGAAATTAAATTTGGGCTTCAGATTGACAATATTATGATATACTTGACATTTTCCACCTGAGGGGTGACATGGGCACCCCTCACACCCCGGAAATTGAAATTTTTAATGTGGCCCTCGAGTTGGCCAGCCTAATACAAATTCATTCTTTGATATAAACTGAGTTTCCTGTAAAAATTTCAGCCAGATTGACCAACTTTAAGGGGTGGTTTGGGCTGATCTGGCATTTGATGCATCCCTCGCCAACTACACTCCCTGAACCTGCACTTTGGGCTACATATGTATTTCTAAAGGAACACACTACTAAAATCCATTTCAGGGGCGACTCCTGTGTGAATCAATATGGTTTTCAACCTTAAATCTACCTTAATTGAGAATATATCAGCATTTCCTGATACAGCCATCTGAGGCTGTATTTTCGCCTTCCTGGACCGAATATGACACATATGACATAACTGGTATACCAGATGTAATCTTAAAACCTATGCAGTCAGATTTAGTATGTGGCAAGTGATTTTTAGGCCAAATTTCAGACTTATAGACCAACATTTGGTAATGGTTTGGGCTGATTTACATCTATTTTTGGCTATATTTAGAACAATATTTTGGTGAAATAATTTCTTTTCAGACATGTAATGCTCCAAATGCGCCTAAAATATCCTCATTAATTATTAGAATATGCATGAAATTAAATTTGGGCTTCAGATTGACAATATTATGATATACTTGACATTTTCCACCTGAGGGGTGACATGGGCACCCCTCACACCCCGCAAATTGAAATTTTTAATGTGGCCCTCGAGTTGGCCAGCCTAATACAAATTCATTCTTTGATATAAACTGAGTTTCCTGTAAAAATTTCAGCCAGATTGACCAACTTTAAGGGGTGGTTTGGGCTGATCTGGCATTTGATGCATCCCTCGCCAACTACACTCCCTGAACCTGCACTTTGGGCTACATATGTATTTCTAAAGGAACACACTACTAAAATCCATTTCAGGGGCGACTCCTGTGTGAATCAATATGGTTTTCAACCTTAAATCTACCTTAATTGAGAATATATCAGCATTTCCTGATACAGCCATCTGAGGCTGTATTTTCGCCTTCCTGGACCGAATATGACACATATGACATAACTGGTATACCAGATGTAATCTTAAAACCTATGCAGTTAGATTTAGTATGTGGCAAGTGATTCTTAGGCCAAATTTCTGACTTATAGACCAACATTTGGTAATGGTTTGGGCTGATTTACATCTATTTTTGGCTATATTTAGAACAATATTTTGGTGAAATAATTTCTTTTCAGACATGTAATGCTCCAAATGCGCCTAAAATATCCTCATTAATTATTAGAATATGCATGAAATTAAATTTGGGCTTCAGATTGACAATATTATGATATACTTGACATTTTCCACCTGAGGGGTGACATGGGCACCCCTCACACCCCGGAAATTGAAATTTTTAATGTGGCCCTCGAGTTGGCCAGCCTAATACAAATTCATTCTTTGATATAAACTGAGTTTCCTGTAAAAATTTCAGCCAGATTGACCAACTTTAAGGGGTCGTTTGGGCTGATCTGGCATTTGATGCATCCCTCGCCAACTACACTCCCTGAACCTGCACTTTGGGCTACATATGTATTTCTAAAGGAACACACTACTAAAATCCATTTCAGGGGCGACTCCTGTGTGAATCAATATGGTTTTCAACCTTAAATCTGCCTTAATTGAGAATATATCAGCATTTCCTGATACAGCCATCTGAGGCTGTATTTTCGCCTTCCTGGACCCAATATAACACATATGACATAACTGGTATACCAGATGTAATCTTAAAACCTATGCAGTTAGATTTAGTATGTGGCAAGTGATTTTTAGGCCAAATTTCAGACTTATAGACCAACATTTGGTAGTGGTTTGGGCTGATTTACATCTATTTTTGGCTATATTTAGAACAATATTTTGGTGAAATAATTTCTTTTCAGACATGTAATGCTCCAAATGCGCATACAATATCCTCATTAATTATTAGAATATGCATGAAATTAAATTTGGGCTTCAGATTGACAATATTATGATATACTTGACATTTTCCACCTGAGGGGTGACATGGGCACCCCTCACACCCCGGAAATTGAAATTTTTAATGTGGCCCTCGAGTTGGCCAGCCTAATACAAATTCATTCTTTGATATAAATTGAGTTTCCTGTAAAAATTTCAGCCAGATTGACCAACTTTAAGGGGTGGTTTGGGCTGATCTGGCATTTGATGCATCCCTCGCCAACTACACTCCCTGAACCTGCACTTTGGGCTACATATGTATTTCTAAAGGAACACACTACTAAAATCCATTTCAGGGGCGACTCCTGTGTGAATCAATATGGTTTTCAACCTTAAATCTACCTTAATTGAGAATATATCAGCATTTCCTGATACAGCCATCTGAGGCTGTATTTTCGCCTTCCTGGACCGAATATGACACATATGACATAACTGGTATACCAGATGTAATCTTAAAACCTATGCAGTCAGATTTAGTATGTGGCAAGTGATTTTTAGGCCAAATTTCAGACTTATAGACCAACATTTGGTAATGGTTTGGGCTGATTTACATCTATTTTTGGCTATATTTAGAACAATATTTTGGTGAAATAATTTCTTTTCAGACATGTAATGCTCCAAATGCGCCTAAAATATCCTCATTAATTATTAGAATATGCATGAAATTAAATTTGGGCTTCAGATTGACAATATTATGATATACTTGACATTTTCCACCTGAGGGGTGACATGGGCACCCCTCACATCCCGCAAATTGAAATTTTTAATGTGGCCCTCGAGTTGGCCAGCCTAATACAAATTCATTCTTTGATATAAACTGAGTTTCCTGTAAAAATTTCAGCCAGATTGACCAACTTTAAGGGGTGGTTTGGGCTGATCTGGCATTTGATGCATCCCTCGCCAACTACACTCCCTGAACCTGCATTTTGGGCTACATATGTATTTCTAAAGGAACACACTACTAAAATCCATTTCAGGGGCGACTCCTGTGTGAATCAATATGGTTTTCAACCTTAAATCTACCTTAATTGAGAATATATCAGCATTTCCTGATACAGCCATCTGAGGCTGTATTTTCGCCTTCCTGGACCGAATATGACACATATGACATAACTGGTATACCAGATGTAATCTTAAAACCTATGCAGTTAGATTTAGTATGTGGCAAGTGATTCTTAGGCCAAATTTCAGACTTATAGACCAACATTTGGTAATGGTTTGGGCTGATTTACATCTATTTTTGGCTATATTTAGAACAATATTTTGGTGAAATAATTTCTTTTCAGACATGTAATGCTCCAAATGCGCCTAAAATATCCTCATTAATTATTAGAATATGCATGAAATTAAATTTGGGCTTCAGATTGACAATATTATGATATACTTGACATTTTCCACCTGAGGGGTGACATGGGCACCCCTCACACCCCGGAAATTGAAATTTTTAATGTGGCCCTCGAGTTGGCCAGCCTAATACAAATTCATTCTTTGATATAAACTGAGTTTCCTGTAAAAATTTCAGCCAGATTGACCAACTTTAAGGGGTCGTTTGGGCTGATCTGGCATTTGATGCATCCCTCGCCAACTACACTCCCTGAACCTGCACTTTGGGCTACATATGTATTTCTAAAGGAACACACTACTAAAATCCATTTCAGGGGCGACTCCTGTGTGAATCAATATGGTTTTCAACCTTAAATCTACCTTAATTGAGAATATATCAGCATTTCCTGATACAGCCATCTGAGGCTGTATTTTCGCCTTCCTGGACCCAATATAACACATATGACATAACTGGTATACCAGATGTAATCTTAAAACCTATGCAGTTAGATTTAGTATGTGGCAAGTGATTTTTAGGCCAAATTTCAGACTTATAGACCAACATTTGGTAGTGGTTTGGGCTGATTTACATCTATTTTTGGCTATATTTAGAACAATATTTTGGTGAAATAATTTCTTTTCAGACATGTAATGCTCCAAATGCGCCTACAATATCCTCATTAATTATTAGAATATGCATGAAATTAAATTTGGGCTTCAGATTGACAATATTATGATATACTTGACATTTTCCACCTGAGGGGTGACATGGGCACCCCTCACACCCCGGAAATTGAAATTTTTAATGTGGCCCTCGAGTTGGCCAGCCTAATACAAATTCATTCTTTGATATAAATTGAGTTTCCTGTAAAAATTTCAGCCAGATTGACCAACTTTAAGGGGTGGTTTGGGCTGATCTGGCATTTGATGCATCCCTCGCCAACTACACTCCCTGAACCTGCACTTTGGGCTACATATGTATTTCTAAAGGAACACACTACTAAAATCCATTTCAGGGGCGACTCCTGTGTGAATCAATATGGTTTTCAACCTTAAATCTACCTTAATTGAGAATATATCAGCATTTCCTGATACAGCCATCTGAGGCTGTATTTTCGCCTTCCTGGACCGAATATGACACATATGACATAACTGGTATACCAGATGTAATCTTAAAACCTATGCAGTCAGATTTAGTATGTGGCAAGTGATTTTTAGGCCAAATTTCAGACTTATAGACCAACATTTGGTAATGGTTTGGGCTGATTTACATCTATTTTTGGCTATATTTAGAACAATATTTTGGTGAAATAATTTCTTTTCAGACATGTAATGCTCCAAATGCGCCTAAAATATCCTCATTAATTATTAGAATATGCATGAAATTAAATTTGGGCTTCAGATTGACAATATTATGATATACTTGACATTTTCCACCTGAGGGGTGACATGGGCACCCCTCACACCCCGCAAATTGAAATTTTTAATGTGGCCCTCGAGTTGGCCAGCCTAATACAAATTCATTCTTTGATATAAACTGAGTTTCCTGTAAAAATTTCAGCCAGATTGACCAACTTTAAGGGGTGGTTTGGGCTGATCTGGCATTTGATGCATCCCTCGCCAACTACACTCCCTGAACCTGCACTTTGGGCTACATATGTATTTCTAAAGGAACACACTACTAAAATCCATTTCAGGGGCGACTCCTGTGTGAATCAATATGGTTTTCAACCTTAAATCTACCTTAATTGAGAATATATCAGCATTTCCTGATACAGCCATCTGAGGCTGTATTTTCGCCTTCCTGGACCGAATATGACACATATGACATAACTGGTATACCAGATGTAATCTTAAAACCTATGCAGTTAGATTTAGTATGTGGCAAGTGATTCTTAGGCCAAATTTCAGACTTATAGACCAACATTTGGTAATGGTTTGGGCTGATTTACATCTATTTTTGGCTATATTTAGAACAATATTTTGGTGAAATAATTTCTTTTCAGACATGTAATGCTCCAAATGCGCCTAAAATATCCTCATTAATTATTAGAATATGCATGAAATTAAATTTGGGCTTCAGATTGACAATATTATGATATACTTGACATTTTCCACCTGAGGGGTGACATGGGCACCCCTCACACCCCGGAAATTGAAATTTTTAATGTGGCCCTCGAGTTGGCCAGCCTAATACAAATTCATTCTTTGATATAAACTGAGTTTCCTGTAAAAATTTCAGCCAGATTGACCAACTTTAAGGGGTCGTTTGGGCTGATCTGGCATTTGATGCATCCCTCGCCAACTACACTCCCTGAACCTGCACTTTGGGCTACATATGTATTTCTAAAGGAACACACTACTAAAATCCATTTCAGGGGCGACTCCTGTGTGAATCAATATGGTTTTCAACCTTAAATCTGCCTTAATTGAGAATATATCAGCATTTCCTGATACAGCCATCTGAGGCTGTATTTTCGCCTTCCTGGACCCAATATAACACATATGACATAACTGGTATACCAGATGTAATCTTAAAACCTATGCAGTTAGATTTAGTATGTGGCAAGTGATTTTTAGGCCAAATTTCAGACTTATAGACCAACATTTGGTAGTGGTTTGGGCTGATTTACATCTATTTTTGGCTATATTTAGAACAATATTTTGGTGAAATAATTTCTTTTCAGACATGTAATGCTCCAAATGCGCCTACAATATCCTCATTAATTATTAGAATATGCATGAAATTAAATTTGGGCTTCAGATTGACAATATTATGATATACTTGACATTTTCCACCTGAGGGGTGACATGGGCACCCCTCACACCCCGGAAATTGAAATTTTTAATGTGGCCCTCGAGTTGGCCAGCCTAATACAAATTCATTCTTTGATATAAATTGAGTTTCCTGTAAAAATTTCAGCCAGATTGACCAACTTTAAGGGGTGGTTTGGGCTGATCTGGCATTTGATGCATCCCTCGCCAACTACACTCCCTGAACCTGCACTTTGGGCTACATATGTATTTCTAAAGGAACACACTACTAAAATCCATTTCAGGGGCGACTCCTGTGTGAATCAATATGGTTTTCAACCTTAAATCTACCTTAATTGAGAATATATCAGCATTTCCTGATACAGCCATCTGAGGCTGTATTTTCGCCTTCCTGGACCGAATATGACACATATGACATAACTGGTATACCAGATGTAATCTTAAAACCTATGCAGTCAGATTTAGTATGTGGCAAGTGATTTTTAGGCCAAATTTCAGACTTATAGACCAACATTTGGTAATGGTTTGGGCTGATTTACATCTATTTTTGGCTATATTTAGAACAATATTTTGGTGAAATAATTTCTTTTCAGACATGTAATGCTCCAAATGCGCCTAAAATATCCTCATTAATTATTAGAATATGCATGAAATTAAATTTGGGCTTCAGATTGACAATATTATGATATACTTGACATTTTCCACCTGAGGGGTGACATGGGCACCCCTCACATCCCGCAAATTGAAATTTTTAATGTGGCCCTCGAGTTGGCCAGCCTAATACAAATTCATTCTTTGATATAAACTGAGTTTCCTGTAAAAATTTCAGCCAGATTGACCAACTTTAAGGGGTGGTTTGGGCTGATCTGGCATTTGATGCATCCCTCGCCAACTACACTCCCTGAACCTGCATTTTGGGCTACATATGTATTTCTAAAGGAACACACTACTAAAATCCATTTCAGGGGCGACTCCTGTGTGAATCAATATGGTTTTCAACCTTAAATCTACCTTAATTGAGAATATATCAGCATTTCCTGATACAGCCATCTGAGGCTGTATTTTCGCCTTCCTGGACCGAATATGACACATATGACATAACTGGTATACCAGATGTAATCTTAAAACCTATGCAGTTAGATTTAGTATGTGGCAAGTGATTCTTAGGCCAAATTTCAGACTTATAGACCAACATTTGGTAATGGTTTGGGCTGATTTACATCTATTTTTGGCTATATTTAGAACAATATTTTGGTGAAATAATTTCTTTTCAGACATGTAATGCTCCAAATGCGCCTAAAATATCCTCATTAATTATTAGAATATGCATGAAATTAAATTTGGGCTTCAGATTGACAATATTATGATATACTTGACATTTTCCACCTGAGGGGTGACATGGGCACCCCTCACACCCCGGAAATTGAAATTTTTAATGTGGCCCTCGAGTTGGCCAGCCTAATACAAATTCATTCTTTGATATAAACTGAGTTTCCTGTAAAAATTTCAGCCAGATTGACCAACTTTAAGGGGTCGTTTGGGCTGATCTGGCATTTGATGCATCCCTCGCCAACTACACTCCCTGAACCTGCACTTTGGGCTACATATGTATTTCTAAAGGAACACACTACTAAAATCCATTTCAGGGGCGACTCCTGTGTGAATCAATATGGTTTTCAACCTTAAATCTACCTTAATTGAGAATATATCAGCATTTCCTGATACAGCCATCTGAGGCTGTATTTTCGCCTTCCTGGACCCAATATAACACATATGACATAACTGGTATACCAGATGTAATCTTAAAACCTATGCAGTTAGATTTAGTATGTGGCAAGTGATTTTTAGGCCAAATTTCAGACTTATAGACCAACATTTGGTAGTGGTTTGGGCTGATTTACATCTATTTTTGGCTATATTTAGAACAATATTTTGGTGAAATAATTTCTTTTCAGACATGTAATGCTCCAAATGCGCCTACAATATCCTCATTAATTATTAGAATATGCATGAAATTAAATTTGGGCTTCAGATTGACAATATTATGATATACTTGACATTTTCCACCTGAGGGGTGACATGGGCACCCCTCACACCCCGGAAATTGAAATTTTTAATGTGGCCCTCGAGTTGGCCAGCCTAATACAAATTCATTCTTTGATATAAATTGAGTTTCCTGTAAAAATTTCAGCCAGATTGACCAACTTTAAGGGGTGGTTTGGGCTGATCTGGCATTTGATGCATCCCTCGCCAACTACACTCCCTGAACCTGCACTTTGGGCTACATATGTATTTCTAAAGGAACACACTACTAAAATCCATTTCAGGGGCGACTCCTGTGTGAATCAATATGGTTTTCAACCTTAAATCTACCTTAATTGAGAATATATCAGCATTTCCTGATACAGCCATCTGAGGCTGTATTTTCGCCTTCCTGGACCGAATATGACACATATGACATAACTGGTATACCAGATGTAATCTTAAAACCTATGCAGTCAGATTTAGTATGTGGCAAGTGATTTTTAGGCCAAATTTCAGACTTATAGACCAACATTTGGTAATGGTTTGGGCTGATTTACATCTATTTTTGGCTATATTTAGAACAATATTTTGGTGAAATAATTTCTTTTCAGACATGTAATGCTCCAAATGCGCCTAAAATATCCTCATTAATTATTAGAATATGCATGAAATTAAATTTGGGCTTCAGATTGACAATATTATGATATACTTGACATTTTCCACCTGAGGGGTGACATGGGCACCCCTCACACCCCGCAAATTGAAATTTTTAATGTGGCCCTCGAGTTGGCCAGCCTAATACAAATTCATTCTTTGATATAAACTGAGTTTCCTGTAAAAATTTCAGCCAGATTGACCAACTTTAAGGGGTGGTTTGGGCTGATCTGGCATTTGATGCATCCCTCGCCAACTACACTCCCTGAACCTGCATTTTGGGCTACATATGTATTTCTAAAGGAACACACTACTAAAATCCATTTCAGGGGCGACTCCTGTGTGAATCAATATGGTTTTCAACCTTAAATCTACCTTAATTGAGAATATATCAGCATTTCCTGATACAGCCATCTGAGGCTGTATTTTCGCCTTCCTGGACCGAATATGACACATATGACATAACTGGTATACCAGATGTAATCTTAAAACCTATGCAGTTAGATTTAGTATGTGGCAAGTGATTCTTAGGCCAAATTTCAGACTTATAGACCAACATTTGGTAATGGTTTGGGCTGATTTACATCTATTTTTGGCTATATTTAGAACAATATTTTGGTGAAATAATTTCTTTTCAGACATGTAATGCTCCAACTGTGCCTAAAATATCCTCATTAATTATTAGAATATGCATGAAATTAAATTTGGGCTTCAGATTGACAATATTATGATATACTTGACATTTTCCACCTGAGGGGTGACATGGGCACCCCTCACACCCCGGAAATTGAAATTTTTAATGTGGCCCTCGAGTTGGCCAGCCTAATACAAATTCATTCTTTGATATAAATTGAGTTTCCTGTAAAAATTTCAGCCAGATTGACCAACTTTAAGGGGTGGTTTGGGCTGATCTGGCATTTGATGCATCCCTCGCCAACTACACTCCCTGAACCTGCACTTTGGGCTACATATGTATTTCTAAAGGAACACACTACTAAAATCCATTTCAGGGGCGACTCCTGTGTGAATCAATATGGTTTTCAACCTTAAATCTACCTTAATTGAGAATATATCAGCATTTCCTGATACAGCCATCTGAGGCTGTATTTTCGCCTTCCTGGACCGAATATGACACATATGACATAACTGGTATACCAGATGTAATCTTAAAACCTATGCAGTTAGATTTAGTATGTGGCAAGTGATTTTTAGGCCAAATTTCAGACTTATAGACCAACATTTGGTAGAGGTTTGGGCTGATTTACATCTATTTTTGGCTATATTTAGAACAATATTTTGGTGAAATAATTTCTTTTCAGACATGTAATGCTCCAAATGCGCCTACAATATCCTCATTAATTATTAGAATATGCATGAAATTAAATTTGGGCTTCAGATTGACAATATTATGATATACTTGACATTTTCCACCTGAGCGGTGACATGGGCACCCCTCACACCCCGGAAATTGAAATTTTTAATGTGGCCCTCGAGTTGGCCAGCCTAATACAAATTCATTCTTTGATATAAATTGAGTTTCCTGTAAAAATTTCAGCCAGATTGACCAACTTTAAGGGGTGGTTTGGGCTGATCTGGCATTTGATGCATCCCTCGCCAACTACACTCCCTAAACCTGCACTTTGGGCTACATATGTATTTCTAAAGGAACACACTACTAAAATCCATTTCAGGGGCGACTCCTGTGTGAATCAATATGGTTTTCAACCTTAAATCTACCTTAATTGAGAATATATCAGCATTTCCTGATACAGCCATCTGAGGCTGTATTTTCGCCTTCCTGGACCGAATATGACACATATGACATAACTGGTATACCAGATGTAATCTTAAAACCTATGCAGTCAGATTTAGTATGTGGCAAGTGATTTTTAGGCCAAATTTCAGACTTATAGACCAACATTTGGTAATGGTTTGGGCTGATTTACATCTATTTTTGGCTATATTTAGAACAATATTTTGGTGAAATAATTTCTTTTCAGACATGTAATGCTCCAAATGCGCCTAAAATATCCTCATTAATTATTAGAATATGCATGAAATTAAATTTGGGCTTCAGATTGACAATATTATGATATACTTGACATTTTCCACCTGAGGGGTGACATGGGCACCCCTCACACCCCGCAAATTGAAATTTTTAATGTGGCCCTCGAGTTGGCCAGCCTAATACAAATTCATTCTTTGATATAAACTGAGTTTCCTGTAAAAATTTCAGCCAGATTGACCAACTTTAAGGGGTGGTTTGGGCTGATCTGGCATTTGATGCATCCCTCGCCAACTACACTCCCTGAACCTGCACTTTGGGCTACATATGTATTTCTAAAGGAACACACTACTAAAATCCATTTCAGGGGCGACTCCTGTGTGAATCAATATGGTTTTCAACCTTAAATCTACCTTAATTGAGAATATATCAGCATTTCCTGATACAGCCATCTGAGGCTGTATTTTCGCCTTCCTGGACCGAATATGACACATATGACATAACTGGTATACCAGATGTAATCTTAAAACCTATGCAGTTAGATTTAGTATGTGGCAAGTGATTCTTAGGCCAAATTTCAGACTTATAGACCAACATTTGGTAATGGTTTGGGCTGATTTACATCTATTTTTGGCTATATTTAGAACAATATTTTGGTGAAATAATTTCTTTTCAGACATGTAATGCTCCAAATGCGCCTAAAATATCCTCATTAATTATTAGAATATGCATGAAATTAAATTTGGGCTTCAGATTGACAATATTATGATATACTTGACATTTTCCACCTGAGGGGTGACATGGGCACCCCTCACACCCCGGAAATTGAAATTTTTAATGTGGCCCTCGAGTTGGCCAGCCTAATACAAATTCATTCTTTGATATAAATTGAGTTTCCTGTAAAAATTTCAGCCAGATTGACCAACTTTAAGGGGTGGTTTGGGCTGATCTGGCATTTGATGCATCCCTCGCCAACTACACTCCCTGAACCTGCACTTTGGGCTACATATGTATTTCTAAAGGAACACACTACTAAAATCCATTTCAGGGGCGACTCCTGTGTGAATCAATATGGTTTTCAACCTTAAATCTACCTTAATTGAGAATATATCAGCATTTCCTGATACAGCCATCTGAGGCTGTATTTTCGCCTTCCTGGACCGAATATGACACATATGACATAACTGGTATACCAGATGTAATCTTAAAACCTATGCAGTTAGATTTAGTATGTGGCAAGTGATTCTTAGGCCAAATTTCAGACTTATAGACCAACATTTGGTAATGGTTTGGGCTGATTTACATCTATTTTTGGCTATATTTAGAACAATATTTTGGTGAAATAATTTCTTTTCAGACATGTAATGCTCCAAATGCGCCTAAAATATCCTCATTAATTATTAGAATATGCATGAAATTAAATTTGGGCTTCAGATTGACAATATTATGATATACTTGACATTTTCCACCTGAGGGGTGACATGGGCACCCCTCACACCCCGGAAATTAAAATTTTTAATGTGGCCCTCGAGTTGGCCAGCCTAATACAAATTCATTCTTTGATATAAACTGAGTTTCCTGTAAAAATTTCAGCCAGATTGACCAACTTTAAGGGGTGGTTTGGGCTGATCTGGCATTTGATGCATCCCTCGCCAACTACACTCCCTGAACCTGCACTTTGGGCTACATATGTATTTCTAAAGGAACACACTACTAAAATCCATTTCAGGGGCGACTCCTGTGTGAATCAATATGGTTTTCAACCTTAAATCTACCTTAATTGAGAATATATCAGCATTTCCTGATACAGCCATCTGAGGCTGCATTTTCGCCTTCCTGGACCCAATATAACACATATGACATAACTGGTATACCAGATGTAATCTTAAAACCTATGCAGTTAGATTTAGTATGTGGCAAGTGATTTTTAGGCCAAATTTCAGACTTATAGACCAACATTTGGTAGAGGTTTGGGCTGATTTACATCTATTTTTGGCTATATTTAGAACAATATTTTGGTGAAATAATTTCTTTTCAGACATGTAATGCTCCAAATGCGCCTACAATATCCTCATTAATTATTAGAATATGCATGAAATTAAATTTGGGCTTCAGATTGACAATATTATGATATACTTGACATTTTCCACCTGAGCGGTGACATGGGCACCCCTCACACCCCGGAAATTGAAATTTTTAATGTGGCCCTCGAGTTGGCCAGCCTAATACAAATTCATTCTTTGATATAAATTGAGTTTCCTGTAAAAATTTCAGCCAGATTGACCAACTTTAAGGGGTGGTTTGGGCTGATCTGGCATTTGATGCATCCCTCGCCAACTACACTCCCTGAACCTGCACTTTGGGCTACATATGTATTTCTAAAGGAACACACTACTAAAATCCATTTCAGGGGCGACTCCTGTGTGAATCAATATGGTTTTCAACCTTAAATCTACCTTAATTGAGAATATATCAGCATTTCCTGATACAGCCATCTGAGGCTGTATTTTCGCCTTCCTGGACCGAATATGACACATATGACATAACTGGTATACCAGATGTAATCTTAAAACCTATGCAGTCAGATTTAGTATGTGGCAAGTGATTTTTAGGCCAAATTTCAGACTTATAGACCAACATTTGGTAATGGTTTGGGCTGATTTACATCTATTTTTGGCTATATTTAGAACAATATTTTGGTGAAATAATTTCTTTTCAGACATGTAATGCTCCAAATGCGCCTAAAATATCCTCATTAATTATTAGAATATGCATGAAATTAAATTTGGGCTTCAGATTGACAATATTATGATATACTTGACATTTTCCACCTGAGGGGTGACATGGGCACCCCTCACACCCCGGAAATTGAAATTTTTAATGTGGCCCTCGAGTTGGCCAGCCTAATACAAATTCATTCTTTGATATAAACTGAGTTTCCTGTAAAAATTTCAGCCAGATTGACCAACTTTAAGGGGTGGTTTGGGCTGATCTGGCATTTGATGCATCCCTCGCCAACTACACTCCCTGAACCTGCACTTTGGGCTACATATGTATTTCTAAAGGAACACACTACTAAAATCCATTTCAGGGGCGACTCCTGTGTGAATCAATATGGTTTTCAACCTTAAATCTACCTTAATTGAGAATATATCAGCATTTCCTGATACAGCCATCTGAGGCTGTATTTTCGCCTTCCTGGACCGAATATGACACATATGACATAACTGGTATACCAGATGTAATCTTAAAACCTATGCAGTTAGATTTAGTATGTGGCAAGTGATTCTTAGGCCAAATTTAAGACTTATAGACCAACATTTGGTAATGGTTTGGGCTGATTTACATCTATTTTTGGCTATATTTAGAACAATATTTTGGTGAAATAATTTCTTTTCAGACATGTAATGCTCCAAATGCGCCTAAAATATCCTCATTAATTATTAGAATATGCATGAAATTAAATTTGGGCTTCAGATTGACAATATTATGATATACTTGACATTTTCCACCTGAGGGGTGACATGGGCACCCCTCACACCCCGGAAATTGAAATTTTTAATGTGGCCCTCGAGTTGGCCAGCCTAATACAAATTCATTCTTTGATATAAATTGAGTTTCCTGTAAAAATTTCAGCCAGATTGACCAACTTTAAGGGGTGGTTTGGGCTGATCTGGCATTTGATGCATCCCTTGCCAACTACACTCCCTGAACCTGCACTTTGGGCTACATATGTATTTCTAAAGGAACACACTACTAAAATCCATTTCAGGGGCGACTCCTGTGTGAATCAATATGGTTTTCAACCTTAAATCTACCTTAATTGAGAATATATCAGCATTTCCTGATACAGCCATCTGAGGCTGTATTTTCGCCTTCCTGGACCGAATATGACACATATGACATAACTGGTATACCAGATGTAATCTTAAAACCTATGCAGTCAGATTTAGTATGTGGCAAGTGATTTTTAGGCCAAATTTCAGACTTATAGACCAACATTTGGTAATGGTTTGGGCTGATTTACATCTATTTTTGGCTATATTTAGAACAATATTTTGGTGAAATAATTTCTTTTCAGACATGTAATGCTCCAAATGCGCCTAAAATATCCTCATTAATTATTAGAATATGCATGAAATTAAATTTGGGCTTCAGATTGACAATATTATGATATACTTGACATTTTCCACCTGAGGGGTGACATGGGCACCCCTCACACCCCGGAAATTGAAATTTTTAATGTGGCCCTCGAGTTGGCCAGCCTAATACAAATTCATTCTTTGATATAAACTGAGTTTCCTGTAAAAATTTCAGCCAGATTGACCAACTTTAAGGGGTGGTTTGGGCTGATCTGGCATTTGATGCATCCCTTGCCAACTACACTCCCTGAACCTGCACTTTGGGCTACATATGTATTTCTAAAGGAACACACTACTAAAATCCATTTCAGGGGCGACTCCTGTGTGAATCAATATGGTTTTCAACCTTAAATCTACCTTAATTGAGAATATATCAGCATTTCCTGATACAGCCATCTGAGGCTGTATTTTCGCCTTCCTGGACCCAATATGACACATATGACATAACTGGTATACCAGATGTAATCTTAAAACCTATGCAGTCAGATTTAGTATGTGGCAAGTGATTTTTAGGCCAAATTTCAGACTTATAGACCAACATTTGGTAATGGTTTGGGCTGATTTACATCTATTTTTGGCTATATTTAGAACAATATTTTGGTGAAATAATTTCTTTTCAGACATGTAATGCTCCAAATGCGCCTAAAATATCCTCATTAATTATTAGAATATGCATGAAATTAAATTTGGGCTTCAGATTGACAATATTATGATATACTTGACATTTTCCACCTGAGGGGTGACATGGGCACCCCTCACACCCCGGAAATTGAAATTTTTAATGTGGCCCTCGAGTTGGCCAGCCTAATACAAATTCATTCTTTGATATAAATTGAGTTTCCTGTAAAAATTTCAGCCAGATTGACCAACTTTAAGGGGTGGTTTGGGCTGATCTGGCATTTGATGCATCCCTTGCCAACTACACTCCCTGAACCTGCACTTTGGGCTACATATGTATTTCTAAAGGAACACACTACTAAAATCCATTTCAGGGGCGACTCCTGTGTGAATCAATATGGTTTTCAACCTTAAATCTACCTTAATTGAGAATATATCAGCATTTCCTGATACAGCCATCTGAGGCTGTATTTTCGCCTTCCTGGACCGAATATGACACATATGACATAACTGGTATACCAGATGTAATCTTAAAACCTATGCAGTCAGATTTAGTATGTGGCAAGTGATTTTTAGGCCAAATTTCAGACTTATAGACCAACATTTGGTAATGGTTTGGGCTGATTTACATCTATTTTTGGCTATATTTAGAACAATATTTTGGTGAAATAATTTCTTTTCAGACATGTAATGCTCCAAATGCGCCTAAAATATCCTCATTAATTATTAGAATATGCATGAAATTAAATTTGGGCTTCAGATTGACAATATTATGATATACTTGACATTTTCCACCTGAGGGGTGACATGGGCACCCCTCACACCCCGGAAATTGAAATTTTTAATGTGGCCCTCGAGTTGGCCAGCCTAATACAAATTCATTCTTTGATATAAACTGAGTTTCCTGTAAAAATTTCAGCCAGATTGACCAACTTTAAGGGGTGGTTTGGGCTGATCTGGCATTTGATGCATCCCTCGCCAACTACACTCCCTGAACCTGCACTTTGGGCTACATATGTATTTCTAAAGGAACACACTACTAAAATCCATTTCAGGGGCGACTCCTGTGTGAATCAATATGGTTTTCAACCTTAAATCTACCTTAATTGAGAATATATCAGCATTTCCTGATACAGCCATCTGAGGCTGCATTTTCGCCTTCCTGGACCCAATATAACACATATGACATAACTGGTATACCAGATGTAATCTTAAAACCTATGCAGTTAGATTTAGTATGTGGCAAGTGATTTTTAGGCCAAATTTCAGACTTATAGACCAACATTTGGTAGAGGTTTGGGCTGATTTACATCTATTTTTGGCTATATTTAGAACAATATTTTGGTGAAATAATTTCTTTTCAGACATGTAATGCTCCAAATGCGCCTACAATATCCTCATTAATTATTAGAATATGCATGAAATTAAATTTGGGCTTCAGATTGACAATATTATGATATACTTGACATTTTCCACCTGAGCGGTGACATGGGCACCCCTCACACCCCGGAAATTGAAATTTTTAATGTGGCCCTCGAGTTGGCCAGCCTAATACAAATTCATTCTTTGATATAAATTGAGTTTCCTGTAAAAATTTCAGCCAGATTGACCAACTTTAAGGGGTGGTTTGGGCTGATCTGGCATTTGATGCATCCCTCGCCAACTACACTCCCTGAACCTGCACTTTGGGCTACATATGTATTTCTAAAGGAACACACTACTAAAATCCATTTCAGGGGCGACTCCTGTGTGAATCAATATGGTTTTCAACCTTAAATCTACCTTAATTGAGAATATATCAGCATTTCCTGATACAGCCATCTGAGGCTGTATTTTCGCCTTCCTGGACCGAATATGACACATATGACATAACTGGTATACCAGATGTAATCTTAAAACCTATGCAGTCAGATTTAGTATGTGGCAAGTGATTTTTAGGCCAAATTTCAGACTTATAGACCAACATTTGGTAATGGTTTGGGCTGATTTACATCTATTTTTGGCTATATTTAGAACAATATTTTGGTGAAATAATTTCTTTTCAGACATGTAATGCTCCAAATGCGCCTAAAATATCCTCATTAATTATTAGAATATGCATGAAATTAAATTTGGGCTTCAGATTGACAATATTATGATATACTTGACATTTTCCACCTGAGGGGTGACATGGGCACCCCTCACACCCCGGAAATTGAAATTTTTAATGTGGCCCTCGAGTTGGCCAGCCTAATACAAATTCATTCTTTGATATAAACTGAGTTTCCTGTAAAAATTTCAGCCAGATTGACCAACTTTAAGGGGTGGTTTGGGCTGATCTGGCATTTGATGCATCCCTCGCCAACTACACTCCCTGAACCTGCACTTTGGGCTACATATGTATTTCTAAAGGAACACACTACTAAAATCCATTTCAGGGGCGACTCCTGTGTGAATCAATATGGTTTTCAACCTTAAATCTACCTTAATTGAGAATATATCAGCATTTCCTGATACAGCCATCTGAGGCTGTATTTTCGCCTTCCTGGACCGAATATGACACATATGACATAACTGGTATACCAGATGTAATCTTAAAACCTATGCAGTTAGATTTAGTATGTGGCAAGTGATTCTTAGGCCAAATTTCAGACTTATAGACCAACATTTGGTAATGGTTTGGGCTGATTTACATCTATTTTTGGCTATATTTAGAACAATATTTTGGTGAAATAATTTCTTTTCAGACATGTAATGCTCCAAATGCGCCTAAAATATCCTCATTAATTATTAGAATATGCATGAAATTAAATTTGGGCTTCAGATTGACAATATTATGATATACTTGACATTTTCCACCTGAGGGGTGACATGGGCACCCCTCACACCCCGGAAATTGAAATTTTTAATGTGGCCCTCGAGTTGGCCAGCCTAATACAAATTCATTCTTTGATATAAATTGAGTTTCCTGTAAAAATTTCAGCCAGATTGACCAACTTTAAGGGGTGGTTTGGGCTGATCTGGCATTTGATGCATCCCTTGCCAACTACACTCCCTGAACCTGCACTTTGGGCTACATATGTATTTCTAAAGGAACACACTACTAAAATCCATTTCAGGGGCGACTCCTGTGTGAATCAATATGGTTTTCAACCTTAAATCTACCTTAATTGAGAATATATCAGCATTTCCTGATACAGCCATCTGAGGCTGTATTTTCGCCTTCCTGGACCGAATATGACACATATGACATAACTGGTATACCAGATGTAATCTTAAAACCTATGCAGTCAGATTTAGTATGTGGCAAGTGATTTTTAGGCCAAATTTCAGACTTATAGACCAACATTTGGTAATGGTTTGGGCTGATTTACATCTATTTTTGGCTATATTTAGAACAATATTTTGGTGAAATAATTTCTTTTCAGACATGTAATGCTCCAAATGCGCCTAAAATATCCTCATTAATTATTAGAATATGCATGAAATTAAATTTGGGCTTCAGATTGACAATATTATGATATACTTGACATTTTCCACCTGAGGGGTGACATGGGCACCCCTCACACCCCGGAAATTGAAATTTTTAATGTGGCCCTCGAGTTGGCCAGCCTAATACAAATTCATTCTTTGATATAAACTGAGTTTCCTGTAAAAATTTCAGCCAGATTGACCAACTTTAAGGGGTGGTTTGGGCTGATCTGGCATTTGATGCATCCCTTGCCAACTACACTCCCTGAACCTGCACTTTGGGCTACATATGTATTTCTAAAGGAACACACTACTAAAATCCATTTCAGGGGCGACTCCTGTGTGAATCAATATGGTTTTCAACCTTAAATCTACCTTAATTGAGAATATATCAGCATTTCCTGATACAGCCATCTGAGGCTGTATTTTCGCCTTCCTGGACCCAATATGACACATATGACATAACTGGTATACCAGATGTAATCTTAAAACCTATGCAGTCAGATTTAGTATGTGGCAAGTGATTTTTAGGCCAAATTTCAGACTTATAGACCAACATTTGGTAATGGTTTGGGCTGATTTACATCTATTTTTGGCTATATTTAGAACAATATTTTGGTGAAATAATTTCTTTTCAGACATGTAATGCTCCAAATGCGCCTAAAATATCCTCATTAATTATTAGAATATGCATGAAATTAAATTTGGGCTTCAGATTGACAATATTATGATATACTTGACATTTTCCACCTGAGGGGTGACATGGGCACCCCTCACACCCCGGAAATTGAAATTTTTAATGTGGCCCTCGAGTTGGCCAGCCTAATACAAATTCATTCTTTGATATAAATTGAGTTTCCTGTAAAAATTTCAGCCAGATTGACCAACTTTAAGGGGTGGTTTGGGCTGATCTGGCATTTGATGCATCCCTTGCCAACTACACTCCCTGAACCTGCACTTTGGGCTACATATGTATTTCTAAAGGAACACACTACTAAAATCCATTTCAGGGGCGACTCCTGTGTGAATCAATATGGTTTTCAACCTTAAATCTACCTTAATTGAGAATATATCAGCATTTCCTGATACAGCCATCTGAGGCTGTATTTTCGCCTTCCTGGACCGAATATGACACATATGACATAACTGGTATACCAGATGTAATCTTAAAACCTATGCAGTCAGATTTAGTATGTGGCAAGTGATTTTTAGGCCAAATTTCAGACTTATAGACCAACATTTGGTAATGGTTTGGGCTGATTTACATCTATTTTTGGCTATATTTAGAACAATATTTTGGTGAAATAATTTCTTTTCAGACATGTAATGCTCCAAATGCGCCTAAAATATCCTCATTAATTATTAGAATATGCATGAAATTAAATTTGGGCTTCAGATTGACAATATTATGATAAACTTGACATTTTCCACCTGAGGGGTGACATGGGCACCCCTCACACCCCGGAAATTGAAATTTTTAATGTGGCCCTCGAGTTGGCCAGCCTAATACAAATTCATTCTTTGATATAAACTGAGTTTCCTGTAAAAATTTCAGCCAGATTGACCAACTTTAAGGGGTGGTTTGGGCTGATCTGGCATTTGATGCATCCCTCGCCAACTACACTCCCTGAACCTGCACTTTGGGCTACATATGTATTTCTAAAGGAACACACTACTAAAATCCATTTCAGGGGCGACTCCTTTGTGAATCAATATGGTTTTCAACCTTAAATCTACCTTAATTGAGAATATATCAGCATTTCCTGATACAGCCATCTGAGGCTGTATTTTCGCCTTCCTGGACCGAATATGACACATATGACATAACTGGTATACCAGATGTAATCTTAAAACCTATGCAGTTAGATTTAGTATGTGGCAAGTGATTCTTAGGCCAAATTTCAGACTTATAGACCAACATTTGGTAATGGTTTGGGCTGATTTACATCTATTTTTGGCTATATTTAGAACAATATTTTGGTGAAATAATTTCTTTTCAGACATGTAATGCTCCAAATGCGCCTAAAATATCCTCATTAATTATTAGAATATGCATGAAATTAAATTTGGGCTTCAGATTGACAATATTATGATATACTTGACATTTTCCACCTGAGGGGTGACATGGGCACCCCTCACACCCCGGAAATTGAAATTTTTAATGTGGCCCTCGAGTTGGCCAGCCTAATACAAATTCATTCTTTGATATAAACTGAGTTTCCTGTAAAAATTTCAGCCAGATTGACCAACTTTAAGGGGTGGTTTGGGCTGATCTGGCATTTGATGCATCCCTCGCCAACTACACTCCCTGAACCTGCACTTTGGGCTACATATGTATTTCTAAAGGAACACACTACTAAAATCCATTTCAGGGGCGACTCCTGTGTGAATCAATATGGTTTTCAACCTTAAATCTACCTTAATTGAGAATATATCAGCATTTCCTGATACAGCCATCTGAGGCTGTATTTTCGCCTTCCTGGACCCAATATAACACATATGACATAACTGGTATACCAGATGTAATCTTAAAACCTATGCAGTTAGATTTAGTATGTGGCAAGTGATTTTTAGGCCAAATTTCAGACTTATAGACCAACATTTGGTAGTGGTTTGGGCTGATTTACATCTATTTTTGGCTATATTTAGAACAATATTTTGGTGAAATAATTTCTTTTCAGACATGTAATGCTCCAAATGCGCCTACAATATCCTCATTAATTATTAGAATATGCATGAAATTAAATTTGGGCTTCAGATTGACAATATTATGATATACTTGACATTTTCCACCTGAGGGGTGACATGGGCACCCCTCACACCCCGCAAATTGAAATTTTTAATGTGGCCCTCGAGTTGGCCAGCCTAATACAAATTCATTCTTTGATATAAACTGAGTTTCCTGTAAAAATTTCAGCCAGATTGACCAACTTTAAGGGGTGGTTTGGGCTGATCTGGCATTTGATGCATCCCTCGCCAACTACACTCCCTGAACCTGCACTTTGGGCTACATATGTATTTCTAAAGGAACACACTACTAAAATCCATTTCAGGGGCGACTCCTGTGTGAATCAATATGGTTTTCAACCTTAAATCTACCTTAATTGAGAATATATCAGCATTTCCTGATACAGCCATCTGAGGCTGTATTTTCGCCTTCCTGGACCCAATATGACACATATGACATAACTGGTATACCAGATGTAATCTTAAAACCTATGCAGTCAGATTTAGTATGTGGCAAGTGATTTTTAGGCCAAATTTCAGACTTATAGACCAACATTTGGTAATGGTTTGGGCTGATTTACATCTATTTTTGGCTATATTTAGAACAATATTTTGGTGAAATAATTTCTTTTCAGACATGTGATGCTCCAAATGCGCCTAAAATATCCTCATTAATTATTAGAATATGCATGAAATTAAATTTGGGCTTCAGATTGACAATATTATGATATACTTGACATTTTCCACCTGAGGGGTGACATGGGCACCCCTCACACCCCGGAAATTGAAATTTTTAATGTGGCCCTCGAGTTGGCCAGCCTAATACAAATTCATTCTTTGATATAAACTGAGTTTCCTGTAAAAATTTCAGCCAGATTGACCAACTTTAAGGGGTGGTTTGGGCTGATCTGGCATTTGATGCATCCCTCGCCAACTACACTCCCTGAACCTGCACTTTGGGCTACATATGTATTTCTAAAGGAACACACTACTAAAATCCATTTCAGGGGCGACTCCTGTGTGAATCAATATGGTTTTCAACCTTAAATCTACCTTAATTGAGAATATATCAGCATTTCCTGATACAGCCATCTGAGGCTGTATTTTCGCCTTCCTGGACCCAATATAACACATATGACATAACTGGTATACCAGATGTAATCTTAAAACCTATGCAGTTAGATTTAGTATGTGGCAAGTGATTTTTAGGCCAAATTTCAGACTTATAGACCAACATTTGGTAGTGGTTTGGGCTGATTTACATCTATTTTTGGCTATATTTAGAACAATATTTTGGTGAAATAATTTCTTTTCAGACATGTAATGCTCCAAATGCGCCTACAATATCCTCATTAATTATTAGAATATGCATGAAATTAAATTTGGGCTTCAGATTGACAATATTATGATATACTTGACATTTTCCACCTGAGGGGTGACATGGGCACCCCTCACACCCCGGAAATTGAAATTTTTAATGTGGCCCTCGAGTTGGCCAGCCTAATACAAATTCATTCTTTGATATAAACTGAGTTTCCTGTAAAAATTTCAGCCAGATTGACCAACTTTAAGGGGTGGTTTGGGCTGATCTGGCATTTGATGCATCCCTCGCCAACTACACTCCCTGAACCTGCACTTTGGGCTACATATGTATTTCTAAAGGAACACACTACTAAAATCCATTTCAGGGGCGACTCCTGTGTGAATCAATATGGTTTTCAACCTTAAATCTACCTTAATTGAGAATATATCAGCATTTCCTGATACAGCCATCTGAGGCTGTATTTTCGCCTTCCTGGACCCAATATGACACATATGACATAACTGGTATACCAGATGTAATCTTAAAACCTATGCAGTCAGATTTAGTATGTGGCAAGTGATTTTTAGGCCAAATTTCAGACTTATAGACCAACATTTGGTAATGGTTTGGGCTGATTTACATCTATTTTTGGCTATATTTAGAACAATATTTTGGTGAAATAATTTCTTTTCAGACATGTAATGCTCCAAATGCGCCTAAAATATCCTCATTAATTATTAGAATATGCATGAAATTAAATTTGGGCTTCAGATTGACAATATTATGATATACTTGACATTTTCCACCTGAGCGGTGACATGGGCACCCCTCACACCCCGGAAATTGAAATTTTTAATGTGGCCCTCGAGTTGGCCAGCCTAATACAAATTCATTCTTTGATATAAATTGAGTTTCCTGTAAAAATTTCAGCCAGATTGACCAACTTTAAGGGGTGGTTTGGGCTGATCTGGCATTTGATGCATCCCTTGCCAACTACACTCCCTGAACCTGCACTTTGGGCTACATATGTATTTCTAAAGGAACACACTACTAAAATCCATTTCAGGGGCGACTCCTGTGTGAATCAATATGGTTTTCAACCTTAAATCTACCTTAATTGAGAATATATCAGCATTTCCTGATACAGCCATCTGAGGCTGTATTTTCGCCTTCCTGGACCGAATATGACACATATGACATAACTGGTATACCAGATGTAATCTTAAAACCTATGCAGTCAGATTTAGTATGTGGCAAGTGATTTTTAGGCCAAATTTCAGACTTATAGACCAACATTTGGTAATGGTTTGGGCTGATTTACATCTATTTTTGGCTATATTTAGAACAATATTTTGGTGAAATAATTTCTTTTCAGACATGTAATGCTCCAAATGCGCCTAAAATATCCTCATTAATTATTAGAATATGCATGAAATTAAATTTGGGCTTCAGATTGACAATATTATGATATACTTGACATTTTCCACCTGAGGGGTGACATGGGCACCCCTCACACCCCGGAAATTGAAATTTTTAATGTGGCCCTCGAGTTGGCCAGCCTAATACAAATTCATTCTTTGATATAAACTGAGTTTCCTGTAAAAATTTCAGCCAGATTGACCAACTTTAAGGGGTGGTTTGGGCTGATCTGGCATTTGATGCATCCCTCGCCAACTACACTCCCTGAACCTGCACTTTGGGCTACATATGTATTTCTAAAGGAACACACTACTAAAATCCATTTCAGGGGCGACTCCTGTGTGAATCAATATGGTTTTCAACCTTAAATCTACCTTAATTGAGAATATATCAGCATTTCCTGATACAGCCATCTGAGGCTGTATTTTCGCCTTCCTGGACCGAATATGACACATATGACATAACTGGTATACCAGATGTAATCTTAAAACCTATGCAGTTAGATTTAGTATGTGGCAAGTGATTCTTAGGCCAAATTTCAGACTTATAGACCAACATTTGGTAATGGTTTGGGCTGATTTACATCTATTTTTGGCTATATTTAGAACAATATTTTGGTGAAATAATTTCTTTTCAGACATGTAATGCTCCAAATGCGCCTAAAATATCCTCATTAATTATTAGAATATGCATGAAATTAAATTTGGGCTTCAGATTGACAATATTATGATATACTTGACATTTTCCACCTGAGGGGTGACATGGGCACCCCTCACACCCCGGAAATTGAAATTTTTAATGTGGCCCTCGAGTTGGCCAGCCTAATACAAATTCATTCTTTGATATAAATTGAGTTTCCTGTAAAAATTTCAGCCAGATTGACCAACTTTAAGGGGTGGTTTGGGCTGATCTGGCATTTGATGCATCCCTTGCCAACTACACTCCCTGAACCTGCACTTTGGGCTACATATGTATTTCTAAAGGAACACACTACTAAAATCCATTTCAGGGGCGACTCCTGTGTGAATCAATATGGTTTTCAACCTTAAATCTACCTTAATTGAGAATATATCAGCATTTCCTGATACAGCCATCTGAGGCTGTATTTTCGCCTTCCTGGACCGAATATGACACATATGACATAACTGGTATACCAGATGTAATCTTAAAACCTATGCAGTCAGATTTAGTATGTGGCAAGTGATTTTTAGGCCAAATTTCAGACTTATAGACCAACATTTGGTAATGGTTTGGGCTGATTTACATCTATTTTTGGCTATATTTAGAACAATATTTTGGTGAAATAATTTCTTTTCAGACATGTAATGCTCCAAATGCGCCTAAAATATCCTCATTAATTATTAGAATATGCATGAAATTAAATTTGGGCTTCAGATTGACAATATTATGATATACTTGACATTTTCCACCTGAGGGGTGACATGGGCACCCCTCACACCCCGGAAATTGAAATTTTTAATGTGGCCCTCGAGTTGGCCAGCCTAATACAAATTCATTCTTTGATATAAACTGAGTTTCCTGTAAAAATTTCAGCCAGATTGACCAACTTTAAGGGGTGGTTTGGGCTGATCTGGCATTTGATGCATCCCTTGCCAACTACACTCCCTGAACCTGCACTTTGGGCTACATATGTATTTCTAAAGGAACACACTACTAAAATCCATTTCAGGGGCGACTCCTGTGTGAATCAATATGGTTTTCAACCTTAAATCTACCTTAATTGAGAATATATCAGCATTTCCTGATACAGCCATCTGAGGCTGTATTTTCGCCTTCCTGGACCCAATATGACACATATGACATAACTGGTATACCAGATGTAATCTTAAAACCTATGCAGTCAGATTTAGTATGTGGCAAGTGATTTTTAGGCCAAATTTCAGACTTATAGACCAACATTTGGTAATGGTTTGGGCTGATTTACATCTATTTTTGGCTATATTTAGAACAATATTTTGGTGAAATAATTTCTTTTCAGACATGTAATGCTCCAAATGTGCCTAAAATATCCTCATTAATTATTAGAATATGCATGAAATTAAATTTGGGCTTCAGATTGACAATATTATGATATACTTGACATTTTCCACCTGAGGGGTGACATGGGCACCCCTCACACCCCGGAAATTGAAATTTTTAATGTGGCCCTCGAGTTGGCCAGCCTAATACAAATTCATTCTTTGATATAAAGTGAGTTTCCTGTAAAAATTTCAGCCAGATTGACCAACTTTAAGGGGTGGTTTGGGCTGATCTGGCATTTGATGCATCCCTTGCCAACTACACTCCCTGAACCTGCACTTTGGGCTACATATGTATTTCTAAAGGAACACACTACTAAAATCCATTTCAGGGGCGACTCCTGTGTGAATCAATATGGTTTTCAACCTTAAATCTACCTTAATTGAGAATATATCAGCATTTCCTGATACAGCCATCTGAGGCTGTATTTTCGCCTTCCTGGACCCAATATGACACATATGACATAACTGGTATACCAGATGTAATCTTAAAACCTATGCAGTTAGATTTAGTATGTGGCAAGTGATTCTTAGGCCAAATTTCAGACTTATAGACCAACATTTGGTAATGGTTTGGGCTGATTTACATCTATTTTTGGCTATATTTAGAACAATATTTTGGTGAAATAATTTCTTTTCAGACATGTAATGCTCCAAATGCGCCTAAAATATCCTCATTAATTATTAGAATATGCATGAAATTAAATTTGGGCTTCAGATTGACAATATTATGATATACTTGACATTTTCCACCTGAGGGGTGACATGGGCACCCCTCACACCCCGGAAATTGAAATTTTTAATGTGGCCCTCGAGTTGGCCAGCCTAATACAAATTCATTCTTTGATATAAATTGAGTTTCCTGTAAAAATTTCAGCCAGATTGACCAACTTTAAGGGGTGGTTTGGGCTGATCTGGCATTTGATGCATCCCTTGCCAACTACACTCCCTGAACCTGCACTTTGGGCTACATATGTATTTCTAAAGGAACACACTACTAAAATCCATTTCAGGGGCGACTCCTGTGTGAATCAATATGGTTTTCAACCTTAAATCTACCTTAATTGAGAATATATCAGCATTTCCTGATACAGCCATCTGAGGCTGTATTTTCGCCTTCCTGGACCGAATATGACACATATGACATAACTGGTATACCAGATGTAATCTTAAAACCTATGCAGTCAGATTTAGTATGTGGCAAGTGATTTTTAGGCCAAATTTCAGACTTATAGACCAACATTTGGTAATGGTTTGGGCTGATTTACATCTATTTTTGGCTATATTTAGAACAATATTTTGGTGAAATAATTTCTTTTCAGACATGTAATGCTCCAAATGCGCCTAAAATATCCTCATTAATTATTAGAATATGCATGAAATTAAATTTGGGCTTCAGATTGACAATATTATGATATACTTGACATTTTCCACCTGAGGGGTGACATGGGCACCCCTCACACCCCGGAAATTGAAATTTTTAATGTGGCCCTCGAGTTGGCCAGCCTAATACAAATTCATTCTTTGATATAAACTGAGTTTCCTGTAAAAATTTCAGCCAGATTGACCAACTTTAAGGGGTGGTTTGGGCTGATCTGGCATTTGATGCATCCCTTGCCAACTACACTCCCTGAACCTGCACTTTGGGCTACATATGTATTTCTAAAGGAACACACTACTAAAATCCATTTCAGGGGCGACTCCTGTGTGAATCAATATGGTTTTCAACCTTAAATCTACCTTAATTGAGAATATATCAGCATTTCCTGATACAGCCATCTGAGGCTGTATTTTCGCCTTCCTGGACCCAATATGACACATATGACATAACTGGTATACCAGATGTAATCTTAAAACCTATGCAGTCAGATTTAGTATGTGGCAAGTGATTTTTAGGCCAAATTTCAGACTTATAGACCAACATTTGGTAATGGTTTGGGCTGATTTACATCTATTTTTGGCTATATTTAGAACAATATTTTGGTGAAATAATTTCTTTTCAGACATGTAATGCTCCAAATGCGCCTAAAATATCCTCATTAATTATTAGAATATGCATGAAATTAAATTTGGGCTTCAGATTGACAATATTATGATATACTTGACATTTTCCACCTGAGGGGTGACATGGGCACCCCTCACACCCCGGAAATTGAAATTTTTAATGTGGCCCTCGAGTTGGCCAGCCTAATACAAATTCATTCTTTGATATAAATTGAGTTTCCTGTAAAAATTTCAGCCAGATTGACCAACTTTAAGGGGTGGTTTGGGCTGATCTGGCATTTGATGCATCCCTTGCCAACTACACTCCCTGAACCTGCACTTTGGGCTACATATGTATTTCTAAAGGAACACACTACTAAAATCCATTTCAGGGGCGACTCCTGTGTGAATCAATATGGTTTTCAACCTTAAATCTACCTTAATTGAGAATATATCAGCATTTCCTGATACAGCCATCTGAGGCTGTATTTTCGCCTTCCTGGACCCAATATGACACATATGACATAACTGGTATACCAGATGTAATCTTAAAACCTATGCAGTCAGATTTAGTATGTGGCAAGTGATTTTTAGGCCAAATTTCAGACTTATAGACCAACATTTGGTAATGGTTTGGGCTGATTTACATCTATTTTTGGCTATATTTAGAACAATATTTTGGTGAAATAATTTCTTTTCAGACATGTAATGCTCCAAATGCGCCTAAAATATCCTCATTAATTATTAGAATATGCATGAAATTAAATTTGGGCTTCAGATTGACAATATTATGATATACTTGACATTTTCCACCTGAGGGGTGACATGGGCACCCCTCACACCCCGGAAATTGAAATTTTTAATGTGGCCCTCGAGTTGGCCAGCCTAATACAAATTCATTCTTTGATATAAACTGAGTTTCCTGTAAAAATTTCAGCCAGATTGACCAACTTTAAGGGGTGGTTTGGGCTGATCTGGCATTTGATGCATCCCTCGCCAACTACACTCCCTGAACCTGCACTTTGGGCTACATATGTATTTCTAAAGGAACACACTACTAAAATCCATTTCAGGGGCGACTCCTTTGTGAATCAATATGGTTTTCAACCTTAAATCTACCTTAATTGAGAATATATCAGCATTTCCTGATACAGCCATCTGAGGCTGTATTTTCGCCTTCCTGGACCGAATATGACACATATGACATAACTGGTATACCAGATGTAATCTTAAAACCTATGCAGTTAGATTTAGTATGTGGCAAGTGATTCTTAGGCCAAATTTCAGACTTATAGACCAACATTTGGTAATGGTTTGGGCTGATTTACATCTATTTTTGGCTATATTTAGAACAATATTTTGGTGAAATAATTTCTTTTCAGACATGTAATGCTCCAAATGCGCCTAAAATATCCTCATTAATTATTAGAATATGCATGAAATTAAATTTGGGCTTCAGATTGACAATATTATGATATACTTGACATTTTCCACCTGAGGGGTGACATGGGCACCCCTCACACCCCGGAAATTGAAATTTTTAATGTGGCCCTCGAGTTGGCCAGCCTAATACAAATTCATTCTTTGATATAAACTGAGTTTCCTGTAAAAATTTCAGCCAGATTGACCAACTTTAAGGGGTGGTTTGGGCTGATCTGGCATTTGATGCATCCCTCGCCAACTACACTCCCTGAACCTGCACTTTGGGCTACATATGTATTTCTAAAGGAACACACTACTAAAATCCATTTCAGGGGCGACTCCTGTGTGAATCAATATGGTTTTCAACCTTAAATCTACCTTAATTGAGAATATATCAGCATTTCCTGATACAGCCATCTGAGGCTGTATTTTCGCCTTCCTGGACCCAATATAACACATATGACATAACTGGTATACCAGATGTAATCTTAAAACCTATGCAGTTAGATTTAGTATGTGGCAAGTGATTTTTAGGCCAAATTTCAGACTTATAGACCAACATTTGGTAGTGGTTTGGGCTGATTTACATCTATTTTTGGCTATATTTAGAACAATATTTTGGTGAAATAATTTCTTTTCAGACATGTAATGCTCCAAATGCGCCTACAATATCCTCATTAATTATTAGAATATGCATGAAATTAAATTTGGGCTTCAGATTGACAATATTATGATATACTTGACATTTTCCACCTGAGGGGTGACATGGGCACCCCTCACACCCCGCAAATTGAAATTTTTAATGTGGCCCTCGAGTTGGCCAGCCTAATACAAATTCATTCTTTGATATAAACTGAGTTTCCTGTAAAAATTTCAGCCAGATTGACCAACTTTAAGGGGTGGTTTGGGCTGATCTGGCATTTGATGCATCCCTCGCCAACTACACTCCCTGAACCTGCACTTTGGGCTACATATGTATTTCTAAAGGAACACACTACTAAAATCCATTTCAGGGGCGACTCCTGTGTGAATCAATATGGTTTTCAACCTTAAACCTACCTTAATTGAGAATATATCAGCATTTCCTGATACAGCCATCTGAGGCTGTATTTTCGCCTTCCTGGACCGAATATGACACATATGACATAACTGGTATACCAGATGTAATCTTAAAACCTATGCAGTCAGATTTAGTATGTGGCAAGTGATTTTTAGGCCAAATTTCAGACTTATAGACCAACATTTGGTAATGGTTTGGGCTGATTTACATCTATTTTTGGCTATATTTAGAACAATATTTTGGTGAAATAATTTCTTTTCAGACATGTAATGCTCCAAATGCGCCTAAAATATCCTCATTAATTATTAGAATATGCATGAAATTAAATTTGGGCTTCAGATTGACAATATTATGATATACTTGACATTTTCCACCTGAGGGGTGACATGGGCACCCCTCACACCCCGGAAATTGAAATTTTTAATGTGGCCCTCGAGTTGGCCAGCCTAATACAAATTCATTCTTTGATATAAACTGAGTTTCCTGTAAAAATTTCAGCCAGATTGACCAACTTTAAGGGGTGGTTTGGGCTGATCTGGCATTTGATGCATCCCTCGCCAACTACACTCCCTGAACCTGCACTTTGGGCTACATATGTATTTCTAAAGGAACACACTACTAAAATCCATTTCAGGGGCGACTCCTGTGTGAATCAATATGGTTTTCAACCTTAAATCTACCTTAATTGAGAATATATCAGCATTTCCTGATACAGCCATCTGAGGCTGTATTTTCGCCTTCCTGGACCCAATATAACACATATGACATAACTGGTATACCAGATGTAATCTTAAAACCTATGCAGTTAGATTTAGTATGTGGCAAGTGATTTTTAGGCCAAATTTCAGACTTATAGACCAACATTTGGTAGTGGTTTGGGCTGATTTACATCTATTTTTGGCTATATTTAGAACAATATTTTGGTGAAATAATTTCTTTTCAGACATGTAATGCTCCAAATGCGCCTACAATATCCTCATTAATTATTAGAATATGCATGAAATTAAATTTGGGCTTCAGATTGACAATATTATGATATACTTGACATTTTCCACCTGAGGGGTGACATGGGCACCCCTCACACCCCGCAAATTGAAATTTTTAATGTGGCCCTCGAGTTGGCCAGCCTAATACAAATTCATTCTTTGATATAAACTGAGTTTCCTGTAAAAATTTCAGCCAGATTGACCAACTTTAAGGGGTGGTTTGGGCTGATCTGGCATTTGATGCATCCCTCGCCAACTACACTCCCTGAACCTGCACTTTGGGCTACATATGTATTTCTAAAGGAACACACTACTAAAATCCATTTCAGGGGCGACTCCTGTGTGAATCAATATGGTTTTCAACCTTAAATCTACCTTAATTGAGAATATATCAGCATTTCCTGATACAGCCATCTGAGGCTGTATTTTCGCCTTCCTGGACCGAATATGACACATATGACATAACTGGTATACCAGATGTAATCTTAAAACCTATGCAGTCAGATTTAGTATGTGGCAAGTGATTTTTAGGCCAAATTTCAGACTTATAGACCAACATTTGGTAATGGTTTGGGCTGATTTACATCTATTTTTGGCTATATTTAGAACAATATTTTGGTGAAATAATTTCTTTTCAGACATGTAATGCTCCAAATGCGCCTAAAATATCCTCATTAATTATTAGAATATGCATGAAATTAAATTTGGGCTTCAGATTGACAATATTATGATATACTTGACATTTTCCACCTGAGGGGTGACATGGGCACCCCTCACACCCCGGAAATTGAAATTTTTAATGTGGCCCTCGAGTTGGCCAGCCTAATACAAATTCATTCTTTGATATAAACTGAGTTTCCTGTAAAAATTTCAGCCAGATTGACCAACTTTAAGGGGTGGTTTGGGCTGATCTGGCATTTGATGCATCCCTCGCCAACTACACTCCCTGAACCTGCACTTTGGGCTACATATGTATTTCTAAAGGAACACACTACTAAAATCCATTTCAGGGGCGACTCCTTTGTGAATCAATATGGTTTTCAACCTTAAATCTACCTTAATTGAGAATATATCAGCATTTCCTGATACAGCCATCTGAGGCTGTATTTTCGCCTTCCTGGACCGAATATGACACATATGACATAACTGGTATACCAGATGTAATCTTAAAACCTATGCAGTTAGATTTAGTATGTGGCAAGTGATTCTTAGGCCAAATTTCAGACTTATAGACCAACATTTGGTAATGGTTTGGGCTGATTTACATCTATTTTTGGCTATATTTAGAACAATATTTTGGTGAAATAATTTCTTTTCAGACATGTAATGCTCCAAATGCGCCTAAAATATCCTCATTAATTATTAGAATATGCATGAAATTAAATTTGGGCTTCAGATTGACAATATTATGATATACTTGACATTTTCCACCTGAGGGGTGACATGGGCACCCCTCACACCCCGGAAATTGAAATTTTTAATGTGGCCCTCGAGTTGGCCAGCCTAATACAAATTCATTCTTTGATATAAACTGAGTTTCCTGTAAAAATTTCAGCCAGATTGACCAACTTTAAGGGGTGGTTTGGGCTGATCTGGCATTTGATGCATCCCTCGCCAACTACACTCCCTGAACCTGCACTTTGGGCTACATATGTATTTCTAAAGGAACACACTACTAAAATCCATTTCAGGGGCGACTCCTGTGTGAATCAATATGGTTTTCAACCTTAAATCTACCTTAATTGAGAATATATCAGCATTTCCTGATACAGCCATCTGAGGCTGTATTTTCGCCTTCCTGGACCCAATATAACACATATGACATAACTGGTATACCAGATGTAATCTTAAAACCTATGCAGTTAGATTTAGTATGTGGCAAGTGATTTTTAGGCCAAATTTCAGACTTATAGACCAACATTTGGTAGTGGTTTGGGCTGATTTACATCTATTTTTGGCTATATTTAGAACAATATTTTGGTGAAATAATTTCTTTTCAGACATGTAATGCTCCAAATGCGCCTACAATATCCTCATTAATTATTAGAATATGCATGAAATTAAATTTGGGCTTCAGATTGACAATATTATGATATACTTGACATTTTCCACCTGAGGGGTGACATGGGCACCCCTCACACCCCGCAAATTGAAATTTTTAATGTGGCCCTCGAGTTGGCCAGCCTAATACAAATTCATTCTTTGATATAAACTGAGTTTCCTGTAAAAATTTCAGCCAGATTGACCAACTTTAAGGGGTGGTTTGGGCTGATCTGGCATTTGATGCATCCCTCGCCAACTACACTCCCTGAACCTGCACTTTGGGCTACATATGTATTTCTAAAGGAACACACTACTAAAATCCATTTCAGGGGCGACTCCTGTGTGAATCAATATGGTTTTCAACCTTAAATCTACCTTAATTGAGAATATATCAGCATTTCCTGATACAGCCATCTGAGGCTGTATTTTCGCCTTCCTGGACCCAATATGACACATATGACATAACTGGTATACCAGATGTAATCTTAAAACCTATGCAGTCAGATTTAGTATGTGGCAAGTGATTTTTAGGCCAAATTTCAGACTTATAGACCAACATTTGGTAATGGTTTGGGCTGATTTACATCTATTTTTGGCTATATTTAGAACAATATTTTGGTGAAATAATTTCTTTTCAGACATGTAATGCTCCAAATGCGCCTAAAATATCCTCATTAATTATTAGAATATGCATGAAATTAAATTTGGGCTTCAGATTGACAATATTATGATATACTTGACATTTTCCACCTGAGGGGTGACATGGGCACCCCTCACACCCCGGAAATTGAAATTTTTAATGTGGCCCTCGAGTTGGCCAGCCTAATACAAATTCATTCTTTGATATAAACTGAGTTTCCTGTAAAAATTTCAGCCAGATTGACCAACTTTAAGGGGTGGTTTGGGCTGATCTGGCATTTGATGCATCCCTCGCCAACTACACTCCCTGAACCTGCACTTTGGGCTACATATGTATTTCTAAAGGAACACACTACTAAAATCCATTTCAGGGGCGACTCCTGTGTGAATCAATATGGTTTTCAACCTTAAATCTACCTTAATTGAGAATATATCAGCATTTCCTGATACAGCCATCTGAGGCTGTATTTTCGCCTTCCTGGACCCAATATAACACATATGACATAACTGGTATACCAGATGTAATCTTAAAACCTATGCAGTTAGATTTAGTATGTGGCAAGTGATTTTTAGGCCAAATTTCAGACTTATAGACCAACATTTGGTAGTGGTTTGGGCTGATTTACATCTATTTTTGGCTATATTTAGAACAATATTTTGGTGAAATAATTTCTTTTCAGACATGTAATGCTCCAAATGCGCCTACAATATCCTCATTAATTATTAGAATATGCATGAAATTAAATTTGGGCTTCAGATTGACAATATTATGATATACTTGACATTTTCCACCTGAGGGGTGACATGGGCACCCCTCACACCCCGCAAATTGAAATTTTTAATGTGGCCCTCGAGTTGGCCAGCCTAATACAAATTCATTCTTTGATATAAACTGAGTTTCCTGTAAAAATTTCAGCCAGATTGACCAACTTTAAGGGGTGGTTTGGGCTGATCTGGCATTTGATGCATCCCTCGCCAACTACACTCCCTGAACCTGCACTTTGGGCTACATATGTATTTCTAAAGGAACACACTACTAAAATCCATTTCAGGGGCGACTCCTGTGTGAATCAATATGGTTTTCAACCTTAAATCTACCTTAATTGAGAATATATCAGCATTTCCTGATACAGCCATCTGAGGCTGTATTTTCGCCTTCCTGGACCCAATATGACACATATGACATAACTGGTATACCAGATGTAATCTTAAAACCTATGCAGTCAGATTTAGTATGTGGCAAGTGATTTTTAGGCCAAATTTCAGACTTATAGACCAACATTTGGTAATGGTTTGGGCTGATTTACATCTATTTTTGGCTATATTTAGAACAATATTTTGGTGAAATAATTTCTTTTCAGACATGTAATGCTCCAAATGCGCCTAAAATATCCTCATTAATTATTAGAATATGCATGAAATTAAATTTGGGCTTCAGATTGACAATATTATGATATACTTGACATTTTCCACCTGAGGGGTGACATGGGCACCCCTCACACCCCGGAAATTGAAATTTTTAATGTGGCCCTCGAGTTGGCCAGCCTAATACAAATTCATTCTTTGATATAAACTGAGTTTCCTGTAAAAATTTCAGCCAGATTGACCAACTTTAAGGGGTGGTTTGGGCTGATCTGGCATTTGATGCATCCCTCGCCAACTACACTCCCTGAACCTGCACTTTGGGCTACATATGTATTTCTAAAGGAACACACTACTAAAATCCATTTCAGGGGCGACTCCTGTGTGAATCAATATGGTTTTCAACCTTAAATCTACCTTAATTGAGAATATATCAGCATTTCCTGATACAGCCATCTGAGGCTGTATTTTCGCCTTCCTGGACCCAATATGACACATATGACATAACTGGTATACCAGATGCAATCTTAAATCCTATGCAGTCAGATTTAGTATGTGGCAAGTGATTTTTAGGCCAAATTTCAGACTTATAGACCAACATTTGGTAATGGTTTGGGCTGATTTACATCTATTTTTGGCTATATTTAGAACAATTTTTTGGTGAAATAATTTCTTTTCAGACATGTAATGCTCCAAATGCGCCTAAAATATCCTCATTAATTATTAGAATATGCATGAAATTAAATTTGGGCTTCAGATTGACAATATTATGATATACTTGACATTTTCCACCTGAGGGGTGACATGGGCACCCCTCACACCCCGGAAATTGAAATTTTTAATGTGGCCCTCGAGTTGGCCAGCCTAATACAAATTCATTCTTTGATATAAATTGAGTTTCCTGTAAAAATTTCAGCCAGATTGACCAACTTTAAGGGGTGGTTTGGGCTGATCTGGCATTTGATGCATCCCTCGCCAACTACACTCCCTGAACCTGCACTTTGGGCTACATATGTATTTCTAAAGGAACACACTACTAAAATCCATTTCAGGGGCGACTCCTGTGTGAATCAATATGGTTTTCAACCTTAAATCTACCTTAATTGAGAATATATCAGCATTTCCTGATACAGCCATCTGAGGCTGTATTTTCGCCTTCCTGGACCCAATATGACACATATGACATAACTGGTATACCAGATGTAATCTTAAAACCTATGCAGTCAGATTTAGTATGTGGCAAGTGATTTTTAGGCCAAATTTCAGACTTATAGACCAACATTTGGTAATGGTTTGGGCTGATTTACATCTATTTTTGGCTATATTTAGAACAATATTTTGGTGAAATAATTTCTTTTCAGACATGTAATGCTCCAAATGCGCCTAAAATATCCTCATTAATTATTAGAATATGCATGAAATTAAATTTGGGCTTCAGATTGACAATATTATGATATACTTGACATTTTCCACCTGAGGGGTGACATGGGCACCCCTCACACCCCGGAAATTGAAATTTTTAATGTGGCCCTCGAGTTGGCCAGCCTAATACAAATTCATTCTTTGATATAAACTGAGTTTCCTGTAAAAATTTCAGCCAGATTGACCAACTTTAAGGGGTGGTTTGGGCTGATCTGGCATTTGATGCATCCCTCGCCAACTACACTCCCTGAACCTGCACTTTGGGCTACATATGTATTTCTAAAGGAACACACTACTAAAATCCATTTCAGGGGCGACTCCTGTGTGAATCAATATGGTTTTCAACCTTAAATCTACCTTAATTGAGAATATATCAGCATTTCCTGATACAGCCATCTGAGGCTGTATTTTCGCCTTCCTGGACCCAATATGACACATATGACATAACTGGTATACCAGATGCAATCTTAAATCCTATGCAGTCAGATTTAGTATGTGGCAAGTGATTTTTAGGCCAAATTTCAGACTTATAGACCAACATTTGGTAATGGTTTGGGCTGATTTACATCTATTTTTGGCTATATTTAGAACAATTTTTTGGTGAAATAATTTCTTTTCAGACATGTAATGCTCCAAATGCGCCTAAAATATCCTCATTAATTATTAGAATATGCATGAAATTAAATTTGGGCTTCAGATTGACAATATTATGATATACTTGACATTTTCCACCTGAGGGGTGACATGGGCACCCCTCACACCCCGGAAATTGAAATTTTTAATGTGGCCCTCGAGTTGGCCAGCCTAATACAAATTCATTCTTTGATATAAATTGAGTTTCCTGTAAAAATTTCAGCCAGATTGACCAACTTTAAGGGGTGGTTTGGGCTGATCTGGCATTTGATGCATCCCTCGCCAACTACACTCCCTGAACCTGCACTTTGGGCTACATATGTATTTCTAAAGGAACACACTACTAAAATCCATTTCAGGGGCGACTCCTGTGTGAATCAATATGGTTTTCAACCTTAAATCTACCTTAATTGAGAATATATCAGCATTTCCTGATACAGCCATCTGAGGCTGTATTTTCGCCTTCCTGGACCGAATATGACACATATGACATAACTGGTATACCAGATGTAATCTTAAAACCTATGCAGTTAGATTTAGTATGTGGCAAGTGATTCTTAGGCCAAATTTCAGACTTATAGACCAACATTTGGTAATGGTTTGGGCTGATTTACATCTATTTTTGGCTATATTTAGAACAATATTTTGGTGAAATAATTTCTTTTCAGACATGTAATGCTCCAAATGCGCCTAAAATATCCTCATTAATTATTAGAATATGCATGAAATTAAATTTGGGCTTCAGATTGACAATATTATGATATACTTGACATTTTCCACCTGAGGGGTGACATGAGCACCCCTCACACCCCGGAAATTGAAATTTTTAATGTGGCCCTCGAGTTGGCCAGCCTAATACAAATTCATTCTTTGATATAAACTGAGTTTCCTGTAAAAATTTCAGCCAGATTGATCAACTTTAAGGGGTGGTTTGGGCTGATCTGGCATTTGATGCATCCCTCGCCAACTACACTCCCTGAACCTGCACTTTGGGCTACATATGTATTTCTAAAGGAACACACTACTAAAATCCATTTCAGGGGCGACTCCTGTGTGAATCAATATGGTTTTCAACCTTAAATCTACCTTAATTGAGAATATATCAGCATTTCCTGATACAGCCATCTGAGGCTGTATTTTCGCCTTCCTGGACCCAATATAACACATATGACATAACTGGTATACCAGATGTAATCTTAAAACCTATGCAGTTAGATTTAGTATGTGGCAAGTGATTTTTAGGCCAAATTTCAGACTTATAGACCAACATTTGGTAGTGGTTTGGGCTGATTTACATCTATTTTGGGCTATATTTAGAACAATATTTTGGTGAAATAATTTCTTTTCAGACATGTAATGCTCCAAATGCGCCTACAATATCCTCATTAATTATTAGAATATGCATGAAATTAAATTTGGGCTTCAGATTGACAATATTATGATATACTTGACATTTTCCACCTGAGGGGTGACATGGGCACCCCTCACACCCCGCAAATTGAAATTTTTAATGTGGCCCTCGAGTTGGCCAGCCTAATACAAATTCATTCTTTGATATAAACTGAGTTTCCTGTAAAAATTTCAGCCAGATTGACCAACTTTAAGGGGTGGTTTGGGCTGATCTGGCATTTGATGCATCCCTCGCCAACTACACTCCCTGAACCTGCACTTTGGGCTACATATGTATTTCTAAAGGAACACACTACTAAAATCCATTTCAGGGGCGACTCCTGTGTGAATCAATATGGTTTTCAACCTTAAATCTACCTTAATTGAGAATATATCAGCATTTCCTGATACAGCCATCTGAGGCTGTATTTTCGCCTTCCTGGACCCAATATGACACATATGACATAACTGGTATACCAGATGTAATCTTAAAACCTATGCAGTCAGATTTAGTATGTGGCAAGTGATTTTTAGGCCAAATTTCAGACTTATAGACCAACATTTGGTAATGGTTTGGGCTGATTTACATCTATTTTTGGCTATATTTAGAACAATATTTTGGTGAAATAATTTCTTTTCAGACATGTAATGCTCCAAATGCGCCTAAAATATCCTCATTAATTATTAGAATATGCATGAAATTAAATTTGGGCTTCAGATTGACAATATTATGATATACTTGACATTTTCCACCTGAGGGGTGACATGGGCACCCCTCACACCCCGCAAATTGAAATTTTTAATGTGGCCCTCGAGTTGGCCAGCCTGATACATATTCATTCTTTGATATAAACTGAGTTTCCTGTAAAAATTTCAGCCAGATTGACCAACTTTAAGGGGTGGTTTGGGCTGATCTGGCATTTGATGCATCCCTCGCCAACTACACTCCCTGAACCTGCACTTTGGGCTACATATGTATTTCTAAAGGAACACACTACTAAAATCCATTTCAGGGGCGACTCCTGTGTGAATCAATATGGTTTTCAACCTAAAATCTACCTTAATTGAGAATATATCAGCATTTCCTGATACAGCCATCTGAGGCTGTATTTTCGCCTTCCTGGACCGAATATGACACATATGACATAACTGGTATACCAGATGTAATCTTAAAACCTATGCAGTTAGATTTAGTATGTGGCAAGTGATTCTTAGGCCAAATTTCAGACTTATAGACCAACATTTGGTAATGGTTTGGGCTGATTTACATCTATTTTTGGCTATATTTAGAACAATATTTTGGTGAAATAATTTCTTTTCAGACATGTAATGCTCCAAATGCGCCTACAATATCCTCATTAATTATTAGAATATGCATGAAATTAAATTTGGGCTTCAGATTGACAATATTATGATATACTTGACATTTTCCACCTGAGGGGTGACATGGGCACCCCTCACACCCCGCAAATTGAAATTTTTAATGTGGCCCTCGAGTTGGCCAGCCTAATACAAATTCATTCTTTGATATAAACTGAGTTTCCTGTAAAAATTTCAGCCAGATTGACCAACTTTAAGGGGTGGTTTGGGCTGATCTGGCATTTGATGCATCCCTCGCCAACTACACTCCCTGAACCTGCACTTTGGGCTACATATGTATTTCTAAAGGAACACACTACTAAAATCCATTTCAGGGGCGACTCCTGTGTGAATCAATATGGTTTTCAACCTTAAATCTACCTTAATTGAGAATATATCAGCATTTCCTGATACAGCCATCTGAGGCTGTATTTTCGCCTTCCTGGACCCAATATGACACATATGACATAACTGGTATACCAGATGTAATCTTAAAACCTATGCAGTCAGATTTAGTATGTGGCAAGTGATTTTTAGGCCAAATTTCAGACTTATAGACCAACATTTGGTAATGGTTTGGGCTGATTTACATCTATTTTTGGCTATATTTAGAACAATATTTTGGTGAAATAATTTCTTTTCAGACATGTAATGCTCCAAATGCGCCTAAAATATCCTCATTAATTATTAGAATATGCATGAAATTAAATTTGGGCTTCAGATTGACAATATTATGATATACTTGACATTTTCCACCTGAGGGGTGACATGGGCACCCCTCACACCCCGGAAATTGAAATTTTTAATGTGGCCCTCGAGTTGGCCAGCCTAATACAAATTCATTCTTTGATATAAACTGAGTTTCCTGTAAAAATTTCAGCCAGATTGACCAACTTTAAGGGGTGGTTTGGGCTGATCTGGCATTTGATGCATCCCTCGCCAACTACACTCCCTGAACCTGCACTTTGGGCTACATATGTATTTCTAAAGGAACACACTACTAAAATCCATTTCAGGGGCGACTCCTGTGTGAATCAATATGGTTTTCAACCTAAAATCTACCTTAATTGAGAATATATCAGCATTTCCTGATACAGCCATCTGAGGCTGTATTTTCGCCTTCCTGGACCGAATATGACACATATGACATAACTGGTATACCAGATGTAATCTTAAAACCTATGCAGTTAGATTTAGTATGTGGCAAGTGATTCTTAGGCCAAATTTCAGACTTATAGACCAACATTTGGTAATGGTTTGGGCTGATTTACATCTATTTTTGGCTATATTTAGAACAATATTTTGGTGAAATAATTTCTTTTCAGACATGTAATGCTCCAAATGCGCCTAAAATATCCTCATTAATTATTAGAATATGCATGAAATTAAATTTGGGCTTCAGATTGACAATATTATGATATACTTGACATTTTCCACCTGAGGGGTGACATGGGCACCCCTCACACCCCGCAAATTGAAATTTTTAATGTGGCCCTCGAGTTGGCCAGCCTAATACAAATTCATTCTTTGATATAAACTGAGTTTCCTGTAAAAATTTCAGCCAGATTGACCAACTTTAAGGGGTGGTTTGGGCTGATCTGGCATTTGATGCATCCCTCGCCAACTACACTCCCTGAACCTGCACTTTGGGCTACATATGTATTTCTAAAGGAACACACTACTAAAATCCATTTCAGGGGCGACTCCTGTGTGAATCAATATGGTTTTCAACCTTAAATCTACCTTAATTGAGAATATATCAGCATTTCCTGATACAGCCATCTGAGGCTGTATTTTCGCCTTCCTGGACCCAATATAACACATATGACATAACTGGTATACCAGATGTAATCTTAAAACCTATGCAGTCAGATTTAGTATGTGGCAAGTGATTTTTAGGCCAAATTTCAGACTTATAGACCAACATTTGGTAATGGTTTGGGCTGATTTACATCTATTTTTGGCTATATTTAGAACAATATTTTGGTGAAATAATTTCTTTTCAGACATGTAATGCTCCAAATGCGCCTAAAATATCCTCATTAATTATTAGAATATGCATGAAATTAAATTTGGGCTTCAGATTGACAATATTATGATATACTTGACATTTTCCACCTGAGGGGTGACATGGGCACCCCTCACACCCCGCAAATTGAAATTTTTAATGTGGCCCTCGAGTTGGCCAGCCTAATACAAATTCATTCTTTGATATAAACTGAGTTTCCTGTAAAAATTTCAGCCAGATTGACCAACTTTAAGGGGTGGTTTGGGCTGATCTGGCATTTGATGCATCCCTCGCCAACTACACTCCCTGAACCTGCACTTTGGGCTACATATGTATTTCTAAAGGAACACACTACTAAAATCCATTTCAGGGGCGACTCCTGTGTGAATCAATATGGTTTTCAACCTTAAATCTACCTTAATTGAGAATATATCAGCATTTCCTGATACAGCCGTCTGAGGCTGTATTTTCGCCTTCCTGGACCCCATATGACACATATGACATAACTGGTATACCAGATGTAATCTTAAAACCTATGCAGTTAGATTTAGTATGTGGCAAGTGATTCTTAGGCCAAATTTCAGACTTATAGACCAACATTTGGTAATGGTTTGGGCTGATTTACATCTATTTTTGGCTATATTTAGAACAATATTTTGGTGAAATAATTTCTTTTCAGACATGTAATGCTCCAAATGCGCCTAAAATATCCTCATTAATTATTAGAATATGCATGAAATTAAATTTGGGCTTCAGATTGACAATATTATGATATACTTGACATTTTCCACCTGAGGGGTGACATGGGCACCCCTCACACCCCGGAAATTGAAATTTTTAATGTGGCCCTCGAGTTGGCCAGCCTAATGCAAATTCATTCTTTGATATAAACTGAGTTTCCTGTAAAAATTTCAGCCAGATTGACCAACTTTAAGGGGTGGTTTGGGCTGATCTGGCATTTGATGCATCCCTCGCCAACTACACTCCCTGAACCTGCACTTTGGGCTACATATGTATTTCTAAAGGAACACACTACTAAAATCCATTTCAGGGGCGACTCCTGTGTGAATCAATATGGTTTTCAACCTTAAATCTACCTTAATTGAGAATATATCAGCATTTCCTGATACAGCCATCTGAGGCTGTATTTTCGCCTTCCTGGACCCAATATGACACATATGACATAACTGGTATACCAGATGTAATCTTAAAACCTATGCAGTTAGCTTTAGTATGTGGCAAGTGATTCTTAGGCCAAATTTCAGACTTATAGACCAACATTTGGTAATGGTTTGGGCTGATTTACATCTATTTTTGGCTATATTTAGAACAATATTTTGGTGAAATAATTTCTTTTCAGACATGTAATGCTCCAAATGCGCCTAAAATATCCTCATTAATTATTAGAATATGCATGAAATTAAATTTGGGCTTCAGATTGACAATATTATGATATACTTGACATTTTCCACCTGAGGGGTGACATGGGCACCCCTCACACCCCGCAAATTGAAATTTTTAATGTGGCCCTCGAGTTGGCCAGCCTAATACAAATTCATTCTTTGATATAAACGGAGTTTCCTGTAAAAATTTCAGCCAGATTGACCAACTTTAAGGGGTGGTTTGGGCTGATCTGGCATTTGATGCATCCCTCGCCAACTACACTCCCTGAACCTGCACTTTGGGCTACATATGTATTTCTAAAGGAACACACTACTAAAATCCATTTCAGGGGCGACTCCTGTGTGAATCAATATGGTTTTCAACCTTAAATCTACCTTAATTGAGAATATATCAGCATTTCCTGATACAGCCATCTGAGGCTGTATTTTCGCCTTCCTGGACCCAATATGACACATATGACATAACTGGTATACCAGATGCAATCTTAAAACCTATGCAGTCAGATTTAGTATGTGGCAAGTGATTTTTAGGCCAAATTTCAGACTTATAGACCAACATTTGGTAATGGTTTGGGCTGATTTACATCTATTTTTGGCTATATTTAGAACAATATTTTGGTGAAATAATTTCTTTTCAGACATGTAATGCTCCAAATGCGCCTACAATATCCTCATTAATTATTAGAATATGCATGAAATTAAATTTGGGCTTCAGATTGACAATATTATGATATACTTGACATTTTCCACCTGAGGGGTGACATGGGCACCCCTCACACCCCGGAAATTGAAATTTTTAATGTGGCCCTCGAGTTGGCCAGCCTAATACAAATTCATTCTTTGATATAAACTGAGTTTCCTGTAAAAATTTCAGCCAGATTGACCAACTTTAAGGGGTGGTTTGGGCTGATCTGGCATTTGATGCATCCCTCGCCAACTACACTCCCTGAACCTGCACTTTGGGCTACATATGTATTTCTAAAGGAACACACTACTAAAATCCATTTCAGGGGCGACTCCTGTGTGAATCAATATGGTTTTCAACCTTAAATCTACCTTAATTGAGAATATATCAGCATTTCCTGATACAGCCATCTGAGGCTGTATTTTCGCCTTCCTGGACCCAATATGACACATATGACATAACTGGTATACCAGATGCAATCTTAAAACCTATGCAGTCAGATTTAGTATGTGGCAAGTGATTTTTAGGCCAAATTTCAGACTTATAGACCAACATTTGGTAATGGTTTGGGCTGATTTACATCTATTTTTGGCTATATTTAGAACAATATTTTGGTGAAATAATTTCTTTTCAGACATGTAATGCTCCAAATGCGCCTAAAATATCCTCATTAATTATTAGAATATGCATGAAATTAAATTTGGGCTTCAGATTGACAATATTATGATATACTTGACATTTTCCACCTGAGGGGTGACATGGGCACCCCTCACACCCCGGAAATTGAAATTTTTAATGTGGCCCTCGAGTTGGCCAGCCTAATACAAATTCATTCTTTGATATAAACTGAGTTTCCTGTAAAAATTTCAGCCAGATTGACCAACTTTAAGGGGTGGTTTGGGCTGATCTGGCATTTGATGCATCCCTCGCCAACTACACTCCCTGAACCTGCACTTTGGGCTACATATGTATTTCTAAAGGAACACACTACTAAAATCCATTTCAGGGGCGACTCCTGTGTGAATCAATATGGTTTTCAACCTTAAATCTACCTTAATTGAGAATATATCAGCATTTCCTGATACAGCCATCTGAGGCTGTATTTTCGCCTTCCTGGACCCAATATGACACATATGACATAACTGGTATACCAGATGTAATCTTAAAACCTATGCAGTTAGATTTAGTATGTCGCAAGTGATTCTTAGGCCAAATTTCAGACTTATAGACCAACATTTGGTAATGGTTTGGGCTGATTTACATCTATTTTTGGCTATATTTAGAACAATATTTTGGTGAAATAATTTCTTTTCAGACATGTAATGCTCCAAATGCGCCTAAAATATCCTCATTAATTATTAGAATATGCATGAAATTAAATTTGGGCTTCAGATTGACAATATTATGATATACTTGACATTTTCCACCTGAGGGGTGACATGGGCACCCCTCACACCCCGGAAATTGAAATTTTTAATGTGGCCCTCGAGTTGGCCAGCCTAATACAAATTCATTCTTTGATATAAACTGAGTTTCCTGTAAAAATTTCAGCCAGATTGACCAACTTTAAGGGGTGGTTTGGGCTGATCTGGCATTTGATGCATCCCTCGCCAACTACACTCCCTGAACCTGCACTTTGGGCTACATATGTATTTCTAAAGGAACACACTACTAAAATCCATTTCAGGGGCGACTCCTGTGTGAATCAATATGGTTTTCAACCTTAAATCTACCTTAATTGAGAATATATCAGCATTTCCTGATACAGCCATCTGAGGCTGTATTTTCGCCTTCCTGGACCCAATATGACACATATGACATAACTGGTATACCAGATGCAATCTTAAAACCTATGCAGTCAGATTTAGTATGTGGCAAGTGATTTTTAGGCCAAATTTCAGACTTATAGACCAACATTTGGTAATGGTTTGGGTTGATTTACATCTATTTTTGGCTATATTTAGAACAATATTTTGGTGAAATAATTTCTTTTCAGACATGTAATGCTCCAAATGCGCCTAAAATATCCTCATTAATTATTAGAATATGCATGAAATTAAATTTAGGCTTCAGATTGACAATATTATGATATACTTGACATTTTCCACCTGAGGGGTGACATGGGCACCCCTCACACCCCGGAAATTGAAATTTTTAATGTGGCCCTCGAGTTGGCCAGCCTAATACAAATTCATTCTTTGATATAAACTGAGTTTCCTGTAAAAATTTCAGCCAGATTGACCAACTTTAAGGGGTGGTTTGGGCTGATCTGGCATTTGATGCATCCCTCGCCAACTACACTCCCTGAACCTGCACTTTGGGCTACATATGTATTTCTAAAGGAACACACTACTAAAATCCATTTCAGGGGCGACTCCTGTGTGAATCAATATGGTTTTCAACCTTAAATCTACCTTAATTGAGAATATATCAGCATTTCCTGATACAGCCATCTGAGGCTGTATTTTCGCCTTCCTGGACCCAATATGACACATATGACATAACTGGTATACCAGATGTAATCTTAAAACCTATGCAGTTAGATTTAGTATGTGGCAAGTGATTCTTAGGCCAAATTTCAGACTTATAGACCAACATTTGGTAATGGTTTGGGCTGATTTACATCTATTTTTGGCTATATTTAGAACAATATTTTGGTGAAATAATTTCTTTTCAGACATGTAATGCTCCAAATGCGCCTAAAATATCCTCATTAATTATTAGAATATGCATGAAATTAAATTTGGGCTTCAGATTGACAATATTATGATATACTTGACATTTTCCACCTGAGGGGTGACATGGGCACCCCTCACACCCCGCAAATTGAAATTTTTAATGTGGCCCTCGAGTTGGCCAGCCTAATACAAATTCATTCTTTGATATAAATTGAGTTTCCTGTAAAAATTTCAGCCAGATTGACCAACTTTAAGGGGTGGTTTGGGCTGATCTGGCATTTGATGCATCCCTCGCCAACTACACTCCCTGAACCTGCACTTTGGGCTACATATGTATTTCTAAAGGAACACACTACTAAAATCCATTTCAGGGGCGACTCCTGTGTGAATCAATATGGTTTTCAACCTTAAATCTACCTTAATTGAGAATATATCAGCATTTCCTGATACAGCCATCTGAGGCTGTATTTTCGCCTTCCTGGACCGAATATGACACATATGACATAACTGGTATACCAGATGTAATCTTAAAACCTATGCAGTTAGATTTAGTATGTGGCAAGTGATTCTTAGGCCAAATTTCAGACTTATAGACCAACATTTGGTAATGGTTTGGGCTGATTTACATCTATTTTTGGCTATATTTAGAACAATATTTTGGTGAAATAATTTCTTTTCAGACATGTAATGCTCCAAATGCGCCTAAAATATCCTCATTAATTATTAGAATATGCATGAAATTAAATTTGGGCTTCAGATTGACAATATTATGATATACTTGATATTTTCCACCTGAGGGGTGACATGGGCACCCCTCACACCCCGGAAATTGAAATTTTTAATGTGGCCCTCGAGTTGGCCAGCCTAATATAAATTCATTCTTTGATATAAACTGAGTTTCCTGTAAAAATTTCAGCCAGATTGACCAACTTTAAGGGGTGGTTTGGGCTGATCTGGCATTTGATGCATCCCTCGCCAACTACACTCCCTGAACCTGCACTTTGGGCTACATATGTATTTCTAACGGAATACACTACTAAAATCCATTTCAGGGGCGACTCCTGTGTGAATCAATATGGTTTTCAACCTTAAATCTACCTTAATTGAGAATATATCAGCATTTCCTGATACAGCCATCTGAGGCTGTATTTTCGCCTTCCTGGACCCAATATGACACATATGACATAACTGGTATACCAGATGTAATCTTAAAACCTATGCAGTTAGATTTAGTATGTCGCAAGTGATTCTTAGGCCAAATTTCAGACTTATAGACCAACATTTGGTAATGGTTTGGGCTGATTTACATCTATTTTTGGCTATATTTAGAACAATATTTTGGTGAAATAATTTCTTTTCAGACATGTAATGCTCCAAATGCGCCTAAAATATCCTCATTAATTATTAGAATATGCATGAAATTAAATTTGGGCTTCAGATTGACAATATTATGATATACTTGACATTTTCCACCTGAGGGGTGACATGGGCACCCCTCACACCCCGGAAATTGAAATTTTTAATGTGGCCCTCGAGTTGGCCAGCCTAATACAAATTCATTCTTTGATATAAATTGAGTTTCCTGTAAAAATTTCAGCCAGATTGACCAACTTTAAGGGGTGGTTTGGGCTGATCTGGCATTTGATGCATCCCTCGCCAACTACACTCCCTGAACCTGCACTTTGGGCTACATATGTATTTCTAAAGGAACACACTACTAAAATCCATTTCAGGGGCGACTCCTGTGTGAATCAATATGGTTTTCAACCTTAAATCTACCTTAATTGAGAATATATCAGCATTTCCTGATACAGCCATCTGAGGCTGTATTTTCGCCTTCCTGGACCGAATATGACACATATGACATAACTGGTATACCAGATGTAATCTTAAAACCTATGCAGTTAGATTTAGTATGTGGCAAGTGATTCTTAGGCCAAATTTCAGACTTATAGACCAACATTTGGTAATGGTTTGGGCTGATTTACATCTATTTTTGGCTATATTTAGAACAATATTTTGGTGAAATAATTTCTTTTCAGACATGTAATGCTCCAAATGCGCCTAAAATATCCTCATTAATTATTAGAATATGCATGAAATTAAATTTGGGCTTCAGATTGACAATATTATGATATACTTGACATTTTCCACCTGAGGGGTGACATGGGCACCCCTCACACCCCGAAAATTGAAATTTTTAATGTGGCCCTCGAGTTGGCCAGCCTAATACAAATTCATTCTTTGATATAAACTGAGTTTCCTGTAAAAATTTCAGCCAGATTGACCAACTTTAAGGGGTGGTTTGGGCTGATCTGGCATTTGATGCATCCCTCGCCAACTACACTCCCTGAACCTGCACTTTGGGCTACATATGTATTTCTAAAGGAACACACTACTAAAATCCATTTCAGGGGCGACTCCTGTGTGAATCAATATGGTTTTCAACCTTAAATCTACCTTAATTGAGAATATATCAGCATTTCCTGATACAGCCATCTGAGGCTGTATTTTCGCCTTCCTGGACCGAATATGACACATATGACATAACTGGTATACCAGATGCAATCTTAAAACCTATGCAGTCAGATTTAGTATGTGGCAAGTGATTTTTAGGCCAAATTTCAGACTTATAGACCAACATTTGGTAATGGTTTGGGCTGATTTACATCTATTTTTGGCTATATTTAGAACAATATTTTGGTGAAATAATTTCTTTTCAGACATGTAATGCTCCAAATGCGCCTAAAATATCCTCATTAATTATTAGAATATGCATGAAATTAAATTTGGGCTTCAGATTGACAATATTATGATATACTTGACATTTTCCACCTGAGGGGTGACATGGGCACCCCTCACACCCCGCAAATTGAAATTTTTAATGTGGCCCTCGAGTTGGCCAGCCTAATACAAATTCATTCTTTGATATAAATTGAGTTTCCTGTAAAAATTTCAGCCAGATTGACCAACTTTAAGGGGTGGTTTGGGCTGATCTGGCATTTGATGCATCCCTCGCCAACTACACTCCCTGAACCTGCACTTTGGGCTACATATGTATTTCTAAAGGAACACACTACTAAAATCCATTTCAGGGGCGACTCCTGTGTGAATCAATATGGTTTTCAACCTTAAATCTACCTTAATTGAGAATATATCAGCATTTCCTGATACAGCCATCTGAGGCTGTATTTTCGCCTTCCTGGACCGAATATGACACATATGACATAACTGGTATACCAGATGTAATCTTAAAACCTATGCAGTTAGATTTAGTATGTGGCAAGTGATTCTTAGGCCAAATTTCAGACTTATAGACCAACATTTGGTAATGGTTTGGGCTGATTTACATCTATTTTTGGCTATATTTAGAACAATATTTTGGTGAAATAATTTCTTTTCAGACATGTAATGCTCCAAATGCGCCTAAAATATCCTCATTAATTATTAGAATATGCATGAAATTAAATTTGGGCTTCAGATTGACAATATTATGATATACTTGATATTTTCCACCTGAGGGGTGACATGGGCACCCCTCACACCCCGGAAATTGAAATTTTTAATGTGGCCCTCGAGTTGGCCAGCCTAATATAAATTCATTCTTTGATATAAACTGAGTTTCCTGTAAAAATTTCAGCCAGATTGACCAACTTTAAGGGGTGGTTTGGGCTGATCTGGCATTTGATGCATCCCTCGCCAACTACACTCCCTGAACCTGCACTTTGGGCTACATATGTATTTCTAACGGAATACACTACTAAAATCCATTTCAGGGGCGACTCCTGTGTGAATCAATATGGTTTTCAACCTTAAATCTACCTTAATTGAGAATATATCAGCATTTCCTGATACAGCCATCTGAGGCTGTATTTTCGCCTTCCTGGACCCAATATGACACATATGACATAACTGGTATACCAGATGTAATCTTAAAACCTATGCAGTTAGATTTAGTATGTCGCAAGTGATTCTTAGGCCAAATTTCAGACTTATAGACCAACATTTGGTAATGGTTTGGGCTGATTTACATCTATTTTTGGCTATATTTAGAACAATATTTTGGTGAAATAATTTCTTTTCAGACATGTAATGCTCCAAATGCGCCTAAAATATCCTCATTAATTATTAGAATATGCATGAAATTAAATTTGGGCTTCAGATTGACAATATTATGATATACTTGACATTTTCCACCTGAGGGGTGACATGGGCACCCCTCACACCCCGGAAATTGAAATTTTTAATGTGGCCCTCGAGTTGGCCAGCCTAATACAAATTCATTCTTTGATATAAATTGAGTTTCCTGTAAAAATTTCAGCCAGATTGACCAACTTTAAGGGGTGGTTTGGGCTGATCTGGCATTTGATGCATCCCTCGCCAACTACACTCCCTGAACCTGCACTTTGGGCTACATATGTATTTCTAAAGGAACACACTACTAAAATCCATTTCAGGGGCGACTCCTGTGTGAATCAATATGGTTTTCAACCTTAAATCTACCTTAATTGAGAATATATCAGCATTTCCTGATACAGCCATCTGAGGCTGTATTTTCGCCTTCCTGGACCGAATATGACACATATGACATAACTGGTATACCAGATGTAATCTTAAAACCTATGCAGTTAGATTTAGTATGTGGCAAGTGATTCTTAGGCCAAATTTCAGACTTATAGACCAACATTTGGTAATGGTTTGGGCTGATTTACATCTATTTTTGGCTATATTTAGAACAATATTTTGGTGAAATAATTTCTTTTCAGACATGTAATGCTCCAAATGCGCCTAAAATATCCTCATTAATTATTAGAATATGCATGAAATTAAATTTGGGCTTCAGATTGACAATATTATGATATACTTGACATTTTCCACCTGAGGGGTGACATGGGCACCCCTCACACCCCGAAAATTGAAATTTTTAATGTGGCCCTCGAGTTGGCCAGCCTAATACAAATTCATTCTTTGATATAAACTGAGTTTCCTGTAAAAATTTCAGCCAGATTGACCAACTTTAAGGGGTGGTTTGGGCTGATCTGGCATTTGATGCATCCCTCGCCAACTACACTCCCTGAACCTGCACTTTGGGCTACATATGTATTTCTAAAGGAACACACTACTAAAATCCATTTCAGGGGCGACTCCTGTGTGAATCAATATGGTTTTCAACCTTAAATCTACCTTAATTGAGAATATATCAGCATTTCCTGATACAGCCATCTGAGGCTGTATTTTCGCCTTCCTGGACCGAATATGACACATATGACATAACTGGTATACCAGATGCAATCTTAAAACCTATGCAGTCAGATTTAGTATGTGGCAAGTGATTTTTAGGCCAAATTTCAGACTTATAGACCAACATTTGGTAATGGTTTGGGCTGATTTACATCTATTTTTGGCTATATTTAGAACAATATTTTGGTGAAATAATTTCTTTTCAGACATGTAATGCTCCAAATGCGCCTAAAATATCCTCATTAATTATTAGAATATGCATGAAATTAAATTTGGGCTTCAGATTGACAATATTATGATATACTTGACATTTTCCACCTGAGGGGTGACATGGGCACCCCTCACACCCCGCAAATTGAAATTTTTAATGTGGCCCTCGAGTTGGCCAGCCTAATACAAATTCATTCTTTGATATAAACTGAGTTTCCTGTAAAAATTTCAGCCAGATTGACCAACTTTAAGGGGTGGTTTGGGCTGATCTGGCATTTGATGCATCCCTCGCCAACTACACTCCCTGAACCTGCACTTTGGGCTACATATGTATTTCTAAAGGAACACACTACTAAAATCCATTTCAGGGACGACTCCTGTGTGAATCAATATGGTTTTCAACCTTAAATCTACCTTAATTGAGAATATATCAGCATTTCCTGATACAGCCATCTGAGGCTGTATTTTCGCCTTCCTGGACCCAATATGACACATATGACATAACTGGTATACCAGATGCAATCTTAAAACCTATGCAGTCAGATTTAGTATGTGGCAAGTGATTTTTAGGCCAAATTTCAGACTTATAGACCAACATTTGGTAATGGTTTGGGCTGATTTACATCTATTTTTGGCTATATTTAGAACAATATTTTGGTGAAATAATTTCTTTTCAGACATGTAATGCTCCAAATGCGCCTAAAATATCCTCATTAATTATTAGAATATGCATGAAATTAAATTTGGGCTTCAGATTGACAATATTATGATATACTTGACATTTTCCACCTGAGGGGTGACATGGGCACCCCTCACACCCCGGAAATTGAAATTTTTAATGTGGCCCTCGAGTTGGCCAGCCTAATACAAATTCATTCTTTGATATAAACTGAGTTTCCTGTAAAAATTTCAGCCAGATTGACCAACTTTAAGGGGTGGTTTGGGCTGATCTGGCATTTGATGCATCCCTCGCCAACTACACTCCCTGAACCTGCACTTTGGGCTACATATGTATTTCTAAAGGAACACACTACTAAAATCCATTTCAGGGGCGACTCCTGTGTGAATCAATATGGTTTTCAACCTTAAATCTACCTTAATTGAGAATATATCAGCATTTCCTGATACAGCCATCTGAGGCTGTATTTTCGCCTTCCTGGACCCAATATGACACATATGACATAACTGGTATACCAGATGCAATCTTAAAACCTATGCAGTCAGATTTAGTATGTGGCAAGTGATTTTTAGGCCAAATTTCAGACTTATAGACCAACATTTGGTAATGGTTTGGGCTGATTTACATCTATTTTTGGCTATATTTAGAACAATATTTTGGTGAAATAATTTCTTTTCAGACATGTAATGCTCCAAATGCGCCTAAAATATCCTCATTAATTATTAGAATATGCATGAAATTAAATTTGGGCTTCAGATTGACAATATTATGATATACTTGACATTTTCCACCTGAGGGGTGACATGGGCACCCCTCACACCCCGGAAATTGAAATTTTTAATGTGGCCCTCGAGTTGGCCAGCCTAATACAAATTCATTCTTTGATATAAACTGAGTTTCCTGTAAAAATTTCAGCCAGATTGACCAACTTTAAGGGGTGGTTTGGGCTGATCTGGCATTTGATGCATCCCTCGCCAACTACACTCCCTGAACCTGCACTTTGGGCTACATATGTATTTCTAAAGGAACACACTACTAAAATCCATTTCAGGGGCGACTCCTGTGTGAATCAATATGGTTTTCAACCTTAAATCTACCTTAATTGAGAATATATCAGCATTTCCTGATACAGCCATCTGAGGCTGTATTTTCGCCTTCCTGGACCCAATATGACACATATGACATAACTGGTATACCAGATGCAATCTTAAAACCTATGCAGTCAGATTTAGTATGTGGCAAGTGATTTTTAGGCCAAATTTCAGACTTATAGACCAACATTTGGTAATGGTTTGGGCTGATTTACATCTATTTTTGGCTATATTTAGAACAATATTTTGGTGAAATAATTTCTTTTCAGACATGTAATGCTCCAAATGCGCCTAAAATATCCTCATTAATTATTAGAATATGCATGAAATTAAATTTGGGCTTCAGATTGACAATATTATGATATACTTGACATTTTCCACCTGAGGGGTGACATGGGCACCCCTCACACCCCGGAAATTGAAATTTTTAATGTGGCCCTCGAGTTGGCCAGCCTAATACAAATTCATTCTTTGATATAAACTGAGTTTCCTGTAAAAATTTCAGCCAGATTGACCAACTTTAAGGGGTGGTTTGGGCTGATCTGGCATTTGATGCATCCCTCGCCAACTACACTCCCTGAACCTGCACTTTGGGCTACATATGTATTTCTAAAGGAACACACTACTAAAATCCATTTCAGGGGCGACTCCTGTGTGAATCAATATGGTTTTCAACCTTAAATCTACCTTAATTGAGAATATATCAGCATTTCCTGATACAGCCATCTGAGGCTGTATTTTCGCCTTCCTGGACCGAATATGACACATATGACATAACTGGTATACCAGATGTAATCTTAAAACCTATGCAGTTAGATTTAGTATGTGGCAAGTGATTCTTAGGCCAAATTTCAGACTTATAGACCAACATTTGGTAATGGTTTGGGCTGATTTACATCTATTTTTGGCTATATTTAGAACAATATTTTGGTGAAATAATTTCTTTTCAGACATGTAATGCTCCAAATGCGCCTAAAATATCCTCATTAATTATTAGAATATGCATGAAATTAAATTTGGGCTTCAGATTGACAATATTATGATATACTTGACATTTTCCACCTGAGGGGTGACATGGGCACCCCTCACACCCCGAAAATTGAAATTTTTAATGTGGCCCTCGAGTTGGCCAGCCTAATACAAATTCATTCTTTGATATAAACTGAGTTTCCTGTAAAAATTTCAGCCAGATTGACCAACTTTAAGGGGTGGTTTGGGCTGATCTGGCATTTGATGCATCCCTCGCCAACTACACTCCCTGAACCTGCACTTTGGGCTACATATGTATTTCTAAAGGAACACACTACTAAAATCCATTTCAGGGGCGACTCCTGTGTGAATCAATATGGTTTTCAACCTTAAATCTACCTTAATTGAGAATATATCAGCATTTCCTGATACAGCCATCTGAGGCTGTATTTTCGCCTTCCTGGACCGAATATGACACATATGACATAACTGGTATACCAGATGCAATCTTAAAACCTATGCAGTCAGATTTAGTATGTGGCAAGTGATTTTTAGGCCAAATTTCAGACTTATAGACCAACATTTGGTAATGGTTTGGGCTGATTTACATCTATTTTTGGCTATATTTAGAACAATATTTTGGTGAAATAATTTCTTTTCAGACATGTAATGCTCCAAATGCGCCTAAAATATCCTCATTAATTATTAGAATATGCATGAAATTAAATTTGGGCTTCAGATTGACAATATTATGATATACTTGACATTTTCCACCTGAGGGGTGACATGGGCACCCCTCACACCCCGAAAATTGAAATTTTTAATGTGGCCCTCGAGTTGGCCAGCCTAATACAAATTCATTCTTTGATATAAACTGAGTTTCCTGTAAAAATTTCAGCCAGATTGACCAACTTTAAGGGGTGGTTTGGGCTGATCTGGCATTTGATGCATCCCTCGCCAACTACACTCCCTGAACCTGCACTTTGGGCTACATATGTATTTCTAAAGGAACACACTACTAAAATCCATTTCAGGGGCGACTCCTGTGTGAATCAATATGGTTTTCAACCTTAAATCTACCTTAATTGAGAATATATCAGCATTTCCTGATACAGCCATCTGAGGCTGTATTTTCGCCTTCCTGGACCCAATATGACACATATGACATAACTGGTATACCAGATGCAATCTTAAAACCTATGCAGTCAGATTTAGTATGTGGCAAGTGATTTTTAGGCCAAATTTCAGACTTATAGACCAACATTTGGTAATGGTTTGGGCTGATTTACATCTATTTTTGGCTATATTTAGAACAATATTTTGGTGAAATAATTTCTTTTCAGACATGTAATGCTCCAAATGCGCCTAAAATATCCTCATTAATTATTAGAATATGCATGAAATTAAATTTGGGCTTCAGATTGACAATATTATGATATACTTGACATTTTCCACCTGAGGGGTGACATGGGCACCCCTCACACCCCGGAAATTGAAATTTTTAATGTGGCCCTCGAGTTGGCCAGCCTAATACAAATTCATTCTTTGATATAAACTGAGTTTCCTGTAAAAATTTCAGCCAGATTGACCAACTTTAAGGGGTGGTTTGGGCTGATCTGGCATTTGATGCATCCCTCGCCAACTACACTCCCTGAACCTGCACTTTGGGCTACATATGTATTTCTAAAGGAACACACTACTAAAATCCATTTCAGGGGCGACTCCTGTGTGAATCAATATGGTTTTCAACCTTAAATCTACCTTAATTGAGAATATATCAGCATTTCCTGATACAGCCATCTGAGGCTGTATTTTCGCCTTCCTGGACCCAATATGACACATATGACATAACTGGTATACCAGATGCAATCTTAAAACCTATGCAGTCAGATTTAGTATGTGGCAAGTGATTTTTAGGCCAAATTTCAGACTTATAGACCAACATTTGGTAATGGTTTGGGCTGATTTACATCTATTTTTGGCTATATTTAGAACAATATTTTGGTGAAATAATTTCTTTTCAGACATGTAATGCTCCAAATGCGCCTAAAATATCCTCATTAATTATTAGAATATGCATGAAATTAAATTTGGGCTTCAGATTGACAATATTATGATATACTTGACATTTTCCACCTGAGGGGTGACATGGGCACCCCTCACACCCCGGAAATTGAAATTTTTAATGTGGCCCTCGAGTTGGCCAGCCTAATACAAATTCATTCTTTGATATAAACTGAGTTTCCTGTAAAAATTTCAGCCAGATTGACCAACTTTAAGGGGTGGTTTGGGCTGATCTGGCATTTGATGCATCCCTCGCCAACTACACTCCCTGAACCTGCACTTTGGGCTACATATGTATTTCTAAAGGAACACACTACTAAAATCCATTTCAGGGGCGACTCCTGTGTGAATCAATATGGTTTTCAACCTTAAATCTACCTTAATTGAGAATATATCAGCATTTCCTGATACAGCCATCTGAGGCTGTATTTTCGCCTTCCTGGACCCAATATGACACATATGACATAACTGGTATACCAGATGCAATCTTAAAACCTATGCAGTCAGATTTAGTATGTGGCAAGTGATTTTTAGGCCAAATTTCAGACTTATAGACCAACATTTGGTAATGGTTTGGGCTGATTTACATCTATTTTTGGCTATATTTAGAACAATATTTTGGTGAAATAATTTCTTTTCAGACATGTAATGCTCCAAATGCGCCTAAAATATCCTCATTAATTATTAGAATATGCATGAAATTAAATTTGGGCTTCAGATTGACAATATTATGATATACTTGACATTTTCCACCTGAGGGGTGACATGGGCACCCCTCACACCCCGGAAATTGAAATTTTTAATGTGGCCCTCGAGTTGGCCAGCCTAATACAAATTCATTCTTTGATATAAACTGAGTTTCCTGTAAAAATTTCAGCCAGATTGACCAACTTTAAGGGGTGGTTTGGGCTGATCTGGCATTTGATGCATCCCTCGCCAACTACACTCCCTGAACCTGCACTTTGGGCTACATATGTATTTCTAAAGGAACACACTACTAAAATCCATTTCAGGGGCGACTCCTGTGTGAATCAATATGGTTTTCAACCTTAAATCTACCTTAATTGAGAATATATCAGCATTTCCTGATACAGCCATCTGAGGCTGTATTTTCGCCTTCCTGGACCGAATATGACACATATGACATAACTGGTATACCAGATGTAATCTTAAAACCTATGCAGTTAGATTTAGTATGTGGCAAGTGATTCTTAGGCCAAATTTCAGACTTATAGACCAACATTTGGTAATGGTTTGGGCTGATTTACATCTATTTTTGGCTATATTTAGAACAATATTTTGGTGAAATAATTTCTTTTCAGACATGTAATGCTCCAAATGCGCCTAAAATATCCTCATTAATTATTAGAATATGCATGAAATTAAATTTGGGCTTCAGATTGACAATATTATGATATACTTGACATTTTCCACCTGAGGGGTGACATGGGCACCCCTCACACCCCGAAAATTGAAATTTTTAATGTGGCCCTCGAGTTGGCCAGCCTAATACAAATTCATTCTTTGATATAAACTGAGTTTCCTGTAAAAATTTCAGCCAGATTGACCAACTTTAAGGGGTGGTTTGGGCTGATCTGGCATTTGATGCATCCCTCGCCAACTACACTCCCTGAACCTGCACTTTGGGCTACATATGTATTTCTAAAGGAACACACTACTAAAATCCATTTCAGGGGCGACTCCTGTGTGAATCAATATGGTTTTCAACCTTAAATCTACCTTAATTGAGAATATATCAGCATTTCCTGATACAGCCATCTGAGGCTGTATTTTCGCCTTCCTGGACCGAATATGACACATATGACATAACTGGTATACCAGATGCAATCTTAAAACCTATGCAGTCAGATTTAGTATGTGGCAAGTGATTTTTAGGCCAAATTTCAGACTTATAGACCAACATTTGGTAATGGTTTGGGCTGATTTACATCTATTTTTGGCTATATTTAGAACAATATTTTGGTGAAATAATTTCTTTTCAGACATGTAATGCTCCAAATGCGCCTAAAATATCCTCATTAATTATTAGAATATGCATGAAATTAAATTTGGGCTTCAGATTGACAATATTATGATATACTTGACATTTTCCACCTGAGGGGTGACATGGGCACCCCTCACACCCCGCAAATTGAAATTTTTAATGTGGCCCTCGAGTTGGCCAGCCTAATACAAATTCATTCTTTGATATAAACTGAGTTTCCTGTAAAAATTTCAGCCAGATTGACCAACTTTAAGGGGTGGTTTGGGCTGATCTGGCATTTGATGCATCCCTCGCCAACTACACTCCCTGAACCTGCACTTTGGGCTACATATGTATTTCTAAAGGAACACACTACTAAAATCCATTTCAGGGGCGACTCCTGTGTGAATCAATATGGTTTTCAACCTTAAATCTACCTTAATTGAGAATATATCAGCATTTCCTGATACAGCCATCTGAGGCTGTATTTTCGCCTTCCTGGACCCAATATGACACATATGACATAACTGGTATACCAGATGCAATCTTAAAACCTATGCAGTCAGATTTAGTATGTGGCAAGTGATTTTTAGGCCAAATTTCAGACTTATAGACCAACATTTGGTAATGGTTTGGGCTGATTTACATCTATTTTTGGCTATATTTAGAACAATATTTTGGTGAAATAATTTCTTTTCAGACATGTAATGCTCCAAATGCGCCTAAAATATCCTCATTAATTATTAGAATATGCATGAAATTAAATTTGGGCTTCAGATTGACAATATTATGATATACTTGACATTTTCCACCTGAGGGGTGACATGGGCACCCCTCACACCCCGGAAATTGAAATTTTTAATGTGGCCCTCGAGTTGGCCAGCCTAATACAAATTCATTCTTTGATATAAACTGAGTTTCCTGTAAAAATTTCAGCCAGATTGACCAACTTTAAGGGGTGGTTTGGGCTGATCTGGCATTTGATGCATCCCTCGCCAACTACACTCCCTGAACCTGCACTTTGGGCTACATATGTATTTCTAAAGGAACACACTACTAAAATCCATTTCAGGGGCGACTCCTGTGTGAATCAATATGGTTTTCAACCTTAAATCTACCTTAATTGAGAATATATCAGCATTTCCTGATACAGCCATCTGAGGCTGTATTTTCGCCTTCCTGGACCCAATATGACACATATGACATAACTGGTATACCAGATGCAATCTTAAAACCTATGCAGTCAGATTTAGTATGTGGCAAGTGATTTTTAGGTCAAATTTCAGACTTATAGACCAACATTTGGTAATGGTTTGGGCTGATTTACATCTATTTTTGGCTATATTTAGAACAATATTTTGGTGAAATAATTTCTTTTCAGACATGTAATGCTCCAAATGCGCCTAAAATATCCTCATTAATTATTAGAATATGCATGAAATTAAATTTGGGCTTCAGATTGACAATATTATGATATACTTGACATTTTCCACCTGAGGGGTGACATGGGCACCCCTCACACCCCGGAAATTGAAATTTTTAATGTGGCCCTCGAGTTGGCCAGCCTAATACAAATTCATTCTTTGATATAAACTGAGTTTCCTGTAAAAATTTCAGCCAGATTGACCAACTTTAAGGGGTGGTTTGGGCTGATCTGGCATTTGATGCATCCCTCGCCAACTACACTCCCTGAACCTGCACTTTGGGCTACATATGTATTTCTAAAGGAACACACTACTAAAATCCATTTCAGGGGCGACTCCTGTGTGAATCAATATGGTTTTCAACCTTAAATCTACCTTAATTGAGAATATATCAGCATTTCCTGATACAGCCATCTGAGGCTGTATTTTCGCCTTCCTGGACCCAATATGACACATATGACATAACTGGTATACCAGATGCAATCTTAAAACCTATGCAGTCAGATTTAGTATGTGGCAAGTGATTTTTAGGCCAAATTTCAGACTTATAGACCAACATTTGGTAATGGTTTGGGCTGATTTACATCTATTTTTGGCTATATTTAGAACAATATTTTGGTGAAATAATTTCTTTTCAGACATGTAATGCTCCAAATGCGCCTAAAATATCCTCATTAATTATTAGAATATGCATGAAATTAAATTTGGGCTTCAGATTGACAATATTATGATATACTTGACATTTTCCACCTGAGGGGTGACATGGGCACCCCTCACACCCCGGAAATTGAAATTTTTAATGTGGCCCTCGAGTTGGCCAGCCTAATACAAATTCATTCTTTGATATAAACTGAGTTTCCTGTAAAAATTTCAGCCAGATTGACCAACTTTAAGGGGTGGTTTGGGCTGATCTGGCATTTGATGCATCCCTCGCCAACTACACTCCCTGAACCTGCACTTTGGGCTACATATGTATTTCTAAAGGAACACACTACTAAAATCCATTTCAGGGGCGACTCCTGTGTGAATCAATATGGTTTTCAACCTTAAATCTACCTTAATTGAGAATATATCAGCATTTCCTGATACAGCCATCTGAGGCTGTATTTTCGCCTTCCTGGACCCAATATGACACATATGACATAACTGGTATACCAGATGCAATCTTAAAACCTATGCAGTCAGATTTAGTATGTGGCAAGTGATTTTTAGGCCAAATTTCAGACTTATAGACCAACATTTGGTAATGGTTTGGGCTGATTTACATCTATTTTTGGCTATATTTAGAACAATATTTTGGTGAAATAATTTCTTTTCAGACATGTAATGCTCCAAATGCGCCTAAAATATCCTCATTAATTATTAGAATATGCATGAAATTAAATTTGGGCTTCAGATTGACAATATTATGATATACTTGACATTTTCCACCTGAGGGGTGACATGGGCACCCCTCACACCCCGGAAATTGAAATTTTTAATGTGGCCCTCGAGTTGGCCAGCCTAATACAAATTCATTCTTTGATATAAACTGAGTTTCCTGTAAAAATTTCAGCCAGATTGACCAACTTTAAGGGGTGGTTTGGGCTGATCTGGCATTTGATGCATCCCTCGCCAACTACACTCCCTGAACCTGCACTTTGGGCTACATATGTATTTCTAAAGGAACACACTACTAAAATCCATTTCAGGGGCGACTCCTGTGTGAATCAATATGGTTTTCAACCTTAAATCTACCTTAATTGAGAATATATCAGCATTTCCTGATACAGCCATCTGAGGCTGTATTTTCGCCTTCCTGGACCCAATATGACACATATGACATAACTGGTATACCAGATGTAATCTTAAAACCTATGCAGTTAGATTTAGTATGTGGCAAGTGATTCTTAGGCCAAATTTCAGACTTATAGACCAACATTTGGTAATGGTTTGGGCTGATTTACATCTATTTTTGGCTATATTTAGAACAATATTTTGGTGAAATAATTTCTTTTCAGACATGTAATGCTCCAAATGCGCCTAAAATATCCTCATTAATTATTAGAATATGCATGAAATTAAATTTGGGCTTCAGATTGACAATATTATGATATACTTGACATTTTCCACCTGAGGGGTGACATGGGCACCCCTCACACCCCGGAAATTGAAATTTTTAATGTGGCCCTCGAGTTGGCCAGCCTAATACAAATTCATTCTTTGATATAAACTGAGTTTCCTGTAAAAAATTCAGCCAGATTGACCAACTTTAAGGGGTGGTTTGGGCTGATCTGGCATTTGATGCATCCCTCGCCAACTACACTCCCTGAACCTGCACTTTGGGCTACATATGTATTTCTAAAGGAACACACTACTAAAATCCATTTCAGGGGCGACTCCTGTGTGAATCAATATGGTTTTCAACCTTAAATCTACCTTAATTGAGAATATATCAGCATTTCCTGATACAGCCATCTGAGGCTGTATTTTCGCCTTCCTGGACCCAATATAACACATATGACATAACTGGTATACCAGATGTAATCTTAAAACCTATGCAGTTAGATTTAGTATGTGGCAAGTGATTTTTAGGCCAAATTGCAGACTTATAGACCAACATTTGGTAGTGGTTTGGGCTGATTTACATCTATTTTTGGCTATATTTAGAACAATATTTTGGTGAAATAATTTCTTTTCAGACATGTAATGCTCCAAATGCGCCTACAATATCCTCATTAATTATTAGAATATGCATGAAATTAAATTTGGGCTTCAGATTGACAATATTATGATATACTTGAAATTTTCCACCTGAGGGGTGACATGGGCACCCCTCACACCCCGGAAATTGAAATTCTTAATGTGGCCCTCGAGTTGGCCAGCCTAATACAAATTCATTCTTTGATATAAATTGAGTTTCCTGTAAAAATTTCAGCCAGATTGACCAACTTTAAGGGGTGGTTTGGGCTGATCTGGCATTTGATGCATCCCTCGCCAACTACACTCCCTAAACCTGCACTTTGGGCTACATATGTATTTCTAAAGGAACACACTACTAAAATCCATTTCAGGGACGACTCCTGTGTGAATCAATATGGTTTTCAACCTTAAATCTACCTTAATTGAGAATATATCAGCATTTCCTGATACAGCCATCTGAGGCTGTATTTTCGCCTTCCTGGACCCAATATGACACATATGACATAACTGGTATACCAGATGCAATCTTAAAACCTATGCAGTCAGATTTAGTATGTGGCAAGTGATTTTTAGGCCAAATTTCAGACTTATAGACCAACATTTGGTAATGGTTTGGGCTGATTTACATCTATTTTTGGCTATATTTAGAACAATATTTTGGTGAAATAATTTCTTTTCAGACATGTAATGCTCCAAATGCGCCTAAAATATCCTCATTAATTATTAGAATATGCATGAAATTAAATTTGGGCTTCAGATTGACAATATTATGATATACTTGACATTTTCCACCTGAGGGGTGACATGGGCACCCCTCACACCCCGGAAATTGAAATTTTTAATGTGGCCCTCGAGTTGGCCAGCCTAATACAAATTCATTCTTTGATATAAACTGAGTTTCCTGTAAAAATTTCAGCCAGATTGACCAACTTTAAGGGGTGGTTTGGGCTGATCTGGCATTTGATGCATCCCTCGCCAACTACACTCCCTGAACCTGCACTTTGGGCTACATATGTATTTCTAAAGGAACACACTACTAAAATCCATTTCAGGGGCGACTCCTGTGTAAATCAATATGGTTTTCAACCTTAAATCTACCTTAATTGAGAATATATCAGCATTTCCTGATACAGCCATCTGAGGCTGTATTTTCGCCTTCCTGGACCCAATATAACACATATGACATAACTGGTATACCAGATGTAATCTTAAAACCTATGCAGTTAGATTTAGTATGTGGCAAGTGATTTTTAGGCCAAATTGCAGACTTATAGACCAACATTTGGTAGTGGTTTGGGCTGATTTACATCTATTTTTGGCTATATTTAGAACAATATTTTGGTGAAATAATTTCTTTTCAGACATGTAATGCTCCAAATGCGCCTACAATATCCTCATTAATTATTAGAATATGCATGAAATTAAATTTGGGCTTCAGATTGACAATATTATGATATACTTGACATTTTCCACCTGAGGGGTGACATGGGCACCCCTCACACCCCGGAAATTGAAATTCTTAATGTGGCCCTCGAGTTGGCCAGCCTAATACAAATTCATTCTTTGATATAAATTGAGTTTCCTGTAAAATTTTCAGCCAGATTGACCAACTTTAAGGGGTGGTTTGGGCTGATCTGGCATTTGATGCATCCCTCGCCAACTACACTCCCTAAACCTGCACTTTGGGCTACATATGTATTTCTAAAGGAACACACTACTAAAATCCATTTCAGGGGCGACTCCTGTGTGAATCAATATGGTTTTCAACCTTAAATCTACCTTAATTGAGAATATATCAGCATTTCCTGATACAGCCATCTGAGGCTGTATTTTCGCCTTCCTGGACCGAATATGACACATATGACATAACTGGTATACCAGATGTAATCTTAAAACCTATGCAGTCAGATTTAGTATGTGGCAAGTGATTCTTAGGCCAAATTTCAGACTTATAGACCAACATTTGGTAATGGTTTGGGCTGATTTACATCTATTTTTGGCTATATTTAGAACAATATTTTGGTGAAATAATTTCTTTTCAGACATGTAATGCTCCAAATGCGCCTAAAATATCCTCATTAATTATTAGAATATGCATGAAATTAAATTTGGGCTTCAGATTGACAATATTATGATATACTTGACATTTTCCACCTGAGGGGTGACATGGGCACCCCTCACACCCCGGAAATTGAAATTTTTAATGTGGCCCTCGAGTTGGCCAGCCTAATACAAATTCATTCTTTGATATAAACTGAGTTTCCTGTAAAAATTTCAGCCAGATTGACCAACTTTAAGGGGTGGTTTGGGCTGATCTGGCATTTGATGCATCCCTCGCCAACTACACTCCCTGAACCTGCACTTTGGGCTACATATGTATTTCTAAAGGAACACACTACTAAAATCCATTTCAGGGGCGACTCCTGTGTGAATCAATATGGTTTTCAACCTTAAATCTACCTTAATTGAGAATATATCAGCATTTCCTGATACAGCCATCTGAGGCTGTATTTTCGCCTTCCTGGACCCAATATGACACATATGACATAACTGGTATACCAGATGTAATCTTAAAACCTATGCAGTTAGATTTAGTATGTGGCAAGTGATTCTTAGGCCAAATTTCAGACTTATAGACCAACATTTGGTAATGGTTTGGGCTGATTTACATCTATTTTTGGCTATATTTAGAACAATATTTTGGTGAAATAATTTCTTTTCAGACATGTAATGCTCCAAATGCGCCTAAAATATCCTCATTAATTATTAGAATATGCATGAAATTAAATTTGGGCTTCAGATTGACAATATTATGATATACTTGACATTTTCCACCTGAGGGGTGACATGGGCACCCCTCACACCCCGGAAATTGAAATTTTTAATGTGGCCCTCGAGTTGGCCAGCCTAATACAAATTCATTCTTTGATATAAACTGAGTTTCCTGTAAAAAATTCAGCCAGATTGACCAACTTTAAGGGGTGGTTTGGGCTGATCTGGCATTTGATGCATCCCTCGCCAACTACACTCCCTGAACCTGCACTTTGGGCTACATATGTATTTCTAAAGGAACACACTACTAAAATCCATTTCAGGGGCGACTCCTGTGTGAATCAATATGGTTTTCAACCTTAAATCTACCTTAATTGAGAATATATCAGCATTTCCTGATACAGCCATCTGAGGCTGTATTTTCGCCTTCCTGGACCCAATATAACACATATGACATAACTGGTATACCAGATGTAATCTTAAAACCTATGCAGTTAGATTTAGTATGTGGCAAGTGATTTTTAGGCCAAATTGCAGACTTATAGACCAACATTTGGTAGTGGTTTGGGCTGATTTACATCTATTTTTGGCTATATTTAGAACAATATTTTGGTGAAATAATTTCTTTTCAGACATGTAATGCTCCAAATGCGCCTACAATATCCTCATTAATTATTAGAATATGCATGAAATTAAATTTGGGCTTCAGATTGACAATATTATGATATACTTGAAATTTTCCACCTGAGGGGTGACATGGGCACCCCTCACACCCCGGAAATTGAAATTCTTAATGTGGCCCTCGAGTTGGCCAGCCTAATACAAATTCATTCTTTGATATAAATTGAGTTTCCTGTAAAAATTTCAGCCAGATTGACCAACTTTAAGGGGTGGTTTGGGCTGATCTGGCATTTGATGCATCCCTCGCCAACTACACTCCCTAAACCTGCACTTTGGGCTACATATGTATTTCTAAAGGAACACACTACTAAAATCCATTTCAGGGGCGACTCCTGTGTGAATCAATATGGTTTTCAACCTTAAATCTACCTTAATTGAGAATATATCAGCATTTCCTGATACAGCCATCTGAGGCTGTATTTTCGCCTTCCTGGACCCAATATGACACATATGACATAACTGGTATACCAGATGCAATCTTAAAACCTATGCAGTCAGATTTAGTATGTGGCAAGTGATTTTTAGGCCAAATTTCAGACTTATAGACCAACATTTGGTAATGGTTTGGGCTGATTTACATCTATTTTTGGCTATATTTAGAACAATATTTTGGTGAAATAATTTCTTTTCAGACATGTAATGCTCCAAATGCGCCTAAAATATCCTCATTAATTATTAGAATATGCATGAAATTAAATTTGGGCTTCAGATTGACAATATTATGATATACTTGACATTTTCCACCTGAGGGGTGACATGGGCACCCCTCACACCCCGGAAATTGAAATTTTTAATGTGGCCCTCGAGTTGGCCAGCCTAATACAAATTCATTCTTTGATATAAACTGAGTTTCCTGTAAAAATTTCAGCCAGATTGACCAACTTTAAGGGGTGGTTTGGGCTGATCTGGCATTTGATGCATCCCTCGCCAACTACACTCCCTGAACCTGCACTTTGGGCTACATATGTATTTCTAAAGGAACACACTACTAAAATCCATTTCAGGGGCGACTCCTGTGTAAATCAATATGGTTTTCAACCTTAAATCTACCTTAATTGAGAATATATCAGCATTTCCTGATACAGCCATCTGAGGCTGTATTTTCGCCTTCCTGGACCCAATATAACACATATGACATAACTGGTATACCAGATGTAATCTTAAAACCTATGCAGTTAGATTTAGTATGTGGCAAGTGATTTTTAGGCCAAATTGCAGACTTATAGACCAACATTTGGTAGTGGTTTGGGCTGATTTACATCTATTTTTGGCTATATTTAGAACAATATTTTGGTGAAATAATTTCTTTTCAGACATGTAATGCTCCAAATGCGCCTACAATATCCTCATTAATTATTAGAATATGCATGAAATTAAATTTGGGCTTCAGATTGACAATATTATGATATACTTGACATTTTCCACCTGAGGGGTGACATGGGCACCCCTCACACCCCGGAAATTGAAATTCTTAATGTGGCCCTCGAGTTGGCCAGCCTAATACAAATTCATTCTTTGATATAAATTGAGTTTCCTGTAAAAATTTCAGCCAGATTGACCAACTTTAAGGGGTGGTTTGGGCTGATCTGGCATTTGATGCATCCCTCGCCAACTACACTCCCTAAACCTGCACTTTGGGCTACATATGTATTTCTAAAGGAACACACTACTAAAATCCATTTCAGGGGCGACTCCTGTGTGAATCAATATGGTTTTCAACCTTAAATCTACCTTAATTGAGAATATATCAGCATTTCCTGATACAGCCATCTGAGGCTGTATTTTCGCCTTCCTGGACCCAATATGACACATATGACATAACTGGTATACCAGATGCAATCTTAAAACCTATGCAGTCAGATTTAGTATGTGGCAAGTGATTTTTAGGCCAAATTTCAGACTTATAGACCAACATTTGGTAATGGTTTGGGCTGATTTACATCTATTTTTGGCTATATTTAGAACAATATTTTGGTGAAATAATTTCTTTTCAGACATGTAATGCTCCAAATGCGCCTAAAATATCCTCATTAATTATTAGAATATGCATGAAATTAAATTTGGGCTTCAGATTGACAATATTATGATATACTTGACATTTTCCACCTGAGGGGTGACATGGGCACCCCTCACACCCCGGAAATTGAAATTTTTAATGTGGCCCTCGAGTTGGCCAGCCTAATACAAATTCATTCTTTGATATAAACTGAGTTTCCTGTAAAAATTTCAGCCAGATTGACCAACTTTAAGGGGTGGTTTGGGCTGATCTGGCATTTGATGCATCCCTCGCCAACTACACTCCCTGAACCTGCACTTTGGGCTACATATGTATTTCTAAAGGAACACACTACTAAAATCCATTTCAGGGGCGACTCCTGTGTGAATCAATATGGTTTTCAACCTTAAATCTACCTTAATTGAGAATATATCAGCATTTCCTGATACAGCCATCTGAGGCTGTATTTTCGCCTTCCTGGACCCAATATGACACATATGACATAACTGGTATACCAGATGTAATCTTAAAACCTATGCAGTTAGATTTAGTATGTGGCAAGTGATTCTTAGGCCAAATTTCAGACTTATAGACCAACATTTGGTAATGGTTTGGGCTGATTTACATCTATTTTTGGCTATATTTAGAACAATATTTTGGTGAAATAATTTCTTTTCAGACATGTAATGCTCCAAATGCGCCTAAAATATCCTCATTAATTATTAGAATATGCATGAAATTAAATTTGGGCTTCAGATTGACAATATTATGATATACTTGACATTTTCCACCTGAGGGGTGACATGGGCACCCCTCACACCCCGGAAATTGAAATTTTTAATGTGGCCCTCGAGTTGGCCAGCCTAATACAAATTCATTCTTTGATATAAACTGAGTTTCCTGTAAAAAATTCAGCCAGATTGACCAACTTTAAGGGGTGGTTTGGGCTGATCTGGCATTTGATGCATCCCTCGCCAACTACACTCCCTGAACCTGCACTTTGGGCTACATATGTATTTCTAAAGGAACACACTACTAAAATCCATTTCAGGGGCGACTCCTGTGTGAATCAATATGGTTTTCAACCTTAAATCTACCTTAATTGAGAATATATCAGCATTTCCTGATACAGCCATCTGAGGCTGTATTTTCGCCTTCCTGGACCCAATATAACACATATGACATAACTGGTATACCAGATGTAATCTTAAAACCTATGCAGTTAGATTTAGTATGTGGCAAGTGATTTTTAGGCCAAATTGCAGACTTATAGACCAACATTTGGTAGTGGTTTGGGCTGATTTACATCTATTTTTGGCTATATTTAGAACAATATTTTGGTGAAATAATTTCTTTTCAGACATGTAATGCTCCAAATGCGCCTACAATATCCTCATTAATTATTAGAATATGCATGAAATTAAATTTGGGCTTCAGATTGACAATATTATGATATACTTGAAATTTTCCACCTGAGGGGTGACATGGGCACCCCTCACACCCCGGAAATTGAAATTCTTAATGTGGCCCTCGAGTTGGCCAGCCTAATACAAATTCATTCTTTGATATAAATTGAGTTTCCTGTAAAAATTTCAGCCAGATTGACCAACTTTAAGGGGTGGTTTGGGCTGTTCTGGCATTTGATGCATCCCTCGCCAACTACACTCCCTAAACCTGCACTTTGGGCTACATATGTATTTCTAAAGGAACACACTACTAAAATCCATTTCAGGGGCGACTCCTGTGTGAATCAATATGGTTTTCAACCTTAAATCTACCTTAATTGAGAATATATCAGCATTTCCTGATACAGCCATCTGAGGCTGTATTTTCGCCTTCCTGGACCCAATATGACACATATGACATAACTGGTATACCAGATGCAATCTTAAAACCTATGCAGTCAGATTTAGTATGTGGCAAGTGATTTTTAGGCCAAATTTCAGACTTATAGACCAACATTTGGTAATGGTTTGGGCTGATTTACATCTATTTTTGGCTATATTTAGAACAATATTTTGGTGAAATAATTTCTTTTCAGACATGTAATGCTCCAAATGCGCCTAAAATATCCTCATTAATTATTAGAATATGCATGAAATTAAATTTGGGCTTCAGATTGACAATATTATGATATACTTGACATTTTCCACCTGAGGGGTGACATGGGCACCCCTCACACCCCGGAAATTGAAATTTTTAATGTGGCCCTCGAGTTGGCCAGCCTAATACAAATTCATTCTTTGATATAAACTGAGTTTCCTGTAAAAATTTCAGCCAGATTGACCAACTTTAAGGGGTGGTTTGGGCTGATCTGGCATTTGATGCATCCCTCGCCAACTACACTCCCTGAACCTGCACTTTGGGCTACATATGTATTTCTAAAGGAACACACTACTAAAATCCATTTCAGGGGCGACTCCTGTGTAAATCAATATGGTTTTCAACCTTAAATCTACCTTAATTGAGAATATATCAGCATTTCCTGATACAGCCATCTGAGGCTGTATTTTCGCCTTCCTGGACCCAATATAACACATATGACATAACTGGTATACCAGATGTAATCTTAAAACCTATGCAGTTAGATTTAGTATGTGGCAAGTGATTTTTAGGCCAAATTGCAGACTTATAGACCAACATTTGGTAGTGGTTTGGGCTGATTTACATCTATTTTTGGCTATATTTAGAACAATATTTTGGTGAAATAATTTCTTTTCAGACATGTAATGCTCCAAATGCGCCTACAATATCCTCATTAATTATTAGAATATGCATGAAATTAAATTTGGGCTTCAGATTGACAATATTATGATATACTTGACATTTTCCACCTGAGGGGTGACATGGGCACCCCTCACACCCCGGAAATTGAAATTCTTAATGTGGCCCTCGAGTTGGCCAGCCTAATACAAATTCATTCTTTGATATAAATTGAGTTTCCTGTAAAAATTTCAGCCAGATTGACCAACTTTAAGGGGTGGTTTGGGCTGATCTGGCATTTGATGCATCCCTCGCCAACTACACTCCCTAAACCTGCACTTTGGGCTACATATGTATTTCTAAAGGAACACACTACTAAAATCCATTTCAGGGGCGACTCCTGTGTGAATCAATATGGTTTTCAACCTTAAATCTACCTTAATTGAGAATATATCAGCATTTCCTGATACAGCCATCTGAGGCTGTATTTTCGCCTTCCTGGACCCAATATGACACATATGACATAACTGGTATACCAGATGCAATCTTAAAACCTATGCAGTCAGATTTAGTATGTGGAAAGTGATTTTTAGGCCAAATTTCAGACTTATAGACCAACATTTGGTAATGGTTTGGGCTGATTTACATCTATTTTTGGCTATATTTAGAACAATATTTTGGTGAAATAATTTCTTTTCAGACATGTAATGCTCCAAATGCGCCTAAAATATCCTCATTAATTATTAGAATATGCATGAAATTAAATTTGGGCTTCAGATTGACAATATTATGATATACTTGACATTTTCCACCTGAGGGGTGACATGGGCACCCCTCACACCCCGGAAATTGAAATTTTTAATGTGGCCCTCGAGTTGGCCAGCCTAATACAAATTCATTCTTTGATATAAACTGAGTTTCCTGTAAAAATTTCAGCCAGATTGACCAACTTTAAGGGGTGGTTTGGGCTGATCTGGCATTTGATGCATCCCTCGCCAACTACACTCCCTGAACCTGCACTTTGGGCTACATATGTATTTCTAAAGGAACACACTACTAAAATCCATTTCAGGGGCGACTCCTGTGTAAATCAATATGGTTTTCAACCTTAAATCTACCTTAATTGAGAATATATCAGCATTTCCTGATACAGCCATCTGAGGCTGTATTTTCGCCTTCCTGGACCCAATATAACACATATGACATAACTGGTATACCAGATGTAATCTTAAAACCTATGCAGTTAGATTTAGTATGTGGCAAGTGATTTTTAGGCCAAATTGCAGACTTATAGACCAACATTTGGTAGTGGTTTGGGCTGATTTACATCTATTTTTGGCTATATTTAGAACAATATTTTGGTGAAATAATTTCTTTTCAGACATGTAATGCTCCAAATGCGCCTACAATATCCTCATTAATTATTAGAATATGCATGAAATTAAATTTGGGCTTCAGATTGACAATATTATGATATACTTGACATTTTCCACCTGAGGGGTGACATGGGCACCCCTCACACCCCGGAAATTGAAATTCTTAATGTGGCCCTCGAGTTGGCCAGCCTAATACAAATTCATTCTTTGATATAAATTGAGTTTCCTGTAAAAATTTCAGCCAGATTGACCAACTTTAAGGGGTGGTTTGGGCTGACCTGGCATTTGATGCATCCCTCGCCAACTACACTCCCTAAACCTGCACTTTGGGCTACATATGTATTTCTAAAGGAACACACTACTAAAATCCATTTCAGGGGCGACTCCTGTGTGAATCAATATGGTTTTCAACCTTAAATCTACCTTAATTGAGAATATATCAGCATTTCCTGATACAGCCATCTGAGGCTGTATTTTCGCCTTCCTGGACCCAATATGACACATATGACATAACTGGTATACCAGATGCAATCTTAAAACCTATGCAGTCAGATTTAGTATGTGGCAAGTGATTTTTAGGCCAAATTTCAGACTTATAGACCAACATTTGGTAATGGTTTGGGCTGATTTACATCTATTTTTGGCTATATTTAGAACAATATTTTGGTGAAATAATTTCTTTTCAGACATGTAATGCTCCAAATGCGCCTAAAATATCCTCATTAATTATTAGAATATGCATGAAATTAAATTTGGGCTTCAGATTGACAATATTATGATATACTTGACATTTTCCACCTGAGGGGTGACATGGGCACCCCTCACACCCCGGAAATTGAAATTTTTAATGTGGCCCTCGAGTTGGCCAGCCTAATACAAATTCATTCTTTGATATAAACTGAGTTTCCTGTAAAAATTTCAGCCAGATTGACCAACTTTAAGGGGTGGTTTGGGCTGATCTGGCATTTGATGCATCCCTCGCCAACTACACTCCCTAAACCTGCACTTTGGGCTACATATGTATTTCTAAAGGAACACACTACTAAAATCCATTTCAGGGGCGACTCCTGTGTGAATCAATATGGTTTTCAACCTTAAATCTACCTTAATTGAGAATATATCAGCATTTCCTGATACAGCCATCTGAGGCTGTATTTTCGCCTTCCTGGACCCAATATGACACATATGACATAACTGGTATACCAGATGCAATCTTAAAACCTATGCAGTCAGATTTAGTATGTGGCAAGTGATTTTTAGGCCAAATTTCAGACTTATAGACCAACATTTGGTAATGGTTTGGGCTGATTTACATCTATTTTTGGCTATATTTAGAACAATATTTTGGTGAAATAATTTCTTTTCAGACATGTAATGCTCCAAATGCGCCTAAAATATCCTCATTAATTATTAGAATATGCATGAAATTAAATTTGGGCTTCAGATTGACAATATTATGATATACTTGACATTTTCCACCTGAGGGGTGACATGGGCACCCCTCACACCCCGGAAATTGAATTTTTTAATGTGGCCCTCGAGTTGGCCAGCCTAATACAAATTCATTCTTTGATATAAACTGAGTTTCCTGTAAACATTTCAGCCAGATTGACCAACTTTAAGGGGTGGTTTGGGCTGATCTGGCATTTGATGCATCCCTCGCCAACTACACTCCCTGAACCTGCACTTTGGGCTACATATGTATTTCTAAAGGAACACACTACTAAAATCCATTTCAGGGGCGACTCCTGTGTGAATCAATATGGTTTTCAACCTTAAATCTACCTTAATTGAGAATATATCAGCATTTCCTGATACAGCCATCTGAGGCTGTATTTTCGCCTTCCTGGACCCAATATGACACATATGACATAACTGGTATACCAGATGCAATCTTAAAACCTATGCAGTCAGATTTAGTATGTGGCAAGTGATTTTTAGGCCAAATTTCAGACTTATAGACCAACATTTGGTAATGGTTTGGGCTGATTTACATCTATTTTTGGCTATATTTAGAACAATATTTTGGTGAAATAATTTCTTTTCAGACATGTAATGCTCCAAATGCGCCTAAAATATCCTCATTAATTATTAGAATATGCATGAAATTAAATTTGGGCTTCAGATTGACAATATTATGATATACTTGACATTTTCCACCTGAGGAGTGACATGGGCACCCCTCACACCCCGGAAATTGAAATTCTTAATGTGGCCCTCGAGTTGGCCAGCCTAATACAAATTCATTCTTTGATATAAATTGAGTTTCCTGTAAAAATTTCAGCCAGATTGACCAACTTTAAGGGGTGGTTTGGGCTGATCTGGCATTTGATGCATCCCTTGCCAACTACACTCCCTGAACCTGCACTTTGGGCTACATATGTATTTCTAAAGGAACACACTACTAAAATCCATTTCAGGGGCGACTCCTGTGTGAATCAATATGGTTTTCAACCTTAAATCTACCTTAATTGAGAATATATCAGCATTTCCTGATACAGCCATCTGAGGCTGTATTTTCGCCTTCCTGGACCCAATATAACACATATGACATAACTGGTATACCAGATGTAATCTTAAAACCTATGCAGTTAGATTTAGTATGTGGCAAGTGATTTTTAGGCCAAATTGCAGACTTATAGACCAACATTTGGTAGTGGTTTGGGCTGATTTACATCTATTTTTGGCTATATTTAGAACAATATTTTGGTGAAATAATTTCTTTTCAGACATGTAATGCTCCAAATGCGCCTACAATATCCTCATTAATTATTAGAATATGCATGAAATTAAATTTGGGCTTCAGATTGACAATATTATGATATACTTGAAATTTTCCACCTGAGGGGTGACATGGGCACCCCTCACACCCCGGAAATTGAAATTCTTAATGTGGCCCTCGAGTTGGCCAGCCTAATACAAATTCATTCTTTGATATAAATTGAGTTTCCTGTAAAAATTTCAGCCAGATTGACCAACTTTAAGGGGTGGTTTGGGCTGATCTGGCATTTGATGCATCCCTCGCCAACTACACTCCCTAAACCTGCACTTTGGGCTACATATGTATTTCTAAAGGAACACACTACTAAAATCCATTTCAGGGGCGACTCCTGTGTGAATCAATATGGTTTTCAACCTTAAATCTACCTTAATTGAGAATATATCAGCATTTCCTGATACAGCCATCTGAGGCTGTATTTTCGCCTTCCTGGACCCAATATGACACATATGACATAACTGGTATACCAGATGCAATCTTAAAACCTATGCAGTCAGATTTAGTATGTGGCAAGTGATTTTTAGGCCAAATTTCAGACTTATAGACCAACATTTGGTAATGGTTTGGGCTGATTTACATCTATTTTTGGCTATATTTAGAACAATATTTTGGTGAAATAATTTCTTTTCAGACATGTAATGCTCCAAATGCGCCTAAAATATCCTCATTAATTATTAGAATATGCATGAAATTAAATTTGGGCTTCAGATTGACAATATTATGATATACTTGACATTTTCCACCTGAGGGGTGACATGGGCACCCCTCACACCCCGGAAATTGAAATTTTTAATGTGGCCCTCGAGTTGGCCAGCCTAATACAAATTCATTCTTTGATATAAACTGAGTTTCCTGTAAAAATTTCAGCCAGATTGACCAACTTTAAGGGGTGGTTTGGGCTGATCTGGCATTTGATGCATCCCTCGCCAACTACACTCCCTGAACCTGCACTTTGGGCTACATATGTATTTCTAAAGGAACACACTACTAAAATCCATTTCAGGGGCGACTCCTGTGTGAATCAATATGGTTTTCAACCTTAAATCTACCTTAATTGAGAATATATCAGCATTTCCTGATACAGCCATCTGAGGCTGTATTTTCGCCTTCCTGGACACATATGACATAACTGGTATACCAGATGTAATCTTAAAACCTATGCAGTTAGATTTAGTATGTGGCAAGTGATTTTTAGGCCAAATTGCAGACTTATAGACCAACATTTGGTAGTGGTTTGGGCTGATTTACATCTATTTTTGGCTATATTTAGAACAATATTTTGGTGAAATAATTTCTTTTCAGACATGTAATGCTCCAAATGCGCCTACAATATCCTCATTAATTATTAGAATATGCATGAAATTAAATTTGGGCTTCAGATTGACAATATTATGATATACTTGACATTTTCCACCTGAGGGGTGACATGGGCACCCCTCACACCCCGGAAATTGAAATTCTTAATGTGGCCCTCGAGTTGGCCAGCCTAATACAAATTCATTCTTTGATATAAATTGAGTTTCCTGTAAAAATTTCAGCCAGATTGACCAACTTTAAGGGGTGGTTTGGGCTGATCTGGCATTTGATGCATCCCTCGCCAACTACACTCCCTAAACCTGCACTTTGGGCTACATATGTATTTCTAAAGGAACACACTACTAAAATCCATTTCAGGGGCGACTCCTGTGTGAATCAATATGGTTTTCAACCTTAAATCTACCTTAATTGAGAATATATCAGCATTTCCTGATACAGCCATCTGAGGCTGTATTTTCGCCTTCCTGGACCCAATATGACACATATGACATAACTGGTATACCAGATGCAATCTTAAAACCTATGCAGTCAGATTTAGTATGTGGCAAGTGATTTTTAGGCCAAATTTCAGACTTATAGACCAACATTTGGTAATGGTTTGGGCTGATTTACATCTATTTTTGGCTATATTTAGAACAATATTTTGGTGAAATAATTTCTTTTCAGACATGTAATGCTCCAAATGCGCCTAAAATATCCTCATTAATTATTAGAATATGCATGAAATTAAATTTGGGCTTCAGATTGACAATATTATGATATACTTGACATTTTCCACCTGAGGGGTGACATGGGCACCCCTCACACCCCGGAAATTGAAATTTTTAATGTGGCCCTCGAGTTGGCCAGCCTAATACAAATTCATTCTTTGATATAAACTGAGTTTCCTGTAAAAATTTCAGCCAGATTGACCAACTTTAAGGGGTGGTTTGGGCTGATCTGGCATTTGATGCATCCCTCGCCAACTACACTCCCTGAACCTGCACTTTGGGCTACATATGTATTTCTAAAGGAACACACTACTAAAATCCATTTCAGGGGCGACTCCTGTGTGAATCAATATGGTTTTCAACCTTAAATCTACCTTAATTGAGAATATATCAGCATTTCCTGATACAGCCATCTGAGGCTGTATTTTCGCCTTCCTGGACCCAATATGACACATATGACTTAACTGGTATACCAGATGCAATCTTAAAACCTATGCAGTCAGATTTAGTATGTGGCAAGTGATTTTTAGGCCAAATTTCAGACTTATAGACCAACATTTGGTAATGGTTTGGGCTGATTTACATCTATTTTTGGCTATATTTAGAACAATATTTTGGTGAAATAATTTCTTTTCAGACATGTAATGCTCCAAATGCGCCTAAAATATCCTCATTAATTATTAGAATATGCATGAAATTAAATTTGGGCTTCAGATTGACAATATTATGATATACTTGACATTTTCCACCTGAGGGGTGACATGGGCACCCCTCACACCCCGGAAATTGAAATTTTTAATGTGGCCCTCGAGTTGGCCAGCCTAATACAAATTCATTCTTTGATATAAACTGAGTTTCCTGTAAACATTTCAGCCAGATTGACCAACTTTAAGGGGTGGTTTGGGCTGATCTGGCATTTGATGCATCCCTCGCCAACTACACTCCCTGAACCTGCACTTTGGGCTACATATGTATTTCTAAAGGAACACACTACTAAAATCCATTTCAGGGGCGACTCCTGTGTGAATCAATATGGTTTTCAACCTTAAATCTACCTTAATTGAGAATATATCAGCATTTCCTGATACAGCCATCTGAGGCTGTATTTTCGCCTTCCTGGACCCAATATGACACATATGACATAACTGGTATACCAGATGCAATCTTAAAACCTATGCAGTCAGATTTAGTATGTGGCAAGTGATTTTTAGGCCAAATTTCAGACTTATAGACCAACATTTGGTAATGGTTTGGGCTGATTTACATCTATTTTTGGCTATATTTAGAACAATATTTTGGTGAAATAATTTCTTTTCAGACATGTAATGCTCCAAATGCGCCTAAAATATCCTCATTAATTATTAGAATATGCATGAAATTAAATTTGGGCTTCAGATTGACAATATTATGATATACTTGACATTTTCCACCTGTGGGGTGACATGGGCACCCCTCACACCCCGGAAATTGAAATTTTTAATGTGGCCCTCAAGTTGGCCAGCCTAATACAAATTCATTCTTTGATATAAACTGAGTTTCCTGTAAAAATTTCAGCCAGATTGACCAACTTTAAGGGGTGGTTTGGGCTGATCTGGCATTTGATGCATCCCTCGCCAACTACACTCCCTGAACCTGCACTTTGGGCTACATATGTATTTCTAAAGGAACACACTACTAAAATCCATTTCAGGGGCGACTCCTGTGTGAATCAATATGGTTTTCAACCTTAAATCTCCCTTAATTGAGAATATATCAGCATTTCCTGATACAGCCATCTGAGGCTGTATTTTCGCCTTCCTGGACCCAATATGACACATATGACATAACTGGTATACCAGATGCAATCTTAAAACCTATGCAGTCAGATTTAGTATGTGGCAAGTGATTTTTAGGCCAAATTTCAGACTTATAGACCAACATTTGGTAATGGTTTGGGCTGATTTACATCTATTTTTGGCTATATTTAGAACAATATTTTGGTGAAATAATTTCTTTTCAGACATGTAATGCTCCAAATGCGCCTAAAATATCCTCATTAATTATTAGAATATGCATGAAATTAAATTTGGGCTTCAGATTGACAATATTATGATATACTTGACATTTTCCACCTGAGGGGTGACATGGGCACCCCTCACACCCCGGAAATTGAAATTTTTAATGTGGCCCTCGAGTTGGCCAGCCTAATACAAATTCATTCTTTGATATAAACTGAGTTTCCTGTAAAAATTTCAGCCAGATTGACCAACTTTAAGGGGTGGTTTGGGCTGATCTGGCATTTGATGCATCCCTCGCCAACTACACTCCCTGAACCTGCACTTTGGGCTACATATGTATTTCTAAAGGAACACACTACTAAAATCCATTTCAGGGGCGACTCCTGTGTGAATCAATATGGTTTTCAACCTTAAATCTACCTTAATTGAGAATATATCAGCATTTCCTGATACAGCCATCTGAGGCTGTATTTTCGCCTTCCTGGACCCAATATGACACATATGACATAACTGGTATACCAGATGTAATCTTAAAACCTATGCAGTTAGATTTAGTATGTGGCAAGTGATTCTTAGGCCAAATTTCAGACTTATAGACCAACATTTGGTAATGGTTTGGGCTGATTTACATCTATTTTTGGCTATATTTAGAACAATATTTTGGTGAAATAATTTCTTTTCAGACATGTAATGCTCCAAATGCGCCTAAAATATCCTCATTAATTATTAGAATATGCATGAAATTAAATTTGGGCTTCAGATTGACAATATTATGATATACTTGACATTTTCCACCTGAGGGGTGACATGGGCACCCCTCACACCCCGGAAATTGAAATTTTTAATGTGGCCCTCGAGTTGGCCAGCCTAATACAAATTCATTCTTTGATATAAACTGAGTTTCCTGTAAAAATTTCAGCCAGATTGACCAACTTTAAGGGGTGGTTTGGGCTGATCTGGCATTTGATGCATCCCTCGCCAACTACACTCCCTGAACCTGCACTTTGGGCTACATATGTATTTCTAAAGGAACACACTACTAAAATCCATTTCAGGGGCGACTCCTGTGTGAATCAATATGGTTTTCAACCTTAAATCTACCTTAATTGAGAATATATCAGCATTTCCTGATACAGCCATCTGAGGCTGTATTTTCGCCTTCCTGGACCCAATATGACACATATGACATAACTGGTGTACCAGATGCAATCTTAAAACCTATGCAGTCAGATTTAGTATGTGGCAAGTGATTTTTAGGCCAAATTTCAGACTTATAGACCAACATTTGGTAATGGTTTGGGCTGATTTACATCTATTTTTGGCTATATTTAGAACAATATTTTGGTGAAATAATTTCTTTTCAGACATGTAATGCTCCAAATGCGCCTAAAATATCCTCATTAATTATTAGAATATGCATGAAATTAAATTTGGGCTTCAGATTGACAATATTATGATATACTTGACATTTTCCACCTGAGGGGTGACATGGGCACCCCTCACACCCCGGAAATTGAAATTTTTAATGTGGCCCTCGAGTTGGCCAGCCTAATACAAATTCATTCTTTGATATAAACTGAGTTTCCTGTAAAAATTTCAGCCAGATTGACCAACTTTAAGGGGTGGTTTGGGCTGATCTGGCATTTGATGCATCCCTCGCCAACTACACTCCCTGAACCTGCACTTTGGGCTACATATGTATTTCTAAAGGAACACACTACTAAAATCCATTTCAGGGGCGACTCCTGTGTGAATCAATATGGTTTTCAACCTTAAATCTACCTTAATTGAGAATATATCAGCATTTCCTGATACAGCCATCTGAGGCTGTATTTTCGCCTTCCTGGACCCAATATGACACATATGACATAACTGGTGTACCAGATGCAATCTTAAAACCTATGCAGTCAGATTTAGTATGTGGCAAGTGATTTTTAGGCCAAATTTCAGACTTATAGACCAACATTTGGTAATGGTTTGGGCTGATTTACATCTATTTTTGGCTATATTTAGAACAATATTTTGGTGAAATAATTTCTTTTCAGACATGTAATGCTCCAAATGCGCCTAAAATATCCTCATTAATTATTAGAATATGCATGAAATTAAATTTGGGCTTCAGATTGACAATATTATGATATACTTGACATTTTCCACCTGAGGGGTGACATGGGCACCCCTCACACCCCGGAAATTGAAATTTTTAATGTGGCCCTCGAGTTGGCCAGCCTAATACAAATTCATTCTTTGATATAAACTGAGTTTCCTGTAAAAATTTCAGCCAGATTGACCAACTTTAAGGGGTGGTTTGGGCTGATCTGGCATTTGATGCATCCCTCGCCAACTACACTCCCTGAACCTGCACTTTGGGCTACATATGTATTTCTAAAGGAACACACTACTAAAATCCATTTCAGGGGCGACTCCTGTGTGAATCAATATGGTTTTCAACCTTAAATCTACCTTAATTGAGAATATATCAGCATTTCCTGATACAGCCATCTGAGGCTGTATTTTCGCCTTCCTGGACCCAATATGACACATATGACATAACTGGTGTACCAGATGCAATCTTAAAACCTATGCAGTCAGATTTAGTATGTGGCAAGTGATTTTTAGGCCAAATTTCAGACTTATAGACCAACATTTGGTAATGGTTTGGGCTGATTTACATCTATTTTTGGCTATATTTAGAACAATATTTTGGTGAAATAATTTCTTTTCAGACATGTAATGCTCCAAATGCGCCTAAAATATCCTCATTAATTATTAGAATATGCATGAAATTAAATTTGGGCTTCAGATTGACAATATTATGATATACTTGACATTTTCCACCTGAGGGGTGACATGGGCACCCCTCACACCCCGGAAATTGAAATTTTTAATGTGGCCCTCGAGTTGGCCAGCCTAATACAAATTCATTCTTTGATATAAACTGAGTTTCCTGTAAAAATTTCAGCCAGATTGACCAACTTTAAGGGGTGGTTTGGGCTGATCTGGCATTTGATGCATCCCTCGCCAACTACACTCCCTGAACCTGCACTTTGGGCTACATATGTATTTCTAAAGGAACACACTACTAAAATCCATTTCAGGGGCGACTCCTGTGTGAATCAATATGGTTTTCAACCTTAAATCTACCTTAATTGAGAATATATCAGCATTTCCTGATACAGCCATCTGAGGCTGTATTTTCGCCTTCCTGGACCCAATATGACACATATGATATAACTGGTATACCAGATGCAATCTTAAAACCTATGCAGTCAGATTTAGTATGTGGCAAGTGATTTTTAGGCCAAATTTCAGACTTATAGACCAACATTTGGTAATGGTTTGGGCTGATTTACATCTATTTTTGGCTATATTTAGAACAATATTTTGGTGAAATAATTTCTTTTCAGACATGTAATGCTCCAAATGCGCCTAAAATATCCTCATTAATTATTAGAATATGCATGAAATTAAATTTGGGCTTCAGATTGACAATATTATGATATACTTGACATTTTCCACCTGATGGGTGACATGGGCACCCCTCACACCCCGGAAATTGAAATTTTTAATGTGGCCCTCGAGTTGGCCAGCCTAATACAAATTCATTCTTTGATATAAACTGAGTTTCCTGTAAAAATTTCAGCCAGATTGACCAACTTTAAGGGGTGGTTTGGGCTGATCTGGCATTTGATGCATCCCTCGCCAACTACACTCCCTGAACCTGCACTTTGGGCTACATATGTATTTCTAAAGGAACACACTACTAAAATCCATTTCAGGGGCGACTCCTGTGTGAATCAATATGGTTTTCAACCTTAAATCTACCTTAATTGAGAATATATCAGCATTTCCTGATACAGCCATCTGAGGCTGTATTTTCGCCTTCCTGGACCCAATATGACACATATGACATAACTGGTGTACCAGATGCAATCTTAAAACCTATGCAGTCAGATTTAGTATGTGGCAAGTGATTTTTAGGCCAAATTTCAGACTTATAGACCAACATTTGGTAATGGTTTGGGCTGATTTACATCTATTTTTGGCTATATTTAGAACAATATTTTGGTGAAATAATTTCTTTTCAGACATGTAATGCTCCAAATGCGCCTAAAATATCCTCATTAATTATTAGAATATGCATGAAATTAAATTTGGGCTTCAGATTGACAATATTATGATATACTTGACATTTTCCACCTGAGGGGTGACATGGGCACCCCTCACACCCCGGAAATTGAAATTTTTAATGTGGCCCTCGAGTTGGCCAGCCTAATACAAATTCATTCTTTGATATAAACTGAGTTTCCTGTAAAAATTTCAGCCAGATTGACCAACTTTAAGGGGTGGTTTGGGCTGATCTGGCATTTGATGCATCCCTCGCCAACTACACTCCCTGAACCTGCACTTTGGGCTACATATGTATTTCTAAAGGAACACACTACTAAAATCCATTTCAGGGGCGACTCCTGTGTGAATCAATATGGTTTTCAACCTTAAATCTACCTTAATTGAGAATATATCAGCATTTCCTGATACAGCCATCTGAGGCTGTATTTTCGCCTTCCTGGACCCAATATGACACATATGACATAACTGGTGTACCAGATGCAATCTTAAAACCTATGCAGTCAGATTTAGTATGTGGCAAGTGATTTTTAGGCCAAATTTCAGACTTATAGACCAACATTTGGTAATGGTTTGGGCTGATTTACATCTATTTTTGGCTATATTTAGAACAATATTTTGGTGAAATAATTTCTTTTCAGACATGTAATGCTCCAAATGCGCCTAAAATATCCTCATTAATTATTAGAATATGCATGAAATTAAATTTGGGCTTCAGATTGACAATATTATGATATACTTGACATTTTCCACCTGAGGGGTGACATGGGCACCCCTCACACCCCGGAAATTGAAATTTTTAATGTGGCCCTCGAGTTGGCCAGCCTAATACAAATTCATTCTTTGATATAAACTGAGTTTCCTGTAAAAATTTCAGCCAGATTGACCAACTTTAAGGGGTGGTTTGGGCTGATCTGGCATTTGATGCATCCCTCGCCAACTACACTCCCTGAACCTGCACTTTGGGCTACATATGTATTTCTAAAGGAACACACTACTAAAATCCATTTCAGGGGCGACTCCTGTGTGAATCAATATGGTTTTCAACCTTAAATCTACCTTAATTGAGAATATATCAGCATTTCCTGATACAGCCATCTGAGGCTGTATTTTCGCCTTCCTGGACCCAATATGACACATATGACATAACTGGTGTACCAGATGCAATCTTAAAACCTATGCAGTCAGATTTAGTATGTGGCAAGTGATTTTTAGGCCAAATTTCAGACTTATAGACCAACATTTGGTAATGGTTTGGGCTGATTTACATCTATTTTTGGCTATATTTAGAACAATATTTTGGTGAAATAATTTCTTTTCAGACATGTAATGCTCCAAATGCGCCTAAAATATCCTCATTAATTATTAGAATATGCATGAAATTAAATTTGGGCTTCAGATTGACAATATTATGATATACTTGACATTTTCCACCTGAGGGGTGACATGGGCACCCCTCACACCCCGGAAATTGAAATTTTTAATGTGGCCCTCGAGTTGGCCAGCCTAATACAAATTCATTCTTTGATATAAACTGAGTTTCCTGTAAAAATTTCAGCCAGATTGACCAACTTTAAGGGGTGGTTTGGGCTGATCTGGCATTTGATGCATCCCTCGCCAACTACACTCCCTGAACCTGCACTTTGGGCTACATATGTATTTCTAAAGGAACACACTACTAAAATCCATTTCAGGGGCGACTCCTGTGTGAATCAATATGGTTTTCAACCTTAAATCTACCTTAATTGAGAATATATCAGCATTTCCTGATACAGCCATCTGAGGCTGTATTTTCGCCTTCCTGGACCCAATATGACACATATGATATAACTGGTATACCAGATGCAATCTTAAAACCTATGCAGTCAGATTTAGTATGTGGCAAGTGATTTTTAGGCCAAATTTCAGACTTATAGACCAACATTTGGTAATGGTTTGGGCTGATTTACATCTATTTTTGGCTATATTTAGAACAATATTTTGGTGAAATAATTTCTTTTCAGACATGTAATGCTCCAAATGCGCCTAAAATATCCTCATTAATTATTAGAATATGCATGAAATTAAATTTGGGCTTCAGATTGACAATATTATGATATACTTGACATTTTCCACCTGATGGGTGACATGGGCACCCCTCACACCCCGGAAATTGAAATTTTTAATGTGGCCCTCGAGTTGGCCAGCCTAATACAAATTCATTCTTTGATATAAACTGAGTTTCCTGTAAAAATTTCAGCCAGATTGACCAACTTTAAGGGGTGGTTTGGGCTGATCTGGCATTTGATGCATCCCTCGCCAACTACACTCCCTGAACCTGCACTTTGGGCTACATATGTATTTCTAAAGGAACACACTACTAAAATCCATTTCAGGGGCGACTCCTGTGTGAATCAATATGGTTTTCAACCTTAAATCTACCTTAATTGAGAATATATCAGCATTTCCTGATACAGCCATCTGAGGCTGTATTTTCGCCTTCCTGGACCGAATATGACACATATGACATAACTGGTATACCCGATGTAATCTTAAAACCTATGCAGTTAGATTTAGTATGTGGCAAGTGATTCTTAGGCCAAATTTCAGACTTATAGACCAACATTTGGTAATGGTTTGGGCTGATTTACATCTATTTTTGGCTATATTTAGAACAATATTTTGGTGAAATAATTTCTTTTCAGACATGTAATGCTCCAAATGCGCCTAAAATATCCTCATTAATTATTAGAATATGCATGAAATTAAATTTGGGCTTCAGATTGACAATATTATGATATACTTGACATTTTCCACCTGAGGGGTGACATGGGCACCCCTCACACCCCGGAAATTGAAATTTTTAATGTGGCCCTCGAGTTGGCCAGCCTAATACAAATTCATTCTTTCATATAAACTGAGTTTCCTGTAAAAATTTCAGCCAGATTGACCAACTTTAAGGGGTGGTTTGGGCTGATCTGGCATTTGATGCATCCCTCGCCAACTACACTCCCTGAACCTGCACTTTGGGCTACATATGTATTTCTAAAGGAACACACTACTAAAATCCATTTCAGGGGCGACTCCTGTGTGAATCAATATGGTTTTCAACCTTAAATCTACCTTAATTGAGAATATATCAGCATTTCCTGATACAGCCATCTGAGGCTGTATTTTCGCCTTCCTGGACCCAATATGACACATATGACATAACTGGTATACCAGATGCAATCTTAAAACCTATGCAGTCAGATTTAGTATGTGGCTAGTGATTTTTAAGCTAAATTTCAGACTTATAGACCAACATTTGGTAATGGTTTGGGCTGATTTACATCTATTTTTGGCTATATTTAGAACAATATTTTGGTGAAATAATTTCTTTTCAGACATGTAATGCTCCAAATGCGCCTAAAATATCCTCATTAATTATTAGAATATGCATGAAATTAAATTTGGGCTTCAGATTGACAATATTATGATATACTTGACATTTTCCACCTGAGGGGTGACATGGGCACCCCTCACACCCCGGAAATTGAAATTTTTAATGTGGCCCTCGAGTTGGCCAGCCTAATACAAATTCATTCTTTGATATAAACTGAGTTTCCTGTAAAAATTTCAGCCAGATTGACCAACTTTAAGGGGTGGTTTGGGCTGATCTGGCATTTGATGCATCCCTCGCCAACTACACTCCCTGAACCTGCACTTTGGGCTACATATGTATTTCTAAAGGAACACACTACTAAAATCCATTTCAGGGGCGACTCCTGTGTGAATCAATATGGTTTTCAACCTTAAATCTACCTTAATTGAGAATATATCAGCATTTCCTGATACAGCCATCTGAGGCTGTATTTTCGCCTTCCTGGACCCAATATGACACATATGATATAACTGGTATACCAGATGCAATCTTAAAACCTATGCAGTCAGATTTAGTATGTGGCAAGTGATTTTTAGGCCAAATTTCAGACTTATAGACCAACATTTGGTAATGGTTTGGGCTGATTTACATCTATTTTTGGCTATATTTAGAACAATATTTTGGTGAAATAATTTCTTTTCAGACATGTAATGCTCCAAATGCGCCTAAAATATCCTCATTAATTATTAGAATATGCATGAAATTAAATTTGGGCTTCAGATTGACAATATTATGATATACTTGACATTTTCCACCTGAGGGGTGACATGGGCACCCCTCACACCCCGGAAATTGAAATTTTTAATGTGGCCCTCGAGTTGGCCAGCCTAATACAAATTCATTCTTTCATATAAACTGAGTTTCCTGTAAAAATTTCAGCCAGATTGACCAACTTTAAGGGGTGGTTTGGGCTGATCTGGCATTTGATGCATCCCTCGCCAACTACACTCCCTGAACCTGCACTTTGGGCTACATATGTATTTCTAAAGGAACACACTACTAAAATCCATTTCAGGGGCGACTCCTGTGTGAATCAATATGGTTTTCAACCTTAAATCTACCTTAATTGAGAATATATCAGCATTTCCTGATACAGCCATTTGAGGCTGTATTTTCGCCTTCCTGGACCCAATATGACACATATGACATAACTGGTATACCAGATGCAATCTTAAAACCTATGCAGTCAGATTTAGTATGTGGCTAGTGATTTTTAAGCTAAATTTCAGACTTATAGACCAACATTTGGTAATGGTTTGGGCTGATTTACATCTATTTTTGGCTATATTTAGAACAATATTTTGGTGAAATAATTTCTTTTCAGACATGTAATGCTCCAAATGCGCCTAAAATATCCTCATTAATTATTAGAATATGCATGAAATTAAATTTGGGCTTCAGATTGACAATATTATGATATACTTGACATTTTCCACCTGAGGGGTGACATGGGCACCCCTCACACCCCGGAAATTGAAATTTTTAATGTGGCCCTCGAGTTGGCCAGCCTAATACAAATTCATTCTTTGATATAAACTGAGTTTCCTGTAAAAATTTCAGCCAGATTGACCAACTTTAAGGGGTGGTTTGGGCTGATCTGGCATTTGATGCATCCCTCGCCAACTACACTCCCTGAACCTGCACTTTGGGCTACATATGTATTTCTAAAGGAACACACTACTAAAATCCATTTCAGGGGCGACTCCTGTGTGAATCAATATGGTTTTCAACCTTAAATCTACCTTAATTGAGAATATATCAGCATTTCCTGATACAGCCATCTGAGGCTGTATTTTCGCCTTCCTGGACCCAATATGACACATATGATATAACTGGTATACCAGATGCAATCTTAAAACCTATGCAGTCAGATTTAGTATGTGGCAAGTGATTTTTAGGCCAAATTTCAGACTTATAGACCAACATTTGGTAATGGTTTGGGCTGATTTACATCTATTTTTGGCTATATTTAGAACAATATTTTGGTGAAATAATTTCTTTTCAGACATGTAATGCTCCAAATGCGCCTAAAATATCCTCATTAATTATTAGAATATGCATGAAATTAAATTTGGGCTTCAGATTGACAATATTATGATATACTTGACATTTTCCACCTGAGGGGTGACATGGGCACCCCTCACACCCCGGAAATTGAAATTTTTAATGTGGCCCTCGAGTTGGCCAGCCTAATACAAATTCATTCTTTCATATAAACTGAGTTTCCTGTAAAAATTTCAGCCAGATTGACCAACTTTAAGGGGTGGTTTGGGCTGATCTGGCATTTGATGCATCCCTCGCCAACTACACTCCCTGAACCTGCACTTTGGGCTACATATGTATTTCTAAAGGAACACACTACTAAAATCCATTTCAGGGGCGACTCCTGTGTGAATCAATATGGTTTTCAACCTTAAATCTACCTTAATTGAGAATATATCAGCATTTCCTGATACAGCCATTTGAGGCTGTATTTTCGCCTTCCTGGACCCAATATGACACATATGACATAACTGGTATACCAGATGCAATCTTAAAACCTATGCAGTCAGATTTAGTATGTGGCTAGTGATTTTTAAGCTAAATTTCAGACTTATAGACCAACATTTGGTAATGGTTTGGGCTGATTTACATCTATTTTTGGCTATATTTAGAACAATATTTTGGTGAAATAATTTCTTTTCAGACATGTAATGCTCCAAATGCGCCTAAAATATCCTCATTAATTATTAGAATATGCATGAAATTAAATTTGGGCTTCAGATTGACAATATTATGATATACTTGACATTTTCCACCTGAGGGGTGACATGGGCACCCCTCACACCCCGGAAATTGAAATTTTTAATGTGGCCCTCGAGTTGGCCAGCCTAATACAAATTCATTCTTTGATATAAACTGAGTTTCCTGTAAAAATTTCAGCCAGATTGACCAACTTTAAGGGGTGGTTTGGGCTGATCTGGCATTTGATGCATCCCTCGCCAACTACACTCCCTGAACCTGCACTTTGGGCTACATATGTATTTCTAAAGGAACACACTACTAAAATCCATTTCAGGGGCGACTCCTGTGTGAATCAATATGGTTTTCAACCTTAAATCTACCTTAATTGAGAATATATCAGCATTTCCTGATACAGCCATCTGAGGCTGTATTTTCGCCTTCCTGGACCCAATATGACACATATGATATAACTGGTATACCAGATGCAATCTTAAAACCTATGCAGTCAGATTTAGTATGTGGCAAGTGATTTTTAGGCCAAATTTCAGACTTATAGACCAACATTTGGTAATGGTTTGGGCTGATTTACATCTATTTTTGGCTATATTTAGAACAATATTTTGGTGAAATAATTTCTTTTCAGACATGTAATGCTCCAAATGCGCCTAAAATATCCTCATTAATTATTAGAATATGCATGAAATTAAATTTGGGCTTCAGATTGACAATATTATGATATACTTGACATTTTCCACCTGATGGGTGACATGGGCACCCCTCACACCCCGGAAATTGAAATTTTTAATGTGGCCCTCGAGTTGGCCAGCCTAATACAAATTCATTCTTTGATATAAACTGAGTTTCCTGTAAAAATTTCAGCCAGATTGACCAACTTTAAGGGGTGGTTTGGGCTGATCTGGCATTTGATGCATCCCTCGCCAACTACACTCCCTGAACCTGCACTTTGGGCTACATATGTATTTCTAAAGGAACACACTACTAAAATCCATTTCAGGGGCGACTCCTGTGTGAATCAATATGGTTTTCAACCTTAAATCTACCTTAATTGAGAATATATCAGCATTTCCTGATACAGCCATCTGAGGCTGTATTTTCGCCTTCCTGGACCGAATATGACACATATGACATAACTGGTATACCAGATGTAATCTTAAAACCTATGCAGTTAGATTTAGTATGTGGCAAGTGATTCTTAGGCCAAATTTCAGACTTATAGACCAACATTTGGTAATGGTTTGGGCTGATTTACATCTATTTTTGGCTATATTTAGAACAATATTTTGGTGAAATAATTTCTTTTCAGACATGTAATGCTCCAAATGCGCCTAAAATATCCTCATTAATTATTAGAATATGCATGAAATTAAATTTGGGCTTCAGATTGACAATATTATGATATACTTGACATTTTCCACCTGAGGGGTGACATGGGCACCCCTCACACCCCGGAAATTGAAATTTTTAATGTGGCCCTCGAGTTGGCCAGCCTAATACAAATTCATTCTTTCATATAAACTGAGTTTCCTGTAAAAATTTCAGCCAGATTGACCAACTTTAAGGGGTGGTTTGGGCTGATCTGGCATTTGATGCATCCCTCGCCAACTACACTCCCTGAACCTGCACTTTGGGCTACATATGTATTTCTAAAGGAACACACTACTAAAATCCATTTCAGGGGCGACTCCTGTGTGAATCAATATGGTTTTCAACCTTAAATCTACCTTAATTGAGAATATATCAGCATTTCCTGATACAGCCATCTGAGGCTGTATTTTCGCCTTCCTGGACCCAATATGACACATATGATATAACTGGTATACCAGATGCAATCTTAAAACCTATGCAGTCAGATTTAGTATGTGGCAAGTGATTTTTAGGCCAAATTTCAGACTTATAGACCAACATTTGGTAATGGTTTGGGCTGATTTACATCTATTTTTGGCTATATTTAGAACAATATTTTGGTGAAATAATTTCTTTTCAGACATGTAATGCTCCAAATGCGCCTAAAATATCCTCATTAATTATTAGAATATGCATGAAATTAAATTTGGGCTTCAGATTGACAATATTATGATATACTTGACATTTTCCACCTGATGGGTGACATGGGCACCCCTCACACCCCGGAAATTGAAATTTTTAATGTGGCCCTCGAGTTGGCCAGCCTAATACAAATTCATTCTTTGATATAAACTGAGTTTCCTGTAAAAATTTCAGCCAGATTGACCAACTTTAAGGGGTGGTTTGGGCTGATCTGGCATTTGATGCATCCCTCGCCAACTACACTCCCTGAACCTGCACTTTGGGCTACATATGTATTTCTAAAGGAACACACTACTAAAATCCATTTCAGGGGCGACTCCTGTGTGAATCAATATGGTTTTCAACCTTAAATCTACCTTAATTGAGAATATATCAGCATTTCCTGATACAGCCATCTGAGGCTGTATTTTCGCCTTCCTGGACCGAATATGACACATATGACATAACTGGTATACCAGATGTAATCTTAAAACCTATGCAGTTAGATTTAGTATGTGGCAAGTGATTCTTAGGCCAAATTTCAGACTTATAGACCAACATTTGGTAATGGTTTGGGCTGATTTACATCTATTTTTGGCTATATTTAGAACAATATTTTGGTGAAATAATTTCTTTTCAGACATGTAATGCTCCAAATGCGCCTAAAATATCCTCATTAATTATTAGAATATGCATGAAATTAAATTTGGGCTTCAGATTGACAATATTATGATATACTTGACATTTTCCACCTGATGGGTGACATGGGCACCCCTCACACCCCGGAAATTGAAATTTTTAATGTGGCCCTCGAGTTGGCCAGCCTAATACAAATTCATTCTTTCATATAAACTGAGTTTCCTGTAAAAATTTCAGCCAGATTGACCAACTTTAAGGGGTGGTTTGGGCTGATCTGGCATTTGATGCATCCCTCGCCAACTACACTCCCTGAACCTGCACTTTGGGCTACATATGTATTTCTAAAGGAACACACTACTAAAATCCATTTCAGGGGCGACTCCTGTGTGAATCAATATGGTTTTCAACCTTAAATCTACCTTAATTGAGAATATATCAGCATTTCCTGATACAGCCATTTGAGGCTGTATTTTCGCCTTCCTGGACCCAATATGACACATATGACATAACTGGTATACCAGATGCAATCTTAAAACCTATGCAGTCAGATTTAGTATGTGGCAAGTGATTTTTAAGCTAAATTTCAGACTTATAGACCAACATTTGGTAATGGTTTGGGCTGATTTACATCTATTTTTGGCTATATTTAGAACAATATTTTGGTGAAATAATTTCTTTTCAGACATGTAATGCTCCAAATGCGCCTAAAATATCCTCATTAATTATTAGAATATGCATGAAATTAAATTTGGGCTTCAGATTGACAATATTATGATATACTTGACATTTTCCACCTGAGGGGTGACATGGGCACCCCTCACACCCCGGAAATTGAAATTTTTAATGTGGCCCTCGAGTTGGCCAGCCTAATACAAATTCATTCTTTCATATAAACTGAGTTTCCTGTAAAAATTTCAGCCAGATTGACCAACTTTAAGGGGTGGTTTGGGCTGATCTGGCATTTGATGCATCCCTCGCCAACTACACTCCCTGAACCTGCACTTTGGGCTACATATGTATTTCTAAAGGAACACACTACTAAAATCCATTTCAGGGGCGACTCCTGTGTGAATCAATATGGTTTTCAACCTTAAATCTACCTTAATTGAGAATATATCAGCATTTCCTGATACAGCCATCTGAGGCTGTATTTTCGCCTTCCTGGACCCAATATGACACATATGATATAACTGGTATACCAGATGCAATCTTAAAACCTATGCAGTCAGATTTAGTATGTGGCAAGTGATTTTTAGGCCAAATTTCAGACTTATAGACCAACATTTGGTAATGGTTTGGGCTGATTTACATCTATTTTTGGCTATATTTAGAACAATATTTTGGTGAAATAATTTCTTTTCAGACATGTAATGCTCCAAATGCGCCTAAAATATCCTCATTAATTATTAGAATATGCATGAAATTAAATTTGGGCTTCAGATTGACAATATTATGATATACTTGACATTTTCCACCTGATGGGTGACATGGGCACCCCTCACACCCCGGAAATTGAAATTTTTAATGTGGCCCTCGAGTTGGCCAGCCTAATACAAATTCATTCTTTGATATAAACTGAGTTTCCTGTAAACATTTCAGCCAGATTGACCAACTTTAAGGGGTGGTTTGGGCTGATCTGGCATTTGATGCATCCCTCGCCAACTACACTCCCTGAACCTGCACTTTGGGCTACATATGTATTTCTAAAGGAACACACTACTAAAATCCATTTCAGGGGCGACTCCTGTGTGAATCAATATGGTTTTCAACCTTAAATCTACCTTAATTGAGAATATATCATCATTTCCTGATACAGCCATCTGAGGCTGTATTTTCGCCTTCCTGGACCGAATATGACACATATGACATAACTGGTATACCAGATGTAATCTTAAAACCTATGCAGTTAGATTTAGTATGTGGCAAGTGATTCTTAGGCCAAATTTCAGACTTATAGACCAACATTTGGTAATGGTTTGGGCTGATTTACATCTATTTTTGGCTATATTTAGAACAATATTTTGGTGAAATAATTTCTTTTCAGACATGTAATGCTCCAAATGCGCCTAAAATATCCTCATTAATTATTAGAATATGCATGAAATTAAATTTGGGCTTCAGATTGACAATATTATGATATACTTGACATTTTCCACCTGAGGGGTGACATGGGCACCCCTCACACCCCGGAAATTGAAATTTTTAATGTGGCCCTCGAGTTGGCCAGCCTAATACAAATTCATTCTTTCATATAAACTGAGTTTCCTGTAAAAATTTCAGCCAGATTGACCAACTTTAAGGGGTGGTTTGGGCTGATCTGGCATTTGATGCATCCCTCGCCAACTACACTCCCTGAACCTGCACTTTGGGCTACATATGTATTTCTAAAGGAACACACTACTAAAATCCATTTCAGGGGCGACTCCTGTGTGAATCAATATGGTTTTCAACCTTAAATCTACCTTAATTGAGAATATATCAGCATTTCCTGATACAGCCATTTGAGGCTGTATTTTCGCCTTCCTGGACCCAATATGACACATATGACATAACTGGTATACCAGATGCAATCTTAAAACCTATGCAGTCAGATTTAGTATGTGGCAAGTGATTTTTAAGCTAAATTTCAGACTTATAGACCAACATTTGGTAATGGTTTGGGCTGATTTACATCTATTTTTGGCTATATTTAGAACAATATTTTGGTGAAATAATTTCTTTTCAGACATGTAATGCTCCAAATGCGCCTAAAATATCCTCATTAATTATTAGAATATGCATGAAATTAAATTTGGGCTTCAGATTGACAATATTATGATATACTTGACATTTTCCACCTGAGGGGTGACATGGGCACCCCTCACACCCCGGAAATTGAAATTTTTAATGTGGCCCTCGAGTTGGCCAGCCTAATACAAATTCATTCTTTGATATAAACTGAGTTTCCTGTAAAAATTTCAGCCAGATTGACCAACTTTAAGGGGTGGTTTGGGCTGATCTGGCATTTGATGCATCCCTCGCCAACTACACTCCCTGAACCTGCACTTTGGGCTACATATGTATTTCTAAAGGAACACACTACTAAAATCCATTTCAGGGGCGACTCCTGTGTGAATCAATATGGTTTTCAACCTTAAATCTACCTTAATTGAGAATATATCAGCATTTCCTGATACAGCCATTTGAGGCTGTATTTTCGCCTTCCTGGACCCAATATGACACATATGACATAACTGGTATACCAGATGCAATCTTAAAACCTATGCAGTCAGATTTAGTATGTGGCAAGTGATTTTTAAGCTAAATTTCAGACTTATAGACCAACATTTGGTAATGGTTTGGGCTGATTTACATCTATTTTTGGCTATATTTAGAACAATATTTTGGTGAAATAATTTCTTTTCAGACATGTAATGCTCCAAATGCGCCTAAAATATCCTCATTAATTATTAGAATATGCATGAAATTAAATTTGGGCTTCAGATTGACAATATTATGATATACTTGACATTTTCCACCTGAGGGGTGACATGGGCACCCCTCACACACCGGAAATTGAAATTTTTAATGTGGCCCTCGAGTTGGCCAGCCTAATACAAATTCATTCTTTGATATAAACTGAGTTTCCTGTAAAAATTTCAGCCAGATTGACCAACTTTAAGGGGTGGTTTGGGCTGATCTGGCATTTGATGCATCCCTCGCCAACTACACTCCCTGAACCTGCACTTTGGGCTACATATGTATTTCTAAAGGAACACACTACTAAAATCCATTTCAGGGGCGACTCCTGTGTGAATCAATATGGTTTTCAACCTTAAATCTACCTTAATTGAGAATATATCAGCATTTCCTGATACAGCCATCTGAGGCTGTATTTTCGCCTTCCTGGACCCAATATGACACATATGACATAACTGGTATACCAGATGCAATCTTAAAACCTATGCAGTCAGATTTAGTATGTGGCAAGTGATTTTTAGGCCAAATTTCAGACTTATAGACCAACATTTGGTAATGGTTTGGGCTGATTTACATCTATTTTTGGCTATATTTAGAACAATATTTTGGTGAAATAATTTCTTTTCAGACATGTAATGCTCCAAATGCGCCTAAAATATCCTCATTAATTATTAGAATATGCATGAAATTAAATTTGGGCTTCAGATTGACAATATTATGATATACTTGACATTTTCCACCTGTGGGGTGACATGGGCACCCCTCACACCCCGGAAATTGACATTTTTAATGTGGCCCTCGAGTTGGCCAGCCTAATACAAATTCATTCTTTGATATAAACTGAGTTTCCTGTAAAAATTTCAGCCAGATTGACCAACTTTAAGGGGTGGTTTGGGCTGATCTGGCATTTGATGCATCCCTCGCCAACTACACTCCCTGAACCTGCACTTTGGGCTACATATGTATTTCTAAAGGAACACACTACTAAAATCCATTTCAGGGGCGACTCCTGTGTGAATCAATATGGTTTTCAACCTTAAATCTACCTTAATTGAGAATATATCAGCATTTCCTGATACAGCCATTTGAGGCTGTATTTTCGCCTTCCTGGACCCAATATGACACATATGACATAACTGGTATACCAGATGCAATCTTAAAACCTATGCAGTCAGATTTAGTATGTGGCAAGTGATTTTTAAGCTAAATTTCAGACTTATAGACCAACATTTGGTAATGGTTTGGGCTGATTTACATCTATTTTTGGCTATATTTAGAACAATATTTTGGTGAAATAATTTCTTTTCAGACATGTAATGCTCCAAATGCGCCTAAAATATCCTCATTAATTATTAGAATATGCATGAAATTAAATTTGGGCTTCAGATTGACAATATTATGATATACTTGACATTTTCCACCTGAGGGGTGACATGGGCACCCCTCACACCCCGGAAATTGAAATTTTTAATGTGGCCCTCGAGTTGGCCAGCCTAATACAAATTCATTCTTTGATATAAACTGAGTTTCCTGTAAAAATTTCAGCCAGATTGACCAACTTTAAGGGGTGGTTTGGGCTGATCTGGCATTTGATGCATCCCTCGCCAACTACACTCCCTGAACCTGCACTTTGGGCTACATATGTATTTCTAAAGGAACACACTACTAAAATCCATTTCAGGGGCGACTCCTGTGTGAATCAATATGGTTTTCAACCTTAAATCTACCTTAATTGAGAATATATCAGCATTTCCTGATACAGCCATCTGAGGCTGTATTTTCGCCTTCCTGGACCCAATATGACACATATGACATAACTGGTATACCAGATGCAATCTTAAAACCTATGCAGTCAGATTTAGTATGTGGCAAGTGATTTTTAGGCCAAATTTCAGACTTATAGACCAACATTTGGTAATGGTTTGGGCTGATTTACATCTATTTTTGGCTATATTTAGAACAATATTTTGGTGAAATAATTTCTTTTCAGACATGTAATGCTCCAAATGCGCCTAAAATATCCTCATTAATTATTAGAATATGCATGAAATTAAATTTGGGCTTCAGATTGACAATATTATGATATACTTGACATTTTCCACCTGTGGGGTGACATGGGCACCCCTCACACCCCGGAAATTGAAATTTTTAATGTGGCCCTCGAGTTGGCCAGCCTAATACAAATTCATTCTTTGATATAAACTGAGTTTCCTGTAAAAATTTCAGCCAGATTGACCAACTTTAAGGGGTGGTTTGGGCTGATCTGGCATTTGATGCATCCCTCGCCAACTACACTCCCTGAACCTGCACTTTGGGCTACATATGTATTTCTAAAGGAACACACTACTAAAATCCATTTCAGGGGCGACTCCTGTGTGAATCAATATGGTTTTCAACCTTAAATCTACCTTAATTGAGAATATATCAGCATTTCCTGATACAGCCATCTGAGGCTGTATTTTCGCCTTCCTGGACCCAATATGACACATATGACATAACTGGTATACCAGATGTAATCTTAAAACCTATGCAGTTAGATTTAGTATGTGGCAAGTGATTCTTAGGCCAAATTTCAGACTTATAGACCAACATTTGGTAATGGTTTGGGCTGATTTACATCTATTTTTGGCTATATTTAGAACAATATTTTGGTGAAATAATTTCTTTTCAGACATGTAATGCTCCAAATGCGCCTAAAATATCCTCATTAATTATTAGAATATGCATGAAATTAAATTTGGGCTTCAGATTGACAATATTATGATATACTTGACATTTTCCACCTGAGGGGTGACATGGGCACCCCTCACACCCCGGAAATTGAAATTTTTAATGTGGCCCTCGAGTTGGCCAGCCTAATACAAATTCATTCTTTGATATAAACTGAGTTTCCTGTAAAAATTTCAGCCAGATTGACCAACTTTAAGGGGTGGTTTGGGCTGATCTGGCATTTGATGCATCCCTCGCCAACTACACTCCCTGAACCTGCACTTTGGGCTACATATGTATTTCTAAAGGAACACACTACTAAAATCCATTTCAGGGGCGACTCCTGTGTGAATCAATATGGTTTTCAACCTTAAATCTACCTTAATTGAGAATATATCAGCATTTCCTGATACAGCCATCTGAGGCTGTATTTTCGCCTTCCTGGACCCAATATGACACATATGACATAACTGGTATACCAGATGCAATCTTAAAACCTATGCAGTCAGATTTAGTATGTGGCAAGTGATTTTTAGGCCAAATTTCAGACTTATAGACCAACATTTGGTAATGGTTTGGGCTGATTTACATCTATTTTTGGCTATATTTAGAACAATATTTTGGTGAAATAATTTCTTTTCAGACATGTAATGCTCCAAATGCGCCTAAAATATCCTCATTAATTATTAGAATATGCATGAAATTAAATTTGGGCTTCAGATTGACAATATTATGATATACTTGACATTTTCCACCTGTGGGGTGACATGGGCACCCCTCACACCCCGGAAATTGAAATTTTTAATGTGGCCCTCGAGTTGGCCAGCCTAATACAAATTCATTCTTTGATATAAACTGAGTTTCCTGTAAAAATTTCAGCCAGATTGACCAACTTTAAGGGGTGGTTTGGGCTGATCTGGCATTTGATGCATCCCTCGCCAACTACACTCCCTGAACCTGCACTTTGGGCTACATATGTATTTCTAAAGGAACACACTACTAAAATCCATTTCAGGGGCGACTCCTGTGTGAATCAATATGGTTTTCAACCTTAAATCTACCTTAATTGAGAATATATCAGCATTTCCTGATACAGCCATCTGAGGCTGTATTTTCGCCTTCCTGGACCCAATATGACACATATGACATAACTGGTATACCAGATGTAATCTTAAAACCTATGCAGTTAGATTTAGTATGTGGCAAGTGATTCTTAGGCCAAATTTCAGACTTATAGACCAACATTTGGTAATGGTTTGGGCTGATTTACATCTATTTTTGGCTATATTTAGAACAATATTTTGGTGAAATAATTTCTTTTCAGACATGTAATGCTCCAAATGCGCCTAAAATATCCTCATTAATTATTAGAATATGCATGAAATTAAATTTGGGCTTCAGATTGACAATATTATGATATACTTGACATTTTCCACCTGAGGGGTGACATGGGCACCCCTCACACCCCGGAAATTGAAATTTTTAATGTGGCCCTCGAGTTGGCCAGCCTAATACAAATTCATTCTTTCATATAAACTGAGTTTCCTGTAAAAATTTCAGCCAGATTGACCAACTTTAAGGGGTGGTTTGGGCTGATCTGGCATTTGATGCATCCCTCGCCAACTACACTCCCTGAACCTGCACTTTGGGCTACATATGTATTTCTAAAGGAACACACTACTAAAATCCATTTCAGGGGCGACTCCTGTGTGAATCAATATGGTTTTCAACCTTAAATCTACCTTAATTGAGAATATATCAGCATTTCCTGATACAGCCATTTGAGGCTGTATTTTCGCCTTCCTGGACCCAATATGACACATATGACATAACTGGTATACCAGATGCAATCTTAAAACCTATGCAGTCAGATTTAGTATGTGGCAAGTGATTTTAAAGCTAAATTTCAGACTTATAGACCAACATTTGGTAATGGTTTGGGCTGATTTACATCTATTTTTGGCTATATTTAGAACAATATTTTGGTGAAATAATTTCTTTTCAGACATGTAATGCTCCAAATGCGCCTAAAATATCCTCATTAATTATTAGAATATGCATGAAATTAAATTTGGGCTTCAGATTGACAATATTATGATATACTTGACATTTTCCACCTGAGGGGTGACATGGGCACCCCTCACACCCCGGAAATTGAAATTTTTAATGTGGCCCTCGAGTTGGCCAGCCTAATACAAATTCATTCTTTGATATAAACTGAGTTTCCTGTAAAAATTTCAGCCAGATTGACCAACTTTAAGGGGTGGTTTGGGCTGATCTGGCATTTGATGCATCCCTCGCCAACTACACTCCCTGAACCTGCACTTTGGGCTACATATGTATTTCTAAAGGAACACACTACTAAAATCCATTTCAGGGGCGACTCCTGTGTGAATCAATATGGTTTTCAACCTTAAATCTACCTTAATTGAGAATATATCAGCATTTCCTGATACAGCCATCTGAGGCTGTATTTTCGCCTTCCTGGACCGAATATGACACATATGACATAACTGGTATACCAGATGTAATCTTAAAACCTATGCAGTTAGATTTAGTATGTGGCAAGTGATTCTTAGGCCAAATTTCAGACTTATAGACCAACATTTGGTAATGGTTTGGGCTGATTTACATCTATTTTTGGCTATATTTAGAACAATATTTTGGTGAAATAATTTCTTTTCAGACATGTAATGCTCCAAATGCGCCTAAAATATCCTCATTAATTATTAGAATATGCATGAAATTAAATTTGGGCTTCAGATTGACAATATTATGATATACTTGACATTTTCCACCTGAGGGGTGACATGGGCACCCCTCACACCCCGGAAATTGAAATTTTTAATGTGGCCCTCGAGTTGGCCAGCCTAATACAAATTCATTCTTTGATATAAACTGAGTTTCCTGTAAAAATTTCAGCCAGATTGGCCAACTTTAAGGGGTGGTTTGGGCTGATCTGGCATTTGATGCATCCCTCGCCAACTACACTCCCTGAACCTGCACTTTGGGCTACATATGTATTTCTAAAGGAACACACTACTAAAATCCATTTCAGGGGCGACTCCTGTGTGAATCAATATGGTTTTCAACCTTAAATCTACCTTAATTGAGAATATATCAGCATTTCCTGATACAGCCATTTGAGGCTGTATTTTCGCCTTCCTGGACCCAATATGACACATATGACATAACTGGTATACCAGATGCAATTTTAAAACCTATGCAGTCAGATTTAGTATGTGGCAAGTGATTTTTAAGCTAAATTTCAGACTTATAGACCAACATTTGGTAATGGTTTGGGCTGATTTACATCTATTTTTGGCTATATTTAGAACAATATTTTGGTGAAATAATTTCTTTTCAGACATGTAATGCTCCAAATGCGCCTAAAATATCCTCATTAATTATTAGAATATGCATGAAATTAAATTTGGGCTTCAGATTGACAATATTATGATATACTTGACATTTTCCACCTGAGGGGTGACATGGGCACCCCTCACACCCCGGAAATTGAAATTTTTAATGTGGCCCTCGAGTTGGCCAGCCTAATACAAATTCATTCTTTGATATAAACTGAGTTTCCTGTAAAAATTTCAGCCAGATTGACCAACTTTAAGGGGTGGTTTGGGCTGATCTGGCATTTGATGCATCCCTCGCCAACTACACTCCCTGAACCTGCACTTTGGGCTACATATGTATTTCTAAAGGAACACACTACTAAAATCCATTTCAGGAGCGACTCCTGTGTGAATCAATATGGTTTTCAACCTTAAATCTACCTTAATTGAGAATATATCAGCATTTCCTGATACAGCCATCTGAGGCTGTATTTTCGCCTTCCTGGATCCAATATGACACATATGACATAACTGGTATACCAGATGTAATCTTAAATCCTATGCAGTTAGATTTAATATGTGGCAAGTGATTCTTAGGCCAAATTTCAGACTTATAGACCAACATTTGGTAATGGTTTGGGCTGATTTACATCTATTTTTGGCTATATTTAGAACAATATTTTGGTGAAATAATTTCTTTTCAGACATGTAATGCTCCAAATGCGCCTAAAATATCCTCATTAATTATTAGAATATGCATGAAATTAAATTTGGGCTTCAGATTGACAATATTATGATATACTTGACATTTTCCACCTGAGGGGTGACATGGGCACACCTCACACCCCGGAAATTGAAATTTTTAATGTGGCCCTCGAGTTGGCCAGCCTAATACAAATTCATTCTTTGATATAAACTGAGTTTCCTGTAAAAATTTCAGCCAGATTGACCAACTTTAAGGGGTGGTTTGGGCTGATCTGGCATTTGATGCATCCCTCGCCAACTACACTCCCTGAACCTGCACTTTGGGCTACATATGTATTTCTAAAGGAACACACTACTAAAATCCATTTCAGGGGCGACTCCTGTGTGAATCAATATGGTTTTCAACCTTAAATCTACCTTAATTGAGAATATATCAGCATTTCCAGATACAGCCATCTGAGGCTGTATTTTCGCCTTCCTGGACCCAATATGACACATATGACATAACTGGTATACCAGATGTAATCTTAAAACCTATGCAGTTAGATTTAGTATGTGGCAAGTGATTCTTAGGCCAAATTTCAGACTTATAGACCAACATTTGGTAATGGTTTGGGCTGATTTACATCTATTTTTGGCTATATTTAGAACAATATTTTGGTGAAATAATTTCTTTTCAGACATGTAATGCTCCAAATGGGCCTAAAATATCCTCATTAATTATTAGAATATGCATGAAATTAAATTTGGGCTTCAGATTGACAATATTATGATATACTTGACATTTTCCACCTGTCACCCTCACACCCCGGAAATTGAAATTTTTAATGTGGCCCTCGAGTTGGCCAGCCTAATACAAATTCATTCTTTGATATAAACTGAGTTTCCTGTAAAAATTTCAGCCAGATTGACCAACTTTAAGGGGTGGTTTGGGCTGATCTGGCATTTGATGCATCCCTCGCCAACTACACTCCCTGAACCTGCACTTTGGGCTACATATGTATTTCTAAAGGAACACACTACTAAAATCCATTTCAGGGGCGACTCCTGTGCGAATCAATATGGGGTTCAACCTTAAATCTACCTTAATTGAGAATATATCAGCATTTCCTGATACAGCCATCTGAGGCTGTATTTTCGCCTTCCTGGACCCAATATAACACATATGACATAACTGGTATACCAGATGTAATCTTAAAACCTATGAGTTAGATTTAGTATGTAGCAAGTGATTTTTAGGCCAAATTTCAGACTTATAGACCAACATTTGGTAATGGTTTGGGCTGATTTACATCTATTTTTGGCTATATTTAGAACAATATTTTGGTGAAATAATTTCTTTTCAGACATGTAATGCTCCAAATGCGCCTAAAATATCCTCATTAATTATTAGAATATGCATGAAATTAAATTTGGGCTTCAGATTGACAATATTATGATATACTTGACATTTTCCACCTGAGGGGTGACATGGGCACCCCTCACACCCCGGAAATTGAAATTTTTAATGTGGCCCTCGAGTTGGCCAGCCTAATACAAATTCATTCTTTGATATAAACTGAGTTTCCTGTAAAAATTTCAGCCAGATTGACCAACTTTAAGGGGTGGTTTGGGCTGATCTGGCATTTGATGCATCCCTCGCCAACTACACTCCCTGAACCTGCACTTTGGGCTACATATGTATTTCTAAAGGAACACACTACTAAAATCCATTTCAGGGGCGACTCCTGTGTGAATCAATATGGTTTTCAACCTTAAATCTACCTTAATTGAGAATATATCAGCATTTCCTGATACAGCCATTTGAGGCTGTATTTTCGCCTTCCTGGACCCAATATGACACATATGACATAACTGGTATACCAGATGCAATCTTAAAACCTATGCAGTTAGATTTAGTATGTGGCAAGTGATTTTTAAGCTAAATTTCAGACTTATAGACCAACATTTGGTAATGGTTTGGGCTGATTTACATCTATTTTTGGCTATATTTAGAACAATATTTTGGTGAAATAATTTCTTTTCAGACATGTAATGCTCCAAATGCGCCTAAAATATCCTCATTAATTATTAGAATATGCATGAAATTAAATTTGGGCTTCAGATTGACAATATTATGATATACTTGACATTTTCCACCTGAGGGGTGACATGGGCACCCCTCACACCCCGGAAATTGAAATTTTTAATGTGGCCCTCGAGTTGGCCAGCCTAATACAAATTCATTCTTTGATATAAACTGAGTTTCCTGTAAAAATTTCAGCCAGATTGACCAACTTTAAGGGGTGGTTTGGGCTGATCTGGCATTTGATGCATCCCTCGCCAACTACACTCCCTGAACCTGCACTTTGGGCTACATATGTATTTCTAAAGGAACACACTACTAAAATCCATTTCAGGGGCGACTCCTGTGTGAATCAATATGGTTTTCAACCTTAAATCTACCTTAATTGAGAATATATCAGCATTTCCTGATACAGCCATCTGAGGCTGTATTTTCGCCTTCCTGGACCCAATATGACACATATGACATAACTGGTATACCAGATGCAATCTTAAAACCTATGCAGTCAGATTTAGTATGTGGCAAGTGATTTTTAGGCCAAATTTCAGACTTATAGACCAACATTTGGTAATGGTTTGGGCTGATTTACATCTATTTTTGGCTATATTTAGAACAATATTTTGGTGAAATAATTTCTTTTCAGACATGTAATGCTCCAAATGCGCCTAAAATATCCTCATTAATTATTGGAATATGCATGAAATTAAATTTGGGCTTCAGATTGACAATATTATGATATACTTGACATTTTCCACCTGTGGGGTGACATGGGCACCCCTCACACCCCGGAAATTGAAATTTTTAATGTGGCCCTCGAGTTGGCCAGCCTAATACAAATTCATTCTTTGATATAAACTGAGTTTCCTGTAAAAATTTCAGCCAGATTGACCAACTTTAAGGGGTGGTTTGGGCTGATCTGGCATTTGATGCATCCCTCGCCAACTACACTCCCTGAACCTGCACTTTGGGCTACATATGTATTTCTAAAGGAACACACTACTAAAATCCATTTCAGGGGCGACTCCTGTGTGAATCAATATGGTTTTCAACCTTAAATCTACCTTAATTGAGAATATATCAGCATTTCCTGATACAGCCATCTGAGGCTGTATTTTCGCCTTCCTGGACCCAATATGACACATATGACATAACTGGTATACCAGATGTAATCTTAAAACCTATGCAGTTAGATTTAGTATGTGGCAAGTGATTCTTAGGCCAAATTTCAGACTTATAGACCAACATTTGGTAATGGTTTGGGCTGATTTACATCTATTTTTGGCTATATTTAGAACAATATTTTGGTGAAATAATTTCTTTTCAGACATGTAATGCTCCAAATGCGCCTAAAATATCCTCATTAATTATTAGAATATGCATGAAATTAAATTTGGGCTTCAGATTGACAATATTATGATATACTTGACATTTTCCACCTGTGGGGTGACATGGGCACCCCTCACACCCCGGAAATTGAAATTTTTAATGTGGCCCTCGAGTTGGCCAGCCTAATACAAATTCATTCTTTGATATAAACTGAGTTTCCTGTAAAAATTTCAGCCAGATTGACCAACTTTAAGGGGTGGTTTGGGCTGATCTGGCATTTGATGCATCCCTCGCCAACTACACTCCCTGAACCTGCACTTTGGGCTACATATGTATTTCTAAAGGAACACACTACTAAAATCCATTTCAGGGGCGACTCCTGTGTGAATCAATATGGTTTTCAACCTTAAATCTACCTTAATTGAGAATATATCAGCATTTCCTGATACAGCCATCTGAGGCTGTATTTTCGCCTTCCTGGACCCAATATGACACATATGACATAACTGGTATACCAGATGTAATCTTAAAACCTATGCAGTTAGATTTAGTATGTGGCAAGTGATTCTTAGGCCAAATTTCAGACTTATAGACCAACATTTGGTAATGGTTTGGGCTGATTTACATCTATTTTTGGCTATATTTAGAACAATATTTTGGTGAAATAATTTCTTTTCAGACATGTAATGCTCCAAATGCGCCTAAAATATCCTCATTAATTATTAGAATATGCATGAAATTAAATTTGGGCTTCAGATTGACAATATTATGATATACTTGACATTTTCCACCTGAGGGGTGACATGGGCACCCCTCACACCCCGGAAATTGAAATTTTTAATGTGGCCCTCGAGTTGGCCAGCCTAATACAAATTCATTCTTTCATATAAACTGAGTTTCCTGTAAAAATTTCAGCCAGATTGACCAACTTTAAGGGGTGGTTTGGGCTGATCTGGCATTTGATGCATCCCTCGCCAACTACACTCCCTGAACCTGCACTTTGGGCTACATATGTATTTCTAAAGGAACACACTACTAAAATCCATTTCAGGGGCGACTCCTGTGTGAATCAATATGGTTTTCAACCTTAAATCTACCTTAATTGAGAATATATCAGCATTTCCTGATACAGCCATTTGAGGCTGTATTTTCGCCTTCCTGGACCCAATATGACACATATGACATAACTGGTATACCAGATGCAATCTTAAAACCTATGCAGTCAGATTTAGTATGTGGCAAGTGATTTTTAAGCTAAATTTCAGACTTATAGACCAACATTTGGTAATGGTTTGGGCTGATTTACATCTATTTTTGGCTATATTTAGAACAATATTTTGGTGAAATAATTTCTTTTCAGACATGTAATGCTCCAAATGCGCCTAAAATATCCTCATTAATTATTAGAATATGCATGAAATTAAATTTGGGCTTCAGATTGACAATATTATGATATACTTGACATTTTCCACCTGAGGGGTGACATGGGCACCCCTCACACCCCGGAAATTGAAATTTTTAATGTGGCCCTCGAGTTGGCCAGCCTAATACAAATTCATTCTTTGATATAAACTGAGTTTCCTGTAAAAATTTCAGCCAGATTGACCAACTTTAAGGGGTGGTTTGGGCTGATCTGGCATTTGATGCATCCCTCGCCAACTACACTCCCTGAACCTGCACTTTGGGCTACATATGTATTTCTAAAGGAACACACTACTAAAATCCATTTCAGGGGCGACTCCTGTGTGAATCAATATGGTTTTCAACCTTAAATCTACCTTAATTGAGAATATATCAGCATTTCCTGATACAGCCATTTGAGGCTGTATTTTCGCCTTCCTGGACCGAATATGACACATATGACATAACTGGTATACCAGATGTAATCTTAAAACCTATGCAGTTAGATTTAGTATGTGGCAAGTGATTCTTAGGCCAAATTTCAGACTTATAGACCAACATTTGGTAATGGTTTGGGCTGATTTACATCTATTTTTGGCTATATTTAGAACAATATTTTGGTGAAATAATTTCTTTTCAGACATGTAATGCTCCAAATGCGCCTAAAATATCCTCATTAATTATTAGAATATGCATGAAATTAAATTTGGGCTTCAGATTGACAATATTATGATATACTTGACATTTTCCACCTGAGGGGTGACATGGGCACCCCTCACACCCCGGAAATTGAAATTTTTAATGTGGCCCTCGAGTTGGCCAGCCTAATACAAATTCATTCTTTGATATAAACTGAGTTTCCTGTAAAAATTTCAGCCAGATTGGCCAACTTTAAGGGGTGGTTTGGGCTGATCTGGCATTTGATGCATCCCTCGCCAACTACACTCCCTGAACCTGCACTTTGGGCTACATATGTATTTCTAAAGGAACACACTACTAAAATCCATTTCAGGGGCGACTCCTGTGTGAATCAATATGGTTTTCAACCTTAAATCTACCTTAATTGAGAATATATCAGCATTTCCTGATACAGCCATTTGAGGCTGTATTTTCGCCTTCCTGGACCCAATATGACACATATGACATAACTGGTATACCAGATGCAATCTTAAAACCTATGCAGTCAGATTTAGTATGTGGCAAGTGATTTTTAAGCTAAATTTCAGACTTATAGACCAACATTTGGTAATGGTTTGGGCTGATTTACATCTATTTTTGGCTATATTTAGAACAATATTTTGGTGAAATAATTTCTTTTCAGACATGTAATGCTCCAAATGCGCCTAAAATATCCTCATTAATTATTAGAATATGCATGAAATTAAATTTGGGCTTCAGATTGACAATATTATGATATACTTGATATTTTCCACCTGAGGGGTGACATGGGCACCCCTCACACCCCGGAAATTGAAATTTTTAATGTGGCCCTCGAGTTGGCCAGCCTAATACAAATTCATTCTTTGATATAAACTGAGTTTCCTGTAAAAATTTCAGCCAGATTGACCAACTTTAAGGGGTGGTTTGGGCTGATCTGGCATTTGATGCATCCCTCGCCAACTACACTCCCTGAACCTGCACTTTGGGCTACATATGTATTTCTAAAGGAACACACTACTAAAATCCATTTCAGGGGCGACTCCTGTGTGAATCAATATGGTTTTCAACCTTAAATCTACCTTAATTGAGAATATATCAGCATTTCCTGATACAGCCATTTGAGGCTGTATTTTCGCCTTCCTGGACCCAATATGACACATATGACATAACTGGTATACCAGATGCAATCTTAAAACCTATGCAGTCAGATTTAGTATGTGGCAAGTGATTTTTAAGCTAAATTTCAGACTTATAGACCAACATTTGGTAATGGTTTGGGCTGATTTACATCTATTTTTGGCTATATTTAGAACAATATTTTGGTGAAATAATTTCTTTTCAGACATGTAATGCTCCAAATGCGCCTAAAATATCCTCATTAATTATTAGAATATGCATGAAATTAAATTTGGGCTTCAGATTGACAATATTATGATATACTTGACATTTTCCACCTGAGGGGTGACATGGGCACCCCTCACACCCCGGAAATTGAAATTTTTAATGTGGCCCTCGAGTTGGCCAGCCTAATACAAATTCATTCTTTGATATAAACTGAGTTTCCTGTACAAATTTCAGCCAGATTGACCAACTTTAAGGGGTGGTTTGGGCTGATCTGGCATTTGATGCATCCCTCGCCAACTACACTCCCTGAACCTGCACTTTGGGCTACATATGTATTTCTAAAGGAACACACTACTAAAATCCATTTCAGGGGCGACTCCTGTGTGAATCAATATGGTTTTCAACCTTAAATCTACCTTAATTGAGAATATATCAGCATTTCCTGATACAGCCATCTGAGGCTGTATTTTCGCCTTCCTGGATCCAATATGACACATATGACATAACTGGTATACCAGATGTAATCTTAAAACCTATGCAGTTAGATTTAATATGTGGCAAGTGATTCTTAGGCCAAATTTCAGACTTATAGACCAACATTTGGTAATGGTTTGGGCTGATTTACATCTATTTTTGGCTATATTTAGAACAATATTTTGGTGAAATAATTTCTTTTCAGACATGTAATGCTCCAAATGCGCCTAAAATATCCTCATTAATTATTAGAATATGCATGAAATTAAATTTGGGCTTCAGATTGACAATATTATGATATACTTGACATTTTCCACCTGAGGGGTGACATGGGCACACCTCACACCCCGGAAATTGAAATTTTTAATGTGGCCCTCGAGTTGGCCAGCCTAATACAAATTCATTCTTTGATATAAACTGAGTTTCCTGTAAAAATTTCAGCCAGATTGACCAACTTTAAGGGGTGGTTTGGGCTGATCTGGCATTTGATGCATCCCTCGCCAACTACACTCCCTGAACCTGCACTTTGGGCTACATATGTATTTCTAAAGGAACACACTACTAAAATCCATTTCAGGGGCGACTCCTGTGTGAATCAATATGGTTTTCAACCTTAAATCTACCTTAATTGAGAATATATCAGCATTTCCTGATACAGTCATCTGAGGCTGTATTTTCGCCTTCCTGGACCCAATATGACACATATGACATAACTGGTATACCAGATGTAATCTTAAAACCTATGCAGTTAGATTTAGTATGTGGCAAGTGATTCTTAGGCCAAATTTCAGACTTATAGACCAACATTTGGTAATGGTTTGGGCTGATTTACATCTATTTTTGGCTATATTTAGAACAATATTTTGGTGAAATAATTTCTTTTCAGACATGTAATGCTCCAAATGGGCCTAAAATATCCTCATTAATTATTAGAATATGCATGAAATTAAATTTGGGCTTCAGATTGACAATATTATGATATACTTGACATTTTCCACCTGTCACCCTCACACCCCGGAAATTGAAATTTTTAATGTGGCCCTCGAGTTGGCCAGCCTAATACAAATTCATTCTTTGATATAAACTGAGTTTCCTGTAAAAATTTCAGCCAGATTGACCAACTTTAAGGGGTGGTTTGGGCTGATCTGGCATTTGATGCATCCCTCGCCAACTACACTCCCTGAACCTGCACTTTGGGCTACATATGTATTTCTAAAGGAACACACTACTAAAATCCATTTCAGGGGCGACTCCTGTGCGAATCAATATGGGGTTCAACCTTAAATCTACCTTAATTGAGAATATATCAGCATTTCCTGATACAGCCATCTGAGGCTGTATTTTCGCCTTCCTGGACCCAATATAACACATATGACATAACTGGTATACCAGATGTAATCTTAAAACCTATGCAGTTAGATTTAGTATGTGGCAAGTGATTTTTAGGCCAAATTTCAGACTTATAGACCAACATTTGGTAGTGGTTTGGGCTGATTTACATCTATTTTTGGCTATATTTAGAACAATATTTTGGTGAAATAATTTCTTTTCAGACATGTAATGCTCCAAATGCGCCTAAAATATCCTCATTAATTATTAGAATATGCATGAAATTAAATTTGGGCTTCAGATTGACAATATTATGATATACTTGACATTTTCCACCTGAGGGGTGACATGGGCACCCCTCACACCCCGGAAATTGAAATTTTTAATGTGGCCCTCGAGTTGGCCAGCCTAATACAAATTCATTCTTTCATATAAACTGAGTTTCCTGTAAAAATTTCAGCCAGATTGACCAACTTTAAGGGGTGGTTTGGGCTGATCTGGCATTTGATGCATCCCTCGCCAACTACACTCCCTGAACCTGCACTTTGGGCTACATATGTATTTCTAAAGGAACACACTACTAAAATCCATTTCATGGGCGACTCCTGTGTGAATAAATACGGTTTTCAACCTTAAATCTACCTTAATTGAGAATATATCAGCATTTCCTGATACAGCCATCTGAGGCTGTATTTTCGCCTTCCTGGACCGAATATGACACATATGACATAACTGATATACCAGATGTAATCTTAAAACCTATACAGTTAGATTTAGTATGTGGCAAGTGATTCTTAGGCCAAATTTCAGACTTATAGACCAACATTTGGTAATGGTTTGGGCTGATTTACATCTATTTTTGGCTATATTTAGAACAATATTTTGGTGAAATAATTTCTTTTCAGACATGTAATGCTCCAAATGCGCCTAAAATATCCTCATTAATTATTAGAATATGCATGAAATTAAATTTGGGCTTCAGATTGACAATATTATGATATACTTGACATTTTCCACCTGAGGGGTGACATGGGCACCCCTCACACCCCGGAAATTGAAATTTTTAATGTGGCCCTCGAGTTGGCCAGCCTAATACAAATTCATTCTTTGATATAAACTGAGTTTCCTGTTAAAATTTCAGCCAGATTGACCAACTTTAAGGGGTGGTTTGGGCTGATCTGGCATTTGATGCATCCCTCGCCAACTACACTCCCTGAACCTGCACTTTGGGCTACATATTTATTTCTAAAGGAACACACTACTAAAATCCATTTCAGGGGCGACTCCTGTGTGAATCAATATGGTTTTCAACCTTAAATCTACCTTAATTGAGAATATATCAGCATTTCCTGATACAGCCATCTGAGGCTGTATTTTCGCCTTCCTGGACCCAATATAACACATATGACATAACTGGTATACCAGATGTAATCTTAAAACCTATGAGTTAGATTTAGTATGTAGCAAGTGATTTTTAGGCCAAATTTCAGACTTATAGACCAACATTTGGTAGTGGTTTGGGCTGATTTACATCTATTTTTGGCTATATTTAGAACAATATTTTGGTGAAATAATTTCTTTTCAGACATGTAATGCTCCAAATGCGCCTAAAATATCCTCATTAATTATTAGAATATGCATGAAATTAAATTTGGACTTCAGATTGACAATATTATGATATACTTGACATTTTCCACCTGAGGGGTGACATGGGCACCACTCACACCCCGGAAATTGAAATTTTTAATGTGGCCCTCGAGTTGGCCAGCCTAATACAAATTCATTCTTTGATATAAACTGAGTTTCCTGTAAAAATTTCAGCCAGATTGACCAACTTTAAGGGGTGGTTTGGGCTGATCTGGCATTTGATGCATCCCTCGCCAACTACACTCCCTGAACCTGCACTTTGGGCTACATATGTATTTCTAAAGGAACACACTACTAAAATCCATTTCAGGGGCGACTCCTGTGTGAATCAATATGGTTTTCAACCTTAAATCTACCTTAATTAAGAATACATCAGCATTTCCTGATACAGCCATCTGAGGCTGTATTTTCGCCTTCCTGGACCCAATATGACACATATGACATAACTGGTATACCAGATGTAATCTTAAAACCTATGCAGTTAGATTTAGTATGTGGCAAGTGATTCTTAGGCCAAATTTCAGACTTATAGACCAACATTTGGTAATGGTTTGGGCTGATTTACATCTATTTTTGGCTATATTTAGAACAATATTTTGGTGAAATAATTTCTTTTCAGACATGTAATGCTCCAAATGCGCCTAAAATATCCTAATTAATTATTAGAATATGCATGAAATTAAATTTGGACTTCAGATTGACAATATTATGATATACTTGACATTTTCCACCTGAGGGGTGACATGGGCACCCCTCACACCGCGGAAATTGAGATTTTTAATGTGGCCCTCGAGTTGGCCAGCCTAATGCAAATTCATCCTTTGATATAAACTGAGTTTCCTGTAAAAATTTCAGCCAGATTGACCAACTTTAAGGGGTGGTTTGGGCTGATCTGGCATTTGATGCATCCCTCGCCAACTACACTCCCTGAACCTGCACTTTGGGCTACATATGTATTTCTAAAGGAACACACTACTAAAATCCATTTCAGGGGCGACTCCTGTGTGAATCAATATGGTTTTCAACCTTAAATCTACCTTAATTGAGAATATATCAGCATTTCCTGATACAGCCATCTGAGGCTGTATTTTCGCCTTCCTGGACCAAATATGACACATATGACATAACTGGTATACCAGATGTAATCTTAAAACCTATGCAGTTAGATTTAGTATGTGGCAAGTGATTCTTAGGCCAAATTTCAGACTTATAGACCAACATTTGGTAATGGTTTGGGCTGATTTACATCTATTTTTGGCTATATTTAGAACAATATTTTGGTGAAATAATTTCTTTTCAGACATGTAATGCTCCAAATGCGCCTAAAATATCCTCATTAATTATTAGAATATGCATGAAATTAAATTTGGACTTCAGATTGACAATATTATGATATACTTGACATTTTCCACCTGAGGGGTGACATGGGCACCACTCACACCCCGGAAATTGAAATTTTTAATGTGGCCCTCGAGTTGGCCAGCCTAATACAAATTCATTCTTTGATATAAACTGAGTTTCCTGTAAAAATTTCAGCCAGATTGACCAACTTTAAGGGGTGGTTTGGGCTGATCTGGCATTTGATGCATCCCTCGCCAACTACACTCCCTGAACCTGCACTTTGGGCTACATATGTATTTCTAAAGGAAAACACTACTAAAATCCATTTCAGGGGCGACTCCTGTGTGAATCAATATGGTTTTCAACCTTAAATCTACCTTAATTAAGAATACATCAGCATTTCCTGATACAGCCATCTGAGGCTGTATTTTCGCCTTCCTGGACCCAATATGACACATATGACATAACTGGTATACCAGATGTAATCTTAAAACCTATGCAGTTAGATTTAGTGTGTGGCAAGTGATTCTTAGGCCAAATTTCAGACTTATAGACCAACATTTGGTAATGGTTTGGGCTGATTTACATCTATTTTTGGCTATATTTAGAACAATATTTTGGTGAAATAATTTCTTTTCAGACATGTAATGCTCCAAATGCGCCTAAAATATCCTCATTAATTATTAGAATATGCATGAAATTAAATTTGGACTTCAGATTGACAATATTATGATATACTTGACATTTTCCACCTGAGGGGTGACATGGGCACCACTCACACCCCGGAAATTGAAATTTTTAATGTGGCCCTCGAGTTGGCCAGCCTAATACAAATTCATTCTTTGATATAAACTGAGTTTCCTGTAAAAATTTCAGCCAGATTGACCAACTTTAAGGGGTGGTTTGGGCTGATCTGGCATTTGATGCATCCCTCGCCAACTACACTCCCTGAACCTGCACTTTGGGCTACATATGTATTTCTAAAGGAACACACTACTAAAATCCATTTCAGGGGCGACTCCTGTGTGAATCAATATGGTTTTCAACCTTAAATCTACCTTAATTAAGAATACATCAGCATTTCCTGATACAGCCATCTGAGGCTGTATTTTCGCCTTCCTGGACCCAATATGACACATATGACATAACTGGTATACCAGATGTAATCTTAAAACCTATGCAGTTAGATTTAGTATGTGGCAAGTGATTCTTAGGCCAAATTTCAGACTTATAGACCAACATTTGGTAATGGTTTGGGCTGATTTACATCTATTTTTGGCTATATTTAGAACAATATTTTGGTGAAATAATTTCTTTTCAGACATGTAATGCTCCAAATGCGCCTAAAATATCCTAATTAATTATTAGAATATGCATGAAATTAAATTTGGACTTCAGATTGACAATATTATGATATACTTGACATTTTCCACCTGAGGGGTGACATGGGCACCCCTCACACCGCGGAAATTGAGATTTTTAATGTGGCCCTCGAGTTGGCCAGCCTAATGCAAATTCATCCTTTGATATAAACTGAGTTTCCTGTAAAAATTTCAGCCAGATTGACCAACTTTAAGGGGTGGTTTGGGCTGATCTGGCATTTGATGCATCCCTCGCCAACTACACTCCCTGAACCTGCACTTTGGGCTACATATGTATTTCTAAAGGAACACACTACTAAAATCCATTTCAGGGGCGACTCCTGTGTGAATCAATATGGTTTTCAACCTTAAATCTACCTTAATTGAGAATATATCAGCATTTCCTGATACAGCCATCTGAGGCTGTATTTTCGCCTTCCTGGACCGAATATGACACATATGACATAACTGGTATACCAGATGTAATCTTAAAACCTATGCAGTTAGATTTAGTATGTGGCAAGTGATTCTTAGGCCAAATTTCAGACTTATAGACCAACATTTGGTAATGGTTTGGGCTGATTTACATCTATTTTTGGCTATATTTAGAACAATATTTTGGTGAAATAATTTCTTTTCAGACATGTAATGCTCCAAATGCGCCTAAAATATCCTCATTAATTATTAGAATATGCATGAAATTAAATTTGGACTTCAGATTGACAATATTATGATATACTTGACATTTTCCACCTGAGGGGTGACATGGGCACCACTCACACCCCGGAAATTGAAATTTTTAATGTGGCCCTCGAGTTGGCCAGCCTAATACAAATTCATTCTTTGATATAAACTGAGTTTCCTGTAAAAATTTCAGCCAGATTGACCAACTTTAAGGGGTGGTTTGGGCTGATCTGGCATTTGATGCATCCCTGGCCAACTACACTCCCTGAACCTGCACTTTGGGCTACATATGTATTTCTAAAGGAAAACACTACTAAAATCCATTTCAGGGGCGACTCCTGTGTGAATAAATATGGTTTTCAACCTTAAATCTACCTTAATTAAGAATACATCAGCATTTCCTGATACAGCCATCTGAGGCTGTATTTTCGCCTTCCTGGACCCAATATGACACATATGACATAACTGGTATACCAGATGTAATCTTAAAACCTATGCAGTTAGATTTAGTATGTGGCAAGTGATTCTTAGGCCAAATTTCAGACTTATAGACCAACATTTGGTAATGGTTTGGGCTGATTTACATCTATTTTTGGCTATATTTAGAACAATATTTTGGTGAAATAATTTCTTTTCAGACATGTAATGCTCCAAATGCGCCTAAAATATCCTCATTAATTATTAGAATATGCATGAAATTAAATTTGGGTTTCAGATTGACAATATTATGATATACTTGACATTTTCCACCTGAGGGGTGACATGGGCACCCCTCACACCCCGGAAATTGAAATTTTTAATGTGGCCCTCGAGTTGGCCAGCCTAATACAAATTCATTCTTTGATATAAACTGAGTTTCCTGTAAAAATTTCAGCCAGATTGACCAACTTTAAGGGGTGGTTTGGGCTGATCTGGCATTTGATGCATCCCTCGCCAACTACACTCCCTGAACCTGCACTTTGGGCTACATATGTATTTCTAAAGGAAAACACTACTAAAATCCATTTCAGGGGCGACTCCTGTGTGAATCAATATGGTTTTCAACCTTAAATCTACCTTAATTAAGAATACATCAGCATTTCCTGATACAGCCATCTGAGGCTGTATTTTCGCCTTCCTGGACCCAATATGACACATATGACATAACTGGTATACCAGATGTAATCTTAAAACCTATGCAGTTAGATTTAGTATGTGGCAAGTGATTCTTAGGCCAAATTTCAGACTTATAGACCAACATTTGGTAATGGTTTGGGCTGATTTACATCTATTTTTGGCTATATTTAGAACAATATTTTGGTGAAATAATTTCTTTTCAGACATGTAATGCTCCAAATGCGCCTAAAATATCCTCATTAATTATTAGAATATGCATGAAATTAAATTTGGGCTTCAGATTGACAATATTATGATATACTTGACATTTTCCACCTGAGGGGTGACATGGGCACCCCTCACACCCCGGAAATTGAAATTTTTAATGTGGCCCTCGAGTTGGCCAGCCTAATACAAATTCATTCTTTGATATAAACTGAGTTTCCTGTAAAAATTTCAGCCAGATTGACCAACTTTAAGGGGTGGTTTGGGCTGATCTGGCATTTGATGCATCCCTCGCCAACTACACTCCCTGAACCTGCACTTTGGGCTACATATGTATTTCTAAAGGAACACACTACTAAAATCCATTTCAGGGGCGACTCCTGTGTGAATCAATATGGTTTTCAACCTTAAATCTACCTTAATTGAGAATTTATCAGCATTTCCTGATACAGCCATCTGAGGCTGTATTTTCGCCTTCCTGGATCCAATATGACACATATGACATAACTGGTATACCAGATGTAATCTTAAAACCTATGCAGTTAGATTTAATATGTGGCAAGTGATTCTTAGGCCAAATTTCAGACTTATAGACCAACATTTGGTAATGGTTTGGGCTGATTTACATCTATTTTTGGCTATATTTAGAACAATATTTTGGTGAAATAATTTCTTTTCAGACATGTAATGCTCCAAATGCGCCTAAAATATCCTCATTAATTATTAGAATATGCATGAAATTAAATTTGGGCTTCAGATTGACAATATTATGATATACTTGACATTTTCCACCTGAGGGGTGACATGGGCACACCTCACACCCCGGAAATTGAAATTTTTAATGTGGCCCTCGAGTTGGCCAGCCTAATACAAATTCATTCTTTGATATAAACTGAGTTTCCTGTAAAAATTTCAGCCAGATTGACCAACTTTAAGGGGTGGTTTGGGCTGATCTGGCATTTGATGCATCCCTCGCCAACTACACTCCCTGAACCTGCACTTTGGGCTACATATGTATTTCTAAAGGAACACACTACTAAAATCCATTTCAGGGGCGACTCCTGTGTGAATCAATATGGTTTTCAACCTTAAATCTACCTTAATTGAGAATTTATCAGCATTTCCTGATACAGCCATCTGAGGCTGTATTTTCGCCTTCCTGGATCCAATATGACACATATGACATAACTGGTATACCAGATGTAATCTTAAAACCTATGCAGTTAGATTTAGTATGTGGCAAGTGATTCTTAGGCCAAATTTCAGACTTATAGACCAACATTTGGTAATGGTTTGGGCTGATTTACATCTATTTTTGGCTATATTTAGAACAATATTTTGGTGAAATAATTTCTTTTCAGACATGTAATGCTCCAAATGCGCCTAAAATATCCTAATTAATTATTAGAATATGCATGAAATTAAATTTGGACTTCAGATTGACAATATTATGATATACTTGACATTTTCCACCTGAGGGGTGACATGGGCACCCCTCACACCGCGGAAATTGAGATTTTTAATGTGGCCCTCGAGTTGGCCAGCCTAATGCAAATTCATCCTTTGATATAAACTGAGTTTCCTGTAAAAATTTCAGCCAGATTGACCAACTTTAAGGGGTGGTTTGGGCTGATCTGGCATTTGATGCATCCCTCGCCAACTACACTCCCTGAACCTGCACTTTGGGCTACATATGTATTTCTAAAGGAACACACTACTAAAATCCATTTCAGGGGCGACTCCTGTGTGAATCAATATGGTTTTCAACCTTAAATCTACCTTAATTGAGAATATATCAGCATTTCCTGATACAGCCATCTGAGGCTGTATTTTCGCCTTCCTGGACCAAATATGACACATATGACATAACTGGTATACCAGATGTAATCTTAAAACCTATGCAGTTAGATTTAGTATGTGGCAAGTGATTCTTAGGCCAAATTTCAGACTTATAGACCAACATTTGGTAATGGTTTGGGCTGATTTACATCTATTTTTGGCTATATTTAGAACAATATTTTGGTGAAATAATTTCTTTTCAGACATGTAATGCTCCAAATGCGCCTAAAATATCCTCATTAATTATTAGAATATGCATGAAATTAAATTTGGACTTCAGATTGACAATATTATGATATACTTGACATTTTCCACCTGAGGGGTGACATGGGCACCACTCACACCCCGGAAATTGAAATTTTTAATGTGGCCCTCGAGTTGGCCAGCCTAATACAAATTCATTCTTTGATATAAACTGAGTTTCCTGTAAAAATTTCAGCCAGATTGACCAACTTTAAGGGGTGGTTTGGGCTGATCTGGCATTTGATGCATCCCTCGCCAACTACACTCCCTGAACCTGCACTTTGGGCTACATATGTATTTCTAAAGGAAAACACTACTAAAATCCATTTCAGGGGCGACTCCTGTGTGAATCAATATGGTTTTCAACCTTAAATCTACCTTAATTAAGAATACATCAGCATTTCCTGATACAGCCATCTGAGGCTGTATTTTCGCCTTCCTGGACCCAATATGACACATATGACATAACTGGTATACCAGATGTAATCTTAAAACCTATGCAGTTAGATTTAGTATGTGGCAAGTGATTCTTAGGCCAAATTTCAGACTTATAGACCAACATTTGGTAATGGTTTGGGCTGATTTACATCTATTTTTGGCTATATTTAGAACAATATTTTGGTGAAATAATTTCTTTTCAGACATGTAATGCTCCAAATGCGCCTAAAATATCCTCATTAATTATTAGAATATGCATGAAATTAAATTTGGACTTCAGATTGACAATATTATGATATACTTGACATTTTCCACCTGAGGGGTGACATGGGCACCACTCACACCCCGGAAATTGAAATTTTTAATGTGGCCCTCGAGTTGGCCAGCCTAATACAAATTCATTCTTTGATATAAACTGAGTTTCCTGTAAAAATTTCAGCCAGATTGACCAACTTTAAGGGGTGGTTTGGGCTGATCTGGCATTTGATGCATCCCTCGCCAACTACACTCCCTGAACCTGCACTTTGGGCTACATATGTATTTCTAAAGGAACACACTACTAAAATCCATTTCAGGGGCGACTCCTGTGTGAATCAATATGGTTTTCAACCTTAAATCTACCTTAATTAAGAATACATCAGCATTTCCTGATACAGCCATCTGAGGCTGTATTTTCGCCTTCCTGGACCCAATATGACACATATGACATAACTGGTATACCAGATGTAATCTTAAAACCTATGCAGTTAGATTTAGTATGTGGCAAGTGATTCTTAGGCCAAATTTCAGACTTATAGACCAACATTTGGTAATGGTTTGGGCTGATTTACATCTATTTTTGGCTATATTTAGAACAATATTTTGGTGAAATAATTTCTTTTCAGACATGTAATGCTCCAAATGCGCCTAAAATATCCTAATTAATTATTAGAATATGCATGAAATTAAATTTGGACTTCAGATTGACAATATTATGATATACTTGACATTTTCCACCTGAGGGGTGACATGGGCACCCCTCACACCGCGGAAATTGAGATTTTTAATGTGGCCCTCGAGTTGGCCAGCCTAATGCAAATTCATCCTTTGATATAAACTGAGTTTCCTGTAAAAATTTCAGCCAGATTGACCAACTTTAAGGGGTGGTTTGGGCTGATCTGGCATTTGATGCATCCCTCGCCAACTACACTCCCTGAACCTGCACTTTGGGCTACATATGTATTTCTAAAGGAACACACTACTAAAATCCATTTCAGGGGCGACTCCTGTGTGAATCAATATGGTTTTCAACCTTAAATCTACCTTAATTGAGAATATATCAGCATTTCCTGATACAGCCATCTGAGGCTGTATTTTCGCCTTCCTGGACCGAATATGACACATATGACATAACTGGTATACCAGATGTAATCTTAAAACCTATGCAGTTAGATTTAGTATGTGGCAAGTGATTCTTAGGCCAAATTTCAGACTTATAGACCAACATTTGGTAATGGTTTGGGCTGATTTACATCTATTTTTGGCTATATTTAGAACAATATTTTGGTGAAATAATTTCTTTTCAGACATGTAATGCTCCAAATGCGCCTAAAATATCCTCATTAATTATTAGAATATGCATGAAATTAAATTTGGACTTCAGATTGACAATATTATGATATACTTGACATTTTCCACCTGAGGGGTGACATGGGCACCACTCACACCCCGGAAATTGAAATTTTTAATGTGGCCCTCGAGTTGGCCAGCCTAATACAAATTCATTCTTTGATATAAACTGAGTTTCCTGTAAAAATTTCAGCCAGATTGACCAACTTTAAGGGGTGGTTTGGGCTGATCTGGCATTTGATGCATCCCTCGCCAACTACACTCCCTGAACCTGCACTTTGGGCTACATATGTATTTCTAAAGGAAAACACTACTAAAATCCATTTCAGGGGCGACTCCTGTGTGAATCAATATGGTTTTCAACCTTAAATCTACCTTAATTAAGAATACATCAGCATTTCCTGATACAGCCATCTGAGGCTGTATTTTCGCCTTCCTGGACCCAATATGACACATATGACATAACTGGTATACCAGATGTAATCTTAAAACCTATGCAGTTAGATTTAGTATGTGGCAAGTGATTCTTAGGCCAAATTTCAGACTTATAGACCAACATTTGGTAATGGTTTGGGCTGATTTACATCTATTTTTGGCTATATTTAGAACAATATTTTGGTGAAATAATTTCTTTTCAGACATGTAATGCTCCAAATGCGCCTAAAATATCCTCATTAATTATTAGAATATGCATGAAATTAAATTTGGGTTTCAGATTGACAATATTATGATATACTTGACATTTTCCACCTGAGGGGTGACATGGGCACCCCTCACACCCCGGAAATTGAAATTTTTAATGTGGCCCTCGAGTTGGCCAGCCTAATACAAATTCATTCTTTGATATAAACTGAGTTTCCTGTAAAAATTTCAGCCAGATTGACCAACTTTAAGGGGTGGTTTGGGCTGATCTGGCATTTGATGCATCCCTCGCCAACTACACTCCCTGAACCTGCACTTTGGGCTACATATGTATTTCTAAAGGAAAACACTACTAAAATCCATTTCAGGGGCGACTCCTGTGTGAATCAATATGGTTTTCAACCTTAAATCTACCTTAATTAAGAATACATCAGCATTTCCTGATACAGCCATCTGAGGCTGTATTTTCGCCTTCCTGGACCCAATATGACACATATGACATAACTGGTATACCAGATGTAATCTTAAAACCTATGCAGTTAGATTTAGTATGTGGCAAGTGATTCTTAGGCCAAATTTCAGACTTATAGACCAACATTTGGTAATGGTTTGGGCTGATTTACATCTATTTTTGGCTATATTTAGAACAATATTTTGGTGAAATAATTTCTTTTCAGACATGTAATGCTCCAAATGCGCCTAAAATATCCTCATTAATTATTAGAATATGCATGAAATTAAATTTGGGCTTCAGATTGACAATATTATGATATACTTGACATTTTCCACCTGAGGGGTGACATGGGCACCCCTCACACCCCGGAAATTGAAATTTTTAATGTGGCCCTCGAGTTGGCCAGCCTAATACAAATTCATTCTTTGATATAAACTGAGTTTCCTGTAAAAATTTCAGCCAGATTGACCAACTTTAAGGGGTGGTTTGGGCTGATCTGGCATTTGATGCATCCCTCGCCAACTACACTCCCTGAACCTGCACTTTGGGCTACATATGTATTTCTAAAGGAACACACTACTAAAATCCATTTCAGGGGCGACTCCTGTGTGAATCAATATGGTTTTCAACCTTAAATCTACCTTAATTGAGAATTTATCAGCATTTCCTGATACAGCCATCTGAGGCTGTATTTTCGCCTTCCTGGATCCAATATGACACATATGACATAACTGGTATACCAGATGTAATCTTAAAACCTATGCAGTTAGATTTAATATGTGGCAAGTGATTCTTAGGCCAAATTTCAGACTTATAGACCAACATTTGGTAATGGTTTGGGCTGATTTACATCTATTTTTGGCTATATTTAGAACAATATTTTGGTGAAATAATTTCTTTTCAGACATGTAATGCTCCAAATGCGCCTAAAATATCCTCATTAATTATTAGAATATGCATGAAATTAAATTTGGGCTTCAGATTGACAATATTATGATATACTTGACATTTTCCACCTGAGGGGTGACATGGGCACACCTCACACCCCGGAAATTGAAATTTTTAATGTGGCCCTCGAGTTGGCCAGCCTAATACAAATTCATTCTTTGATATAAACTGAGTTTCCTGTAAAAATTTCAGCCAGATTGACCAACTTTAAGGGGTGGTTTGGGCTGATCTGGCATTTGATGCATCCCTCGCCAACTACACTCCCTGAACCTGCACTTTGGGCTACATATGTATTTCTAAAGGAACACACTACTAAAATCCATTTCAGGGGCGACTCCTGTGTGAATCAATATGGTTTTCAACCTTAAATCTACCTTAATTGAGAATTTATCAGCATTTCCTGATACAGCCATCTGAGGCTGTATTTTCGCCTTCCTGGATCCAATATGACACATATGACATAACTGGTATACCAGATGTAATCTTAAAACCTATGCAGTTAGATGTAATATGTGGCAAGTGATTCTTAGGCCAAATTTCAGACTTATAGACCAACATTTGGTAATGGTTTGGGCTGATTTACATCTATTTTTGGCTATATTTAGAACAATATTTTGGTGAAATAATTTCTTTTCAGACATGTAATGCTCCAAATGCGCCTAAAATATCCTCATTAATTATTAGAATATGCATGAAATTAAATTTGGGCTTCAGATTGACAATATTATGATATACTTGACATTTTCCACCTGAGGGGTGACATGGGCACACCTCACACCCCGGAAATTGAAATTTTTAATGTGGCCCTCGAGTTGGCCAGCCTAATACAAATTCATTCTTTGATATAAACTGAGTTTCCTGTAAAAATTTCAGCCAGATTGACCAACTTTAAGGGGTGGTTTGGGCTGATCTGGCATTTGATGCATCCCTCGCCAACTACACTCCCTGAACCTGCACTTTGGGCTACATATGTATTTCTAAAGGAACACACTACTAAAATCCATTTCAGGGGCGACTCCTGTGTGAATCAATATGGTTTTCAACCTTAAATCTACCTTAATTGAGAATATATCAGCATTTCCTGATACAGCCATCTGAGGCTGTATTTTCGCCTTCCTGGACCCAATATGACACATATGACATAACTGGTATACCAGATGTAATCTTAAAACCTATGCAGTTAGATTTAGTATGTGGCAAGTGATTCTTAGGCCAAATTTCAGACTTATAGACCAACATTTGGTAATGGTTTGGGCTGATTTACATCTATTTTTGGCTATATTTAGAACAATATTTTGGTGAAATAATTTCTTTTCAGACATGTAATGCTCCAAATGGGCCTAAAATATCCTCATTAATTATTAGAATATGCATGAAATTAAATTTGGGCTTCAGATTGACAATATTATGATATACTTGACATTTTCCACCTGTCACCCTCACACCCCGGAAATTGAAATTTTTAATGTGGCCCTCGAGTTGGCCAGCCTAATACAAATTCATTCTTTGATATAAACTGAGTTTCCTGTAAAAATTTCAGCCAGATTGACCAACTTTAAGGGGTGGTTTGGGCTGATCTGGCATTTGATGCATCCCTCGCCAACTACACTCCCTGAACCTGCACTTTGGGCTACATATGTATTTCTAAAGGAACACACTACTAAAATCCATTTCAGGGGCGACTCCTGTGTGAATCAATATGGTTTTCAACCTTAAATCTACCTTAATTGAGAATATATCAGCATTTCCTGATACAGCCATCTGAGGCTGTATTTTCGCCTTCCTGGACCAAATATGACACATATGACATAACTGGTATACCAGATGTAATCTTAAAACCTATGCAGTTAGATTTAGTATGTGGCAAGTGATTCTTAGGCCAAATTTCAGACTTATAGACCAACATTTGGTAATGGTTTGGGCTGATTTACATCTATTTTTGGCTATATTTAGAACAATATTTTGGTGAAATAATTTCTTTTCAGACATGTAATGCTCCAAATGCGCCTAAAATATCCTCATTAATTATTAGAATATGCATGAAATTAAATTTGGACTTCAGATTGACAATATTATGATATACTTGACATTTTCCACCTGAGGGGTGACATGGGCACCCCTCACACCCCGGAAATTGAGATTTTTAATGTGGCCCTCGAGTTGGCCAGCCTAATGCAAATTCATCCTTTGATATAAACTGAGTTTCCTGTAAAAATTTCAGCCAGATTGACCAACTTTAAGGGGTGGTTTGGGCTGATCTGGCATTTGATGCATCCCTCGCCAACTACACTCCCTGAACCTGCACTTTGGGCTACATATGTATTTCTAAAGGAACACACTACTAAAATCCATTTCAGGGGCGACTCCTGTGTGAATCAATATGGTTTTCAACCTTAAATCTACCTTAATTGAGAATATATCAGCATTTCCTGATACAGCCATCTGAGGCTGTATTTTCGCCTTCCTGGACCAAATATGACACATATGACATAACTGGTATACCAGATGTAATCTTAAAACCTATGCAGTTAGATTTAGTATGTGGCAAGTGATTCTTAGGCCAAATTTCAGACTTATAGACCAACATTTGGTAATGGTTTGGGCTGATTTACATCTATTTTTGGCTATATTTAGAACAATATTTTGGTGAAATAATTTCTTTTCAGACATGTAATGCTCCAAATGCGCCTAAAATATCCTCATTAATTATTAGAATATGCATGAAATTAAATTTGGACTTCAGATTGACAATATTATGATATACTTGACATTTTCCACCTGAGGGGTGACATGGGCACCACTCACACCCCGGAAATTGAAATTTTTAATGTGGCCCTCGAGTTGGCCAGCCTAATACAAATTCATTCTTTGATATAAACTGAGTTTCCTGTAAAAATTTCAGCCAGATTGACCAACTTTAAGGGGTGGTTTGGGCTGATCTGGCATTTGATGCATCCCTCGCCAACTACACTCCCTGAACCTGCACTTTGGGCTACATATGTATTTCTGAAGGAACACACTACTAAAATCCATTTCAGGGGCGACTCCTGTGTGAATCAATATGGTTTTCAACTTTAAATCTACCTTAATTGAGAATATATCAGCATTTCCTGATACAGCCATCTGAGGCTGTATTTTCGCCTTCCTGGACCAAATATGACACATATGACATAACTGGTATACCAGATGTAATCTTAAAACCTATGCAGTTAGATTTAGTATGTGGCAAGTGATTCTTAGGCCAAATTTCAGACTTATAGACCAACATTTGGTAATGGTTTGGGCTGATTTACATCTATTTTTGGCTATATTTAGAACAATATTTTGGTGAAATAATTTCTTTTCAGACATGTAATGCTCCAAATGCGCCTAAAATATCCTCATTAATTATTAGAATATGCATGAAATTAAATTTGGGCTTCAGATTGACAATATTATGATATACTTGACATTTTCCACCTGAGGGGTGACATGGGCACCCCTCACACCCCGGAAATTGAAATTTTTAATGTGTCCCTGGAGTTGACCAGCCTAATACAAATTCATTCTTTGATATAAACTGAGTTTCCTGTAAACATTTCAGCCAGATTGACCAACTTTAAGGGGTGGTTTGGGCTGATCTGGCATTTGATGCATCCCTCGCCAACTACACTCCCTGAACCTGCACTTTGGGCTACATATGTATTTCTGAAGGAACACACTACTAAAATCCATTTCAGGGGCGACTCCTGTGTGAATCAATATGGTTTTCAACCTTAAATCTACCTTAATTGAGAATATATCAGCATTACCTGATACAGCCATCTGAGGCTGTATTTTCGCCTTCCTGGACCAAATATGACACATATGACATAACTGGTATACCAGATGTAATCTTAAAACCTATGCAGTTAGATTTAGTATGTGGGAAGTGATTCTTAGGCCAAATTTCAGACTTATAGACCAACATTTGGTAATGGTTTGGGCTGATTTACATCTATTTTTGGCTATATTTAGAACAATATTTTGGTGAAATAATTTCTTTTCAGACATGTAATGCTCCAAATGCGCCTAAAATATCCTCATTAATTATTAGAATATGCATGAAATTAAATTTGGACTTCAGATTGACAATATTATGATATACTTGACATTTTCCACCTGAGGGGTGACATGGGCACCACTCACACCCCGGAAATTGAAATTTTTAATGTGGCCCTCGAGTTGGCCAGCCTAATACAAATTCATTCTTTGATATAAACTGAGTTTCCTGTAAAAATTTCAGCCAGATTGACCAACTTTAAGGGGTGGTTTGGGCTGATCTGGCATTTGATGCATCCCTCGCCAACTACACTCCCTGAACCTGCACTTTGGGCTACATGTGTATTTCTAAAGGAACACACTACTAAAATCCATTTCAGGGGCGACTCCTGTGTGAATCAATATGGTTTTCAACCTTAAATCTACCTTAATTAAGAATATATCAGCATTTCCTGATACAGCCATCTGAGGCTGTATTTTCGCCTTCCTGGACCCAATATGACACATATGACATAACTGGTATACCAGATGTAATCTTAAAACCTATGCAGTTAGATTTAGTATGTGGCAAGTGATTCTTAGGCCAAATTTCAGACTTATAGACCAACATTTGGTAATGGTTTGGGCTGATTTACATCTATTTTTGGCTATATTTAGAACAATATTTTGGTGAAATAATTTCTTTTCAGACATGTAATGCTCCAAATGCGCCTAAAATATCCTCATTAATTATTAGAATATGCATGAAATTAAATTTGGACTTCAGATTGACAATATTATGATATACTTGACATTTTCCACCTGAGGGGTGACATGGGCACCCCTCACACCCCGGAAATTGAAATTTTTAATGTGGCCATCGAGTTGGCCAGCCTAATACAAATTCATCCTTTGATATAAACTGAGTTTCCTGTAAAAATTTCAGCCAGATTGACCAACTTTAAGGGGTGGTTTGGGCTGATCTGGCATTTGATGCATCCCTCGCCAACTACACTCCCTGAACCCGCACTTTGGGCTACATATGTATTTCTGAAGGAACACACTACTAAAATTCATTTCAGGGGCGACTCCTGTGTGAATCAATATGGTTTTCAACCTTATATCTAACTTAATTGAGAATATATCAGCATTTCCTGATACAGCCATCTGAGGCTGTATTTTCGCCTTCCTGGACCCAATATGACACATATGACATAACTGGTATACCAGATGTAATCTTAAAACCTATGCAGTTAGATTTAGTATGTGGCAAGTGATTCTTAGGCCAAATTTCAGACTTATAGACCAACATTTGGTAATGGTTTGGGCTGATTTACATCTATTTTTGGCTATATTTAGAACAATATTTTGGTGAAATAATTTCTTTTCAGACATGTAATGCTCCAAATGCGCCTAAAATATCCTCATTAATTATTAGAATATGCATGAAATTAAATTTGGGCTTCAGATTGACAATATTATGATATACTTGACATTTTCCACCTGAGGGGTGACATGGGCACCCCTCACACCCCGAAAATTGAAATTTTTAATGTGTCCCTGGAGTTGACCAGCCTAATACAAATTCATTCTTTGATATAAACTGAGTTTCCTGTAAACATTTCAGCCAGATTGACCAACTTTAAGGGGTGGTTTGGGCTGATCTGGCATTTGATGCATCCCTCGCCAACTACACTCCCTGAACCTGCACTTTGGGCTACATATGTATTTCTGAAGGAACACACTACTAAAATCCATTTCAGGGGCGACTCCTGTGTGAATCAATATGGTTTTCAACCTTAAATCTACCTTAATTGAGAATATATCAGCATTTCCTGATACAGCCATCTGAGGCTGTATTTTCGCGTTCCTGGACCAAATATGACACATATGACATAACTGGTATACCAGATGTAATCTTAAAACCTATGCAGTTAGATTTAGTATGTGGCAAGTGATTCTTAGGCCAAATTTCAGACTTATAGACCAACATTTGGTAATGGTTTGGGCTGATTTACATCTATTTTTGGCTATATTTAGAACAATATTTTGGTGAAATAATTTCTTTTCAGACATGTAATGCTCCAAATGCGCCTAAAATATCCTCATTAATTATTAGAATATGCATGAAATTAAATTTGGACTTCAGATTGACAATATTATGATATACTTGACATTTTCCACCTGAGGGGTGACATGGGCACCACTCACACCCCGGAAATTGAAATTTTTAATGTGGCCCTCGAGTTGGCCAGCCTAATACAAATTCATTCTTTGATATAAACTGAGTTTCCTGTAAAAATTTCAGCCAGATTGACCAACTTTAAGGGGTGGTTTGGGCTGATCTGGCATTTGATGCATCCCTCGCCAACTACACTCCCTGAACCTGCACTTTGGGCTACATGTGTATTTCTAAAGGAACACACTACTAAAATCCATTTCAGGGGCGACTCCTGTGTGAATCAATATGGTTTTCAACCTTAAATCTACCTTAATTAAGAATATATCAGCATTTCCTGATACAGCCATCTGAGGCTGTATTTTCGCCTTCCTGGACCCAATATGACACATATGACATAACTGGTATACCAGATGTAATCTTAAAACCTATGCAGTTAGATTTAGTATGTGGCAAGTGATTCTTAGGCCAAATTTCAGACTTATAGACCAACATTTGGTAATGGTTTGGGCTGATTTACATCTATTTTTGGCTATATTTAGAACAATATTTTGGTGAAATAATTTCTTTTCAGACATGTAATGCTCCAAATGCGCCTAAAATATCCTCATTAATTATTAGAATATGCATGAAATTAAATTTGGACTTCAGATTGACAATATTATGATATACTTGACATTTTCCACCTGAGGGGTGACATGGGCACCCCTCACACCCCGGAAATTGAAATTTTTAATGTGGCCCTCGAGTTGGCCAGCCAAATACAAATTCATCCTTTGATATAAACTGAGTTTCCTGTAAAAATTTCAACCAGATTGACCAACTTTAAGGGGTGGTTTGGGCTGATCTGGCATTTGATGCATCCCTCGCCAACTACACTCCCTGAACCCGCACTTTGGGCTACATATGTATTTCTGAAGGAACACACTACTAAAATTCATTTCAGGGGCGACTCCTGTGTGAATCAATATGGTTTTCAACCTTATATCTACCTTAATTGAGAATATATCAGCATTTCCTGATACAGCCATCTGAGGCTGTATTTTCGCCTTCCTGGACCCAATATGACACATATGACATAACTGGTATACCAGATGTAATCTTAAAACCTATGCAGTTAGATTTAGTATGTGGCAAGTGATTCTTAGGCCAAATTTCAGACTTATAGACCAACATTTGGTAATGGTTTGGGCTGATTTACATCTATTTTTGGCTATATTTAGAACAATATTTTGGTGAAATAATTTCTTTTCAGACATGTAATGCTCCAAATGCGCCTAAAATATCCTCATTAATTATTAGAATATGCATGAAATTAAATTTGGGCTTCAGATTGACAATATTATGATATACTTGACATTTTCCACCTGAGGGGTGACATGGGCACCCCTCACACCCCGGAAATTGAAATTTTTAATGTGTCCCTGGAGTTGACCAGCCTAATACAAATTCATTCTTTGATATAAACTGAGTTTCCTGTAAACATTTCAGCCAGATTGACCAACTTTAAGGGGTGGTTTGGGCTGATCTGGCATTTGATGCATCCCTCGCCAACTACACTCCCTGAACCTGCACTTTGGGCTACATATGTATTTCTGAAGGAACACACTACTAAAATCCATTTCAGGGGCGACTCCTGTGTGAATCAATATGGTTTTCAACCTTAAATCTACCTTAATTGAGAATATATCAGCATTTCCTGATACAGCCATCTGAGGCTGTATTTTCGCGTTCCTGGACCAAATATGACACATATGACATAACTGGTATACCAGATGTAATCTTAAAACCTATGCAGTTAGATTTAGTATGTGGCAAGTGATTCTTAGGCCAAATTTCAGACTTATAGACCAACATTTGGTAATGGTTTGGGCTGATTTACATCTATTTTTGGCTATATTTAGAACAATATTTTGGTGAAATAATTTCTTTTCAGACATGTAATGCTCCAAATGCGCCTAAAATATCCTCATTAATTATTAGAATATGCATGAAATTAAATTTGGACTTCAGATTGACAATATTATGATATACTTGACATTTTCCACCTGAGGGGTGACATGGGCACCACTCACACCCCGGAAATTGAAATTTTTAATGTGGCCCTCGAGTTGGCCAGCCTAATACAAATTCATTCTTTGATATAAACTGAGTTTCCTGTAAAAATTTCAGCCAGATTGACCAACTTTAAGGGGTGGTTTGGGCTGATCTGGCATTTGATGCATCCCTCGCCAACTACACTCCCTGAACCTGCACTTTGGGCTACATGTGTATTTCTAAAGGAACACACTACTAAAATCCATTTCAGGGGCGACTCCTGTGTGAATCAATATGGTTTTCAACCTTAAATCTACCTTAATTAAGAATATATCAGCATTTCCTGATACAGCCATCTGAGGCTGTATTTTCGCCTTCCTGGACCCAATATGACACATATGACATAACTGGTATACCAGATGTAATCTTAAAACCTATGCAGTTAGATTTAGTATGTGGCAAGTGATTCTTAGGCCAAATTTCAGACTTATAGACCAACATTTGGTAATGGTTTGGGCTGATTTACATCTATTTTTGGCTATATTTAGAACAATATTTTGGTGAAATAATTTCTTTTCAGACATGTAATGCTCCAAATGCGCCTAAAATATCCTCATTAATTATTAGAATATGCATGAAATTAAATTTGGACTTCAGATTGACAATATTATGATATACTTGACATTTTCCACCTGAGGGGTGACATGGGCACCCCTCACACCCCGGAAATTGAAATTTTTAATGTGGCCCTCGAGTTGGCCAGCCAAATACAAATTCATCCTTTGATATAAACTGAGTTTCCTGTAAAAATTTCAACCAGATTGACCAACTTTAAGGGGTGGTTTGGGCTGATCTGGCATTTGATGCATCCCTCGCCAACTACACTCCCTGAACCCGCACTTTGGGCTACATATGTATTTCTGAAGGAACACACTACTAAAATTCATTTCAGGGGCGACTCCTGTGTGAATCAATATGGTTTTCAACCTTATATCTACCTTAATTGAGAATATATCAGCATTTCCTGATACAGCCATCTGAGGCTGTATTTTCGCCTTCCTGGACCCAATATGACACATATGACATAACTGGTATACCAGATGTAATCTTAAAACCTATGCAGTTAGATTTAGTATGTGGCAAGTGATTCTTAGGCCAAATTTCAGACTTATAGACCAACATTTGGTAATGGTTTGGGCTGATTTACATCTATTTTTGGCTATATTTAGAACAATATTTTGGTGAAATAATTTCTTTTCAGACATGTAATGCTCCAAATGCGCCTAAAATATCCTCATTAATTATTAGAATATGCATGAAATTAAATTTGGGCTTCAGATTGACAATATTATGATATACTTGACATTTTCCACCTGAGGGGTGACATGGGCACCCCTCACACCCCGGAAATTGAAATTTTTAATGTGTCCCTGGAGTTGACCAGCCTAATACAAATTCATTCTTTGATATAAACTGAGTTTCCTGTAAACATTTCAGCCAGATTGACCAACTTTAAGGGGTGGTTTGGGCTGATCTGGCATTTGATGCATCCCTCGCCAACTACACTCCCTGAACCTGCACTTTGGGCTACATATGTATTTCTGAAGGAACACACTACTAAAATCCATTTCAGGGGCGACTCCTGTGTGAATCAATATGGTTTTCAACCTTAAATCTACCTTAATTGAGAATATATCAGCATTTCCTGATACAGCCATCTGAGGCTGTATTTTCGCCTTCCTGGACCAAATATGACACATATGACATAACTGGTATACCAGATGTAATCTTAAAACCTATGCAGTTAGATTTAGTATGTGGCAAGTGATTCTTAGGCCAAATTTCAGACTTATAGACCAACATTTGGTAATGGTTTGGGCTGATTTACATCTATTTTTGGCTATATTTAGAACAATATTTTGGTGAAATAATTTCTTTTCAGACATGTAATGCTCCAAATGCGCCTAAAATATCCTCATTAATTATTAGAATATGCATGAAATTAAATTTGGACTTCAGATTGACAATATTATGATATACTTGACATTTTCCACCTGAGGGGTGACATGGGCACCACTCACACCCCGGAAATTGAAATTTTTAATGTGGCCCTCGAGTTGGCCAGCCTAATACAAATTCATTCTTTGATATAAACTGAGTTTCCTGTAAAAATTTCAGCCAGATTGACCAACTTTAAGGGGTGGTTTGGGCTGATCTGGCATTTGATGCATCCCTCGCCAACTACACTCCCTGAACCTGCACTTTGGGCTACATGTGTATTTCTAAAGGAACACACTACTAAAATCCATTTCAGGGGCGACTCCTGTGTGAATCAATATGGTTTTCAACCTTAAATCTACCTTAATTAAGAATATATCAGCATTTCCTGATACAGCCATCTGAGGCTGTATTTTCGCCTTCCTGGACCCAATATGACACATATGACATAACTGGTATACCAGATGTAATCTTAAAACCTATGCAGTTAGATTTAGTATGTGGCAAGTGATTCTTAGGCCAAATTTCAGACTTATAGACCAACATTTGGTAATGGTTTGGGCTGATTTACATCTATTTTTGGCTATATTTAGAACAATATTTTGGTGAAATAATTTCTTTTCAGACATGTAATGCTCCAAATGCGCCTAAAATATCCTCATTAATTATTAGAATATGCATGAAATTAAATTTGGACTTCAGATTGACAATATTATGATATACTTGACATTTTCCACCTGAGGGGTGACATGGGCACCCCTCACACCCCGGAAATTGAAATTTTTAATGTGGCCCTCGAGTTGGCCAGCCTAATACAAATTCATCCTTTGATATAAACTGAGTTTCCTGTAAAAATTTCAGCCAGATTGACCAACTTTAAGGGGTGGTTTGGGCTGATCTGGCATTTGATGCATCCCTCGCCAACTACACTCCCTGAACCTGCACTTTGGGCTACATATGTATTTCTGAAGGAACACACTACTAAAATTCATTTCAGGGGCGACTCCTGTGTGAATCAATATGGTTTTCAACCTTATATCTACCTTAATTGAGAATATATCAGCATTTCCTGATACAGCCATCTGAGGCTGTATTTTCGCCTTCCTGGACCCAATATGACACATATGACATAACTGGTATACCAGATGTAATCTTAAAACCTATGCAGTTAGATTTAGTATGTGGCAAGTGATTCTTAGGCCAAATTTCAGACTTATAGACCAACATTTGGTAATGGTTTGGGCTGATTTACATCTATTTTTGGCTATATTTAGAACAATATTTTGGTGAAATAATTTCTTTTCAGACATGTAATGCTCCAAATGCGCCTAAAATATCCTCATTAATTATTAGAATATGCATGAAATTAAATTTGGGCTTCAGATTGACAATATTATGATATACTTGACATTTTCCACCTGAGGGTGACATGGGCACCCCTCACACCCCGGAAATTGAAATTTTTAATGTGGCCCTGGAGTTGACCAGCCTAATACAAATTCATTCTTTGATATAAACTGAGTTTCCTGTAAAAATTTCAGCCAGATTGACCAACTTTAAGGGGTGGTTTGGGCTGATCTGGCATTTGATGCATCCCTCGCCAACTACACTCCCTGAACCTGCACTTTGGGCTACATATGTATTTCTAAAGGAACACACTACTAAAATTCATTTCAGGGGCGACTCCTGTGTGAATCAATATGGTTTTCAACCTTAAATCTACCTTAATTGAGAATATATCAGCATTTCCTGATACAGCCATCTGAGGCTGTATTTTCGCCTTCCTGGACCCAGTATCACACATATGACATAACTGGTATACCAGATGTAATCTTAAAACCTATGCAGTTAGATTTAGTATGTGGCAAGTGATTCTTAGGCCAAATTTCAGACTTATAGACCAACATTTGGTAATGGTTTGGGCTGATTTACATCTATTTTTGGCTATATTTAGAACAATATTTTGGTGAAATAATTTCTTTTCAGACATGTAATGCTCCAAATGCGCCTAAAATATCCTCATTAATTATTAGAATATGCATGAAATTAAATTTGGGCTTCAGATTGACAATATTATGATATACTTGACATTTTCCACCTGAGGGGTGACATGGGCACCCCTCACACCCCGGAAATTGAAATTTTTAATGTCTCCCTGGAGTTGACCAGCCTAATACAAATTCATTCTTTGATATAAACTGAGTTTCCTGTAAACATTTCAGCCAGATTGACCAACTTTAAGGGGTGGTTTGGGCTGATCTGGCATTTGATGCATCCCTCGCCAACTACACTCCCTGAACCTGCACTTTGGGCTACATATGTATTTCTGAAGGAACACACTACTAAAATCCATTTCAGGGGCGACTCCTGTGTGAATCAATATGGTTTTCAACCTTAAATCTACCTTAATTGAGAATATATCAGCATTTCCTGATACAGCCATCTGAGGCTTTATTTTCGCCTTCCTGGACCCAATATGACACATATGACATAACTGGTATACCAGATGTAATCTTAAAACCTATGCAGTTAGATTTAGTATGTGGCAAGTGATTCTTAGGCCAAATTTCAGACTTATAGACCAACATTTGGTAATGGTTTGGGCTGATTTACATCTATTTTTGGCTATATTTAGAACAATATTTTGGTGAAATAATTTCTTTTCAGACATGTAATGCTCCAAATGCGCCTAAAATATCCTCATTAATTATTAGAATATGCATGAAATTAAATTTGGGCTTCAGATTGACAATATTATGATATACTTGACATTTTCCACCTGAGGGGTGACATGGGCACCCCTCACACCCCGGATATTGAAATTTTTAATGTGGCCCTGGAGTTGACCAGCCTAATACAAATTCATTCTTTGATATAAACTGAGTTTCCTGTAAAAATTTCAGCCAGATTGACCAACTTTAAGGGGTGGTTTGGGCTGATCTGGCATTTGATGCATCCCTCGCCAACTACACTCCCTGAACCTGCACTTTGGGCTACATATTTATTTCTAAAGGAACACACTACTAAAATCCATTTCAGGGGCGACTCCTGTGTGAATCAATATGGTTTTCAACCTTAAATCTACCTTAATTGAGAATATATCAGCATTTCCTGATACAGCCATCTGAGGCTGTATTTTCGCCTTCCTGGACCCAATATGACACATATGACATAATTGGTATACCAGATGTAATCTTAAAACCTATGCAGTTAGATTTAGTATGTGGCAAGTGATTCTTAGGCCAAATTTCAGACTTATAGACCAACATTTGGTAATGGTTTGGGCTGATTTACATCTATTTTTGGCTATATTTAGAACAATATTTTGGTGAAATAATTTCTTTTCAGACATGTAATGCTCCAAATGCGCCTAAAATATCCTCATTAATTATTAGAATATGCATGAAATTAAATTTGGGCTTCAGATTGACAATATTATGCTATACTTGACATTTTCCACCTGAGGGGTGACATGGGCACCCCTCACACCCCGGAAATTGAAATTTTTAATGTGTCCCTGGAGTTGACCAGCCTAATACAAATTCATTCTTTGATATAAACTGAGTTTCCTGTAAACATTTCAGCCAGATTGACCAACTTTAAGGGGTGGTTTGGGCTGATCTGGCATTTGATGCATCCCTCGCCAACTACACTCCCTGAACCTGCACTTTGGGCTACATATGTATTTCTGAAGGAACACACTACTAAAATCCATTTCAGGGGCGACTCCTGTGTGAATCAATATGGTTTTCAACCTTAAATCTACCTTAATTGAGAATATATCAGCATTTCCTGATACAGCCATCTGAGGCTGTATTTTCGCCTTCCTGGACCCAATATGACACATATGACATAACTGGTATACCAGATGTAATCTTAAAACCTATGCAGTTAGATTTAGTATGTGGCAAGTGATTCTTAGGCCAAATTTCAGACTTATAGACCAACATTTGGTAATGGTTTGGGCTGATTTACATCTATTTTTGGCTATATTTAGAACAATATTTTGGTGAAATAATTTTTTTTCAGACATGTAATGCTCCAAATGCGCCTAAAATATCCTCATTAATTATTAGAATATGCATGAAATTAAATTTGGGCTTCAGATTGACAATATTATGATATACTTGACATTTTCCACCTGAGGGGTGACATGGGCACCCCTCACACCCCGGAAATTGAAATTTTTAATGTGGCCCTGGAGTTGACCAGCCTAATACAAATTCATTCTTTGATATAAACTGAGTTTCCTGTAAAAATTTCAGCCAGATTGACCAACTTTAAGGGGTGGTTTGGGCTGATCTGGCATTTGATGCATCCCTCGCCAACTACACTCCCTGAACCTGCACTTTGGGCTACATATGTATTTCTAAAGGAACACACTACTAAAATCCATTTCAGGGGCGACTCCTGTGTGAATCAATATGGTTTTCAACCTTAAATCTACCTTAATTGAGAATATATCAGCATTTCCTGATACAGCCATCTGAGGCTGTATTTTCGCCTTCCTGGACCCAATATGACACATATGACATAACTGGTATACCAGATGTAATCTTAAAACCTATGCAGTTAGATTTAGTATGTGGCAAGTGATTCTTAGGCCAAATTTCAGACTTATAGACCAACATTTGGTAATGGTTTGGGCTGATTTACATCTATTTTTGGCTATATTTAGAACAATATTTTGGTGAAATAATTTCTTTTCAGACATGTAATGCTCCAAATGCGCCTAAAATATCCTCATTAATTATTAGAATATGCATGAAATTAAATTTGGGTTTCAGATTGACAATATTATGATATACTTGACATTTTCCACCTGAGGGGTGACATGGGCACCCCTCACACCCCGGAAATTGAAATTTTTAATGTGGCCCTCGAGTTGGCCAGCCTAATACAAATTCATTCTTTGATATAAACTGAGTTTCCTGTAAACATTTCAGCCAGATTGACCAACTTTAAGGGGTGGTTTGGGCTGATCTGGCATTTGATGCATCCCTCGCCAACTACACTCCCTGAACCTGCACTTTGGGCTACATATGTATTTCTAAAGGAACACACTACTAAAATCCATTTCAGGGGCGACTCCTGTGTGAATCAATATGGTTTTCAACCTTAAATCTACCTTAATTGAGAATATATCAGCATTTCCTGATACAGCCATCTGAGGCTGTATTTTCGCCTTCCTGGACCCAATATGACACATATGACATAACTGGTATACCAGATGTAATCTTAAAACCTATGCAGTTAGATTTAGTATGTGGCAAGTGATTCTTAGGCCAAATTTCAGACTTATAGACCAACATTTGGTAATGGTTTGGGCTGATTTACATCTATTTTTGGCTATATTTAGAACAATATTTTGGTGAAATAATTTCTTTTCAGACATGTAATGCTCCAAATGCGCCTAAAATATCCTCATTAATTATTAGAATATGCATGAAATTAAATTTGGGTTTCAGATTGACAATATTATGATATACTTGACATTTTCCACCTGAGGGGTGACATGGGCACCACTCACACCCCGGAAATTGAAATTTTTAATGTGGCCCTCGAGTTGGCCAGCCTAATACAAATTCATTCTTTGATATAAACTGAGTTTCCTGTAAACATTTCAGCCAGATTGACCAACTTTAAGGGGTGGTTTGGGCTGATCTGGCATTTGATGCATCCCTCGCCAACTACACTCCCTGAACCTGCACTTTGGGCTACATATGTATTTCTAAAGGAACACACTACTAAAATCCATTTCAGGGGCGACTCCTGTGTGAATCAATATGGTTTTCAACCTTAAATCTACCTTAATTGAGAATATATCAGCATTTCCTGATACAGCCATCTGAGGCTGTATTTTCGCCTTCCTGGACCCAATATGACACATATGACATAACTGGTATACCAGATGTAATCTTAAAACCTATGCAGTTAGATTTAGTATGTGGCAAGTGATTCTTAGGCCAAATTTCAGACTTATAGACCAACATTTGGTAATGGTTTGGGCTGATTTACATCTATTTTTGGCTATATTTAGAACAATATTTTGGTGAAATAATTTCTTTTCAGACATGTAATGCTCCAAATGCGCCTAAAATATCCTCATTAATTATTAGAATATGCATGAAATTAAATTTGGGCTTCAGATTGACAATATTATGATATACTTGACATTTTCCACCTGAGGGGTGACATGGGCACCCCTCACACCCCGGAAATTGAAATTTTTAATGTGGCCCTCGAGTTGGCCAGCCTAATACAAATTCATTCTTTGATATAAACTGAGTTTCCTGTAAACATTTCAGCCAGATTGACCAACTTTAAGGGGTGGTTTGGGCTGATCTGGCATTTGATGCATCCCTCGCCAACTACACTCCCTGAACCTGCACTTTGGGCTACATATGTATTTCTAAAGGAACACACTACTAAAATCCATTTCAGGGGCGACTCCTGTGTGAATCAATATGGTTTTCAACCTTAAATCTACCTTAATTGAGAATATATCAGCATTTCCTGATACAGCCATCTGAGGCTGTATTTTCGCCTTCCTGGACCCAATATGACACATATGACATAACTGGTATACCAGATGTAATCTTAAAACCTATGCAGTTAGATTTAGTATGTGGCAAGTGATTCTTAGGCCAAATTTCAGACTTATAGACCAACATTTGGTAATGGTTTGGGCTGATTTACATCTATTTTTGGCTATATTTAGAACAATATTTTGGTGAAATAATTTCTTTTCAGACATGTAATGCTCCAAATGCGCCTAAAATATCCTCATTAATTATTAGAATATGCATGAAATTAAATTTGGGTTTCAGATTGACAATATTATGATATACTTGACATTTTCCACCTGAGGGGTGACATGGGCACCCCTCACACCCCGGAAATTGAAATTTTTAATGTGGCCCTCGAGTTGGCCAGCCTAATACAAATTCATTCTTTGATATAAACTGAGTTTCCTGTAAACATTTCAGCCAGATTGACCAACTTTAAGGGGTGGTTTGGGCTGATCTGGCATTTGATGCATCCCTCGCCAACTACACTCCCTGAACCTGCACTTTGGGCTACATATGTATTTCTAAAGGAACACACTACTAAAATCCATTTCAGGGGCGACTCCTGTGTGAATCAATATGGTTTTCAACCTTAAATCTACCTTAATTGAGAATATATCAGCATTTCCTGATACAGCCATCTGAGGCTGTATTTTCGCCTTCCTGGACCGAATATGACACATATGACATAACTGGTATACCAGATGTAATCTTAAAACCTATGCAGTTAGATTTAGTATGTGGCAAGTGATTCTTAGGCCAAATTTCAGACTTATAGACCAACATTTGGTAATGGTTTGGGCTGATTTACATCTATTTTTGGCTATATTTAGAACAATATTTTGGTGAAATAATTTCTTTTCAGACATGTAATGCTCCAAATGCGCCTAAAATATCCTCATTAATTATTAGAATATGCATGAAATTAAATTTGGGTTTCAGATTGACAATATTATGATATACTTGACATTTTCCACCTGAGGGGTGACATGGGCACCACTCACACCCCGGAAATTGAAATTTTTAATGTGGCCCTCGAGTTGGCCAGCCTAATACAAATTCATTCTTTGATATAAACTGAGTTTCCTGTAAACATTTCAGCCAGATTGACCAACTTTAAGGGGTGGTTTGGGCTGATCTGGCATTTGATGCATCCCTCGCCAACTACACTCCCTGAACCTGCACTTTGGGCTACATATGTATTTCTAAAGGAACACACTACTAAAATCCATTTCAGGGGCGACTCCTGTGTGAATCAATATGGTTTTCAACCTTAAATCTACCTTAATTGAGAATATATCAGCATTTCCTGATACAGCCATCTGAGGCTGTATTTTCGCCTTCCTGGACCCAATATGACACATATGACATAACTGGTATACCAGATGTAATCTTAAAACCTATGCAGTTAGATTTAGTATGTGGCAAGTGATTCTTAGGCCAAATTTCAGACTTATAGACCAACATTTGGTAATGGTTTGGGCTGATTTACATCTATTTTTGGCTATATTTAGAACAATATTTTGGTGAAATAATTTCTTTTCAGACATGTAATGCTCCAAATGCGCCTAAAATATCCTCATTAATTATTAGAATATGCATGAAATTAAATTTGGGCTTCAGATTGACAATATTATGATATACTTGACATTTTCCACCTGAGGGGTGACATGGGCACCCCTCACACCCCGGAAATTGAAATTTTTAATGTGGCCCTCGAGTTGGCCAGCCTAATACAAATTCATTCTTTGATATAAACTGAGTTTCCTGTAAACATTTCAGCCAGATTGACCAACTTTAAGGGGTGGTTTGGGCTGATCTGGCATTTGATGCATCCCTCGCCAACTACACTCCCTGAACCTGCACTTTGGGCTACATATGTATTTCTAAAGGAACACACTACTAAAATCCATTTCAGGGGCGACTCCTGTGTGAATCAATATGGTTTTCAACCTTAAATCTACCTTAATTGAGAATATATCAGCATTTCCTGATACAGCCATCTGAGGCTGTATTTTCGCCTTCCTGGACCCAATATGACACATATGACATAACTGGTATACCAGATGTAATCTTAAAACCTATGCAGTTAGATTTAGTATGTGGCAAGTGATTCTTAGGCCAAATTTCAGACTTATAGACCAACATTTGGTAATGGTTTGGGCTGATTTACATCTATTTTTGGCTATATTTAGAACAATATTTTGGTGAAATAATTTCTTTTCAGACATGTAATGCTCCAAATGCGCCTAAAATATCCTCATTAATTATTAGAATACGCATGAAATTAAATTTGGGCTTCAGATTGACAATATTATGATATACTTGACATTTTCCACCTGAGGGTGACATGGGCACCCCTCACACCCCGGAAATTGAAATTTTTAATGTGGCCCTGGAGTTGACCAGCCTAATACAAATTCATTCTTTGATATAAACTGAGTTTCCTGTAAAAATTTCAGCCAGATTGACCAACTTTAAGGGGTGGTTTGGGCTGATCTGGCATTTGATGCATCCCTCGCCAACTACACTCCCTGAACCTGCACTTTGGGCTACATATGTATTTCTAAAGGAACACACTACTAAAATCCATTTCAGGGGCGACTCCTGTGTGAATCAATATGGTTTTCAACCTTAAATCTACCTTAATTGAGAATATATCAGCATTTCCTGATACAGCCATCTGAGGCTGTATTTTCGCCTTCCTGGACCCAATATGACACATATGACATAACTGGTATACCAGATGTAATCTTAAAACCTATGCAGTTAGATTTAGTATGTGGCAAGTGATTCTTAGGCCAAATTTCAGACTTATAGACCAACATTTGGTAATGGTTTGGGCTGATTTACATCTATTTTTGGCTATATTTAGAACAATATTTTGGTGAAATAATTTCTTTTCAGACATGTAATGCTCCAAATGCGCCTAAAATATCCTCATTAATTATTAGAATATGCATGAAATTAAATTTGGGCTTCAGATTGACAATATTATGATATACTTGACATTTTCCACCTGAGGGGTGACATGGGCACCCCTCACACCCCGGAAATTGAAATTTTTAATGTGGCCCTCGAGTTGGCCAGCCTAATACAAATTCATTCTTTGATATAAACTGAGTTTCCTGTAAACATTTCAGCCAGATTGACCAACTTTAAGGGGTGGTTTGGGCTGATCTGGCATTTGATGCATCCCTCGCCAACTACACTCCCTGAACCTGCACTTTGGGCTACATATGTATTTCTAAAGGAACACACTACTAAAATCCATTTCAGGGGCGACTCCTGTGTGAATCAATATGGTTTTCAACCTTAAATCTACCTTAATTGAGAATATATCAGCATTTCCTGATACAGCCATCTGAGGCTGTATTTTCGCCTTCCTGGACCCAATATGACACATATGACATAACTGGTATACCAGATGTAATCTTAAAACCTATGCAGTTAGATTTAGTATGTGGCAAGTGATTCTTAGGCCAAATTTCAGACTTATAGACCAACATTTGGTAATGGTTTGGGCTGATTTACATCTATTTTTGGCTATATTTAGAACAATATTTTGGTGAAATAATTTCTTTTCAGACATGTAATGCTCCAAATGCGCCTAAAATATCCTCATTAATTATTAGAATATGCATGAAATTAAATTTGGGCTTCAGATTGACAATATTATGATATACTTGACATTTTCCACCTGAGGGTGACATGGGCACCCCTCACACCCCGGAAATTGAAATTTTTAATGTGGCCCTGGAGTTGACCAGCCTAATACAAATTCATTCTTTGATATAAACTGAGTTTCCTGTAAAAATTTCAGCCAGATTGACCAACTTTAAGGGGTGGTTTGGGCTGATCTGGCATTTGATGCATCCCTCGCCAACTACACTCCCTGAACCTGCACTTTGGGCTACATATGTATTTCTGAAGGAACACACTACTAAAATTCATTTCAGGGGCGACTCCTGTGTGAATCAATATGGTTTTCAACCTTAAATCTACCTTAATTGAGAATATATCAGCATTTCCTGATACAGCCATCTGAGGCTGTATTTTCGCCTTCCTGGACCCAGTATCACACATATGACATAACTGGTATACCAGATGTAATCTTAAAACCTATGCAGTTAGATTTAGTATGTGGCAAGTGATTCTTAGGCCAAATTTCAGACTTATAGACCAACATTTGGTAATGGTTTGGGCTGATTTACATCTATTTTTGGCTATATTTAGAACAATATTTTGGTGAAATAATTTCTTTTCAGACATGTAATGCTCCAAATGCGCCTAAAATATCCTCATTAATTATTAGAATATGCATGAAATTAAATTTGGGCTTCAGATTGACAATATTATGATATACTTGACATTTTCCACCTGAGGGGTGACATGGGCACCCCTCACACCCCGGAAATTGAAATTTTTAATGTCTCCCTGGAGTTGACCAGCCTAATACAAATTCATTCTTTGATATAAACTGAGTTTCCTGTAAACATTTCAGCCAGATTGACCAACTTTAAGGGGTGGTTTGGGCTGATCTGGCATTTGATGCATCCCTCGCCAACTACACTCCCTGAACCTGCACTTTGGGCTACATATGTATTTCTGAAGGAACACACTACTAAAATCCATTTCAGGGGCGACTCCTGTGTGAATCAATATGGTTTTCAACCTTAAATCTACCTTAATTGAGAATATATCAGCATTTCCTGATACAGCCATCTGAGGCTTTATTTTCGCCTTCCTGGACCCAATATGACACATATGACATAACTGGTATACCAGATGTAATCTTAAAACCTATGCAGTTAGATTTAGTATGTGGCAAGTGATTCTTAGGCCAAATTTCAGACTTATAGACCAACATTTGGTAATGGTTTGGGCTGATTTACATCTATTTTTGGCTATATTTAGAACAATATTTTGGTGAAATAATTTCTTTTCAGACATGTAATGCTCCAAATGCGCCTAAAATATCCTCATTAATTATTAGAATATGCATGAAATTAAATTTGGGCTTCAGATTGACAATATTATGATATACTTGACATTTTCCACCTGAGGGGTGACATGGGCACCCCTCACACCCCGGATATTGAAATTTTTAATGTGGCCCTGGAGTTGACCAGCCTAATACAAATTCATTCTTTGATATAAACTGAGTTTCCTGTAAAAATTTCAGCCAGATTGACCAACTTTAAGGGGTGGTTTGGGCTGATCTGGCATTTGATGCATCCCTCGCCAACTACACTCCCTGAACCTGCACTTTGGGCTACATATTTATTTCTAAAGGAACACACTACTAAAATCCATTTCAGGGGCGACTCCTGTGTGAATCAATATGGTTTTCAACCTTAAATCTACCTTAATTGAGAATATATCAGCATTTCCTGATACAGCCATCTGAGGCTGTATTTTCGCCTTCCTGGACCCAATATGACACATATGACATAATTGGTATACCAGATGTAATCTTAAAACCTATGCAGTTAGATTTAGTATGTGGCAAGTGATTCTTAGGCCAAATTTCAGACTTATAGACCAACATTTGGTAATGGTTTGGGCTGATTTACATCTATTTTTGGCTATATTTAGAACAATATTTTGGTGAAATAATTTCTTTTCAGACATGTAATGCTCCAAATGCGCCTAAAATATCCTCATTAATTATTAGAATATGCATGAAATTAAATTTGGGCTTCAGATTGACAATATTATGATATACTTGACATTTTCCACCTGAGGGGTGACATGGGCACCCCTCACACCCCGGAAATTGAAATTTTTAATGTGTCCCTCGAGTTGACCAGCCTAATACAAATTCATTCTTTGATATAAACTGAGTTTCCTGTAAACATTTCAGCCAGATTGACCAACTTTAAGGGGTGGTTTGGGCTGATCTGGCATTTGATGCATCCCTCGCCAACTACACTCCCTGAACCTGCACTTTGGGCTACATATGTATTTCTGAAGGAACACACTACTAAAATCCATTTCAGGGGCGACTCCTGTGTGAATCAATATGGTTTTCAACCTTAAATCTACCTTAATTGAGAATATATCAGCATTTCCTGATACAGCCATCTGAGGCTGTATTTTCGCCTTCCTGGACCCAATATGACACATATGACATAACTGGTATACCAGATGTAATCTTAAAACCTATGCAGTTAGATTTAGTATGTGGCAAGTGATTCTTAGGCCAAATTTCAGACTTATAGACCAACATTTGGTAATGGTTTGGGCTGATTTACATCTATTTTTGGCTATATTTAGAACAATATTTTGGTGAAATAATTTCTTTTCAGACATGTAATGCTCCAAATGCGCCTAAAATATCCTCATTAATTATTAGAATATGCATAAAATTAAATTTGGGCTTCAGATTGACAATATTATGATATACTTGACATTTTCCACCTGAGGGGTGACATGGGCACCCCTCACACCCCGGAAATTGAAATTTTTAATGTGGCCCTCGAGTTGGCCAGCCTAATACAAATTCATTCTTTGATATAAACTGAGTTTCCTGTAAACATTTCAGCCAGATTGACCAACTTTAAGGGGTGGTTTGGGCTGATCTGGCATTTGATGCATCCCTCGCCAACTACACTCCCTGAACCTGCACTTTGGGCTACATATGTATTTCTAAAGGAACACACTACTAAAATCCATTTCAGGGGCGACTCCTGTGTGAATCAATATGGTTTTCAACCTTAAATCTACCTTAATTGAGAATATATCAGCATTTCCTGATACAGCCATCTGAGGCTGTATTTTCGCCTTCCTGGACCCAATATGACACATATGACATAACTGGTATACCAGATGTAATCTTAAAACCTATGCAGTTAGATTTAGTATGTGGCAAGTGATTCTTAGGCCAAATTTCAGACTTATAGACCAACATTTGGTAATGGTTTGGGCTGATTTACATCTATTTTTGGCTATATTTAGAACAATATTTTGGTGAAATAATTTCTTTTCAGACATGTAATGCTCCAAATGCGCCTAAAATATCCTCATTAATTATTAGAATATGCATGAAATTAAATTTGGGTTTCAGATTGACAATATTATGATATACTTGACATTTTCCACCTGAGGGGTGACATGGGCACCCCTCACACCCCGGAAATTGAAATTTTTAATGTGGCCCTCGAGTTGGCCAGCCTAATACAAATTCATTCTTTGATATAAACTGAGTTTCCTGTAAACATTTCAGCCAGATTGACCAACTTTAAGGGGTGGTTTGGGCTGATCTGGCATTTGATGCATCCCTCGCCAACTACACTCCCTGAACCTGCACTTTGGGCTACATATGTATTTCTAAAGGAACACACTACTAAAATCCATTTCAGGGGCGACTCCTGTGTGAATCAATATGGTTTTCAACCTTAAATCTACCTTAATTGAGAATATATCAGCATTTCCTGATACAGCCATCTGAGGCTGTATTTTCGCCTTCCTGGACCCAATATGACACATATGACATAACTGGTATACCAGATGTAATCTTAAAACCTATGCAGTTAGATTTAGTATGTGGCAAGTGATTCTTAGGCCAAATTTCAGACTTATAGACCAACATTTGGTAATGGTTTGGGCTGATTTACATCTATTTTTGGCTATATTTAGAACAATATTTTGGTGAAATAATTTCTTTTCAGACATGTAATGCTCCAAATGCGCCTAAAATATCCTCATTAATTATTAGAATATGCATGAAATTAAATTTGGGTTTCAGATTGACAATATTATGATATACTTGACATTTTCCACCTGAGGGGTGACATGGGCACCCCTCACACCCCGGAAATTGAAATTTTTAATGTGGCCCTCGAGTTGGCCAGCCTAATACAAATTCATTCTTTGATATAAACTGAGTTTCCTGTAAACATTTCAGCCAGATTGACCAACTTTAAGGGGTGGTTTGGGCTGATCTGGCATTTGATGCATCCCTCGCCAACTACACTCCCTGAACCTGCACTTTGGGCTACATATGTATTTCTAAAGGAACACACTACTAAAATCCATTTCAGGGGCGACTCCTGTGTGAATCAATATGGTTTTCAACCTTAAATCTACCTTAATTGAGAATATATCAGCATTTCCTGATACAGCCATCTGAGGCTGTATTTTCGCCTTCCTGGACCCAATATGACACATATGACATAACTGGTATACCAGATGTAATCTTAAAACCTATGCAGTTAGATTTAGTATGTGGCAAGTGATTTTTAGGCCAAATTTCAGACTTATAGACCAACATTTGGTAATGGTTTGGGCTGATTTACATCTATTTTGGCTATATTTAGAACAATATTTTGGTGAAATAATTTCTTTTCAGACATGTAATGCTCCAAATGCGCCTAAAATATCCTCATTAATTATTAGAATATGCATGAAATTAAATTTGGGCTTCAGATTGACAATATTATGATATACTTGACATTTTCCACCTGAGGGGTGACATGGGCACCCCTCACACCCCGGAAATTGAAATTTTTAATGTGGCCCTCGAGTTGGCCAGCCTAATACAAATTCATTCTTTGATATAAACTGAGTTTCCTGTAAACATTTCAGCCAGATTGACCAACTTTAAGGGGTGGTTTGGGCTGATCTGGCATTTGATGCATCCCTCGCCAACTACACTCCCTGAACCTGCACTTTGGGCTACATATGTATTTCTAAAGGAACACACTACTAAAATCCATTTCAGGGGCGACTCCTGTGTGAATCAATATGGTTTTCAACCTTAAATCTACCTTAATTGAGAATATATCAGCATTTCCTGATACAGCCATCTGAGGCTGTATTTTCGCCTTCCTGGACCCAATATGACACATATGACATAACTGGTATACCAGATGTAATCTTAAAACCTATGCAGTTAGATTTAGTATGTGGCAAGTGATTCTTAGGCCAAATTTCAGACTTATAGACCAACATTTGGTAATGGTTTGGGCTGATTTACATCTATTTTTGGCTATATTTAGAACAATATTTTGGTGAAATAATTTCTTTTCAGACATGTAATGCTCCAAATGCGCCTAAAATATCCTCATTAATTATTAGAATATGCATGAAATTAAATTTGGGCTTCAGATTGACAATATTATGATATACTTGACATTTTCCACCTGAGGGGTGACATGGGCACCCCTCACACCCCGGAAATTGAAATTTTTAATGTGGCCCTCGAGTTGGCCAGCCTAATACAAATTCATTCTTTGATATAAACTGAGTTTCCTGCAAACATTTCAGCCAGATTGACCAACTTTAAGGGGTGGTTTGGGCTGATCTGGCATTTGATGCATCCCTCGCCAACTACACTCCCTGAACCTGCACTTTGGGCTACATATGTATTTCTAAAGGAACACACTACTAAAATCCATTTCAGGGGCGACTCCTGTGTGAATCAATATGGTTTTCAACCTTAAATCTACCTTAATTGAGAATATATCAGCATTTCCTGATACAGCCATCTGAGGCTGTATTTTCGCCTTCCTGGACCCAATATGACACATATGACATAACTGGTATACCAGATGTAATCTTAAAACCTATGCAGTTAGATTTAGTATGTGGCAAGTGATTCTTAGGCCAAATTTCAGACTTATAGACCAACATTTGGTAATGGTTTGGGCTGATTTACATCTATTTTTGGCTATATTTAGAACAATATTTTGGTGAAATAATTTCTTTTCAGACATGTAATGCTCCAAATGCGCCTAAAATATCCTCATTAATTATTAGAATATGCATGAAATTAAATTTGGGTTTCAGATTGACAATATTATGATATACTTGACATTTTCCACCTGAGGGGTGACATGGGCACCCCTCACACCCCGGAAATTGAAATTTTTAATGTGGCCCTCGAGTTGGCCAGCCTAATACAAATTCATTCTTTGATATAAACTGAGTTTCCTGTAAACATTTCAGCCAGATTGACCAACTTTAAGGGGTGGTTTGGGCTGATCTGGCATTTGATGCATCCCTCGCCAACTACACTCCCTGAACCTGCACTTTGGGCTACATATGTATTTCTAAAGGAACACACTACTAAAATCCATTTCAGGGGCGACTCCTGTGTGAATCAATATGGTTTTCAACCTTAAATCTACCTTAATTGAGAATATATCAGCATTTCCTGATACAGCCATCTGAGGCTGTATTTTCGCCTTCCTGGACCCAATATGACACATATGACATAACTGGTATACCAGATGTAATCTTAAAACCTATGCAGTTAGATTTAGTATGTGGCAAGTGATTCTTAGGCCAAATTTCAGACTTATAGACCAACATTTGGTAATGGTTTGGGCTGATTTACATCTATTTTGGCTATATTTAGAACAATATTTTGGTGAAATAATTTCTTTTCAGACATGTAATGCTCCAAATGCGCCTAAAATATCCTCATTAATTATTAGAATATGCATGAAATTAAATTTGGGCTTCAGATTGACAATATTATGATATACTTGACATTTTCCACCTGAGGGGTGACATGGGCACCCCTCACACCCCGGAAATTGAAATTTTTAATGTGGCCCTCGAGTTGGCCAGCCTAATACAAATTCATTCTTTGATATAAACTGAGTTTCCTGTAAACATTTCAGCCAGATTGACCAACTTTAAGGGGTGGTTTGGGCTGATCTGGCATTTGATGCATCCCTCGCCAACTACACTCCCTGAACCTGCACTTTGGGCTACATATGTATTTCTAAAGGAACACACTACTAAAATCCATTTCAGGGGCGACTCCTGTGTGAATCAATATGGTTTTCAACCTTAAATCTACCTTAATTGAGAATATATCAGCATTTCCTGATACAGCCATCTGAGGCTTTATTTTCGCCATCCTGAACCCAATATGACACATATGACATAACTGGTATACCAGATGTAATCTTAAAACCTATGCAGTTAGATTTAGTATGTGGCAAGTGATTCTTAGGCCAAATTTCAGACTTATAGACCAACATTTGGTAATGGTTTGGGCTGATTTACATCTATTTTTGGCTATATTTAGAACAATATTTTGGTGAAATAATTTCTTTTCAGACATGTAATGCTCCAAATGCGCCTAAAATATCCTCATTAATTATTAGAATATGCATGAAATTAAATTTGGGTTTCAGATTGACAATATTATGATATACTTGACATTTTCCACCTGAGGGGTGACATGGGCACCCCTCACACCCCGGAAATTGAAATTTTTAATGTGGCCCTCGAGTTGGCCAGCCTAATACAAATTCATTCTTTGATATAAACTGAGTTTCCTGTAAACATTTCAGCCAGATTGACCAACTTTAAGGGGTGGTTTGGGCTGATCTGGCATTTGATGCATCCCTCGCCAACTACACTCCCTGAACCTGCACTTTGGGCTACATATGTATTTCTAAAGGAACACACTACTAAAATCCATTTCAGGGGCGACTCCTGTGTGAATCAATATGGTTTTCAACCTTAAATCTACCTTAATTGAGAATATATCAGCATTTCCTGATACAGCCATCTGAGGCTGTATTTTCGCCTTCCTGGACCCAATATGACACATATGACATAACTGGTATACCAGATGTAATCTTAAAACCTATGCAGTTAGATTTAGTATGTGGCAAGTGATTCTTAGGCCAAATTTCAGACTTATAGACCAACATTTGGTAATGGTTTGGGCTGATTTACATCTATTTTTGGCTATATTTAGAACAATATTTTGGTGAAATAATTTCTTTTCAGACATGTAATGCTCCAAATGCGCCTAAAATATCCTCATTAATTATTAGAATATGCATGAAATTAAATTTGGGTTTCAGATTGACAATATTATGATATACTTGACATTTTCCACCTGAGGGGTGACATGGGCACCACTCACACCCCGGAAATTGAAATTTTTAATGTGGCCCTCGAGTTGGCCAGCCTAATACAAATTCATTCTTTGATATAAACTGAGTTTCCTGTAAACATTTCAGCCAGATTGACCAACTTTAAGGGGTGGTTTGGGCTGATCTGGCATTTGATGCATCCCTCGCCAACTACACTCCCTGAACCTGCACTTTGGGCTACATATGTATTTCTAAAGGAACACACTACTAAAATCCATTTCAGGGGCGACTCCTGTGTGAATCAATATGGTTTTCAACCTTAAATCTACCTTAATTGAGAATATATCAGCATTTCCTGATACAGCCATCTGAGGCTGTATTTTCGCCTTCCTGGACCCAATATGACACATATGACATAACTGGTATACCAGATGTAATCTTAAAACCTATGCAGTTAGATTTAGTATGTGGCAAGTGATTCTTAGGCCAAATTTCAGACTTATAGACCAACATTTGGTAATGGTTTGGGCTGATTTACATCTATTTTTGGCTATATTTAGAACAATATTTTGGTGAAATAATTTCTTTTCAGACATGTAATGCTCCAAATGCGCCTAAAATATCCTCATTAATTATTAGAATATGCATGAAATTAAATTTGGGCTTCAGATTGACAATATTATGATATACTTGACATTTTCCACCTGAGGGGTGACATGGGCACCCCTCACACCCCGGAAATTGAAATTTTTAATGTGGCCCTCGAGTTGGCCAGCCTAATACAAATTCATTCTTTGATATAAACTGAGTTTCCTGTAAACATTTCAGCCAGATTGACCAACTTTAAGGGGTGGTTTGGGCTGATCTGGCATTTGATGCATCCCTCGCCAACTACACTCCCTGAACCTGCACTTTGGGCTACATATGTATTTCTAAAGGAACACACTACTAAAATCCATTTCAGGGGCGACTCCTGTGTGAATCAATATGGTTTTCAACCTTAAATCTACCTTAATTGAGAATATATCAGCATTTCCTGATACAGCCATCTGAGGCTGTATTTTCGCCTTCCTGGACCCAATATGACACATATGACATAACTGGTATACCAGATGTAATCTTAAAACCTATGCAGTTAGATTTAGTATGTGGCAAGTGATTCTTAGGCCAAATTTCAGACTTATAGACCAACATTTGGTAATGGTTTGGGCTGATTTACATCTATTTTTGGCTATATTTAGAACAATATTTTGGTGAAATAATTTCTTTTCAGACATGTAATGCTCCAAATGCGCCTAAAATATCCTCATTAATTATTAGAATATGCATGAAATTAAATTTGGGCTTCAGATTGACAATATTATGATATACTTGACATTTTCCACCTGAGGGGTGACATGGGCACCACTCACACCCCAGAAATTGAAATTTTTAATGTGGCCCTCGAGTTGGCCAGCCTAATACAAATTCATTCTTTGATATAAACTGAGTTTCCTGTAAACATTTCAGCCAGATTGACCAACTTTAAGGGGTGGTTTGGGCTGATCTGGCATTTGATGCATCCCTCGCCAACTACACTCCCTGAACCTGCACTTTGGGCTACATATGTATTTCTAAAGGAACACACTACTAAAATCCATTTCAGGGGCGACTCCTGTGTGAATCAATATGGTTTTCAACCTTAAATCTACCTTAATTGAGAATATATCAGCATTTCCTGATACAGCCATCTGAGGCTGTATTTTCGCCTTCCTGGACCCAATATGACACATATGACATAACTGGTATACCAGATGTAATCTTAAAACCTATGCAGTTAGATTTAGTATGTGGCAAGTGATTCTTAGGCCAAATTTCAGACTTATAGACCAACATTTGGTAATGGTTTGGGCTGATTTACATCTATTTTTGGCTATATTTAGAACAATATTTTGGTGAAATAATTTCTTTTCAGACATGTAATGCTCCAAATGCGCCTAAAATATCCTCATTAATTATTAGAATATGCATGAAATTAAATTTGGGCTTCAGATTGACAATATTATGATATACTTGACATTTTCCACCTGAGGGGTGACATGGGCACCCCTCACACCCCGGAAATTGAAATTTTTAATGTGGCCCTCGAGTTGGCCAGCCTAATACAAATTCATTCTTTGATATAAACTGAGTTTCCTGTAAAAATTTCAGCCAGATTGACCAACTTTAAGGGGTGGTTTGGGCTGATCTGGCATTTGATGCATCCCTCGCCAACTACACTCCCTGAACCTGCACTTTGGGCTACATATGTATTTCTAAAGGAACACACTACTAAAATCCATTTCAGGGGCGACTCCTGTGTGAATCAATATGGTTTTCAACCTTAAATCTACCTTAATTGAGAATATATCAGCATTTCCTGATACAGCCATCTGAGGCTGTATTTTCGCCTTCCTGGACCCAATATGACACATATGACATAACTGGTATACCAGATGTAATCTTAAAACCTATGCAGTTAGATTTAGTATGTGGCAAGTGATTCTTAGGCCAAATTTCAGACTTATAGACCAACATTTGGTAATGGTTTGGGCTGATTTACATCTATTTTTGGCTATATTTAGAACAATATTTTGGTGAAATAATTTCTTTTCAGACATGTAATGCTCCAAATGCGCCTAAAATATCCTCATTAATTATTAGAATATGCATGAAATTAAATTTGGGCTTCAGATTGACAATATTATGATATACTTGACATTTTCCACCTGAGGGGTGACATGGGCACCCCTCACACCCCGGAAATTGAAATTTTTAATGTGGCCCTCGAGTTGGCCAGCCTAATACAAATTCATTCTTTGATATAAACTGAGTTTCCTGTAAAAATTTCAGCCAGATTGACCAACTTTAAGGGGTGGTTTGGGCTGATCTGGCATTTGATGCATCCCTCGCCAACTACACTCCCTGAACCTGCACTTTGGGCTACATATGTATTTCTAAAGGAACACACTACTAAAATCCATTTCAGGGGCGACTCCTGTGTGAATCAATATGGTTTTCAACCTTAAATCTACCTTAATTGAGAATATATCAGCATTTCCTGATACAGCCATCTGAGGCTGTATTTTCGCCTTCCTGGACCCAATATGACACATATGACATAACTGGTATACCAGATGTAATCTTAAAACCTATGCAGTTAGATTTAGTATGTGGCAAGTGATTCTTAGGCCAAATTTCAGACTTATAGACCAACATTTGGTAATGGTTTGGGCTGATTTACATCTATTTTTGGCTATATTTAGAACAATATTTTGGTGAAATAATTTCTTTTCAGACATGTAATGCTCCAAATGCGCCTAAAATATCCTCATTAATTATTAGAATATGCATGAAATTAAATTTGGGTTTCAGATTGACAATATTATGATATACTTGACATTTTCCACCTGAGGGGTGACATGGGCACCACTCACACCCCGGAAATTGAAATTTTTAATGTGGCCCTCGAGTTGGCCAGCCTAATACAAATTCATTCTTTGATATAAACTGAGTTTCCTGTAAACATTTCAGCCAGATTGACCAACTTTAAGGGGTGGTTTGGGCTGATCTGGCATTTGATGCATCCCTCGCCAACTACACTCCCTGAACCTGCACTTTGGGCTACATATGTATTTCTAAAGGAACACACTACTAAAATCCATTTCAGGGGCGACTCCTGTGTGAATCAATATGGTTTTCAACCTTAAATCTACCTTAATTGAGAATATATCAGCATTTCCTGATACAGCCATCTGAGGCTGTATTTTCGCCTTCCTGGACCCAATATGACACATATGACATAACTGGTATACCAGATGTAATCTTAAAACCTATGCAGTTAGATTTAGTATGTGGCAAGTGATTCTTAGGCCAAATTTCAGACTTATAGACCAACATTTGGTAATGGTTTGGGCTGATTTACATCTATTTTTGGCTATATTTAGAACAATATTTTGGTGAAATAATTTCTTTTCAGACATGTAATGCTCCAAATGCGCCTAAAATATCCTCATTAATTATTAGAATATGCATGAAATTAAATTTGGGTTTCAGATTGACAATATTATGATATACTTGACATTTTCCACCTGAGGGGTGACATGGGCACCACTCACACCCCGGAAATTGAAATTTTTAATGTGGCCCTCGAGTTGGCCAGCCTAATACAAATTCATTCTTTGATATAAACTGAGTTTCCTGTAAACATTTCAGCCAGATTGACCAACTTTAAGGGGTGGTTTGGGCTGATCTGGCATTTGATGCATCCCTCGCCAACTACACTCCCTGAACCTGCACTTTGGGCTACATATGTATTTCTAAAGGAACACACTACTAAAATCCATTTCAGGGGCGACTCCTGTGTGAATCAATATGGTTTTCAACCTTAAATCTACCTTAATTGAGAATATATCAGCATTTCCTGATACAGCCATCTGAGGCTGTATTTTCGCCTTCCTGGACCCAATATGACACATATGACATAACTGGTATACCAGATGTAATCTTAAAACCTATGCAGTTAGATTTAGCATGTGGCAAGTGATTCTTAGGCCAAATTTCAGACTTATAGACCAACATTTGGTAATGGTTTGGGCTGATTTACATCTATTTTTGGCTATATTTAGAACAATATTTTGGTGAAATAATTTCTTTTCAGACATGTAATGCTCCAAATGCGCCTAAAATATCCTCATTAATTATTAGAATATGCATGAAATTAAATTTGGGCTTCAGATTGACAATATTATGATATACTTGACATTTTCCACCTGAGGGGTGACATGGGCACCCCTCACACCCCGGAAATTGAAATTTTTAATGTGGCCCTCGAGTTGGCCAGCCTAATACAAATTCATTCTTTGATATAAACTGAGTTTCCTGTAAACATTTCAGCCAGATTGACCAACTTTAAGGGGTGGTTTGGGCTGATCTGGCATTTGATGCATCCCTCGCCAACTACACTCCCTGAACCTGCACTTTGGGCTACATATGTATTTCTAAAGGAACACACTACTAAAATCCATTTCAGGGGCGACTCCTGTGTGAATCAATATGGTTTTCAACCTTAAATCTACCTTAATTGAGAATATATCAGCATTTCCTGATACAGCCATCTGAGGCTGTATTTTCGCCTTCCTGGACCCAATATGACACATATGACATAACTGGTATACCAGATGTAATCTTAAAACCTATGCAGTTAGATTTAGTATGTGGCAAGTGATTCTTAGGCCAAATTTCAGACTTATAGACCAACATTTGGTAATGGTTTGGGCTGATTTACATCTATTTTTGGCTATATTTAGAACAATATTTTGGTGAAATAATTTCTTTTCAGACATGTAATGCTCCAAATGCGCCTAAAATATCCTCATTAATTATTAGAATATGCATGAAATTAAATTTGGGCTTCAGATTGACAATATTATGATATACTTGACATTTTCCACCTGAGGGGTGACATGGGCACCCCTCACACCCCGGAAATTGAAATTTTTAATGTGGCCCTCGAGTTGGCCAGCCTAATACAAATTCATTCTTTGATATAAACTGAGTTTCCTGTAAACATTTCAGCCAGATTGACCAACTTTAAGGGGTGGTTTGGGCTGATCTGGCATTTGATGCATCCCTCGCCAACTACACTCCCTGAACCTGCACTTTGGGCTACATATGTATTTCTAAAGGAACACACTACTAAAATCCATTTCAGGGGCGACTCCTGTGTGAATCAATATGGTTTTCAACCTTAAATCTACCTTAATTGAGAATATATCAGCATTTCCTGATACAGCCATCTGAGGCTGTATTTTCGCCTTCCTGGACCCAATATGACACATATGACATAACTGGTATACCAGATGTAATCTTAAAACCTATGCAGTTAGATTTAGTATGTGGCAAGTGATTCTTAGGCCAAATTTCAGACTTATAGACCAACATTTGGTAATGGTTTGGGCTGATTTACATCTATTTTTGGCTATATTTAGAACAATATTTTGGTGAAATAATTTCTTTTCAGACATGTAATGCTCCAAATGCGCCTAAAATATCCTCATTAATTATTAGAATATGCATGAAATTAAATTTGGGTTTCAGATTGACAATATTATGATATACTTGACATTTTCCACCTGAGGGGTGACATGGGCACCACTCACACCCCGGAAATTGAAATTTTTAATGTGGCCCTCGAGTTGGCCAGCCTAATACAAATTCATTCTTTGATATAAACTGAGTTTCCTGTAAACATTTCAGCCAGATTGACCAACTTTAAGGGGTGGTTTGGGCTGATCTGGCATTTGATGCATCCCTCGCCAACTACACTCCCTGAACCTGCACTTTGGGCTACATATGTATTTCTAAAGGAACACACTACTAAAATCCATTTCAGGGGCGACTCCTGTGTGAATCAATATGGTTTTCAACCTTAAATCTACCTTAATTGAGAATATATCAGCATTTCCTGATACAGCCATCTGAGGCTGTATTTTCGCCTTCCTGGACCCAATATGACACATATGACATAACTGGTATACCAGATGTAATCTTAAAACCTATGCAGTTAGATTTAGTATGTGGCAAGTGATTCTTAGGCCAAATTTCAGACTTATAGACCAACATTTGGTAATGGTTTGGGCTGATTTACATCTATTTTTGGCTATATTTAGAACAATATTTTGGTGAAATAATTTCTTTTCAGACATGTAATGCTCCAAATGCGCCTAAAATATCCTCATTAATTATTAGAATATGCATGAAATTAAATTTGGGCTTCAGATTGACAATATTATGATATACTTGACATTTTCCACCTGAGGGGTGACATGGGCACCACTCACACCCCAGAAATTGAAATTTTTAATGTGGCCCTCGAGTTGGCCAGCCTAATACAAATTCATTCTTTGATATAAACTGAGTTTCCTGTAAACATTTCAGCCAGATTGACCAACTTTAAGGGGTGGTTTGGGCTGATCTGGCATTTGATGCATCCCTCGCCAACTACACTCCCTGAACCTGCACTTTGGGCTACATATGTATTTCTAAAGGAACACACTACTAAAATCCATTTCAGGGGCGACTCCTGTGTGAATCAATATGGTTTTCAACCTTAAATCTACCTTAATTGAGAATATATCAGCATTTCCTGATACAGCCATCTGAGGCTGTATTTTCGCCTTCCTGGACCCAATATGACACATATGACATAACTGGTATACCAGATGTAATCTTAAAACCTATGCAGTTAGATTTAGTATGTGGCAAGTGATTCTTAGGCCAAATTTCAGACTTATAGACCAACATTTGGTAATGGTTTGGGCTGATTTACATCTATTTTTGGCTATATTTAGAACAATATTTTGGTGAAATAATTTCTTTTCAGACATGTAATGCTCCAAATGCGCCTAAAATATCCTCATTAATTATTAGAATATGCATGAAATTAAATTTGGGCTTCAGATTGACAATATTATGATATACTTGACATTTTCCACCTGAGGGGTGACATGGGCACCCCTCACACCCCGGAAATTGAAATTTTTAATGTGGCCCTGGAGTTGACCAGCCTAATACAAATTCATTCTTTGATATAAACTGAGTTTCCTGTAAAAATTTCAGCCAGATTGACCAACTTTAAGGGGTGGTTTGGGCTGATCTGGCATTTGATGCATCCCTCGCCAACTACACTCCCTGAACCTGCACTTTGGGCTACATATGTATTTCTGAAGGAACACACTACTAAAATTCATTTCAGGGGCGACTCCTGTGTGAATCAATATGGTTTTCAACCTTATATCTACCTTAATTGAGAATATATCAGCATTTCCTGATACAGCCATCTGAGGCTGTATTTTCGCCTTCCTGGACCCAATATGACACATATGACATAACTGGTATACCAGATGTAATCTTAAAACCTATGCAGTTAGATTTAGTATGTGGCAAGTGATTCTTAGGCCAAATTTCAGACTTATAGACCAACATTTGGTAATGGTTTGGGCTGATTTACATCTATTTTTGGCTATATTTAGAACAATATTTTGGTGAAATAATTTCTTTTCAGACATGTAATGCTCCAAATGCGCCTAAAATATCCTCATTAATTATTAGAATATGCATGAAATTAAATTTGGGCTTCAGATTGACAATATTATGATATACTTGACATTTTCCACCTGAGGGGTGACATGGGCACCCCTCACACCCCGGAAATTGAAATTTTTAATGTGGCCCTCGAGTTGGCCAGCCTAATACAAATTCATTCTTTGATATAAACTGAGTTTCCTGTAAACATTTCAGCCAGATTGACCAACTTTAAGGGGTGGTTTGGGCTGATCTGGCATTTGATGCATCCCTCGCCAACTACACTCCCTGAACCTGCACTTTGGGCTACATATGTATTTCTAAAGGAACACACTACTAAAATCCATTTCAGGGGCGACTCCTGTGTGAATCAATATGGTTTTCAACCTTAAATCTACCTTAATTGAGAATATATCAGCATTTCCTGATACAGCCATCTGAGGCTGTATTTTCGCCTTCCTGGACCCAATATGACACATATGACATAACTGGTATACCAGATGTAATCTTAAAACCTATGCAGTTAGATTTAGTATGTGGCAAGTGATTCTTAGGCCAAATTTCAGACTTATAGACCAACATTTGGTAATGGTTTGGGCTGATTTACATCTATTTTTGGCTATATTTAGAACAATATTTTGGTGAAATAATTTCTTTTCAGACATGTAATGCTCCAAATGCGCCTAAAATATCCTCATTAATTATTAGAATATGCATGAAATTAAATTTGGGCTTCAGATTGACAATATTATGATATACTTGACATTTTCCACCTGAGGGGTGACATGGGCACCACTCACACCCCAGAAATTGAAATTTTTAATGTGGCCCTCGAGTTGGCCAGCCTAATACAAATTCATTCTTTGATATAAACTGAGTTTCCTGTAAACATTTCAGCCAGATTGACCAACTTTAAGGGGTGGTTTGGACTGATCTGGCATTTGATGCATCCCTCGCCAACTACACTCCCTGAACCTGCACTTTGGGCTACATATGTATTTCTAAAGGAACACACTACTAAAATCCATTTCAGGGGCGACTCCTGTGTGAATCAATATGGTTTTCAACCTTAAATCTACCTTAATTGAGAATATATCAGCATTTCCTGATACAGCCATCTGAGGCTGTATTTTCGCCTTCCTGGACCCAATATGACACATATGACATAACTGGTATACCAGATGTAATCTTAAAACCTATGCAGTTAGATTTAGTATGTGGCAAGTGATTCTTAGGCCAAATTTCAGACTTATAGACCAACATTTGGTAATGGTTTGGGCTGATTTACATCTATTTTTGGCTATATTTAGAACAATATTTTGGTGAAATAATTTCTTTTCAGACATGTAATGCTCCAAATGCGCCTAAAATATCCTCATTAATTATTAGAATATGCATGAAATTAAATTTGGGCTTCAGATTGACAATATTATGATATACTTGACATTTTCCACCTGAGGGGTGACATGGGCACCACTCACACCCCAGAAATTGAAATTTTTAATGTGGCCCTCGAGTTGGCCAGCCTAATACAAATTCATTCTTTGATATAAACTGAGTTTCCTGTAAACATTTCAGCCAGATTGACCAACTTTAAGGGGTGGTTTGGGCTGATCTGGCATTTGATGCATCCCTCGCCAACTACACTCCCTGAACCTGCACTTTGGGCTACATATGTATTTCTAAAGGAACACACTACTAAAATCCATTTCAGGGGCGACTCCTGTGTGAATCAATATGGTTTTCAACCTTAAATCTACCTTAATTGAGAATATATCAGCATTTCCTGATACAGCCATCTGAGGCTGTATTTTCGCCTTCCTGGACCCAATATGACACATATGACATAACTGGTATACCAGATGTAATCTTAAAACCTATGCAGTTAGATTTAGTATGTGGCAAGTGATTCTTAGGCCAAATTTCAGACTTATAGACCAACATTTGGTAATGGTTTGGGCTGATTTACATCTATTTTTGGCTATATTTAGAACAATATTTTGGTGAAATAATTTCTTTTCAGACATGTAATGCTCCAAATGCGCCTAAAATATCCTCATTAATTATTAGAATATGCATGAAATTAAATTTGGGCTTCAGATTGACAATATTATGATATACTTGACATTTTCCACCTGAGGGGTGACATGGGCACCCCTCACACCCCGGAAATTGAAATTTTTAATGTGGCCCTCGAGTTGGCCAGCCTAATACAAATTCATTCTTTGATATAAACTGAGTTTCCTGTAAAAATTTCAGCCAGATTGACCAACTTTAAGGGGTGGTTTGGGCTGATCTGGCATTTGATGCATCCCTCGCCAACTACACTCCCTGAACCTGCACTTTGGGCTACATATGTATTTCTAAAGGAACACACTACTAAAATCCATTTCAGGGGCGACTCCTGTGTGAATCAATATGGTTTTCAACCTTAAATCTACCTTAATTGAGAATATATCAGCATTTCCTGATACAGCCATCTGAGGCTGTATTTTCGCCTTCCTGGACCCAATATGACACATATGACATAACTGGTATACCAGATGTAATCTTAAAACCTATGCAGTTAGATTTAGTATGTGGCAAGTGATTCTTAGGCCAAATTTCAGACTTATAGACCAACATTTGGTAATGGTTTGGGCTGATTTACATCTATTTTTGGCTATATTTAGAACAATATTTTGGTGAAATAATTTCTTTTCAGACATGTAATGCTCCAAATGCGCCTAAAATATCCTCATTAATTATTAGAATATGCATGAAATTAAATTTGGGTTTCAGATTGACAATATTATGATATACTTGACATTTTCCACCTGAGGGGTGACATGGGCACCACTCACACCCCGGAAATTGAAATTTTTAATGTGGCCCTCGAGTTGGCCAGCCTAATACAAATTCATTCTTTGATATAAACTGAGTTTCCTGTAAACATTTCAGCCAGATTGACCAACTTTAAGGGGTGGTTTGGGCTGATCTGGCATTTGATGCATCCCTCGCCAACTACACTCCCTGAACCTGCACTTTGGGCTACATATGTATTTCTAAAGGAACACACTACTAAAATCCATTTCAGGGGCGACTCCTGTGTGAATCAATATGGTTTTCAACCTTAAATCTACCTTAATTGAGAATATATCAGCATTTCCTGATACAGCCATCTGAGGCTGTATTTTCGCCTTCCTGGACCCAATATGACACATATGACATAACTGGTATACCAGATGTAATCTTAAAACCTATGCAGTTAGATTTAGTATGTGGCAAGTGATTCTTAGGCCAAATTTCAGACTTATAGACCAACATTTGGTAATGGTTTGGGCTGATTTACATCTATTTTTGGCTATATTTAGAACAATATTTTGGTGAAATAATTTCTTTTCAGACATGTAATGCTCCAAATGCGCCTAAAATATCCTCATTAATTATTAGAATATGCATGAAATTAAATTTGGGTTTCAGATTGACAATATTATGATATACTTGACATTTTCCACCTGAGGGGTGACATGGGCACCACTCACACCCCGGAAATTGAAATTTTTAATGTGGCCCTCGAGTTGGCCAGCCTAATACAAATTCATTCTTTGATATAAACTGAGTTTCCTGTAAACATTTCAGCCAGATTGACCAACTTTAAGGGGTGGTTTGGGCTGATCTGGCATTTGATGCATCCCTCGCCAACTACACTCCCTGAACCTGCACTTTGGGCTACATATGTATTTCTAAAGGAACACACTACTAAAATCCATTTCAGGGGCGACTCCTGTGTGAATCAATATGGTTTTCAACCTTAAATCTACCTTAATTGAGAATATATCAGCATTTCCTGATACAGCCATCTGAGGCTGTATTTTCGCCTTCCTGGACCCAATATGACACATATGACATAACTGGTATACCAGATGTAATCTTAAAACCTATGCAGTTAGATTTAGCATGTGGCAAGTGATTCTTAGGCCAAATTTCAGACTTATAGACCAACATTTGGTAATGGTTTGGGCTGATTTACATCTATTTTTGGCTATATTTAGAACAATATTTTGGTGAAATAATTTCTTTTCAGACATGTAATGCTCCAAATGCGCCTAAAATATCCTCATTAATTATTAGAATATGCATGAAATTAAATTTGGGCTTCAGATTGACAATATTATGATATACTTGACATTTTCCACCTGAGGGGTGACATGGGCACCCCTCACACCCCGGAAATTGAAATTTTTAATGTGGCCCTCGAGTTGGCCAGCCTAATACAAATTCATTCTTTGATATAAACTGAGTTTCCTGTAAACATTTCAGCCAGATTGACCAACTTTAAGGGGTGGTTTGGGCTGATCTGGCATTTGATGCATCCCTCGCCAACTACACTCCCTGAACCTGCACTTTGGGCTACATATGTATTTCTAAAGGAACACACTACTAAAATCCATTTCAGGGGCGACTCCTGTGTGAATCAATATGGTTTTCAACCTTAAATCTACCTTAATTGAGAATATATCAGCATTTCCTGATACAGCCATCTGAGGCTGTATTTTCGCCTTCCTGGACCCAATATGACACATATGACATAACTGGTATACCAGATGTAATCTTAAAACCTATGCAGTTAGATTTAGTATGTGGCAAGTGATTCTTAGGCCAAATTTCAGACTTATAGACCAACATTTGGTAATGGTTTGGGCTGATTTACATCTATTTTTGGCTATATTTAGAACAATATTTTGGTGAAATAATTTCTTTTCAGACATGTAATGCTCCAAATGCGCCTAAAATATCCTCATTAATTATTAGAATATGCATGAAATTAAATTTGGGCTTCAGATTGACAATATTATGATATACTTGACATTTTCCACCTGAGGGGTGACATGGGCACCCCTCACACCCCGGAAATTGAAATTTTTAATGTGGCCCTCGAGTTGGCCAGCCTAATACAAATTCATTCTTTGATATAAACTGAGTTTCCTGTAAACATTTCAGCCAGATTGACCAACTTTAAGGGGTGGTTTGGGCTGATCTGGCATTTGATGCATCCCTCGCCAACTACACTCCCTGAACCTGCACTTTGGGCTACATATGTATTTCTAAAGGAACACACTACTAAAATCCATTTCAGGGGCGACTCCTGTGTGAATCAATATGGTTTTCAACCTTAAATCTACCTTAATTGAGAATATATCAGCATTTCCTGATACAGCCATCTGAGGCTGTATTTTCGCCTTCCTGGACCCAATATGACACATATGACATAACTGGTATACCAGATGTAATCTTAAAACCTATGCAGTTAGATTTAGTATGTGGCAAGTGATTCTTAGGCCAAATTTCAGACTTATAGACCAACATTTGGTAATGGTTTGGGCTGATTTACATCTATTTTTGGCTATATTTAGAACAATATTTTGGTGAAATAATTTCTTTTCAGACATGTAATGCTCCAAATGCGCCTAAAATATCCTCATTAATTATTAGAATATGCATGAAATTAAATTTGGGTTTCAGATTGACAATATTATGATATACTTGACATTTTCCACCTGAGGGGTGACATGGGCACCACTCACACCCCGGAAATTGAAATTTTTAATGTGGCCCTCGAGTTGGCCAGCCTAATACAAATTCATTCTTTGATATAAACTGAGTTTCCTGTAAACATTTCAGCCAGATTGACCAACTTTAAGGGGTGGTTTGGGCTGATCTGGCATTTGATGCATCCCTCGCCAACTACACTCCCTGAACCTGCACTTTGGGCTACATATGTATTTCTAAAGGAACACACTACTAAAATCCATTTCAGGGGCGACTCCTGTGTGAATCAATATGGTTTTCAACCTTAAATCTACCTTAATTGAGAATATATCAGCATTTCCTGATACAGCCATCTGAGGCTGTATTTTCGCCTTCCTGGACCCAATATGACACATATGACATAACTGGTATACCAGATGTAATCTTAAAACCTATGCAGTTAGATTTAGTATGTGGCAAGTGATTCTTAGGCCAAATTTCAGACTTATAGACCAACATTTGGTAATGGTTTGGGCTGATTTACATCTATTTTTGGCTATATTTAGAACAATATTTTGGTGAAATAATTTCTTTTCAGACATGTAATGCTCCAAATGCGCCTAAAATATCCTCATTAATTATTAGAATATGCATGAAATTAAATTTGGGCTTCAGATTGACAATATTATGATATACTTGACATTTTCCACCTGAGGGGTGACATGGGCACCACTCACACCCCAGAAATTGAAATTTTTAATGTGGCCCTCGAGTTGGCCAGCCTAATACAAATTCATTCTTTGATATAAACTGAGTTTCCTGTAAACATTTCAGCCAGATTGACCAACTTTAAGGGGTGGTTTGGGCTGATCTGGCATTTGATGCATCCCTCGCCAACTACACTCCCTGAACCTGCACTTTGGGCTACATATGTATTTCTAAAGGAACACACTACTAAAATCCATTTCAGGGGCGACTCCTGTGTGAATCAATATGGTTTTCAACCTTAAATCTACCTTAATTGAGAATATATCAGCATTTCCTGATACAGCCATCTGAGGCTGTATTTTCGCCTTCCTGGACCCAATATGACACATATGACATAACTGGTATACCAGATGTAATCTTAAAACCTATGCAGTTAGATTTAGTATGTGGCAAGTGATTCTTAGGCCAAATTTCAGACTTATAGACCAACATTTGGTAATGGTTTGGGCTGATTTACATCTATTTTTGGCTATATTTAGAACAATATTTTGGTGAAATAATTTCTTTTCAGACATGTAATGCTCCAAATGCGCCTAAAATATCCTCATTAATTATTAGAATATGCATGAAATTAAATTTGGGCTTCAGATTGACAATATTATGATATACTTGACATTTTCCACCTGAGGGGTGACATGGGCACCCCTCACACCCCGGAAATTGAAATTTTTAATGTGGCCCTGGAGTTGACCAGCCTAATACAAATTCATTCTTTGATATAAACTGAGTTTCCTGTAAAAATTTCAGCCAGATTGACCAACTTTAAGGGGTGGTTTGGGCTGATCTGGCATTTGATGCATCCCTCGCCAACTACACTCCCTGAACCTGCACTTTGGGCTACATATGTATTTCTGAAGGAACACACTACTAAAATTCATTTCAGGGGCGACTCCTGTGTGAATCAATATGGTTTTCAACCTTATATCTACCTTAATTGAGAATATATCAGCATTTCCTGATACAGCCATCTGAGGCTGTATTTTCGCCTTCCTGGACCCAATATGACACATATGACATAACTGGTATACCAGATGTAATCTTAAAACCTATGCAGTTAGATTTAGTATGTGGCAAGTGATTCTTAGGCCAAATTTCAGACTTATAGACCAACATTTGGTAATGGTTTGGGCTGATTTACATCTATTTTTGGCTATATTTAGAACAATATTTTGGTGAAATAATTTCTTTTCAGACATGTAATGCTCCAAATGCGCCTAAAATATCCTCATTAATTATTAGAATATGCATGAAATTAAATTTGGGCTTCAGATTGACAATATTATGATATACTTGACATTTTCCACCTGAGGGGTGACATGGGCACCCCTCACACCCCGGAAATTGAAATTTTTAATGTGGCCCTCGAGTTGGCCAGCCTAATACAAATTCATTCTTTGATATAAACTGAGTTTCCTGTAAACATTTCAGCCAGATTGACCAACTTTAAGGGGTGGTTTGGGCTGATCTGGCATTTGATGCATCCCTCGCCAACTACACTCCCTGAACCTGCACTTTGGGCTACATATGTATTTCTAAAGGAACACACTACTAAAATCCATTTCAGGGGCGACTCCTGTGTGAATCAATATGGTTTTCAACCTTAAATCTACCTTAATTGAGAATATATCAGCATTTCCTGATACAGCCATCTGAGGCTGTATTTTCGCCTTCCTGGACCCAATATGACACATATGACATAACTGGTATACCAGATGTAATCTTAAAACCTATGCAGTTAGATTTAGTATGTGGCAAGTGATTCTTAGGCCAAATTTCAGACTTATAGACCAACATTTGGTAATGGTTTGGGCTGATTTACATCTATTTTTGGCTATATTTAGAACAATATTTTGGTGAAATAATTTCTTTTCAGACATGTAATGCTCCAAATGCGCCTAAAATATCCTCATTAATTATTAGAATATGCATGAAATTAAATTTGGGCTTCAGATTGACAATATTATGATATACTTGACATTTTCCACCTGAGGGGTGACATGGGCACCCCTCACACCCCGGAAATTGAAATTTTTAATGTGGCCCTCGAGTTGGCCAGCCTAATACAAATTCATTCTTTGATATAAACTGAGTTTCCTGCAAACATTTCAGCCAGATTGACCAACTTTAAGGGGTGGTTTGGGCTGATCTGGCATTTGATGCATCCCTCGCCAACTACACTCCCTGAACCTGCACTTTGGGCTACATATGCATTTCTGAAGGAACACACTACTAAAATTCATTTCAGGGGCGACTCCTGTGTGAATCAATATGGTTTTCAACCTTATATCTACCTTAATTGAGAATATATCAGCATTTCCTGATACAGCCATCTGAGGCTGTATTTTCGCCTTCCTGGACCCAATATGACACATATGACATAACTGGTATACCAGATGTAATCTTAAAACCTATGCAGTTAGATTTAGTATGTGGCAAGTGATTCTTAGGCCAAATTTCAGACTTATAGACCAACATTTGGTAATGGTTTGGGCTGATTTACATCTATTTTTGGCTATATTTAGAACAATATTTTGGTGAAATAATTTCTTTTCAGACATGTAATGCTCCAAATGCGCCTAAAATATCCTCATTAATTATTAGAATATGCATGAAATTAAATTTGGGCTTCAGATTGACAATATTATGATATACTTGACATTTTCCACCTGAGGGGTGACATGGGCACCCCTCACACCCCGGAAATTGAAATTTTTAATGTGGCCCTCGAGTTGGCCAGCCTAATACAAATTCATTCTTTGATATAAACTGAGTTTCCTGTAAACATTTCAGCCAGATTGACCAACTTTAAGGGGTGGTTTGGGCTGATCTGGCATTTGATGCATCCCTCGCCAACTACACTCCCTGAACCTGCACTTTGGGCTACATATGTATTTCTAAAGGAACACACTACTAAAATCCATTTCAGGGGCGACTCCTGTGTGAATCAATATGGTTTTCAACCTTAAATCTACCTTAATTGAGAATATATCAGCATTTCCTGATACAGCCATCTGAGGCTGTATTTTCGCCTTCCTGGACCCAATATGACACATATGACATAACTGGTATACCAGATGTAATCTTAAAACCTATGCAGTTAGATTTAGTATGTGGCAAGTGATTCTTAGGCCAAATTTCTGACTTATAGACCAACATTTGGTAATGGTTTGGGCTGATTTACATCTATTTTTGGCTATATTTAGAACAATATTTTGGTGAAATAATTTCTTTTCAGACATGTAATGCTCCAAATGCGCCTAAAATATCCTCATTAATTATTAGAATATGCATGAAATTAAATTTGGGTTTCAGATTGACAATATTATGATATACTTGACATTTTCCACCTCAGGGGTGACATGGGCACCCCTCACACCCCGGAAATTGAAATTTTTAATGTGGCCCTCGAGTTGGCCAGCCTAATACAAATTCATTCTTTGATATAAACTGAGTTTCCTGTAAACATTTCAGCCAGATTGACCAACTTTAAGGGGTGGTTTGGGCTGATCTGGCATTTGATGCATCCCTCGCCAACTACACTCCCTGAACCTGCACTTTGGGCTACATATGTATTTCTAAAGGAACACACTACTAAAATCCATTTCAGGGGCGACTCCTGTGTGAATCAATATGGTTTTCAACCTTAAATCTACCTTAATTGAGAATATATCAGCATTTCCTGATATAGCCATCTGAGGCTGTATTTTCGCCTTCCTGGACCCAATATGACACATATGACATAACTGGTATACCAGATGTAATCTTAAAACCTATGCAGTTAGATTTAGTATGTGGCAAGTGATTCTTAGGCCAAATTTCAGACTTATAGACCAACATTTGGTAATGGTTTGGGCTGATTTACATCTATTTTTGGCTATATTTAGAACAATATTTTGGTGAAATAATTTCTTTTCAGACATGTAATGCTCCAAATGCGCCTAAAATATCCTCATTAATTATTAGAATATGCATGAAATTAAATTTGGGCTTCAGATTGACAATATTATGATATACTTGACATTTTCCACCTGAGGGGTGACATGGGCACCACTCACACCCCGGAAATTGAAATTTTTAATGTGGCCCTCGAGTTGGCCAGCCTAATACAAATTCATTCTTTGATATAAACTGAGTTTCCTGTAAACATTTCAGCCAGATTGACCAACTTTAAGGGGTGGTTTGGGCTGATCTGGCATTTGATGCATCCCTCGCCAACTACACTCCCTGAACCTGCACTTTGGGCTACATATGTATTTCTAAAGGAACACACTACTAAAATCCATTTCAGGGGCGACTCCTGTGTGAATCAATATGGTTTTCAACCTTAAATCTACCTTAATTGAGAATATATCAGCATTTCCTGATACAGCCATCTGAGGCTGTATTTTCGCCTTCCTGGACCCAATATGACACATATGACATAACTGGTATACCAGATGTAATCTTAAAACCTATGCAGTTAGATTTAGTATGTGGCAAGTGATTCTTAGGCCAAATTTCAGACTTATAGACCAACATTTGGTAATGGTTTGGGCTGATTTACATCTATTTTTGGCTATATTTAGAACAATATTTTGGTGAAATAATTTCTTTTCAGACATGTAATGCTCCAAATGCGCCTAAAATATCCTCATTAATTATTAGAATATGCATGAAATTAAATTTGGGCTTCAGATTGACAATATTATGATATACTTGACATTTTCCACCTGAGGGGTGACATGGGCACCCCTCACACCCCGGAAATTGAAATTTTTAATGTGGCCCTCGAGTTGGCCAGCCTAATACAAATTCATTCTTTGATATAAACTGAGTTTCCTGTAAACATTTCAGCCAGATTGACCAACTTTAAGGGGTGGTTTGGGCTGATCTGGCATTTGATGCATCCCTCGCCAACTACACTCCCTGAACCTGCACTTTGGGCTACATATGTATTTCTAAAGGAACACACTACTAAAATCCATTTCAGGGGCGACTCCTGTGTGAATCAATATGGTTTTCAACCTTAAATCTACCTTAATTGAGAATATATCAGCATTTCCTGATACAGCCATCTGAGGCTGTATTTTCGCCTTCCTGGACCCAATATGACACATATGACATAACTGGTATACCAGATGTAATCTTAAAACCTATGCAGTTAGATTTAGTATGTGGCAAGTGATTCTTAGGCCAAATTTCAGACTTATAGACCAACATTTGGTAATGGTTTGGGCTGATTTACATCTATTTTTGGCTATATTTAGAACAATATTTTGGTGAAATAATTTCTTTTCAGACATGTAATGCTCCAAATGCGCCTAAAATATCCTCATTAATTATTAGAATATGCATGAAATTAAATTTGGGCTTCAGATTGACAATATTATGATATACTTGACATTTTCCACCTGAGGGGTGACATGGGCACCCCTCACACCCCGGATATTGAAATTTTTAATGTGGCCCTGGAGTTGACCAGCCTAATACAAATTCATTCTTTGATATAAACTGAGTTTCCTGTAAACATTTCAGCCAGATTGACCAACTTTAAGGGGTGGTTTGGGCTGATCTGGCATTTGATGCATCCCTCGCCAACTACACTCCCTGAACCTGCACTTTGGGCTACATATTTATTTCTAAAGGAACACACTACTAAAATCCATTTCAGGGGCGACTCCTGTGTGAATCAATATGGTTTTCAACCTTAAATCTACCTTAATTGAGAATATATCAGCATTTCCTGATACAGCCATCTGAGGCTGTATTTTCGCCTTCCTGGACCCAATATGACACATATGACATAATTGGTATACCAGATGTAATCTTAAAACCTATGCAGTTAGATTTAGTATGTGGTAAGTGATTCTTAGGCCAAATTTCAGACTTATAGACCAACATTTGGTAATGGTTTGGGCTGATTTACATCTATTTTTGGCTATATTTAGAACAATATTTTGGTGAAATAATTTCTTTTCAGACATGTAATGCTCCAAATGCGCCTAAAATATCCTCATTAATTATTAGAATATGCATGAAATTAAATTTGGGCTTCAGATTGACAATATTATGATATACTTGACATTTTCCACCTGAGGGGTGACATGGGCACCCCTCACACCCCGGAAATTGAAATTTTTAATGTGTCCCTGGAGTTGACCAGCCTAATACAAATTCATTCTTTGATATAAACTGAGTTTCCTGTAAACATTTCAGCCAGATTGACCAACTTTAAGGGGTGGTTTGGGCTGATCTGGCATTTGATGCATCCCTCGCCAACTACACTCCCTGAACCTGCACTTTGGGCTACATATGTATTTCTGAAGGAACACACTACTAAAATCCATTTCAGGGGCGACTCCTGTGTGAATCAATATGGTTTTCAACCTTAAATCTACCTTAATTGAGAATATATCAGCATTTCCTGATACAGCCATCTGAGGCTGTATTTTCGCCTTCCTGGACCCAATATGACACATATGACATAACTGGTATACCAGATGTAATCTTAAAACCTATGCAGTTAGATTTAGTATGTGGCAAGTGATTCTTAGGCCAAATTTCAGACTTATAGACCAACATTTGGTAATGGTTTGGGCTGATTTACATCTATTTTTGGCTATATTTAGAACAATATTTTGGTGAAATAATTTCTTTTCAGACATGTAATGCTCCAAATGCGCCTAAAATATCCTCATTAATTATTAGAATATGCATGAAATTAAATTTGGGCTTCAGATTGACAATATTATGATATACTTGACATTTTCCACCTGAGGGGTGACATGGGCACCCCTCACACCCCGGAAATTGAAATTTTTAATGTGGCCCTGGAGTTGACCAGCCTAATACAAATTCATTCTTTGATATAAACTGAGTTTCCTGTAAAAATTTCAGCCAGATTGACCAACTTTAAGGGGTGGTTTGGGCTGATCTGGCATTTGATGCATCCCTCGCCAACTACACTCCCTGAACCTGCACTTTGGGCTACATATTTATTTCTAAAGGAACACACTACTAAAATCCATTTCAGGGGCGACTCCTGTGTGAATCAATATGGTTTTCAACCTTAAATCTACCTTAATTGAGAATATATCAGCATTTCCTGATACAGCCATCTGAGGCTGTATTTTCGCCTTCCTGGACCCAATATGACACATATGACATAACTGGTATACCAGATGTAATCTTAAAACCTATGCAGTTAGATTTAGTATGTGGCAAGTGATTCTTAGGCCAAATTTCAGACTTATAGACCAACATTTGGTAATGGTTTGGGCTGATTTACATCTATTTTGGCTATATTTAGAACAATATTTTGGTGAAATAATTTCTTTTCAGACATGTAATGCTCCAAATGCGCCTAAAATATCCTCATTAATTATTAGAATATGCATGAAATTAAATTTGGGCTTCAGATTGACAATATTATGATATACTTGACATTTTCCACCTGAGGGGTGACATGGGCACCCCTCACACCCCGGAAATTGAAATTTTTAATGTGGCCCTCGAGTTGGCCAGCCTAATACAAATTCATTCTTTGATATAAACTGAGTTTCCTGTAAACATTTCAGCCAGATTGACCAACTTTAAGGGGTGGTTTAGGCTGATCTGGCATTTGATGCATCCCTCGCCAACTACACTCCCTGAACCTGCACTTTGGGCTACATATGTATTTCTAAAGGAACACACTACTAAAATCCATTTCAGGGGCGACTCCTGTGTGAATCAATATGGTTTTCAACCTTAAATCTACCTTAATTGAGAATATATCAGCATTTCCTGATACAGCCATCTGAGGCTGTATTTTCGCCTTCCTGGACCCAATATGACACATATGACATAACTGGTATACCAGATGTAATCTTAAAACCTATGCAGTTAGATTTAGTATGTGGCAAGTGATTCTTAGGCCAAATTTCAGACTTATAGACCAACATTTGGTAATGGTTTGGGCTGATTTACATCTATTTTTGGCTATATTTAGAACAATATTTTGGTGAAATAATTTCTTTTCAGACATGCAATGCTCCAAATGCGCCTAAAATATCCTCATTAATTATTAGAATATGCATAAAATTAAATTTGGGCTTCAGATTGACAATATTATGATATACTTGACATTTTCCACCTGAGGGGTGACATGGGCACCCCTCACACCCCGGAAATTGAAATTTTTAATGTGGCCCTCGAGTTGGCCAGCCTAATACAAATTCATTCTTTGATATAAACTGAGTTTCCTGTAAACATTTCAGCCAGATTGACCAACTTTAAGGGGTGGTTTGGGCTGATCTGGCATTTGATGCATCCCTCGCCAACTACACTCCCTGAACCTGCACTTTGGGCTACATATGTATTTCTAAAGGAACACACTACTAAAATCCATTTCAGGGGCGACTCCTGTGTGAATCAATATGGTTTTCAACCTTAAATCTACCTTAATTGAGAATATATCAGCATTTCCTGATACAGCCATCTGAGGCTGTATTTTCGCCTTCCTGGACCCAATATGACACATATGACATAACTGGTATACCAGATGTAATCTTAAAACCTATGCAGTTAGATTTAGTATGTGGCAAGTGATTCTTAGGCCAAATTTCAGACTTATAGACCAACATTTGGTAATGGTTTGGGCTGATTTACATCTATTTTTGGCTATATTTAGAACAATATTTTGGTGAAATAATTTCTTTTCAGACATGTAATGCTCCAAATGCGCCTAAAATATCCTCATTAATTATTAGAATATGCATGAAATTAAATTTGGGTTTCAGATTGACAATATTATGATATACTTGACATTTTCCACCTGAGGGGTGACATGGGCACCCCTCACACCCCGGAAATTGAAATTTTTAATGTGGCCCTCGAGTTGGCCAGCCTAATACAAATTCATTCTTTGATATAAACTGAGTTTCCTGTAAACATTTCAGCCAGATTGACCAACTTTAAGGGGTGGTTTGGGCTGATCTGGCATTTGATGCATCCCTCGCCAACTACACTCCCTGAACCTGCACTTTGGGCTACATATGTATTTCTAAAGGAACACACTACTAAAATCCATTTCAGGGGCGACTCCTGTGTGAATCAATATGGTTTTCAACCTTAAATCTACCTTAATTGAGAATATATCAGCATTTCCTGATACAGCCATCTGAGGCTGTATTTTCGCCTTCCTGGACCCAATATGACACATATGACATAACTGGTATACCAGATGTAATCTTAAAACCTATGCAGTTAGATTTAGTATGTGGCAAGTGATTCTTAGGCCAAATTTCAGACTTATAGACCAACATTTGGTAATGGTTTGGGCTGATTTACATCTATTTTTGGCTATATTTAGAACAATATTTTGGTGAAATAATTTCTTTTCAGACATGTAATGCTCCAAATGCGCCTAAAATATCCTCATTAATTATTAGAATATGCATAAAATTAAATTTGGGCTTCAGATTGACAATATTATGATATACTTGACATTTTCCACCTGAGGGGTGACATGGGCACCCCTCACACCCCGGAAATTGAAATTTTTAATGTGGCCCTCGAGTTGGCCAGCCTAATACAAATTCATTCTTTGATATAAACTGAGTTTCCTGTAAACATTTCAGCCAGATTGACCAACTTTAAGGGGTGGTTTGGGCTGATCTGGCATTTGATGCATCCCTCGCCAACTACACTCCCTGAACCTGCACTTTGGGCTACATATGTATTTCTAAAGGAACACACTACTAAAATCCATTTCAGGGGCGACTCCTGTGTGAATCAATATGGTTTTCAACCTTAAATCTACCTTAATTGAGAATATATCAGCATTTCCTGATACAGCCATCTGAGGCTGTATTTTCGCCTTCCTGGACCCAATATGACACATATGACATAACTGGTATACCAGATGTAATCTTAAAACCTATGCAGTTAGATTTAGTATGTGGCAAGTGATTCTTAGGCCAAATTTCAGACTTATAGACCAACATTTGGTAATGGTTTGGGCTGATTTACATCTATTTTTGGCTATATTTAGAACAATATTTTGGTGAAATAATTTCTTTTCAGACATGTAATGCTCCAAATGCGCCTAAAATATCCTCATTAATTATTAGAATATGCATGAAATTAAATTTGGGTTTCAGATTGACAATATTATGATATACTTGACATTTTCCACCTGAGGGGTGACATGGGCACCCCTCACACCCCGGAAATTGAAATTTTTAATGTGGCCCTCGAGTTGGCCAGCCTAATACAAATTCATTCTTTGATATAAACTGAGTTTCCTGTAAACATTTCAGCCAGATTGACCAACTTTAAGGGGTGGTTTGGGCTGATCTGGCATTTGATGCATCCCTCGCCAACTACACTCCCTGAACCTGCACTTTGGGCTACATATGTATTTCTAAAGGAACACACTACTAAAATCCATTTCAGGGGCGACTCCTGTGTGAATCAATATGGTTTTCAACCTTAAATCTACCTTAATTGAGAATATATCAGCATTTCCTGATACAGCCATCTGAGGCTGTATTTTCGCCTTCCTGGACCCAATATGACACATATGACATAACTGGTATACCAGATGTAATCTTAAAACCTATGCAGTTAGATTTAGTATGTGGCAAGTGATTCTTAGGCCAAATTTCAGACTTATAGACCAACATTTGGTAATGGTTTGGGCTGATTTACATCTATTTTTGGCTATATTTAGAACAATATTTTGGTGAAATAATTTCTTTTCAGACATGTAATGCTCCAAATGTGCCTAAAATATCCTCATTAATTATTAGAATATGCATGAAATTAAATTTGGGTTTCAGATTGACAATATTATGATATACTTGACATTTTCCACCTGAGGGGTGACATGGGCACCCCTCACACCCCGGAAATTGAAATTTTTAATGTGGCCCTCGAGTTGGCCAGCCTAATACAAATTCATTCTTTGATATAAACTGAGTTTCCTGTAAACATTTCAGCCAGATTGACCAACTTTAAGGGGTGGTTTGGGCTGATCTGGCATTTGATGCATCCCTCGCCAACTACACTCCCTGAACCTGCACTTTGGGCTACATATGTATTTCTAAAGGAACACACTACTAAAATCCATTTCAGGGGCGACTCCTGTGTGAATCAATATGGTTTTCAACCTTAAATCTACCTTAATTGAGAATATATCAGCATTTCCTGATACAGCCATCTGAGGCTGTATTTTCGCCTTCCTGGACCCAATATGACACATATGACATAACTGGTATACCAGATGTAATCTTAAAACCTATGCAGTTAGATTTAGTATGTGGCAAGTGATTCTTAGGCCAAATTTCAGACTTATAGACCAACATTTGGTAATGGTTTGGGCTGATTTACATCTATTTTTGGCTATATTTAGAACAATATTTTGGTGAAATAATTTCTTTTCAGACATGTAATGCTCCAAATGCGCCTAAAATATCCTCATTAATTATTAGAATATGCATGAAATTAAATTTGGGCTTCAGATTGACAATATTATGATATACTTGACATTTTCCACCTGAGGGGTGACATGGGCACCCCTCACACCCCGGAAATTGAAATTTTTAATGTGGCCCTCGAGTTGGCCAGCCTAATACAAATTCATTCTTTGATATAAACTGAGTTTCCTGTAAACATTTCAGCCAGATTGACCAACTTTAAGGGGTGGTTTGGGCTGATCTGGCATTTGATGCATCCCTCGCCAACTACACTCCCTGAACCTGCACTTTGGGCTACATATGTATTTCTAAAGGAACACACTACTAAAATCCATTTCAGGGGCGACTCCTGTGTGAATCAATATGGTTTTCAACCTTAAATCTACCTTAATTGAGAATATATCAGCATTTCCTGATACAGCCATCTGAGGCTGTATTTTCGCCTTCCTGGACCCAATATGACACATATGACATAACTGGTATACCAGATGTAATCTTAAAACCTATGCAGTTAGATTTAGTATGTGGCAAGTGATTCTTAGGCCAAATTTCAGACTTATAGACCAACATTTGGTAATGGTTTGGGCTGATTTACATCTATTTTTGGCTATATTTAGAACAATATTTTGGTGAAATAATTTCTTTTCAGACATGTAATGCTCCAAATGCGCCTAAAATATCCTCATTAATTATTAGAATATGCATGAAATTAAATTTGGGTTTCAGATTGACAATATTATGATATACTTGACATTTTCCACCTGAGGGGTGACATGGGCACCCCTCACACCCCGGAAATTGAAATTTTTAATGTGGCCCTCGAGTTGGCCAGCCTAATACAAATTCATTCTTTGATATAAACTGAGTTTCCTGTAAAAATTTCAGCCAGATTGACCAACTTTAAGGGGTGGTTTGGGCTGATCTGGCATTTGATGCATCCCTCGCCAACTACACTCCCTGAACCTGCACTTTGGGCTACATATGTATTTCTAAAGGAACACACTACTAAAATCCATTTCAGGGGCGACTCCTGTGTGAATCAATATGGTTTTCAACCTTAAATCTACCTTAATTGAGAATATATCAGCATTTCCTGATACAGCCATCTGAGGCTGTATTTTCGCCTTCCTGGACCCAATATGACACATATGACATAACTGGTATACCAGATGTAATCTTAAAACCTATGCAGTTAGATTTAGTATGTGGCAAGTGATTCTTAGGCCAAATTTCAGACTTATAGACCAACATTTGGTAATGGTTTGGGCTGATTTACATCTATTTTTGGCTATATTTAGAACAATATTTTGGTGAAATAATTTCTTTTCAGACATGTAATGCTCCAAATGCGCCTAAAATATCCTCATTAATTATTAGAATATGCATGAAATTAAATTTGGGTTTCAGATTGACAATATTATGATATACTTGACATTTTCCACCTGAGGGGTGACATGGGCACCCCTCACACCCCGGAAATTGAAATTTTTAATGTGGCCCTCGAGTTGGCCAGCCTAATACAAATTCATTCTTTGATATAAACTGAGTTTCCTGTAAAAATTTCAGCCAGATTGACCAACTTTAAGGGGTGGTTTGGGCTGATCTGGCATTTGATGCATCCCTCGCCAACTACACTCCCTGAACCTGCACTTTGGGATACATATGTATTTCTAAAGGAACACACTACTAAAATCCATTTCAGGGGCGACTCCTGTGTGAATCAATATGGTTTTCAACCTTAAATCTACCTTAATTGAGAATATATCAGCATTTCCTGATACAGCCATCTGAGGCTGTATTTTCGCCTTCCTGGACCCAATATGACACATATGACATAACTGGTATACCAGATGTAATCTTAAAACCTATGCAGTTAGATTTAGTATGTGGCAAGTGATTCTTAGGCCAAATTTCAGACTTATAGACCAACATTTGGTAATGGTTTGGGCTGATTTACATCTATTTTTGGCTATATTTAGAACAATATTTTGGTGAAATAATTTCTTTTCAGACATGTAATGCTCCAAATGCGCCTAAAATATCCTCATTAATTATTAGAATATGCATGAAATTAAATTTGGGCTTCAGATTGACAATATTATGATATACTTGACATTTTCCACCTGAGGGGTGACATGGGCACCCCTCACACCCCGGAAATTGAAATTTTTAATGTGGCCCTGGAGTTGGCCAGCCTAATACAAATTCATTCTTTGATATAAACTGAGTTTCCTGTAAAAATTTCAGCCAGATTGACCAACTTTAAGGGGTGGTTTGGGCTGATCTGGCATTTGATGCATCCCTCGCCAACTACACTCCCTGAACCTGCACTTTGGGCTACATATGTATTTCTGAAGGAACACACTACTAAAATTCATTTCAGGGGCGACTCCTGTGTGAATCAATATGGTTTTCAACCTTAAATCTACCTTAATTGAGAATATATCAGCATTTCCTGATACAGCCATCTGAGGCTGTATTTTCGCCTTCCTGGACCCAATATGACACATATGACATAACTGGTATACCAGATGTAATCTTAAAACCTATGCAGTTAGATTTAGTATGTGGCAAGTGATTCTTAGGCCAAATTTCAGACTTATAGACCAACATTTGGTAATGGTTTGGGCTGATTTACATCTATTTTTGGCTATATTTAGAACAATATTTTGGTGAAATAATTTCTTTTCAGACATGTAATGCTCCAAATGCGCCTAAAATATCCTCATTAATTATTAGAATATGCATGAAATTAAATTTGGGTTTCAGATTGACAATATTATGATATACTTGACATTTTCCACCTGAGGGGTGACATGGGCACCCCTCACACCCCGGAAATTGAAATTTTTAATGTGGCCCTCGAGTTGGCCAGCCTAATACAAATTCATTCTTTGATATAAACTGAGTTTCCTGTAAAAATTTCAGCCAGATTGACCAACTTTAAGGGGTGGTTTGGGCTGATCTGGCATTTGATGCATCCCTCGCCAACTACACTCCCTGAACCTGCACTTTGGGCTACATATGTATTTCTAAAGGAACACACTACTAAAATCCATTTCAGGGGCGACTCCTGTGTGAATCAATATGGTTTTCAACCTTAAATCTACCTTAATTGAGAATATATCAGCATTTCCTGATACAGCCATCTGAGGCTGTATTTTCGCCTTCCTGGACCCAATATGACACATATGACATAACTGGTATACCAGATGTAATCTTAAAACCTATGCAGTTAGATTTAGTATGTGGCAAGTGATTCTTAGGCCAAATTTCAGACTTATAGACCAACATTTGGTAATGGTTTGGGCTGATTTACATCTATTTTTGGCTATATTTAGAACAATATTTTGGTGAAATAATTTCTTTTCAGACATGTAATGCTCCAAATGCGCCTAAAATATCCTCATTAATTATTAGAATATGCATGAAATTAAATTTGGGCTTCAGATTGACAATATTATGATATACTTGACATTTTCCACCTGAGGGGTGACATGGGCACCCCTCACACCCCGGAAATTGAAATTTTTAATGTGGCCCTGGAGTTGACCAGCCTAATACAAATTCATTCTTTGATATAAACTGAGTTTGCTGTAAAAATTTCAGCCAGATTGACCAACTTTAAGGGGTGGTTTGGGCTGATCTGGCATTTGATGCATCCCTCGCCAACTACACTCCCTGAACCTGCACTTTGGGCTACATATGTATTTCTGAAGGAACACACTACTAAAATTCATTTCAGGGGCGACTCCTGTGTGAATCAATATGGTTTTCAACCTTAAATCTACCTTAATTGAGAATATATCAGCATTTCCTGATACAGCCATCTGAGGCTGTATTTTCGCCTTCCTGGACCCAATATGACACATATGACATAACTGGTATACCAGATGTAATCTTAAAACCTATGCAGTTAGATTTAGTATGTGGCAAGTGATTCTTAGGCCAAATTTCAGACTTATAGACCAACATTTGGTAATGGTTTGGGCTGATTTACATCTATTTTTGGCTATATTTAGAACAATATTTTGGTGAAATAATTTCTTTTCAGACATGTAATGCTCCAAATGCGCCTAAAATATCCTCATTAATTATTAGAATATGCATGAAATTAAATTTGGGTTTCAGATTGACAATATTATGATATACTTGACATTTTCCACCTGAGGGGTGACATGGGCACCCCTCACACCCCGGAAATTGAAATTTTTAATGTGGCCCTCGAGTTGGCCAGCCTAATACAAATTCATTCTTTGATATAAACTGAGTTTCCTGTAAAAATTTCAGCCAGATTGACCAACTTTAAGGGGTGGTTTGGGCTGATCTGGCATTTGATGCATCCCTCGCCAACTACACTCCCTGAACCTGCACTTTGGGCTACATATGTATTTCTAAAGGAACACACTACTAAAATCCATTTCAGGGGCGACTCCTGTGTGAATCAATATGGTTTTCAACCTTAAATCTACCTTAATTGAGAATATATCAGAATTTCCTGATACAGCCATCTGAGGCTGTATTTTCGCCTTCCTGGACCCAATATGACACATATGACATAACTGGTATACCAGATGTAATCTTAAAACCTATGCAGTTAGATTTAGTATGTGGCAAGTGATTCTTAGGCCAAATTTCAGACTTATAGACCAACATTTGGTAATGGTTTGGGCTGATTTACATCTATTTTTGGCTATATTTAGAACAATATTTTGGTGAAATAATTTCTTTTCAGACATGTAATGCTCCAAATGCGCCTAAAATATCCTCATTAATTATTAGAATATGCATGAAATTAAATTTGGGCTTCAGATTGACAATATTATGATATACTTGACATTTTCCACCTGAGGGGTGACATGGGCACCCCTCACACCCCGGAAATTGAAATTTTTAATGTGTCCCTGGAGTTGACCAGCCTAATACAAATTCATTCTTTGATATAAACTGAGTTTCCTGTAAACATTTCAGCCAGATTGACCAACTTTAAGGGGTGGTTTGGGCTGATCTGGCATTTGATGCATCCCTCGCCAACTACACTCCCTGAACCTGCACTTTGGGCTACATATGTATTTCTGAAGGAACACACTACTAAAATCCACTTCAGGGGCGACTCCTGTGTGAATCAATATGGTTTTCAACCTTAAATCTACCTTAATTGAGAATATATCAGCATTTCCTGATACAGCCATCTGAGGCTTTATTTTCGCCTTCCTGGACCCAATATGACACATATGACATAACTGGTATACCAGATGTAATCTTAAAACCTATGCAGTTAGATTTAGTATGTGGCAAGTGATTCTTAGGCCAAATTTCAGACTTATAGACCAACATTTGGTAATGGTTTGGGCTGATTTACATCTATTTTTGGCTATATTTAGAACAATATTTTGGTGAAATAATTTCTTTTCAGACATGTAATGCTCCAAATGCGCCTAAAATATCCTCATTAATTATTAGAATATGCATGAAATTAAATTTGGGTTTCAGATTGACAATATTATGATATACTTGACATTTTCCACCTGAGGGATGACATGGGCACCCCTCACACCCCGGAAATTGAAATTTTTAATGTGGCCCTCGAGTTGGCCAGCCTAATACAAATTCATTCTTTGATATAAACTGAGTTTCCTGTAAAAATTTCAGCCAGATTGACCAACTTTAAGGGGTGGTTTGGGCTGATCTGGCATTTGATGCATCCCTCGCCAACTACACTCCCTGAACCTGCACTTTGGGCTACATATGTATTTCTAAAGGAACACACTACTAAAATCCATTTCAGGGGCGACTCCTGTGTGAATCAATATGGTTTTCAACCTTAAATCTACCTTAATTGAGAATATATCAGCATTTCCTGATACAGCCATCTGAGGCTGTATTTTCGCCTTCCTGGACCCAATATGACACATATGACATAACTGGTATACCAGATGTAATCTTAAAACCTATGCAGTTAGATTTAGTATGTGGCAAGTGATTCTTAGGCCAAATTTCAGACTTATAGACCAACATTTGGTAATGGTTTGGGCTGATTTACATCTATTTTTGGCTATATTTAGAACAATATTTTGGTGAAATAATTTCTTTTCAGACATGTAATGCTCCAAATGCGCCTAAAATATCCTCATTAATTATTAGAATATGCATGAAATTAAATTTGGGTTTCAGATTGACAATATTATGATATACTTGACATTTTCCACCTGAGGGGTGACATGGGCACCCCTCACACCCCGGAAATTGAAATTTTTAATGTGGCCCTCGAGTTGGCCAGCCTAATACAAATTCATTCTTTGATATAAACTGAGTTTCCTGTAAACATTTCAGCCAGATTGACCAACTTTAAGGGGTGGTTTGGGCTGATCTGGCATTTGATGCATCCCTCGCCAACTACACTCCCTGAACCTGCACTTTGGGCTACATATGTATTTCTAAAGGAACACACTACTAAAATCCATTTCAGGGGCGACTCCTGTGTGAATCAATATGGTTTTCAACCTTAAATCTACCTTAATTGAGAATATATCAGCATTTCCTGATACAGCCATCTGAGGCTGTATTTTCGCCTTCCTGGACCCAATATGACACATATGACATAACTGGTATACCAGATGTAATCTTAAAACCTATGCAGTTAGATTTAGTATGTGGCAAGTGATTCTTAGGCCAAATTTCAGACTTATAGACCAACATTTGGTAATGGTTTGGGCTGATTTACATCTATTTTTGGCTATATTTAGAACAATATTTTGGTGAAATAATTTCTTTTCAGACATGTAATGCTCCAAATGCGCCTAAAATATCCTCATTAATTATTAGAATATGCATGAAATTAAATTTGGGCTTCAGATTGACAATATTATGATATACTTGACATTTTCCACCTGAGGGGTGACATGGGCACCCCTCACACCCCGGAAATTGAAATTTTTAATGTGGCCCTCGAGTTGGCCAGCCTAATACAAATTCATTCTTTGATATAAACTGAGTTTCCTGTAAACATTTCAGCCAGATTGACCAACTTTAAGGGGTGGTTTGGGCTGATCTGGCATTTGATGCATCCCTCGCCAACTACACTCCCTGAACCTGCACTTTGGGCTACATATGTATTTCTAAAGGAACACACTACTAAAATCCATTTCAGGGGCGACTCCTGTGTGAATCAATATGGTTTTCAACCTTAAATCTACCTTAATTGAGAATATATCAGCATTTCCTGATACAGCCATCTGAGGCTGTATTTTCGCCTTCCTGGACCCAATATGACACATATGACATAACTGGTATACCAGATGTAATCTTAAAACCTATGCAGTTAGATTTAGTATGTGGCAAGTGATTCTTAGGCCAAATTTCAGACTTATAGACCAACATTTGGTAATGGTTTGGGCTGATTTACATCTATTTTTGGCTATATTTAGAACAATATTTTGGTGAAATAATTTCTTTTCAGACATGTAATGCTCCAAATGCGCCTAAAATATCCTCATTAATTATTAGAATATGCATGAAATTAAATTTGGGTTTCAGATTGACAATATTATGATATACTTGACATTTTCCACCTGAGGGGTGACATGGGCACCCCTCACACCCCGGAAATTGAAATTTTTAATGTGGCCCTCGAGTTGGCCAGCCTAATACAAATTCATTCTTTGATATAAACTGAGTTTCCTGTAAAAATTTCAGCCAGATTGACCAACTTTAAGGGGTGGTTTGGGCTGATCTGGCATTTGATGCATCCCTCGCCAACTACACTCCCTGAACCTGCACTTTGGGCTACATATGTATTTCTAAAGGAACACACTACTAAAATCCATTTCAGGGGCGACTCCTGTGTGAATCAATATGGTTTTCAACCTTAAATCTACCTTAATTGAGAATATATCAGCATTTCCTGATACAGCCATCTGAGGCTGTATTTTCGCCTTCCTGGACCCAATATGACACATATGACATAACTGGTATACCAGATGTAATCTTAAAACCTATGCAGTTAGATTTAGTATGTGGCAAGTGATTCTTAGGCCAAATTTCAGACTTATAGACCAACATTTGGTAATGGTTTGGGCTGATTTACATCTATTTTTGGCTATATTTAGAACAATATTTTGGTGAAATAATTTCTTTTCAGACATGTAATGCTCCAAATGCGCCTAAAATATCCTCATTAATTATTAGAATATGCATGAAATTAAATTTGGGTTTCAGATTGACAATATTATGATATACTTGACATTTTCCACCTGAGGGGTGACATGGGCACCCCTCACACCCCGGAAATTGAAATTTTTAATGTGGCCCTCGAGTTGGCCAGCCTAATACAAATTCATTCTTTGATATAAACTGAGTTTCCTGTAAAAATTTCAGCCAGATTGACCAACTTTAAGGGGTGGTTTGGGCTGATCTGGCATTTGATGCATCCCTCGCCAACTACACTCCCTGAACCTGCACTTTGGGCTACATATGTATTTCTAAAGGAACACACTACTAAAATCCATTTCAGGGGCGACTCCTGTGTGAATCAATATGGTTTTCAACCTTAAATCTACCTTAATTGAGAATATATCAGCATTTCCTGATACAGCCATCTGAGGCTGTATTTTCGCCTTCCTGGACCCAATATGACACATATGACATAACTGGTATACCAGATGTAATCTTAAAACCTATGCAGTTAGATTTAGTATGTGGCAAGTGATTCTTAGGCCAAATTTCAGACTTATAGACCAACATTTGGTAATGGTTTGGGCTGATTTACATCTATTTTTGGCTATATTTAGAACAATATTTTGGTGAAATAATTTCTTTTCAGACATGTAATGCTCCAAATGCGCCTAAAATATCCTCATTAATTATTAGAATATGCATGAAATTAAATTTGGGCTTCAGATTGACAATATTATGATATACTTGACATTTTCCACCTGAGGGGTGACATGGGCACCCCTCACACCCCGGAAATTGAAATTTTTAATGTGGCCCTCGAGTTGGCCAGCCTAATACAAATTCATTCTTTGATATAAACTGAGTTTCCTGTAAACATTTCAGCCAGATTGACCAACTTTAAGGGGTGGTTTGGGCTGATCTGGCATTTGATGCATCCCTCGCCAACTACACTCCCTGAACCTGCACTTTGGGCTACATATGTATTTCTAAAGGAACACACTACTAAAATCCATTTCAGGGGCGACTCCTGTGTGAATCAATATGGTTTTCAACCTTAAATCTACCTTAATTGAGAATATATCAGCATTTCCTGATACAGCCATCTGAGGCTGTATTTTCGCCTTCCTGGACCCAATATGACACATATGACATAACTGGTATACCAGATGTAATCTTAAAACCTATGCAGTTAGATTTAGTATGTGGCAAGTGATTCTTAGGCCAAATTTCAGACTTATAGACCAACATTTGGTAATGGTTTGGGCTGATTTACATCTATTTTTGGCTATATTTAGAACAATATTTTGGTGAAATAATTTCTTTTCAGACATGTAATGCTCCAAATGCGCCTAAAATATCCTCATTAATTATTAGAATATGCATGAAATTAAATTTGGGTTTCAGATTGACAATATTATGATATACTTGACATTTTCCACCTGAGGGGTGACATGGGCACCCCTCACACCCCGGAAATTGAAATTTTTAATGTGGCCCTCGAGTTGGCCAGCCTAATACAAATTCATTCTTTGATATAAACTGAGTTTCCTGTAAAAATTTCAGCCAGATTGACCAACTTTAAGGGGTGGTTTGGGCTGATCTGGCATTTGATGCATCCCTCGCCAACTACACTCCCTGAACCTGCACTTTGGGCTACATATGTATTTCTAAAGGAACACACTACTAAAATCCATTTCAGGGGCGACTCCTGTGTGAATCAATATGGTTTTCAACCTTAAATCTACCTTAATTGAGAATATATCAGCATTTCCTGATACAGCCATCTGAGGCTGTATTTTCGCCTTCCTGGACCCAATATGACACATATGACATAACTGGTATACCAGATGTAATCTTAAAACCTATGCAGTTAGATTTAGTATGTGGCAAGTGATTCTTAGGCCAAATTTCAGACTTATAGACCAACATTTGGTAATGGTTTGGGCTGATTTACATCTATTTTTGGCTATATTTAGAACAATATTTTGGTGAAATAATTTCTTTTCAGACATGTAATGCTCCAAATGCGCCTAAAATATCCTCATTAATTATTAGAATATGCATGAAATTAAATTTGGGTTTCAGATTGACAATATTATGATATACTTGACATTTTCCACCTGAGGGGTGACATGGGCACCCCTCACACCCCGGAAATTGAAATTTTTAATGTGGCCCTCGAGTTGGCCAGCCTAATACAAATTCATTCTTTGATATAAACTGAGTTTCCTGTAAAAATTTCAGCCAGATTGACCAACTTTAAGGGGTGGTTTGGGCTGATCTGGCATTTGATGCATCCCTCGCCAACTACACTCCCTGAACCTGCACTTTGGGCTACATATGTATTTCTAAAGGAACACACTACTAAAATCCATTTCAGGGGCGACTCCTGTGTGAATCAATATGGTTTTCAACCTTAAATCTACCTTAATTGAGAATATATCAGCATTTCCTGATACAGCCATCTGAGGCTGTATTTTCGCCTTCCTGGACCCAATATGACACATATGACATAACTGGTATACCAGATGTAATCTTAAAACCTATGCAGTTAGATTTAGTATGTGGCAAGTGATTCTTAGGCCAAATTTCAGACTTATAGACCAACATTTGGTAATGGTTTGGGCTGATTTACATCTATTTTTGGCTATATTTAGAACAATATTTTGGTGAAATAATTTCTTTTCAGACATGTAATGCTCCAAATGCGCCTAAAATATCCTCATTAATTATTAGAATATGCATGAAATTAAATTTGGGTTTCAGATTGACAATATTATGATATACTTGACATTTTCCACCTGAGGGGTGACATGGGCACCCCTCACACCCCGGAAATTGAAATTTTTAATGTGGCCCTCGAGTTGGCCAGCCTAATACAAATTCATTCTTTGATATAAACTGAGTTTCCTGTAAAAATTTCAGCCAGATTGACCAACTTTAAGGGGTGGTTTGGGCTGATCTGGCATTTGATGCATCCCTCGCCAACTACACTCCCTGAACCTGCACTTTGGGCTACATATGTATTTCTAAAGGAACACACTACTAAAATCCATTTCAGGGGCAACTCCTGTGTGAATCAATATGGTTTTCAACCTTAAATCTACCTTAATTGAGAATATATCAGAATTTCCTGATACAGCCATCTGAGGCTGTATTTTCGCCTTCCTGGACCCAATATGACACATATGACATAACTGGTATACCAGATGTAATCTTAAAACCTATGCAGTTAGATTTAGTATGTGGCAAGTGATTCTTAGGCCAAATTTCAGACTTATAGACCAACATTTGGTAATGGTTTGGGCTGATTTACATCTATTTTTGGCTATATTTAGAACAATATTTTGGTGAAATAATTTCTTTTCAGACATGTAATGCTCCAAATGCGCCTAAAATATCCTCATTAATTATTAGAATATGCATGAAATTAAATTTGGGCTTCAGATTGACAATATTATGATATACTTGACATTTTCCACCTGAGGGGTGACATGGGCACCCCTCACACCCCGGAAATTGAAATTTTTAATGTGTCCCTGGAGTTGACCAGCCTAATACAAATTCATTCTTTGATATAAACTGAGTTTCCTGTAAACATTTCAGCCAGATTGACCAACTTTAAGGGGTGGTTTGGGCTGATCTGGCATTTGATGCATCCCTCGCCAACTACACTCCCTGAACCTGCACTTTGGGCTACATATGTATTTCTGAAGGAACACACTACTAAAATCCATTTCAGGGGCGACTCCTGTGTGAATCAATATGGTTTTCAACCTTAAATCTACCTTAATTGAGAATATATCAGCATTTCCTGATACAGCCATCTGAGGCTTTATTTTCGCCTTCCTGGACCCAATATGACACATATGACATAACTGGTATACCAGATGTAATCTTAAAACCTATGCAGTTAGATTTAGTATGTGGCAAGTGATTCTTAGGCCAAATTTCAGACTTATAGACCAACATTTGGTAATGGTTTGGGCTGATTTACATCTATTTTTGGCTATATTTAGAACAATATTTTGGTGAAATAATTTCTTTTCAGACATGTAATGCTCCAAATGCGCCTAAAATATCCTCATTAATTATTAGAATATGCATGAAATTAAATTTGGGTTTCAGATTGACAATATTATGATATACTTGACATTTTCCACCTGAGGGGTGACATGGGCACCCCTCACACCCCGGAAATTGAAATTTTTAATGTGGCCCTCGAGTTGGCCAGCCTAATACAAATTCATTCTTTGATATAAACTGAGTTTCCTGTAAAAATTTCAGCCAGATTGACCAACTTTAAGGGGTGGTTTGGGCTGATCTGGCATTTGATGCATCCCTCGCCAACTACACTCCCTGAACCTGCACTTTGGGCTACATATGTATTTCTAAAGGAACACACTACTAAAATCCATTTCAGGGGCGACTCCTGTGTGAATCAATATGGTTTTCAACCTTAAATCTACCTTAATTGAGAATATATCAGCATTTCCTGATACAGCCATCTGAGGCTGTATTTTCGCCTTCCTGGACCCAATATGACACATATGACATAACTGGTATACCAGATGTAATCTTAAAACCTATGCAGTTAGATTTAGTATGTGGCAAGTGATTCTTAGGCCAAATTTCAGACTTATAGACCAACATTTGGTAATGGTTTGGGCTGATTTACATCTATTTTTGGCTATATTTAGAACAATATTTTGGTGAAATAATTTCTTTTCAGACATGTAATGCTCCAAATGCGCCTAAAATATCCTCATTAATTATTAGAATATGCATGAAATTAAATTTGGGCTTCAGATTGACAATATTATGATATACTTGACATTTTCCACCTGAGGGGTGACATGGGCACCCCTCACACCCCGGAAATTGAAATTTTTAATGTGGCCCTGGAGTTGACCAGCCTAATACAAATTCATTCTTTGATATAAACTGAGTTTCCTGTAAAAATTTCAGCCAGATTGACCAACTTTAAGGGGTGGTTTGGGCTGATCTGGCATTTGATGCATCCCTCGCCAACTACACTCCCTGAACCTGCACTTTGGGCTACATATGTATTTCTGAAGGAACACACTACTAAAATTCATTTCAGGGGCGACTCCTGTGTGAATCAATATGGTTTTCAACCTTAAATCTACCTTAATTGAGAATATATCAGCATTTCCTGATACAGCCATCTGAGGCTGTATTTTCGCCTTCCTGGACCCAATATGACACATATGACATAACTGGTATACCAGATGTAATCTTAAAACCTATGCAGTTAGATTTAGTATGTGGCAAGTGATTCTTAGGCCAAATTACAGACTTATAGACCAACATTTGGTAATGGTTTGGGCTGATTTACATCTATTTTTGGCTATATTTAGAACAATATTTTGGTGAAATAATTTCTTTTCAGACATGTAATGCTCCAAATGCGCCTAAAATATCCTCATTAATTATTAGAATATGCATGAAATTAAATTTGGGTCTCAGATTGACAATATTATGATATACTTGACATTTTCCACCTGAGTGGTGACATGGGCACCCCTCACACCCCGGAAATTGAAATTTTTAATGTGGCCCTCGAGTTGGCCAGCCTAATACAAATTCATTCTTTGATATAAACTGAGTTTCCTGTAAAAATTTCAGCCAGATTGACCAACTTTAAGGGGTGGTTTGGGCTGATCTGGCATTTGATGCATCCCTCGCCAATAGACGGGAACCAGCCACGTTTAACAATAAAGGGACTGGTATCGGCCACGATGGCCTTGACATACATCATTGCTAGGTGTCATTATCGGGAAGTCTCGATCATTATTTTAATTAGTTATATGCTTTTTGTATGTATTAACAACATTTTAAACATTTATTATTGAAATTATAACATCAAATATTGTGAATTAAACTTAAAAATATTTTGAAATGACAATAATGTTTAGAAGCAAATACATGTTTGGGTGATAATAGAAGATCGACAGCACTTAAACTGGTTCACGTTTTTAGTTAGGGAACTACGGAAGCGTAGTACCCAAGATGGTGGGCAATACCCGACCCTATATTGCAGAGTAGGGTCGGCGGAAACCAGACTACCCTCGCCAACTACACTCCCTGAACCTGCACTTTGGGCTACATATGTATTTCTAAAGGAACACACTACTATAATCCATTTCAGAGGCGACTCCTGTGTGAATCAATATGGTTTTCAACCTTAAATCTACCTTAATTGAGAATATATCAGCATTTCCTGATACAGCCATCTGAGGCTGTATTTTCGCCTTCCTGGACCCAATATGACACATATGACATAACTGGTATACCAGATGTAATCTTAAAACCTATGCAGTTAGATTTAGTATGTGGCAAGTGATTCTTAGGCCAAATTTCAGACTTATAGACCAACATTTGGTAATGGTTTGGGCTGATTTACATCTATTTTTGGCTATATTTAGAACAATATTTTGGTGAAATAATTTCTTTTCAGACATGTAATGCTCCAAATGCGCCTAAAATATCCTCATTAATTATTAGAATATGCATGAAATTAAATTTGGGCTTCAGATTGACAATATTATGATATACTTGACATTTTCCACCTGAGGGGTGACATGGGCACCCCTCACACCCCGGAAATTGAAATTTTTAATGTGGCCCTCGAGTTGGCCAGCCTGATACAAATTCATTCTTTGATATAAACTGAGTTTCCTGTAAAAATTTCAGCCAGATTGACCAACTTTAAGGGGTGGTTTGGGCTGATCTGGCATTTGATGCATCCCTCGCCAACTACACTCCCTGAACCTGCACTTTGGGCTACATATGTATTTCTAAAGGAACACACTACTAAAATCCATTTCAGGGGCAACTCCTGTGTGAATCAATATGGTTTTCAACCTTAAATCTACCTTAATTGAGAATATATCAGAATTTCCTGATACAGCCATCTGAGGCTGTATTTTCGCCTTCCTGGACCCAATATGACACATATGACATAACTGGTATACCAGATGTAATCTTAAAACCTATGCAGTTAGATTTAGTATGTGGCAAGTGATTCTTAGGCCAAATTTCAGACTTATAGACCAACATTTGGTAATGGTTTGGGCTGATTTACATCTATTTTTGGCTATATTTAGAACAATATTTTGGTGAAATAATTTCTTTTCAGACATGTAATGCTCCAAATGCGCCTAAAATATCCTCATTAATTATTAGAATATGCATGAAATTAAATTTGGGCTTCAGATTGACAATATTATGATATACTTGACATTTTCCACCTGAGGGGTGACATGGGCACCCCTCACACCCCGGAAATTGAAATTTTTAATGTGTCCCTGGAGTTGACCAGCCTAATACAAATTCATTCTTTGATATAAACTGAGTTTCCTGTAAACATTTCAGCCAGATTGACCAACTTTAAGGGGTGGTTTGGGCTGATCTGGCATTTGATGCATCCCTCGCCAACTACACTCCCTGAACCTGCACTTTGGGCTACATATGTATTTCTGAAGGAACACACTACTAAAATCCATTTCAGGGGCGACTCCTGTGTGAATCAATATGGTTTTCAACCTTAAATCTACCTTAATTGAGAATATATCAGCATTTCCTGATACAGCCATCTGAGGCTTTATTTTCGCCTTCCTGGACCCAATATGACACATATGACATAACTGGTATACCAGATGTAATCTTAAAACCTATGCAGTTAGATTTAGTATGTGGCAAGTGATTCTTAGGCCAAATTTCAGACTTATAGACCAACATTTGGTAATGGTTTGGGCTGATTTACATCTATTTTTGGCTATATTTAGAACAATATTTTGGTGAAATAATTTCTTTTCAGACATGTAATGCTCCAAATGCGCCTAAAATATCCTCATTAATTATTAGAATATGCATGAAATTAAATTTGGGTTTCAGATTGACAATATTATGATATACTTGACATTTTCCACCTGAGGGGTGACATGGGCACCCCTCACACCCCGGAAATTGAAATTTTTAATGTGGCCCTCGAGTTGGCCAGCCTAATACAAATTCATTCTTTGATATAAACTGAGTTTCCTGTAAAAATTTCAGCCAGATTGACCAACTTTAAGGGGTGGTTTGGGCTGATCTGGCATTTGATGCATCCCTCGCCAACTACACTCCCTGAACCTGCACTTTGGGCTACATATGTATTTCTAAAGGAACACACTACTAAAATCCATTTCAGGGGCGACTCCTGTGTGAATCAATATGGTTTTCAACCTTAAATCTACCTTAATTGAGAATATATCAGCATTTCCTGATACAGCCATCTGAGGCTGTATTTTCGCCTTCCTGGACCCAATATGACACATATGACATAACTGGTATACCAGATGTAATCTTAAAACCTATGCAGTTAGATTTAGTATGTGGCAAGTGATTCTTAGGCCAAATTTCAGACTTATAGACCAACATTTGGTAATGGTTTGGGCTGATTTACATCTATTTTTGGCTATATTTAGAACAATATTTTGGTGAAATAATTTCTTTTCAGACATGTAATGCTCCAAATGCGCCTAAAATATCCTCATTAATTATTAGAATATGCATGAAATTAAATTTGGGCTTCAGATTGACAATATTATGATATACTTGACATTTTCCACCTGAGGGGTGACATGGGCACCCCTCACACCCCGGAAATTGAAATTTTTAATGTGGCCCTGGAGTTGACCAGCCTAATACAAATTCATTCTTTGATATAAACTGAGTTTCCTGTAAAAATTTCAGCCAGATTGACCAACTTTAAGGGGTGGTTTGGGCTGATCTGGCATTTGATGCATCCCTCGCCAACTACACTCCCTGAACCTGCACTTTGGGCTACATATGTATTTCTGAAGGAACACACTACTAAAATTCATTTCAGGGGCGACTCCTGTGTGAATCAATATGGTTTTCAACCTTAAATCTACCTTAATTGAGAATATATCAGCATTTCCTGATACAGCCATCTGAGGCTGTATTTTCGCCTTCCTGGACCCAATATGACACATATGACATAACTGGTATACCAGATGTAATCTTAAAACCTATGCAGTTAGATTTAGTATGTGGCAAGTGATTCTTAGGCCAAATTACAGACTTATAGACCAACATTTGGTAATGGTTTGGGCTGATTTACATCTATTTTTGGCTATATTTAGAACAATATTTTGGTGAAATAATTTCTTTTCAGACATGTAATGCTCCAAATGCGCCTAAAATATCCTCATTAATTATTAGAATATGCATGAAATTAAATTTGGGTCTCAGATTGACAATATTATGATATACTTGACATTTTCCACCTGAGTGGTGACATGGGCACCCCTCACACCCCGGAAATTGAAATTTTTAATGTGGCCCTCGAGTTGGCCAGCCTAATACAAATTCATTCTTTGATATAAACTGAGTTTCCTGTAAAAATTTCAGCCAGATTGACCAACTTTAAGGGGTGGTTTGGGCTGATCTGGCATTTGATGCATCCCTCGCCAATAGACGGGAACCAGCCACGTTTAACAATAAAGGGACTGGTATCGGCCACGATGGCCTTGACATACATCATTGCTAGGTGTCATTATCGGGAAGTCTCGATCATTATTTTAATTAGTTATATGCTTTTTGTATGTATTAACAACATTTTAAACATTTATTATTGAAATTATAACATCAAATATTGTGAATTAAACTTAAAAATATTTTGAAATGACAATAATGTTTAGAAGCAAATACATGTTTGGGTGATAATAGAAGATCGACAGCACTTAAACTGGTTCACGTTTTTAGTTAGGGAACTACGGAAGCGTAGTACCCAAGATGGTGGGCGATACCCGACCCTATATTGCAGAGTAGGGTCGGCGGAAACCAGACTACCCTCGCCAACTACACTCCCTGAACCTGCACTTTGGGCTACATATGTATTTCTAAAGGAACACACTACTATAATCCATTTCAGAGGCGACTCCTGTGTGAATCAATATGGTTTTCAACCTTAAATCTACCTTAATTGAGAATATATCAGCATTTCCTGATACAGCCATCTGAGGCTGTATTTTCGCCTTCCTGGACCCAATATGACACATATGACATAACTGGTATACCAGATGTAATCTTAAAACCTATGCAGTTAGATTTAGTATGTGGCAAGTGATTCTTAGGCCAAATTTCAGACTTATAGACCAACATTTGGTAATGGTTTGGGCTGATTTACATCTATTTTTGGCTATATTTAGAACAATATTTTGGTGAAATAATTTCTTTTCAGACATGTAATGCTCCAAATGCGCCTAAAATATCCTCATTAATTATTAGAATATGCATGAAATTAAATTTGGGCTTCAGATTGACAATATTATGATATACTTGACATTTTCCACCTGAGGGGTGACATGGGCACCCCTCACACCCCGGAAATTGAAATTTTTAATGTGTCCCTGGAGTTGACCACCCTAATACAAATTCATTCTTTGATATAAACTGAGTTTCCTGTAAACATTTCAGCCAGATTGACCAACTTTAAGGGGTGGTTGGGGCTGATCTGGCATTTGATGCATCCCTCGCCAACTACACTCCCTGAACCTGCACTTTGGGCTACATATGTATTTCTAAAGGAACACACTACTAAAATCCATTTCAGGGGCGACTCCTGTGTGAATCAATATGGTTTTCAACCTTAAATCTACCTTAATTGAGAATATATCAGCATTTCCTCATACAGCCATCTGAGGCTGTATTTTCGCCTTCCTGGACCCAATATGACACATATGACATAACTGGTATACCAGATGTAATCTTAAAACCTATGCAGTCAGATTTAGTATGTGGCAAGTGATTCTTAGGCCAAATTTCAGACTTATAGACCAACATTTGGTAATGGTTTGGGCTGATTTACATCTATTTTTGGCTATATTTAGAACAATATTTTGGTGAAATAATTTCTTTTCAGACATGTAATGCTCCAAATGCGCCTAAAATATCCTCATTAATTATTAGAATATGCATGAAATTAAATTTGGGCTTCAGATTGACAATATTATGATATACTTGACATTTTCCACCTGAGGGGTGACATGGGCACCCCTCACACCCCGGAAATTGAAATTTTTAATGTGTCCCTGGAGTTGACCAGCCTAATACAAATTCATTCTTTGATATAAACTGAGTTTCCTGTAAACATTTCAGCCAGATTGACCAACTTTAAGGGGTGGTTTGGGCTGATCTGGCATTTGATGCATCCCTCGCCAACTACACTCCCTGAACCTGCACTTTGGGCTACATATGTATTTCTGAAGGAACACACTACTAAAATCCATTTCAGGGGCGACTCCTGTGTGAATCAATATGGTTTTCAACCTTAAATCTACCTTAATTGAGAATATATCAGCATTTCCTGATACAGCCATCTGAGGCTTTATTTTCGCCTTCCTGGACCCAATATGACACATATGACATAACTGGTATACCAGATGTAATCTTAAAACCTATGCAGTTAGATTTAGTATGTGGCAAGTGATTCTTAGGCCAAATTTCAGACTTATAGACCAACATTTGGTAATGGTTTGGGCTGATTTACATCTATTTTTGGCTATATTTAGAACAATATTTTGGTGAAATAATTTCTTTTCAGACATGTAATGCTCCAAATGCGCCTAAAATATCCTCATTAATTATTAGAATATGCATGAAATTAAATTTGGGCTTCAGATTGACAATATTATGATATACTTGACATTTTCCACCTGAGGGGTGACATGGGCACCCCTCACACCCCGGAAATTGAAATTTTTAATGTGGCCCTCGAGTTGGCCAGCCTAATACAAATTCATTCTTTGATATAAACTGAGTTTCCTGTAAAAATTTCAGCCAGATTGACCAACTTTAAGGGGTGGTTTGGGCTGATCTGGCATTTGATGCATCCCTCGCCAACTACACTCCCTGAACCTGCACTTTGGGCTACATATGTATTTCTAAAGGAACACACTACTAAAATCCATTTCAGGGGCGACTCCTGTGTGAATCAATATGGTTTTCAACCTTAAATCTACCTTAATTGAGAATATATCAGCATTTCCTGATACAGCCATCTGAGGCTGTATTTTCGCCTTCCTGGACCCAATATGACACATATGACATAACTGGTATACCAGATGTAATCTTAAAACCTATGCAGTTAGATTTAGTATGTGGCAAGTGATTCTTAGGCCAAATTTCAGACTTATAGACCAACATTTGGTAATGGTTTGGGCTGATTTACATCTATTTTTGGCTATATTTAGAACAATATTTTGGTGAAATAATTTCTTTTCAGACATGTAATGCTCCAAATGCGCCTAAAATATCCTCATTAATTATTAGAATATGCATGAAATTAAATTTGGGCTTCAGATTGACAATATTATGATATACTTGACATTTTCCACCTGAGGGGTGACATGGGCACCCCTCACACCCCGGAAATTGAAATTTTTAATGTGGCCCTGGAGTTGACCAGCCTAATACAAATTCATTCTTTGATATAAACTGAGTTTCCTGTAAAAATTTCAGCCAGATTGACCAACTTTAAGGGGTGGTTTGGGCTGATCTGGCATTTGATGCATCCCTCGCCAACTACACTCCCTGAACCTGCACTTTGGGCTACATATGTATTTCTAAAGGAACACACTACTAAAATCCATTTCAGGGGCGACTCCTGTGTGAATCAATATGGTTTTCAACCTTAAATCTACCTTAATTGAGAATATATCAGCATTTCCTGATACAGCCATCTGAGGCTGTATTTTCGCCTTCCTGGACCCAATATGACACATATGACATAACTGGTATACCAGATGTAATCTTAAAACCTATGCAGTTAGATTTAGTATGTGGCAAGTGATTCTTAGGCCAAATTTCAGACTTATAGACCAACATTTGGTAATGGTTTGGGCTGATTTACATCTATTTTTGGCTATATTTAGAACAATATTTTGGTGAAATAATTTCTTTTCAGACATGTAATGCTCCAAATGCGCCTAAAATATCCTCATTAATTATTAGAATATGCATGAAATTAAATTTGGGTTTCAGATTGACAATATTATGATATACTTGACATTTTCCACCTGAGGGGTGACATGGGCACCCCTCACACCCCGGAAATTGAAATTTTTAATGTGGCCCTCGAGTTGGCCAGCCTAATACAAATTCATTCTTTGATATAAACTGAGTTTCCTGTAAAAATTTCAGCCAGATTGACCAACTTTAAGGGGTGGTTTGGGCTGATCTGGCATTTGATGCATCCCTCGCCAACTACACTCCCTGAACCTGCACTTTGGGCTACATATGTATTTCTAAAGGAACACACTACTAAAATCCATTTCAGGGGCGACTCCTGTGTGAATCAATATGGTTTTCAACCTTAAATCTACCTTAATTGAGAATATATCAGCATTTCCTGATACAGCCATCTGAGGCTGTATTTTCGCCTTCCTGGACCCAATATGACACATATGACATAACTGGTATACCAGATGTAATCTTAAAACCTATGCAGTTAGATTTAGTATGTGGCAAGTGATTCTTAGGCCAAATTTCAGACTTATAGACCAACATTTGGTAATGGTTTGGGCTGATTTACATCTATTTTTGGCTATATTTAGAACAATATTTTGGTGAAATAATTTCTTTTCAGACATGTAATGCTCCAAATGCGCCTAAAATATCCTCATTAATTATTAGAATATGCATGAAATTAAATTTGGGTTTCAGATTGACAATATTATGATATACTTGACATTTTCCACCTGAGGGGTGACATGGGCACCCCTCACACCCCGGAAATTGAAATTTTTAATGTGGCCCTCGAGTTGGCCAGCCTAATACAAATTCATTCTTTGATATAAACTGAGTTTCCTGTAAAAATTTCAGCCAGATTGACCAACTTTAAGGGGTGGTTTGGGCTGATCTGGCATTTGATGCATCCCTCGCCAACTACACTCCCTGAACCTGCACTTTGGGCTACATATGTATTTCTAAAGGAACACACTACTAAAATCCATTTCAGGGGCGACTCCTGTGTGAATCAATATGGTTTTCAACCTTAAATCTACCTTAATTGAGAATATATCAGCATTTCCTGATACAGCCATCTGAGGCTGTATTTTCGCCTTCCTGGACCCAATATGACACATATGACATAACTGGTATACCAGATGTAATCTTAAAACCTATGCAGTTAGATTTAGTATGTGGCAAGTGATTCTTAGGCCAAATTTCAGACTTATAGACCAACATTTGGTAATGGTTTGGGCTGATTTACATCTATTTTTGGCTATATTTAGAACAATATTTTGGTGAAATAATTTCTTTTCAGACATGTAATGCTCCAAATGCGCCTAAAATATCCTCATTAATTATTAGAATATGCATGAAATTAAATTTGGGCTTCAGATTGACAATATTATGATATACTTGACATTTTCCACCTGAGGGGTGACATGGGCACCCCTCACACCCCGGAAATTGAAATTTTTAATGTGGCCCTGGAGTTGACCAGCCTAATACAAATTCATTCTTTGATATAAACTGAGTTTCCTGTAAAAATTTCAGCCAGATTGACCAACTTTAAGGGGTGGTTTGGGCTGATCTGGCATTTGATGCATCCCTCGCCAACTACACTCCCTGAACCTGCACTTTGGGCTACATATGTATTTCTGAAGGAACACACTACTAAAATTCATTTCAGGGGCGACTCCTGTGTGAATCAATATGGTTTTCAACCTTATATCTACCTTAATTGAGAATATATCAGCATTTCCTGATACAGCCATCTGAGGCTGTATTTTCGCCTTCCTGGACCCAATATGACACATATGACATAACTGGTATACCAGATGTAATCTTAAAACCTATGCAGTTAGATTTAGTATGTGGCAAGTGATTCTTAGGCCAAATTTCAGACTTATAGACCAACATTTGGTAATGGTTTGGGCTGATTTACATCTATTTTTGGCTATATTTAGAACAATATTTTGGTGAAATAATTTCTTTTCAGACATGTAATGCTCCAAATGCGCCTAAAATATCCTCATTAATTATTAGAATATGCATGAAATTAAATTTGGGTTTCAGATTGACAATATTATGATATACTTGACATTTTCCACCTGAGGGGTGACATGGGCACCCCTCACACCCCGGAAATTGAAATTTTTAATGTGGCCCTCGAGTTGGCCAGCCTAATACAAATTCATTCTTTGATATAAACTGAGTTTCATGTAAAAACTTCAGCCAGATTGATCAACTTTAAGGGGTGGTTTGGGCTGATCTGGCATTTGATGCATCCTTCGCCAACTACACTCCCTGAACCTGCACTTTGGGCTACATATGTATTTCTAAAGGAACACACTACTAAAATCCATTTCAGGGGCGACTCCTGTGTGAATCAATATGGTTTTCAACCTTAAATCTACCTTAATTGAGAATATATCAGCATTTCCTGATACAGCCATCTGAGGCTGTATTTTCGCCTTCCTGGACCCAATATGACACATATGACTTAACTGGTATACCAGATGTAATCTTAAAACCTATGCAGTCAGATTTAGTATGTGGCAAGTGATTCTTAGGCCAAATTTCAGACTTATAGACCAACATTTGGTAATGGTTTGGGCTGATTTACATCTATTTTTGGCTATATTTAGAACAATATTTTGGTGAAATAATTTCTTTTCAGACATGTAATGCTCCAAATGCGCCTAAAATATCCTCATTAATTATTAGAATATGCATGAAATTAAATTTGGGCTTCAGATTGACAATATTATGATATACTTGACATTTTCCACCTGAGGGGTGACATGGGCACCCCTCACACCCCGGAAATTGAAATTTTTAATGTGGCCCTGGAGTTGACCAGCCTAATACAAATTCATTCTTTGATATAAACTGAGTTTCCTGTAAAAATTTCAGCCAGATTGACCAACTTTAAGGGGTGGTTTGGGCTGATCTGGCATTTGATGCATCCCTCGCCAACTACACTCCCTGAACCTGCACTTTGGGCTACATATGTATTTCTGAAGGAACACACTACTAAAATTCATTTCAGGGGCGACTCCTGTGTGAATCAATATGGTTTTCAACCTTATATCTACCTTAATTGAGAATATATCAGCATTTCCTGATACAGCCATCTGAGGCTGTATTTTCGCCTTCCTGGACCCAATATGACACATATGACATAACTGGTATACCAGATGTAATCTTAAAACCTATGCAGTTAGATTTAGTATGTGGCAAGTGATTCTTAGGCCAAATTTCAGACTTATAGACCAACATTTGGTAATGGTTTGGGCTGATTTACATCTATTTTTGGCTATATTTAGAACAATATTTTGGTGAAATAATTTCTTTTCAGACATGTAATGCTCCAAATGTGCCTAAAATATCCTCATTAATTATTAGAATATGCATGAAATTAAATTTGGGTTTCAGATTGACAATATTATGATATACTTGACATTTTCCACCTGAGGGGTGACATGGGCACCCCTCACACCCCGGAAATTGAAATTTTTAATGTGGCCCTCGAGTTGGCCAGCCTAATACAAATTCATTCTTTGATATAAACTGAGTTTCATGTAAAAACTTCAGCCAGATTGATCAACTTTAAGGGGTGGTTTGGGCTGATCTGGCATTTGATGCATCCTTCGCCAACTACACTCCCTGAACCTGCACTTTGGGCTACATATGTATTTCTAAAGGAACACACTACTAAAATCCATTTCAGGGGCGACTCCTGTGTGAATCAATATGGTTTTCAACCTTAAATCTACCTTAATTGAGAATATATCAGCATTTCCTGATACAGCCATCTGAGGCTGTATTTTCGCCTTCCTGGACCCAATATGACACATATGACTTAACTGGTATACCAGATGTAATCTTAAAACCTATGCAGTCAGATTTAGTATGTGGCAAGTGATTCTTAGGCCAAATTTCAGACTTATAGACCAACATTTGGTAATGGTTTGGGCTGATTTACATCTATTTTTGGCTATATTTAGAACAATATTTTGGTGAAATAATTTCTTTTCAGACATGTAATGCTCCAAATGCGCCTAAAATATCCTCATTAATTATTAGAATATGCATGAAATTAAATTTGGGCTTCAGATTGACAATATTATGATATACTTGACATTTTCCACCTGAGGGGTGACATGGGCACCCCTCACACCCCGGAAATTGAAATTTTTAATGTGGCCCTGGAGTTGACCAGCCTAATACAAATTCATTCTTTGATATAAACTGAGTTTCCTGTAAAAATTTCAGCCAGATTGACCAACTTTAAGGGGTGGTTTGGGCTGATCTGGCATTTGATGCATCCCTCGCCAACTACACTCCCTGAACCTGCACTTTGGGCTACATATGTATTTCTGAAGGAACACACTACTAAAATTCATTTCAGGGGCGACTCCTGTGTGAATCAATATGGTTTTCAACCTTATATCTACCTTAATTGAGAATATATCAGCATTTCCTGATACAGCCATCTGAGGCTGTATTTTCGCCTTCCTGGACCCAATATGACACATATGACATAACTGGTATACCAGATGTAATCTTAAAACCTATGCAGTTAGATTTAGTATGTGGCAAGTGATTCTTAGGCCAAATTTCAGACTTATAGACCAACATTTGGTAATGGTTTGGGCTGATTTACATCTATTTTTGGCTATATTTAGAACAATATTTTGGTGAAATAATTTCTTTTCAGACATGTAATGCTCCAAATGCGCCTAAAATATCCTCATTAATTATTAGAATATGCATGAAATTAAATTTGGGTTTCAGATTGACAATATTATGATATACTTGACATTTTCCACCTGAGGGGTGACATGGGCACCCCTCACACCCCGGAAATTGAAATTTTTAATGTGGCCCTCGAGTTGGCCAGCCTAATACAAATTCATTCTTTGATATAAACTGAGTTTCATGTAAAAACTTCAGCCAGATTGATCAACTTTAAGGGGTGGTTTGGGCTGATCTGGCATTTGATGCATCCTTCGCCAACTACACTCCCTGAACCTGCACTTTGGGCTACATATGTATTTCTAAAGGAACACACTACTAAAATCCATTTCAGGGGCGACTCCTGTGTGAATCAATATGGTTTTCAACCTTAAATCTACCTTAATTGAGAATATATCAGCATTTCCTGATACAGCCATCTGAGGCTGTATTTTCGCCTTCCTGGACCCAATATGACACATATGACTTAACTGGTATACCAGATGTAATCTTAAAACCTATGCAGTCAGATTTAGTATGTGGCAAGTGATTCTTAGGCCAAATTTCAGACTTATAGACCAACATTTGGTAATGGTTTGGGCTGATTTACATCTATTTTTGGCTATATTTAGAACAATATTTTGGTGAAATAATTTCTTTTCAGACATGTAATGCTCCAAATGCGCCTAAAATATCCTCATTAATTATTAGAATATGCATGAAATTAAATTTGGGTTTCAGATTGACAATATTATGATATACTTGACATTTTCCACCTGAGGGGTGACATGGGCACCCCTCACACCCCGGAAATTGAAATTTTTAATGTGGCCCTCGAGTTGGCCAGCCTAATACAAATTCATTCTTTGATATAAACTGAGTTTCATGTAAAAACTTCAGCCAGATTGATCAACTTTAAGGGGTGGTTTGGACTGATCTGGCATTTGATGCATCCTTCGCCAACTACACTCCCTGAACCTGCACTTTGGGCTACATATGTATTTCTAAAGGAACACACTACTAAAATCCATTTCAGGGGCGACTCCTGTGTGAATCAATATGGTTTTCAACCTTAAATCTACCTTAATTGAGAATATATCAGCATTTCCTGATACAGCCATCTGAGGCTGTATTTTCGCCTTCCTGGACCCAATATGACACATATGACTTAACTGGTATACCAGATGTAATCTTAAAACCTATGCAGTCAGATTTAGTATGTGGCAAGTGATTCTTAGGCCAAATTTCAGACTTATAGACCAACATTTGGTAATGGTTTGGGCTGATTTACATCTATTTTTGGCTATATTTAGAACAATATTTTGGTGAAATAATTTCTTTTCAGACATGTAATGCTCCAAATGCGCCTAAAATATCCTCATTAATTATTAGAATATGCATGAAATTAAATTTGGGCTTCAGATTGACAATATTATGATATACTTGACATTTTCCACCTGAGGGGTGACATGGGCACCCCTCACACCCCAGAAATTGAAATTTTTAATGTGGCCCTCGAGTTGGCCAGCCTAATACAAATTCATTCTTTGATATAAACTGAGTTTCCTGTAAAAATTTCAGCCAGATTGACCAACTTTAAGGGGTGGTTTGGGCTGATCTGGCATTTGATGCATCCCTCGCCAACTACACTCCCTGAACCTGCACTTTGGGCTACATATGTATTTCTAAAGGAACACACTACTAAAATCCATTTCGGGGGCGACTCCTGTATGAATCAATATGGTTTCCAACCTTAAATCTACCTTAATTGAGAATATATCAGCATTTCCTGATACAGCCATCTGAGGCTGTATTTTCGCCTTCCTGGACCCAATATGACACATATGACATAACTGGTATACCAGATGTAATCTTAAAACCTATGCAGTCAGATTTAGTATGTGGCAAGTGATTCTTAGGCCAAATTTCAGACTTATAGACCAACATTTGGTAATGGTTTGGGCTGATTTACATCTATTTTTGGCTATATTTAGAACAATATTTTGGTGAAATAATTTCTTTTCAGACATGTAATGCTCCAAATGCGCCTAAAATATCCTCATTAATTATTAGAATATGCATGAAATTAAATTTGGGCTTCAGATTGACAATATTATGATATACTTGACATTTTCCACCTGAGGGGTGACATGGGCACCCCTCACACCCCGGAAATTGAAATTTTTAATGTGGCCCTGGAGTTGACCAGCCTAATACAAATTCATTCTTTGATATAAACTGAGTTTCCTGTAAAAATTTCAGCCAGATTGACCAACTTTAAGGGGTGGTTTGGGCTGATCTGGCATTTGATGCATCCCTCGCCAACTACACTCCCTGAACCTGCACTTTGGGCTACATATGTATTTCTGAAGGAACACACTACTAAAATTCATTTCAGGGGCGACTCCTGTGTGAATCAATATGGTTTTCAACCTTATATCTACCTTAATTGAGAATATATCAGCATTTCCTGATACAGCCATCTGAGGCTGTATTTTCGCCTTCCTGGACCCAATATGACACATATGACATAACTGGTATACCAGATGTAATCTTAAAACCTATGCAGTTAGATTTAGTATGTGGCAAGTGATTCTTAGGCCAAATTTCAGACTTATAGACCAACATTTGGTAATGGTTTGGGCTGATTTACATCTATTTTTGGCTATATTTAGAACAATATTTTGGTGAAATAATTTCTTTTCAGACATGTAATGCTCCAAATGCGCCTAAAATATCCTCATTAATTATTAGAATATGCATGAAATTAAATTTGGGTTTCAGATTGACAATATTATGATATACTTGACATTTTCCACCTGAGGGGTGACATGGGCACCCCTCACACCCCGGAAATTGAAATTTTTAATGTGGCCCTCGAGTTGGCCAGCCTAATACAAATTCATTCTTTGATATAAACTGAGTTTCATGTAAAAACTTCAGCCAGATTGATCAACTTTAAGGGGTGGTTTGGGCTGATCTGGCATTTGATGCATCCTTCGCCAACTACACTCCCTGAACCTGCACTTTGGGCTACATATGTATTTCTAAAGGAACACACTACTAAAATCCATTTCAGGGGCGACTCCTGTGTGAATCAATATGGTTTTCAACCTTAAATCTACCTTAATTGAGAATATATCAGCATTTCCTGATACAGCCATCTGAGGCTGTATTTTCGCCTTCCTGGACCCAATATGACACATATGACTTAACTGGTATACCAGATGTAATCTTAAAACCTATGCAGTCAGATTTAGTATGTGGCAAGTGATTCTTAGGCCAAATTTCAGACTTATAGACCAACATTTGGTAATGGTTTGGGCTGATTTACATCTATTTTTGGCTATATTTAGAACAATATTTTGGTGAAATAATTTCTTTTCAGACATGTAATGCTCCAAATGCGCCTAAAATATCCTCATTAATTATTAGAATATGCATGAAATTAAATTTGGGTTTCAGATTGACAATATTATGATATACTTGACATTTTCCACCTGAGGGGTGACATGGGCACCCCTCACACCCCAGAAATTGAAATTTTTAATGTGGCCCTCGAGTTGGCCAGCCTAATACAAATTCATTCTTTGATATAAACTGAGTTTCCTGTAAAAATTTCAGCCAGATTGACCAACTTTAAGGGGTGGTTTGGGCTGATCTGGCATTTGATGCATCCCTCGCCAACTACACTCCCTGAACCTGCACTTTGGGCTACATATGTATTTCTAAAGGAACACACTACTAAAATCCATTTCGGGGGCGACTCCTGTATGAATCAATATGGTTTCCAACCTTAAATCTACCTTAATTGAGAATATATCAGCATTTCCTGATACAGCCATCTGAGGCTGTATTTTCGCCTTCCTGGACCCAATATGACACATATGACATAACTGGTATACCAGATGTAATCTTAAAACCTATGCAGTCAGATTTAGTATGTGGCAAGTGATTCTTAGGCCAAATTTCAGACTTATAGACCAACATTTGGTAATGGTTTGGGCTGATTTACATCTATTTTTGGATATATTTAGAACAATATTTTGGTGAAATAATTTCTTTTCAGACATGTAATGCTCCAAATGCGCCTAAAATATCCTCATTAATTATTAGAATATGCATGAAATTAAATTTGGGCTTCAGATTGACAATATTATGATATACTTGACATTTTCCACCTGAGGGGTGACATGGGCACCCCTCACACCCCGGAAATTGAAATTTTTAATGTGGCCCTCGAGTTGGCCAGCCTAATACAAATTCATTCTTTGATATAAACTGAGTTTCCTGTAAAAATTTCAGCCAGATTGACCAACTTAGGGGTGGTTTGGGCTGATCTGGCATTTGATGCATCCCTCGCCAACTACACTCCCTGAACCTGCACTTTGGGCTACATATGTATTTCTAAAGGAACACACTACTAAAATCCATTTCAGGGGCGACTCCTGTGTGAATCAATATGGTTTTCAACCTTAAATCTACCTTAATTGAGAATATATCAGCATTTCCTGATACAGCCATCTGAGGCTGTATTTTCGCCTTCCTGGACCCAATATGACACATATGACATAACTGGTATACCAGATGTAATCTTAAAACCTATGCAGTTAGATTTAGTATGTGGCAAGTGATTCTTAGGCCAAATTTCAGACTTATAGACCAACATTTGGTAATGGTTTGGGCTGATTTACATCTATTTTTGGCTATATTTAGAACAATATTTTGGTGAAATAATTTCTTTTCAGACATGTAATGCTCCAAATGCGCCTAAAATATCCTCATTAATTATTAGAATATGCATGAAATTAAATTTGGGCTTCAGATTGACAATATTATGATATACTTGACATTTTCCACCTGAGGGGTGACATGGGCACCCCTCACACCCCGGAAATTGAAATTTTTAATGTGGCCCTCGAGTTGGCCAGCCTAATACAAATTCATTCTTTGATATAAACTGAGTTTCCTGTAAAAATTTCAGCCAGATTGACCAACTTTAAGGGGTGGTTTGGGCTGATCTGGCATTTGATGCATCCCTCGCCAACTACACTCCCTGAACCTGCACTTTGGGCTACATATGTATTTCTAAAGGAACACACTACTAAAATCCATTTCGGGGGCGACTCCTGTATGAATCAATATGGTTTCCAACCTTAAATCTACCTTAATTGAGAATATATCAGCATTTCCTGATACAGCCATCTGAGGCTGTATTTTCGCCTTCCTGCACCCAATATGACACATATGACATAACTGGTATACCAGATGTAATCTTAAAACCTATGCAGTCAGATTTAGTATGTGGCAAGTGATTCTTAGGCCAAATTTCAGACTTATAGACCAACATTTGGTAATGGTTTGGGCTGATTTACATCTATTTTTGGATATATTTAGAACAATATTTTGGTGAAATAATTTCTTTTCAGACATGTAATGCTCCAAATGCGCCTAAAATATCCTCATTAATTATTAGAATATGCATGAAATTAAATTTGGGCTTCAGATTGACAATATTATGATATACTTGACATTTTCCACCTGAGGGGTGACATGGGCACCCCTCACACCCCGGAAATTGAAATTTTTAATGTGGCCCTCGAGTTGGCCAGCCTAATACAAATTCATTCTTTGATATAAACTGAGTTTCCTGTAAAAATTTCAGCCAGATTGACCAACTTAGGGGTGGTTTGGGCTGATCTGGCATTTGATGCATCCCTCGCCAACTACACTCCCTGAACCTGCACTTTGGGCTACATATGTATTTCTAAAGGAACACACTACTAAAATCCATTTCAGGGGCGACTCCTGTGTGAATCAATATGGTTTTCAACCTTAAATCTACCTTAATTGAGAATATATCAGCATTTCCTGATACAGCCATCTGAGGCTGTATTTTCGCCTTCCTGGACCCAATATGACACATATGACATAACTGGTATACCAGATGTAATCTTAAAACCTATGCAGTTAGATTTAGTATGTGGCAAGTGATTCTTAGGCCAAATTTCAGACTTATAGACCAACATTTGGTAATGGTTTGGGCTGATTTACATCTATTTTTGGCTATATTTAGAACAATATTTTGGTGAAATAATTTCTTTTCAGACATGTAATGCTCCAAATGCGCCTAAAATATCCTCATTAATTATTAGAATATGCATGAAATTAAATTTGGGTTTCAGATTGACAATATTATGATATACTTGACATTTTCCACCTGAGGGGTGACATGGGCACCCCTCACACCCCAGAAATTGAAATTTTTAATGTGGCCCTCGAGTTGGCCAGCCTAATACAAATTCATTTTTTGATATAAATTGAGTTTCCTGTAAAAATTTCAGCCAGATTGACCAACTTAGGGGTGGTTTGGCCTGATCTGGCATTTGATGCATCCCTCGCCAACTACACTCCCTGAACCTCCACTTTGGGCTACATATGTATTTCTAAAGGAACACACTACTAAAATCAATTTCCGGGGCGACTCCTGTGTGAATCAATATGGTTTTCAACCTTAAATCTACCTTAATTGAGAATATATCAGCATTTCCTGATACAGCCATCTGAGGCTGTATTTTCGCCTTCCTGGACCCAATATGACACATATGTCATAACTGGTATACCAGATGTAATCTTAAAACCTATGCAGTTAGATTTAGTATGTGGCAAGTGATTCTTAGGCCAAATTTCAGACTTATAGACCAACATTTGGTAATGGTTTGGGCTGATTTACATCTATTTTTGGCTATATTTAGAACAATATTTTGGTGAAATAATTTCTTTTCAGACATGTAATGCTCCAAATGCGCTTAAAATATCCTCATTAATTATTAGAATATGCATGAAATTAAATTTGGGCTTCAGATTGACAATATTATGATATACTTGACATTTTCCACCTGAGGGGTGACATGGGCACCCCTCACACCCCGGAAATTGAAATTTTTAATGTGGCCCTCGAGTTGGCCAGCCTAATACAAATTCATTCTTTGATATAAACTGAGTTTCCTGTAAAAATTTCAGCCAGATTGACCAACTTAGGGGTGGTTTGGGCTGATCTGGCATTTGATGCATCCCTCGCCAACTACACTCCCTGAACCTGCACTTTGGGCTACATATGTATTTCTAAAGGAACACACTACTAAAATCCATTTCAGGGGCGACTCCTGTGTGAATCAATATGGTTTTCAACCTTAAATCTACCTTAATTGAGAATATATCAGCATTTCCTGATACAGCCATCTGAGGCTGTATTTTCGCCTTCCTGGACCCAATATGACACATATGACATAACTGGTATACCAGATGTAATCTTAAAACCTATGCAGTTAGATTTAGTATGTGGCAAGTGATTCTTAGGCCAAATTTCAGACTTATAGACTAACATTTGGTAATGGTTTGGGCTGATTTACATCTATTTTTGGCTATATTTAGAACAATATTTTGGTGAAATAATTTCTTTTCAGACATGTAATGCTCCAAATGCGCCTAAAATATCCTCATTAATTATTAGAATATGCATGAAATTAAATTTGGGCTTCAGATTGACAATATTATGATATACTTGACATTTTCCACCTGAGGGGTGACATGGGCACCCCTCACACCCCAGAAATTGAAATTTTTAATGTGGCCCTCGAGTTGACCAGCCTAATACAAATTCATTCTTTGATATAAACTGAGTTTCCTGTAAAAATTTCAGCCAGATTGACCAACTTTAAGGGGTGGTTTGGGCTGATCTGGCATTTGATGCATCCCTCGCCAACTACACTCCCTGAACCTGCACTTTGGGCTACATATGTATTTCTAAAGGAACACACTACTAAAATCCATTTCGGGGGCGACTCCTGTATGAATCAATATGGTTTCCAACCTTAAATCTACCTGAATTGAGAATATATCAGCATTTCCTGATACAGCCATCTGAGGCTGTATTTTCGCCTTCCTGGACCCAATATGACACATATGACATAACTGGTATACCAGATGTAATCTTAAAACCTATGCAGTCAGATTTAGTATGTGGCAAGTGATTCTTAGGCCAAATTTCAGACTTATAGACCAACATTTGGTAATGGTTTGGGCTGATTTACATCTATTTTTGGATATATTTAGAACAATATTTTGGTGAAATAATTTCTTTTCAGACATGTAATGCTCCAAATGCGCCTAAAATATCCTCATTAATTATTAGAATATGCATGAAATTAAATTTGGGCTTCAGATTGACAATATTATGATATACTTGACATTTTCCACCTGAGGGGTGACATGGGCACCCCTCACACCCCGGAAATTGAAATTTTTAATGTGGCCCTCGAGTTGGCCAGCCTAATACAAATTCATTCTTTGATATAAACTGAGTTTCCTGTAAAAATTTCAGCCAGATTGACCAACTTAGGGGTGGTTTGGGCTGATCTGGTATTTGATGCATCCCTCGCCAACTACACTCCCTGAACCTGCACTTTGGGCTACATATGTATTTCTAAAGGAACACACTACTAAAATCCATTTCAGGGGCGACTCCTGTGTGAATCAATATGGTTTTCAACCTTAAATCTACCTTAATTGAGAATATATCAGCATTTCCTGATACAGCCATCTGAGGCTGTATTTTCGCCTTCCTGGACCCAATATGACACATATGACATAACTGGTATACCAGATGTAATCTTAAAACCTATGCAGTTAGATTTAGTATGTGGCAAGTGATTCTTAGGCCAAATTTCAGACTTATAGACCAACATTTGGTAATGGTTTGGGCTGATTTACATCTATTTTTGGCTATATTTAGAACAATATTTTGGTGAAATAATTTCTTTTCAGACATGTAATGCTCCAAATGCGCCTAAAATATCCTCATTAATTATTAGAATATGCATGAAATTAAATTTGGGTTTCAGATTGACAATATTATGATATACTTGACATTTTCCACCTGAGGGGTGACATGGGCACCCCTCACACCCCGGAAATTGAAATTTTTAATGTGGCCCTCGAGTTGGCCAGCCTAATACAAATTCATTCTTTGATATAAACTGAGTTTCATGTAAAAACTTCAGCCAGATTGATCAACTTTAAGGGGTGGTTTGGGCTGATCTGGCATTTGATGCATCCTTCGCCAACTACACTCCCTGAACCTGCACTTTGGGCTACATATGTATTTCTAAAGGAACACACTACTAAAATCCATTTCAGGGGCGACTCCTGTGTGAATCAATATGGTTTTCAACCTTAAATCTACCTTAATTGAGAATATATCAGCATTTCCTGATACAGCCATCTGAGGCTGTATTTTCGCCTTCCTGGACCCAATATGACACATATGACTTAACTGGTATACCAGATGTAATCTTAAAACCTATGCAGTCAGATTTAGTATGTGGCAAGTGATTCTTAGGCCAAATTTCAGACTTATAGACCAACATTTGGTAATGGTTTGGGCTGATTTACATCTATTTTTGGCTATATTTAGAACAATATTTTGGTGAAATAATTTCTTTTCAGACATGTAATGCTCCAAATGCGCCTAAAATATCCTCATTAATTATTAGAATATGCATGAAATTAAATTTGGGCTTCAGATTGACAATATTATGATATACTTGACATTTTCCACCTGAGGGGTGACATGGGCACCCCTCACACCCCAGAAATTGAAATTTTTAATGTGGCCCTCGAGTTGGCCAGCCTAATACAAATTCATTCTTTGATATAAACTGAGTTTCCTGTAAAAATTTCAGCCAGATTGACCAACTTTAAGGGGTGGTTTGGGCTGATCTGGCATTTGATGCATCCCTCGCCAACTACACTCCCTGAACCTGCACTTTGGGCTACATATGTATTTCTAAAGGAACACACTACTAAAATCCATTTCGGGGGCGACTCCTGTATGAATCAATATGGTTTCCAACCTTAAATCTACCTTAATTGAGAATATATCAGCATTTCCTGATACAGCCATCTGAGGCTGTATTTTCGCCTTCCTGGACCCAATATGACACATATGACATAACTGGTATACCAGATGTAATCTTAAAACCTATGCAGTCAGATTTAGTATGTGGCAAGTGATTCTTAGACCAAATTTCAGACTTATAGACCAACATTTGGTAATGGTTTGGGCTGATTTACATCTATTTTTGGATATATTTAGAACAATATTTTGGTGAAATAATTTCTTTTCAGACATGTAATGCTCCAAATGCGCCTAAAATATCCTCATTAATTATTAGAATATGCATGAAATTAAATTTGGGCTTCAGATTGACAATATTATGATATACTTGACATTTTCCACCTGAGGGGTGACATGGGCACCCCTCACACCCCGGAAATTGAAATTTTTAATGTGGCCCTCGAGTTGGCCAGCCTAATACAAATTCATTCTTTGATATAAACTGAGTTTCCTGTAAAAATTTCAGCCAGATTGACCAACTTAGGGGTGGTTTGGGCTGATCTGGCATTTGATGCATCCCTCGCCAACTACACTCCCTGAACCTGCACTTTGGGCTACATATGTATTTCTAAAGGAACACACTACTAAAATCCATTTCAGGGGCGACTCCTGTGTGAATCAATATGGTTTTCAACCTTAAATCTACCTTAATTGAGAATATATCAGCATTTCCTGATACAGCCATCTGAGGCTGTATTTTCGCCTTCCTGGACCCAATATGACACATATGACATAACTGGTATACCAGATGTAATCTTAAAACCTATGCAGTTAGATTTAGTATGTGGCAAGTGATTCTTAGGCCAAATTTCAGACTTATAGACCAACATTTGGTAATGGTTTGGGCTGATTTACATCTATTTTTGGCTATATTTAGAACAATATTTTGGTGAAATAATTTCTTTTCAGACATGTAATGCTCCAAATGCGCCTAAAATATCCTCATTAATTATTAGAATATGCATGAAATTAAATTTGGGTTTCAGATTGACAATATTATGATATACTTGACATTTTCCACCTGAGGGGTGACATGGGCACCCCTCACACCCCAGAAATTGAAATTTTTAATGTGGCCCTCGAGTTGGCCAGCCTAATACAAATTCATTTTTTGATATAAATTGAGTTTCCTGTAAAAATTTCAGCCAGATTGACCAACTTAGGGGTGGTTTGGCCTGATCTGGCATTTGATGCATCCCTCGCCAACTACACTCCCTGAACCTCCACTTTGGGCTACATATGTATTTCTAAAGGAACACACTACTAAAATCAATTTCCGGGGCGACTCCTGTGTGAATCAATATGGTTTTCAACCTTAAATCTACCTTAATTGAGAATATATCAGCATTTCCTGATACAGCCATCTGAGGCTGTATTTTCGCCTTCCTGGACCCAATATGACACATATGACATAACTGGTATACCAGATGTAATCTTAAAACCTATGCAGTTAGATTTAGTATGTGGCAAGTGATTCTTAGGCCAAATTTCAGACTTATAGACCAACATTTGGTAATGGTTTGGGCTGATTTACATCTATTTTTGGCTATATTTAGAACAATATTTTGGTGAAATAATTTCTTTTCAGACATGTAATGCTCCAAATGCGCCTAAAATATCCTCATTAATTATTAGAATATGCATGAAATTAAATTTGGGCTTCAGATTGACAATATTATGATATACTTGACATTTTCCACCTGAGGGGTGACATGGGCACCCCTCACACCCCGGAAATTGAAATTTTTAATGTGGCCCTCGAGTTGGCCAGCCTAATACAAATTCATTCTTTGATATAAACTGAGTTTCCTGTAAAAATTTCAGCCAGATTGACCAACTTAGGGGTGGTTTGGGCTGATCTGGCATTTGATGCATCCCTCGCCAACTACACTCCCTGAACCTGCACTTTGGGCTACATATGTATTTCTAAAGGAACACACTACTAAAATCCATTTCAGGGGCGACTCCTGTGTGAATCAATATGGTTTTCAACCTTAAATCTACCTTAATTGAGAATATATCAGCATTTCCTGATACAGCCATCTGAGGCTGTATTTTCGCCTTCCTGGACCCAATATGACACATATGACATAACTGGTATACCAGATGTAATCTTAAAACCTATGCAGTTAGATTTAGTATGTGGCAAGTGATTCTTAGGCCAAATTTCAGACTTATAGACTAACATTTGGTAATGGTTTGGGCTGATTTACATCTATTTTTGGCTATATTTAGAACAATATTTTGGTGAAATAATTTCTTTTCAGACATGTAATGCTCCAAATGCGCCTAAAATATCCTCATTAATTATTAGAATATGCATGAAATTAAATTTGGGCTTCAGATTGACAATATTATGATATACTTGACATTTTCCACCTGAGGGGTGACATGGGCACCCCTCACACCCCAGAAATTGAAATTTTTAATGTGGCCCTCGAGTTGACCAGCCTAATACAAATTCATTCTTTGATATAAACTGAGTTTCCTGTAAAAATTTCAGCCAGATTGACCAACTTTAAGGGGTGGTTTGGGCTGATCTGGCATTTGATGCATCCCTCGCCAACTACACTCCCTGAACCTGCACTTTGGGCTACATATGTATTTCTAAAGGAACACACTACTAAAATCCATTTCGGGGGCGACTCCTGTATGAATCAATATGGTTTCCAACCTTAAATCTACCTGAATTGAGAATATATCAGCATTTCCTGATACAGCCATCTGAGGCTGTATTTTCGCCTTCCTGGACCCAATATGACACATATGACATAACTGGTATACCAGATGTAATCTTAAAACCTATGCAGTCAGATTTAGTATGTGGCAAGTGATTCTTAGGCCAAATTTCAGACTTATAGACCAACATTTGGTAATGGTTTGGGCTGATTTACATCTATTTTTGGATATATTTAGAACAATATTTTGGTGAAATAATTTCTTTTCAGACATGTAATGCTCCAAATGCGCCTAAAATATCCTCATTAATTATTAGAATATGCATGAAATTAAATTTGGGCTTCAGATTGACAATATTATGATATACTTGACATTTTCCACCTGAGGGGTGACATGGGCACCCCTCACACCCCGGAAATTGAAATTTTTAATGTGGCCCTCGAGTTGGCCAGCCTAATACAAATTCATTCTTTGATATAAACTGAGTTTCCTGTAAAAATTTCAGCCAGATTGACCAACTTAGGGGTGGTTTGGGCTGATCTGGTATTTGATGCATCCCTCGCCAACTACACTCCCTGAACCTGCACTTTGGGCTACATATGTATTTCTAAAGGAACACACTACTAAAATCCATTTCAGGGGCGACTCCTGTGTGAATCAATATGGTTTTCAACCTTAAATCTACCTTAATTGAGAATATATCAGCATTTCCTGATACAGCCATCTGAGGCTGTATTTTCGCCTTCCTGGACCCAATATGACACATATGACATAACTGGTATACCAGATGTAATCTTAAAACCTATGCAGTTAGATTTAGTATGTGGCAAGTGATTCTTAGGCCAAATTTCAGACTTATAGACCAACATTTGGTAATGGTTTGGGCTGATTTACATCTATTTTTGGCTATATTTAGAACAATATTTTGGTGAAATAATTTCTTTTCAGACATGTAATGCTCCAAATGCGCCTAAAATATCCTCATTAATTATTAGAATATGCATGAAATTAAATTTGGGTTTCAGATTGACAATATTATGATATACTTGACATTTTCCACCTGAGGGGTGACATGGGCACCCCTCACACCCCAGAAATTGAAATTTGTAATGTGGCCCTCGAGTTGGCCAGCCTAATACAAATTCATTCTTTGATATAAACTGAGTTTCATGTAAAAACTTCAGCCAGATTGATCAACTTTAAGGGGTGGTTTGGGCTGATCTGGCATTTGATGCATCCCTCGCCAACTACACTCCCTGAACCTGCACTTTGGGCTACATATGTATTTCTAAAGGAACACACTACTAAAATCCATTTCAGGGGCGACTCCTGTGTGAATCAATATGGTTTTCAACCTTAAATCTACCTTAATTGAGAATATATCAGCATTTCCTGATACAGCCATCTGAGGCTGTATTTTCGCCTTCCTGGACCCAATATGACACATATGACATAACTGGTATACCAGATGTAATCTTAAAACCTATGCAGTCAGATTTAGTATGTGGCAAGTGATTCTTAGGCCAAATTTCAGACTTATAGACCAACATTTGGTAATGGTTTGGGCTGATTTACATCTATTTTTGGCTATATTTAGAACAATATTTTGGTGAAATAATTTCTTTTCAGACATGTAATGCTCCAAATGCGCCTAAAATATCCTCATTAATTATTAGAATATGCATGAAATTAAATTTGGGCTTCAGATTGACAATATTATGATATACTTGACATTTTCCACCTGAGGGGTGACATGGGCACCCCTCACACCCCAGAAATTGAAATTTTTAATGTGGCCCTCGAGTTGGCCAGCCTAATACAAATTCATTCTTTGATATAAACTGAGTTTCCTGTAAAAATTTCAGCCAGATTGACCAACTTTAAGGGGTGGTTTGGGCTGATCTGGCATTTGATGCATCCCTCGCCAACTACACTCCCTGAACCTGCACTTTGGGCTACATATATATTTCTAAAGGAACACACTACTAAAATCCATTTCAGGGGCGACTCCTGTATGAATCAATATGGTTTCCAACCTTAAATCTACCTTAATTGAGAATATATCAGCATTTCCTGATACAGCCATCTGAGGCTGTATTTTCGCCTTCCTGGACCCAATATGGCACATATGACATAACTGGTATACCAGATGTAATCTTAAAACCTATGCAGTCAGATTTAGTATGTGGCAAGTGATTCTTAGGCCAAATTTCAGACTTATAGACCAACATTTGGTAATGGTTTGGGCTGATTTACATCTATTTTTGGCTATATTTAGAACAATATTTTGGTGAAATAATTTCTTTTCAGACATGTAATGCTCCAAATGCGCCTAAAATATCCTCATTAATTATTAGAATATGCATGAAATTAAATTTGGGCTTCAGATTGACAATATTATGATATACTTGACATTTTCCACCTGAGGGGTGACATGGGCACCCCTCACACCCCAGAAATTGAAATTTTTAATGTGGCCCTCGAGTTGGCCAGCCTAATACAAATTCATTCTTTGATATAAACTGAGTTTCCTGTAAAAATTTCAGCCAGATTGACCAACTTTAAGGGGTGGTTTGGGCTGATCTGGCATTTGATGCATCCCTCGCCAACTACACTCCCTGAACCTGCACTTTGGGCTACATATGTATTTCTAAAGAAACAGACTACTAAAATCCATTTCAGGGGCGACTCCTGTATGAATCAATATGGTTTCCAACCTTAAATCTACCTTAATTGAGAATATATCAGCATTTCCTGATACAGCCATCTGAGGCTGTATTTTCGCCTTCCTGGACCCAATATGACACATATGACATAACTGGTATACCAGATGTAATCTTAAAACCTATGCAGTCAGATTTAGTATGTGGCAAGTGATGCTTAGGCCAAATTTCAGACTTATAGACCAACATTTGGTAATGGTTTGGGCTGATTTACATCTATTTTTGGCTATATTTAGAACAATATTTTGGTGAAATAATTTCTTTTCAGACATGTAATGCTCCAAATGCGCCTAAAATATCCTCATTAATTATTAGAATATGCATGAAATTAAATTTGGGTTTCAGATTGACAATATTATGATATACTTGACATTTTCCACCTGAGGGGTGACATGGGCACCCCTCACACCCCAGAAATTGAAATTTTTAATGTGGCCCTCGAGTTGGCCAGCCTAATACAAATTCATTCTTTGATATAAACTGAGTTTCATGTAAAAACTTCAGCCAGATTGATCAACTTTAAGGGGTGGTTTGGGCTGATCTGGCATTTGATGCATCCCTCGCCAATTACACTCCCTGAACCTGCACTTTGGGCTACATATGTATTTCTAAAGGAACACACTACTAAAATCCATTTCAGGGGCGACTCCTGTGTGAATCAATATGGTTTTCAACCTTAAATCTACCTTAATAGAGAATATATCAGCATTTCCTGATACAGCCATCTGAGGCTTTATTTTCGCCTTCCTGGACCCAATATGACACATATGACATAACTGGTATACCAGATGTAATCTTAAAACCTATGCAGTTAGATTTAGTATGTGGCAAGTGATTCTTAGGCCAAATTTCAGACTTATAGACTAACATTTGGTAATGGTTTGGGCTGATTTACATCTATTTTTGGCTATATTTAGAACAATATTTTGGTGAAATAATTTCTTTTCAGACATGTAATGCTCCAAATGCGCCTAAAATATCCTCATTAATTATTAGAATATGCATGAAATTAAATTTGGGCTTCAGATTGACAATATTATGATATACTTGACATTTTCCACCTGAGGGGTGACATGGGCACCCCTCACACCCCAGAAATTGAAATTTTTAATGTGGCCCTCGAGTTGACCAGCCTAATACAAATTCATTCTTTGATATAAACTGAGTTTCCTGTAAAAATTTCAGCCAGATTGACCAACTTTAAGGGGTGGTTTGGGCTGATCTGGCATTTGATGCATCCCTCGCCAACTACACTCCCTGAACCTGCACTTTGGGCTACATATGTATTTCTAAAGGAACACACTACTAAAATCCATTTCGGGGGCGACTCCTGTATGAATCAATATGGTTTCCAACCTTAAATCTACCTGAATTGAGAATATATCAGCATTTCCTGATACAGCCATCTGAGGCTGTATTTTCGCCTTCCTGGACCCAATATGACACATATGACATAACTGGTATACCAGATGTAATCTTAAAACCTATGCAGTCAGATTTAGTATGTGGCAAGTGATTCTTAGGCCAAATTTCAGACTTATAGACCAACATTTGGTAATGGTTTGGGCTGATTTACATCTATTTTTGGCTATATTTAGAACAATATTTTGGTGAAATAATTTCTTTTCAGACATGTAATGCTCCAAATGCGCCTAAAATATCCTCATTAATTATTAGAATATGCATGAAATTAAATTTGGGTTTCAGATTGACAATATTATGATATACTTGACATTTTCCACCTGAGGGGTGACATGGGCACCCCTCACACCCCAGAAATTGAAATTTGTAATGTGGCCCTCGAGTTGGCCAGCCTAATACAAATTCATTCTTTGATATAAACTGAGTTTCATGTAAAAACTTCAGCCAGATTGATCAACTTTAAGGGGTGGTTTGGGCTGATCTGGCATTTGATGCATCCCTCGCCAACTACACTCCCTGAACCTGCACTTTGGGCTACATATGTATTTCTAAAGGAACACACTACTAAAATCCATTTCAGGGGCGACTCCTGTGTGAATCAATATGGTTTTCAACCTTAAATCTACCTTAATTGAGAATATATCAGCATTTCCTGATACAGCCATCTGAGGCTGTATTTTCGCCTTCCTGGACCCAATATGACACATATGACATAACTGGTATACCAGATGTAATCTTAAAACCTATGCAGTCAGATTTAGTATGTGGCAAGTGATTCTTAGGCCAAATTTCAGACTTATAGACCAACATTTGGTAATGGTTTGGGCTGATTTACATCTATTTTTGGCTATATTTAGAACAATATTTTGGTGAAATAATTTCTTTTCAGACATGTAATGCTCCAAATGCGCCTAAAATATCCTCATTAATTATTAGAATATGCATGAAATTAAATTTGGGCTTCAGATTGACAATATTATGATATACTTGACATTTTCCACCTGAGGGGTGACATGGGCACCCCTCACACCCCAGAAATTGAAATTTTTAATGTGGCCCTCGAGTTGGCCAGCCTAATACAAATTCATTCTTTGATATAAACTGAGTTTCCTGTAAAAATTTCAGCCAGATTGACCAACTTTAAGGGGTGGTTTGGGCTGATCTGGCATTTGATGCATCCCTCGCCAACTACACTCCCTGAACCTGCACTTTGGGCTACATATATATTTCTAAAGGAACACACTACTAAAATCCATTTCAGGGGCGACTCCTGTATGAATCAATATGGTTTCCAACCTTAAATCTACCTTAATTGAGAATATATCAGCATTTCCTGATACAGCCATCTGAGGCTGTATTTTCGCCTTCCTGGACCCAATATGGCACATATGACATAACTGGTATACCAGATGTAATCTTAAAACCTATGCAGTCAGATTTAGTATGTGGCAAGTGATTCTTAGGCCAAATTTCAGACTTATAGACCAACATTTGGTAATGGTTTGGGCTGATTTACATCTATTTTTGGCTATATTTAGAACAATATTTTGGTGAAATAATTTCTTTTCAGACATGTAATGCTCCAAATGCGCCTAAAATATCCTCATTAATTATTAGAATATGCATGAAATTAAATTTGGGCTTCAGATTGACAATATTATGATATACTTGACATTTTCCACCTGAGGGGTGACATGGGCACCCCTCACACCCCAGAAATTGAAATTTTTAATGTGGCCCTCGAGTTGGCCAGCCTAATACAAATTCATTCTTTGATATAAACTGAGTTTCCTGTAAAAATTTCAGCCAGATTGACCAACTTTAAGGGGTGGTTTGGGCTGATCTGGCATTTGATGCATCCCTCGCCAACTACACTCCCTGAACCTGCACTTTGGGCTACATATGTATTTCTAAAGAAACAGACTACTAAAATCCATTTCAGGGGCGACTCCTGTATGAATCAATATGGTTTCCAACCTTAAATCTACCTTAATTGAGAATATATCAGCATTTCCTGATACAGCCATCTGAGGCTGTATTTTCGCCTTCCTGGACCCAATATGACACATATGACATAACTGGTATACCAGATGTAATCTTAAAACCTATGCAGTCAGATTTAGTATGTGGCAAGTGATGCTTAGGCCAAATTTCAGACTTATAGACCAACATTTGGTAATGGTTTGGGCTGATTTACATCTATTTTTGGCTATATTTAGAACAATATTTTGGTGAAATAATTTCTTTTCAGACATGTAATGCTCCAAATGCGCCTAAAATATCCTCATTAATTATTAGAATATGCATGAAATTAAATTTGGGTTTCAGATTGACAATATTATGATATACTTGACATTTTCCACCTGAGGGGTGACATGGGCACCCCTCACACCCCAGAAATTGAAATTTTTAATGTGGCCCTCGAGTTGGCCAGCCTAATACAAATTCATTCTTTGATATAAACTGAGTTTCATGTAAAAACTTCAGCCAGATTGATCAACTTTAAGGGGTGGTTTGGGCTGATCTGGCATTTGATGCATCCCTCGCCAACTACACTCCCTGAACCTGCACTTTGGGCTACATATGTATTTCTAAAGGAACACACTACTAAAATCCATTTCAGGGGCGACTCCTGTGTGAATCAATATGGTTTTCAACCTTAAATCTACCTTAATAGAGAATATATCAGCATTTCCTGATACAGCCATCTGAGGCTTTATTTTCGCCTTCCTGGACCCAATATGACACATATGACATAACTGGTATACCAGATGTAATCTTAAAACCTATGCAGTTAGATTTAGTATGTGGCAAGTGATTCTTAGGCCAAATTTCAGACTTATAGACTAACATTTGGTAATGGTTTGGGCTGATTTACATCTATTTTTGGCTATATTTAGAACAATATTTTGGTGAAATAATTTCTTTTCAGACATGTAATGCTCCAAATGCGCCTAAAATATCCTCATTAATTATTAGAATATGCATGAAATTAAATTTGGGCTTCAGATTGACAATATTATGATATACTTGACATTTTCCACCTGAGGGGTGACATGGGCACCCCTCACACCCCAGAAATTGAAATTTTTAATGTGGCCCTCGAGTTGACCAGCCTAATACAAATTCATTCTTTGATATAAACTGAGTTTCCTGTAAAAATTTCAGCCAGATTGACCAACTTTAAGGGGTGGTTTGGGCTGATCTGGCATTTGATGCATCCCTCGCCAACTACACTCCCTGAACCTGCACTTTGGGCTACATATGTATTTCTAAAGGAACACACTACTAAAATCCATTTCGGGGGCGACTCCTGTATGAATCAATATGGTTTCCAACCTTAAATCTACCTGAATTGAGAATATATCAGCATTTCCTGATACAGCCATCTGAGGCTGTATTTTCGCCTTCCTGGACCCAATATGACACATATGACATAACTGGTATACCAGATGTAATCTTAAAACCTATGCAGTCAGATTTAGTATGTGGCAAGTGATTCTTAGGCCAAATTTCAGACTTATAGACCAACATTTGGTAATGGTTTGGGCTGATTTACATCTATTTTTGGCTATATTTAGAACAATATTTTGGTGAAATAATTTCTTTTCAGACATGTAATGCTCCAAATGCGCCTAAAATATCCTCATTAATTATTAGAATATGCATGAAATTAAATTTGGGTTTCAGATTGACAATATTATGATATACTTGACATTTTCCACCTGAGGGGTGACATGGGCACCCCTCACACCCCAGAAATTGAAATTTGTAATGTGGCCCTCGAGTTGGCCAGCCTAATACAAATTCATTCTTTGATATAAACTGAGTTTCATGTAAAAACTTCCGCCAGATTGATCAACTTTAAGGGGTGGTTTGGGCTGATCTGGCATTTGATGCATCCCTCGCCAACTACACTCCCTGAACCTGCACTTTGGGCTACATATGTATTTCTAAAGGAACACACTACTAAAATCCATTTCAGGGGCGACTCCTGTGTGAATCAATATGGTTTTCAACCTTAAATCTACCTTAATTGAGAATATATCAGCATTTCCTGATACAGCCATCTGAGGCTGTATTTTCGCCTTCCTGGACCCAATATGACACATATGACATAACTGGTATACCAGATGTAATCTTAAAACCTATGCAGTCAGATTTAGTATGTGGCAAGTGATTCTTAGGCCAAATTTCAGACTTATAGACCAACATTTGGTAATGGTTTGGGCTGATTTACATCTATTTTTGGCTATATTTAGAACAATATTTTGGTGAAATAATTTCTTTTCAGACATGTAATGCTCCAAATGCGCCTAAAATATCCTCATTAATTATTAGAATATGCATGAAATTAAATTTGGGCTTCAGATTGACAATATTATGATATACTTGACATTTTCCACCTGAGGGGTGACATGGGCACCCCTCACACCCCAGAAATTGAAATTTTTAATGTGGCCCTCGAGTTGGCCAGCCTAATACAAATTCATTCTTTGATATAAACTGAGTTTCCTGTAAAAATTTCAGCCAGATTGACCAACTTTAAGGGGTGGTTTGGGCTGATCTGGCATTTGATGCATCCCTCGCCAACTACACTCCCTGAACCTGCACTTTGGGCTACATATATATTTCTAAAGGAACACACTACTAAAATCCATTTCAGGGGCGACTCCTGTATGAATCAATATGGTTTCCAACCTTAAATCTACCTTAATTGAGAATATATCAGCATTTCCTGATACAGCCATCTGAGGCTGTATTTTCGCCTTCCTGGACCCAATATGGCACATATGACATAACTGGTATACCAGATGTAATCTTAAAACCTATGCAGTCAGATTTAGTATGTGGCAAGTGATTCTTAGGCCAAATTTCAGACTTATAGACCAACATTTGGTAATGGTTTGGGCTGATTTACATCTATTTTTGGCTATATTTAGAACAATATTTTGGTGAAATAATTTCTTTTCAGACATGTAATGCTCCAAATGCGCCTAAAATATCCTCATTAATTATTAGAATATGCATGAAATTAAATTTGGGCTTCAGATTGACAATATTATGATATACTTGACATTTTCCACCTGAGGGGTGACATGGGCACCCCTCACACCCCAGAAATTGAAATTTTTAATGTGGCCCTCGAGTTGGCCAGCCTAATACAAATTCATTCTTTGATATAAACTGAGTTTCCTGTAAAAATTTCAGCCAGATTGACCAACTTTAAGGGGTGGTTTGGGCTGATCTGGCATTTGATGCATCCCTCGCCAACTACACTCCCTGAACCTGCACTTTGGGCTACATATGTATTTCTAAAGAAACAGACTACTAAAATCCATTTCAGGGGCGACTCCTGTATGAATCAATATGGTTTCCAACCTTAAATCTACCTTAATTGAGAATATATCAGCATTTCCTGATACAGCCATCTGAGGCTGTATTTTCGCCTTCCTGGACCCAATATGACACATATGACATAACTGGTATACCAGATGTAATCTTAAAACCTATGCAGTCAGATTTAGTATGTGGCAAGTGATGCTTAGGCCAAATTTCAGACTTATAGACCAACATTTGGTAATGGTTTGGGCTGATTTACATCTATTTTTGGCTATATTTAGAACAATATTTTGGTGAAATAATTTCTTTTCAGACATGTAATGCTCCAAATGCGCCTAAAATATCCTCATTAATTATTAGAATATGCATGAAATTAAATTTGGGTTTCAGATTGACAATATTATGATATACTTGACATTTTCCACCTGAGGGGTGACATGGGCACCCCTCACACCCCAGAAATTGAAATTTTTAATGTGGCCCTCGAGTTGGCCAGCCTAATACAAATTCATTCTTTGATATAAACTGAGTTTCATGTAAAAACTTCAGCCAGATTGATCAACTTTAAGGGGTGGTTTGGGCTGATCTGGCATTTGATGCATCCCTCGCCAATTACACTCCCTGAACCTGCACTTTGGGCTACATATGTATTTCTAAAGGAACACACTACTAAAATCCATTTCAGGGGCGACTCCTGTGTGAATCAATATGGTTTTCAACCTTAAATCTACCTTAATAGAGAATATATCAGCATTTCCTGATACAGCCATCTGAGGCTGTATTTTCGCCTTCCTGGACCCAATATGACACATATGACATAACTGGTATACCAGATGTAATCTTAAAACCTATGCAGTTAGATTTAGTATGTGGCAAGTGATTCTTAGGCCAAATTTCAGACTTATAGACTAACATTTGGTAATGGTTTGGGCTGATTTACATCTATTTTTGGCTATATTTAGAACAATATTTTGGTGAAATAATTTCTTTTCAGACATGTAATGCTCCAAATGCGCCTAAAATATCCTCATTAATTATTAGAATATGCATGAAATTAAATTTGGGTTTCAGATTGACAATATTATGATATACTTGACATTTTCCACCTGAGGGGTGACATGGGCACCCCTCACACCCCAGAAATTGAAATTTTTAATGTGGCCCTCGAGTTGGCCAGCCTAATACAAATTCATTCTTTGATATAAACTGAGTTTCATGTAAAAACTTCAGCCAGATTGATCAACTTTAAGGGGTGGTTTGGGCTGATCTGGCATTTGATGCATCCCTCGCCAATTACACTCCCTGAACCTGCACTTTGGGCTACATATGTATTTCTAAAGGAACACACTACTAAAATCCATTTCAGGGGCGACTCCTGTGTGAATCAATATGGTTTTCAACCTTAAATCTACCTTAATAGAGAATATATCAGCATTTCCTGATACAGCCATCTGAGGCTGTATTTTCGCCTTCCTGGACCCAATATGACACATATGACATAACTGGTATACCAGATGTAATCTTAAAACCTATGCAGTTAGATTTAGTATGTGGCAAGTGATTCTTAGGCCAAATTTCAGACTTATAGACTAACATTTGGTAATGGTTTGGGCTGATTTACATCTATTTTTGGCTATATTTAGAACAATATTTTGGTGAAATAATTTCTTTTCAGACATGTAATGCTCCAAATGCGCCTAAAATATCCTCATTAATTATTAGAATATGCATGAAATTAAATTTGGGCTTCAGATTGACAATATTATGATATACTTGACATTTTCCACCTGAGGGGTGACATGGGCACCCCTCACACCCCAGAAATTGAAATTTTTAATGTGGCCCTCGAGTTGACCAGCCTAATACAAATTCATTCTTTGATATAAACTGAGTTTCCTGTAAAAATTTCAGCCAGATTGACCAACTTTAAGGGGTGGTTTGGGCTGATCTGGCATTTGATGCATCCCTCGCCAACTACACTCCCTGAACCTGCACTTTGGGCTACATATGTATTTCTAAAGGAACACACTACTAAAATCCATTTCGGGGGCGACTCCTGTATGAATCAATATGGTTTCCAACCTTAAATCTACCTGAATTGAGAATATATCAGCATTTCCTGAGACAGCCATCTGAGGCTGTATTTTCGCCTTCCTGGACCCAATATGACACATATGACATAACTGGTATACCAGATGTAATCTTAAAACCTATGCAGTCAGATTTAGTATGTGGCAAGTGATTCTTAGGCCAAATTTCAGACTTATAGACCAACATTTGGTAATGGTTTGGGCTGATTTACATCTATTTTTGGATATATTTAGAACAATATTTTGGTGAAATAATTTCTTTTCAGACATGTAATGCTCCAAATGCGCCTAAAATATCCTCATTAATTATTAGAATATGCATGAAATTAAATTTGGGCTTCAGATTGACAATATTATGATATACTTGACATTTTCCACCTGAGGGGTGACATGGGCACCCCTCACACCCCGGAAATTGAAATTTTTAATGTGGCCCTCGAGTTGGCCAGCCTAATACAAATTCATTCTTTGATATAAACTGAGTTTCCTGTAAAAATTTCAGCCAGATTGACCAACTTAGGGGTGGTTTGGGCTGATCTGGTATTTGATGCATCCCTCGCCAACTACACTCCCTGAACCTGCACTTTGGGCTACATATGTATTTCTAAAGGAACACACTACTAAAATCCATTTCAGGGGCGACTCCTGTGTGAATCAATATGGTTTTCAACCTTAAATCTACCTTAATTGAGAATATATCAGCATTTCCTGATACAGCCATCTGAGGCTGTATTTTCGCCTTCCTGGACCCAATATGACACATATGACATAACTGGTATACCAGATGTAATCTTAAAACCTATGCAGTTAGATTTAGTATGTGGCAAGTGATTCTTAGGCCAAATTTCAGACTTATAGACCAACATTTGGTAATGGTTTGGGCTGATTTACATCTATTTTTGGCTATATTTAGAACAATATTTTGGTGAAATAATTTCTTTTCAGACATGTAATGCTCCAAATGCGCCTAAAATATCCTCATTAATTATTAGAATATGCATGAAATTAAATTTGGGTTTCAGATTGACAATATTATGATATACTTGACATTTTCCACCTGAGGGGTGACATGGGCACCCCTCACACCCCAGAAATTGAAATTTGTAATGTGGCCCTCGAGTTGGCCAGCCTAATACAAATTCATTCTTTGATATAAACTGAGTTTCATGTAAAAACTTCAGCCAGATTGATCAACTTTAAGGGGTGGTTTGGGCTGATCTGGCATTTGATGCATCCCTCGCCAACTACACTCCCTGAACCTGCACTTTGGGCTACATATGTATTTCTAAAGGAACACACTACTAAAATCCATTTCAGGGGCGACTCCTGTGTGAATCAATATGGTTTTCAACCTTAAATCTACCTTAATTGAGAATATATCAGCATTTCCTGATACAGCCATCTGAGGCTGTATTTTCGCCTTCCTGGACCCAATATGACACATATGACATAACTGGTATACCAGATGTAATCTTAAAACCTATGCAGTCAGATTTAGTATGTGGCAAGTGATTCTTAGGCCAAATTTCAGACTTATAGACCAACATTTGGTAATGGTTTGGGCTGATTTACATCTATTTTTGGCTATATTTAGAACAATATTTTGGTGAAATAATTTCTTTTCAGACATGTAATGCTCCAAATGCGCCTAAAATATCCTCATTAATTATTAGAATATGCATGAAATTAAATTTGGGCTTCAGATTGACAATATTATGATATACTTGACATTTTCCACCTGAGGGGTGACATGGGCACCCCTCACACCCCAGAAATTGAAATTTTTAATGTGGCCCTCGAGTTGGCCAGCCTAATACAAATTCATTCTTTGATATAAACTGAGTTTCATGTAAAAATTTCAGCCAGATTGACCAACTTTAAGGGGTGGTTTGGGCTGATCTGGCATTTGATGCATCCCTCGCCAACTACACTCCCTGAACCTGCACTTTGGGCTACATATGTATTTCTAAAGGAACACACTACTAAAATCCATTTCAGGGGCGACTCCTGTATGAATCAATATGGTTTCCAACCTTAAATCTACCTTAATTGAGAATATATCAGCATTTCCTGATACAGCCATCTGAGGCTGTATTTTCGCCTTCCTGGACCCAATATGACACATATGACATAACTGGTATACCAGATGTAATCTTAAAACCTATGCAGTCAGATTTAGTATGTGGCAAGTGATTCTTAGGCCAAATTTCAGACTTATAGACCAACATTTGGTAATGGTTTGGGCTGATTTACATCTATTTTTGGCTATATTTAGAACAATATTTTGGTGAAATAATTTCTTTTCAGACATGTAATGCTCCAAATGCGCCTAAAATATCCTCATTAATTATTAGAATATGCATGAAATTAAATTTGGGCTTCAGATTGACAATATTATGATATACTTGACATTTTCCACCTGAGGGGTGACATGGGCACCCCTCACACCCCAGAAATTGAAATTTTTAATGTGGCCCTCGAGTTGGCCAGCCTAATACAAATTCATTCTTTGATATAAACTGAGTTTCCTGTAAAAATTTCAGCCAGATTGACCAACTTTAAGGGGTGGTTTGGGCTGATCTGGCATTTGATGCATCCCTCGCCAACTACACTCCCTGAACCTGCACTTTGGGCTACATATGTATTTCTAAAGAAACAGACTACTAAAATCCATTTCAGGGGCGACTCCTGTATGAATCAATATGGTTTCCAACCTTAAATCTACCTTAATTGAGAATATATCAGCATTTCCTGATACAGCCATCTGAGGCTGTATTTTCGCCTTCCTGGACCCAATATGACACATATGACATAACTGGTATACCAGATGTAATCTTAAAACCTATGCAGTCAGATTTAGTATGTGGCAAGTGATGCTTAGGCCAAATTTCAGACTTATAGACCAACATTTGGTAATGGTTTGGGCTGATTTACATCTATTTTTGGCTATATTTAGAACAATATTTTGGTGAAATAATTTCTTTTCAGACATGTAATGCTCCAAATGCGCCTAAAATATCCTCATTAATTATTAGAATATGCATGAAATTAAATTTGGGTTTCAGATTGACAATATTATGATATACTTGACATTTTCCACCTGAGGGGTGACATGGGCACCCCTCACACCCCAGAAATTGAAATTTTTAATGTGGCCCTCGAGTTGGCCAGCCTAATACAAATTCATTCTTTGATATAAACTGAGTTTCATGTAAAAACTTCAGCCAGATTGATCAACTTTAAGGGGTGGTTTGGGCTGATCTGGCATTTGATGCATCCCTCGCCAATTACACTCCCTGAACCTGCACTTTGGGCTACATATGTATTTCTAAAGGAACACACTACTAAAATCCATTTCAGGGGCGACTCCTGTGTGAATCAATATGGTTTTCAACCTTAAATCTACCTTAATAGAGAATATATCAGCATTTCCTGATACAGCCATCTGAGGCTGTATTTTCGCCTTCCTGGACCCAATATGACACATATGACATAACTGGTATACCAGATGTAATCTTAAATCCTATGCAGTCAGATTTAGTATGTGGCAAGTGATTCTTAGGCCAAATTTCAGACTTATAGACCAACATTTGGTAATGGTTTGGGCTGATTTACATCTATTTTTGGCTATATTTAGAACAATATTTTGGTGAAATAATTTCTTTTCAGACATGTAATGCTCCAAATGCGCCTAAAATATCCTCATTAATTATTAGAATATGCATGAAATTAAATTTGGGCTTCAGATTGACAATATTATGATATACTTGACATTTTCCACCTGAGGGGTGACATAGGCACCCCTCACACCCCAGAAATTGAAATTTTTAATGTGGCCCTCGAGTTGGCCAGCCTAATACAAATTCATTCTTTGATATAAACTGAGTTTCCTGTAAAAATTTCAGCCAGATTGACCAACTTTAAGGGGTGGTTTGGGCTGATCTGGCATTTGATGCATCCCTCGCCAACTACACTCCCTGAACCTGCACTTTGGGCTACATATGTATTTCTAAAGGAACACACTACTAAAATCCATTTCAGGGGCGACTCCTGTGTGAATCAATATGGTTTTCAACCTTAAATCTACCTTAATTGAGAATATATCAGCATTTCCTGATACAGCCATCTGAGGCTGTATTTTCGCCTTCCTGGACCCAATATGACACATATGACATAACTGGTATACCAGATGTAATCTTAAAACCTATGCAGTCAGATTTAGTATGTGGCAAGTGATTCTTAGGCCAAATTTCAGACTTATAGACCAACATTTGGTAATGGTTTGGGCTGATTTACATCTATTTTTGGCTATATTTAGAACAATATTTTGGTGAAATAATTTCTTTTCAGACATGTAATGCTCCAAATGCGCCTAAAATATCCTCATTAATTATTAGAATATGCATGAAATTAAATTTGGGCTTCAGATTGACAATATTATGATATACTTGACATTTTCCACCTGAGGGGTGACATGGGCACCCCTCACACCCCAGAAATTGAAATTTTTAATGTGGCCCTCGAGTTGACCAGCCTAATACAAATTCATTCTTTGATATAAACTGAGTTTCCTGTAAAAATTTCAGCCAGATTGACCAACTTTAAGGGGTGGTTTGGGCTGATCTGGCATTTGATGCATCCCTCGCCAACTACACTCCCTGAACCTGCACTTTGGGCTACATATGTATTTCTAAAGGAACACACTACTAAAATCCATTTCGGGGGCGACTCCTGTATGAATCAATATGGTTTCCAACCTTAAATCTACCTGAATTGAGAATATATCAGCATTTCCTGATACAGCCATCTGAGGCTGTATTTTCGCCTTCCTGGACCCAATATGACACATATGACATAACTGGTATACCAGATGTAATCTTAAAACCTATGCAGTCAGATTTAGTATGTGGCAAGTGATTCTTAGGCCAAATTTCAGACTTATAGACCAACATTTGGTAATGGTTTGGGCTGATTTACATCTATTTTTGGATATATTTAGAACAATATTTTGGTGAAATAATTTCTTTTCAGACATGTAATGCTCCAAATGCGCCTAAAATATCCTCATTAATTATTAGAATATGCATGAAATTAAATTTGGGCTTCAGATTGACAATATTATGATATACTTGACATTTTCCACCTGAGGGGTGACATGGGCACCCCTCACACCCCGGAAATTGAAATTTTTAATGTGGCCCTCGAGTTGGCCAGCCTAATACAAATTCATTCTTTGATATAAACTGAGTTTCCTGTAAAAATTTCAGCCAGATTGACCAACTTAGGGGTGGTTTGGGCTGATCTGGTATTTGATGCATCCCTCGCCAACTACACTCCCTGAACCTGCACTTTGGGCTACATATGTATTTCTAAAGGAACACACTACTAAAATCCATTTCAGGGGCGACTCCTGTGTGAATCAATATGGTTTTCAACCTTAAATCTACCTTAATTGAGAATATATCAGCATTTCCTGATACAGCCATCTGAGGCTGTATTTTCGCCTTCCTGGACCCAATATGACACATATGACATAACTGGTATACCAGATGTAATCTTAAAACCTATGCAGTTAGATTTAGTATGTGGCAAGTGATTCTTAGGCCAAATTTCAGACTTATAGACCAACATTTGGTAATGGTTTGGGCTGATTTACATCTATTTTTGGCTATATTTAGAACAATATTTTGGTGAAATAATTTCTTTTCAGACATGTAATGCTCCAAATGCGCCTAAAATATCCTCATTAATTATTAGAATATGCATGAAATTAAATTTGGGTTTCAGATTGACAATATTATGATATACTTGACATTTTCCACCTGAGGGGTGACATGGGCACCCCTCACACCCCAGAAATTGAAATTTGTAATGTGGCCCTCGAGTTGGCCAGCCTAATACAAATTCATTCTTTGATATAAACTGAGTTTCATGTAAAAACTTCAGCCAGATTGATCAACTTTAAGGGGTGGTTTGGGCTGATCTGGCATTTGATGCATCCCTCGCCAACTACACTCCCTGAACCTGCACTTTGGGCTACATATGTATTTCTAAAGGAACACACTACTAAAATCCATTTCAGGGGCGACTCCTGTGTGAATCAATATGGTTTTCAACCTTAAATCTACCTTAATTGAGAATATATCAGCATTTCCTGATACAGCCATCTGAGGCTGTATTTTCGCCTTCCTGGACCCAATATGACACATATGACATAACTGGTATACCAGATGTAATCTTAAAACCTATGCAGTCAGATTTAGTATGTGGCAAGTGATTCTTAGGCCAAATTTCAGACTTATAGACCAACATTTGGTAATGGTTTGGGCTGATTTACATCTATTTTTGGCTATATTTAGAACAATATTTTGGTGAAATAATTTCTTTTCAGACATGTAATGCTCCAAATGCGCCTAAAATATCCTCATTAATTATTAGAATATGCATGAAATTAAATTTGGGCTTCAGATTGACAATATTATGATATACTTGACATTTTCCACCTGAGGGGTGACATGGGCACCCCTCACACCCCAGAAATTGAAATTTTTAATGTGGCCCTCGAGTTGGCCAGCCTAATACAAATTCATTCTTTGATATAAACTGAGTTTCATGTAAAAACTTCAGCCAGATTGATCAACTTTAAGGGGTGGTTTGGGCTGATCTGGCATTTGATGCATCCCTCGCCAATTACACTCCCTGAACCTGCACTTTGGGCTACATATGTATTTCTAAAGGAACACACTACTAAAATCCATTTCAGGGGCGACTCCTGTGTGAATCAATATGGTTTTCAACCTTAAATCTACCTTAATAGAGAATATATCAGCATTTCCTGATACAGCCATCTGAGGCTGTATTTTCGCCTTCCTGGACCCAATATGACACATATGACATAACTGGTATACCAGATGTAATCTTAAATCCTATGCAGTCAGATTTAGTATGTGGCAAGTGATTCTTAGGCCAAATTTCAGACTTATAGACCAACATTTGGTAATGGTTTGGGCTGATTTACATCTATTTTTGGCTATATTTAGAACAATATTTTGGTGAAATAATTTCTTTTCAGACATGTAATGCTCCAAATGCGCCTAAAATATCCTCATTAATTATTAGAATATGCATGAAATTAAATTTGGGTTTCAGATTGACAATATTATGATATACTTGACATTTTCCACCTGAGGGGTGACATGGGCACCCCTCACACCCCAGAAATTGAAATTTGTAATGTGGCCCTCGAGTTGGCCAGCCTAATACAAATTCATTCTTTGATATAAACTGAGTTTCATGTAAAAACTTCAGCCAGATTGATCAACTTTAAGGGGTGGTTTGGGCTGATCTGGCATTTGATGCATCCCTCGCCAACTACACTCCCTGAACCTGCACTTTGGGCTACATATGTATTTCTAAAGGAACACACTACTAAAATCCATTTCAGGGGCGACTCCTGTGTGAATCAATATGGTTTTCAACCTTAAATCTACCTTAATTGAGAATATATCAGCATTTCCTGATACAGCCATCTGAGGCTGTATTTTCGCCTTCCTGGACCCAATATGACACATATGACATAACTGGTATACCAGATGTAATCTTAAAACCTATGCAGTCAGATTTAGTATGTGGCAAGTGATTCTTAGGCCAAATTTCAGACTTATAGACCAACATTTGGTAATGGTTTGGGCTGATTTACATCTATTTTTGGCTATATTTAGAACAATATTTTGGTGAAATAATTTCTTTTCAGACATGTAATGCTCCAAATGCGCCTAAAATATCCTCATTAATTATTAGAATATGCATGAAATTAAATTTGGGCTTCAGATTGACAATATTATGATATACTTGACATTTTCCACCTGAGGGGTGACATGGGCACCCCTCACACCCCAGAAATTGAAATTTTTAATGTGGCCCTCGAGTTGGCCAGCCTAATACAAATTCATTCTTTGATATAAACTGAGTTTCATGTAAAAACTTCAGCCAGATTGATCAACTTTAAGGGGTGGTTTGGGCTGATCTGGCATTTGATGCATCCCTCGCCAATTACACTCCCTGAACCTGCACTTTGGGCTACATATGTATTTCTAAAGGAACACACTACTAAAATCCATTTCAGGGGCGACTCCTGTGTGAATCAATATGGTTTTCAACCTTAAATCTACCTTAATAGAGAATATATCAGCATTTCCTGATACAGCCATCTGAGGCTGTATTTTCGCCTTCCTGGACCCAATATGACACATATGACATAACTGGTATACCAGATGTAATCTTAAATCCTATGCAGTCAGATTTAGTATGTGGCAAGTGATTCTTAGGCCAAATTTCAGACTTATAGACCAACATTTGGTAATGGTTTGGGCTGATTTACATCTATTTTTGGCTATATTTAGAACAATATTTTGGTGAAATAATTTCTTTTCAGACATGTAATGCTCCAAATGCGCCTAAAATATCCTCATTAATTATTAGAATATGCATGAAATTAAATTTGGGCTTCAGATTGACAATATTATGATATACTTGACATTTTCCACCTGAGGGGTGACATGGGCACCCCTCACACCCCAGAAATTGAAATTTTTAATGTGGCCCTCGAGTTGGCCAGCCTAATACAAATTCATTCTTTGATATAAACTGAGTTTCCTGTAAAAATTTCAGCCAGATTGACCAACTTTAAGGGGTGGTTTGGGCTGATCTGGCATTTGATGCATCCCTCGCCAACTACACTCCCTGAACCTGCACTTTGGGCTACATATGTATTTCTAAAGGAACACACTACTAAAATCCATTTCAGGGGCGACTCCTGTGTGAATCAATATGGTTTTCAACCTTAAATCTACCTTAATTGAGAATATATCAGCATTTCCTGATACAGCCATCTGAGGCTGTATTTTCGCCTTCCTGGACCCAATATGACACATATGACATAACTGGTATACCAGATGTAATCTTAAAACCTATGCAGTCAGATTTAGTATGTGGCAAGTGATTCTTAGGCCAAATTTCAGACTTATAGACCAACATTTGGTAATGGTTTGGGCTGATTTACATCTATTTTTGGCTATATTTAGAACAATATTTTGGTGAAATAATTTCTTTTCAGACATGTAATGCTCCAAATGCGCCTAAAATATCCTCATTAATTATTAGAATATGCATGAAATTAAATTTGGACTTCAGATTGACAATATTATGATATACTTGACATTTTCCACCTGAGGGGTGACATGGGCACCCCTCACACCCCAGAAATTGAAATTTTTAATGTGGCCCTCGAGTTGGCCAGCCTAATACAAATTCATTCTTTGATATAAACTGAGTTTCCTGTAAAAACTTCAGCCAGATTGACCAACTTTAAGGGGTGGTTTGGGCTGATCTGGCATTTGATGCATCCCTCGCCAACTACACTCCCTGAACCTGCACTTTGGGCTACATATGTATTTCTAAAGGAACACACTACTAAAATCCATTTCAGGGGCGACTCCTGTGTGAATCAATATGGTTTTCAACCTTAAATCTACCTTAATTGAGAATATATCAGCATTTCCTGATACAGCCATCTGAGGCTGTATTTTCGCCTTCCTGGACCCAATATGACACATATGACATAACTGGTATACCAGATGTAATCTTAAAACCTATGCAGTTAGATTTAGTATGTGGCAAGTGATTCTTAGGCCAAATTTCAGACTTATAGACCAACATTTGGTAATGGTTTGGGCTGATTTACATCTATTTTTGGCTATATTTAGAACAATATTTTGGTGAAATAATTTCTTTTCAGACATGTAATGCTCCAAATGCGCCTAAAATATCCTCATTAATTATTAGAATATGCATGAAATTAAATTTGGGTTTCAGATTGACAATATTATGATATACTTGACATTTTCCACCTGAGGGGTGACATGGGCACCCCTCACACCCCGGAAATTGAAATTTTTAATGTGGCCCTCGAGTTGGCCAGCCTAATACAAATTCATTCTTTGATATAAACTGAGTTTCATGTAAAAACTTCAGGCAGATTGATCAACTTTAAGGGGTGGTTTGGGCTGATCTGGCATTTGATGCATCCTTCGCCAACTACACTCCCTGAACCTGCACTTTGGGCTACATATGTATTTCTAAAGGAACACACTACTAAAATCCATTTCAGGGGCGACTCCTGTGTGAATCAATATGGTTTTCAACCTTAAATCTACCTTAATTGAGAATATATCAGCATTTCCTGATACAGCCATCTGAGGCTGTATTTTCGCCTTCCTGGAACCAATATGACACATATGACTTAACTGGTATACCAGATGTAATCTTAAAACCTATGCAGTCAGATTTAGTATGTGGCAAGTGATTCTTAGGCCAAATTTCAGACTTATAGACCAACATTTGGTAATGGTTTGGGCTGATTTACATCTATTTTTGGCTATATTTAGAACAATATTTTGGTGAAATAATTTCTTTTCAGACATGTAATGCTCCAAATGCGCCTAAAATATCCTCATTAATTATTAGAATATGCATGAAATTAAATTTGGGTTTCAGATTGACAATATTATGATATACTTGACATTTTCCACCTGAGGGGTGACATGGGCACCCCTCACACCCCGGAAATTGAAATTTTTAATGTGGCCCTCGAGTTGGCCAGCCTAATACAAATTCATTCTTTGATATAAACTGAGTTTCATGTAAAAACTTCAGCCAGATTGATCAACTTTAAGGGGTGGTTTGGGCTGATCTGGCATTTGATGCATCCTTCGCCAACTACACTCCCTGAACCTGCACTTTGGGCTACATATGTATTTCTAAAGGAACACACTACTAAAATCCATTTCAGGGGCGACTCCTGTGTGAATCAATATGGTTTTCAACCTTAAATCTACCTTAATTGAGAATATATCAGCATTTCCTGATACAGCCATCTGAGGCTGTATTTTCGCCTTCCTGGACCCAATATGACACATATGACTTAACTGGTATACCAGATGTAATCTTAAAACCTATGCAGTCAGATTTAGTATGTGGCAAGTGATTCTTAGGCCAAATTTCAGACTTATAGACCAACATTTGGTAATGGTTTGGGCTGATTTACATCTATTTTTGGCTATATTTAGAACAATATTTTGGTGAAATAATTTCTTTTCAGACATGTAATGCTCCAAATGCGCCTAAAATATCCTCATTAATTATTAGAATATGCATGAAATTAAATTTGGGTTTCAGATTGACAATATTATGATATACTTGACATTTTCCACCTGAGGGGTGACATGGGCACCCCTCACACCCCGGAAATTGAAATTTTTAATGTGGCCCTCGAGTTGGCCAGCCTAATACAAATTCATTCTTTGATATAAACTGAGTTTCATGTAAAAACTTCAGCCAGATTGATCAACTTTAAGGGGTGGTTTGGGCTGATCTGGCATTTGATGCATCCTTCGCCAACTACACTCCCTGAACCTGCACTTTGGGCTACATATGTATTTCTAAAGGAACACACTACTAAAATCCATTTCAGGGGCGACTCCTGTGTGAATCAATATGGTTTTCAACCTTAAATCTACCTTAATTGAGAATATATCAGCATTTCCTGATACAGCCATCTGAGGCTGTATTTTCGCCTTCCTGGACCCAATATGACACATATGACTTAACTGGTATACCAGATGTAATCTTAAAACCTATGCAGTCAGATTTAGTATGTGGCAAGTGATTCTTAGGCCAAATTTCAGACTTATAGACCAACATTTGGTAATGGTTTGGGCTGATTTACATCTATTTTTGGCTATATTTAGAACAATATTTTGGTGAAATAATTTCTTTTCAGACATGTAATGCTCCAAATGCGCCTAAAATATCCTCATTAATTATTAGAATATGCATGAAATTAAATTTGGGTTTCAGATTGACAATATTATGATATACTTGACATTTTCCACCTGAGGGGTGACATGGGCACCCCTCACACCCCGGAAATTGAAATTTTTAATGTGGCCCTCGAGTTGGCCAGCCTAATACAAATTCATTCTTTGATATAAACTGAGTTTCCTGTAAAAATTTCAGCCAGATTGACCAACTTAGGGGTGGTTTGGGCTGATCTGGCATTTGATGCATCCCTCGCCAACTACACTCCCTGAACCTCCACTTTGGGCTACATATGTATTTCTAAAGGAACACACTACTAAAATCAATTTTAGGGGCGACTCCTGTGTGAATCAATATGGTTTTCAACCTTAAATCTACCTTAATTGAGAATATATCAGCATTTCCTGATACAGCCATCTGAGGCTGTATTTTCGCCTTCCTGGACCCAATATGACACATATGACATAACTGGTATACCAGATGTAATCTTAAAACCTATGCAGTTAGATTTAGTATGTGGCAAGTGATTCTTAGGCCAAATTTCAGACTTATAGACCAACATTTGGTAATGGTTTGGGCTGATTTACATCTATTTTTGGCTATATTTAGAACAATATTTTGGTGAAATAATTTCTTTTCAGACATGTAATGCTCCAAATGCGCCTAAAATATCCTCATTAATTATTAGAATATGCATGAAATTAAATTTGGGTTTCAGATTGACAATATTATGATATACTTGACATTTTCCACCTGAGGGGTGACATGGGCACCCCTCACACCCCGGAAATTGAAATTTTTAATGTGGCCCTCGAGTTGGCCAGCCTAATACAAATTCATTCTTTGATATAAACTGAGTTTCATGTAAAAACTTCAGCCAGATTGATCAACTTTAAGGGGTGGTTTGGGCTGATCTGGCATTTGATGCATCCTTCGCCAACTACACTCCCTGAACCTGCACTTTGGGCTACATATGTATTTCTAAAGGAACACACTACTAAAATCCATTTCAGGGGCGACTCCTGTGTGAATCAATATGGTTTTCAACCTTAAATCTACCTTAATTGAGAATATATCAGCATTTCCTGATACAGCCATCTGAGGCTGTATTTTCGCCTTCCTGGACCCAATATGACACATATGACTTAACTGGTATACCAGATGTAATCTTAAAACCTATGCAGTCAGATTTAGTATGTGGCAAGTGATTCTTAGGCCAAATTTCAGACTTATAGACCAACATTTGGTAATGGTTTGGGCTGATTTACATCTATTTTTGGCTATATTTAGAACAATATTTTGGTGAAATAATTTCTTTTCAGACATGTAATGCTCCAAATGCGCCTAAAATATCCTCATTAATTATTAGAATATGCATGAAATTAAATTTGGGTTTCAGATTGACAATATTATGATATACTTGACATTTTCCACCTGAGGGGTGACATGGGCACCCCTCACACCCCGGAAATTGAAATTTTTAATGTGGCCCTCGAGTTGGCCAGCCTAATACAAATTCATTCTTTGATATAAACTGAGTTTCCTGTAAAAATTTCAGCCAGATTGACCAACTTAGGGGTGGTTTGGGCTGATCTGGCATTTGATGCATCCCTCGCCAACTACACTCCCTGAACCTCCACTTTGGGCTACATATGTATTTCTAAAGGAACACACTACTAAAATCAATTTTAGGGGCGACTCCTGTGTGAATCAATATGGTTTTCAACCTTAAATCTACCTTAATTGAGAATATATCAGCATTTCCTGATACAGCCATCTGAGGCTGTATTTTCGCCTTCCTGGACCCAATATGACACATATGACATAACTGGTATACCAGATGTAATCTTAAAACCTATGCAGTTAGATTTAGTATGTGGCAAGTGATTCTTAGGCCAAATTTCAGACTTATAGACCAACATTTGGTAATGGTTTGGGCTGATTTACATCTATTTTTGGCTATATTTAGAACAATATTTTGGTGAAATAATTTCTTTTCAGACATGTAATGCTCCAAATGCGCCTAAAATATCCTCATTAATTATTAGAATATGCATGAAATTAAATTTGGGTTTCAGATTGACAATATTATGATATACTTGACATTTTCCACCTGAGGGGTGACATGGGCACCCCTCACACCCCGGAAATTGAAATTTTTAATGTGGCCCTCGAGTTGGCCAGCCTAATACAAATTCATTCTTTGATATAAACTGAGTTTCATGTAAAAACTTCAGCCAGATTGATCAACTTTAAGGGGTGGTTTGGGCTGATCTGGCATTTGATGCATCCTTCGCCAACTACACTCCCTGAACCTGCACTTTGGGCTACATATGTATTTCTAAAGGAACACACTACTAAAATCCATTTCAGGGGCGACTCCTGTGTGAATCAATATGGTTTTCAACCTTAAATCTACCTTAATTGAGAATATATCAGCATTTCCTGATACAGCCATCTGAGGCTGTATTTTCGCCTTCCTGGACCCAATATGACACATATGACTTAACTGGTATACCAGATGTAATCTTAAAACCTATGCAGTCAGATTTAGTATGTGGCAAGTGATTCTTAGGCCAAATTTCAGACTTATAGACCAACATTTGGTAATGGTTTGGGCTGATTTACATCTATTTTTGGCTATATTTAGAACAATATTTTGGTGAAATAATTTCTTTTCAGACATGTAATGCTCCAAATGCGCCTAAAATATCCTCATTAATTATTAGAATATGCATGAAATTAAATTTGGGCTTCAGATTGACAATATTATGATATACTTGACATTTTCCACCTGAGGGGTGACATGGGCACCCCTCACACCCCAGAAATTGAAATTTTTAATGTGGCCCTCGAGTTGGCCAGCCTAATACAAATTCATTCTGTGATATAAACTGCGTTTCCTGTAAAAATTTCAGCCAGATTGACCAACTTTAAGGGGTGGTTTGGGCTGATCTGGCATTTGATGCATCCCTCGCCAACTACACTCCCTGAACCTGCACTTTGGGCTACATATGTATTTCTAAAGGAACACACTACTAAAATCCATTTCGGGGGCGACTCCTGTATGAATCAATATGGTTTCCAACCTTAAATCTACCTTAATTGAGAATATATCAGCATTTCCTGATACAGCCATCTGAGGCTGTATTTTCGCCTTCCTGGACCCAATATGACACATATGACATAACTGGTATACCAGATGTAATCTTAAAACCTATGCAGTCAGATTTAGTATGTGGCAAGTGATTCTTAGGCCAAATTTCAGACTTATAGACCAACATTTGGTAATGGTTTGGGCTGATTTACATCTATTTTTGGATATATTTAGAACAATATTTTGGTGAAATAATTTCTTTTCAGACATGTAATGCTCCAAATGCGCCTAAAATATCCTCATTAATTATTAGAATATGCATGAAATTAAATTTGGGCTTCAGATTGACAATATTATGATATACTTGACATTTTCCACCTGAGGGGTGACATGGGCACCCCTCACACCCCGGAAATTGAAATTTTTAATGTGGCCCTCGAGTTGGCCAGCCTAATACAAATTCATTCTTTGATATAAACTGAGTTTCCTGTAAAAATTTCAGCCAGATTGACCAACTTAGGGGTGGTTTGGGCTGATCTGGCATTTGATGCATCCCTCGCCAACTACACTCCCTGAACCTGCACTTTGGGCTACATATGTATTTCTAAAGGAACACACTACTAAAATCCATTTCAGGGGCGACTCCTGTGTGAATCAATATGGTTTTCAACCTTAAATCTACCTTAATTAAGAATATATCAGCATTTCCTGATACAGCCATCTGAGGCTGTATTTTCGCCTTCCTGGACCCAATATGACACATATGACATAACTGGTATACCAGATGTAATCTTAAAACCTATGCAGTCAGATTTAGTATGTGGCAAGTGATTCTTAGGCCAAATTTCAGACTTATAGACCAACATTTGGTAATGGTTTGGGCTGATTTACATCTATTTTTGGATATATTTAGAACAATATTTTGGTGAAATAATTTCTTTTCAGACATGTAATGCTCCAAATGCGCCTAAAATATCCTCATTAATTATTAGAATATGCATGAAATTAAATTTGGGCTTCAGATTGACAATATTATGATATACTTGACATTTTCCACCTGAGGGGTGACATGGGCACCCCTCACACCCCGGAAATTGAAATTTTTAATGTGGCCCTCGAGTTGGCCAGCCTAATACAAATTCATTCTTTGATATAAACTGAGTTTCCTGTAAAAATTTCAGCCAGATTGACCAACTTAGGGGTGGTTTGGGCTGATCTGGCATTTGATGCATCCCTCGCCAACTACACTCCCTGAACCTGCACTTTGGGCTACATATGTATTTCTAAAGGAACACACTACTAAAATCCATTTCAGGGGCGACTCCTGTGTGAATCAATATGGTTTTCAACCTTAAATCTACCTTAATTGAGAATATATCAGCATTTCCTGATACAGCCATCTGAGGCTGTATTTTCGCCTTCCTGGACCCAATATGACACATATGACATAACTGGTATACCAGATGTAATCTTAAAACCTATGCAGTTAGATTTAGTATGTGGCAAGTGATTCTTAGGCCAAATTTCAGACTTATAGACCAACATTTGGTAATGGTTTGGGCTGATTTACATCTATTTTTGGCTATATTTAGAACAATATTTTGGTGAAATAATTTCTTTTCAGACATGTAATGCTCCAAATGCGCCTAAAATATCCTCATTAATTATTAGAATATGCATGAAATTAAATTTGGGTTTCAGATTGACAATATTATGATATACTTGACATTTTCCACCTGAGGGGTGACATGGGCACCCCTCACACCCCAGAAATTGAAATTTTTAATGTGGCCCTCGAGTTGGCCAGCCTAATACAAATTCATTTTTTGATATAAACTGAGTTTCCTGTAAAAATTTCAGCCAGATTGACCAACTTAGGGGTGGTTTGGGCTGATCTGGCATTTGATGCATCCCTCGCCAACTACACTCCCTGAACCTCCACTTTGGGCTACATATGTATTTCTAAAGGAACACACTACTAAAATCAATTTCAGGGGCGACTCCTGTGTGAATCAATATGGTTTTCAACCTTAAATCTACCTTAATTGAGAATATATCAGCATTTCCTGATACAGCCATCTGAGGCTGTATTTTCGCCTTCCTGGACCCAATATGACACATATGACATAACTGGTATACCAGATGTAATCTTAAAACCTATGCAGTTAGATTTAGTATGTGGCAAGTGATTCTTAGGCCAAATTTCAGACTTATAGACCAACATTTGGTAATGGTTTGGGCTGATTTACATCTATTTTTGGCTATATTTAGAACAATATTTTGGTGAAATAATTTCTTTTCAGACATGTAATGCTCCAAATGCGCCTAAAATATCCTCATTAATTATTAGAATATGCATGAAATTAAATTTGGGCTTCAGATTGACAATATTATGATATACTTGACATTTTCCACCTGAGGGGTGACATGGGCACCCCTCACACCCCGGAAATTGAAATTTTTAATGTGGCCCTCGAGTTGGCCAGCCTAATACAAATTCATTCTTTGATATAAACTGAGTTTCCTGTAAAAATTTCAGCCAGATTGACCAACTTAGGGGTGGTTTGGGCTTATCTGGCATTTGATGCATCCCTCGCCAACTACACTCCCTGAACCTGCACTTTGGGCTACATATGTATTTCTAAAGGAACACACTACTAAAATCCATTTCAGGGGCGACTCCTGTGTGAATCAATATGGTTTTCAACCTTAAATCTACCTTAATTGAGAATATATCAGCATTTCCTGATACAGCCATCTGAGGCTGTATTTTCGCCTTCCTGGACCCAATATGACACATATGACATAACTGGTATACCAGATGTAATCTTAAAACCTATGCAGTTAGATTTAGTATGTGGCAAGTGATTCTTAGGCCAAATTTCAGACTTATAGACCAACATTTGGTAATGGTTTGGGCTGATTTACATCTATTTTTGGCTATATTTAGAACAATATTTTGGTGAAATAATTTCTTTTCAGACATGTAATGCTCCAAATGCGCCTAAAATATCCTCATTAATTATTAGAATATGCATGAAATTAAATTTGGGTTTCAGATTGACAATATTATGATATACTTGACATTTTCCACCTGAGGGGTGACATGGGCACCCCTCACACCCCGGAAATTGAAATTTTTAATGTGGCCCTCGAGTTGGCCAGCCTAATACAAATTCATTCTTTGATATAAACTGAGTTTCATGTAAAAACTTCAGCCAGATTGATCAACTTTAAGGGGTGGTTTGGGCTGATCTGGCATTTGATGCATCCCTCGCCAACTACACTCCCTGAACCTGCACTTTGGGCTACATATGTATTTCTAAAGGAACACACTACTAAAATCCATTTCAGGGGCGACTCCTGTGTGAATCAATATGGTTTTCAACCTTAAATCTACCTTAATTGAGAATATATCAGCATTTCCTGATACAGCCATCTGAGGCTGTATTTTCGCCTTCCTGGACCCAATATGACACATATGACATAACTGGTATACCAGATGTAATCTTAAAACCTATGCAGTTAGATTTAGTATGTGGCAAGTGATTCTTAGGCCAAATTTCAGACTTATAGACCAACATTTGGTAATGGTTTGGGCTGATTTACATCTATTTTTGGCTATATTTAGAACAATATTTTGGTGAAATAATTTCTTTTCAGACATGTAATGCTCCAAATGCGCCTAAAATATCCTCATTAATTATTAGAATATGTATGAAATTAAATTTGGGTTTCAGATTGACAATATTATGATATACTTGACATTTTCCACCTGAGGGGTGACATGGGCACCCCTCACACCCCAGAAATTGAAATTTTTAATGTGGCCCTCGAGTTGGCCAGCCTAATACAAATTCATTCTTTGATATAAACTGAGTTTCCTGTAAAAATTTCAGCCAGATTGACCAACTTTAAGGGGTGGTTTGGGCTGATCTGGCATTTGATGCATCCCTCGCCAACTACACTCCCTGAACCTGCACTTTGGGCTACATATGTATTTCTAAAGGAACACACTACTAAAATCCATTTCAGGGGCGACTCCTGTATGAATCAATATGGTTTCCAACCTTAAATCTACCTTAATTGAGAATATATCAGCATTTCCTGATACAGCCATCTGAGGCTGTATTTTCGCCTTCCTGGACCCAATATGACACATATGACTTAACTGGTATACCAGATGTAATCTTAAAACCTATGCAGTTAGATTTAGTATGTGGCAAGTGATTCTTAGGCCAAATTTCAGACTTATAGACCAACATTTGGTAATGGTTTGGGCTGATTTACATCTATTTTTGGATATATTTAGAACAATATTTTGGTGAAATAATTTCTTTTCAGACATGTAATGCTCCAAGTGCGCCTAAAATATCCTCATTAATTATTAGAATATGCATGAAATTAAATTTGGGCTTCAGATTGACAATATTATGATATACTTGACATTTTCCACCTGAGGGGTGACATGGGCACCCCTCACACCCCGGAAATTGAAATTTTTAATGTGGCCCTCGAGTTGGCCAGCCTAATACAAATTCATTCTTTGATATAAACTGAGTTTCCTGTAAAAATTTCAGCCAGATTGACCAACTTAGGGGTGGTTTGGGCTGATCTGGCATTTGATGCATCCCTCGCCAACTACACTCCCTGAACCTGCACTTTGGGCTACATATGTATTTCTAAAGGAACACACTACTAAAATCCATTTCAGGGGCGACTCCTGTGTGAATCAATATGGTTTTCAACCTTAAATCTACCTTAATTGAGAATATATCAGCATTTCCTGATACAGCCATCTGAGGCTGTATTTTCGCCTTCCTGGACCCAATATGACACATATGACATAACTGGTATACCAGATGTAATCTTAAAACCTATGCAGTTAGATTTAGTATGTGGCAAGTGATTCTTAGGCCAAATTTCAGACTTATAGACCAACATTTGGTAATGGTTTGGGCTGATTTACATCTATTTTTGGCTATATTTAGAACAATATTTTGGTGAAATAATTTCTTTTCAGACATGTAATGCTCCAAATGCGCATAAAATATCCTCATTAATTATTAGAATATGCATGAAATTAAATTTGGGTTTCAGATTGACAATATTATGATATACTTGACATTTTCCACCTGAGGGGTGACATGGGCACCCCTCACACCCCAGAAATTGAAATTTTTAATGTGGCCCTCGAGTTGGCCAGCCTAATACAAATTCATTTTTTGATATAAACTGAGTTTCCTGTAAAAATTTCAGCCAGATTGACCAACTTAGGGGTGGTTTGGGCTGATCTGGCATTTGATGCATCCCTCGCCAACTACACTCCCTGAACCTGCACTTTGGGCTACATATGTATTTCTAAAGGAACACACTACTAAAATCCATTTCAGGGGCGACTCCGGTGTGAATCAATATGGTTTTCAACCTTAAATCTACCTTAATTGAGAATATATCAGCATTTCCTGATACAGCCATCTGAGGCTGTATTTTCGCCTTCCTGGACCCAATATGACACATATGACATAACTGGTATACCAGATGTAATCTTAAAACCTATGCAGTTAGATTTAGTATGTGGCAAGTGATTCTTAGGCCAAATTTCAGACTTATAGACCAACATTTGGTAATGGTTTGGGCTGATTTACATCTATTTTTGGCTATATTTAGAACAATATTTTGGTGAAATAATTTCTTTTCAGACATGTAATGCTCCAAATGCGCCTAAAATATCCTCATTAATTATTAGAATATGCATGAAATTAAATTTGGGCTTCAGATTGACAATATTATGATATACTTGACATTTTCCACCTGAGGGGTGACATGGGCACCCCTCACACCCCGGAAATTGAAATTTTTAATGTGGCCCTCGAGTTGGCCAGCCTAATACAAATTCATTTTTTGATATAAACTGAGTTTCCTGTAAAAAATTTCAGCCAGATTGACCAACTTAGGGGTGGTTTGGGCTGATCTGGCATTTGATGCATCCCTCGCCAACTACACTCCCTGAACCTCCACTTTGGGCTACATATGTATTTCTAAAGGAACACACTACTAAAATCCATTTCAGGGGCGACTCCTGTGTGAATCAATATGGTTTTCAACCTTAAATCTACCTTAATTGAGAATATATCAGCATTTCCTGATACAGCCATCTGAGGCTGTATTTTCGCCTTCCTGGACCCAATATGACACATATGACATAACTGGTATACCAGATGTAATCTTAAAACCTATGCAGTTAGATTTAGTATGTGGCAAGTGATTCTTAGGCCAAATTTCAGACTTATAGACCAACATTTGGTAATGGTTTGGGCTGATTTACATCTATTTTTGGCTATATTTAGAACAATATTTTGGTGAAATAATTTCTTTTCAGACATGTAATGCTCCAAATGCGCATAAAATATCCTCATTAATTATTAGAATATGCATGAAATTAAATTTGGGTTTCAGATTGACAATATTATGATATACTTGACATTTTCCACCTGAGGGGTGACATGGGCACCCCTCACACCCCAGAAATTGAAATTTTTAATGTGGCCCTCGAGTTGGCCAGCCTAATACAAATTCATTTTTTGATATAAACTGAGTTTCCTGTAAAAATTTCAGTCAGATTGACCAACTTAGGGGTGGTTTGGGCTGATCTGGCATTTGATGCATCCCTCGCCAACTACACTCCCTGAACCTGCACTTTGGGCTACATATGTATTTCTAAAGGAACACACTACTAAAATCCATTTCAGGGGCGACTCCTGTGTGAATCAATATGGTTTTCAACCTTAAATCTACCTTAATTGAGAATATATCAGCATTTCCTGATACAGCCATCTGAGGCTGTATTTTCGCCTTCCTGGACCCAATATGACACATATGACATAACTGGTATACCAGATGTAATCTTAAAACCTATGCAGTTAGATTTAGTATGTGGCAAGTGATTCTTAGGCCAAATTTCAGACTTATAGACCAACATTTGGTAATGGTTTGGGCTGATTTACATCTATTTTTGGCTATATTTAGAACAATATTTTGGTGAAATAATTTCTTTTCAGACATGTAATGCTCCAAATGCGCCTAAAATATCCTCATTAATTATTAGAATATGCATGAAATTAAATTTGGGCTTCAGATTGACAATATTATGATATACTTGACATTTTCCACCTGAGGGGTGACATGGGCACCCCTCACACCCCGGAAATTGAAATTTTTAATGTGGCCCTCGAGTTGGCCAGCCTAATACAAATTCATTTTTTGATATAAACTGAGTTTCCTGTAAAAATTTCAGCCAGATTGACCAACTTAGGGGTGGTTTGGGCTGATCTGGCATTTGATGCATCCCTCGCCAACTACACTCCCTGAACCTCCACTTTGGGCTACATATGTATTTCTAAAGGAACACACTACTAAAATCCATTTCAGGGGCGACTCCTGTGTGAATCAATATGGTTTTCAACCTTAAATCTACCTTAATTGAGAATATATCAGCATTTCCTGATACAGCCATCTGAGGCTGTATTTTCGCCTTCCTGGACCCAATATGACACATATGACATAACTGGTATACCAGATGTAATCTTAAAACCTATGCAGTCAGATTTAGTATGTGGCAAGTGATTCTTAGGCCAAATTTCAGACTTATAGACCAACATTTGGTAATGGTTTGGGCTGATTTACATCTATTTTTGGCTATATTTAGAACAATATTTTGGTGAAATAATTTCTTTTCAGACATGTAATGCTCCAAATGCGCCTAAAATATCCTCATTAATTATTAGAATATGCATGAAATTAAATTTGGGTTTCAGATTGACAATATTATGATATACTTGACATTTTCCACCTGAGGGGTGACATGGGCACCCCTCACACCCCGGAAATTGAAATTTTTAATGTGGCCCTCGAGTTGGCCAGCCTAATACAAATTCATTCTTTGATATAAACTGAGTTTCCTGTAAAAATTTCAGCCAGATTGACCAACTTAGGGGTGGTTTGGGCTGATCTGGCATTTGATGCATCCCTCGCCAACTACACTCCCTGAACCTGCACTTTGGGCTACATATGTATTTCTAAAGGAACACACTACTAAAATCCATTTCAGGGGCGACTCCTGTGTGAATCAATATGGTTTTCAACCTTAAATCTACCTTAATTGAGAATATATCAGCATTTCCTGATACAGCCATCTGAGGCTGTATTTTCGCCTTCCTGGACCCAATATGACACATATGACATAACTGGTATACCAGATGTAATCTTAAAACCTATGCAGTCAGATTTAGTATGTGGCAAGTGATTCTTAGGCCAAATTTCAGACTTATAGACCAACATTTGGTAATGGTTTGGGCTGATTTACATCTATTTTTGGCTATATTTAGAACAATATTTTGGTGAAATAATTTCTTTTCAGACATGTAATGCTCCAAATGCGCCTAAAATATCCTCATTAATTATTAGAATATGCATGAAATTAAATTTGGGTTTCAGATTGACAATATTATGATATACTTGACATTTTCCACCTGAGGGGTGACATGGGCACCCCTCACACCCCGGAAATTGAAATTTTTAATGTGGCCCTCGAGTTGGCCAGCCTAATACAAATTCATTCTTTGATATAAACTGAGTTTCCTGTAAAAATTTCAGCCAGATTGACCAACTTAGGGGTGGTTTGGGCTGATCTGGCATTTGATGCATCCCTCGCCAACTACACTCCCTGAACCTGCACTTTGGGCTACATATGTATTTCTAAAGGAACACACTACTAAAATCCATTTCAGGGGCGACTCCTGTGTGAATCAATATGGTTTTCAACCTTAAATCTACCTTAATTGAGAATATATCAGCATTTCCTGATACAGCCATCTGAGGCTGTATTTTCGCCTTCCTGGACCCAATATGACACATATGACATAACTGGTATACCAGATGTAATCTTAAAACCTATGCAGTTAGATTTAGTATGTGGCAAGTGATTCTTAGGCCAAATTTCAGACTTATAGACCAACATTTGGTAATGGTTTGGGCTGATTTACATCTATTTTTGGCTATATTTAGAACAATATTTTGGTGAAATAATTTCTTTTCAGACATGTAATGCTCCAAATGCGCATAAAATATCCTCATTAATTATTAGAATATGCATGAAATTAAATTTGGGTTTCAGATTGACAATATTATGATATACTTGACATTTTCCACCTGAGGGGTGACATGGGCACCCCTCACACCCCAGAAATTGAAATTTTTAATGTGGCCCTCGAGTTGGCCAGCCTAATACAAATTCATTTTTTGATATAAACTGAGTTTCCTGTAAAAATTTCAGTCAGATTGACCAACTTAGGGGTGGTTTGGGCTGATCTGGCATTTGATGCATCCCTCGCCAACTACACTCCCTGAACCTGCACTTTGGGCTACATATGTATTTCTAAAGGAACACACTACTAAAATCCATTTCAGGGGCGACTCCTGTGTGAATCAATATGGTTTTCAACCTTAAATCTACCTTAATTGAGAATATATCAGCATTTCCTGATACAGCCATCTGAGGCTGTATTTTCGCCTTCCTGGACCCAATATGACACATATGACATAACTGGTATACCAGATGTAATCTTAAAACCTATGCAGTTAGATTTAGTATGTGGCAAGTGATTCTTAGGCCAAATTTCAGACTTATAGACCAACATTTGGTAATGGTTTGGGCTGATTTACATCTATTTTTGGCTATATTTAGAACAATATTTTGGTGAAATAATTTCTTTTCAGACATGTAATGCTCCAAATGCGCCTAAAATATCCTCATTAATTATTAGAATATGCATGAAATTAAATTTGGGCTTCAGATTGACAATATTATGATATACTTGACATTTTCCACCTGAGGGGTGACATGGGCACCCCTCACACCCCGGAAATTGAAATTTTTAATGTGGCCCTCGAGTTGGCCAGCCTAATACAAATTCATTTTTTGATATAAACTGAGTTTCCTGTAAAAATTTCAGCCAGATTGACCAACTTAGGGGTGGTTTGGGCTGATCTGGCATTTGATGCATCCCTCGCCAACTACACTCCCTGAACCTCCACTTTGGGCTACATATGTATTTCTAAAGGAACACACTACTAAAATCCATTTCAGGGGCGACTCCTGTGTGAATCAATATGGTTTTCAACCTTAAATCTACCTTAATTGAGAATATATCAGCATTTCCTGATACAGCCATCTGAGGCTGTATTTTCGCCTTCCTGGACCCAATATGACACATATGACATAACTGGTATACCAGATGTAATCTTAAAACCTATGCAGTCAGATTTAGTATGTGGCAAGTGATTCTTAGGCCAAATTTCAGGCTTATAGACCAACATTTGGTAATGGTTTGGGCTGATTTACATCTATTTTTGGCTATATTTAGAACAATATTTTGGTGAAATAATTTCTTTTCAGACATGTAATGCTCCAAATGCGCATAAAATATCCTCATTAATTATTAGAATATGCATGAAATTAAATTTGGGTTTCAGATTGACAATATTATGATATACTTGACATTTTCCACCTGAGGGGTGACATGGGCACCCCTCACACCCCAGAAATTGAAATTTTTAATGTGGCCCTCGAGTTGGCCAGCCTAATACAAATTCATTTTTTGATATAAACTGAGTTTCCTGTAAAAATTTCAGTCAGATTGACCAACTTAGGGGTGGTTTGGGCTGATCTGGCATTTGATGCATCCCTCGCCAACTACACTCCCTGAACCTGCACTTTGGGCTACATATGTATTTCTAAAGGAACACACTACTAAAATCCATTTCAGGGGCGACTCCTGTGTGAATCAATATGGTTTTCAACCTTAAATCTACCTTAATTGAGAATATATCAGCATTTCCTGATACAGCCATCTGAGGCTGTATTTTCGCCTTCCTGGACCCAATATGACACATATGACATAACTGGTATACCAGATGTAATCTTAAAACCTATGCAGTTAGATTTAGTATGTGGCAAGTGATTCTTAGGCCAAATTTCAGACTTATAGACCAACATTTGGTAATGGTTTGGGCTGATTTACATCTATTTTTGGCTATATTTAGAACAATATTTTGGTGAAATAATTTCTTTTCAGACATGTAATGCTCCAAATGCGCCTAAAATATCCTCATTAATTATTAGAATATGCATGAAATTAAATTTGGGCTTCAGATTGACAATATTATGATATACTTGACATTTTCCACCTGAGGGGTGACATGGGCACCCCTCACACCCCGGAAATTGAAATTTTTAATGTGGCCCTCGAGTTGGCCAGCCTAATACAAATTCATTTTTTGATATAAACTGAGTTTCCTGTAAAAATTTCAGCCAGATTGACCAACTTAGGGGTGGTTTGGGCTGATCTGGCATTTGATGCATCCCTCGCCAACTACACTCCCTGAACCTCCACTTTGGGCTACATATGTATTTCTAAAGGAACACACTACTAAAATCCATTTCAGGGGCGACTCCTGTGTGAATCAATATGGTTTTCAACCTTAAATCTACCTTAATTGAGAATATATCAGCATTTCCTGATACAGCCATCTGAGGCTGTATTTTCGCCTTCCTGGACCCAATATGACACATATGACATAACTGGTATACCAGATGTAATCTTAAAACCTATGCAGTCAGATTTAGTATGTGGCAAGTGATTCTTAGGCCAAATTTCAGACTTATAGACCAACATTTGGTAATGGTTTGGGCTGATTTACATCTATTTTTGGCTATATTTAGAACAATATTTTGGTGAAATAATTTCTTTTCAGACATGTAATGCTCCAAATGCGCCTAAAATATCCTCATTAATTATTAGAATATGCATGAAATTAAATTTGGGTTTCAGATTGACAATATTATGATATACTTGACATTTTCCACCTGAGGGGTGACATGGGCACCCCTCACACCCCGGAAATTGAAATTTTTAATGTGGCCCTCGAGTTGGCCAGCCTAATACAAATTCATTCTTTGATATAAACTGAGTTTCCTGTAAAAATTTCAGCCAGATTGACCAACTTTAAGGGGTGGTTTGGGCTGATCTGGCATTTGATGCATCCCTCGCCAACTACACTCCCTGAACCTCCACTTTGGGCTACATATGTATTTCTAAAGGAACACACTACTAAAATCCATTTCAGGGGCGACTCCTGTGTGAATCAATATGGTTTTCAACCTTAAATCTACCTTAATTGAGAATATATCAGCATTTCCTGATACAGCCATCTGAGGCTGTATTTTCGCCTTCCTGGACCCAATATGACACATATGACATAACTGGTATACCAGATGTAATCTTAAAACCTATGCAGTCAGATTTAGTATGTGGCAAGTGATTCTTAGGCCAAATTTCAGACTTATAGACCAACATTTGGTAATGGTTTGGGCTGATTTACATCTATTTTTGGCTATATTTAGAACAATATTTTGGTGAAATAATTTCTTTTCAGACATGTAATGCTCCAAATGCGCCTAAAATATCCTCATTAATTATTAGAATATGCATGAAATTAAATTTGGGTTTCAGATTGACAATATTATGATATACTTGACATTTTCCACCTGAGGGGTGACATGGGCACCCCTCACACCCCGGAAATTGAAATTTTTAATGTGGCCCTCGAGTTGGCCAGCCTAATACAAATTCATTCTTTGATATAAACTGAGTTTCCTGTAAAAATTTCAGCCAGATTGACCAACTTAGGGGTGGTTTGGGCTGATCTGGCATTTGATGCATCCCTCGCCAACTACACTCCCTGAACCTGCACTTTGGGCTACATATGTATTTCTAAAGGAACACACTACTAAAATCCATTTCAGGGGCGACTCCTGTGTGAATCAATATGGTTTTCAACCTTAAATCTACCTTAATTGAGAATATATCAGCATTTCCTGATACAGCCATCTGAGGCTGTATTTTCGCCTTCCTGGACCCAATATGACACATATGACATAACTGGTATACCAGATGTAATCTTAAAACCTATGCAGTTAGATTTAGTATGTGGCAAGTGATTCTTAGGCCAAATTTCAGACTTATAGACCAACATTTGGTAATGGTTTGGGCTGATTTACATCTATTTTTGGCTATATTTAGAACAATATTTTGGTGAAATAATTTCTTTTCAGACATGTAATGCTCCAAATGCGCATAAAATATCCTCATTAATTATTAGAATATGCATGAAATTAAATTTGGGTTTCAGATTGACAATATTATGATATACTTGACATTTTCCACCTGAGGGGTGACATGGGCACCCCTCACACCCCAGAAATTGAAATTTTTAATGTGGCCCTCGAGTTGGCCAGCCTAATACAAATTCATTTTTTGATATAAACTGAGTTTCCTGTAAAAATTTCAGTCAGATTGACCAACTTAGGGGTGGTTTGGGCTGATCTGGCATTTGATGCATCCCTCGCCAACTACACTCCCTGAACCTGCACTTTGGGCTACATATGTATTTCTAAAGGAACACACTACTAAAATCCATTTCAGGGGCGACTCCTGTGTGAATCAATATGGTTTTCAACCTTAAATCTACCTTAATTGAGAATATATCAGCATTTCCTGATACAGCCATCTGAGGCTGTATTTTCGCCTTCCTGGACCCAATATGACACATATGACATAACTGGTATACCAGATGTAATCTTAAAACCTATGCAGTTAGATTTAGTATGTGGCAAGTGATTCTTAGGCCAAATTTCAGACTTATAGACCAACATTTGGTAATGGTTTGGGCTGATTTACATCTATTTTTGGCTATATTTAGAACAATATTTTGGTGAAATAATTTCTTTTCAGACATGTAATGCTCCAAATGCGCCTAAAATATCCTCATTAATTATTAGAATATGCATGAAATTAAATTTGGGTTTCAGATTGACAATATTATGATATACTTGACATTTTCCACCTGAGGGGTGACATGGGCACCCCTCACACCCCAGAAATTGAAATTTTTAATGTGGCCCTCGAGTTGGCCAGCCTAATACAAATTCATTTTTTGATATAAACTGAGTTTCCTGTAAAAATTTCAGTCAGATTGACCAACTTAGGGGTGGTTTGGGCTGATCTGGCATTTGATGCATCCCTCGCCAACTACACTCCCTGAACCTGCACTTTGGGCTACATATGTATTTCTAAAGGAACACACTACTAAAATCCATTTCAGGGGCGACTCCTGTGTGAATCAATATGGTTTTCAACCTTAAATCTACCTTAATTGAGAATATATCAGCATTTCCTGATACAGCCATCTGAGGCTGTATTTTCGCCTTCCTGGACCCAATATGACACATATGACATAACTGGTATACCAGATGTAATCTTAAAACCTATGCAGTTAGATTTAGTATGTGGCAAGTGATTCTTAGGCCAAATTTCAGACTTATAGACCAACATTTGGTAATGGTTTGGGCTGATTTACATCTATTTTTGGCTATATTTAGAACAATATTTTGGTGAAATAATTTCTTTTCAGACATGTAATGCTCCAAATGCGCCTAAAATATCCTCATTAATTATTAGAATATGCATGAAATTAAATTTGGGCTTCAGATTGACAATATTATGATATACTTGACATTTTCCACCTGAGGGGTGACATGGGCACCCCTCACACCCCGGAAATTGAAATTTTTAATGTGGCCCTCGAGTTGGCCAGCCTAATACAAATTCATTTTTTGATATAAACTGAGTTTCCTGTAAAAATTTCAGCCAGATTGACCAACTTAGGGGTGGTTTGGGCTGATCTGGCATTTGATGCATCCCTCGCCAACTACACTCCCTGAACCTCCACTTTGGGCTACATATGTATTTCTAAAGGAACACACTACTAAAATCCATTTCAGGGGCGACTCCTGTGTGAATCAATATGGTTTTCAACCTTAAATCTACCTTAATTGAGAATATATCAGCATTTCCTGATACAGCCATCTGAGGCTGTATTTTCGCCTTCCTGGACCCAATATGACACATATGACATAACTGGTATACCAGATGTAATCTTAAAACCTATGCAGTTAGATTTAGTATGTGGCAAGTGATTCTTAGGCCAAATTTCAGACTTATAGACCAACATTTGGTAATGGTTTGGGCTGATTTACATCTATTTTTGGCTATATTTAGAACAATATTTTGGTGAAATAATTTCTTTTCAGACATGTAATGCTCCAAATGCGCATAAAATATCCTCATTAATTATTAGAATATGCATGAAATTAAATTTGGGTTTCAGATTGACAATATTATGATATACTTGACATTTTCCACCTGAGGGGTGACATGGGCACCCCTCACACCCCAGAAATTGAAATTTTTAATGTGGCCCTCGAGTTGGCCAGCCTAATACAAATTCATTTTTTGATATAAACTGAGTTTCCTGTAAAAATTTCAGTCAGATTGACCAACTTAGGGGTGGTTTGGGCTGATCTGGCATTTGATGCATCCCTCGCCAACTACACTCCCTGAACCTGCACTTTGGGCTACATATGTATTTCTAAAGGAACACACTACTAAAATCCATTTCAGGGGCGACTCCTGTGTGAATCAATATGGTTTTCAACCTTAAATCTACCTTAATTGAGAATATATCAGCATTTCCTGATACAGCCATCTGAGGCTGTATTTTCGCCTTCCTGGACCCAATATGACACATATGACATAACTGGTATACCAGATGTAATCTTAAAACCTATGCAGTTAGATTTAGTATGTGGCAAGTGATTCTTAGGCCAAATTTCAGACTTATAGACCAACATTTGGTAATGGTTTGGGCTGATTTACATCTATTTTTGGCTATATTTAGAACAATATTTTGGTGAAATAATTTCTTTTCAGACATGTAATGCTCCAAATGCGCCTAAAATATCCTCATTAATTATTAGAATATGCATGAAATTAAATTTGGGTTTCAGATTGACAATATTATGATATACTTGACATTTTCCACCTGAGGGGTGACATGGGCACCCCTCACACCCCAGAAATTGAAATTTTTAATGTGGCCCTCGAGTTGGCCAGCCTAATACAAATTCATTTTTTGATATAAACTGAGTTTCCTGTAAAAATTTCAGTCAGATTGACCAACTTAGGGGTGGTTTGGGCTGATCTGGCATTTGATGCATCCCTCGCCAACTACACTCCCTGAACCTGCACTTTGGGCTACATATGTATTTCTAAAGGAACACACTACTAAAATCCATTTCAGGGGCGACTCCTGTGTGAATCAATATGGTTTTCAACCTTAAATCTACCTTAATTGAGAATATATCAGCATTTCCTGATACAGCCATCTGAGGCTGTATTTTCGCCTTCCTGGACCCAATATGACACATATGACATAACTGGTATACCAGATGTAATCTTAAAACCTATGCAGTTAGATTTAGTATGTGGCAAGTGATTCTTAGGCCAAATTTCAGACTTATAGACCAACATTTGGTAATGGTTTGGGCTGATTTACATCTATTTTTGGCTATATTTAGAACAATATTTTGGTGAAATAATTTCTTTTCAGACATGTAATGCTCCAAATGCGCCTAAAATATCCTCATTAATTATTAGAATATGCATGAAATTAAATTTGGGCTTCAGATTGACAATATTATGATATACTTGACATTTTCCACCTGAGGGGTGACATGGGCACCCCTCACACCCCGGAAATTGAAATTTTTAATGTGGCCCTCGAGTTGGCCAGCCTAATACAAATTCATTTTTTGATATAAACTGAGTTTCCTGTAAAAATTTCAGCCAGATTGACCAACTTAGGGGTGGTTTGGGCTGATCTGGCATTTGATGCATCCCTCGCCAACTACACTCCCTGAACCTCCACTTTGGGCTACATATGTATTTCTAAAGGAACACACTACTAAAATCCATTTCAGGGGCGACTCCTGTGTGAATCAATATGGTTTTCAACCTTAAATCTACCTTAATTGAGAATATATCAGCATTTCCTGATACAGCCATCTGAGGCTGTATTTTCGCCTTCCTGGACCCAATATGACACATATGACATAACTGGTATACCAGATGTAATCTTAAAACCTATGCAGTCACATTTAGTATGTGGCAAGTGATTCTTAGGCCAAATTTCAGACTTATAGACCAACATTTGGTAATGGTTTGGGCTGATTTACATCTATTTTTGGCTATATTTAGAACAATATTTTGGTGAAATAATTTCTTTTCAGACATGTAATGCTCCAAATGCGCCTAAAATATCCTCATTAATTATTAGAATATGCATGAAATTAAATTTGGGTTTCAGATTGACAATATTATGATATACTTGACATTTTCCACCTGAGGGGTGACATGGGCACCCCTCACACCCCGGAAATTGAAATTTTTAATGTGGCCCTCGAGTTGGCCAGCCTAATACAAATTCATTCTTTGATATAAACTGAGTTTCCTGTAAAAATTTCAGCCAGATTGACCAACTTTAAGGGGTGGTTTGGGCTGATCTGGCATTTGATGCATCCCTCGCCAACTACACTCCCTGAACCTGCACTTTGGGCTACATATGTATTTCTAAAGGAACACACTACTAAAATCCATTTCAGGGGCGACTCCTGTATGAATCAATATGGTTTCCAACCTTAAATCTACCTTAATTGAGAATATATCAGCATTTCCTGATACAGCCATCTGAGGCTGTATTTTCGCCTTCCTGGACCCAATATGACACATATGACATAACTGGTATACCAGATGTAATCTTAAAACCTATGCAGTTAGATTTAGTATGTGGCAAGTGATTCTTAGGCCAAATTTCAGACTTATAGACCAACATTTGGTAATGGTTTGGGCTGATTTACATCTATTTTTGGCTATATTTAGAACAATATTTTGGTGAAATAATTTCTTTTCAGACATGTAATGCTCCAAATGCGCCTAAAATATCCTCATTAATTATTAGAATATGCATGAAATTAAATTTGGGCTTCAGATTGACAATATTATGATATACTTGACATTTTCCACCTGAGGGGTGACATGGGCACCCCTCACACCCCGGAAATTGAAATTTTTAATGTGGCCCTCGAGTTGGCCAGCCTAATACAAATTCATTTTTTGATATAAACTGAGTTTCCTGTAAAAATTTCAGCCAGATTGACCAACTTAGGGGTGGTTTGGGCTGATCTGGCATTTGATGCATCCCTCGCCAACTACACTCCCTGAACCTCCACTTTGGGCTACATATGTATTTCTAAAGGAACACACTACTAAAATCCATTTCAGGGGCGACTCCTGTGTGAATCAATATGGTTTTCAACCTTAAATCTACCTTAATTGAGAATATATCAGCATTTCCTGATACAGCCATCTGAGGCTGTATTTTCGCCTTCCTGGACCCAATATGACACATATGACATAACTGGTATACCAGATGTAATCTTAAAACCTATGCAGTCAGATTTAGTATGTGGCAAGTGATTCTTAGGCCAAATTTCAGACTTATAGACCAACATTTGGTAATGGTTTGGGCTGATTTACATCTATTTTTGGCTATATTTAGAACAATATTTTGGTGAAATAATTTCTTTTCAGACATGTAATGCTCCAAATGCGCCTAAAATATCCTCATTAATTATTAGAATATGCATGAAATTAAATTTGGGTTTCAGATTGACAATATTATGATATACTTGACATTTTCCACCTGAGGGGTGACATGGGCACCCCTCACACCCCGGAAATTGAAATTTTTAATGTGGCCCTCGAGTTGGCCAGCCTAATACAAATTCATTCTTTGATATAAACTGAGTTTCCTGTAAAAATTTCAGCCAGATTGACCAACTTTAAGGGGTGGTTTGGGCTGATCTGGCATTTGATGCATCCCTCGCCAACTACACTCCCTGAACCTGCACTTTGGGCTACATATGTATTTCTAAAGGAACACACTACTAAAATCCATTTCAGGGGCGACTCCTGTATGAATCAATATGGTTTCCAACCTTAAATCTACCTTAATTGAGAATATATCAGCATTTCCTGATACAGCCATCTGAGGCTGTATTTTCGCCTTCCTGGACCCAATATGACACATATGACATAACTGGTATACCAGATGTAATCTTAAAACCTATGCAGTTAGATTTAGTATGTGGCAAGTGATTCTTAGGCCAAATTTCAGACTTATAGACCAACATTTGGTAATGGTTTGGGCTGATTTACATCTATTTTTGGCTATATTTAGAACAATATTTTGGTGAAATAATTTCTTTTCAGACATGTAATGCTCCAAATGCGCCTAAAATATCCTCATTAATTATTAGAATATGCATGAAATTAAATTTGGGCTTCAGATTGACAATATTATGATATACTTGACATTTTCCACCTGAGGGGTGACATGGGCACCCCTCACACCCCGGAAATTGAAATTTTTAATGTGGCCCTCGAGTTGGCCAGCCTAATACAAATTCATTTTTTGATATAAACTGAGTTTCCTGTAAAAATTTCAGCCAGATTGACCAACTTAGGGGTGGTTTGGGCTGATCTGGCATTTGATGCATCCCTCGCCAACTACACTCCCTGAACCTCCACTTTGGGCTACATATGTATTTCTAAAGGAACACACTACTAAAATCCATTTCAGGGGCGACTCCTGTGTGAATCAATATGGTTTTCAACCTTAAATCTACCTTAATTGAGAATATATCAGCATTTCCTGATACAGCCATCTGAGGCTGTATTTTCGCCTTCCTGGACCCAATATGACACATATGACATAACTGGTATACCAGATGTAATCTTAAAACCTATGCAGTCAGATTTAGTATGTGGCAAGTGATTCTTAGGCCAAATTTCAGACTTATAGACCAACATTTGGTAATGGTTTGGGCTGATTTATATCTATTTTTGGCTATATTTAGAACAATATTTTGGTGAAATAATTTCTTTTCAGACATGTAATGCTCCAAATGCGCCTAAAATATCCTCATTAATTATTAGAATATGCATGAAATTAAATTTGGGTTTCAGATTGACAATATTATGATATACTTGACATTTTCCACCTGAGGGGTGACATGGGCACCCCTCACACCCCGGAAATTGAAATTTTTAATGTGGCCCTCGAGTTGGCCAGCCTAATACAAATTCATTCTTTGATATAAACTGAGTTTCCTGTAAAAATTTCAGCCAGATTGACCAACTTAGGGGTGGTTTGGGCTGATCTGGCATTTGATGCATCCCTCGCCAACTACACTCCCTGAACCTGCACTTTGGGCTACATATGTATTTCTAAAGGAACACACTACTAAAATCCATTTCAGGGGCGACTCCTGTGTGAATCAATATGGTTTTCAACCTTAAATCTACCTTAATTGAGAATATATCAGCATTTCCTGATACAGCCATCTGAGGCTGTATTTTCGCCTTCCTGGACCCAATATGACACATATGACATAACTGGTATACCAGATGTAATCTTAAAACCTATGCAGTCAGATTTAGTATGTGGCAAGTGATTCTTAGGCCAAATTTCAGACTTATAGACCAACATTTGGTAATGGTTTGGGCTGATTTACATCTATTTTTGGCTATATTTAGAACAATATTTTGGTGAAATAATTTCTTTTCAGACATGTAATGCTCCAAATGCGCCTAAAATATCCTCATTAATTATTAGAATATGCATGAAATTAAATTTGGGTTTCAGATTGACAATATTATGATATACTTGACATTTTCCACCTGAGGGGTGACATGGGCACCCCTCACACCCCGGAAATTGAAATTTTTAATGTGGCCCTCGAGTTGGCCAGCCTAATACAAATTCATTTTTTGATATAAACTGAGTTTCCTGTAAAAATTTCAGCCAGATTGACCAACTTAGGGGTGGTTTGGGCTGATCTGGCATTTGATGCATCCCTCGCCAACTACACTCCCTGAACCTGCACTTTGGGCTACATATGTATTTCTAAAGGAACACACTACTAAAATCCATTTCAGGGGCGACTCCTGTATGAATCAATATGGTTTCCAACCTTAAATCTACCTTAATTGAGAATATATCAGCATTTCCTGATACAGCCATCTGAGGCTGTATTTTCGCCTTCCTGGACCCAATATGACAATTATGACATAACTGGTATACCAGATGTAATCTTAAAACCTATGCAGTTAGATTTAGTATGTGGCAAGTGATTCTTAGGCCAAATTTCAGACTTATAGACCAACATTTGGTAATGGTTTGGGCTGATTTACATCTATTTTTGGCTATATTTAGAACAATATTTTGGTGAAATAATTTCTTTTCAGACATGTAATGCTCCAAATGCGCCTAAAATATCCTCATTAATTATTAGAATATGCATGAAATTAAATTTGGGCTTCAGATTGACAATATTATGATATACTTGACATTTTCCACCTGAGGGGTGACATGGGCACCCCTCACACCCCGGAAATTGAAATTTTTAATGTGGCCCTCGAGTTGGCCAGCCTAATACAAATTCATTTTTTGATATAAACTGAGTTTCCTGTAAAAATTTCAGCCAGATTGACCAACTTAGGGGTGGTTTGGGCTGATCTGGCATTTGATGCATCCCTCGCCAACTACACTCCCTGAACCTCCACTTTGGGCTACATATGTATTTCTAAAGGAACACACTACTAAAATCCATTTCAGGGGCGACTCCTGTGTGAATCAATATGGTTTTCAACCTTAAATCTACCTTAATTGAGAATATATCAGCATTTCCTGATACAGCCATCTGAGGCTGTATTTTCGCCTTCCTGGACCCAATATGACACATATGACATAACTGGTATACCAGATGTAATCTTAAAACCTATGCAGTCACATTTAGTATGTGGCAAGTGATTCTTAGGCCAAATTTCAGACTTATAGACCAACATTTGGTAATGGTTTGGGCTGATTTACATCTATTTTTGGCTATATTTAGAACAATATTTTGGTGAAATAATTTCTTTTCAGACATGTAATGCTCCAAATGCGCCTAAAATATCCTCATTAATTATTAGAATATGCATGAAATTAAATTTGGGTTTCAGATTGACAATATTATGATATACTTGACATTTTCCACCTGAGGGGTGACATGGGCACCCCTCACACCCCGGAAATTGAAATTTTTAATGTGGCCCTCGAGTTGGCCAGCCTAATACAAATTCATTCTTTGATATAAACTGAGTTTCCTGTAAAAATTTCAGCCAGATTGACCAACTTTAAGGGGTGGTTTGGGCTGATCTGGCATTTGATGCATCCCTCGCCAACTACACTCCCTGAACCTGCACTTTGGGCTACATATGTATTTCTAAAGGAACACACTACTAAAATCCATTTCAGGGGCGACTCCTGTATGAATCAATATGGTTTCCAACCTTAAATCTACCTTAATTGAGAATATATCAGCATTTCCTGATACAGCCATCTGAGGCTGTATTTTCGCCTTCCTGGACCCAATATGACACATATGACATAACTGGTATACCAGATGTAATCTTAAAACCTATGCAGTTAGATTTAGTATGTGGCAAGTGATTCTTAGGCCAAATTTCAGACTTATAGACCAACATTTGGTAATGGTTTGGGCTGATTTACATCTATTTTTGGCTATATTTAGAACAATATTTTGGTGAAATAATTTCTTTTCAGACATGTAATGCTCCAAATGCGCCTAAAATATCCTCATTAATTATTAGAATATGCATGAAATTAAATTTGGGCTTCAGATTGACAATATTATGATATACTTGACATTTTCCACCTGAGGGGTGACATGGGCACCCCTCACACCCCGGAAATTGAAATTTTTAATGTGGCCCTCGAGTTGGCCAGCCTAATACAAATTCATTTTTTGATATAAACTGAGTTTCCTGTAAAAATTTCAGCCAGATTGACCAACTTAGGGGTGGTTTGGGCTGATCTGGCATTTGATGCATCCCTCGCCAACTACACTCCCTGAACCTCCACTTTGGGCTACATATGTATTTCTAAAGGAACACACTACTAAAATCCATTTCAGGGGCGACTCCTGTGTGAATCAATATGGTTTTCAACCTTAAATCTACCTTAATTGAGAATATATCAGCATTTCCTGATACAGCCATCTGAGGCTGTATTTTCGCCTTCCTGGACCCAATATGACACATATGACATAACTGGTATACCAGATGTAATCTTAAAACCTATGCAGTCAGATTTAGTATGTGGCAAGTGATTCTTAGGCCAAATTTCAGACTTATAGACCAACATTTGGTAATGGTTTGGGCTGATTTACATCTATTTTTGGCTATATTTAGAACAATATTTTGGTGAAATAATTTCTTTTCAGACATGTAATGCTCCAAATGCGCCTAAAATATCCTCATTAATTATTAGAATATGCATGAAATTAAATTTGGGTTTCAGATTGACAATATTATGATATACTTGACATTTTCCACCTGAGGGGTGACATGGGCACCCCTCACACCCCGGAAATTGAAATTTTTAATGTGGCCCTCGAGTTGGCCAGCCTAATACAAATTCATTCTTTGATATAAACTGAGTTTCCTGTAAAAATTTCAGCCAGATTGACCAACTTTAAGGGGTGGTTTGGGCTGATCTGGCATTTGATGCATCCCTCGCCAACTACACTCCCTGAACCTGCACTTTGGGCTACATATGTATTTCTAAAGGAACACACTACTAAAATCCATTTCAGGGGCGACTCCTGTATGAATCAATATGGTTTCCAACCTTAAATCTACCTTAATTGAGAATATATCAGCATTTCCTGATACAGCCATCTGAGGCTGTATTTTCGCCTTCCTGGACCCAATATGACACATATGACATAACTGGTATACCAGATGTAATCTTAAAACCTATGCAGTTAGATTTAGTATGTGGCAAGTGATTCTTAGGCCAAATTTCAGACTTATAGACCAACATTTGGTAATGGTTTGGGCTGATTTACATCTATTTTTGGCTATATTTAGAACAATATTTTGGTGAAATAATTTCTTTTCAGACATGTAATGCTCCAAATGCGCCTAAAATATCCTCATTAATTATTAGAATATGCATGAAATTAAATTTGGGCTTCAGATTGACAATATTATGATATACTTGACATTTTCCACCTGAGGGGTGACATGGGCACCCCTCACACCCCGGAAATTGAAATTTTTAATGTGGCCCTCGAGTTGGCCAGCCTAATACAAATTCATTTTTTGATATAAACTGAGTTTCCTGTAAAAATTTCAGCCAGATTGACCAACTTAGGGGTGGTTTGGGCTGATCTGGCATTTGATGCATCCCTCGCCAACTACACTCCCTGAACCTCCACTTTGGGCTACATATGTATTTCTAAAGGAACACACTACTAAAATCCATTTCAGGGGCGACTCCTGTGTGAATCAATATGGTTTTCAACCTTAAATCTACCTTAATTGAGAATATATCAGCATTTCCTGATACAGCCATCTGAGGCTGTATTTTCGCCTTCCTGGACCCAATATGACACATATGACATAACTGGTATACCAGATGTAATCTTAAAACCTATGCAGTCAGATTTAGTATGTGGCAAGTGATTCTTAGGCCAAATTTCAGACTTATAGACCAACATTTGGTAATGGTTTGGGCTGATTTACATCTATTTTTGGCTATATTTAGAACAATATTTTGGTGAAATAATTTCTTTTCAGACATGTAATGCTCCAAATGCGCCTAAAATATCCTCATTAATTATTAGAATATGCATGAAATTAAATTTGGGTTTCAGATTGACAATATTATGATATACTTGACATTTTCCACCTGAGGGGTGACATGGGCACCCCTCACACCCCGGAAATTGAAATTTTTAATGTGGCCCTCGAGTTGGCCAGCCTAATACAAATTCATTCTTTGATATAAACTGAGTTTCCTGTAAAAATTTCAGCCAGATTGACCAACTTAGGGGTGGTTTGGGCTGATCTGGCATTTGATGCATCCCTCGCCAACTACACTCCCTGAACCTGCACTTTGGGCTACATATGTATTTCTAAAGGAACACACTACTAAAATCCATTTCAGGGGCGACTCCTGTGTGAATCAATATGGTTTTCAACCTTAAATCTACCTTAATTGAGAATATATCAGCATTTCCTGATACAGCCATCTGAGGCTGTATTTTCGCCTTCCTGGACCCAATATGACACATATGACATAACTGGTATACCAGATGTAATCTTAAAACCTATGCAGTTAGATTTAGTATGTGGCAAGTGATTCTTAGGCCAAATTTCAGACTTATAGACCAACATTTGGTAATGGTTTGGGCTGATTTACATCTATTTTTGGCTATATTTAGAACAATATTTTGGTGAAATAATTTCTTTTCAGACATGTAATGCTCCAAATGCGCATAAAATATCCTCATTAATTATTAGAATATGCATGAAATTAAATTTGGGTTTCAGATTGACAATATTATGATATACTTGACATTTTCCACCTGAGGGGTGACATGGGCACCCCTCACACCCCAGAAATTGAAATTTTTAATGTGGCCCTCGAGTTGGCCAGCCTAATACAAATTCATTTTTTGATATAAACTGAGTTTCCTGTAAAAATTTCAGTCAGATTGACCAACTTAGGGGTGGTTTGGGCTGATCTGGCATTTGATGCATCCCTCGCCAACTACACTCCCTGAACCTGCACTTTGGGCTACATATGTATTTCTAAAGGAACACACTACTAAAATCCATTTCAGGGGCGACTCCTGTGTGAATCAATATGGTTTTCAACCTTAAATCTACCTTAATTGAGAATATATCAGCATTTCCTGATACAGCCATCTGAGGCTGTATTTTCGCCTTCCTGGACCCAATATGACACATATGACATAACTGGTATACCAGATGTAATCTTAAAACCTATGCAGTTAGATTTAGTATGTGGCAAGTGATTCTTAGGCCAAATTTCAGACTTATAGACCAACATTTGGTAATGGTTTGGGCTGATTTACATCTATTTTTGGCTATATTTAGAACAATATTTTGGTGAAATAATTTCTTTTCAGACATGTAATGCTCCAAATGCGCCTAAAATATCCTCATTAATTATTAGAATATGCATGAAATTAAATTTGGGCTTCAGATTGACAATATTATGATATACTTGACATTTTCCACCTGAGGGGTGACATGGGCACCCCTCACACCCCGGAAATTGAAATTTTTAATGTGGCCCTCGAGTTGGCCAGCCTAATACAAATTCATTCTTTGATATAAACTGAGTTTCCTGTAAAAATTTCAGCCAGATTGACCAACTTAGGGGTGGTTTGGGCTGATCTGGCATTTGATGCATCCCTCGCCAACTACACTCCCTGAACCTGCACTTTGGGCTACATATGTATTTCTAAAGGAACACACTACTAAAATCCATTTCAGGGGCGACTCCTGTGTGAATCAATATGGTTTTCAACCTTAAATCTACCTTAATTGAGAATATATCAGCATTTCCTGATACAGCCATCTGAGGCTGTATTTTCGCCTTCCTGGACCCAATATGACACATATGACATAACTGGTATACCAGATGTAATCTTAAAACCTATGCAGTTAGATTTAGTATGTGGCAAGTGATTCTTAGGCCAAATTTCAGACTTATAGACCAACATTTGGTAATGGTTTGGGCTGATTTACATCTATTTTTGGCTATATTTAGAACAATATTTTGGTGAAATAATTTCTTTTCAGACATGTAATGCTCCAAATGCGCCTAAAATATCCTCATTAATTATTAGAATATGCATGAAATTAAATTTGGGTTTCAGATTGACAATATTATGATATACTTGACATTTTCCACCTGAGGGGTGACATGGGCACCCCTCACACCCCGGAAATTGAAATTTTTAATGTGGCCCTCGAGTTGGCCAGCCTAATACAAATTCATTATTTGATATAAACTGAGTTTCATGTAAAAACTTCAGCCAGATTGATCAACTTTAAGGGGTGGTTTGGGCTGATCTGGCATTTGATGCATCCCTCGCCAACTACACTCCCTGAACCTGCACTTTGGGCTACATATGTATTTCTAAAGGAACACACTACTAAAATCCATTTCAGGGGCGACTCCTGTGTGAATCAATATGGTTTTCAACCTTAAATCTACCTTAATTGAGAATATATCAGCATTTCCTGATACAGCCATCTGAGGCTGTATTTTCGCCTTCCTGGACCCAATATGACACATATGACATAACTGGTATACCAGATGTAATCTTAAAACCTATGCAGTCAGATTTAGTATGTGGCAAGTGATTCTTAGGCCAAATTTCAGACTTATAGACCAACATTTGGTAATGGTTTGGGCTGATTTACATCTATTTTTGGCTATATTTAGAACAATATTTTGGTGAAATAATTTCTTTTCAGACATGTAATGCTCCAAATGCGCCTAAAATATCCTCATTAATTATTAGAATATGCATGAAATTAAATTTGGGCTTCAGATTGACAATATTATGATATACTTGACATTTTCCACCTGAGGGGTGACATGGGCACCCCTCACACCCCAGAAATTGAAATTTTTAATGTGGCCCTCGAGTTGGCCAGCCTAATACAAATTCATTCTTTGATATAAACTGAGTTTCCTGTAAAAATTTCAGCCAGATTGACCAACTTTAAGGGGTGGTTTGGGCTGATCTGGCATTTGATGCATCCCTCGCCAACTACACTCCCTGAACCTGCACTTTGGGCTACATATGTATTTCTAAAGGAACACACTACTAAAATCCATTTCAGGGGCGACTCCTGTATGAATCAATATGGTTTCCAACCTTAAATCTACCTTAATTGAGAATATATCAGCATTTCCTGATACAGCCATCTGAGGCTGTATTTTCGCCTTCCTGGACCCAATATGACACATATGACATAACTGGTATACCAGATGTAATCTTAAAACCTATGCAGTCAGATTTAGTATGTGGCAAGTGATTCTTAGGCCAAATTTCAGACTTATAGACCAACATTTGGTAATGGTTTGGGCTGATTTACATCTATTTTTGGCTATATTTAGAACAATATTTTGGTGAAATAATTTCTTTTCAGACATGTAATGCTCCAAATGCGCCTAAAATATCCTCATTAATTATTAGAATATGCATGAAATTAAATTTGGGCTTCAGATTGACAATATTATGATATACTTGACATTTTCCACCTGAGGGGTGACATGGGCACCCCTCACACCCCGGAAATTGAAATTTTTAATGTGGCCCTCGAGTTGGCCAGCCTAATACAAATTCATTCTTTGATATAAACTGAGTTTCCTGTAAAAATTTCAGCCAGATTGACCAACTTAGGGGTGGTTTGGGCTGATCTGGCATTTGATGCATCCCTCGCCAACTACACTCCCTGAACCTGCACTTTGGGCTACATATGTATTTCTAAAGGAACACACTACTAAAATCCATTTCAGGGGCGACTCCTGTGTGAATCAATATGGTTTTCAACCTTAAATCTACCTTAATTGAGAATATATCAGCATTTCCTGATACAGCCATCTGAGGCTGTATTTTCGCCTTCCTGGACCCAATATGACACATATGACATAACTGGTATACCAGATGTAATCTTAAAACCTATGCAGTTAGATTTAGTATGTGGCAAGTGATTCTTAGGCCAAATTTCAGACTTATAGACCAACATTTGGTAATGGTTTGGGCTGATTTACATCTATTTTTGGCTATATTTAGAACAATATTTTGGTGAAATAATTTCTTTTCAGACATGTAATGCTCCAAATGCGCCTAAAATATCCTCATTAATTATTAGAATATGCATGAAATTAAATTTGGGTTTCAGATTGACAATATTATGATATACTTGACATTTTCCACCTGAGGGGTGACATGGGCACCCCTCACACCCCGGAAATTGAAATTTTTAATGTGGCCCTCGAGTTGGCCAGCCTAATACAAATTCATTCTTTGATATAAACTGAGTTTCCTGTAAAAATTTCAGCCAGATTGACCAACTTAGGGGTGGTTTGGGCTGATCTGGCATTTGATGCATCCCTCGCCAACTACACTCCCTGAACCTGCACTTTGGGCTACATATGTATTTCTAAAGGAACACACTACTAAAATCCATTTCAGGGGCGACTCCTGTGTGAATCAATATGGTTTTCAACCTTAAATCTACCTTAATTGAGAATATATCAGCATTTCCTGATACAGCCATCTGAGGCTGTATTTTCGCCTTCCTGGACCCAATATGACACATATGACATAACTGGTATACCAGATGTAATCTTAAAACCTATGCAGTTAGATTTAGTATGTGGCAAGTGATTCTTAGGCCAAATTTCAGACTTATAGACCAACATTTGGTAATGGTTTGGGCTGATTTACATCTATTTTTGGCTATATTTAGAACAATATTTTGGTGAAATAATTTCTTTTCAGACATGTAATGCTCCAAATGCGCCTAAAATATCCTCATTAATTATTAGAATATGCATGAAATTAAATTTGGGTTTCAGATTGACAATATTATGATATACTTGACATTTTCCACCTCAGGGGTGACATGGGCACCCCTCACACCCCGGAAATTGAAATTTTTAATGTGGCCCTCGAGTTGGCCAGCCTAATACAAATTCATTATTTGATATAAACTGAGTTTCATGTAAAAACTTCAGCCAGATTGATCAACTTTAAGGGGTGGTTTGGGCTGATCTGGCATTTGATGCATCCCTCGCCAACTACACTCCCTGAACCTGCACTTTGGGCTACATATGTATTTCTAAAGGAACACACTACTAAAATCCATTTCAGGGGCGACTCCTGTGTGAATCAATATGGTTTTCAACCTTAAATCTACCTTAATTGAGAATATATCAGCATTTCCTGATACAGCCATCTGAGGCTGTATTTTCGCCTTCCTGGACCCAATATGACACATATGACATAACTGGTATACCAGATGTAATCTTAAAACCTATGCAGTCAGATTTAGTATGTGGCAAGTGATTCTTAGGCCAAATTTCAGACTTATAGACCAACATTTGGTAATGGTTTGGGCTGATTTACATCTATTTTTGGCTATATTTAGAACAATATTTTGGTGAAATAATTTCTTTTCAGACATGTAATGCTCCAAATGCGCCTAAAATATCCTCATTAATTATTAGAATATGCATGAAATTAAATTTGGGCTTCAGATTGACAATATTATGATATACTTGACATTTTCCACCTGAGGGGTGACATGGGCACCCCTCACACCCCAGAAATTGAAATTTTTAATGTGGCCCTCGAGTTGGCCAGCCTAATACAAATTCATTCTTTGATATAAACTGAGTTTCCTGTAAAAATTTCAGCCAGATTGACCAACTTTAAGGGGTGGTTTGGGCTGATCTGGCATTTGATGCATCCCTCGCCAACTACACTCCCTGAACCTGCACTTTGGGCTACATATGTATTTCTAAAGGAACACACTACTAAAATCCATTTCAGGGGCGACTCCTGTATGAATCAATATGGTTTCCAACCTTAAATCTACCTTAATTGAGAATATATCAGCATTTCCTGATACAGCCATCTGAGGCTGTATTTTCGCCTTCCTGGACCCAATATGACACATATGACATAACTGGTATACCAGATGTAATCTTAAAACCTATGCAGTCAGATTTAGTATGTGGCAAGTGATTCTTAGGCCAAATTTCAGACTTATAGACCAACATTTGGTAATGGTTTGGGCTGATTTACATCTATTTTTGGCTATATTTAGAACAATATTTTGGTGAAATAATTTCTTTTCAGACATGTAATGCTCCAAATGCGCCTAAAATATCCTCATTAATTATTAGAATATGCATGAAATTAAATTTGGGCTTCAGATTGACAATATTATGATATACTTGACATTTTCCACCTGAGGGGTGACATGGGCACCCCTCACACCCCGGAAATTGAAATTTTTAATGTGGCCCTCGAGTTGGCCAGCCTAATACAAATTCATTCTTTGATATAAACTGAGTTTCCTGTAAAAATTTCAGCCAGATTGACCAACTTAGGGGTGGTTTGGGCTGATCTGGCATTTGATGCATCCCTCGCCAACTACACTCCCTGAACCTGCACTTTGGGCTACATATGTATTTCTAAAGGAACACACTACTAAAATCCATTTCAGGGGCGACTCCTGTGTGAATCAATATGGTTTTCAACCTTAAATCTACCTTAATTGAGAATATATCAGCATTTCCTGATACAGCCATCTGAGGCTGTATTTTCGCCTTCCTGGACCCAATATGACACATATGACATAACTGGTATACCAGATGTAATCTTAAAACCTATGCAGTTAGATTTAGTATGTGGCAAGTGATTCTTAGGCCAAATTTCAGACTTATAGACCAACATTTGGTAATGGTTTGGGCTGATTTACATCTATTTTTGGCTATATTTAGAACAATATTTTGGTGAAATAATTTCTTTTCAGACATGTAATGCTCCAAATGCGCCTAAAATATCCTCATTAATTATTAGAATATGCATGAAATTAAATTTGGGCTTCAGATTGACAATATTATGATATACTTGACATTTTCCACCTGAGGGGTGACATGGGCACCCCTCACACCCCGGAAATTGAAATTTTTAATGTGGCCCTCGAGTTGGCCAGCCTAATACAAATTCATTCTTTGATATAAACTGAGTTTCCTGTAAAAATTTCAGCCAGATTGACCAACTTAGGGGTGGTTTGGGCTGATCTGGCATTTGATGCATCCCTCGCCAACTACACTCCCTGAACCTGCACTTTGGGCTACATATGTATTTCTAAAGGAACACACTACTAAAATCCATTTCAGGGGCGACTCCTGTGTGAATCAATATGGTTTTCAACCTTAAATCTACCTTAATTGAGAATATATCAGCATTTCCTGATACAGCCATCTGAGGCTGTATTTTCGCCTTCCTGGACCCAATATGACACATATGACATAACTGGTATACCAGATGTAATCTTAAAACCTATGCAGTTAGATTTAGTATGTGGCAAGTGATTCTTAGGCCAAATTTCAGACTTATAGACCAACATTTGGTAATGGTTTGGGCTGATTTACATCTATTTTTGGCTATATTTAGAACAATATTTTGGTGAAATAATTTCTTTTCAGACATGTAATGCTCCAAATGCGCCTAAAATATCCTCATTAATTATTAGAATATGCATGAAATTAAATTTGGGTTTCAGATTGACAATATTATGATATACTTGACATTTTCCACCTGAGGGGTGACATGGGCACCCCTCACACCCCGGAAATTGAAATTTTTAATGTGGCCCTCGAGTTGGCCAGCCTAATACAAATTCATTATTTGATATAAACTGAGTTTCATGTAAAAACTTCAGCCAGATTGATCAACTTTAAGGGGTGGTTTGGGCTGATCTGGCATTTGATGCATCCCTCGCCAACTACACTCCCTGAACCTGCACTTTGGGCTACATATGTATTTCTAAAGGAACACACTACTAAAATCCATTTCAGGGGCGACTCCTGTGTGAATCAATATGGTTTTCAACCTTAAATCTACCTTAATTGAGAATATATCAGCATTTCCTGATACAGCCATCTGAGGCTGTATTTTCGCCTTCCTGGACCCAATATGACACATATGACATAACTGGTATACCAGATGTAATCTTAAAACCTATGCAGTCAGATTTAGTATGTGGCAAGTGATTCTTAGGCCAAATTTCAGACTTATAGACCAACATTTGGTAATGGTTTGGGCTGATTTACATCTATTTTTGGCTATATTTAGAACAATATTTTGGTGAAATAATTTCTTTTCAGACATGTAATGCTCCAAATGCGCCTAAAATATCCTCATTAATTATTAGAATATGCATGAAATTAAATTTGGGCTTCAGATTGACAATATTATGATATACTTGACATTTTCCACCTGAGGGGTGACATGGGCACCCCTCACACCCCAGAAATTGAAATTTTTAATGTGGCCCTCGAGTTGGCCAGCCTAATACAAATTCATTCTTTGATATAAACTGAGTTTCCTGTAAAAATTTCAGCCAGATTGACCAACTTTAAGGGGTGGTTTGGGCTGATCTGGCATTTGATGCATCCCTCGCCAACTACACTCCCTGAACCTGCACTTTGGGCTACATATGTATTTCTAAAGGAACACACTACTAAAATCCATTTCAGGGGCGACTCCTGTATGAATCAATATGGTTTCCAACCTTAAATCTACCTTAATTGAGAATATATCAGCATTTCCTGATACAGCCATCTGAGGCTGTATTTTCGCCTTCCTGGACCCAATATGACACATATGACATAACTGGTATACCAGATGTAATCTTAAAACCTATGCAGTCAGATTTAGTATGTGGCAAGTGATTCTTAGGCCAAATTTCAGACTTATAGACCAACATTTGGTAATGGTTTGGGCTGATTTACATCTATTTTTGGCTATATTTAGAACAATATTTTGGTGAAATAATTTCTTTTCAGACATGTAATGCTCCAAATGCGCCTAAAATATCCTCATTAATTATTAGAATATGCATGAAATTAAATTTGGGCTTCAGATTGACAATATTATGATATACTTGACATTTTCCACCTGAGGGGTGACATGGGCACCCCTCACACCCCGGAAATTGAAATTTTTAATGTGGCCCTCGAGTTGGCCAGCCTAATACAAATTCATTCTTTGATATAAACTGAGTTTCCTGTAAAAATTTCAGCCAGATTGACCAACTTAGGGGTGGTTTGGGCTGATCTGGCATTTGATGCATCCCTCGCCAACTACACTCCCTGAACCTGCACTTTGGGCTACATATGTATTTCTAAAGGAACACACTACTAAAATCCATTTCAGGGGCGACTCCTGTGTGAATCAATATGGTTTTCAACCTTAAATCTACCTTAATTGAGAATATATCAGCATTTCCTGATACAGCCATCTGAGGCTGTATTTTCGCCTTCCTGGACCCAATATGACACATATGACATAACTGGTATACCAGATGTAATCTTAAAACCTATGCAGTTAGATTTAGTATGTGGCAAGTGATTCTTAGGCCAAATTTCAGACTTATAGACCAACATTTGGTAATGGTTTGGGCTGATTTACATCTATTTTTGGCTATATTTAGAACAATATTTTGGTGAAATAATTTCTTTTCAGACATGTAATGCTCCAAATGCGCCTAAAATATCCTCATTAATTATTAGAATATGCATGAAATTAAATTTGGGTTTCAGATTGACAATATTATGATATACTTGACATTTTCCACCTGAGGGGTGACATGGGCACCCCTCACACCCCGGAAATTGAAATTTTTAATGTGGCCCTCGAGTTGGCCAGCCTAATACAAATTCATTCTTTGATATAAACTGAGTTTCCTGTAAAAATTTCAGCCAGATTGACCAACTTAGGGGTGGTTTGGGCTGATCTGGCATTTGATGCATCCCTCGCCAACTACACTCCCTGAACCTGCACTTTGGGCTACATATGTATTTCTAAAGGAACACACTACTAAAATCCATTTCAGGGGCGACTCCTGTGTGAATCAATATGGTTTTCAACCTTAAATCTACCTTAATTGAGAATATATCAGCATTTCCTGATACAGCCATCTGAGGCTGTATTTTCGCCTTCCTGGACCCAATATGACACATATGACATAACTGGTATACCAGATGTAATCTTAAAACCTATGCAGTTAGATTTAGTATGTGGCAAGTGATTCTTAGGCCAAATTTCAGACTTATAGACCAACATTTGGTAATGGTTTGGGCTGATTTACATCTATTTTTGGCTATATTTAGAACAATATTTTGGTGAAATAATTTCTTTTCAGACATGTAATGCTCCAAATGCGCCTAAAATATCCTCATTAATTATTAGAATATGCATGAAATTAAATTTGGGTTTCAGATTGACAATATTATGATATACTTGACATTTTCCACCTGAGGGGTGACATGGGCACCCCTCACACCCCGGAAATTGAAATTTTTAATGTGGCCCTCGAGTTGGCCAGCCTAATACAAATTCATTATTTGATATAAACTGAGTTTCATGTAAAAACTTCAGCCAGATTGATCAACTTTAAGGGGTGGTTTGGGCTGATCTGGCATTTGATGCATCCCTCGCCAACTACACTCCCTGAACCTGCACTTTGGGCTACATATGTATTTCTAAAGGAACACACTACTAAAATCCATTTCAGGGGCGACTCCTGTGTGAATCAATATGGTTTTCAACCTTAAATCTACCTTAATTGAGAATATATCAGCATTTCCTGATACAGCCATCTGAGGCTGTATTTTCGCCTTCCTGGACCCAATATGACACATATGACATAACTGGTATACCAGATGTAATCTTAAAACCTATGCAGTCAGATTTAGTATGTGGCAAGTGATTCTTAGGCCAAATTTCAGACTTATAGACCAACATTTGGTAATGGTTTGGGCTGATTTACATCTATTTTTGGCTATATTTAGAACAATATTTTGGTGAAATAATTTCTTTTCAGACATGTAATGCTCCAAATGCGCCTAAAATATCCTCATTAATTATTAGAATATGCATGAAATTAAATTTGGGCTTCAGATTGACAATATTATGATATACTTGACATTTTCCACCTGAGGGGTGACATGGGCACCCCTCACACCCCAGAAATTGAAATTTTTAATGTGGCCCTCGAGTTGGCCAGCCTAATACAAATTCATTCTTTGATATAAACTGAGTTTCCTGTAAAAGTTTCAGCCAGATTGACCAACTTTAAGGGGTGGTTTGGGCTGATCTGGCATTTGATGCATCCCTCGCCAACTACACTCCCTGAACCTGCACTTTGGGCTACATATGTATTTCTAAAGGAACACACTACTAAAATCCATTTCAGGGGCGACTCCTGTATGAATCAATATGGTTTCCAACCTTAAATCTACCTTAATTGAGAATATATCAGCATTTCCTGATACAGCCATCTGAGGCTGTATTTTCGCCTTCCTGGACCCAATATGACACATATGACATAACTGGTATACCAGATGTAATCTTAAAACCTATGCAGTCAGATTTAGTATGTGGCAAGTGATTCTTAGGCCAAATTTCAGACTTATAGACCAACATTTGGTAATGGTTTGGGCTGATTTACATCTATTTTTGGCTATATTTAGAACAATATTTTGGTGAAATAATTTCTTTTCAGACATGTAATGCTCCAAATGCGCCTAAAATATCCTCATTAATTATTAGAATATGCATGAAATTAAATTTGGGCTTCAGATTGACAATATTATGATATACTTGACATTTTCCACCTGAGGGGTGACATGGGCACCCCTCACACCCCGGAAATTGAAATTTTTAATGTGGCCCTCGAGTTGGCCAGCCTAATACAAATTCATTCTTTGATATAAACTGAGTTTCCTGTAAAAATTTCAGCCAGATTGACCAACTTAGGGGTGGTTTGGGCTGATCTGGCATTTGATGCATCCCTCGCCAACTACACTCCCTGAACCTGCACTTTGGGCTACATATGTATTTCTAAAGGAACACACTACTAAAATCCATTTCAGGGGCGACTCCTGTGTGAATCAATATGGTTTTCAACCTTAAATCTACCTTAATTGAGAATATATCAGCATTTCCTGATACAGCCATCTGAGGCTGTATTTTCGCCTTCCTGGACCCAATATGACACATATGACATAACTGGTATACCAGATGTAATCTTAAAACCTATGCAGTTAGATTTAGTATGTGGCAAGTGATTCTTAGGCCAAATTTCAGACTTATAGACCAACATTTGGTAATGGTTTGGGCTGATTTACATCTATTTTTGGCTATATTTAGAACAATATTTTGGTGAAATAATTTCTTTTCAGACATGTAATGCTCCAAATGCGCCTAAAATATCCTCATTAATTATTAGAATATGCATGAAATTAAATTTGGGTTTCAGATTGACAATATTATGATATACTTGACATTTTCCACCTGAGGGGGTGACATGGGCACCCCTCACACCCCGGAAATTGAAATTTTTAATGTGGCCCTCGAGTTGGCCAGCCTAATACAAATTCATTCTTTGATATGAACTGAGTTTCATGTAAAAACTTCAGCCAGATTGATCAACTTTAAGGGGTGGTTTGGGCTGATCTGGCATTTGATGCATCCCTCGCCAACTACACTCCCTGAACCTGCACTTTGGGCTACATATGTATTTCTAAAGGAACACACTACTAAAATCCATTTCAGGGGCGACTCCTGTGTGAATCAATATGGTTTTCAACCTTAAATCTACCTTAATTGAGAATATATCAGCATTTCCTGATACAGCCATCTGAGGCTGTATTTTCGCCTTCCTGGACCCAATATGACACATATGACATAACTGGTATACCAGATGTAATCTTAAAACCTATGCAGTCAGATTTAGTATGTGGCAAGTGATTCTTAGGCCAAATTTCAGACTTATAGACCAACATTTGGTAATGGTTTGGGCTGATTTACATCTATTTTTGGCTATATTTAGAACAATATTTTGGTGAAATAATTTCTTTTCAGACATGTAATGCTCCAAATACGCCTAAAATATCCTCATTAATTATTAGAATATGCATGAAATTAAATTTGGGCTTCAGATTGACAATATTATGATATACTTGACATTTTCCACCTAAGGGGTGACATGGGCACCCCTCACACCCCAGAAATTGAAATTTTTAATGTGGCCCTCGAGTTGGCCAGCCTAATACAAATTCATTCTTTGATATAAACTGAGTTTCCTGTAAAAATTTCAGCCAGATTGACCAACTTTAAGGGGTGGTTTGGGCTGATCTGGCATTTGATGCATCCCTCGCCAACTACACTCCCTGAACCTGCACTTTGGGCTACATATGTATTTCTAAAGGAACACACTACTAAAATCCATTTCAGGGGCGACTCCTGTATGAATCAATATGGTTTCCAACCTTAAATCTACCTTAATTGAGAAAATATCAGCATTTCCTGATACAGCCATCTGAGGCTGTATTTTCGCCTTCCTGGACCCAATATGACACATATGACATAACTGGTATACCAGATGTAATCTTAAAACCTATGCAGTCAGATTTAGTATGTGGCAAGTGATTCTTAGGCCAAATTTCAGACTTATAGACCAACATTTGGTAATGGTTTGGGCTGATTTACATCTATTTTTGGCTATATTTAGAACAATATTTTGGTGAAATAATTTCTTTTCAGACATGTAATGCTCCAAATGCGCCTAAAATATCCTCATTAATTATTAGAATATGCATGAAATTAAATTTGGGCTTCAGATTGACAATATTATGATATACTTGACATTTTCCACCTGAGGGGTGACATGGGCACCCCTCACACCCCAGAAATTGAAATTTTTAATGTGGCCCTCGAGTTGGCCAGCCTAATACAAATTCATTCTTTGATATAAACTGAGTTTCCTGTAAAAATTTCAGCCAGATTGACCAACTTAGGGGTGGTTTGGGCTGATCTGGCATTTGATGCATCCCTCGCCAACTACACTCCCTGAACCTGCACTTTGGGCTACATATGTATTTCTAAAGGAACACACTACTAAAATCCATTTCAGGGGCGACTCCTGTGTGAATCAATATGGTTTTCAACCTTAAATCTACCTTAATTGAGAATATATCAGCATTTCCTGATACAGCCATCTGAGGCTTTATTTTCGCCTTCCTGGACCCAATATGACACATATGACATAACTGGTATACCAGATGTAATCTTAAAACCTATGCAGTTAGATTTAGTATGTGGCAAGTGATTCTTAGGTCAAATTTCAGACTTATAGACCAACATTTGGTAATGGTTTGGGCTGATTTACATCTATTTTTGGCTATATTTAGAACAATATTTTGGTGAAATAATTTCTTTTCAGACATGTAATGCTCCAAATGCGCCTAAAATATCCTCATTAATTATTAGAATATGCATGAAATTAAATTTGGGTTTCAGATTGACAATATTATGATATACTTGACATTTTCCACCTGAGGGGTGACATGGGCACCCCTCACACCCCGGAAATTGAAATTTTTAATGTGGCCCTCGAGTTGGCCAGCCTAATACAAATTCATTCTTTGATATAAACTGAGTTTCCTGTAAAAATTTCAGCCAGATTGACCAACTTAGGGGTGGTTTGGGCTGATCTGGCATTTGATGCATCCCTCGCCAACTACACTCCCTGAACCTGCACTTTGGGCTACATATGTATTTCTAAAGGAACACACTACTAAAATCCATTTCAGGGGCGACTCCTGTGTGAATCAATATGGTTTTCAACCTTAAATCTACCTTAATTGAGAATATATCAGCATTTCCTGATACAGCCATCTGAGGCTGTATTTTCGCCTTCCTGGACCCAATATGACACATATGACATAACTGGTATACCAGATGTAATCTTAAAACCTATGCAGTTAGATTTAGTATGTGGCAAGTGATTCTTAGGCCAAATTTCAGACTTATAGACCAACATTTGGTAATGGTTTGGGCTGATTTACATCTATTTTTGGCTATATTTAGAACAATATTTTGGTGAAATAATTTCTTTTCAGACATGTAATGCTCCAAATGCGCCTAAAATATCCTCATTAATTATTAGAATATGCATGAAATTAAATTTGGGTTTCAGATTGACAATATTATGATATACTTGACATTTTCCACCTGAGGGGTGACATGGGCACCCCTCACACCCCGGAAATTGAAATTTTTAATGTGGCCCTCGAGTTGGCCAGCCTAATACAAATTCATTCTTTGATATAAACTGAGTTTCATGTAAAAACTTCAGCCAGATTGATCAACTTTAAGGGGTGGTTTGGGCTGATCTGGCATTTGATGCATCCCTCGCCAACTACACTCCCTGAACCTGCACTTTGGGCTACATATGTATTTCTAAAGGAACACACTACTAAAATCCATTTCAGGGGCGACTCCTGTGTGAATCAATATGGTTTTCAACCTTAAATCTACCTTAATTGAGAATATATCAGCATTTCCTGATACAGCCATCTGAGGCTGTATTTTCGCCTTCCTGGACCCAATATGACACATATGACATAACTGGTATACCAGATGTAATCTTAAAACCTATGCAGTCAGATTTAGTATGTGGCAAGTGATTCTTAGGCCAAATTTCAGACTTATAGACCAACATTTGGTAATGGTTTGGGCTGATTTACATCTATTTTTGGCTATATTTAGAACAATATTTTGGTGAAATAATTTCTTTTCAGACATGTAATGCTCCAAATACGCCTAAAATATCCTCATTAATTATTAGAATATGCATGAAATTAAATTTGGGCTTCAGATTGACAATATTATGATATACTTGACATTTTCCACCTGAGGGGTGACATGGGCACCCCTCACACCCCAGAAATTGAAATTTTTAATGTGGCCCTCGAGTTGGCCAGCCTAATACAAATTCATTCTTTGATATAAACTGAGTTTCCTGTAAAAATTTCAGCCAGATTGACCAACTTTAAGGGGTGGTTTGGGCTGATCTGGCATTTGATGCATCCCTCGCCAACTACACTCCCTGAACCTGCACTTTGGGCTACATATGTATTTCTAAAGGAACACACTACTAAAATCCATTTCAGGGGCGACTCCTGTATGAATCAATATGGTTTCCAACCTTAAATCTACCTTAATTGAGAATATATCAGCATTTCCTGATACAGCCATCTGAGGCTGTATTTTCGCCTTCCTGGACCCAATATGACACATATGACATAACTGGTATACCAGATGTAATCTTAAAACCTATGCAGTTAGATTTAGTATGTGGCAAGTGATTCTTAGGCCAAATTTCAGACTTATAGACCAACATTTGGTAATGGTTTGGGCTGATTTACATCTATTTTTGGCTATATTTAGAACAATATTTTGGTGAAATAATTTCTTTTCAGACATGTAATGCTCCAAATGCGCCTAAAATATCCTCATTAATTATTAGAATATGCATGAAATTAAATTTGGGTTTCAGATTGACAATATTATGATATACTTGACATTTTCCACCTGAGGGGTGACATGGGCACCCCTCACACCCCGGAAATTGAAATTTTTAATGTGGCCCTCGAGTTGGCCAGCCTAATACAAATTCATTCTTTGATATAAACTGAGTTTCATGTAAAAACTTCAGCCAGATTGATCAACTTTAAGGGGTGGTTTGGGCTGATCTGGCATTTGATGCATCCCTCGCCAACTACACTCCCTGAACCTGCACTTTGGGCTACATATGTATTTCTAAAGGAACACACTACTAAAATCCATTTCAGGGGCGACTCCTGTGTGAATCAATATGGTTTTCAACCTTAAATCTACCTTAATTGAGAATATATCAGCATTTCCTGATACAGCCATCTGAGGCTGTATTTTCGCCTTCCTGGACCCAATATGACACATATGACATAACTGGTATACCAGATGTAATCTTAAAACCTATGCAGTCAGATTTAGTATGTGGCAAGTGATTCTTAGGCCAAATTTCAGACTTATAGACCAACATTTGGTAATGGTTTGGGCTGATTTACATCTATTTTTGGCTATATTTAGAACAATATTTTGGTGAAATAATTTCTTTTCAGACATGTAATGCTCCAAATACGCCTAAAATATCCTCATTAATTATTAGAATATGCATGAAATTAAATTTGGGCTTCAGATTGACAATATTATGATATACTTGACATTTTCCACCTGAGGGGTGACATGGGCACCCCTCACACCCCAGAAATTGAAATTTTTAATGTGGCCCTCGAGTTGGCCAGCCTAATACAAATTCATTCTTTGATATAAACTGAGTTTCCTGTAAAAATTTCAGCCAGATTGACCAACTTTAAGGGGTGGTTTGGGCTGATCTGGCATTTGATGCATCCCTCGCCAACTACACTCCCTGAACCTGCACTTTGGGCTACATATGTATTTCTAAAGGAACACACTACTAAAATCCATTTCAGGGGCGACTCCTGTATGAATCAATATGGTTTCCAACCTTAAATCTACCTTAATTGAGAATATATCAGCATTTCCTGATACAGCCATCTGAGGCTGTATTTTCGCCTTCCTGGACCCAATATGACACATATGACATAACTGGTATACCAGATGTAATCTTAAAACCTATGCAGTCAGATTTAGTATGTGGCAAGTGATTCTTAGGCCAAATTTCAGACTTATAGACCAACATTTGGTAATGGTTTGGGCTGATTTACATCTATTTTTGGCTATATTTAGAACAATATTTTGGTGAAATAATTTCTTTTCAGACATGTAATGCTCCAAATGCGCCTAAAATATCCTCATTAATTATTAGAATATGCATGAAATTAAATTTGGGCTTCAGATTGACAATATTATGATATACTTGACATTTTCCACCTGAGGGGTGACATGGGCACCCCTCACACCCCAGAAATTGAAATTTTTAATGTGGCCCTCGAGTTGGCCAGCCTAATACAAATTCATTCTTTGATATAAACTGAGTTTCCTGTAAAAATTTCAGCCAGATTGACCAACTTTAAGGGGTGGTTTGGGCTGATCTGGCATTTGATGCATCCCTCGCCAACTACACTCCCTGAACCTGCACTTTGGGCTACATATGTATTTCTAAAGGAACACACTACTAAAATCCATTTCAGGGGCGACTCCTGTATGAATCAATATGGTTTCCAACCTTAAATCTACCTTAATTGAGAATATATCAGCATTTCCTGATACAGCCATCTGAGGCTGTATTTTCGCCTTCCTGGACCCAATATGACACATATGACATAACTGGTATACCAGATGTAATCTTAAAACCTATGCAGTTAGATTTAGTATGTGGCAAGTGATTCTTAGGCCAAATTTCAGACTTATAGACCAACATTTGGTAATGGTTTGGGCTGATTTACATCTATTTTTGGCTATATTTAGAACAATATTTTGGTGAAATAATTTCTTTTCAGACATGTAATGCTCCAAATGCGCCTAAAATATCCTCATTAATTATTAGAATATGCATGAAATTAAATTTGGGTTTCAGATTGACAATATTATGATATACTTGACATTTTCCACCTGAGGGGTGACATGGGCACCCCTCACACCCCGGAAATTGAAATTTTTAATGTGGCCCTCGAGTTGGCCAGCCTAATACAAATTCATTCTTTGATATAAACTGAGTTTCATGTAAAAACTTCAGCCAGATTGATCAACTTTAAGGGGTGGTTTGGGCTGATCTGGCATTTGATGCATCCCTCGCCAACTACACTCCCTGAACCTGCACTTTGGGCTACATATGTATTTCTAAAGGAACACACTACTAAAATCCATTTCAGGGGCGACTCCTGTGTGAATCAATATGGTTTTCAACCTTAAATCTACCTTAATTGAGAATATATCAGCATTTCCTGATACAGCCATCTGAGGCTGTATTTTCGCCTTCCTGGACCCAATATGACACATATGACATAACTGGTATACCAGATGTAATCTTAAAACCTATGCAGTCAGATTTAGTATGTGGCAAGTGATTCTTAGGCCAAATTTCAGACTTATAGACCAACATTTGGTAATGGTTTGGGCTGATTTACATCTATTTTTGGCTATATTTAGAACAATATTTTGGTGAAATAATTTCTTTTCAGACATGTAATGCTCCAAATACGCCTAAAATATCCTCATTAATTATTAGAATATGCATGAAATTAAATTTGGGCTTCAGATTGACAATATTATGATATACTTGACATTTTCCACCTGAGGGGTGACATGGGCACCCCTCACACCCCAGAAATTGAAATTTTTAATGTGGCCCTCGAGTTGGCCAGCCTAATACAAATTCATTCTTTGATATAAACTGAGTTTCCTGTAAAAATTTCAGCCAGATTGACCAACTTTAAGGGGTGGTTTGGGCTGATCTGGCATTTGATGCATCCCTCGCCAACTACACTCCCTGAACCTGCACTTTGGGCTACATATGTATTTCTAAAGGAACACACTACTAAAATCCATTTCAGGGGCGACTCCTGTATGAATCAATATGGTTTCCAACCTTAAATCTACCTTAATTGAGAATATATCAGCATTTCCTGATACAGCCATCTGAGGCTGTATTTTCGCCTTCCTGGACCCAATATGACACATATGACATAACTGGTATACCAGATGTAATCTTAAAACCTATGCAGTCAGATTTAGTATGTGGCAAGTGATTCTTAGGCCAAATTTCAGACTTATAGACCAACATTTGGTAATGGTTTGGGCTGATTTACATCTATTTTTGGCTATATTTAGAACAATATTTTGGTGAAATAATTTCTTTTCAGACATGTAATGCTCCAAATGCGCCTAAAATATCCTCATTAATTATTAGAATATGCATGAAATTAAATTTGGGCTTCAGATTGACAATATTATGATATACTTGACATTTTCCACCTGAGGGGTGACATGGGCACCCCTCACACCCCAGAAATTGAAATTTTTAATGTGGCCCTCGAGTTGGCCAGCCTAATACAAATTCATTCTTTGATATAAACTGAGTTTCCTGTAAAAATTTCAGCCAGATTGACCAACTTAGGGGTGGTTTGGGCTGATCTGGCATTTGATGCATCCCTCGCCAACTACACTCCCTGAACCTGCACTTTGGGCTACATATGTATTTCTAAAGGAACACACTACTAAAATCCATTTCAGGGGCGACTCCTGTGTGAATCAATATGGTTTTCAACCTTAAATCTACCTTAATTGAGAATATATCAGCATTTCCTGATACAGCCATCTGAGGCTTTATTTTCGCCTTCCTGGACCCAATATGACACATATGACATAACTGGTATACCAGATGTAATCTTAAAACCTATGCAGTTAGATTTAGTATGTGGCAAGTGATTCTTAGGTCAAATTTCAGACTTATAGACCAACATTTGGTAATGGTTTGGGCTGATTTACATCTATTTTTGGCTATATTTAGAACAATATTTTGGTGAAATAATTTCTTTTCAGACATGTAATGCTCCAAATGCGCCTAAAATATCCTCATTAATTATTAGAATATGCATGAAATTAAATTTGGGTTTCAGATTGACAATATTATGATATACTTGACATTTTCCACCTGAGGGGTGACATGGGCACCCCTCACACCCCGGAAATTGAAATTTTTAATGTGGCCCTCGAGTTGGCCAGCCTAATACAAATTCATTCTTTGATATAAACTGAGTTTCCTGTAAAAATTTCAGCCAGATTGACCAACTTAGGGGTGGTTTGGGCTGATCTGGCATTTGATGCATCCCTCGCCAACTACACTCCCTGAACCTGCACTTTGGGCTACATATGTATTTCTAAAGGAACACACTACTAAAATCCATTTCAGGGGCGACTCCTGTGTGAATCAATATGGTTTTCAACCTTAAATCTACCTTAATTGAGAATATATCAGCATTTCCTGATACAGCCATCTGAGGCTGTATTTTCGCCTTCCTGGACCCAATATGACACATATGACATAACTGGTATACCAGATGTAATCTTAAAACCTATGCAGTTAGATTTAGTATGTGGCAAGTGATTCTTAGGCCAAATTTCAGACTTATAGACCAACATTTGGTAATGGTTTGGGCTGATTTACATCTATTTTTGGCTATATTTAGAACAATATTTTGGTGAAATAATTTCTTTTCAGACATGTAATGCTCCAAATGCGCCTAAAATATCCTCATTAATTATTAGAATATGCATGAAATTAAATTTGGGTTTCAGATTGACAATATTATGATATACTTGACATTTTCCACCTGAGGGGTGACATGGGCACCCCTCACACCCCGGAAATTGAAATTTTTAATGTGGCCCTCGAGTTGGCCAGCCTAATACAAATTCATTCTTTGATATAAACTGAGTTTCATGTAAAAACTTCAGCCAGATTGATCAACTTTAAGGGGTGGTTTGGGCTGATCTGGCATTTGATGCATCCCTCGCCAACTACACTCCCTGAACCTGCACTTTGGGCTACATATGTATTTCTAAAGGAACACACTACTAAAATCCATTTCAGGGGCGACTCCTGTGTGAATCAATATGGTTTTCAACCTTAAATCTACCTTAATTGAGAATATATCAGCATTTCCTGATACAGCCATCTGAGGCTGTATTTTCGCCTTCCTGGACCCAATATGACACATATGACATAACTGGTATACCAGATGTAATCTTAAAACCTATGCAGTTAGATTTAGTATGTGGCAAGTGATTCTTAGGCCAAATTTCAGACTTATAGACCAACATTTGGTAATGGTTTGGGCTGATTTACATCTATTTTTGGCTATATTTAGAACAATATTTTGGTGAAATAATTTCTTTTCAGACATGTAATGCTCCAAATACGCCTAAAATATCCTCATTAATTATTAGAATATGCATGAAATTAAATTTGGGCTTCAGATTGACAATATTATGATATACTTGACATTTTCCACCTGAGGGGTGACATGGGCACCCCTCACACCCCAGAAATTGAAATTTTTAATGTGGCCCTCGAGTTGGCCAGCCTAATACAAATTCATTCTTTGATATAAACTGAGTTTCCTGTAAAAATTTCAGCCAGATTGACCAACTTTAAGGGGTGGTTTGGGCTGATCTGGCATTTGATGCATCCCTCGCCAACTACACTCCCTGAACCTGCACTTTGGGCTACATATGTATTTCTAAAGGAACACACTACTAAAATCCATTTCAGGGGCGACTCCTGTATGAATCAATATGGTTTCCAACCTTAAATCTACCTTAATTGAGAATATATCAGCATTTCCTGATACAGCCATCTGAGGCTGTATTTTCGCCTTCCTGGACCCAATATGACACATATGACATAACTGGTATACCAGATGTAATCTTAAAACCTATGCAGTTAGATTTAGTATGTGGCAAGTGATTCTTAGGCCAAATTTCAGACTTATAGACCAACATTTGGTAATGGTTTGGGCTGATTTACATCTATTTTTGGCTATATTTAGAACAATATTTTGGTGAAATAATTTCTTTTTAGACATGTAATGCTCCAAATGCGCCTAAAATATCCTCATTAATTATTAGAATATGCATGAAATTAAATTTGGGTTTCAGATTGACAATATTATGATATACTTGACATTTTCCACCTGAGGGGTGACATGGGCACCCCTCACACCCCGGAAATTGAAATTTTTAATGTGGCCCTCGAGTTGGCCAGCCTAATACAAATTCGTTCTTTGATATAAACTGAGTTTCATGTAAAAACTTCAGCCAGATTGATCAACTTTAAGGGGTGGTTTGGGCTGATCTGGCATTTGATGCATCCCTCGCCAACTACACTCCCTGAACCTGCACTTTGGGCTACATATGTATTTCTAAAGGAACACACTACTAAAATCCATTTCAGGGGCAACTCCGGTGTGAATCAATATGGTTTTCAACCTTAAATCTACCTTAATTGAGAATATATCAGCATTTCCTGATACAGCCATCTGAGGCTGTATTTTCGCCTTCCTGGACCCAATATGACACATATGACATAACTGGTATACCAGATATAATCTTAAAACCTATGCAGTCAGATTTAGTATGTGGCAAGTGATTCTTAGGCCAAATTTCAGACTTATAGACCAACATTTGGTAATGGTTTGGGCTGATTTACATCTATTTTTGGCTATATTTAGAACAATATTTTGGTGAAATAATTTCTTTTCAGATATGTAATGCTCCAAATACGCCTAAAATATCCTCATTAATTATTAGAATATGCATGAAATTAAATTTGGGCTTCAGATTGACAATATTATGATATACTTGACATTTTCCACCTGAGGGGTGACATGGGCACCCCTCACACCCCAGAAATTGAAATTTTTAATGTGGCCCTCGAGTTGGCCAGCCTAATACAAATTCATTCTTTGATATAAACTGAGTTTCCTGTAAAAATTTCAGCCAGATTGACCAACTTTAAGGGGTGGTTTGGGCTGATCTGGCATTTGATGCATCCCTCGCCAACTACACTCCCTGAACCTGCACTTTGGGCTACATATGTATTTCTAAAGGAACACACTACTAAAATCCATTTCAGGGGCGACTCCTGTATGAATCAATATGGTTTCCAACCTTAAATCTACCTTAATTGAGAATATATCAGCATTTCCTGATACAGCCATCTGAGGCTGTATTTTCGCCTTCCTGGACCCAATATGACACATATGACATAACTGGTATACCAGATGTAATCTTAAAACCTATGCAGTCAGATTTAGTATGTGGCAAGTGATTCTTAGGCCAAATTTCAGACTTATAGACCAACATTTGGTAATGGTTTGGGCTGATTTACATCTATTTTTGGCTATATTTAGAACAATATTTTGGTGAAATAATTTCTTTTCAGACATGTAATGCTCCAAATGCGCCTAAAATATCCTCATTAATTATTAGAATATGCATGAAATTAAATTTGGGTTTCAGATTGACAATATTATGATATACTTGACATTTTCCACCTGAGGGGTGACATGGGCACCCCTCACACCCCGGAAATTGAAATTTTTAATGTGGCCCTCGAGTTGGCCAGCCTAATACAAATTCATTCTTTGATATAAACTGAGTTTCATGTAAAAACTTCAGCCAGATTGATCAACTTTAAGGGGTGGTTTGGGCTGATCTGGCATTTGATGCATCCCTCGCCAACTACACTCCCTGAACCTGCACTTTGGGCTACATATGTATTTCTAAAGGAACACACTACTAAAATCCATTTCAGGGGCGACTCCTGTGTGAATCAATATGGTTTTCAATCTTAAATCTACCTTAATTGAGAATATATCAGCATTTCCTGATACAGCCATCTGAGGCTGTATTTTCGCCTTCCTGGACCCAATATGACACATATGACATAACTGGTATACCAGATGTAATCTTAAAACCTATGCAGTCAGATTTAGTATGTGGCAAGTGATTCTTAGGCCAAATTTCAGACTTATAGACCAACATTTGGTAATGGTTTGGGCTGATTTACATCTATTTTTGGCTATATTTAGAACAATATTTTGGTGAAATAATTTCTTTTCAGACATGTAATGCTCCAAATGCGCCTAAAATATCCTCATTAATTATTAGAATATGCATGAAATTAAATTTGGGTTTCAGATTGACAATATTATGATATACTTGACATTTTCCACCTGAGGGGTGACATGGGCACCCCTCACACCCCGGAAATTGAAATTTTTAATGTGGCCCTCGAGTTGGCCAGCCTAATACAAATTCATTCTTTGATATAAACTGAGTTTCATGTAAAAACTTCAGCCAGATTGATCAACTTTAAGGGGTGGTTTGGGCTGATCTGGCATTTGATGCATCCCTCGCCAACTACACTCCCTGAACCTGCACTTTGGGCTACATATGTATTTCTAAAGGAACACACTACTAAAATCCATTTCAGGGGCGACTCCTGTGTGAATCAATATGGTTTTCAACCTTAAATCTACCTTAATTGAGAATATATCAGCATTTCCTGATACAGCCATCTGAGGCTGTATTTTCGCCTTCCTGGACCCAATATGACACATATGACATAACTGGTATACCAGATGTAATCTTAAAACCTATGCAGTCAGATTTAGTATGTGGCAAGTGATTCTTAGGCCAAATTTCAGACTTATAGACCAACATTTGGTAATGGTTTGGGCTGATTTACATCTATTTTTGGCTATATTTAGAACAATATTTTGGTGAAATAATTTCTTTTCAGACATGTAATGCTCCAAATGCGCCTAAAATATCCTCATTAATTATTAGAATATGCATGAAATTAAATTTGGGCTTCAGATTGACAATATTATGATATACTTGACATTTTCCACCTGAGGGGTGACATGGGCACCCCTCACACCCCAGAAATTGAAATTTTTAATGTGGCCCTCGAGTTGGCCAGCCTAATACAAATTCATTCTTTGATATAAACTGAGTTTCCTGTAAAAATTTCAGCCAGATTGACCAACTTTAAGGGGTGGTTTGGGCTGATCTGGCATTTGATGCATCCCTCGCCAACTACACTCCCTGAACCTGCACTTTGGGCTACATATGTATTTCTAAAGGAACACACTACTAAAATCCATTTCAGGGGCGACTCCTGTGTGAATCAATATGGTTTTCAACCTTAAATCTACCTTAATTGAGAATGTATCAGCATTTCCTGATACAGCCATCTGAGGCTGTATTTTCGCCTTCCTGGACCCAATATGACACATATGACATAACTGGTATACCAGATGTAATCTTAAAACCTATGCAGTCAGATTTAGTATGTGGCAAGTGATTCTTAGGCCAAATTTCAGACTTATAGACCAACATTTGGTAATGGTTTGGGCTGATTTACATCTATTTTTGGCTATATTTAGAACAATATTTTGGTGAAATAATTTCTTTTCAGACATGTAATGCTCCAAATGCGCCTAAAATATCCTCATTAATTATTAGAATATGCATGAAATTAAATTTGGGCTTCAGATTGACAATATTATGATATACTTGACATTTTCCACCTGAGGGGTGACATGGGCACCCCTCACACCCCAGAAATTGAAATTTTTAATGTGGCCCTCGAGTTGGCCAGCCTAATACAAATTCATTCTTTGATATAAACTGAGTTTCCTGTAAAAATTTCAGCCAGATTGACCAACTTTAAGGGGTGGTTTGGGCTGATCTGGCATTTGATGCATCCCTCGCCAACTACACTCCCTGAACCTGCACTTTGGGCTACATATGTATTTCTAAAGGAACACACTACTAAAATCCATTTCAGGGGCGACTCCTGTATGAATCAATATGGTTTCCAACCTTAAATCTACCTTAATTGAGAATATATCAGCATTTCCTGATACAGCCATCTGAGGCTGTATTTTCGCCTTCCTGGACCCAATATGACACATATGACATAACTGGTATACCAGATGTAATCTTAAAACCTATGCAGTCAGATTTAGTATGTGGCAAGTGATTCTTAGGCCAAATTTCAGACTTATAGACCAACATTTGGTAATGGTTTGGGCTGATTTACATCTATTTTTGGCTATATTTAGAACAATATTTTGGTGAAATAATTTCTTTTCAGACATGTAATGCTCCAAATGCGCCTAAAATATCCTCATTAATTATTAGAATATGCATGAAATTAAATTTGGGCTTCAGATTGACAATATTATGATATACTTGACATTTTCCACCTGAGGGGTGACATGGGCACCCCTCACACCCCGGAAATTGAAATTTTTAATGTGGCCCTCGAGTTGGCCAGCCTAATACAAATTCATTCTTTGATATAAACTGAGTTTCCTGTAAAAATTTCAGCCAGATTGACCAACTTAGGGGTGGTTTGGGCTGATCTGGCATTTGATGCATCCCTCGCCAACTACACTCCCTGAACCTGCACTTTGGGCTACATATGTATTTCTAAAGGAACACACTACTAAAATCCATTTCAGGGGCGACTCCTGTGTGAATCAATATGGTTTTCAACCTTAAATCTACCTTAATTGAGAATATATCAGCATTTCCTGATACAGCCATCTGAGGCTGTATTTTCGCCTTCCTGGACCCAATATGACACATATGACATAACTGGTATACCAGATGTAATCTTAAAACCTATGCAGTTAGATTTAGTATGTGGCAAGTGATTCTTAGGCCAAATTTCAGACTTATAGACCAACATTTGGTAATGGTTTGGGCTGATTTACATCTATTTTTGGCTATATTTAGAACAATATTTTGGTGAAATAATTTCTTTTCAGACATGTAATGCTCCAAATGCGCCTAAAATATCCTCATTAATTATTAGAATATGCATGAAATTAAATTTGGGCTTCAGATTGACAATATTATGATATACTTGACATTTTCCACCTGAGGGGTGACATGGGCACCCCTCACACCCCAGAAATTGAAATTTTTAATGTGGCCCTCGAGTTGGCCAGCCTAATACAAATTCATTCTTTGATATAAACTGAGTTTCCTGTAAAAATTTCAGCCAGATTGACCAACTTTAAGGGGTGGTTTGGGCTGATCTGGCATTTGATGCATCCCTCGCCAACTACACTCCCTGAACCTGCACTTTGGGCTACATATGTATTTCTAAAGGAACACACTACTAAAATCCATTTCAGGGGCGACTCCTGTGTGAATCAATATGGTTTTCAACCTTAAATCTACCTTAATTGAGAATATATCAGCATTTCCTGATACAGCCATCTGAGGCTGTATTTTCGCCTTCCTGGACCCAATATGACACATATGACATAACTGGTATACCAGATGTAATCTTAAAACCTATGCAGTCAGATTTAGTATGTGGCAAGTGATTCTTAGGCCAAATTTCAGACTTATAGACCAACATTTGGTAATGGTTTGGGCTGATTTACATCTATTTTTGGCTATATTTAGAACAATATTTTGGTGAAATAATTTCTTTTCAGACATGTAATGCTCCAAATGCGCCTAAAATATCCTCATTAATTATTAGAATATGCATGAAATTAAATTTGGGCTTCAGATTGACAATATTATGATATACTTGACATTTTCCACCTGAGGGGTGACATGGGCACCCCTCACACCCCAGAAATTGAAATTTTTAATGTGGCCCTCGAGTTGGCCAGCCTAATACAAATTCATTCTTTGATATAAACTGAGTTTCCTGTAAAAATTTCAGCCAGATTGACCAACTTTAAGGGGTGGTTTGGGCTGATCTGGCATTTGATGCATCCCTCGCCAACTACACTCCCTGAACCTGCACTTTGGGCTACATATGTATTTCTAAAGGAACACACTACTAAAATCCATTTCAGGGGCGACTCCTGTATGAATCAATATGGTTTCCAACCTTAAATCTACCTTAATTGAGAATATATCAGCATTTCCTGATACAGCCATCTGAGGCTGTATTTTCGCCTTCCTGGACCCAATATGACACATATGACATAACTGGTATACCAGATGTAATCTTAAAACCTATGCAGTCAGATTTAGTATGTGGCAAGTGATTCTTAGGCCAAATTTCAGACTTATAGACCAACATTTGGTAATGGTTTGGGCTGATTTACATCTATTTTTGGCTATATTTAGAACAATATTTTGGTGAAATAATTTCTTTTCAGACATGTAATGCTCCAAATGCGCCTAAAATATCCTCATTAATTATTAGAATATGCATGAAATTAAATTTGGGCTTCAGATTGACAATATTATGATATACTTGACATTTTCCACCTGAGGGGTGACATGGGCACCCCTCACACCCCGGAAATTGAAATTTTTAATGTGGCCCTCGAGTTGGCCAGCCTAATACAAATTCATTCTTTGATATAAACTGAGTTTCCTGTAAAAATTTCAGCCAGATTGACCAACTTAGGGGTGGTTTGGGCTGATCTGGCATTTGATGCATCCCTCGCCAACTACACTCCCTGAACCTGCACTTTGGGCTACATATGTATTTCTAAAGGAACACACTACTAAAATCCATTTCAGGGGCGACTCCTGTGTGAATCAATATGGTTTTCAACCTTAAATCTACCTTAATTGAGAATATATCAGCATTTCCTGATACAGCCATCTGAGGCTGTATTTTCGCCTTCCTGGACCCAATATGACACATATGACATAACTGGTATACCAGATGTAATCTTAAAACCTATGCAGTTAGATTTAGTATGTGGCAAGTGATTCTTAGGCCAAATTTCAGACTTATAGACCAACATTTGGTAATGGTTTGGGCTGATTTACATCTATTTTTGGCTATATTTAGAACAATATTTTGGTGAAATAATTTCTTTTCAGACATGTAATGCTCCAAATGCGCCTAAAATATCCTCATTAATTATTAGAATATGCATGAAATTAAATTTGGGCTTCAGATTGACAATATTATGATATACTTGACATTTTCCACCTGAGGGGTGACATGGGCACCCCTCACACCCCAGAAATTGAAATTTTTAATGTGGCCCTCGAGTTGGCCAGCCTAATACAAATTCATTCTTTGATATAAACTGAGTTTCCTGTAAAAATTTCAGCCAGATTGACCAACTTTAAGGGGTGGTTTGGGCTGATCTGGCATTTGATGCATCCCTCGCCAACTACACTCCCTGAACCTGCACTTTGGGCTACATATGTATTTCTAAAGGAACACACTACTAAAATCCATTTCAGGGGCGACTCCTGTGTGAATCAATATGGTTTTCAACCTTAAATCTACCTTAATTGAGAATATATCAGCATTTCCTGATACAGCCATCTGAGGCTGTATTTTCGCCTTCCTGGACCCAATATGACACATATGACATAACTGGTATACCAGATGTAATCTTAAAACCTATGCAGTCAGATTTAGTATGTGGCAAGTGATTCTTAGGCCAAATTTCAGACTTATAGACCAACATTTGGTAATGGTTTGGGCTGATTTACATCTATTTTTGGCTATATTTAGAACAATATTTTGGTGAAATAATTTCTTTTCAGACATGTAATGCTCCAAATGCGCCTAAAATATCCTCATTAATTATTAGAATATGCATGAAATTAAATTTGGGCTTCAGATTGACAATATTATGATATACTTGACATTTTCCACCTGAGGGGTGACATGGGCACCCCTCACACCCCAGAAATTGAAATTTTTAATGTGGCCCTCGAGTTGGCCAGCCTAATACAAATTCATTCTTTGATATAAACTGAGTTTCCTGTAAAAATTTCAGCCAGATTGACCAACTTTAAGGGATGGTTTGGGCTGATCTGGCATTTGATGCATCCCTCGCCAACTACACTCCCTGAACCTGCACTTTGGGCTACATATGTATTTCTAAAGGAACACACTACTAAAATCCATTTTAGGGGCGACTCCTGTATGAATCAATATGGTTTCCAACCTTAAATCTACCTTAATTGAGAATATATCAGCATTTCCTGATACAGCCATCTGAGGCTGTATTTTCGCCTTCCTGGACCCAATATGACACATATGACATAACTGGTATACCAGATGTAATCTTAAAACCTATGCAGTCAGATTTAGTATGTGGCAAGTGATTCTTAGGCCAAATTTCAGACTTATAGACCAACATTTGGTAATGGTTTGGGCTGATTTACATCTATTTTTGGCTATATTTAGAACAATATTTTGGTGAAATAATTTCTTTTCAGACATGTAATGCTCCAAATGCGCCTAAAATATCCTCATTAATTATTAGAATATGCATGAAATTAAATTTGGGCTTCAGATTGACAATATTATGATATACTTGACATTTTCCACCTGAGGGGTGACATGGGCACCCCTCACACCCCGGAAATTGAAATTTTTAATGTGGCCCTCGAGTTGGCCAGCCTAATACAAATTCATTCTTTGATATAAACTGAGTTTCCTGTAAAAATTTCAGCCAGATTGACCAACTTTAAGGGGTGGTTTGGGCTGATCTGGCATTTGATGCATCCCTCGCCAACTACACTCCCTGAACCTGCACTTTGGGCTACATATGTATTTCTAAAGGAACACACTACTAAAATCCATTTCAGGGGCGACTCCTGTGTGAATCAATATGGTTTTCAACCTTAAATCTACCTTAATTGAGAATATATCAGCATTTCCTGATACAGCCATCTGAGGCTGTATTTTCGCCTTCCTGGACCCAATATGACACATATGACATAACTGGTATACCAGATGTAATCTTAAAACCTATGCAGTTAGATTTAGTATGTGGCAAGTGATTCTTAGGCCAAATTTCAGACTTATAGACCAACATTTGGTAATGGTTTGGGCTGATTTACATCTATTTTTGGCTATATTTAGAACAATATTTTGGTGAAATAATTTCTTTTCAGACATGTAATGCTCCAAATGCGTCTAAAATAGCCTCATTAATTATTAGAATATGCATGAAATTAAATTTGGGCTTCAGATTGACAATATTATGATATACTTGACATTTTCCACCTGAGGGGTGACATGGGCACCCCTCACACCCCGGAAATTGAAATTTTTAATGTGGTCCTCGAGTTGGCCAGCCTAATACAAATTCATTCTTTGATATAACTGAGTTTCCTGTAAAAATTTCAGCCAGATTGACCAACTTTAAGGGGTGGTTTGGGCTGATCTGGCATTTGATGCATCCCTCGCCAACTACACTCCCTGAACCTGCACTTTGGGCTACATATGTATTTCTAAAGGAACACACTACTAAAATCCATTTTAGGGGCGACTCCTGTGTGAATCAATATGGTTTTCAACCTTAAATCTACCTTAATTGAGAATATATCAGCATTTCCTGATACAGCCATCTGAGGCTGTATTTTCGCCTTCCTGGACCCAATATGACACATATGACATAACTGGTATACCAGATGTAATCTTAAAACCTATGCAGTCAGATTTAGTATGTGGCAAGTGATTCCTAGGCCAAATTTCAGACTTATAGACCAACATTTGGTAATGGTTTGGGCTGATTTACATCTATTTTTGGCTATATTTAGAACAATATTTTGGTGAAATAATTTCTTTTCAGACATGTAATGCTCCAAATGCGCCTAAAATATCCTCATTAATTATTAGAATATGCATGAAATTAAATTTGGGTTTCAGATTGACAATATTATGATATACTTGACATTTTACACCTGAGGGGTGACATGGGCACCCCTCACACCCCGGAAATTGAAATTTTTAATGTGGTCCTTGAGTTGGCCAGCCTAATACAAATTCATTCTTTGATATAAACTGAGTTTCCTGTAAAAATTTCAGCCAGATTGACCAACTTAAGGGGTGGTTTGGGCTGATCTGGCATTTGATGCATCCCTCGCCAACTACACTCCCTGAACCTGCACTTTGGGCTACATATGTATTTCTAAAGGAACACACTACTAAAATCCATTTCAGGGGCGACTCCTGTGTGAATCAATATGGTTTTCAACCTTAAATCTACCTTAATTGAGAATATATCAGCATTTCCTGATACAGCCATCTGAGGCTGTATTTTCGCCTTCCTGGACCCAATATGACACATATGACATAACTGGTATACCAGATGTAATCTGTCGGGTAGAGGATGGTCGTCCGACAATTAATGTGTTTGTATTATTAAAATGCAGTGTCTTCTGGGTTCTCTTTTATTTTAAAAAAACATCAACAACAAAGTATAACAAAGTCCTTGCAACATGCTGGAGCTGGGTGTTTAAGAATACTCTTTTAACAGCATTTTGGCACAAGGATAGCCCTTCTGTATCTACTACATTTCTTCTACTTGATGTTACTCAATTTTGACTACATGTGCTGCATCTTTTATATTAAACACTGGAATGCCAAAGATGATTCACAGTCATTACAACCTCTGGAATGTGAGAGGAAGTGGTGGTCACATGACCTATGTTCTGGAGAAATTTAGAGAATTTACTTGTGTTTCCCTACTTCATTTCCTAATAAGCTATGTCATGTGACCTAAGATCTATGGAACCTATTTCCTGTGAACCATGGTCTGCATTGTATTAAAATAAAAACTACATATTTTAATGATCACATCACTTCACTGGAATGCTGTACCAATATTCACACTGAAAACTTGAGATATGTTTGAAGGACAGCAATGCAGAAAAATCTCAGAAAATAACACAAACACTGATCAGAGTATGCAGAATTGTATGCTACAACACTAGTTCTTACATATAAACACATACTGATATTTCACTGCTTCTGCTCTGCATCTTGATTTATATAATTCACACATATTCTTTTGAGCCTTTTTTAATTATCAACATAACTTAAATATGATTGACTGTGCACTTAGCAATAATTTCAAAATTCAAATAATTAAGCTGTTTTCCTCCCCAATAATTCTCCCCTCTTAACAGAAGTTATGTCCCATAACTTTAATTCGTATGACACCAAATACTTCACTGTAACACATTACTTGGATTCCAGAAGCATTATTTAAAATATATTTTCACAGGGTCTAAGAAAGGCTAAGATTAACTTTGTTCACTGCATTATTTTTGTACAGTTTAGAGTTTCTGACATCTGATTTTACGGGAGATTTGAAGGACATACAAAACATTCAACTCCACAAAAATAACAATACTTTCAATAACAGGGACAAATATTTACTGCTGTCACTGGGAAAACACAAACCAGTATCACACAATAATACTCAAGATCTGAAATTAAGTCACAACTTAAACCTTCATTATTAATCTGCTGCTTATGACACTTACAAAGATAATTGTTACTGGGTTCATTACATTATGTCTTTTAACTGAAGTTACACATTTTCCTTATAATTGAATAAATAATCCCCTCTTGGTAAAGTTACAGTATTACATCTTTATGTTTTCAAACAGCTCAATGTGAACAAGTTATTAAAACTAAAGGCATCTCTACATGCACAATATTTACATAGATGCATTCTAGTACTGTACAACTACTAAACTTGACTTCACATGAGGATAACTTTACTGATGGATATTTTAACATAGTAAGTTAATACTTTTTTGTTTGTTTGGTGGATAAAACACTTAATACTGTCTTCTGTTATGGTAGCTCAATAATCTCAACACTGCACTGTGGTTTACATATTCACTGCATCAACTTCTTATAAAAATGGCTTATGTTTCTAGATCAACTTGATTTATGCCCCTGTGTTAGATTTGTTTCTCTGTGTCACTCACCCTGCATTTGTACTATGCCTCATCACCATTATTAGAATAAGAATAACTTCAGGTTCATGTTACAATAATTGATCATCACTCTACCATTTCACACTTTCAAAAAGACAGCTTCCATCAAAGTTTTACATGTCTGAATTTAAGCATATAATGTCACCAGCTGGATAAGTTAAGTTTGCTCTCTGGCCCCTAACCTAAGTAAGTATGTATTGGATTCTGTGTACTCCTGAACTCTGTGATTCTCAAGAAACTGCATGGCCTGTGTGGTATTGTGGCTTCACACCAGACCAGAAAAAGAGAGCACCCCTAGAAATGTCTACTGTGAGACCGAAAGTACTGGTTTTGACAAAATAGTGGCTTAGAACAGAATACATAAAGAACTTTTAGGATTGTCACTCACACATCAATAGCTGGTGAACCATAGCTGATACTTAAGTTAAGCAGTAAAATAAGTTCACATCTTGTACATTAAAACTCACAAAGTATCTGGAAATACATAATGTGTAACAGTATTAATTCTGACTCAACAAAAAATGATAAAAGTCGTGCTGCTTACATATTACATGACATTACAATCAGTAAAATGAAATTATAGCAAATTGATATTTCTTACCACAACCAGTTAAAAATGTCCATATACACTAAAATGTTCTCACTCATATGTCTTCCTACTTAACAGTTCTTGTGTATCTTTCACTTCAGTTTTCTACTTCAGCTTTAGTCTTGCAGGTCTTGTAGATCTTCATAGCAGGTACTTGTTTGTTGGACTTGAACCCAGGTGTTAAGCAGGTTAGATTTGAACAGCACAGCATAGATTTTCTTGTGGAACTGAACCCAGCACCTTCTGTTGTAAATCTGATTTTGAACATCACAGCATACCTTTTTATTGGAATTGAACCCAGTACCTTCTGTTGCAAAAGTGATTTTGACCATCATAGCATACCATTCTGGTGGAATTGAACCCAGCACCTTCACACACAGCATAATGCATCTCAGCTAAACTGGTCCCCATGGATTTACTTCAGGATTTCTTTTCAGTATTTCATCAGTCATCAGTGTGTCACAGCAGTTTGTCTTGTCATCTTCTCAGGAAACTTTTTTTTTTCTTCATCAGTTGAGTCCAAGCAGGTTTTTTTTTCTTGGACTTGTTCCCAGCAGGCTTTTGTTAACAACTTTATCCCAGCAGAGTTCTTTTTTTTTCCTCATTTCAATCCCAGCAGGGCCTCCAAAATTGTCGGGTGGAGATGTTGTCCGACAATTAATGTGTTTGTATTAAAATGCAGTATCTTCTGGGTTCTCTTTTATTTTAAAAAAACATCAACAACAAAGTATAACAAAGTCCTTGCAACATGCTGGAGCTGGGTGTTTAAGAATACTCTTTTAACAGCATTTTGGCACAAGGCTGGCCCTTCTGTGTCTACTACATTTCTTCTACTTGATGTTACTGAACTTTTTCTGCATGTGCTGCATCTTTTATATTAAATACTGGAATGCCAGAGATGACTCACAGTCATCACAACCTCTGGAATGTGAGAGGCAGTGGCAGTCACATGACCTAGGCTCTGGACAAATTTAGAGAATTTACTTGTGCTTCCCTACTTCATTTCCTAATAAGCTGTGTCATGTGACCTAAGTTCTATGAAACCTGTTTCCTGTGAACCATCGTCTGCATTGTGTTAAAATAAAAACTACATATTTTAATGATCATGTCACTTCACTGGAATGCTGTACTAATATTCACACTGAAAACTTGAGATATGTCTCAAGGACAGCAATGCACAAAAATCTCATAAAAATAACACAAACTGATCATAGTATACAGACTTGTATGTTACAACACTAGTTCTTACATATAAACACACACTGATATTTAACTGCATTTTGCTCTGCATCTTGATTTATATAATTCACACATATTCTTTTGAGCCTTTTTTAATTATCAACATAACTTAAATATGATTGACTGTGCAATTAGCAATAATTTCAAAATTCAAATAATTAAGCTGTTTTCCTCCCCAATAAATCTTAAAACCTATGCAGTCAGATTTAGTATGTGGCAAGTGATTCCTAGGCCAAATTTCAGACTTATAGACCAACATTTGGTAATGGTTTGGGCTGATTTACATCTATTTTTGGCTATATTTAGAACAATATTTTGGTGAAATAATTTCTTTTCAGACATGTAATGCTCCAAATGCGCCTAAAATATCCTCATTAATTATTAGAATATGCATGAAATTAAATTTGGGTTTCAGATTGACAATATTATGATATACTTGACATTTTCCACCTGAGGGGTGACATGGGCACCCCTCACACCCCGGAAATTGAAATTTTTAATGTGGCCCTCGAGTTGGCCAGCCTAATACAAATTCATTCTTTGATATAAACTGAGTTTCCTGTAAAAATTTCAGCCAGATTGACCAACTTAGGGGTGGTTTGGGCTGATCTGGCATTTGATGCATCCCTCGCCAACTACACTCCCTGAACCTGCACTTTGGGCTACATATGTATTTCTAAAGGAACACACTACTAAAATCCATTTCAGGGGCGACTCCTGTGTGAATCAATATGGTTTTCAACCTTAAATCTACCTTAATTGAGAATATATCAGCATTTCCTGATACAGCCATCTGAGGCTGTATTTTCGCCTTCCTGGACCCAATATGACACATATGACATAACTGGTATACCAGATGTAATCTTAAAACCTATGCAGTTAGATTTAGTATGTGGCAAGTGATTCTTAGGCCAAATTTCAGACTTATAGACCAACATTTGGTAATGGTTTGGGCTGATTTACATCTATTTTTGGCTATATTTAGAACAATATTTTGGTGAAATAATTTCTTTTCAGACATGTAATGCTCCAAATGCGCCTAAAATATCCTCATTAATTATTAGAATATGCATGAAATTAAATTTGGGTTTCAGATTGACAATATTATGATATACTTGACATTTTACACCTGAGGGGTGACATGGGCACCCCTCACACCCCGGAAATTGAAATTTTTAATGTGGCCCTCGAGTTGGCCAGCCTAATACAAATTCATTCTTTGATATAAACTGAGTTTCCTGTAAAAATTTCAGCCAGATTGATCAACTTTAAGGGGTGGTTTGGGCTGATCTGGCATTTGATGCATCCCTCGCCAACTACACTCCCTGAACCTGCACTTTGGGCTACATATGTATTTCTAAAGGAACACACTACTAAAATCCATTTCAGGGGCGACTCCTGTGTGAATCAATATGATTTTCAACCTGGAATCTATCTTAATTGAGAATATATCAGCATTTCCTGATACAGCCATCTGAGGCTGTATATTCGCCTTCCTGGACCCAATATGACACATATGACATCACTGGTATACCAGATGTAATCTTAAAACCTATGCAGTCAGATTTAGTATGTGGCAAGTGATTTTTAGGCCAAATTTCAGACTTATAGACCAACATTTGGTAATGGTTTGGGCTGATTTACATCTATTTTTGGCTATATTTAGAACAATATTTTGGTGAAATAATTTCTTTTCAGACATGTAATGCTCCAAATGGGCCTTAAATATCCTCATTTAGGGCTAAAACAAGCATAAAAATAAATAAGGGCTTCAGATTCGTAATATTAGGATATAGCTGACATTCCCCCCCCCTCCCCCCCATGAAGGGGAAGACAGGGGGCCCCACACCCCGGAAATGAAATTGCTGATGTGGCCTTAACTGAGAAAAATATCAGCCTATCCTGATATAGCCGCCTGAGGCTATATTTCAGCCTATCCTGATATAGCCACCTGAGGCTGTATTTCAGCCTTCCTGGACCCCATATCACGCCAATGACGCCACTGGTACATCAGATGTAATCCTAAAACCTGTGCAATCAGATTTAATATGTTCCAGGTAATTTTTGGGCCAAATTTCATGGTTACAGAGCAACATCTGGTACTGGTTTGGGGTCATTTGCATGCATTTCTGACCCATTTAACAGCAATATTTCGGTTAAATTATTTTCTGTTTAGACTTGTAATGCTCAAAATGGGCCTTAAATATCCTCATTTAGGGTTAAACAAGCATGAAAATAAATAAGGGCTTCAGATTGGTAATATTAGGATATAGCTGACATTCCCCCCCCCCCCCCCCCCCCCCCATGAGGGGGGAGGCAGGGGGGGCCACACCCCGGAAATGAAATTCCTGATGTGGCCCTCGAGTTCACCAGACCAATATAAATTCATTCTCTGATATAAACTGAGTTTCCTGTGAAAATATCAGGTTCAGGGAGTGTGTTCAGGGCTAAATATGCATTTCTGAAGGAACACACTATTAAAATTCATTTAAGTGGCGACTTCCATGGGATACAACATGGTTTACAACCTTAAATCTGCCTTAACTGAGAAAAATATCAGCATATTTGTCAAGTAGATCATAATGTTGCCAATCTAAAGCCTTTCATAAATTGTATGGATGTTTTAACAATAAATGTGGTATTTTAGGTGAATTTGGAGCATTATCATGTCTGAAGAAAAATTTTTAACCCGAATATTACTGTTGATATGGTCCAAAACAGATATAAATCTGTCCAAACCAGTAGTAAATGTTGATCTATATGTCTGGAATTTGCACAGAAAATTACCTGGTACATACACTAAATCTGATTGCACAGCTTTTAGGGTTATATCAAGTATACTAGTGTTTGTGTGGTATGGAGTCGAGGAAGCTGGAAATATATTATCTTGTTGCTGTTTAAAGAGATAGTGATATTTTTCTAATTGGAGCGAATTCATATATTAAGAATTTCGGTTCCAGTGTTGGGGACTTGTCTATCCATTCCCACTATTGGATAAATCTCACTTCAAACTCTACTGACTATAAACAGCTGAATTACAGAAATGAAACAAATGTACCAGACCCACTTTGTGCTACTTGTAACTATTAGTAGAAATTACAGGGAAACCGGGAATCTAGAGAAGACAATAAATCATATTTACTGTGGTTATTACATGCAAAACATAATTTACTTTTCTTCTCCTTCCACAAATCTTTTATTACATTTCTTGGGCAACATCATGCAGCATGACATGTATAGCTAGGACCCACAATTGAAACAGACAGATTGATTTTTAGGAAGGAAAAATAGCGACTTGTCCTTAGTACTTGGTGTTCACAAATAAATTACAATTCTTTATTCAATTTCAGACTTGCAAAGTCCCATATGCCAGGGTTTCTAATAGACCCTCCTCTTGGAACTCTTATGTTCACGACAAGTATTTTACCAATTTTTCTTGGTGTTTATGTTACCATATTGCTTACTAGCAGGATTAAACACTGGCTTTTAATCAGAATACATTAACATCAAATTCAAGCTCTCATCCCTCAGAACTGGGTTTGAACATTTATGTGTCATAGTGGCATATGCCATATAAGCATATCTGGTTATTTGACAATATTGGGTGCTGATTTAAGATAGAAATGGTATTAAGTTACACCTGAGAGATTTTCCTTTGTTACAAATGTCCAATAACTTTCACTAAGGGCAGTTGTTCCGCTCTGTGATTTTGGCCACACAAAGAATCCTTTTTCACACATTTCCAAAGAAACCCATCTACATTTATTTCAACTAAAATGATCATAAAATCCCCAAATACACACCTGAAATATAGGAATTAAAAGTAAGGATGCTGAGCAACATATTTAAAACCACATGTTAAGGAATGGGTGTACTTTAAATAAGTTAATAGCCTCGTAAGTGTCCAATATTTGAAAAATACGAAGTCCCAAATGGCATCACCCTATACTTATTGCACTAGAAAAAGTCTTCCAAACGTCAGCTCAAGTTATATTTTTCCTACCCTATTTCACACATAAGGTTAAATAAAAGTTTTGTGTTAAGTTTTCCTGAATAACAAAACAAAGTAGTTCTAAATGATTGAGCAAATGTGGTATTTCCGCCAACTGACAATGTAACGACTATTGCCAATGTGAGTACAAAGAATGTTTCTTTGTGCTCCCTGATTTCTTTAGTTAAGATGTCGTATCGTCATTATGTTTTTTTAAAATGTATTCTTTTACAAATGCTTCCTTTTACAGGCGCCTGGCACAGTCTACATGGTATGCGAAAAATTAGAGCAGTTTAAAAGTTTTGCTTGGGTATATATACCTATGGGTATATTGACCATATCAATGGTGCAAGCGCTTAATGCAACATTTCGTATGTATGACTATGGATCATAAACTACTCAGATCAATTGCCAAAACCAAGTGGAAAAGGTTACTTGCAATTAACATCATATAAATACTTCTGGCAAGTCGTTATGTCCAAAAAATAATTAATATGATAAAGATGTTCTGTAATAGACATAGTATTACATGGCAGGATTCCTGCTTTTCTGATTGAACTGTTGTGATTGAACTGTTGTCTAGCAAATCTTGTGAACAACACACATTTCGCTCTTCTCTGTTATTCTTGACCTCATCGATCAAGGATTGAGAATGAAAAGAAAAAATGTATCAGGTGTCAAACAGTTGTCCAAATAGGGTTTCAATTGGAGTCAAAAATGTTTTTGCTTTGGAAAATCATCCATATTCAAACAAGCTCACAATTTCCTACTTATTCATCTCGGAACGGGTAAATAATGATTTTCCAATTTTTATGGCGACATAAACTGATTTATAGAAATGGTCTCATGCAGTTGGGCAAGTTTCCACGGTACTTAAGGAATTATGTATGATCTTACTTCCAAAGTTATTACAAAAGCTATCGGAAACCTGCCTATTACATTCTGACTAATATATTTCAGTTTTTCCAAAATTAAATATTGCATAAAGTGTATCACTTCCATTTAAACTTCAGACAACAAAACCGGTATGTTACCTTGCTCCAGTATTGCTTTTGTAAATATTTTCCCTATTTTACAAATAGATTGTCACAACATAAATTCACCATTTTACACAACATCAATTCATCATTTGAACCTTGAAAAAGTAAATAACTATGAGACTCTGTTTTAACTGTAGAAGGAAGTCAGAAGGCTTAAGTAAAAGAAGTCTTATCTAAAACAGTTTATTGCATACCAGTTGACTTGCATAACAGGAAATCACACATCAACTGCATGTACATAGTGCAGAAGAACTCCAACTCTAGAAAATACCAAAAATATAGAAAATTTAATAAAATATGTGCCATCCAATAACTTAATTCAGCTTGATGCCATAAATTCCGACTAAAATTATACATAAACACAGCATATCACTTGATCACAACCGGTGCAGCTGAAGTTGGTGATTTACATCCCGTTCAAAAGCCAGGGCCATATTGGGACATTCCCTCATTCTCAGTATACAGTTGATATACAAGGCTAAGTTTGAAAATGCATCAGCATGCAATTGGCCACACGAATTGCAATAGAAAACGTTGCAGTGTTATTGAATAATGATGTGAGTATCCAAGATTTAAGCTCAGGTTGACCCTTGAAACATCAGGCCCAACTGGAGGGATGGTAGAATGATGCTGACAAAGATACTGGAGATTATGGTGGAAGCTTATAACTTCATAAATAATAGCAGTTTAGAAGAATATACCTCAGAGTGACCAGTATTTGTGAGGGAAGACAGAAAATCAGAGTTTGGGAATATTGGTATACATGTAAAGGGGGCCACAGTTGCAAAGTGGTAACACTCTCACCCCCAACCTGGTTTCCTCTGACCTTCCAACTACCCGTTGTGCTATGACCTGTACAGTGTTGAAAGCAACGTAAAAACCCCCCAAAATTAATAAATGGCATACATGTAAATAAAATACTAGTTACATCGATAGGTGAAAGGTATATTCTGAGTGGAGGTTTTTCCTGGTAATTTTTATGAAACACCCTTGGGCGTCAGGTTGAATGCACCTGTCAATAATACCCAAGCGAAACCCACAACATGCCTAATGGGGAATATTACTTTCAGAATACTACAGAAGCACATCAACACTTCCCGGACTGTACTAGAGGAGGCCCATTTGGCCCTCCACTCACAGCCCAAGAAGTTATTGTGAAGTAAAAAGATCTACTGATAAAGTTATGCAACTAAAAAGACCGCAGTTAGGGAAAATAAATTTATTTATTTTCTATGGTTAATTTGTTAACTGGTTACTCAGTCTCTATTGTACAAGCCTGAGACATGCAGTGCAAGAATAATTCTCACAAGAGTAGAAGAAACAGGGAAAGTGACAGATCTCAAGTGGGTACTAAACCAAAGTATCCCGGCGAGATTAAAATGCGTAAATGAGAATGCGGGTTGGAGCAACTACTTTATTAAAATCTAACACATTAGTTTTACAATAATTGTACTGATACATAATAAAATAGAATGTGATAAAACAGGAGAATGCTCCCCACACATGATAAGTAACATATTTCTAACATTTAGCACTAACATTTATAACACGTTGATCCATAGTAATAGGTAAGAAGTTTACTCATAGCCAAGTGTAAACCACCACAATCGTATTTGTACTAGCAAGGATTATTCATTTGAATATTGTTAATAATGTTACCCAATAAAACAGTTTAAAGTCTTCACATTAATACCACCATAAGATAGCTTGAAAGATTAAGATTCTTAGATACTAAAAGCTTGATACATTGATATTACTGTGCCAAGTATAGATGAGCATAACATCAATGACTTAAAACAACTAATACACAATACACACTGGTTCTACCACAACTATATACACACAATACACTTATATATTACCTGTACATATATTGAGACATATTTACAGACACTGTACTTCATATATGTACTTTATGTACTTTGAACTTCCTTGTTATTTCAACAGCTGTGAACATTGCTGCCAATGTCCACTTATCAATCAACGTAACTCAAATCTTACAAAGTATACCATTTTATTCAATATCACCTAAAAACGCCACCACTTAGAAGTTTATGGGTCTATTTGGAAAAAAGTCACACTTGACTGAAGCCCTAGATGATTCAAGTTCATCATGTGGACATTGATCAAATTGTGAGCCTACTTTTTGCCAAATCAGTTGTATAGGGTGTGTTTGATATATGGTTACAAAATGTAAACACAAATGTATGTATAGGTTGTTTTATTACAATATTATTCGAGTTCTTCACTCTTAACTAAATCTAATAAGTGACAGAAAAGCATCATAGACGCCCGTACTCAAATTCCTGGGGAAATAGCATTGGGAACCAGAACTTACAAAGGTGCAGGGGCCGTATTCATGAAAGGTCTTAGCCAAATCTTTGGCTTGACTAGAATTGTGTGTTAAAGTTAAGCCTAAAAGATTTGGCTAAGACATATTGTAAATATAGCCCCTAGGACAAATAACACTCAAGAGAGATGAAATGTGTGCAAACACAAAGTATCAAAAACATTCAATCGCAAGATTAGATTATTAATTAGTAAAGGTAATTAATTAATTAGTAAAGGTGCACAATTTATTAATTAAACTATGGCTGTCATGGAAATTGTATCAAATTTTATTGTGCTTGGTTTGATTGTGTGGAGCAAAACATATCGACCTGCAAGAATGTTTTAAGGAAATGTTCATGTTGAGAGGTGACCCGTTGTCCCAGGAGGTGACCCCAAAGTACTCATTGTCGACAGACGACTGTCGAGAGTTCTTGATTGTATTTTTGGTCCTCAGAAAAGAAATTTATGTGGGGAGGTAGGGTGGGCTTACCTTGTGAGGATAAGGTAAGTATTTAACTTGTAAAAAGTTAATTACAATAAAATTTGTTACACTTTATTGCGTAAAATAGCCTTACCTTATCCTCAAAATTGCTTGAATACAACCATAACATGTGGAGGGTATTTGTTTTGCCACACTGTCACATGATTGGGGTCACCAAAGAAAGCACTTGATAAGAGCATAAGATAAACTTCCATAAGCCACATCTTAGGTTATACATTACTTCTTTTTCATTAACGAAAAGTAATTTGCTAACCTCAACAAGAGATCCATGATGTGGTAGCAGTTGTTGCTGTTGTTGTGGGCAATGTCACAACAGAATATGTGGCACCCAGGTTGGGCTGAAATGTCTACATGTCTCCCCAAACAAGATGTCATCATCGTCTGTTTGAATCAGAAAGAGATATTTTAAGTGGTTTAAGCCAATCTGGACCATCTGAGAATCAGAATGAAAGCACTGATAATCTAATAATACAGTCTGTTTGATCCAGAAAGAGATGGTTTAACTGGTTTAAGCAAATCTGGACCATCTGAGGCCTAACGATTTTTGCTAAACAGGTGGCAGGAGGAGAAACTGTAACCTCCTTCCAATGAGACTTGGGTCTGAAGGAGCTAAAAGTCCAAAAATGCCCTTTACCTCATGTCTTGCCAGAAGCCAATGTCATTGGAAAACACAGTCTTGTAATCCAAAACTTGAGACTGGCAAAAAAGCAGCCTTTGTCAAAGCCAACAGAATTAAAGACAAACTCCATGAGGGTATACCCCTGTTAGCAGTAGGCTTATCCCTAGAAAAACTTCTAGTAAGCCTCTTCAGATCTAGATTTTTGCTCACCTCCTGGCCAAAATGTCCTAAATCATCAGCCATGGCTGTTTTGTAACCAGCAATAGTGGTACGGTTCAGGGCCGGTATTCACAAAGGGGCTTAGCCAGGGCTTAGGCTTGAAGTTGAGACTTTTGTCTCAAGTTTCTGCCCAAAAACTGCTAAGACTTTTATCTTTGGCTTAGTGATATTCACAAAGAATTTAAGACCGGTCTTAGGCTTAGCCAAGGGCTCAACTTTAAGACTGGCAAGTGGGAGGCTTAAATATTAACATCATATGTGTTTGTTTACATAGCCTTCACTTCACACAAAATCACTCACTGCATTGTGTGCGAAGATTTGATTGGATGGCAGGTGTGATTTTAATATTGGTGGTGTTAAGGAGTTAAGACCAAAGTCTCAGCTAAGTCCCGTTTTGTGAATATGGATTTAAGATAAAACTTAACTGAGACAAATGTCTCAACTTTAAGACCACATTTAAGCCTAAGACCTGGCTAAGTCTAAGAACCTTCATGAATACCGGCCCAGATTTTTTATATTAAATAAGTGGTTCAAAAAATCTGGTATGTTCAAGATAGTAGGCTCTGAGCTGACCACCTTATTTTGTTGGCACCAGAGTTCAGAAAGGCCCAAAAGGTTCAAATGAGGGTCTTTCAGATGCCTTAATTCTCTCTGCCACCTGCTCAGAAAATGATTCAAGTGGGTGGTGTCTAGATGCCAAACATGAAGGTTCAGATACAACAAATTCTGGTGGTATATCTGACTCAACAGATGATTAGATCCCAAAACCAATGCATTCGGGGCCAAACTGGGGCCACTACAATCATTTTGCACCTGTACATGTTCATTTTTGGAATGGGACCTACAGAACAAAGACAGTCGTCCAGACCCTCCTAGGAGATGTTCAATGCATCTATGTTCAGTGCATTTGCATCTGGGACTGGTGACATATAGCGTGGAATTGTGTGATTCATTTTGGTGCCAAACATGTCTACCATAGATTTGTGCGAAACTTTGCAAATGAAATTGAACATTTGAGGATGAAGCGACCACTCTGTCTAGATCACCTTTCTGGAGAGGTTGTCACCTATGATACTGAGGCTATCCCAGAACATCTCTTAGGAGTATATTTCAAGGATTGCAGTAGGCCCAAATGCACCAAATTTGCATATAAAGCCTAGCAGTAATTTATGCCAAACTCGCAAATTAGCTTGGACATTTGAGGATGTAAGGACCATTCTGTCTGGATAACTTGTCCCTTGTGGAGAGGCTGTTGGCTATGACCTTTAAGCATTCCCAGAATATGCCTGTCTCTTAGCGGTATATTTTAAGCATTGCAGTAGGTCAAAATGCGCCAAACTAGGGGGTACATGTCCCCTTGTTTGTTCAGATAAAAAAATACAGTGAAGTTGTATGATGCTATCAGAATTCCTTTGTTTAGAATTTTGTCTTTGAAAGGTTTTTAGGGCTAGACACACTGCCTTTAGTTGTAGGACATTGAAATGTTATGTTTTTTTATCTGTCCAAATGCCACCGACTGTCCTGCTTTTTAGATGGGATCACCAATCCTTGTTTAACACCTCTGTAAAAGTGAGGGTATTATGCTCCTCTGCATGGAAAGGGCAACCTATTTCCCATTTAGAATTTCCATCACTGAAGATGCTTTTTAGAACATCTGAAACAGGAATCCTCAGATTGAATGATTGGGGATATTGGCAGTTTTAGATACCATTGAAGTAGGCGTATGTGAAGCCAACCCAATGGTAATGTCTTTTCTAGAGATGCTAGTACACCTATTTAGGGACATAAGCAATCTCGGGGTTGTTTGTGATGAGATTTCCATGTCGTGAATTGAATTGTCTAGTATTTTAATTTTTTGTTAGTCAGAACGACCTTTCCTTGGACCAGATCGGAGTGGTAACCCAGAAAGTCAATCTTTGTGCTGACCCGAGTTTGGATTTTTCAGAAATGTATCAGAAAGCCAAGTTGTTAAATAACTTGGATGAGTTTTTTGGTTTGAACCAGATACTGGTGTCTTTTATTTACTCTAAACAACCAGTCATTTAGGTATTGGTGAACTCATACTCTGCAAGACTGAAGAATTAGTTTTGCCTCTTTTAATACTCGTGTGAACTCTAGAGGGGTGGTCGCTAACCCAAATTTCAGTGCTTTGAACTGATAGGTTCATTATACCGCAGTAGATGTTGATAATCTTGTGAATCGGTACATAGAACACATCTTTTGTAACCAAATTTCAGATAGTTTTAGTTGTCTTCATCTTAAAGGATGGGACAAGCAGGTATTGTTTAATTGACATGTTTACTGTTTGGTTCGAGGCTAGTACTTGTTCAGGAGACTGAGACCTATCACGGACGTCATTAGCGGGGTTTGAAACTAAAAATAAACTGCTACAGAAAGCTGGAGTCGTGCAATTCTTGAGTGGAGAAATCGTGCTCTTTTAAAGCATTTGTGAAAAGTATTGCTTTAGTGAGCCATGTTTTCCTGTCTGATGCAACATGTTACAGAAATTGGTAAATTCAATTGGGGAGTAATTTGTCAATCCCAAATCAAGATTGGCACAACTTTGGGTTGGCAGTGAAAGTCTCCCATACCTTCCAGTAACACTGCAAATAGAACCTCCATGGTGAATTGCATTTATCTAGCCACGTTCTTCTATTTCCCCCTCTCCTGATATTGTGGGAAGAGTGGTGGGAAGATTTTACATCGTTGAATTCACTTTGGTCATGAAAAATTCCCTCTGTTCATAAGCTTAGTTGTTTGTTTGAAGATCGGTCATCTGAATGCCTTTAAGTGAAAACTAGATTCACTTCTCCATTTTGTAGAGGACAGAAGGACAAAAAGTTACTGGATATAAAACCAGTCCTGTGTGACCTATTCTTTATTTATTTATTTATTGGGGTTTTACATCGCTTTCAACACTGTACAGGTCATATCACGACGGGTAGTTGGAAGGGCAGAGGAAACCAGTACATACAGTTGATCAATGTTCTGTACTGTAAACTGCCAACCAACAGTAAGCAACTACCAGCTTTCCCACTTGATATAAGGCCGTGATCCAAACCCTGACCTCAGAAGTGGGAGGCGAGAGTGTTACCACTCTGCCACTGTGGCCCCTGTGTAACCTATTCAAACACACATGCAAAGGTTGTATGCAAGGACTTCAGCAGGACAAAGCAGCTAAGTCCATAAAATTGCTAAGTAAGTAAGTCAGATTTAACTTTAAGTCTGGTAGGTAGTGGGTTTAAATTTTGTAAAGAGGACTTAAATATGGCCGCCATAAACTTTTCTCTATTTTAACATTTGAAATGGCTGTAAATAAAGTATAATAATACAGAACACCTCACTAAAGTAGTCTTTGGGAAGTTTATATGTGGTAGCAACGTTTTCCATTTCAAAACAGCATTTATTGTTAGATAAAATGCATCAAATGAAGGATATCACAGGTCATATGACACAGAAAATCTTAGATTTAAGTCCCTGACTTAAGCAGTGTATGTACTGTTGCCAAACTTTATGCAATTCTTCAACAGAGGTGAAAGATCAAGCAGTGCACGTACTGCCACCAAAGTTTGTCTGTTGGATCTTCATCCAAATTTACTACAAAGGCAGGCAATCTGTCTCAAATTTATCAAGACATTGAAACTGTGTGTGAGAAGCAGGAAATTCGCTGGACCTGCTAGGAAGCAAATAATAACTGCAAGGGTCAGTGGATGAGCCTCTGTAGCCGATCTTGTTGAGGGAGACCTGTTACTGTACCAGGATGGTGCTCCACCCCAGTAAAGAATCTACGACCTCCTTTGCAATGACAACTGCATTATTTTCTTTCTTCTTTGTTTTTGGTCACAAGCTAACACATATGCTGTGTGTGAAATGAGGCAAAATATAACCATCTTCCACTCAAGACTTTACACCAACATCTTTTCACACAAAACATCTGATTCTGACGCTTTTTCACGAGAAGATAGACAGAATTAGTGCTAGTCGCAGTGAAATAATGGATAACTACGGCCAGGCACACACTTCAAATCTTCATAGTTTTTCATCTACACATCGACAATCTCGAGAAAAACATATGTTGCTCCCACACTGACTAAAAATATAATGAAGAGCTCTCAAGAATCATCTGTCGACAACGAGTACTGTGCAAGTGCGGACATGCGCAGACAAGTCCATCGATACATTTTACTCCACAAAACCAAACCAAGCACTTGTGAGGATAAGGTAAAACTATTTTACGCAATAAAACGTACAATTAAGTAGATGTACATATAACACGAGCACTCAAAGAGTGCATACTTTCGCCAAGGCATGTAATAATAATTGGGGAAATCAGGATTATTTTTGTATCCAATAATAATCCAAATCACTCTCCAAATTTAATGGGATCTAAGTTGGCCCAGAAGCCATCAAGCTAGGGCTATTTTACGCAATAAAAAGTACAATTCAGTAGATGTACATAGAACAAGAGCACTCGAAGAGTGCATAATTTCGCCAAGACATGGAATAATAAATGGGGAAATCCAGATTATTTCTGTATCCAATAATAATCCAAATCACTCTCCAAATTTAATGGGATCTAAGTTGGCCCAAAAGCGATCAAGGTAAGGCTATTTTACGCAATAAAAAGTACAATTAAGTAGATGTACATATAACAAGCGCACTCGAAGAGTGCATACTTTTGCCAAGACATGGAATAATAAATGGGGAAATCCGGATTATTTCTGTATCCAATAATAATCCAAATCACTCTACAAATTTAATGGGATCTAAGTTGGCCCAGAAGCCATCAAGGTAGGGCTATTTTACGCAATAAAAAGTACAATTAAGTAGATGTACATATAACAAGAGCACTCAAAGAGTGCATAATTTCGCCAAGACATGGAATAATAAATGGGGAAATCAGGATTATTTTTGTATCCAATAATAATACAAATCACTCTCCAAATTTAATGGCATGGAAGTTGGCCCAGAAGCCATCAAGGTAAGGCTATTTTACGCAATAAAAAGTACAATTAAGTAGATGTACATATAACAAGCGCACTCGAAGAGTGCATACTTTTGCCAAGACATGGAATAATAAATGGGGAAATCCGGATTATTTCTGTATCCAATAATAATCCAAATCACTCTACAAATTTAATGGGATCTAAGTTGGCCCAGAAGCCATCAAGGTAGGGCTATTTTACGCAATAAAAAGTACAATTAAGTAGATGTACATATAACAAGAGCACTCAAAGAGTGCATAATTTCGCCAAGACATGGAATAATAAATGGGGAAATCAGGATTATTTTTGTATCCAATAATAATACAAATCACTCTCCAAATTTAATGGCATGGAAGTTGGCCCAGAAGCCATCAAGGTAAGGCTATTTTACGCAATAAAAAGTACAATTAAGTAGATGTACATATAAAAAGAGCACTCAAAGAGTGCATACTTTCACCAATACATGTAATAATAAATGGGGAAATCAGGATTATTTTTGTATCCAATAATTAACCAAATCACTCTCCAAATTTAATGGGATCTAAGTTGGCCCAGAAGCCATCAAGGTAAGGCTATTTTACGCAATAAAAAGTACAATTCAGTAGATGTACATATGACAAGAGCACTCAAAGAGTGCATAATTTCGCCAAGACATGGAATAATAAATGGGGAAATCAGGATTATTTCTGTATCCAATAATAATCCAAATCACTCTACAAATTTAATGGGATCTAAGTTGGCCCAAAAGCCATCAAGGTAAGGCTATTTTACGCAATAAAAAGTACAATTTAGTAGATGTACATATAACAAGCGCACTCAAAGAGTGCATACTTTCGCCAAGACATGTAATAATAAATGGGGAAATCAGGATTATTTTTGTATCCAATAATAATCCAAATCACTCTCCAAATTTAATGGGATGGAAGTTGGCCCAGAAGCCATCAAGCTAAGGCTATTTTATGCAATAAAACGTACGATTAAGTAGATGTACATATAACACGAGCACTCAAAGAGTGCATACTTTCGCCAAGGCATGTAATAATAATTGGGGAAATCAGGATTATTTTTGTATCCAATAATAATCCAAATCACTCTCCAAATTTAATGGGATCTAAGTTGGCCTAGACGCCATCAAGCTAAGGCTATTTTACGCAATAAAACGTACAATTAAGTAGATGTACATATAACACGAGCACTCAAAGAGTGCATACTTTCGCCAAGACATGGAATAATAAATGGGGAAATCCGGATTATTTTTGTATCCAATAATAATCCAAATCACTCTCCAAATTTAATGGGATCTAAGTTGGCCCAAAAGCCATCAAGGTAAGGCTATTTTACGCAATAAAAAGTACATTTCAGTAGATGTACATATAACAAGCGCACTCAAAGAGTGCATACTTTCGCCAAGACATGTAATAATAAATGGGGAAATCAGGATTATTTTTGTATCCAATAATAATCCAAATCACTCTCCAAATTTAATGGCATGGAAGTTGGCCCAGAAGCCATCAAGGTAAGGCTATTTTGCACAATAAAAAGTACAATTAAGTAGATGTACATACAACAAGAGCACTCAAAGAGTGCATAATTTCGCCAAGACATGGAATAATAAATGGGGAAATCTGGATTATTTCTGTATCCAATAATAATCCAAATTCTTAACATTAAAAAATATATATAAACTAGAGTAAGGACGCATCTGTGGCCATATGCTGGATGTATCCACCGACAAAGGCCAACTAACATAGTTTAGAAGATAAACAGCATTTTTCCTTAATAAGCAAGCTGAAAGCACTTTTAAGTTTGGTGCACCCTTATTTGACCCTGTAGCAGGGGCCCAAGGTGAAGTCTGACCACATCAAAAGATTCGTAGCCCATGATTTCCTATAAGTCGTTTTCACATTGCAAACCTCTAGGACCAATAATAAGCAGGAGGGACCCAAGGTCAAATCTGACCACATGAAAAGATTTGCAGCCCATGACTTCCTATAAGTTGTTTTCATATTAATGAGTTATTTGTGAAATACTGGCTATCTGCAATACTTCTAGAGATAATTCGCATTTACTCATTTTGAGTAGGTGAATAATTAGCTACGGGTCTGAAACTTCACCAAGTGAAAGCTCTCTCAAAAGTAGGAGAATTGAGTTATTTGAGAAAAATTGGCTATCTACAATACTTTTAAGAGATAGTTCGAATTTACTCATTTTCAGTAGGTGAGCGATTACCTACGGGTCTGGAACTTCACCATGTGAAAGCTCTCCCAAAAGTAGATGAATGAGTTATTTGATAAGAATTGGAGATCTGCAATACTTTTAGAGATAATTAGCATTTACTCATTTTGAGTAGGTGAATAATTAGCTACAGGTCTGAAACTTCACCAAGTGAAAGGTCTCCCAAAAGTAGGTGAAGGAGTTATTTGACAAAAATTGGCTATCTGCAATACTTTTAGAGAAAATGCAGAATTACTCATTTTTAGTAGGCAAGTAATTTAGCCACAGGCCTAATTTAGACATAAAGCCTACCAATAGAATACTATGGTGCACCCTCTAATATACCTTGCAAACCTGAGAAGACTAGCTATAATATTTTTTTCGTTAGAGCGGTAATGGTGAAATCTCTCTACACACTGTGGCTATCCAGTGGATACAATGATTTACTCAACAGTGAGAACCTGAAAGTAGATATTGGTAAGCTATGCCATGACATAGAGGTCTGCAATTTCACTCTGTTATAGCTGACCAAAAATTATGTGAATAACATATTTAAACAGAATACTGTAAATGTAATAGTTTTCATGTTTTAACTGATTTACTCAACAGTGATTACCTCAAAGTAGCTATTACTCAGCTATGCAATGAGCTACATGTCTGAATTTTTTCTATGTTATAGCTGACCCAAAATTAGGTGAACAACATATTTAAGCAAAATACTGTAAATGCAATAGTTTTCAAGTTACAACTGATTTACTCAATAGTGAGAACCTGAAAATAGCTATTGCTCAGCTATGCCATGAGCTATAAGTCTGTAATTTCACGATGTTATAGCTGACCCAAAAGTAGGTGAAGAACATATTTTAACAAAATACTCCAAATGCAATATTTTTCAAGTTACAAGTCATTTACTCAACAGTCAGTACCTGAAAATAGCTATTGCTCAGTTGTGCCATGAGCTACAGGTCTGTAATTTCATTATGTTATAGCTGACCCAAAAGTAGCTGAATAACATATTTACACAAATTTCTGTAAATGTAATAGTTTTCCAATTACAACCGATTTACTCAACAGTGTGAACTTCAAAGTAGCTATTACTCAGCTATGCAATGAGCCACAGGTCTGGAACTTCACTATGTTATAGCGGACTCCGAAATAGGTGAATAACATATTGAAACAATACTCTAAATGTAATACTTTTGAAGTTATAAGTAATTTACTCAACAGTGATAACCTAAACGTAGCTATTACTCAGCTATGCCATGAGCTACAGGTCTGAAATTTTACTATGTTATAGCTGACCCAAAAGTAGCTGAATAACATATTTATACAAAATTGTGTAAATGCAATAGTTTTCAAGTTACAAGTGATTTTACTCAGGATGGAAGTTACTGAAAAGCCCAAAAGTAGCTATTACTCACTTAGCTATTGAGACAGACACCCAAGTTACTCACCATGTTGTAGCTATGAAAAAAGTAGCTGAATAACATATTTTAACAAAATGCTCTAAATGCAACACTTTTCAAGTTATAAGTGATTTAGTGCACGATATTATGACTTTTAATGCATTTTAGACATTTTTGTCTACCACAGGCCTAATTTAGACATAAAGCATACCAAAAAGACAGGGTGGCGAGTCCTCTAGCATACCAAGCCACCTGCCAAATATGAAAGAAATCTGGAAAGAAATGTGGACTGTAGGTTGGTAACAAGCAATATTCCACATTTTAGACATTTTTGTCTACCACAGGCCTAATTTAGACATAAAGCCTACCAAAAAGATCGGGTGGCGAGTCATCTACCATATTAAGTCAAAGTCAAAGTTGGGGTTTTACGTCCCGTTCAACAGCCAGGGTCATATTGGGACAGGTCCTCAGAATTGCCACTTGTGGGACTCGAACCCACAGAGGTGACAGCCTATGATTAGATGCCAAACTTGCTAACCACTAGGCCACTGAGGACCTCTCTACCATATTAAGCCACCTGCCAAATATGAAAGAAATCCAGAAAGAAATGTGGACTGTAGGTCACGAACAAGAAATCTCTGCGACAACGCGTCCGCATAGTATGCCCGCTTCGCGTCGGGGATACAAATATATGAAATACTGTTCGTATTATTGTTTGGCCTGGTCAAAGTGCAAGTTCAATGGAAAGAAATAGTTTGATGTTGAATTTCTTTTGCAAATATGCAAATTAGGGGGGACGGCCTTGTGTGAACTGAAACAACTCCCGTCAAACATTGGCGATATGAACCCCCAATCTTCCTAGTTAGCCAACATTGCAGTATGGAATTTTTAATTTCCCGTGCCGCTCTTATATCAACATTGTACTGATACTGGAATATTTCCTCTAGGGTATATTTTTAGTGTAATTTTTTTTTCTAGATTGAGGATGATCTGAAGAAAATCCATTCTACTTCATGGGAACATTCCACTTATACGAATAAAACCCAAACCCAGGTTTGCATGCTTGATGCAAAAATTTGGCAAATATTATTATCAAAATTTAGGCTTACAAGCAAGCTTATTTAAATGTTAACTAACTGGTTAGAAACGAGATATCTTCGGAATGTTCTAACATTTCATGAAAAAAATTTCATTTTTAAATATTCCATTGACATCAGGGGCCGATTTCACTAAAGGACTTAAAATAAGCCCCTTTATTGGCTAAGTTAGGGACTTAAATCTAAGACTTTGGTCTTAGCTAGGTCTGGGACTTAAAATGGATTTCACAAAAGTGACTTAGCCAAGTCCAAAGCTTATGAAATAACCACAGTGGTTTTCTGTGACATGTGACCTTTCATATTTATTCAAAATATAATATTGATGCCATATATCGTTCATTTGATGCATTTTATCTAAGGGTAAGGGCTGTTTCAATTTGGAAAACCTTGTTGCAACATATAAACTTCCCAAAGACTACTTTAGTGAGGTGTTCTGTGTAATTATACTTTAGTTACAGCCATTTCAAATTTTGAAGTGGAGAAAAGTTTATGGCAGCCATATTTAAGTCCTATTTACAAATTTTAAGCCCACTACCTCCCAGACTTAAAGTGAAGTCCACTGACTTAGCAATTTCATGGGCTTAGCTGCTTTGTGAAATCCGTTAAGTCTAGGACCACAGACTTAACATTCTTTTGACAAAATTTAAGACCAAAGTCTTAAATTTAAGTCTAAATCTGGACTTAAGTCCCTTTGTGAAATCGGCCCCTGGTTTAGTAGTTATTTAACCTTGGTCTAACTACATTCTTCGGTAGTAGTAAGTAGTGAGTGATAGTATTTCAGAAAAGTAATTGGTTTACAGATTTTCTCTTATTTTGATATAATTATATCATATTGTATACCCTTGGGTAGCTGATAATATAACCTAATAACTGATTCCTTTACTCAAATAGTGACAACTGATTGGCTATATTTCTGTACCAAGATGGTTTTCTGTTACAGAATATAGTATAGAAATGTTAACATTTGATGTTTTAAGGAAGTGAAAGTTATGTTTTTATGCCCTGCTACACAGCCAGGGTCATATTGGAACAGGTTCTCTGCCTTCCTCATTTGCCACTTGTCGGACTCGAACCCACGGATGTGAGAGCCTGTGTGCTTAGATGCCAAACTTGCTAACCACTAGGCCACCGAGGGTCCTTTCAGCATGCTGCATAGGTTTTAACATGACAGATAGTTGTAAGGCACAGGACACGTTAGTTGGACATGGTTTTACACTGAAAACTGCTGTGCATCGGTAAGCAACTTCCAACTTTCCCATATAGGGTCATGGATCTGAACCACTGACCCCTACAGGATATTGAAGACAAGCGTCACATGACACTCTTTACATTACTTACTCGGCATACAGTACGTTTTACTGGAGAGTGAAAAACGTGAATGTGCTTACCAAGAACAGTTTTCATATTTGTTTGGTTTCCTAATATTCCTGACTAGGGCTATCAGTCATTTTTGTGTGTAAATTATTAAACAACATTCAAAACCGTGTCATTTTCAATATTTGTATATTTTTTTAAATATCCATCACTGGTTTCATATTAAAGAGCTGTGCTTGTATTAGATTTATAAATCAACAGGAATATCATCCGTGTGTACTACTGGTCACCTCATTGGTGGATATTGAGTGTTGCTTTTATTATACTGTAGAAGTAGAAACTTTGGCGAAAAGAAAATTTCACCTAATTGTTTATTTTTAAAACATTAACGGATTATAGTTTTCCCTAATGGTTAATTTCTAGGAATATAAATTTAAAATTTTAGTAGGAATTGATTTTCACTGTCCAGGCTAAAATTAATGCCTAGTGAAAATTTCATAAGTTTCGAGTATATTTTGAGGCCTTTGACATATTATTTCTGTCATGTATTTTTGGCGAAATATTGACAGTCCATTCTATCATAAATTAATGAATTCAAGACTATGGAAAGAGCATGTCTATATATGCGTTATATTGTCCTTCATATTTATTGAGCATGAACCTTTTTTTTTTTTTTTTTTTTTTGGGGGGGGGGGGGGGGGGGGGGGGAGTTGGGGTTGAACCATAATATTGTATTTGTCATACTAAAAGTATAGTTTAGATGAAGGGAAGGAGTGTATACTTGGAATTGGTCATTTGGTACAACTTAAAGAGGAAATCAACTTTCGTGCTTGTAATGTGTAAATTAGTACGGTGTATTAATACGGGAGCAAGTTAGTCAAAACAACAATTCAATTATCCTTCCACCACTCGAATGCATTCCAGTCATTGTGTGTGATCAAACTACACTCTATTGGGTGGCGTTTCATTCAGGTTTCATTGAAAACAGTTATGCCTTGATTTTCGACAAAAAATTAACATTTCATTTCACCTGAGGTTTTAATCTGCTACCGATTTATGCCACTCTTTCAAGCAGGGGGATTTGCCAATATTTGTATTCATGATGTACAACTTGAGCTGGTGATTAAACTTTCATTGGATGCCTACAATTGGATTTATTGTTTTGACCTGTAGAAATATATTGACCTAGATTTATAAAGTAAAAGTCTGAAAGCTGCACGTACAATAGAGGGGGCAATATTGGATGAAAATAATATCAGTTAATATCAGTTGCAATAATCTGTATAGCTTTTCTGATACAGCATGAATGTGTCTTAAATATGGTAGTAGAAAACAATCTGGCAAAAGCGAAGGTCAAAAATCATTCCAATGTAAGATCGTTGTGTTGCACACCTACATCCAAGCAATATCCCTACCAAGTAGTAGATTCCTTTACAGTTTCCAATATTTTGCCTGGACAAGATGTAAAAAGTGACGCTTATAACTATACGTTTAAGGATTCTTTTTTTGGAATTCCAGGGTATGAAAGGATCATCAATTTTTTGCTATACAAATGTTTATTATTTTTATTATTAAAGCAGTATCAAAGGTCAAATCAAGGTCTCACAATGATATTGAACATTCATTTTTTGGGCAAAGATATTAAAATCATAGCAAATGATAGGAACAATGAACACTCATATGGTCATCATTCCTGGCAATCAACTAAATGGAATGAATCAAAGTGGTTTTGTCACAATTACATATGTGGTCATTTTTGTAAAATACACCCATTAACTGTCAATTAGGTTATTTAGACTACCAGTCCTGACAGGACCTCAGCTGTTGGAAGTGAAAAGGTAAGACACAGAACCAAGATCAGATTTTATATTTGTGAATATTAGCTTTAAAGACGCAGGCTCAGCCTATACTCAGGTTTGAAGTGGTCACTGGCGAAAGTACAGTTAACCATGCTTTAATTCTTCATCCACAAATCACTGTGCTGGGTCCCAGAAGAGCTACATTTCACAAGTTAGCCATGATACATGCATTCATCTGCACACATCTGTGTCCACACCCAAGATATTTTTACAAAGAAAAGTGTAGCTATCCATATCCCTTAAAACGTAAAGAAAAAATGCTCTCCAGCCTTTGTTTCAGGGATGCAGCCGACTAGTGTTTTGTACCAAAATGTCCAGGCCATCACTGGTACCCATGTTCACGAGTGTAGCTGTATGTGTGGCCTCCAGAACAAATATTGAGGGAGGTACAAGGTTTTCTTGTGTAAATAAGGTTAAAATTACCTCAGTAGGATAATTGTGCACTTGTGGGTAACCTTGTATGAAGGCCTCATGGTAAAATTATTGCAGATTTATAGAGATCAAAATCAACTAACAGAAAAAATTATCCACATCACTATATGCAGAAATCAAGTTAAAATTAACCTTATCAAGGCCACAATCGCACAACCATTTAAATCTCAATTAAGGCCATAAAAGTGCATTGGTTTGAGAGAAGAAGACAAAACTACCAATCAAAACCATCTATATATGTATACATATTGATATATATGTACATATATTTTGAGGAAACAAAAAACAGTAGATTACTCATGTAAATTACAGTACAATGGTAAATTTATTTCTGAATACTGTAATTTCCATGAGTAGCCTGATTGAAATATATTTATTTGACTGAATATCTTGTCGTACAAAAACTAATTATTTCATTAAAATATAAAGATGAAGTTACATAACACAAAATACTATTGAATTAACAGGACAAAATACAGTCCAAAAAACAACTTGCCAACCTTTCATGCAAAAATGCATATTTTTTATAACTTCGGATATTAGAGTTATTGGTCCATCTGTTACTGCAATTGCAAATAAACTCCACTATCTTTTCAAAGTAAACAAAAAACATGAAAGCTAAAGGAAATGATTAATGTAAACCTCTCAAGAAGTTAACACAAACATTGCCACAAGCTTCATTTCATTATAAAGGCATTGTATTAATAATACTGACATTCTTTTCATATCCTATTTATTATCAACATTATATGTCTAAAATTATATAAACTTAAATCACATAACTTGATTTACAAATGTATACCAGTAAATCTACATTACTCTTGTTGAATGTGAATAAAAGACATCTGCTGTAAACACAATAATAATGCCAATCAACATAATAATGCCAAAGATCTAGGTTAAAGAATATATATTTAAATCATAGGAAAGGGTCTGCAATGCAAAATATTACTTTTACTTAACATTATTCAACAGTGCAACAATACATCTCTGTTACAAATTAAAAAAAACACTTTTAACTGGCCATTACTGATTAAATTATCCATTCTAGAGAAACATTTCCGCTGCTTTTATTATAATACTGTACATTACCACATAAAGTTTAACTCAACAATGTGTAATAATGTAAAGGCACAGACAGACAGTAAAGTTCATTTCAATAGTAAAATAGCAAAATTAAACCAAGTATTTGAAATATAAATAGCATATTTAGACACATTTATTGACATTATTTATTAAATTACATGTTCTACTCTGCATTAAAGCAACAAAAAGACCAAAACAAAATCAGAAAATTCGTTTTGCAAAGCATGTGTCATCTATTAGTATGAAGAAAATAATTTTTCATTGACTATCTGCAAAACGTTTTCAAGAAAGTTGCCAAGAAGACCATGTCCTTGGTAAAACTGACCCCTCACCCTAAAAAATAAATAAATCAATCAATCAAATAAACTAGAAAAATGTTTTTTCAAACAAAAACAAGGGTGTTACAAAATGATTTTTGTAATGTCGCTAAAAAAGCATAAAATACAAAAATTGAAATATGTATATTCTTCAGAGACGCTGTTGACACAGCGGTGTAAAACCTTAAGTGTATTTGTGTGCTTTGTCATATTCACCTGTTACTTTATGTATTTGTTTGTACTTGTGTGCTTGTCACATTCACCTGTCACTTCATTATGGTGCTAACGACCTGAAATAGGTTGTGTATAGATTTTAATGTGGCTTATATACTATGAAATTTGGCAGAAATATCTTGACAAGTGTTTCACAAAAATGGATCACAAGTGTATGCAGAGGTGATCATAAGTTTTTCGTGTCTTGTGACCTTGCTAAAATGATAATAGTTAATATTATATCCAGGGGACGTATTCTACAACAATACTTAGATAATGTGACCTTAGATCTAAGTGAGGGATAGTTTTTCACTTAAGCTTTTCTTGCAATTGTATTCACGAAAAAATGTTAGCAATGTTCAGTTTCATCATTTCTTACTGTAAATCTAAGAAATACTTGAAATCTAAGTTAGAATCATCTAAGTATTGTTGTAGAATACGGCCCAAGGGCTTTGAAACATTTCATCACACTGAAACGACGAATGAGTTAGTGAACAACTTATTTTAGCCTGCAAATGTACAGTCCCATTTAAACAAAGCTACATGAAATATTTACTGGTGGAATTTTTACTGAATGTGAAAATGGGTGAAAATCCTGTAAAATGAGCAGTACTAAGTAAATACTGTAGAGTTATGAATTTTTTTAATATGAAAGAAGTACCTGAATAATTTATCTCAAGAAAATGCTGAAATCCTGATGGTTTCAAGAATAAGTATCAATTTTTACCTTAGTTTGACCCATATAAGAGGGATGCATAAATCTGATCAGCTGTATAAACTCACTGCATCTGGTTTCTTATAACGACAAAATACATTCAAAAACTTTTACTATCACTAAAGAAAGAGATTATCAACAAAAAAGCCCATAAAATTCGTGAATTTTTTTACCTCAGTTTGACTGTGAATCTGATTGATTTTCTAAGCTTCCTGCATACAGTTTCCTGTTGTATCCTAACACATTCTGAATCTCTGAAAACAATAATAAAGATTCCCTGCATATGGCTACCTATTTCTTCCCAAAACATTTTAAAGCTCTAAATGCAATGAATAAGGAGCATATAATTGGGGGATGAATTAAGCTTTGTGATTGACACCTTATATAAAATACTCGTAAATAGTATTGCTCACTTTTACACAAATTACTCCCAAAGTCTAATCAACTTGAGATTTCGATAACATTAAGGTGTATGTAAAATCACGCCCTACTGCAGCAACCAGTTTTTTCCTGAGCATCAATGATGAGCAGGTGTACCCCTAAAACTTATTCGATTTGAGGAAGGATTTATTTAGGTCTAATTACTGAAAATACGTGTGATGACTGTCTTCATTTTTAACATATGGGTAAATGTTTATCAGGCAAGCTATCACAGAAATGAACATTTGGTCAAGGTATGATAAAGTAAAATAAGTTTAAACTTTCTTTCTGTGATCTGTCTAACCTGATGGATTTAACATTTTAACATATCGTACATGTCATATCATAAAAGGTATTTGAGGGGGAAATAAATGCAGTACGATCTAGTAGGTTAAGCACTGGCACTAAAACCATTTGCCACAGGTAAAACAGTTGCCTACTTTCTACCTTAATTTATAAGTTCATTTATATTGCTACTGCAGTAACAATGATGACAATGGTACTTTCTTGCATTGTCAATGGGTAGCCAATAAATAAACAACATTCTACTGACTGCTGGCCATATGAACAATGCAAAGCTGTAACACACACAAAAAAAAACTAGAATTTTTTGTGTATTTTCGATGGTTTGAAACAGTAAGAGTCACAAAATTAATCAACAATGATAGTCTCCATATAATAATTGGTTTGGCAATGAAAGGTTTAACCATTCTATGTTTGCGTGACAACATTCAAGTACCCTGTGTATTTCAACAAATCAGATCATGTGACTATGGAATTTTGACAAGGCATAAAAAAGTGGTTCTTATAGTCATGGAATAGACTTTAGTCTCACATCTCAGTAAGAAAGTCATTTCACACCCTGATCTTATCTCATCTGTGGCCAACTGTCAATACCGCAATAATCTTAAATCAGTTATAATAGGCAAAATTAAAGGTGTAACTCTAGAATTTAGACAGAATATAAGCAAATGGCACCAATCATTATGGAAGAGGTTTTAGATCTCAGTGAAACTATCACATTATATCATGATCTTGGGACATAAATCTTGCATTTGGATGAGATATAACAAAAGTGGTCTTCATCATTAGCAAATAGGTATTACACTCACATCTCAGTGGAGAGTCGTCAGGTGCCATGATAATTTTAAATGAGCTATAGTATCTGCCACTGTGGCCTAGCGGGTAACACACTTGTCTAGGAACTCAGAGGATGTGGGTTCAATCCCAGGTACAGGCAGATACATAGTGGCTCGGATGACCACTTAAAATGGCGGTCCTCTGTCATTGGGTCCTATCCCAAGTGGCAGGTTAAGGGACCTCAAGGAAGTTGATAAATGGTCATCCTTGAGCCTCTGTCTTCCAGTTAGGGGAATGTCAGTTCCTTGTGTGTTGGGGCAGTACCTGTACAGTCGGATTGGTTAAATAGCACTTTGAGTCCTGTAGTATGGAGATATTGCGCTGAATATAAATACGTAATAATAATAATAATAGTAAAGTCAATTCTTATTATGTAACTGCAATTTGGACATAATATACGGAAAGATTTAATCATCATTATGGAACAGATTTTAGATCTCAGTGCAACGTTCACATTATATCTTGATCTTGGGATATAAATCTAGCATTTGGATGAGATATAACAAAAGTAAGTAAGTAGTCTGTAACTAAGTGAAATATTGAGATGTAATGCCAAAATTTGTGCAGGAGATTAGTTTTGTGGCACTAGTGATAATAGAAATGATTTGACATTTATATCTAGTTTGGAAACTCGTGCCACAACCCGTCCAGGCTACATCACCTAAGTACCGGCATGGCCTTTTTTTTGTCCGTAACTAAAATATTGAGATGTAACGCTGGCATTTGGCCAGGACATTAGTTTTGTGGCGCAATTGATTATGACAATAATTTCAGAATTACATCTAGATAGGAAAATCACGTAACGACATTTCCAAGTACCCGGAGCGCCTCTTTTCCTCTGTAACTAAGTCAGATATTGAGATGTAATGCTGGAATTTGGGCGCGGCATTAGTTTCCTTGCACTAGTGATAACAAAAATGATTTGAGACTTACATGTAGGTGGGAAACTCGTGTCGTGACCGGTCCATGCTCCATTGCCCAAGTATTCAAAGCACCGTTTTTCCTCTGTAAATAAGTCCAATATCGAGATGCAATGCTGACATTTGGGCAGGACATGAGTTTTGTGGCACTACTGATAATAAGAATGATTTGAGACTTACATCTAGGTGGGAAGCTCATGTTGCGACCTGTCCAGGCTAAATCGCAGAAGTACCGGGATAGTCTTTTTTCCTCTGTGACTAAGCCAAATATTGAGATGCAACGTTGGAATTTGGCCAGGACATTAGTTTTGTGACGCAGTTGGTTTTGGCAATGATTTCAGAATTACATCTACATGGGAATGTAATGTCACGACCTGTACAAGTATCCAGAGCGCCTTTTTTCCTCTGTAACAAAGTCAAATATTCAGATGTAATGCTAAAATTTGTGCAGGACATTAGTTTCGTGGCACTAGTGATAATAGAAATGATTTGAGAATTACATCTAGGTTGGAAACTTGTGCCGCGACCCATCCAGGCTACATCGCCTAAGTACCGGCATGGCCATTTTTTCCTCTGTAACTAAGCGAAATATTGAGATGTAACGCTGGAATTTGGCAAGGACATTAGTTTGGTGGCGCAATTGATTAGGGCAATAATTTCAGATTTACATCTAGATAGGAATTCATGTCACGACCTGTACAAGTATCGGGGGCGCCTTTTCTCCTCTGTAACAAAGTCAGATATTCAGATGTAAGGCCAAAATTTGTGCAGGAGATTAGTTTTGTGGCACTAGTGATAATAGAAATGATTTGACAATTATATCTAGTTTGGAAACTCGTGCTGCAACCCGTCCAGGCTACATCGCCTAAGTACCGGCATGGCCTTTTCTTTGTCCGTAACTAAAATATTGAGATGTAACGCTGGCATTTGGGCAGGACATTAGTTAGGTGGCACAATTGAGTATGGCAATAATTTCAGAAATACATCCAGATAGGACAATCACGTAACGACATTTACAAGTACCCGGGGCACCTCTTCTCCTCTGTAACTAAGTCAAATCTTGAGATGTAATGCTGGAATTTGGGAGCGGCATTAGTTTCCATGCACTAATGATAACAAAAATGATTTGAAACTTACATGTAGGTGGGAAACTCATGTCGTGACCTGTCCATGCTCCATCGCCCAAGTATTCAAAGCGCCGTTTTTCCTCTGTAAATAAGTCCAATATCGAGATGCAATGCTGACATTTGGGCAGGACATAAGTTTTGTGGCACTAGTGATAATAAGAATGATTTGAGACTTACATCTAGGTGGGAAGCTCATGTTGCGACGTGTCCAGGCTAAATCGCAGAAATACCGGGATAGTCTTTTTTACTCTGTGACTAAGCCAAATATTGAGATGTAACGTTGGAATTTGGCCAGGACATTAGTTTTGTGGCGCAGTTGGTTTTGGCAATGATTTCAGAATTACATGTAGATAGGAATTCATGTCACGACCTGTACAAGTATCCGGAGCGCCTTTTTTCCTCTGTAACGAAGTCAAATATTCAGATGTAATGCTAAAATTTGTGCAGGACATTAGTTTCGTGGCACTAGTGATAATAGAAATGATTTGAGAATTACATCTAGGTTGGAAACTTGTGCCGCGACCCGTCCAGGCTACATCACCTAAGTACCGGCATGGCCTTTTTTCCTCCGTAACTAAGTCAAATATTGAGATGTTACGCTAGAATTTGGCCAGGACATTAGTTTGGTGGTGCAATTGATTATGACAACAATTTCAGTATTACATCTAGATAGGAATTCATGTCACGACCTGTACAAGTATCGGGGGTGCCTTTTTCCCTCTGTAACGAAGTCAAATATTCAGATGTAATGCCAAAATTTGTGCAGGACGTTAGTTTCGTGGCACTAGTGATAATAGAAATGATTTGACAATTACATCTAGGCTGGAAACTCGTGCCGTGACCCGTCCAGAACACATCGCCTAAGTACCGTCATGGCCTTTTTTTGTCTGTAACTAAGTCACATATTGAGATGTAACGCTGGAATTTGGCCAGGACATTAGTTTTGTGGCGCAATTGATTATGACAATAATTTCAGAATTACATCTAGATAGGAAAATCACGTAACGACATTTCCAAGTACCCGGAGCGCCTCTTTTCCTCTGTAACTAAGTCAGATATTGCGATGTAATGCTGGAATTTGGGCGCGGCATTAGTTTCCTTGCACTAGTGATAACAAAAATGATTTGAGACTTACATGTAGGTGGGAAACTCGTGTCGTGACCGGTCCATGCTCCATTGCCCAAGTATTCAAAGCACCGTTTTTCCTCTGTAAATAAGTCCAATATCGAGATGCAATGCTGAAATTTGGGCAGGACATGAGTTTTGTGGCACTACTGATAATAAGAATGATTTGAGACTTACATCTAGGTGGGAAGCTCAGGCTGCGACCTGTCCAGGCTAAATCGCACAAGTACCGGAATAGTCTTTTTTCCTCTGTAACTAAGCCAAATATTGAGATGTAACGTTGGAATTTGGCCAGGACATTAGTTTTGTGGCACAATTGGTTTTGGCAATGATTTCAGAATTACATCTACATGGGAATTCATGTCACGACCTGTACAAGTATCCGGAGCGCCTTTTTTCCTCTGTAACGAAGTCAAATATTCAGATGTAATGCCAAAATTTGTGCAGGACATTAGTTTCGTGGCACTAGTGATAATAGAAATGATTTGAGAATTACATCTAGGTTGGAAACTTGTGCTGCGACCCGTCCAGGCTACATCACCTAAGTACCGGCATGGCCTTTTTTTCCTCCGTAACTAAGTCAAATATTGAGATGTAACGCTAGAATTTGGCCAGGACATTAGTTTGGTGGTGCAATTGATTATGACAACAATTTCAGTATTACATCTAGATAGGAATTCATGTCACGACCTGTACAAGTATCGGGGGCGCCTTTTTCCCTCTGTAACGAAGTCAAATATTCAGATGTAATGCCAAAATTTGTGCAGGACGTTAGTTTCGTGGCACTAGTGATAATAGAAATGATTTGACAATTACATCTAGGCTGGAAACTCGTGCCGTGACCCGTCCAGAACACATCGCCTAAGTACCGTCATGGCCTTTTTTTGTCTGTAACTAAGTCACATATTGAGATGTAACGCTGGAATTTGGCCAGGCCATTAGTTTTGTGGCGCAATTGATTATGACAATAATTTCAGAATTACATCTAGATAGGAAAATCACGTAACGACATTTCCAAGTACCCGGAGCGCCTCTTTTCCTCTGTAACTAAGTCAGATATTGAGATGTAATGCTGGAATTTGGGCGCGGCATTATTTTCATTGCACTAGTGATAACAAAAATGATTTGAGACTTACATGTAGGTGGGAAACTCGTGTCGTGACCGGTCCATGCTCCATTGCCCAAGTATTCAAAGCACCGTTTTTCCTCTGTAAATAAGTCCAATATCGAGATGCAATGCTGAAATTTGGGCAGGACATGAGTTTTGTGGCACTACTGATAATAAGAATGATTTGAGACTTACATCTAGGTGGGAAGCTCAGGCTGCGACCTGTCCAGGCTAAATCGCACAAGTACCGGAATAGTCTTTTTTCCTCTGTAACTAAGCCAAATATTGAGATGTAACGTTGGAATTTGGCCAGGACATTAGTTTTGTGGCACAATTGGTTTTGGCAATGATTTCAGAATTACATCTACATGGGAATTCATGTCACGACCTGTACAAGTATCCGGAGCGCCTTTTTTCCTCTGTAACGAAGTCAAATATTCAGATGTAATGCTAAAATTTGTGCAGGACATTAGTTTCGTGGCACTAGTGATAATAGAAATGATTTGAGAATTACATCTAGGTTGGAAACTTGTGCCGCGACCCGTCCAGGCTACATCACCTAAGTACCGGCATGGCCTTTTTTTCCTCCGTAACTAAGTCAAATATTGAGATGTAACGCTAGAATTTGGCCAGGACATTAGTTTGGTGGTGCAATTGATTATGACAACAATTTCAGTATTACATCTAGATAGGAATTCATGTCACGACCTGTACAAGTATCGGGGGCGCCTTTTTCCCTCTGTAACGAAGTCAAATATTCAGATGTAATGCCAAAATTTGTGCAGGACGTTAGTTTCGTGGCACTAGTGATAATAGAAATGATTTGACAATTACATCTAGGCTGGAAACTCGTGCCGTGACCCGTCCAGAACACATCGCCTAAGTACCGTCATGGCCTTTTTTTGTCTGTAACTAAGTCACATATTGAGATGTAACGCTGGAATTTGGCCAGGCCATTAGTTTTGTGGCGCAATTGATTATGACAATAATTTCAGAATTACATCTAGATAGGAAAATCACGTAACGACATTTCCAAGTACCCGGAGCGCCTCTTTTCCTCTGTAACTAAGTCAGATATTGAGATGTAATGCTGGAATTTGGGCGCGGCATTATTTTCCTTGCACTAGTGATAACAAAAATGATTTGAGACTTACATGTAGGTGGGAAACTCGTGTCGTGACCGGTCCATGCTCCATTGCCCAAGTATTCAAAGCACCGTTTTTCCTCTGTAAATAAGTCCAATATCGAGATGCAATGCTGAAATTTGGGCAGGACATGAGTTTTGTGGCACTACTGATAATAAGAATGATTTGAGACTTACATCTAGGTGGGAAGCTCAGGCTGCGACCTGTCCAGGCTAAATCGCACAAGTACCGGAATAGTCTTTTTTCCTCTGTAACTAAGCCAAATATTGAGATGTAACGTTGGAATTTGGCCAGGACATTAGTTTTGTGGCACAATTGGTTTTGGCAATGATTTCAGAATTACATCTACATGGGAATTCATGTCACGACCTGTACAAGTATCCGGAGCGCCTTTTTTCCTCTGTAACGAAGTCAAATATTCAGATGTAATGCTAAAATTTGTGCAGGACATTAGTTTCGTGGCACTAGTGATAATAGAAATGATTTGAGAATTACATCTAGGTTGGAAACTTGTGCTGCGACCCGTCCAGGCTACATCACCTAAGTACCGGCATGGCCTTTTTTTCCTCCGTAACTAAGTCAAATATTGAGATGTAACGCTAGAATTTGGCCAGGACATTAGTTTGGTGGTGCAATTGATTATGACAACAATTTCAGTATTACATCTAGATAGGAATTCATGTCACGACCTGTACAAGTATCGGGGGCGCCTTTTTCCCTCTGTAACGAAGTCAAATATTCAGATGTAATGCCAAAATTTGTGCAGGACGTTAGTTTCGTGGCACTAGTGATAATAGAAATGATTTGACAATTACATCTAGGCTGGAAACTCGTGCCGTGACCCGTCCAGAACACATCGCCTAAGTACCGTCATGGCCTTTTTTTGTCTGTAACTAAGTCACATATTGAGATGTAACGCTGGAATTTGGCCAGGCCATTAGTTTTGTGGCGCAATTGATTATGACAATAATTTCAGAATTACATCTAGATAGGAAAATCACGTAACGACATTTCCAAGTACCCGGAGCGCCTCTTTTCCTCTGTAACTAAGTCAGATATTGAGATGTAATGCTGGAATTTGGGCGCGGCATTAGTTTCCTTGCACTAGTGATAACAAAAATGATTTGAGACTTACATGTAGGTGGGAAACTCGTGTCGTGACCGGTCCATGCTCCATTGCCCAAGTATTCAAAGCACCGTTTTTCCTCTGTAAATAAGTCCAATATCGAGATGCAATGCTGAAATTTGGGCAGGACATGAGTTTTGTGGCACTACTGATAATAAGAATGATTTGAGACTTACATCTAGGTGGGAAGCTCAGGCTGCGACCTGTCCAGGCTAAATCGCACAAGTACCGGAATAGTCTTTTTTCCTCTGTAACTAAGCCAAATATTGAGATGTAACGTTGGAATTTGGCCAGGACATTAGTTTTGTGGCACAATTGGTTTTGGCAATGATTTCAGAATTACATCTACATGGGAATTCATGTCACGACCTGTACAAGTATCCGGAGCGCCTTTTTTCCTCTGTAACGAAGTCAAATATTCAGATGTAATGCTAAAATTTGTGCAGGACATTAGTTTCGTGGCACTAGTGATAATAGAAATGATTTGAGAATTACATCTAGGTTGGAAACTTGTGCCGCGACCCGTCCAGGCTACATCACCTAAGTACCGGCATGGCCTTTTTTTCCTCCGTAACTAAGTCAAATATTGAGATGTAACGCTAGAATTTGGCCAGGACATTAGTTTGGTGGTGCAATTGATTATGACAACAATTTCAGTATTACATCTAGATAGGAATTCATGTCACGACCTGTACAAGTATCGGGGGCGCCTTTTTCCCTCTGTAACGAAGTCAAATATTCAGATGTAATGCCAAAATTTGTGCAGGACGTTAGTTTCGTGGCACTAGTGATAATAGAAATGATTTGACAATTACATCTAGGCTGGAAACTCGTGCCGTGACCCGTCCAGAACACATCGCCTAAGTACCGTCATGGCCTTTTTTTGTCTGTAACTAAGTCACATATTGAGATGTAACGCTGGAATTTGGCCAGGCCATTAGTTTTGTGGCGCAATTGATTATGACAATAATTTCAGAATTACATCTAGATAGGAAAATCACGTAACGACATTTCCAAGTACCCGGAGCGCCTCTTTTCCTCTGTAACTAAGTCAGATATTGAGATGTAATGCTGGAATTTGGGCGCGGCATTAGTTTCCTTGCACTAGTGATAACAAAAATGATTTGAGACTTACATGTAGGTGGGAAACTCGTGTCGTGACCGGTCCATGCTCCATTGCCCAAGTATTCAAAGCACCGTTTTTCCTCTGTAAATAAGTCCAATATCGAGATGCAATGCTGAAATTTGGGCAGGACATGAGTTTTGTGGCACTACTGATAATAAGAATGATTTGAGACTTACATCTAGGTGGGAAGCTCAGGCTGCGACCTGTCCAGGCTAAATCGCACAAGTACCGGAATAGTCTTTTTTCCTCTGTAACTAAGCCAAATATTGAGATGTAACGTTGGAATTTGGCCAGGACATTAGTTTTGTGGCACAATTGGTTTTGGCAATGATTTCAGAATTACATCTACATGGGAATTCATGTCACGACCTGTACAAGTATCCGGAGCGCCTTTTTTCCTCTGTAACGAAGTCAAATATTCAGATGTAATGCTAAAATTTGTGCAGGACATTAGTTTCGTGGCACTAGTGATAATAGAAATGATTTGAGAATTACATCTAGGTTGGAAACTTGTGCCGCGACCCGTCCAGGCTACATCACCTAAGTACCGGCATGGCCTTTTTTTCCTCCGTAACTAAGTCAAATATTGAGATGTAACGCTAGAATTTGGCCAGGACATTAGTTTGGTGGTGCAATTGATTATGACAACAATTTCAGTATTACATCTAGATAGGAATTCATGTCACGACCTGTACAAGTATCGGGGGCGCCTTTTTCCCTCTGTAACGAAGTCAAATATTCAGATGTAATGCCAAAATTTGTGCAGGACGTTAGTTTCGTGGCACTAGTGATAATAGAAATGATTTGACAATTACATCTAGGCTGGAAACTCGTGCCGTGACCCGTCCAGAACACATCGCCTAAGTACCGTCATGGCCTTTTTTTGTCTGTAACTAAGTCACATATTGAGATGTAACGCTGGAATTTGGCCAGGCCATTAGTTTTGTGGCGCAATTGATTATGACAATAATTTCAGAATTACATCTAGATAGGAAAATCACGTAACGACATTTCCAAGTACCCGGAGCGCCTCTTTTCCTCTGTAACTAAGTCAGATATTGAGATGTAATGCTGGAATTTGGGCGCGGCATTAGTTTCCTTGCACTAGTGATAACAAAAATGATTTGAGACTTACATGTAGGTGGGAAACTCGTGTCGTGACCGGTCCATGCTCCATTGCCCAAGTATTCAAAGCACCGTTTTTCCTCTGTAAATAAGTCCAATATCGAGATGCAATGCTGAAATTTGGGCAGGACATGAGTTTTGTGGCACTACTGATAATAAGAATGATTTGAGACTTACATCTAGGTGGGAAGCTCAGGCTGCGACCTGTCCAGGCTAAATCGCACAAGTACCGGAATAGTCTTTTTTCCTCTGTAACTAAGCCAAATATTGAGATGTAACGTTGGAATTTGGCCAGGACATTAGTTTTGTGGCACAATTGGTTTTGGCAATGATTTCAGAATTACATCTACATGGGAATTCATGTCACGACCTGTACAAGTATCCGGAGCGCCTTTTTTCCTCTGTAACGAAGTCAAATATTCAGATGTAATGCTAAAATTTGTGCAGGACATTAGTTTCGTGGCACTAGTGATAATAGAAATGATTTGAGAATTACATCTAGGTTGGAAACTTGTGCCGCGACCCGTCCAGGCTACATCACCTAAGTACCGGCATGGCCTTTTTTTCCTCCGTAACTAAGTCAAATATTGAGATGTAACGCTAGAATTTGGCCAGGACATTAGTTTGGTGGTGCAATTGATTATGACAACAATTTCAGTATTACATCTAGATAGGAATTCATGTCACGACCTGTACAAGTATCGGGGGCGCCTTTTTCCCTCTGTAACGAAGTCAAATATTCAGATGTAATGCCAAAATTTGTGCAGGACGTTAGTTTCGTGGCACTAGTGATAATAGAAATGATTTGACAATTACATCTAGGCTGGAAACTCGTGCCGTGACCCGTCCAGAACACATCGCCTAAGTACCGTCATGGCCTTTTTTTGTCTGTAACTAAGTCACATATTGAGATGTAACGCTGGAATTTGGCCAGGCCATTAGTTTTGTGGCGCAATTGATTATGACAATAATTTCAGAATTACATCTAGATAGGAAAATCACGTAACGACATTTCCAAGTACCCGGAGCGCCTCTTTTCCTCTGTAACTAAGTCAGATATTGAGATGTAATGCTGGAATTTGGGCGCGGCATTAGTTTCCTTGCACTAGTGATAACAAAAATGATTTGAGACTTACATGTAGGTGGGAAACTCGTGTCGTGACCGGTCCATGCTCCATTGCCCAAGTATTCAAAGCACCGTTTTTCCTCTGTAAATAAGTCCAATATCGAGATGCAATGCTGAAATTTGGGCAGGACATGAGTTTTGTGGCACTACTGATAATAAGAATGATTTGAGACTTACATCTAGGTGGGAAGCTCAGGCTGCGACCTGTCCAGGCTAAATCGCACAAGTACCGGAATAGTCTTTTTTCCTCTGTAACTAAGCCAAATATTGAGATGTAACGTTGGAATTTGGCCAGGACATTAGTTTTGTGGCACAATTGGTTTTGGCAATGATTTCAGAATTACATCTACATGGGAATTCATGTCACGACCTGTACAAGTATCCGGAGCGCCTTTTTTCCTCTGTAACGAAGTCAAATATTCAGATGTAATGCTAAAATTTGTGCAGGACATTAGTTTCGTGGCACTAGTGATAATAGAAATGATTTGAGAATTACATCTAGGTTGGAAACTTGTGCCGCGACCCGTCCAGGCTACATCACCTAAGTACCGGCATGGCCTTTTTTTCCTCCGTAACTAAGTCAAATATTGAGATGTAACGCTAGAATTTGGCCAGGACATTAGTTTGGTGGTGCAATTGATTATGACAACAATTTCAGTATTACATCTAGATAGGAATTCATGTCACGACCTGTACAAGTATCGGGGGCGCCTTTTTCCCTCTGTAACGAAGTCAAATATTCAGATGTAATGCCAAAATTTGTGCAGGACGTTAGTTTCGTGGCACTAGTGATAATAGAAATGATTTGACAATTACATCTAGGCTGGAAACTCGTGCCGTGACCCGTCCAGAACACATCGCCTAAGTACCGTCATGGCCTTTTTTTGTCTGTAACTAAGTCACATATTGAGATGTAACGCTGGAATTTGGCCAGGCCATTAGTTTTGTGGCGCAATTGATTATGACAATAATTTCAGAATTACATCTAGATAGGAAAATCACGTAACGACATTTCCAAGTACCCGGAGCGCCTCTTTTCCTCTGTAACTAAGTCAGATATTGAGATGTAATGCTGGAATTTGGGCGCGGCATTAGTTTCCTTGCACTAGTGATAACAAAAATGATTTGAGACTTACATGTAGGTGGGAAACTCGTGTCGTGACCGGTCCATGCTCCATTGCCCAAGTATTCAAAGCACCGTTTTTCCTCTGTAAATAAGTCCAATATCGAGATGCAATGCTGAAATTTGGGCAGGACATGAGTTTTGTGGCACTACTGATAATAAGAATGATTTGAGACTTACATCTAGGTGGGAAGCTCAGGCTGCGACCTGTCCAGGCTAAATCGCACAAGTACCGGAATAGTCTTTTTTCCTCTGTAACTAAGCCAAATATTGAGATGTAACGTTGGAATTTGGCCAGGACATTAGTTTTGTGGCACAATTGGTTTTGGCAATGATTTCAGAATTACATCTACATGGGAATTCATGTCACGACCTGTACAAGTATCCGGAGCGCCTTTTTTCCTCTGTAACGAAGTCAAATATTCAGATGTAATGCTAAAATTTGTGCAGGACATTAGTTTCGTGGCACTAGTGATAATAGAAATGATTTGAGAATTACATCTAGGTTGGAAACTTGTGCCGCGACCCGTCCAGGCTACATCACCTAAGTACCGGCATGGCCTTTTTTTCCTCCGTAACTAAGTCAAATATTGAGATGTAACGCTAGAATTTGGCCAGGACATTAGTTTGGTGGTGCAATTGATTATGACAACAATTTCAGTATTACATCTAGATAGGAATTCATGTCACGACCTGTACAAGTATCGGGGGCGCCTTTTTCCCTCTGTAACGAAGTCAAATATTCAGATGTAATGCCAAAATTTGTGCAGGACGTTAGTTTCGTGGCACTAGTGATAATAGAAATGATTTGACAATTACATCTAGGCTGGAAACTCGTGCCGTGACCCGTCCAGAACACATCGCCTAAGTACCGTCATGGCCTTTTTTTGTCTGTAACTAAGTCACATATTGAGATGTAACGCTGGAATTTGGCCAGGCCATTAGTTTTGTGGCGCAATTGATTATGACAATAATTTCAGAATTACATCTAGATAGGAAAATCACGTAACGACATTTCCAAGTACCCGGAGCGCCTCTTTTCCTCTGTAACTAAGTCAGATATTGAGATGTAATGCTGGAATTTGGGCGCGGCATTAGTTTCCTTGCACTAGTGATAACAAAAATGATTTGAGACTTACATGTAGGTGGGAAACTCGTGTCGTGACCGGTCCATGCTCCATTGCCCAAGTATTCAAAGCACCGTTTTTCCTCTGTAAATAAGTCCAATATCGAGATGCAATGCTGAAATTTGGGCAGGACATGAGTTTTGTGGCACTACTGATAATAAGAATGATTTGAGACTTACATCTAGGTGGGAAGCTCAGGCTGCGACCTGTCCAGGCTAAATCGCACAAGTACCGGAATAGTCTTTTTTCCTCTGTAACTAAGCCAAATATTGAGATGTAACGTTGGAATTTGGCCAGGACATTAGTTTTGTGGCACAATTGGTTTTGGCAATGATTTCAGAATTACATCTACATGGGAATTCATGTCACGACCTGTACAAGTATCCGGAGCGCCTTTTTTCCTCTGTAACGAAGTCAAATATTCAGATGTAATGCTAAAATTTGTGCAGGACATTAGTTTCGTGGCACTAGTGATAATAGAAATGATTTGAGAATTACATCTAGGTTGGAAACTTGTGCCGCGACCCGTCCAGGCTACATCACCTAAGTACCGGCATGGCCTTTTTTTCCTCCGTAACTAAGTCAAATATTGAGATGTAACGCTAGAATTTGGCCAGGACATTAGTTTGGTGGTGCAATTGATTATGACAACAATTTCAGTATTACATCTAGATAGGAATTCATGTCACGACCTGTACAAGTATCGGGGGCGCCTTTTTCCCTCTGTAACGAAGTCAAATATTCAGATGTAATGCCAAAATTTGTGCAGGACGTTAGTTTCGTGGCACTAGTGATAATAGAAATGATTTGACAATTACATCTAGGCTGGAAACTCGTGCCGTGACCCGTCCAGAACACATCGCCTAAGTACCGTCATGGCCTTTTTTTGTCTGTAACTAAGTCACATATTGAGATGTAACGCTGGAATTTGGCCAGGCCATTAGTTTTGTGGCGCAATTGATTATGACAATAATTTCAGAATTACATCTAGATAGGAAAATCACGTAACGACATTTCCAAGTACCCGGAGCGCCTCTTTTCCTCTGTAACTAAGTCAGATATTGAGATGTAATGCTGGAATTTGGGCGCGGCATTAGTTTCCTTGCACTAGTGATAACAAAAATGATTTGAGACTTACATGTAGGTGGGAAACTCGTGTCGTGACCGGTCCATGCTCCATTGCCCAAGTATTCAAAGCACCGTTTTTCCTCTGTAAATAAGTCCAATATCGAGATGCAATGCTGAAATTTGGGCAGGACATGAGTTTTGTGGCACTACTGATAATAAGAATGATTTGAGACTTACATCTAGGTGGGAAGCTCAGGCTGCGACCTGTCCAGGCTAAATCGCACAAGTACCGGAATAGTCTTTTTTCCTCTGTAACTAAGCCAAATATTGAGATGTAACGTTGGAATTTGGCCAGGACATTAGTTTTGTGGCACAATTGGTTTTGGCAATGATTTCAGAATTACATCTACATGGGAATTCATGTCACGACCTGTACAAGTATCCGGAGCGCCTTTTTTCCTCTGTAACGAAGTCAAATATTCAGATGTAATGCTAAAATTTGTGCAGGACATTAGTTTCGTGGCACTAGTGATAATAGAAATGATTTGAGAATTACATCTAGGTTGGAAACTTGTGCCGCGACCCGTCCAGGCTACATCACCTAAGTACCGGCATGGCCTTTTTTTCCTCCGTAACTAAGTCAAATATTGAGATGTAACGCTAGAATTTGGCCAGGACATTAGTTTGGTGGTGCAATTGATTATGACAACAATTTCAGTATTACATCTAGATAGGAATTCATGTCACGACCTGTACAAGTATCGGGGGCGCCTTTTTCCCTCTGTAACGAAGTCAAATATTCAGATGTAATGCCAAAATTTGTGCAGGACGTTAGTTTCGTGGCACTAGTGATAATAGAAATGATTTGACAATTACATCTAGGCTGGAAACTCGTGCCGTGACCCGTCCAGAACACATCGCCTAAGTACCGTCATGGCCTTTTTTTGTCTGTAACTAAGTCACATATTGAGATGTAACGCTGGAATTTGGCCAGGCCATTAGTTTTGTGGCGCAATTGATTATGACAATAATTTCAGAATTACATCTAGATAGGAAAATCACGTAACGACATTTCCAAGTACCCGGAGCGCCTCTTTTCCTCTGTAACTAAGTCAGATATTGAGATGTAATGCTGGAATTTGGGCGCGGCATTAGTTTCCTTGCACTAGTGATAACAAAAATGATTTGAGACTTACATGTAGGTGGGAAACTCGTGTCGTGACCGGTCCATGCTCCATTGCCCAAGTATTCAAAGCACCGTTTTTCCTCTGTAAATAAGTCCAATATCGAGATGCAATGCTGAAATTTGGGCAGGACATGAGTTTTGTGGCACTACTGATAATAAGAATGATTTGAGACTTACATCTAGGTGGGAAGCTCAGGCTGCGACCTGTCCAGGCTAAATCGCACAAGTACCGGAATAGTCTTTTTTCCTCTGTAACTAAGCCAAATATTGAGATGTAACGTTGGAATTTGGCCAGGACATTAGTTTTGTGGCACAATTGGTTTTGGCAATGATTTCAGAATTACATCTACATGGGAATTCATGTCACGACCTGTACAAGTATCCGGAGCGCCTTTTTTCCTCTGTAACGAAGTCAAATATTCAGATGTAATGCTAAAATTTGTGCAGGACATTAGTTTCGTGGCACTAGTGATAATAGAAATGATTTGAGAATTACATCTAGGTTGGAAACTTGTGCCGCGACCCGTCCAGGCTACATCACCTAAGTACCGGCATGGCCTTTTTTTCCTCCGTAACTAAGTCAAATATTGAGATGTAACGCTAGAATTTGGCCAGGACATTAGTTTGGTGGTGCAATTGATTATGACAACAATTTCAGTATTACATCTAGATAGGAATTCATGTCACGACCTGTACAAGTATCGGGGGCGCCTTTTTCCCTCTGTAACGAAGTCAAATATTCAGATGTAATGCCAAAATTTGTGCAGGACGTTAGTTTCGTGGCACTAGTGATAATAGAAATGATTTGACAATTACATCTAGGCTGGAAACTCGTGCCGTGACCCGTCCAGAACACATCGCCTAAGTACCGTCATGGCCTTTTTTAGTCTGTAACTAAGTCACATATTGAGATGTAACGCTGGAATTTGGCCAGGCCATTAGTTTTGTGGCGCAATTGATTATGACAATAATTTCAGAATTACATCTAGATAGGAAAATCACGTAACGACATTTCCAAGTACCCGGAGCGCCTCTTTTCCTCTGTAACTAAGTCAGATATTGAGATGTAATGCTGGAATTTGGGCGCGGCATTAGTTTCCTTGCACTAGTGATAACAAAAATGATTTGAGACTTACATGTAGGTGGGAAACTCGTGTCGTGACCGGTCCATGCTCCATTGCCCAAGTATTCAAAGCACCGTTTTTCCTCTGTAAATAAGTCCAATATCGAGATGCAATGCTGAAATTTGGGCAGGACATGAGTTTTGTGGCACTACTGATAATAAGAATGATTTGAGACTTACATCTAGGTGGGAAGCTCAGGCTGCGACCTGTCCAGGCTAAATCGCACAAGTACCGGAATAGTCTTTTTTCCTCTGTAACTAAGCCAAATATTGAGATGTAACGTTGGAATTTGGCCAGGACATTAGTTTTGTGGCACAATTGGTTTTGGCAATGATTTCAGAATTACATCTACATGGGAATTCATGTCACGACCTGTACAAGTATCCGGAGCGCCTTTTTTCCTCTGTAACGAAGTCAAATATTCAGATGTAATGCTAAAATTTGTGCAGGACATTAGTTTCGTGGCACTAGTGATAATAGAAATGATTTGAGAATTACATCTAGGTTGGAAACTTGTGCCGCGACCCGTCCAGGCTACATCACCTAAGTACCGGCATGGCCTTTTTTTCCTCCGTAACTAAGTCAAATATTGAGATGTAACGCTAGAATTTGGCCAGGACATTAGTTTGGTGGTGCAATTGATTATGACAACAATTTCAGTATTACATCTAGATAGGAATTCATGTCACGACCTGTACAAGTATCGGGGGCGCCTTTTTCCCTCTGTAACGAAGTCAAATATTCAGATGTAATGCCAAAATTTGTGCAGGACGTTAGTTTCGTGGCACTAGTGATAATAGAAATGATTTGACAATTACATCTAGGCTGGAAACTCGTGCCGTGACCCGTCCAGAACACATCGCCTAAGTACCGTCATGGCCTTTTTTAGTCTGTAACTAAGTCACATATTGAGATGTAACGCTGGAATTTGGCCAGGCCATTAGTTTTGTGGCGCAATTGATTATGACAATAATTTCAGAATTACATCTAGATAGGAAAATCACGTAACGACATTTCCAAGTACCCGGAGCGCCTCTTTTCCTCTGTAACTAAGTCAGATATTGAGATGTAATGCTGGAATTTGGGCGCGGCATTAGTTTCCTTGCACTAGTGATAACAAAAATGATTTGAGACTTACATGTAGGTGGGAAACTCGTGTCGTGACCGGTCCATGCTCCATTGCCCAAGTATTCAAAGCACCGTTTTTCCTCTGTAAATAAGTCCAATATCGAGATGCAATGCTGAAATTTGGGCAGGACATGAGTTTTGTGGCACTACTGATAATAAGAATGATTTGAGACTTACATCTAGGTGGGAAGCTCAGGCTGCGACCTGTCCAGGCTAAATCGCACAAGTACCGGAATAGTCTTTTTTCCTCTGTAACTAAGCCAAATATTGAGATGTAACGTTGGAATTTGGCCAGGACATTAGTTTTGTGGCACAATTGGTTTTGGCAATGATTTCAGAATTACATCTACATGGGAATTCATGTCACGACCTGTACAAGTATCCGGAGCGCCTTTTTTCCTCTGTAACGAAGTCAAATATTCAGATGTAATGCTAAAATTTGTGCAGGACATTAGTTTCGTGGCACTAGTGATAATAGAAATGATTTGAGAATTACATCTAGGTTGGAAACTTGTGCCGCGACCCGTCCAGGCTACATCACCTAAGTACCGGCATGGCCTTTTTTTCCTCCGTAACTAAGTCAAATATTGAGATGTAACGCTAGAATTTGGCCAGGACATTAGTTTGGTGGTGCAATTGATTATGACAACAATTTCAGTATTACATCTAGATAGGAATTCATGTCACGACCTGTACAAGTATCGGGGGCGCCTTTTTCCCTCTGTAACGAAGTCAAATATTCAGATGTAATGCCAAAATTTGTGCAGGACGTTAGTTTCGTGGCACTAGTGATAATAGAAATGATTTGACAATTACATCTAGGCTGGAAACTCGTGCCGTGACCCGTCCAGAACACATCGCCTAAGTACCGTCATGGCCTTTTTTTGTCTGTAACTAAGTCACATATTGAGATGTAACGCTGGAATTTGGCCAGGCCATTAGTTTTGTGGCGCAATTGATTATGACAATAATTTCAGAATTACATCTAGATAGGAAAATCACGTAACGACATTTCCAAGTACCCGGAGCGCCTCTTTTCCTCTGTAACTAAGTCAGATATTGAGATGTAATGCTGGAATTTGGGCGCGGCATTAGTTTCCTTGCACTAGTGATAACAAAAATGATTTGAGACTTACATGTAGGTGGGAAACTCGTGTCGTGACCGGTCCATGCTCCATTGCCCAAGTATTCAAAGCACCGTTTTTCCTCTGTAAATAAGTCCAATATCGAGATGCAATGCTGAAATTTGGGCAGGACATGAGTTTTGTGGCACTACTGATAATAAGAATGATTTGAGACTTACATCTAGGTGGGAAGCTCAGGCTGCGACCTGTCCAGGCTAAATCGCACAAGTACCGGAATAGTCTTTTTTCCTCTGTAACTAAGCCAAATATTGAGATGTAACGTTGGAATTTGGCCAGGACATTAGTTTTGTGGCACAATTGGTTTTGGCAATGATTTCAGAATTACATCTACATGGGAATTCATGTCACGACCTGTACAAGTATCCGGAGCGCCTTTTTTCCTCTGTAACGAAGTCAAATATTCAGATGTAATGCTAAAATTTGTGCAGGACATTAGTTTCGTGGCACTAGTGATAATAGAAATGATTTGAGAATTACATCTAGGTTGGAAACTTGTGCCGCGACCCGTCCAGGCTACATCACCTAAGTACCGGCATGGCCTTTTTTTCCTCCGTAACTAAGTCAAATATTGAGATGTAACGCTAGAATTTGGCCAGGACATTAGTTTGGTGGTGCAATTGATTATGACAACAATTTCAGTATTACATCTAGATAGGAATTCATGTCACGACCTGTACAAGTATCGGGGGCGCCTTTTTCCCTCTGTAACGAAGTCAAATATTCAGATGTAATGCCAAAATTTGTGCAGGACGTTAGTTTCGTGGCACTAGTGATAATAGAAATGATTTGACAATTACATCTAGGCTGGAAACTCGTGCCGTGACCCGTCCAGAACACATCGCCTAAGTACCGTCATGGCCTTTTTTTGTCTGTAACTAAGTCACATATTGAGATGTAACGCTGGAATTTGGCCAGGCCATTAGTTTTGTGGCGCAATTGATTATGACAATAATTTCAGAATTACATCTAGATAGGAAAATCACGTAACGACATTTCCAAGTACCCGGAGCGCCTCTTTTCCTCTGTAACTAAGTCAGATATTGAGATGTAATGCTGGAATTTGGGCGCGGCATTAGTTTCCTTGCACTAGTGATAACAAAAATGATTTGAGACTTACATGTAGGTGGGAAACTCGTGTCGTGACCGGTCCATGCTCCATTGCCCAAGTATTCAAAGCACCGTTTTTCCTCTGTAAATAAGTCCAATATCGAGATGCAATGCTGAAATTTGGGCAGGACATGAGTTTTGTGGCACTACTGATAATAAGAATGATTTGAGACTTACATCTAGGTGGGAAGCTCAGGCTGCGACCTGTCCAGGCTAAATCGCACAAGTACCGGAATAGTCTTTTTTCCTCTGTAACTAAGCCAAATATTGAGATGTAACGTTGGAATTTGGCCAGGACATTAGTTTTGTGGCACAATTGGTTTTGGCAATGATTTCAGAATTACATCTACATGGGAATTCATGTCACGACCTGTACAAGTATCCGGAGCGCCTTTTTTCCTCTGTAACGAAGTCAAATATTCAGATGTAATGCTAAAATTTGTGCAGGACATTAGTTTCGTGGCACTAGTGATAATAGAAATGATTTGAGAATTACATCTAGGTTGGAAACTTGTGCCGCGACCCGTCCAGGCTACATCACCTAAGTACCGGCATGGCCTTTTTTTCCTCCGTAACTAAGTCAAATATTGAGATGTAACGCTAGAATTTGGCCAGGACATTAGTTTGGTGGTGCAATTGATTATGACAACAATTTCAGTATTACATCTAGATAGGAATTCATGTCACGACCTGTACAAGTATCGGGGGCGCCTTTTTCCCTCTGTAACGAAGTCAAATATTCAGATGTAATGCCAAAATTTGTGCAGGACGTTAGTTTCGTGGCACTAGTGATAATAGAAATGATTTGACAATTACATCTAGGCTGGAAACTCGTGCCGTGACCCGTCCAGAACACATCGCCTAAGTACCGTCATGGCCTTTTTTTGTCTGTAACTAAGTCACATATTGAGATGTAACGCTGGAATTTGGCCAGGCCATTAGTTTTGTGGCGCAATTGATTATGACAATAATTTCAGAATTACATCTAGATAGGAAAATCACGTAACGACATTTCCAAGTACCCGGAGCGCCTCTTTTCCTCTGTAACTAAGTCAGATATTGAGATGTAATGCTGGAATTTGGGCGCGGCATTAGTTTCCTTGCACTAGTGATAACAAAAATGATTTGAGACTTACATGTAGGTGGGAAACTCGTGTCGTGACCGGTCCATGCTCCATTGCCCAAGTATTCAAAGCACCGTTTTTCCTCTGTAAATAAGTCCAATATCGAGATGCAATGCTGAAATTTGGGCAGGACATGAGTTTTGTGGCACTACTGATAATAAGAATGATTTGAGACTTACATCTAGGTGGGAAGCTCAGGCTGCGACCTGTCCAGGCTAAATCGCACAAGTACCGGAATAGTCTTTTTTCCTCTGTAACTAAGCCAAATATTGAGATGTAACGTTGGAATTTGGCCAGGACATTAGTTTTGTGGCACAATTGGTTTTGGCAATGATTTCAGAATTACATCTACATGGGAATTCATGTCACGACCTGTACAAGTATCCGGAGCGCCTTTTTTCCTCTGTAACGAAGTCAAATATTCAGATGTAATGCTAAAATTTGTGCAGGACATTAGTTTCGTGGCACTAGTGATAATAGAAATGATTTGAGAATTACATCTAGGTTGGAAACTTGTGCTGCGACCCGTCCAGGCTACATCACCTAAGTACCGGCATGGCCTTTTTTTCCTCCGTAACTAAGTCAAATATTGAGATGTAACGCTAGAATTTGGCCAGGACATTAGTTTGGTGGTGCAATTGATTATGACAACAATTTCAGTATTACATCTAGATAGGAATTCATGTCACGACCTGTACAAGTATCGGGGGCGCCTTTTTCCCTCTGTAACGAAGTCAAATATTCAGATGTAATGCCAAAATTTGTGCAGGACGTTAGTTTCGTGGCACTAGTGATAATAGAAATGATTTGACAATTACATCTAGGCTGGAAACTCGTGCCGTGACCCGTCCAGAACACATCGCCTAAGTACCGTCATGGCCTTTTTTTGTCTGTAACTAAGTCACATATTGAGATGTAACGCTGGAATTTGGCCAGGCCATTAGTTTTGTGGCGCAATTGATTATGACAATAATTTCAGAATTACATCTAGATAGGAAAATCACGTAACGACATTTCCAAGTACCCGGAGCGCCTCTTTTCCTCTGTAACTAAGTCAGATATTGAGATGTAATGCTGGAATTTGGGCGCGGCATTATTTTCCTTGCACTAGTGATAACAAAAATGATTTGAGACTTACATGTAGGTGGGAAACTCGTGTCGTGACCGGTCCATGCTCCATTGCCCAAGTATTCAAAGCACCGTTTTTCCTCTGTAAATAAGTCCAATATCGAGATGCAATGCTGAAATTTGGGCAGGACATGAGTTTTGTGGCACTACTGATAATAAGAATGATTTGAGACTTACATCTAGGTGGGAAGCTCAGGCTGCGACCTGTCCAGGCTAAATCGCACAAGTACCGGAATAGTCTTTTTTCCTCTGTAACTAAGCCAAATATTGAGATGTAACGTTGGAATTTGGCCAGGACATTAGTTTTGTGGCACAATTGGTTTTGGCAATGATTTCAGAATTACATCTACATGGGAATTCATGTCACGACCTGTACAAGTATCCGGAGCGCCTTTTTTCCTCTGTAACGAAGTCAAATATTCAGATGTAATGCTAAAATTTGTGCAGGACATTAGTTTCGTGGCACTAGTGATAATAGAAATGATTTGAGAATTACATCTAGGTTGGAAACTTGTGCTGCGACCCGTCCAGGCTACATCACCTAAGTACCGGCATGGCCTTTTTTTCCTCCGTAACTAAGTCAAATATTGAGATGTAACGCTAGAATTTGGCCAGGACATTAGTTTGGTGGTGCAATTGATTATGACAACAATTTCAGTATTACATCTAGATAGGAATTCATGTCACGACCTGTACAAGTATCGGGGGCGCCTTTTTCCCTCTGTAACGAAGTCAAATATTCAGATGTAATGCCAAAATTTGTGCAGGACGTTAGTTTCGTGGCACTAGTGATAATAGAAATGATTTGACAATTACATCTAGGCTGGAAACTCGTGCCGTGACCCGTCCAGAACACATCGCCTAAGCACCGTCATGGCCTTTTTTTGTCTGTAACTAAGTCACATATTGAGATGTAACGCTGGAATTTGGCCAGGCCATTAGTTTTGTGGCGCAATTGATTATGACAATAATTTCAGAATTACATCTAGATAGGAAAATCACGTAACGACATTTCCAAGTACCCGGAGCGCCTCTTTTCCTCTGTAACTAAGTCAGATATTGAGATGTAATGCTGGAATTTGGGCGCGGCATTAGTTTCCTTGCACTAGTGATAACAAAAATGATTTGAGACTTACATGTAGGTGGGAAACTCGTGTCGTGACCGGTCCATGCTCCATTGCCCAAGTATTCAAAGCACCGTTTTTCCTCTGTAAATAAGTCCAATATCGAGATGCAATGCTGAAATTTGGGCAGGACATGAGTTTTGTGGCACTACTGATAATAAGAATGATTTGAGACTTACATCTAGGTGGGAAGCTCAGGCTGCGACCTGTCCAGGCTAAATCGCACAAGTACCGGAATAGTCTTTTTTCCTCTGTAACTAAGCCAAATATTGAGATGTAACGTTGGAATTTGGCCAGGACATTAGTTTTGTGGCACAATTGGTTTTGGCAATGATTTCAGAATTACATCTACATGGGAATTCATGTCACGACCTGTACAAGTATCCGGAGCGCCTTTTTTCCTCTGTAACGAAGTCAAATATTCAGATGTAATGCTAAAATTTGTGCAGGACATTAGTTTCGTGGCACTAGTGATAATAGAAATGATTTGAGAATTACATCTAGGTTGGAAACTTGTGCCGCGACCCGTCCAGGCTACATCACCTAAGTACCGGCATGGCCTTTTTTTCCTCCGTAACTAAGTCAAATATTGAGATGTAACGCTAGAATTTGGCCAGGACATTAGTTTGGTGGTGCAATTGATTATGACAACAATTTCAGTATTACATCTAGATAGGAATTCATGTCACGACCTGTACAAGTATCGGGGGCGCCTTTTTCCCTCTGTAACGAAGTCAAATATTCAGATGTAATGCTAAAATTTGTGCAGGACATTAGTTTCGTGGCACTAGTGATAATAGAAATGATTTGAGAATTACATCTAGGTTGGAAACTTGTGCCGCGACCCGTCCAGGCTACATCACCTAAGTACCGGCATGGCCTTTTTTTCCTCCGTAACTAAGTCAAATATTGAGATGTAACGCTAGAATTTGGCCAGGACATTAGTTTGGTGGTGCAATTGATTATGACAACAATTTCAGTATTACATCTAGATAGGAATTCATGTCACGACCTGTACAAGTATCGGGGGCGCCTTTTTCCCTCTGTAACGAAGTCAAATATTCAGATGTAATGCCAAAATTTGTGCAGGACGTTAGTTTCGTGGCACTAGTGATAATAGAAATGATTTGACAATTACATCTAGGCTGGAAACTCGTGCCGTGACCCGTCCAGAACACATCGCCTAAGTACCGTCATGGCCTTTTTTTGTCTGTAACTAAGTCACATATTGAGATGTAACGCTGGAATTTGGCCAGGCCATTAGTTTTGTGGCGCAATTGATTATGACAATAATTTCAGAATTACATCTAGATAGGAAAATCACGTAACGACATTTCCAAGTACCCGGAGCGCCTCTTTTCCTCTGTAACTAAGTCAGATATTGAGATGTAATGCTGGAATTTGGGCGCGGCATTATTTTCATTGCACTAGTGATAACAAAAATGATTTGAGACTTACATGTAGGTGGGAAACTCGTGTCGTGACCGGTCCATGCTCCATTGCCCAAGTATTCAAAGCACCGTTTTTCCTCTGTAAATAAGTCCAATATCGAGATGCAATGCTGAAATTTGGGCAGGACATGAGTTTTGTGGCACTACTGATAATAAGAATGATTTGAGACTTACATCTAGGTGGGAAGCTCAGGCTGCGACCTGTCCAGGCTAAATCGCACAAGTACCGGAATAGTCTTTTTTCCTCTGTAACTAAGCCAAATATTGAGATGTAACGTTGGAATTTGGCCAGGACATTAGTTTTGTGGCACAATTGATTTGGCAATGATTTCAGAATTACATCTACATGGGAATTCATGTCACGACCTGTACAAGTATCCGGAGCGCCTTTTTTCCTCTGTAACGAAGTCAAATATTCAGATGTAATGCTAAAATTTGTGCAGGACATTAGTTTCGTGGCACTAGTGATAATAGAAATGATTTGAGAATTACATCTAGGTTGGAAACTTGTGCCGCGACCCGTCCAGGCTACATCACCTAAGTACCGGCATGGCCTTTTTTTCCTCCGTAACTAAGTCAAATATTGAGATGTAACGCTAGAATTTGGCCAGGACATTAGTTTGGTGGTGCAATTGATTATGACAACAATTTCAGTATTACATCTAGATAGGAATTCATGTCACGACCTGTACAAGTATCGGGGGCGCCTTTTTCCCTCTGTAACGAAGTCAAATATTCAGATGTAATGCCAAAATTTGTGCAGGACGTTAGTTTCGTGGCACTAGTGATAATAGAAATGATTTGACAATTACATCTAGGCTGGAAACTCGTGCCGTGACCCGTCCAGAACACATCGCCTAAGCACCGTCATGGCCTTTTTTTGTCTGTAACTAAGTCACATATTGAGATGTAACGCTGGAATTTGGCCAGGCCATTAGTTTTGTGGCGCAATTGATTATGACAATAATTTCAGAATTACATCTAGATAGGAAAATCACGTAACGACATTTCCAAGTACCCGGAGCGCCTCTTTTCCTCTGTAACTAAGTCAGATATTGAGATGTAATGCTGGAATTTGGGCGCGGCATTAGTTTCCTTGCACTAGTGATAACAAAAATGATTTGAGACTTACATGTAGGTGGGAAACTCGTGTCGTGACCGGTCCATGCTCCATTGCCCAAGTATTCAAAGCACCGTTTTTCCTCTGTAAATAAGTCCAATATCGAGATGCAATGCTGAAATTTGGGCAGGACATGAGTTTTGTGGCACTACTGATAATAAGAATGATTTGAGACTTACATCTAGGTGGGAAGCTCAGGCTGCGACCTGTCCAGGCTAAATCGCACAAGTACCGGAATAGTCTTTTTTCCTCTGTAACTAAGCCAAATATTGAGATGTAACGTTGGAATTTGGCCAGGACATTAGTTTTGTGGCACAATTGGTTTTGGCAATGATTTCAGAATTACATCTACATGGGAATTCATGTCACGACCTGTACAAGTATCCGGAGCGCCTTTTTTCCTCTGTAACGAAGTCAAATATTCAGATGTAATGCTAAAATTTGTGCAGGACATTAGTTTCGTGGCACTAGTGATAATAGAAATGATTTGAGAATTACATCTAGGTTGGAAACTTGTGCCGCGACCCGTCCAGGCTACATCACCTAAGTACCGGCATGGCCTTTTTTTCCTCCGTAACTAAGTCAAATATTGAGATGTAACGCTAGAATTTGGCCAGGACATTAGTTTGGTGGTGCAATTGATTATGACAACAATTTCAGTATTACATCTAGATAGGAATTCATGTCACGACCTGTACAAGTATCGGGGGCGCCTTTTTCCCTCTGTAACGAAGTCAAATATTCAGATGTAATGCTAAAATTTGTGCAGGACATTAGTTTCGTGGCACTAGTGATAATAGAAATGATTTGAGAATTACATCTAGGTTGGAAACTTGTGCCGCGACCCGTCCAGGCTACATCACCTAAGTACCGGCATGGCCTTTTTTTCCTCCGTAACTAAGTCAAATATTGAGATGTAACGCTAGAATTTGGCCAGGACATTAGTTTGGTGGTGCAATTGATTATGACAACAATTTCAGTATTACATCTAGATAGGAATTCATGTCACGACCTGTACAAGTATCGGGGGCGCCTTTTTCCCTCTGTAACGAAGTCAAATATTCAGATGTAATGCCAAAATTTGTGCAGGACGTTAGTTTCGTGGCACTAGTGATAATAGAAATGATTTGACAATTACATCTAGGCTGGAAACTCGTGCCGTGACCCGTCCAGAACACATCGCCTAAGTACCGTCATGGCCTTTTTTTGTCTGTAACTAAGTCACATATTGAGATGTAACGCTGGAATTTGGCCAGGCCATTAGTTTTGTGGCGCAATTGATTATGACAATAATTTCAGAATTACATCTAGATAGGAAAATCACGTAACGACATTTCCAAGTACCCGGAGCGCCTCTTTTCCTCTGTAACTAAGTCAGATATTGAGATGTAATGCTGGAATTTGGGCGCGGCATTATTTTCATTGCACTAGTGATAACAAAAATGATTTGAGACTTACATGTAGGTGGGAAACTCGTGTCGTGACCGGTCCATGCTCCATTGCCCAAGTATTCAAAGCACCGTTTTTCCTCTGTAAATAAGTCCAATATCGAGATGCAATGCTGAAATTTGGGCAGGACATGAGTTTTGTGGCACTACTGATAATAAGAATGATTTGAGACTTACATCTAGGTGGGAAGCTCAGGCTGCGACCTGTCCAGGCTAAATCGCACAAGTACCGGAATAGTCTTTTTTCCTCTGTAACTAAGCCAAATATTGAGATGTAACGTTGGAATTTGGCCAGGACATTAGTTTTGTGGCACAATTGATTTGGCAATGATTTCAGAATTACATCTACATGGGAATTCATGTCACGACCTGTACAAGTATCCGGAGCGCCTTTTTTCCTCTGTAACGAAGTCAAATATTCAGATGTAATGCTAAAATTTGTGCAGGACATTAGTTTCGTGGCACTAGTGATAATAGAAATGATTTGAGAATTACATCTAGGTTGGAAACTTGTGCCGCGACCCGTCCAGGCTACATCACCTAAGTACCGGCATGGCCTTTTTTTCCTCCGTAACTAAGTCAAATATTGAGATGTAACGCTAGAATTTGGCCAGGACATTAGTTTGGTGGTGCAATTGATTATGACAACAATTTCAGTATTACATCTAGATAGGAATTCATGTCACGACCTGTACAAGTATCGGGGGCGCCTTTTTCCCTCTGTAACGAAGTCAAATATTCAGATGTAATGCCAAAATTTGTGCAGGACGTTAGTTTCGTGGCACTAGTGATAATAGAAATGATTTGACAATTACATCTAGGCTGGAAACTCGTGCCGTGACCCGTCCAGAACACATCGCCTAAGTACCGTCATGGCCTTTTTTTGTCTGTAACTAAGTCACATATTGAGATGTAACGCTGGAATTTGGCCAGGCCATTAGTTTTGTGGCGCAATTGATTATGACAATAATTTCAGAATTACATCTAGATAGGAAAATCACGTAACGACATTTCCAAGTACCCGGAGCGCCTCTTTTCCTCTGTAACTAAGTCAGATATTGAGATGTAATGCTGGAATTTGGGCGCGGCATTAGTTTCCTTGCACTAGTGATAACAAAAATGATTTGAGACTTACATGTAGGTGGGAAACTCGTGTCGTGACCGGTCCATGCTCCATTGCCCAAGTATTCAAAGCACCGTTTTTCCTCTGTAAATAAGTCCAATATCGAGATGCAATGCTGAAATTTGGGCAGGACATGAGTTTTGTGGCACTACTGATAATAAGAATGATTTGAGACTTACATCTAGGTGGGAAGCTCAGGCTGCGACCTGTCCAGGCTAAATCGCACAAGTACCGGAATAGTCTTTTTTCCTCTGTAACTAAGCCAAATATTGAGATGTAACGTTGGAATTTGGCCAGGACATTAGTTTTGTGGCACAATTGGTTTTGGCAATGATTTCAGAATTACATCTACATGGGAATTCATGTCACGACCTGTACAAGTATCCGGAGCGCCTTTTTTCCTCTGTAACGAAGTCAAATATTCAGATGTAATGCTAAAATTTGTGCAGGACATTAGTTTCGTGGCACTAGTGATAATAGAAATGATTTGAGAATTACATCTAGGTTGGAAACTTGTGCCGCGACCCGTCCAGGCTACATCACCTAAGTACCGGCATGGCCTTTTTTTCCTCCGTAACTAAGTCAAATATTGAGATGTAACGCTAGAATTTGGCCAGGACATTAGTTTGGTGGTGCAATTGATTATGACAACAATTTCAGTATTACATCTAGATAGGAATTCATGTCACGACCTGTACAAGTATCGGGGGCGCCTTTTTCCCTCTGTAACGAAGTCAAATATTCAGATGTAATGCCAAAATTTGTGCAGGACGTTAGTTTCGTGGCACTAGTGATAATAGAAATGATTTGACAATTACATCTAGGCTGGAAACTCGTGCCGTGACCCGTCCAGAACACATCGCCTAAGTACCGTCATGGCCTTTTTTTGTCTGTAACTAAGTCACATATTGAGATGTAACGCTGGAATTTGGCCAGGCCATTAGTTTTGTGGCGCAATTGATTATGACAATAATTTCAGAATTACATCTAGATAGGAAAATCACGTAACGACATTTCCAAGTACCCGGAGCGCCTCTTTTCCTCTGTAACTAAGTCAGATATTGAGATGTAATGCTGGAATTTGGGCGCGGCATTAGTTTCCTTGCACTAGTGATAACAAAAATGATTTGAGACTTACATGTAGGTGGGAAACTCGTGTCGTGACCGGTCCATGCTCCATTGCCCAAGTATTCAAAGCACCGTTTTTCCTCTGTAAATAAGTCCAATATCGAGATGCAATGCTGAAATTTGGGCAGGACATGAGTTTTGTGGCACTACTGATAATAAGAATGATTTGAGACTTACATCTAGGTGGGAAGCTCAGGCTGCGACCTGTCCAGGCTAAATCGCACAAGTACCGGAATAGTCTTTTTTCCTCTGTAACTAAGCCAAATATTGAGATGTAACGTTGGAATTTGGCCAGGACATTAGTTTTGTGGCACAATTGGTTTTGGCAATGATTTCAGAATTACATCTACATGGGAATTCATGTCACGACCTGTACAAGTATCCGGAGCGCCTTTTTTCCTCTGTAACGAAGTCAAATATTCAGATGTAATGCTAAAATTTGTGCAGGACATTAGTTTCGTGGCACTAGTGATAATAGAAATGATTTGAGAATTACATCTAGGTTGGAAACTTGTGCCGCGACCCGTCCAGGCTACATCACCTAAGTACCGGCATGGCCTTTTTTTCCTCCGTAACTAAGTCAAATATTGAGATGTAACGCTAGAATTTGGCCAGGACATTAGTTTGGTGGTGCAATTGATTATGACAACAATTTCAGTATTACATCTAGATAGGAATTCATGTCACGACCTGTACAAGTATCGGGGGCGCCTTTTTCCCTCTGTAACGAAGTCAAATATTCAGATGTAATGCCAAAATTTGTGCAGGACGTTAGTTTCGTGGCACTAGTGATAATAGAAATGATTTGACAATTACATCTAGGCTGGAAACTCGTGCCGTGACCCGTCCAGAACACATCGCCTAAGTACCGTCATGGCCTTTTTTTGTCTGTAACTAAGTCACATATTGAGATGTAACGCTGGAATTTGGCCAGGCCATTAGTTTTGTGGCGCAATTGATTATGACAATAATTTCAGAATTACATCTAGATAGGAAAATCACGTAACGACATTTCCAAGTACCCGGAGCGCCTCTTTTCCTCTGTAACTAAGTCAGATATTGAGATGTAATGCTGGAATTTGGGCGCGGCATTAGTTTCCTTGCACTAGTGATAACAAAAATGATTTGAGACTTACATGTAGGTGGGAAACTCGTGTCGTGACCGGTCCATGCTCCATTGCCCAAGTATTCAAAGCACCGTTTTTCCTCTGTAAATAAGTCCAATATCGAGATGCAATGCTGAAATTTGGGCAGGACATGAGTTTTGTGGCACTACTGATAATAAGAATGATTTGAGACTTACATCTAGGTGGGAAGCTCAGGCTGCGACCTGTCCAGGCTAAATCGCACAAGTACCGGAATAGTCTTTTTTCCTCTGTAACTAAGCCAAATATTGAGATGTAACGTTGGAATTTGGCCAGGACATTAGTTTTGTGGCACAATTGGTTTTGGCAATGATTTCAGAATTACATCTACATGGGAATTCATGTCACGACCTGTACAAGTATCCGGAGCGCCTTTTTTCCTCTGTAACGAAGTCAAATATTCAGATGTAATGCTAAAATTTGTGCAGGACATTAGTTTCGTGGCACTAGTGATAATAGAAATGATTTGAGAATTACATCTAGGTTGGAAACTTGTGCCGCGACCCGTCCAGGCTACATCACCTAAGTACCGGCATGGCCTTTTTTTCCTCCGTAACTAAGTCAAATATTGAGATGTAACGCTAGAATTTGGCCAGGACATTAGTTTGGTGGTGCAATTGATTATGACAACAATTTCAGTATTACATCTAGATAGGAATTCATGTCACGACCTGTACAAGTATCGGGGGCGCCTTTTTCCCTCTGTAACGAAGTCAAATATTCAGATGTAATGCCAAAATTTGTGCAGGACGTTAGTTTCGTGGCACTAGTGATAATAGAAATGATTTGACAATTACATCTAGGCTGGAAACTCGTGCCGTGACCCGTCCAGAACACATCGCCTAAGTACCGTCATGGCCTTTTTTTGTCTGTAACTAAGTCACATATTGAGATGTAACGCTGGAATTTGGCCAGGCCATTAGTTTTGTGGCGCAATTGATTATGACAATAATTTCAGAATTACATCTAGATAGGAAAATCACGTAACGACATTTCCAAGTACCCGGAGCGCCTCTTTTCCTCTGTAACTAAGTCAGATATTGAGATGTAATGCTGGAATTTGGGCGCGGCATTAGTTTCCTTGCACTAGTGATAACAAAAATGATTTGAGACTTACATGTAGGTGGGAAACTCGTGTCGTGACCGGTCCATGCTCCATTGCCCAAGTATTCAAAGCACCGTTTTTCCTCTGTAAATAAGTCCAATATCGAGATGCAATGCTGAAATTTGGGCAGGACATGAGTTTTGTGGCACTACTGATAATAAGAATGATTTGAGACTTACATCTAGGTGGGAAGCTCAGGCTGCGACCTGTCCAGGCTAAATCGCACAAGTACCGGAATAGTCTTTTTTCCTCTGTAACTAAGCCAAATATTGAGATGTAACGTTGGAATTTGGCCAGGACATTAGTTTTGTGGCACAATTGGTTTTGGCAATGATTTCAGAATTACATCTACATGGGAATTCATGTCACGACCTGTACAAGTATCCGGAGCGCCTTTTTTCCTCTGTAACGAAGTCAAATATTCAGATGTAATGCTAAAATTTGTGCAGGACATTAGTTTCGTGGCACTAGTGATAATAGAAATGATTTGAGAATTACATCTAGGTTGGAAACTTGTGCCGCGACCCGTCCAGGCTACATCACCTAAGTACCGGCATGGCCTTTTTTTCCTCCGTAACTAAGTCAAATATTGAGATGTAACGCTAGAATTTGGCCAGGACATTAGTTTGGTGGTGCAATTGATTATGACAACAATTTCAGTATTACATCTAGATAGGAATTCATGTCACGACCTGTACAAGTATCGGGGGCGCCTTTTTCCCTCTGTAACGAAGTCAAATATTCAGATGTAATGCCAAAATTTGTGCAGGACGTTAGTTTCGTGGCACTAGTGATAATAGAAATGATTTGACAATTACATCTAGGCTGGAAACTCGTGCCGTGACCCGTCCAGAACACATCGCCTAAGTACCGTCATGGCCTTTTTTTGTCTGTAACTAAGTCACATATTGAGATGTAACGCTGGAATTTGGCCAGGCCATTAGTTTTGTGGCGCAATTGATTATGACAATAATTTCAGAATTACATCTAGATAGGAAAATCACGTAACGACATTTCCAAGTACCCGGAGCGCCTCTTTTCCTCTGTAACTAAGTCAGATATTGAGATGTAATGCTGGAATTTGGGCGCGGCATTAGTTTCCTTGCACTAGTGATAACAAAAATGATTTGAGACTTACATGTAGGTGGGAAACTCGTGTCGTGACCGGTCCATGCTCCATTGCCCAAGTATTCAAAGCACCGTTTTTCCTCTGTAAATAAGTCCAATATCGAGATGCAATGCTGAAATTTGGGCAGGACATGAGTTTTGTGGCACTACTGATAATAAGAATGATTTGAGACTTACATCTAGGTGGGAAGCTCAGGCTGCGACCTGTCCAGGCTAAATCGCACAAGTACCGGAATAGTCTTTTTTCCTCTGTAACTAAGCCAAATATTGAGATGTAACGTTGGAATTTGGCCAGGACATTAGTTTTGTGGCACAATTGGTTTTGGCAATGATTTCAGAATTACATCTACATGGGAATTCATGTCACGACCTGTACAAGTATCCGGAGCGCCTTTTTTCCTCTGTAACGAAGTCAAATATTCAGATGTAATGCTAAAATTTGTGCAGGACATTAGTTTCGTGGCACTAGTGATAATAGAAATGATTTGAGAATTACATCTAGGTTGGAAACTTGTGCCGCGACCCGTCCAGGCTACATCACCTAAGTACCGGCATGGCCTTTTTTTCCTCCGTAACTAAGTCAAATATTGAGATGTAACGCTAGAATTTGGCCAGGACATTAGTTTGGTGGTGCAATTGATTATGACAACAATTTCAGTATTACATCTAGATAGGAATTCATGTCACGACCTGTACAAGTATCGGGGGCGCCTTTTTCCCTCTGTAACGAAGTCAAATATTCAGATGTAATGCCAAAATTTGTGCAGGACGTTAGTTTCGTGGCACTAGTGATAATAGAAATGATTTGACAATTACATCTAGGCTGGAAACTCGTGCCGTGACCCGTCCAGAACACATCGCCTAAGTACCGTCATGGCCTTTTTTTGTCTGTAACTAAGTCACATATTGAGATGTAACGCTGGAATTTGGCCAGGCCATTAGTTTTGTGGCGCAATTGATTATGACAATAATTTCAGAATTACATCTAGATAGGAAAATCACGTAACGACATTTCCAAGTACCCGGAGCGCCTCTTTTCCTCTGTAACTAAGTCAGATATTGAGATGTAATGCTGGAATTTGGGCGCGGCATTAGTTTCCTTGCACTAGTGATAACAAAAATGATTTGAGACTTACATGTAGGTGGGAAACTCGTGTCGTGACCGGTCCATGCTCCATTGCCCAAGTATTCAAAGCACCGTTTTTCCTCTGTAAATAAGTCCAATATCGAGATGCAATGCTGAAATTTGGGCAGGACATGAGTTTTGTGGCACTACTGATAATAAGAATGATTTGAGACTTACATCTAGGTGGGAAGCTCAGGCTGCGACCTGTCCAGGCTAAATCGCACAAGTACCGGAATAGTCTTTTTTCCTCTGTAACTAAGCCAAATATTGAGATGTAACGTTGGAATTTGGCCAGGACATTAGTTTTGTGGCACAATTGGTTTTGGCAATGATTTCAGAATTACATCTACATGGGAATTCATGTCACGACCTGAACAAGTATCCGGAGCGCCTTTTTTCCTCTGTAACGAAGTCAAATATTCAGATGTAATGCCAAAATTTGTGCAGGACGTTAGTTTCGTGGCACTAGTGATAATAGAAATGATTTGACAATTACATCTAGGCTGGAAACTCGTGCCGTCACCCGTCCAGAACACATTGCCTAAGTACCGTCATGGCCTTTTTTTGTCTGTAACTAAGCCAAATATTGAGATGTAACGTTTGAATTTGGCCAGGACATTAGTTTTGTGTCACAATTGGTTTTCGCAATGATTTCAGAATTACATCTACATGGGAATTCATGTCACGACCTGTACAAGTATCCGGAGCGCCTTTTTTCCTCTGTAACGAAGTCAAATATTCAGATGTAATGCCAAAATTTGTGCAGGACGTTAGTTTCGTGGCACTAGTGATAATAGAAATGATTTGACAATTACATCTAGGCTGGAAACTCGTGCCGTCACCCGTCCAGAACACATCGCCTAAGTACCGTCATGGCCTTTTTTTGTCTGTAACTAAGTCACATATTGAGATGTAACGCTGGAATTTGGCCAGGACATTAGTTTTGTGGCGCAATTGATTATGACAATAATTTCAGAATTACATCTAGATAGGAAAATCACGTAACGACATTTCCAAGTACCCGGAGCGCCTCTTTTCCTCTGTAACTAAGTCAGATATTGAGATGTAATGCTGGAATTTGGGCGCGGCATTAGTTTCCTTGCACTAGTGATAACAAAAATGATTTGAGACTTACATGTAGGTGGGAAACTCGTGTCGTGACCGGTCCATGCTCCATTGCCCAAGTATTCAAAGCACCGTTTTTCCTCTGTAAATAAGTCCAATATCGAGATGCAATGCTGAAATTTGGGCAGGACATGAGTTTTGTGGCACTACTGATAATAAGAATGATTTGAGACTTACATCTAGGTGGGAAGCTCAGGCTGCGACCTGTCCAGGCTAAATCGCACAAGTACCGGAATAGTCTTTTTTCCTCTGTAACTAAGCCAAATATTGAGATGTAACGTTGGAATTTGGCCAGGACATTAGTTTTGTGGCACAATTGGTTTTGGCAATGATTTCAGAATTACATCTACATGGGAATTCATGTCACGACCTGTACAAGTATCCGGAGCGCCTTTTTTCCTCTGTAACGAAGTCAAATATTCAGATGTAATGCCAAAATTTGTGCAGGACGTTAGTTTCGTGGCACTAGTGATAATTGAAATGATTTGACAATTACATCTAGGCTGGAAACTCGTGCCGTGACCCGTCCAGAACACATCGCCTAAGTACCGTCATGGCCTTTTTTTGTCTGTAACTAAGCCAAATATTGAGATGTAACGTTTGAATTTGGCCAGGACATTAGTTTTGTGGCACAATTGGTTTTGGCAATGATTTCAGAATTACATCTACATGGGAATTCATGTCACGACCTGAACAAGTATCCGGAGCGCCTTTTTTCCTCTGTAACGAAGTCAAATATTCAGATGTAATGCCAAAATTTGTGCAGGACGTTAGTTTCGTGGCACTAGTGATAATAGAAATGATTTGACAATTACATCTAGGCTGGAAACTCGTGCCGTCACCCGTCCAGAACACATTGCCTAAGTACCGTCATGGCCTTTTTTTGTCTGTAACTAAGCCAAATATTGAGATGTAACGTTTGAATTTGGCCAGGACATTAGTTTTGTGTCACAATTGGTTTTCGCAATGATTTCAGAATTACATCTACATGGGAATTCATGTCACGACCTGTACAAGTATCCGGAGCGCCTTTTTTCCTCTGTAACGAAGTCAAATATTCAGATGTAATGCCAAAATTTGTGCAGGACGTTAGTTTCGTGGCACTAGTGATAATAGAAATGATTTGACAATTACATCTAGGCTGGAAACTCGTGCCGTCACCCGTCCAGAACACATCGCCTAAGTACCGTCATGGCCTTTTTTTGTCTGTAACTAAGTCACATATTGAGATGTAACGCTGGAATTTGGCCAGGACATTAGATTTGTGGCGCAATTGATTATGACAATAATTTCAGAATTACATCTAGATAGGAAAATCACGTAACGACATTTCCAAGTACGCGGAGCGCCTCTTTTCCTCTGTAACTAAGTCAGATATTGAGATGTAATGCTGGAATTTGGGCGCGGCATTAGTTTCCTTGCACTAGTGATAACAAAAATGATTTGAGACTTACATGTAGGTGGGAAACTCGTGTCGTGACCGGTCCATGCTCCATTGCCCAAGTATTCAAAGCACCGTTTTTCCTCTGTAAATAAGTCCAATATCGAGATGCAATGCTGAAATTTGGGCAGGACATGAGTTTTGTGGCACTACTGATAATAAGAATGATTTGCGACTTATATCTAGGTGGGAAACTCGTGCCGTGACCCGTCCAGAACACATCGCCTAAGTACCGTCATGGCCTTTTTTTGTCTGTAACTAAGCCAAATATTGAGATGTAACGTTTGAATTTGGCCAGGACATTAGTTTTGTGGCACAATTGGTTTTGGCAATGATTTCAGAATTACATCTACATGGGAATTCATGTCACGACCTGAACAAGTATCCGGAGCGCCTTTTTTCCTCTGTAACGAAGTCAAATATTCAGATGTAATGCCAAAATTTGTGCAGGACGTTAGTTTCGTGGCACTAGTGATAATAGAAATGATTTGACAATTACATCTAGGCTGGAAACTCGTGCCGTCACCCGTCCAGAACACATTGCCTAAGTACCGTCATGGCCTTTTTTTGTCTGTAACTAAGCCAAATATTGAGATGTAACATTTGAATTTGGCCAGGACATTAGTTTTGTGTCACAATTGGTTTTCGCAATGATTTCAGAATTACATCTACATGGGAATTCATGTCACGACCTGTACAAGTATCCGGAGCGCCTTTTTTCCTCTGTAACGAAGTCAAATATTCAGATGTAATGCCAAAATTTGTGCAGGACGTTAGTTTCGTGGCACTAGTGATAATAGAAATGATTTGACAATTACATCTAGGCTGGAAACTCGTGCCGTCACCCGTCCAGAACACATCGCCTAAGTACCGTCATGGCCTTTTTTTGTCTGTAACTAAGTCACATATTGAGATGTAACGCTGGAATTTGGCCAGGACATTAGTTTTGTGGCGCAATTGATTATGACAATAATTTCAGAATTACATCTAGATAGGAAAATCACGTAACGACATTTCCAAGTACCCGGAGCGCCTCTTTTCCTCTGTAACTAAGTCAGATATTGAGATGTAATGCTGGAATTTGGGCGCGGCATTAGTTTCCTTGCACTAGTGATAACAAAAATGATTTGAGACTTACATGTAGGTGGGAAACTCGTGTCGTGACCGGTCCATGCTCCATTGCCCAAGTATTCAAAGCACCGTTTTTCCTCTGTAAATAAGTCCAATATCGAGATGCAATGCTGAAATTTGGGCAGGACATGAGTTTTGTGGCACTACTGATAATAAGAATGATTTGAGACTTACATCTAGGTGGGAAGCTCAGGCTGCGACCTGTCCAGGCTAAATCGCACAAGTACCGGAATAGTCTTTTTTCCTCTGTAACTAAGCCAAATATTGAGATGTAACGTTGGAATTTGGCCAGGACATTAGTTTTGTGGCACAATTGGTTTTGGCAATGATTTCAGAATTACATCTACATGGGAATTCATGTCACGACCTGTACAAGTATCCGGAGCGCCTTTTTTCCTCTGTAACGAAGTCAAATATTCAGATGTAATGCCAAAATTTGTGCAGGACGTTAGTTTCGTGGCACTATTGATAATTGAAATGATTTGACAATTACATCTAGGCTGGAAACTCGTGCCGTGACCCGTCCAGAACACATCGCCTAAGTACCGTCATGGCCTTTTTTTGTCTGTAACTAAGCCAAATATTGAGATGTAACGTTTGAATTTGGCCAGGACATTAGTTTTGTGGCACAATTGGTTTTGGCAATGATTTCAGAATTACATCTACATGGGAATTCATGTCACGACCTGAACAAGTATCCGGAGCGCCTTTTTTCCTCTGTAACGAAGTCAAATATTCAGATGTAATGCCAAAATTTGTGCAGGACGTTAGTTTCGTGGCACTAGTGATAATAGAAATGATTTGACAATTACATCTAGGCTGGAAACTCGTGCCGTCACCCGTCCAGAACACATTGCCTAAGTACCGTCATGGCCTTTTTTTGTCTGTAACTAAGCCAAATATTGAGATGTAACATTTGAATTTGGCCAGGACATTAGTTTTGTGTCACAATTGGTTTTCGCAATGATTTCAGAATTACATCTACATGGGAATTCATGTCACGACCTGTACAAGTATCCGGAGCGCCTTTTTTCCTCTGTAACGAAGTCAAATATTCAGATGTAATGCCAAAATTTGTGCAGGACGTTAGTTTCGTGGCACTAGTGATAATAGAAATGATTTGACAATTACATCTAGGCTGGAAACTCGTGCCGTCACCCGTCCAGAACACATCGCCTAAGTACCGTCATGGCCTTTTTTTGTCTGTAACTAAGTCACATATTGAGATGTAACGCTGGAATTTGGCCAGGACATTAGTTTTGTGGCGCAATTGATTATGACAATAATTTCAGAATTACATCTAGATAGGAAAATCACGTAACGACATTTCCAAGTACCCGGAGCGCCTCTTTTCCTCTGTAACTAAGTCAGATATTGAGATGTAATGCTGGAATTTGGGCGCGGCATTAGTTTCCTTGCACTAGTGATAACAAAAATGATTTGAGACTTACATGTAGGTGGGAAACTCGTGTCGTGACCGGTCCATGCTCCATTGCCCAAGTATTCAAAGCACCGTTTTTCCTCTGTAAATAAGTCCAATATCGAGATGCAATGCTGAAATTTGGGCAGGACATGAGTTTTGTGGCACTACTGATAATAAGAATGATTTGAGACTTACATCTAGGTGGGAAGCTCAGGCTGCGACCTGTCCAGGCTAAATCGCACAAGTACCGGAATAGTCTTTTTTCCTCTGTAACTAAGCCAAATATTGAGATGTAACGTTGGAATTTGGCCAGGACATTAGTTTTGTGGCACAATTGGTTTTGGCAATGATTTCAGAATTACATCTACATGGGAATTCATGTCACGACCTGTACAAGTATCCGGAGCGCCTTTTTTCCTCTGTAACGAAGTCAAATATTCAGATGTAATGCCAAAATTTGTGCAGGACGTTAGTTTCGTGGCACTATTGATAATTGAAATGATTTGACAATTACATCTAGGCTGGAAACTCGTGCCGTGACCCGTCCAGAACACATCGCCTAAGTACCGTCATGGCCTTTTTTTGTCTGTAACTAAGCCAAATATTGAGATGTAACGTTTGAATTTGGCCAGGACATTAGTTTTGTGGCACAATTGGTTTTGGCAATGATTTCAGAATTACATCTACATGGGAATTCATGTCACGACCTGAACAAGTATCCGGAGCGCCTTTTTTCCTCTGTAACGAAGTCAAATATTCAGATGTAATGCCAAAATTTGTGCAGGACGTTAGTTTCGTGGCACTAGTGATAATAGAAATGATTTGACAATTACATCTAGGCTGGAAACTCGTGCCGTCACCCGTCCAGAACACATTGCCTAAGTACCGTCATGGCCTTTTTTTGTCTGTAACTAAGCCAAATATTGAGATGTAACGTTTGAATTTGGCCAGGACATTAGTTTTGTGTCACAATTGGTTTTCGCAATGATTTCAGAATTACATCTACATGGGAATTCATGTCACGACCTGTACAAGTATCCGGAGCGCCTTTTTTCCTCTGTAACGAAGTCAAATATTCAGATGTAATGCCAAAATTTGTGCAGGACGTTAGTTTCGTGGCACTAGTGATAATAGAAATGATTTGACAATTACATCTAGGCTGGAAACTCGTGCCGTGACCCGTCCAGAACACATCGCCTAAGTACCGTCATGGCCTTTTTTTGTCTGTAACTAAGTCACATATTGAGATGTAACGCTGGAATTTGGCCAGGCCATTAGTTTTGTGGCGCAATTGATTATGACAATAATTTCAGAATTACATCTAGATAGGAAAATCACGTAACGACATTTCCAAGTACCCGGAGCGCCTCTTTTCCTCTGTAACTAAGTCAGATATTGAGATGTAATGCTGGAATTTGGGCGCGGCATTAGTTTCCTTGCACTAGTGATAACAAAAATGATTTGAGACTTACATGTAGGTGGGAAACTCGTGTCGTGACCGGTCCATGCTCCATTGCCCAAGTATTCAAAGCACCGTTTTTCCTCTGTAAATAAGTCCAATATCGAGATGCAATGCTGAAATTTGGGCAGGACATGAGTTTTGTGGCACTACTGATAATAAGAATGATTTGAGACTTACATCTAGGTGGGAAGCTCAGGCTGCGACCTGTCCAGGCTAAATCGCACAAGTACCGGAATAGTCTTTTTTCCTCTGTAACTAAGCCAAATATTGAGATGTAACGTTGGAATTTGGCCAGGACATTAGTTTTGTGGCACAATTGGTTTTGGCAATGATTTCAGAATTACATCTACATGGGAATTCATGTCACGACCTGTACAAGTATCCGGAGCGCCTTTTTTCCTCTGTAACGAAGTCAAATATTCAGATGTAATGCTAAAATTTGTGCAGGACATTAGTTTCGTGGCACTAGTGATAATAGAAATGATTTGAGAATTACATCTAGGTTGGAAACTTGTGCCGCGACCCGTCCAGGCTACATCACCTAAGTACCGGCATGGCCTTTTTTTCCTCCGTAACTAAGTCAAATATTGAGATGTAACGCTAGAATTTGGCCAGGACATTAGTTTGGTGGTGCAATTGATTATGACAACACTTTCAGTATTACATCTAGATAGGAATTCATGTCACGACCTGTACAAGTATCGGGGGCGCCTTTTTCCCTCTGTAACGAAGTCAAATATTCAGATGTAATGCCAAAATTTGTGCAGGACGTTAGTTTCGTGGCACTAGTGATAATAGAAATGATTTGACAATTACATCTAGGCTGGAAACTCGTGCCGTGACCCGTCCAGAACACATCGCCTAAGTACCGTCATGGCCTTTTTTTGTCTGTAACTAAGTCACATATTGAGATGTAACGCTGGAATTTGGCCAGGCCATTAGTTTTGTGGCGCAATTGATTATGACAATAATTTCAGAATTACATCTAGATAGGAAAATCACGTAACGACATTTCCAAGTACCCGGAGCGCCTCTTTTCCTCTGTAACTAAGTCAGATATTGAGATGTAATGCTGGAATTTGGGCGCGGCATTAGTTTCCTTGCACTAGTGATAACAAAAATGATTTGAGACTTACATGTAGGTGGGAAACTCGTGTCGTGACCGGTCCATGCTCCATTGCCCAAGTATTCAAAGCACCGTTTTTCCTCTGTAAATAAGTCCAATATCAAGATGCAATGCTGAAATTTGGGCAGGACATGAGTTTTGTGGCACTACTGATAATAAGAATGATTTGAGACTTACATCTAGGTGGGAAGCTCAGGCTGCGACCTGTCCAGGCTAAATCGCACAAGTACCGGAATAGTCTTTTTTCCTCTGTAACTAAGCCAAATATTGAGATGTAACGTTGGAATTTGGCCAGGACATTAGTTTTGTGGCACAATTGGTTTTGGCAATGATTTCAGAATTACATCTACATGGGAATTCATGTCACGACCTGTACAAGTATCCGGAGCGCCTTTTTTCCTCTGTAACGAAGTCAAATATTCAGATGTAATGCTAAAATTTGTGCAGGACATTAGTTTCGTGGCACTAGTGATAATAGAAATGATTTGAGAATTACATCTAGGTTGGAAACTTGTGCCGCGACCCGTCCAGGCTACATCACCTAAGTACCGGCATGGCCTTTTTTTCCTCCGTAACTAAGTCAAATATTGAGATGTAACGCTAGAATTTGGCCAGGACATTAGTTTGGTGGTGCAATTGATTATGACAACAATTTCAGTATTACATCTAGATAGGAATTCATGTCACGACCTGTACAAGTATCGGGGGCGCCTTTTTCCCTCTGTAACGAAGTCAAATATTCAGATGTAATGCCAAAATTTGTGCAGGACGTTAGTTTCGTGGCACTAGTGATAATAGAAATGATTTGACAATTACATCTAGGCTGGAAACTCGTGCCGTGACCCGTCCAGAACACATCGCCTAAGTACCGTCATGGCCTTTTTTTGTCTGTAACTAAGTCACATATTGAGATGTAACGCTGGAATTTGGCCAGGCCATTAGTTTTGTGGCGCAATTGATTATGACAATAATTTCAGAATTACATCTAGATAGGAAAATCACGTAACGACATTTCCAAGTACCCGGAGCGCCTCTTTTCCTCTGTAACTAAGTCAGATATTGAGATGTAATGCTGGAATTTGGGCGCGGCATTATTTTCATTGCACTAGTGATAACAAAAATGATTTGAGACTTACATGTAGGTGGGAAACTCGTGTCGTGACCGGTCCATGCTCCATTGCCCAAGTATTCAAAGCACCGTTTTTCCTCTGTAAATAAGTCCAATATCGAGATGCAATGCTGAAATTTGGGCAGGACATGAGTTTTGTGGCACTACTGATAATAAGAATGATTTGAGACTTACATCTAGGTGGGAAGCTCAGGCTGCGACCTGTCCAGGCTAAATCGCACAAGTACCGGAATAGTCTTTTTTCCTCTGTAACTAAGCCAAATATTGAGATGTAACGTTGGAATTTGGCCAGGACATTAGTTTTGTGGCACAATTGGTTTTGGCAATGATTTCAGAATTACATCTACATGGGAATTCATGTCACGACCTGTACAAGTATCCGGAGCGCCTTTTTTCCTCTGTAACGAAGTCAAATATTCAGATGTAATGCTAAAATTTGTGCAGGACATTAGTTTCGTGGCACTAGTGATAATAGAAATGATTTGAGAATTACATCTAGGTTGGAAACTTGTGCCGCGACCCGTCCAGGCTACATCACCTAAGTACCGGCATGGCCTTTTTTTCCTCCGTAACTAAGTCAAATATTGAGATGTAACGCTAGAATTTGGCCAGGACATTAGTTTGGTGGTGCAATTGATTATGACAACAATTTCAGTATTACATCTAGATAGGAATTCATGTCACGACCTGTACAAGTATCGGGGGCGCCTTTTTCCCTCTGTAACGAAGTCAAATATTCAGATGTAATGCCAAAATTTGTGCAGGACGTTAGTTTCGTGGCACTAGTGATAATAGAAATGATTTGACAATTACATCTAGGCTGGAAACTCGTGCCGTGACCCGTCCAGAACACATCGCCTAAGTACCGTCATGGCCTTTTTTTGTCTGTAACTAAGTCACATATTGAGATGTAACGCTGGAATTTGGCCAGGCCATTAGTTTTGTGGCGCAATTGATTATGACAATAATTTCAGAATTACATCTAGATAGGAAAATCACGTAACGACATTTCCAAGTACCCGGAGCGCCTCTTTTCCTCTGTAACTAAGTCAGATATTGAGATGTAATGCTGGAATTTGGGCGCGGCATTAGTTTCCTTGCACTAGTGATAACAAAAATGATTTGAGACTTACATGTAGGTGGGAAACTCGTGTCGTGACCGGTCCATGCTCCATTGCCCAAGTATTCAAAGCACCGTTTTTCCTCTGTAAATAAGTCCAATATCGAGATGCAATGCTGAAATTTGGGCAGGACATGAGTTTTGTGGCACTACTGATAATAAGAATGATTTGAGACTTACATCTAGGTGGGAAGCTCAGGCTGCGACCTGTCCAGGCTAAATCGCACAAGTACCGGAATAGTCTTTTTTCCTCTGTAACTAAGCCAAATATTGAGATGTAACGTTGGAATTTGGCCAGGACATTAGTTTTGTGGCACAATTGGTTTTGGCAATGATTTCAGAATTACATCTACATGGGAATTCATGTCACGACCTGTACAAGTATCCGGAGCGCCTTTTTTCCTCTGTAACGAAGTCAAATATTCAGATGTAATGCTAAAATTTGTGCAGGACATTAGTTTCGTGGCACTAGTGATAATAGAAATGATTTGAGAATTACATCTAGGTTGGAAACTTGTGCCGCGACCCGTCCAGGCTACATCACCTAAGTACCGGCATGGCCTTTTTTTCCTCCGTAACTAAGTCAAATATTGAGATGTAACGCTAGAATTTGGCCAGGACATTAGTTTGGTGGTGCAATTGATTATGACAACAATTTCAGTATTACATCTAGATAGGAATTCATGTCACGACCTGTACAAGTATCGGGGGCGCCTTTTTCCCTCTGTAACGAAGTCAAATATTCAGATGTAATGCCAAAATTTGTGCAGGACGTTAGTTTCGTGGCACTAGTGATAATAGAAATGATTTGACAATTACATCTAGGCTGGAAACTCGTGCCGTGACCCGTCCAGAACACATCGCCTAAGTACCGTCATGGCCTTTTTTTGTCTGTAACTAAGTCACATATTGAGATGTAACGCTGGAATTTGGCCAGGCCATTAGTTTTGTGGCGCAATTGATTATGACAATAATTTCAGAATTACATCTAGATAGGAAAATCACGTAACGACATTTCCAAGTACCCGGAGCGCCTCTTTTCCTCTGTAACTAAGTCAGATATTGAGATGTAATGCTGGAATTTGGGCGCGGCATTAGTTTCCTTGCACTAGTGATAACAAAAATGATTTGAGACTTACATGTAGGTGGGAAACTCGTGTCGTGACCGGTCCATGCTCCATTGCCCAAGTATTCAAAGCACCGTTTTTCCTCTGTAAATAAGTCCAATATCGAGATGCAATGCTGAAATTTGGGCAGGACATGAGTTTTGTGGCACTACTGATAATAAGAATGATTTGAGACTTACATCTAGGTGGGAAGCTCAGGCTGCGACCTGTCCAGGCTAAATCGCACAAGTACCGGAATAGTCTTTTTTCCTCTGTAACTAAGCCAAATATTGAGATGTAACGTTGGAATTTGGCCAGGACATTAGTTTTGTGGCACAATTGGTTTTGGCAATGATTTCAGAATTACATCTACATGGGAATTCATGTCACGACCTGTACAAGTATCCGGAGCGCCTTTTTTCCTCTGTAACGAAGTCAAATATTCAGATGTAATGCTAAAATTTGTGCAGGACATTAGTTTCGTGGCACTAGTGATAATAGAAATGATTTGAGAATTACATCTAGGTTGGAAACTTGTGCCGCGACCCGTCCAGGCTACATCACCTAAGTACCGGCATGGCCTTTTTTTCCTCCGTAACTAAGTCAAATATTGAGATGTAACGCTAGAATTTGGCCAGGACATTAGTTTGGTGGTGCAATTGATTATGACAACAATTTCAGTATTACATCTAGATAGGAATTCATGTCACGACCTGTACAAGTATCGGGGGCGCCTTTTTCCCTCTGTAACGAAGTCAAATATTCAGATGTAATGCCAAAATTTGTGCAGGACGTTAGTTTCGTGGCACTAGTGATAATAGAAATGATTTGACAATTACATCTAGGCTGGAAACTCGTGCCGTGACCCGTCCAGAACACATCGCCTAAGTACCGTCATGGCCTTTTTTTGTCTGTAACTAAGTCACATATTGAGATGTAACGCTGGAATTTGGCCAGGCCATTAGTTTTGTGGCGCAATTGATTATGACAATAATTTCAGAATTACATCTAGATAGGAAAATCACGTAACGACATTTCCAAGTACCCGGAGCGCCTCTTTTCCTCTGTAACTAAGTCAGATATTGAGATGTAATGCTGGAATTTGGGCGCGGCATTAGTTTCCTTGCACTAGTGATAACAAAAATGATTTGAGACTTACATGTAGGTGGGAAACTCGTGTCGTGACCGGTCCATGCTCCATTGCCCAAGTATTCAAAGCACCGTTTTTCCTCTGTAAATAAGTCCAATATCGAGATGCAATGCTGAAATTTGGGCAGGACATGAGTTTTGTGGCACTACTGATAATAAGAATGATTTGAGACTTACATCTAGGTGGGAAGCTCAGGCTGCGACCTGTCCAGGCTAAATCGCACAAGTACCGGAATAGTCTTTTTTCCTCTGTAACTAAGCCAAATATTGAGATGTAACGTTGGAATTTGGCCAGGACATTAGTTTTGTGGCACAATTGGTTTTGGCAATGATTTCAGAATTACATCTACATGGGAATTCATGTCACGACCTGTACAAGTATCCGGAGCGCCTTTTTTCCTCTGTAACGAAGTCAAATATTCAGATGTAATGCTAAAATTTGTGCAGGACATTAGTTTCGTGGCACTAGTGATAATAGAAATGATTTGAGAATTACATCTAGGTTGGAAACTTGTGCCGCGACCCGTCCAGGCTACATCACCTAAGTACCGGCATGGCCTTTTTTTCCTCCGTAACTAAGTCAAATATTGAGATGTAACGCTAGAATTTGGCCAGGACATTAGTTTGGTGGTGCAATTGATTATGACAACAATTTCAGTATTACATCTAGATAGGAATTCATGTCACGACCTGTACAAGTATCGGGGGCGCCTTTTTCCCTCTGTAACGAAGTCAAATATTCAGATGTAATGCCAAAATTTGTGCAGGACGTTAGTTTCGTGGCACTAGTGATAATAGAAATGATTTGACAATTACATCTAGGCTGGAAACTCGTGCCGTGACCCGTCCAGAACACATCGCCTAAGTACCGTCATGGCCTTTTTTTGTCTGTAACTAAGTCACATATTGAGATGTAACGCTGGAATTTGGCCAGGCCATTAGTTTTGTGGCGCAATTGATTATGACAATAATTTCAGAATTACATCTAGATAGGAAAATCACGTAACGACATTTCCAAGTACCCGGAGCGCCTCTTTTCCTCTGTAACTAAGTCAGATATTGAGATGTAATGCTGGAATTTGGGCGCGGCATTAGTTTCCTTGCACTAGTGATAACAAAAATGATTTGAGACTTACATGTAGGTGGGAAACTCGTGTCGTGACCGGTCCATGCTCCATTGCCCAAGTATTCAAAGCACCGTTTTTCCTCTGTAAATAAGTCCAATATCGAGATGCAATGCTGAAATTTGGGCAGGACATGAGTTTTGTGGCACTACTGATAATAAGAATGATTTGAGACTTACATCTAGGTGGGAAGCTCAGGCTGCGACCTGTCCAGGCTAAATCGCACAAGTACCGGAATAGTCTTTTTTCCTCTGTAACTAAGCCAAATATTGAGATGTAACGTTGGAATTTGGCCAGGACATTAGTTTTGTGGCACAATTGGTTTTGGCAATGATTTCAGAATTACATCTACATGGGAATTCATGTCACGACCTGTACAAGTATCCGGAGCGCCTTTTTTCCTCTGTAACGAAGTCAAATATTCAGATGTAATGCTAAAATTTGTGCAGGACATTAGTTTCGTGGCACTAGTGATAATAGAAATGATTTGAGAATTACATCTAGGTTGGAAACTTGTGCCGCGACCCGTCCAGGCTACATCACCTAAGTACCGGCATGGCCTTTTTTTCCTCCGTAACTAAGTCAAATATTGAGATGTAACGCTAGAATTTGGCCAGGACATTAGTTTGGTGGTGCAATTGATTATGACAACAATTTCAGTATTACATCTAGATAGGAATTCATGTCACGACCTGTACAAGTATCGGGGGCGCCTTTTTCCCTCTGTAACGAAGTCAAATATTCAGATGTAATGCCAAAATTTGTGCAGGACGTTAGTTTCGTGGCACTAGTGATAATAGAAATGATTTGACAATTACATCTAGGCTGGAAACTCGTGCCGTGACCCGTCCAGAACACATCGCCTAAGTACCGTCATGGCCTTTTTTTGTCTGTAACTAAGTCACATATTGAGATGTAACGCTGGAATTTGGCCAGGCCATTAGTTTTGTGGCGCAATTGATTATGACAATAATTTCAGAATTACATCTAGATAGGAAAATCACGTAACGACATTTCCAAGTACCCGGAGCGCCTCTTTTCCTCTGTAACTAAGTCAGATATTGAGATGTAATGCTGGAATTTGGGCGCGGCATTAGTTTCCTTGCACTAGTGATAACAAAAATGATTTGAGACTTACATGTAGGTGGGAAACTCGTGTCGTGACCGGTCCATGCTCCATTGCCCAAGTATTCAAAGCACCGTTTTTCCTCTGTAAATAAGTCCAATATCGAGATGCAATGCTGAAATTTGGGCAGGACATGAGTTTTGTGGCACTACTGATAATAAGAATGATTTGAGACTTACATCTAGGTGGGAAGCTCAGGCTGCGACCTGTCCAGGCTAAATCGCACAAGTACCGGAATAGTCTTTTTTCCTCTGTAACTAAGCCAAATATTGAGATGTAACGTTGGAATTTGGCCAGGACATTAGTTTTGTGGCACAATTGGTTTTGGCAATGATTTCAGAATTACATCTACATGGGAATTCATGTCACGACCTGTACAAGTATCCGGAGCGCCTTTTTTCCTCTGTAACGAAGTCAAATATTCAGATGTAATGCTAAAATTTGTGCAGGACATTAGTTTCGTGGCACTAGTGATAATAGAAATGATTTGAGAATTACATCTAGGTTGGAAACTTGTGCCGCGACCCGTCCAGGCTACATCACCTAAGTACCGGCATGGCCTTTTTTTCCTCCGTAACTAAGTCAAATATTGAGATGTAACGCTAGAATTTGGCCAGGACATTAGTTTGGTGGTGCAATTGATTATGACAACAATTTCAGTATTACATCTAGATAGGAATTCATGTCACGACCTGTACAAGTATCGGGGGCGCCTTTTTCCCTCTGTAACGAAGTCAAATATTCAGATGTAATGCCAAAATTTGTGCAGGACGTTAGTTTCGTGGCACTAGTGATAATAGAAATGATTTGACAATTACATCTAGGCTGGAAACTCGTGCCGTGACCCGTCCAGAACACATCGCCTAAGTACCGTCATGGCCTTTTTTTGTCTGTAACTAAGTCACATATTGAGATGTAACGCTGGAATTTGGCCAGGCCATTAGTTTTGTGGCGCAATTGATTATGACAATAATTTCAGAATTACATCTAGATAGGAAAATCACGTAACGACATTTCCAAGTACCCGGAGCGCCTCTTTTCCTCTGTAACTAAGTCAGATATTGAGATGTAATGCTGGAATTTGGGCGCGGCATTATTTTCCTTGCACTAGTGATAACAAAAATGATTTGAGACTTACATGTAGGTGGGAAACTCGTGTCGTGACCGGTCCATGCTCCATTGCCCAAGTATTCAAAGCACCGTTTTTCCTCTGTAAATAAGTCCAATATCGAGATGCAATGCTGAAATTTGGGCAGGACATGAGTTTTGTGGCACTACTGATAATAAGAATGATTTGAGACTTACATCTAGGTGGGAAGCTCAGGCTGCGACCTGTCCAGGCTAAATCGCACAAGTACCGGAATAGTCTTTTTTCCTCTGTAACTAAGCCAAATATTGAGATGTAACGTTGGAATTTGGCCAGGACATTAGTTTTGTGGCACAATTGGTTTTGGCAATGATTTCAGAATTACATCTACATGGGAATTCATGTCACGACCTGTACAAGTATCCGGAGCGCCTTTTTTCCTCTGTAACGAAGTCAAATATTCAGATGTAATGCTAAAATTTGTGCAGGACATTAGTTTCGTGGCACTAGTGATAATAGAAATGATTTGAGAATTACATCTAGGTTGGAAACTTGTGCCGCGACCCGTCCAGGCTACATCACCTAAGTACCGGCATGGCCTTTTTTTCCTCCGTAACTAAGTCAAATATTGAGATGTAACGCTAGAATTTGGCCAGGACATTAGTTTGGTGGTGCAATTGATTATGACAACAATTTCAGTATTACATCTAGATAGGAATTCATGTCACGACCTGTACAAGTATCGGGGGCGCCTTTTTCCCTCTGTAACGAAGTCAAATATTCAGATGTAATGCCAAAATTTGTGCAGGACGTTAGTTTCGTGGCACTAGTGATAATAGAAATGATTTGACAATTACATCTAGGCTGGAAACTCGTGCCGTGACCCGTCCAGAACACATCGCCTAAGTACCGTCATGGCCTTTTTTTGTCTGTAACTAAGTCACATATTGAGATGTAACGCTGGAATTTGGCCAGGCCATTAGTTTTGTGGCGCAATTGATTATGACAATAATTTCAGAATTACATCTAGATAGGAAAATCACGTAACGACATTTCCAAGTACCCGGAGCGCCTCTTTTCCTCTGTAACTAAGTCAGATATTGAGATGTAATGCTGGAATTTGGGCGCGGCATTAGTTTCCTTGCACTAGTGATAACAAAAATGATTTGAGACTTACATGTAGGTGGGAAACTCGTGTCGTGACCGGTCCATGCTCCATTGCCCAAGTATTCAAAGCACCGTTTTTCCTCTGTAAATAAGTCCAATATCGAGATGCAATGCTGAAATTTGGGCAGGACATGAGTTTTGTGGCACTACTGATAATAAGAATGATTTGAGACTTACATCTAGGTGGGAAGCTCAGGCTGCGACCTGTCCAGGCTAAATCGCACAAGTACCGGAATAGTCTTTTTTCCTCTGTAACTAAGCCAAATATTGAGATGTAACGTTGGAATTTGGCCAGGACATTAGTTTTGTGGCACAATTGGTTTTGGCAATGATTTCAGAATTACATCTACATGGGAATTCATGTCACGACCTGTACAAGTATCCGGAGCGCCTTTTTTCCTCTGTAACGAAGTCAAATATTCAGATGTAATGCTAAAATTTGTGCAGGACATTAGTTTCGTGGCACTAGTGATAATAGAAATGATTTGAGAATTACATCTAGGTTGGAAACTTGTGCTGCGACCCGTCCAGGCTACATCACCTAAGTACCGGCATGGCCTTTTTTTCCTCCGTAACTAAGTCAAATATTGAGATGTAACGCTAGAATTTGGCCAGGACATTAGTTTGGTGGTGCAATTGATTATGACAACAATTTCAGTATTACATCTAGATAGGAATTCATGTCACGACCTGTACAAGTATCGGGGGCGCCTTTTTCCCTCTGTAACGAAGTCAAATATTCAGATGTAATGCCAAAATTTGTGCAGGACGTTAGTTTCGTGGCACTAGTGATAATAGAAATGATTTGACAATTACATCTAGGCTGGAAACTCGTGCCGTGACCCGTCCAGAACACATCGCCTAAGTACCGTCATGGCCTTTTTTTGTCTGTAACTAAGTCACATATTGAGATGTAATGCTGGAATTTGGCCAGGCCATTAGTTTTGTGGCGCAATTGATTATGACAATAATTTCAGAATTACATCTAGATAGGAAAATCACGTAACGACATTTCCAAGTACCCGGAGCGCCTCTTTTCCTCTGTAACTAAGTCAGATATTGAGATGTAATGCTGGAATTTGGGCGCGGCATTATTTTCCTTGCACTAGTGATAACAAAAATGATTTGAGACTTACATGTAGGTGGGAAACTCGTGTCGTGACCGGTCCATGCTCCATTGCCCAAGTATTCAAAGCACCGTTTTTCCTCTGTAAATAAGTCCAATATCGAGATGCAATGCTGAAATTTGGGCAGGACATGAGTTTTGTGGCACTACTGATAATAAGAATGATTTGAGACTTACATCTAGGTGGGAAGCTCAGGCTGCGACCTGTCCAGGCTAAATCGCACAAGTACCGGAATAGTCTTTTTTCCTCTGTAACTAAGCCAAATATTGAGATGTAACGTTGGAATTTGGCCAGGACATTAGTTTTGTGGCACAATTGGTTTTGGCAATGATTTCAGAATTACATCTACATGGGAATTCATGTCACGACCTGTACAAGTATCCGGAGCGCCTTTTTTCCTCTGTAACGAAGTCAAATATTCAGATGTAATGCTAAAATTTGTGCAGGACATTAGTTTCGTGGCACTAGTGATAATAGAAATGATTTGAGAATTACATCTAGGTTGGAAACTTGTGCTGCGACCCGTCCAGGCTACATCACCTAAGTACCGGCATGGCCTTTTTTTCCTCCGTAACTAAGTCAAATATTGAGATGTAACGCTAGAATTTGGCCAGGACATTAGTTTGGTGGTGCAATTGATTATGACAACAATTTCAGTATTACATCTAGATAGGAATTCATGTCACGACCTGTACAAGTATCGGGGGCGCCTTTTTCCCTCTGTAACGAAGTCAAATATTCAGATGTAATGCCAAAATTTGTGCAGGACGTTAGTTTCGTGGCACTAGTGATAATAGAAATGATTTGACAATTACATCTAGGCTGGAAACTCGTGCCGTGACCCGTCCAGAACACATCGCCTAAGTACCGTCATGGCCTTTTTTTGTCTGTAACTAAGTCACATATTGAGATGTAACGCTGGAATTTGGCCAGGCCATTAGTTTTGTGGCGCAATTGATTATGACAATAATTTCAGAATTACATCTAGATAGGAAAATCACGTAACGACATTTCCAAGTACCCGGAGCGCCTCTTTTCCTCTGTAACTAAGTCAGATATTGAGATGTAATGCTGGAATTTGGGCGCGGCATTATTTTCATTGCACTAGTGATAACAAAAATGATTTGAGACTTACATGTAGGTGGGAAACTCGTGTCGTGACCGGTCCATGCTCCATTGCCCAAGTATTCAAAGCACCGTTTTTCCTCTGTAAATAAGTCCAATATCGAGATGCAATGCTGAAATTTGGGCAGGACATGAGTTTTGTGGCACTACTGATAATAAGAATGATTTGAGACTTACATCTAGGTGGGAAGCTCAGGCTGCGACCTGTCCAGGCTAAATCGCACAAGTACCGGAATAGTCTTTTTTCCTCTGTAACTAAGCCAAATATTGAGATGTAACGTTGGAATTTGGCCAGGACATTAGTTTTGTGGCACAATTGGTTTTGGCAATGATTTCAGAATTACATCTACATGGGAATTCATGTCACGACCTGTACAAGTATCCGGAGCGCCTTTTTTCCTCTGTAACGAAGTCAAATATTCAGATGTAATGCTAAAATTTGTGCAGGACATTAGTTTCGTGGCACTAGTGATAATAGAAATGATTTGAGAATTACATCTAGGTTGGAAACTTGTGCCGCGACCCGTCCAGGCTACATCACCTAAGTACCGGCATGGCCTTTTTTTCCTCCGTAACTAAGTCAAATATTGAGATGTAACGCTAGAATTTGGCCAGGACATTAGTTTGGTGGTGCAATTGATTATGACAACAATTTCAGTATTACATCTAGATAGGAATTCATGTCACGACCTGTACAAGTATCGGGGGCGCCTTTTTCCCTCTGTAACGAAGTCAAATATTCAGATGTAATGCCAAAATTTGTGCAGGACGTTAGTTTCGTGGCACTAGTGATAATAGAAATGATTTGACAATTACATCTAGGCTGGAAACTCGTGCCGTGACCCGTCCAGAACACATCGCCTAAGTACCGTCATGGCCTTTTTTTGTCTGTAACTAAGTCACATATTGAGATGTAACGCTGGAATTTGGCCAGGCCATTAGTTTTGTGGCGCAATTGATTATGACAATAATTTCAGAATTACATCTAGATAGGAAAATCACGTAACGACATTTCCAAGTACCCGGAGCGCCTCTTTTCCTCTGTAACTAAGTCAGATATTGAGATGTAATGCTGGAATTTGGGCGCGGCATTAGTTTCCTTGCACTAGTGATAACAAAAATGATTTGAGACTTACATGTAGGTGGGAAACTCGTGTCGTGACCGGTCCATGCTCCATTGCCCAAGTATTCAAAGCACCGTTTTTCCTCTGTAAATAAGTCCAATATCGAGATGCAATGCTGAAATTTGGGCAGGACATGAGTTTTGTGGCACTACTGATAATAAGAATGATTTGAGACTTACATCTAGGTGGGAAGCTCAGGCTGCGACCTGTCCAGGCTAAATCGCACAAGTACCGGAATAGTCTTTTTTCCTCTGTAACTAAGCCAAATATTGAGATGTAACGTTGGAATTTGGCCAGGACATTAGTTTTGTGGCACAATTGGTTTTGGCAATGATTTCAGAATTACATCTACATGGGAATTCATGTCACGACCTGTACAAGTATCCGGAGCGCCTTTTTTCCTCTGTAACGAAGTCAAATATTCAGATGTAATGCTAAAATTTGTGCAGGACATTAGTTTCGTGGCACTAGTGATAATAGAAATGATTTGAGAATTACATCTAGGTTGGAAACTTGTGCCGCGACCCGTCCAGGCTACATCACCTAAGTACCGGCATGGCCTTTTTTTCCTCCGTAACTAAGTCAAATATTGAGATGTAACGCTAGAATTTGGCCAGGACATTAGTTTGGTGGTGCAATTGATTATGACAACAATTTCAGTATTACATCTAGATAGGAATTCATGTCACGACCTGTACAAGTATCGGGGGCGCCTTTTTCCCTCTGTAACGAAGTCAAATATTCAGATGTAATGCCAAAATTTGTGCAGGACGTTAGTTTCGTGGCACTAGTGATAATAGAAATGATTTGACAATTACATCTAGGCTGGAAACTCGTGCCGTGACCCGTCCAGAACACATCGCCTAAGTACCGTCATGGCCTTTTTTTGTCTGTAACTAAGTCACATATTGAGATGTAACGCTGGAATTTGGCCAGGCCATTAGTTTTGTGGCGCAATTGATTATGACAATAATTTCAGAATTACATCTAGATAGGAAAATCACGTAACGACATTTCCAAGTACCCGGAGCGCCTCTTTTCCTCTGTAACTAAGTCAGATATTGAGATGTAATGCTGGAATTTGGGCGCGGCATTATTTTCCTTGCACTAGTGATAACAAAAATGATTTGAGACTTACATGTAGGTGGGAAACTCGTGTCGTGACCGGTCCATGCTCCATTGCCCAAGTATTCAAAGCACCGTTTTTCCTCTGTAAATAAGTCCAATATCGAGATGCAATGCTGAAATTTGGGCAGGACATGAGTTTTGTGGCACTACTGATAATAAGAATGATTTGAGACTTACATCTAGGTGGGAAGCTCAGGCTGCGACCTGTCCAGGCTAAATCGCACAAGTACCGGAATAGTCTTTTTTCCTCTGTAACTAAGCCAAATATTGAGATGTAACGTTGGAATTTGGCCAGGACATTAGTTTTGTGGCACAATTGGTTTTGGCAATGATTTCAGAATTACATCTACATGGGAATTCATGTCACGACCTGTACAAGTATCCGGAGCGCCTTTTTTCCTCTGTAACGAAGTCAAATATTCAGATGTAATGCTAAAATTTGTGCAGGACATTAGTTTCGTGGCACTAGTGATAATAGAAATGATTTGAGAATTACATCTAGGTTGGAAACTTGTGCTGCGACCCGTCCAGGCTACATCACCTAAGTACCGGCATGGCCTTTTTTTCCTCCGTAACTAAGTCAAATATTGAGATGTAACGCTAGAATTTGGCCAGGACATTAGTTTGGTGGTGCAATTGATTATGACAACAATTTCAGTATTACATCTAGATAGGAATTCATGTCACGACCTGTACAAGTATCGGGGGCGCCTTTTTCCCTCTGTAACGAAGTCAAATATTCAGATGTAATGCCAAAATTTGTGCAGGACGTTAGTTTCGTGGCACTAGTGATAATAGAAATGATTTGACAATTACATCTAGGCTGGAAACTCGTGCCGTGACCCGTCCAGAACACATCGCCTAAGTACCGTCATGGCCTTTTTTTGTCTGTAACTAAGTCACATATTGAGATGTAACGCTGGAATTTGGCCAGGCCATTAGTTTTGTGGCGCAATTGATTATGACAATAATTTCAGAATTACATCTAGATAGGAAAATCACGTAACGACATTTCCAAGTACCCGGAGCGCCTCTTTTCCTCTGTAACTAAGTCAGATATTGAGATGTAATGCTGGAATTTGGGCGCGGCATTAGTTTCCTTGCACTAGTGATAACAAAAATGATTTGAGACTTACATGTAGGTGGGAAACTCGTGTCGTGACCGGTCCATGCTCCATTGCCCAAGTATTCAAAGCACCGTTTTTCCTCTGTAAATAAGTCCAATATCGAGATGCAATGCTGAAATTTGGGCAGGACATGAGTTTTGTGGCACTACTGATAATAAGAATGATTTGAGACTTACATCTAGGTGGGAAGCTCAGGCTGCGACCTGTCCAGGCTAAATCGCACAAGTACCGGAATAGTCTTTTTTCCTCTGTAACTAAGCCAAATATTGAGATGTAACGTTGGAATTTGGCCAGGACATTAGTTTTGTGGCACAATTGGTTTTGGCAATGATTTCAGAATTACATCTACATGGGAATTCATGTCACGACCTGTACAAGTATCCGGAGCGCCTTTTTTCCTCTGTAACGAAGTCAAATATTCAGATGTAATGCTAAAATTTGTGCAGGACATTAGTTTCGTGGCACTAGTGATAATAGAAATGATTTGAGAATTACATCTAGGTTGGAAACTTGTGCCGCGACCCGTCCAGGCTACATCACCTAAGTACCGGCATGGCCTTTTTTTCCTCCGTAACTAAGTCAAATATTGAGATGTAACGCTAGAATTTGGCCAGGACATTAGTTTGGTGGTGCAATTGATTATGACAACAATTTCAGTATTACATCTAGATAGGAATTCATGTCACGACCTGTACAAGTATCGGGGGCGCCTTTTTCCCTCTGTAACGAAGTCAAATATTCAGATGTAATGCCAAAATTTGTGCAGGACGTTAGTTTCGTGGCACTAGTGATAATAGAAATGATTTGACAATTACATCTAGGCTGGAAACTCGTGCCGTGACCCGTCCAGAACACATCGCCTAAGTACCGTCATGGCCTTTTTTTGTCTGTAACTAAGTCACATATTGAGATGTAACGCTGGAATTTGGCCAGGCCATTAGTTTTGTGGCGCAATTGATTATGACAATAATTTCAGAATTACATCTAGATAGGAAAATCACGTAACGACATTTCCAAGTACCCGGAGCGCCTCTTTTCCTCTGTAACTAAGTCAGATATTGAGATGTAATGCTGGAATTTGGGCGCGGCATTAGTTTCCTTGCACTAGTGATAACAAAAATGATTTGAGACTTACATGTAGGTGGGAAACTCGTGTCGTGACCGGTCCATGCTCCATTGCCCAAGTATTCAAAGCACCGTTTTTCCTCTGTAAATAAGTCCAATATCGAGATGCAATGCTGAAATTTGGGCAGGACATGAGTTTTGTGGCACTACTGATAATAAGAATGATTTGAGACTTACATCTAGGTGGGAAGCTCAGGCTGCGACCTGTCCAGGCTAAATCGCACAAGTACCGGAATAGTCTTTTTTCCTCTGTAACTAAGCCAAATATTGAGATGTAACGTTGGAATTTGGCCAGGACATTAGTTTTGTGGCACAATTGGTTTTGGCAATGATTTCAGAATTACATCTACATGGGAATTCATGTCACGACCTGTACAAGTATCCGGAGCGCCTTTTTTCCTCTGTAACGAAGTCAAATATTCAGATGTAATGCTAAAATTTGTGCAGGACATTAGTTTCGTGGCACTAGTGATAATAGAAATGATTTGAGAATTACATCTAGGTTGGAAACTTGTGCCGCGACCCGTCCAGGCTACATCACCTAAGTACCGGCATGGCCTTTTTTTCCTCCGTAACTAAGTCAAATATTGAGATGTAACGCTAGAATTTGGCCAGGACATTAGTTTGGTGGTGCAATTGATTATGACAACAATTTCAGTATTACATCTAGATAGGAATTCATGTCACGACCTGTACAAGTATCGGGGGCGCCTTTTTCCCTCTGTAACGAAGTCAAATATTCAGATGTAATGCCAAAATTTGTGCAGGACGTTAGTTTCGTGGCACTAGTGATAATAGAAATGATTTGACAATTACATCTAGGCTGGAAACTCGTGCCGTGACCCGTCCAGAACACATCGCCTAAGTACCGTCATGGCCTTTTTTTGTCTGTAACTAAGTCACATATTGAGATGTAACGCTGGAATTTGGCCAGGCCATTAGTTTTGTGGCGCAATTGATTATGACAATAATTTCAGAATTACATCTAGATAGGAAAATCACGTAACGACATTTCCAAGTACCCGGAGCGCCTCTTTTCCTCTGTAACTAAGTCAGATATTGAGATGTAATGCTGGAATTTGGGCGCGGCATTAGTTTCCTTGCACTAGTGATAACAAAAATGATTTGAGACTTACATGTAGGTGGGAAACTCGTGTCGTGACCGGTCCATGCTCCATTGCCCAAGTATTCAAAGCACCGTTTTTCCTCTGTAAATAAGTCCAATATCGAGATGCAATGCTGAAATTTGGGCAGGACATGAGTTTTGTGGCACTACTGATAATAAGAATGATTTGAGACTTACATCTAGGTGGGAAGCTCAGGCTGCGACCTGTCCAGGCTAAATCGCACAAGTACCGGAATAGTCTTTTTTCCTCTGTAACTAAGCCAAATATTGAGATGTAACGTTGGAATTTGGCCAGGACATTAGTTTTGTGGCACAATTGGTTTTGGCAATGATTTCAGAATTACATCTACATGGGAATTCATGTCACGACCTGTACAAGTATCCGGAGCGCCTTTTTTCCTCTGTAACGAAGTCAAATATTCAGATGTAATGCTAAAATTTGTGCAGGACATTAGTTTCGTGGCACTAGTGATAATAGAAATGATTTGAGAATTACATCTAGGTTGGAAACTTGTGCCGCGACCCGTCCAGGCTACATCACCTAAGTACCGGCATGGCCTTTTTTTCCTCCGTAACTAAGTCAAATATTGAGATGTAACGCTAGAATTTGGCCAGGACATTAGTTTGGTGGTGCAATTGATTATGACAACAATTTCAGTATTACATCTAGATAGGAATTCATGTCACGACCTGTACAAGTATCGGGGGCGCCTTTTTCCCTCTGTAACGAAGTCAAATATTCAGATGTAATGCCAAAATTTGTGCAGGACGTTAGTTTCGTGGCACTAGTGATAATAGAAATGATTTGACAATTACATCTAGGCTGGAAACTCGTGCCGTGACCCGTCCAGAACACATCGCCTAAGTACCGTCATGGCCTTTTTTTGTCTGTAACTAAGTCACATATTGAGATGTAACGCTGGAATTTGGCCAGGCCATTAGTTTTGTGGCGCAATTGATTATGACAATAATTTCAGAATTACATCTAGATAGGAAAATCACGTAACGACATTTCCAAGTACCCGGAGCGCCTCTTTTCCTCTGTAACTAAGTCAGATATTGAGATGTAATGCTGGAATTTGGGCGCGGCATTAGTTTCCTTGCACTAGTGATAACAAAAATGATTTGAGACTTACATGTAGGTGGGAAACTCGTGTCGTGACCGGTCCATGCTCCATTGCCCAAGTATTCAAAGCACCGTTTTTCCTCTGTAAATAAGTCCAATATCGAGATGCAATGCTGAAATTTGGGCAGGACATGAGTTTTGTGGCACTACTGATAATAAGAATGATTTGAGACTTACATCTAGGTGGGAAGCTCAGGCTGCGACCTGTCCAGGCTAAATCGCACAAGTACCGGAATAGTCTTTTTTCCTCTGTAACTAAGCCAAATATTGAGATGTAACGTTGGAATTTGGCCAGGACATTAGTTTTGTGGCACAATTGGTTTTGGCAATGATTTCAGAATTACATCTACATGGGAATTCATGTCACGACCTGTACAAGTATCCGGAGCGCCTTTTTTCCTCTGTAACGAAGTCAAATATTCAGATGTAATGCTAAAATTTGTGCAGGACATTAGTTTCGTGGCACTAGTGATAATAGAAATGATTTGAGAATTACATCTAGGTTGGAAACTTGTGCCGCGACCCGTCCAGGCTACATCACCTAAGTACCGGCATGGCCTTTTTTTCCTCCGTAACTAAGTCAAATATTGAGATGTAACGCTAGAATTTGGCCAGGACATTAGTTTGGTGGTGCAATTGATTATGACAACAATTTCAGTATTACATCTAGATAGGAATTCATGTCACGACCTGTACAAGTATCGGGGGCGCCTTTTTCCCTCTGTAACGAAGTCAAATATTCAGATGTAATGCCAAAATTTGTGCAGGACGTTAGTTTCGTGGCACTAGTGATAATAGAAATGATTTGACAATTACATCTAGGCTGGAAACTCGTGCCGTGACCCGTCCAGAACACATCGCCTAAGTACCGTCATGGCCTTTTTTTGTCTGTAACTAAGTCACATATTGAGATGTAACGCTGGAATTTGGCCAGGCCATTAGTTTTGTGGCGCAATTGATTATGACAATAATTTCAGAATTACATCTAGATAGGAAAATCACGTAACGACATTTCCAAGTACCCGGAGCGCCTCTTTTCCTCTGTAACTAAGTCAGATATTGAGATGTAATGCTGGAATTTGGGCGCGGCATTAGTTTCCTTGCACTAGTGATAACAAAAATGATTTGAGACTTACATGTAGGTGGGAAACTCGTGTCGTGACCGGTCCATGCTCCATTGCCCAAGTATTCAAAGCACCGTTTTTCCTCTGTAAATAAGTCCAATATCGAGATGCAATGCTGAAATTTGGGCAGGACATGAGTTTTGTGGCACTACTGATAATAAGAATGATTTGAGACTTACATCTAGGTGGGAAGCTCAGGCTGCGACCTGTCCAGGCTAAATCGCACAAGTACCGGAATAGTCTTTTTTCCTCTGTAACTAAGCCAAATATTGAGATGTAACGTTGGAATTTGGCCAGGACATTAGTTTTGTGGCACAATTGGTTTTGGCAATGATTTCAGAATTACATCTACATGGGAATTCATGTCACGACCTGTACAAGTATCCGGAGCGCCTTTTTTCCTCTGTAACGAAGTCAAATATTCAGATGTAATGCTAAAATTTGTGCAGGACATTAGTTTCGTGGCACTAGTGATAATAGAAATGATTTGAGAATTACATCTAGGTTGGAAACTTGTGCCGCGACCCGTCCAGGCTACATCACCTAAGTACCGGCATGGCCTTTTTTTCCTCCGTAACTAAGTCAAATATTGAGATGTAACGCTAGAATTTGGCCAGGACATTAGTTTGGTGGTGCAATTGATTATGACAACAATTTCAGTATTACATCTAGATAGGAATTCATGTCACGACCTGTACAAGTATCGGGGGCGCCTTTTTCCCTCTGTAACGAAGTCAAATATTCAGATGTAATGCCAAAATTTGTGCAGGACGTTAGTTTCGTGGCACTAGTGATAATAGAAATGATTTGACAATTACATCTAGGCTGGAAACTCGTGCCGTGACCCGTCCAGAACACATCGCCTAAGTACCGTCATGGCCTTTTTTAGTCTGTAACTAAGTCACATATTGAGATGTAACGCTGGAATTTGGCCAGGCCATTAGTTTTGTGGCGCAATTGATTATGACAATAATTTCAGAATTACATCTAGATAGGAAAATCACGTAACGACATTTCCAAGTACCCGGAGCGCCTCTTTTCCTCTGTAACTAAGTCAGATATTGAGATGTAATGCTGGAATTTGGGCGCGGCATTAGTTTCCTTGCACTAGTGATAACAAAAATGATTTGAGACTTACATGTAGGTGGGAAACTCGTGTCGTGACCGGTCCATGCTCCATTGCCCAAGTATTCAAAGCACCGTTTTTCCTCTGTAAATAAGTCCAATATCGAGATGCAATGCTGAAATTTGGGCAGGACATGAGTTTTGTGGCACTACTGATAATAAGAATGATTTGAGACTTACATCTAGGTGGGAAGCTCAGGCTGCGACCTGTCCAGGCTAAATCGCACAAGTACCGGAATAGTCTTTTTTCCTCTGTAACTAAGCCAAATATTGAGATGTAACGTTGGAATTTGGCCAGGACATTAGTTTTGTGGCACAATTGGTTTTGGCAATGATTTCAGAATTACATCTACATGGGAATTCATGTCACGACCTGTACAAGTATCCGGAGCGCCTTTTTTCCTCTGTAACGAAGTCAAATATTCAGATGTAATGCTAAAATTTGTGCAGGACATTAGTTTCGTGGCACTAGTGATAATAGAAATGATTTGAGAATTACATCTAGGTTGGAAACTTGTGCCGCGACCCGTCCAGGCTACATCACCTAAGTACCGGCATGGCCTTTTTTTCCTCCGTAACTAAGTCAAATATTGAGATGTAACGCTAGAATTTGGCCAGGACATTAGTTTGGTGGTGCAATTGATTATGACAACAATTTCAGTATTACATCTAGATAGGAATTCATGTCACGACCTGTACAAGTATCGGGGGCGCCTTTTTCCCTCTGTAACGAAGTCAAATATTCAGATGTAATGCCAAAATTTGTGCAGGACGTTAGTTTCGTGGCACTAGTGATAATAGAAATGATTTGACAATTACATCTAGGCTGGAAACTCGTGCCGTGACCCGTCCAGAACACATCGCCTAAGTACCGTCATGGCCTTTTTTTGTCTGTAACTAAGTCACATATTGAGATGTAACGCTGGAATTTGGCCAGGCCATTAGTTTTGTGGCGCAATTGATTATGACAATAATTTCAGAATTACATCTAGATAGGAAAATCACGTAACGACATTTCCAAGTACCCGGAGCGCCTCTTTTCCTCTGTAACTAAGTCAGATATTGAGATGTAATGCTGGAATTTGGGCGCGGCATTAGTTTCCTTGCACTAGTGATAACAAAAATGATTTGAGACTTACATGTAGGTGGGAAACTCGTGTCGTGACCGGTCCATGCTCCATTGCCCAAGTATTCAAAGCACCGTTTTTCCTCTGTAAATAAGTCCAATATCGAGATGCAATGCTGAAATTTGGGCAGGACATGAGTTTTGTGGCACTACTGATAATAAGAATGATTTGAGACTTACATCTAGGTGGGAAGCTCAGGCTGCGACCTGTCCAGGCTAAATCGCACAAGTACCGGAATAGTCTTTTTTCCTCTGTAACTAAGCCAAATATTGAGATGTAACGTTGGAATTTGGCCAGGACATTAGTTTTGTGGCACAATTGGTTTTGGCAATGATTTCAGAATTACATCTACATGGGAATTCATGTCACGACCTGTACAAGTATCCGGAGCGCCTTTTTTCCTCTGTAACGAAGTCAAATATTCAGATGTAATGCTAAAATTTGTGCAGGACATTAGTTTCGTGGCACTAGTGATAATAGAAATGATTTGAGAATTACATCTAGGTTGGAAACTTGTGCCGCGACCCGTCCAGGCTACATCACCTAAGTACCGGCATGGCCTTTTTTTCCTCCGTAACTAAGTCAAATATTGAGATGTAACGCTAGAATTTGGCCAGGACATTAGTTTGGTGGTGCAATTGATTATGACAACAATTTCAGTATTACATCTAGATAGGAATTCATGTCACGACCTGTACAAGTATCGGGGGCGCCTTTTTCCCTCTGTAACGAAGTCAAATATTCAGATGTAATGCCAAAATTTGTGCAGGACGTTAGTTTCGTGGCACTAGTGATAATAGAAATGATTTGACAATTACATCTAGGCTGGAAACTCGTGCCGTGACCCGTCCAGAACACATCGCCTAAGTACCGTCATGGCCTTTTTTAGTCTGTAACTAAGTCACATATTGAGATGTAACGCTGGAATTTGGCCAGGCCATTAGTTTTGTGGCGCAATTGATTATGACAATAATTTCAGAATTACATCTAGATAGGAAAATCACGTAACGACATTTCCAAGTACCCGGAGCGCCTCTTTTCCTCTGTAACTAAGTCAGATATTGAGATGTAATGCTGGAATTTGGGCGCGGCATTAGTTTCCTTGCACTAGTGATAACAAAAATGATTTGAGACTTACATGTAGGTGGGAAACTCGTGTCGTGACCGGTCCATGCTCCATTGCCCAAGTATTCAAAGCACCGTTTTTCCTCTGTAAATAAGTCCAATATCGAGATGCAATGCTGAAATTTGGGCAGGACATGAGTTTTGTGGCACTACTGATAATAAGAATGATTTGAGACTTACATCTAGGTGGGAAGCTCAGGCTGCGACCTGTCCAGGCTAAATCGCACAAGTACCGGAATAGTCTTTTTTCCTCTGTAACTAAGCCAAATATTGAGATGTAACGTTGGAATTTGGCCAGGACATTAGTTTTGTGGCACAATTGGTTTTGGCAATGATTTCAGAATTACATCTACATGGGAATTCATGTCACGACCTGTACAAGTATCCGGAGCGCCTTTTTTCCTCTGTAACGAAGTCAAATATTCAGATGTAATGCTAAAATTTGTGCAGGACATTAGTTTCGTGGCACTAGTGATAATAGAAATGATTTGAGAATTACATCTAGGTTGGAAACTTGTGCCGCGACCCGTCCAGGCTACATCACCTAAGTACCGGCATGGCCTTTTTTTCCTCCGTAACTAAGTCAAATATTGAGATGTAACGCTAGAATTTGGCCAGGACATTAGTTTGGTGGTGCAATTGATTATGACAACAATTTCAGTATTACATCTAGATAGGAATTCATGTCACGACCTGTACAAGTATCGGGGGCGCCTTTTTCCCTCTGTAACGAAGTCAAATATTCAGATGTAATGCCAAAATTTGTGCAGGACGTTAGTTTCGTGGCACTAGTGATAATAGAAATGATTTGACAATTACATCTAGGCTGGAAACTCGTGCCGTGACCCGTCCAGAACACATCGCCTAAGTACCGTCATGGCCTTTTTTTGTCTGTAACTAAGTCACATATTGAGATGTAACGCTGGAATTTGGCCAGGCCATTAGTTTTGTGGCGCAATTGATTATGACAATAATTTCAGAATTACATCTAGATAGGAAAATCACGTAACGACATTTCCAAGTACCCGGAGCGCCTCTTTTCCTCTGTAACTAAGTCAGATATTGAGATGTAATGCTGGAATTTGGGCGCGGCATTAGTTTCCTTGCACTAGTGATAACAAAAATGATTTGAGACTTACATGTAGGTGGGAAACTCGTGTCGTGACCGGTCCATGCTCCATTGCCCAAGTATTCAAAGCACCGTTTTTCCTCTGTAAATAAGTCCAATATCGAGATGCAATGCTGAAATTTGGGCAGGACATGAGTTTTGTGGCACTACTGATAATAAGAATGATTTGAGACTTACATCTAGGTGGGAAGCTCAGGCTGCGACCTGTCCAGGCTAAATCGCACAAGTACCGGAATAGTCTTTTTTCCTCTGTAACTAAGCCAAATATTGAGATGTAACGTTGGAATTTGGCCAGGACATTAGTTTTGTGGCACAATTGGTTTTGGCAATGATTTCAGAATTACATCTACATGGGAATTCATGTCACGACCTGTACAAGTATCCGGAGCGCCTTTTTTCCTCTGTAACGAAGTCAAATATTCAGATGTAATGCTAAAATTTGTGCAGGACATTAGTTTCGTGGCACTAGTGATAATAGAAATGATTTGAGAATTACATCTAGGTTGGAAACTTGTGCCGCGACCCGTCCAGGCTACATCACCTAAGTACCGGCATGGCCTTTTTTTCCTCCGTAACTAAGTCAAATATTGAGATGTAACGCTAGAATTTGGCCAGGACATTAGTTTGGTGGTGCAATTGATTATGACAACAATTTCAGTATTACATCTAGATAGGAATTCATGTCACGACCTGTACAAGTATCGGGGGCGCCTTTTTCCCTCTGTAACGAAGTCAAATATTCAGATGTAATGCCAAAATTTGTGCAGGACGTTAGTTTCGTGGCACTAGTGATAATAGAAATGATTTGACAATTACATCTAGGCTGGAAACTCGTGCCGTGACCCGTCCAGAACACATCGCCTAAGTACCGTCATGGCCTTTTTTTGTCTGTAACTAAGTCACATATTGAGATGTAACGCTGGAATTTGGCCAGGCCATTAGTTTTGTGGCGCAATTGATTATGACAATAATTTCAGAATTACATCTAGATAGGAAAATCACGTAACGACATTTCCAAGTACCCGGAGCGCCTCTTTTCCTCTGTAACTAAGTCAGATATTGAGATGTAATGCTGGAATTTGGGCGCGGCATTAGTTTCCTTGCACTAGTGATAACAAAAATGATTTGAGACTTACATGTAGGTGGGAAACTCGTGTCGTGACCGGTCCATGCTCCATTGCCCAAGTATTCAAAGCACCGTTTTTCCTCTGTAAATAAGTCCAATATCGAGATGCAATGCTGAAATTTGGGCAGGACATGAGTTTTGTGGCACTACTGATAATAAGAATGATTTGAGACTTACATCTAGGTGGGAAGCTCAGGCTGCGACCTGTCCAGGCTAAATCGCACAAGTACCGGAATAGTCTTTTTTCCTCTGTAACTAAGCCAAATATTGAGATGTAACGTTGGAATTTGGCCAGGACATTAGTTTTGTGGCACAATTGGTTTTGGCAATGATTTCAGAATTACATCTACATGGGAATTCATGTCACGACCTGTACAAGTATCCGGAGCGCCTTTTTTCCTCTGTAACGAAGTCAAATATTCAGATGTAATGCTAAAATTTGTGCAGGACATTAGTTTCGTGGCACTAGTGATAATAGAAATGATTTGAGAATTACATCTAGGTTGGAAACTTGTGCCGCGACCCGTCCAGGCTACATCACCTAAGTACCGGCATGGCCTTTTTTTCCTCCGTAACTAAGTCAAATATTGAGATGTAACGCTAGAATTTGGCCAGGACATTAGTTTGGTGGTGCAATTGATTATGACAACAATTTCAGTATTACATCTAGATAGGAATTCATGTCACGACCTGTACAAGTATCGGGGGCGCCTTTTTCCCTCTGTAACGAAGTCAAATATTCAGATGTAATGCCAAAATTTGTGCAGGACGTTAGTTTCGTGGCACTAGTGATAATAGAAATGATTTGACAATTACATCTAGGCTGGAAACTCGTGCCGTGACCCGTCCAGAACACATCGCCTAAGTACCGTCATGGCCTTTTTTTGTCTGTAACTAAGTCACATATTGAGATGTAACGCTGGAATTTGGCCAGGCCATTAGTTTTGTGGCGCAATTGATTATGACAATAATTTCAGAATTACATCTAGATAGGAAAATCACGTAACGACATTTCCAAGTACCCGGAGCGCCTCTTTTCCTCTGTAACTAAGTCAGATATTGAGATGTAATGCTGGAATTTGGGCGCGGCATTATTTTCCTTGCACTAGTGATAACAAAAATGATTTGAGACTTACATGTAGGTGGGAAACTCGTGTCGTGACCGGTCCATGCTCCATTGCCCAAGTATTCAAAGCACCGTTTTTCCTCTGTAAATAAGTCCAATATCGAGATGCAATGCTGAAATTTGGGCAGGACATGAGTTTTGTGGCACTACTGATAATAAGAATGATTTGAGACTTACATCTAGGTGGGAAGCTCAGGCTGCGACCTGTCCAGGCTAAATCGCACAAGTACCGGAATAGTCTTTTTTCCTCTGTAACTAAGCCAAATATTGAGATGTAACGTTGGAATTTGGCCAGGACATTAGTTTTGTGGCACAATTGGTTTTGGCAATGATTTCAGAATTACATCTACATGGGAATTCATGTCACGACCTGTACAAGTATCCGGAGCGCCTTTTTTCCTCTGTAACGAAGTCAAATATTCAGATGTAATGCTAAAATTTGTGCAGGACATTAGTTTCGTGGCACTAGTGATAATAGAAATGATTTGAGAATTACATCTAGGTTGGAAACTTGTGCTGCGACCCGTCCAGGCTACATCACCTAAGTACCGGCATGGCCTTTTTTTCCTCCGTAACTAAGTCAAATATTGAGATGTAACGCTAGAATTTGGCCAGGACATTAGTTTGGTGGTGCAATTGATTATGACAACAATTTCAGTATTACATCTAGATAGGAATTCATGTCACGACCTGTACAAGTATCGGGGGCGCCTTTTTCCCTCTGTAACGAAGTCAAATATTCAGATGTAATGCCAAAATTTGTGCAGGACGTTAGTTTCGTGGCACTAGTGATAATAGAAATGATTTGACAATTACATCTAGGCTGGAAACTCGTGCCGTGACCCGTCCAGAACACATCGCCTAAGTACCGTCATGGCCTTTTTTTGTCTGTAACTAAGTCACATATTGAGATGTAACGCTGGAATTTGGCCAGGCCATTAGTTTTGTGGCGCAATTGATTATGACAATAATTTCAGAATTACATCTAGATAGGAAAATCACGTAACGACATTTCCAAGTACCCGGAGCGCCTCTTTTCCTCTGTAACTAAGTCAGATATTGAGATGTAATGCTGGAATTTGGGCGCGGCATTAGTTTCCTTGCACTAGTGATAACAAAAATGATTTGAGACTTACATGTAGGTGGGAAACTCGTGTCGTGACCGGTCCATGCTCCATTGCCCAAGTATTCAAAGCACCGTTTTTCCTCTGTAAATAAGTCCAATATCGAGATGCAATGCTGAAATTTGGGCAGGACATGAGTTTTGTGGCACTACTGATAATAAGAATGATTTGAGACTTACATCTAGGTGGGAAGCTCAGGCTGCGACCTGTCCAGGCTAAATCGCACAAGTACCGGAATAGTCTTTTTTCCTCTGTAACTAAGCCAAATATTGAGATGTAACGTTGGAATTTGGCCAGGACATTAGTTTTGTGGCACAATTGGTTTTGGCAATGATTTCAGAATTACATCTACATGGGAATTCATGTCACGACCTGTACAAGTATCCGGAGCGCCTTTTTTCCTCTGTAACGAAGTCAAATATTCAGATGTAATGCTAAAATTTGTGCAGGACATTAGTTTCGTGGCACTAGTGATAATAGAAATGATTTGAGAATTACATCTAGGTTGGAAACTTGTGCCGCGACCCGTCCAGGCTACATCACCTAAGTACCGGCATGGCCTTTTTTTCCTCCGTAACTAAGTCAAATATTGAGATGTAACGCTAGAATTTGGCCAGGACATTAGTTTGGTGGTGCAATTGATTATGACAACAATTTCAGTATTACATCTAGATAGGAATTCATGTCACGACCTGTACAAGTATCGGGGGCGCCTTTTTCCCTCTGTAACGAAGTCAAATATTCAGATGTAATGCCAAAATTTGTGCAGGACGTTAGTTTCGTGGCACTAGTGATAATAGAAATGATTTGACAATTACATCTAGGCTGGAAACTCGTGCCGTGACCCGTCCAGAACACATCGCCTAAGTACCGTCATGGCCTTTTTTTGTCTGTAACTAAGTCACATATTGAGATGTAACGCTGGAATTTGGCCAGGCCATTAGTTTTGTGGCGCAATTGATTATGACAATAATTTCAGAATTACATCTAGATAGGAAAATCACGTAACGACATTTCCAAGTACCCGGAGCGCCTCTTTTCCTCTGTAACTAAGTCAGATATTGAGATGTAATGCTGGAATTTGGGCGCGGCATTATTTTCCTTGCACTAGTGATAACAAAAATGATTTGAGACTTACATGTAGGTGGGAAACTCGTGTCGTGACCGGTCCATGCTCCATTGCCCAAGTATTCAAAGCACCGTTTTTCCTCTGTAAATAAGTCCAATATCGAGATGCAATGCTGAAATTTGGGCAGGACATGAGTTTTGTGGCACTACTGATAATAAGAATGATTTGAGACTTACATCTAGGTGGGAAGCTCAGGCTGCGACCTGTCCAGGCTAAATCGCACAAGTACCGGAATAGTCTTTTTTCCTCTGTAACTAAGCCAAATATTGAGATGTAACGTTGGAATTTGGCCAGGACATTAGTTTTGTGGCACAATTGGTTTTGGCAATGATTTCAGAATTACATCTACATGGGAATTCATGTCACGACCTGTACAAGTATCCGGAGCGCCTTTTTTCCTCTGTAACGAAGTCAAATATTCAGATGTAATGCTAAAATTTGTGCAGGACATTAGTTTCGTGGCACTAGTGATAATAGAAATGATTTGAGAATTACATCTAGGTTGGAAACTTGTGCTGCGACCCGTCCAGGCTACATCACCTAAGTACCGGCATGGCCTTTTTTTCCTCCGTAACTAAGTCAAATATTGAGATGTAACGCTAGAATTTGGCCAGGACATTAGTTTGGTGGTGCAATTGATTATGACAACAATTTCAGTATTACATCTAGATAGGAATTCATGTCACGACCTGTACAAGTATCGGGGGCGCCTTTTTCCCTCTGTAACGAAGTCAAATATTCAGATGTAATGCCAAAATTTGTGCAGGACGTTAGTTTCGTGGCACTAGTGATAATAGAAATGATTTGACAATTACATCTAGGCTGGAAACTCGTGCCGTGACCCGTCCAGAACACATCGCCTAAGTACCGTCATGGCCTTTTTTTGTCTGTAACTAAGTCACATATTGAGATGTAACGCTGGAATTTGGCCAGGCCATTAGTTTTGTGGCGCAATTGATTATGACAATAATTTCAGAATTACATCTAGATAGGAAAATCACGTAACGACATTTCCAAGTACCCGGAGCGCCTCTTTTCCTCTGTAACTAAGTCAGATATTGAGATGTAATGCTGGAATTTGGGCGCGGCATTAGTTTCCTTGCACTAGTGATAACAAAAATGATTTGAGACTTACATGTAGGTGGGAAACTCGTGTCGTGACCGGTCCATGCTCCATTGCCCAAGTATTCAAAGCACCGTTTTTCCTCTGTAAATAAGTCCAATATCGAGATGCAATGCTGAAATTTGGGCAGGACATGAGTTTTGTGGCACTACTGATAATAAGAATGATTTGAGACTTACATCTAGGTGGGAAGCTCAGGCTGCGACCTGTCCAGGCTAAATCGCACAAGTACCGGAATAGTCTTTTTTCCTCTGTAACTAAGCCAAATATTGAGATGTAACGTTGGAATTTGGCCAGGACATTAGTTTTGTGGCACAATTGGTTTTGGCAATGATTTCAGAATTACATCTACATGGGAATTCATGTCACGACCTGTACAAGTATCCGGAGCGCCTTTTTTCCTCTGTAACGAAGTCAAATATTCAGATGTAATGCTAAAATTTGTGCAGGACATTAGTTTCGTGGCACTAGTGATAATAGAAATGATTTGAGAATTACATCTAGGTTGGAAACTTGTGCCGCGACCCGTCCAGGCTACATCACCTAAGTACCGGCATGGCCTTTTTTTCCTCCGTAACTAAGTCAAATATTGAGATGTAACGCTAGAATTTGGCCAGGACATTAGTTTGGTGGTGCAATTGATTATGACAACAATTTCAGTATTACATCTAGATAGGAATTCATGTCACGACCTGTACAAGTATCGGGGGCGCCTTTTTCCCTCTGTAACGAAGTCAAATATTCAGATGTAATGCCAAAATTTGTGCAGGACGTTAGTTTCGTGGCACTAGTGATAATAGAAATGATTTGACAATTACATCTAGGCTGGAAACTCGTGCCGTGACCCGTCCAGAACACATCGCCTAAGTACCGTCATGGCCTTTTTTTGTCTGTAACTAAGTCACATATTGAGATGTAACGCTGGAATTTGGCCAGGCCATTAGTTTTGTGGCGCAATTGATTATGACAATAATTTCAGAATTACATCTAGATAGGAAAATCACGTAACGACATTTCCAAGTACCCGGAGCGCCTCTTTTCCTCTGTAACTAAGTCAGATATTGAGATGTAATGCTGGAATTTGGGCGCGGCATTATTTTCCTTGCACTAGTGATAACAAAAATGATTTGAGACTTACATGTAGGTGGGAAACTCGTGTCGTGACCGGTCCATGCTCCATTGCCCAAGTATTCAAAGCACCGTTTTTCCTCTGTAAATAAGTCCAATATCGAGATGCAATGCTGAAATTTGGGCAGGACATGAGTTTTGTGGCACTACTGATAATAAGAATGATTTGAGACTTACATCTAGGTGGGAAGCTCAGGCTGCGACCTGTCCAGGCTAAATCGCACAAGTACCGGAATAGTCTTTTTTCCTCTGTAACTAAGCCAAATATTGAGATGTAACGTTGGAATTTGGCCAGGACATTAGTTTTGTGGCACAATTGGTTTTGGCAATGATTTCAGAATTACATCTACATGGGAATTCATGTCACGACCTGTACAAGTATCCGGAGCGCCTTTTTTCCTCTGTAACGAAGTCAAATATTCAGATGTAATGCTAAAATTTGTGCAGGACATTAGTTTCGTGGCACTAGTGATAATAGAAATGATTTGAGAATTACATCTAGGTTGGAAACTTGTGCTGCGACCCGTCCAGGCTACATCACCTAAGTACCGGCATGGCCTTTTTTTCCTCCGTAACTAAGTCAAATATTGAGATGTAACGCTAGAATTTGGCCAGGACATTAGTTTGGTGGTGCAATTGATTATGACAACAATTTCAGTATTACATCTAGATAGGAATTCATGTCACGACCTGTACAAGTATCGGGGGCGCCTTTTTCCCTCTGTAACGAAGTCAAATATTCAGATGTAATGCCAAAATTTGTGCAGGACGTTAGTTTCGTGGCACTAGTGATAATAGAAATGATTTGACAATTACATCTAGGCTGGAAACTCGTGCCGTGACCCGTCCAGAACACATCGCCTAAGCACCGTCATGGCCTTTTTTTGTCTGTAACTAAGTCACATATTGAGATGTAACGCTGGAATTTGGCCAGGCCATTAGTTTTGTGGCGCAATTGATTATGACAATAATTTCAGAATTACATCTAGATAGGAAAATCACGTAACGACATTTCCAAGTACCCGGAGCGCCTCTTTTCCTCTGTAACTAAGTCAGATATTGAGATGTAATGCTGGAATTTGGGCGCGGCATTAGTTTCCTTGCACTAGTGATAACAAAAATGATTTGAGACTTACATGTAGGTGGGAAACTCGTGTCGTGACCGGTCCATGCTCCATTGCCCAAGTATTCAAAGCACCGTTTTTCCTCTGTAAATAAGTCCAATATCGAGATGCAATGCTGAAATTTGGGCAGGACATGAGTTTTGTGGCACTACTGATAATAAGAATGATTTGAGACTTACATCTAGGTGGGAAGCTCAGGCTGCGACCTGTCCAGGCTAAATCGCACAAGTACCGGAATAGTCTTTTTTCCTCTGTAACTAAGCCAAATATTGAGATGTAACGTTGGAATTTGGCCAGGACATTAGTTTTGTGGCACAATTGGTTTTGGCAATGATTTCAGAATTACATCTACATGGGAATTCATGTCACGACCTGTACAAGTATCCGGAGCGCCTTTTTTCCTCTGTAACGAAGTCAAATATTCAGATGTAATGCTAAAATTTGTGCAGGACATTAGTTTCGTGGCACTAGTGATAATAGAAATGATTTGAGAATTACATCTAGGTTGGAAACTTGTGCCGCGACCCGTCCAGGCTACATCACCTAAGTACCGGCATGGCCTTTTTTTCCTCCGTAACTAAGTCAAATATTGAGATGTAACGCTAGAATTTGGCCAGGACATTAGTTTGGTGGTGCAATTGATTATGACAACAATTTCAGTATTACATCTAGATAGGAATTCATGTCACGACCTGTACAAGTATCGGGGGCGCCTTTTTCCCTCTGTAACGAAGTCAAATATTCAGATGTAATGCTAAAATTTGTGCAGGACATTAGTTTCGTGGCACTAGTGATAATAGAAATGATTTGAGAATTACATCTAGGTTGGAAACTTGTGCCGCGACCCGTCCAGGCTACATCACCTAAGTACCGGCATGGCCTTTTTTTCCTCCGTAACTAAGTCAAATATTGAGATGTAACGCTAGAATTTGGCCAGGACATTAGTTTGGTGGTGCAATTGATTATGACAACAATTTCAGTATTACATCTAGATAGGAATTCATGTCACGACCTGTACAAGTATCGGGGGCGCCTTTTTCCCTCTGTAACGAAGTCAAATATTCAGATGTAATGCCAAAATTTGTGCAGGACGTTAGTTTCGTGGCACTAGTGATAATAGAAATGATTTGACAATTACATCTAGGCTGGAAACTCGTGCCGTGACCCGTCCAGAACACATCGCCTAAGCACCGTCATGGCCTTTTTTTGTCTGTAACTAAGTCACATATTGAGATGTAACGCTGGAATTTGGCCAGGCCATTAGTTTTGTGGCGCAATTGATTATGACAATAATTTCAGAATTACATCTAGATAGGAAAATCACGTAACGACATTTCCAAGTACCCGGAGCGCCTCTTTTCCTCTGTAACTAAGTCAGATATTGAGATGTAATGCTGGAATTTGGGCGCGGCATTAGTTTCCTTGCACTAGTGATAACAAAAATGATTTGAGACTTACATGTAGGTGGGAAACTCGTGTCGTGACCGGTCCATGCTCCATTGCCCAAGTATTCAAAGCACCGTTTTTCCTCTGTAAATAAGTCCAATATCGAGATGCAATGCTGAAATTTGGGCAGGACATGAGTTTTGTGGCACTACTGATAATAAGAATGATTTGAGACTTACATCTAGGTGGGAAGCTCAGGCTGCGACCTGTCCAGGCTAAATCGCACAAGTACCGGAATAGTCTTTTTTCCTCTGTAACTAAGCCAAATATTGAGATGTAACGTTGGAATTTGGCCAGGACATTAGTTTTGTGGCACAATTGGTTTTGGCAATGATTTCAGAATTACATCTACATGGGAATTCATGTCACGACCTGTACAAGTATCCGGAGCGCCTTTTTTCCTCTGTAACGAAGTCAAATATTCAGATGTAATGCTAAAATTTGTGCAGGACATTAGTTTCGTGGCACTAGTGATAATAGAAATGATTTGAGAATTACATCTAGGTTGGAAACTTGTGCCGCGACCCGTCCAGGCTACATCACCTAAGTACCGGCATGGCCTTTTTTTCCTCCGTAACTAAGTCAAATATTGAGATGTAACGCTAGAATTTGGCCAGGACATTAGTTTGGTGGTGCAATTGATTATGACAACAATTTCAGTATTACATCTAGATAGGAATTCATGTCACGACCTGTACAAGTATCGGGGGCGCCTTTTTCCCTCTGTAACGAAGTCAAATATTCAGATGTAATGCTAAAATTTGTGCAGGACATTAGTTTCGTGGCACTAGTGATAATAGAAATGATTTGAGAATTACATCTAGGTTGGAAACTTGTGCCGCGACCCGTCCAGGCTACATCACCTAAGTACCGGCATGGCCTTTTTTTCCTCCGTAACTAAGTCAAATATTGAGATGTAACGCTAGAATTTGGCCAGGACATTAGTTTGGTGGTGCAATTGATTATGACAACAATTTCAGTATTACATCTAGATAGGAATTCATGTCACGACCTGTACAAGTATCGGGGGCGCCTTTTTCCCTCTGTAACGAAGTCAAATATTCAGATGTAATGCCAAAATTTGTGCAGGACGTTAGTTTCGTGGCACTAGTGATAATAGAAATGATTTGACAATTACATCTAGGCTGGAAACTCGTGCCGTGACCCGTCCAGAACACATCGCCTAAGTACCGTCATGGCCTTTTTTTGTCTGTAACTAAGTCACATATTGAGATGTAACGCTGGAATTTGGCCAGGCCATTAGTTTTGTGGCGCAATTGATTATGACAATAATTTCAGAATTACATCTAGATAGGAAAATCACGTAACGACATTTCCAAGTACCCGGAGCGCCTCTTTTCCTCTGTAACTAAGTCAGATATTGAGATGTAATGCTGGAATTTGGGCGCGGCATTATTTTCATTGCACTAGTGATAACAAAAATGATTTGAGACTTACATGTAGGTGGGAAACTCGTGTCGTGACCGGTCCATGCTCCATTGCCCAAGTATTCAAAGCACCGTTTTTCCTCTGTAAATAAGTCCAATATCGAGATGCAATGCTGAAATTTGGGCAGGACATGAGTTTTGTGGCACTACTGATAATAAGAATGATTTGAGACTTACATCTAGGTGGGAAGCTCAGGCTGCGACCTGTCCAGGCTAAATCGCACAAGTACCGGAATAGTCTTTTTTCCTCTGTAACTAAGCCAAATATTGAGATGTAACGTTGGAATTTGGCCAGGACATTAGTTTTGTGGCACAATTGATTTGGCAATGATTTCAGAATTACATCTACATGGGAATTCATGTCACGACCTGTACAAGTATCCGGAGCGCCTTTTTTCCTCTGTAACGAAGTCAAATATTCAGATGTAATGCTAAAATTTGTGCAGGACATTAGTTTCGTGGCACTAGTGATAATAGAAATGATTTGAGAATTACATCTAGGTTGGAAACTTGTGCCGCGACCCGTCCAGGCTACATCACCTAAGTACCGGCATGGCCTTTTTTTCCTCCGTAACTAAGTCAAATATTGAGATGTAACGCTAGAATTTGGCCAGGACATTAGTTTGGTGGTGCAATTGATTATGACAACAATTTCAGTATTACATCTAGATAGGAATTCATGTCACGACCTGTACAAGTATCGGGGGCGCCTTTTTCCCTCTGTAACGAAGTCAAATATTCAGATGTAATGCCAAAATTTGTGCAGGACGTTAGTTTCGTGGCACTAGTGATAATAGAAATGATTTGACAATTACATCTAGGCTGGAAACTCGTGCCGTGACCCGTCCAGAACACATCGCCTAAGTACCGTCATGGCCTTTTTTTGTCTGTAACTAAGTCACATATTGAGATGTAACGCTGGAATTTGGCCAGGCCATTAGTTTTGTGGCGCAATTGATTATGACAATAATTTCAGAATTACATCTAGATAGGAAAATCACGTAACGACATTTCCAAGTACCCGGAGCGCCTCTTTTCCTCTGTAACTAAGTCAGATATTGAGATGTAATGCTGGAATTTGGGCGCGGCATTAGTTTCCTTGCACTAGTGATAACAAAAATGATTTGAGACTTACATGTAGGTGGGAAACTCGTGTCGTGACCGGTCCATGCTCCATTGCCCAAGTATTCAAAGCACCGTTTTTCCTCTGTAAATAAGTCCAATATCGAGATGCAATGCTGAAATTTGGGCAGGACATGAGTTTTGTGGCACTACTGATAATAAGAATGATTTGAGACTTACATCTAGGTGGGAAGCTCAGGCTGCGACCTGTCCAGGCTAAATCGCACAAGTACCGGAATAGTCTTTTTTCCTCTGTAACTAAGCCAAATATTGAGATGTAACGTTGGAATTTGGCCAGGACATTAGTTTTGTGGCACAATTGGTTTTGGCAATGATTTCAGAATTACATCTACATGGGAATTCATGTCACGACCTGTACAAGTATCCGGAGCGCCTTTTTTCCTCTGTAACGAAGTCAAATATTCAGATGTAATGCTAAAATTTGTGCAGGACATTAGTTTCGTGGCACTAGTGATAATAGAAATGATTTGAGAATTACATCTAGGTTGGAAACTTGTGCCGCGACCCGTCCAGGCTACATCACCTAAGTACCGGCATGGCCTTTTTTTCCTCCGTAACTAAGTCAAATATTGAGATGTAACGCTAGAATTTGGCCAGGACATTAGTTTGGTGGTGCAATTGATTATGACAACAATTTCAGTATTACATCTAGATAGGAATTCATGTCACGACCTGTACAAGTATCGGGGGCGCCTTTTTCCCTCTGTAACGAAGTCAAATATTCAGATGTAATGCCAAAATTTGTGCAGGACGTTAGTTTCGTGGCACTAGTGATAATAGAAATGATTTGACAATTACATCTAGGCTGGAAACTCGTGCCGTGACCCGTCCAGAACACATCGCCTAAGTACCGTCATGGCCTTTTTTTGTCTGTAACTAAGTCACATATTGAGATGTAACGCTGGAATTTGGCCAGGCCATTAGTTTTGTGGCGCAATTGATTATGACAATAATTTCAGAATTACATCTAGATAGGAAAATCACGTAACGACATTTCCAAGTACCCGGAGCGCCTCTTTTCCTCTGTAACTAAGTCAGATATTGAGATGTAATGCTGGAATTTGGGCGCGGCATTAGTTTCCTTGCACTAGTGATAACAAAAATGATTTGAGACTTACATGTAGGTGGGAAACTCGTGTCGTGACCGGTCCATGCTCCATTGCCCAAGTATTCAAAGCACCGTTTTTCCTCTGTAAATAAGTCCAATATCGAGATGCAATGCTGAAATTTGGGCAGGACATGAGTTTTGTGGCACTACTGATAATAAGAATGATTTGAGACTTACATCTAGGTGGGAAGCTCAGGCTGCGACCTGTCCAGGCTAAATCGCACAAGTACCGGAATAGTCTTTTTTCCTCTGTAACTAAGCCAAATATTGAGATGTAACGTTGGAATTTGGCCAGGACATTAGTTTTGTGGCACAATTGGTTTTGGCAATGATTTCAGAATTACATCTACATGGGAATTCATGTCACGACCTGTACAAGTATCCGGAGCGCCTTTTTTCCTCTGTAACGAAGTCAAATATTCAGATGTAATGCTAAAATTTGTGCAGGACATTAGTTTCGTGGCACTAGTGATAATAGAAATGATTTGAGAATTACATCTAGGTTGGAAACTTGTGCCGCGACCCGTCCAGGCTACATCACCTAAGTACCGGCATGGCCTTTTTTTCCTCCGTAACTAAGTCAAATATTGAGATGTAACGCTAGAATTTGGCCAGGACATTAGTTTGGTGGTGCAATTGATTATGACAACAATTTCAGTATTACATCTAGATAGGAATTCATGTCACGACCTGTACAAGTATCGGGGGCGCCTTTTTCCCTCTGTAACGAAGTCAAATATTCAGATGTAATGCCAAAATTTGTGCAGGACGTTAGTTTCGTGGCACTAGTGATAATAGAAATGATTTGACAATTACATCTAGGCTGGAAACTCGTGCCGTGACCCGTCCAGAACACATCGCCTAAGTACCGTCATGGCCTTTTTTTGTCTGTAACTAAGTCACATATTGAGATGTAACGCTGGAATTTGGCCAGGCCATTAGTTTTGTGGCGCAATTGATTATGACAATAATTTCAGAATTACATCTAGATAGGAAAATCACGTAACGACATTTCCAAGTACCCGGAGCGCCTCTTTTCCTCTGTAACTAAGTCAGATATTGAGATGTAATGCTGGAATTTGGGCGCGGCATTAGTTTCCTTGCACTAGTGATAACAAAAATGATTTGAGACTTACATGTAGGTGGGAAACTCGTGTCGTGACCGGTCCATGCTCCATTGCCCAAGTATTCAAAGCACCGTTTTTCCTCTGTAAATAAGTCCAATATCGAGATGCAATGCTGAAATTTGGGCAGGACATGAGTTTTGTGGCACTACTGATAATAAGAATGATTTGAGACTTACATCTAGGTGGGAAGCTCAGGCTGCGACCTGTCCAGGCTAAATCGCACAAGTACCGGAATAGTCTTTTTTCCTCTGTAACTAAGCCAAATATTGAGATGTAACGTTGGAATTTGGCCAGGACATTAGTTTTGTGGCACAATTGGTTTTGGCAATGATTTCAGAATTACATCTACATGGGAATTCATGTCACGACCTGTACAAGTATCCGGAGCGCCTTTTTTCCTCTGTAACGAAGTCAAATATTCAGATGTAATGCTAAAATTTGTGCAGGACATTAGTTTCGTGGCACTAGTGATAATAGAAATGATTTGAGAATTACATCTAGGTTGGAAACTTGTGCCGCGACCCGTCCAGGCTACATCACCTAAGTACCGGCATGGCCTTTTTTTCCTCCGTAACTAAGTCAAATATTGAGATGTAACGCTAGAATTTGGCCAGGACATTAGTTTGGTGGTGCAATTGATTATGACAACAATTTCAGTATTACATCTAGATAGGAATTCATGTCACGACCTGTACAAGTATCGGGGGCGCCTTTTTCCCTCTGTAACGAAGTCAAATATTCAGATGTAATGCCAAAATTTGTGCAGGACGTTAGTTTCGTGGCACTAGTGATAATAGAAATGATTTGACAATTACATCTAGGCTGGAAACTCGTGCCGTGACCCGTCCAGAACACATCGCCTAAGTACCGTCATGGCCTTTTTTTGTCTGTAACTAAGTCACATATTGAGATGTAACGCTGGAATTTGGCCAGGCCATTAGTTTTGTGGCGCAATTGATTATGACAATAATTTCAGAATTACATCTAGATAGGAAAATCACGTAACGACATTTCCAAGTACCCGGAGCGCCTCTTTTCCTCTGTAACTAAGTCAGATATTGAGATGTAATGCTGGAATTTGGGCGCGGCATTAGTTTCCTTGCACTAGTGATAACAAAAATGATTTGAGACTTACATGTAGGTGGGAAACTCGTGTCGTGACCGGTCCATGCTCCATTGCCCAAGTATTCAAAGCACCGTTTTTCCTCTGTAAATAAGTCCAATATCGAGATGCAATGCTGAAATTTGGGCAGGACATGAGTTTTGTGGCACTACTGATAATAAGAATGATTTGAGACTTACATCTAGGTGGGAAGCTCAGGCTGCGACCTGTCCAGGCTAAATCGCACAAGTACCGGAATAGTCTTTTTTCCTCTGTAACTAAGCCAAATATTGAGATGTAACGTTGGAATTTGGCCAGGACATTAGTTTTGTGGCACAATTGGTTTTGGCAATGATTTCAGAATTACATCTACATGGGAATTCATGTCACGACCTGTACAAGTATCCGGAGCGCCTTTTTTCCTCTGTAACGAAGTCAAATATTCAGATGTAATGCTAAAATTTGTGCAGGACATTAGTTTCGTGGCACTAGTGATAATAGAAATGATTTGAGAATTACATCTAGGTTGGAAACTTGTGCCGCGACCCGTCCAGGCTACATCACCTAAGTACCGGCATGGCCTTTTTTTCCTCCGTAACTAAGTCAAATATTGAGATGTAACGCTAGAATTTGGCCAGGACATTAGTTTGGTGGTGCAATTGATTATGACAACAATTTCAGTATTACATCTAGATAGGAATTCATGTCACGACCTGTACAAGTATCGGGGGCGCCTTTTTCCCTCTGTAACGAAGTCAAATATTCAGATGTAATGCCAAAATTTGTGCAGGACGTTAGTTTCGTGGCACTAGTGATAATAGAAATGATTTGACAATTACATCTAGGCTGGAAACTCGTGCCGTGACCCGTCCAGAACACATCGCCTAAGTACCGGCATGGCCTTTTTTTCCTCCGTAACTAAGTCAAATATTGAGATGTAACGCTAGAATTTGGCCAGGACATTAGTTTGGTGGTGCAATTGATTATGACAACAATTTCAGTATTACATCTAGATAGGAATTCATGTCACGACCTGTACAAGTATCGGGGGCGCCTTTTTCCCTCTGTAACGAAGTCAAATATTCAGATGTAATGCCAAAATTTGTGCAGGACGTTAGTTTCGTGGCACTAGTGATAATAGAAATGATTTGACAATTACATCTAGGCTGGAAACTCGTGCCGTGACCCATCCAGAACACATCGCCTAAGTACCGTCATGGCCTTTTTTTGTCTGTAACTAAGTCACATATTGAGATGTAACGCTGGAATTTGGCCAGGCCATTAGTTTTGTGGCGCAATTGATTATGACAATAATTTCAGAATTACATCTAGATAGGAAAATCACGTAACGACATTTCCAAGTACCCGGAGCGCCTCTTTTCCTCTGTAACTAAGTCAGATATTGAGATGTAATGCTGGAATTTGGGCGCGGCATTAGTTTCCTTGCACTAGTGATAACAAAAATGATTTGAGACTTACATGTAGGTGGGAAACTCGTGTCGTGACCGGTCCATGCTCCATTGCCCAAGTATTCAAAGCACCGTTTTTCCTCTGTAAATAAGTCCAATATCGAGATGCAATGCTGAAATTTGGGCAGGACATGAGTTTTGTGGCACTACTGATAATAAGAATGATTTGAGACTTACATCTAGGTGGGAAGCTCAGGCTGCGACCTGTCCAGGCTAAATCGCACAAGTACCGGAATAGTCTTTTTTCCTCTGTAACTAAGCCAAATATTGAGATGTAACGTTGGAATTTGGCCAGGACATTAGTTTTGTGGCACAATTGGTTTTGGCAATGATTTCAGAATTACATCTACATGGGAATTCATGTCACGACCTGTACAAGTATCCGGAGCGCCTTTTTTCCTCTGTAACGAAGTCAAATATTCAGATGTAATGCTAAAATTTGTGCAGGACATTAGTTTCGTGGCACTAGTGATAATAGAAATGATTTGACAATTACATCTAGGCTGGAAACTCGTGCCGTGACCCGTCCAGAACACATCGCCTAAGTACCGGCATGGCCTTTTTTTCCTCCGTAACTAAGTCAAATATTGAGATGTAACGCTAGAATTTGGCCAGGACATTAGTTTGGTGGTGCAATTGATTATGACAACAATTTCAGTATTACATCTAGATAGGAATTCATGTCACGACCTGTACAAGTATCGGGGGCGCCTTTTTCCCTCTGTAACGAAGTCAAATATTCAGATGTAATGCCAAAATTTGTGCAGGACGTTAGTTTCGTGGCACTAGTGATAATAGAAATGATTTGACAATTACATCTAGGCTGGAAACTCGTGCCGTGACCCGTCCAGAACACATCGCCTAAGTACCGTCATGGCCTTTTTTTGTCTGTAACTAAGTCACATATTGAGATGTAACGCTGGAATTTGGCCAGGCCATTAGTTTTGTGGCGCAATTGATTATGACAATAATTTCAGAATTACATCTAGATAGGAAAATCACGTAACGACATTTCCAAGTACCCGGAGCGCCTCTTTTCCTCTGTAACTAAGTCAGATATTGAGATGTAATGCTGGAATTTGGGCGCGGCATTAGTTTCCTTGCACTAGTGATAACAAAAATGATTTGAGACTTACATGTAGGTGGGAAACTCGTGTCGTGACCGGTCCATGCTCCATTGCCCAAGTATTCAAAGCACCGTTTTTCCTCTGTAAATAAGTCCAATATCGAGATGCAATGCTGAAATTTGGGCAGGACATGAGTTTTGTGGCACTACTGATAATAAGAATGATTTGAGACTTACATCTAGGTGGGAAGCTCAGGCTGCGACCTGTCCAGGCTAAATCGCACAAGTACCGGAATAGTCTTTTTTCCTCTGTAACTAAGCCAAATATTGAGATGTAACGTTGGAATTTGGCCAGGACATTAGTTTTGTGGCACAATTGGTTTTGGCAATGATTTCAGAATTACATCTACATGGGAATTCATGTCACGACCTGTACAAGTATCCGGAGCGCCTTTTTTCCTCTGTAACGAAGTCAAATATTCAGATGTAATGCTAAAATTTGTGCAGGACATTAGTTTCGTGGCACTAGTGATAATAGAAATGATTTGAGAATTACATCTAGGTTGGAAACTTGTGCCGCGACCCGTCCAGGCTACATCACCTAAGTACCGGCATGGCCTTTTTTTCCTCCGTAACTAAGTCAAATATTGAGATGTAACGCTAGAATTTGGCCAGGACATTAGTTTGGTGGTGCAATTGATTATGACAACAATTTCAGTATTACATCTAGATAGGAATTCATGTCACGACCTGTACAAGTATCGGGGGCGCCTTTTTCCCTCTGTAACGAAGTCAAATATTCAGATGTAATGCCAAAATTTGTGCAGGACGTTAGTTTCGTGGCACTAGTGATAATAGAAATGATTTGACAATTACATCTAGGCTGGAAACTCGTGCCGTGACCCGTCCAGAACACATCGCCTAAGTACCGTCATGGCCTTTTTTTGTCTGTAACTAAGTCACATATTGAGATGTAACGCTGGAATTTGGCCAGGCCATTAGTTTTGTGGCGCAATTGATTATGACAATAATTTCAGAATTACATCTAGATAGGAAAATCACGTAACGACATTTCCAAGTACCCGGAGCGCCTCTTTTCCTCTGTAACTAAGTCAGATATTGAGATGTAATGCTGGAATTTGGGCGCGGCATTAGTTTCCTTGCACTAGTGATAACAAAAATGATTTGAGACTTACATGTAGGTGGGAAACTCGTGTCGTGACCGGTCCATGCTCCATTGCCCAAGTATTCAAAGCACCGTTTTTCCTCTGTAAATAAGTCCAATATCGAGATGCAATGCTGAAATTTGGGCAGGACATGAGTTTTGTGGCACTACTGATAATAAGAATGATTTGAGACTTACATCTAGGTGGGAAGCTCAGGCTGCGACCTGTCCAGGCTAAATCGCACAAGTACCGGAATAGTCTTTTTTCCTCTGTAACTAAGCCAAATATTGAGATGTAACGTTGGAATTTGGCCAGGACATTAGTTTTGTGGCACAATTGGTTTTGGCAATGATTTCAGAATTACATCTACATGGGAATTCATGTCACGACCTGTACAAGTATCCGGAGCGCCTTTTTTCCTCTGTAACGAAGTCAAATATTCAGATGTAATGCTAAAATTTGTGCAGGACATTAGTTTCGTGGCACTAGTGATAATAGAAATGATTTGAGAATTACATCTAGGTTGGAAACTTGTGCCGCGACCCGTCCAGGCTACATCACCTAAGTACCGGCATGGCCTTTTTTTCCTCCGTAACTAAGTCAAATATTGAGATGTAACGCTAGAATTTGGCCAGGACATTAGTTTGGTGGTGCAATTGATTATGACAACAATTTCAGTATTACATCTAGATAGGAATTCATGTCACGACCTGTACAAGTATCGGGGGCGCCTTTTTCCCTCTGTAACGAAGTCAAATATTCAGATGTAATGCCAAAATTTGTGCAGGACGTTAGTTTCGTGGCACTAGTGATAATAGAAATGATTTGACAATTACATCTAGGCTGGAAACTCGTGCCGTGACCCGTCCAGAACACATCGCCTAAGTACCGTCATGGCCTTTTTTTGTCTGTAACTAAGTCACATATTGAGATGTAACGCTGGAATTTGGCCAGGCCATTAGTTTTGTGGCGCAATTGATTATGACAATAATTTCAGAATTACATCTAGATAGGAAAATCACGTAACGACATTTCCAAGTACCCGGAGCGCCTCTTTTCCTCTGTAACTAAGTCAGATATTGAGATGTAATGCTGGAATTTGGGCGCGGCATTAGTTTCCTTGCACTAGTGATAACAAAAATGATTTGAGACTTACATGTAGGTGGGAAACTCGTGTCGTGACCGGTCCATGCTCCATTGCCCAAGTATTCAAAGCACCGTTTTTCCTCTGTAAATAAGTCCAATATCGAGATGCAATGCTGAAATTTGGGCAGGACATGAGTTTTGTGGCACTACTGATAATAAGAATGATTTGAGACTTACATCTAGGTGGGAAGCTCAGGCTGCGACCTGTCCAGGCTAAATCGCACAAGTACCGGAATAGTCTTTTTTCCTCTGTAACTAAGCCAAATATTGAGATGTAACGTTGGAATTTGGCCAGGACATTAGTTTTGTGGCACAATTGGTTTTGGCAATGATTTCAGAATTACATCTACATGGGAATTCATGTCACGACCTGTACAAGTATCCGGAGCGCCTTTTTTCCTCTGTAACGAAGTCAAATATTCAGATGTAATGCTAAAATTTGTGCAGGACATTAGTTTCGTGGCACTAGTGATAATAGAAATGATTTGAGAATTACATCTAGGTTGGAAACTTGTGCCGCGACCCGTCCAGGCTACATCACCTAAGTACCGGCATGGCCTTTTTTTCCTCCGTAACTAAGTCAAATATTGAGATGTAACGCTAGAATTTGGCCAGGACATTAGTTTGGTGGTGCAATTGATTATGACAACAATTTCAGTATTACATCTAGATAGGAATTCATGTCACGACCTGTACAAGTATCGGGGGCGCCTTTTTCCCTCTGTAACGAAGTCAAATATTCAGATGTAATGCCAAAATTTGTGCAGGACGTTAGTTTCGTGGCACTAGTGATAATAGAAATGATTTGACAATTACATCTAGGCTGGAAACTCGTGCCGTGACCCGTCCAGAACACATCGCCTAAGTACCGTCATGGCCTTTTTTTGTCTGTAACTAAGTCACATATTGAGATGTAATGCTGGAATTTGGCCAGGCCATTAGTTTTGTGGCGCAATTGATTATGACAATAATTTCAGAATTACATCTAGATAGGAAAATCACGTAACGACATTTCCAAGTACCCGGAGCGCCTCTTTTCCTCTGTAACTAAGTCAGATATTGAGATGTAATGCTGGAATTTGGGCGCGGCATTAGTTTCCTTGCACTAGTGATAACAAAAATGATTTGAGACTTACATGTAGGTGGGAAACTCGTGTCGTGACCGGTCCATGCTCCATTGCCCAAGTATTCAAAGCACCGTTTTTCCTCTGTAAATAAGTCCAATATCGAGATGCAATGCTGAAATTTGGGCAGGACATGAGTTTTGTGGCACTACTGATAATAAGAATGATTTGAGACTTACATCTAGGTGGGAAGCTCAGGCTGCGACCTGTCCAGGCTAAATCGCACAAGTACCGGAATAGTCTTTTTTCCTCTGTAACTAAGCCAAATATTGAGATGTAACGTTGGAATTTGGCCAGGACATTAGTTTTGTGGCACAATTGGTTTTGGCAATGATTTCAGAATTACATCTACATGGGAATTCATGTCACGACCTGTACAAGTATCCGGAGCGCCTTTTTTCCTCTGTAACGAAGTCAAATATTCAGATGTAATGCTAAAATTTGTGCAGGACATTAGTTTCGTGGCACTAGTGATAATAGAAATGATTTGAGAATTACATCTAGGTTGGAAACTTGTGCCGCGACCCGTCCAGGCTACATCACCTAAGTACCGGCATGGCCTTTTTTTCCTCCGTAACTAAGTCAAATATTGAGATGTAACGCTAGAATTTGGCCAGGACATTAGTTTGGTGGTGCAATTGATTATGACAACAATTTCAGTATTACATCTAGATAGGAATTCATGTCACGACCTGTACAAGTATCGGGGGCGCCTTTTTCCCTCTGTAACGAAGTCAAATATTCAGATGTAATGCCAAAATTTGTGCAGGACGTTAGTTTCGTGGCACTAGTGATAATAGAAATGATTTGACAATTACATCTAGGCTGGAAACTCGTGCCGTGACCCGTCCAGAACACATCGCCTAAGTACCGTCATGGCCTTTTTTTGTCTGTAACTAAGTCACATATTGAGATGTAACGCTGGAATTTGGCCAGGCCATTAGTTTTGTGGCGCAATTGATTATGACAATAATTTCAGAATTACATCTAGATAGGAAAATCACGTAACGACATTTCCAAGTACCCGGAGCGCCTCTTTTCCTCTGTAACTAAGTCAGATATTGAGATGTAATGCTGGAATTTGGGCGCGGCATTAGTTTCCTTGCACTAGTGATAACAAAAATGATTTGAGACTTACATGTAGGTGGGAAACTCGTGTCGTGACCGGTCCATGCTCCATTGCCCAAGTATTCAAAGCACCGTTTTTCCTCTGTAAATAAGTCCAATATCGAGATGCAATGCTGAAATTTGGGCAGGACATGAGTTTTGTGGCACTACTGATAATAAGAATGATTTGAGACTTACATCTAGGTGGGAAGCTCAGGCTGCGACCTGTCCAGGCTAAATCGCACAAGTACCGGAATAGTCTTTTTTCCTCTGTAACTAAGCCAAATATTGAGATGTAACGTTGGAATTTGGCCAGGACATTAGTTTTGTGGCACAATTGGTTTTGGCAATGATTTCAGAATTACATCTACATGGGAATTCATGTCACGACCTGTACAAGTATCCGGAGCGCCTTTTTTCCTCTGTAACGAAGTCAAATATTCAGATGTAATGCTAAAATTTGTGCAGGACATTAGTTTCGTGGCACTAGTGATAATAGAAATGATTTGAGAATTACATCTAGGTTGGAAACTTGTGCCGCGACCCGTCCAGGCTACATCACCTAAGTACCGGCATGGCCTTTTTTTCCTCCGTAACTAAGTCAAATATTGAGATGTAACGCTAGAATTTGGCCAGGACATTAGTTTGGTGGTGCAATTGATTATGACAACAATTTCAGTATTACATCTAGATAGGAATTCATGTCACGACCTGTACAAGTATCGGGGGCGCCTTTTTCCCTCTGTAACGAAGTCAAATATTCAGATGTAATGCCAAAATTTGTGCAGGACGTTAGTTTCGTGGCACTAGTGATAATAGAAATGATTTGACAATTACATCTAGGCTGGAAACTCGTGCCGTGACCCGTCCAGAACACATCGCCTAAGTACCGTCATGGCCTTTTTTTGTCTGTAACTAAGTCACATATTGAGATGTAACGCTGGAATTTGGCCAGGCCATTAGTTTTGTGGCGCAATTGATTATGACAATAATTTCAGAATTACATCTAGATAGGAAAATCACGTAACGACATTTCCAAGTACCCGGAGCGCCTCTTTTCCTCTGTAACTAAGTCAGATATTGAGATGTAATGCTGGAATTTGGGCGCGGCATTAGTTTCCTTGCACTAGTGATAACAAAAATGATTTGAGACTTACATGTAGGTGGGAAACTCGTGTCGTGACCGGTCCATGCTCCATTGCCCAAGTATTCAAAGCACCGTTTTTCCTCTGTAAATAAGTCCAATATCGAGATGCAATGCTGAAATTTGGGCAGGACATGAGTTTTGTGGCACTACTGATAATAAGAATGATTTGAGACTTACATCTAGGTGGGAAGCTCAGGCTGCGACCTGTCCAGGCTAAATCGCACAAGTACCGGAATAGTCTTTTTTCCTCTGTAACTAAGCCAAATATTGAGATGTAACGTTGGAATTTGGCCAGGACATTAGTTTTGTGGCACAATTGGTTTTGGCAATGATTTCAGAATTACATCTACATGGGAATTCATGTCACGACCTGTACAAGTATCCGGAGCGCCTTTTTTCCTCTGTAACGAAGTCAAATATTCAGATGTAATGCTAAAATTTGTGCAGGACATTAGTTTCGTGGCACTAGTGATAATAGAAATGATTTGAGAATTACATCTAGGTTGGAAACTTGTGCCGCGACCCGTCCAGGCTACATCACCTAAGTACCGGCATGGCCTTTTTTTCCTCCGTAACTAAGTCAAATATTGAGATGTAACGCTAGAATTTGGCCAGGACATTAGTTTGGTGGTGCAATTGATTATGACAACAATTTCAGTATTACATCTAGATAGGAATTCATGTCACGACCTGTACAAGTATCGGGGGCGCCTTTTTCCCTCTGTAACGAAGTCAAATATTCAGATGTAATGCCAAAATTTCTGCAGGACGTTAGTTTCGTGGCACTAGTGATAATAGAAATGATTTGACAATTACATCTAGGCTGGAAACTCGTGCCGTGACCCGTCCAGAACACATCGCCTAAGTACCGTCATGGCCTTTTTTTGTCTGTAACTAAGTCACATATTGAGATGTAACGCTGGAATTTGGCCAGGCCATTAGTTTTGTGGCGCAATTGATTATGACAATAATTTCAGAATTACATCTAGATAGGAAAATCACGTAACGACATTTCCAAGTACCCGGAGCGCCTCTTTTCCTCTGTAACTAAGTCAGATATTGAGATGTAATGCTGGAATTTGGGCGCGGCATTAGTTTCCTTGCACTAGTGATAACAAAAATGATTTGAGACTTACATGTAGGTGGGAAACTCGTGTCGTGACCGGTCCATGCTCCATTGCCCAAGTATTCAAAGCACCGTTTTTCCTCTGTAAATAAGTCCAATATCGAGATGCAATGCTGAAATTTGGGCAGGACATGAGTTTTGTGGCACTACTGATAATAAGAATGATTTGAGACTTACATCTAGGTGGGAAGCTCAGGCTGCGACCTGTCCAGGCTAAATCGCACAAGTACCGGAATAGTCTTTTTTCCTCTGTAACTAAGCCAAATATTGAGATGTAACGTTGGAATTTGGCCAGGACATTAGTTTTGTGGCACAATTGGTTTTGGCAATGATTTCAGAATTACATCTACATGGGAATTCATGTCACGACCTGTACAAGTATCCGGAGCGCCTTTTTTCCTCTGTAACGAAGTCAAATATTCAGATGTAATGCTAAAATTTGTGCAGGACATTAGTTTCGTGGCACTAGTGATAATAGAAATGATTTGAGAATTACATCTAGGTTGGAAACTTGTGCCGCGACCCGTCCAGGCTACATCACCTAAGTACCGGCATGGCCTTTTTTTCCTCCGTAACTAAGTCAAATATTGAGATGTAACGCTAGAATTTGGCCAGGACATTAGTTTGGTGGTGCAATTGATTATGACAACAATTTCAGTATTACATCTAGATAGGAATTCATGTCACGACCTGTACAAGTATCGGGGGCGCCTTTTTCCCTCTGTAACGAAGTCAAATATTCAGATGTAATGCCAAAATTTCTGCAGGACGTTAGTTTCGTGGCACTAGTGATAATAGAAATGATTTGACAATTACATCTAGGCTGGAAACTCGTGCCGTGACCCGTCCAGAACACATCGCCTAAGTACCGTCATGGCCTTTTTTTGTCTGTAACTAAGTCACATATTGAGATGTAACGCTGGAATTTGGCCAGGCCATTAGTTTTGTGGCGCAATTGATTATGACAATAATTTCAGAATTACATCTAGATAGGAAAATCACGTAACGACATTTCCAAGTACCCGGAGCGCCTCTTTTCCTCTGTAACTAAGTCAGATATTGAGATGTAATGCTGGAATTTGGGCGCGGCATTAGTTTCCTTGCACTAGTGATAACAAAAATGATTTGAGACTTACATGTAGGTGGGAAACTCGTGTCGTGACCGGTCCATGCTCCATTGCCCAAGTATTCAAAGCACCGTTTTTCCTCTGTAAATAAGTCCAATATCGAGATGCAATGCTGAAATTTGGGCAGGACATGAGTTTTGTGGCACTACTGATAATAAGAATGATTTGAGACTTACATCTAGGTGGGAAGCTCAGGCTGCGACCTGTCCAGGCTAAATCGCACAAGTACCGGAATAGTCTTTTTTCCTCTGTAACTAAGCCAAATATTGAGATGTAACGTTGGAATTTGGCCAGGACATTAGTTTTGTGGCACAATTGGTTTTGGCAATGATTTCAGAATTACATCTACATGGGAATTCATGTCACGACCTGTACAAGTATCCGGAGCGCCTTTTTTCCTCTGTAACGAAGTCAAATATTCAGATGTAATGCTAAAATTTGTGCAGGACATTAGTTTCGTGGCACTAGTGATAATAGAAATGATTTGAGAATTACATCTAGGTTGGAAACTTGTGCCGCGACCCGTCCAGGCTACATCACCTAAGTACTGGCATGGCCTTTTTTTCCTCCGTAACTAAGTCAAATATTGAGATGTAACGCTAGAATTTGGCCAGGACATTAGTTTGGTGGTGCAATTGATTATGACAACAATTTCAGTATTACATCTAGATAGGAATTCATGTCACGACCTGTACAAGTATCGGGGGCGCCTTTTTCCCTCTGTAACGAAGTCAAATATTCAGATGTAATGCCAAAATTTGTGCAGGACGTTAGTTTCGTGGCACTAGTGATAATAGAAATGATTTGACAATTACATCTAGGCTGGAAACTCGTGCCGTGACCCGTCCAGAACACATCGCCTAAGTACCGTCATGGCCTTTTTTTGTCTGTAACTAAGTCACATATTGAGATGTAACGCTGGAATTTGGCCAGGCCATTAGTTTTGTGGCGCAATTGATTATGACAATAATTTCAGAATTACATCTAGATAGGAAAATCACGTAACGACATTTCCAAGTACCCGGAGCGCCTCTTTTCCTCTGTAACTAAGTCAGATATTGAGATGTAATGCTGGAATTTGGGCGCGGCATTAGTTTCCTTGCACTAGTGATAACAAAAATGATTTGAGACTTACATGTAGGTGGGAAACTCGTGTCGTGACCGGTCCATGCTCCATTGCCCAAGTATTCAAAGCACCGTTTTTCCTCTGTAAATAAGTCCAATATCGAGATGCAATGCTGAAATTTGGGCAGGACATGAGTTTTGTGGCACTACTGATAATAAGAATGATTTGAGACTTACATCTAGGTGGGAAGCTCAGGCTGCGACCTGTCCAGGCTAAATCGCACAAGTACCGGAATAGTCTTTTTTCCTCTGTAACTAAGCCAAATATTGAGATGTAACGTTGGAATTTGGCCAGGACATTAGTTTTGTGGCACAATTGGTTTTGGCAATGATTTCAGAATTACACCTACATGGGAATTCATGTCACGACCTGTACAAGTATCCGGAGCGCCTTTTTTCCTCTGTAACGAAGTCAAATATTCAGATGTAATGCTAAAATTTGTGCAGGACATTAGTTTCGTGGCACTAGTGATAATAGAAATGATTTGAGAATTACATCTAGGTTGGAAACTTGTGCCGCGACCCGTCCAGGCTACATCACCTAAGTACCGGCATGGCCTTTTTTTCCTCCGTAACTAAGTCAAATATTGAGATGTAACGCTAGAATTTGGCCAGGACATTAGTTTGGTGGTGCAATTGATTATGACAACAATTTCAGTATTACATCTAGATAGGAATTCATGTCACGACCTGTACAAGTATCGGGGGCGCCTTTTTCCCTCTGTAACGAAGTCAAATATTCAGATGTAATGCCAAAATTTGTGCAGGACGTTAGTTTCGTGGCACTAGTGATAATAGAAATGATTTGACAATTACATCTAGGCTGGAAACTCGTGCCGTGACCCGTCCAGAACACATCGCCTAAGTACCGTCATGGCCTTTTTTTGTCTGTAACTAAGTCACATATTGAGATGTAACGCTGGAATTTGGCCAGGACATTAGTTTTGTGGCGCAATTGATTATGACAATAATTTCAGAATTACATCTAGATAGGAAAATCACGTAACCACATTTCCAAGTACCCGGAGCGCCTCTTTTCCTCTGTAACTAAGTCAGATATTGAGATGTAATGCTGGAATTTGGGCGCGGCATTAGTTTCCTTGCACTAGTGATAACAAAAATGATTTGAGACTTACATGTAGGTGGGAAACTCGTGTCGTGACCGGTCCATGCTCCATTGCCCAAGTATTCAAAGCACCGTTTTTCCTCTGTAAATAAGTCCAATATCGAGATGCAATGCTGAAATTTGGGCAGGACATGAGTTTTGTGGCACTACTGATAAAGAATGATTTGAGACTTACATCTAGGTGGGAAGCTCAGGCTGCGACCTGTCCAGGCTAAATCGCACAAGTACCGGAATAGTCTTTTTTCCTCTGTAACTAAGCCAAATATTGAGATGTAACGTTGGAATTTGGCCAGGACATTAGTTTTGTGGCACAATTGGTTTTGGCAATGATTTCAGAATTACATCTACATGGGAATTCATGTCACGACCTGTACAAGTATCCGGAGCGCCTTTTTTCCTCTGTAACGAAGTCAAATATTCAGATGTAATGCTAAAATTTGTGCAGGACATTAGTTTCGTGGCACTAGTGATAATAGAAATGATTTGAGAATTACATCTAGGTTGGAAACTTGTGCCGCGACCCGTCCAGGCTACATCACCTAAGTACCGGCATGGCCTTTTTTTCCTCCGTAACTAAGTCAAATATTGAGATGTAACGCTAGAATTTGGCCAGGACATTAGTTTGGTGGTGCAATTGATTATGACAACAATTTCAGTATTACATCTAGATAGGAATTCATGTCACGACCTGTACAAGTATCGGGGGCGCCTTTTTCCCTCTGTAACGAAGTCAAATATTCAGATGTAATGCCAAAATTTGTGCAGGACGTTAGTTTCGTGGCACTAGTGATAATAGAAATGATTTGACAATTACATCTAGGCTGGAAACTCGTGCCGTGACCCGTCCAGAACACATCGCCTAAGTACCATCATGGCCTTTTTTTGTCTGTAACTAAGTCACATATTGAGATGTAACGCTGGAATTTGGCCAGGCCATTAGTTTTGTGGCGCAATTGATTATGACAATAATTTCAGAATTACATCTAGATAGGAAAATCACGTAACGACATTTCCAAGTACCCGGAGCGCCTCTTTTCCTCTGTAACTAAGTCAGATATTGAGATGTAATGCTGGAATTTGGGCGCGGCATTAGTTTCCTTGCACTAGTGATAACAAAAATGATTTGAGACTTACATGTAGGTGGGAAACTCGTGTCGTGACCGGTCCATGCTCCATTGCCCAAGTATTCAAAGCACCGTTTTTCCTCTGTAAATAAGTCCAATATCGAGATGCAATGCTGAAATTTGGGCAGGACATGAGTTTTGTGGCACTACTGATAATAAGAATGATTTGAGACTTACATCTAGGTGGGAAGCTCAGGCTGCGACCTGTCCAGGCTAAATCGCACAAGTACCGGAATAGTCTTTTTTCCTCTGTAACTAAGCCAAATATTGAGATGTAACGTTGGAATTTGGCCAGGACATTAGTTTTGTGGCACAATTGGTTTTGGCAATGATTTCAGAATTACACCTACATGGGAATTCATGTCACGACCTGTACAAGTATCCGGAGCGCCTTTTTTCCTCTGTAACGAAGTCAAATATTCAGATGTAATGCTAAAATTTGTGCAGGACATTAGTTTCGTGGCACTAGTGATAATAGAAATGATTTGAGAATTACATCTAGGTTGGAAACTTGTGCCGCGACCCGTCCAGGCTACATCACCTAAGTACCGGCATGGCCTTTTTTTCCTCCGTAACTAAGTCAAATATTGAGATGTAACGCTAGAATTTGGCCAGGACATTAGTTTGGTGGTGCAATTGATTATGACAACAATTTCAGTATTACATCTAGATAGGAATTCATGTCACGACCTGTACAAGTATCGGGGGCGCCTTTTTCCCTCTGTAACGAAGTCAAATATTCAGATGTAATGCCAAAATTTCTGCAGGACGTTAGTTTCGTGGCACTAGTGATAATAGAAATGATTTGACAATTACATCTAGGCTGGAAACTCGTGCCGTGACCCGTCCAGAACACATCGCCTAAGTACCGTCATGGCCTTTTTTTGTCTGTAACTAAGTCACATATTGAGATGTAACGCTGGAATTTGGCCAGGACATTAGTTTTGTGGCGCAATTGATTATGACAATAATTTCAGAATTACATCTAGATAGGAAAATCACGTAACAACATTTCCAAGTACCCGGAGCGCCTCTTTTCCTCTGTAACTAAGTCAGATATTGAGATGTAATGCTGGAATTTGGGCGCGGCATTAGTTTCCTTGCACTAGTGATAACAAAAATGATTTGAGACTTACATGTAGGTGGGAAACTCGTGTCGTGACCGGTCCATGCTCCATTGCCCAAGTATTCAAAGCACCGTTTTTCCTCTGTAAATAAGTCCAATATCGAGATGCAATGCTGAAATTTGGGCAGGACATGAGTTTTGTGGCACTACTGATAATAAGAATGATTTGAGACTTACATCTAGGTGGGAAGCTCAGGCTGCGACCTGTCCAGGCTAAATCGCACAAGTACCGGAATAGTCTTTTTTCCTCTGTAACTAAGCCAAATATTGAGATGTAACGTTGGAATTTGGCCAGGACATTAGTTTTGTGGCACAATTGGTTTTGGCAATGATTTCAGAATTACATCTACATGGGAATTCATGTCACGACCTGTACAAGTATCCGGAGCGCCTTTTTTCCTCTGTAACGAAGTCAAATATTCAGATGTAATGCTAAAATTTGTGCAGGACATTAGTTTCGTGGCACTAGTGATAATAGAAATGATTTGAGAATTACATCTAGGTTGGAAACTTGTGCCGCGACCCGTCCAGGCTACATCACCTAAGTACCGGCATGGCCTTTTTTTCCTCCGTAACTAAGTCAAATATTGAGATGTAACGCTAGAATTTGGCCAGGACATTAGTTTGGTGGTGCAATTGATTATGACAACAATTTCAGTATTACATCTAGATAGGAATTCATGTCACGACCTGTACAAGTATCGGGGGCGCCTTTTTCCCTCTGTAACGAAGTCAAATATTCAGATGTAATGCCAAAATTTGTGCAGGACGTTAGTTTCGTGGCACTAGTGATAATAGAAATGATTTGACAATTACATCTAGGCTGGAAACTCGTGCCGTGACCCGTCCAGAACACATCGCCTAAGTACCGTCATGGCCTTTTTTTGTCTGTAACTAAGTCACATATTGAGATGTAACGCTGGAATTTGGCCAGGCCATTAGTTTTGTGGCGCAATTGATTATGACAATAATTTCAGAATTACATCTAGATAGGAAAATCACGTAACGACATTTCCAAGTACCCGGAGCGCCTCTTTTCCTCTGTAACTAAGTCAGATATTGAGATGTAATGCTGGAATTTGGGCGCGGCATTAGTTTCCTTGCACTAGTGATAACAAAAATGATTTGAGACTTACATGTAGGTGGGAAACTCGTGTCGTGACCGGTCCATGCTCCATTGCCCAAGTATTCAAAGCACCGTTTTTCCTCTGTAAATAAGTCCAATATCGAGATGCAATGCTGAAATTTGGGCAGGACATGAGTTTTGTGGCACTACTGATAATAAGAATGATTTGAGACTTACATCTAGGTGGGAAGCTCAGGCTGCGACCTGTCCAGGCTAAATCGCACAAGTACCGGAATAGTCTTTTTTCCTCTGTAACTAAGCCAAATATTGAGATGTAACGTTGGAATTTGGCCAGGACATTAGTTTTGTGGCACAATTGGTTTTGGCAATGATTTCAGAATTACACCTACATGGGAATTCATGTCACGACCTGTACAAGTATCCGGAGCGCCTTTTTTCCTCTGTAACGAAGTCAAATATTCAGATGTAATGCTAAAATTTGTGCAGGACATTAGTTTCGTGGCACTAGTGATAATAGAAATGATTTGAGAATTACATCTAGGTTGGAAACTTGTGCCGCGACCCGTCCAGGCTACATCACCTAAGTACCGGCATGGCCTTTTTTTCCTCCGTAACTAAGTCAAATATTGAGATGTAACGCTAGAATTTGGCCAGGACATTAGTTTGGTGGTGCAATTGATTATGACAACAATTTCAGTATTACATCTAGATAGGAATTCATGTCACGACCTGTACAAGTATCGGGGGCGCCTTTTTCCCTCTGTAACGAAGTCAAATATTCAGATGTAATGCCAAAATTTGTGCAGGACGTTAGTTTCGTGGCACTAGTGATAATAGAAATGATTTGACAATTACATCTAGGCTGGAAACTCGTGCCGTGACCCGTCCAGAACACATCGCCTAAGTACCGTCATGGCCTTTTTTTGTCTGTAACTAAGTCACATATTGAGATGTAACGCTGGAATTTGGCCAGGCCATTAGTTTTGTGGCGCAATTGATTATGACAATAATTTCAGAATTACATCTAGATAGGAAAATCACGTAACGACATTTCCAAGTACCCGGAGCGCCTCTTTTCCTCTGTAACTAAGTCAGATATTGAGATGTAATGCTGGAATTTGGGCGCGGCATTATTTTCATTGCACTAGTGATAACAAAAATGATTTGAGACTTACATGTAGGTGGGAAACTCGTGTCGTGACCGGTCCATGCTCCATTGCCCAAGTATTCAAAGCACCGTTTTTCCTCTGTAAATAAGTCCAATATCGAGATGCAATGCTGAAATTTGGGCAGGACATGAGTTTTGTGGCACTACTGATAATAAGAATGATTTGAGACTTACATCTAGGTGGGAAGCTCAGGCTGCGACCTGTCCAGGCTAAATCGCACAAGTACCGGAATAGTCTTTTTTCCTCTGTAACTAAGCCAAATATTGAGATGTAACGTTGGAATTTGGCCAGGACATTAGTTTTGTGGCACAATTGGTTTTGGCAATGATTTCAGAATTACATCTACATGGGAATTCATGTCACGACCTGTACAAGTATCCGGAGCGCCTTTTTTCCTCTGTAACGAAGTCAAATATTCAGATGTAATGCTAAAATTTGTGCAGGACATTAGTTTCGTGGCACTAGTGATAATAGAAATGATTTGAGAATTACATCTAGGTTGGAAACTTGTGCCGCGACCCGTCCAGGCTACATCACCTAAGTACCGGCATGGCCTTTTTTTCCTCCGTAACTAAGTCAAATATTGAGATGTAACGCTAGAATTTGGCCAGGACATTAGTTTGGTGGTGCAATTGATTATGACAACAATTTCAGTATTACATCTAGATAGGAATTCATGTCACGACCTGTACAAGTATCGGGGGCGCCTTTTTCCCTCTGTAACGAAGTCAAATATTCAGATGTAATGCCAAAATTTGTGCAGGACGTTAGTTTCGTGGCACTAGTGATAATAGAAATGATTTGACAATTACATCTAGGCTGGAAACTCGTGCCGTGACCCGTCCAGAACACATCGCCTAAGTACCGTCATGGCCTTTTTTTGTCTGTAACTAAGTCACATATTGAGATGTAACGCTGGAATTTGGCCAGGCCATTAGTTTTGTGGCGCAATTGATTATGACAATAATTTCAGAATTACATCTAGATAGGAAAATCACGTAACGACATTTCCAAGTACCCGGAGCGCCTCTTTTCCTCTGTAACTAAGTCAGATATTGAGATGTAATGCTGGAATTTGGGCGCGGCATTAGTTTCCTTGCACTAGTGATAACAAAAATGATTTGAGACTTACATGTAGGTGGGAAACTCGTGTCGTGACCGGTCCATGCTCCATTGCCCAAGTATTCAAAGCACCGTTTTTCCTCTGTAAATAAGTCCAATATCGAGATGCAATGCTGAAATTTGGGCAGGACATGAGTTTTGTGGCACTACTGATAATAAGAATGATTTGAGACTTACATCTAGGTGGGAAGCTCAGGCTGCGACCTGTCCAGGCTAAATCGCACAAGTACCGGAATAGTCTTTTTTCCTCTGTAACTAAGCCAAATATTGAGATGTAACGTTGGAATTTGGCCAGGACATTAGTTTTGTGGCACAATTGGTTTTGGCAATGATTTCAGAATTACACCTACATGGGAATTCATGTCACGACCTGTACAAGTATCCGGAGCGCCTTTTTTCCTCTGTAACGAAGTCAAATATTCAGATGTAATGCTAAAATTTGTGCAGGACATTAGTTTCGTGGCACTAGTGATAATAGAAATGATTTGAGAATTACATCTAGGTTGGAAACTTGTGCCGCGACCCGTCCAGGCTACATCACCTAAGTACCGGCATGGCCTTTTTTTCCTCCGTAACTAAGTCAAATATTGAGATGTAACGCTAGAATTTGGCCAGGACATTAGTTTGGTGGTGCAATTGATTATGACAACAATTTCAGTATTACATCTAGATAGGAATTCATGTCACGACCTGTACAAGTATCGGGGGCGCCTTTTTCCCTCTGTAACGAAGTCAAATATTCAGATGTAATGCCAAAATTTGTGCAGGACGTTAGTTTCGTGGCACTAGTGATAATAGAAATGATTTGACAATTACATCTAGGCTGGAAACTCGTGCCGTGACCCGTCCAGAACACATCGCCTAAGTACCGTCATGGCCTTTTTTTGTCTGTAACTAAGTCACATATTGAGATGTAACGCTGGAATTTGGCCAGGCCATTAGTTTTGTGGCGCAATTGATTATGACAATAATTTCAGAATTACATCTAGATAGGAAAATCACGTAACGACATTTCCAAGTACCCGGAGCGCCTCTTTTCCTCTGTAACTAAGTCAGATATTGAGATGTAATGCTGGAATTTGGGCGCGGCATTAGTTTCCTTGCACTAGTGATAACAAAAATGATTTGAGACTTACATGTAGGTGGGAAACTCGTGTCGTGACCGGTCCATGCTCCATTGCCCAAGTATTCAAAGCACCGTTTTTCCTCTGTAAATAAGTCCAATATCGAGATGCAATGCTGAAATTTGGGCAGGACATGAGTTTTGTGGCACTACTGATAATAAGAATGATTTGAGACTTACATCTAGGTGGGAAGCTCAGGCTGCGACCTGTCCAGGCTAAATCGCACAAGTACCGGAATAGTCTTTTTTCCTCTGTAACTAAGCCAAATATTGAGATGTAACGTTGGAATTTGGCCAGGACATTAGTTTTGTGGCACAATTGGTTTTGGCAATGATTTCAGAATTACATCTACATGGGAATTCATGTCACGACCTGTACAAGTATCGGGGGCGCCTTTTTCCCTCTGTAACGAAGTCAAATATTCAGATGTAATGCCAAAATTTGTGCAGGACGTTAGTTTCGTGGCACTAGTGATAATAGAAATGATTTGACAATTACATCTAGGCTGGAAACTCGTGCCGTGACCCGTCCAGAACACATCGCCTAAGTACCGTCATGGCCTTTTTTTGTCTGTAACTAAGTCACATATTGAGATGTAACGCTGGAATTTGGCCAGGACATTAGTTTTGTGGCGCAATTGATTATGACAATAATTTCAGAATTACATCTAGATAGGAAAATCACGTAACGACATTTCCAAGTACCCGGAGCGCCTCTTTTCCTCTGTAACTAAGTCAGATATTGAGATGTAATGCTGGAATTTGGGCGCGGCATTAGTTTCCTTGCACTAGTGATAACAAAAATGATTTGAGACTTACATGTAGGTGGGAAACTCGTGTCGTGACCGGTCCATGCTCCATTGCCCAAGTATTCAAAGCACCGTTTTTCCTCTGTAAATAAGTCCAATATCGAGATGCAATGCTGAAATTTGGGCAGGACATGAGTTTTGTGGCACTACTGATAATAAGAATGATTTGAGACTTACATCTAGGTGGGAAGCTCAGGCTGCGACCTGTCCAGGCTAAATCGCACAAGTACCGGAATAGTCTTTTTTCCTCTGTAACTAAGCCAAATATTGAGATGTAATGTTGGAATTTGGCCAGGACATTAGTTTTGTGGCACAATTGGTTTTGGCAATGATTTCAGAATTACACCTACATGGGAATTCATGTCACGACCTGTACAAGTATCCGGAGCGCCTTTTTTCCTCTGTAACGAAGTCAAATATTCAGATGTAATGCTAAAATTTGTGCAGGACATTAGTTTCGTGGCACTAGTGATAATAGAAATGATTTGAGAATTACATCTAGGTTGGAAACTTGTGCCGCGACCCGTCCAGGCTACATCACCTAAGTACCGGCATGGCCTTTTTTTCCTCCGTAACTAAGTCAAATATTGAGATGTAACGCTAGAATTTGGCCAGGACATTAGTTTGGTGGTGCAATTGATTATGACAACAATTTCAGTATTACATCTAGATAGGAATTCATGTCACGACCTGTACAAGTATCGGGGGCGCCTTTTTCCCTCTGTAACGAAGTCAAATATTCAGATGTAATGCCAAAATTTGTGCAGGACGTTAGTTTCGTGGCACTAGTGATAATAGAAACTAGAGGATCGCTCGCAAAAAAAAAAGATAATGTTTTTGCATAGCAAAAACAAAGCGTCCCGAAAAGGATATAAAGGTGAGTGCTAAAGTATTAAGAAAATGCTTCGTTTCTAGCCTTATACTGTTGTGGCAACCAAAGTCAGCGCAGTCTGCTCTATCTAGCACGGTTTTCAAGATATAAGCATTTTTGTGTTTTGCAAACAATTAAAAAATTCAAAATGTCCGCTATATTTGGCGAGACAAAAATATTTGAAAATTGGCATGGCTACTCTGCAGAGATACCCAGCAGGTCCAAAATTTTGTTGAGTTTGCTCCATATAGCACGGTTTTCGAGATATAAGCATTTTTGTGTTTTGCAAAAACTTTGAAAATTCAAAATGGCCACCATTTTTGGGGAGACAAAAATTTTTGTCAAGACCACTGCCGTGGTGTGTATCTCCTGCCGAGCATTAAAGCAGAAGAAATAGCTTTTCCGAGATATTCACAATTTTTCATTTTCGTGTGTGAAAGGTCTTCCAAAAGTAGGTGAATGAGTTATTTGAGAAAAATTGGCTATCTGCAATACTATTAAGAGATAATTCACATTTACTCATTTTGAGTAGGTGAATAATTATCTATGGGTCTGAAACTTCACCAAGTGAAAGCTCTCCCAAAAGTAGGTGAATGAGTTATTTGAGAAAAATTGGCTATCTGCAATACTTTTAGAGATAATTCGCATTTACTCATTTTGAGTAGGTGAGTAATTAGCTATGGGTCTGAAACTTCACCATGTGAAAGCTCTCCCACAAGTAGATGAATGAGTATTTGATAAAAATTGGATATCCGCAATACTTTTACAGATAATTAGCATTTACTCATTTTGAGTAGGTGAATAAATAGCTATGGGTCTGAAACTTCACCAAGTGAAAGCTCTGCCAAAAGCAGGTGAATGAGTTATTTGAGAAAAATTGGCTGTCTGCAATACTTTTAGAGATAATTCACATTTACTCATTTTGAGTAGGTGAATAATTAGCTATGGGTCTGAAACTTCACCAAGTGAAAGCTCTGCCAAAAGTAGGTGAATGAGTTATTTGAGAAAAATTGGCTATCTGCAATACTTTTAGAGATAATTCGCATTTACTCATTTTGAGTAGGTGAGTAATTAGCTATGGGTCTGAAACTTCACCAAGTGAAAGCTCTCCCAAAAGTAGGTGAATGAGTTATTTGAGAAAAATTGGCTATCTGCAATACTTTTAGAGATAATTAGCATTTACCCATTTTGAGTAGACGAGTAATTAGCTATAGGTCTGAAACTTCACCAAGTGAAAGCTCTCCCAAAAGTAGGTGAATGAGTTATTTGAGAAAAATTGGCTATCTGCAATACTTTTAGAGATAATTCACATTTACTCATTTTGAGTAGGTGAATAATTAGCTATGGGTCTGAAACTTCACCAAGTGAAAGCTCTGCCAAAAGTAGGTGAATGAGTTATTTGAGAAAAATTGGCTATCTGCAATACTTTTAGAGATAATTCGCATTTACTCATTTTGAGTAGGTGAGTAATTAGCTATGGGTCTGAAACTTCACCAAGTGAAAGCTCTCCCAAAAGTAGGTGAATGAATTATTTGAGAAAAATTGGCTATCTGCAATACTTTTAGAGATAATTCGCATTTACTCATTTTGAGTAGACGAGTAATTAGCTATGGGTCTGAAACTTCACCAAGTGAAAGCTCTCCCAAAAGTAGGTGAAAGATTAATTTGAGAAAAATTGGCTATCTGCAATACTTTTAGAAATAATTCGCATTTACTCATTTTGAGTAGGTGAGTAATTAGCTATGGGTCTGAAACTTCACCAAGTGAAAGCTCTCCCAAAAGTAGGTGAATGAGTTATTTGAGAAAAATTGGCTATCTGCAATACTTTTAGAGATAATTCGCATTTACTCATTTTGAGTAGACGAGTAATTAGCTATGGGTCTGAAACTTCACCAAGTGAAAGCTCTCCCAAAAGTAGGTGAAAGATTAATTTGAGAAAAATTGGCTATCTGCAATACTTTTAGAGATAATTCGCATTTACTCATTTTGAGTAGGTGAGTAATTAGCTATGGGTCTGAAACTTCACCATGTGAAAGCTCTCCCACAAGTAGATGAATGAGTTATTTGATAAAAATTGGGTATCCGCAATACTTTTAGAGATAATTCGCATTTACTCATTTTGAGTAGGTGAGTAATTAGCTATGGGTCTGAAACTTCACCAAGTGAAAGCTCTCCCAAAAGTAGGTGAATGATTAATTTGAGAAAAATTGGCTATCTGCAATACTTTTAGAGATAATTCGCATTTACTCATTTTGAGTAGGTGAGTAATTAGCTATGGGTCTGAAACTTCATAGAGTGAAAGCTCTCCCAAAAGTAGGTGAATGAGTTATTTGAGAAAAATTGGCTATCTGCAATACTTTTAGAGATAATTCGCATTTACTCATTTTGAGTAGGTGAGTAATTAGCTATGGGTCTGAAACTTCACCAAGTGAAAGCTCTCCCAAAACTAGGTGAATGAGTTATTTGAGAAAAATTGGCTATCTGCAATACTTTTAGAGATAATTCGCATTTACTCATTTTGAGCAGGTGAGTAATTAGCTATGGGTCTGAAACTTCACCAAGTGAAAGCTCTCCCAAAAGTAGGTGAATGAGTTATTTAAGAAAAATTGGCTATCTGCAATACTTTTAGAGATAATTCGCATTTACTCATTTTGAGTAGGTGAGTAATTAGCTATGGGTCTGAAACTTCACAGAGTGAAAGCTCTCCCAAAAGTAGGTGAATGAGTTATTTGAGAAAAATTGGCTATCTGCAATACTTTTACAGATAATTCGCATTTACTCATTTTGAGTAGGTGAGTAATTAGCTATGGGTCTGAAACTTCACCAAGTGAAAGCTCTCCCAAAAGTAGGTGAATGATTAATTTGACAAAAATTGGCTATCTGCAATACTTTTAGAGATAATTCGCATTTACTCATTTTGAGTAGGTGAGTAATTAGCTATGGGTCTGAAACTTCACCAAGTGAAAGCTCTCCCAAAAGTAGGTGAATGAGTTATTTGAGAAAAATTGGCTATCTGCAATACTTTTAGAGATAATTCGCATTTACTCATTTTGAGTAGGTGAGTAATTAGCTATGGGTCTGAAACTTCACCAAGTGAAAGCTCTCCCAAAAGTAGGTGAATGAGTTATTTGAGAAAAATTGGCTATCTGCAATACTTTTAGAGATAATTCGCATTTACTCATTTTGAGTAGGTGAGTAATTAGCTATGGGTCTGAAACTTCACCATGTGAAAGCTCTCCCACAAGTAGATGAATGAGTTATTTGATAAAAATTGGGTATCCGCAATACTTTTACAGATAATTAGCATTTACTCATTCTGAGTAGGTAAATAATTAGCTATGGGTCTGAAACTTCACCATGTGAAAGCTCTCCCAAAAGTAGGTGAATGAGTTATTTGAGAAAAATTGGCTATCTGCAATACTTTTAGAGATAATTCGCATTTACTCATTTTGAGTAGGTGAGTAATTGGCCATAGGTCTGAAACTTCACCATGTGAAAGCTCTTCCAAAAGTAGGTGAATGAGTTATTTGAGAAAAATTGGCCATCTGCAATACTTTTAGAGGTAATTCGCATTTACTCTTTTTGAGTAGGTGAGCAATTAGCTATGGGTCTGAAACTTCACCAAGTGAAAGCTCTTTGGGATAGCTGCTCTGCAGAGATACCCTGAAGATAAAAAATTTCGTCGAAATCGCTCTATGTAGCACGGTTTTCGAAATATTAGCATTTTTGTGTTTTGCAATTTTTGTGCAAAAATTCGAAAATTCAAAATGGCCGCCATTTTTGGCAAGACAAAATTTTTTTGAAAATTGGCATGGCTACTCTGCAGAGATACCCTGTGGGTCAAAAATTTCGTCGAAATCGCTCTATCTAGCACGGTTTTCGAGATATAAGCATTTTTGTGTTTTGCAATTTTGCGAAAAATTCGAAAATTCAAAATGGCCGCCATTTTTTGCGAGAAATTTTTTGTTTGAAAATTGGCATGGCTACCCTGCAGAGATACCCTGTGGGCCAAAATTTTGTCGAAATCGCTCTATCTAGCAGGGTTTTTGAGATATAAACATTTTTATGTTTTGCAATTTTTGCGAAAAATTCGAAAATTCAAAATGGCCGCCATTTTTGGCGAGACAAAATTTTTTTGAAAATTGGCATGGCTACTCTGCAGATATACCCTGTGGGTCAAAAATTTCGTCGAAATCGCTCTATCTAGCACGGTTTTCGAGATATAAGCATTTTTATGTTTTGCAATTTTTGCGAAAAATTCGAAAATTCAAAATGGCCGCCATTTTTGGCGAGACAAAATTTTTTTCAAAATTGGGATAACTACTCTGCAGAGATACCCTGCGGATCAAAAATTTCGTCGAAATCGCTCTATCTGGCACGGTTTTCGAGATATAAGAATTTTTGTGTTTTGCAATTTTTGCGAAAATTTCGAAAATTCAAAATGGCCGCCATTTTTGGCGAGACAAAAATTTTTTGAAAATTGGGAAAAGTACTCCGCAGAGATACCCTGTGGGTCAAAAATTTTGTCGAAATTGCTCTATCTAGCACGGTTTTTGAGATATAAGCATTTTTGTGTTTTGCAATTTTTGCGAAAATTTCGAAAATTCAAAATGGCCGCCATTTTGGGCGAGACAAAATTTTTTTGAAAATTGGGAAAACTACTCCGCAGAGATACCCTGCGGGTCAAAAATTTTGTCGAAATCGCTCTATCTAGCACAGTTTTCGAGATATAAGCATTTTTGTGTTTTCCTTATTTGGAAAATTCGTAATGATTAATTAATCATTAATTACTCGGCCATTTCTTGACCAATCAATGCCAAAATCTAATGATTTCCAGATTTTAATAGAATGAATGTATTTGCCAAGTTTCAGGTGAATTGATAAAATTCCTTTCAAGTTATCATCCGGACAAGCTTCCCCATCGAAAAAAGACATTTTTGGTCATGTGACCTCTCTGATTGGTTGAAATGTCACTGCAGCATATTCAAAAAAATTCCCCAAGGCTACTGCCTAAACCTGCCAAATTTGAAAAGAATCCGCCTAACGGTTACAGAGTTATAAGGAAAACAAAATGCGGAGCCGGCGGAGCCGGCGGAGCCAGATGCTCTCCCATACACAAACAAGCGTCCCTTGCGGGACGTTTAATGATTTGACAATTACATCTAGGCTGGAAACTCGTGCCGTGACCCGTCCAGAACACATCGCCTAAGTACCGTCATGGCCTTTTTTTGTCTGTAACTAAGTCACATATTGAGATGTAACGCTGGAATTTGGCCAGGACATTAGTTTTGTGGCGCAATTGATTATGACAATAATTTCAGAATTACATCTAGATAGGAAAATCACGTAACAACATTTCCAAGTACCCGGAGCGCCTCTTTTCCTCTGTAACTAAGTCAGATATTGAGATGTAATGCTGGAATTTGGGCGCGGCATTAGTTTCCTTGCACTAGTGATAACAAAAATGATTTGAGACTTACATGTAGGTGGGAAACTCGTGTCGTGACCGGTCCATGCTCCATTGCCCAAGTATTCAAAGCACCGTTTTTCCTCTGTAAATAAGTCCAATATCGAGATGCAATGCTGAAATTTGGGCAGGACATGAGTTTTGTGGCACTACTGATAATAAGAATGATTTGAGACTTACATCTAGGTGGGAAGCTCAGGCTGCGACCTGTCCAGGCTAAATCGCACAAGTACCGGAATAGTCTTTTTTCCTCTGTAACTAAGCCAAATATTGAGATGTAACGTTGGAATTTGGCCAGGACATTAGTTTTGTGGCACAATTGGTTTTGGCAATGATTTCAGAATTACATCTACATGGGAATTCATGTCACGACCTGTACAAGTATCCGGAGCGCCTTTTTTCCTCTGTAACGAAGTCAAATATTCAGATGTAATGCTAAAATTTGTGCAGGACATTAGTTTCGTGGCACTAGTGATAATAGAAATGATTTGAGAATTACATCTAGGTTGGAAACTTGTGCCGCGACCCGTCCAGGCTACATCACCTAAGTACCGGCATGGCCTTTTTTTCCTCCGTAACTAAGTCAAATATTGAGATGTAACGCTAGAATTTGGCCAGGACATTAGTTTGGTGGTGCAATTGATTATGACAACAATTTCAGTATTACATCTAGATAGGAATTCATGTCACGACCTGTACAAGTATCGGGGGCGCCTTTTTCCCTCTGTAACGAAGTCAAATATTCAGATGTAATGCCAAAATTTGTGCAGGACGTTAGTTTCGTGGCACTAGTGATAATAGAAATGATTTGACAATTACATCTAGGCTGGAAACTCGTGCCGTGACCCGTCCAGAACACATCGCCTAAGTACCGTCATGGCCTTTTTTTGTCTGTAACTAAGTCACATATTGAGATGTAACGCTGGAATTTGGCCAGGACATTAGTTTTGTGGCGCAATTGATTATGACAATAATTTCAGAATTACATCTAGATAGGAAAATCACGTAACAACATTTCCAAGTACCCGGAGCGCCTCTTTTCCTCTGTAACTAAGTCAGATATTGAGATGTAATGCTGGAATTTGGGCGCGGCATTAGTTTCCTTGCACTAGTGATAACAAAAATGATTTGAGACTTACATGTAGGTGGGAAACTCGTGTCGTGACCGGTCCATGCTCCATTGCCCAAGTATTCAAAGCACCGTTTTTCCTCTGTAAATAAGTCCAATATCGAGATGCAATGCTGAAATTTGGGCAGGACATGAGTTTTGTGGCACTACTGATAATAAGAATGATTTGAGACTTACATCTAGGTGGGAAGCTCAGGCTGCGACCTGTCCAGGCTAAATCGCACAAGTACCGGAATAGTCTTTTTTCCTCTGTAACTAAGCCAAATATTGAGATGTAACGTTGGAATTTGGCCAGGACATTAGTTTTGTGGCACAATTGGTTTTGGCAATGATTTCAGAATTACATCTACATGGGAATTCATGTCACGACCTGTACAAGTATCCGGAGCGCCTTTTTTCCTCTGTAACGAAGTCAAATATTCAGATGTAATGCCAAAATTTGTGCAGGACGTTAGTTTCGTGGCACTAGTGATAATAGAAATGATTTGACAATTACATCTAGGCTGGAAACTCGTGCCGTGACCCGTCCAGAACACATCGCCTAAGTACCGTCATGGCCTTTTTTTGTCTGTAACTAAGTCACATATTGAGATGTAACGCTGGAATTTGGCCAGGACATTAGTTTTGTGGCGCAATTGATTATGACAATAATTTCAGAATTACATCTAGATAGGAAAATCACGTAACGACATTTCCAAGTACCCGGAGCGCCTCTTTTCCTCTGTAACTAAGTCAGATATTGAGATGTAATGCTGGAATTTGGGCGCGGCATTAGTTTCCTTGCACTAGTGATAACAAAAATGATTTGAGACTTACATGTAGGTGGGAAACTCGTGTCGTGACCGGTCCATGCTCCATTGCCCAAGTATTCAAAGCACCGTTTTTCCTCTGTAAATAAGTCCAATATCGAGATGCAATGCTGAAATTTGGGCAGGACATGAGTTTTGTGGCACTACTGATAATAAGAATGATTTGAGACTTACATCTAGGTGGGAAGCTCAGGCTGCGACCTGTCCAGGCTAAATCGCACAAGTACCGGAATAGTCTTTTTTCCTCTGTAACTAAGCCAAATATTGAGATGTAACGTTGGAATTTGGCCAGGACATTAGTTTTGTGGCACAATTGGTTTTGGCAATGATTTCAGAATTACATCTACATGGGAATTCATGTCACGACCTGTACAAGTATCCGGAGCGCCTTTTTTCCTCTGTAACGAAGTCAAATATTCAGATGTAATGCTAAAATTTGTGCAGGACATTAGTTTCGTGGCACTAGTGATAATAGAAATGATTTGAGAATTACATCTAGGTTGGAAACTTGTGCCGCGACCCGTCCAGGCTACATCACCTAAGTACCGGCATGGCCTTTTTTTCCTCCGTAACTAAGTCAAATATTGAGATGTAACGCTAGAATTTGGCCAGGACATTAGTTTGGTGGTGCAATTGATTATGACAACAATTTCAGTATTACATCTAGATAGGAATTCATGTCACGACCTGTACAAGTATCGGGGGCGCCTTTTTCCCTCTGTAACGAAGTCAAATATTCAGATGTAATGCCAAAATTTGTGCAGGATGTTAGTTTCGTGGCACTAGTGATAATAGAAATGATTTGACAATTACATCTAGGCTGGAAACTCGTGCCGTGACCCGTCCAGAACACATCGCCTAAGTACCGTCATGGCCTTTTTTGTCTGTAACTAAGTCACATATTGAGATGTAACGCTGGAATTTGGCCAGGCCATTAGTTTTGTGGCGCAATTGATTATGACAATAATTTCAGAATTACATCTAGATAGGAAAATCACGTAACGACATTTCCAAGTACCCGGAGCGCCTCTTTTCCTCTGTAACTAAGTCAGATATTGAGATGTAATGCTGGAATTTGGGCGCGGCATTAGTTTCCTTGCACTAGTGATAACAAAAATGATTTGAGACTTACATGTAGGTGGGAAACTCGTGTCGTGACCGGTCCATGCTCCATTGCCCAAGTATTCAAAGCACCGTTTTTCCTCTGTAAATAAGTCCAATATCGAGATGCAATGCTGAAATTTGGGCAGGACATGAGTTTTGTGGCACTACTGATAACTAGAGGATCGCTCGCAAAAAAAAAAGATAATGTTTTTGCATAGCAAAAACAAAGCGTCCCAAAAAGGATATAAAGGTGAGTGCTAAAGTATTAAGAAAATGCTTCGTTTCTAGCCTTATACTGTTGTGGCAACCAAAGTCAGCGCAGTCTGCTCTATCTAGCACGGTTTTCAAGATATAAGCATTTTTGTGTTTTGCAAAAAATAAAAAAATTAAAAATGTCTGCTATATTTGGCGAGACAAAAATATTTTGAAAATTGGCATGGCTACTCTGCAGAGATACCCAGCAGGTCCAAAATTTTGTTGAGTTCACTCCATATAGCACGGTTTTCGAGATATAAGCATTTTTGTGTTTTGCAAAAACTTTGAAAATTCAAAATGGACACCAATTTTGGGGAGACAAAAATTTTTGTCAAGACCACTGCCGTGGTGTGTATCTCCCGCCGAGCATTAAAGCAGAAGAAATAGCTTTTCCGAGATATTCACAATTTTTCATTTTCGTGTGTGAAAGGTCTTCCAAAAGTAGGTGAATGAGTTATTTGAGAAAAATTGGCTATCTGCAATACTATTAAGAGATAATTCACATTTACTCATTTTGAGTAGGTGAATAATTATCTATGGGTGTGAAACTTCACCAAGTGAAAGCTCTCCCAAAAGTAGGTGAATGAGTTATTTGAGAAAAATTGGCTATCTGCAATACTTTTAGAGATAATTCGCATTTACTCATTTTCAGTAGGTGAATAATTAGCTATGGGTCTGAAACTTCACCATGTGAAAGCTCTCCCACAAGTAGATGAATGAGTATTTGATAAAAATTGGGTATCCGCAATACTTTTACAGATAATTAGCATTTACTCATTTTGAGTAGGTGAATAAATAGCTATGGGTCTGAAACTTCACAGAGTGAAAGCTCTCCCAAAAGTAGGTGAATGAGTTATTTGAGAAAAATTGGCTATCTGCAATACTTTTAGAGATAATTCACATTTACTTATTTTGAGTAGGTGAATAATTAGCTATGGGTCTGAAACTTCACCAAGTGAAAGCTCTGCCAAAAGTAGGTGAATGAGTTATTTGAGAAAAATTGGCTATCTGCAATACTTTTAGAGATAATTCGCATTTACTCATTTTGAGTAGGTGAGTAATTTGCTATGGGTCTGAAACTTCACCAAGTGAAAGCTCTCCTAAAAGTAGGTGAATGAGTTATTTGAGAAAAATTGGCTATCTGCAATACTTTTAGAGATAATTCGCATTTACTCATTTTGAGTAGACGAGTAATTAGCTATGGGTCTGAAACTTCACCAAGTGAAAGCTCTCCCAAAAGTAGGTGAATGATTAATTTGAGAAAAATTGGCTATCTGCAATACTTTTAGAGATAATTCGCATTCACTCATTTTGAGTAGGTGAGTAATTAGCTATGGGTCTGAAACTTCACCAAGTGAAAGCTCTCCCAAAAGTAGGTGAATGAGTTATTTGAGAAAAATTGGCTATCTGCAATACTTTACAGATAATTCGCATTTACTCATTTTGAGTAGGTGAGTAATTAGCTATGGGTCTGAAACTTCACCAAGTGAAAGCTCTCCCAAAAGTAGGTGAATGATTAATTTGAAAAAAACTGGCTATCTGCAATACTTTTAGAGATAATTCGCATTTACTCATTTTGAGTAGGTGAGTAATTAGCTATGGGTCTGAAACTTCACCAAGTGAAAGCTCTCCCAAAAGTAGGTGAATGAGTTATTTGAGAAAAATTGGCTATCTGCAATACTTTTACAGATAATTCGCATTTACTCATTTTGAGTAGGTGAGTAATTAGCTATGGGCCTGAAACTTCACCAAGTGAAAGCTCTCCCAAAAGTAGGTGAATGAGTTATTTGAGAAAAATTGGCTATCTGCAATACTTTTAGAGATAATTCACATTTACTCATTTTCAGTAGGTGAGTAATTAGCTATGGGTCTGAAACTTCACCAAGTGAAAGCTCTGCCAAAAGTAGGTGAATGAGTTATTTGAGAAAAATTGGCTATCTGCAATACTTTTAGAGATAATTCGCATTTACTCATTTTGAGTAGGTGAGTAATTAGCTATGGGTCTGAAACTTCACAGAGTGAAAGCTCTCCCAAAAGTAGGTGAATGAGTTATTTGAGAAAAATTGGCTATCTGCAATACTTTTAGAGATAATTCACATTTACTCATTTTTAGTAGGTGAGTAATTAGCTATGGGTCTGAAACTTCACCAAGTGAAAGCTCTCCCAAAAGTAGGTGAATGAGTTATTTGAGAAAAATTGGCTATCTGCAATACTTTTAGAGATAAATCGCATTTACTCATTTTGAGTAGGTGAGTAATTAGCTATGGGTCTGAAACTTCACCAAGTGAAAGCTCTCCCAAAAGTAGGTGAATGAGTTATTTGAGAAAAATTGGCTATCTGCAATACTTTTAGAGATAATTCACATTTACTCATTTTCAGTAGGTGAGTAATTAGCTATGGGTCTGAAACTTCACCAAGTGAAAGCTCTGCCAAAAGTAGGTGAATGAGTTATTTGAGAAAAATTGGCTATCTGCAATACTTTTAGAGATAATTCGCATTTACTCATTTTGAGTAGGTGAGTAATTAGCTATGGGTCTGAAACTTCACAGAGTGAAAGCTCTCCCAAAAGTAGGTGAATGAGTTATTTGAGAAAAATTGGCTATCTGCAATACTTTTAGAGATAATTCGCATTTACTCATTTTGAGTAGGTGAATAATTAGCTATGGGTCTGAAACTTCACCAAGTGAAAGCTCTCCCAAAAGTAGGTGAATGATTAATTTGACAAAAATTGGCTATCTGCAATACTTTTAGAGATAATTCGCATTTACTCATTTTGAGTAGGTGAGTAATTAGCTATGGGTCTGAAACTTCACCAAGTGAAAGCTCTCCCAAAAGTAGGTGAATGAGTTATTTGAGAAAAATTGGCTATCTGCAATACTTTTAGAGATAATTCGCATTTACTCATTTTGAGTAGGTGAGTAATTAGCTATGGGTCTGAAACTTCACCAAGTGAAAGCTCTCCCAAAAGTAGGTGAATGAGTTATTTGAGAAAAATTGGCTATCTGCAATACTTTTAGAGATAATTCGCATTTACTCATTTTGAGTAGGTGAGTAATTAGCTATGGGTCTGAAACTTCACCATGTGAAAGCTCTCCCATAAGTAGATGAATGAGTTATTTGATAAAAATTGGGTATCCGCAATACTTTTACAGATAATTAGCATTTACTCATTTTGAGTAGGTAAATAATTAGCTATGGGTCTGAAACTTCACCATGTCAAAGCTCTCCCAAAAGTAGGTGAATGAGTTATTTGAGAAAAATTGGCTATCTGCAATACTTTTAGAGATAATTCGCATTTACTCATTTTGAGTAGGTGAGTAATTGGCTATGGATCTGAAACTTCACCATGTGAAAGCTCTTCCAAAAGTAGGTGAATGAGTTATTTGAGAAAAATTGGCCATCTGCAATACTTTTAGAGGTAATTCGCATTTACTCTTTTTGAGTAGGTGAGCAATTAGCTATGGGTCTGAAACTTCACCAAGTGAAAGCTCTTTGGGATAGCTGCTCTGCAGAGATACCCTGAAGATAAAAAATTTCGTCGAAATCGCTCTATGTAGCACGGTTTTCGAAATATTAGCATTTTTGTGTTTTGCAATTTTTGCGCAAAAATTCGAAAATTCAAAATGGCCGCCATTTTTGGCAAGACAAATTTTTTTTGAAAATTGGCATGGCTACTCTGCAGAGATACCCAGTGGGTCAAAAATTTCGTCGAAATCGCTCTATCTAGCACGGTTTTCGAGATATAAGCATTTTTGTGTTTTGCAATTTTGCGAAAAATTCGAAAATTCAAAATGGCCGCCATTTTTTGCGAGAAATTTTTTGTTTGAAAATTGGCATGGCTACTCTGCAGAGATACCCTACGGGTCAAAAATTTCCTCGAAATCGCTCTATCTAGCAGGGTTTTTGAGATATAAGCATTTTTATGTTTTGCAATTTTTGCGAAAAATTCGAAAATTCAAAATGGCCGCCATTTTTGGCGAGACAAAATTTTTTTGAAAATTGGCATGGCTACTCTGCAGAGATACCCTGTGGGTCAAAAATTTCGTCGAAATCGCTCTATCTAGCAGGGTTTTTGAGATATAAGCATTTTTATGTTTTGCAATTTTTGCGAAAATTTCGAAAATTCAAAATGGCGGCCATTTTTGGCGAGACAAAAATTTTTTGAAAATTGGGAAAAGTACTCTGCAGAGATATTCTGCGGGTCAAAAATTTTGTCGAAATTGCTCTATCTAGCACGGTTTTTGAGATATAAGCATTTTTGTGTTTTGCAATTTTTGCGAAAATTTCGAAAATTCAAAATGGCCGCCATTTTGGGCGAGACAAAAATTTTTTGAAAATTGGGAAAACTACTCCGCAGAGATACCCTGTGGGTCAAAAATTTCGTCGAAATCGCTCTATCTAGCACGGTTTTCGAGATATAAGCATTTTTGTGTTTATCTTATTTGGAAAATTCGTAATGATTAATTAATCATTAATTACTCGGCCATTTCTTGACCAATCAATGCCAAAATCTAATGATTTCCAGATTTTAATAGAATGAATGTATTTGCCAAGTTTCAGGTGAATTGATAAAATTCCTTTCAAGTTATCATCCGGACAAGCTTCCCCATCGAAAAAAGACATTTTTGGTCATGTGACCTCTCTGATTGGTTGAAATGTCACTGCAGCATATTCAAAAAAATTCCCCAAGGCTACTGCCTAAACCTGCCAAATTTGAAAAGAATCTGCCTAACGGTTACAGAGTTATAAGGAAAACAAAATGCGGAGCCGGCGGAGCCGGCGGAGCCGCCGGAGCCGGCGGAGCCAGAAGCTCTCCCATACACAAACAAGCGTCCCTTGCGGGACGCTTAATAAGAATGATTTGAGACTTACATCTAGGTGGGAAGCTCAGGCTGCGACCTGTCCAGGCTAAATCGCACAAGTACCGGAATAGTCTTTTTTCCTCTGTAACTAAGCCAAATATTGAGATGTAACGTTGGAATTTGGCCAGGACATTAGTTTTGTGGCACAATTGGTTTTGGCAATGATTTCAGAATTACATCTACATGGGAATTCATGTCACGACCTGTACAAGTATCCGGAGCGCCTTTTTTCCTCTGTAACGAAGTCAAATATTCAGATGTAATGCTAAAATTTGTGCAGGACATTAGTTTCGTGGCACTAGTGATAATAGAAATGATTTGAGAATTACATCTAGGTTGGAAACTTGTGCCGCGACCCGTCCAGGCTACATCACCTAAGTACCGGCATGGCCTTTTTTTCCTCCGTAACTAAGTCAAATATTGAGATGTAACGCTAGAATTTGGCCAGGACATTAGTTTGGTGGTGCAATTGATTATGACAACAATTTCAGTATTACATCTAGATAGGAATTCATGTCACGACCTGTACAAGTATCGGGGGCGCCTTTTTCCCTCTGTAACGAAGTCAAATATTCAGATGTAATGCCAAAATTTGTGCAGGACGTTAGTTTCGTGGCACTAGTGATAATAGAAATGATTTGACAATTACATCTAGGCTGGAAACTCGTGCCGTGACCCGTCCAGAACACATCGCCTAAGTACCGTCATGGCCTTTTTTTGTCTGTAACTAAGTCACATATTGAGATGTAACGCTGGAATCTGGCCAGGCCATTAGTTTTGTGGCGCAATTGATTATGACAATAATTTCAGAATTACATCTAGATAGGAAAATCACGTAACGACATTTCCAAGTACCCGGAGCGCCTCTTTTCCTCTGTAACTAAGTCAGATATTGAGATGTAATGCTGGAATTTGGGCGCGGCATTAGTTTCCTTGCACTAGTGATAACAAAAATGATTTGAGACTTACATGTAGGTGGGAAACTCGTGTCGTGACCGGTCCATGCTCCATTGCCCAAGTATTCAAAGCACCGTTTTTCCTCTGTAAATAAGTCCAATATCGAGATGCAATGCTGAAATTTGGGCAGGACATGAGTTTTGTGGCACTACTGATAATAAGAATGATTTGAGACTTACATCTAGGTGGGAAGCTCAGGCTGCGACCTGTCCAGGCTAAATCGCACAAGTACCGGAATAGTCTTTTTTCCTCTGTAACTAAGCCAAATATTGAGATGTAACGTTGGAATTTGGCCAGGACATTAGTTTTGTGGCACAATTGGTTTTGGCAATGATTTCAGAATTACATCTACATGGGAATTCATGTCACGACCTGTACAAGTATCCGGAGCGCCTTTTTTCCTCTGTAACGAAGTCAAATATTCAGATGTAATGCTAAAATTTGTGCAGGACATTAGTTTCGTGGCACTAGTGATAATAGAAATGATTTGAGAATTACATCTAGGTTGGAAACTTGTGCCGCGACCCGTCCAGGCTACATCACCTAAGTACCGGCATGGCCTTTTTTTCCTCCGTAACTAAGTCAAATATTGAGATGTAACGCTAGAATTTGGCCAGGACATTAGTTTGGTGGTGCAATTGATTATGACAACAATTTCAGTATTACATCTAGATAGGAATTCATGTCACGACCTGTACAAGTATCGGGGGCGCCTTTTTCCCTCTGTAACGAAGTCAAATATTCAGATGTAATGCCAAAATTTGTGCAGGACGTTAGTTTCGTGGCACTAGTGATAATAGAAATGATTTGACAATTACATCTAGGCTGGAAACTCGTGCCGTGACCCGTCCAGAACACATCGCCTAAGTACCGTCATGGCCTTTTTTTGTCTGTAACTAAGTCACATATTGAGATGTAACGCTGGAATTTGGCCAGGACATTAGTTTTGTGGCGCAATTGATTATGACAATAATTTCAGAATTACATCTAGATAGGAAAATCATGTAACAACATTTCCAAGTACCCGGAGCGCCTCTTTTCCTCTGTAACTAAGTCAGATATTGAGATGTAATGCTGGAATTTGGGCGCGGCATTAGTTTCCTTGCACTAGTGATAACAAAAATGATTTGAGACTTACATGTAGGTGGGAAACTCGTGTCGTGACCGGTCCATGCTCCATTGCCCAAGTATTCAAAGCACCGTTTTTCCTCTGTAAATAAGTCCAATATCGAGATGCAATGCTGAAATTTGGGCAGGACATGAGTTTTGTGGCACTACTGATAATAAGAATGATTTGAGACTTACATCTAGGTGGGAAGCTCAGGCTGCGACCTGTCCAGGCTAAATCGCACAAGTACCGGAATAGTCTTTTTTCCTCTGTAACTAAGCCAAATATTGAGATGTAACGTTGGAATTTGGCCAGGACATTAGTTTTGTGGCACAATTGGTTTTGGCAATGATTTCAGAATTACATCTACATGGGAATTCATGTCACGACCTGTACAAGTATCCGGAGCGCCTTTTTTCCTCTGTAACGAAGTCAAATATTCAGATGTAATGCTAAAATTTGTGCAGGACATTAGTTTCGTGGCACTAGTGATAACAGAAATGATTTGAGAATTACATCTAGGTTGGAAACTTGTGCCGCGACCCGTCCAGGCTACATCACCTAAGTACCGGCATGGCCTTTTTTTCCTCCGTAACTAAGTCAAATATTGAGATGTAACGCTAGAATTTGGCCAGGACATTAGTTTGGTGGTGCAATTGATTATGACAACAATTTCAGTATTACATCTAGATAGGAATTCATGTCACGACCTGTACAAGTATCGGGGGTGCCTTTTTCCCTCTGTAACGAAGTCAAATATTCAGATGTAATGCCAAAATTTGTGCAGGACGTTAGTTTCGTGGCACTAGTGATAATAGAAATGATTTGACAATTACATCTAGGCTGGAAACTCGTGCCGTGACCCGTCCAGAACACATCGCCTAAGTACCGTCATGGCCTTTTTTTGTCTGTAACTAAGTCACATATTGAGATGTAACGCTGGAATTTGGCCAGGCCATTAGTTTTGTGGCGCAATTGATTATGACAATAATTTCAGAATTACATCTAGATAGGAAAATCACGTAACGACATTTCCAAGTACCCGGAGCGCCTCTTTTCCTCTGTAACTAAGTCAGATATTGAGATGTAATGCTGGAATTTGGGCGCGGCATTAGTTTCCTTGCACTAGTGATAACAAAAATGATTTGAGACTTACATGTAGGTGGGAAACTCGTGTCGTGACCGGTCCATGCTCCATTGCCCAAGTATTCAAAGCACCGTTTTTCCTCTGTAAATAAGTCCAATATCGAGATGCAATGCTGAAATTTGGGCAGGACATGAGTTTTGTGGCACTACTGATAATAAGAATGATTTGAGACTTACATCTAGGTGGGAAGCTCAGGCTGCGACCTGTCCAGGCTAAATCGCACAAGTACCGGAATAGTCTTTTTTCCTCTGTAACTAAGCCAAATATTGAGATGTAACGTTGGAATTTGGCCAGGACATTAGTTTTGTGGCACAATTGGTTTTGGCAATGATTTCAGAATTACATCTACATGGGAATTCATGTCACGACCTGTACAAGTATCCGGAGCGCCTTTTTTCCTCTGTAACGAAGTCAAATATTCAGATGTAATGCTAAAATTTGTGCAGGACATTAGTTTCGTGGCACTAGTGATAATAGAAATGATTTGAGAATTACATCTAGGTTGGAAACTTGTGCCGCGACCCGTCCAGGCTACATCACCTAAGTACCGGCATGGCCTTTTTTTCCTCCGTAACTAAGTCAAATATTGAGATGTAACGCTAGAATTTGGCCAGGACATTAGTTTGGTGGTGCAATTGATTATGACAACAATTTCAGTATTACATCTAGATAGGAATTCATGTCACGACCTGTACAAGTATCGGGGGCGCCTTTTTCCCTCTGTAACGAAGTCAAATATTCAGATGTAATGCCAAAATTTGTGCAGGACGTTAGTTTCGTGGCACTAGTGATAATAGAAATGATTTGACAATTACATCTAGGCTGGAAACTCGTGCCGTGACCCGTCCAGAACACATCGCCTAAGTACCGTCATGGCCTTTTTTTGTCTGTAACTAAGTCACATATTGAGATGTAACGCTGGAATTTGGCCAGGACATTAGTTTTGTTGCGCAATTGATTATGACAATAATTTCAGAATTACATCTAGATAGGAAAATCATGTAACAACATTTCCAAGTACCCGGAGCGCCTCTTTTCCTCTGTAACTAAGTCAGATATTGAGATGTAATGCTGGAATTTGGGCGCGGCATTAGTTTCCTTGCACTAGTGATAACAAAAATGATTTGAGACTTACATGTAGGTGGGAAACTCGTGTCGTGACCGGTCCATGCTCCATTGCCCAAGTATTCAAAGCACCGTTTTTCCTCTGTAAATAAGTCCAATATCGAGATGCAATGCTGAAATTTGGGCAGGACATGAGTTTTGTGGCACTACTGATAATAAGAATGATTTGAGACTTACATCTAGGTGGGAAGCTCAGGCTGCGACCTGTCCAGGCTAAATCGCACAAGTACCGGAATAGTCTTTTTTCCTCTGTAACTAAGCCAAATATTGAGATGTAACGTTGGAATTTGGCCAGGACATTAGTTTTGTGGCACAATTGGTTTTGGCAATGATTTCAGAATTACATCTACATGGGAATTCATGTCACGACCTGTACAAGTATCCGGAGCGCCTTTTTTCCTCTGTAACGAAGTCAAATATTCAGATGTAATGCTAAAATTTGTGCAGGACATTAGTTTCGTGGCACTAGTGATAATAGAAATGATTTGAGAATTACATCTAGGTTGGAAACTTGTGCCGCGACCCGTCCAGGCTACATCACCTAAGTACCGGCATGGCCTTTTTTTCCTCCGTAACTAAGTCAAATATTGAGATGTAACGCTAGAATTTGGCCAGGACATTAGTTTGGTGGTGCAATTGATTATGACAACAATTTCAGTATTACATCTAGATAGGAATTCATGTCACGACCTGTACAAGTATCGGGGGTGCCTTTTTCCCTCTGTAACGAAGTCAAATATTCAGATGTAATGCCAAAATTTGTGCAGGACGTTAGTTTCGTGGCACTAGTGATAATAGAAATGATTTGACAATTACATCTAGGCTGGAAACTCGTGCCGTGACCCGTCCAGAACACATCGCCTAAGTACCGTCATGGCCTTTTTTTGTCTGTAACTAAGTCACATATTGAGATGTAACGCTGGAATCTGGCCAGGCCATTAGTTTTGTGGCGCAATTGATTATGACAATAATTTCAGAATTACATCTAGATAGGAAAATCACGTAACGACATTTCCAAGTACCCGGAGCGCCTCTTTTCCTCTGTAACTAAGTCAGATATTGAGATGTAATGCTGGAATTTGGGCGCGGCATTAGTTTCCTTGCACTAGTGATAACAAAAATGATTTGAGACTTACATGTAGGTGGGAAACTCGTGTCGTGACCGGTCCATGCTCCATTGCCCAAGTATTCAAAGCACCGTTTTTCCTCTGTAAATAAGTCCAATATCGAGATGCAATGCTGAAATTTGGGCAGGACATGAGTTTTGTGGCACTACTGATAATAAGAATGATTTGAGACTTACATCTAGGTGGGAAGCTCAGGCTGCGACCTGTCCAGGCTAAATCGCACAAGTACCGGAATAGTCTTTTTTCCTCTGTAACTAAGCCAAATATTGAGATGTAACGTTGGAATTTGGCCAGGACATTAGTTTTGTGGCACAATTGGTTTTGGCAATGATTTCAGAATTACATCTACATGGGAATTCATGTCACGACCTGTACAAGTATCCGGAGCGCCTTTTTTCCTCTGTAACGAAGTCAAATATTCAGATGTAATGCTAAAATTTGTGCAGGACATTAGTTTCGTGGCACTAGTGATAATAGAAATGATTTGAGAATTACATCTAGGTTGGAAACTTGTGCCGCGACCCATCCAGGCTACATCACCTAAGTACCGGCATGGCCTTTTTTTCCTCCGTAACTAAGTCAAATATTGAGATGTAACGCTAGAATTTGGCCAGGACATTAGTTTGGTGGTGCAATTGATTATGACAACAATTTCAGTATTACATCTAGATAGGAATTCATGTCACGACCTGTACAAGTATCGGGGGCGCCTTTTTCCCTCTGTAACGAAGTCAAATATTCAGATGTAATGCCAAAATTTGTGCAGGACGTTAGTTTCGTGGCACTAGTGATAATAGAAATGATTTGACAATTACATCTAGGCTGGAAACTCGTGCCGTGACCCGTCCAGAACACATCGCCTAAGTACCGTCATGGCCTTTTTTTGTCTGTAACTAAGTCACATATTGAGATGTAACGCTGGAATTTGGCCAGGACATTAGTTTTGTGGCGCAATTGATTATGACAATAATTTCAGAATTACATCTAGATAGGAAAATCATGTAACAACATTTCCAAGTACCCGGAGCGCCTCTTTTCCTCTGTAACTAAGTCAGATATTGAGATGTAATGCTGGAATTTGGGCGCGGCATTAGTTTCCTTGCACTAGTGATAACAAAAATGATTTGAGACTTACATGTAGGTGGGAAACTCGTGTCGTGACCGGTCCATGCTCCATTGCCCAAGTATTCAAAGCACCGTTTTTCCTCTGTAAATAAGTCCAATATCGAGATGCAATGCTGAAATTTGGGCAGGACATGAGTTTTGTGGCACTACTGATAATAAGAATGATTTGAGACTTACATCTAGGTGGGAAGCTCAGGCTGCGACCTGTCCAGGCTAAATCGCACAAGTACCGGAATAGTCTTTTTTCCTCTGTAACTAAGCCAAATATTGAGATGTAACGTTGGAATTTGGCCAGGACATTAGTTTTGTGGCACAATTGGTTTTGGCAATGATTTCAGAATTACATCTACATGGGAATTCATGTCACGACCTGTACAAGTATCCGGAGCGCCTTTTTTCCTCTGTAACGAAGTCAAATATTCAGATGTAATGCTAAAATTTGTGCAGGACATTAGTTTCGTGGCACTAGTGATAACAGAAATGATTTGAGAATTACATCTAGGTTGGAAACTTGTGCCGCGACCCGTCCAGGCTACATCACCTAAGTACCGGCATGGCCTTTTTTTCCTCCGTAACTAAGTCAAATATTGAGATGTAACGCTAGAATTTGGCCAGGACATTAGTTTGGTGGTGCAATTGATTATGACAACAATTTCAGTATTACATCTAGATAGGAATTCATGTCACGACCTGTACAAGTATCGGGGGTGCCTTTTTCCCTCTGTAACGAAGTCAAATATTCAGATGTAATGCCAAAATTTGTGCAGGACGTTAGTTTCGTGGCACTAGTGATAATAGAAATGATTTGACAATTACATCTAGGCTGGAAACTCGTGCCGTGACCCGTCCAGAACACATCGCCTAAGTACCGTCATGGCCTTTTTTTGTCTGTAACTAAGTCACATATTGAGATGTAACGCTGGAATTTGGCCAGGCCATTAGTTTTGTGGCGCAATTGATTATGACAATAATTTCAGAATTACATCTAGATAGGAAAATCACGTAACGACATTTCCAAGTACCCGGAGCGCCTCTTTTCCTCTGTAACTAAGTCAGATATTGAGATGTAATGCTGGAATTTGGGCGCGGCATTAGTTTCCTTGCACTAGTGATAACAAAAATGATTTGAGACTTACATGTAGGTGGGAAACTCGTGTCGTGACCGGTCCATGCTCCATTGCCCAAGTATTCAAAGCACCGTTTTTCCTCTGTAAATAAGTCCAATATCGAGATGCAATGCTGAAATTTGGGCAGGACATGAGTTTTGTGGCACTACTGATAATAAGAATGATTTGAGACTTACATCTAGGTGGGAAGCTCAGGCTGCGACCTGTCCAGGCTAAATCGCACAAGTACCGGAATAGTCTTTTTTCCTCTGTAACTAAGCCAAATATTGAGATGTAACGTTGGAATTTGGCCAGGACATTAGTTTTGTGGCACAATTGGTTTTGGCAATGATTTCAGAATTACATCTACATGGGAATTCATGTCACGACCTGTACAAGTATCCGGAGCGCCTTTTTTCCTCTGTAACGAAGTCAAATATTCAGATGTAATGCTAAAATTTGTGCAGGACATTAGTTTCGTGGCACTAGTGATAATAGAAATGATTTGAGAATTACATCTAGGTTGGAAACTTGTGCCGCGACCCGTCCAGGCTACATCACCTAAGTACCGGCATGGCCTTTTTTTCCTCCGTAACTAAGTCAAATATTGAGATGTAACGCTAGAATTTGGCCAGGACATTAGTTTGGTGGTGCAATTGATTATGACAACAATTTCAGTATTACATCTAGATAGGAATTCATGTCACGACCTGTACAAGTATCGGGGGCGCCTTTTTCCCTCTGTAACGAAGTCAAATATTCAGATGTAATGCCAAAATTTGTGCAGGACGTTAGTTTCGTGGCACTAGTGATAATAGAAATGATTTGACAATTACATCTAGGCTGGAAACTCGTGCCGTGACCCGTCCAGAACACATCGCCTAAGTACCGTCATGGCCTTTTTTTGTCTGTAACTAAGTCACATATTGAGATGTAACGCTGGAATCTGGCCAGGCCATTAGTTTTGTGGCGCAATTGATTATGACAATAATTTCAGAATTACATCTAGATAGGAAAATCACGTAACGACATTTCCAAGTACCCGGAGCGCCTCTTTTCCTCTGTAACTAAGTCAGATATTGAGATGTAATGCTGGAATTTGGGCGCGGCATTAGTTTCCTTGCACTAGTGATAACAAAAATGATTTGAGACTTACATGTAGGTGGGAAACTCGTGTCGTGACCGGTCCATGCTCCATTGCCCAAGTATTCAAAGCACCGTTTTTCCTCTGTAAATAAGTCCAATATCGAGATGCAATGCTGAAATTTGGGCAGGACATGAGTTTTGTGGCACTACTGATAATAAGAATGATTTGAGACTTACATCTAGGTGGGAAGCTCAGGCTGCGACCTGTCCAGGCTAAATCGCACAAGTACCGGAATAGTCTTTTTTCCTCTGTAACTAAGCCAAATATTGAGATGTAACGTTGGAATTTGGCCAGGACATTAGTTTTGTGGCACAATTGGTTTTGGCAATGATTTCAGAATTACATCTACATGGGAATTCATGTCACGACCTGTACAAGTATCCGGAGCGCCTTTTTTCCTCTGTAACGAAGTCAAATATTCAGATGTAATGCTAAAATTTGTGCAGGACATTAGTTTCGTGGCACTAGTGATAATAGAAATGATTTGAGAATTACATCTAGGTTGGAAACTTGTGCCGCGACCCGTCCAGGCTACATCACCTAAGTACCGGCATGGCCTTTTTTTCCTCCGTAACTAAGTCAAATATTGAGATGTAACGCTAGAATTTGGCCAGGACATTAGTTTGGTGGTGCAATTGATTATGACAACAATTTCAGTATTACATCTAGATAGGAATTCATGTCACGACCTGTACAAGTATCGGGGGTGCCTTTTTCCCTCTGTAACGAAGTCAAATATTCAGATGTAATGCCAAAATTTGTGCAGGACGTTAGTTTCGTGGCACTAGTGATAATAGAAATGATTTGACAATTACATCTAGGCTGGAAACTCGTGCCGTGACCCGTCCAGAACACATCGCCTAAGTACCGTCATGGCCTTTTTTTGTCTGTAACTAAGTCACATATTGAGATGTAACGCTGGAATCTGGCCAGGCCATTAGTTTTGTGGCGCAATTGATTATGACAATAATTTCAGAATTACATCTAGATAGGAAAATCACGTAACGACATTTCCAAGTACCCGGAGCGCCTCTTTTCCTCTGTAACTAAGTCAGATATTGAGATGTAATGCTGGAATTTGGGCGCGGCATTAGTTTCCTTGCACTAGTGATAACAAAAATGATTTGAGACTTACATGTAGGTGGGAAACTCGTGTCGTGACCGGTCCATGCTCCATTGCCCAAGTATTCAAAGCACCGTTTTTCCTCTGTAAATAAGTCCAATATCGAGATGCAATGCTGAAATTTGGGCAGGACATGAGTTTTGTGGCACTACTGATAATAAGAATGATTTGAGACTTACATCTAGGTGGGAAGCTCAGGCTGCGACCTGTCCAGGCTAAATCGCACAAGTACCGGAATAGTCTTTTTTCCTCTGTAACTAAGCCAAATATTGAGATGTAACGTTGGAATTTGGCCAGGACATTAGTTTTGTGGCACAATTGGTTTTGGCAATGATTTCAGAATTACATCTACATGGGAATTCATGTCACGACCTGTACAAGTATCCGGAGCGCCTTTTTTCCTCTGTAACGAAGTCAAATATTCAGATGTAATGCTAAAATTTGTGCAGGACATTAGTTTCGTGGCACTAGTGATAATAGAAATGATTTGAGAATTACATCTAGGTTGGAAACTTGTGCCGCGACCCATCCAGGCTACATCACCTAAGTACCGGCATGGCCTTTTTTTCCTCCGTAACTAAGTCAAATATTGAGATGTAACGCTAGAATTTGGCCAGGACATTAGTTTGGTGGTGCAATTGATTATGACAACAATTTCAGTATTACATCTAGATAGGAATTCATGTCACGACCTGTACAAGTATCGGGGGCGCCTTTTTCCCTCTGTAACGAAGTCAAATATTCAGATGTAATGCCAAAATTTGTGCAGGACGTTAGTTTCGTGGCACTAGTGATAATAGAAATGATTTGACAATTACATCTAGGCTGGAAACTCGTGCCGTGACCCGTCCAGAACACATCGCCTAAGTACCGTCATGGCCTTTTTTTGTCTGTAACTAAGTCACATATTGAGATGTAACGCTGGAATTTGGCCAGGACATTAGTTTTGTGGCGCAATTGATTATGACAATAATTTCAGAATTACATCTAGATAGGAAAATCATGTAACAACATTTCCAAGTACCCGGAGCGCCTCTTTTCCTCTGTAACTAAGTCAGATATTGAGATGTAATGCTGGAATTTGGGCGCGGCATTAGTTTCCTTGCACTAGTGATAACAAAAATGATTTGAGACTTACATGTAGGTGGGAAACTCGTGTCGTGACCGGTCCATGCTCCATTGCCCAAGTATTCAAAGCACCGTTTTTCCTCTGTAAATAAGTCCAATATCGAGATGCAATGCTGAAATTTGGGCAGGACATGAGTTTTGTGGCACTACTGATAATAAGAATGATTTGAGACTTACATCTAGGTGGGAAGCTCAGGCTGCGACCTGTCCAGGCTAAATCGCACAAGTACCGGAATAGTCTTTTTTCCTCTGTAACTAAGCCAAATATTGAGATGTAACGTTGGAATTTGGCCAGGACATTAGTTTTGTGGCACAATTGGTTTTGGCAATGATTTCAGAATTACATCTACATGGGAATTCATGTCACGACCTGTACAAGTATCCGGAGCGCCTTTTTTCCTCTGTAACGAAGTCAAATATTCAGATGTAATGCTAAAATTTGTGCAGGACATTAGTTTCGTGGCACTAGTGATAACAGAAATGATTTGAGAATTACATCTAGGTTGGAAACTTGTGCCGCGACCCGTCCAGGCTACATCACCTAAGTACCGGCATGGCCTTTTTTTCCTCCGTAACTAAGTCAAATATTGAGATGTAACGCTAGAATTTGGCCAGGACATTAGTTTGGTGGTGCAATTGATTATGACAACAATTTCAGTATTACATCTAGATAGGAATTCATGTCACGACCTGTACAAGTATCGGGGGTGCCTTTTTCCCTCTGTAACGAAGTCAAATATTCAGATGTAATGCCAAAATTTGTGCAGGACGTTAGTTTCGTGGCACTAGTGATAATAGAAATGATTTGACAATTACATCTAGGCTGGAAACTCGTGCCGTGACCCGTCCAGAACACATCGCCTAAGTACCGTCATGGCCTTTTTTTGTCTGTAACTAAGTCACATATTGAGATGTAACGCTGGAATTTGGCCAGGCCATTAGTTTTGTGGCGCAATTGATTATGACAATAATTTCAGAATTACATCTAGATAGGAAAATCACGTAACGACATTTCCAAGTACCCGGAGCGCCTCTTTTCCTCTGTAACTAAGTCAGATATTGAGATGTAATGCTGGAATTTGGGCGCGGCATTAGTTTCCTTGCACTAGTGATAACAAAAATGATTTGAGACTTACATGTAGGTGGGAAACTCGTGTCGTGACCGGTCCATGCTCCATTGCCCAAGTATTCAAAGCACCGTTTTTCCTCTGTAAATAAGTCCAATATCGAGATGCAATGCTGAAATTTGGGCAGGACATGAGTTTTGTGGCACTACTGATAATAAGAATGATTTGAGACTTACATCTAGGTGGGAAGCTCAGGCTGCGACCTGTCCAGGCTAAATCGCACAAGTACCGGAATAGTCTTTTTTCCTCTGTAACTAAGCCAAATATTGAGATGTAACGTTGGAATTTGGCCAGGACATTAGTTTTGTGGCACAATTGGTTTTGGCAATGATTTCAGAATTACATCTACATGGGAATTCATGTCACGACCTGTACAAGTATCCGGAGCGCCTTTTTTCCTCTGTAACGAAGTCAAATATTCAGATGTAATGCTAAAATTTGTGCAGGACATTAGTTTCGTGGCACTAGTGATAATAGAAATGATTTGAGAATTACATCTAGGTTGGAAACTTGTGCCGCGACCCGTCCAGGCTACATCACCTAAGTACCGGCATGGCCTTTTTTTCCTCCGTAACTAAGTCAAATATTGAGATGTAACGCTAGAATTTGGCCAGGACATTAGTTTGGTGGTGCAATTGATTATGACAACAATTTCAGTATTACATCTAGATAGGAATTCATGTCACGACCTGTACAAGTATCGGGGGCGCCTTTTTCCCTCTGTAACGAAGTCAAATATTCAGATGTAATGCCAAAATTTGTGCAGGACGTTAGTTTCGTGGCACTAGTGATAATAGAAATGATTTGACAATTACATCTAGGCTGGAAACTCGTGCCGTGACCCGTCCAGAACACATCGCCTAAGTACCGTCATGGCCTTTTTTTGTCTGTAACTAAGTCACATATTGAGATGTAACGCTGGAATCTGGCCAGGCCATTAGTTTTGTGGCGCAATTGATTATGACAATAATTTCAGAATTACATCTAGATAGGAAAATCACGTAACGACATTTCCAAGTACCCGGAGCGCCTCTTTTCCTCTGTAACTAAGTCAGATATTGAGATGTAATGCTGGAATTTGGGCGCGGCATTAGTTTCCTTGCACTAGTGATAACAAAAATGATTTGAGACTTACATGTAGGTGGGAAACTCGTGTCGTGACCGGTCCATGCTCCATTGCCCAAGTATTCAAAGCACCGTTTTTCCTCTGTAAATAAGTCCAATATCGAGATGCAATGCTGAAATTTGGGCAGGACATGAGTTTTGTGGCACTACTGATAATAAGAATGATTTGAGACTTACATCTAGGTGGGAAGCTCAGGCTGCGACCTGTCCAGGCTAAATCGCACAAGTACCGGAATAGTCTTTTTTCCTCTGTAACTAAGCCAAATATTGAGATGTAACGTTGGAATTTGGCCAGGACATTAGTTTTGTGGCACAATTGGTTTTGGCAATGATTTCAGAATTACATCTACATGGGAATTCATGTCACGACCTGTACAAGTATCCGGAGCGCCTTTTTTCCTCTGTAACGAAGTCAAATATTCAGATGTAATGCTAAAATTTGTGCAGGACATTAGTTTCGTGGCACTAGTGATAATAGAAATGATTTGAGAATTACATCTAGGTTGGAAACTTGTGCCGCGACCCATCCAGGCTACATCACCTAAGTACCGGCATGGCCTTTTTTTCCTCCGTAACTAAGTCAAATATTGAGATGTAACGCTAGAATTTGGCCAGGACATTAGTTTGGTGGTGCAATTGATTATGACAACAATTTCAGTATTACATCTAGATAGGAATTCATGTCACGACCTGTACAAGTATCGGGGGCGCCTTTTTCCCTCTGTAACGAAGTCAAATATTCAGATGTAATGCCAAAATTTGTGCAGGACGTTAGTTTCGTGGCACTAGTGATAATAGAAATGATTTGACAATTACATCTAGGCTGGAAACTCGTGCCGTGACCCGTCCAGAACACATCGCCTAAGTACCGTCATGGCCTTTTTTTGTCTGTAACTAAGTCACATATTGAGATGTAACGCTGGAATTTGGCCAGGACATTAGTTTTGTGGCGCAATTGATTATGACAATAATTTCAGAATTACATCTAGATAGGAAAATCATGTAACAACATTTCCAAGTACCCGGAGCGCCTCTTTTCCTCTGTAACTAAGTCAGATATTGAGATGTAATGCTGGAATTTGGGCGCGGCATTAGTTTCCTTGCACTAGTGATAACAAAAATGATTTGAGACTTACATGTAGGTGGGAAACTCGTGTCGTGACCGGTCCATGCTCCATTGCCCAAGTATTCAAAGCACCGTTTTTCCTCTGTAAATAAGTCCAATATCGAGATGCAATGCTGAAATTTGGGCAGGACATGAGTTTTGTGGCACTACTGATAATAAGAATGATTTGAGACTTACATCTAGGTGGGAAGCTCAGGCTGCGACCTGTCCAGGCTAAATCGCACAAGTACCGGAATAGTCTTTTTTCCTCTGTAACTAAGCCAAATATTGAGATGTAACGTTGGAATTTGGCCAGGACATTAGTTTTGTGGCACAATTGGTTTTGGCAATGATTTCAGAATTACATCTACATGGGAATTCATGTCACGACCTGTACAAGTATCCGGAGCGCCTTTTTTCCTCTGTAACGAAGTCAAATATTCAGATGTAATGCTAAAATTTGTGCAGGACATTAGTTTCGTGGCACTAGTGATAACAGAAATGATTTGAGAATTACATCTAGGTTGGAAACTTGTGCCGCGACCCGTCCAGGCTACATCACCTAAGTACCGGCATGGCCTTTTTTTCCTCCGTAACTAAGTCAAATATTGAGATGTAACGCTAGAATTTGGCCAGGACATTAGTTTGGTGGTGCAATTGATTATGACAACAATTTCAGTATTACATCTAGATAGGAATTCATGTCACGACCTGTACAAGTATCGGGGGTGCCTTTTTCCCTCTGTAACGAAGTCAAATATTCAGATGTAATGCCAAAATTTGTGCAGGACGTTAGTTTCGTGGCACTAGTGATAATAGAAATGATTTGACAATTACATCTAGGCTGGAAACTCGTGCCGTGACCCGTCCAGAACACATCGCCTAAGTACCGTCATGGCCTTTTTTTGTCTGTAACTAAGTCACATATTGAGATGTAACGCTGGAATTTGGCCAGGCCATTAGTTTTGTGGCGCAATTGATTATGACAATAATTTCAGAATTACATCTAGATAGGAAAATCACGTAACGACATTTCCAAGTACCCGGAGCGCCTCTTTTCCTCTGTAACTAAGTCAGATATTGAGATGTAATGCTGGAATTTGGGCGCGGCATTAGTTTCCTTGCACTAGTGATAACAAAAATGATTTGAGACTTACATGTAGGTGGGAAACTCGTGTCGTGACCGGTCCATGCTCCATTGCCCAAGTATTCAAAGCACCGTTTTTCCTCTGTAAATAAGTCCAATATCGAGATGCAATGCTGAAATTTGGGCAGGACATGAGTTTTGTGGCACTACTGATAATAAGAATGATTTGAGACTTACATCTAGGTGGGAAGCTCAGGCTGCGACCTGTCCAGGCTAAATCGCACAAGTACCGGAATAGTCTTTTTTCCTCTGTAACTAAGCCAAATATTGAGATGTAACGTTGGAATTTGGCCAGGACATTAGTTTTGTGGCACAATTGGTTTTGGCAATGATTTCAGAATTACATCTACATGGGAATTCATGTCACGACCTGTACAAGTATCCGGAGCGCCTTTTTTCCTCTGTAACGAAGTCAAATATTCAGATGTAATGCTAAAATTTGTGCAGGACATTAGTTTCGTGGCACTAGTGATAATAGAAATGATTTGAGAATTACATCTAGGTTGGAAACTTGTGCCGCGACCCGTCCAGGCTACATCACCTAAGTACCGGCATGGCCTTTTTTTCCTCCGTAACTAAGTCAAATATTGAGATGTAACGCTAGAATTTGGCCAGGACATTAGTTTGGTGGTGCAATTGATTATGACAACAATTTCAGTATTACATCTAGATAGGAATTCATGTCACGACCTGTACAAGTATCGGGGGCGCCTTTTTCCCTCTGTAACGAAGTCAAATATTCAGATGTAATGCCAAAATTTGTGCAGGACGTTAGTTTCGTGGCACTAGTGATAATAGAAATGATTTGACAATTACATCTAGGCTGGAAACTCGTGCCGTGACCCGTCCAGAACACATCGCCTAAGTACCGTCATGGCCTTTTTTTGTCTGTAACTAAGTCACATATTGAGATGTAACGCTGGAATTTGGCCAGGACATTAGTTTTGTTGCGCAATTGATTATGACAATAATTTCAGAATTACATCTAGATAGGAAAATCATGTAACAACATTTCCAAGTACCCGGAGCGCCTCTTTTCCTCTGTAACTAAGTCAGATATTGAGATGTAATGCTGGAATTTGGGCGCGGCATTAGTTTCCTTGCACTAGTGATAACAAAAATGATTTGAGACTTACATGTAGGTGGGAAACTCGTGTCGTGACCGGTCCATGCTCCATTGCCCAAGTATTCAAAGCACCGTTTTTCCTCTGTAAATAAGTCCAATATCGAGATGCAATGCTGAAATTTGGGCAGGACATGAGTTTTGTGGCACTACTGATAATAAGAATGATTTGAGACTTACATCTAGGTGGGAAGCTCAGGCTGCGACCTGTCCAGGCTAAATCGCACAAGTACCGGAATAGTCTTTTTTCCTCTGTAACTAAGCCAAATATTGAGATGTAACGTTGGAATTTGGCCAGGACATTAGTTTTGTGGCACAATTGGTTTTGGCAATGATTTCAGAATTACATCTACATGGGAATTCATGTCACGACCTGTACAAGTATCCGGAGCGCCTTTTTTCCTCTGTAACGAAGTCAAATATTCAGATGTAATGCTAAAATTTGTGCAGGACATTAGTTTCGTGGCACTAGTGATAATAGAAATGATTTGAGAATTACATCTAGGTTGGAAACTTGTGCCGCGACCCGTCCAGGCTACATCACCTAAGTACCGGCATGGCCTTTTTTTCCTCCGTAACTAAGTCAAATATTGAGATGTAACGCTAGAATTTGGCCAGGACATTAGTTTGGTGGTGCAATTGATTATGACAACAATTTCAGTATTACATCTAGATAGGAATTCATGTCACGACCTGTACAAGTATCGGGGGCGCCTTTTTCCCTCTGTAACGAAGTCAAATATTCAGATGTAATGCCAAAATTTGTGCAGGACGTTAGTTTCGTGGCACTAGTGATAATAGAAATGATTTGACAATTACATCTAGGCTGGAAACTCGTGCCGTGACCCGTCCAGAACACATCGCCTAAGTACCGTCATGGCCTTTTTTTGTCTGTAACTAAGTCACATATTGAGATGTAACGCTGGAATTTGGCCAGGACATTAGTTTTGTGGCGCAATTGATTATGACAATAATTTCAGAATTACATCTAGATAGGAAAATCATGTAACAACATTTCCAAGTACCCGGAGCGCCTCTTTTCCTCTGTAACTAAGTCAGATATTGAGATGTAATGCTGGAATTTGGGCGCGGCATTAGTTTCCTTGCACTAGTGATAACAAAAATGATTTGAGACTTACATGTAGGTGGGAAACTCGTGTCGTGACCGGTCCATGCTCCATTGCCCAAGTATTCAAAGCACCGTTTTTCCTCTGTAAATAAGTCCAATATCGAGATGCAATGCTGAAATTTGGGCAGGACATGAGTTTTGTGGCACTACTGATAATAAGAATGATTTGAGACTTACATCTAGGTGGGAAGCTCAGGCTGCGACCTGTCCAGGCTAAATCGCACAAGTACCGGAATAGTCTTTTTTCCTCTGTAACTAAGCCAAATATTGAGATGTAACGTTGGAATTTGGCCAGGACATTAGTTTTGTGGCACAATTGGTTTTGGCAATGATTTCAGAATTACATCTACATGGGAATTCATGTCACGACCTGTACAAGTATCCGGAGCGCCTTTTTTCCTCTGTAACGAAGTCAAATATTCAGATGTAATGCTAAAATTTGTGCAGGACATTAGTTTCGTGGCACTAGTGATAATAGAAATGATTTGAGAATTACATCTAGGTTGGAAACTTGTGCCGCGACCCGTCCAGGCTACATCACCTAAGTACCGGCATGGCCTTTTTTTCCTCCGTAACTAAGTCAAATATTGAGATGTAACGCTAGAATTTGGCCAGGACATTAGTTTGGTGGTGCAATTGATTATGACAACAATTTCAGTATTACATCTAGATAGGAATTCATGTCACGACCTGTACAAGTATCGGGGGCGCCTTTTTCCCTCTGTAACGAAGTCAAATATTCAGATGTAATGCCAAAATTTGTGCAGGACGTTAGTTTCGTGGCACTAGTGATAATAGAAATGATTTGACAATTACATCTAGGCTGGAAACTCGTGCCGTGACCCGTCCAGAACACATCGCCTAAGTACCGTCATGGCCTTTTTTTGTCTGTAACTAAGTCACATATTGAGATGTAACGCTGGAATTTGGCCAGGACATTAGTTTTGTGGCGCAATTGATTATGACAATAATTTCAGAATTACATCTAGATAGGAAAATCATGTAACAACATTTCCAAGTACCCGGAGCGCCTCTTTTCCTCTGTAACTAAGTCAGATATTGAGATGTAATGCTGGAATTTGGGCGCGGCATTAGTTTCCTTGCACTAGTGATAACAAAAATGATTTGAGACTTACATGTAGGTGGGAAACTCGTGTCGTGACCGGTCCATGCTCCATTGCCCAAGTATTCAAAGCACCGTTTTTCCTCTGTAAATAAGTCCAATATCGAGATGCAATGCTGAAATTTGGGCAGGACATGAGTTTTGTGGCACTACTGATAATAAGAATGATTTGAGACTTACATCTAGGTGGGAAGCTCAGGCTGCGACCTGTCCAGGCTAAATCGCACAAGTACCGGAATAGTCTTTTTTCCTCTGTAACTAAGCCAAATATTGAGATGTAACGTTGGAATTTGGCCAGGACATTAGTTTTGTGGCACAATTGGTTTTGGCAATGATTTCAGAATTACATCTACATGGGAATTCATGTCACGACCTGTACAAGTATCCGGAGCGCCTTTTTTCCTCTGTAACGAAGTCAAATATTCAGATGTAATGCTAAAATTTGTGCAGGACATTAGTTTCGTGGCACTAGTGATAATAGAAATGATTTGAGAATTACATCTAGGTTGGAAACTTGTGCCGCGACCCGTCCAGGCTACATCACCTAAGTACCGGCATGGCCTTTTTTTCCTCCGTAACTAAGTCAAATATTGAGATGTAACGCTAGAATTTGGCCAGGACATTAGTTTGGTGGTGCAATTGATTATGACAACAATTTCAGTATTACATCTAGATAGGAATTCATGTCACGACCTGTACAAGTATCGGGGGCGCCTTTTTCCCTCTGTAACGAAGTCAAATATTCAGATGTAATGCCAAAATTTGTGCAGGACGTTAGTTTCGTGGCACTAGTGATAATAGAAATGATTTGACAATTACATCTAGGCTGGAAACTCGTGCCGTGACCCGTCCAGAACACATCGCCTAAGTACCGTCATGGCCTTTTTTTGTCTGTAACTAAGTCACATATTGAGATGTAACGCTGGAATTTGGCCAGGCCATTAGTTTTGTGGCGCAATTGATTATGACAATAATTTCAGAATTACATCTAGATAGGAAAATCACGTAACGACATTTCCAAGTACCCGGAGCGCCTCTTTTCCTCTGTAACTAAGTCAGATATTGAGATGTAATGCTGGAATTTGGGCGCGGCATTAGTTTCCTTGCACTAGTGATAACAAAAATGATTTGAGACTTACATGTAGGTGGGAAACTCGTGTCGTGACCGGTCCATGCTCCATTGCCCAAGTATTCAAAGCACCGTTTTTCCTCTGTAAATAAGTCCAATATCGAGATGCAATGCTGAAATTTGGGCAGGACATGAGTTTTGTGGCACTACTGATAATAAGAATGATTTGAGACTTACATCTAGGTGGGAAGCTCAGGCTGCGACCTGTCCAGGCTAAATCGCACAAGTACCGGAATAGTCTTTTTTCCTCTGTAACTAAGCCAAATATTGAGATGTAACGTTGGAATTTGGCCAGGACATTAGTTTTGTGGCACAATTGGTTTTGGCAATGATTTCAGAATTACATCTACATGGGAATTCATGTCACGACCTGTACAAGTATCCGGAGCGCCTTTTTTCCTCTGTAACGAAGTCAAATATTCAGATGTAATGCTAAAATTTGTGCAGGACATTAGTTTCGTGGCACTAGTGATAATAGAAATGATTTGAGAATTACATCTAGGTTGGAAACTTGTGCCGCGACCCGTCCAGGCTACATCACCTAAGTACCGGCATGGCCTTTTTTTCCTCCGTAACTAAGTCAAATATTGAGATGTAACGCTAGAATTTGGCCAGGACATTAGTTTGGTGGTGCAATTGATTATGACAACAATTTCAGTATTACATCTAGATAGGAATTCATGTCACGACCTGTACAAGTATCGGGGGTGCCTTTTTCCCTCTGTAACGAAGTCAAATATTCAGATGTAATGCCAAAATTTGTGCAGGACGTTAGTTTCGTGGCACTAGTGATAATAGAAATGATTTGACAATTACATCTAGGCTGGAAACTCGTGCCGTGACCCGTCCAGAACACATCGCCTAAGTACCGTCATGGCCTTTTTTTGTCTGTAACTAAGTCACATATTGAGATGTAACGCTGGAATTTGGCCAGGCCATTAGTTTTGTGGCGCAATTGATTATGACAATAATTTCAGAATTACATCTAGATAGGAAAATCACGTAACGACATTTCCAAGTACCCGGAGCGCCTCTTTTCCTCTGTAACTAAGTCAGATATTGAGATGTAATGCTGGAATTTGGGCGCGGCATTAGTTTCCTTGCACTAGTGATAACAAAAATGATTTGAGACTTACATGTAGGTGGGAAACTCGTGTCGTGACCGGTCCATGCTCCATTGCCCAAGTATTCAAAGCACCGTTTTTCCTCTGTAAATAAGTCCAATATCGAGATGCAATGCTGAAATTTGGGCAGGACATGAGTTTTGTGGCACTACTGATAATAAGAATGATTTGAGACTTACATCTAGGTGGGAAGCTCAGGCTGCGACCTGTCCAGGCTAAATCGCACAAGTACCGGAATAGTCTTTTTTCCTCTGTAACTAAGCCAAATATTGAGATGTAACGTTGGAATTTGGCCAGGACATTAGTTTTGTGGCACAATTGGTTTTGGCAATGATTTCAGAATTACATCTACATGGGAATTCATGTCACGACCTGTACAAGTATCCGGAGCGCCTTTTTTCCTCTGTAACGAAGTCAAATATTCAGATGTAATGCTAAAATTTGTGCAGGACATTAGTTTCGTGGCACTAGTGATAATAGAAATGATTTGAGAATTACATCTAGGTTGGAAACTTGTGCCGCGACCCGTCCAGGCTACATCACCTAAGTACCGGCATGGCCTTTTTTTCCTCCGTAACTAAGTCAAATATTGAGATGTAACGCTAGAATTTGGCCAGGACATTAGTTTGGTGGTGCAATTGATTATGACAACAATTTCAGTATTACATCTAGATAGGAATTCATGTCACGACCTGTACAAGTATCGGGGGCGCCTTTTTCCCTCTGTAACGAAGTCAAATATTCAGATGTAATGCCAAAATTTGTGCAGGACGTTAGTTTCGTGGCACTAGTGATAATAGAAATGATTTGACAATTACATCTAGGCTGGAAACTCGTGCCGTGACCCGTCCAGAACACATCGCCTAAGTACCGTCATGGCCTTTTTTTGTCTGTAACTAAGTCACATATTGAGATGTAACGCTGGAATTTGGCCAGGACATTAGTTTTGTGGCGCAATTGATTATGACAATAATTTCAGAATTACATCTAGATAGGAAAATCACGTAACGACATTTCCAAGTACCCGGAGCGCCTCTTTTCCTCTGTAACTAAGTCAGATATTGAGATGTAATGCTGGAATTTGGGCGCGGCATTAGTTTCCTTGCACTAGTGATAACAAAAATGATTTGAGACTTACATGTAGGTGGGAAACTCGTGTCGTGACCGGTCCATGCTCCATTGCCCAAGTATTCAAAGCACCGTTTTTCCTCTGTAAATAAGTCCAATATCGAGATGCAATGCTGAAATTTGGGCAGGACATGAGTTTTGTGGCACTACTGATAATAAGAATGATTTGAGACTTACATCTAGGTGGGAAGCTCAGGCTGCGACCTGTCCAGGCTAAATCGCACAAGTACCGGAATAGTCTTTTTTCCTCTGTAACTAAGCCAAATATTGAGATGTAACGTTGGAATTTGGCCAGGACATTAGTTTTGTGGCACAATTGGTTTTGGCAATGATTTCAGAATTACATCTACATGGGAATTCATGTCACGACCTGTACAAGTATCCGGAGCGCCTTTTTTCCTCTGTAACGAAGTCAAATATTCAGATGTAATGCTAAAATTTGTGCAGGACATTAGTTTTGTGGCACTAGTGATAATAGAAATGATTTGAGAATTACATCTAGGTTGGAAACTTGTGCCGCGACCCGTCCAGGCTACATCACCTAAGTACCGACATGGCCTTTTTTTCCTCCGTAACTAAGTCAAATATTGAGATGTAACGCTAGAATTTGGCCAGGACATTAGTTTGGTGGTGCAATTGATTATGACAACAATTTCAGTATTACATCTAGATAGGAATTCATGTCACGACCTGTACAAGTATCCGGAGCGCCTTTTTTCCTCTGTAACGAAGTCAAATATTCAGATGTAATGCCAAAATTTGTGCAGGACGTTAGTTTCGTGGCACTAGTGATAATAGAAATGATTTGACAATTACATCTAGGCTGGAAACTCGTGCCGTGACCCGTCCAGAACACATCGCCTAAGTACCGTCATGGCCTTTTTTTGTCTGTAACTAAGTCACATATTGAGATGTAACGCTGGAATTTGGCCAGGACATTAGTTTTGTGGCGCAATTGATTATGACAATAATTTCAGAATTACATCTAGATAGGAAAATCACGTAACGACATTTCCAAGTACCCGGAGCGCCTCTTTTCCTCTGTAACTAAGTCAGATATTGAGATGTAATGCTGGAATTTGGGCGCGGCATTAGTTTCCTTGCACTAGTGATAACAAAAATGATTTGAGACTTACATGTAGGTGGGAAACTCGTGTCGTGACCGGTCCATGCTCCATTGCCCAAGTATTCAAAGCACCGTTTTTCCTCTGTAAATAAGTCCAATATCGAGATGCAATGCTGAAATTTGGGCAGGACATGAGTTTTGTGGCACTACTGATAATAAGAATGATTTGAGACTTACATCTAGGTGGGAAGCTCAGGCTGCGACCTGTCCAGGCTAAATCGCACAAGTACCGGAATAGTCTTTTTTCCTCTGTAACTAAGCCAAATATTGAGATGTAACGTTGGAATTTGGCCAGGACATTAGTTTTGTGGCACAATTGGTTTTGGCAATGATTTCAGAATTACATCTACATGGGAATTCATGTCACGACCTGTACAAGTATCCGGAGCGCCTTTTTTCCTCTGTAACGAAGTCAAATATTCAGATGTAATGCTAAAATTTGTGCAGGACATTAGTTTCGTGGCACTAGTGATAATAGAAATGATTTGAGAATTACATCTAGGTTGGAAACTTGTGCCGCGACCCGTCCAGGCTACATCACCTAAGTACCGGCATGGCCTTTTTTTCCTCCGTAACTAAGTCAAATATTGAGATGTAACGCTAGAATTTGGCCAGGACATTAGTTTGGTGGTGCAATTGATTATGACAACAATTTCAGTATTACATCTAGATAGGAATTCATGTCACGACCTGTACAAGTATCGGGGGTGCCTTTTTCCCTCTGTAACGAAGTCAAATATTCAGATGTAATGCCAAAATTTGTGCAGGACGTTAGTTTCGTGGCACTAGTGATAATAGAAATGATTTGACAATTACATCTAGGCTGGAAACTCGTGCCGTGACCCGTCCAGAACACATCGCCTAAGTACCGTCATGGCCTTTTTTTGTCTGTAACTAAGTCACATATTGAGATGTAACACTGGAATTTGGCCAGGCCATTAGTTTTGTGGCGCAATTGATTATGACAATAATTTCAGAATTACATCTAGATAGGAAAATCACGTAACAACATTTCCAAGTACCCGGAGCGCCTCTTTTCCTCTGTAACTAAGTCAGATATTGAGATGTAATGCTGGAATTTGGGCGCGGCATTAGTTTCCTTGCACTAGTGATAACAAAAATGATTTGAGACTTACATGTAGGTGGGAAACTCGTGTCGTGACCGGTCCATGCTCCATTGCCCAAGTATTCAAAGCACCGTTTTTCCTCTGTAAATAAGTCCAATATCGAGATGCAATGCTGAAATTTGGGCAGGACATGAGTTTTGTGGCACTACTGATAATAAGAATGATTTGAGACTTACATCTAGGTGGGAAGCTCAGGCTGCGACCTGTCCAGGCTAAATCGCACAAGTACCGGAATAGTCTTTTTTCCTCTGTAACTAAGCCAAATATTGAGATGTAACGTTGGAATTTGGCCAGGACATTAGTTTTGTGGCACAATTGGTTTTGGCAATGATTTCAGAATTACATCTACATGGGAATTCATGTCACGACCTGTACAAGTATCCGGAGCGCCTTTTTTCCTCTGTAACGAAGTCAAATATTCAGATGTAATGCTAAAATTTGTGCAGGACATTAGTTTCGTGGCACTAGTGATAATAGAAATGATTTGAGAATTACATCTAGGTTGGAAACTTGTGCCGCGACCCGTCCAGGCTACATCACCTAAGTACCGGCATGGCCTTTTTTTCCTCCGTAACTAAGTCAAATATTGAGATGTAACGCTAGAATTTGGCCAGGACATTAGTTTGGTGGTGCAATTGATTATGACAACAATTTCAGTATTACATCTAGATAGGAATTCATGTCACGACCTGTACAAGTATCGGGGGCGCCTTTTTCCCTCTGTAACGAAGTCAAATATTCAGATGTAATGCCAAAATTTGTGCAGGACGTTAGTTTCGTGGCACTAGTGATAATAGAAATGATTTGACAATTACATCTAGGCTGGAAACTCGTGCCGTGACCCGTCCAGAACACATCGCCTAAGTACCGTCATGGCCTTTTTTTGTCTGTAACTAAGTCACATATTGAGATGTAACGCTGGAATTTGGCCAGGACATTAGTTTTGTGGCGCAATTGATTATGACAATAATTTCAGAATTACATCTAGATAGGAAAATCACGTAACGACATTTCCAAGTACCCGGAGCGCCTCTTTTCCTCTGTAACTAAGTCAGATATTGAGATGTAATGCTGGAATTTGGGCGCGGCATTAGTTTCCTTGCACTAGTGATAACAAAAATGATTTGAGACTTACATGTAGGTGGGAAACTCGTGTCGTGACCGGTCCATGCTCCATTGCCCAAGTATTCAAAGCACCGTTTTTCCTCTGTAAATAAGTCCAATATCGAGATGCAATGCTGAAATTTGGGCAGGACATGAGTTTTGTGGCACTACTGATAATAAGAATGATTTGAGACTTACATCTAGGTGGGAAGCTCAGGCTGCGACCTGTCCAGGCTAAATCGCACAAGTACCGGAATAGTCTTTTTTCCTCTGTAACTAAGCCAAATATTGAGATGTAACGTTGGAATTTGGCCAGGACATTAGTTTTGTGGCACAATTGGTTTTGGCAATGATTTCAGAATTACATCTACATGGGAATTCATGTCACGACCTGTACAAGTATCCGGAGCGCCTTTTTTCCTCTGTAACGAAGTCAAATATTCAGATGTAATGCTAAAATTTGTGCAGGACATTAGTTTTGTGGCACTAGTGATAATAGAAATGATTTGAGAATTACATCTAGGTTGGAAACTTGTGCCGCGACCCGTCCAGGCTACATCACCTAAGTACCGACATGGCCTTTTTTTCCTCCGTAACTAAGTCAAATATTGAGATGTAACGCTAGAATTTGGCCAGGACATTAGTTTGGTGGTGCAATTGATTATGACAACAATTTCAGTATTACATCTAGATAGGAATTCATGTCACGACCTGTACAAGTATCCGGAGCGCCTTTTTTCCTCTGTAACGAAGTCAAATATTCAGATGTAATGCCAAAATTTGTGCAGGACGTTAGTTTCGTGGCACTAGTGATAATAGAAATGATTTGACAATTACATCTAGGCTGGAAACTCGTGCCGTGACCCGTCCAGAACACATCGCCTAAGTACCGTCATGGCCTTTTTTTGTCTGTAACTAAGTCACATATTGAGATGTAACGCTGGAATTTGGCCAGGACATTAGTTTTGTGGCGCAATTGATTATGACAATAATTTCAGAATTACATCTAGATAGGAAAATCACGTAACGACATTTCCAAGTACCCGGAGCGCCTCTTTTCCTCTGTAACTAAGTCAGATATTGAGATGTAATGCTGGAATTTGGGCGCGGCATTAGTTTCCTTGCACTAGTGATAACAAAAATGATTTGAGACTTACATGTAGGTGGGAAACTTGTGTCGTGACCGGTCCATGCTCCATTGCCCAAGTATTCAAAGCACCGTTTTTCCTCTGTAAATAAGTCCAATATCGAGATGCAATGCTGAAATTTGGGCAGGACATGAGTTTTGTGGCACTACTGATAATAAGAATGATTTGAGACTTACATCTAGGTGGGAAGCTCAGGCTGCGACCTGTCCAGGCTAAATCGCACAAGTACCGGAATAGTCTTTTTTCCTCTGTAACTAAGCCAAATATTGAGATGTAACGTTGGAATTTGGCCAGGACATTAGTTTTGTGGCACAATTGGTTTTGGCAATGATTTCAGAATTACATCTACATGGGAATTCATGTCACGACCTGTACAAGTATCCGGAGCGCCTTTTTTCCTCTGTAACGAAGTCAAATATTCAGATGTAATGCTAAAATTTGTGCAGGACATTAGTTTCGTGGCACTAGTGATAATAGAAATGATTTGAGAATTACATCTAGGTTGGAAACTTGTGCCGCGACCCGTCCAGGCTACATCACCTAAGTACCGGCATGGCCTTTTTTTCCTCCGTAACTAAGTCAAATATTGAGATGTAACGCTAGAATTTGGCCAGGACATTAGTTTGGTGGTGCAATTGATTATGACAACAATTTCAGTATTACATCTAGATAGGAATTCATGTCACGACCTGTACAAGTATCGGGGGTGCCTTTTTCCCTCTGTAACGAAGTCAAATATTCAGATGTAATGCCAAAATTTGTGCAGGACGTTAGTTTCGTGGCACTAGTGATAATAGAAATGATTTGACAATTACATCTAGGCTGGAAACTCGTGCCGTGACCCGTCCAGAACACATCGCCTAAGTACCGTCATGGCCTTTTTTTGTCTGTAACTAAGTCACATATTGAGATGTAACACTGGAATTTGGCCAGGCCATTAGTTTTGTGGCGCAATTGATTATGACAATAATTTCAGAATTACATCTAGATAGGAAAATCATGTAACAACATTTCCAAGTACCCGGAGCGCCTCTTTTCCTCTGTAACTAAGTCAGATATTGAGATGTAATGCTGGAATTTGGGCGCGGCATTAGTTTCCTTGCACTAGTGATAACAAAAATGATTTGAGACTTACATGTAGGTGGGAAACTCGTGTCGTGACCGGTCCATGCTCCATTGCCCAAGTATTCAAAGCACCGTTTTTCCTCTGTAAATAAGTCCAATATCGAGATGCAATGCTGAAATTTGGGCAGGACATGAGTTTTGTGGCACTACTGATAATAAGAATGATTTGAGACTTACATCTAGGTGGGAAGCTCAGGCTGCGACCTGTCCAGGCTAAATCGCACAAGTACCGGAATAGTCTTTTTTCCTCTGTAACTAAGCCAAATATTGAGATGTAACGTTGGAATTTGGCCAGGACATTAGTTTTGTGGCACAATTGGTTTTGGCAATGATTTCAGAATTACATCTACATGGGAATTCATGTCACGACCTGTACAAGTATCCGGAGCGCCTTTTTTCCTCTGTAACGAAGTCAAATATTCAGATGTAATGCTAAAATTTGTGCAGGACATTAGTTTCGTGGCACTAGTGATAATAGAAATGATTTGAGAATTACATCTAGGTTGGAAACTTGTGCCGCGACCCGTCCAGGCTACATCACCTAAGTACCGGCATGGCCTTTTTTTCCTCCGTAACTAAGTCAAATATTGAGATGTAACGCTAGAATTTGGCCAGGACATTAGTTTGGTGGTGCAATTGATTATGACAACAATTTCAGTATTACATCTAGATAGGAATTCATGTCACGACCTGTACAAGTATCGGGGGCGCCTTTTTCCCTCTGTAACGAAGTCAAATATTCAGATGTAATGCCAAAATTTGTGCAGGACGTTAGTTTCGTGGCACTAGTGATAATAGAAATGATTTGACAATTACATCTAGGCTGGAAACTCGTGCCGTGACCCGTCCAGAACACATCGCCTAAGTACCGTCATGGCCTTTTTTTGTCTGTAACTAAGTCACATATTGAGATGTAACGCTGGAATTTGGCCAGGACATTAGTTTTGTGGCGCAATTGATTATGACAATAATTTCAGAATTACATCTAGATAGGAAAATCACGTAACGACATTTCCAAGTACCCGGAGCGCCTCTTTTCCTCTGTAACTAAGTCAGATATTGAGATGTAATGCTGGAATTTGGGCGCGGCATTAGTTTCCTTGCACTAGTGATAACAAAAATGATTTGAGACTTACATGTAGGTGGGAAACTCGTGTCGTGACCGGTCCATGCTCCATTGCCCAAGTATTCAAAGCACCGTTTTTCCTCTGTAAATAAGTCCAATATCGAGATGCAATGCTGAAATTTGGGCAGGACATGAGTTTTGTGGCACTACTGATAATAAGAATGATTTGAGACTTACATCTAGGTGGGAAGCTCAGGCTGCGACCTGTCCAGGCTAAATCGCACAAGTACCGGAATAGTCTTTTTTCCTCTGTAACTAAGCCAAATATTGAGATGTAACGTTGGAATTTGGCCAGGACATTAGTTTTGTGGCACAATTGGTTTTGGCAATGATTTCAGAATTACATCTACATGGGAATTCATGTCACGACCTGTACAAGTATCCGGAGCGCCTTTTTTCCTCTGTAACGAAGTCAAATATTCAGATGTAATGCTAAAATTTGTGCAGGACATTAGTTTTGTGGCACTAGTGATAATAGAAATGATTTGAGAATTACATCTAGGTTGGAAACTTGTGCCGCGACCCGTCCAGGCTACATCACCTAAGTACCGACATGGCCTTTTTTTCCTCCGTAACTAAGTCAAATATTGAGATGTAACGCTAGAATTTGGCCAGGACATTAGTTTGGTGGTGCAATTGATTATGACAACAATTTCAGTATTACATCTAGATAGGAATTCATGTCACGACCTGTACAAGTATCCGGAGCGCCTTTTTTCCTCTGTAACGAAGTCAAATATTCAGATGTAATGCCAAAATTTGTGCAGGACGTTAGTTTCGTGGCACTAGTGATAATAGAAATGATTTGACAATTACATCTAGGCTGGAAACTCGTGCCGTGACCCGTCCAGAACACATCGCCTAAGTACCGTCATGGCCTTTTTTTGTCTGTAACTAAGTCACATATTGAGATGTAACGCTGGAATTTGGCCAGGACATTAGTTTTGTGGCGCAATTGATTATGACAATAATTTCAGAATTACATCTAGATAGGAAAATCACGTAACGACATTTCCAAGTACCCGGAGCGCCTCTTTTCCTCTGTAACTAAGTCAGATATTGAGATGTAATGCTGGAATTTGGGCGCGGCATTAGTTTCCTTGCACTAGTGATAACAAAAATGATTTGAGACTTACATGTAGGTGGGAAACTCGTGTCGTGACCGGTCCATGCTCCATTGCCCAAGTATTCAAAGCACCGTTTTTCCTCTGTAAATAAGTCCAATATCGAGATGCAATGCTGAAATTTGGGCAGGACATGAGTTTTGTGGCACTACTGATAATAAGAATGATTTGAGACTTACATCTAGGTGGGAAGCTCAGGCTGCGACCTGTCCAGGCTAAATCGCACAAGTACCGGAATAGTCTTTTTTCCTCTGTAACTAAGCCAAATATTGAGATGTAACGTTGGAATTTGGCCAGGACATTAGTTTTGTGGCACAATTGGTTTTGGCAATGATTTCAGAATTACATCTACATGGGAATTCATGTCACGACCTGTACAAGTATCCGGAGCGCCTTTTTTCCTCTGTAACGAAGTCAAATATTCAGATGTAATGCTAAAATTTGTGCAGGACATTAGTTTCGTGGCACTAGTGATAATAGAAATGATTTGAGAATTACATCTAGGTTGGAAACTTGTGCCGCGACCCGTCCAGGCTACATCACCTAAGTACCGGCATGGCCTTTTTTTCCTCCGTAACTAAGTCAAATATTGAGATGTAACGCTAGAATTTGGCCAGGACATTAGTTTGGTGGTGCAATTGATTATGACAACAATTTCAGTATTACATCTAGATAGGAATTCATGTCACGACCTGTACAAGTATCGGGGGTGCCTTTTTCCCTCTGTAACGAAGTCAAATATTCAGATGTAATGCCAAAATTTGTGCAGGACGTTAGTTTCGTGGCACTAGTGATAATAGAAATGATTTGACAATTACATCTAGGCTGGAAACTCGTGCCGTGACCCGTCCAGAACACATCGCCTAAGTACCGTCATGGCCTTTTTTTGTCTGTAACTAAGTCACATATTGAGATGTAACACTGGAATTTGGCCAGGCCATTAGTTTTGTGGCGCAATTGATTATGACAATAATTTCAGAATTACATCTAGATAGGAAAATCATGTAACAACATTTCCAAGTACCCGGAGCGCCTCTTTTCCTCTGTAACTAAGTCAGATATTGAGATGTAATGCTGGAATTTGGGCGCGGCATTAGTTTCCTTGCACTAGTGATAACAAAAATGATTTGAGACTTACATGTAGGTGGGAAACTCGTGTCGTGACCGGTCCATGCTCCATTGCCCAAGTATTCAAAGCACCGTTTTTCCTCTGTAAATAAGTCCAATATCGAGATGCAATGCTGAAATTTGGGCAGGACATGAGTTTTGTGGCACTACTGATAATAAGAATGATTTGAGACTTACATCTAGGTGGGAAGCTCAGGCTGCGACCTGTCCAGGCTAAATCGCACAAGTACCGGAATAGTCTTTTTTCCTCTGTAACTAAGCCAAATATTGAGATGTAACGTTGGAATTTGGCCAGGACATTAGTTTTGTGGCACAATTGGTTTTGGCAATGATTTCAGAATTACATCTACATGGGAATTCATGTCACGACCTGTACAAGTATCCGGAGCGCCTTTTTTCCTCTGTAACGAAGTCAAATATTCAGATGTAATGCTAAAATTTGTGCAGGACATTAGTTTCGTGGCACTAGTGATAATAGAAATGATTTGAGAATTACATCTAGGTTGGAAACTTGTGCCGCGACCCGTCCAGGCTACATCACCTAAGTACCGGCATGGCCTTTTTTTCCTCCGTAACTAAGTCAAATATTGAGATGTAACGCTAGAATTTGGCCAGGACATTAGTTTGGTGGTGCAATTGATTATGACAACAATTTCAGTATTACATCTAGATAGGAATTCATGTCACGACCTGTACAAGTATCGGGGGCGCCTTTTTCCCTCTGTAACGAAGTCAAATATTCAGATGTAATGCCAAAATTTGTGCAGGACGTTAGTTTCGTGGCACTAGTGATAATAGAAATGATTTGACAATTACATCTAGGCTGGAAACTCGTGCCGTGACCCGTCCAGAACACATCGCCTAAGTACCGTCATGGCCTTTTTTTGTCTGTAACTAAGTCACATATTGAGATGTAACGCTGGAATTTGGCCAGGACATTAGTTTTGTTGCGCAATTGATTATGACAATAATTTCAGAATTACATCTAGATAGGAAAATCATGTAACAACATTTCCAAGTACCCGGAGCGCCTCTTTTCCTCTGTAACTAAGTCAGATATTGAGATGTAATGCTGGAATTTGGGCGCGGCATTAGTTTCCTTGCACTAGTGATAACAAAAATGATTTGAGACTTACATGTAGGTGGGAAACTCGTGTCGTGACCGGTCCATGCTCCATTGCCCAAGTATTCAAAGCACCGTTTTTCCTCTGTAAATAAGTCCAATATCGAGATGCAATGCTGAAATTTGGGCAGGACATGAGTTTTGTGGCACTACTGATAATAAGAATGATTTGAGACTTACATCTAGGTGGGAAGCTCAGGCTGCGACCTGTCCAGGCTAAATCGCACAAGTACCGGAATAGTCTTTTTTCCTCTGTAACTAAGCCAAATATTGAGATGTAACGTTGGAATTTGGCCAGGACATTAGTTTTGTGGCACAATTGGTTTTGGCAATGATTTCAGAATTACATCTACATGGGAATTCATGTCACGACCTGTACAAGTATCCGGAGCGCCTTTTTTCCTCTGTAACGAAGTCAAATATTCAGATGTAATGCTAAAATTTGTGCAGGACATTAGTTTTGTGGCACTAGTGATAATAGAAATGATTTGAGAATTACATCTAGGTTGGAAACTTGTGCCGCGACCCGTCCAGGCTACATCACCTAAGTACCGACATGGCCTTTTTTTCCTCCGTAACTAAGTCAAATATTGAGATGTAACGCTAGAATTTGGCCAGGACATTAGTTTGGTGGTGCAATTGATTATGACAACAATTTCAGTATTACATCTAGATAGGAATTCATGTCACGACCTGTACAAGTATCCGGAGCGCCTTTTTTCCTCTGTAACGAAGTCAAATATTCAGATGTAATGCCAAAATTTGTGCAGGACGTTAGTTTCGTGGCACTAGTGATAATAGAAATGATTTGACAATTACATCTAGGCTGGAAACTCGTGCCGTGACCCGTCCAGAACACATCGCCTAAGTACCGTCATGGCCTTTTTTTGTCTGTAACTAAGTCACATATTGAGATGTAACGCTGGAATTTGGCCAGGACATTAGTTTTGTGGCGCAATTGATTATGACAATAATTTCAGAATTACATCTAGATAGGAAAATCACGTAACGACATTTCCAAGTACCCGGAGCGCCTCTTTTCCTCTGTAACTAAGTCAGATATTGAGATGTAATGCTGGAATTTGGGCGCGGCATTAGTTTCCTTGCACTAGTGATAACAAAAATGATTTGAGACTTACATGTAGGTGGGAAACTTGTGTCGTGACCGGTCCATGCACCATTGCCCAAGTATTCAAAGCACCGTTTTTCCTCTGTAAATAAGTCCAATATCGAGATGCAATGCTGAAATTTGGGCAGGACATGAGTTTTGTGGCACTACTGATAATAAGAATGATTTGAGACTTACATCTAGGTGGGAAGCTCAGGCTGCGACCTGTCCAGGCTAAATCGCACAAGTACCGGAATAGTCTTTTTTCCTCTGTAACTAAGCCAAATATTGAGATGTAACGTTGGAATTTGGCCAGGACATTAGTTTTGTGGCACAATTGGTTTTGGCAATGATTTCAGAATTACATCTACATGGGAATTCATGTCACGACCTGTACAAGTATCCGGAGCGCCTTTTTTCCTCTGTAACGAAGTCAAATATTCAGATGTAATGCTAAAATTTGTGCAGGACATTAGTTTCGTGGCACTAGTGATAATAGAAATGATTTGAGAATTACATCTAGGTTGGAAACTTGTGCCGCGACCCGTCCAGGCTACATCACCTAAGTACCGGCATGGCCTTTTTTTCCTCCGTAACTAAGTCAAATATTGAGATGTAACGCTAGAATTTGGCCAGGACATTAGTTTGGTGGTGCAATTGATTATGACAACAATTTCAGTATTACATCTAGATAGGAATTCATGTCACGACCTGTACAAGTATCGGGGGTGCCTTTTTCCCTCTGTAACGAAGTCAAATATTCAGATGTAATGCCAAAATTTGTGCAGGACGTTAGTTTCGTGGCACTAGTGATAATAGAAATGATTTGACAATTACATCTAGGCTGGAAACTCGTGCCGTGACCCGTCCAGAACACATCGCCTAAGTACCGTCATGGCCTTTTTTTGTCTGTAACTAAGTCACATATTGAGATGTAACACTGGAATTTGGCCAGGCCATTAGTTTTGTGGCGCAATTGATTATGACAATAATTTCAGAATTACATCTAGATAGGAAAATCATGTAACAACATTTCCAAGTACCCGGAGCGCCTCTTTTCCTCTGTAACTAAGTCAGATATTGAGATGTAATGCTGGAATTTGGGCGCGGCATTAGTTTCCTTGCACTAGTGATAACAAAAATGATTTGAGACTTACATGTAGGTGGGAAACTCGTGTCGTGACCGGTCCATGCTCCATTGCCCAAGTATTCAAAGCACCGTTTTTCCTCTGTAAATAAGTCCAATATCGAGATGCAATGCTGAAATTTGGGCAGGACATGAGTTTTGTGGCACTACTGATAATAAGAATGATTTGAGACTTACATCTAGGTGGGAAGCTCAGGCTGCGACCTGTCCAGGCTAAATCGCACAAGTACCGGAATAGTCTTTTTTCCTCTGTAACTAAGCCAAATATTGAGATGTAACGTTGGAATTTGGCCAGGACATTAGTTTTGTGGCACAATTGGTTTTGGCAATGATTTCAGAATTACATCTACATGGGAATTCATGTCACGACCTGTACAAGTATCCGGAGCGCCTTTTTTCCTCTGTAACGAAGTCAAATATTCAGATGTAATGCTAAAATTTGTGCAGGACATTAGTTTTGTGGCACTAGTGATAATAGAAATGATTTGAGAATTACATCTAGGTTGGAAACTTGTGCCGCGACCCGTCCAGGCTACATCACCTAAGTACCGACATGGCCTTTTTTTCCTCCGTAACTAAGTCAAATATTGAGATGTAACGCTAGAATTTGGCCAGGACATTAGTTTGGTGGTGCAATTGATTATGACAACAATTTCAGTATTACATCTAGATAGGAATTCATGTCACGACCTGTACAAGTATCCGGAGCGCCTTTTTTCCTCTGTAACGAAGTCAAATATTCAGATGTAATGCCAAAATTTGTGCAGGACGTTAGTTTCGTGGCACTAGTGATAATAGAAATGATTTGACAATTACATCTAGGCTGGAAACTCGTGCCGTGACCCGTCCAGAACACATCGCCTAAGTACCGTCATGGCCTTTTTTTGTCTGTAACTAAGTCACATATTGAGATGTAACGCTGGAATTTGGCCAGGACATTAGTTTTGTGGCGCAATTGATTATGACAATAATTTCAGAATTACATCTAGATAGGAAAATCACGTAACGACATTTCCAAGTACCCGGAGCGCCTCTTTTCCTCTGTAACTAAGTCAGATATTGAGATGTAATGCTGGAATTTGGGCGCGGCATTAGTTTCCTTGCACTAGTGATAACAAAAATGATTTGAGACTTACATGTAGGTGGGAAACTTGTGTCGTGACCGGTCCATGCACCATTGCCCAAGTATTCAAAGCACCGTTTTTCCTCTGTAAATAAGTCCAATATCGAGATGCAATGCTGAAATTTGGGCAGGACATGAGTTTTGTGGCACTACTGATAATAAGAATGATTTGAGACTTACATCTAGGTGGGAAGCTCAGGCTGCGACCTGTCCAGGCTAAATCGCACAAGTACCGGAATAGTCTTTTTTCCTCTGTAACTAAGCCAAATATTGAGATGTAACGTTGGAATTTGGCCAGGACATTAGTTTTGTGGCACAATTGGTTTTGGCAATGATTTCAGAATTACATCTACATGGGAATTCATGTCACGACCTGTACAAGTATCCGGAGCGCCTTTTTTCCTCTGTAACGAAGTCAAATATTCAGATGTAATGCTAAAATTTGTGCAGGACATTAGTTTCGTGGCACTAGTGATAATAGAAATGATTTGAGAATTACATCTAGGTTGGAAACTTGTGCCGCGACCCGTCCAGGCTACATCACCTAAGTACCGGCATGGCCTTTTTTTCCTCCGTAACTAAGTCAAATATTGAGATGTAACGCTAGAATTTGGCCAGGACATTAGTTTGGTGGTGCAATTGATTATGACAACAATTTCAGTATTACATCTAGATAGGAATTCATGTCACGACCTGTACAAGTATCGGGGGTGCCTTTTTCCCTCTGTAACGAAGTCAAATATTCAGATGTAATGCCAAAATTTGTGCAGGACGTTAGTTTCGTGGCACTAGTGATAATAGAAATGATTTGACAATTACATCTAGGCTGGAAACTCGTGCCGTGACCCGTCCAGAACACATCGCCTAAGTACCGTCATGGCCTTTTTTTGTCTGTAACTAAGTCACATATTGAGATGTAACACTGGAATTTGGCCAGGCCATTAGTTTTGTGGCGCAATTGATTATGACAATAATTTCAGAATTACATCTAGATAGGAAAATCATGTAACAACATTTCCAAGTACCCGGAGCGCCTCTTTTCCTCTGTAACTAAGTCAGATATTGAGATGTAATGCTGGAATTTGGGCGCGGCATTAGTTTCCTTGCACTAGTGATAACAAAAATGATTTGAGACTTACATGTAGGTGGGAAACTCGTGTCGTGACCGGTCCATGCTCCATTGCCCAAGTATTCAAAGCACCGTTTTTCCTCTGTAAATAAGTCCAATATCGAGATGCAATGCTGAAATTTGGGCAGGACATGAGTTTTGTGGCACTACTGATAATAAGAATGATTTGAGACTTACATCTAGGTGGGAAGCTCAGGCTGCGACCTGTCCAGGCTAAATCGCACAAGTACCGGAATAGTCTTTTTTCCTCTGTAACTAAGCCAAATATTGAGATGTAACGTTGGAATTTGGCCAGGACATTAGTTTTGTGGCACAATTGGTTTTGGCAATGATTTCAGAATTACATCTACATGGGAATTCATGTCACGACCTGTACAAGTATCCGGAGCGCCTTTTTTCCTCTGTAACGAAGTCAAATATTCAGATGTAATGCTAAAATTTGTGCAGGACATTAGTTTCGTGGCACTAGTGATAATAGAAATGATTTGAGAATTACATCTAGGTTGGAAACTTGTGCCGCGACCCGTCCAGGCTACATCACCTAAGTACCGGCATGGCCTTTTTTTCCTCCGTAACTAAGTCAAATATTGAGATGTAACGCTAGAATTTGGCCAGGACATTAGTTTGGTGGTGCAATTGATTATGACAACAATTTCAGTATTACATCTAGATAGGAATTCATGTCACGACCTGTACAAGTATCGGGGGCGCCTTTTTCCCTCTGTAACGAAGTCAAATATTCAGATGTAATGCCAAAATTTGTGCAGGACGTTAGTTTCGTGGCACTAGTGATAATAGAAATGATTTGACAATTACATCTAGGCTGGAAACTCGTGCCGTGACCCGTCCAGAACACATCGCCTAAGTACCGTCATGGCCTTTTTTTGTCTGTAACTAAGTCACATATTGAGATGTAACACTGGAATTTGGCCAGGCCATTAGTTTTGTGGCGCAATTGATTATGACAATAATTTCAGAATTACATCTAGATAGGAAAATCATGTAACAACATTTCCAAGTACCCGGAGCGCCTCTTTTCCTCTGTAACTAAGTCAGATATTGAGATGTAATGCTGGAATTTGGGCGCGGCATTAGTTTCCTTGCACTAGTGATAACAAAAATGATTTGAGACTTACATGTAGGTGGGAAACTCGTGTCGTGACCGGTCCATGCTCCATTGCCCAAGTATTCAAAGCACCGTTTTTCCTCTGTAAATAAGTCCAATATCGAGATGCAATGCTGAAATTTGGGCAGGACATGAGTTTTGTGGCACTACTGATAATAAGAATGATTTGAGACTTACATCTAGGTGGGAAGCTCAGGCTGCGACCTGTCCAGGCTAAATCGCACAAGTACCGGAATAGTCTTTTTTCCTCTGTAACTAAGCCAAATATTGAGATGTAACGTTGGAATTTGGCCAGGACATTAGTTTTGTGGCACAATTGGTTTTGGCAATGATTTCAGAATTACATCTACATGGGAATTCATGTCACGACCTGTACAAGTATCCGGAGCGCCTTTTTTCCTCTGTAACGAAGTCAAATATTCAGATGTAATGCTAAAATTTGTGCAGGACATTAGTTTCGTGGCACTAGTGATAATAGAAATGATTTGAGAATTACATCTAGGTTGGAAACTTGTGCCGCGACCCGTCCAGGCTACATCACCTAAGTACCGGCATGGCCTTTTTTTCCTCCGTAACTAAGTCAAATATTGAGATGTAACGCTAGAATTTGGCCAGGACATTAGTTTGGTGGTGCAATTGATTATGACAACAATTTCAGTATTACATCTAGATAGGAATTCATGTCACGACCTGTACAAGTATCGGGGGCGCCTTTTTCCCTCTGTAACGAAGTCAAATATTCAGATGTAATGCCAAAATTTGTGCAGGACGTTAGTTTCGTGGCACTAGTGATAATAGAAATGATTTGACAATTACATCTAGGCTGGAAACTCGTGCCGTGACCCGTCCAGAACACATCGCCTAAGTACCGTCATGGCCTTTTTTTGTCTGTAACTAAGTCACATATTGAGATGTAACGCTGGAATTTGGCCAGGACATTAGTTTTGTGGCGCAATTGATTATGACAATAATTTCAGAATTACATCTAGATAGGAAAATCACGTAACGACATTTCCAAGTACCCGGAGCGCCTCTTTTCCTCTGTAACTAAGTCAGATATTGAGATGTAATGCTGGAATTTGGGCGCGGCATTAGTTTCCTTGCACTAGTGATAACAAAAATGATTTGAGACTTACATGTAGGTGGGAAACTTGTGTCGTGACCGGTCCATGCTCCATTGCCCAAGTATTCAAAGCACCGTTTTTCCTCTGTAAATAAGTCCAATATCGAGATGCAATGCTGAAATTTGGGCAGGACATGAGTTTTGTGGCACTACTGATAATAAGAATGATTTGAGACTTACATCTAGGTGGGAAGCTCAGGCTGCGACCTGTCCAGGCTAAATCGCACAAGTACCGGAATAGTCTTTTTTCCTCTGTAACTAAGCCAAATATTGAGATGTAACGTTGGAATTTGGCCAGGACATTAGTTTTGTGGCACAATTGGTTTTGGCAATGATTTCAGAATTACATCTACATGGGAATTCATGTCACGACCTGTACAAGTATCCGGAGCGCCTTTTTTCCTCTGTAACGAAGTCAAATATTCAGATGTAATGCTAAAATTTGTGCAGGACATTAGTTTCGTGGCACTAGTGATAATAGAAATGATTTGAGAATTACATCTAGGTTGGAAACTTGTGCCGCGACCCGTCCAGGCTACATCACCTAAGTACCGGCATGGCCTTTTTTTCCTCCGTAACTAAGTCAAATATTGAGATGTAACGCTAGAATTTGGCCAGGACATTAGTTTGGTGGTGCAATTGATTATGACAACAATTTCAGTATTACATCTAGATAGGAATTCATGTCACGACCTGTACAAGTATCGGGGGCGCCTTTTTCCCTCTGTAACGAAGTCAAATATTCAGATGTAATGCCAAAATTTGTGCAGGACGTTAGTTTCGTGGCACTAGTGATAATAGAAATGATTTGACAATTACATCTAGGCTGGAAACTCGTGCCGTGACCCGTCCAGAACACATCGCCTAAGTACCGTCATGGCCTTTTTTTGTCTGTAACTAAGTCACATATTGAGATGTAACGCTGGAATTTGGCCAGGACATTAGTTTTGTTGCGCAATTGATTATGACAATAATTTCAGAATTACATCTAGATAGGAAAATCATGTAACAACATTTCCAAGTACCCGGAGCGCCTCTTTTCCTCTGTAACTAAGTCAGATATTGAGATGTAATGCTGGAATTTGGGCGCGGCATTAGTTTCCTTGCACTAGTGATAACAAAAATGATTTGAGACTTACATGTAGGTGGGAAACTCGTGTCGTGACCGGTCCATGCTCCATTGCCCAAGTATTCAAAGCACCGTTTTTCCTCTGTAAATAAGTCCAATATCGAGATGCAATGCTGAAATTTGGGCAGGACATGAGTTTTGTGGCACTACTGATAATAAGAATGATTTGAGACTTACATCTAGGTGGGAAGCTCAGGCTGCGACCTGTCCAGGCTAAATCGCACAAGTACCGGAATAGTCTTTTTTCCTCTGTAACTAAGCCAAATATTGAGATGTAACGTTGGAATTTGGCCAGGACATTAGTTTTGTGGCACAATTGGTTTTGGCAATGATTTCAGAATTACATCTACATGGGAATTCATGTCACGACCTGTACAAGTATCCGGAGCGCCTTTTTTCCTCTGTAACGAAGTCAAATATTCAGATGTAATGCTAAAATTTGTGCAGGACATTAGTTTTGTGGCACTAGTGATAATAGAAATGATTTGAGAATTACATCTAGGTTGGAAACTTGTGCCGCGACCCGTCCAGGCTACATCACCTAAGTACCGACATGGCCTTTTTTTCCTCCGTAACTAAGTCAAATATTGAGATGTAACGCTAGAATTTGGCCAGGACATTAGTTTGGTGGTGCAATTGATTATGACAACAATTTCAGTATTACATCTAGATAGGAATTCATGTCACGACCTGTACAAGTATCCGGAGCGCCTTTTTTCCTCTGTAACGAAGTCAAATATTCAGATGTAATGCCAAAATTTGTGCAGGACGTTAGTTTCGTGGCACTAGTGATAATAGAAATGATTTGACAATTACATCTAGGCTGGAAACTCGTGCCGTGACCCGTCCAGAACACATCGCCTAAGTACCGTCATGGCCTTTTTTTGTCTGTAACTAAGTCACATATTGAGATGTAACGCTGGAATTTGGCCAGGACATTAGTTTTGTGGCGCAATTGATTATGACAATAATTTCAGAATTACATCTAGATAGGAAAATCACGTAACGACATTTCCAAGTACCCGGAGCGCCTCTTTTCCTCTGTAACTAAGTCAGATATTGAGATGTAATGCTGGAATTTGGGCGCGGCATTAGTTTCCTTGCACTAGTGATAACAAAAATGATTTGAGACTTACATGTAGGTGGGAAACTCGTGTCGTGACCGGTCCATGCTCCATTGCCCAAGTATTCAAAGCACCGTTTTTCCTCTGTAAATAAGTCCAATATCGAGATGCAATGCTGAAATTTGGGCAGGACATGAGTTTTGTGGCACTACTGATAATAAGAATGATTTGAGACTTACATCTAGGTGGGAAGCTCAGGCTGCGACCTGTCCAGGCTAAATCGCACAAGTACCGGAATAGTCTTTTTTCCTCTGTAACTAAGCCAAATATTGAGATGTAACGTTGGAATTTGGCCAGGACATTAGTTTTGTGGCACAATTGGTTTTGGCAATGATTTCAGAATTACATCTACATGGGAATTCATGTCACGACCTGTACAAGTATCCGGAGCGCCTTTTTTCCTCTGTAACGAAGTCAAATATTCAGATGTAATGCTAAAATTTGTGCAGGACATTAGTTTCGTGGCACTAGTGATAATAGAAATGATTTGAGAATTACATCTAGGTTGGAAACTTGTGCCGCGACCCGTCCAGGCTACATCACCTAAGTACCGGCATGGCCTTTTTTTCCTCCGTAACTAAGTCAAATATTGAGATGTAACGCTAGAATTTGGCCAGGACATTAGTTTGGTGGTGCAATTGATTATGACAACAATTTCAGTATTACATCTAGATAGGAATTCATGTCACGACCTGTACAAGTATCGGGGGCGCCTTTTTCCCTCTGTAACGAAGTCAAATATTCAGATGTAATGCCAAAATTTGTGCAGGACGTTAGTTTCGTGGCACTAGTGATAATAGAAATGATTTGACAATTACATCTAGGCTGGAAACTCGTGCCGTGACCCGTCCAGAACACATCGCCTAAGTACCGTCATGGCCTTTTTTTGTCTGTAACTAAGTCACATATTGAGATGTAACACTGGAATTTGGCCAGGCCATTAGTTTTGTGGCGCAATTGATTATGACAATAATTTCAGAATTACATCTAGATAGGAAAATCATGTAACAACATTTCCAAGTACCCGGAGCGCCTCTTTTCCTCTGTAACTAAGTCAGATATTGAGATGTAATGCTGGAATTTGGGCGCGGCATTAGTTTCCTTGCACTAGTGATAACAAAAATGATTTGAGACTTACATGTAGGTGGGAAACTCGTGTCGTGACCGGTCCATGCTCCATTGCCCAAGTATTCAAAGCACCGTTTTTCCTCTGTAAATAAGTCCAATATCGAGATGCAATGCTGAAATTTGGGCAGGACATGAGTTTTGTGGCACTACTGATAATAAGAATGATTTGAGACTTACATCTAGGTGGGAAGCTCAGGCTGCGACCTGTCCAGGCTAAATCGCACAAGTACCGGAATAGTCTTTTTTCCTCTGTAACTAAGCCAAATATTGAGATGTAACGTTGGAATTTGGCCAGGACATTAGTTTTGTGGCACAATTGGTTTTGGCAATGATTTCAGAATTACATCTACATGGGAATTCATGTCACGACCTGTACAAGTATCCGGAGCGCCTTTTTTCCTCTGTAACGAAGTCAAATATTCAGATGTAATGCTAAAATTTGTGCAGGACATTAGTTTCGTGGCACTAGTGATAACAGAAATGATTTGAGAATTACATCTAGGTTGGAAACTTGTGCCGCGACCCGTCCAGGCTACATCACCTAAGTACCGGCATGGCCTTTTTTTCCTCCGTAACTAAGTCAAATATTGAGATGTAACGCTAGAATTTGGCCAGGACATTAGTTTGGTGGTGCAATTGATTATGACAACAATTTCAGTATTACATCTAGATAGGAATTCATGTCACGACCTGTACAAGTATCGGGGGTGCCTTTTTCCCTCTGTAACGAAGTCAAATATTCAGATGTAATGCCAAAATTTGTGCAGGACGTTAGTTTCGTGGCACTAGTGATAATAGAAATGATTTGACAATTACATCTAGGCTGGAAACTCGTGCCGTGACCCATCCAGAACACATCGCCTAAGTACCGTCATGGCCTTTTTTTGTCTGTAACTAAGTCACATATTGAGATGTAACGCTGGAATTTGGCCAGGCCATTAGTTTTGTGGCGCAATTGATTATGACAATAATTTCAGAATTACATCTAGATAGGAAAATCACGTAACGACATTTCCAAGTACCCGGAGCGCCTCTTTTCCTCTGTAACTAAGTCAGATATTGAGATGTAATGCTGGAATTTGGGCGCGGCATTAGTTTCCTTGCACTAGTGATAACAAAAATGATTTGAGACTTACATGTAGGTGGGAAACTCGTGTCGTGACCGGTCCATGCTCCATTGCCCAAGTATTCAAAGCACCGTTTTTCCTCTGTAAATAAGTCCAATATCGAGATGCAATGCTGAAATTTGGGCAGGACATGAGTTTTGTGGCACTACTGATAATAAGAATGATTTGAGACTTACATCTAGGTGGGAAGCTCAGGCTGCGACCTGTCCAGGCTAAATCGCACAAGTACCGGAATAGTCTTTTTTCCTCTGTAACTAAGCCAAATATTGAGATGTAACGTTGGAATTTGGCCAGGACATTAGTTTTGTGGCACAATTGGTTTTGGCAATGATTTCAGAATTACATCTACATGGGAATTCATGTCACGACCTGTACAAGTATCCGGAGCGCCTTTTTTCCTCTGTAACGAAGTCAAATATTCAGATGTAATGCTAAAATTTGTGCAGGACATTAGTTTCGTGGCACTAGTGATAATAGAAATGATTTGAGAAATACATCTAGGTTGGAAACTTGTGCCGCGACCCGTCCAGGCTACATCACCTAAGTACCGGCATGGCCTTTTTTTCCTCCGTAACTAAGTCAAATATTGAGATGTAACGCTAGAATTTGGCCAGGACATTAGTTTGGTGGTGCAATTGATTATGACAACAATTTCAGTATTACATCTAGATAGGAATTCATGTCACGACCTGTACAAGTATCGGGGGCGCCTTTTTCCCTCTGTAACGAAGTCAAATATTCAGATGTAATGCCAAAATTTGTGCAGGACGTTAGTTTCGTGGCACTAGTGATAATAGAAATGATTTGACAATTACATCTAGGCTGGAAACTCGTGCCGTGACCCGTCCAGAACACATCGCCTAAGTACCGTCATGGCCTTTTTTTGTCTGTAACTAAGTCACATATTGAGATGTAACACTGGAATTTGGCCAGGCCATTAGTTTTGTGGCGCAATTGATTATGACAATAATTTCAGAATTACATCTAGATAGGAAAATCATGTAACAACATTTCCAAGTACCCGGAGCGCCTCTTTTCCTCTGTAACTAAGTCAGATATTGAGATGTAATGCTGGAATTTGGGCGCGGCATTAGTTTCCTTGCACTAGTGATAACAAAAATGATTTGAGACTTACATGTAGGTGGGAAACTCGTGTCGTGACCGGTCCATGCTCCATTGCCCAAGTATTCAAAGCACCGTTTTTCCTCTGTAAATAAGTCCAATATCGAGATGCAATGCTGAAATTTGGGCAGGACATGAGTTTTGTGGCACTACTGATAATAAGAATGATTTGAGACTTACATCTAGGTGGGAAGCTCAGGCTGCGACCTGTCCAGGCTAAATCGCACAAGTACCGGAATAGTCTTTTTTCCTCTGTAACTAAGCCAAATATTGAGATGTAACGTTGGAATTTGGCCAGGACATTAGTTTTGTGGCACAATTGGTTTTGGCAATGATTTCAGAATTACATCTACATGGGAATTCATGTCACGACCTGTACAAGTATCCGGAGCGCCTTTTTTCCTCTGTAACGAAGTCAAATATTCAGATGTAATGCTAAAATTTGTGCAGGACATTAGTTTCGTGGCACTAGTGATAATAGAAATGATTTGAGAATTACATCTAGGTTGGAAACTTGTGCCGCGACCCGTCCAGGCTACATCACCTAAGTACCGGCATGGCCTTTTTTTCCTCCGTAACTAAGTCAAATATTGAGATGTAACGCTAGAATTTGGCCAGGACATTAGTTTGGTGGTGCAATTGATTATGACAACAATTTCAGTATTACATCTAGATAGGAATTCATGTCACGACCTGTACAAGTATCGGGGGCGCCTTTTTCCCTCTGTAACGAAGTCAAATATTCAGATGTAATGCCAAAATTTGTGCAGGACGTTAGTTTCGTGGCACTAGTGATAATAGAAATGATTTGACAATTACATCTAGGCTGGAAACTCGTGCCGTGACCCGTCCAGAACACATCGCCTAAGTACCGTCATGGCCTTTTTTTGTCTGTAACTAAGTCACATATTGAGATGTAACACTGGAATTTGGCCAGGCCATTAGTTTTGTGGCGCAATTGATTATGACAATAATTTCAGAATTACATCTAGATAGGAAAATCATGTAACAACATTTCCAAGTACCCGGAGCGCCTCTTTTCCTCTGTAACTAAGTCAGATATTGAGATGTAATGCTGGAATTTGGGCGCGGCATTAGTTTCCTTGCACTAGTGATAACAAAAATGATTTGAGACTTACATGTAGGTGGGAAACTCGTGTCGTGACCGGTCCATGCTCCATTGCCCAAGTATTCAAAGCACCGTTTTTCCTCTGTAAATAAGTCCAATATCGAGATGCAATGCTGAAATTTGGGCAGGACATGAGTTTTGTGGCACTACTGATAATAAGAATGATTTGAGACTTACATCTAGGTGGGAAGCTCAGGCTGCGACCTGTCCAGGCTAAATCGCACAAGTACCGGAATAGTCTTTTTTCCTCTGTAACTAAGCCAAATATTGAGATGTAACGTTGGAATTTGGCCAGGACATTAGTTTTGTGGCACAATTGGTTTTGGCAATGATTTCAGAATTACATCTACATGGGAATTCATGTCACGACCTGTACAAGTATCCGGAGCGCCTTTTTTCCTCTGTAACGAAGTCAAATATTCAGATGTAATGCTAAAATTTGTGCAGGACATTAGTTTCGTGGCACTAGTGATAACAGAAATGATTTGAGAATTACATCTAGGTTGGAAACTTGTGCCGCGACCCGTCCAGGCTACATCACCTAAGTACCGGCATGGCCTTTTTTTCCTCCGTAACTAAGTCAAATATTGAGATGTAACGCTAGAATTTGGCCAGGACATTAGTTTGGTGGTGCAATTGATTATGACAACAATTTCAGTATTACATCTAGATAGGAATTCATGTCACGACCTGTACAAGTATCGGGGGTGCCTTTTTCCCTCTGTAACGAAGTCAAATATTCAGATGTAATGCCAAAATTTGTGCAGGACGTTAGTTTCGTGGCACTAGTGATAATAGAAATGATTTGACAATTACATCTAGGCTGGAAACTCGTGCCGTGACCCATCCAGAACACATCGCCTAAGTACCGTCATGGCCTTTTTTTGTCTGTAACTAAGTCACATATTGAGATGTAACGCTGGAATTTGGCCAGGCCATTAGTTTTGTGGCGCAATTGATTATGACAATAATTTCAGAATTACATCTAGATAGGAAAATCACGTAACGACATTTCCAAGTACCCGGAGCGCCTCTTTTCCTCTGTAACTAAGTCAGATATTGAGATGTAATGCTGGAATTTGGGCGCGGCATTAGTTTCCTTGCACTAGTGATAACAAAAATGATTTGAGACTTACATGTAGGTGGGAAACTCGTGTCGTGACCGGTCCATGCTCCATTGCCCAAGTATTCAAAGCACCGTTTTTCCTCTGTAAATAAGTCCAATATCGAGATGCAATGCTGAAATTTGGGCAGGACATGAGTTTTGTGGCACTACTGATAATAAGAATGATTTGAGACTTACATCTAGGTGGGAAGCTCAGGCTGCGACCTGTCCAGGCTAAATCGCACAAGTACCGGAATAGTCTTTTTTCCTCTGTAACTAAGCCAAATATTGAGATGTAACGTTGGAATTTGGCCAGGACATTAGTTTTGTGGCACAATTGGTTTTGGCAATGATTTCAGAATTACATCTACATGGGAATTCATGTCACGACCTGTACAAGTATCCGGAGCGCCTTTTTTCCTCTGTAACGAAGTCAAATATTCAGATGTAATGCTAAAATTTGTGCAGGACATTAGTTTCGTGGCACTAGTGATAATAGAAATGATTTGAGAAATACATCTAGGTTGGAAACTTGTGCCGCGACCCGTCCAGGCTACATCACCTAAGTACCGGCATGGCCTTTTTTTCCTCCGTAACTAAGTCAAATATTGAGATGTAACGCTAGAATTTGGCCAGGACATTAGTTTGGTGGTGCAATTGATTATGACAACAATTTCAGTATTACATCTAGATAGGAATTCATGTCACGACCTGTACAAGTATCGGGGGCGCCTTTTTCCCTCTGTAACGAAGTCAAATATTCAGATGTAATGCCAAAATTTGTGCAGGACGTTAGTTTCGTGGCACTAGTGATAATAGAAATGATTTGACAATTACATCTAGGCTGGAAACTCGTGCCGTGACCCGTCCAGAACACATCGCCTAAGTACCGTCATGGCCTTTTTTTGTCTGTAACTAAGTCACATATTGAGATGTAACACTGGAATTTGGCCAGGCCATTAGTTTTGTGGCGCAATTGATTATGACAATAATTTCAGAATTACATCTAGATAGGAAAATCATGTAACAACATTTCCAAGTACCCGGAGCGCCTCTTTTCCTCTGTAACTAAGTCAGATATTGAGATGTAATGCTGGAATTTGGGCGCGGCATTAGTTTCCTTGCACTAGTGATAACAAAAATGATTTGAGACTTACATGTAGGTGGGAAACTCGTGTCGTGACCGGTCCATGCTCCATTGCCCAAGTATTCAAAGCACCGTTTTTCCTCTGTAAATAAGTCCAATATCGAGATGCAATGCTGAAATTTGGGCAGGACATGAGTTTTGTGGCACTACTGATAATAAGAATGATTTGAGACTTACATCTAGGTGGGAAGCTCAGGCTGCGACCTGTCCAGGCTAAATCGCACAAGTACCGGAATAGTCTTTTTTCCTCTGTAACTAAGCCAAATATTGAGATGTAACGTTGGAATTTGGCCAGGACATTAGTTTTGTGGCACAATTGGTTTTGGCAATGATTTCAGAATTACATCTACATGGGAATTCATGTCACGACCTGTACAAGTATCCGGAGCGCCTTTTTTCCTCTGTAACGAAGTCAAATATTCAGATGTAATGCTAAAATTTGTGCAGGACATTAGTTTCGTGGCACTAGTGATAATAGAAATGATTTGAGAATTACATCTAGGTTGGAAACTTGTGCCGCGACCCGTCCAGGCTACATCACCTAAGTACCGGCATGGCCTTTTTTTCCTCCGTAACTAAGTCAAATATTGAGATGTAACGCTAGAATTTGGCCAGGACATTAGTTTGGTGGTGCAATTGATTATGACAACAATTTCAGTATTACATCTAGATAGGAATTCATGTCACGACCTGTACAAGTATCGGGGGCGCCTTTTTCCCTCTGTAACGAAGTCAAATATTCAGATGTAATGCCAAAATTTGTGCAGGACGTTAGTTTCGTGGCACTAGTGATAATAGAAATGATTTGACAATTACATCTAGGCTGGAAACTCGTGCCGTGACCCGTCCAGAACACATCGCCTAAGTACCGTCATGGCCTTTTTTTGTCTGTAACTAAGTCACATATTGAGATGTAACGCTGGAATTTGGCCAGGACATTAGTTTTGTGGCGCAATTGATTATGACAATAATTTCAGAATTACATCTAGATAGGAAAATCACGTAACGACATTTCCAAGTACCCGGAGCGCCTCTTTTCCTCTGTAACTAAGTCAGATATTGAGATGTAATGCTGGAATTTGGGCGCGGCATTAGTTTCCTTGCACTAGTGATAACAAAAATGATTTGAGACTTACATGTAGGTGGGAAACTTGTGTCGTGACCGGTCCATGCTCCATTGCCCAAGTATTCAAAGCACCGTTTTTCCTCTGTAAATAAGTCCAATATCGAGATGCAATGCTGAAATTTGGGCAGGACATGAGTTTTGTGGCACTACTGATAATAAGAATGATTTGAGACTTACATCTAGGTGGGAAGCTCAGGCTGCGACCTGTCCAGGCTAAATCGCACAAGTACCGGAATAGTCTTTTTTCCTCTGTAACTAAGCCAAATATTGAGATGTAACGTTGGAATTTGGCCAGGACATTAGTTTTGTGGCACAATTGGTTTTGGCAATGATTTCAGAATTACATCTACATGGGAATTCATGTCACGACCTGTACAAGTATCCGGAGCGCCTTTTTTCCTCTGTAACGAAGTCAAATATTCAGATGTAATGCTAAAATTTGTGCAGGACATTAGTTTCGTGGCACTAGTGATAATAGAAATGATTTGAGAATTACATCTAGGTTGGAAACTTGTGCCGCGACCCGTCCAGGCTACATCACCTAAGTACCGGCATGGCCTTTTTTTCCTCCGTAACTAAGTCAAATATTGAGATGTAACGCTAGAATTTGGCCAGGACATTAGTTTGGTGGTGCAATTGATTATGACAACAATTTCAGTATTACATCTAGATAGGAATTCATGTCACGACCTGTACAAGTATCGGGGGTGCCTTTTTCCCTCTGTAACGAAGTCAAATATTCAGATGTAATGCCAAAATTTGTGCAGGACGTTAGTTTCGTGGCACTAGTGATAATAGAAATGATTTGACAATTACATCTAGGCTGGAAACTCGTGCCGTGACCCGTCCAGAACACATCGCCTAAGTACCGTCATGGCCTTTTTTTGTCTGTAACTAAGTCACATATTGAGATGTAACACTGGAATTTGGCCAGGCCATTAGTTTTGTGGCGCAATTGATTATGACAATAATTTCAGAATTACATCTAGATAGGAAAATCATGTAACAACATTTCCAAGTACCCGGAGCGCCTCTTTTCCTCTGTAACTAAGTCAGATATTGAGATGTAATGCTGGAATTTGGGCGCGGCATTAGTTTCCTTGCACTAGTGATAACAAAAATGATTTGAGACTTACATGTAGGTGGGAAACTCGTGTCGTGACCGGTCCATGCTCCATTGCCCAAGTATTCAAAGCACCGTTTTTCCTCTGTAAATAAGTCCAATATCGAGATGCAATGCTGAAATTTGGGCAGGACATGAGTTTTGTGGCACTACTGATAATAAGAATGATTTGAGACTTACATCTAGGTGGGAAGCTCAGGCTGCGACCTGTCCAGGCTAAATCGCACAAGTACCGGAATAGTCTTTTTTCCTCTGTAACTAAGCCAAATATTGAGATGTAACGTTGGAATTTGGCCAGGACATTAGTTTTGTGGCACAATTGGTTTTGGCAATGATTTCAGAATTACATCTACATGGGAATTCATGTCACGACCTGTACAAGTATCCGGAGCGCCTTTTTTCCTCTGTAACGAAGTCAAATATTCAGATGTAATGCTAAAATTTGTGCAGGACATTAGTTTCGTGGCACTAGTGATAATAGAAATGATTTGAGAATTACATCTAGGTTGGAAACTTGTGCCGCGACCCGTCCAGGCTACATCACCTAAGTACCGGCATGGCCTTTTTTTCCTCCGTAACTAAGTCAAATATTGAGATGTAACGCTAGAATTTGGCCAGGACATTAGTTTGGTGGTGCAATTGATTATGACAACAATTTCAGTATTACATCTAGATAGGAATTCATGTCACGACCTGTACAAGTATCGGGGGCGCCTTTTTCCCTCTGTAACGAAGTCAAATATTCAGATGTAATGCCAAAATTTGTGCAGGACGTTAGTTTCGTGGCACTAGTGATAATAGAAATGATTTGACAATTACATCTAGGCTGGAAACTCGTGCCGTGACCCGTCCAGAACACATCGCCTAAGTACCGTCATGGCCTTTTTTTGTCTGTAACTAAGTCACATATTGAGATGTAACACTGGAATTTGGCCAGGCCATTAGTTTTGTGGCGCAATTGATTATGACAATAATTTCAGAATTACATCTAGATAGGAAAATCATGTAACAACATTTCCAAGTACCCGGAGCGCCTCTTTTCCTCTGTAACTAAGTCAGATATTGAGATGTAATGCTGGAATTTGGGCGCGGCATTAGTTTCCTTGCACTAGTGATAACAAAAATGATTTGAGACTTACATGTAGGTGGGAAACTCGTGTCGTGACCGGTCCATGCTCCATTGCCCAAGTATTCAAAGCACCGTTTTTCCTCTGTAAATAAGTCCAATATCGAGATGCAATGCTGAAATTTGGGCAGGACATGAGTTTTGTGGCACTACTGATAATAAGAATGATTTGAGACTTACATCTAGGTGGGAAGCTCAGGCTGCGACCTGTCCAGGCTAAATCGCACAAGTACCGGAATAGTCTTTTTTCCTCTGTAACTAAGCCAAATATTGAGATGTAACGTTGGAATTTGGCCAGGACATTAGTTTTGTGGCACAATTGGTTTTGGCAATGATTTCAGAATTACATCTACATGGGAATTCATGTCACGACCTGTACAAGTATCCGGAGCGCCTTTTTTCCTCTGTAACGAAGTCAAATATTCAGATGTAATGCTAAAATTTGTGCAGGACATTAGTTTCGTGGCACTAGTGATAACAGAAATGATTTGAGAATTACATCTAGGTTGGAAACTTGTGCCGCGACCCGTCCAGGCTACATCACCTAAGTACCGGCATGGCCTTTTTTTCCTCCGTAACTAAGTCAAATATTGAGATGTAACGCTAGAATTTGGCCAGGACATTAGTTTGGTGGTGCAATTGATTATGACAACAATTTCAGTATTACATCTAGATAGGAATTCATGTCACGACCTGTACAAGTATCGGGGGTGCCTTTTTCCCTCTGTAACGAAGTCAAATATTCAGATGTAATGCCAAAATTTGTGCAGGACGTTAGTTTCGTGGCACTAGTGATAATAGAAATGATTTGACAATTACATCTAGGCTGGAAACTCGTGCCGTGACCCATCCAGAACACATCGCCTAAGTACCGTCATGGCCTTTTTTTGTCTGTAACTAAGTCACATATTGAGATGTAACGCTGGAATTTGGCCAGGCCATTAGTTTTGTGGCGCAATTGATTATGACAATAATTTCAGAATTACATCTAGATAGGAAAATCACGTAACGACATTTCCAAGTACCCGGAGCGCCTCTTTTCCTCTGTAACTAAGTCAGATATTGAGATGTAATGCTGGAATTTGGGCGCGGCATTAGTTTCCTTGCACTAGTGATAACAAAAATGATTTGAGACTTACATGTAGGTGGGAAACTCGTGTCGTGACCGGTCCATGCTCCATTGCCCAAGTATTCAAAGCACCGTTTTTCCTCTGTAAATAAGTCCAATATCGAGATGCAATGCTGAAATTTGGGCAGGACATGAGTTTTGTGGCACTACTGATAATAAGAATGATTTGAGACTTACATCTAGGTGGGAAGCTCAGGCTGCGACCTGTCCAGGCTAAATCGCACAAGTACCGGAATAGTCTTTTTTCCTCTGTAACTAAGCCAAATATTGAGATGTAACGTTGGAATTTGGCCAGGACATTAGTTTTGTGGCACAATTGGTTTTGGCAATGATTTCAGAATTACATCTACATGGGAATTCATGTCACGACCTGTACAAGTATCCGGAGCGCCTTTTTTCCTCTGTAACGAAGTCAAATATTCAGATGTAATGCTAAAATTTGTGCAGGACATTAGTTTCGTGGCACTAGTGATAATAGAAATGATTTGAGAAATACATCTAGGTTGGAAACTTGTGCCGCGACCCGTCCAGGCTACATCACCTAAGTACCGGCATGGCCTTTTTTTCCTCCGTAACTAAGTCAAATATTGAGATGTAACGCTAGAATTTGGCCAGGACATTAGTTTGGTGGTGCAATTGATTATGACAACAATTTCAGTATTACATCTAGATAGGAATTCATGTCACGACCTGTACAAGTATCGGGGGCGCCTTTTTCCCTCTGTAACGAAGTCAAATATTCAGATGTAATGCCAAAATTTGTGCAGGACGTTAGTTTCGTGGCACTAGTGATAATAGAAATGATTTGACAATTACATCTAGGCTGGAAACTCGTGCCGTGACCCGTCCAGAACACATCGCCTAAGTACCGTCATGGCCTTTTTTTGTCTGTAACTAAGTCACATATTGAGATGTAACGCTGGAATTTGGCCAGGACATTAGTTTTGTTGCGCAATTGATTATGACAATAATTTCAGAATTACATCTAGATAGGAAAATCATGTAACAACATTTCCAAGTACCCGGAGCGCCTCTTTTCCTCTGTAACTAAGTCAGATATTGAGATGTAATGCTGGAATTTGGGCGCGGCATTAGTTTCCTTGCACTAGTGATAACAAAAATGATTTGAGACTTACATGTAGGTGGGAAACTCGTGTCGTGACCGGTCCATGCTCCATTGCCCAAGTATTCAAAGCACCGTTTTTCCTCTGTAAATAAGTCCAATATCGAGATGCAATGCTGAAATTTGGGCAGGACATGAGTTTTGTGGCACTACTGATAATAAGAATGATTTGAGACTTACATCTAGGTGGGAAGCTCAGGCTGCGACCTGTCCAGGCTAAATCGCACAAGTACCGGAATAGTCTTTTTTCCTCTGTAACTAAGCCAAATATTGAGATGTAACGTTGGAATTTGGCCAGGACATTAGTTTTGTGGCACAATTGGTTTTGGCAATGATTTCAGAATTACATCTACATGGGAATTCATGTCACGACCTGTACAAGTATCCGGAGCGCCTTTTTTCCTCTGTAACGAAGTCAAATATTCAGATGTAATGCTAAAATTTGTGCAGGACATTAGTTTCGTGGCACTAGTGATAATAGAAATGATTTGAGAATTACATCTAGGTTGGAAACTTGTGCCGCGACCCGTCCAGGCTACATCACCTAAGTACCGGCATGGCCTTTTTTTCCTCCGTAACTAAGTCAAATATTGAGATGTAACGCTAGAATTTGGCCAGGACATTAGTTTGGTGGTGCAATTGATTATGACAACAATTTCAGTATTACATCTAGATAGGAATTCATGTCACGACCTGTACAAGTATCGGGGGTGCCTTTTTCCCTCTGTAACGAAGTCAAATATTCAGATGTAATGCCAAAATTTGTGCAGGACGTTAGTTTCGTGGCACTAGTGATAATAGAAATGATTTGACAATTACATCTAGGCTGGAAACTCGTGCCGTGACCCGTCCAGAACACATCGCCTAAGTACCGTCATGGCCTTTTTTTGTCTGTAACTAAGTCACATATTGAGATGTAACACTGGAATTTGGCCAGGCCATTAGTTTTGTGGCGCAATTGATTATGACAATAATTTCAGAATTACATCTAGATAGGAAAATCATGTAACAACATTTCCAAGTACCCGGAGCGCCTCTTTTCCTCTGTAACTAAGTCAGATATTGAGATGTAATGCTGGAATTTGGGCGCGGCATTAGTTTCCTTGCACTAGTGATAACAAAAATGATTTGAGACTTACATGTAGGTGGGAAACTCGTGTCGTGACCGGTCCATGCTCCATTGCCCAAGTATTCAAAGCACCGTTTTTCCTCTGTAAATAAGTCCAATATCGAGATGCAATGCTGAAATTTGGGCAGGACATGAGTTTTGTGGCACTACTGATAATAAGAATGATTTGAGACTTACATCTAGGTGGGAAGCTCAGGCTGCGACCTGTCCAGGCTAAATCGCACAAGTACCGGAATAGTCTTTTTTCCTCTGTAACTAAGCCAAATATTGAGATGTAACGTTGGAATTTGGCCAGGACATTAGTTTTGTGGCACAATTGGTTTTGGCAATGATTTCAGAATTACATCTACATGGGAATTCATGTCACGACCTGTACAAGTATCCGGAGCGCCTTTTTTCCTCTGTAACGAAGTCAAATATTCAGATGTAATGCTAAAATTTGTGCAGGACATTAGTTTCGTGGCACTAGTGATAATAGAAATGATTTGAGAATTACATCTAGGTTGGAAACTTGTGCCGCGACCCGTCCAGGCTACATCACCTAAGTACCGGCATGGCCTTTTTTTCCTCCGTAACTAAGTCAAATATTGAGATGTAACGCTAGAATTTGGCCAGGACATTAGTTTGGTGGTGCAATTGATTATGACAACAATTTCAGTATTACATCTAGATAGGAATTCATGTCACGACCTGTACAAGTATCGGGGGCGCCTTTTTCCCTCTGTAACGAAGTCAAATATTCAGATGTAATGCCAAAATTTGTGCAGGACGTTAGTTTCGTGGCACTAGTGATAATAGAAATGATTTGACAATTACATCTAGGCTGGAAACTCGTGCCGTGACCCGTCCAGAACACATCGCCTAAGTACCGTCATGGCCTTTTTTTGTCTGTAACTAAGTCACATATTGAGATGTAACACTGGAATTTGGCCAGGCCATTAGTTTTGTGGCGCAATTGATTATGACAATAATTTCAGAATTACATCTAGATAGGAAAATCATGTAACAACATTTCCAAGTACCCGGAGCGCCTCTTTTCCTCTGTAACTAAGTCAGATATTGAGATGTAATGCTGGAATTTGGGCGCGGCATTAGTTTCCTTGCACTAGTGATAACAAAAATGATTTGAGACTTACATGTAGGTGGGAAACTCGTGTCGTGACCGGTCCATGCTCCATTGCCCAAGTATTCAAAGCACCGTTTTTCCTCTGTAAATAAGTCCAATATCGAGATGCAATGCTGAAATTTGGGCAGGACATGAGTTTTGTGGCACTACTGATAATAAGAATGATTTGAGACTTACATCTAGGTGGGAAGCTCAGGCTGCGACCTGTCCAGGCTAAATCGCACAAGTACCGGAATAGTCTTTTTTCCTCTGTAACTAAGCCAAATATTGAGATGTAACGTTGGAATTTGGCCAGGACATTAGTTTTGTGGCACAATTGGTTTTGGCAATGATTTCAGAATTACATCTACATGGGAATTCATGTCACGACCTGTACAAGTATCCGGAGCGCCTTTTTTCCTCTGTAACGAAGTCAAATATTCAGATGTAATGCTAAAATTTGTGCAGGACATTAGTTTCGTGGCACTAGTGATAACAGAAATGATTTGAGAATTACATCTAGGTTGGAAACTTGTGCCGCGACCCGTCCAGGCTACATCACCTAAGTACCGGCATGGCCTTTTTTTCCTCCGTAACTAAGTCAAATATTGAGATGTAACGCTAGAATTTGGCCAGGACATTAGTTTGGTGGTGCAATTGATTATGACAACAATTTCAGTATTACATCTAGATAGGAATTCATGTCACGACCTGTACAAGTATCGGGGGTGCCTTTTTCCCTCTGTAACGAAGTCAAATATTCAGATGTAATGCCAAAATTTGTGCAGGACGTTAGTTTCGTGGCACTAGTGATAATAGAAATGATTTGACAATTACATCTAGGCTGGAAACTCGTGCCGTGACCCATCCAGAACACATCGCCTAAGTACCGTCATGGCCTTTTTTTGTCTGTAACTAAGTCACATATTGAGATGTAACGCTGGAATTTGGCCAGGCCATTAGTTTTGTGGCGCAATTGATTATGACAATAATTTCAGAATTACATCTAGATAGGAAAATCACGTAACGACATTTCCAAGTACCCGGAGCGCCTCTTTTCCTCTGTAACTAAGTCAGATATTGAGATGTAATGCTGGAATTTGGGCGCGGCATTAGTTTCCTTGCACTAGTGATAACAAAAATGATTTGAGACTTACATGTAGGTGGGAAACTCGTGTCGTGACCGGTCCATGCTCCATTGCCCAAGTATTCAAAGCACCGTTTTTCCTCTGTAAATAAGTCCAATATCGAGATGCAATGCTGAAATTTGGGCAGGACATGAGTTTTGTGGCACTACTGATAATAAGAATGATTTGAGACTTACATCTAGGTGGGAAGCTCAGGCTGCGACCTGTCCAGGCTAAATCGCACAAGTACCGGAATAGTCTTTTTTCCTCTGTAACTAAGCCAAATATTGAGATGTAACGTTGGAATTTGGCCAGGACATTAGTTTTGTGGCACAATTGGTTTTGGCAATGATTTCAGAATTACATCTACATGGGAATTCATGTCACGACCTGTACAAGTATCCGGAGCGCCTTTTTTCCTCTGTAACGAAGTCAAATATTCAGATGTAATGCTAAAATTTGTGCAGGACATTAGTTTCGTGGCACTAGTGATAATAGAAATGATTTGAGAAATACATCTAGGTTGGAAACTTGTGCCGCGACCCGTCCAGGCTACATCACCTAAGTACCGGCATGGCCTTTTTTTCCTCCGTAACTAAGTCAAATATTGAGATGTAACGCTAGAATTTGGCCAGGACATTAGTTTGGTGGTGCAATTGATTATGACAACAATTTCAGTATTACATCTAGATAGGAATTCATGTCACGACCTGTACAAGTATCGGGGGCGCCTTTTTCCCTCTGTAACGAAGTCAAATATTCAGATGTAATGCCAAAATTTGTGCAGGACGTTAGTTTCGTGGCACTAGTGATAATAGAAATGATTTGACAATTACATCTAGGCTGGAAACTCGTGCCGTGACCCGTCCAGAACACATCGCCTAAGTACCGTCATGGCCTTTTTTTGTCTGTAACTAAGTCACATATTGAGATGTAACGCTGGAATTTGGCCAGGACATTAGTTTTGTTGCGCAATTGATTATGACAATAATTTCAGAATTACATCTAGATAGGAAAATCATGTAACAACATTTCCAAGTACCCGGAGCGCCTCTTTTCCTCTGTAACTAAGTCAGATATTGAGATGTAATGCTGGAATTTGGGCGCGGCATTAGTTTCCTTGCACTAGTGATAACAAAAATGATTTGAGACTTACATGTAGGTGGGAAACTCGTGTCGTGACCGGTCCATGCTCCATTGCCCAAGTATTCAAAGCACCGTTTTTCCTCTGTAAATAAGTCCAATATCGAGATGCAATGCTGAAATTTGGGCAGGACATGAGTTTTGTGGCACTACTGATAATAAGAATGATTTGAGACTTACATCTAGGTGGGAAGCTCAGGCTGCGACCTGTCCAGGCTAAATCGCACAAGTACCGGAATAGTCTTTTTTCCTCTGTAACTAAGCCAAATATTGAGATGTAACGTTGGAATTTGGCCAGGACATTAGTTTTGTGGCACAATTGGTTTTGGCAATGATTTCAGAATTACATCTACATGGGAATTCATGTCACGACCTGTACAAGTATCCGGAGCGCCTTTTTTCCTCTGTAACGAAGTCAAATATTCAGATGTAATGCTAAAATTTGTGCAGGACATTAGTTTCGTGGCACTAGTGATAATAGAAATGATTTGAGAATTACATCTAGGTTGGAAACTTGTGCCGCGACCCGTCCAGGCTACATCACCTAAGTACCGGCATGGCCTTTTTTTCCTCCGTAACTAAGTCAAATATTGAGATGTAACGCTAGAATTTGGCCAGGACATTAGTTTGGTGGTGCAATTGATTATGACAACAATTTCAGTATTACATCTAGATAGGAATTCATGTCACGACCTGTACAAGTATCGGGGGTGCCTTTTTCCCTCTGTAACGAAGTCAAATATTCAGATGTAATGCCAAAATTTGTGCAGGACGTTAGTTTCGTGGCACTAGTGATAATAGAAATGATTTGACAATTACATCTAGGCTGGAAACTCGTGCCGTGACCCGTCCAGAACACATCGCCTAAGTACCGTCATGGCCTTTTTTTGTCTGTAACTAAGTCACATATTGAGATGTAACGCTGGAATTTGGCCAGGCCATTAGTTTTGTGGCGCAATTGATTATGACAATAATTTCAGAATTACATCTAGATAGGAAAATCACGTAACGACATTTCCAAGTACCCGGAGCGCCTCTTTTCCTCTGTAACTAAGTCAGATATTGAGATGTAATGCTGGAATTTGGGCGCGGCATTAGTTTCCTTGCACTAGTGATAACAAAAATGATTTGAGACTTACATGTAGGTGGGAAACTCGTGTCGTGACCGGTCCATGCTCCATTGCCCAAGTATTCAAAGCACCGTTTTTCCTCTGTAAATAAGTCCAATATCGAGATGCAATGCTGAAATTTGGGCAGGACATGAGTTTTGTGGCACTACTGATAATAAGAATGATTTGAGACTTACATCTAGGTGGGAAGCTCAGGCTGCGACCTGTCCAGGCTAAATCGCACAAGTACCGGAATAGTCTTTTTTCCTCTGTAACTAAGCCAAATATTGAGATGTAACGTTGGAATTTGGCCAGGACATTAGTTTTGTGGCACAATTGGTTTTGGCAATGATTTCAGAATTACATCTACATGGGAATTCATGTCACGACCTGTACAAGTATCCGGAGCGCCTTTTTTCCTCTGTAACGAAGTCAAATATTCAGATGTAATGCTAAAATTTGTGCAGGACATTAGTTTCGTGGCACTAGTGATAATAGAAATGATTTGAGAATTACATCTAGGTTGGAAACTTGTGCCGCGACCCGTCCAGGCTACATCACCTAAGTACCGGCATGGCCTTTTTTTCCTCTGTAACTAAGTCAAATATTGAGATGTAACGCTAGAATTTGGCCAGGACATTAGTTTGGTGGTGCAATTGATTATGACAACAATTTCAGTATTACATCTAGATAGGAATTCATGTCACGACCTGTACAAGTATCGGGGGCGCCTTTTTCCCTCTGTAACGAAGTCAAATATTCAGATGTAATGCCAAAATTTGTGCAGGACGTTAGTTTCGTGGCACTAGTGATAATAGAAATGATTTGACAATTACATCTAGGCTGGAAACTCGTGCCGTGACCCGTCCAGAACACATCGCCTAAGTACCGTCATGGCCTTTTTTTGTCTGTAACTAAGTCACATATTGAGATGTAACGCTGGAATTTGGCCAGGCCATTAGTTTTGTGGCGCAATTGATTATGACAATAATTTCAGAATTACATCTAGATAGGAAAATCACGTAACGACATTTCCAAGTACCCGGAGCGCCTCTTTTCCTCTGTAACTAAGTCAGATATTGAGATGTAATGCTGGAATTTGGGCGCGGCATTAGTTTCCTTGCACTAGTGATAACAAAAATGATTTGAGACTTACATGTAGGTGGGAAACTCGTGTCGTGACCGGTCCATGCTCCATTGCCCAAGTATTCAAAGCACCGTTTTTCCTCTGTAAATAAGTCCAATATCGAGATGCAATGCTGAAATTTGGGCAGGACATGAGTTTTGTGGCACTACTGATAATAAGAATGATTTGAGACTTACATCTAGGTGGGAAGCTCAGGCTGCGACCTGTCCAGGCTAAATCGCACAAGTACCGGAATAGTCTTTTTTCCTCTGTAACTAAGCCAAATATTGAGATGTAACGTTGGAATTTGGCCAGGACATTAGTTTTGTGGCACAATTGGTTTTGGCAATGATTTCAGAATTACATCTACATGGGAATTCATGTCACGACCTGTACAAGTATCCGGAGCGCCTTTTTTCCTCTGTAACGAAGTCAAATATTCAGATGTAATGCTAAAATTTGTGCAGGACATTAGTTTCGTGGCACTAGTGATAATAGAAATGATTTGAGAATTACATCTAGGTTGGAAACTTGTGCCGCGACCCGTCCAGGCTACATCACCTAAGTACCGGCATGGCCTTTTTTTCCTCCGTAACTAAGTCAAATATTGAGATGTAACGCTAGAATTTGGCCAGGACATTAGTTTGGTGGTGCAATTGATTATGACAACAATTTCAGTATTACATCTAGATAGGAATTCATGTCACGACCTGTACAAGTATCGGGGGCGCCTTTTTCCCTCTGTAACGAAGTCAAATATTCAGATGTAATGCCAAAATTTGTGCAGGACGTTAGTTTCGTGGCACTAGTGATAATAGAAATGATTTGACAATTACATCTAGGCTGGAAACTCGTGCCGTGACCCGTCCAGAACACATCGCCTAAGTACCGTCATGGCCTTTTTTTGTCTGTAACTAAGTCACATATTGAGATGTAACACTGGAATTTGGCCAGGCCATTAGTTTTGTGGCGCAATTGATTATGACAATAATTTCAGAATTACATCTAGATAGGAAAATCATGTAACAACATTTCCAAGTACCCGGAGCGCCTCTTTTCCTCTGTAACTAAGTCAGATATTGAGATGTAATGCTGGAATTTGGGCGCGGCATTAGTTTCCTTGCACTAGTGATAACAAAAATGATTTGAGACTTACATGTAGGTGGGAAACTCGTGTCGTGACCGGTCCATGCTCCATTGCCCAAGTATTCAAAGCACCGTTTTTCCTCTGTAAATAAGTCCAATATCGAGATGCAATGCTGAAATTTGGGCAGGACATGAGTTTTGTGGCACTACTGATAATAAGAATGATTTGAGACTTACATCTAGGTGGGAAGCTCAGGCTGCGACCTGTCCAGGCTAAATCGCACAAGTACCGGAATAGTCTTTTTTCCTCTGTAACTAAGCCAAATATTGAGATGTAACGTTGGAATTTGGCCAGGACATTAGTTTTGTGGCACAATTGGTTTTGGCAATGATTTCAGAATTACATCTACATGGGAATTCATGTCACGACCTGTACAAGTATCCGGAGCGCCTTTTTTCCTCTGTAACGAAGTCAAATATTCAGATGTAATGCTAAAATTTGTGCAGGACATTAGTTTCGTGGCACTAGTGATAACAGAAATGATTTGAGAATTACATCTAGGTTGGAAACTTGTGCCGCGACCCGTCCAGGCTACATCACCTAAGTACCGGCATGGCCTTTTTTTCCTCCGTAACTAAGTCAAATATTGAGATGTAACGCTAGAATTTGGCCAGGACATTAGTTTGGTGGTGCAATTGATTATGACAACAATTTCAGTATTACATCTAGATAGGAATTCATGTCACGACCTGTACAAGTATCGGGGGTGCCTTTTTCCCTCTGTAACGAAGTCAAATATTCAGATGTAATGCCAAAATTTGTGCAGGACGTTAGTTTCGTGGCACTAGTGATAATAGAAATGATTTGACAATTACATCTAGGCTGGAAACTCGTGCCGTGACCCATCCAGAACACATCGCCTAAGTACCGTCATGGCCTTTTTTTGTCTGTAACTAAGTCACATATTGAGATGTAACGCTGGAATTTGGCCAGGCCATTAGTTTTGTGGCGCAATTGATTATGACAATAATTTCAGAATTACATCTAGATAGGAAAATCACGTAACGACATTTCCAAGTACCCGGAGCGCCTCTTTTCCTCTGTAACTAAGTCAGATATTGAGATGTAATGCTGGAATTTGGGCGCGGCATTAGTTTCCTTGCACTAGTGATAACAAAAATGATTTGAGACTTACATGTAGGTGGGAAACTCGTGTCGTGACCGGTCCATGCTCCATTGCCCAAGTATTCAAAGCACCGTTTTTCCTCTGTAAATAAGTCCAATATCGAGATGCAATGCTGAAATTTGGGCAGGACATGAGTTTTGTGGCACTACTGATAATAAGAATGATTTGAGACTTACATCTAGGTGGGAAGCTCAGGCTGCGACCTGTCCAGGCTAAATCGCACAAGTACCGGAATAGTCTTTTTTCCTCTGTAACTAAGCCAAATATTGAGATGTAACGTTGGAATTTGGCCAGGACATTAGTTTTGTGGCACAATTGGTTTTGGCAATGATTTCAGAATTACATCTACATGGGAATTCATGTCACGACCTGTACAAGTATCCGGAGCGCCTTTTTTCCTCTGTAACGAAGTCAAATATTCAGATGTAATGCTAAAATTTGTGCAGGACATTAGTTTCGTGGCACTAGTGATAATAGAAATGATTTGAGAAATACATCTAGGTTGGAAACTTGTGCCGCGACCCGTCCAGGCTACATCACCTAAGTACCGGCATGGCCTTTTTTTCCTCCGTAACTAAGTCAAATATTGAGATGTAACGCTAGAATTTGGCCAGGACATTAGTTTGGTGGTGCAATTGATTATGACAACAATTTCAGTATTACATCTAGATAGGAATTCATGTCACGACCTGTACAAGTATCGGGGGCGCCTTTTTCCCTCTGTAACGAAGTCAAATATTCAGATGTAATGCCAAAATTTGTGCAGGACGTTAGTTTCGTGGCACTAGTGATAATAGAAATGATTTGACAATTACATCTAGGCTGGAAACTCGTGCCGTGACCCGTCCAGAACACATCGCCTAAGTACCGTCATGGCCTTTTTTTGTCTGTAACTAAGTCACATATTGAGATGTAACGCTGGAATTTGGCCAGGACATTAGTTTTGTTGCGCAATTGATTATGACAATAATTTCAGAATTACATCTAGATAGGAAAATCATGTAACAACATTTCCAAGTACCCGGAGCGCCTCTTTTCCTCTGTAACTAAGTCAGATATTGAGATGTAATGCTGGAATTTGGGCGCGGCATTAGTTTCCTTGCACTAGTGATAACAAAAATGATTTGAGACTTACATGTAGGTGGGAAACTCGTGTCGTGACCGGTCCATGCTCCATTGCCCAAGTATTCAAAGCACCGTTTTTCCTCTGTAAATAAGTCCAATATCGAGATGCAATGCTGAAATTTGGGCAGGACATGAGTTTTGTGGCACTACTGATAATAAGAATGATTTGAGACTTACATCTAGGTGGGAAGCTCAGGCTGCGACCTGTCCAGGCTAAATCGCACAAGTACCGGAATAGTCTTTTTTCCTCTGTAACTAAGCCAAATATTGAGATGTAACGTTGGAATTTGGCCAGGACATTAGTTTTGTGGCACAATTGGTTTTGGCAATGATTTCAGAATTACATCTACATGGGAATTCATGTCACGACCTGTACAAGTATCCGGAGCGCCTTTTTTCCTCTGTAACGAAGTCAAATATTCAGATGTAATGCTAAAATTTGTGCAGGACATTAGTTTCGTGGCACTAGTGATAATAGAAATGATTTGAGAATTACATCTAGGTTGGAAACTTGTGCCGCGACCCGTCCAGGCTACATCACCTAAGTACCGGCATGGCCTTTTTTTCCTCCGTAACTAAGTCAAATATTGAGATGTAACGCTAGAATTTGGCCAGGACATTAGTTTGGTGGTGCAATTGATTATGACAACAATTTCAGTATTACATCTAGATAGGAATTCATGTCACGACCTGTACAAGTATCGGGGGTGCCTTTTTCCCTCTGTAACGAAGTCAAATATTCAGATGTAATGCCAAAATTTGTGCAGGACGTTAGTTTCGTGGCACTAGTGATAATAGAAATGATTTGACAATTACATCTAGGCTGGAAACTCATGCCGTGACCCGTCCAGAACACATCGCCTAAGTACCGTCATGGCCTTTTTTTGTCTGTAACTAAGTCACATATTGAGATGTAACGCTGGAATTTGGCCAGGCCATTAGTTTTGTGGCGCAATTGATTATGACAATAATTTCAGAATTACATCTAGATAGGAAAATCACGTAACGACATTTCCAAGTACCCGGAGCGCCTCTTTTCCTCTGTAACTAAGTCAGATATTGAGATGTAATGCTGGAATTTGGGCGCGGCATTAGTTTCCTTGCACTAGTGATAACAAAAATGATTTGAGACTTACATGTAGGTGGGAAACTCGTGTCGTGACCGGTCCATGCTCCATTGCCCAAGTATTCAAAGCACCGTTTTTCCTCTGTAAATAAGTCCAATATCGAGATGCAATGCTGAAATTTGGGCAGGACATGAGTTTTGTGGCACTACTGATAATAAGAATGATTTGAGACTTACATCTAGGTGGGAAGCTCAGGCTGCGACCTGTCCAGGCTAAATCGCACAAGTACCGGAATAGTCTTTTTTCCTCTGTAACTAAGCCAAATATTGAGATGTAACGTTGGAATTTGGCCAGGACATTAGTTTTGTGGCACAATTGGTTTTGGCAATGATTTCAGAATTACATCTACATGGGAATTCATGTCACGACCTGTACAAGTATCCGGAGCGCCTTTTTTCCTCTGTAACGAAGTCAAATATTCAGATGTAATGCTAAAATTTGTGCAGGACATTAGTTTCGTGGCACTAGTGATAATAGAAATGATTTGAGAAATACATCTAGGTTGGAAACTTGTGCCGCGACCCGTCCAGGCTACATCACCTAAGTACCGGCATGGCCTTTTTTTCCTCCGTAACTAAGTCAAATATTGAGATGTAACGCTAGAATTTGGCCAGGACATTAGTTTGGTGGTGCAATTGATTATGACAACAATTTCAGTATTACATCTAGATAGGAATTCATGTCACGACCTGTACAAGTATCGGGGGCGCCTTTTTCCCTCTGTAACGAAGTCAAATATTCAGATGTAATGCCAAAATTTGTGCAGGACGTTAGTTTCGTGGCACTAGTGATAATAGAAATGATTTGACAATTACATCTAGGCTGGAAACTCGTGCCGTGACCCGTCCAGAACACATCGCCTAAGTACCGTCATGGCCTTTTTTTGTCTGTAACTAAGTCACATATTGAGATGTAACGCTGGAATTTGGCCAGGACATTAGTTTTGTTGCGCAATTGATTATGACAATAATTTCAGAATTACATCTAGATAGGAAAATCATGTAACAACATTTCCAAGTACCCGGAGCGCCTCTTTTCCTCTGTAACTAAGTCAGATATTGAGATGTAATGCTGGAATTTGGGCGCGGCATTAGTTTCCTTGCACTAGTGATAACAAAAATGATTTGAGACTTACATGTAGGTGGGAAACTCGTGTCGTGACCGGTCCATGCTCCATTGCCCAAGTATTCAAAGCACCGTTTTTCCTCTGTAAATAAGTCCAATATCGAGATGCAATGCTGAAATTTGGGCAGGACATGAGTTTTGTGGCACTACTGATAATAAGAATGATTTGAGACTTACATCTAGGTGGGAAGCTCAGGCTGCGACCTGTCCAGGCTAAATCGCACAAGTACCGGAATAGTCTTTTTTCCTCTGTAACTAAGCCAAATATTGAGATGTAACGTTGGAATTTGGCCAGGACATTAGTTTTGTGGCACAATTGGTTTTGGCAATGATTTCAGAATTACATCTACATGGGAATTCATGTCACGACCTGTACAAGTATCCGGAGCGCCTTTTTTCCTCTGTAACGAAGTCAAATATTCAGATGTAATGCTAAAATTTGTGCAGGACATTAGTTTCGTGGCACTAGTGATAATAGAAATGATTTGAGAATTACATCTAGGTTGGAAACTTGTGCCGCGACCCGTCCAGGCTACATCACCTAAGTACCGGCATGGCCTTTTTTTCCTCCGTAACTAAGTCAAATATTGAGATGTAACGCTAGAATTTGGCCAGGACATTAGTTTGGTGGTGCAATTGATTATGACAACAATTTCAGTATTACATCTAGATAGGAATTCATGTCACGACCTGTACAAGTATCGGGGGTGCCTTTTTCCCTCTGTAACGAAGTCAAATATTCAGATGTAATGCCAAAATTTGTGCAGGACGTTAGTTTCGTGGCACTAGTGATAATAGAAATGATTTGACAATTACATCTAGGCTGGAAACTCATGCCGTGACCCGTCCAGAACACATCGCCTAAGTACCGTCATGGCCTTTTTTTGTCTGTAACTAAGTCACATATTGAGATGTAACGCTGGAATTTGGCCAGGCCATTAGTTTTGTGGCGCAATTGATTATGACAATAATTTCAGAATTACATCTAGATAGGAAAATCACGTAACGACATTTCCAAGTACCCGGAGCGCCTCTTTTCCTCTGTAACTAAGTCAGATATTGAGATGTAATGCTGGAATTTGGGCGCGGCATTAGTTTCCTTGCACTAGTGATAACAAAAATGATTTGAGACTTACATGTAGGTGGGAAACTCGTGTCGTGACCGGTCCATGCTCCATTGCCCAAGTATTCAAAGCACCGTTTTTCCTCTGTAAATAAGTCCAATATCGAGATGCAATGCTGAAATTTGGGCAGGACATGAGTTTTGTGGCACTACTGATAATAAGAATGATTTGAGACTTACATCTAGGTGGGAAGCTCAGGCTGCGACCTGTCCAGGCTAAATCGCACAAGTACCGGAATAGTCTTTTTTCCTCTGTAACTAAGCCAAATATTGAGATGTAACGTTGGAATTTGGCCAGGACATTAGTTTTGTGGCACAATTGGTTTTGGCAATGATTTCAGAATTACATCTACATGGGAATTCATGTCACGACCTGTACAAGTATCCGGAGCGCCTTTTTTCCTCTGTAACGAAGTCAAATATTCAGATGTAATGCTAAAATTTGTGCAGGACATTAGTTTCGTGGCACTAGTGATAATAGAAATGATTTGAGAATTACATCTAGGTTGGAAACTTGTGCCGCGACCCGTCCAGGCTACATCACCTAAGTACCGGCATGGCCTTTTTTTCCTCCGTAACTAAGTCAAATATTGAGATGTAACGCTAGAATTTGGCCAGGACATTAGTTTGGTGGTGCAATTGATTATGACAACAATTTCAGTATTACATCTAGATAGGAATTCATGTCACGACCTGTACAAGTATCGGGGGTGCCTTTTTCCCTCTGTAACGAAGTCAAATATTCAGATGTAATGCCAAAATTTGTGCAGGACGTTAGTTTCGTGGCACTAGTGATAATAGAAATGATTTGACAATTACATCTAGGCTGGAAACTCGTGCCGTGACCCGTCCAGAACACATCGCCTAAGTACCGTCATGGCCTTTTTTTGTCTGTAACTAAGTCACATATTGAGATGTAACACTGGAATTTGGCCAGGCCATTAGTTTTGTGGCGCAATTGATTATGACAATAATTTCAGAATTACATCTAGATAGGAAAATCACGTAACGACATTTCCAAGTACCCGGAGCGCCTCTTTTCCTCTGTAACTAAGTCAGATATTGAGATGTAATGCTGGAATTTGGGCGCGGCATTAGTTTCCTTGCACTAGTGATAACAAAAATGATTTGAGACTTACATGTAGGTGGGAAACTCGTGTCGTGACCGGTCCATGCTCCATTGCCCAAGTATTCAAAGCACCGTTTTTCCTCTGTAAATAAGTCCAATATCGAGATGCAATGCTGAAATTTGGGCAGGACATGAGTTTTGTGGCACTACTGATAATAAGAATGATTTGAGACTTACATCTAGGTGGGAAGCTCAGGCTGCGACCTGTCCAGGCTAAATCGCACAAGTACCGGAATAGTCTTTTTTCCTCTGTAACTAAGCCAAATATTGAGATGTAACGTTGGAATTTGGCCAGGACATTAGTTTTGTGGCACAATTGGTTTTGGCAATGATTTCAGAATTACATCTACATGGGAATTCATGTCACGACCTGTACAAGTATCCGGAGCGCCTTTTTTCCTCTGTAACGAAGTCAAATATTCAGATGTAATGCTAAAATTTGTGCAGGACATTAGTTTCGTGGCACTAGTGATAATAGAAATGATTTGAGAATTACATCTAGGTTGGAAACTTGTGCCGCGACCCGTCCAGGCTACATCACCTAAGTACCGGCATGGCCTTTTTTTCCTCCGTAACTAAGTCAAATATTGAGATGTAACGCTAGAATTTGGCCAGGACATTAGTTTGGTGGTGCAATTGATTATGACAACAATTTCAGTATTACATCTAGATAGGAATTCATGTCACGACCTGTACAAGTATCGGGGGTGCCTTTTTCCCTCTGTAACGAAGTCAAATATTCAGATGTAATGCCAAAATTTGTGCAGGACGTTAGTTTCGTGGCACTAGTGATAATAGAAATGATTTGACAATTACATCTAGGCTGGAAACTCATGCCGTGACCCGTCCAGAACACATCGCCTAAGTACCGTCATGGCCTTTTTTTGTCTGTAACTAAGTCACATATTGAGATGTAACGCTGGAATTTGGCCAGGCCATTAGTTTTGTGGCGCAATTGATTATGACAATAATTTCAGAATTACATCTAGATAGGAAAATCACGTAACGACATTTCCAAGTACCCGGAGCGCCTCTTTTCCTCTGTAACTAAGTCAGATATTGAGATGTAATGCTGGAATTTGGGCGCGGCATTAGTTTCCTTGCACTAGTGATAACAAAAATGATTTGAGACTTACATGTAGGTGGGAAACTCGTGTCGTGACCGGTCCATGCTCCATTGCCCAAGTATTCAAAGCACCGTTTTTCCTCTGTAAATAAGTCCAATATCGAGATGCAATGCTGAAATTTGGGCAGGACATGAGTTTTGTGGCACTACTGATAATAAGAATGATTTGAGACTTACATCTAGGTGGGAAGCTCAGGCTGCGACCTGTCCAGGCTAAATCGCACAAGTACCGGAATAGTCTTTTTTCCTCTGTAACTAAGCCAAATATTGAGATGTAACGTTGGAATTTGGCCAGGACATTAGTTTTGTGGCACAATTGGTTTTGGCAATGATTTCAGAATTACATCTACATGGGAATTCATGTCACGACCTGTACAAGTATCCGGAGCGCCTTTTTTCCTCTGTAACGAAGTCAAATATTCAGATGTAATGCTAAAATTTGTGCAGGACATTAGTTTCGTGGCACTAGTGATAATAGAAATGATTTGAGAATTACATCTAGGTTGGAAACTTGTGCCGCGACCCGTCCAGGCTACATCACCTAAGTACCGGCATGGCCTTTTTTTCCTCCGTAACTAAGTCAAATATTGAGATGTAACGCTAGAATTTGGCCAGGACATTAGTTTGGTGGTGCAATTGATTATGACAACAATTTCAGTATTACATCTAGATAGGAATTCATGTCACGACCTGTACAAGTATCGGGGGCGCCTTTTTCCCTCTGTAACGAAGTCAAATATTCAGATGTAATGCCAAAATTTGTGCAGGACGTTAGTTTCGTGGCACTAGTGATAATAGAAATGATTTGACAATTACATCTAGGCTGGAAACTCGTGCCGTGACCCGTCCAGAACACATCGCCTAAGTACCGTCATGGCCTTTTTTTGTCTGTAACTAAGTCACATATTGAGATGTAACGCTGGAATTTGGCCAGGACATTAGTTTTGTTGCGCAATTGATTATGACAATAATTTCAGAATTACATCTAGATAGGAAAATCATGTAACAACATTTCCAAGTACCCGGAGCGCCTCTTTTCCTCTGTAACTAAGTCAGATATTGAGATGTAATGCTGGAATTTGGGCGCGGCATTAGTTTCCTTGCACTAGTGATAACAAAAATGATTTGAGACTTACATGTAGGTGGGAAACTCGTGTCGTGACCGGTCCATGCTCCATTGCCCAAGTATTCAAAGCACCGTTTTTCCTCTGTAAATAAGTCCAATATCGAGATGCAATGCTGAAATTTGGGCAGGACATGAGTTTTGTGGCACTACTGATAATAAGAATGATTTGAGACTTACATCTAGGTGGGAAGCTCAGGCTGCGACCTGTCCAGGCTAAATCGCACAAGTACCGGAATAGTCTTTTTTCCTCTGTAACTAAGCCAAATATTGAGATGTAACGTTGGAATTTGGCCAGGACATTAGTTTTGTGGCACAATTGGTTTTGGCAATGATTTCAGAATTACATCTACATGGGAATTCATGTCACGACCTGTACAAGTATCCGGAGCGCCTTTTTTCCTCTGTAACGAAGTCAAATATTCAGATGTAATGCTAAAATTTGTGCAGGACATTAGTTTCGTGGCACTAGTGATAATAGAAATGATTTGAGAATTACATCTAGGTTGGAAACTTGTGCCGCGACCCGTCCAGGCTACATCACCTAAGTACCGGCATGGCCTTTTTTTCCTCCGTAACTAAGTCAAATATTGAGATGTAACGCTAGAATTTGGCCAGGACATTAGTTTGGTGGTGCAATTGATTATGACAACAATTTCAGTATTACATCTAGATAGGAATTCATGTCACGACCTGTACAAGTATCGGGGGCGCCTTTTTCCCTCTGTAACGAAGTCAAATATTCAGATGTAATGCCAAAATTTGTGCAGGACGTTAGTTTCGTGGCACTAGTGATAATAGAAATGATTTGACAATTACATCTAGGCTGGAAACTCGTGCCGTGACCCGTCCAGAACACATCGCCTAAGTACCGTCATGGCCTTTTTTTGTCTGTAACTAAGTCACATATTGAGATGTAACGCTGGAATTTGGCCAGGACATTAGTTTTGTTGCGCAATTGATTATGACAATAATTTCAGAATTACATCTAGATAGGAAAATCATGTAACAACATTTCCAAGTACCCGGAGCGCCTCTTTTCCTCTGTAACTAAGTCAGATATTGAGATGTAATGCTGGAATTTGGGCGCGGCATTAGTTTCCTTGCACTAGTGATAACAAAAATGATTTGAGACTTACATGTAGGTGGGAAACTCGTGTCGTGACCGGTCCATGCTCCATTGCCCAAGTATTCAAAGCACCGTTTTTCCTCTGTAAATAAGTCCAATATCGAGATGCAATGCTGAAATTTGGGCAGGACATGAGTTTTGTGGCACTACTGATAATAAGAATGATTTGAGACTTACATCTAGGTGGGAAGCTCAGGCTGCGACCTGTCCAGGCTAAATCGCACAAGTACCGGAATAGTCTTTTTTCCTCTGTAACTAAGCCAAATATTGAGATGTAACGTTGGAATTTGGCCAGGACATTAGTTTTGTGGCACAATTGGTTTTGGCAATGATTTCAGAATTACATCTACATGGGAATTCATGTCACGACCTGTACAAGTATCCGGAGCGCCTTTTTTCCTCTGTAACGAAGTCAAATATTCAGATGTAATGCTAAAATTTGTGCAGGACATTAGTTTCGTGGCACTAGTGATAATAGAAATGATTTGAGAATTACATCTAGGTTGGAAACTTGTGCCGCGACCCGTCCAGGCTACATCACCTAAGTACCGGCATGGCCTTTTTTTCCTCCGTAACTAAGTCAAATATTGAGATGTAACGCTAGAATTTGGCCAGGACATTAGTTTGGTGGTGCAATTGATTATGACAACAATTTCAGTATTACATCTAGATAGGAATTCATGTCACGACCTGTACAAGTATCGGGGGTGCCTTTTTCCCTCTGTAACGAAGTCAAATATTCAGATGTAATGCCAAAATTTGTGCAGGACGTTAGTTTCGTGGCACTAGTGATAATAGAAATGATTTGACAATTACATCTAGGCTGGAAACTCGTGCCGTGACCCGTCCAGAACACATCGCCTAAGTACCGTCATGGCCTTTTTTTGTCTGTAACTAAGTCACATATTGAGATGTAACACTGGAATTTGGCCAGGCCATTAGTTTTGTGGCGCAATTGATTATGACAATAATTTCAGAATTACATCTAGATAGGAAAATCACGTAACGACATTTCCAAGTACCCGGAGCGCCTCTTTTCCTCTGTAACTAAGTCAGATATTGAGATGTAATGCTGGAATTTGGGCGCGGCATTAGTTTCCTTGCACTAGTGATAACAAAAATGATTTGAGACTTACATGTAGGTGGGAAACTCGTGTCGTGACCGGTCCATGCTCCATTGCCCAAGTATTCAAAGCACCGTTTTTCCTCTGTAAATAAGTCCAATATCGAGATGCAATGCTGAAATTTGGGCAGGACATGAGTTTTGTGGCACTACTGATAATAAGAATGATTTGAGACTTACATCTAGGTGGGAAGCTCAGGCTGCGACCTGTCCAGGCTAAATCGCACAAGTACCGGAATAGTCTTTTTTCCTCTGTAACTAAGCCAAATATTGAGATGTAACGTTGGAATTTGGCCAGGACATTAGTTTTGTGGCACAATTGGTTTTGGCAATGATTTCAGAATTACATCTACATGGGAATTCATGTCACGACCTGTACAAGTATCCGGAGCGCCTTTTTTCCTCTGTAACGAAGTCAAATATTCAGATGTAATGCTAAAATTTGTGCAGGACATTAGTTTCGTGGCACTAGTGATAATAGAAATGATTTGAGAATTACATCTAGGTTGGAAACTTGTGCCGCGACCCGTCCAGGCTACATCACCTAAGTACCGGCATGGCCTTTTTTTCCTCCGTAACTAAGTCAAATATTGAGATGTAACGCTAGAATTTGGCCAGGACATTAGTTTGGTGGTGCAATTGATTATGACAACAATTTCAGTATTACATCTAGATAGGAATTCATGTCACGACCTGTACAAGTATCGGGGGCGCCTTTTTCCCTCTGTAACGAAGTCAAATATTCAGATGTAATGCCAAAATTTGTGCAGGACGTTAGTTTCGTGGCACTAGTGATAATAGAAATGATTTGACAATTACATCTAGGCTGGAAACTCGTGCCGTGACCCGTCCAGAACACATCGCCTAAGTACCGTCATGGCCTTTTTTTGTCTGTAACTAAGTCACATATTGAGATGTAACGCTGGAATTTGGCCAGGACATTAGTTTTGTGGCGCAATTGATTATGACAATAATTTCAGAATTACATCTAGATAGGAAAATCACGTAACGACATTTCCAAGTACCCGGAGCGCCTCTTTTCCTCTGTAACTAAGTCAGATATTGAGATGTAATGCTGGAATTTGGGCGCGGCATTAGTTTCCTTGCACTAGTGATAACAAAAATGATTTGAGACTTACATGTAGGTGGGAAACTCGTGTCGTGACCGGTCCATGCTCCATTGCCCAAGTATTCAAAGCACCGTTTTTCCTCTGTAAATAAGTCCAATATCGAGATGCAATGCTGAAATTTGGGCAGGACATGAGTTTTGTGGCACTACTGATAACTAGAGGATCGCTCGCAAAAAAAAAAGATAATGTTTTTGCATAGCAAAAACAAAGCGTCCCAAAAAGGATATAAAGGTGAGTGCTAAAGTATTAAGAAAATGCTTCGTTTCTAGCCTTATACTGTTGTGGCAACCAAAGTCAGCGCAGTCTGCTCTATCTAGCACGGTTTTCAAGATATAAGCATTTTTGTGTTTTGCAAAAAATAAAAAAATTAAAAATGTCCGCTATATTTGGCGAGACAAAAATATTTTGAAAATTGGCATGGCTACTCTGCAGAGATACCCAGCAGGTCCAAAATTTTGTTGAGTTCACTCCATATAGCACGGTTTTCGAGATATAAGCATTTTTGTGTTTTGCAAAAACTTTGAAAATTCAAAATGGCCACCAATTTTGGGGAGACAAAAATTTTTGTCAAGACCACTGCCGTGGTGTGTATCTCCCGCCGAGCATTAAAGCAGAAGAAATAGCTTTTCCGAGATATTCACAATTTTTCATTTTCGTGTGTGAAAGGTCTTCCAAAAGTAGGTGAATGAGTTATTTGAGAAAAATTGGCTATCTGCAATACTATTAAGAGATAATTCACATTTACTCATTTTGAGTAGGTGAATAATTATCTATGGGTGTGAAACTTCACCAAGTGAAAGCTCTCCCAAAAGTAGGTGAATGAGTTATTTGAGAAAAATTGGCTATCTGCAATACTTTTAGAGATAATTCGCATTTACTCATTTTCAGTAGGTGAATAATTAGCTATGGGTCTGAAACTTCACCATGTGAAAGCTCTCCCACAAGTAGATGAATGAGTATTTGATAAAAATTGGGTATCCGCAATACTTTTACAGATAATTAGCATTTACTCATTTTGAGTAGGTGAATAAATAGCTATGGGTCTGAAACTTGACAGAGTGAAAGCTCTCCCAAAAGTAGGTGAATGAGTTATTTGAGAAAAATTGGCTATCTGCAATACTTTTAGAGATAATTCACATTTACTTATTTTGAGTAGGTGAATAATTAGCTATGGGTCTGAAACTTCACCAAGTGAAAGCTCTGCCAAAAGTAGGTGAATGAGTTATTTGAGAAAAATTGGCTATCTGCAATACTTTTAGAGATAATTCGCATTTACTCATTTTGAGTAGGTGAGTAATTTGCTATGGGTCTGAAACTTCACCAAGTGAAAGCTCTCCTAAAAGTAGGTGAATGAGTTATTTGAGAAAAATTGGCTATCTGCAATACTTTTAGAGATAATTCGCATTTACTCATTTTGAGTAGACGAGTAATTAGCTATGGGTCTGAAACTTCACCAAGTGAAAGCTCTCCCAAAAGTAGGTGAATGATTAATTTGAGAAAAATTGGCTATCTGCAATACTTTTAGAGATAATTCGCATTCACTCATTTTGAGTAGGTGAGTAATTAGCTATGGGTCTGAAACTTCACCAAGTGAAAGCTCTCCCAAAAGTAGGTGAATGAGTTATTTGAGAAAAATTGGCTATCTGCAATACTTTACAGATAATTCGCATTTACTCATTTTGAGTAGGTGAGTAATTAGCTATGGGTCTGAAACTTCACCAAGTGAAAGCTCTCCCAAAAGTAGGTGAATGATTAATTTGAAAAAAACTGGCTATCTGCAATACTTTTAGAGATAATTCGCATTTACTCATTTTGAGTAGGTGAGTAATTAGCTATGGGTCTGAAACTTCACCAAGTGAAAGCTCTCCCAAAAGTAGGTGAATGAGTTATTTGAGAAAAATTGGCTATCTGCAATACTTTTACAGATAATTCGCATTTACTCATTTTGAGTAGGTGAGTAATTAGCTATGGGCCTGAAACTTCACCAAGTGAAAGCTCTCCCAAAAGTAGGTGAATGAGTTATTTGAGAAAAATTGGCTATCTGCAATACTTTTAGAGATAATTCACATTTACTCATTTTCAGTAGGTGAGTAATTAGCTATGGGTCTGAAACTTCACCAAGTGAAAGCTCTGCCAAAAGTAGGTGAATGAGTTATTTGAGAAAAATTGGCTATCTGCAATACTTTTAGAGATAATTCGCATTTACTCATTTTGAGTAGGTGAGTAATTAGCTATGGGTCTGAAACTTCACAGAGTGAAAGCTCTCCCAAAAGTAGGTGAATGAGTTATTTGAGAAAAATTGGCTATCTGCAATACTTTTAGAGATAATTCACATTTACTCATTTTTAGTAGGTGAGTAATTAGCTATAGGTCTGAAACTTCACCAAGTGAAAGCTCTCCCAAAAGTAGGTGAATGAGTTATTTGAGAAAAATTGGCTATCTGCAATACTTTTAGAGATAAATCGCATTTACTCATTTTGAGTAGGTGAGTAATTAGCTATGGGTCTGAAACTTCACCAAGTGAAAGCTCTCCCAAAAGTAGGTGAATGAGTTATTTGAGAAAAATTGGCTATCTGCAATACTTTTAGAGATAATTCACATTTACTCATTTTCAGTAGGTGAGTAATTAGCTATGGGTCTGAAACTTCACCAAGTGAAAGCTCTGCCAAAAGTAGGTGAATGAGTTATTTGAGAAAAATTGGCTATCTGCAATACTTTTAGAGATAATTCGCATTTACTCATTTTGAGTAGGTGAGTAATTAGCTATGGGTCTGAAACTTCACAGAGTGAAAGCTCTCCCAAAAGTAGGTGAATGAGTTATTTGAGAAAAATTGGCTATCTGCAATACTTTTAGAGATAATTCGCATTTACTCATTTTGAGTAGGTGAATAATTAGCTATGGGTCTGAAACTTCACCAAGTGAAAGCTCTCCCAAAAGTAGGTGAATGATTAATTTGATAAAAATTGGCTATCTGCAATACTTTTAGAGATAATTCGCATTTACTCATTTTGAGTAGGTGAGTAATTAGCTATGGGTCTGAAACTTCACCAAGTGAAAGCTCTCCCAAAAGTAGGTGAATGAGTTATTTGAGAAAAATTGGCTATCTGCAATACTTTTAGAGATAATTCGCATTTACTCATTTTGAGTAGGTGAGTAATTAGCTATGGGTCTGAAACTTCACCAAGTGAAAGCTCTCCCAAAAGTAGGTGAATGAGTTATTTGAGAAAAATTGGCTATCTGCAATACTTTTAGAGATAATTCGCATTTACTCATTTTGAGTAGGTGAGTAATTAGCTATGGGTCTGAAACTTCACCATGTGAAAGCTCTCCCATAAGTAGATGAATGAGTTATTTGATAAAAATTGGGTATCCGCAATACTTTTACAGATAATTAGCATTTACTCATTTTGAGTAGGTAAATAATTAGCTATGGGTCTGAAACTTCACCATGTCAAAGCTCTCCCAAAAGTAGGTGAATGAGTTATTTGAGAAAAATTGGCTATCTGCAATACTTTTAGAGATAATTCGCATTTACTCATTTTGAGTAGGTGAGTAATTGGCTATGGATCTGAAACTTCACCATGTGAAAGCTCTTCCAAAAGTAGGTGAATGAGTTATTTGAGAAAAATTGGCCATCTGCAATACTTTTAGAGGTAATTCGCATTTACTCTTTTTGAGTAGGTGAGCAATTAGCTATGGGTCTGAAACTTCACCAAGTGAAAGCTCTTTGGGATAGCTGCTCTGCAGAGATACCCTGAAGATAAAAAATTTCGTCGAAATCGCTCTATGTAGCACGGTTTTCGAAATATTAGCATTTTTGTGTTTTGCAATTTTTGCGCAAAAATTCGAAAATTCAAAATGGCCGCCATTTTTGGCAAGACAAATTTTTTTTGAAAATTGGCATGGCTACTCTGCAGAGATACCCAGTGGGTCAAAAATTTCGTCGAAATCGCTCTATCTAGCACGGTTTTCGAGATATAAGCATTTTTGTGTTTTGCAATTTTGCGAAAAATTCGAAAATTCAAAATGGCCGCCATTTTTTGCGAGAAATTTTTTGTTTGAAAATTGGCATGGCTACTCTGCAGAGATACCCTACGGGTCAAAAATTTCCTCGAAATCGCTCTATCTAGCAGGGTTTTTGAGATATAAGCATTTTTATGTTTTGCAATTTTTGCGAAAAATTCGAAAATTCAAAATGGCCGCCATTTTTGGCGAGACAAAATTTTTTTGAAAATTGGCATGGCTACTCTGCAGAGATACCCTGTGGGTCAAAAATTTCGTCGAAATCGCTCTATCTAGCAGGGTTTTTGAGATATAAGCATTTTTATGTTTTGCAATTTTTGCGAAAATTTCGAAAATTCAAAATGGCGGCCATTTTTGGCGAGACAAAAATTTTTTGAAAATTGGGAAAAGTACTCTGCAGAGATATTCTGCGGGTCAAACATTTTGTCGAAATTGCTCTATCTAGCACGGTTTTTGAGATATAAGCATTTTTGTGTTTTGCAATTTTTGCGAAAATTTCGAAAATTCAAAATGGCCGCCATTTTGGGCGAGACAAAAATTTTTTGAAAATTGGGAAAACTACTCCGCAGAGATACCCTGTGGGTCAAAAATTTCGTCGAAATCGCTCTATCTAGCACGGTTTTCGAGATATAAGCATTTTTGTGTTTTCCTTATTTGGAAAATTCGTAATGATTAATTAATCATTAATTACTCGGCCATTTCTTGACCAATCAATGCCAAAATCTAATGATTTCCAGATTTTAATAGAATGAATGTATTTGCCAAGTTTCAGGTGAATTGATAAAATTCCTTTCAAGTTATCATCCGGACAAGCTTCCCCATTGAAAAAAGACATTTTTGGTCATGTGACCTCTCTGATTGGTTGAAATGTCACTGCAGCATATTCAAAAAAATTCCCCAAGGCTACTGCCTAAACCTGCCAAATTTGAAAAGAATCCGCCTAACGGTTACAGAGTTATAAGGAAAACAAAATGCGGAGCCGGCGGAGCCGCCGGAGCCGGCGGAGCCGGCGGAGCCAGAAGCTCTCCCATACACAAACAAGCGTCCCTTGCGGGACGCTTAATAAGAATGATTTGAGACTTACATCTAGGTGGGAAGCTCAGGCTGCGACCTGTCCAGGCTAAATCGCACAAGTACCGGAATAGTCTTTTTTCCTCTGTAACTAAGCCAAATATTGAGATGTAACGTTGGAATTTGGCCAGGACATTAGTTTTGTGGCACAATTGGTTTTGGCAATGATTTCAGAATTACATCTACATGGGAATTCATGTCACGACCTGTACAAGTATCCGGAGCGCCTTTTTTCCTCTGTAACGAAGTCAAATATTCAGATGTAATGCTAAAATTTGTGCAGGACATTAGTTTCGTGGCACTAGTGATAACAGAAATGATTTGAGAATTACATCTAGGTTGGAAACTTGTGCCGCGACCCGTCCAGGCTACATCACCTAAGTACCGGCATGGCCTTTTTTTCCTCCGTAACTAAGTCAAATATTGAGATGTAACGCTAGAATTTGGCCAGGACATTAGTTTGGTGGTGCAATTGATTATGACAACAATTTCAGTATTACATCTAGATAGGAATTCATGTCACGACCTGTACAAGTATCGGGGGTGCCTTTTTCCCTCTGTAACGAAGTCAAATATTCAGATGTAATGCCAAAATTTGTGCAGGACGTTAGTTTCGTGGCACTAGTGATAATAGAAATGATTTGACAATTACATCTAGGCTGGAAACTCGTGCCGTGACCCGTCCAGAACACATCGCCTAAGTACCGTCATGGCCTTTTTTTGTCTGTAACTAAGTCACATATTGAGATGTAACGCTGGAATTTGGCCAGGCCATTAGTTTTGTGGCGCAATTGATTATGACAATAATTTCAGAATTACATCTAGATAGGAAAATCACGTAACGACATTTCCAAGTACCCGGAGCGCCTCTTTTCCTCTGTAACTAAGTCAGATATTGAGATGTAATGCTGGAATTTGGGCGCGGCATTAGTTTCCTTGCACTAGTGATAACAAAAATGATTTGAGACTTACATGTAGGTGGGAAACTCGTGTCGTGACCGGTCCATGCTCCATTGCCCAAGTATTCAAAGCACCGTTTTTCCTCTGTAAATAAGTCCAATATCGAGATGCAATGCTGAAATTTGGGCAGGACATGAGTTTTGTGGCACTACTGATAATAAGAATGATTTGAGACTTACATCTAGGTGGGAAGCTCAGGCTGCGACCTGTCCAGGCTAAATCGCACAAGTACCGGAATAGTCTTTTTTCCTCTGTAACTAAGCCAAATATTGAGATGTAACGTTGGAATTTGGCCAGGACATTAGTTTTGTGGCACAATTGGTTTTGGCAATGATTTCAGAATTACATCTACATGGGAATTCATGTCACGACCTGTACAAGTATCCGGAGCGCCTTTTTTCCTCTGTAACGAAGTCAAATATTCAGATGTAATGCTAAAATTTGTGCAGGACATTAGTTTCGTGGCACTAGTGATAACAGAAATGATTTGAGAATTACATCTAGGTTGGAAACTTGTGCCGCGACCCGTCCAGGCTACATCACCTAAGTACCGGCATGGCCTTTTTTTCCTCCGTAACTAAGTCAAATATTGAGATGTAACGCTAGAATTTGGCCAGGACATTAGTTTGGTGGTGCAATTGATTATGACAACAATTTCAGTATTACATCTAGATAGGAATTCATGTCACGACCTGTACAAGTATCGGGGGTGCCTTTTTCCCTCTGTAACGAAGTCAAATATTCAGATGTAATGCCAAAATTTGTGCAGGACGTTAGTTTCGTGGCACTAGTGATAATAGAAATGATTTGACAATTACATCTAGGCTGGAAACTCGTGCCGTGACCCGTCCAGAACACATCGCCTAAGTACCGTCATGGCCTTTTTTTGTCTGTAACTAAGTCACATATTGAGATGTAACGCTGGAATTTGGCCAGGCCATTAGTTTTGTGGCGCAATTGATTATGACAATAATTTCAGAATTACATCTAGATAGGAAAATCACGTAACGACATTTCCAAGTACCCGGAGCGCCTCTTTTCCTCTGTAACTAAGTCAGATATTGAGATGTAATGCTGGAATTTGGGCGCGGCATTAGTTTCCTTGCACTAGTGATAACAAAAATGATTTGAGACTTACATGTAGGTGGGAAACTCGTGTCGTGACCGGTCCATGCTCCATTGCCCAAGTATTCAAAGCACCGTTTTTCCTCTGTAAATAAGTCCAATATCGAGATGCAATGCTGAAATTTGGGCAGGACATGAGTTTTGTGGCACTACTGATAATAAGAATGATTTGAGACTTACATCTAGGTGGGAAGCTCAGGCTGCGACCTGTCCAGGCTAAATCGCACAAGTACCGGAATAGTCTTTTTTCCTCTGTAACTAAGCCAAATATTGAGATGTAACGTTGGAATTTGGCCAGGACATTAGTTTTGTGGCACAATTGGTTTTGGCAATGATTTCAGAATTACATCTACATGGGAATTCATGTCACGACCTGTACAAGTATCCGGAGCGCCTTTTTTCCTCTGTAACGAAGTCAAATATTCAGATGTAATGCTAAAATTTGTGCAGGACATTAGTTTCGTGGCACTAGTGATAACAGAAATGATTTGAGAATTACATCTAGGTTGGAAACTTGTGCCGCGACCCGTCCAGGCTACATCACCTAAGTACCGGCATGGCCTTTTTTTCCTCCGTAACTAAGTCAAATATTGAGATGTAACGCTAGAATTTGGCCAGGACATTAGTTTGGTGGTGCAATTGATTATGACAACAATTTCAGTATTACATCTAGATAGGAATTCATGTCACGACCTGTACAAGTATCGGGGGTGCCTTTTTCCCTCTGTAACGAAGTCAAATATTCAGATGTAATGCCAAAATTTGTGCAGGACGTTAGTTTCGTGGCACTAGTGATAATAGAAATGATTTGACAATTACATCTAGGCTGGAAACTCGTGCCGTGACCCGTCCAGAACACATCGCCTAAGTACCGTCATGGCCTTTTTTTGTCTGTAACTAAGTCACATATTGAGATGTAACGCTGGAATCTGGCCAGGCCATTAGTTTTGTGGCGCAATTGATTATGACAATAATTTCAGAATTACATCTAGATAGGAAAATCACGTAACGACATTTCCAAGTACCCGGAGCGCCTCTTTTCCTCTGTAACTAAGTCAGATATTGAGATGTAATGCTGGAATTTGGGCGCTGCATTAGTTTCCTTGCACTAGTGATAACAAAAATGATTTGAGACTTACATGTAGGTGGGAAACTCGTGTCGTGACCGGTCCATGCTCCATTGCCCAAGTATTCAAAGCACCGTTTTTCCTCTGTAAATAAGTCCAATATCGAGATGCAATGCTGAAATTTGGGCAGGACATGAGTTTTGTGGCACTACTGATAATAAGAATGATTTGAGACTTACATCTAGGTGGGAAGCTCAGGCTGCGACCTGTCCAGGCTAAATCGCACAAGTACCGGAATAGTCTTTTTTCCTCTGTAACTAAGCCAAATATTGAGATGTAACGTTGGAATTTGGCCAGGACATTAGTTTTGTGGCACAATTGGTTTTGGCAATGATTTCAGAATTACATCTACATGGGAATTCATGTCACGACCTGTACAAGTATCCGGAGCGCCTTTTTTCCTCTGTAACGAAGTCAAATATTCAGATGTAATGCTAAAATTTGTGCAGGACATTAGTTTCGTGGCACTAGTGATAATAGAAATGATTTGAGAATTACATCTAGGTTGGAAACTTGTGCCGCGACCCGTCCAGGCTACATCACCTAAGTACCAGCATGGCCTTTTTTTCCTCCGTAACTAAGTCAAATATTGAGATGTAACGCTAGAATTTGGCCAGGACATTAGTTTGGTGGTGCAATTGATTATGACAACAATTTCAGTATTACATCTAGATAGGAATTCATGTCACGACCTGTACAAGTATCGGGGGCGCCTTTTTCCCTCTGTAACGAAGTCAAATATTCAGATGTAATGCCAAAATTTGTGCAGGACGTTAGTTTCGTGGCACTAGTGATAATAGAAATGATTTGACAATTACATCTAGGCTGGAAACTCGTGCCGTGACCCGTCCAGAACACATCGCCTAAGTACCGTCATGGCCTTTTTTTGTCTGTAACTAAGTCACATATTGAGATGTAACGCTGGAATTTGGCCAGGACATTAGTTTTGTGGCGCAATTGATTATGACAATAATTTCAGAATTACATCTAGATAGGAAAATCATGTAACAACATTTCCAAGTACCCGGAGCGCCTCTTTTCCTCTGTAACTAAGTCAGATATTGAGATGTAATGCTGGAATTTGGGCGCGGCATTAGTTTCCTTGCACTAGTGATAACAAAAATGATTTGAGACTTACATGTAGGTGGGAAACTCGTGTCGTGACCGGTCCATGCTCCATTGCCCAAGTATTCAAAGCACCGTTTTTCCTCTGTAAATAAGTCCAATATCGAGATGCAATGCTGAAATTTGGGCAGGACATGAGTTTTGTGGCACTACTGATAATAAGAATGATTTGAGACTTACATCTAGGTGGGAAGCTCAGGCTGCGACCTGTCCAGGCTAAATCGCACAAGTACCGGAATAGTCTTTTTTCCTCTGTAACTAAGCCAAATATTGAGATGTAACGTTGGAATTTGGCCAGGACATTAGTTTTGTGGCACAATTGGTTTTGGCAATGATTTCAGAATTACATCTACATGGGAATTCATGTCACGACCTGTACAAGTATCCGGAGCGCCTTTTTTCCTCTGTAACGAAGTCAAATATTCAGATGTAATGCTAAAATTTGTGCAGGACATTAGTTTCGTGGCACTAGTGATAACAGAAATGATTTGAGAATTACATCTAGGTTGGAAACTTGTGCCGCGACCCGTCCAGGCTACATCACCTAAGTACCGGCATGGCCTTTTTTTCCTCCGTAACTAAGTCAAATATTGAGATGTAACGCTAGAATTTGGCCAGGACATTAGTTTGGTGGTGCAATTGATTATGACAACAATTTCAGTATTACATCTAGATAGGAATTCATGTCACGACCTGTACAAGTATCGGGGGTGCCTTTTTCCCTCTGTAACGAAGTCAAATATTCAGATGTAATGCCAAAATTTGTGCAGGACGTTAGTTTCGTGGCACTAGTGATAATAGAAATGATTTGACAATTACATCTAGGCTGGAAACTCGTGCCGTGACCCGTCCAGAACACATCGCCTAAGTACCGTCATGGCCTTTTTTTGTCTGTAACTAAGTCACATATTGAGATGTAACGCTGGAATTTGGCCAGGCCATTAGTTTTGTGGCGCAATTGATTATGACAATAATTTCAGAATTACATCTAGATAGGAAAATCACGTAACGACATTTCCAAGTACCCGGAGCGCCTCTTTTCCTCTGTAACTAAGTCAGATATTGAGATGTAATGCTGGAATTTGGGCGCGGCATTAGTTTCCTTGCACTAGTGATAACAAAAATGATTTGAGACTTACATGTAGGTGGGAAACTCGTGTCGTGACCGGTCCATGCTCCATTGCCCAAGTATTCAAAGCACCGTTTTTCCTCTGTAAATAAGTCCAATATCGAGATGCAATGCTGAAATTTGGGCAGGACATGAGTTTTGTGGCACTACTGATAATAAGAATGATTTGAGACTTACATCTAGGTGGGAAGCTCAGGCTGCGACCTGTCCAGGCTAAATCGCACAAGTACCGGAATAGTCTTTTTTCCTCTGTAACTAAGCCAAATATTGAGATGTAACGTTGGAATTTGGCCAGGACATTAGTTTTGTGGCACAATTGGTTTTGGCAATGATTTCAGAATTACATCTACATGGGAATTCATGTCACGACCTGTACAAGTATCCGGAGCGCCTTTTTTCCTCTGTAACGAAGTCAAATATTCAGATGTAATGCTAAAATTTGTGCAGGACATTAGTTTCGTGGCACTAGTGATAATAGAAATGATTTGAGAATTACATCTAGGTTGGAAACTTGTGCCGCGACCCGTCCAGGCTACATCACCTAAGTACCGGCATGGCCTTTTTTTCCTCCGTAACTAAGTCAAATATTGAGATGTAACGCTAGAATTTGGCCAGGACATTAGTTTGGTGGTGCAATTGATTATGACAACAATTTCAGTATTACATCTAGATAGGAATTCATGTCACGACCTGTACAAGTATCGGGGGCGCCTTTTTCCCTCTGTAACGAAGTCAAATATTCAGATGTAATGCCAAAATTTGTGCAGGACGTTAGTTTCGTGGCACTAGTGATAATAGAAATGATTTGACAATTACATCTAGGCTGGAAACTCGTGCCGTGACCCGTCCAGAACACATCGCCTAAGTACCGTCATGGCCTTTTTTTGTCTGTAACTAAGTCACATATTGAGATGTAACGCTGGAATTTGGCCAGGACATTAGTTTTGTTGCGCAATTGATTATGACAATAATTTCAGAATTACATCTAGATAGGAAAATCATGTAACAACATTTCCAAGTACCCGGAGCGCCTCTTTTCCTCTGTAACTAAGTGAGATATTGAGATGTAATGCTGGAATTTGGGCGCGGCATTAGTTTCCTTGCACTAGTGATAACAAAAATGATTTGAGACTTACATGTAGGTGGGAAACTCGTGTCGTGACCGGTCCATGCTCCATTGCCCAAGTATTCAAAGCACCGTTTTTCCTCTGTAAATAAGTCCAATATCGAGATGCAATGCTGAAATTTGGGCAGGACATGAGTTTTGTGGCACTACTGATAATAAGAATGATTTGAGACTTACATCTAGGTGGGAAGCTCAGGCTGCGACCTGTCCAGGCTAAATCGCACAAGTACCGGAATAGTCTTTTTTCCTCTGTAACTAAGCCAAATATTGAGATGTAACGTTGGAATTTGGCCAGGACATTAGTTTTGTGGCACAATTGGTTTTGGCAATGATTTCAGAATTACATCTACATGGGAATTCATGTCACGACCTGTACAAGTATCCGGAGCGCCTTTTTTCCTCTGTAACGAAGTCAAATATTCAGATGTAATGCTAAAATTTGTGCAGGACATTAGTTTCGTGGCACTAGTGATAATAGAAATGATTTGAGAATTACATCTAGGTTGGAAACTTGTGCCGCGACCCGTCCAGGCTACATCACCTAAGTACCGGCATGGCCTTTTTTTCCTCCGTAACTAAGTCAAATATTGAGATGTAACGCTAGAATTTGGCCAGGACATTAGTTTGGTGGTGCAATTGATTATGACAACAATTTCAGTATTACATCTAGATAGGAATTCATGTCACGACCTGTACAAGTATCGGGGGTGCCTTTTTCCCTCTGTAACGAAGTCAAATATTCAGATGTAATGCCAAAATTTGTGCAGGACGTTAGTTTCGTGGCACTAGTGATAATAGAAATGATTTGACAATTACATCTAGGCTGGAAACTCGTGCCGTGACCCGTCCAGAACACATCGCCTAAGTACCGTCATGGCCTTTTTTTGTCTGTAACTAAGTCACATATTGAGATGTAACACTGGAATTTGGCCAGGCCATTAGTTTTGTGGCGCAATTGATTATGACAATAATTTCAGAATTACATCTAGATAGGAAAATCACGTAACGACATTTCCAAGTACCCGGAGCGCCTCTTTTCCTCTGTAACTAAGTCAGATATTGAGATGTAATGCTGGAATTTGGGCGCGGCATTAGTTTCCTTGCACTAGTGATAACAAAAATGATTTGAGACTTACATGTAGGTGGGAAACTCGTGTCGTGACCGGTCCATGCTCCATTGCCCAAGTATTCAAAGCACCGTTTTTCCTCTGTAAATAAGTCCAATATCGAGATGCAATGCTGAAATTTGGGCAGGACATGAGTTTTGTGGCACTACTGATAATAAGAATGATTTGAGACTTACATCTAGGTGGGAAGCTCAGGCTGCGACCTGTCCAGGCTAAATCGCACAAGTACCGGAATAGTCTTTTTTCCTCTGTAACTAAGCCAAATATTGAGATGTAACGTTGGAATTTGGCCAGGACATTAGTTTTGTGGCACAATTGGTTTTGGCAATGATTTCAGAATTACATCTACATGGGAATTCATGTCACGACCTGTACAAGTATCCGGAGCGCCTTTTTTCCTCTGTAACGAAGTCAAATATTCAGATGTAATGCTAAAATTTGTGCAGGACATTAGTTTCGTGGCACTAGTGATAATAGAAATGATTTGAGAATTACATCTAGGTTGGAAACTTGTGCCGCGACCCGTCCAGGCTACATCACCTAAGTACCGGCATGGCCTTTTTTTCCTCCGTAACTAAGTCAAATATTGAGATGTAACGCTAGAATTTGGCCAGGACATTAGTTTGGTGGTGCAATTGATTATGACAACAATTTCAGTATTACATCTAGATAGGAATTCATGTCACGACCTGTACAAGTATCGGGGGCGCCTTTTTCCCTCTGTAACGAAGTCAAATATTCAGATGTAATGCCAAAATTTGTGCAGGACGTTAGTTTCGTGGCACTAGTGATAATAGAAATGATTTGACAATTACATCTAGGCTGGAAACTCGTGCCGTGACCCGTCCAGAACACATCGCCTAAGTACCGTCATGGCCTTTTTTTGTCTGTAACTAAGTCACATATTGAGATGTAACGCTGGAATTTGGCCAGGACATTAGTTTTGTGGCGCAATTGATTATGACAATAATTTCAGAATTACATCTAGATAGGAAAATCATGTAACAACATTTCCAAGTACCCGGAGCGCCTCTTTTCCTCTGTAACTAAGTCAGATATTGAGATGTAATGCTGGAATTTGGGCGCGGCATTAGTTTCCTTGCACTAGTGATAACAAAAATGATTTGAGACTTACATGTAGGTGGGAAACTCGTGTCGTGACCGGTCCATGCTCCATTGCCCAAGTATTCAAAGCACCGTTTTTCCTCTGTAAATAAGTCCAATATCGAGATGCAATGCTGAAATTTGGGCAGGACATGAGTTTTGTGGCACTACTGATAATAAGAATGATTTGAGACTTACATCTAGGTGGGAAGCTCAGGCTGCGACCTGTCCAGGCTAAATCGCACAAGTACCGGAATAGTCTTTTTTCCTCTGTAACTAAGCCAAATATTGAGATGTAACGTTGGAATTTGGCCAGGACATTAGTTTTGTGGCACAATTGGTTTTGGCAATGATTTCAGAATTACATCTACATGGGAATTCATGTCACGACCTGTACAAGTATCCGGAGCGCCTTTTTTCCTCTGTAACGAAGTCAAATATTCAGATGTAATGCTAAAATTTGTGCAGGACATTAGTTTCGTGGCACTAGTGATAATAGAAATGATTTGAGAATTACATCTAGGTTGGAAACTTGTGCCGCGACCCGTCCAGGCTACATCACCTAAGTACCGGCATGGCCTTTTTTTCCTCCGTAACTAAGTCAAATATTGAGATGTAACGCTAGAATTTGGCCAGGACATTAGTTTGGTGGTGCAATTGATTATGACAACAATTTCAGTATTACATCTAGATAGGAATTCATGTCACAACCTGTACAAGTATCGGGGGCGCCTTTTTCCCTCTGTAACGAAGTCAAATATTCAGATGTAATGCCAAAATTTGTGCAGGACGTTAGTTTCGTGGCACTAGTGATAATAGAAATGATTTGACAATTACATCTAGGCTGGAAACTCGTGCCGTGACCCGTCCAGAACACATCGCCTAAGTACCGTCATGGCCTTTTTTTGTCTGTAACTAAGTCACATATTGAGATGTAACGCTGGAATTTGGCCAGGACATTAGTTTTGTGGCGCAATTGATTATGACAATAATTTCAGAATTACATCTAGATAGGAAAATCATGTAACAACATTTCCAAGTACCCGGAGCGCCTCTTTTCCTCTGTAACTAAGTCAGATATTGAGATGTAATGCTGGAATTTGGGCGCGGCATTAGTTTCCTTGCACTAGTGATAACAAAAATGATTTGAGACTTACATGTAGGTGGGAAACTCGTGTCGTGACCGGTCCATGCTCCATTGCCCAAGTATTCAAAGCACCGTTTTTCCTCTGTAAATAAGTCCAATATCGAGATGCAATGCTGAAATTTGGGCAGGACATGAGTTTTGTGGCACTACTGATAATAAGAATGATTTGAGACTTACATCTAGGTGGGAAGCTCAGGCTGCGACCTGTCCAGGCTAAATCGCACAAGTACCGGAATAGTCTTTTTTCCTCTGTAACTAAGCCAAATATTGAGATGTAACGTTGGAATTTGGCCAGGACATTAGTTTTGTGGCACAATTGGTTTTGGCAATGATTTCAGAATTACATCTACATGGGAATTCATGTCACGACCTGTACAAGTATCCGGAGCGCCTTTTTTCCTCTGTAACGAAGTCAAATATTCAGATGTAATGCTAAAATTTGTGCAGGACATTAGTTTCGTGGCACTAGTGATAATAGAAATGATTTGAGAATTACATCTAGGTTGGAAACTTGTGCCGCGACCCGTCCAGGCTACATCACCTAAGTACCGGCATGGCCTTTTTTTCCTCCGTAACTAAGTCAAATATTGAGATGTAACGCTAGAATTTGGCCAGGACATTAGTTTGGTGGTGCAATTGATTATGACAACAATTTCAGTATTACATCTAGATAGGAATTCATGTCACGACCTGTACAAGTATCGGGGGTGCCTTTTTCCCTCTGTAACGAAGTCAAATATTCAGATGTAATGCCAAAATTTGTGCAGGACGTTAGTTTCGTGGCACTAGTGATAATAGAAATGATTTGACAATTACATCTAGGCTGGAAACTCGTGCCGTGACCCGTCCAGAACACATCGCCTAAGTACCGTCATGGCCTTTTTTTGTCTGTAACTAAGTCACATATTGAGATGTAACACTGGAATTTGGCCAGGCCATTAGTTTTGTGGCGCAATTGATTATGACAATAATTTCAGAATTACATCTAGATAGGAAAATCACGTAACGACATTTCCAAGTACCCGGAGCGCCTCTTTTCCTCTGTAACTAAGTCAGATATTGAGATGTAATGCTGGAATTTGGGCGCGGCATTAGTTTCCTTGCACTAGTGATAACAAAAATGATTTGAGACTTACATGTAGGTGGGAAACTCGTGTCGTGACCGGTCCATGCTCCATTGCCCAAGTATTCAAAGCACCGTTTTTCCTCTGTAAATAAGTCCAATATCGAGATGCAATGCTGAAATTTGGGCAGGACATGAGTTTTGTGGCACTACTGATAATAAGAATGATTTGAGACTTACATCTAGGTGGGAAGCTCAGGCTGCGACCTGTCCAGGCTAAATCGCACAAGTACCGGAATAGTCTTTTTTCCTCTGTAACTAAGCCAAATATTGAGATGTAACGTTGGAATTTGGCCAGGACATTAGTTTTGTGGCACAATTGGTTTTGGCAATGATTTCAGAATTACATCTACATGGGAATTCATGTCACGACCTGTACAAGTATCCGGAGCGCCTTTTTTCCTCTGTAACGAAGTCAAATATTCAGATGTAATGCTAAAATTTGTGCAGGACATTAGTTTCGTGGCACTAGTGATAATAGAAATGATTTGAGAATTACATCTAGGTTGGAAACTTGTGCCGCGACCCGTCCAGGCTACATCACCTAAGTACCGGCATGGCCTTTTTTTCCTCCGTAACTAAGTCAAATATTGAGATGTAACGCTAGAATTTGGCCAGGACATTAGTTTGGTGGTGCAATTGATTATGACAACAATTTCAGTATTACATCTAGATAGGAATTCATGTCACGACCTGTACAAGTATCGGGGGCGCCTTTTTCCCTCTGTAACGAAGTCAAATATTCAGATGTAATGCCAAAATTTGTGCAGGACGTTAGTTTCGTGGCACTAGTGATAATAGAAATGATTTGACAATTACATCTAGGCTGGAAACTCGTGCCGTGACCCGTCCAGAACACATCGCCTAAGTACCGTCATGGCCTTTTTTTGTCTGTAACTAAGTCACATATTGAGATGTAACGCTGGAATTTGGCCAGGACATTAGTTTTGTGGCGCAATTGATTATGACAATAATTTCAGAATTACATCTAGATAGGAAAATCATGTAACAACATTTCCAAGTACCCGGAGCGCCTCTTTTCCTCTGTAACTAAGTCAGATATTGAGATGTAATGCTGGAATTTGGGCGCGGCATTAGTTTCCTTGCACTAGTGATAACAAAAATGATTTGAGACTTACATGTAGGTGGGAAACTCGTGTCGTGACCGGTCCATGCTCCATTGCCCAAGTATTCAAAGCACCGTTTTTCCTCTGTAAATAAGTCCAATATCGAGATGCAATGCTGAAATTTGGGCAGGACATGAGTTTTGTGGCACTACTGATAATAAGAATGATTTGAGACTTACATCTAGGTGGGAAGCTCAGGCTGCGACCTGTCCAGGCTAAATCGCACAAGTACCGGAATAGTCTTTTTTCCTCTGTAACTAAGCCAAATATTGAGATGTAACGTTGGAATTTGGCCAGGACATTAGTTTTGTGGCACAATTGGTTTTGGCAATGATTTCAGAATTACATCTACATGGGAATTCATGTCACGACCTGTACAAGTATCCGGAGCGCCTTTTTTCCTCTGTAACGAAGTCAAATATTCAGATGTAATGCTAAAATTTGTGCAGGACATTAGTTTCGTGGCACTAGTGATAATAGAAATGATTTGAGAATTACATCTAGGTTGGAAACTTGTGCCGCGACCCGTCCAGGCTACATCACCTAAGTACCGGCATGGCCTTTTTTTCCTCCGTAACTAAGTCAAATATTGAGATGTAACGCTAGAATTTGGCCAGGACATTAGTTTGGTGGTGCAATTGATTATGACAACAATTTCAGTATTACATCTAGATAGGAATTCATGTCACAACCTGTACAAGTATCGGGGGCGCCTTTTTCCCTCTGTAACGAAGTCAAATATTCAGATGTAATGCCAAAATTTGTGCAGGACGTTAGTTTCGTGGCACTAGTGATAATAGAAATGATTTGACAATTACATCTAGGCTGGAAACTCGTGCCGTGACCCGTCCAGAACACATCGCCTAAGTACCGTCATGGCCTTTTTTTGTCTGTAACTAAGTCACATATTGAGATGTAACGCTGGAATTTGGCCAGGACATTAGTTTTGTGGCGCAATTGATTATGACAATAATTTCAGAATTACATCTAGATAGGAAAATCATGTAACAACATTTCCAAGTACCCGGAGCGCCTCTTTTCCTCTGTAACTAAGTCAGATATTGAGATGTAATGCTGGAATTTGGGCGCGGCATTAGTTTCCTTGCACTAGTGATAACAAAAATGATTTGAGACTTACATGTAGGTGGGAAACTCGTGTCGTGACCGGTCCATGCTCCATTGCCCAAGTATTCAAAGCACCGTTTTTCCTCTGTAAATAAGTCCAATATCGAGATGCAATGCTGAAATTTGGGCAGGACATGAGTTTTGTGGCACTACTGATAATAAGAATGATTTGAGACTTACATCTAGGTGGGAAGCTCAGGCTGCGACCTGTCCAGGCTAAATCGCACAAGTACCGGAATAGTCTTTTTTCCTCTGTAACTAAGCCAAATATTGAGATGTAACGTTGGAATTTGGCCAGGACATTAGTTTTGTGGCACAATTGGTTTTGGCAATGATTTCAGAATTACATCTACATGGGAATTCATGTCACGACCTGTACAAGTATCCGGAGCGCCTTTTTTCCTCTGTAACGAAGTCAAATATTCAGATGTAATGCTAAAATTTGTGCAGGACATTAGTTTCGTGGCACTAGTGATAATAGAAATGATTTGAGAATTACATCTAGGTTGGAAACTTGTGCCGCGACCCGTCCAGGCTACATCACCTAAGTACCGGCATGGCCTTTTTTTCCTCCGTAACTAAGTCAAATATTGAGATGTAACGCTAGAATTTGGCCAGGACATTAGTTTGGTGGTGCAATTGATTATGACAACAATTTCAGTATTACATCTAGATAGGAATTCATGTCACGACCTGTACAAGTATCGGGGGCGCCTTTTTCCCTCTGTAACGAAGTCAAATATTCAGATGTAATGCCAAAATTTGTGCAGGACGTTAGTTTCGTGGCACTAGTGATAATAGAAATGATTTGACAATTACATCTAGGCTGGAAACTCGTGCCGTGACCCGTCCAGAACACATCGCCTAAGTACCGTCATGGCCTTTTTTTGTCTGTAACTAAGTCACATATTGAGATGTAACGCTGGAATTTGGCCAGGACATTAGTTTTGTGGCGCAATTGATTATGACAATAATTTCAGAATTACATCTAGATAGGAAAATCACGTAACAACATTTCCAAGTACCCGGAGCGCCTCTTTTCCTCTGTAACTAAGTCAGATATTGAGATGTAATGCTGGAATTTGGGCGCGGCATTAGTTTCCTTGCACTAGTGATAACAAAAATGATTTGAGACTTACATGTAGGTGGGAAACTCGTGTCGTGACCGGTCCATGCTCCATTGCCCAAGTATTCAAAGCACCGTTTTTCCTCTGTAAATAAGTCCAATATCGAGATGCAATGCTGAAATTTGGGCAGGACATGAGTTTTGTGGCACTACTGATAATAAGAATGATTTGAGACTTACATCTAGGTGGGAAGCTCAGGCTGCGACCTGTCCAGGCTAAATCGCACAAGTACCGGAATAGTCTTTTTTCCTCTGTAACTAAGCCAAATATTGAGATGTAACGTTGGAATTTGGCCAGGACATTAGTTTTGTGGCACAATTGGTTTTGGCAATGATTTCAGAATTACATCTACATGGGAATTCATGTCACGACCTGTACAAGTATCCGGAGCGCCTTTTTTCCTCTGTAACGAAGTCAAATATTCAGATGTAATGCTAAAATTTGTGCAGGACATTAGTTTCGTGGCACTAGTGATAACAGAAATGATTTGAGAATTACATCTAGGTTGGAAACTTGTGCCGCGACCCGTCCAGGCTACATCACCTAAGTACCGGCATGGCCTTTTTTTCCTCCGTAACTAAGTCAAATATTGAGATGTAACGCTAGAATTTGGCCAGGACATTAGTTTGGTGGTGCAATTGATTATGACAACAATTTCAGTATTACATCTAGATAGGAATTCATGTCACGACCTGTACAAGTATCGGGGGTGCCTTTTTCCCTCTGTAACGAAGTCAAATATTCAGATGTAATGCCAAAATTTGTGCAGGACGTTAGTTTCGTGGCACTAGTGATAATAGAAATGATTTGACAATTACATCTAGGCTGGAAACTCGTGCCGTGACCCGTCCAGAACACATCGCCTAAGTACCGTCATGGCCTTTTTTTGTCTGTAACTAAGTCACATATTGAGATGTAACGCTGGAATTTGGCCAGGCCATTAGTTTTGTGGCGCAATTGATTATGACAATAATTTCAGAATTACATCTAGATAGGAAAATCACGTAACGACATTTCCAAGTACCCGGAGCGCCTCTTTTCCTCTGTAACTAAGTCAGATATTGAGATGTAATGCTGGAATTTGGGCGCGGCATTAGTTTCCTTGCACTAGTGATAACAAAAATGATTTGAGACTTACATGTAGGTGGGAAACTCGTGTCGTGACCGGTCCATGCTCCATTGCCCAAGTATTCAAAGCACCGTTTTTCCTCTGTAAATAAGTCCAATATCGAGATGCAATGCTGAAATTTGGGCAGGACATGAGTTTTGTGGCACTACTGATAATAAGAATGATTTGAGACTTACATCTAGGTGGGAAGCTCAGGCTGCGACCTGTCCAGGCTAAATCGCACAAGTACCGGAATAGTCTTTTTTCCTCTGTAACTAAGCCAAATATTGAGATGTAACGTTGGAATTTGGCCAGGACATTAGTTTTGTGGCACAATTGGTTTTGGCAATGATTTCAGAATTACATCTACATGGGAATTCATGTCACGACCTGTACAAGTATCCGGAGCGCCTTTTTTCCTCTGTAACGAAGTCAAATATTCAGATGTAATGCTAAAATTTGTGCAGGACATTAGTTTCGTGGCACTAGTGATAATAGAAATGATTTGAGAATTACATCTAGGTTGGAAACTTGTGCCGCGACCCGTCCAGGCTACATCACCTAAGTACCGGCATGGCCTTTTTTTCCTCCGTAACTAAGTCAAATATTGAGATGTAACGCTAGAATTTGGCCAGGACATTAGTTTGGTGGTGCAATTGATTATGACAACAATTTCAGTATTACATCTAGATAGGAATTCATGTCACGACCTGTACAAGTATCGGGGGCGCCTTTTTCCCTCTGTAACGAAGTCAAATATTCAGATGTAATGCCAAAATTTGTGCAGGACGTTAGTTTCGTGGCACTAGTGATAATAGAAATGATTTGACAATTACATCTAGGCTGGAAACTCGTGCCGTGACCCGTCCAGAACACATCGCCTAAGTACCGTCATGGCCTTTTTTTGTCTGTAACTAAGTCACATATTGAGATGTAACGCTGGAATTTGGCCAGGACATTAGTTTTGTGGCGCAATTGATTATGACAATAATTTCAGAATTACATCTAGATAGGAAAATCACGTAACGACATTTCCAAGTACCCGGAGCGCCTCTTTTCCTCTGTAACTAAGTCAGATATTGAGATGTAATGCTGGAATTTGGGCGCGGCATTAGTTTCCTTGCACTAGTGATAACAAAAATGATTTGAGACTTACATGTAGGTGGGAAACTCGTGTCGTGACCGGTCCATGCTCCATTGCCCAAGTATTCAAAGCACCGTTTTTCCTCTGTAAATAAGTCCAATATCGAGATGCAATGCTGAAATTTGGGCAGGACATGAGTTTTGTGGCACTACTGATAATAAGAATGATTTGAGACTTACATCTAGGTGGGAAGCTCAGGCTGCGACCTGTCCAGGCTAAATCGCACAAGTACCGGAATAGTCTTTTTTCCTCTGTAACTAAGCCAAATATTGAGATGTAACGTTGGAATTTGGCCAGGACATTAGTTTTGTGGCACAATTGGTTTTGGCAATGATTTCAGAATTACATCTACATGGGAATTCATGTCACGACCTGTACAAGTATCCGGAGCGCCTTTTTTCCTCTGTAACGAAGTCAAATATTCAGATGTAATGCTAAAATTTGTGCAGGACATTAGTTTTGTGGCACTAGTGATAATAGAAATGATTTGAGAATTACATCTAGGTTGGAAACTTGTGCCGCGACCCGTCCAGGCTACATCACCTAAGTACCGGCATGGCCTTTTTTTCCTCCGTAACTAAGTCAAATATTGAGATGTAACGCTAGAATTTGGCCAGGACATTAGTTTGGTGGTGCAATTGATTATGACAACAATTTCAGTATTACATCTAGATAGGAATTCATGTCACGACCTGTACAAGTATCCGGAGCGCCTTTTTTCCTCTGTAACGAAGTCAAATATTCAGATGTAATGCCAAAATTTGTGCAGGACGTTAGTTTCGTGGCACTAGTGATAATAGAAATGATTTGACAATTACATCTAGGCTGGAAACTCGTGCCGTGACCCGTCCAGAACACATCGCCTAAGTACCGTCATGGCCTTTTTTTGTCTGTAACTAAGTCACATATTGAGATGTAACGCTGGAATTTGGCCAGGACATTAGTTTTGTGGCGCAATTGATTATGACAATAATTTCAGAATTACATCTAGATAGGAAAATCACGTAACGACATTTCCAAGTACCCGGAGCGCCTCTTTTCCTCTGTAACTAAGTCAGATATTGAGATGTAATGCTGGAATTTGGGCGCGGCATTAGTTTCCTTGCACTAGTGATAACAAAAATGATTTGAGACTTACATGTAGGTGGGAAACTTGTGTCGTGACCGGTCCATGCTCCATTGCCCAAGTATTCAAAGCACCGTTTTTCCTCTGTAAATAAGTCCAATATCGAGATGCAATGCTGAAATTTGGGCAGGACATGAGTTTTGTGGCACTACTGATAATAAGAATGATTTGAGACTTACATCTAGGTGGGAAGCTCAGGCTGCGACCTGTCCAGGCTAAATCGCACAAGTACCGGAATAGTCTTTTTTCCTCTGTAACTAAGCCAAATATTGAGATGTAACGTTGGAATTTGGCCAGGACATTAGTTTTGTGGCACAATTGGTTTTGGCAATGATTTCAGAATTACATCTACATGGGAATTCATGTCACGACCTGTACAAGTATCCGGAGCGCCTTTTTTCCTCTGTAACGAAGTCAAATATTCAGATGTAATGCTAAAATTTGTGCAGGACATTAGTTTTGTGGCACTAGTGATAATAGAAATGATTTGAGAATTACATCTAGGTTGGAAACTTGTGCCGCGACCCGTCCAGGCTACATCACCTAAGTACCGGCATGGCCTTTTTTTCCTCCGTAACTAAGTCAAATATTGAGATGTAACGCTAGAATTTGGCCAGGACATTAGTTTGGTGGTGCAATTGATTATGACAACAATTTCAGTATTACATCTAGATAGGAATTCATGTCACGACCTGTACAAGTATCCGGAGCGCCTTTTTTCCTCTGTAACGAAGTCAAATATTCAGATGTAATGCCAAAATTTGTGCAGGACGTTAGTTTCGTGGCACTAGTGATAATAGAAATGATTTGACAATTACATCTAGGCTGGAAACTCGTGCCGTGACCCGTCCAGAACACATCGCCTAAGTACCGTCATGGCCTTTTTTTGTCTGTAACTAAGTCACATATTGAGATGTAACGCTGGAATTTGGCCAGGACATTAGTTTTGTGGCGCAATTGATTATGACAATAATTTCAGAATTACATCTAGATAGGAAAATCACGTAACGACATTTCCAAGTACCCGGAGCGCCTCTTTTCCTCTGTAACTAAGTCAGATATTGAGATGTAATGCTGGAATTTGGGCGCGGCATTAGTTTCCTTGCACTAGTGATAACAAAAATGATTTGAGACTTACATGTAGGTGGGAAACTCGTGTCGTGACCGGTCCATGCTCCATTGCCCAAGTATTCAAAGCACCGTTTTTCCTCTGTAAATAAGTCCAATATCGAGATGCAATGCTGAAATTTGGGCAGGACATGAGTTTTGTGGCACTACTGATAATAAGAATGATTTGAGACTTACATCTAGGTGGGAAGCTCAGGCTGCGACCTGTCCAGGCTAAATCGCACAAGTACCGGAATAGTCTTTTTTCCTCTGTAACTAAGCCAAATATTGAGATGTAACGTTGGAATTTGGCCAGGACATTAGTTTTGTGGCACAATTGGTTTTGGCAATGATTTCAGAATTACATCTACATGGGAATTCATGTCACGACCTGTACAAGTATCCGGAGCGCCTTTTTTCCTCTGTAACGAAGTCAAATATTCAGATGTAATGCTAAAATTTGTGCAGGACATTAGTTTCGTGGCACTAGTGATAATAGAAATGATTTGAGAATTACATCTAGGTTGGAAACTTGTGCCGCGACCCGTCCAGGCTACATCACCTAAGTACCGGCATGGCCTTTTTTTCCTCCGTAACTAAGTCAAATATTGAGATGTAACGCTAGAATTTGGCCAGGACATTAGTTTGGTGGTGCAATTGATTATGACAACAATTTCAGTATTACATCTAGATAGGAATTCATATCACGACCTGTACAAGTATCGGGGGCGCCTTTTTCCCTCTGTAACGAAGTCAAATATTCAGATGTAATGCCAAAATTTGTGCAGGACGTTAGTTTCGTGGCACTAGTGATAATAGAAATGATTTGACAATTACATCTAGGCTGGAAACTCGTGCCGTGACCCGTCCAGAACACATCGCCTAAGTACCGTCATGGCCTTTTTTTGTCTGTAACTAAGTCACATATTGAGATGTAACGCTGGAATTTGGCCAGGACATTAGTTTTGTGGCGCAATTGATTATGACAATAATTTCAGAATTACATCTAGATAGGAAAATCACGTAACAACATTTCCAAGTACCCGGAGCGCCTCTTTTCCTCTGTAACTAAGTCAGATATTGAGATGTAATGCTGGAATTTGGGCGCGGCATTAGTTTCCTTGCACTAGTGATAACAAAAATGATTTGAGACTTACATGTAGGTGGGAAACTCGTGTCGTGACCGGTCCATGCTCCATTGCCCAAGTATTCAAAGCACCGTTTTTCCTCTGTAAATAAGTCCAATATCGAGATGCAATGCTGAAATTTGGGCAGGACATGAGTTTTGTGGCACTACTGATAATAAGAATGATTTGAGACTTACATCTAGGTGGGAAGCTCAGGCTGCGACCTGTCCAGGCTAAATCGCACAAGTACCGGAATAGTCTTTTTTCCTCTGTAACTAAGCCAAATATTGAGATGTAACGTTGGAATTTGGCCAGGACATTAGTTTTGTGGCACAATTGGTTTTGGCAATGATTTCAGAATTACATCTACATGGGAATTCATGTCACGACCTGTACAAGTATCCGGAGCGCCTTTTTTCCTCTGTAACGAAGTCAAATATTCAGATGTAATGCTAAAATTTGTGCAGGACATTAGTTTCGTGGCACTAGTGATAATAGAAATGATTTGAGAATTACATCTAGGTTGGAAACTTGTGCCGCGACCCGTCCAGGCTACATCACCTAAGTACCGGCATGGCCTTTTTTTCCTCCGTAACTAAGTCAAATATTGAGATGTAACGCTAGAATTTGGCCAGGACATTAGTTTGGTGGTGCAATTGATTATGACAACAATTTCAGTATTACATCTAGATAGGAATTCATGTCACGACCTGTACAAGTATCCGGAGCGCCTTTTTTCCTCTGTAACGAAGTCAAATATTCAGATGTAATGCCAAAATTTGTGCAGGACGTTAGTTTCGTGGCACTAGTGATAATAGAAATGATTTGACAATTACATCTAGGCTGGAAACTCGTGCCGTGACCCGTCCAGAACACATCGCCTAAGTACCGTCATGGCCTTTTTTTGTCTGTAACTAAGTCACATATTGAGATGTAACGCTGGAATTTGGCCAGGACATTAGTTTTGTGGCGCAATTGATTATGACAATAATTTCAGAATTACATCTAGATAGGAAAATCACGTAACGACATTTCCAAGTACCCGGAGCGCCTCTTTTCCTCTGTAACTAAGTCAGATATTGAGATGTAATGCTGGAATTTGGGCGCGGCATTAGTTTCCTTGCACTAGTGATAACAAAAATGATTTGAGACTTACATGTAGGTGGGAAACTCGTGTCGTGACCGGTCCATGCTCCATTGCCCAAGTATTCAAAGCACCGTTTTTCCTCTGTAAATAAGTCCAATATCGAGATGCAATGCTGAAATTTGGGCAGGACATGAGTTTTGTGGCACTACTGATAATAAGAATGATTTGAGACTTACATCTAGGTGGGAAGCTCAGGCTGCGACCTGTCCAGGCTAAATCGCACAAGTACCGGAATAGTCTTTTTTCCTCTGTAACTAAGCCAAATATTGAGATGTAACGTTGGAATTTGGCCAGGACATTAGTTTTGTGGCACAATTGGTTTTGGCAATGATTTCAGAATTACATCTACATGGGAATTCATGTCACGACCTGTACAAGTATCCGGAGCGCCTTTTTTCCTCTGTAACGAAGTCAAATATTCAGATGTAATGCTAAAATTTGTGCAGGACATTAGTTTCGTGGCACTAGTGATAATAGAAATGATTTGAGAATTACATCTAGGTTGGAAACTTGTGCCGCGACCCGTCCAGGCTACATCACCTAAGTACCGGCATGGCCTTTTTTTCCTCCGTAACTAAGTCAAATATTGAGATGTAACGCTAGAATTTGGCCAGGACATTAGTTTGGTGGTGCAATTGATTATGACAACAATTTCAGTATTACATCTAGATAGGAATTCATATCACGACCTGTACAAGTATCGGGGGCGCCTTTTTCCCTCTGTAACGAAGTCAAATATTCAGATGTAATGCCAAAATTTGTGCAGGACGTTAGTTTCGTGGCACTAGTGATAATAGAAATGATTTGACAATTACATCTAGGCTGGAAACTCGTGCCGTGACCCGTCCAGAACACATCGCCTAAGTACCGTCATGGCCTTTTTTTGTCTGTAACTAAGTCACATATTGAGATGTAACGCTGGAATTTGGCCAGGACATTAGTTTTGTGGCGCAATTGATTATGACAATAATTTCAGAATTACATCTAGATAGGAAAATCACGTAACAACATTTCCAAGTACCCGGAGCGCCTCTTTTCCTCTGTAACTAAGTCAGATATTGAGATGTAATGCTGGAATTTGGGCGCGGCATTAGTTTCCTTGCACTAGTGATAACAAAAATGATTTGAGACTTACATGTAGGTGGGAAACTCGTGTCGTGACCGGTCCATGCTCCATTGCCCAAGTATTCAAAGCACCGTTTTTCCTCTGTAAATAAGTCCAATATCGAGATGCAATGCTGAAATTTGGGCAGGACATGAGTTTTGTGGCACTACTGATAATAAGAATGATTTGAGACTTACATCTAGGTGGGAAGCTCAGGCTGCGACCTGTCCAGGCTAAATCGCACAAGTACCGGAATAGTCTTTTTTCCTCTGTAACTAAGCCAAATATTGAGATGTAACGTTGGAATTTGGCCAGGACATTAGTTTTGTGGCACAATTGGTTTTGGCAATGATTTCAGAATTACATCTACATGGGAATTCATGTCACGACCTGTACAAGTATCCGGAGCGCCTTTTTTCCTCTGTAACGAAGTCAAATATTCAGATGTAATGCTAAAATTTGTGCAGGACATTAGTTTTGTGGCACTAGTGATAATAGAAATGATTTGAGAATTACATCTAGGTTGGAAACTTGTGCCGCGACCCGTCCAGGCTACATCACCTAAGTACCGGCATGGCCTTTTTTTCCTCCGTAACTAAGTCAAATATTGAGATGTAACGCTAGAATTTGGCCAGGACATTAGTTTGGTGGTGCAATTGATTATGACAACAATTTCAGTATTACATCTAGATAGGAATTCATGTCACGACCTGTACAAGTATCCGGAGCGCCTTTTTTCCTCTGTAACGAAGTCAAATATTCAGATGTAATGCCAAAATTTGTGCAGGACGTTAGTTTCGTGGCACTAGTGATAATAGAAATGATTTGACAATTACATCTAGGCTGGAAACTCGTGCCGTGACCCGTCCAGAACACATCGCCTAAGTACCGTCATGGCCTTTTTTTGTCTGTAACTAAGTCACATATTGAGATGTAACGCTGGAATTTGGCCAGGACATTAGTTTTGTGGCGCAATTGATTATGACAATAATTTCAGAATTACATCTAGATAGGAAAATCACGTAACGACATTTCCAAGTACCCGGAGCGCCTCTTTTCCTCTGTAACTAAGTCAGATATTGAGATGTAATGCTGGAATTTGGGCGCGGCATTAGTTTCCTTGCACTAGTGATAACAAAAATGATTTGAGACTTACATGTAGGTGGGAAACTTGTGTCGTGACCGGTCCATGCTCCATTGCCCAAGTATTCAAAGCACCGTTTTTCCTCTGTAAATAAGTCCAATATCGAGATGCAATGCTGAAATTTGGGCAGGACATGAGTTTTGTGGCACTACTGATAATAAGAATGATTTGAGACTTACATCTAGGTGGGAAGCTCAGGCTGCGACCTGTCCAGGCTAAATCGCACAAGTACCGGAATAGTCTTTTTTCCTCTGTAACTAAGCCAAATATTGAGATGTAACGTTGGAATTTGGCCAGGACATTAGTTTTGTGGCACAATTGGTTTTGGCAATGATTTCAGAATTACATCTACATGGGAATTCATGTCACGACCTGTACAAGTATCCGGAGCGCCTTTTTTCCTCTGTAACGAAGTCAAATATTCAGATGTAATGCTAAAATTTGTGCAGGACATTAGTTTTGTGGCACTAGTGATAATAGAAATGATTTGAGAATTACATCTAGGTTGGAAACTTGTGCCGCGACCCGTCCAGGCTACATCACCTAAGTACCGGCATGGCCTTTTTTTCCTCCGTAACTAAGTCAAATATTGAGATGTAACGCTAGAATTTGGCCAGGACATTAGTTTGGTGGTGCAATTGATTATGACAACAATTTCAGTATTACATCTAGATAGGAATTCATGTCACGACCTGTACAAGTATCCGGAGCGCCTTTTTTCCTCTGTAACGAAGTCAAATATTCAGATGTAATGCCAAAATTTGTGCAGGACGTTAGTTTCGTGGCACTAGTGATAATAGAAATGATTTGACAATTACATCTAGGCTGGAAACTCGTGCCGTGACCCGTCCAGAACACATCGCCTAAGTACCGTCATGGCCTTTTTTTGTCTGTAACTAAGTCACATATTGAGATGTAACGCTGGAATTTGGCCAGGACATTAGTTTTGTGGCGCAATTGATTATGACAATAATTTCAGAATTACATCTAGATAGGAAAATCACGTAACGACATTTCCAAGTACCCGGAGCGCCTCTTTTCCTCTGTAACTAAGTCAGATATTGAGATGTAATGCTGGAATTTGGGCGCGGCATTAGTTTCCTTGCACTAGTGATAACAAAAATGATTTGAGACTTACATGTAGGTGGGAAACTCGTGTCGTGACCGGTCCATGCTCCATTGCCCAAGTATTCAAAGCACCGTTTTTCCTCTGTAAATAAGTCCAATATCGAGATGCAATGCTGAAATTTGGGCAGGACATGAGTTTTGTGGCACTACTGATAATAAGAATGATTTGAGACTTACATCTAGGTGGGAAGCTCAGGCTGCGACCTGTCCAGGCTAAATCGCACAAGTACCGGAATAGTCTTTTTTCCTCTGTAACTAAGCCAAATATTGAGATGTAACGTTGGAATTTGGCCAGGACATTAGTTTTGTGGCACAATTGGTTTTGGCAATGATTTCAGAATTACATCTACATGGGAATTCATGTCACGACCTGTACAAGTATCCGGAGCGCCTTTTTTCCTCTGTAACGAAGTCAAATATTCAGATGTAATGCTAAAATTTGTGCAGGACATTAGTTTCGTGGCACTAGTGATAATAGAAATGATTTGAGAATTACATCTAGGTTGGAAACTTGTGCCGCGACCCGTCCAGGCTACATCACCTAAGTACCGGCATGGCCTTTTTTTCCTCCGTAACTAAGTCAAATATTGAGATGTAACGCTAGAATTTGGCCAGGACATTAGTTTGGTGGTGCAATTGATTATGACAACAATTTCAGTATTACATCTAGATAGGAATTCATATCACGACCTGTACAAGTATCGGGGGCGCCTTTTTCCCTCTGTAACGAAGTCAAATATTCAGATGTAATGCCAAAATTTGTGCAGGACGTTAGTTTCGTGGCACTAGTGATAATAGAAATGATTTGACAATTACATCTAGGCTGGAAACTCGTGCCGTGACCCGTCCAGAACACATCGCCTAAGTACCGTCATGGCCTTTTTTTGTCTGTAACTAAGTCACATATTGAGATGTAACGCTGGAATTTGGCCAGGACATTAGTTTTGTGGCGCAATTGATTATGACAATAATTTCAGAATTACATCTAGATAGGAAAATCACGTAACAACATTTCCAAGTACCCGGAGCGCCTCTTTTCCTCTGTAACTAAGTCAGATATTGAGATGTAATGCTGGAATTTGGGCGCGGCATTAGTTTCCTTGCACTAGTGATAACAAAAATGATTTGAGACTTACATGTAGGTGGGAAACTCGTGTCGTGACCGGTCCATGCTCCATTGCCCAAGTATTCAAAGCACCGTTTTTCCTCTGTAAATAAGTCCAATATCGAGATGCAATGCTGAAATTTGGGCAGGACATGAGTTTTGTGGCACTACTGATAATAAGAATGATTTGAGACTTACATCTAGGTGGGAAGCTCAGGCTGCGACCTGTCCAGGCTAAATCGCACAAGTACCGGAATAGTCTTTTTTCCTCTGTAACTAAGCCAAATATTGAGATGTAACGTTGGAATTTGGCCAGGACATTAGTTTTGTGGCACAATTGGTTTTGGCAATGATTTCAGAATTACATCTACATGGGAATTCATGTCACGACCTGTACAAGTATCCGGAGCGCCTTTTTTCCTCTGTAACGAAGTCAAATATTCAGATGTAATGCTAAAATTTGTGCAGGACATTAGTTTTGTGGCACTAGTGATAATAGAAATGATTTGAGAATTACATCTAGGTTGGAAACTTGTGCCGCGACCCGTCCAGGCTACATCACCTAAGTACCGGCATGGCCTTTTTTTCCTCCGTAACTAAGTCAAATATTGAGATGTAACGCTAGAATTTGGCCAGGACATTAGTTTGGTGGTGCAATTGATTATGACAACAATTTCAGTATTACATCTAGATAGGAATTCATGTCACGACCTGTACAAGTATCCGGAGCGCCTTTTTTCCTCTGTAACGAAGTCAAATATTCAGATGTAATGCCAAAATTTGTGCAGGACGTTAGTTTCGTGGCACTAGTGATAATAGAAATGATTTGACAATTACATCTAGGCTGGAAACTCGTGCCGTGACCCGTCCAGAACACATCGCCTAAGTACCGTCATGGCCTTTTTTTGTCTGTAACTAAGTCACATATTGAGATGTAACGCTGGAATTTGGCCAGGACATTAGTTTTGTGGCGCAATTGATTATGACAATAATTTCAGAATTACATCTAGATAGGAAAATCACGTAACAACATTTCCAAGTACCCGGAGCGCCTCTTTTCCTCTGTAACTAAGTCAGATATTGAGATGTAATGCTGGAATTTGGGCGCGGCATTAGTTTCCTTGCACTAGTGATAACAAAAATGATTTGAGACTTACATGTAGGTGGGAAACTCGTGTCGTGACCGGTCCATGCTCCATTGCCCAAGTATTCAAAGCACCGTTTTTCCTCTGTAAATAAGTCCAATATCGAGATGCAATGCTGAAATTTGGGCAGGACATGAGTTTTGTGGCACTACTGATAATAAGAATGATTTGAGACTTACATCTAGGTGGGAAGCTCAGGCTGCGACCTGTCCAGGCTAAATCGCACAAGTACCGGAATAGTCTTTTTTCCTCTGTAACTAAGCCAAATATTGAGATGTAACGTTGGAATTTGGCCAGGACATTAGTTTTGTGGCACAATTGGTTTTGGCAATGATTTCAGAATTACATCTACATGGGAATTCATGTCACGACCTGTACAAGTATCCGGAGCGCCTTTTTTCCTCTGTAACGAAGTCAAATATTCAGATGTAATGCTAAAATTTGTGCAGGACATTAGTTTTGTGGCACTAGTGATAATAGAAATGATTTGAGAATTACATCTAGGTTGGAAACTTGTGCCGCGACCCGTCCAGGCTACATCACCTAAGTACCGGCATGGCCTTTTTTTCCTCCGTAACTAAGTCAAATATTGAGATGTAACGCTAGAATTTGGCCAGGACATTAGTTTGGTGGTGCAATTGATTATGACAACAATTTCAGTATTACATCTAGATAGGAATTCATGTCACGACCTGTACAAGTATCCGGAGCGCCTTTTTTCCTCTGTAACGAAGTCAAATATTCAGATGTAATGCCAAAATTTGTGCAGGACGTTAGTTTCGTGGCACTAGTGATAATAGAAATGATTTGACAATTACATCTAGGCTGGAAACTCGTGCCGTGACCCGTCCAGAACACATCGCCTAAGTACCGTCATGGCCTTTTTTTGTCTGTAACTAAGTCACATATTGAGATGTAACGCTGGAATTTGGCCAGGACATTAGTTTTGTGGCGCAATTGATTATGACAATAATTTCAGAATTACATCTAGATAGGAAAATCACGTAACGACATTTCCAAGTACCCGGAGCGCCTCTTTTCCTCTGTAACTAAGTCAGATATTGAGATGTAATGCTGGAATTTGGGCGCGGCATTAGTTTCCTTGCACTAGTGATAACAAAAATGATTTGAGACTTACATGTAGGTGGGAAACTTGTGTCGTGACCGGTCCATGCTCCATTGCCCAAGTATTCAAAGCACCGTTTTTCCTCTGTAAATAAGTCCAATATCGAGATGCAATGCTGAAATTTGGGCAGGACATGAGTTTTGTGGCACTACTGATAATAAGAATGATTTGAGACTTACATCTAGGTGGGAAGCTCAGGCTGCGACCTGTCCAGGCTAAATCGCACAAGTACCGGAATAGTCTTTTTTCCTCTGTAACTAAGCCAAATATTGAGATGTAACGTTGGAATTTGGCCAGGACATTAGTTTTGTGGCACAATTGGTTTTGGCAATGATTTCAGAATTACATCTACATGGGAATTCATGTCACGACCTGTACAAGTATCCGGAGCGCCTTTTTTCCTCTGTAACGAAGTCAAATATTCAGATGTAATGCTAAAATTTGTGCAGGACATTAGTTTCGTGGCACTAGTGATAATAGAAATGATTTGAGAATTACATCTAGGTTGGAAACTTGTGCCGCGACCCGTCCAGGCTACATCACCTAAGTACCGGCATGGCCTTTTTTTCCTCCGTAACTAAGTCAAATATTGAGATGTAACGCTAGAATTTGGCCAGGACATTAGTTTGGTGGTGCAATTGATTATGACAACAATTTCAGTATTACATCTAGATAGGAATTCATGTCACGACCTGTACAAGTATCGGGGGCGCCTTTTTCCCTCTGTAACGAAGTCAAATATTCAGATGTAATGCCAAAATTTGTGCAGGACGTTAGTTTCGTGGCACTAGTGATAATAGAAATGATTTGACAATTACATCTAGGCTGGAAACTCGTGCCGTGACCCGTCCAGAACACATCGCCTAAGTACCGTCATGGCCTTTTTTTGTCTGTAACTAAGTCACATATTGAGATGTAACGCTGGAATTTGGCCAGGACATTAGTTTTGTGGCGCAATTGATTATGACAATAATTTCAGAATTACATCTAGATAGGAAAATCACGTAACGACATTTCCAAGTACCCGGAGCGCCTCTTTTCCTCTGTAACTAAGTCAGATATTGAGATGTAATGCTGGAATTTGGGCGCGGCATTAGTTTCCTTGCACTAGTGATAACAAAAATGATTTGAGACTTACATGTAGGTGGGAAACTCGTGTCGTGACCGGTCCATGCTCCATTGCCCAAGTATTCAAAGCACCGTTTTTCCTCTGTAAATAAGTCCAATATCGAGATGCAATGCTGAAATTTGGGCAGGACATGAGTTTTGTGGCACTACTGATAATAAGAATGATTTGAGACTTACATCTAGGTGGGAAGCTCAGGCTGCGACCTGTCCAGGCTAAATCGCACAAGTACCGGAATAGTCTTTTTTCCTCTGTAACTAAGCCAAATATTGAGATGTAACGTTGGAATTTGGCCAGGACATTAGTTTTGTGGCACAATTGGTTTTGGCAATGATTTCAGAATTACATCTACATGGGAATTCATGTCACGACCTGTACAAGTATCCGGAGCGCCTTTTTTCCTCTGTAACGAAGTCAAATATTCAGATGTAATGCTAAAATTTGTGCAGGACATTAGTTTTGTGGCACTAGTGATAATAGAAATGATTTGAGAATTACATCTAGGTTGGAAACTTGTGCCGCGACCCGTCCAGGCTACATCACCTAAGTACCGGCATGGCCTTTTTTTCCTCCGTAACTAAGTCAAATATTGAGATGTAACGCTAGAATTTGGCCAGGACATTAGTTTGGTGGTGCAATTGATTATGACAACAATTTCAGTATTACATCTAGATAGGAATTCATGTCACGACCTGTACAAGTATCCGGAGCGCCTTTTTTCCTCTGTAACGAAGTCAAATATTCAGATGTAATGCCAAAATTTGTGCAGGACGTTAGTTTCGTGGCACTAGTGATAATAGAAATGATTTGACAATTACATCTAGGCTGGAAACTCGTGCCGTGACCCGTCCAGAACACATCGCCTAAGTACCGTCATGGCCTTTTTTTGTCTGTAACTAAGTCACATATTGAGATGTAACGTTGGAATTTGGCCAGGACATTAGTTTTGTGGCGCAATTGATTATGACAATAATTTCAGAATTACATCTAGATAGGAAAATCACGTAACGACATTTCCAAGTACCCGGAGCGCCTCTTTTCCTCTGTAACTAAGTCAGATATTGAGATGTAATGCTGGAATTTGGGCGCGGCATTAGTTTCCTTGCACTAGTGATAACAAAAATGATTTGAGACTTACATGTAGGTGGGAAACTCGTGTCGTGACCGGTCCATGCTCCATTGCCCAAGTATTCAAAGCACCGTTTTTCCTCTGTAAATAAGTCCAATATCGAGATGCAATGCTGAAATTTGGGCAGGACATGAGTTTTGTGGCACTACTGATAATAAGAATGATTTGAGACTTACATCTAGGTGGGAAGCTCAGGCTGCGACCTGTCCAGGCTAAATCGCACAAGTACCGGAATAGTCTTTTTTCCTCTGTAACTAAGCCAAATATTGAGATGTAACGTTGGAATTTGGCCAGGACATTAGTTTTGTGGCACAATTGGTTTTGGCAATGATTTCAGAATTACATCTACATGGGAATTCATGTCACGACCTGTACAAGTATCCGGAGCGCCTTTTTTCCTCTGTAACGAAGTCAAATATTCAGATGTAATGCTAAAATTTGTGCAGGACATTAGTTTTGTGGCACTAGTGATAATAGAAATGATTTGAGAATTACATCTAGGTTGGAAACTTGTGCCGCGACCCGTCCAGGCTACATCACCTAAGTACCGGCATGGCCTTTTTTTCCTCCGTAACTAAGTCAAATATTGAGATGTAACGCTAGAATTTGGCCAGGACATTAGTTTGGTGGTGCAATTGATTATGACAACAATTTCAGTATTACATCTAGATAGGAATTCATGTCACGACCTGTACAAGTATCCGGAGCGCCTTTTTTCCTCTGTAACGAAGTCAAATATTCAGATGTAATGCCAAAATTTGTGCAGGACGTTAGTTTCGTGGCACTAGTGATAATAGAAATGATTTGACAATTACATCTAGGCTGGAAACTCGTGCCGTGACCCGTCCAGAACACATCGCCTAAGTACCGTCATGGCCTTTTTTTGTCTGTAACTAAGTCACATATTGAGATGTAACGCTGGAATTTGGCCAGGACATTAGTTTTGTGGCGCAATTGATTATGACAATAATTTCAGAATTACATCTAGATAGGAAAATCACGTAACGACATTTCCAAGTACCCGGAGCGCCTCTTTTCCTCTGTAACTAAGTCAGATATTGAGATGTAATGCTGGAATTTGGGCGCGGCATTAGTTTCCTTGCACTAGTGATAACAAAAATGATTTGAGACTTACATGTAGGTGGGAAACTCGTGTCGTGACCGGTCCATGCTCCATTGCCCAAGTATTCAAAGCACCGTTTTTCCTCTGTAAATAAGTCCAATATCGAGATGCAATGCTGAAATTTGGGCAGGACATGAGTTTTGTGGCACTACTGATAATAAGAATGATTTGAGACTTACATCTAGGTGGGAAGCTCAGGCTGCGACCTGTCCAGGCTAAATCGCACAAGTACCGGAATAGTCTTTTTTCCTCTGTAACTAAGCCAAATATTGAGATGTAACGTTGGAATTTGGCCAGGACATTAGTTTTGTGGCACAATTGGTTTTGGCAATGATTTCAGAATTACATCTACATGGGAATTCATGTCACGACCTGTACAAGTATCCGGAGCGCCTTTTTTCCTCTGTAACGAAGTCAAATATTCAGATGTAATGCTAAAATTTGTGCAGGACATTAGTTTCGTGGCACTAGTGATAATAGAAATGATTTGAGAATTACATCTAGGTTGGAAACTTGTGCCGCGACCCGTCCAGGCTACATCACCTAAGTACCGGCATGGCCTTTTTTTCCTCCGTAACTAAGTCAAATATTGAGATGTAACGCTAGAATTTGGCCAGGACATTAGTTTGGTGGTGCAATTGATTATGACAACAATTTCAGTATTACATCTAGATAGGAATTCATGTCACAACCTGTACAAGTATCGGGGGCGCCTTTTTCCCTCTGTAACGAAGTCAAATATTCAGATGTAATGCCAAAATTTGTGCAGGACGTTAGTTTCGTGGCACTAGTGATAATAGAAATGATTTGACAATTACATCTAGGCTGGAAACTCGTGCCGTGACCCGTCCAGAACACATCGCCTAAGTACCGTCATGGCCTTTTTTTGTCTGTAACTAAGTCACATATTGAGATGTAACGCTGGAATTTGGCCAGGACATTAGTTTTGTGGCGCAATTGATTATGACAATAATTTCAGAATTACATCTAGATAGGAAAATCATGTAACAACATTTCCAAGTACCCGGAGCGCCTCTTTTCCTCTGTAACTAAGTCAGATATTGAGATGTAATGCTGGAATTTGGGCGCGGCATTAGTTTCCTTGCACTAGTGATAACAAAAATGATTTGAGACTTACATGTAGGTGGGAAACTCGTGTCGTGACCGGTCCATGCTCCATTGCCCAAGTATTCAAAGCACCGTTTTTCCTCTGTAAATAAGTCCAATATCGAGATGCAATGCTGAAATTTGGGCAGGACATGAGTTTTGTGGCACTACTGATAATAAGAATGATTTGAGACTTACATCTAGGTGGGAAGCTCAGGCTGCGACCTGTCCAGGCTAAATCGCACAAGTACCGGAATAGTCTTTTTTCCTCTGTAACTAAGCCAAATATTGAGATGTAACGTTGGAATTTGGCCAGGACATTAGTTTTGTGGCACAATTGGTTTTGGCAATGATTTCAGAATTACATCTACATGGGAATTCATGTCACGACCTGTACAAGTATCCGGAGCGCCTTTTTTCCTCTGTAACGAAGTCAAATATTCAGATGTAATGCTAAAATTTGTGCAGGACATTAGTTTCGTGGCACTAGTGATAATAGAAATGATTTGAGAATTACATCTAGGTTGGAAACTTGTGCCGCGACCCGTCCAGGCTACATCACCTAAGTACCGGCATGGCCTTTTTTTCCTCCGTAACTAAGTCAAATATTGAGATGTAACGCTAGAATTTGGCCAGGACATTAGTTTGGTGGTGCAATTGATTATGACAACAATTTCAGTATTACATCTAGATAGGAATTCATGTCACGACCTGTACAAGTATCGGGGGCGCCTTTTTCCCTCTGTAACGAAGTCAAATATTCAGATGTAATGCCAAAATTTGTGCAGGACGTTAGTTTCGTGGCACTAGTGATAATAGAAATGATTTGACAATTACATCTAGGCTGGAAACTCGTGCCGTGACCCGTCCAGAACACATCGCCTAAGTACCGTCATGGCCTTTTTTTGTCTGTAACTAAGTCACATATTGAGATGTAACGCTGGAATTTGGCCAGGACATTAGTTTTGTGGCGCAATTGATTATGACAATAATTTCAGAATTACATCTAGATAGGAAAATCACGTAACGACATTTCCAAGTACCCGGAGCGCCTCTTTTCCTCTGTAACTAAGTCAGATATTGAGATGTAATGCTGGAATTTGGGCGCGGCATTAGTTTCCTTGCACTAGTGATAACAAAAATGATTTGAGACTTACATGTAGGTGGGAAACTCGTGTCGTGACCGGTCCATGCTCCATTGCCCAAGTATTCAAAGCACCGTTTTTCCTCTGTAAATAAGTCCAATATCGAGATGCAATGCTGAAATTTGGGCAGGACATGAGTTTTGTGGCACTACTGATAATAAGAATGATTTGAGACTTACATCTAGGTGGGAAGCTCAGGCTGCGACCTGTCCAGGCTAAATCGCACAAGTACCGGAATAGTCTTTTTTCCTCTGTAACTAAGCCAAATATTGAGATGTAACGTTGGAATTTGGCCAGGACATTAGTTTTGTGGCACAATTGGTTTTGGCAATGATTTCAGAATTACATCTACATGGGAATTCATGTCACGACCTGTACAAGTATCCGGAGCGCCTTTTTTCCTCTGTAACGAAGTCAAATATTCAGATGTAATGCTAAAATTTGTGCAGGACATTAGTTTCGTGGCACTAGTGATAATAGAAATGATTTGAGAATTACATCTAGGTTGGAAACTTGTGCCGCGACCCGTCCAGGCTACATCACCTAAGTACCGGCATGGCCTTTTTTTCCTCCGTAACTAAGTCAAATATTGAGATGTAACGCTAGAATTTGGCCAGGACATTAGTTTGGTGGTGCAATTGATTATGACAACAATTTCAGTATTACATCTAGATAGGAATTCATGTCACGACCTGTACAAGTATCGGGGGCGCCTTTTTCCCTCTGTAACGAAGTCAAATATTCAGATGTAATGCCAAAATTTGTGCAGGACGTTAGTTTCGTGGCACTAGTGATAATAGAAATGATTTGACAATTACATCTAGGCTGGAAACTCGTGCCGTGACCCGTCCAGAACACATCGCCTAAGTACCGTCATGGCCTTTTTTTGTCTGTAACTAAGTCACATATTGAGATGTAACGCTGGAATTTGGCCAGGACATTAGTTTTGTGGCGCAATTGATTATGACAATAATTTCAGAATTACATCTAGATAGGAAAATCATGTAACAACATTTCCAAGTACCCGGAGCGCCTCTTTTCCTCTGTAACTAAGTCAGATATTGAGATGTAATGCTGGAATTTGGGCGCGGCATTAGTTTCCTTGCACTAGTGATAACAAAAATGATTTGAGACTTACATGTAGGTGGGAAACTCGTGTCGTGACCGGTCCATGCTCCATTGCCCAAGTATTCAAAGCACCGTTTTTCCTCTGTAAATAAGTCCAATATCGAGATGCAATGCTGAAATTTGGGCAGGACATGAGTTTTGTGGCACTACTGATAATAAGAATGATTTGAGACTTACATCTAGGTGGGAAGCTCAGGCTGCGACCTGTCCAGGCTAAATCGCACAAGTACCGGAATAGTCTTTTTTCCTCTGTAACTAAGCCAAATATTGAGATGTAACGTTGGAATTTGGCCAGGACATTAGTTTTGTGGCACAATTGGTTTTGGCAATGATTTCAGAATTACATCTACATGGGAATTCATGTCACGACCTGTACAAGTATCCGGAGCGCCTTTTTTCCTCTGTAACGAAGTCAAATATTCAGATGTAATGCTAAAATTTGTGCAGGACATTAGTTTCGTGGCACTAGTGATAATAGAAATGATTTGAGAATTACATCTAGGTTGGAAACTTGTGCCGCGACCCGTCCAGGCTACATCACCTAAGTACCGGCATGGCCTTTTTTTCCTCCGTAACTAAGTCAAATATTGAGATGTAACGCTAGAATTTGGCCAGGACATTAGTTTGGTGGTGCAATTGATTATGACAACAATTTCAGTATTACATCTAGATAGGAATTCATGTCACAACCTGTACAAGTATCGGGGGCGCCTTTTTCCCTCTGTAACGAAGTCAAATATTCAGATGTAATGCCAAAATTTGTGCAGGACGTTAGTTTCGTGGCACTAGTGATAATAGAAATGATTTGACAATTACATCTAGGCTGGACACTCGTGCCGTGACCCGTCCAGAACACATCGCCTAAGTACCGTCATGGCCTTTTTTTGTCTGTAACTAAGTCACATATTGAGATGTAACGCTGGAATTTGGCCAGGACATTAGTTTTGTGGCGCAATTGATTATGACAATAATTTCAGAATTACATCTAGATAGGAAAATCATGTAACAACATTTCCAAGTACCCGGAGCGCCTCTTTTCCTCTGTAACTAAGTCAGATATTGAGATGTAATGCTGGAATTTGGGCGCGGCATTAGTTTCCTTGCACTAGTGATAACAAAAATGATTTGAGACTTACATGTAGGTGGGAAACTCGTGTCGTGACCGGTCCATGCTCCATTGCCCAAGTATTCAAAGCACCGTTTTTCCTCTGTAAATAAGTCCAATATCGAGATGCAATGCTGAAATTTGGGCAGGACATGAGTTTTGTGGCACTACTGATAATAAGAATGATTTGAGACTTACATCTAGGTGGGAAGCTCAGGCTGCGACCTGTCCAGGCTAAATCGCACAAGTACCGGAATAGTCTTTTTTCCTCTGTAACTAAGCCAAATATTGAGATGTAACGTTGGAATTTGGCCAGGACATTAGTTTTGTGGCACAATTGGTTTTGGCAATGATTTCAGAATTACATCTACATGGGAATTCATGTCACGACCTGTACAAGTATCCGGAGCGCCTTTTTTCCTCTGTAACGAAGTCAAATATTCAGATGTAATGCTAAAATTTGTGCAGGACATTAGTTTCGTGGCACTAGTGATAATAGAAATGATTTGAGAATTACATCTAGGTTGGAAACTTGTGCCGCGACCCGTCCAGGCTACATCACCTAAGTACCGGCATGGCCTTTTTTTCCTCCGTAACTAAGTCAAATATTGAGATGTAACGCTAGAATTTGGCCAGGACATTAGTTTGGTGGTGCAATTGATTATGACAACAATTTCAGTATTACATCTAGATAGGAATTCATGTCACGACCTGTACAAGTATCGGGGGCGCCTTTTTCCCTCTGTAACGAAGTCAAATATTCAGATGTAATGCCAAAATTTGTGCAGGACGTTAGTTTCGTGGCACTAGTGATAATAGAAATGATTTGACAATTACATCTAGGCTGGAAACTCGTGCCGTGACCCGTCCAGAACACATCGCCTAAGTACCGTCATGGCCTTTTTTTGTCTGTAACTAAGTCACATATTGAGATGTAACGCTGGAATTTGGCCAGGACATTAGTTTTGTGGCGCAATTGATTATGACAATAATTTCAGAATTACATCTAGATAGGAAAATCACGTAACAACATTTCCAAGTACCCGGAGCGCCTCTTTTCCTCTGTAACTAAGTCAGATATTGAGATGTAATGCTGGAATTTGGGCGCGGCATTAGTTTCCTTGCACTAGTGATAACAAAAATGATTTGAGACTTACATGTAGGTGGGAAACTCGTGTCGTGACCGGTCCATGCTCCATTGCCCAAGTATTCAAAGCACCGTTTTTCCTCTGTAAATAAGTCCAATATCGAGATGCAATGCTGAAATTTGGGCAGGACATGAGTTTTGTGGCACTACTGATAATAAGAATGATTTGAGACTTACATCTAGGTGGGAAGCTCAGGCTGCGACCTGTCCAGGCTAAATCGCACAAGTACCGGAATAGTCTTTTTTCCTCTGTAACTAAGCCAAATATTGAGATGTAACGTTGGAATTTGGCCAGGACATTAGTTTTGTGGCACAATTGGTTTTGGCAATGATTTCAGAATTACATCTACATGGGAATTCATGTCACGACCTGTACAAGTATCCGGAGCGCCTTTTTTCCTCTGTAACGAAGTCAAATATTCAGATGTAATGCTAAAATTTGTGCAGGACATTAGTTTCGTGGCACTAGTGATAACAGAAATGATTTGAGAATTACATCTAGGTTGGAAACTTGTGCCGCGACCCGTCCAGGCTACATCACCTAAGTACCGGCATGGCCTTTTTTTCCTCCGTAACTAAGTCAAATATTGAGATGTAACGCTAGAATTTGGCCAGGACATTAGTTTGGTGGTGCAATTGATTATGACAACAATTTCAGTATTACATCTAGATAGGAATTCATGTCACGACCTGTACAAGTATCGGGGGTGCCTTTTTCCCTCTGTAACGAAGTCAAATATTCAGATGTAATGCCAAAATTTGTGCAGGACGTTAGTTTCGTGGCACTAGTGATAATAGAAATGATTTGACAATTACATCTAGGCTGGAAACTCGTGCCGTGACCCGTCCAGAACACATCGCCTAAGTACCGTCATGGCCTTTTTTTGTCTGTAACTAAGTCACATATTGAGATGTAACGCTGGAATTTGGCCAGGCCATTAGTTTTGTGGCGCAATTGATTATGACAATAATTTCAGAATTACATCTAGATAGGAAAATCACGTAACGACATTTCCAAGTACCCGGAGCGCCTCTTTTCCTCTGTAACTAAGTCAGATATTGAGATGTAATGCTGGAATTTGGGCGCGGCATTAGTTTCCTTGCACTAGTGATAACAAAAATGATTTGAGACTTACATGTAGGTGGGAAACTCGTGTCGTGACCGGTCCATGCTCCATTGCCCAAGTATTCAAAGCACCGTTTTTCCTCTGTAAATAAGTCCAATATCGAGATGCAATGCTGAAATTTGGGCAGGACATGAGTTTTGTGGCACTACTGATAATAAGAATGATTTGAGACTTACATCTAGGTGGGAAGCTCAGGCTGCGACCTGTCCAGGCTAAATCGCACAAGTACCGGAATAGTCTTTTTTCCTCTGTAACTAAGCCAAATATTGAGATGTAACGTTGGAATTTGGCCAGGACATTAGTTTTGTGGCACAATTGGTTTTGGCAATGATTTCAGAATTACATCTACATGGGAATTCATGTCACGACCTGTACAAGTATCCGGAGCGCCTTTTTTCCTCTGTAACGAAGTCAAATATTCAGATGTAATGCTAAAATTTGTGCAGGACATTAGTTTCGTGGCACTAGTGATAATAGAAATGATTTGAGAATTACATCTAGGTTGGAAACTTGTGCCGCGACCCGTCCAGGCTACATCACCTAAGTACCGGCATGGCCTTTTTTTCCTCCGTAACTAAGTCAAATATTGAGATGTAACGCTAGAATTTGGCCAGGACATTAGTTTGGTGGTGCAATTGATTATGACAACAATTTCAGTATTACATCTAGATAGGAATTCATGTCACGACCTGTACAAGTATCGGGGGCGCCTTTTTCCCTCTGTAACGAAGTCAAATATTCAGATGTAATGCCAAAATTTGTGCAGGACGTTAGTTTCGTGGCACTAGTGATAATAGAAATGATTTGACAATTACATCTAGGCTGGAAACTCGTGCCGTGACCCGTCCAGAACACATCGCCTAAGTACCGTCATGGCCTTTTTTTGTCTGTAACTAAGTCACATATTGAGATGTAACGCTGGAATTTGGCCAGGACATTAGTTTTGTGGCGCAATTGATTATGACAATAATTTCAGAATTACATCTAGATAGGAAAATCACGTAACGACATTTCCAAGTACCCGGAGCGCCTCTTTTCCTCTGTAACTAAGTCAGATATTGAGATGTAATGCTGGAATTTGGGCGCGGCATTAGTTTCCTTGCACTAGTGATAACAAAAATGATTTGAGACTTACATGTAGGTGGGAAACTCGTGTCGTGACCGGTCCATGCTCCATTGCCCAAGTATTCAAAGCACCGTTTTTCCTCTGTAAATAAGTCCAATATCGAGATGCAATGCTGAAATTTGGGCAGGACATGAGTTTTGTGGCACTACTGATAATAAGAATGATTTGAGACTTACATCTAGGTGGGAAGCTCAGGCTGCGACCTGTCCAGGCTAAATCGCACAAGTACCGGAATAGTCTTTTTTCCTCTGTAACTAAGCCAAATATTGAGATGTAACGTTGGAATTTGGCCAGGACATTAGTTTTGTGGCACAATTGGTTTTGGCAATGATTTCAGAATTACATCTACATGGGAATTCATGTCACGACCTGTACAAGTATCCGGAGCGCCTTTTTTCCTCTGTAACGAAGTCAAATATTCAGATGTAATGCTAAAATTTGTGCAGGACATTAGTTTTGTGGCACTAGTGATAATAGAAATGATTTGAGAATTACATCTAGGTTGGAAACTTGTGCCGCGACCCGTCCAGGCTACATCACCTAAGTACCGGCATGGCCTTTTTTTCCTCCGTAACTAAGTCAAATATTGAGATGTAACGCTAGAATTTGGCCAGGACATTAGTTTGGTGGTGCAATTGATTATGACAACAATTTCAGTATTACATCTAGATAGGAATTCATGTCACGACCTGTACAAGTATCCGGAGCGCCTTTTTTCCTCTGTAACGAAGTCAAATATTCAGATGTAATGCCAAAATTTGTGCAGGACGTTAGTTTCGTGGCACTAGTGATAATAGAAATGATTTGACAATTACATCTAGGCTGGAAACTCGTGCCGTGACCCGTCCAGAACACATCGCCTAAGTACCGTCATGGCCTTTTTTTGTCTGTAACTAAGTCACATATTGAGATGTAACGCTGGAATTTGGCCAGGACATTAGTTTTGTGGCGCAATTGATTATGACAATAATTTCAGAATTACATCTAGATAGGAAAATCACGTAACGACATTTCCAAGTACCCGGAGCGCCTCTTTTCCTCTGTAACTAAGTCAGATATTGAGATGTAATGCTGGAATTTGGGCGCGGCATTAGTTTCCTTGCACTAGTGATAACAAAAATGATTTGAGACTTACATGTAGGTGGGAAACTTGTGTCGTGACCGGTCCATCCTCCATTGCCCAAGTATTCAAAGCACCGTTTTTCCTCTGTAAATAAGTCCAATATCGAGATGCAATGCTGAAATTTGGGCAGGACATGAGTTTTGTGGCACTACTGATAATAAGAATGATTTGAGACTTACATCTAGGTGGGAAGCTCAGGCTGCGACCTGTCCAGGCTAAATCGCACAAGTACCGGAATAGTCTTTTTTCCTCTGTAACTAAGCCAAATATTGAGATGTAACGTTGGAATTTGGCCAGGACATTAGTTTTGTGGCACAATTGGTTTTGGCAATGATTTCAGAATTACATCTACATGGGAATTCATGTCACGACCTGTACAAGTATCCGGAGCGCCTTTTTTCCTCTGTAACGAAGTCAAATATTCAGATGTAATGCTAAAATTTGTGCAGGACATTAGTTTTGTGGCACTAGTGATAATAGAAATGATTTGAGAATTACATCTAGGTTGGAAACTTGTGCCGCGACCCGTCCAGGCTACATCACCTAAGTACCGGCATGGCCTTTTTTTCCTCCGTAACTAAGTCAAATATTGAGATGTAACGCTAGAATTTGGCCAGGACATTAGTTTGGTGGTGCAATTGATTATGACAACAATTTCAGTATTACATCTAGATAGGAATTCATGTCACGACCTGTACAAGTATCCGGAGCGCCTTTTTTCCTCTGTAACGAAGTCAAATATTCAGATGTAATGCCAAAATTTGTGCAGGACGTTAGTTTCGTGGCACTAGTGATAATAGAAATGATTTGACAATTACATCTAGGCTGGAAACTCGTGCCGTGACCCGTCCAGAACACATCGCCTAAGTACCGTCATGGCCTTTTTTTGTCTGTAACTAAGTCACATATTGAGATGTAACGCTGGAATTTGGCCAGGACATTAGTTTTGTGGCGCAATTGATTATGACAATAATTTCAGAATTACATCTAGATAGGAAAATCACGTAACGACATTTCCAAGTACCCGGAGCGCCTCTTTTCCTCTGTAACTAAGTCAGATATTGAGATGTAATGCTGGAATTTGGGCGCGGCATTAGTTTCCTTGCACTAGTGATAACAAAAATGATTTGAGACTTACATGTAGGTGGGAAACTCGTGTCGTGACCGGTCCATGCTCCATTGCCCAAGTATTCAAAGCACCGTTTTTCCTCTGTAAATAAGTCCAATATCGAGATGCAATGCTGAAATTTGGGCAGGACATGAGTTTTGTGGCACTACTGATAATAAGAATGATTTGAGACTTACATCTAGGTGGGAAGCTCAGGCTGCGACCTGTCCAGGCTAAATCGCACAAGTACCGGAATAGTCTTTTTTCCTCTGTAACTAAGCCAAATATTGAGATGTAACGTTGGAATTTGGCCAGGACATTAGTTTTGTGGCACAATTGGTTTTGGCAATGATTTCAGAATTACATCTACATGGGAATTCATGTCACGACCTGTACAAGTATCCGGAGCGCCTTTTTTCCTCTGTAACGAAGTCAAATATTCAGATGTAATGCTAAAATTTGTGCAGGACATTAGTTTCGTGGCACTAGTGATAATAGAAATGATTTGAGAATTACATCTAGGTTGGAAACTTGTGCCGCGACCCGTCCAGGCTACATCACCTAAGTACCGGCATGGCCTTTTTTTCCTCCGTAACTAAGTCAAATATTGAGATGTAACGCTAGAATTTGGCCAGGACATTAGTTTGGTGGTGCAATTGATTATGACAACAATTTCAGTATTACATCTAGATAGGAATTCATATCACGACCTGTACAAGTATCGGGGGCGCCTTTTTCCCTCTGTAACGAAGTCAAATATTCAGATGTAATGCCAAAATTTGTGCAGGACGTTAGTTTCGTGGCACTAGTGATAATAGAAATGATTTGACAATTACATCTAGGCTGGAAACTCGTGCCGTGACCCGTCCAGAACACATCGCCTAAGTACCGTCATGGCCTTTTTTTGTCTGTAACTAAGTCACATATTGAGATGTAACGCTGGAATTTGGCCAGGACATTAGTTTTGTGGCGCAATTGATTATGACAATAATTTCAGAATTACATCTAGATAGGAAAATCACGTAACAACATTTCCAAGTACCCGGAGCGCCTCTTTTCCTCTGTAACTAAGTCAGATATTGAGATGTAATGCTGGAATTTGGGCGCGGCATTAGTTTCCTTGCACTAGTGATAACAAAAATGATTTGAGACTTACATGTAGGTGGGAAACTCGTGTCGTGACCGGTCCATGCTCCATTGCCCAAGTATTCAAAGCACCGTTTTTCCTCTGTAAATAAGTCCAATATCGAGATGCAATGCTGAAATTTGGGCAGGACATGAGTTTTGTGGCACTACTGATAATAAGAATGATTTGAGACTTACATCTAGGTGGGAAGCTCAGGCTGCGACCTGTCCAGGCTAAATCGCACAAGTACCGGAATAGTCTTTTTTCCTCTGTAACTAAGCCAAATATTGAGATGTAACGTTGGAATTTGGCCAGGACATTAGTTTTGTGGCACAATTGGTTTTGGCAATGATTTCAGAATTACATCTACATGGGAATTCATGTCACGACCTGTACAAGTATCCGGAGCGCCTTTTTTCCTCTGTAACGAAGTCAAATATTCAGATGTAATGCTAAAATTTGTGCAGGACATTAGTTTCGTGGCACTAGTGATAATAGAAATGATTTGAGAATTACATCTAGGTTGGAAACTTGTGCCGCGACCCGTCCAGGCTACATCACCTAAGTACCGGCATGGCCTTTTTTTCCTCCGTAACTAAGTCAAATATTGAGATGTAACGCTAGAATTTGGCCAGGACATTAGTTTGGTGGTGCAATTGATTATGACAACAATTTCAGTATTACATCTAGATAGGAATTCATGTCACGACCTGTACAAGTATCCGGAGCGCCTTTTTTCCTCTGTAACGAAGTCAAATATTCAGATGTAATGCCAAAATTTGTGCAGGACGTTAGTTTCGTGGCACTAGTGATAATAGAAATGATTTGACAATTACATCTAGGCTGGAAACTCGTGCCGTGACCCGTCCAGAACACATCGCCTAAGTACCGTCATGGCCTTTTTTTGTCTGTAACTAAGTCACATATTGAGATGTAACGCTGGAATTTGGCCAGGACATTAGTTTTGTGGCGCAATTGATTATGACAATAATTTCAGAATTACATCTAGATAGGAAAATCACGTAACGACATTTCCAAGTACCCGGAGCGCCTCTTTTCCTCTGTAACTAAGTCAGATATTGAGATGTAATGCTGGAATTTGGGCGCGGCATTAGTTTCCTTGCACTAGTGATAACAAAAATGATTTGAGACTTACATGTAGGTGGGAAACTCGTGTCGTGACCGGTCCATGCTCCATTGCCCAAGTATTCAAAGCACCGTTTTTCCTCTGTAAATAAGTCCAATATCGAGATGCAATGCTGAAATTTGGGCAGGACATGAGTTTTGTGGCACTACTGATAATAAGAATGATTTGAGACTTACATCTAGGTGGGAAGCTCAGGCTGCGACCTGTCCAGGCTAAATCGCACAAGTACCGGAATAGTCTTTTTTCCTCTGTAACTAAGCCAAATATTGAGATGTAACGTTGGAATTTGGCCAGGACATTAGTTTTGTGGCACAATTGGTTTTGGCAATGATTTCAGAATTACATCTACATGGGAATTCATGTCACGACCTGTACAAGTATCCGGAGCGCCTTTTTTCCTCTGTAACGAAGTCAAATATTCAGATGTAATGCTAAAATTTGTGCAGGACATTAGTTTCGTGGCACTAGTGATAATAGAAATGATTTGAGAATTACATCTAGGTTGGAAACTTGTGCCGCGACCCGTCCAGGCTACATCACCTAAGTACCGGCATGGCCTTTTTTTCCTCCGTAACTAAGTCAAATATTGAGATGTAACGCTAGAATTTGGCCAGGACATTAGTTTGGTGGTGCAATTGATTATGACAACAATTTCAGTATTACATCTAGATAGGAATTCATATCACGACCTGTACAAGTATCGGGGGCGCCTTTTTCCCTCTGTAACGAAGTCAAATATTCAGATGTAATGCCAAAATTTGTGCAGGACGTTAGTTTCGTGGCACTAGTGATAATAGAAATGATTTGACAATTACATCTAGGCTGGAAACTCGTGCCGTGACCCGTCCAGAACACATCGCCTAAGTACCGTCATGGCCTTTTTTTGTCTGTAACTAAGTCACATATTGAGATGTAACGCTGGAATTTGGCCAGGACATTAGTTTTGTGGCGCAATTGATTATGACAATAATTTCAGAATTACATCTAGATAGGAAAATCACGTAACAACATTTCCAAGTACCCGGAGCGCCTCTTTTCCTCTGTAACTAAGTCAGATATTGAGATGTAATGCTGGAATTTGGGCGCGGCATTAGTTTCCTTGCACTAGTGATAACAAAAATGATTTGAGACTTACATGTAGGTGGGAAACTCGTGTCGTGACCGGTCCATGCTCCATTGCCCAAGTATTCAAAGCACCGTTTTTCCTCTGTAAATAAGTCCAATATCGAGATGCAATGCTGAAATTTGGGCAGGACATGAGTTTTGTGGCACTACTGATAATAAGAATGATTTGAGACTTACATCTAGGTGGGAAGCTCAGGCTGCGACCTGTCCAGGCTAAATCGCACAAGTACCGGAATAGTCTTTTTTCCTCTGTAACTAAGCCAAATATTGAGATGTAACGTTGGAATTTGGCCAGGACATTAGTTTTGTGGCACAATTGGTTTTGGCAATGATTTCAGAATTACATCTACATGGGAATTCATGTCACGACCTGTACAAGTATCCGGAGCGCCTTTTTTCCTCTGTAACGAAGTCAAATATTCAGATGTAATGCTAAAATTTGTGCAGGACATTAGTTTTGTGGCACTAGTGATAATAGAAATGATTTGAGAATTACATCTAGGTTGGAAACTTGTGCCGCGACCCGTCCAGGCTACATCACCTAAGTACCGGCATGGCCTTTTTTTCCTCCGTAACTAAGTCAAATATTGAGATGTAACGCTAGAATTTGGCCAGGACATTAGTTTGGTGGTGCAATTGATTATGACAACAATTTCAGTATTACATCTAGATAGGAATTCATGTCACGACCTGTACAAGTATCCGGAGCGCCTTTTTTCCTCTGTAACGAAGTCAAATATTCAGATGTAATGCTAAAATTTGTGCAGGACATTAGTTTCGTGGCACTAGTGATAATAGAAATGATTTGAGAATTACATCTAGGTTGGAAACTTGTGCCGCGACCCGTCCAGGCTACATCACCTAAGTACCGGCATGGCCTTTTTTTCCTCCGTAACTAAGTCAAATATTGAGATGTAACGCTAGAATTTGGCCAGGACATTAGTTTGGTGGTGCAATTGATTATGACAACAATTTCAGTATTACATCTAGATAGGAATTCATATCACGACCTGTACAAGTATCGGGGGCGCCTTTTTCCCTCTGTAACGAAGTCAAATATTCAGATGTAATGCCAAAATTTGTGCAGGACGTTAGTTTCGTGGCACTAGTGATAATAGAAATGATTTGACAATTACATCTAGGCTGGAAACTCGTGCCGTGACCCGTCCAGAACACATCGCCTAAGTACCGTCATGGCCTTTTTTTGTCTGTAACTAAGTCACATATTGAGATGTAACGCTGGAATTTGGCCAGGACATTAGTTTTGTGGCGCAATTGATTATGACAATAATTTCAGAATTACATCTAGATAGGAAAATCACGTAACAACATTTCCAAGTACCCGGAGCGCCTCTTTTCCTCTGTAACTAAGTCAGATATTGAGATGTAATGCTGGAATTTGGGCGCGGCATTAGTTTCCTTGCACTAGTGATAACAAAAATGATTTGAGACTTACATGTAGGTGGGAAACTCGTGTCGTGACCGGTCCATGCTCCATTGCCCAAGTATTCAAAGCACCGTTTTTCCTCTGTAAATAAGTCCAATATCGAGATGCAATGCTGAAATTTGGGCAGGACATGAGTTTTGTGGCACTACTGATAATAAGAATGATTTGAGACTTACATCTAGGTGGGAAGCTCAGGCTGCGACCTGTCCAGGCTAAATCGCACAAGTACCGGAATAGTCTTTTTTCCTCTGTAACTAAGCCAAATATTGAGATGTAACGTTGGAATTTGGCCAGGACATTAGTTTTGTGGCACAATTGGTTTTGGCAATGATTTCAGAATTACATCTACATGGGAATTCATGTCACGACCTGTACAAGTATCCGGAGCGCCTTTTTTCCTCTGTAACGAAGTCAAATATTCAGATGTAATGCTAAAATTTGTGCAGGACATTAGTTTTGTGGCACTAGTGATAATAGAAATGATTTGAGAATTACATCTAGGTTGGAAACTTGTGCCGCGACCCGTCCAGGCTACATCACCTAAGTACCGGCATGGCCTTTTTTTCCTCCGTAACTAAGTCAAATATTGAGATGTAACGCTAGAATTTGGCCAGGACATTAGTTTGGTGGTGCAATTGATTATGACAACAATTTCAGTATTACATCTAGATAGGAATTCATGTCACGACCTGTACAAGTATCCGGAGCGCCTTTTTTCCTCTGTAACGAAGTCAAATATTCAGATGTAATGCTAAAATTTGTGCAGGACATTAGTTTCGTGGCACTAGTGATAATAGAAATGATTTGAGAATTACATCTAGGTTGGAAACTTGTGCCGCGACCCGTCCAGGCTACATCACCTAAGTACCGGCATGGCCTTTTTTTCCTCCGTAACTAAGTCAAATATTGAGATGTAACGCTAGAATTTGGCCAGGACATTAGTTTGGTGGTGCAATTGATTATGACAACAATTTCAGTATTACATCTAGATAGGAATTCATATCACGACCTGTACAAGTATCGGGGGCGCCTTTTTCCCTCTGTAACGAAGTCAAATATTCAGATGTAATGCCAAAATTTGTGCAGGACGTTAGTTTCGTGGCACTAGTGATAATAGAAATGATTTGACAATTACATCTAGGCTGGAAACTCGTGCCGTGACCCGTCCAGAACACATCGCCTAAGTACCGTCATGGCCTTTTTTTGTCTGTAACTAAGTCACATATTGAGATGTAACGCTGGAATTTGGCCAGGACATTAGTTTTGTGGCGCAATTGATTATGACAATAATTTCAGAATTACATCTAGATAGGAAAATCACGTAACAACATTTCCAAGTACCCGGAGCGCCTCTTTTCCTCTGTAACTAAGTCAGATATTGAGATGTAATGCTGGAATTTGGGCGCGGCATTAGTTTCCTTGCACTAGTGATAACAAAAATGATTTGAGACTTACATGTAGGTGGGAAACTCGTGTCGTGACCGGTCCATGCTCCATTGCCCAAGTATTCAAAGCACCGTTTTTCCTCTGTAAATAAGTCCAATATCGAGATGCAATGCTGAAATTTGGGCAGGACATGAGTTTTGTGGCACTACTGATAATAAGAATGATTTGAGACTTACATCTAGGTGGGAAGCTCAGGCTGCGACCTGTCCAGGCTAAATCGCACAAGTACCGGAATAGTCTTTTTTCCTCTGTAACTAAGCCAAATATTGAGATGTAACGTTGGAATTTGGCCAGGACATTAGTTTTGTGGCACAATTGGTTTTGGCAATGATTTCAGAATTACATCTACATGGGAATTCATGTCACGACCTGTACAAGTATCCGGAGCGCCTTTTTTCCTCTGTAACGAAGTCAAATATTCAGATGTAATGCTAAAATTTGTGCAGGACATTAGTTTTGTGGCACTAGTGATAATAGAAATGATTTGAGAATTACATCTAGGTTGGAAACTTGTGCCGCGACCCGTCCAGGCTACATCACCTAAGTACCGGCATGGCCTTTTTTTCCTCCGTAACTAAGTCAAATATTGAGATGTAACGCTAGAATTTGGCCAGGACATTAGTTTGGTGGTGCAATTGATTATGACAACAATTTCAGTATTACATCTAGATAGGAATTCATGTCACGACCTGTACAAGTATCCGGAGCGCCTTTTTTCCTCTGTAACGAAGTCAAATATTCAGATGTAATGCCAAAATTTGTGCAGGACGTTAGTTTCGTGGCACTAGTGATAATAGAAATGATTTGACAATTACATCTAGGCTGGAAACTCGTGCCGTGACCCGTCCAGAACACATCGCCTAAGTACCGTCATGGCCTTTTTTTGTCTGTAACTAAGTCACATATTGAGATGTAACGCTGGAATTTGGCCAGGACATTAGTTTTGTGGCGCAATTGATTATGACAATAATTTCAGAATTACATCTAGATAGGAAAATCACGTAACGACATTTCCAAGTACCCGGAGCGCCTCTTTTCCTCTGTAACTAAGTCAGATATTGAGATGTAATGCTGGAATTTGGGCGCGGCATTAGTTTCCTTGCACTAGTGATAACAAAAATGATTTGAGACTTACATGTAGGTGGGAAACTTGTGTCGTGACCGGTCCATGCTCCATTGCCCAAGTATTCAAAGCACCGTTTTTCCTCTGTAAATAAGTCCAATATCGAGATGCAATGCTGAAATTTGGGCAGGACATGAGTTTTGTGGCACTACTGATAATAAGAATGATTTGAGACTTACATCTAGGTGGGAAGCTCAGGCTGCGACCTGTCCAGGCTAAATCGCACAAGTACCGGAATAGTCTTTTTTCCTCTGTAACTAAGCCAAATATTGAGATGTAACGTTGGAATTTGGCCAGGACATTAGTTTTGTGGCACAATTGGTTTTGGCAATGATTTCAGAATTACATCTACATGGGAATTCATGTCACGACCTGTACAAGTATCCGGAGCGCCTTTTTTCCTCTGTAACGAAGTCAAATATTCAGATGTAATGCTAAAATTTGTGCAGGACATTAGTTTTGTGGCACTAGTGATAATAGAAATGATTTGAGAATTACATCTAGGTTGGAAACTTGTGCCGCGACCCGTCCAGGCTACATCACCTAAGTACCGGCATGGCCTTTTTTTCCTCCGTAACTAAGTCAAATATTGAGATGTAACGCTAGAATTTGGCCAGGACATTAGTTTGGTGGTGCAATTGATTATGACAACAATTTCAGTATTACATCTAGATAGGAATTCATGTCACGACCTGTACAAGTATCCGGAGCGCCTTTTTTCCTCTGTAACGAAGTCAAATATTCAGATGTAATGCCAAAATTTGTGCAGGACGTTAGTTTCGTGGCACTAGTGATAATAGAAATGATTTGACAATTACATCTAGGCTGGAAACTCGTGCCGTGACCCGTCCAGAACACATCGCCTAAGTACCGTCATGGCCTTTTTTTGTCTGTAACTAAGTCACATATTGAGATGTAACGCTGGAATTTGGCCAGGACATTAGTTTTGTGGCGCAATTGATTATGACAATAATTTCAGAATTACATCTAGATAGGAAAATCACGTAACGACATTTCCAAGTACCCGGAGCGCCTCTTTTCCTCTGTAACTAAGTCAGATATTGAGATGTAATGCTGGAATTTGGGCGCGGCATTAGTTTCCTTGCACTAGTGATAACAAAAATGATTTGAGACTTACATGTAGGTGGGAAACTCGTGTCGTGACCGGTCCATGCTCCATTGCCCAAGTATTCAAAGCACCGTTTTTCCTCTGTAAATAAGTCCAATATCGAGATGCAATGCTGAAATTTGGGCAGGACATGAGTTTTGTGGCACTACTGATAATAAGAATGATTTGAGACTTACATCTAGGTGGGAAGCTCAGGCTGCGACCTGTCCAGGCTAAATCGCACAAGTACCGGAATAGTCTTTTTTCCTCTGTAACTAAGCCAAATATTGAGATGTAACGTTGGAATTTGGCCAGGACATTAGTTTTGTGGCACAATTGGTTTTGGCAATGATTTCAGAATTACATCTACATGGGAATTCATGTCACGACCTGTACAAGTATCCGGAGCGCCTTTTTTCCTCTGTAACGAAGTCAAATATTCAGATGTAATGCTAAAATTTGTGCAGGACATTAGTTTCGTGGCACTAGTGATAATAGAAATGATTTGAGAATTACATCTAGGTTGGAAACTTGTGCCGCGACCCGTCCAGGCTACATCACCTAAGTACCGGCATGGCCTTTTTTTCCTCCGTAACTAAGTCAAATATTGAGATGTAACGCTAGAATTTGGCCAGGACATTAGTTTGGTGGTGCAATTGATTATGACAACAATTTCAGTATTACATCTAGATAGGAATTCATATCACGACCTGTACAAGTATCGGGGGCGCCTTTTTCCCTCTGTAACGAAGTCAAATATTCAGATGTAATGCCAAAATTTGTGCAGGACGTTAGTTTCGTGGCACTAGTGATAATAGAAATGATTTGACAATTACATCTAGGCTGGAAACTCGTGCCGTGACCCGTCCAGAACACATCGCCTAAGTACCGTCATGGCCTTTTTTTGTCTGTAACTAAGTCACATATTGAGATGTAACGCTGGAATTTGGCCAGGACATTAGTTTTGTGGCGCAATTGATTATGACAATAATTTCAGAATTACATCTAGATAGGAAAATCACGTAACAACATTTCCAAGTACCCGGAGCGCCTCTTTTCCTCTGTAACTAAGTCAGATATTGAGATGTAATGCTGGAATTTGGGCGCGGCATTAGTTTCCTTGCACTAGTGATAACAAAAATGATTTGAGACTTACATGTAGGTGGGAAACTCGTGTCGTGACCGGTCCATGCTCCATTGCCCAAGTATTCAAAGCACCGTTTTTCCTCTGTAAATAAGTCCAATATCGAGATGCAATGCTGAAATTTGGGCAGGACATGAGTTTTGTGGCACTACTGATAATAAGAATGATTTGAGACTTACATCTAGGTGGGAAGCTCAGGCTGCGACCTGTCCAGGCTAAATCGCACAAGTACCGGAATAGTCTTTTTTCCTCTGTAACTAAGCCAAATATTGAGATGTAACGTTGGAATTTGGCCAGGACATTAGTTTTGTGGCACAATTGGTTTTGGCAATGATTTCAGAATTACATCTACATGGGAATTCATGTCACGACCTGTACAAGTATCCGGAGCGCCTTTTTTCCTCTGTAACGAAGTCAAATATTCAGATGTAATGCTAAAATTTGTGCAGGACATTAGTTTTGTGGCACTAGTGATAATAGAAATGATTTGAGAATTACATCTAGGTTGGAAACTTGTGCCGCGACCCGTCCAGGCTACATCACCTAAGTACCGGCATGGCCTTTTTTTCCTCCGTAACTAAGTCAAATATTGAGATGTAACGCTAGAATTTGGCCAGGACATTAGTTTGGTGGTGCAATTGATTATGACAACAATTTCAGTATTACATCTAGATAGGAATTCATGTCACGACCTGTACAAGTATCCGGAGCGCCTTTTTTCCTCTGTAACGAAGTCAAATATTCAGATGTAATGCCAAAATTTGTGCAGGACGTTAGTTTCGTGGCACTAGTGATAATAGAAATGATTTGACAATTACATCTAGGCTGGAAACTCGTGCCGTGACCCGTCCAGAACACATCGCCTAAGTACCGTCATGGCCTTTTTTTGTCTGTAACTAAGTCACATATTGAGATGTAACGCTGGAATTTGGCCAGGACATTAGTTTTGTGGCGCAATTGATTATGACAATAATTTCAGAATTACATCTAGATAGGAAAATCACGTAACGACATTTCCAAGTACCCGGAGCGCCTCTTTTCCTCTGTAACTAAGTCAGATATTGAGATGTAATGCTGGAATTTGGGCGCGGCATTAGTTTCCTTGCACTAGTGATAACAAAAATGATTTGAGACTTACATGTAGGTGGGAAACTTGTGTCGTGACCGGTCCATGCTCCATTGCCCAAGTATTCAAAGCACCGTTTTTCCTCTGTAAATAAGTCCAATATCGAGATGCAATGCTGAAATTTGGGCAGGACATGAGTTTTGTGGCACTACTGATAATAAGAATGATTTGAGACTTACATCTAGGTGGGAAGCTCAGGCTGCGACCTGTCCAGGCTAAATCGCACAAGTACCGGAATAGTCTTTTTTCCTCTGTAACTAAGCCAAATATTGAGATGTAACGTTGGAATTTGGCCAGGACATTAGTTTTGTGGCACAATTGGTTTTGGCAATGATTTCAGAATTACATCTACATGGGAATTCATGTCACGACCTGTACAAGTATCCGGAGCGCCTTTTTTCCTCTGTAACGAAGTCAAATATTCAGATGTAATGCTAAAATTTGTGCAGGACATTAGTTTCGTGGCACTAGTGATAATAGAAATGATTTGAGAATTACATCTAGGTTGGAAACTTGTGCCGCGACCCGTCCAGGCTACATCACCTAAGTACCGGCATGGCCTTTTTTTCCTCCGTAACTAAGTCAAATATTGAGATGTAACGCTAGAATTTGGCCAGGACATTAGTTTGGTGGTGCAATTGATTATGACAACAATTTCAGTATTACATCTAGATAGGAATTCATGTCACGACCTGTACAAGTATCGGGGGCGCCTTTTTCCCTCTGTAACGAAGTCAAATATTCAGATGTAATGCCAAAATTTGTGCAGGACGTTAGTTTCGTGGCACTAGTGATAATAGAAATGATTTGACAATTACATCTAGGCTGGAAACTCGTGCCGTGACCCGTCCAGAACACATCGCCTAAGTACCGTCATGGCCTTTTTTTGTCTGTAACTAAGTCACATATTGAGATGTAACGCTGGAATTTGGCCAGGACATTAGTTTTGTGGCGCAATTGATTATGACAATAATTTCAGAATTACATCTAGATAGGAAAATCACGTAACGACATTTCCAAGTACCCGGAGCGCCTCTTTTCCTCTGTAACTAAGTCAGATATTGAGATGTAATGCTGGAATTTGGGCGCGGCATTAGTTTCCTTGCACTAGTGATAACAAAAATGATTTGAGACTTACATGTAGGTGGGAAACTCGTGTCGTGACCGGTCCATGCTCCATTGCCCAAGTATTCAAAGCACCGTTTTTCCTCTGTAAATAAGTCCAATATCGAGATGCAATGCTGAAATTTGGGCAGGACATGAGTTTTGTGGCACTACTGATAATAAGAATGATTTGAGACTTACATCTAGGTGGGAAGCTCAGGCTGCGACCTGTCCAGGCTAAATCGCACAAGTACCGGAATAGTCTTTTTTCCTCTGTAACTAAGCCAAATATTGAGATGTAACGTTGGAATTTGGCCAGGACATTAGTTTTGTGGCACAATTGGTTTTGGCAATGATTTCAGAATTACATCTACATGGGAATTCATGTCACGACCTGTACAAGTATCCGGAGCGCCTTTTTTCCTCTGTAACGAAGTCAAATATTCAGATGTAATGCTAAAATTTGTGCAGGACATTAGTTTTGTGGCACTAGTGATAATAGAAATGATTTGAGAATTACATCTAGGTTGGAAACTTGTGCCGCGACCCGTCCAGGCTACATCACCTAAGTACCGGCATGGCCTTTTTTTCCTCCGTAACTAAGTCAAATATTGAGATGTAACGCTAGAATTTGGCCAGGACATTAGTTTGGTGGTGCAATTGATTATGACAACAATTTCAGTATTACATCTAGATAGGAATTCATGTCACGACCTGTACAAGTATCCGGAGCGCCTTTTTTCCTCTGTAACGAAGTCAAATATTCAGATGTAATGCCAAAATTTGTGCAGGACGTTAGTTTCGTGGCACTAGTGATAATAGAAATGATTTGACAATTACATCTAGGCTGGAAACTCGTGCCGTGACCCGTCCAGAACACATCGCCTAAGTACCGTCATGGCCTTTTTTTGTCTGTAACTAAGTCACATATTGAGATGTAACGTTGGAATTTGGCCAGGACATTAGTTTTGTGGCGCAATTGATTATGACAATAATTTCAGAATTACATCTAGATAGGAAAATCACGTAACGACATTTCCAAGTACCCGGAGCGCCTCTTTTCCTCTGTAACTAAGTCAGATATTGAGATGTAATGCTGGAATTTGGGCGCGGCATTAGTTTCCTTGCACTAGTGATAACAAAAATGATTTGAGACTTACATGTAGGTGGGAAACTCGTGTCGTGACCGGTCCATGCTCCATTGCCCAAGTATTCAAAGCACCGTTTTTCCTCTGTAAATAAGTCCAATATCGAGATGCAATGCTGAAATTTGGGCAGGACATGAGTTTTGTGGCACTACTGATAATAAGAATGATTTGAGACTTACATCTAGGTGGGAAGCTCAGGCTGCGACCTGTCCAGGCTAAATCGCACAAGTACCGGAATAGTCTTTTTTCCTCTGTAACTAAGCCAAATATTGAGATGTAACGTTGGAATTTGGCCAGGACATTAGTTTTGTGGCACAATTGGTTTTGGCAATGATTTCAGAATTACATCTACATGGGAATTCATGTCACGACCTGTACAAGTATCCGGAGCGCCTTTTTTCCTCTGTAACGAAGTCAAATATTCAGATGTAATGCTAAAATTTGTGCAGGACATTAGTTTTGTGGCACTAGTGATAATAGAAATGATTTGAGAATTACATCTAGGTTGGAAACTTGTGCCGCGACCCGTCCAGGCTACATCACCTAAGTACCGGCATGGCCTTTTTTTCCTCCGTAACTAAGTCAAATATTGAGATGTAACGCTAGAATTTGGCCAGGACATTAGTTTGGTGGTGCAATTGATTATGACAACAATTTCAGTATTACATCTAGATAGGAATTCATGTCACGACCTGTACAAGTATCCGGAGCGCCTTTTTTCCTCTGTAACGAAGTCAAATATTCAGATGTAATGCCAAAATTTGTGCAGGACGTTAGTTTCGTGGCACTAGTGATAATAGAAATGATTTGACAATTACATCTAGGCTGGAAACTCGTGCCGTGACCCGTCCAGAACACATCGCCTAAGTACCGTCATGGCCTTTTTTTGTCTGTAACTAAGTCACATATTGAGATGTAACGCTGGAATTTGGCCAGGACATTAGTTTTGTGGCGCAATTGATTATGACAATAATTTCAGAATTACATCTAGATAGGAAAATCACGTAACGACATTTCCAAGTACCCGGAGCGCCTCTTTTCCTCTGTAACTAAGTCAGATATTGAGATGTAATGCTGGAATTTGGGCGCGGCATTAGTTTCCTTGCACTAGTGATAACAAAAATGATTTGAGACTTACATGTAGGTGGGAAACTCGTGTCGTGACCGGTCCATGCTCCATTGCCCAAGTATTCAAAGCACCGTTTTTCCTCTGTAAATAAGTCCAATATCGAGATGCAATGCTGAAATTTGGGCAGGACATGAGTTTTGTGGCACTACTGATAATAAGAATGATTTGAGACTTACATCTAGGTGGGAAGCTCAGGCTGCGACCTGTCCAGGCTAAATCGCACAAGTACCGGAATAGTCTTTTTTCCTCTGTAACTAAGCCAAATATTGAGATGTAACGTTGGAATTTGGCCAGGACATTAGTTTTGTGGCACAATTGGTTTTGGCAATGATTTCAGAATTACATCTACATGGGAATTCATGTCACGACCTGTACAAGTATCCGGAGCGCCTTTTTTCCTCTGTAACGAAGTCAAATATTCAGATGTAATGCTAAAATTTGTGCAGGACATTAGTTTCGTGGCACTAGTGATAATAGAAATGATTTGAGAATTACATCTAGGTTGGAAACTTGTGCCGCGACCCGTCCAGGCTACATCACCTAAGTACCGGCATGGCCTTTTTTTCCTCCGTAACTAAGTCAAATATTGAGATGTAACGCTAGAATTTGGCCAGGACATTAGTTTGGTGGTGCAATTGATTATGACAACAATTTCAGTATTACATCTAGATAGGAATTCATGTCACGACCTGTACAAGTATCGGGGGCGCCTTTTTCCCTCTGTAACGAAGTCAAATATTCAGATGTAATGCCAAAATTTGTGCAGGACGTTAGTTTCGTGGCACTAGTGATAATAGAAATGATTTGACAATTACATCTAGGCTGGAAACTCGTGCCGTGACCCGTCCAGAACACATCGCCTAAGTACCGTCATGGCCTTTTTTTGTCTGTAACTAAGTCACATATTGAGATGTAACGCTGGAATTTGGCCAGGACATTAGTTTTGTGGCGCAATTGATTATGACAATAATTTCAGAATTACATCTAGATAGGAAAATCACGTAACGACATTTCCAAGTACCCGGAGCGCCTCTTTTCCTCTGTAACTAAGTCAGATATTGAGATGTAATGCTGGAATTTGGGCGCGGCATTAGTTTCCTTGCACTAGTGATAACAAAAATGATTTGAGACTTACATGTAGGTGGGAAACTCGTGTCGTGACCGGTCCATGCTCCATTGCCCAAGTATTCAAAGCACCGTTTTTCCTCTGTAAATAAGTCCAATATCGAGATGCAATGCTGAAATTTGGGCAGGACATGAGTTTTGTGGCACTACTGATAATAAGAATGATTTGAGACTTACATCTAGGTGGGAAGCTCAGGCTGCGACCTGTCCAGGCTAAATCGCACAAGTACCGGAATAGTCTTTTTTCCTCTGTAACTAAGCCAAATATTGAGATGTAACGTTGGAATTTGGCCAGGACATTAGTTTTGTGGCACAATTGGTTTTGGCAATGATTTCAGAATTACATCTACATGGGAATTCATGTCACGACCTGTACAAGTATCCGGAGCGCCTTTTTTCCTCTGTAACGAAGTCAAATATTCAGATGTAATGCTAAAATTTGTGCAGGACATTAGTTTCGTGGCACTAGTGATAATAGAAATGATTTGAGAATTACATCTAGGTTGGAAACTTGTGCCGCGACCCGTCCAGGCTACATCACCTAAGTACCGGCATGGCCTTTTTTTCCTCCGTAACTAAGTCAAATATTGAGATGTAACGCTAGAATTTGGCCAGGACATTAGTTTGGTGGTGCAATTGATTATGACAACAATTTCAGTATTACATCTAGATAGGAATTCATGTCACGACCTGTACAAGTATCCGGAGCGCCTTTTTTCCTCTGTAACGAAGTCAAATATTCAGATGTAATGCCAAAATTTGTGCAGGACGTTAGTTTCGTGGCACTAGTGATAATAGAAATGATTTGACAATTACATCTAGGCTGGAAACTCGTGCCGTGACCCGTCCAGAACACATCGCCTAAGTACCGTCATGGCCTTTTTTTGTCTGTAACTAAGTCACATATTGAGATGTAACGCTGGAATTTGGCCAGGACATTAGTTTTGTGGCGCAATTGATTATGACAATAATTTCAGAATTACATCTAGATAGGAAAATCACGTAACGACATTTCCAAGTACCCGGAGCGCCTCTTTTCCTCTGTAACTAAGTCAGATATTGAGATGTAATGCTGGAATTTGGGCGCGGCATTAGTTTCCTTGCACTAGTGATAACAAAAATGATTTGAGACTTACATGTAGGTGGGAAACTCGTGTCGTGACCGGTCCATGCTCCATTGCCCAAGTATTCAAAGCACCGTTTTTCCTCTGTAAATAAGTCCAATATCGAGATGCAATGCTGAAATTTGGGCAGGACATGAGTTTTGTGGCACTACTGATAATAAGAATGATTTGAGACTTACATCTAGGTGGGAAGCTCAGGCTGCGACCTGTCCAGGCTAAATCGCACAAGTACCGGAATAGTCTTTTTTCCTCTGTAACTAAGCCAAATATTGAGATGTAACGTTGGAATTTGGCCAGGACATTAGTTTTGTGGCACAATTGGTTTTGGCAATGATTTCAGAATTACATCTACATGGGAATTCATGTCACGACCTGTACAAGTATCCGGAGCGCCTTTTTTCCTCTGTAACGAAGTCAAATATTCAGATGTAATGCTAAAATTTGTGCAGGACATTAGTTTTGTGGCACTAGTGATAATAGAAATGATTTGAGAATTACATCTAGGTTGGAAACTTGTGCCGCGACCCGTCCAGGCTACATCACCTAAGTACCGGCATGGCCTTTTTTTCCTCCGTAACTAAGTCAAATATTGAGATGTAACGCTAGAATTTGGCCAGGACATTAGTTTGGTGGTGCAATTGATTATGACAACAATTTCAGTATTACATCTAGATAGGAATTCATGTCACGACCTGTACAAGTATCCGGAGCGCCTTTTTTCCTCTGTAACGAAGTCAAATATTCAGATGTAATGCCAAAATTTGTGCAGGACGTTAGTTTCGTGGCACTAGTGATAATAGAAATGATTTGACAATTACATCTAGGCTGGAAACTCGTGCCGTGACCCGTCCAGAACACATCGCCTAAGTACCGTCATGGCCTTTTTTTGTCTGTAACTAAGTCACATATTGAGATGTAACGCTGGAATTTGGCCAGGACATTAGTTTTGTGGCGCAATTGATTATGACAATAATTTCAGAATTACATCTAGATAGGAAAATCACGTAACGACATTTCCAAGTACCCGGAGCGCCTCTTTTCCTCTGTAACTAAGTCAGATATTGAGATGTAATGCTGGAATTTGGGCGCGGCATTAGTTTCCTTGCACTAGTGATAACAAAAATGATTTGAGACTTACATGTAGGTGGGAAACTCGTGTCGTGACCGGTCCATGCTCCATTGCCCAAGTATTCAAAGCACCGTTTTTCCTCTGTAAATAAGTCCAATATCGAGATGCAATGCTGAAATTTGGGCAGGACATGAGTTTTGTGGCACTACTGATAATAAGAATGATTTGAGACTTACATCTAGGTGGGAAGCTCAGGCTGCGACCTGTCCAGGCTAAATCGCACAAGTACCGGAATAGTCTTTTTTCCTCTGTAACTAAGCCAAATATTGAGATGTAACGTTGGAATTTGGCCAGGACATTAGTTTTGTGGCACAATTGGTTTTGGCAATGATTTCAGAATTACATCTACATGGGAATTCATGTCACGACCTGTACAAGTATCCGGAGCGCCTTTTTTCCTCTGTAACGAAGTCAAATATTCAGATGTAATGCTAAAATTTGTGCAGGACATTAGTTTCGTGGCACTAGTGATAATAGAAATGATTTGAGAATTACATCTAGGTTGGAAACTTGTGCCGCGACCCGTCCAGGCTACATCACCTAAGTACCGGCATGGCCTTTTTTTCCTCCGTAACTAAGTCAAATATTGAGATGTAACGCTAGAATTTGGCCAGGACATTAGTTTGGTGGTGCAATTGATTATGACAACAATTTCAGTATTACATCTAGATAGGAATTCATGTCACGACCTGTACAAGTATCGGGGGCGCCTTTTTCCCTCTGTAACGAAGTCAAATATTCAGATGTAATGCCAAAATTTGTGCAGGACGTTAGTTTCGTGGCACTAGTGATAATAGAAATGATTTGACAATTACATCTAGGCTGGAAACTCGTGCCGTGACCCGTCCAGAACACATCGCCTAAGTACCGTCATGGCCTTTTTTTGTCTGTAACTAAGTCACATATTGAGATGTAACGCTGGAATTTGGCCAGGACATTAGTTTTGTGGCGCAATTGATTATGACAATAATTTCAGAATTACATCTAGATAGGAAAATCACGTAACGACATTTCCAAGTACCCGGAGCGCCTCTTTTCCTCTGTAACTAAGTCAGATATTGAGATGTAATGCTGGAATTTGGGCGCGGCATTAGTTTCCTTGCACTAGTGATAACAAAAATGATTTGAGACTTACATGTAGGTGGGAAACTCGTGTCGTGACCGGTCCATGCTCCATTGCCCAAGTATTCAAAGCACCGTTTTTCCTCTGTAAATAAGTCCAATATCGAGATGCAATGCTGAAATTTGGGCAGGACATGAGTTTTGTGGCACTACTGATAATAAGAATGATTTGAGACTTACATCTAGGTGGGAAGCTCAGGCTGCGACCTGTCCAGGCTAAATCGCACAAGTACCGGAATAGTCTTTTTTCCTCTGTAACTAAGCCAAATATTGAGATGTAACGTTGGAATTTGGCCAGGACATTAGTTTTGTGGCACAATTGGTTTTGGCAATGATTTCAGAATTACATCTACATGGGAATTCATGTCACGACCTGTACAAGTATCCGGAGCGCCTTTTTTCCTCTGTAACGAAGTCAAATATTCAGATGTAATGCTAAAATTTGTGCAGGACATTAGTTTCGTGGCACTAGTGATAATAGAAATGATTTGAGAATTACATCTAGGTTGGAAACTTGTGCCGCGACCCGTCCAGGCTACATCACCTAAGTACCGGCATGGCCTTTTTTTCCTCCGTAACTAAGTCAAATATTGAGATGTAACGCTAGAATTTGGCCAGGACATTAGTTTGGTGGTGCAATTGATTATGACAACAATTTCAGTATTACATCTAGATAGGAATTCATGTCACGACCTGTACAAGTATCCGGAGCGCCTTTTTTCCTCTGTAACGAAGTCAAATATTCAGATGTAATGCCAAAATTTGTGCAGGACGTTAGTTTCGTGGCACTAGTGATAATAGAAATGATTTGACAATTACATCTAGGCTGGAAACTCGTGCCGTGACCCGTCCAGAACACATCGCCTAAGTACCGTCATGGCCTTTTTTTGTCTGTAACTAAGTCACATATTGAGATGTAACGCTGGAATTTGGCCAGGACATTAGTTTTGTGGCGCAATTGATTATGACAATAATTTCAGAATTACATCTAGATAGGAAAATCACGTAACGACATTTCCAAGTACCCGGAGCGCCTCTTTTCCTCTGTAACTAAGTCAGATATTGAGATGTAATGCTGGAATTTGGGCGCGGCATTAGTTTCCTTGCACTAGTGATAACAAAAATGATTTGAGACTTACATGTAGGTGGGAAACTCGTGTCGTGACCGGTCCATGCTCCATTGCCCAAGTATTCAAAGCACCGTTTTTCCTCTGTAAATAAGTCCAATATCGAGATGCAATGCTGAAATTTGGGCAGGACATGAGTTTTGTGGCACTACTGATAATAAGAATGATTTGAGACTTACATCTAGGTGGGAAGCTCAGGCTGCGACCTGTCCAGGCTAAATCGCACAAGTACCGGAATAGTCTTTTTTCCTCTGTAACTAAGCCAAATATTGAGATGTAACGTTGGAATTTGGCCAGGACATTAGTTTTGTGGCACAATTGGTTTTGGCAATGATTTCAGAATTACATCTACATGGGAATTCATGTCACGACCTGTACAAGTATCCGGAGCGCCTTTTTTCCTCTGTAACGAAGTCAAATATTCAGATGTAATGCTAAAATTTGTGCAGGACATTAGTTTTGTGGCACTAGTGATAATAGAAATGATTTGAGAATTACATCTAGGTTGGAAACTTGTGCCGCGACCCGTCCAGGCTACATCACCTAAGTACCGGCATGGCCTTTTTTTCCTCCGTAACTAAGTCAAATATTGAGATGTAACGCTAGAATTTGGCCAGGACATTAGTTTGGTGGTGCAATTGATTATGACAACAATTTCAGTATTACATCTAGATAGGAATTCATGTCACGACCTGTACAAGTATCCGGAGCGCCTTTTTTCCTCTGTAACGAAGTCAAATATTCAGATGTAATGCCAAAATTTGTGCAGGACGTTAGTTTCGTGGCACTAGTGATAATAGAAATGATTTGACAATTACATCTAGGCTGGAAACTCGTGCCGTGACCCGTCCAGAACACATCGCCTAAGTACCGTCATGGCCTTTTTTTGTCTGTAACTAAGTCACATATTGAGATGTAACGCTGGAATTTGGCCAGGACATTAGTTTTGTGGCGCAATTGATTATGACAATAATTTCAGAATTACATCTAGATAGGAAAATCACGTAACGACATTTCCAAGTACCCGGAGCGCCTCTTTTCCTCTGTAACTAAGTCAGATATTGAGATGTAATGCTGGAATTTGGGCGCGGCATTAGTTTCCTTGCACTAGTGATAACAAAAATGATTTGAGACTTACATGTAGGTGGGAAACTCGTGTCGTGACCGGTCCATGCTCCATTGCCCAAGTATTCAAAGCACCGTTTTTCCTCTGTAAATAAGTCCAATATCGAGATGCAATGCTGAAATTTGGGCAGGACATGAGTTTTGTGGCACTACTGATAATAAGAATGATTTGAGACTTACATCTAGGTGGGAAGCTCAGGCTGCGACCTGTCCAGGCTAAATCGCACAAGTACCGGAATAGTCTTTTTTCCTCTGTAACTAAGCCAAATATTGAGATGTAACGTTGGAATTTGGCCAGGACATTAGTTTTGTGGCACAATTGGTTTTGGCAATGATTTCAGAATTACATCTACATGGGAATTCATGTCACGACCTGTACAAGTATCCGGAGCGCCTTTTTTCCTCTGTAACGAAGTCAAATATTCAGATGTAATGCTAAAATTTGTGCAGGACATTAGTTTCGTGGCACTAGTGATAATAGAAATGATTTGAGAATTACATCTAGGTTGGAAACTTGTGCCGCGACCCGTCCAGGCTACATCACCTAAGTACCGGCATGGCCTTTTTTTCCTCCGTAACTAAGTCAAATATTGAGATGTAACGCTAGAATTTGGCCAGGACATTAGTTTGGTGGTGCAATTGATTATGACAACAATTTCAGTATTACATCTAGATAGGAATTCATGTCACGACCTGTACAAGTATCCGGAGCGCCTTTTTTCCTCTGTAACGAAGTCAAATATTCAGATGTAATGCCAAAATTTGTGCAGGACGTTAGTTTCGTGGCACTAGTGATAATAGAAATGATTTGACAATTACATCTAGGCTGGAAACTCGTGCCGTGACCCGTCCAGAACACATCGCCTAAGTACCGTCATGGCCTTTTTTTGTCTGTAACTAAGTCACATATTGAGATGTAACGCTGGAATTTGGCCAGGACATTAGTTTTGTGGCGCAATTGATTATGACAATAATTTCAGAATTACATCTAGATAGGAAAATCACGTAACGACATTTCCAAGTACCCGGAGCGCCTCTTTTCCTCTGTAACTAAGTCAGATATTGAGATGTAATGCTGGAATTTGGGCGCGGCATTAGTTTCCTTGCACTAGTGATAACAAAAATGATTTGAGACTTACATGTAGGTGGGAAACTTGTGTCGTGACCGGTCCATGCTCCATTGCCCAAGTATTCAAAGCACCGTTTTTCCTCTGTAAATAAGTCCAATATCGAGATGCAATGCTGAAATTTGGGCAGGACATGAGTTTTGTGGCACTACTGATAATAAGAATGATTTGAGACTTACATCTAGGTGGGAAGCTCAGGCTGCGACCTGTCCAGGCTAAATCGCACAAGTACCGGAATAGTCTTTTTTCCTCTGTAACTAAGCCAAATATTGAGATGTAACGTTGGAATTTGGCCAGGACATTAGTTTTGTGGCACAATTGGTTTTGGCAATGATTTCAGAATTACATCTACATGGGAATTCATGTCACGACCTGTACAAGTATCCGGAGCGCCTTTTTTCCTCTGTAACGAAGTCAAATATTCAGATGTAATGCTAAAATTTGTGCAGGACATTAGTTTCGTGGCACTAGTGATAATAGAAATGATTTGAGAATTACATCTAGGTTGGAAACTTGTGCCGCGACCCGTCCAGGCTACATCACCTAAGTACCGGCATGGCCTTTTTTTCCTCCGTAACTAAGTCAAATATTGAGATGTAACGCTAGAATTTGGCCAGGACATTAGTTTGGTGGTGCAATTGATTATGACAACAATTTCAGTATTACATCTAGATAGGAATTCATGTCACGACCTGTACAAGTATCGGGGGCGCCTTTTTCCCTCTGTAACGAAGTCAAATATTCAGATGTAATGCCAAAATTTGTGCAGGACGTTAGTTTCGTGGCACTAGTGATAATAGAAATGATTTGACAATTACATCTAGGCTGGAAACTCGTGCCGTGACCCGTCCAGAACACATCGCCTAAGTACCGTCATGGCCTTTTTTTGTCTGTAACTAAGTCACATATTGAGATGTAACGCTGGAATTTGGCCAGGACATTAGTTTTGTGGCGCAATTGATTATGACAATAATTTCAGAATTACATCTAGATAGGAAAATCACGTAACGACATTTCCAAGTACCCGGAGCGCCTCTTTTCCTCTGTAACTAAGTCAGATATTGAGATGTAATGCTGGAATTTGGGCGCGGCATCAGTTTCCTTGCACTAGTGATAACAAAAATGATTTGAGACTTACATGTAGGTGGGAAACTCGTGTCGTGACCGGTCCATGCTCCATTGCCCAAGTATTCAAAGCACCGTTTTTCCTCTGTAAATAAGTCCAATATCGAGATGCAATGCTGAAATTTGGGCAGGACATGAGTTTTGTGGCACTACTGATAATAAGAATGATTTGAGACTTACATCTAGGTGGGAAGCTCAGGCTGCGACCTGTCCAGGCTAAATCGCACAAGTACCGGAATAGTCTTTTTTCCTCTGTAACTAAGCCAAATATTGAGATGTAACGTTGGAATTTGGCCAGGACATTAGTTTTGTGGCACAATTGGTTTTGGCAATGATTTCAGAATTACATCTACATGGGAATTCATGTCACGACCTGTACAAGTATCCGGAGCGCCTTTTTTCCTCTGTAACGAAGTCAAATATTCAGATGTAATGCTAAAATTTGTGCAGGACATTAGTTTCGTGGCACTAGTGATAATAGAAATGATTTGAGAATTACATCTAGGTTGGAAACTTGTGCCGCGACCCGTCCAGGCTACATCACCTAAGTACCGGCATGGCCTTTTTTTCCTCCGTAACTAAGTCAAATATTGAGATGTAACGCTAGAATTTGGCCAGGACATTAGTTTGGTGGTGCAATTGATTATGACAACAATTTCAGTATTACATCTAGATAGGAATTCATGTCACGACCTGTACAAGTATCCGGAGCGCCTTTTTTCCTCTGTAACGAAGTCAAATATTCAGATGTAATGCCAAAATTTGTGCAGGACGTTAGTTTCGTGGCACTAGTGATAATAGAAATGATTTGACAATTACATCTAGGCTGGAAACTCGTGCCGTGACCCGTCCAGAACACATCGCCTAAGTACCGTCATGGCCTTTTTTGTCTGTAACTAAGTCACATATTGAGATGTAACGCTGGAATTTGGCCAGGACATTAGTTTTGTGGCGCAATTGATTATGACAATAATTTCAGAATTACATCTAGATAGGAAAATCACGTAACGACATTTCCAAGTACCCGGAGCGCCTCTTTTCCTCTGTAACTAAGTCAGATATTGAGATGTAATGCTGGAATTTGGGCGCGGCATTAGTTTCCTTGCACTAGTGATAACAAAAATGATTTGAGACTTACATGTAGGTGGGAAACTCGTGTCGTGACCGGTCCATGCTCCATTGCCCAAGTATTCAAAGCACCGTTTTTCCTCTGTAAATAAGTCCAATATCGAGATGCAATGCTGAAATTTGGGCAGGACATGAGTTTTGTGGCACTACTGATAATAAGAATGATTTGAGACTTACATCTAGGTGGGAAGCTCAGGCTGCGACCTGTCCAGGCTAAATCGCACAAGTACCGGAATAGTCTTTTTTCCTCTGTAACTAAGCCAAATATTGAGATGTAACGTTGGAATTTGGCCAGGACATTAGTTTTGTGGCACAATTGGTTTTGGCAATGATTTCAGAATTACATCTACATGGGAATTCATGTCACGACCTGTACAAGTATCCGGAGCGCCTTTTTTCCTCTGTAACGAAGTCAAATATTCAGATGTAATGCTAAAATTTGTGCAGGACATTAGTTTCGTGGCACTAGTGATAATAGAAATGATTTGAGAATTACATCTAGGTTGGAAACTTGTGCCGCGACCCGTCCAGGCTACATCACCTAAGTACCGGCATGGCCTTTTTTTCCTCCGTAACTAAGTCAAATATTGAGATGTAACGCTAGAATTTGGCCAGGACATTAGTTTGGTGGTGCAATTGATTATGACAACAATTTCAGTATTACATCTAGATAGGAATTCATGTCACGACCTGTACAAGTATCCGGAGCGCCTTTTTTCCTCTGTAACGAAGTCAAATATTCAGATGTAATGCCAAAATTTGTGCAGGACGTTAGTTTCGTGGCACTAGTGATAATAGAAATGATTTGACAATTACATCTAGGCTGGAAACTCGTGCCGTGACCCGTCCAGAACACATCGCCTAAGTACCGTCATGGCCTTTTTTTGTCTGTAACTAAGTCACATATTGAGATGTAACGCTGGAATTTGGCCAGGACATTAGTTTTGTGGCGCAATTGATTATGACAATAATTTCAGAATTACATCTAGATAGGAAAATCACGTAACGACATTTCCAAGTACCCGGAGCGCCTCTTTTCCTCTGTAACTAAGTCAGATATTGAGATGTAATGCTGGAATTTGGGCGCGGCATCAGTTTCCTTGCACTAGTGATAACAAAAATGATTTGAGACTTACATGTAGGTGGGAAACTCGTGTCGTGACCGGTCCATGCTCCATTGCCCAAGTATTCAAAGCACCGTTTTTCCTCTGTAAATAAGTCCAATATCGAGATGCAATGCTGAAATTTGGGCAGGACATGAGTTTTGTGGCACTACTGATAATAAGAATGATTTGAGACTTACATCTAGGTGGGAAGCTCAGGCTGCGACCTGTCCAGGCTAAATCGCACAAGTACCGGAATAGTCTTTTTTCCTCTGTAACTAAGCCAAATATTGAGATGTAACGTTGGAATTTGGCCAGGACATTAGTTTTGTGGCACAATTGGTTTTGGCAATGATTTCAGAATTACATCTACATGGGAATTCATGTCACGACCTGTACAAGTATCCGGAGCGCCTTTTTTCCTCTGTAACGAAGTCAAATATTCAGATGTAATGCTAAAATTTGTGCAGGACATTAGTTTCGTGGCACTAGTGATAATAGAAATGATTTGAGAATTACATCTAGGTTGGAAACTTGTGCCGCGACCCGTCCAGGCTACATCACCTAAGTACCGGCATGGCCTTTTTTTCCTCCGTAACTAAGTCAAATATTGAGATGTAACGCTAGAATTTGGCCAGGACATTAGTTTGGTGGTGCAATTGATTATGACAACAATTTCAGTATTACATCTAGATAGGAATTCATGTCACGACCTGTACAAGTATCCGGAGCGCCTTTTTTCCTCTGTAACGAAGTCAAATATTCAGATGTAATGCCAAAATTTGTGCAGGACGTTAGTTTCGTGGCACTAGTGATAATAGAAATGATTTGACAATTACATCTAGGCTGGAAACTCGTGCCGTGACCCGTCCAGAACACATCGCCTAAGTACCGTCATGGCCTTTTTTGTCTGTAACTAAGTCACATATTGAGATGTAACGCTGGAATTTGGCCAGGACATTAGTTTTGTGGCGCAATTGATTATGACAATAATTTCAGAATTACATCTAGATAGGAAAATCACGTAACGACATTTCCAAGTACCCGGAGCGCCTCTTTTCCTCTGTAACTAAGTCAGATATTGAGATGTAATGCTGGAATTTGGGCGCGGCATTAGTTTCCTTGCACTAGTGATAACAAAAATGATTTGAGACTTACATGTAGGTGGGAAACTCGTGTCGTGACCGGTCCATGCTCCATTGCCCAAGTATTCAAAGCACCGTTTTTCCTCTGTAAATAAGTCCAATATCGAGATGCAATGCTGAAATTTGGGCAGGACATGAGTTTTGTGGCACTACTGATAATAAGAATGATTTGAGACTTACATCTAGGTGGGAAGCTCAGGCTGCGACCTGTCCAGGCTAAATCGCACAAGTACCGGAATAGTCTTTTTTCCTCTGTAACTAAGCCAAATATTGAGATGTAACGTTGGAATTTGGCCAGGACATTAGTTTTGTGGCACAATTGGTTTTGGCAATGATTTCAGAATTACATCTACATGGGAATTCATGTCACGACCTGTACAAGTATCCGGAGCGCCTTTTTTCCTCTGTAACGAAGTCAAATATTCAGATGTAATGCTAAAATTTGTGCAGGACATTAGTTTCGTGGCACTAGTGATAATAGAAATGATTTGAGAATTACATCTAGGTTGGAAACTTGTGCCGCGACCCGTCCAGGCTACATCACCTAAGTACCGGCATGGCCTTTTTTTCCTCCGTAACTAAGTCAAATATTGAGATGTAACGCTAGAATTTGGCCAGGACATTAGTTTGGTGGTGCAATTGATTATGACAACAATTTCAGTATTACATCTAGATAGGAATTCATGTCACGACCTGTACAAGTATCCGGAGCGCCTTTTTTCCTCTGTAACGAAGTCAAATATTCAGATGTAATGCCAAAATTTGTGCAGGACGTTAGTTTCGTGGCACTAGTGATAATAGAAATGATTTGACAATTACATCTAGGCTGGAAACTCGTGCCGTGACCCGTCCAGAACACATCGCCTAAGTACCGTCATGGCCTTTTTTTGTCTGTAACTAAGTCACATATTGAGATGTAACGCTGGAATTTGGCCAGGACATTAGTTTTGTGGCGCAATTGATTATGACAATAATTTCAGAATTACATCTAGATAGGAAAATCACGTAACGACATTTCCAAGTACCCGGAGCGCCTCTTTTCCTCTGTAACTAAGTCAGATATTGAGATGTAATGCTGGAATTTGGGCGCGGCATCAGTTTCCTTGCACTAGTGATAACAAAAATGATTTGAGACTTACATGTAGGTGGGAAACTCGTGTCGTGACCGGTCCATGCTCCATTGCCCAAGTATTCAAAGCACCGTTTTTCCTCTGTAAATAAGTCCAATATCGAGATGCAATGCTGAAATTTGGGCAGGACATGAGTTTTGTGGCACTACTGATAATAAGAATGATTTGAGACTTACATCTAGGTGGGAAGCTCAGGCTGCGACCTGTCCAGGCTAAATCGCACAAGTACCGGAATAGTCTTTTTTCCTCTGTAACTAAGCCAAATATTGAGATGTAACGTTGGAATTTGGCCAGGACATTAGTTTTGTGGCACAATTGGTTTTGGCAATGATTTCAGAATTACATCTACATGGGAATTCATGTCACGACCTGTACAAGTATCCGGAGCGCCTTTTTTCCTCTGTAACGAAGTCAAATATTCAGATGTAATGCTAAAATTTGTGCAGGACATTAGTTTCGTGGCACTAGTGATAATAGAAATGATTTGAGAATTACATCTAGGTTGGAAACTTGTGCCGCGACCCGTCCAGGCTACATCACCTAAGTACCGGCATGGCCTTTTTTTCCTCCGTAACTAAGTCAAATATTGAGATGTAACGCTAGAATTTGGCCAGGACATTAGTTTGGTGGTGCAATTGATTATGACAACAATTTCAGTATTACATCTAGATAGGAATTCATGTCACGACCTGTACAAGTATCCGGAGCGCCTTTTTTCCTCTGTAACGAAGTCAAATATTCAGATGTAATGCCAAAATTTGTGCAGGACGTTAGTTTCGTGGCACTAGTGATAATAGAAATGATTTGACAATTACATCTAGGCTGGAAACTCGTGCCGTGACCCGTCCAGAACACATCGCCTAAGTACCGTCATGGCCTTTTTTGTCTGTAACTAAGTCACATATTGAGATGTAACGCTGGAATTTGGCCAGGACATTAGTTTTGTGGCGCAATTGATTATGACAATAATTTCAGAATTACATCTAGATAGGAAAATCACGTAACGACATTTCCAAGTACCCGGAGCGCCTCTTTTCCTCTGTAACTAAGTCAGATATTGAGATGTAATGCTGGAATTTGGGCGCGGCATTAGTTTCCTTGCACTAGTGATAACAAAAATGATTTGAGACTTACATGTAGGTGGGAAACTCGTGTCGTGACCGGTCCATGCTCCATTGCCCAAGTATTCAAAGCACCGTTTTTCCTCTGTAAATAAGTCCAATATCGAGATGCAATGCTGAAATTTGGGCAGGACATGAGTTTTGTGGCACTACTGATAATAAGAATGATTTGAGACTTACATCTAGGTGGGAAGCTCAGGCTGCGACCTGTCCAGGCTAAATCGCACAAGTACCGGAATAGTCTTTTTTCCTCTGTAACTAAGCCAAATATTGAGATGTAACGTTGGAATTTGGCCAGGACATTAGTTTTGTGGCACAATTGGTTTTGGCAATGATTTCAGAATTACATCTACATGGGAATTCATGTCACGACCTGTACAAGTATCCGGAGCGCCTTTTTTCCTCTGTAACGAAGTCAAATATTCAGATGTAATGCTAAAATTTGTGCAGGACATTAGTTTCGTGGCACTAGTGATAATAGAAATGATTTGAGAATTACATCTAGGTTGGAAACTTGTGCCGCGACCCGTCCAGGCTACATCACCTAAGTACCGGCATGGCCTTTTTTTCCTCCGTAACTAAGTCAAATATTGAGATGTAACGCTAGAATTTGGCCAGGACATTAGTTTGGTGGTGCAATTGATTATGACAACAATTTCAGTATTACATCTAGATAGGAATTCATGTCACGACCTGTACAAGTATCCGGAGCGCCTTTTTTCCTCTGTAACGAAGTCAAATATTCAGATGTAATGCCAAAATTTGTGCAGGACGTTAGTTTCGTGGCACTAGTGATAATAGAAATGATTTGACAATTACATCTAGGCTGGAAACTCGTGCCGTGACCCGTCCAGAACACATCGCCTAAGTACCGTCATGGCCTTTTTTTGTCTGTAACTAAGTCACATATTGAGATGTAACGCTGGAATTTGGCCAGGACATTAGTTTTGTGGCGCAATTGATTATGACAATAATTTCAGAATTACATCTAGATAGGAAAATCACGTAACGACATTTCCAAGTACCCGGAGCGCCTCTTTTCCTCTGTAACTAAGTCAGATATTGAGATGTAATGCTGGAATTTGGGCGCGGCATTAGTTTCCTTGCACTAGTGATAACAAAAATGATTTGAGACTTACATGTAGGTGGGAAACTCGTGTCGTGACCGGTCCATGCTCCATTGCCCAAGTATTCAAAGCACCGTTTTTCCTCTGTAAATAAGTCCAATATCGAGATGCAATGCTGAAATTTGGGCAGGACATGAGTTTTGTGGCACTACTGATAATAAGAATGATTTGAGACTTACATCTAGGTGGGAAGCTCAGGCTGCGACCTGTCCAGGCTAAATCGCACAAGTACCGGAATAGTCTTTTTTCCTCTGTAACTAAGCCAAATATTGAGATGTAACGTTGGAATTTGGCCAGGACATTAGTTTTGTGGCACAATTGGTTTTGGCAATGATTTCAGAATTACATCTACATGGGAATTCATGTCACGACCTGTACAAGTATCCGGAGCGCCTTTTTTCCTCTGTAACGAAGTCAAATATTCAGATGTAATGCTAAAATTTGTGCAGGACATTAGTTTCGTGGCACTAGTGATAATAGAAATGATTTGAGAATTACATCTAGGTTGGAAACTTGTGCCGCGACCCGTCCAGGCTACATCACCTAAGTACCGGCATGGCCTTTTTTTCCTCCGTAACTAAGTCAAATATTGAGATGTAACGCTAGAATTTGGCCAGGACATTAGTTTGGTGGTGCAATTGATTATGACAACAATTTCAGTATTACATCTAGATAGGAATTCATGTCACGACCTGTACAAGTATCCGGAGCGCCTTTTTTCCTCTGTAACGAAGTCAAATATTCAGATGTAATGCCAAAATTTGTGCAGGACGTTAGTTTCGTGGCACTAGTGATAATAGAAATGATTTGACAATTACATCTAGGCTGGAAACTCGTGCCGTGACCCGTCCAGAACACATCGCCTAAGTACCGTCATGGCCTTTTTTGTCTGTAACTAAGTCACATATTGAGATGTAACGCTGGAATTTGGCCAGGACATTAGTTTTGTGGCGCAATTGATTATGACAATAATTTCAGAATTACATCTAGATAGGAAAATCACGTAACGACATTTCCAAGTACCCGGAGCGCCTCTTTTCCTCTGTAACTAAGTCAGATATTGAGATGTAATGCTGGAATTTGGGCGCGGCATTAGTTTCCTTGCACTAGTGATAACAAAAATGATTTGAGACTTACATGTAGGTGGGAAACTCGTGTCGTGACCGGTCCATGCTCCATTGCCCAAGTATTCAAAGCACCGTTTTTCCTCTGTAAATAAGTCCAATATCGAGATGCAATGCTGAAATTTGGGCAGGACATGAGTTTTGTGGCACTACTGATAATAAGAATGATTTGAGACTTACATCTAGGTGGGAAGCTCAGGCTGCGACCTGTCCAGGCTAAATCGCACAAGTACCGGAATAGTCTTTTTTCCTCTGTAACTAAGCCAAATATTGAGATGTAACGTTGGAATTTGGCCAGGACATTAGTTTTGTGGCACAATTGGTTTTGGCAATGATTTCAGAATTACATCTACATGGGAATTCATGTCACGACCTGTACAAGTATCCGGAGCGCCTTTTTTCCTCTGTAACGAAGTCAAATATTCAGATGTAATGCTAAAATTTGTGCAGGACATTAGTTTCGTGGCACTAGTGATAATAGAAATGATTTGAGAATTACATCTAGGTTGGAAACTTGTGCCGCGACCCGTCCAGGCTACATCACCTAAGTACCGGCATGGCCTTTTTTTCCTCCGTAACTAAGTCAAATATTGAGATGTAACGCTAGAATTTGGCCAGGACATTAGTTTGGTGGTGCAATTGATTATGACAACAATTTCAGTATTACATCTAGATAGGAATTCATGTCACGACCTGTACAAGTATCCGGAGCGCCTTTTTTCCTCTGTAACGAAGTCAAATATTCAGATGTAATGCCAAAATTTGTGCAGGACGTTAGTTTCGTGGCACTAGTGATAATAGAAATGATTTGACAATTACATCTAGGCTGGAAACTCGTGCCGTGACCCGTCCAGAACACATCGCCTAAGTACCGTCATGGCCTTTTTTTGTCTGTAACTAAGTCACATATTGAGATGTAACGCTGGAATTTGGCCAGGACATTAGTTTTGTGGCGCAATTGATTATGACAATAATTTCAGAATTACATCTAGATAGGAAAATCACGTAACGACATTTCCAAGTACCCGGAGCGCCTCTTTTCCTCTGTAACTAAGTCAGATATTGAGATGTAATGCTGGAATTTGGGCGCGGCATTAGTTTCCTTGCACTAGTGATAACAAAAATGATTTGAGACTTACATGTAGGTGGGAAACTCGTGTCGTGACCGGTCCATGCTCCATTGCCCAAGTATTCAAAGCACCGTTTTTCCTCTGTAAATAAGTCCAATATCGAGATGCAATGCTGAAATTTGGGCAGGACATGAGTTTTGTGGCACTACTGATAATAAGAATGATTTGAGACTTACATCTAGGTGGGAAGCTCAGGCTGCGACCTGTCCAGGCTAAATCGCACAAGTACCGGAATAGTCTTTTTTCCTCTGTAACTAAGCCAAATATTGAGATGTAACGTTGGAATTTGGCCAGGACATTAGTTTTGTGGCACAATTGGTTTTGGCAATGATTTCAGAATTACATCTACATGGGAATTCATGTCACGACCTGTACAAGTATCCGGAGCGCCTTTTTTCCTCTGTAACGAAGTCAAATATTCAGATGTAATGCTAAAATTTGTGCAGGACATTAGTTTCGTGGCACTAGTGATAATAGAAATGATTTGAGAATTACATCTAGGTTGGAAACTTGTGCCGCGACCCGTCCAGGCTACATCACCTAAGTACCGGCATGGCCTTTTTTTCCTCCGTAACTAAGTCAAATATTGAGATGTAACGCTAGAATTTGGCCAGGACATTAGTTTGGTGGTGCAATTGATTATGACAACAATTTCAGTATTACATCTAGATAGGAATTCATGTCACGACCTGTACAAGTATCCGGAGCGCCTTTTTTCCTCTGTAACGAAGTCAAATATTCAGATGTAATGCCAAAATTTGTGCAGGACGTTAGTTTCGTGGCACTAGTGATAATAGAAATGATTTGACAATTACATCTAGGCTGGAAACTCGTGCCGTGACCCGTCCAGAACACATCGCCTAAGTACCGTCATGGCCTTTTTTTGTCTGTAACTAAGTCACATATTGAGATGTAACGCTGGAATTTGGCCAGGACATTAGTTTTGTGGCGCAATTGATTATGACAATAATTTCAGAATTACATCTAGATAGGAAAATCACGTAACGACATTTCCAAGTACCCGGAGCGCCTCTTTTCCTCTGTAACTAAGTCAGATATTGAGATGTAATGCTGGAATTTGGGCGCGGCATTAGTTTCCTTGCACTAGTGATAACAAAAATGATTTGAGACTTACATGTAGGTGGGAAACTTGTGTCGTGACCGGTCCATGCTCCATTGCCCAAGTATTCAAAGCACCGTTTTTCCTCTGTAAATAAGTCCAATATCGAGATGCAATGCTGAAATTTGGGCAGGACATGAGTTTTGTGGCACTACTGATAATAAGAATGATTTGAGACTTACATCTAGGTGGGAAGCTCAGGCTGCGACCTGTCCAGGCTAAATCGCACAAGTACCGGAATAGTCTTTTTTCCTCTGTAACTAAGCCAAATATTGAGATGTAACGTTGGAATTTGGCCAGGACATTAGTTTTGTGGCACAATTGGTTTTGGCAATGATTTCAGAATTACATCTACATGGGAATTCATGTCACGACCTGTACAAGTATCCGGAGCGCCTTTTTTCCTCTGTAACGAAGTCAAATATTCAGATGTAATGCTAAAATTTGTGCAGGACATTAGTTTCGTGGCACTAGTGATAATAGAAATGATTTGAGAATTACATCTAGGTTGGAAACTTGTGCCGCGACCCGTCCAGGCTACATCACCTAAGTACCGGCATGGCCTTTTTTTCCTCCGTAACTAAGTCAAATATTGAGATGTAACGCTAGAATTTGGCCAGGACATTAGTTTGGTGGTGCAATTGATTATGACAACAATTTCAGTATTACATCTAGATAGGAATTCATGTCACGACCTGTACAAGTATCGGGGGCGCCTTTTTCCCTCTGTAACGAAGTCAAATATTCAGATGTAATGCCAAAATTTGTGCAGGACGTTAGTTTCGTGGCACTAGTGATAATAGAAATGATTTGACAATTACATCTAGGCTGGAAACTCGTGCCGTGACCCGTCCAGAACACATCGCCTAAGTACCGTCATGGCCTTTTTTTGTCTGTAACTAAGTCACATATTGAGATGTAACGCTGGAATTTGGCCAGGACATTAGTTTTGTGGCGCAATTGATTATGACAATAATTTCAGAATTACATCTAGATAGGAAAATCACGTAACGACATTTCCAAGTACCCGGAGCGCCTCTTTTCCTCTGTAACTAAGTCAGATATTGAGATGTAATGCTGGAATTTGGGCGCGGCATCAGTTTCCTTGCACTAGTGATAACAAAAATGATTTGAGACTTACATGTAGGTGGGAAACTCGTGTCGTGACCGGTCCATGCTCCATTGCCCAAGTATTCAAAGCACCGTTTTTCCTCTGTAAATAAGTCCAATATCGAGATGCAATGCTGAAATTTGGGCAGGACATGAGTTTTGTGGCACTACTGATAATAAGAATGATTTGAGACTTACATCTAGGTGGGAAGCTCAGGCTGCGACCTGTCCAGGCTAAATCGCACAAGTACCGGAATAGTCTTTTTTCCTCTGTAACTAAGCCAAATATTGAGATGTAACGTTGGAATTTGGCCAGGACATTAGTTTTGTGGCACAATTGGTTTTGGCAATGATTTCAGAATTACATCTACATGGGAATTCATGTCACGACCTGTACAAGTATCCGGAGCGCCTTTTTTCCTCTGTAACGAAGTCAAATATTCAGATGTAATGCTAAAATTTGTGCAGGACATTAGTTTCGTGGCACTAGTGATAATAGAAATGATTTGAGAATTACATCTAGGTTGGAAACTTGTGCCGCGACCCGTCCAGGCTACATCACCTAAGTACCGGCATGGCCTTTTTTTCCTCCGTAACTAAGTCAAATATTGAGATGTAACGCTAGAATTTGGCCAGGACATTAGTTTGGTGGTGCAATTGATTATGACAACAATTTCAGTATTACATCTAGATAGGAATTCATGTCACGACCTGTACAAGTATCCGGAGCGCCTTTTTTCCTCTGTAACGAAGTCAAATATTCAGATGTAATGCCAAAATTTGTGCAGGACGTTAGTTTCGTGGCACTAGTGATAATAGAAATGATTTGACAATTACATCTAGGCTGGAAACTCGTGCCGTGACCCGTCCAGAACACATCGCCTAAGTACCGTCATGGCCTTTTTTTGTCTGTAACTAAGTCACATATTGAGATGTAACGCTGGAATTTGGCCAGGACATTAGTTTTGTGGCGCAATTGATTATGACAATAATTTCAGAATTACATCTAGATAGGAAAATCACGTAACGACATTTCCAAGTACCCGGAGCGCCTCTTTTCCTCTGTAACTAAGTCAGATATTGAGATGTAATGCTGGAATTTGGGCGCGGCATTAGTTTCCTTGCACTAGTGATAACAAAAATGATTTGAGACTTACATGTAGGTGGGAAACTTGTGTCGTGACCGGTCCATGCTCCATTGCCCAAGTATTCAAAGCACCGTTTTTCCTCTGTAAATAAGTCCAATATCGAGATGCAATGCTGAAATTTGGGCAGGACATGAGTTTTGTGGCACTACTGATAATAAGAATGATTTGAGACTTACATCTAGGTGGGAAGCTCAGGCTGCGACCTGTCCAGGCTAAATCGCACAAGTACCGGAATAGTCTTTTTTCCTCTGTAACTAAGCCAAATATTGAGATGTAACGTTGGAATTTGGCCAGGACATTAGTTTTGTGGCACAATTGGTTTTGGCAATGATTTCAGAATTACATCTACATGGGAATTCATGTCACGACCTGTACAAGTATCCGGAGCGCCTTTTTTCCTCTGTAACGAAGTCAAATATTCAGATGTAATGCTAAAATTTGTGCAGGACATTAGTTTCGTGGCACTAGTGATAATAGAAATGATTTGAGAATTACATCTAGGTTGGAAACTTGTGCCGCGACCCGTCCAGGCTACATCACCTAAGTACCGGCATGGCCTTTTTTTCCTCCGTAACTAAGTCAAATATTGAGATGTAACGCTAGAATTTGGCCAGGACATTAGTTTGGTGGTGCAATTGATTATGACAACAATTTCAGTATTACATCTAGATAGGAATTCATGTCACGACCTGTACAAGTATCGGGGGCGCCTTTTTCCCTCTGTAACGAAGTCAAATATTCAGATGTAATGCCAAAATTTGTGCAGGACGTTAGTTTCGTGGCACTAGTGATAATAGAAATGATTTGACAATTACATCTAGGCTGGAAACTCGTGCCGTGACCCGTCCAGAACACATCGCCTAAGTACCGTCATGGCCTTTTTTTGTCTGTAACTAAGTCACATATTGAGATGTAACGCTGGAATTTGGCCAGGACATTAGTTTTGTGGCGCAATTGATTATGACAATAATTTCAGAATTACATCTAGATAGGAAAATCACGTAACGACATTTCCAAGTACCCGGAGCGCCTCTTTTCCTCTGTAACTAAGTCAGATATTGAGATGTAATGCTGGAATTTGGGCGCGGCATCAGTTTCCTTGCACTAGTGATAACAAAAATGATTTGAGACTTACATGTAGGTGGGAAACTCGTGTCGTGACCGGTCCATGCTCCATTGCCCAAGTATTCAAAGCACCGTTTTTCCTCTGTAAATAAGTCCAATATCGAGATGCAATGCTGAAATTTGGGCAGGACATGAGTTTTGTGGCACTACTGATAATAAGAATGATTTGAGACTTACATCTAGGTGGGAAGCTCAGGCTGCGACCTGTCCAGGCTAAATCGCACAAGTACCGGAATAGTCTTTTTTCCTCTGTAACTAAGCCAAATATTGAGATGTAACGTTGGAATTTGGCCAGGACATTAGTTTTGTGGCACAATTGGTTTTGGCAATGATTTCAGAATTACATCTACATGGGAATTCATGTCACGACCTGTACAAGTATCCGGAGCGCCTTTTTTCCTCTGTAACGAAGTCAAATATTCAGATGTAATGCTAAAATTTGTGCAGGACATTAGTTTCGTGGCACTAGTGATAATAGAAATGATTTGAGAATTACATCTAGGTTGGAAACTTGTGCCGCGACCCGTCCAGGCTACATCACCTAAGTACCGGCATGGCCTTTTTTTCCTCCGTAACTAAGTCAAATATTGAGATGTAACGCTAGAATTTGGCCAGGACATTAGTTTGGTGGTGCAATTGATTATGACAACAATTTCAGTATTACATCTAGATAGGAATTCATGTCACGACCTGTACAAGTATCCGGAGCGCCTTTTTTCCTCTGTAACGAAGTCAAATATTCAGATGTAATGCCAAAATTTGTGCAGGACGTTAGTTTCGTGGCACTAGTGATAATAGAAATGATTTGACAATTACATCTAGGCTGGAAACTCGTGCCGTGACCCGTCCAGAACACATCGCCTAAGTACCGTCATGGCCTTTTTTTGTCTGTAACTAAGTCACATATTGAGATGTAACGCTGGAATTTGGCCAGGACATTAGTTTTGTGGCGCAATTGATTATGACAATAATTTCAGAATTACATCTAGATAGGAAAATCACGTAACGACATTTCCAAGTACCCGGAGCGCCTCTTTTCCTCTGTAACTAAGTCAGATATTGAGATGTAATGCTTGAATTTGGGCGCGGCATTAGTTTCCTTGCACTAGTGATAACAAAAATGATTTGAGACTTACATGTAGGTGGGAAACTTGTGTCGTGACCGGTCCATGCTCCATTGCCCAAGTATTCAAAGCACCGTTTTTCCTCTGTAAATAAGTCCAATATCGAGATGCAATGCTGAAATTTGGGCAGGACATGAGTTTTGTGGCACTACTGATAATAAGAATGATTTGAGACTTACATCTAGGTGGGAAGCTCAGGCTGCGACCTGTCCAGGCTAAATCGCACAAGTACCGGAATAGTCTTTTTTCCTCTGTAACTAAGCCAAATATTGAGATGTAACGTTGGAATTTGGCCAGGACATTAGTTTTGTGGCACAATTGGTTTTGGCAATGATTTCAGAATTACATCTACATGGGAATTCATGTCACGACCTGTACAAGTATCCGGAGCGCCTTTTTTCCTCTGTAACGAAGTCAAATATTCAGATGTAATGCTAAAATTTGTGCAGGACATTAGTTTCGTGGCACTAGTGATAATAGAAATGATTTGAGAATTACATCTAGGTTGGAAACTTGTGCCGCGACCCGTCCAGGCTACATCACCTAAGTACCGGCATGGCCTTTTTTTCCTCCGTAACTAAGTCAAATATTGAGATGTAACGCTAGAATTTGGCCAGGACATTAGTTTGGTGGTGCAATTGATTATGACAACAATTTCAGTATTACATCTAGATAGGAATTCATGTCACGACCTGTACAAGTATCGGGGGCGCCTTTTTCCCTCTGTAACGAAGTCAAATATTCAGATGTAATGCCAAAATTTGTGCAGGACGTTAGTTTCGTGGCACTAGTGATAATAGAAATGATTTGACAATTACATCTAGGCTGGAAACTCGTGCCGTGACCCGTCCAGAACACATCGCCTAAGTACCGTCATGGCCTTTTTTTGTCTGTAACTAAGTCACATATTGAGATGTAACGCTGGAATTTGGCCAGGACATTAGTTTTGTGGCGCAATTGATTATGACAATAATTTCAGAATTACATCTAGATAGGAAAATCACGTAACGACATTTCCAAGTACCCGGAGCGCCTCTTTTCCTCTGTAACTAAGTCAGATATTGAGATGTAATGCTGGAATTTGGGCGCGGCATTAGTTTCCTTGCACTAGTGATAACAAAAATGATTTGAGACTTACATGTAGGTGGGAAACTTGTGTCGTGACCGGTCCATGCTCCATTGCCCAAGTATTCAAAGCACCGTTTTTCCTCTGTAAATAAGTCCAATATCGAGATGCAATGCTGAAATTTGGGCAGGACATGAGTTTTGTGGCACTACTGATAATAAGAATGATTTGAGACTTACATCTAGGTGGGAAGCTCAGGCTGCGACCTGTCCAGGCTAAATCGCACAAGTACCGGAATAGTCTTTTTTCCTCTGTAACTAAGCCAAATATTGAGATGTAACGTTGGAATTTGGCCAGGACATTAGTTTTGTGGCACAATTGGTTTTGGCAATGATTTCAGAATTACATCTACATGGGAATTCATGTCACGACCTGTACAAGTATCCGGAGCGCCTTTTTTCCTCTGTAACGAAGTCAAATATTCAGATGTAATGCTAAAATTTGTGCAGGACATTAGTTTCGTGGCACTAGTGATAATAGAAATGATTTGAGAATTACATCTAGGTTGGAAACTTGTGCCGCGACCCGTCCAGGCTACATCACCTAAGTACCGGCATGGCCTTTTTTTCCTCCGTAACTAAGTCAAATATTGAGATGTAACGCTAGAATTTGGCCAGGACATTAGTTTGGTGGTGCAATTGATTATGACAACAATTTCAGTATTACATCTAGATAGGAATTCATGTCACGACCTGTACAAGTATCGGGGGCGCCTTTTTCCCTCTGTAACGAAGTCAAATATTCAGATGTAATGCCAAAATTTGTGCAGGACGTTAGTTTCGTGGCACTAGTGATAATAGAAATGATTTGACAATTACATCTAGGCTGGAAACTCGTGCCGTGACCCGTCCAGAACACATCGCCTAAGTACCGTCATGGCCTTTTTTTGTCTGTAACTAAGTCACATATTGAGATGTAACGCTGGAATTTGGCCAGGACATTAGTTTTGTGGCGCAATTGATTATGACAATAATTTTAGAATTACATCTAGATAGGAAAATCACGTAACGACATTTCCAAGTACCCGGAGCGCCTCTTTTCCTCTGTAACTAAGTCAGATATTGAGATGTAATGCTGGAATTTGGGCGCGGCATCAGTTTCCTTGCACTAGTGATAACAAAAATGATTTGAGACTTACATGTAGGTGGGAAACTCGTGTCGTGACCGGTCCATGCTCCATTGCCCAAGTATTCAAAGCACCGTTTTTCCTCTGTAAATAAGTCCAATATCGAGATGCAATGCTGAAATTTGGGCAGGACATGAGTTTTGTGGCACTACTGATAATAAGAATGATTTGAGACTTACATCTAGGTGGGAAGCTCAGGCTGCGACCTGTCCAGGCTAAATCGCACAAGTACCGGAATAGTCTTTTTTCCTCTGTAACTAAGCCAAATATTGAGATGTAACGTTGGAATTTGGCCAGGACATTAGTTTTGTGGCACAATTGGTTTTGGCAATGATTTCAGAATTACATCTACATGGGAATTCATGTCACGACCTGTACAAGTATCCGGAGCGCCTTTTTTCCTCTGTAACGAAGTCAAATATTCAGATGTAATGCTAAAATTTGTGCAGGACATTAGTTTCGTGGCACTAGTGATAATAGAAATGATTTGAGAATTACATCTAGGTTGGAAACTTGTGCCGCGACCCGTCCAGGCTACATCACCTAAGTACCGGCATGGCCTTTTTTTCCTCCGTAACTAAGTCAAATATTGAGATGTAACGCTAGAATTTGGCCAGGACATTAGTTTGGTGGTGCAATTGATTATGACAACAATTTCAGTATTACATCTAGATAGGAATTCATGTCACGACCTGTACAAGTATCCGGAGCGCCTTTTTTCCTCTGTAACGAAGTCAAATATTCAGATGTAATGCCAAAATTTGTGCAGGACGTTAGTTTCGTGGCACTAGTGATAATAGAAATGATTTGACAATTACATCTAGGCTGGAAACTCGTGCCGTGACCCGTCCAGAACACATCGCCTAAGTACCGTCATGGCCTTTTTTTGTCTGTAACTAAGTCACATATTGAGATGTAACGCTGGAATTTGGCCAGGACATTAGTTTTGTGGCGCAATTGATTATGACAATAATTTCAGAATTACATCTAGATAGGAAAATCACGTAACGACATTTCCAAGTACCCGGAGCGCCTCTTTTCCTCTGTAACTAAGTCAGATATTGAGATGTAATGCTTGAATTTGGGCGCGGCATTAGTTTCCTTGCACTAGTGATAACAAAAATGATTTGAGACTTACATGTAGGTGGGAAACTTGTGTCGTGACCGGTCCATGCTCCATTGCCCAAGTATTCAAAGCACCGTTTTTCCTCTGTAAATAAGTCCAATATCGAGATGCAATGCTGAAATTTGGGCAGGACATGAGTTTTGTGGCACTACTGATAATAAGAATGATTTGAGACTTACATCTAGGTGGGAAGCTCAGGCTGCGACCTGTCCAGGCTAAATCGCACAAGTACCGGAATAGTCTTTTTTCCTCTGTAACTAAGCCAAATATTGAGATGTAACGTTGGAATTTGGCCAGGACATTAGTTTTGTGGCACAATTGGTTTTGGCAATGATTTCAGAATTACATCTACATGGGAATTCATGTCACGACCTGTACAAGTATCCGGAGCGCCTTTTTTCCTCTGTAACGAAGTCAAATATTCAGATGTAATGCTAAAATTTGTGCAGGACATTAGTTTCGTGGCACTAGTGATAATAGAAATGATTTGAGAATTACATCTAGGTTGGAAACTTGTGCCGCGACCCGTCCAGGCTACATCACCTAAGTACCGGCATGGCCTTTTTTTCCTCCGTAACTAAGTCAAATATTGAGATGTAACGCTAGAATTTGGCCAGGACATTAGTTTGGTGGTGCAATTGATTATGACAACAATTTCAGTATTACATCTAGATAGGAATTCATGTCACGACCTGTACAAGTATCGGGGGCGCCTTTTTCCCTCTGTAACGAAGTCAAATATTCAGATGTAATGCCAAAATTTGTGCAGGACGTTAGTTTCGTGGCACTAGTGATAATAGAAATGATTTGACAATTACATCTAGGCTGGAAACTCGTGCCGTGACCCGTCCAGAACACATCGCCTAAGTACCGTCATGGCCTTTTTTTGTCTGTAACTAAGTCACATATTGAGATGTAACGCTGGAATTTGGCCAGGACATTAGTTTTGTGGCGCAATTGATTATGACAATAATTTCAGAATTACATCTAGATAGGAAAATCACGTAACGACATTTCCAAGTACCCGGAGCGCCTCTTTTCCTCTGTAACTAAGTCAGATATTGAGATGTAATGCTGGAATTTGGGCGCGGCATTAGTTTCCTTGCACTAGTGATAACAAAAATGATTTGAGACTTACATGTAGGTGGGAAACTTGTGTCGTGACCGGTCCATGCTCCATTGCCCAAGTATTCAAAGCACCGTTTTTCCTCTGTAAATAAGTCCAATATCGAGATGCAATGCTGAAATTTGGGCAGGACATGAGTTTTGTGGCACTACTGATAATAAGAATGATTTGAGACTTACATCTAGGTGGGAAGCTCAGGCTGCGACCTGTCCAGGCTAAATCGCACAAGTACCGGAATAGTCTTTTTTCCTCTGTAACTAAGCCAAATATTGAGATGTAACGTTGGAATTTGGCCAGGACATTAGTTTTGTGGCACAATTGGTTTTGGCAATGATTTCAGAATTACATCTACATGGGAATTCATGTCACGACCTGTACAAGTATCCGGAGCGCCTTTTTTCCTCTGTAACGAAGTCAAATATTCAGATGTAATGCTAAAATTTGTGCAGGACATTAGTTTCGTGGCACTAGTGATAATAGAAATGATTTGAGAATTACATCTAGGTTGGAAACTTGTGCCGCGACCCGTCCAGGCTACATCACCTAAGTACCGGCATGGCCTTTTTTTCCTCCGTAACTAAGTCAAATATTGAGATGTAACGCTAGAATTTGGCCAGGACATTAGTTTGGTGGTGCAATTGATTATGACAACAATTTCAGTATTACATCTAGATAGGAATTCATGTCACGACCTGTACAAGTATCGGGGGCGCCTTTTTCCCTCTGTAACGAAGTCAAATATTCAGATGTAATGCCAAAATTTGTGCAGGACGTTAGTTTCGTGGCACTAGTGATAATAGAAATGATTTGACAATTACATCTAGGCTGGAAACTCGTGCCGTGACCCGTCCAGAACACATCGCCTAAGTACCGTCATGGCCTTTTTTTGTCTGTAACTAAGTCACATATTGAGATGTAACGCTGGAATTTGGCCAGGACATTAGTTTTGTGGCGCAATTGATTATGACAATAATTTTAGAATTACATCTAGATAGGAAAATCACGTAACGACATTTCCAAGTACCCGGAGCGCCTCTTTTCCTCTGTAACTAAGTCAGATATTGAGATGTAATGCTGGAATTTGGGCGCGGCATCAGTTTCCTTGCACTAGTGATAACAAAAATGATTTGAGACTTACATGTAGGTGGGAAACTCGTGTCGTGACCGGTCCATGCTCCATTGCCCAAGTATTCAAAGCACCGTTTTTCCTCTGTAAATAAGTCCAATATCGAGATGCAATGCTGAAATTTGGGCAGGACATGAGTTTTGTGGCACTACTGATAATAAGAATGATTTGAGACTTACATCTAGGTGGGAAGCTCAGGCTGCGACCTGTCCAGGCTAAATCGCACAAGTACCGGAATAGTCTTTTTTCCTCTGTAACTAAGCCAAATATTGAGATGTAACGTTGGAATTTGGCCAGGACATTAGTTTTGTGGCACAATTGGTTTTGGCAATGATTTCAGAATTACATCTACATGGGAATTCATGTCACGACCTGTACAAGTATCCGGAGCGCCTTTTTTCCTCTGTAACGAAGTCAAATATTCAGATGTAATGCTAAAATTTGTGCAGGACATTAGTTTCGTGGCACTAGTGATAATAGAAATGATTTGAGAATTACATCTAGGTTGGAAACTTGTGCCGCGACCCGTCCAGGCTACATCACCTAAGTACCGGCATGGCCTTTTTTTCCTCCGTAACTAAGTCAAATATTGAGATGTAACGCTAGAATTTGGCCAGGACATTAGTTTGGTGGTGCAATTGATTATGACAACAATTTCAGTATTACATCTAGATAGGAATTCATGTCACGACCTGTACAAGTATCCGGAGCGCCTTTTTTCCTCTGTAACGAAGTCAAATATTCAGATGTAATGCCAAAATTTGTGCAGGACGTTAGTTTCGTGGCACTAGTGATAATAGAAATGATTTGACAATTACATCTAGGCTGGAAACTCGTGCCGTGACCCGTCCAGAACACATCGCCTAAGTACCGTCATGGCCTTTTTTTGTCTGTAACTAAGTCACATATTGAGATGTAACGCTGGAATTTGGCCAGGACATTAGTTTTGTGGCGCAATTGATTATGACAATAATTTCAGAATTACATCTAGATAGGAAAATCACGTAACGACATTTCCAAGTACCCGGAGCGCCTCTTTTCCTCTGTAACTAAGTCAGATATTGAGATGTAATGCTTGAATTTGGGCGCGGCATTAGTTTCCTTGCACTAGTGATAACAAAAATGATTTGAGACTTACATGTAGGTGGGAAACTTGTGTCGTGACCGGTCCATGCTCCATTGCCCAAGTATTCAAAGCACCGTTTTTCCTCTGTAAATAAGTCCAATATCGAGATGCAATGCTGAAATTTGGGCAGGACATGAGTTTTGTGGCACTACTGATAATAAGAATGATTTGAGACTTACATCTAGGTGGGAAGCTCAGGCTGCGACCTGTCCAGGCTAAATCGCACAAGTACCGGAATAGTCTTTTTTCCTCTGTAACTAAGCCAAATATTGAGATGTAACGTTGGAATTTGGCCAGGACATTAGTTTTGTGGCACAATTGGTTTTGGCAATGATTTCAGAATTACATCTACATGGGAATTCATGTCACGACCTGTACAAGTATCCGGAGCGCCTTTTTTCCTCTGTAACGAAGTCAAATATTCAGATGTAATGCTAAAATTTGTGCAGGACATTAGTTTCGTGGCACTAGTGATAATAGAAATGATTTGAGAATTACATCTAGGTTGGAAACTTGTGCCGCGACCCGTCCAGGCTACATCACCTAAGTACCGGCATGGCCTTTTTTTCCTCCGTAACTAAGTCAAATATTGAGATGTAACGCTAGAATTTGGCCAGGACATTAGTTTGGTGGTGCAATTGATTATGACAACAATTTCAGTATTACATCTAGATAGGAATTCATGTCACGACCTGTACAAGTATCGGGGGCGCCTTTTTCCCTCTGTAACGAAGTCAAATATTCAGATGTAATGCCAAAATTTGTGCAGGACGTTAGTTTCGTGGCACTAGTGATAATAGAAATGATTTGACAATTACATCTAGGCTGGAAACTCGTGCCGTGACCCGTCCAGAACACATCGCCTAAGTACCGTCATGGCCTTTTTTTGTCTGTAACTAAGTCACATATTGAGATGTAACGCTGGAATTTGGCCAGGACATTAGTTTTGTGGCGCAATTGATTATGACAATAATTTCAGAATTACATCTAGATAGGAAAATCACGTAACGACATTTCCAAGTACCCGGAGCGCCTCTTTTCCTCTGTAACTAAGTCAGATATTGAGATGTAATGCTGGAATTTGGGCGCGGCATTAGTTTCCTTGCACTAGTGATAACAAAAATGATTTGAGACTTACATGTAGGTGGGAAACTCGTGTCGTGACCGGTCCATGCTCCATTGCCCAAGTATTCAAAGCACCGTTTTTCCTCTGTAAATAAGTCCAATATCGAGATGCAATGCTGAAATTTGGGCAGGACATGAGTTTTGTGGCACTACTGATAATAAGAATGATTTGAGACTTACATCTAGGTGGGAAGCTCAGGCTGCGACCTGTCCAGGCTAAATCGCACAAGTACCGGAATAGTCTTTTTTCCTCTGTAACTAAGCCAAATATTGAGATGTAACGTTGGAATTTGGCCAGGACATTAGTTTTGTGGCACAATTGGTTTTGGCAATGATTTCAGAATTACATCTACATGGGAATTCATGTCACGACCTGTACAAGTATCCGGAGCGCCTTTTTTCCTCTGTAACGAAGTCAAATATTCAGATGTAATGCTAAAATTTGTGCAGGACATTAGTTTCGTGGCACTAGTGATAATAGAAATGATTTGAGAATTACATCTAGGTTGGAAACTTGTGCCGCGACCCGTCCAGGCTACATCACCTAAGTACCGGCATGGCCTTTTTTTCCTCCGTAACTAAGTCAAATATTGAGATGTAACGCTAGAATTTGGCCAGGACATTAGTTTGGTGGTGCAATTGATTATGACAACAATTTCAGTATTACATCTAGATAGGAATTCATGTCACGACCTGTACAAGTATCCGGAGCGCCTTTTTTCCTCTGTAACGAAGTCAAATATTCAGATGTAATGCCAAAATTTGTGCAGGACGTTAGTTTCGTGGCACTAGTGATAATAGAAATGATTTGACAATTACATCTAGGCTGGAAACTCGTGCCGTGACCCGTCCAGAACACATCGCCTAAGTACCGTCATGGCCTTTTTTTGTCTGTAACTAAGTCACATATTGAGATGTAACGCTGGAATTTGGCCAGGACATTAGTTTTGTGGCACAATTGGTTTTGGCAATGATTTCAGAATTACATCTACATGGGAATTCATGTCACGACCTGTACAAGTATCCGGAGCGCCTTTTTTCCTCTGTAACGAAGTCAAATATTCAGATGTAATGCTAAAATTTGTGCAGGACATTAGTTTCGTGGCACTAGTGATAATAGAAATGATTTGAGAATTACATCTAGGTTGGAAACTTGTGCCGCGACCCGTCCAGGCTACATCACCTAAGTACCGGCATGGCCTTTTTTTCCTCTGTAACTAAGTCAAATATTGAGATGTAACGCTAGAATTTGGCCAGGACATTAGTTTGGTGGTGCAATTGATTATGACAACAATTTCAGTATTACATCTAGATAGGAATTCATGTCACGACCTGTACAAGTATCGGGGGCGCCTTTTTCCCTCTGTAACGAAGTCAAATATTCAGATGTAATGCCAAAATTTGTGCAGGACGTTAGTTTCGTGGCACTAGTGATAATAGAAATGATTTGACAATTACATCTAGGCTGGAAACTCGTGCCGTGACCCGTCCAGAACACATCGCCTAAGTACCGTCATGGCCTTTTTTTGTCTGTAACTAAGTCACATATTGAGATGTAACGCTGGAATTTGGCCAGGACATTAGTTTTGTGGCGCAATTGATTATGACAATAATTTCAGAATTACATCTACATGGGAATTCATGTCACGACCTGTACAAGTATCCGGAGCGCCTTTTTTCCTCTGTAACGAAGTCAAATATTCAGATGTAATGCTAAAATTTGTGCAGGACATTAGTTTCGTGGCACTAGTGATAATAGAAATGATTTGAGAATTACATCTAGGTTGGAAACTTGTGCCGCGACCCGTCCAGGCTACATCACCTAAGTACCGGCATGGCCTTTTTTTCCTCCGTAACTAAGTCAAATATTGAGATGTAACGCTAGAATTTGGCCAGGACATTAGTTTGGTGGTGCAACTGATTATGACAACAATTTCAGTATTACATCTAGATAGGAATTCATGTCACGACCTGTACAAGTATCGGGGGCGCCTTTTTCCCTCTGTAACGAAGTCAAATATTCAGATGTAATGCCAAAATTTGTGCAGGACGTTAGTTTCGTGGCACTAGTGATAATAGAAATGATTTGACAATTACATCTAGGCTGGAAACTCGTGCCGTGACCCGTCCAGAACACATCGCCTAAGTACCGTCATGGCCTTTTTTTGTCTGTAACTAAGTCACATATTGAGATGTAACGCTGGAATTTGGCCAGGACATTAGTTTTGTGGCGCAATTGATTATGACAATAATTTCAGAATTACATCTAGATAGGAAAATCACGTAACGACATTTCCAAGTACCCGGAGCGCCTCTTTTCCTCTGTAACTAAGTCAGATATTGAGATGTAATGCTGGAATTTGGGCGCGGCATTAGTTTCCTTGCACTAGTGATAACAAAAATGATTTGAGACTTACATGTAGGTGGGAAACTCGTGTCGTGACCGGTCCATGCTCCATTGCCCAAGTATTCAAAGCACCGTTTTTCCTCTGTAAATAAGTCCAATATCGAGATGCAATGCTGAAATTTGGGCAGGACATGAGTTTTGTGGCACTACTGATAATAAGAATGATTTGAGACTTACATCTAGGTGGGAAGCTCAGGCTGCGACCTGTCCAGGCTAAATCGCACAAGTACCGGAATAGTCTTTTTTCCTCTGTAACTAAGCCAAATATTGAGATGTAACGTTGGAATTTGGCCAGGACATTAGTTTTGTGGCACAATTGGTTTTGGCAATGATTTCAGAATTACATCTACATGGGAATTCATGTCACGACCTGTACAAGTATCCGGAGCGCCTTTTTTCCTCTGTAACGAAGTCAAATATTCAGATGTAATGCTAAAATTTGTGCAGGACATTAGTTTCGTGGCACTAGTGATAATAGAAATGATTTGAGAATTACATCTAGGTTGGAAACTTGTGCCGCGACCCGTCCAGGCTACATCACCTAAGTACCGGCATGGCCTTTTTTTCCTCCGTAACTAAGTCAAATATTGAGATGTAACGCTAGAATTTGGCCAGGACATTAGTTTGGTGGTGCAATTGATTATGACAACAATTTCAGTATTACATCTAGATAGGAATTCATGTCACGACCTGTACAAGTATCCGGAGCGCCTTTTTTCCTCTGTAACGAAGTCAAATATTCAGATGTAATGCCAAAATTTGTGCAGGACGTTAGTTTCGTGGCACTAGTGATAATAGAAATGATTTGACAATTACATCTAGGCTGGAAACTCGTGCCGTGACCCGTCCAGAACACATCGCCTAAGTACCGTCATGGCCTTTTTTTGTCTGTAACTAAGTCACATATTGAGATGTAGCGCTGGAATTTGGCCAGGACATTAGTTTTGTGGCGCAATTGATTATGACAATAATTTCAGAATTACATCTAGATAGGAAAATCACGTAACGACATTTCCAAGTACCCGGAGCGCCTCTTTTCCTCTGTAACTAAGTCAGATATTGAGATGTAATGCTGGAATTTGGGCGCGGCATTAGTTTCCTTGCACTAGTGATAACAAAAATGATTTGAGACTTACATGTAGGTGGGAAACTCGTGTCGTGACCGGTCCATGCTCCATTGCCCAAGTATTCAAAGCACCGTTTTTCCTCTGTAAATAAGTCCAATATCGAGATGCAATGCTGAAATTTGGGCAGGACATGAGTTTTGTGGCACTACTGATAATAAGAATGATTTGAGACTTACATCTAGGTGGGAAGCTCAGGCTGCGACCTGTCCAGGCTAAATCGCACAAGTACCGGAATAGTCTTTTTTCCTCTGTAACTAAGCCAAATATTGAGATGTAACGTTGGAATTTGGCCAGGACATTAGTTTTGTGGCACAATTGGTTTTGGCAATGATTTCAGAATTACATCTACATGGGAATTCATGTCACGACCTGTACAAGTATCCGGAGCGCCTTTTTTCCTCTGTAACGAAGTCAAATATTCAGATGTAATGCTAAAATTTGTGCAGGACATTAGTTTCGTGGCACTAGTGATAATAGAAATGATTTGAGAATTACATCTAGGTTGGAAACTTGTGCCGCGACCCGTCCAGGCTACATCACCTAAGTACCGGCATGGCCTTTTTTTCCTCCGTAACTAAGTCAAATATTGAGATGTAACGCTGGAATTTGGCCAGGACATTAGTTTTGTGGCGCAATTGATTATGACAATAATTTCAGAATTACATCTAGATAGGAAAATAACGTAACGACATTTCCAAGTACCCGGAGCGCCTCTTTTCCTCTGTAACTAAGTCAGATATTGAGATGTAATGCTGGAATTTGGGCGCGGCATTAGTTTCCTTGCACTAGTGATAACAAAAATGATTTGAGACTTACATGTAGGTGGGAAACTCGTGTCGTGACCGGTCCATGCTCCATTGCCCAAGTATTCAAAGCACCGTTTTTCCTCTGTAAATAAGTCCAATATCGAGATGCAATGCTGAAATTTGGGCAGGACATGAGTTTTGTGGCACTACTGATAATAAGAATGATTTGAGACTTACATCTAGGTGGGAAGCTCAGGCTGCGACCTGTCCAGGCTAAATCGCACAAGTACCGGAATAGTCTTTTTTCCTCTGTAACTAAGCCAAATATTGAGATGTAACGTTGGAATTTGGCCAGGACATTAGTTTTGTGGCACAATTGGTTTTGGCAATGATTTCAGAATTACATCTACATGGGAATTCATGTCACGACCTGTACAAGTATCCGGAGCGCCTTTTTTCCTCTGTAACGAAGTCAAATATTCAGATGTAATGCTAAAATTTGTGCAGGACATTAGTTTCGTGGCACTAGTGATAATAGAAATGATTTGAGAATTACATCTAGGTTGGAAACTTGTGCCGCGACCCGTCCAGGCTACATCACCTAAGTACCGGCATGGCCTTTTTTTCCTCCGTAACTAAGTCAAATATTGAGATGTAACGCTAGAATTTGGCCAGGACATTAGTTTGGTGGTGCAATTGATTATGACAACAATTTCAGTATTACATCTAGATAGGAATTCATGTCACGACCTGTACAAGTATCCGGAGCGCCTTTTTTCCTCTGTAACGAAGTCAAATATTCAGATGTAATGCCAAAATTTGTGCAGGACGTTAGTTTCGTGGCACTAGTGATAATAGAAATGATTTGACAATTACATCTAGGCTGGAAACTCGTGCCGTGACCCGTCCAGAACACATCGCCTAAGTACCGTCATGGCCTTTTTTTGTCTGTAACTAAGTCACATATTGAGATGTAGCGCTGGAATTTGGCCAGGACATTAGTTTTGTGGCGCAATTGATTATGACAATAATTTCAGAATTACATCTAGATAGGAAAATCACGTAACGACATTTCCAAGTACCCGGAGCGCCTCTTTTCCTCTGTAACTAAGTCAGATATTGAGATGTAATGCTGGAATTTGGGCGCGGCATTAGTTTCCTTGCACTAGTGATAACAAAAATGATTTGAGACTTACATGTAGGTGGGAAACTCGTGTCGTGACCGGTCCATGCTCCATTGCCCAAGTATTCAAAGCACCGTTTTTCCTCTGTAAATAAGTCCAATATCGAGATGCAATGCTGAAATTTGGGCAGGACATGAGTTTTGTGGCACTACTGATAATAAGAATGATTTGAGACTTACATCTAGGTGGGAAGCTCAGGCTGCGACCTGTCCAGGCTAAATCGCACAAGTACCGGAATAGTCTTTTTTCCTCTGTAACTAAGCCAAATATTGAGATGTAACGTTGGAATTTGGCCAGGACATTAGTTTTGTGGCACAATTGGTTTTGGCAATGATTTCAGAATTACATCTACATGGGAATTCATGTCACGACCTGTACAAGTATCCGGAGCGCCTTTTTTCCTCTGTAACGAAGTCAAATATTCAGATGTAATGCTAAAATTTGTGCAGGACATTAGTTTCGTGGCACTAGTGATAATAGAAATGATTTGAGAATTACATCTAGGTTGGAAACTTGTGCCGCGACCCGTCCAGGCTACATCACCTAAGTACCGGCATGGCCTTTTTTTCCTCCGTAACTAAGTCAAATATTGAGATGTAACGCTGGAATTTGGCCAGGACATTAGTTTTGTGGCGCAATTGATTATGACAATAATTTCAGAATTACATCTAGATAGGAAAATAACGTAACGACATTTCCAAGTACCCGGAGCGCCTCTTTTCCTCTGTAACTAAGTCAGATATTGAGATGTAATGCTGGAATTTGGGCGCGGCATTAGTTTCCTTGCACTAGTGATAACAAAAATGATTTGAGACTTACATGTAGGTGGGAAACTCGTGTCGTGACCGGTCCATGCTCCATTGCCCAAGTATTCAAAGCACCGTTTTTCCTCTGTAAATAAGTCCAATATCGAGATGCAATGCTGAAATTTGGGCAGGACATGAGTTTTGTGGCACTACTGATAATAAGAATGATTTGAGACTTACATCTAGGTGGGAAGCTCAGGCTGCGACCTGTCCAGGCTAAATCGCACAAGTACCGGAATAGTCTTTTTTCCTCTGTAACTAAGCCAAATATTGAGATGTAACGTTGGAATTTGGCCAGGACATTAGTTTTGTGGCACAATTGGTTTTGGCAATGATTTCAGAATTACATCTACATGGGAATTCATGTCACGACCTGTACAAGTATCCGGAGCGCCTTTTTTCCTCTGTAACGAAGTCAAATATTCAGATGTAATGCTAAAATTTGTGCAGGACATTAGTTTCGTGGCACTAGTGATAATAGAAATGATTTGAGAATTACATCTAGGTTGGAAACTTGTGCCGCGACCCGTCCAGGCTACATCACCTAAGTACCGGCATGGCCTTTTTTTCCTCCGTAACTAAGTCAAATATTGAGATGTAACGCTAGAATTTGGCCAGGACATTAGTTTGGTGGTGCAATTGATTATGACAACAATTTCAGTATTACATCTAGATAGGAATTCATGTCACGACCTGTACAAGTATCCGGAGCGCCTTTTTTCCTCTGTAACGAAGTCAAATATTCAGATGTAATGCCAAAATTTGTGCAGGACGTTAGTTTCGTGGCACTAGTGATAATAGAAATGATTTGACAATTACATCTAGGCTGGAAACTCGTGCCGTGACCCGTCCAGAACACATCGCCTAAGTACCGTCATGGCCTTTTTTTGTCTGTAACTAAGTCACATATTGAGATGTAACGCTGGAATTTGGCCAGGACATTAGTTTTGTGGCGCAATTGATTATGACAATAATTTCAGAATTACATCTAGATAGGAAAATCACGTAACGACATTTCCAAGTACCCGGAGCGCCTCTTTTCCTCTGTAACTAAGTCAGATATTGAGATGTAATGCTGGAATTTGGGCGCGGCATTAGTTTCCTTGCACTAGTGATAACAAAAATGATTTGAGACTTACATGTAGGTGGGAAACTCGTGTCGTGACCGGTCCATGCTCCATTGCCCAAGTATTCAAAGCACCGTTTTTCCTCTGTAAATAAGTCCAATATCGAGATGCAATGCTGAAATTTGGGCAGGACATGAGTTTTGTGGCACTACTGATAATAAGAATGATTTGAGACTTACATCTAGGTGGGAAGCTCAGGCTGCGACCTGTCCAGGCTAAATCGCACAAGTACCGGAATAGTCTTTTTTCCTCTGTAACTAAGCCAAATATTGAGATGTAACGTTGGAATTTGGCCAGGACATTAGTTTTGTGGCACAATTGGTTTTGGCAATGATTTCAGAATTACATCTACATGGGAATTCATGTCACGACCTGTACAAGTATCCGGAGCGCCTTTTTTCCTCTGTAACGAAGTCAAATATTCAGATGTAATGCTAAAATTTGTGCAGGACATTAGTTTCGTGGCACTAGTGATAATAGAAATGATTTGAGAATTACATCTAGGTTGGAAACTTGTGCCGCGACCCGTCCAGGCTACATCACCTAAGTACCGGCATGGCCTTTTTTTCCTCCGTAACTAAGTCAAATATTGAGATGTAACGCTAGAATTTGGCCAGGACATTAGTTTGGTGGTGCAATTGATTATGACAACAATTTCAGTATTACATCTAGATAGGAATTCATGTCACGACCTGTACAAGTATCCGGAGCGCCTTTTTTCCTCTGTAACGAAGTCAAATATTCAGATGTAATGCCAAAATTTGTGCAGGACGTTAGTTTCGTGGCACTAGTGATAATAGAAATGATTTGACAATTACATCTAGGCTGGAAACTCGTGCCGTGACCCGTCCAGAACACATCGCCTAAGTACCGTCATGGCCTTTTTTTGTCTGTAACTAAGTCACATATTGAGATGTAACGCTGGAATTTGGCCAGGACATTAGTTTTGTGGCACAATTGGTTTTGGCAATGATTTCAGAATTACATCTACATGGGAATTCATGTCACGACCTGTACAAGTATCCGGAGCGCCTTTTTTCCTCTGTAACGAAGTCAAATATTCAGATGTAATGCTAAAATTTGTGCAGGACATTAGTTTCGTGGCACTAGTGATAATAGAAATGATTTGAGAATTACATCTAGGTTGGAAACTTGTGCCGCGACCCGTCCAGGCTACATCACCTCAGTACCGGCATGGCCTTTTTTTCCTCCGTAACTAAGTCAAATATTGAGATGTAACGCTAGAATTTGGCCAGGACATTAGTTTGGTGGTGCAACTGATTATGACAACAATTTCAGTATTACATCTAGATAGGAATTCATGTCACGACCTGTACAAGTATCGGGGGCGCCTTTTTCCCTCTGTAACGAAGTCAAATATTCAGATGTAATGCCAAAATTTGTGCAGGACGTTAGTTTCGTGGCACTAGTGATAATAGAAATGATTTGACAATTACATCTAGGCTGGAAACTCGTGCCGTGACCCGTCCAGAACACATCGCCTAAGTACCGTCATGGCCTTTTTTTGTCTGTAACTAAGTCACATATTGAGATGTAACGCTGGAATTTGGCCAGGACATTAGTTTTGTGGCGCAATTGATTATGACAATAATTTCAGAATTACATCTAGATAGGAAAATCACGTAACGACATTTCCAAGTACCCGGAGCGCCTCTTTTCCTCTGTAACTAAGTCAGATATTGAGATGTAATGCTGGAATTTGGGCGCGGCATTAGTTTCCTTGCACTAGTGATAACAAAAATGATTTGAGACTTACATGTAGGTGGGAAACTCGTGTCGTGACCGGTCCATGCTCCATTGCCCAAGTATTCAAAGCACCGTTTTTCCTCTGTAAATAAGTCCAATATCGAGATGCAATGCTGAAATTTGGGCAGGACATGAGTTTTGTGGCACTACTGATAATAAGAATGATTTGAGACTTACATCTAGGTGGGAAGCTCAGGCTGCGACCTGTCCAGGCTAAATCGCACAAGTACCGGAATAGTCTTTTTTCCTCTGTAACTAAGCCAAATATTGAGATGTAACGTTGGAATTTGGCCAGGACATTAGTTTTGTGGCACAATTGGTTTTGGCAATGATTTCAGAATTACATCTACATGGGAATTCATGTCACGACCTGTACAAGTATCCGGAGCGCCTTTTTTCCTCTGTAACGAAGTCAAATATTCAGATGTAATGCTAAAATTTGTGCAGGACATTAGTTTCGTGGCACTAGTGATAATAGAAATGATTTGAGAATTACATCTAGGTTGGAAACTTGTGCCGCGACCCGTCCAGGCTACATCACCTAAGTACCGGCATGGCCTTTTTTTCCTCCGTAACTAAGTCAAATATTGAGATGTAACGCTAGAATTTGGCCAGGACATTAGTTTGGTGGTGCAATTGATTATGACAACAATTTCAGTATTACATCTAGATAGGAATTCATGTCACGACCTGTACAAGTATCCGGAGCGCCTTTTTTCCTCTGTAACGAAGTCAAATATTCAGATGTAATGCCAAAATTTGTGCAGGACGTTAGTTTCGTGGCACTAGTGATAATAGAAATGATTTGACAATTACATCTAGGCTGGAAACTCGTGCCGTGACCCGTCCAGAACACATCGCCTAAGTACCGTCATGGCCTTTTTTTGTCTGTAACTAAGTCACATATTGAGATGTAACGCTGGAATTTGGCCAGGACATTAGTTTTGTGGCACAATTGGTTTTGGCAATGATTTCAGAATTACATCTACATGGGAATTCATGTCACGACCTGTACAAGTATCCGGAGCGCCTTTTTTCCTCTGTAACGAAGTCAAATATTCAGATGTAATGCTAAAATTTGTGCAGGACATTAGTTTCGTGGCACTAGTGATAATAGAAATGATTTGAGAATTACATCTAGGTTGGAAACTTGTGCCGCGACCCGTCCAGGCTACATCACCTCAGTACCGGCATGGCCTTTTTTTCCTCCGTAACTAAGTCAAATATTGAGATGTAACGCTAGAATTTGGCCAGGACATTAGTTTGGTGGTGCAACTGATTATGACAACAATTTCAGTATTACATCTAGATAGGAATTCATGTCACGACCTGTACAAGTATCGGGGGCGCCTTTTTCCCTCTGTAACGAAGTCAAATATTCAGATGTAATGCCAAAATTTGTGCAGGACGTTAGTTTCGTGGCACTAGTGATAATAGAAATGATTTGACAATTACATCTAGGCTGGAAACTCGTGCCGTGACCCGTCCAGAACACATCGCCTAAGTACCGTCATGGCCTTTTTTTGTCTGTAACTAAGTCACATATTGAGATGTAACGCTGGAATTTGGCCAGGACATTAGTTTTGTGGCGCAATTGATTATGACAATAATTTCAGAATTACATCTAGATAGGAAAATCACGTAACGACATTTCCAAGTACCCGGAGCGCCTCTTTTCCTCTGTAACTAAGTCAGATATTGAGATGTAATGCTGGAATTTGGGCGCGGCATTAGTTTCCTTGCACTAGTGATAACAAAAATGATTTGAGACTTACATGTAGGTGGGAAACTCGTGTCGTGACCGGTCCATGCTCCATTGCCCAAGTATTCAAAGCACCGTTTTTCCTCTGTAAATAAGTCCAATATCGAGATGCAATGCTGAAATTTGGGCAGGACATGAGTTTTGTGGCACTACTGATAATAAGAATGATTTGAGACTTACATCTAGGTGGGAAGCTCAGGCTGCGACCTGTCCAGGCTAAATCGCACAAGTACCGGAATAGTCTTTTTTCCTCTGTAACTAAGCCAAATATTGAGATGTAACGTTGGAATTTGGCCAGGACATTAGTTTTGTGGCACAATTGGTTTTGGCAATGATTTCAGAATTACATCTACATGGGAATTCATGTCACGACCTGTACAAGTATCCGGAGCGCCTTTTTTCCTCTGTAACGAAGTCAAATATTCAGATGTAATGCTAAAATTTGTGCAGGACATTAGTTTCGTGGCACTAGTGATAATAGAAATGATTTGAGAATTACATCTAGGTTGGAAACTTGTGCCGCGACCCGTCCAGGCTACATCACCTAAGTACCGGCATGGCCTTTTTTTCCTCCGTAACTAAGTCAAATATTGAGATGTAACGCTAGAATTTGGCCAGGACATTAGTTTGGTGGTGCAATTGATTATGACAACAATTTCAGTATTACATCTAGATAGGAATTCATGTCACGACCTGTACAAGTATCCGGAGCGCCTTTTTTCCTCTGTAACGAAGTCAAATATTCAGATGTAATGCCAAAATTTGTGCAGGACGTTAGTTTCGTGGCACTAGTGATAATAGAAATGATTTGACAATTACATCTAGGCTGGAAACTCGTGCCGTGACCCGTCCAGAACACATCGCCTAAGTACCGTCATGGCCTTTTTTTGTCTGTAACTAAGTCACATATTGAGATGTAACGCTGGAATTTGGCCAGGACATTAGTTTTGTGGCACAATTGGTTTTGGCAATGATTTCAGAATTACATCTACATGGGAATTCATGTCACGACCTGTACAAGTATCCGGAGCGCCTTTTTTCCTCTGTAACGAAGTCAAATATTCAGATGTAATGCTAAAATTTGTGCAGGACATTAGTTTCGTGGCACTAGTGATAATAGAAATGATTTGAGAATTACATCTAGGTTGGAAACTTGTGCCGCGACCCGTCCAGGCTACATCACCTAAGTACCGGCATGGCCTTTTTTTCCTCCGTAACTAAGTCAAATATTGAGATGTAACGCTAGAATTTGGCCAGGACATTAGTTTGGTGGTGCAACTGATTATGACAACAATTTCAGTATTACATCTAGATAGGAATTCATGTCACGACCTGTACAAGTATCCGGAGCGCCTTTTTTCCTCTGTAACGAAGTCAAATATTCAGATGTAATGCCAAAATTTGTGCAGGACGTTAGTTTCGTGGCACTAGTGATAATAGAAATGATTTGACAATTACATCTAGGCTGGAAACTCGTGCCGTGACCCGTCCAGAACACATCGCCTAAGTACCGTCATGGCCTTTTTTTGTCTGTAACTAAGTCACATATTGAGATGTAACGCTGGAATTTGGCCAGGACATTAGTTTTGTGGCACAATTGGTTTTGGCAATGATTTCAGAATTACATCTACATGGGAATTCATGTCACGACCTGTACAAGTATCCGGAGCGCCTTTTTTCCTCTGTAACGAAGTCAAATATTCAGATGTAATGCTAAAATTTGTGCAGGACATTAGTTTCGTGGCACTAGTGATAATAGAAATGATTTGAGAATTACATCTAGGTTGGAAACTTGTGCCGCGACCCGTCCAGGCTACATCACCTCAGTACCGGCATGGCCTTTTTTTCCTCCGTAACTAAGTCAAATATTGAGATGTAACGCTAGAATTTGGCCAGGACATTAGTTTGGTGGTGCAACTGATTATGACAACAATTTCAGTATTACATCTAGATAGGAATTCATGTCACGACCTGTACAAGTATCGGGGGCGCCTTTTTCCCTCTGTAACGAAGTCAAATATTCAGATGTAATGCCAAAATTTGTGCAGGACGTTAGTTTCGTGGCACTAGTGATAATAGAAATGATTTGACAATTACATCTAGGCTGGAAACTCGTGCCGTGACCCGTCCAGAACACATCGCCTAAGTACCGTCATGGCCTTTTTTTGTCTGTAACTAAGTCACATATTGAGATGTAACGCTGGAATTTGGCCAGGACATTAGTTTTGTGGCGCAATTGATTATGACAATAATTTCAGAATTACATCTAGATAGGAAAATCACGTAACGACATTTCCAAGTACCCGGAGCGCCTCTTTTCCTCTGTAACTAAGTCAGATATTGAGATGTAATGCTGGAATTTGGGCGCGGCATTAGTTTCCTTGCACTAGTGATAACAAAAATGATTTGAGACTTACATGTAGGTGGGAAACTCGTGTCGTGACCGGTCCATGCTCCATTGCCCAAGTATTCAAAGCACCGTTTTTCCTCTGTAAATAAGTCCAATATCGAGATGCAATGCTGAAATTTGGGCAGGACATGAGTTTTGTGGCACTACTGATAATAAGAATGATTTGAGACTTACATCTAGGTGGGAAGCTCAGGCTGCGACCTGTCCAGGCTAAATCGCACAAGTACCGGAATAGTCTTTTTTCCTCTGTAACTAAGCCAAATATTGAGATGTAACGTTGGAATTTGGCCAGGACATTAGTTTTGTGGCACAATTGGTTTTGGCAATGATTTCAGAATTACATCTACATGGGAATTCATGTCACGACCTGTACAAGTATCCGGAGCGCCTTTTTTCCTCTGTAACGAAGTCAAATATTCAGATGTAATGCTAAAATTTGTGCAGGACATTAGTTTCGTGGCACTAGTGATAATAGAAATGATTTGAGAATTACATCTAGGTTGGAAACTTGTGCCGCGACCCGTCCAGGCTACATCACCTAAGTACCGGCATGGCCTTTTTTTCCTCCGTAACTAAGTCAAATATTGAGATGTAACGCTAGAATTTGGCCAGGACATTAGTTTGGTGGTGCAATTGATTATGACAACAATTTCAGTATTACATCTAGATAGGAATTCATGTCACGACCTGTACAAGTATCCGGAGCGCCTTTTTTCCTCTGTAACGAAGTCAAATATTCAGATGTAATGCCAAAATTTGTGCAGGACGTTAGTTTCGTGGCACTAGTGATAATAGAAATGATTTGACAATTACATCTAGGCTGGAAACTCGTGCCGTGACCCGTCCAGAACACATCGCCTAAGTACCGTCATGGCCTTTTTTTGTCTGTAACTAAGTCACATATTGAGATGTAACGCTGGAATTTGGCCAGGACATTAGTTTTGTGGCACAATTGGTTTTGGCAATGATTTCAGAATTACATCTACATGGGAATTCATGTCACGACCTGTACAAGTATCCGGAGCGCCTTTTTTCCTCTGTAACGAAGTCAAATATTCAGATGTAATGCTAAAATTTGTGCAGGACATTAGTTTCGTGGCACTAGTGATAATAGAAATGATTTGAGAATTACATCTAGGTTGGAAACTTGTGCCGCGACCCGTCCAGGCTACATCACCTAAGTACCGGCATGGCCTTTTTTTCCTCCGTAACTAAGTCAAATATTGAGATGTAACGCTAGAATTTGGCCAGGACATTAGTTTGGTGGTGCAACTGATTATGACAACAATTTCAGTATTACATCTAGATAGGAATTCATGTCACGACCTGTACAAGTATCGGGGGCGCCTTTTTCCCTCTGTAACGAAGTCAAATATTCAGATGTAATGCCAAAATTTGTGCAGGACGTTAGTTTCGTGGCACTAGTGATAATAGAAATGATTTGACAATTACATCTAGGCTGGAAACTCGTGCCGTGACCCGTCCAGAACACATCGCCTAAGTACCGTCATGGCCTTTTTTTGTCTGTAACTAAGTCACATATTGAGATGTAACGCTGGAATTTGGCCAGGACATTAGTTTTGTGGCGCAATTGATTATGACAATAATTTCAGAATTACATCTAGATAGGAAAATCACGTAACGACATTTCCAAGTACCCGGAGCGCCTCTTTTCCTCTGTAACTAAGTCAGATATTGAGATGTAATGCTGGAATTTGGGCGCGGCATTAGTTTCCTTGCACTAGTGATAACAAAAATGATTTGAGACTTACATGTAGGTGGGAAACTCGTGTCGTGACCGGTCCATGCTCCATTGCCCAAGTATTCAAAGCACCGTTTTTCCTCTGTAAATAAGTCCAATATCGAGATGCAATGCTGAAATTTGGGCAGGACATGAGTTTTGTGGCACTACTGATAATAAGAATGATTTGAGACTTACATCTAGGTGGGAAGCTCAGGCTGCGACCTGTCCAGGCTAAATCGCACAAGTACCGGAATAGTCTTTTTTCCTCTGTAACTAAGCCAAATATTGAGATGTAACGTTGGAATTTGGCCAGGACATTAGTTTTGTGGCACAATTGGTTTTGGCAATGATTTCAGAATTACATCTACATGGGAATTCATGTCACGACCTGTACAAGTATCCGGAGCGCCTTTTTTCCTCTGTAACGAAGTCAAATATTCAGATGTAATGCTAAAATTTGTGCAGGACATTAGTTTCGTGGCACTAGTGATAATAGAAATGATTTGAGAATTACATCTAGGTTGGAAACTTGTGCCGCGACCCGTCCAGGCTACATCACCTAAGTACCGGCATGGCCTTTTTTTCCTCCGTAACTAAGTCAAATATTGAGATGTAACGCTAGAATTTGGCCAGGACATTAGTTTGGTGGTGCAATTGATTATGACAACAATTTCAGTATTACATCTAGATAGGAATTCATGTCACGACCTGTACAAGTATCCGGAGCGCCTTTTTTCCTCTGTAACGAAGTCAAATATTCAGATGTAATGCCAAAATTTGTGCAGGACGTTAGTTTCGTGGCACTAGTGATAATAGAAATGATTTGACAATTACATCTAGGCTGGAAACTCGTGCCGTGACCCGTCCAGAACACATCGCCTAAGTACCGTCATGGCCTTTTTTTGTCTGTAACTAAGTCACATATTGAGATGTAACGCTGGAATTTGGCCAGGACATTAGTTTTGTGGCACAATTGGTTTTGGCAATGATTTCAGAATTACATCTACATGGGAATTCATGTCACGACCTGTACAAGTATCCGGAGCGCCTTTTTTCCTCTGTAACGAAGTCAAATATTCAGATGTAATGCTAAAATTTGTGCAGGACATTAGTTTCGTGGCACTAGTGATAATAGAAATGATTTGAGAATTACATCTAGGTTGGAAACTTGTGCCGCGACCCGTCCAGGCTACATCACCTAAGTACCGGCATGGCCTTTTTTTCCTCCGTAACTAAGTCAAATATTGAGATGTAACGCTAGAATTTGGCCAGGACATTAGTTTGGTGGTGCAACTGATTATGACAACAATTTCAGTATTACATCTAGATAGGAATTCATGTCACGACCTGTACAAGTATCGGGGGCGCCTTTTTCCCTCTGTAACGAAGTCAAATATTCAGATGTAATGCCAAAATTTGTGCAGGACGTTAGTTTCGTGGCACTAGTGATAATAGAAATGATTTGACAATTACATCTAGGCTGGAAACTCGTGCCGTGACCCGTCCAGAACACATCGCCTAAGTACCGTCATGGCCTTTTTTTGTCTGTAACTAAGTCACATATTGAGATGTAACGCTGGAATTTGGCCAGGACATTAGTTTTGTGGCGCAATTGATTATGACAATAATTTCAGAATTACATCTAGATAGGAAAATCACGTAACGACATTTCCAAGTACCCGGAGCGCCTCTTTTCCTCTGTAACTAAGTCAGATATTGAGATGTAATGCTGGAATTTGGGCGCGGCATTAGTTTCCTTGCACTAGTGATAACAAAAATGATTTGAGACTTACATGTAGGTGGGAAACTCGTGTCGTGACCGGTCCATGCTCCATTGCCCAAGTATTCAAAGCACCGTTTTTCCTCTGTAAATAAGTCCAATATCGAGATGCAATGCTGAAATTTGGGCAGGACATGAGTTTTGTGGCACTACTGATAATAAGAATGATTTGAGACTTACATCTAGGTGGGAAGCTCAGGCTGCGACCTGTCCAGGCTAAATCGCACAAGTACCGGAATAGTCTTTTTTCCTCTGTAACTAAGCCAAATATTGAGATGTAACGTTGGAATTTGGCCAGGACATTAGTTTTGTGGCACAATTGGTTTTGGCAATGATTTCAGAATTACATCTACATGGGAATTCATGTCACGACCTGTACAAGTATCCGGAGCGCCTTTTTTCCTCTGTAACGAAGTCAAATATTCAGATGTAATGCTAAAATTTGTGCAGGACATTAGTTTCGTGGCACTAGTGATAATAGAAATGATTTGAGAATTACATCTAGGTTGGAAACTTGTGCCGCGACCCGTCCAGGCTACATCACCTAAGTACCGGCATGGCCTTTTTTTCCTCCGTAACTAAGTCAAATATTGAGATGTAACGCTAGAATTTGGCCAGGACATTAGTTTGGTGGTGCAATTGATTATGACAACAATTTCAGTATTACATCTAGATAGGAATTCATGTCACGACCTGTACAAGTATCCGGAGCGCCTTTTTTCCTCTGTAACGAAGTCAAATATTCAGATGTAATGCCAAAATTTGTGCAGGACGTTAGTTTCGTGGCACTAGTGATAATAGAAATGATTTGACAATTACATCTAGGCTGGAAACTCGTGCCGTGACCCGTCCAGAACACATCGCCTAAGTACCGTCATGGCCTTTTTTTGTCTGTAACTAAGTCACATATTGAGATGTAACGCTGGAATTTGGCCAGGACATTAGTTTTGTGGCACAATTGGTTTTGGCAATGATTTCAGAATTACATCTACATGGGAATTCATGTCACGACCTGTACAAGTATCCGGAGCGCCTTTTTTCCTCTGTAACGAAGTCAAATATTCAGATGTAATGCTAAAATTTGTGCAGGACATTAGTTTCGTGGCACTAGTGATAATAGAAATGATTTGAGAATTACATCTAGGTTGGAAACTTGTGCCGCGACCCGTCCAGGCTACATCACCTAAGTACCGGCATGGCCTTTTTTTCCTCCGTAACTAAGTCAAATATTGAGATGTAACGCTAGAATTTGGCCAGGACATTAGTTTGGTGGTGCAACTGATTATGACAACAATTTCAGTATTACATCTAGATAGGAATTCATGTCACGACCTGTACAAGTATCGGGGGCGCCTTTTTCCCTCTGTAACGAAGTCAAATATTCAGATGTAATGCCAAAATTTGTGCAGGACGTTAGTTTCGTGGCACTAGTGATAATAGAAATGATTTGACAATTACATCTAGGCTGGAAACTCGTGCCGTGACCCGTCCAGAACACATCGCCTAAGTACCGTCATGGCCTTTTTTTGTCTGTAACTAAGTCACATATTGAGATGTAACGCTGGAATTTGGCCAGGACATTAGTTTTGTGGCGCAATTGATTATGACAATAATTTCAGAATTACATCTAGATAGGAAAATCACGTAACGACATTTCCAAGTACCCGGAGCGCCTCTTTTCCTCTGTAACTAAGTCAGATATTGAGATGTAATGCTGGAATTTGGGCGCGGCATTAGTTTCCTTGCACTAGTGATAACAAAAATGATTTGAGACTTACATGTAGGTGGGAAACTCGTGTCGTGACCGGTCCATGCTCCATTGCCCAAGTATTCAAAGCACCGTTTTTCCTCTGTAAATAAGTCCAATATCGAGATGCAATGCTGAAATTTGGGCAGGACATGAGTTTTGTGGCACTACTGATAATAAGAATGATTTGAGACTTACATCTAGGTGGGAAGCTCAGGCTGCGACCTGTCCAGGCTAAATCGCACAAGTACCGGAATAGTCTTTTTTCCTCTGTAACTAAGCCAAATATTGAGATGTAACGTTGGAATTTGGCCAGGACATTAGTTTTGTGGCACAATTGGTTTTGGCAATGATTTCAGAATTACATCTACATGGGAATTCATGTCACGACCTGTACAAGTATCCGGAGCGCCTTTTTTCCTCTGTAACGAAGTCAAATATTCAGATGTAATGCTAAAATTTGTGCAGGACATTAGTTTCGTGGCACTAGTGATAATAGAAATGATTTGAGAATTACATCTAGGTTGGAAACTTGTGCCGCGACCCGTCCAGGCTACATCACCTAAGTACCGGCATGGCCTTTTTTTCCTCCGTAACTAAGTCAAATATTGAGATGTAACGCTAGAATTTGGCCAGGACATTAGTTTGGTGGTGCAATTGATTATGACAACAATTTCAGTATTACATCTAGATAGGAATTCATGTCACGACCTGTACAAGTATCGGGGGCGCCTTTTTCCCTCTGTAACGAAGTCAAATATTCAGATGTAATGCCAAAATTTGTGCAGGACGTTAGTTTCGTGGCACTAGTGATAATAGAAATGATTTGACAATTACATCTAGGCTGGAAACTCGTGCCGTGACCCGTCCAGAACACATCGCCTAAGTACCGTCATGGCCTTTTTTTGTCTGTAACTAAGTCACATATTGAGATGTAACGCTGGAATTTGGCCAGGACATTAGTTTTGTGGCGCAATTGATTATGACAATAATTTCAGAATTACATCTACATGGGAATTCATGTCACGACCTGTACAAGTATCCGGAGCGCCTTTTTTCCTCTGTAACGAAGTCAAATATTCAGATGTAATGCTAAAATTTGTGCAGGACATTAGTTTCGTGGCACTAGTGATAATAGAAATGATTTGAGAATTACATCTAGGTTGGAAACTTGTGCCGCGACCCGTCCAGGCTACATCACCTAAGTACCGGCATGGCCTTTTTTTCCTCCGTAACTAAGTCAAATATTGAGATGTAACGCTAGAATTTGGCCAGGACATTAGTTTGGTGGTGCAACTGATTATGACAACAATTTCAGTATTACATCTAGATAGGAATTCATGTCACGACCTGTACAAGTATCGGGGGCGCCTTTTTCCCTCTGTAACGAAGTCAAATATTCAGATGTAATGCCAAAATTTGTGCAGGACGTTAGTTTCGTGGCACTAGTGATAATAGAAATGATTTGACAATTACATCTAGGCTGGAAACTCGTGCCGTGACCCGTCCAGAACACATCGCCTAAGTACCGTCATGGCCTTTTTTTGTCTGTAACTAAGTCACATATTGAGATGTAACGCTGGAATTTGGCCAGGACATTAGTTTTGTGGCGCAATTGATTATGACAATAATTTCAGAATTACATCTAGATAGGAAAATCACGTAACGACATTTCCAAGTACCCGGAGCGCCTCTTTTCCTCTGTAACTAAGTCAGATATTGAGATGTAATGCTGGAATTTGGGCGCGGCATTAGTTTCCTTGCACTAGTGATAACAAAAATGATTTGAGACTTACATGTAGGTGGGAAACTCGTGTCGTGACCGGTCCATGCTCCATTGCCCAAGTATTCAAAGCACCGTTTTTCCTCTGTAAATAAGTCCAATATCGAGATGCAATGCTGAAATTTGGGCAGGTCATGAGTTTTGTGGCACTACTGATAATAAGAATGATTTGAGACTTACATCTAGGTGGGAAGCTCAGGCTGCGACCTGTCCAGGCTAAATCGCACAAGTACCGGAATAGTCTTTTTTCCTCTGTAACTAAGCCAAATATTGAGATGTAACGTTGGAATTTGGCCAGGACATTAGTTTTGTGGCACAATTGGTTTTGGCAATGATTTCAGAATTACATCTACATGGGAATTCATGTCACGACCTGTACAAGTATCCGGAGCGCCTTTTTTCCTCTGTAACGAAGTCAAATATTCAGATGTAATGCTAAAATTTGTGCAGGACATTAGTTTCGTGGCACTAGTGATAATAGAAATGATTTGAGAATTACATCTAGGTTGGAAACTTGTGCCGCGACCCGTCCAGGCTACATCACCTAAGTACCGGCATGGCCTTTTTTTCCTCCGTAACTAAGTCAAATATTGAGATGTAACGCTAGAATTTGGCCAGGACATTAGTTTGGTGGTGCAATTGATAATGACAACAATTTCAGTATTACATCTAGATAGGAATTCATGTCACGACCTGTACAAGTATCGGGGGCGCCTTTTTCCCTCTGTAACGAAGTCAAATATTCAGATGTAATGCCAAAATTTGTGCAGGACGTTAGTTTCGTGGCACTAGTGATAATAGAAATGATTTGACAATTACATCTAGGCTGGAAACTCGTGCCGTGACCCGTCCAGAACACATCGCCTAAGTACCGTCATGGCCTTTTTTTGTCTGTAACTAAGTCACATATTGAGATGTAACGCTGGAATTTGGCCAGGACATTAGTTTTGTGGCGCAATTGATTATGACAATAATTTCAGAATTACATCTACATGGGAATTCATGTCACGACCTGTACAAGTATCCGGAGCGCCTTTTTTCCTCTGTAACGAAGTCAAATATTCAGATGTAATGCTAAAATTTGTGCAGGACATTAGTTTCGTGGCACTAGTGATAATAGAAATGATTTGAGAATTACATCTAGGTTGGAAACTTGTGCCGCGACCCGTCCAGGCTACATCACCTAAGTACCGGCATGGCCTTTTTTTCCTCCGTAACTAAGTCAAATATTGAGATGTAACGCTAGAATTTGGCCAGGACATTAGTTTGGTGGTGCAACTGATTATGACAACAATTTCAGTATTACATCTAGATAGGAATTCATGTCACGACCTGTACAAGTATCGGGGGCGCCTTTTTCCCTCTGTAACGAAGTCAAATATTCAGATGTAATGCCAAAATTTGTGCAGGACGTTAGTTTCGTGGCACTAGTGATAATAGAAATGATTTGACAATTACATCTAGGCTGGAAACTCGTGCCGTGACCCGTCCAGAACACATCGCCTAAGTACCGTCATGGCCTTTTTTTGTCTGTAACTAAGTCACATATTGAGATGTAACGCTGGAATTTGGCCAGGACATTAGTTTTGTGGCGCAATTGATTATGACAATAATTTCAGAATTACATCTAGATAGGAAAATCACGTAACGACATTTCCAAGTACCCGGAGCGCCTCTTTTCCTCTGTAACTAAGTCAGATATTGAGATGTAATGCTGGAATTTGGGCGCGGCATTAGTTTCCTTGCACTAGTGATAACAAAAATGATTTGAGACTTACATGTAGGTGGGAAACTCGTGTCGTGACCGGTCCATGCTCCATTGCCCAAGTATTCAAAGCACCGTTTTTCCTCTGTAAATAAGTCCAATATCGAGATGCAATGCTGAAATTTGGGCAGGACATGAGTTTTGTGGCACTACTGATAATAAGAATGATTTGAGACTTACATCTAGGTGGGAAGCTCAGGCTGCGACCTGTCCAGGCTAAATCGCACAAGTACCGGAATAGTCTTTTTTCCTCTGTAACTAAGCCAAATATTGAGATGTAACGTTGGAATTTGGCCAGGACATTAGTTTTGTGGCACAATTGGTTTTGGCAATGATTTCAGAATTACATCTACATGGGAATTCATGTCACGACCTGTACAAGTATCCGGAGCGCCTTTTTTCCTCTGTAACGAAGTCAAATATTCAGATGTAATGCTAAAATTTGTGCAGGACATTAGTTTCGTGGCACTAGTGATAATAGAAATGATTTGAGAATTACATCTAGGTTGGAAACTTGTGCCGCGACCCGTCCAGGCTACATCACCTAAGTACCGGCATGGCCTTTTTTTCCTCCGTAACTAAGTCAAATATTGAGATGTAACGCTAGAATTTGGCCAGGACATTAGTTTGGTGGTGCAATTGATTATGACAACAATTTCAGTATTACATCTAGATAGGAATTCATGTCACGACCTGTACAAGTATCGGGGGCGCCTTTTTCCCTCTGTAACGAAGTCAAATATTCAGATGTAATGCCAAAATTTGTGCAGGACGTTAGTTTCGTGGCACTAGTGATAATAGAAATGATTTGACAATTACATCTAGGCTGGAAACTCGTGCCGTGACCCGTCCAGAACACATCGCCTAAGTACCGTCATGGCCTTTTTTTGTCTGTAACTAAGTCACATATTGAGATGTAACGCTGGAATTTGGCCAGGACATTAGTTTTGTGGCGCAATTGATTATGACAATAATTTCAGAATTACATCTACATGGGAATTCATGTCACGACCTGTACAAGTATCCGGAGCGCCTTTTTTCCTCTGTAACGAAGTCAAATATTCAGATGTAATGCTAAAATTTGTGCAGGACATTAGTTTCGTGGCACTAGTGATAATAGAAATGATTTGAGAATTACATCTAGGTTGGAAACTTGTGCCGCGACCCGTCCAGGCTACATCACCTAAGTACCGGCATGGCCTTTTTTTCCTCCGTAACTAAGTCAAATATTGAGATGTAACGCTAGAATTTGGCCAGGACATTAGTTTGGTGGTGCAACTGATTATGACAACAATTTCAGTATTACATCTAGATAGGAATTCATGTCACGACCTGTACAAGTATCGGGGGCGCCTTTTTCCCTCTGTAACGAAGTCAAATATTCAGATGTAATGCCAAAATTTGTGCAGGACGTTAGTTTCGTGGCACTAGTGATAATAGAAATGATTTGACAATTACATCTAGGCTGGAAACTCGTGCCGTGACCCGTCCAGAACACATCGCCTAAGTACCGTCATGGCCTTTTTTTGTCTGTAACTAAGTGACATATTGAGATGTAACGCTGGAATTTGGCCAGGACATTAGTTTTGTGGCGCAATTGATTATGACAATAATTTCAGAATTACATCTAGATAGGAAAATCACGTAACGACATTTCCAAGTACCCGGAGCGCCTCTTTTCCTCTGTAACTAAGTCAGATATTGAGATGTAATGCTGGAATTTGGGCGCGGCATTAGTTTCCTTGCACTAGTGATAACAAAAATGATTTGAGACTTACATGTAGGTGGGAAACTCGTGTCGTGACCGGTCCATGCTCCATTGCCCAAGTATTCAAAGCACCGTTTTTCCTCTGTAAATAAGTCCAATATCGAGATGCAATGCTGAAATTTGGGCAGGACATGAGTTTTGTGGCACTACTGATAATAAGAATGATTTGAGACTTACATCTAGGTGGGAAGCTCAGGCTGCGACCTGTCCAGGCTAAATCGCACAAGTACCGGAATAGTCTTTTTTCCTCTGTAACTAAGCCAAATATTGAGATGTAACGTTGGAATTTGGCCAGGACATTAGTTTTGTGGCACAATTGGTTTTGGCAATGATTTCAGAATTACATCTACATGGGAATTCATGTCACGACCTGTACAAGTATCCGGAGCGCCTTTTTTCCTCTGTAACGAAGTCAAATATTCAGATGTAATGCTAAAATTTGTGCAGGACATTAGTTTCGTGGCACTAGTGATAATAGAAATGATTTGACAATTACATCTAGGCTGGAAACTCGTGCCGTGACCCGTCCAGAACACATCGCCTAAGTACCGTCATGGCCTTTTTTTGTCTGTAACTAAGTCACATATTGAGATGTAACGCTGGAATTTGGCCAGGACATTAGTTTTGTGGCGCAATTGATTATGACAATAATTTCAGAATTACATCTACATGGGAATTCATGTCACGACCTGTACAAGTATCCGGAGCGCCTTTTTTCCTCTGTAACGAAGTCAAATATTCAGATGTAATGCTAAAATTTGTGCAGGACATTAGTTTCGTGGCACTAGTGATAATAGAAATGATTTGAGAATTACATCTAGGTTGGAAACTTGTGCCGCGACCCGTCCAGGCTACATCACCTAAGTACCGGCATGGCCTTTTTTTCCTCCGTAACTAAGTCAAATATTGAGATGTAACGCTAGAATTTGGCCAGGACATTAGTTTGGTGGTGCAACTGATTATGACAACAATTTCAGTATTACATCTAGATAGGAATTCATGTCACGACCTGTACAAGTATCGGGGGCGCCTTTTTCCCTCTGTAACGAAGTCAAATATTCAGATGTAATGCCAAAATTTGTGCAGGACGTTAGTTTCGTGGCACTAGTGATAATAGAAATGATTTGACAATTACATCTAGGCTGGAAACTCGTGCCGTGACCCGTCCAGAACACATCGCCTAAGTACCGTCATGGCCTTTTTTTGTCTGTAACTAAGTGACATATTGAGATGTAACGCTGGAATTTGGCCAGGACATTAGTTTTGTGGCGCAATTGATTATGACAATAATTTCAGAATTACATCTAGATAGGAAAATCACGTAACGACATTTCCAAGTACCCGGAGCGCCTCTTTTCCTCTGTAACTAAGTCAGATATTGAGATGTAATGCTGGAATTTGGGCGCGGCATTAGTTTCCTTGCACTAGTGATAACAAAAATGATTTGAGACTTACATGTAGGTGGGAAACTCGTGTCGTGACCGGTCCATGCTCCATTGCCCAAGTATTCAAAGCACCGTTTTTCCTCTGTAAATAAGTCCAATATCGAGATGCAATGCTGAAATTTGGGCAGGACATGAGTTTTGTGGCACTACTGATAATAAGAATGATTTGAGACTTACATCTAGGTGGGAAGCTCAGGCTGCGACCTGTCCAGGCTAAATCGCACAAGTACCGGAATAGTCTTTTTTCCTCTGTAACTAAGCCAAATATTGAGATGTAACGTTGGAATTTGGCCAGGACATTAGTTTTGTGGCACAATTGGTTTTGGCAATGATTTCAGAATTACATCTACATGGGAATTCATGTCACGACCTGTACAAGTATCCGGAGCGCCTTTTTTCCTCTGTAACGAAGTCAAATATTCAGATGTAATGCTAAAATTTGTGCAGGACATTAGTTTCGTGGCACTAGTGATAATAGAAATGATTTCAGAATTACATCTAGGTTGGAAACTTGTGCCGCGACCCGTCCAGGCTACATCACCTAAGTACCGGCATGGCCTTTTTTTCCTCCGTAACTAAGTCAAATATTGAGATGTAACGCTAGAATTTGGCCAGGACATTAGTTTGGTGGTGCAATTGATTATGACAACAATTTCAGTATTACATCTAGATAGGAATTCATGTCACGACCTGTACAAGTATCGGGGGCGCCTTTTTCCCTCTGTAACGAAGTCAAATATTCAGATGTAATGCCAAAATTTGTGCAGGACGTTAGTTTCGTGGCACTAGTGATAATAGAAATGATTTGACAATTACATCTAGGCTGGAAACTCGTGCCGTGACCCGTCCAGAACACATCGCCTAAGTACCGTCATGGCCTTTTTTTGTCTGTAACTAAGTCACATATTGAGATGTAACGCTGGAATTTGGCCAGGACATTAGTTTTGTGGCGCAATTGATTATGACAATAATTTCAGAATTACATCTACATGGGAATTCATGTCACGACCTGTACAAGTATCCGGAGCGCCTTTTTTCCTCTGTAACGAAGTCAAATATTCAGATGTAATGCTAAAATTTGTGCAGGACATTAGTTTCGTGGCACTAGTGATAATAGAAATGATTTGAGAATTACATCTAGGTTGGAAACTTGTGCCGCGACCCGTCCAGGCTACATCACCTAAGTACCGGCATGGCCTTTTTTTCCTCCGTAACTAAGTCAAATATTGAGATGTAACGCTAGAATTTGGCCAGGACATTAGTTTGGTGGTGCAACTGATTATGACAACAATTTCAGTATTACATCTAGATAGGAATTCATGTCACGACCTGTACAAGTATCGGGGGCGCCTTTTTCCCTCTGTAACGAAGTCAAATATTCAGATGTAATGCCAAAATTTGTGCAGGACGTTAGTTTCGTGGCACTAGTGATAATAGAAATGATTTGACAATTACATCTAGGCTGGAAACTCGTGCCGTGACCCGTCCAGAACACATCGCCTAAGTACCGTCATGGCCTTTTTTTGTCTGTAACTAAGTCACATATTGAGATGTAACGCTGGAATTTGGCCAGGACATTAGTTTTGTGGCGCAATTGATTATGACAATAATTTCAGAATTACATCTACATGGGAATTCATGTCACGACCTGTACAAGTATCCGGAGCGCCTTTTTTCCTCTGTAACGAAGTCAAATATTCAGATGTAATGCTAAAATTTGTGCAGGACATTAGTTTCGTGGCACTAGTGATAATAGAAATGATTTGAGAATTACATCTAGGTTGGAAACTTGTGCCGCGACCCGTCCAGGCTACATCACCTAAGTACCGGCATGGCCTTTTTTTCCTCCGTAACTAAGTCAAATATTGAGATGTAACGCTAGAATTTGGCCAGGACATTAGTTTGGTGGTGCAACTGATTATGACAACAATTTCAGTATTACATCTAGATAGGAATTCATGTCACGACCTGTACAAGTATCGGGGGCGCCTTTTTCCCTCTGTAACGAAGTCAAATATTCAGATGTAATGCCAAAATTTGTGCAGGACGTTAGTTTCGTGGCACTAGTGATAATAGAAATGATTTGACAATTACATCTAGGCTGGAAACTCGTGCCGTGACCCGTCCAGAACACATCGCCTAAGTACCGTCATGGCCATTTTTTGTCTGTAACTAAGTCACATATTGAGATGTAACGCTGGAATTTGGCCAGGACATTAGTTTTGTGGCGCAATTGATTATGACAATAATTTCAGAATTACATCTAGATAGGAAAATCACGTAACGACATTTCCAAGTACCCGGAGCGCCTCTTTTCCTCTGTAACTAAGTCAGATATTGAGATGTAATGCTGGAATTTGGGCGCGGCATTAGTTTCCTTGCACTAGTGATAACAAAAATGATTTGAGACTTACATGTAGGTGGGAAACTCGTGTCGTGACCGGTCCATGCTCCATTGCCCAAGTATTCAAAGCACCGTTTTTCCTCTGTAAATAAGTCCAATATCGAGATGCAATGCTGAAATTTGGGCAGGTCATGAGTTTTGTGGCACTACTGATAATAAGAATGATTTGAGACTTACATCTAGGTGGGAAGCTCAGGCTGCGACCTGTCCAGGCTAAATCGCACAAGTACCGGAATAGTCTTTTTTCCTCTGTAACTAAGCCAAATATTGAGATGTAACGTTGGAATTTGGCCAGGACATTAGTTTTGTGGCACAATTGGTTTTGGCAATGATTTCAGAATTACATCTACATGGGAATTCATGTCACGACCTGTACAAGTATCCGGAGCGCCTTTTTTCCTCTGTAACGAAGTCAAATATTCAGATGTAATGCTAAAATTTGTGCAGGACATTAGTTTCGTGGCACTAGTGATAATAGAAATGATTTGAGAATTACATCTAGGTTGGAAACTTGTGCCGCGACCCGTCCAGACTACATCACCTAAGTACCGGCATGGCCTTTTTTTCCTCCGTAACTAAGTCAAATATTGAGATGTAACGCTAGAATTTGGCCAGGACATTAGTTTGGTGGTGCAATTGATAATGACAACAATTTCAGTATTACATCTAGATAGGAATTCATGTCACGACCTGTACAAGTATCGGGGGCGCCTTTTTCCCTCTGTAACGAAGTCAAATATTCAGATGTAATGCCAAAATTTGTGCAGGACGTTAGTTTCGTGGCACTAGTGATAATAGAAATGATTTGACAATTACATCTAGGCTGGAAACTCGTGCCGTGACCCGTCCAGAACACATCGCCTAAGTACCGTCATGGCCTTTTTTTGTCTGTAACTAAGTCACATATTGAGATGTAACGCTGGAATTTGGCCAGGACATTAGTTTTGTGGCGCAATTGATTATGACAATAATTTCAGAATTACATCTACATGGGAATTCATGTCACGACCTGTACAAGTATCCGGAGCGCCTTTTTTCCTCTGTAACGAAGTCAAATATTCAGATGTAATGCTAAAATTTGTGCAGGACATTAGTTTCGTGGCACTAGTGATAATAGAAATGATTTGAGAATTACATCTAGGTTGGAAACTTGTGCCGCGACCCGTCCAGGCTACATCACCTAAGTACCGGCATGGCCTTTTTTTCCTCCGTAACTAAGTCAACTATTGAGATGTAACGCTAGAATTTGGCCAGGACATTAGTTTGGTGGTGCAACTGATTATGACAACAATTTCAGTATTACATCTAGATAGGAATTCATGTCACGACCTGTACAAGTATCGGGGGTGCCTTTTTCCCTCTGTAACGAAGTCAAATATTCAGATGTAATGCCAAAATTTGTGCAGGACGTTAGTTTCGTGGCACTAGTGATAATAGAAATGATTTGACAATTACATCTAGGCTGGAAACTCGTGCCGTGACCCGTCCAGAACACATCGCCTAAGTACCGTCATGGCCATTTTTTGTCTGTAACTAAGTCACATATTGAGATGTAACGCTGGAATTTGGCCAGGACATTAGTTTTGTGGCGCAATTGATTATGACAATAATTTCAGAATTACATCTAGATAGGAAAATCACGTAACGACATTTCCAAGTACCCGGAGCGCCTCTTTTCCTCTGTAACTAAGTCAGATATTGAGATGTAATGCTGGAATTTGGGCGCGGCATTAGTTTCCTTGCACTAGTGATAACAAAAATGATTTGAGACTTACATGTAGGTGGGAAACTCGTGTCGTGACCGGTCCATGCTCCATTGCCCAAGTATTCAAAGCACCGTTTTTCCTCTGTAAATAAGTCCAATATCGAGATGCAATGCTGAAATTTGGGCAGGTCATGAGTTTTGTGGCACTACTGATAATAAGAATGATTTGAGACTTACATCTAGGTGGGAAGCTCAGGCTGCGACCTGTCCAGGCTAAATCGCACAAGTACCGGAATAGTCTTTTTTCCTCTGTAACTAAGCCAAATATTGAGATGTAACGTTGGAATTTGGCCAGGACATTAGTTTTGTGGCACAATTGGTTTTGGCAATGATTTCAGAATTACATCTACATGGGAATTCATGTCACGACCTGTACAAGTATCCGGAGCGCCTTTTTTCCTCTGTAACGAAGTCAAATATTCAGATGTAATGCTAAAATTTGTGCAGGACATTAGTTTCGTGGCACTAGTGATAATAGAAATGATTTGAGAATTACATCTAGGTTGGAAACTTGTGCCGCGACCCGTCCAGACTACATCACCTAAGTACCGGCATGGCCTTTTTTTCCTCCGTAACTAAGTCAAATATTGAGATGTAACGCTAGAATTTGGCCAGGACATTAGTTTGGTGGTGCAATTGATAATGACAACAATTTCAGTATTACATCTAGATAGGAATTCATGTCACGACCTGTACAAGTATCGGGGGCGCCTTTTTCCCTCTGTAATGAAGTCAAATATTCAGATGTAATGCCAAAATTTGTGCAGGACGTTAGTTTCGTGGCACTAGTGATAATAGAAATGATTTGACAATTACATCTAGGCTGGAAACTCGTGCCGTGACCCGTCCAGAACACATCGCCTAAGTACCGTCATGGCCTTTTTTTGTCTGTAACTAAGTCACATATTGAGATGTAACGCTGGAATTTGGCCAGGACATTAGTTTTGTGGCGCAATTGATTATGACAATAATTTCAGAATTACATCTACATGGGAATTCATGTCACGACCTGTACAAGTATCCGGAGCGCCTTTTTTCCTCTGTAACGAAGTCAAATATTCAGATGTAATGCTAAAATTTGTGCAGGACATTAGTTTCGTGGCACTAGTGATAATAGAAATGATTTGAGAATTACATCTAGGTTGGAAACTTGTGCCGCGACCCGTCCAGGCTACATCACCTAAGTACCGGCATGGCCTTTTTTTCCTCCGTAACTAAGTCAAATATTGAGATGTAACGCTAGAATTTGGCCAGGACATTAGTTTGGTGGTGCAACTGATTATGACAACAATTTCAGTATTACATCTAGATAGGAATTCATGTCACGACCTGTACAAGTATCGGGGGCGCCTTTTTCCCTCTGTAACGAAGTCAAATATTCAGATGTAATGCCAAAATTTGTGCAGGACGTTAGTTTCGTGGCACTAGTGATAATAGAAATGATTTGACAATTACATCTAGGCTGGAAACTCGTGCCGTGACCCGTCCAGAACACATCGCCTAAGTACCGTCATGGCCTTTTTTTGTCTGTAACTAAGTGACATATTGAGATGTAACGCTGGAATTTGGCCAGGACATTAGTTTTGTGGCGCAATTGATTATGACAATAATTTCAGAATTACATCTAGATAGGAAAATCACGTAACGACATTTCCAAGTACCCGGAGCGCCTCTTTTCCTCTGTAACTAAGTCAGATATTGAGATGTAATGCTGGAATTTGGGCGCGGCATTAGTTTCCTTGCACTAGTGATAACAAAAATGATTTGAGACTTACATGTAGGTGGGAAACTCGTGTCGTGACCGGTCCATGCTCCATTGCCCAAGTATTCAAAGCACCGTTTTTCCTCTGTAAATAAGTCCAATATCGAGATGCAATGCTGAAATTTGGGCAGGACATGAGTTTTGTGGCACTACTGATAATAAGAATGATTTGAGACTTACATCTAGGTGGGAAGCTCAGGCTGCGACCTGTCCAGGCTAAATCGCACAAGTACCGGAATAGTCTTTTTTCCTCTGTAACTAAGCCAAATATTGAGATGTAACGTTGGAATTTGGCCAGGACATTAGTTTTGTGGCACAATTGGTTTTGGCAATGATTTCAGAATTACATCTACATGGGAATTCATGTCACGACCTGTACAAGTATCCGGAGCGCCTTTTTTCCTCTGTAACGAAGTCAAATATTCAGATGTAATGCTAAAATTTGTGCAGGACATTAGTTTCGTGGCACTAGTGATAATAGAAATGATTTGAGAATTACATCTAGGTTGGAAACTTGTGCCGCGACCCGTCCAGGCTACATCACCTAAGTACCGGCATGGCCTTTTTTTCCTCCGTAACTAAGTCAAATATTGAGATGTAACGCTAGAATTTGGCCAGGACATTAGTTTGGTGGTGCAATTGATTATGACAACAATTTCAGTATTACATCTAGATAGGAATTCATGTCACGACCTGTACAAGTATCGGGGGCGCCTTTTTCCCTCTGTAACGAAGTCAAATATTCAGATGTAATGCCAAAATTTGTGCAGGACGTTAGTTTCGTGGCACTAGTGATAATAGAAATGATTTGACAATTACATCTAGGCTGGAAACTCGTGCCGTGACCCGTCCAGAACACATCGCCTAAGTACCGTCATGGCCTTTTTTTGTCTGTAACTAAGTCACATATTGAGATGTAACGCTGGAATTTGGCCAGGACATTAGTTTTGTGGCGCAATTGATTATGACAATAATTTCAGAATTACATCTAGATAGGAAAATCACGTAACGACATTTCCAAGTACCCGGAGCGCCTCTTTTCCTCTGTAACTAAGTCAGATATTGAGATGTAATGCTGGAATTTGGGCGCGGCATTAGTTTCCTTGCACTAGTGATAACAAAAATGATTTGAGACTTACATGTAGGTGGGAAACTCGTGTCGTGACCGGTCCATGCTCCATTGCCCAAGTATTCAAAGCACCGTTTTTCCTCTGTAAATAAGTCCAATATCGAGATGCAATGCTGAAATTTGGGCAGGTCATGAGTTTTGTGGCACTACTGATAATAAGAATGATTTGAGACTTACATCTAGGTGGGAAGCTCAGGCTGCGACCTGTCCAGGCTAAATCGCACAAGTACCGGAATAGTCTTTTTTCCTCTGTAACTAAGCCAAATATTGAGATGTAACGTTGGAATTTGGCCAGGACATTAGTTTTGTGGCACAATTGGTTTTGGCAATGATTTCAGAATTACATCTACATGGGAATTCATGTCACGACCTGTACAAGTATCCGGAGCGCCTTTTTTCCTCTGTAACGAAGTCAAATATTCAGATGTAATGCTAAAATTTGTGCAGGACATTAGTTTCGTGGCACTAGTGATAATAGAAATGATTTGAGAATTACATCTAGGTTGGAAACTTGTGCCGCGACCCGTCCAGACTACATCACCTAAGTACCGGCATGGCCTTTTTTTCCTCCGTAACTAAGTCAAATATTGAGATGTAACGCTAGAATTTGGCCAGGACATTAGTTTGGTGGTGCAATTGATAATGACAACAATTTCAGTATTACATCTAGATAGGAATTCATGTCACGACCTGTACAAGTATCGGGGGCGCCTTTTTCCCTCTGTAACGAAGTCAAATATTCAGATGTAATGCCAAAATTTGTGCAGGACGTTAGTTTCGTGGCACTAGTGATAATAGAAATGATTTGACAATTACATCTAGGCTGGAAACTCGTGCCGTGACCCGTCCAGAACACATCGCCTAAGTACCGTCATGGCCTTTTTTTGTCTGTAACTAAGTCACATATTGAGATGTAACGCTGGAATTTGGCCAGGACATTAGTTTTGTGGCGCAATTGATTATGACAATAATTTCAGAATTACATCTACATGGGAATTCATGTCACGACCTGTACAAGTATCCGGAGCGCCTTTTTTCCTCTGTAACGAAGTCAAATATTCAGATGTAATGCTAAAATTTGTGCAGGACATTAGTTTCGTGGCACTAGTGATAATAGAAATGATTTGAGAATTACATCTAGGTTGGAAACTTGTGCCGCGACCCGTCCAGGCTACATCACCTAAGTACCGGCATGGCCTTTTTTTCCTCCGTAACTAAGTCAAATATTGAGATGTAACGCTAGAATTTGGCCAGGACATTAGTTTGGTGGTGCAACTGATTATGACAACAATTTCAGTATTACATCTAGATAGGAATTCATGTCACGACCTGTACAAGTATCGGGGGCGCCTTTTTCCCTCTGTAACGAAGTCAAATATTCAGATGTAATGCCAAAATTTGTGCAGGACGTTAGTTTCGTGGCACTAGTGATAATAGAAATGATTTGACAATTACATCTAGGCTGGAAACTCGTGCCGTGACCCGTCCAGAACACATCGCCTAAGTACCGTCATGGCCTTTTTTTGTCTGTAACTAAGTGACATATTGAGATGTAACGCTGGAATTTGGCCAGGACATTAGTTTTGTGGCGCAATTGATTATGACAATAATTTCAGAATTACATCTAGATAGGAAAATCACGTAACGACATTTCCAAGTACCCGGAGCGCCTCTTTTCCTCTGTAACTAAGTCAGATATTGAGATGTAATGCTGGAATTTGGGCGCGGCATTAGTTTCCTTGCACTAGTGATAACAAAAATGATTTGAGACTTACATGTAGGTGGGAAACTCGTGTCGTGACCGGTCCATGCTCCATTGCCCAAGTATTCAAAGCACCGTTTTTCCTCTGTAAATAAGTCCAATATCGAGATGCAATGCTGAAATTTGGGCAGGACATGAGTTTTGTGGCACTACTGATAATAAGAATGATTTGAGACTTACATCTAGGTGGGAAGCTCAGGCTGCGACCTGTCCAGGCTAAATCGCACAAGTACCGGAATAGTCTTTTTTCCTCTGTAACTAAGCCAAATATTGAGATGTAACGTTGGAATTTGGCCAGGACATTAGTTTTGTGGCACAATTGGTTTTGGCAATGATTTCAGAATTACATCTACATGGGAATTCATGTCACGACCTGTACAAGTATCCGGAGCGCCTTTTTTCCTCTGTAACGAAGTCAAATATTCAGATGTAATGCTAAAATTTGTGCAGGACATTAGTTTCGTGGCACTAGTGATAATAGAAATGATTTGAGAATTACATCTAGGTTGGAAACTTGTGCCGCGACCCGTCCAGGCTACATCACCTAAGTACCGGCATGGCCTTTTTTTCCTTCGTAACTAAGTCAAATATTGAGATGTAACGCTAGAATTTGGCCAGGACATTAGTTTGGTGGTGCAATTGATTATGACAACAATTTCAGTATTACATCTAGATAGGAATTCATGTCACGACCTGTACAAGTATCGGGGGCGCCTTTTTCCCTCTGTAACGAAGTCAAATATTCAGATGTAATGCCAAAATTTGTGCAGGACGTTAGTTTCGTGGCACTAGTGATAATAGAAATGATTTGACAATTACATCTAGGCTGGAAACTCGTGCCGTGACCCGTCCAGAACACATCGCCTAAGTACCGTCATGGCCTTTTTTTGTCTGTAACTAAGTCACATATTGAGATGTAACGCTGGAATTTGGCCAGGACATTAGTTTTGTGGCGCAATTGATTATGACAATAATTTCAGAATTACATCTAGATAGGAAAATCACGTAACGACATTTCCAAGTACCCGGAGCGCCTCTTTTCCTCTGTAACTAAGTCAGATATTGAGATGTAATGCTGGAATTTGGGCGCGGCATTAGTTTCCTTGCACTAGTGATAACAAAAATGATTTGAGACTTACATGTAGGTGGGAAACTCGTGTCGTGACCGGTCCATGCTCCATTGCCCAAGTATTCAAAGCACCGTTTTTCCTCTGTAAATAAGTCCAATATCGAGATGCAATGCTGAAATTTGGGCAGGACATGAGTTTTGTGGCACTACTGATAATAAGAATGATTTGAGACTTACATCTAGGTGGGAAGCTCAGGCTGCGACCTGTCCAGGCTAAATCGCACAAGTACCGGAATAGTCTTTTTTCCTCTGTAACTAAGCCAAATATTGAGATGTAACGTTGGAATTTGGCCAGGACATTAGTTTTGTGGCACAATTGGTTTTGGCAATGATTTCAGAATTACATCTACATGGGAATTCATGTCACGACCTGTACAAGTATCCGGAGCGCCTTTTTTCCTCTGTAACGAAGTCAAATATTCAGATGTAATGCTAAAATTTGTGCAGGACATTAGTTTCGTGGCACTAGTGATAATAGAAATGATTTGAGAATTACATCTAGGTTGGAAACTTGTGCCGCGACCCGTCCAGGCTACATCACCTAAGTACCGGCATGGCCTTTTTTTCCTCCGTAACTAAGTCAAATATTGAGATGTAACGCTAGAATTTGGCCAGGACATTAGTTTGGTGGTGCAATTGATAATGACAACAATTTCAGTATTACATCTAGATAGGAATTCATGTCACGACCTGTACAAGTATCGGGGGCGCCTTTTTCCCTCTGTAACGAAGTCAAATATTCAGATGTAATGCCAAAATTTGTGCAGGACGTTAGTTTCGTGGCACTAGTGATAATAGAAATGATTTGACAATTACATCTAGGCTGGAAACTCGTGCCGTGACCCGTCCAGAACACATCGCCTAAGTACCGTCATGGCCTTTTTTTGTCTGTAACTAAGTCACATATTGAGATGTAACGCTGGAATTTGGCCAGGACATTAGTTTTGTGGCGCAATTGATTATGACAATAATTTCAGAATTACATCTACATGGGAATTCATGTCACGACCTGTACAAGTATCCGGAGCGCCTTTTTTCCTCTGTAACGAAGTCAAATATTCAGATGTAATGCTAAAATTTGTGCAGGACATTAGTTTCGTGGCACTAGTGATAATAGAAATGATTTGAGAATTACATCTAGGTTGGAAACTTGTGCCGCGACCCGTCCAGGCTACATCACCTAAGTACCGGCATGGCCTTTTTTTCCTCCGTAACTAAGTCAAATATTGAGATGTAACGCTAGAATTTGGCCAGGACATTAGTTTGGTGGTGCAATTGATTATGACAACAATTTCAGTATTACATCTAGATAGGAATTCATGTCACGACCTGTACAAGTATCGGGGGCGCCTTTTTCCCTCTGTAACGAAGTCAAATATTCAGATGTAATGCCAAAATTTGTGCAGGACGTTAGTTTCGTGGCACTAGTGATAATAGAAATGATTTGACAATTACATCTAGGCTGGAAACTCGTGCCGTGACCCGTCCAGAACACATCGCCTAAGTACCGTCATGGCCTTTTTTTGTCTGTAACTAAGTCACATATTGAGATGTAACGCTGGAATTTGGCCAGGACATTAGTTTTGTGGCGCAATTGATTATGACAATAATTTCAGAATTACATCTAGATAGGAAAATCACGTAACGACATTTCCAAGTACCCGGAGCGCCTCTTTTCCTCTGTAACTAAGTCAGATATTGAGATGTAATGCTGGAATTTGGGCGCGGCATTAGTTTCCTTGCACTAGTGATAACAAAAATGATTTGAGACTTACATGTAGGTGGGAAACTCGTGTCGTGACCGGTCCATGCTCCATTGCCCAAGTATTCAAAGCACCGTTTTTCCTCTGTAAATAAGTCCAATATCGAGATGCAATGCTGAAATTTGGGCAGGTCATGAGTTTTGTGGCACTACTGATAATAAGAATGATTTGAGACTTACATCTAGGTGGGAAGCTCAGGCTGCGACCTGTCCAGGCTAAATCGCACAAGTACCGGAATAGTCTTTTTTCCTCTGTAACTAAGCCAAATATTGAGATGTAACGTTGGAATTTGGCCAGGACATTAGTTTTGTGGCACAATTGGTTTTGGCAATGATTTCAGAATTACATCTACATGGGAATTCATGTCACGACCTGTACAAGTATCCGGAGCGCCTTTTTTCCTCTGTAACGAAGTCAAATATTCAGATGTAATGCTAAAATTTGTGCAGGACATTAGTTTCGTGGCACTAGTGATAATAGAAATGATTTGAGAATTACATCTAGGTTGGAAACTTGTGCCGCGACCCGTCCAGACTACATCACCTAAGTACCGGCATGGCCTTTTTTTCCTCCGTAACTAAGTCAAATATTGAGATGTAACGCTAGAATTTGGCCAGGACATTAGTTTGGTGGTGCAATTGATAATGACAACAATTTCAGTATTACATCTAGATAGGAATTCATGTCACGACCTGTACAAGTATCGGGGGCGCCTTTTTCCCTCTGTAACGAAGTCAAATATTCAGATGTAATGCCAAAATTTGTGCAGGACGTTAGTTTCGTGGCACTAGTGATAATAGAAATGATTTGACAATTACATCTAGGCTGGAAACTCGTGCCGTGACCCGTCCAGAACACATCGCCTAAGTACCGTCATGGCCTTTTTTTGTCTGTAACTAAGTCACATATTGAGATGTAACGCTGGAATTTGGCCAGGACATTAGTTTTGTGGCGCAATTGATTATGACAATAATTTCAGAATTACATCTACATGGGAATTCATGTCACGACCTGTACAAGTATCCGGAGCGCCTTTTTTCCTCTGTAACGAAGTCAAATATTCAGATGTAATGCTAAAATTTGTGCAGGACATTAGTTTCGTGGCACTAGTGATAATAGAAATGATTTGAGAATTACATCTAGGTTGGAAACTTGTGCCGCGACCCGTCCAGGCTACATCACCTAAGTACCGGCATGGCCTTTTTTTCCTCCGTAACTAAGTCAAATATTGAGATGTAACGCTAGAATTTGGCCAGGACATTAGTTTGGTGGTGCAACTGATTATGACAACAATTTCAGTATTACATCTAGATAGGAATTCATGTCACGACCTGTACAAGTATCGGGGGCGCCTTTTTCCCTCTGTAACGAAGTCAAATATTCAGATGTAATGCCAAAATTTGTGCAGGACGTTAGTTTCGTGGCACTAGTGATAATAGAAATGATTTGACAATTACATCTAGGCTGGAAACTCGTGCCGTGACCCGTCCAGAACACATCGCCTAAGTACCGTCATGGCCTTTTTTTGTCTGTAACTAAGTGACATATTGAGATGTAACGCTGGAATTTGGCCAGGACATTAGTTTTGTGGCGCAATTGATTATGACAATAATTTCAGAATTACATCTAGATAGGAAAATCACGTAACGACATTTCCAAGTACCCGGAGCGCCTCTTTTCCTCTGTAACTAAGTCAGATATTGAGATGTAATGCTGGAATTTGGGCGCGGCATTAGTTTCCTTGCACTAGTGATAACAAAAATGATTTGAGACTTACATGTAGGTGGGAAACTCGTGTCGTGACCGGTCCATGCTCCATTGCCCAAGTATTCAAAGCACCGTTTTTCCTCTGTAAATAAGTCCAATATCGAGATGCAATGCTGAAATTTGGGCAGGACATGAGTTTTGTGGCACTACTGATAATAAGAATGATTTGAGACTTACATCTAGGTGGGAAGCTCAGGCTGCGACCTGTCCAGGCTAAATCGCACAAGTACCGGAATAGTCTTTTTTCCTCTGTAACTAAGCCAAATATTGAGATGTAACGTTGGAATTTGGCCAGGACATTAGTTTTGTGGCACAATTGGTTTTGGCAATGATTTCAGAATTACATCTACATGGGAATTCATGTCACGACCTGTACAAGTATCCGGAGCGCCTTTTTTCCTCTGTAACGAAGTCAAATATTCAGATGTAATGCTAAAATTTGTGCAGGACATTAGTTTCGTGGCACTAGTGATAATAGAAATGATTTGAGAATTACATCTAGGTTGGAAACTTGTGCCGCGACCCGTCCAGACTACATCACCTAAGTACCGGCATGGCCTTTTTTTCCTCCGTAACTAAGTCAAATATTGAGATGTAACGCTAGAATTTGGCCAGGACATTAGTTTGGTGGTGCAATTGATAATGACAACAATTTCAGTATTACATCTAGATAGGAATTCATGTCACGACCTGTACAAGTATCGGGGGCGCCTTTTTCCCTCTGTAACGAAGTCAAATATTCAGATGTAATGCCAAAATTTGTGCAGGACGTTAGTTTCGTGGCACTAGTGATAATAGAAATGATTTGACAATTACATCTAGGCTGGAAACTCGTGCCGTGACCCGTCCAGAACACATCGCCTAAGTACCGTCATGGCCTTTTTTTGTCTGTAACTAAGTGACATATTGAGATGTAACGCTGGAATTTGGCCAGGACATTAGTTTTGTGGCGCAATTGATTATGACAATAATTTCAGAATTACATCTAGATAGGAAAATCACGTAACGACATTTCCAAGTACCCGGAGCGCCTCTTTTCCTCTGTAACTAAGTCAGATATTGAGATGTAATGCTGGAATTTGGGCGCGGCATTAGTTTCCTTGCACTAGTGATAACAAAAATGATTTGAGACTTACATGTAGGTGGGAAACTCGTGTCGTGACCGGTCCATGCTCCATTGCCCAAGTATTCAAAGCACCGTTTTTCCTCTGTAAATAAGTCCAATATCGAGATGCAATGCTGAAATTTGGGCAGGACATGAGTTTTGTGGCACTACTGATAATAAGAATGATTTGAGACTTACATCTAGGTGGGAAGCTCAGGCTGCGACCTGTCCAGGCTAAATCGCACAAGTACCGGAATAGTCTTTTTTCCTCTGTAACTAAGCCAAATATTGAGATGTAACGTTGGAATTTGGCCAGGACATTAGTTTTGTGGCACAATTGGTTTTGGCAATGATTTCAGAATTACATCTACATGGGAATTCATGTCACGACCTGTACAAGTATCCGGAGCGCCTTTTTTCCTCTGTAACGAAGTCAAATATTCAGATGTAATGCTAAAATTTGTGCAGGACATTAGTTTCGTGGCACTAGTGATAATAGAAATGATTTGAGAATTACATCTAGGTTGGAAACTTGTGCCGCGACCCGTCCAGACTACATCACCTAAGTACCGGCATGGCCTTTTTTTCCTCCGTAACTAAGTCAAATATTGAGATGTAACGCTAGAATTTGGCCAGGACATTAGTTTGGTGGTGCAATTGATAATGACAACAATTTCAGTATTACATCTAGATAGGAATTCATGTCACGACCTGTACAAGTATCGGGGGCGCCTTTTTCCCTCTGTAACGAAGTCAAATATTCAGATGTAATGCCAAAATTTGTGCAGGACGTTAGTTTCGTGGCACTAGTGATAATAGAAATGATTTGACAATTACATCTAGGCTGGAAACTCGTGCCGTGACCCGTCCAGAACACATCGCCTAAGTACCGTCATGGCCTTTTTTTGTCTGTAACTAAGTCACATATTGAGATGTAACGCTGGAATTTGGCCAGGACATTAGTTTTGTGGCGCAATTGATTATGACAATAATTTCAGAATTACATCTACATGGGAATTCATGTCACGACCTGTACAAGTATCCGGAGCGCCTTTTTTCCTCTGTAACGAAGTCAAATATTCAGATGTAATGCTAAAATTTGTGCAGGACATTAGTTTCGTGGCACTAGTGATAATAGAAATGATTTGAGAATTACATCTAGGTTGGAAACTTGTGCCGCGACCCGTCCAGGCTACATCACCTAAGTACCGGCATGGCCTTTTTTTCCTCCGTAACTAAGTCAAATATTGAGATGTAACGCTAGAATTTGGCCAGGACATTAGTTTGGTGGTGCAACTGATTATGACAACAATTTCAGTATTACATCTAGATAGGAATTCATGTCACGACCTGTACAAGTATCGGGGGCGCCTTTTTCCCTCTGTAACGAAGTCAAATATTCAGATGTAATGCCAAAATTTGTGCAGGACGTTAGTTTCGTGGCACTAGTGATAATAGAAATGATTTGACAATTACATCTAGGCTGGAAACTCGTGCCGTGACCCGTCCAGAACACATCGCCTAAGTACCGTCATGGCCTTTTTTTGTCTGTAACTAAGTGACATATTGAGATGTAACGCTGGAATTTGGCCAGGACATTAGTTTTGTGGCGCAATTGATTATGACAATAATTTCAGAATTACATCTAGATAGGAAAATCACGTAACGACATTTCCAAGTACCCGGAGCGCCTCTTTTCCTCTGTAACTAAGTCAGATATTGAGATGTAATGCTGGAATTTGGGCGCGGCATTAGTTTCCTTGCACTAGTGATAACAAAAATGATTTGAGACTTACATGTAGGTGGGAAACTCGTGTCGTGACCGGTCCATGCTCCATTGCCCAAGTATTCAAAGCACCGTTTTTCCTCTGTAAATAAGTCCAATATCGAGATGCAATGCTGAAATTTGGGCAGGACATGAGTTTTGTGGCACTACTGATAATAAGAATGATTTGAGACTTACATCTAGGTGGGAAGCTCAGGCTGCGACCTGTCCAGGCTAAATCGCACAAGTACCGGAATAGTCTTTTTTCCTCTGTAACTAAGCCAAATATTGAGATGTAACGTTGGAATTTGGCCAGGACATTAGTTTTGTGGCACAATTGGTTTTGGCAATGATTTCAGAATTACATCTACATGGGAATTCATGTCACGACCTGTACAAGTATCCGGAGCGCCTTTTTTCCTCTGTAACGAAGTCAAATATTCAGATGTAATGCTAAAATTTGTGCAGGACATTAGTTTCGTGGCACTAGTGATAATAGAAATGATTTGAGAATTACATCTAGGTTGGAAACTTGTGCCGCGACCCGTCCAGGCTACATCACCTAAGTACCGGCATGGCCTTTTTTTCCTTCGTAACTAAGTCAAATATTGAGATGTAACGCTAGAATTTGGCCAGGACATTAGTTTGGTGGTGCAATTGATTATGACAACAATTTCAGTATTACATCTAGATAGGAATTCATGTCACGACCTGTACAAGTATCGGGGGCGCCTTTTTCCCTCTGTAACGAAGTCAAATATTCAGATGTAATGCCAAAATTTGTGCAGGACGTTAGTTTCGTGGCACTAGTGATAATAGAAATGATTTGACAATTACATCTAGGCTGGAAACTCGTGCCGTGACCCGTCCAGAACACATCGCCTAAGTACCGTCATGGCCTTTTTTTGTCTGTAACTAAGTCACATATTGAGATGTAACGCTGGAATTTGGCCAGGACATTAGTTTTGTGGCGCAATTGATTATGACAATAATTTCAGAATTACATCTAGATAGGAAAATCACGTAACGACATTTCCAAGTACCCGGAGCGCCTCTTTTCCTCTGTAACTAAGTCAGATATTGAGATGTAATGCTGGAATTTGGGCGCGGCATTAGTTTCCTTGCACTAGTGATAACAAAAATGATTTGAGACTTACATGTAGGTGGGAAACTCGTGTCGTGACCGGTCCATGCTCCATTGCCCAAGTATTCAAAGCACCGTTTTTCCTCTGTAAATAAGTCCAATATCGAGATGCAATGCTGAAATTTGGGCAGGACATGAGTTTTGTGGCACTACTGATAATAAGAATGATTTGAGACTTACATCTAGGTGGGAAGCTCAGGCTGCGACCTGTCCAGGCTAAATCGCACAAGTACCGGAATAGTCTTTTTTCCTCTGTAACTAAGCCAAATATTGAGATGTAACGTTGGAATTTGGCCAGGACATTAGTTTTGTGGCACAATTGGTTTTGGCAATGATTTCAGAATTACATCTACATGGGAATTCATGTCACGACCTGTACAAGTATCCGGAGCGCCTTTTTTCCTCTGTAACGAAGTCAAATATTCAGATGTAATGCTAAAATTTGTGCAGGACATTAGTTTCGTGGCACTAGTGATAATAGAAATGATTTGAGAATTACATCTAGGTTGGAAACTTGTGCCGCGACCCGTCCAGGCTACATCACCTAAGTACCGGCATGGCCTTTTTTTCCTCCGTAACTAAGTCAAATATTGAGATGTAACGCTAGAATTTGGCCAGGACATTAGTTTGGTGGTGCAATTGATAATGACAACAATTTCAGTATTACATCTAGATAGGAATTCATGTCACGACCTGTACAAGTATCGGGGGCGCCTTTTTCCCTCTGTAACGAAGTCAAATATTCAGATGTAATGCCAAAATTTGTGCAGGACGTTAGTTTCGTGGCACTAGTGATAATAGAAATGATTTGACAATTACATCTAGGCTGGAAACTCGTGCCGTGACCCGTCCAGAACACATCGCCTAAGTACCGTCATGGCCTTTTTTTGTCTGTAACTAAGTCACATATTGAGATGTAACGCTGGAATTTGGCCAGGACATTAGTTTTGTGGCGCAATTGATTATGACAATAATTTCAGAATTACATCTACATGGGAATTCATGTCACGACCTGTACAAGTATCCGGAGCGCCTTTTTTCCTCTGTAACGAAGTCAAATATTCAGATGTAATGCTAAAATTTGTGCAGGACATTAGTTTCGTGGCACTAGTGATAATAGAAATGATTTGAGAATTACATCTAGGTTGGAAACTTGTGCCGCGACCCGTCCAGGCTACATCACCTAAGTACCGGCATGGCCTTTTTTTCCTCCGTAACTAAGTCAAATATTGAGATGTAACGCTAGAATTTGGCCAGGACATTAGTTTGGTGGTGCAATTGATTATGACAACAATTTCAGTATTACATCTAGATAGGAATTCATGTCACGACCTGTACAAGTATCGGGGGCGCCTTTTTCCCTCTGTAACGAAGTCAAATATTCAGATGTAATGCCAAAATTTGTGCAGGACGTTAGTTTCGTGGCACTAGTGATAATAGAAATGATTTGACAATTACATCTAGGCTGGAAACTCGTGCCGTGACCCGTCCAGAACACATCGCCTAAGTACCGTCATGGCCTTTTTTTGTCTGTAACTAAGTCACATATTGAGATGTAACGCTGGAATTTGGCCAGGACATTAGTTTTGTGGCGCAATTGATTATGACAATAATTTCAGAATTACATCTAGATAGGAAAATCACGTAACGACATTTCCAAGTACCCGGAGCGCCTCTTTTCCTCTGTAACTAAGTCAGATATTGAGATGTAATGCTGGAATTTGGGCGCGGCATTAGTTTCCTTGCACTAGTGATAACAAAAATGATTTGAGACTTACATGTAGGTGGGAAACTCGTGTCGTGACCGGTCCATGCTCCATTGCCCAAGTATTCAAAGCACCGTTTTTCCTCTGTAAATAAGTCCAATATCGAGATGCAATGCTGAAATTTGGGCAGGTCATGAGTTTTGTGGCACTACTGATAATAAGAATGATTTGAGACTTACATCTAGGTGGGAAGCTCAGGCTGCGACCTGTCCAGGCTAAATCGCACAAGTACCGGAATAGTCTTTTTTCCTCTGTAACTAAGCCAAATATTGAGATGTAACGTTGGAATTTGGCCAGGACATTAGTTTTGTGGCACAATTGGTTTTGGCAATGATTTCAGAATTACATCTACATGGGAATTCATGTCACGACCTGTACAAGTATCCGGAGCGCCTTTTTTCCTCTGTAACGAAGTCAAATATTCAGATGTAATGCTAAAATTTGTGCAGGACATTAGTTTCGTGGCACTAGTGATAATAGAAATGATTTGAGAATTACATCTAGGTTGGAAACTTGTGCCGCGACCCGTCCAGACTACATCACCTAAGTACCGGCATGGCCTTTTTTTCCTCCGTAACTAAGTCAAATATTGAGATGTAACGCTAGAATTTGGCCAGGACATTAGTTTGGTGGTGCAATTGATAATGACAACAATTTCAGTATTACATCTAGATAGGAATTCATGTCACGACCTGTACAAGTATCGGGGGCGCCTTTTTCCCTCTGTAACGAAGTCAAATATTCAGATGTAATGCCAAAATTTGTGCAGGACGTTAGTTTCGTGGCACTAGTGATAATAGAAATGATTTGACAATTACATCTAGGCTGGAAACTCGTGCCGTGACCCGTCCAGAACACATCGCCTAAGTACCGTCATGGCCTTTTTTTGTCTGTAACTAAGTCACATATTGAGATGTAACGCTGGAATTTGGCCAGGACATTAGTTTTGTGGCGCAATTGATTATGACAATAATTTCAGAATTACATCTACATGGGAATTCATGTCACGACCTGTACAAGTATCCGGAGCGCCTTTTTTCCTCTGTAACGAAGTCAAATATTCAGATGTAATGCTAAAATTTGTGCAGGACATTAGTTTCGTGGCACTAGTGATAATAGAAATGATTTGAGAATTACATCTAGGTTGGAAACTTGTGCCGCGACCCGTCCAGGCTACATCACCTAAGTACCGGCATGGCCTTTTTTTCCTCCGTAACTAAGTCAAATATTGAGATGTAACGCTAGAATTTGGCCAGGACATTAGTTTGGTGGTGCAACTGATTATGACAACAATTTCAGTATTACATCTAGATAGGAATTCATGTCACGACCTGTACAAGTATCGGGGGCGCCTTTTTCCCTCTGTAACGAAGTCAAATATTCAGATGTAATGCCAAAATTTGTGCAGGACGTTAGTTTCGTGGCACTAGTGATAATAGAAATGATTTGACAATTACATCTAGGCTGGAAACTCGTGCCGTGACCCGTCCAGAACACATCGCCTAAGTACCGTCATGGCCTTTTTTTGTCTGTAACTAAGTGACATATTGAGATGTAACGCTGGAATTTGGCCAGGACATTAGTTTTGTGGCGCAATTGATTATGACAATAATTTCAGAATTACATCTAGATAGGAAAATCACGTAACGACATTTCCAAGTACCCGGAGCGCCTCTTTTCCTCTGTAACTAAGTCAGATATTGAGATGTAATGCTGGAATTTGGGCGCGGCATTAGTTTCCTTGCACTAGTGATAACAAAAATGATTTGAGACTTACATGTAGGTGGGAAACTCGTGTCGTGACCGGTCCATGCTCCATTGCCCAAGTATTCAAAGCACCGTTTTTCCTCTGTAAATAAGTCCAATATCGAGATGCAATGCTGAAATTTGGGCAGGTCATGAGTTTTGTGGCACTACTGATAATAAGAATGATTTGAGACTTACATCTAGGTGGGAAGCTCAGGCTGCGACCTGTCCAGGCTAAATCGCACAAGTACCGGAATAGTCTTTTTTCCTCTGTAACTAAGCCAAATATTGAGATGTAACGTTGGAATTTGGCCAGGACATTAGTTTTGTGGCACAATTGGTTTTGGCAATGATTTCAGAATTACATCTACATGGGAATTCATGTCACGACCTGTACAAGTATCCGGAGCGCCTTTTTTCCTCTGTAACGAAGTCAAATATTCAGATGTAATGCTAAAATTTGTGCAGGACATTAGTTTCGTGGCACTAGTGATAATAGAAATGATTTGAGAATTACATCTAGGTTGGAAACTTGTGCCGCGACCCGTCCAGACTACATCACCTAAGTACCGGCATGGCCTTTTTTTCCTCCGTAACTAAGTCAAATATTGAGATGTAACGCTAGAATTTGGCCAGGACATTAGTTTGGTGGTGCAATTGATAATGACAACAATTTCAGTATTACATCTAGATAGGAATTCATGTCACGACCTGTACAAGTATCGGGGGCGCCTTTTTCCCTCTGTAACGAAGTCAAATATTCAGATGTAATGCCAAAATTTGTGCAGGACGTTAGTTTCGTGGCACTAGTGATAATAGAAATGATTTGACAATTACATCTAGGCTGGAAACTCGTGCCGTGACCCGTCCAGAACACATCGCCTAAGTACCGTCATGGCCTTTTTTTGTCTGTAACTAAGTCACATATTGAGATGTAACGCTGGAATTTGGCCAGGACATTAGTTTTGTGGCGCAATTGATTATGACAATAATTTCAGAATTACATCTACATGGGAATTCATGTCACGACCTGTACAAGTATCCGGAGCGCCTTTTTTCCTCTGTAACGAAGTCAAATATTCAGATGTAATGCTAAAATTTGTGCAGGACATTAGTTTCGTGGCACTAGTGATAATAGAAATGATTTGAGAATTACATCTAGGTTGGAAACTTGTGCCGCGACCCGTCCAGGCTACATCACCTAAGTACCGGCATGGCCTTTTTTTCCTCCGTAACTAAGTCAAATATTGAGATGTAACGCTAGAATTTGGCCAGGACATTAGTTTGGTGGTGCAACTGATTATGACAACAATTTCAGTATTACATCTAGATAGGAATTCATGTCACGACCTGTACAAGTATCGGGGGCGCCTTTTTCCCTCTGTAACGAAGTCAAATATTCAGATGTAATGCCAAAATTTGTGCAGGACGTTAGTTTCGTGGCACTAGTGATAATAGAAATGATTTGACAATTACATCTAGGCTGGAAACTCGTGCCGTGACCCGTCCAGAACACATCGCCTAAGTACCGTCATGGCCTTTTTTTGTCTGTAACTAAGTGACATATTGAGATGTAACGCTGGAATTTGGCCAGGACATTAGTTTTGTGGCGCAATTGATTATGACAATAATTTCAGAATTACATCTAGATAGGAAAATCACGTAACGACATTTCCAAGTACCCGGAGCGCCTCTTTTCCTCTGTAACTAAGTCAGATATTGAGATGTAATGCTGGAATTTGGGCGCGGCATTAGTTTCCTTGCACTAGTGATAACAAAAATGATTTGAGACTTACATGTAGGTGGGAAACTCGTGTCGTGACCGGTCCATGCTCCATTGCCCAAGTATTCAAAGCACCGTTTTTCCTCTGTAAATAAGTCCAATATCGAGATGCAATGCTGAAATTTGGGCAGGACATGAGTTTTGTGGCACTACTGATAATAAGAATGATTTGAGACTTACATCTAGGTGGGAAGCTCAGGCTGCGACCTGTCCAGGCTAAATCGCACAAGTACCGGAATAGTCTTTTTTCCTCTGTAACTAAGCCAAATATTGAGATGTAACGTTGGAATTTGGCCAGGACATTAGTTTTGTGGCACAATTGGTTTTGGCAATGATTTCAGAATTACATCTACATGGGAATTCATGTCACGACCTGTACAAGTATCCGGAGCGCCTTTTTTCCTCTGTAACGAAGTCAAATATTCAGATGTAATGCTAAAATTTGTGCAGGACATTAGTTTCGTGGCACTAGTGATAATAGAAATGATTTGAGAATTACATCTAGGTTGGAAACTTGTGCCGCGACCCGTCCAGGCTACATCACCTAAGTACCGGCATGGCCTTTTTTTCCTCCGTAACTAAGTCAAATATTGAGATGTAACGCTAGAATTTGGCCAGGACATTAGTTTGGTGGTGCAATTGATTATGACAACAATTTCAGTATTACATCTAGATAGGAATTCATGTCACGACCTGTACAAGTATCGGGGGCGCCTTTTTCCCTCTGTAACGAAGTCAAATATTCAGATGTAATGCCAAAATTTGTGCAGGACGTTAGTTTCGTGGCACTAGTGATAATAGAAATGATTTGACAATTACATCTAGGCTGGAAACTCGTGCCGTGACCCGTCCAGAACACATCGCCTAAGTACCGTCATGGCCTTTTTTTGTCTGTAACTAAGTCACATATTGAGATGTAACGCTGGAATTTGGCCAGGACATTAGTTTTGTGGCGCAATTGATTATGACAATAATTTCAGAATTACATCTAGATAGGAAAATCACGTAACGACATTTCCAAGTACCCGGAGCGCCTCTTTTCCTCTGTAACTAAGTCAGATATTGAGATGTAATGCTGGAATTTGGGCGCGGCATTAGTTTCCTTGCACTAGTGATAACAAAAATGATTTGAGACTTACATGTAGGTGGGAAACTCGTGTCGTGACCGGTCCATGCTCCATTGCCCAAGTATTCAAAGCACCGTTTTTCCTCTGTAAATAAGTCCAATATCGAGATGCAATGCTGAAATTTGGGCAGGACATGAGTTTTGTGGCACTACTGATAATAAGAATGATTTGAGACTTACATCTAGGTGGGAAGCTCAGGCTGCGACCTGTCCAGGCTAAATCGCACAAGTACCGGAATAGTCTTTTTTCCTCTGTAACTAAGCCAAATATTGAGATGTAACGTTGGAATTTGGCCAGGACATTAGTTTTGTGGCACAATTGGTTTTGGCAATGATTTCAGAATTACATCTACATGGGAATTCATGTCACGACCTGTACAAGTATCCGGAGCGCCTTTTTTCCTCTGTAACGAAGTCAAATATTCAGATGTAATGCTAAAATTTGTGCAGGACATTAGTTTCGTGGCACTAGTGATAATAGAAATGATTTGAGAATTACATCTAGGTTGGAAACTTGTGCCGCGACCCGTCCAGGCTACATCACCTAAGTACCGGCATGGCCTTTTTTTCCTCCGTAACTAAGTCAAATATTGAGATGTAACGCTAGAATTTGGCCAGGACATTAGTTTGGTGGTGCAATTGATTATGACAACAATTTCAGTATTACATCTAGATAGGAATTCATGTCACGACCTGTACAAGTATCGGGGGCGCCTTTTTCCCTCTGTAACGAAGTCAAATATTCAGATGTAATGCCAAAATTTGTGCAGGACGTTAGTTTCGTGGCACTAGTGATAATAGAAATGATTTGACAATTACATCTAGGCTGGAAACTCGTGCCGTGACCCGTCCAGAACACATCGCCTAAGTACCGTCATGGCCTTTTTTTGTCTGTAACTAAGTCACATATTGAGATGTAACGCTGGAATTTGGCCAGGACATTAGTTTTGTGGCGCAATTGATTATGACAATAATTTCAGAATTACATCTAGATAGGAAAATCACGTAACGACATTTCCAAGTACCCGGAGCGCCTCTTTTCCTCTGTAACTAAGTCAGATATTGAGATGTAATGCTGGAATTTGGGCGCGGCATTAGTTTCCTTGCACTAGTGATAACAAAAATGATTTGAGACTTACATGTAGGTGGGAAACTCGTGTCGTGACCGGTCCATGCTCCATTGCCCAAGTATTCAAAGCACCGTTTTTCCTCTGTAAATAAGTCCAATATCGAGATGCAATGCTGAAATTTGGGCAGGACATGAGTTTTGTGGCACTACTGATAATAAGAATGATTTGAGACTTACATCTAGGTGGGAAGCTCAGGCTGCGACCTGTCCAGGCTAAATCGCACAAGTACCGGAATAGTCTTTTTTCCTCTGTAACTAAGCCAAATATTGAGATGTAACGTTGGAATTTGGCCAGGACATTAGTTTTGTGGCACAATTGGTTTTGGCAATGATTTCAGAATTACATCTACATGGGAATTCATGTCACGACCTGTACAAGTATCCGGAGCGCCTTTTTTCCTCTGTAACGAAGTCAAATATTCAGATGTAATGCTAAAATTTGTGCAGGACATTAGTTTCGTGGCACTAGTGATAATAGAAATGATTTGAGAATTACATCTAGGTTGGAAACTTGTGCCGCGACCCGTCCAGGCTACATCACCTAAGTACCGGCATGGCCTTTTTTTCCTCCGTAACTAAGTCAAATATTGAGATGTAACGCTAGAATTTGGCCAGGACATTAGTTTGGTGGTGCAATTGATTATGACAACAATTTCAGTATTACATCTAGATAGGAATTCATGTCACGACCTGTACAAGTATCGGGGGCGCCTTTTTCCCTCTGTAACGAAGTCAAATATTCAGATGTAATGCCAAAATTTGTGCAGGACGTTAGTTTCGTGGCACTAGTGATAATAGAAATGATTTGACAATTACATCTAGGCTGGAAACTCGTGCCGTGACCCGTCCAGAACACATCGCCTAAGTACCGTCATGGCCTTTTTTTGTCTGTAACTAAGTCACATATTGAGATGTAACGCTGGAATTTGGCCAGGACATTAGTTTTGTGGCGCAATTGATTATGACAATAATTTCAGAATTACATCTAGATAGGAAAATCACGTAACGACATTTCCAAGTACCCGGAGCGCCTCTTTTCCTCTGTAACTAAGTCAGATATTGAGATGTAATGCTGGAATTTGGGCGCGGCATTAGTTTCCTTGCACTAGTGATAACAAAAATGATTTGAGACTTACATGTAGGTGGGAAACTCGTGTCGTGACCGGTCCATGCTCCATTGCCCAAGTATTCAAAGCACCGTTTTTCCTCTGTAAATAAGTCCAATATCGAGATGCAATGCTGAAATTTGGGCAGGACATGAGTTTTGTGGCACTACTGATAATAAGAATGATTTGAGACTTACATCTAGGTGGGAAGCTCAGGCTGCGACCTGTCCAGGCTAAATCGCACAAGTACCGGAATAGTCTTTTTTCCTCTGTAACTAAGCCAAATATTGAGATGTAACGTTGGAATTTGGCCAGGACATTAGTTTTGTGGCACAATTGGTTTTGGCAATGATTTCAGAATTACATCTACATGGGAATTCATGTCACGACCTGTACAAGTATCCGGAGCGCCTTTTTTCCTCTGTAACGAAGTCAAATATTCAGATGTAATGCTAAAATTTGTGCAGGACATTAGTTTCGTGGCACTAGTGATAATAGAAATGATTTGAGAATTACATCTAGGTTGGAAACTTGTGCCGCGACCCGTCCAGGCTACATCACCTAAGTACCGGCATGGCCTTTTTTTCCTCCGTAACTAAGTCAAATATTGAGATGTAACGCTAGAATTTGGCCAGGACATTAGTTTGGTGGTGCAATTGATAATGACAACAATTTCAGTATTACATCTAGATAGGAATTCATGTCACGACCTGTACAAGTATCGGGGGCGCCTTTTTCCCTCTGTAACGAAGTCAAATATTCAGATGTAATGCCAAAATTTGTGCAGGACGTTAGTTTCGTGGCACTAGTGATAATAGAAATGATTTGACAATTACATCTAGGCTGGAAACTCGTGCCGTGACCCGTCCAGAACACATCGCCTAAGTACCGTCATGGCCTTTTTTTGTCTGTAACTAAGTCACATATTGAGATGTAACGCTGGAATTTGGCCAGGACATTAGTTTTGTGGCGCAATTGATTATGACAATAATTTCAGAATTACATCTACATGGGAATTCATGTCACGACCTGTACAAGTATCCGGAGCGCCTTTTTTCCTCTGTAACGAAGTCAAATATTCAGATGTAATGCTAAAATTTGTGCAGGACATTAGTTTCGTGGCACTAGTGATAATAGAAATGATTTGAGAATTACATCTAGGTTGGAAACTTGTGCCGCGACCCGTCCAGGCTACATCACCTAAGTACCGGCATGGCCTTTTTTTCCTCCGTAACTAAGTTAAATATTGAGATGTAACGCTAGAATTTGGCCAGGACATTAGTTTGGTGGTGCAATTGATTATGACAACAATTTCAGTATTACATCTAGATAGGAATTCATGTCACGACCTGTACAAGTATCGGGGGCGCCTTTTTCCCTCTGTAACGAAGTCAAATATTCAGATGTAATGCCAAAATTTGTGCAGGACGTTAGTTTCGTGGCACTAGTGATAATAGAAATGATTTGACAATTACATCTAGGCTGGAAACTCGTGCCGTGACCCGTCCAGAACACATCGCCTAAGTACCGTCATGGCCTTTTTTTGTCTGTAACTAAGTCACATATTGAGATGTAACGCTGGAATTTGGCCAGGACATTAGTTTTGTGGCGCAATTGATTATGACAATAATTTCAGAATTACATCTACATGGGAATTCATGTCACGACCTGTACAAGTATCCGGAGCGCCTTTTTTCCTCTGTAACGAAGTCAAATATTCAGATGTAATGCTAAAATTTGTGCAGGACATTAGTTTCGTGGCACTAGTGATAATAGAAATGATTTGAGAATTACATCTAGGTTGGAAACTTGTGCCGCGACCCGTCCAGGCTACATCACCTAAGTACCGGCATGGCCTTTTTTTCCTCCGTAACTAAGTCAAATATTGAGATGTAACGCTAGAATTTGGCCAGGACATTAGTTTGGTGGTGCAACTGATTATGACAACAATTTCAGTATTACATCTAGATAGGAATTCATGTCACGACCTGTACAAGTATCGGGGGCGCCTTTTTCCCTCTGTAACGAAGTCAAATATTCAGATGTAATGCCAAAATTTGTGCAGGACGTTAGTTTCGTGGCACTAGTGATAATAGAAATGATTTGACAATTACATCTAGGCTGGAAACTCGTGCCGTGACCCGTCCAGAACACATCGCCTAAGTACCGTCATGGCCTTTTTTTGTCTGTAACTAAGTGACATATTGAGATGTAACGCTGGAATTTGGCCAGGACATTAGTTTTGTGGCGCAATTGATTATGACAATAATTTCAGAATTACATCTAGATAGGAAAATCACGTAACGACATTTCCAAGTACCCGGAGCGCCTCTTTTCCTCTGTAACTAAGTCAGATATTGAGATGTAATGCTGGAATTTGGGCGCGGCATTAGTTTCCTTGCACTAGTGATAACAAAAATGATTTGAGACTTACATGTAGGTGGGAAACTCGTGTCGTGACCGGTCCATGCTCCATTGCCCAAGTATTCAAAGCACCGTTTTTCCTCTGTAAATAAGTCCAATATCGAGATGCAATGCTGAAATTTGGGCAGGACATGAGTTTTGTGGCACTACTGATAATAAGAATGATTTGAGACTTACATCTAGGTGGGAAGCTCAGGCTGCGACCTGTCCAGGCTAAATCGCACAAGTACCGGAATAGTCTTTTTTCCTCTGTAACTAAGCCAAATATTGAGATGTAACGTTGGAATTTGGCCAGGACATTAGTTTTGTGGCACAATTGGTTTTGGCAATGATTTCAGAATTACATCTACATGGGAATTCATGTCACGACCTGTACAAGTATCCGGAGCGCCTTTTTTCCTCTGTAACGAAGTCAAATATTCAGATGTAATGCTAAAATTTGTGCAGGACATTAGTTTCGTGGCACTAGTGATAATAGAAATGATTTGAGAATTACATCTAGGTTGGAAACTTGTGCCGCGACCCGTCCAGGCTACATCACCTAAGTACCGGCATGGCCTTTTTTTCCTCCGTAACTAAGTCAAATATTGAGATGTAACGCTAGAATTTGGCCAGGACATTAGTTTGGTGGTGCAATTGATTATGACAACAATTTCAGTATTACATCTAGATAGGAATTCATGTCACGACCTGTACAAGTATCGGGGGCGCCTTTTTCCCTCTGTAACGAAGTCAAATATTCAGATGTAATGCCAAAATTTGTGCAGGACGTTAGTTTCGTGGCACTAGTGATAATAGAAATGATTTGACAATTACATCTAGGCTGGAAACTCGTGCCGTGACCCGTCCAGAACACATCGCCTAAGTACCGTCATGGCCTTTTTTTGTCTGTAACTAAGTCACATATTGAGATGTAACGCTGGAATTTGGCCAGGACATTAGTTTTGTGGCGCAATTGATTATGACAATAATTTCAGAATTACATCTAGATAGGAAAATCACGTAACGACATTTCCAAGTACCCGGAGCGCCTCTTTTCCTCTGTAACTAAGTCAGATATTGAGATGTAATGCTGGAATTTGGGCGCGGCATTAGTTTCCTTGCACTAGTGATAACAAAAATGATTTGAGACTTACATGTAGGTGGGAAACTCGTGTCGTGACCGGTCCATGCTCCATTGCCCAAGTATTCAAAGCACCGTTTTTCCTCTGTAAATAAGTCCAATATCGAGATGCAATGCTGAAATTTGGGCAGGACATGAGTTTTGTGGCACTACTGATAATAAGAATGATTTGAGACTTACATCTAGGTGGGAAGCTCAGGCTGCGACCTGTCCAGGCTAAATCGCACAAGTACCGGAATAGTCTTTTTTCCTCTGTAACTAAGCCAAATATTGAGATGTAACGTTGGAATTTGGCCAGGACATTAGTTTTGTGGCACAATTGGTTTTGGCAATGATTTCAGAATTACATCTACATGGGAATTCATGTCACGACCTGTACAAGTATCCGGAGCGCCTTTTTTCCTCTGTAACGAAGTCAAATATTCAGATGTAATGCTAAAATTTGTGCAGGACATTAGTTTCGTGGCACTAGTGATAATAGAAATGATTTGAGAATTACATCTAGGTTGGAAACTTGTGCCGCGACCCGTCCAGGCTACATCACCTAAGTACCGGCATGGCCTTTTTTTCCTCCGTAACTAAGTCAAATATTGAGATGTAACGCTAGAATTTGGCCAGGACATTAGTTTGGTGGTGCAATTGATAATGACAACAATTTCAGTATTACATCTAGATAGGAATTCATGTCACGACCTGTACAAGTATCGGGGGCGCCTTTTTCCCTCTGTAACGAAGTCAAATATTCAGATGTAATGCCAAAATTTGTGCAGGACGTTAGTTTCGTGGCACTAGTGATAATAGAAATGATTTGACAATTACATCTAGGCTGGAAACTCGTGCCGTGACCCGTCCAGAACACATCGCCTAAGTACCGTCATGGCCTTTTTTTGTCTGTAACTAAGTCACATATTGAGATGTAACGCTGGAATTTGGCCAGGACATTAGTTTTGTGGCGCAATTGATTATGACAATAATTTCAGAATTACATCTACATGGGAATTCATGTCACGACCTGTACAAGTATCCGGAGCGCCTTTTTTCCTCTGTAACGAAGTCAAATATTCAGATGTAATGCTAAAATTTGTGCAGGACATTAGTTTCGTGGCACTAGTGATAATAGAAATGATTTGAGAATTACATCTAGGTTGGAAACTTGTGCCGCGACCCGTCCAGGCTACATCACCTAAGTACCGGCATGGCCTTTTTTTCCTCCGTAACTAAGTTAAATATTGAGATGTAACGCTAGAATTTGGCCAGGACATTAGTTTGGTGGTGCAATTGATTATGACAACAATTTCAGTATTACATCTAGATAGGAATTCATGTCACGACCTGTACAAGTATCGGGGGCGCCTTTTTCCCTCTGTAACGAAGTCAAATATTCAGATGTAATGCCAAAATTTGTGCAGGACGTTAGTTTCGTGGCACTAGTGATAATAGAAATGATTTGACAATTACATCTAGGCTGGAAACTCGTGCCGTGACCCGTCCAGAACACATCGCCTAAGTACCGTCATGGCCTTTTTTTGTCTGTAACTAAGTGACATATTGAGATGTAACGCTGGAATTTGGCCAGGACATTAGTTTTGTGGCGCAATTGATTATGACAATAATTTCAGAATTACATCTAGATAGGAAAATCACGTAACGACATTTCCAAGTACCCGGAGCGCCTCTTTTCCTCTGTAACTAAGTCAGATATTGAGATGTAATGCTGGAATTTGGGCGCGGCATTAGTTTCCTTGCACTAGTGATAACAAAAATGATTTGAGACTTACATGTAGGTGGGAAACTCGTGTCGTGACCGGTCCATGCTCCATTGCCCAAGTATTCAAAGCACCGTTTTTCCTCTGTAAATAAGTCCAATATCGAGATGCAATGCTGAAATTTGGGCAGGACATGAGTTTTGTGGCACTACTGATAATAAGAATGATTTGAGACTTACATCTAGGTGGGAAGCTCAGGCTGCGACCTGTCCAGGCTAAATCGCACAAGTACCGGAATAGTCTTTTTTCCTCTGTAACTAAGCCAAATATTGAGATGTAACGTTGGAATTTGGCCAGGACATTAGTTTTGTGGCACAATTGGTTTTGGCAATGATTTCAGAATTACATCTACATGGGAATTCATGTCACGACCTGTACAAGTATCCGGAGCGCCTTTTTTCCTCTGTAACGAAGTCAAATATTCAGATGTAATGCTAAAATTTGTGCAGGACATTAGTTTCGTGGCACTAGTGATAATAGAAATGATTTGAGAATTACATCTAGGTTGGAAACTTGTGCCGCGACCCGTCCAGGCTACATCACCTAAGTACCGGCATGGCCTTTTTTTCCTCCGTAACTAAGTCAAATATTGAGATGTAACGCTAGAATTTGGCCAGGACATTAGTTTGGTGGTGCAATTGATTATGACAACAATTTCAGTATTACATCTAGATAGGAATTCATGTCACGACCTGTACAAGTATCGGGGGCGCCTTTTTCCCTCTGTAACGAAGTCAAATATTCAGATGTAATGCCAAAATTTGTGCAGGACGTTAGTTTCGTGGCACTAGTGATAATAGAAATGATTTGACAATTACATCTAGGCTGGAAACTCGTGCCGTGACCCGTCCAGAACACATCGCCTAAGTACCGTCATGGCCTTTTTTTGTCTGTAACTAAGTCACATATTGAGATGTAACGCTGGAATTTGGCCAGGACATTAGTTTTGTGGCGCAATTGATTATGACAATAATTTCAGAATTACATCTACATGGGAATTCATGTCACGACCTGTACAAGTATCCGGAGCGCCTTTTTTCCTCTGTAACGAAGTCAAATATTCAGATGTAATGCTAAAATTTGTGCAGGACATTAGTTTCGTGGCACTAGTGATAATAGAAATGATTTGAGAATTACATCTAGGTTGGAAACTTGTGCCGCGACCCGTCCAGGCTACATCACCTAAGTACCGGCATGGCCTTTTTTTCCTCCGTAACTAAGTCAAATATTGAGATGTAACGCTAGAATTTGGCCAGGACATTAGTTTGGTGGTGCAATTGATTATGACAACAATTTCAGTATTACATCTAGATAGGAATTCATGTCACGACCTGTACAAGTATCGGGGGCGCCTTTTTCCCTCTGTAACGAAGTCAAATATTCAGATGTAATGCCAAAATTTGTGCAGGACGTTAGTTTCGTGGCACTAGTGATAATAGAAATGATTTGACAATTACATCTAGGCTGGAAACTCGTGCCGTGACCCGTCCAGAACACATCGCCTAAGTACCGTCATGGCCTTTTTTTGTCTGTAACTAAGTCACATATTGAGATGTAACGCTGGAATTTGGCCAGGACATTAGTTTTGTGGCGCAATTGATTATGACAATAATTTCAGAATTACATCTACATGGGAATTCATGTCACGACCTGTACAAGTATCCGGAGCGCCTTTTTTCCTCTGTAACGAAGTCAAATATTCAGATGTAATGCTAAAATTTGTGCAGGACATTAGTTTCGTGGCACTAGTGATAATAGAAATGATTTGAGAATTACATCTAGGTTGGAAACTTGTGCCGCGACCCGTCCAGGCTACATCACCTAAGTACCGGCATGGCCTTTTTTTCCTCCGTAACTAAGTTAAATATTGAGATGTAACGCTAGAATTTGGCCAGGACATTAGTTTGGTGGTGCAATTGATTATGACAACAATTTCAGTATTACATCTAGATAGGAATTCATGTCACGACCTGTACAAGTATCGGGGGCGCCTTTTTCCCTCTGTAACGAAGTCAAATATTCAGATGTAATGCCAAAATTTGTGCAGGACGTTAGTTTCGTGGCACTAGTGATAATAGAAATGATTTGACAATTACATCTAGGCTGGAAACTCGTGCCGTGACCCGTCCAGAACACATCGCCTAAGTACCGTCATGGCCTTTTTTTGTCTGTAACTAAGTGACATATTGAGATGTAACGCTGGAATTTGGCCAGGACATTAGTTTTGTGGCGCAATTGATTATGACAATAATTTCAGAATTACATCTAGATAGGAAAATCACGTAACGACATTTCCAAGTACCCGGAGCGCCTCTTTTCCTCTGTAACTAAGTCAGATATTGAGATGTAATGCTGGAATTTGGGCGCGGCATTAGTTTCCTTGCACTAGTGATAACAAAAATGATTTGAGACTTACATGTAGGTGGGAAACTCGTGTCGTGACCGGTCCATGCTCCATTGCCCAAGTATTCAAAGCACCGTTTTTCCTCTGTAAATAAGTCCAATATCGAGATGCAATGCTGAAATTTGGGCAGGACATGAGTTTTGTGGCACTACTGATAATAAGAATGATTTGAGACTTACATCTAGGTGGGAAGCTCAGGCTGCGACCTGTCCAGGCTAAATCGCACAAGTACCGGAATAGTCTTTTTTCCTCTGTAACTAAGCCAAATATTGAGATGTAACGTTGGAATTTGGCCAGGACATTAGTTTTGTGGCACAATTGGTTTTGGCAATGATTTCAGAATTACATCTACATGGGAATTCATGTCACGACCTGTACAAGTATCCGGAGCGCCTTTTTTCCTCTGTAACGAAGTCAAATATTCAGATGTAATGCTAAAATTTGTGCAGGACATTAGTTTCGTGGCACTAGTGATAATAGAAATGATTTGAGAATTACATCTAGGTTGGAAACTTGTGCCGCGACCCGTCCAGGCTACATCACCTAAGTACCGGCATGGCCTTTTTTTCCTCCGTAACTAAGTCAAATATTGAGATGTAACGCTAGAATTTGGCCAGGACATTAGTTTGGTGGTGCAATTGATTATGACAACAATTTCAGTATTACATCTAGATAGGAATTCATGTCACGACCTGTACAAGTATCGGGGGCGCCTTTTTCCCTCTGTAACGAAGTCAAATATTCAGATGTAATGCCAAAATTTGTGCAGGACGTTAGTTTCGTGGCACTAGTGATAATAGAAATGATTTGACAATTACATCTAGGCTGGAAACTCGTGCCGTGACCCGTCCAGAACACATCGCCTAAGTACCGTCATGGCCTTTTTTTGTCTGTAACTAAGTCACATATTGAGATGTAACGCTGGAATTTGGCCAGGACATTAGTTTTGTGGCGCAATTGATTATGACAATAATTTCAGAATTACATCTAGATAGGAAAATCACGTAACGACATTTCCAAGTACCCGGAGCGCCTCTTTTCCTCTGTAACTAAGTCAGATATTGAGATGTAATGCTGGAATTTGGGCGCGGCATTAGTTTCCTTGCACTAGTGATAACAAAAATGATTTGAGACTTACATGTAGGTGGGAAACTCGTGTCGTGACCGGTCCATGCTCCATTGCCCAAGTATTCAAAGCACCGTTTTTCCTCTGTAAATAAGTCCAATATCGAGATGCAATGCTGAAATTTGGGCAGGACATGAGTTTTGTGGCACTACTGATAATAAGAATGATTTGAGACTTACATCTAGGTGGGAAGCTCAGGCTGCGACCTGTCCAGGCTAAATCGCACAAGTACCGGAATAGTCTTTTTTCCTCTGTAACTAAGCCAAATATTGAGATGTAACGTTGGAATTTGGCCAGGACATTAGTTTTGTGGCACAATTGGTTTTGGCAATGATTTCAGAATTACATCTACATGGGAATTCATGTCACGACCTGTACAAGTATCCGGAGCGCCTTTTTTCCTCTGTAACGAAGTCAAATATTCAGATGTAATGCTAAAATTTGTGCAGGACATTAGTTTCGTGGCACTAGTGATAATAGAAATGATTTGAGAATTACATCTAGGTTGGAAACTTGTGCCGCGACCCGTCCAGGCTACATCACCTAAGTACCGGCATGGCCTTTTTTTCCTCCGTAACTAAGTCAAATATTGAGATGTAACGCTAGAATTTGGCCAGGACATTAGTTTGGTGGTGCAATTGATAATGACAACAATTTCAGTATTACATCTAGATAGGAATTCATGTCACGACCTGTACAAGTATCGGGGGCGCCTTTTTCCCTCTGTAACGAAGTCAAATATTCAGATGTAATGCCAAAATTTGTGCAGGACGTTAGTTTCGTGGCACTAGTGATAATAGAAATGATTTGACAATTACATCTAGGCTGGAAACTCGTGCCGTGACCCGTCCAGAACACATCGCCTAAGTACCGTCATGGCCTTTTTTTGTCTGTAACTAAGTCACATATTGAGATGTAACGCTGGAATTTGGCCAGGACATTAGTTTTGTGGCGCAATTGATTATGACAATAATTTCAGAATTACATCTACATGGGAATTCATGTCACGACCTGTACAAGTATCCGGAGCGCCTTTTTTCCTCTGTAACGAAGTCAAATATTCAGATGTAATGCTAAAATTTGTGCAGGACATTAGTTTCGTGGCACTAGTGATAATAGAAATGATTTGAGAATTACATCTAGGTTGGAAACTTGTGCCGCGACCCGTCCAGGCTACATCACCTAAGTACCGGCATGGCCTTTTTTTCCTCCGTAACTAAGTTAAATATTGAGATGTAACGCTAGAATTTGGCCAGGACATTAGTTTGGTGGTGCAATTGATTATGACAACAATTTCAGTATTACATCTAGATAGGAATTCATGTCACGACCTGTACAAGTATCGGGGGCGCCTTTTTCCCTCTGTAACGAAGTCAAATATTCAGATGTAATGCCAAAATTTGTGCAGGACGTTAGTTTCGTGGCACTAGTGATAATAGAAATGATTTGACAATTACATCTAGGCTGGAAACTCGTGCCGTGACCCGTCCAGAACACATCGCCTAAGTACCGTCATGGCCTTTTTTTGTCTGTAACTAAGTGACATATTGAGATGTAACGCTGGAATTTGGCCAGGACATTAGTTTTGTGGCGCAATTGATTATGACAATAATTTCAGAATTACATCTAGATAGGAAAATCACGTAACGACATTTCCAAGTACCCGGAGCGCCTCTTTTCCTCTGTAACTAAGTCAGATATTGAGATGTAATGCTGGAATTTGGGCGCGGCATTAGTTTCCTTGCACTAGTGATAACAAAAATGATTTGAGACTTACATGTAGGTGGGAAACTCGTGTCGTGACCGGTCCATGCTCCATTGCCCAAGTATTCAAAGCACCGTTTTTCCTCTGTAAATAAGTCCAATATCGAGATGCAATGCTGAAATTTGGGCAGGACATGAGTTTTGTGGCACTACTGATAATAAGAATGATTTGAGACTTACATCTAGGTGGGAAGCTCAGGCTGCGACCTGTCCAGGCTAAATCGCACAAGTACCGGAATAGTCTTTTTTCCTCTGTAACTAAGCCAAATATTGAGATGTAACGTTGGAATTTGGCCAGGACATTAGTTTTGTGGCACAATTGGTTTTGGCAATGATTTCAGAATTACATCTACATGGGAATTCATGTCACGACCTGTACAAGTATCCGGAGCGCCTTTTTTCCTCTGTAACGAAGTCAAATATTCAGATGTAATGCTAAAATTTGTGCAGGACATTAGTTTCGTGGCACTAGTGATAATAGAAATGATTTGAGAATTACATCTAGGTTGGAAACTTGTGCCGCGACCCGTCCAGGCTACATCACCTAAGTACCGGCATGGCCTTTTTTTCCTCCGTAACTAAGTCAAATATTGAGATGTAACGCTAGAATTTGGCCAGGACATTAGTTTGGTGGTGCAATTGATTATGACAACAATTTCAGTATTACATCTAGATAGGAATTCATGTCACGACCTGTACAAGTATCGGGGGCGCCTTTTTCCCTCTGTAACGAAGTCAAATATTCAGATGTAATGCCAAAATTTGTGCAGGACGTTAGTTTCGTGGCACTAGTGATAATAGAAATGATTTGACAATTACATCTAGGCTGGAAACTCGTGCCGTGACCCGTCCAGAACACATCGCCTAAGTACCGTCATGGCCTTTTTTTGTCTGTAACTAAGTCACATATTGAGATGTAACGCTGGAATTTGGCCAGGACATTAGTTTTGTGGCGCAATTGATTATGACAATAATTTCAGAATTACATCTAGATAGGAAAATCACGTAACGACATTTCCAAGTACCCGGAGCGCCTCTTTTCCTCTGTAACTAAGTCAGATATTGAGATGTAATGCTGGAATTTGGGCGCGGCATTAGTTTCCTTGCACTAGTGATAACAAAAATGATTTGAGACTTACATGTAGGTGGGAAACTCGTGTCGTGACCGGTCCATGCTCCATTGCCCAAGTATTCAAAGCACCGTTTTTCCTCTGTAAATAAGTCCAATATCGAGATGCAATGCTGAAATTTGGGCAGGACATGAGTTTTGTGGCACTACTGATAATAAGAATGATTTGAGACTTACATCTAGGTGGGAAGCTCAGGCTGCGACCTGTCCAGGCTAAATCGCACAAGTACCGGAATAGTCTTTTTTCCTCTGTAACTAAGCCAAATATTGAGATGTAACGTTGGAATTTGGCCAGGACATTAGTTTTGTGGCACAATTGGTTTTGGCAATGATTTCAGAATTACATCTACATGGGAATTCATGTCACGACCTGTACAAGTATCCGGAGCGCCTTTTTTCCTCTGTAACGAAGTCAAATATTCAGATGTAATGCTAAAATTTGTGCAGGACATTAGTTTCGTGGCACTAGTGATAATAGAAATGATTTGAGAATTACATCTAGGTTGGAAACTTGTGCCGCGACCCGTCCAGGCTACATCACCTAAGTACCGGCATGGCCTAAGTCAAATATTGAGATGTAACGCTAGAATTTGGCCAGGACATTAGTTTGGTGGTGCAATTGATTATGACAACAATTTCAGTATTACATCTAGATAGGAATTCATGTCACGACCTGTACAAGTATCCGGGGCGCCTTTTTTCCTCTGTAACGAAGTCAAATATTCAGATGTAATGCCAAAATTTGTGCAGGACGTTAGTTTCGTGGCACTAGTGATAATAGAAATGATTTGACAATTACATCTAGGCTGGAAACTCGTGCCGTGACCCGTCCAGAACACATCGCCTAAGTACCGTCATGGCCTTTTTTTGTCTGTAACTAAGTCACATATTGAGATGTAACGCTGGAATTTGGCCAGGACATTAGTTTTGTGGCGCAATTGATTATGACAATAATTTCAGAATTACATCTAGATAGGAAAATCACGTAACGACATTTCCAAGTACCCGGAGCGCCTCTTTTCCTCTGTAACTAAGTCAGATATTGAGATGTAATGCTGGAATTTGGGCGCGGCATTAGTTTCCTTGCACTAGTGATAACAAAAATGATTTGAGACTTACATGTAGGTGGGAAACTCGTGTCGTGACCGGTCCATGCTCCATTGCCCAAGTATTCAAAGCACCGTTTTTCCTCTGTAAATAAGTCCAATATCGAGATGCAATGCTGAAATTTGGGCAGGACATGAGTTTTGTGGCACTACTGATAATAAGAATGATTTGAGACTTACATCTAGGTGTGAAGCTCAGGCTGCGACCTGTCCAGGCTAAATCGCACAAGTACCGGAATAGTCTTTTTTCCTCTGTAACTAAGCCAAATATTGAGATGTAGCGTTGGAATTTGGCCAGGACATTAGTTTTGTGGCACAATTGGTTTTGGCAATGATTTCAGAATTACATCTACATGGGAATTCATGTCACGACCTGTACAAGTATCCGGAGCGCCTTTTTTCCTCTGTAACGAAGTCAAATATTCAGATGTAATGCTAAAATTTGTGCAGGACATTAGTTTCGTGGCACTAGTGATAATAGAAATGATTTGAGAATTACATCTAGGTTGGAAACTTGTGCCGCGACCCGTCCAGGCTACATCACCTAAGTACCGGCATGGCCTTTTTTTCCTCCGTAACTAAGTCAAATATTGAGATGTAACGCTAGAATTTGGCCAGGACATTAGTTTGGTGGTGCAATTGATTATGACAACAATTTCAGTATTACATCTAGATAGGAATTCATGTCACGACCTGTACAAGTATCGGGGGCGCCTTTTTCCCTCTGTAACGAAGTCAAATATTCAGATGTAATGCCAAAATTTGTGCAGGACGTTAGTTTCGTGGCACTAGTGATAATAGAAATGATTTGACAATTACATCTAGGCTGGAAACTCGTGCCGTGACCCGTCCAGAACACATCGCCTAAGTACCGTCATGGCCTTTTTTTGTCTGTAACTAAGTCACATATTGAGATGTAACGCTGGAATTTGGCCAGGACATTAGTTTTGTGGCGCAATTGATTATGACAATAATTTCAGAATTACATCTAGATAGGAAAATCACGTAACGACATTTCCAAGTACCCGGAGCGCCTCTTTTCCTCTGTAACTAAGTCAGATATTGAGATGTAATGCTGGAATTTGGGCGCGGCATTAGTTTCCTTGCACTAGTGATAACAAAAATGATTTGAGACTTACATGTAGGTGGGAAACTCGTGTCGTGACCGGTCCATGCTCCATTGCCCAAGTATTCAAAGCACCGTTTTTCCTCTGTAAATAAGTCCAATATCGAGATGCAATGCTGAAATTTGGGCAGGACATGAGTTTTGTGGCACTACTGATAATAAGAATGATTTGAGACTTACATCTAGGTGGGAAGCTCAGGCTGCGACCTGTCCAGGCTAAATCGCACAAGTACCGGAATAGTCTTTTTTCCTCTGTAACTAAGCCAAATATTGAGATGTAACGTTGGAATTTGGCCAGGACATTAGTTTTGTGGCACAATTGGTTTTGGCAATGATTTCAGAATTACATCTACATGGGAATTCATGTCACGACCTGTACAAGTATCCGGAGCGCCTTTTTTCCTCTGTAACGAAGTCAAATATTCAGATGTAATGCTAAAATTTGTGCAGGACATTAGTTTCGTGGCACTAGTGATAATAGAAATGATTTGAGAATTACATCTAGGTTGGAAACTTGTGCCGCGACCCGTCCAGGCTACATCACCTAAGTACCGGCATGGCCTTTTTTTCCTCCGTAACTAAGTCAAATATTGAGATGTAACGCTAGAATTTGGCCAGGACATTAGTTTGGTGGTGCAATTGATTATGACAACAATTTCAGTATTACATCTAGATAGGAATTCATGTCACGACCTGTACAAGTATCGGGGGCGCCTTTTTCCCTCTGTAACGAAGTCAAATATTCAGATGTAATGCCAAAATTTGTGCAGGACGTTAGTTTCGTGGCACTAGTGATAATAGAAATGATTTGACAATTACATCTAGGCTGGAAACTCGTGCCGTGACCCGTCCAGAACACATCGCCTAAGTACCGTCATGGCCTTTTTTTGTCTGTAACTAAGTCACATATTGAGATGTAACGCTGGAATTTGGCCAGGACATTAGTTTTGTGGCGCAATTGATTATGACAATAATTTCAGAATTACATCTAGATAGGAAAATCACGTAACGACATTTCCAAGTACCCGGAGCGCCTCTTTTCCTCTGTAACTAAGTCAGATATTGAGATGTAATGCTGGAATTTGGGCGCGGCATTAGTTTCCTTGCACTAGTGATAACAAAAATGATTTGAGATTTACATGTAGGTGGGAAACTCGTGTCGTGACCGGTCCATGCTCCATTGCCCAAGTATTCAAAGCACCGTTTTTCCTCTGTAAATAAGTCCAATATCGAGATGCAATGCTGAAATTTGGGCAGGACATGAGTTTTGTGGCACTACTGATAATAAGAATGATTTGAGACTTACATCTAGGTGGGAAGCTCAGGCTGCGACCTGTCCAGGCTAAATCGCACAAGTACCGGAATAGTCTTTTTTCCTCTGTAACTAAGCCAAATATTGAGATGTAACGTTGGAATTTGGCCAGGACATTAGTTTTGTGGCACAATTGGTTTTGGCAATGATTTCAGAATTACATCTACATGGGAATTCATGTCACGACCTGTACAAGTATCCGGAGCGCCTTTTTTCCTCTGTAACGAAGTCAAATATTCAGATGTAATGCTAAAATTTGTGCAGGACATTAGTTTCGTGGCACTAGTGATAATAGAAATGATTTGAGAATTACATCTAGGTTGGAAACTTGTGCCGCGACCCGTCCAGGCTACATCACCTAAGTACCGGCATGGCCTTTTTTTCCTCTGTAACTAAGTCAAATATTGAGATGTAACGCTAGAATTTGGCCAGGACATTAGTTTGGTGGTGCAATTGATTATGACAACAATTTCAGTATTACATCTAGATAGGAATTCATGTCACGACCTGTACAAGTATCGGGGGCGCCTTTTTCCCTCTGTAACGAAGTCAAATATTCAGATGTAATGCCAAAATTTGTGCAGGACGTTAGTTTCGTGGCACTAGTGATAATAGAAATGATTTGACAATTACATCTAGGCTGGAAACTCGTGCCGTGACCCGTCCAGAACACATCGCCTAAGTACCGTCATGGCCTTTTTTTGTCTGTAACTAAGTCACATATTGAGATGTAACGCTACAATTTGGCCAGGACATTACTTTTGTGGCGCAATTGATTATGACAATAATTTCAGAATTACATCTAGATAGGAAAATCACGTAACGACATTTCCAAGTACCCGGAGCGCCTCTTTTCCTCTGTAACTAAGTCAGATATTGAGATGTAATGCTGGAATTTGGGCGCGGCATTAGTTTCCTTGCACTAGTGATAACAAAAATGATTTGAGACTTACATGTAGGTGGGAAACTCGTGTCGTGACCGGTCCATGCTCCATTGCCCAAGTATTCAAAGCACCGTTTTTCCTCTGTAAATAAGTCCAATATCGAGATGCAATGCTGAAATTTGGGCAGGACATGAGTTTTGTGGCACTACTGATAATAAGAATGATTTGAGACTTACATCTAGGTGGGAAGCTCAGGCTGCGACCTGTCCAGGCTAAATCGCACAAGTACCGGAATAGTCTTTTTTCCTCTGTAACTAAGCCAAATATTGAGATGTAACGTTGGAATTTGGCCAGGACATTAGTTTTGTGGCACAATTGGTTTTGGCAATGATTTCAGAATTACATCTACATGGGAATTCATGTCACGACCTGTACAAGTATCCGGAGCGCCTTTTTTCCTCTGTAACGAAGTCAAATATTCAGATGTAATGCTAAAATTTGTGCAGGACATTAGTTTCGTGGCACTAGTGATAATAGAAATGATTTGAGAATTACATCTAGGTTGGAAACTTGTGCCGCGACCCGTCCAGGCTACATCACCTAAGTACCGGCATGGCCTTTTTTTCCTCTGTAACTAAGTCAAATATTGAGATGTAACGCTAGAATTTGGCCAGGACATTAGTTTGGTGGTGCAATTGATTATGACAACAATTTCAGTATTACATCTAGATAGGAATTCATGTCACGACCTGTACAAGTATCGGGGGCGCCTTTTTCCCTCTGTAACGAAGTCAAATATTCAGATGTAATGCCAAAATTTGTGCAGGACGTTAGTTTCGTGGCACTAGTGATAATAGAAATGATTTGACAATTACATCTAGGCTGGAAACTCGTGCCGTGACCCGTCCAGAACACATCGCCTAAGTACCGTCATGGCCTTTTTTTGTCTGTAACTAAGTCACATATTGAGATGTAATGCTAGAATTTGGCCAGGACATTAGTTTTGTGGCGCAATTGATTATGACAATAATTTCAGAATTACATCTAGATAGGAAAATCACGTAACGACATTTCCAAGTACCCGGAGCGCCTCTTTTCCTCTGTAACTAAGTCAGATATTGAGATGTAATGCTGGAATTTGGGCGCGGCATTAGTTTCCTTGCACTAGTGATAACAAAAATGATTTGAGACTTACATGTAGGTGGGAAACTCGTGTCGTGACCGGTCCATGCTCCATTGCCCAAGTATTCAAAGCACCGTTTTTCCTCTGTAAATAAGTCCAATATCGAGATGCAATGCTGAAATTTGGGCAGGACATGAGTTTTGTGGCACTACTGATAATAAGAATGATTTGAGACTTACATCTAGGTGGGAAGCTCAGGCTGCGACCTGTCCAGGCTAAATCGCACAAGTACCGGAATAGTCTTTTTTCCTCTGTAACTAAGCCAAATATTGAGATGTAACGTTGGAATTTGGCCAGGACATTAGTTTTGTGGCACAATTGGTTTTGGCAATGATTTCAGAATTACATCTACATGGGAATTCATGTCACGACCTGTACAAGTATCCGGAGCGCCTTTTTTCCTCTGTAACGAAGTCAAATATTCAGATGTAATGCTAAAATTTGTGCAGGACATTAGTTTCGTGGCACTAGTGATAATAGAAATGATTTGAGAATTACATCTAGGTTGGAAACTTGTGCCGCGACCCGTCCAGGCTACATCACCTAAGTACCGGCATGGCCTTTTTTTCCTCTGTAACTAAGTCAAATATTGAGATGTAACGCTAGAATTTGGCCAGGACATTAGTTTGGTGGTGCAATTGATTATGACAACAATTTCAGTATTACATCTAGATAGGAATTCATGTCACGACCTGTACAAGTATCGGGGGCGCCTTTTTCCCTCTGTAACGAAGTCAAATATTCAGATGTAATGCCAAAATTTGTGCAGGACGTTAGTTTCGTGGCACTAGTGATAATAGAAATGATTTGACAATTACATCTAGGCTGGAAACTCGTGCCGTGACCCGTCCAGAACACATCGCCTAAGTACCGTCATGGCCTTTTTTTGTCTGTAACTAAGTCACATATTGAGATGTAACGCTGGAATTTGGCCAGGACATTAGTTTTGTGGCGCAATTGATTATGACAATAATTTCAGAATTACATCTAGATAGGAAAATCACGTAACGACATTTCCAAGTACCCGGAGCGCCTCTTTTCCTCTGTAACTAAGTCAGATATTGAGATGTAATGCTGGAATTTGGGCGCGGCATTAGTTTCCTTGCACTAGTGATAACAAAAATGATTTGAGACTTACATGTAGGTGGGAAACTCGTGTCGTGACCGGTCCATGCTCCATTGCCCAAGTATTCAAAGCACCGTTTTTCCTCTGTAAATAAGTCCAATATCGAGATGCAATGCTGAAATTTGGGCAGGACATGAGTTTTGTGGCACTACTGATAATAAGAATGATTTGAGACTTACATCTAGGTGGGAAGCTCAGGCTGCGACCTGTCCAGGCTAAATCGCACAAGTACCGGAATAGTCTTTTTTCCTCTGTAACTAAGCCAAATATTGAGATGTAACGTTGGAATTTGGCCAGGACATTAGTTTTGTGGCACAATTGGTTTTGGCAATGATTTCAGAATTACATCTACATGGGAATTCATGTCACGACCTGTACAAGTATCCGGAGCGCCTTTTTTCCTCTGTAACGAAGTCAAATATTCAGATGTAATGCTAAAATTTGTGCAGGACATTAGTTTCGTGGCACTAGTGATAATAGAAATGATTTGAGAATTACATCTAGGTTGGAAACTTGTGCCGCGACCCGTCCAGGCTACATCACCTAAGTACCGGCATGGCCTTTTTTTCCTCTGTAACTAAGTCAAATATTGAGATGTAACGCTAGAATTTGGCCAGGACATTAGTTTGGTGGTGCAATTGATTATGACAACAATTTCAGTATTACATCTAGATAGGAATTCATGTCACGACCTGTACAAGTATCGGGGGCGCCTTTTTCCCTCTGTAACGAAGTCAAATATTCAGATGTAATGCCAAAATTTGTGCAGGACGTTAGTTTCGTGGCACTAGTGATAATAGAAATGATTTGACAATTACATCTAGGCTGGAAACTCGTGCCGTGACCCGTCCAGAACACATCGCCTAAGTACCGTCATGGCCTTTTTTTGTCTGTAACTAAGTCACATATTGAGATGTAACGCTGGAATTTGGCCAGGACATTAGTTTTGTGGCGCAATTGATTATGACAATAATTTCAGAATTACATCTAGATAGGAAAATCACGTAACGACATTTCCAAGTACCCGGAGCGCCTCTTTTCCTCTGTAACTAAGTCAGATATTGAGATGTAATGCTGGAATTTGGGCGCGGCATTAGTTTCCTTGCACTAGTGATAACAAAAATGATTTGAGACTTACATGTAGGTGGGAAACTCGTGTCGTGACCGGTCCATGCTCCATTGCCCAAGTATTCAAAGCACCGTTTTTCCTCTGTAAATAAGTCCAATATCGAGATGCAATGCTGAAATTTGGGCAGGACATGAGTTTTGTGGCACTACTGATAATAAGAATGATTTGAGACTTACATCTAGGTGGGAAGCTCAGGCTGCGACCTGTCCAGGCTAAATCGCACAAGTACCGGAATAGTCTTTTTTCCTCTGTAACTAAGCCAAATATTGAGATGTAACGTTGGAATTTGGCCAGGACATTAGTTTTGTGGCACAATTGGTTTTGGCAATGATTTCAGAATTACATCTACATGGGAATTCATGTCACGACCTGTACAAGTATCCGGAGCGCCTTTTTTCCTCTGTAACGAAGTCAAATATTCAGATGTAATGCTAAAATTTGTGCAGGACATTAGTTTCGTGGCACTAGTGATAATAGAAATGATTTGAGAATTACATCTAGGTTGGAAACTTGTGCCGCGACCCGTCCAGGCTACATCACCTAAGTACCGGCATGGCCTTTTTTTCCTCCGTAACTAAGTTAAATATTGAGATGTAACGCTAGAATTTGGCCAGGACATTAGTTTGGTGGTGCAATTGATTATGACAACAATTTCAGTATTACATCTAGATAGGAATTCATGTCACGACCTGTACAAGTATCGGGGGCGCCTTTTTCCCTCTGTAACGAAGTCAAATATTCAGATGTAATGCCAAAATTTGTGCAGGACGTTAGTTTCGTGGCACTAGTGATAATAGAAATGATTTGACAATTACATCTAGGCTGGAAACTCGTGCCGTGACCCGTCCAGAACACATCGCCTAAGTACCGTCATGGCCTTTTTTTGTCTGTAACTAAGTCACATATTGAGATGTAACGCTGGAATTTGGCCAGGACATTAGTTTTGTGGCGCAATTGATTATGACAATAATTTCAGAATTACATCTAGATAGGAAAATCACGTAACGACATTTCCAAGTACCCGGAGCGCCTCTTTTCCTCTGTAACTAAGTCAGATATTGAGATGTAATGCTGGAATTTGGGCGCGGCATTAGTTTCCTTGCACTAGTGATAACAAAAATGATTTGAGACTTACATGTAGGTGGGAAACTCGTGTCGTGACCGGTCCATGCTCCATTGCCCAAGTATTCAAAGCACCGTTTTTCCTCTGTAAATAAGTCCAATATCGAGATGCAATGCTGAAATTTGGGCAGGACATGAGTTTTGTGGCACTACTGATAATAAGAATGATTTGAGACTTACATCTAGGTGGGAAGCTCAGGCTGCGACCTGTCCAGGCTAAATCGCACAAGTACCGGAATAGTCTTTTTTCCTCTGTAACTAAGCCAAATATTGAGATGTAACGTTGGAATTTGGCCAGGACATTAGTTTTGTGGCACAATTGGTTTTGGCAATGATTTCAGAATTACATCTACATGGGAATTCATGTCACGACCTGTACAAGTATCCGGAGCGCCTTTTTTCCTCTGTAACGAAGTCAAATATTCAGATGTAATGCTAAAATTTGTGCAGGACATTAGTTTCGTGGCACTAGTGATAATAGAAATGATTTGAGAATTACATCTAGGTTGGAAACTTGTGCCGCGACCCGTCCAGGCTACATCACCTAAGTACCGGCATGGCCTTTTTTTCCTCTGTAACTAAGTCAAATATTGAGATGTAACGCTAGAATTTGGCCAGGACATTAGTTTGGTGGTGCAATTGATTATGACAACAATTTCAGTATTACATCTAGATAGGAATTCATGTCACGACCTGTACAAGTATCGGGGGCGCCTTTTTCCCTCTGTAACGAAGTCAAATATTCAGATGTAATGCCAAAATTTGTGCAGGACGTTAGTTTCGTGGCACTAGTGATAATAGAAATGATTTGACAATTACATCTAGGCTGGAAACTCGTGCCGTGACCCGTCCAGAACACATCGCCTAAGTACCGTCATGGCCTTTTTTTGTCTGTAACTAAGTCACATATTGAGATGTAACGCTAGAATTTGGCCAGGACATTAGTTTTGTGGCGCAATTGATTATGACAATAATTTCAGAATTACATCTAGATAGGAAAATCACGTAACGACATTTCCAAGTACCCGGAGCGCCTCTTTTCCTCTGTAACTAAGTCAGATATTGAGATGTAATGCTGGAATTTGGGCGCGGCATTAGTTTCCTTGCACTAGTGATAACAAAAATGATTTGAGACTTACATGTAGGTGGGAAACTCGTGTCGTGACCGGTCCATGCTCCATTGCCCAAGTATTCAAAGCACCGTTTTTCCTCTGTAAATAAGTCCAATATCGAGATGCAATGCTGAAATTTGGGCAGGACATGAGTTTTGTGGCACTACTGATAATAAGAATGATTTGAGACTTACATCTAGGTGGGAAGCTCAGGCTGCGACCTGTCCAGGCTAAATCGCACAAGTACCGGAATAGTCTTTTTTCCTCTGTAACTAAGCCAAATATTGAGATGTAACGTTGGAATTTGGCCAGGACATTAGTTTTGTGGCACAATTGGTTTTGGCAATGATTTCAGAATTACATCTACATGGGAATTCATGTCACGACCTGTACAAGTATCCGGAGCGCCTTTTTTCCTCTGTAACGAAGTCAAATATTCAGATGTAATGCTAAAATTTGTGCAGGACATTAGTTTCGTGGCACTAGTGATAATAGAAATGATTTGAGAATTACATCTAGGTTGGAAACTTGTGCCGCGACCCGTCCAGGCTACATCACCTAAGTACCGGCATGGCCTTTTTTTCCTCTGTAACTAAGTCAAATATTGAGATGTAACGCTAGAATTTGGCCAGGACATTAGTTTGGTGGTGCAATTGATTATGACAACAATTTCAGTATTACATCTAGATAGGAATTCATGTCACGACCTGTACAAGTATCGGGGGCGCCTTTTTCCCTCTGTAACGAAGTCAAATATTCAGATGTAATGCCAAAATTTGTGCAGGACGTTAGTTTCGTGGCACTAGTGATAATAGAAATGATTTGACAATTACATCTAGGCTGGAAACTCGTGCCGTGACCCGTCCAGAACACATCGCCTAAGTACCGTCATGGCCTTTTTTTGTCTGTAACTAAGTCACATATTGAGATGTAACGCTGGAATTTGGCCAGGACATTAGTTTTGTGGCGCAATTGATTATGACAATAATTTCAGAATTACATCTAGATAGGAAAATCACGTAACGACATTTCCAAGTACCCGGAGCGCCTCTTTTCCTCTGTAACTAAGTCAGATATTGAGATGTAATGCTGGAATTTGGGCGCGGCATTAGTTTCCTTGCACTAGTGATAACAAAAATGATTTGAGACTTACATGTAGGTGGGAAACTCGTGTCGTGACCGGTCCATGCTCCATTGCCCAAGTATTCAAAGCACCGTTTTTCCTCTGTAAATAAGTCCAATATCGAGATGCAATGCTGAAATTTGGGCAGGACATGAGTTTTGTGGCACTACTGATAATAAGAATGATTTGAGACTTACATCTAGGTGGGAAGCTCAGGCTGCGACCTGTCCAGGCTAAATCGCACAAGTACCGGAATAGTCTTTTTTCCTCTGTAACTAAGCCAAATATTGAGATGTAACGTTGGAATTTGGCCAGGACATTAGTTTTGTGGCACAATTGGTTTTGGCAATGATTTCAGAATTACATCTACATGGGAATTCATGTCACGACCTGTACAAGTATCCGGAGCGCCTTTTTTCCTCTGTAACGAAGTCAAATATTCAGATGTAATGCTAAAATTTGTGCAGGACATTAGTTTCGTGGCACTAGTGATAATAGAAATGATTTGAGAATTACATCTAGGTTGGAAACTTGTGCCGCGACCCGTCCAGGCTACATCACCTAAGTACCGGCATGGCCTTTTTTTCCTCCGTAACTAAGTCAAATATTGAGATGTAACGCTAGAATTTGGCCAGGACATTAGTTTGGTGGTGCAATTGATTATGACAACAATTTCAGTATTACATCTAGATAGGAATTCATGTCACGACCTGTACAAGTATCGGGGGCGCCTTTTTCCCTCTGTAACGAAGTCAAATATTCAGATGTAATGCCAAAATTTGTGCAGGACGTTAGTTTCGTGGCACTAGTGATAATAGAAATGATTTGACAATTACATCTAGGCTGGAAACTCGTGCCGTGACCCGTCCAGAACACATCGCCTAAGTACCGTCATGGCCTTTTTTTGTCTGTAACTAAGTCACATATTGAGATGTAACGCTGGAATTTGGCCAGGACATTAGTTTTGTGGCGCAATTGATTATGACAATAATTTCAGAATTACATCTAGATAGGAAAATCACGTAACGACATTTCCAAGTACCCGGAGCGCCTCTTTTCCTCTGTAACTAAGTCAGATATTGAGATGTAATGCTGGAATTTGGGCGCGGCATTAGTTTCCTTGCACTAGTGATAACAAAAATGATTTGAGACTTACATGTAGGTGGGAAACTCGTGTCGTGACCGGTCCATGCTCCATTGCCCAAGTATTCAAAGCACCGTTTTTCCTCTGTAAATAAGTCCAATATCGAGATGCAATGCTGAAATTTGGGCAGGACATGAGTTTTGTGGCACTACTGATAATAAGAATGATTTGAGACTTACATCTAGGTGGGAAGCTCAGGCTGCGACCTGTCCAGGCTAAATCGCACAAGTACCGGAATAGTCTTTTTTCCTCTGTAACTAAGCCAAATATTGAGATGTAACGTTGGAATTTGGCCAGGACATTAGTTTTGTGGCACAATTGGTTTTGGCAATGATTTCAGAATTACATCTACATGGGAATTCATGTCACGACCTGTACAAGTATCCGGAGCGCCTTTTTCCCTCTGTAACGAAGTCAAATATTCAGATGTAATGCTAAAATTTGTGCAGGACATTAGTTTCGTGGCACTAGTGATAATAGAAATGATTTGAGAATTACATCTAGGTTGGAAACTTGTGCCGCGACCCGTCCAGGCTACATCACCTAAGTACCGGCATGGCCTTTTTTTCCTCTGTAACTAAGTCAAATATTGAGATGTAACGCTAGAATTTGGCCAGGACATTAGTTTGGTGGTGCAATTGATTATGACAACAATTTCAGTATTACATCTAGATAGGAATTCATGTCACGACCTGTACAAGTATCGGGGGCGCCTTTTTCCCTCTGTAACGAAGTCAAATATTCAGATGTAATGCCAAAATTTGTGCAGGACGTTAGTTTCGTGGCACTAGTGATAATAGAAATGATTTGACAATTACATCTAGGCTGGAAACTCGTGCCGTGACCCGTCCAGAACACATCGCCTAAGTACCGTCATGGCCTTTTTTTGTCTGTAACTAAGTCACATATTGAGATGTAACGCTGGAATTTGGCCAGGACATTAGTTTTGTGGCGCAATTGATTATGACAATAATTTCAGAATTACATCTAGATAGGAAAATCACGTAACGACATTTCCAAGTACCCGGAGCGCCTCTTTTCCTCTGTAACTAAGTCAGATATTGAGATGTAATGCTGGAATTTGGGCGCGGCATTAGTTTCCTTGCACTAGTGATAACAAAAATGATTTGAGACTTACATGTAGGTGGGAAACTCGTGTCGTGACCGGTCCATGCTCCATTGCCCAAGTATTCAAAGCACCGTTTTTCCTCTGTAAATAAGTCCAATATCGAGATGCAATGCTGAAATTTGGGCAGGACATGAGTTTTGTGGCACTACTGATAATAAGAATGATTTGAGACTTACATCTAGGTGGGAAGCTCAGGCTGCGACCTGTCCAGGCTAAATCGCACAAGTACCGGAATAGTCTTTTTTCCTCTGTAACTAAGCCAAATATTGAGATGTAACGTTGGAATTTGGCCAGGACATTAGTTTTGTGGCACAATTGGTTTTGGCAATGATTTCAGAATTACATCTACATGGGAATTCATGTCACGACCTGTACAAGTATCCGGAGCGCCTTTTTTCCTCTGTAACGAAGTCAAATATTCAGATGTAATGCTAAAATTTGTGCAGGACATTAGTTTCGTGGCACTAGTGATAATAGAAATGATTTGAGAATTACATCTAGGTTGGAAACTTGTGCCGCGACCCGTCCAGGCTACATCACCTAAGTACCGGCATGGCCTTTTTTTCCTCTGTAACTAAGTCAAATATTGAGATGTAACGCTAGAATTTGGCCAGGACATTAGTTTGGTGGTGCAATTGATTATGACAACAATTTCAGTATTACATCTAGATAGGAATTCATGTCACGACCTGTACAAGTATCGGGGGCGCCTTTTTCCCTCTGTAACGAAGTCAAATATTCAGATGTAATGCCAAAATTTGTGCAGGACGTTAGTTTCGTGGCACTAGTGATAATAGAAATGATTTGACAATTACATCTAGGCTGGAAACTCGTGCCGTGACCCGTCCAGAACACATCGCCTAAGTACCGTCATGGCCTTTTTTTGTCTGTAACTAAGTCACATATTGAGATGTAACGCTGGAATTTGGCCAGGACATTAGTTTTGTGGCGCAATTGATTATGACAATAATTTCAGAATTACATCTAGATAGGAAAATCACGTAACGACATTTCCAAGTACCCGGAGCGCCTCTTTTCCTCTGTAACTAAGTCAGATATTGAGATGTAATGCTGGAATTTGGGCGCGGCATTAGTTTCCTTGCACTAGTGATAACAAAAATGATTTGAGACTTACATGTAGGTGGGAAACTCGTGTCGTGACCGGTCCATGCTCCATTGCCCAAGTATTCAAAGCACCGTTTTTCCTCTGTAAATAAGTCCAATATCGAGATGCAATGCTGAAATTTGGGCAGGACATGAGTTTTGTGGCACTACTGATAATAAGAATGATTTGAGACTTACATCTAGGTGGGAAGCTCAGGCTGCGACCTGTCCAGGCTAAATCGCACAAGTACCGGAATAGTCTTTTTTCCTCTGTAACTAAGCCAAATATTGAGATGTAACGTTGGAATTTGGCCAGGACATTAGTTTTGTGGCACAATTGGTTTTGGCAATGATTTCAGAATTACATCTACATGGGAATTCATGTCACGACCTGTACAAGTATCCGGAGCGCCTTTTTTCCTCTGTAACGAAGTCAAATATTCAGATGTAATGCTAAAATTTGTGCAGGACATTAGTTTCGTGGCACTAGTGATAATAGAAATGATTTGAGAATTACATCTAGGTTGGAAACTTGTGCCGCGACCCGTCCAGGCTACATCACCTAAGTACCGGCATGGCCTTTTTTTCCTCCGTAACTAAGTTAAATATTGAGATGTAACGCTAGAATTTGGCCAGGACATTAGTTTGGTGGTGCAATTGATTATGACAACAATTTCAGTATTACATCTAGATAGGAATTCATGTCACGACCTGTACAAGTATCGGGGGCGCCTTTTTCCCTCTGTAACGAAGTCAAATATTCAGATGTAATGCCAAAATTTGTGCAGGACGTTAGTTTCGTGGCACTAGTGATAATAGAAATGATTTGACAATTACATCTAGGCTGGAAACTCGTGCCGTGACCCGTCCAGAACACATCGCCTAAGTACCGTCATGGCCTTTTTTTGTCTGTAACTAAGTCACATATTGAGATGTAACGCTGGAATTTGGCCAGGACATTAGTTTTGTGGCGCAATTGATTATGACAATAATTTCAGAATTACATCTAGATAGGAAAATCACGTAACGACATTTCCAAGTACCCGGAGCGCCTCTTTTCCTCTGTAACTAAGTCAGATATTGAGATGTAATGCTGGAATTTGGGCGCGGCATTAGTTTCCTTGCACTAGTGATAACAAAAATGATTTGAGACTTACATGTAGGTGGGAAACTCGTGTCGTGACCGGTCCATGCTCCATTGCCCAAGTATTCAAAGCACCGTTTTTCCTCTGTAAATAAGTCCAATATCGAGATGCAATGCTGAAATTTGGGCAGGACATGAGTTTTGTGGCACTACTGATAATAAGAATGATTTGAGACTTACATCTAGGTGGGAAGCTCAGGCTGCGACCTGTCCAGGCTAAATCGCACAAGTACCGGAATAGTCTTTTTTCCTCTGTAACTAAGCCAAATATTGAGATGTAACGTTGGAATTTGGCCAGGACATTAGTTTTGTGGCACAATTGGTTTTGGCAATGATTTCAGAATTACATCTACATGGGAATTCATGTCACGACCTGTACAAGTATCCGGAGCGCCTTTTTTCCTCTGTAACGAAGTCAAATATTCAGATGTAATGCTAAAATTTGTGCAGGACATTAGTTTCGTGGCACTAGTGATAATAGAAATGATTTGAGAATTACATCTAGGTTGGAAACTTGTGCCGCGACCCGTCCAGGCTACATCACCTAAGTACCGGCATGGCCTTTTTTTCCTCCGTAACTAAGTCAAATATTGAGATGTAACGCTAGAATTTGGCCAGGACATTAGTTTGGTGGTGCAATTGATTATGACAACAATTTCAGTATTACATCTAGATAGGAATTCATGTCACGACCTGTACAAGTATCGGGGGCGCCTTTTTCCCTCTGTAACGAAGTCAAATATTCAGATGTAATGCCAAAATTTGTGCAGGACGTTAGTTTCGTGGCACTAGTGATAATAGAAATGATTTGACAATTACATCTAGGCTGGAAACTCGTGCCGTGACCCGTCCAGAACACATCGCCTAAGTACCGTCATGGCCTTTTTTTGTCTGTAACTAAGTCACATATTGAGATGTAACGCTGGAATTTGGCCAGGACATTAGTTTTGTGGCGCAATTGATTATGACAATAATTTCAGAATTACATCTAGATAGGAAAATCACGTAACGACATTTCCAAGTACCCGGAGCGCCTCTTTTCCTCTGTAACTAAGTCAGATATTGAGATGTAATGCTGGAATTTGGGCGCGGCATTAGTTTCCTTGCACTAGTGATAACAAAAATGATTTGAGACTTACATGTAGGTGGGAAACTCGTGTCGTGACCGGTCCATGCTCCATTGCCCAAGTATTCAAAGCACCGTTTTTCCTCTGTAAATAAGTCCAATATCGAGATGCAATGCTGAAATTTGGGCAGGACATGAGTTTTGTGGCACTACTGATAATAAGAATGATTTGAGACTTACATCTAGGTGGGAAGCTCAGGCTGCGACCTGTCCAGGCTAAATCGCACAAGTACCGGAATAGTCTTTTTTCCTCTGTAACTAAGCCAAATATTGAGATGTAACGTTGGAATTTGGCCAGGACATTAGTTTTGTGGCACAATTGGTTTTGGCAATGATTTCAGAATTACATCTACATGGGAATTCATGTCACGACCTGTACAAGTATCCGGAGCGCCTTTTTTCCTCTGTAACGAAGTCAAATATTCAGATGTAATGCTAAAATTTGTGCAGGACATTAGTTTCGTGGCACTAGTGATAATAGAAATGATTTGAGAATTACATCTAGGTTGGAAACTTGTGCCGCGACCCGTCCAGGCTACATCACCTAAGTACCGGCATGGCCTTTTTTTCCTCCGTAACTAAGTTAAATATTGAGATGTAACGCTAGAATTTGGCCAGGACATTAGTTTGGTGGTGCAATTGATTATGACAACAATTTCAGTATTACATCTAGATAGGAATTCATGTCACGACCTGTACAAGTATCGGGGGCGCCTTTTTCCCTCTGTAACGAAGTCAAATATTCAGATGTAATGCCAAAATTTGTGCAGGACGTTAGTTTCGTGGCACTAGTGATAATAGAAATGATTTGACAATTACATCTAGGCTGGAAACTCGTGCCGTGACCCGTCCAGAACACATCGCCTAAGTACCGTCATGGCCTTTTTTTGTCTGTAACTAAGTCACATATTGAGATGTAACGCTGGAATTTGGCCAGGACATTAGTTTTGTGGCGCAATTGATTATGACAATAATTTCAGAATTACATCTAGATAGGAAAATCACGTAACGACATTTCCAAGTACCCGGAGCGCCTCTTTTCCTCTGTAACTAAGTCAGATATTGAGATGTAATGCTGGAATTTGGGCGCGGCATTAGTTTCCTTGCACTAGTGATAACAAAAATGATTTGAGACTTACATGTAGGTGGGAAACTCGTGTCGTGACCGGTCCATGCTCCATTGCCCAAGTATTCAAAGCACCGTTTTTCCTCTGTAAATAAGTCCAATATCGAGATGCAATGCTGAAATTTGGGCAGGACATGAGTTTTGTGGCACTACTGATAATAAGAATGATTTGAGACTTACATCTAGGTGGGAAGCTCAGGCTGCGACCTGTCCAGGCTAAATCGCACAAGTACCGGAATAGTCTTTTTTCCTCTGTAACTAAGCCAAATATTGAGATGTAACGTTGGAATTTGGCCAGGACATTAGTTTTGTGGCACAATTGGTTTTGGCAATGATTTCAGAATTACATCTACATGGGAATTCATGTCACGACCTGTACAAGTATCCGGAGCGCCTTTTTTCCTCTGTAACGAAGTCAAATATTCAGATGTAATGCTAAAATTTGTGCAGGACATTAGTTTCGTGGCACTAGTGATAATAGAAATGATTTGAGAATTACATCTAGGTTGGAAACTTGTGCCGCGACCCGTCCAGGCTACATCACCTAAGTACCGGCATGGCCTTTTTTTCCTCCGTAACTAAGTCAAATATTGAGATGTAACGCTAGAATTTGGCCAGGACATTAGTTTGGTGGTGCAATTGATTATGACAACAATTTCAGTATTACATCTAGATAGGAATTCATGTCACGACCTGTACAAGTATCGGGGGCGCCTTTTTCCCTCTGTAACGAAGTCAAATATTCAGATGTAATGCCAAAATTTGTGCAGGACGTTAGTTTCGTGGCACTAGTGATAATAGAAATGATTTGACAATTACATCTAGGCTGGAAACTCGTGCCGTGACCCGTCCAGAACACATCGCCTAAGTACCGTCATGGCCTTTTTTTGTCTGTAACTAAGTCACATATTGAGATGTAACGCTGGAATTTGGCCAGGACATTAGTTTTGTGGCGCAATTGATTATGACAATAATTTCAGAATTACATCTAGATAGGAAAATCACGTAACGACATTTCCAAGTACCCGGAGCGCCTCTTTTCCTCTGTAACTAAGTCAGATATTGAGATGTAATGCTGGAATTTGGGCGCGGCATTAGTTTCCTTGCACTAGTGATAACAAAAATGATTTGAGACTTACATGTAGGTGGGAAACTCGTGTCGTGACCGGTCCATGCTCCATTGCCCAAGTATTCAAAGCACCGTTTTTCCTCTGTAAATAAGTCCAATATCGAGATGCAATGCTGAAATTTGGGCAGGACATGAGTTTTGTGGCACTACTGATAATAAGAATGATTTGAGACTTACATCTAGGTGGGAAGCTCAGGCTGCGACCTGTCCAGGCTAAATCGCACAAGTACCGGAATAGTCTTTTTTCCTCTGTAACTAAGCCAAATATTGAGATGTAACGTTGGAATTTGGCCAGGACATTAGTTTTGTGGCACAATTGGTTTTGGCAATGATTTCAGAATTACATCTACATGGGAATTCATGTCACGACCTGTACAAGTATCCGGAGCGCCTTTTTTCCTCTGTAACGAAGTCAAATATTCAGATGTAATGCTAAAATTTGTGCAGGACATTAGTTTCGTGGCACTAGTGATAATAGAAATGATTTGAGAATTACATCTAGGTTGGAAACTTGTGCCGCGACCCGTCCAGGCTACATCACCTAAGTACCGGCATGGCCTTTTTTTCCTCCGTAACTAAGTCAAATATTGAGATGTAACGCTAGAATTTGGCCAGGACATTAGTTTGGTGGTGCAATTGATTATGACAACAATTTCAGTATTACATCTAGATAGGAATTCATGTCACGACCTGTACAAGTATCGGGGGCGCCTTTTTCCCTCTGTAACGAAGTCAAATATTCAGATGTAATGCCAAAATTTGTGCAGGACGTTAGTTTCGTGGCACTAGTGATAATAGAAATGATTTGACAATTACATCTAGGCTGGAAACTCGTGCCGTGACCCGTCCAGAACACATCGCCTAAGTACCGTCATGGCCTTTTTTTGTCTGTAACTAAGTCACATATTGAGATGTAACGCTGGAATTTGGCCAGGACATTAGTTTTGTGGCGCAATTGATTATGACAATAATTTCAGAATTACATCTAGATAGGAAAATCACGTAACGACATTTCCAAGTACCCGGAGCGCCTCTTTTCCTCTGTAACTAAGTCAGATATTGAGATGTAATGCTGGAATTTGGGCGCGGCATTAGTTTCCTTGCACTAGTGATAACAAAAATGATTTGAGATTTACATGTAGGTGGGAAACTCGTGTCGTGACCGGTCCATGCTCCATTGCCCAAGTATTCAAAGCACCGTTTTTCCTCTGTAAATAAGTCCAATATCGAGATGCAATGCTGAAATTTGGGCAGGACATGAGTTTTGTGGCACTACTGATAATAAGAATGATTTGAGACTTACATCTAGGTGGGAAGCTCAGGCTGCGACCTGTCCAGGCTAAATCGCACAAGTACCGGAATAGTCTTTTTTCCTCTGTAACTAAGCCAAATATTGAGATGTAACGTTGGAATTTGGCCAGGACATTAGTTTTGTGGCACAATTGGTTTTGGCAATGATTTCAGAATTACATCTACATGGGAATTCATGTCACGACCTGTACAAGTATCCGGAGCGCCTTTTTTCCTCTGTAACGAAGTCAAATATTCAGATGTAATGCTAAAATTTGTGCAGGACATTAGTTTCGTGGCACTAGTGATAATAGAAATGATTTGAGAATTACATCTAGGTTGGAAACTTGTGCCGCGACCCGTCCAGGCTACATCACCTAAGTACCGGCATGGCCTTTTTTTCCTCTGTAACTAAGTCAAATATTGAGATGTAACGCTAGAATTTGGCCAGGACATTAGTTTGGTGGTGCAATTGATTATGACAACAATTTCAGTATTACATCTAGATAGGAATTCATGTCACGACCTGTACAAGTATCGGGGGCGCCTTTTTCCCTCTGTAACGAAGTCAAATATTCAGATGTAATGCCAAAATTTGTGCAGGACGTTAGTTTCGTGGCACTAGTGATAATAGAAATGATTTGACAATTACATCTAGGCTGGAAACTCGTGCCGTGACCCGTCCAGAACACATCGCCTAAGTACCGTCATGGCCTTTTTTTGTCTGTAACTAAGTCACATATTGAGATGTAACGCTAGAATTTGGCCAGGACATTACTTTTGTGGCGCAATTGATTATGACAATAATTTCAGAATTACATCTAGATAGGAAAATCACGTAACGACATTTCCAAGTACCCGGAGCGCCTCTTTTCCTCTGTAACTAAGTCAGATATTGAGATGTAATGCTGGAATTTGGGCGCGGCATTAGTTTCCTTGCACTAGTGATAACAAAAATGATTTGAGATTTACATGTAGGTGGGAAACTCGTGTCGTGACCGGTCCATGCTCCATTGCCCAAGTATTCAAAGCACCGTTTTTCCTCTGTAAATAAGTCCAATATCGAGATGCAATGCTGAAATTTGGGCAGGACATGAGTTTTGTGGCACTACTGATAATAAGAATGATTTGAGACTTACATCTAGGTGGGAAGCTCAGGCTGCGACCTGTCCAGGCTAAATCGCACAAGTACCGGAATAGTCTTTTTTCCTCTGTAACTAAGCCAAATATTGAGATGTAACGTTGGAATTTGGCCAGGACATTAGTTTTGTGGCACAATTGGTTTTGGCAATGATTTCAGAATTACATCTACATGGGAATTCATGTCACGACCTGTACAAGTATCCGGAGCGCCTTTTTTCCTCTGTAACGAAGTCAAATATTCAGATGTAATGCTAAAATTTGTGCAGGACATTAGTTTCGTGGCACTAGTGATAATAGAAATGATTTGAGAATTACATCTAGGTTGGAAACTTGTGCCGCGACCCGTCCAGGCTACATCACCTAAGTACCGGCATGGCCTTTTTTTCCTCTGTAACTAAGTCAAATATTGAGATGTAACGCTAGAATTTGGCCAGGACATTAGTTTGGTGGTGCAATTGATTATGACAACAATTTCAGTATTACATCTAGATAGGAATTCATGTCACGACCTGTACAAGTATCGGGGGCGCCTTTTTCCCTCTGTAACGAAGTCAAATATTCAGATGTAATGCCAAAATTTGTGCAGGACGTTAGTTTCGTGGCACTAGTGATAATAGAAATGATTTGACAATTACATCTAGGCTGGAAACTCGTGCCGTGACCCGTCCAGAACACATCGCCTAAGTACCGTCATGGCCTTTTTTTGTCTGTAACTAAGTCACATATTGAGATGTAACGCTAGAATTTGGCCAGGACATTACTTTTGTGGCGCAATTGATTATGACAATAATTTCAGAATTACATCTAGATAGGAAAATCACGTAACGACATTTCCAAGTACCCGGAGCGCCTCTTTTCCTCTGTAACTAAGTCAGATATTGAGATGTAATGCTGGAATTTGGGCGCGGCATTAGTTTCCTTGCACTAGTGATAACAAAAATGATTTGAGACTTACATGTAGGTGGGAAACTCGTGTCGTGACCGGTCCATGCTCCATTGCCCAAGTATTCAAAGCACCGTTTTTCCTCTGTAAATAAGTCCAATATCGAGATGCAATGCTGAAATTTGGGCAGGACATGAGTTTTGTGGCACTACTGATAATAAGAATGATTTGAGACTTACATCTAGGTGGGAAGCTCAGGCTGCGACCTGTCCAGGCTAAATCGCACAAGTACCGGAATAGTCTTTTTTCCTCTGTAACTAAGCCAAATATTGAGATGTAACGTTGGAATTTGGCCAGGACATTAGTTTTGTGGCACAATTGGTTTTGGCAATGATTTCAGAATTACATCTACATGGGAATTCATGTCACGACCTGTACAAGTATCCGGAGCGCCTTTTTTCCTCTGTAACGAAGTCAAATATTCAGATGTAATGCTAAAATTTGTGCAGGACATTAGTTTCGTGGCACTAGTGATAATAGAAATGATTTGAGAATTACATCTAGGTTGGAAACTTGTGCCGCGACCCGTCCAGGCTACATCACCTAAGTACCGGCATGGCCTTTTTTTCCTCTGTAACTAAGTCAAATATTGAGATGTAACGCTAGAATTTGGCCAGGACATTAGTTTGGTGGTGCAATTGATTATGACAACAATTTCAGTATTACATCTAGATAGGAATTCATGTCACGACCTGTACAAGTATCGGGGGCGCCTTTTTCCCTCTGTAACGAAGTCAAATATTCAGATGTAATGCCAAAATTTGTGCAGGACGTTAGTTTCGTGGCACTAGTGATAATAGAAATGATTTGACAATTACATCTAGGCTGGAAACTCGTGCCGTGACCCGTCCAGAACACATCGCCTAAGTACCGTCATGGCCTTTTTTTGTCTGTAACTAAGTCACATATTGAGATGTAACGCTAGAATTTGGCCAGGACATTAGTTTTGTGGCGCAATTGATTATGACAATAATTTCAGAATTACATCTAGATAGGAAAATCACGTAACGACATTTCCAAGTACCCGGAGCGCCTCTTTTCCTCTGTAACTAAGTCAGATATTGAGATGTAATGCTGGAATTTGGGCGCGGCATTAGTTTCCTTGCACTAGTGATAACAAAAATGATTTGAGACTTACATGTAGGTGGGAAACTCGTGTCGTGACCGGTCCATGCTCCATTGCCCAAGTATTCAAAGCACCGTTTTTCCTCTGTAAATAAGTCCAATATCGAGATGCAATGCTGAAATTTGGGCAGGACATGAGTTTTGTGGCACTACTGATAATAAGAATGATTTGAGACTTACATCTAGGTGGGAAGCTCAGGCTGCGACCTGTCCAGGCTAAATCGCACAAGTACCGGAATAGTCTTTTTTCCTCTGTAACTAAGCCAAATATTGAGATGTAACGTTGGAATTTGGCCAGGACATTAGTTTTGTGGCACAATTGGTTTTGGCAATGATTTCAGAATTACATCTACATGGGAATTCATGTCACGACCTGTACAAGTATCCGGAGCGCCTTTTTTCCTCTGTAACGAAGTCAAATATTCAGATGTAATGCTAAAATTTGTGCAGGACATTAGTTTCGTGGCACTAGTGATAATAGAAATGATTTGAGAATTACATCTAGGTTGGAAACTTGTGCCGCGACCCGTCCAGGCTACATCACCTAAGTACCGGCATGGCCTTTTTTTCCTCTGTAACTAAGTCAAATATTGAGATGTAACGCTAGAATTTGGCCAGGACATTAGTTTGGTGGTGCAATTGATTATGACAACAATTTCAGTATTACATCTAGATAGGAATTCATGTCACGACCTGTACAAGTATCGGGGGCGCCTTTTTCCCTCTGTAACGAAGTCAAATATTCAGATGTAATGCCAAAATTTGTGCAGGACGTTAGTTTCGTGGCACTAGTGATAATAGAAATGATTTGACAATTACATCTAGGCTGGAAACTCGTGCCGTGACCCGTCCAGAACACATCGCCTAAGTACCGTCATGGCCTTTTTTTGTCTGTAACTAAGTCACATATTGAGATGTAACGCTGGAATTTGGCCAGGACATTAGTTTTGTGGCGCAATTGATTATGACAATAATTTCAGAATTACATCTAGATAGGAAAATCACGTAACGACATTTCCAAGTACCCGGAGCGCCTCTTTTCCTCTGTAACTAAGTCAGATATTGAGATGTAATGCTGGAATTTGGGCGCGGCATTAGTTTCCTTGCACTAGTGACAACAAAAATGATTTGAGACTTACATGTAGGTGGGAAACTCGTGTCGTGACCGGTCCATGCTCCATTGCCCAAGTATTCAAAGCACCGTTTTTCCTCTGTAAATAAGTCCAATATCGAGATGCAATGCTGAAATTTGGGCAGGACATGAGTTTTGTGGCACTACTGATAATAAGAATGATTTGAGACTTACATCTAGGTGGGAAGCTCAGGCTGCGACCTGTCCAGGCTAAATCGCACAAGTACCGGAATAGTCTTTTTTCCTCTGTAACTAAGCCAAATATTGAGATGTAACGTTGGAATTTGGCCAGGACATTAGTTTTGTGGCACAATTGGTTTTGGCAATGATTTCAGAATTACATCTACATGGGAATTCATGTCACGACCTGTACAAGTATCCGGAGCGCCTTTTTTCCTCTGTAACGAAGTCAAATATTCAGATGTAATGCTAAAATTTGTGCAGGACATTAGTTTCGTGGCACTAGTGATAATAGAAATGATTTGAGAATTACATCTAGGTTGGAAACTTGTGCCGCGACCCGTCCAGGCTACATCACCTAAGTACCGGCATGGCCTTTTTTTCCTCTGTAACTAAGTCAAATATTGAGATGTAACGCTAGAATTTGGCCAGGACATTAGTTTGGTGGTGCAATTGATTATGACAACAATTTCAGTATTACATCTAGATAGGAATTCATGTCACGACCTGTACAAGTATCGGGGGCGCCTTTTTCCCTCTGTAACGAAGTCAAATATTCAGATGTAATGCCAAAATTTGTGCAGGACGTTAGTTTCGTGGCACTAGTGATAATAGAAATGATTTGACAATTACATCTAGGCTGGAAACTCGTGCCGTGACCCGTCCAGAACACATCGCCTAAGTACCGTCATGGCCTTTTTTTGTCTGTAACTAAGTCACATATTGAGATGTAACGCTAGAATTTGGCCAGGACATTAGTTTTGTGGCGCAATTGATTATGACAATAATTTCAGAATTACATCTAGATAGGAAAATCACGTAACGACATTTCCAAGTACCCGGAGCGCCTCTTTTCCTCTGTAACTAAGTCAGATATTGAGATGTAATGCTGGAATTTGGGCGCGGCATTAGTTTCCTTGCACTAGTGATAACAAAAATGATTTGAGACTTACATGTAGGTGGGAAACTCGTGTCGTGACCGGTCCATGCTCCATTGCCCAAGTATTCAAAGCACCGTTTTTCCTCTGTAAATAAGTCCAATATCGAGATGCAATGCTGAAATTTGGGCAGGACATGAGTTTTGTGGCACTACTGATAATAAGAATGATTTGAGACTTACATCTAGGTGGGAAGCTCAGGCTGCGACCTGTCCAGGCTAAATCGCACAAGTACCGGAATAGTCTTTTTTCCTCTGTAACTAAGCCAAATATTGAGATGTAACGTTGGAATTTGGCCAGGACATTAGTTTTGTGGCACAATTGGTTTTGGCAATGATTTCAGAATTACATCTACATGGGAATTCATGTCACGACCTGTACAAGTATCCGGAGCGCCTTTTTTCCTCTGTAACGAAGTCAAATATTCAGATGTAATGCTAAAATTTGTGCAGGACATTAGTTTCGTGGCACTAGTGATAATAGAAATGATTTGAGAATTACATCTAGGTTGGAAACTTGTGCCGCGACCCGTCCAGGCTACATCACCTAAGTACCGGCATGGCCTTTTTTTCCTCTGTAACTAAGTCAAATATTGAGATGTAACGCTAGAATTTGGCCAGGACATTAGTTTGGTGGTGCAATTGATTATGACAACAATTTCAGTATTACATCTAGATAGGAATTCATGTCACGACCTGTACAAGTATCGGGGGCGCCTTTTTCCCTCTGTAACGAAGTCAAATATTCAGATGTAATGCCAAAATTTGTGCAGGACGTTAGTTTCGTGGCACTAGTGATAATAGAAATGATTTGACAATTACATCTAGGCTGGAAACTCGTGCCGTGACCCGTCCAGAACACATCGCCTAAGTACCGTCATGGCCTTTTTTTGTCTGTAACTAAGTCACATATTGAGATGTAACGCTGGAATTTGGCCAGGACATTAGTTTTGTGGCGCAATTGATTATGACAATAATTTCAGAATTACATCTAGATAGGAAAATCACGTAACGACATTTCCAAGTACCCGGAGCGCCTCTTTTCCTCTGTAACTAAGTCAGATATTGAGATGTAATGCTGGAATTTGGGCGCGGCATTAGTTTCCTTGCACTAGTGACAACAAAAATGATTTGAGACTTACATGTAGGTGGGAAACTCGTGTCGTGACCGGTCCATGCTCCATTGCCCAAGTATTCAAAGCACCGTTTTTCCTCTGTAAATAAGTCCAATATCGAGATGCAATGCTGAAATTTGGGCAGGACATGAGTTTTGTGGCACTACTGATAATAAGAATGATTTGAGACTTACATCTAGGTGGGAAGCTCAGGCTGCGACCTGTCCAGGCTAAATCGCACAAGTACCGGAATAGTCTTTTTTCCTCTGTAACTAAGCCAAATATTGAGATGTAACGTTGGAATTTGGCCAGGACATTAGTTTTGTGGCACAATTGGTTTTGGCAATGATTTCAGAATTACATCTACATGGGAATTCATGTCACGACCTGTACAAGTATCCGGAGCGCCTTTTTTCCTCTGTAACGAAGTCAAATATTCAGATGTAATGCTAAAATTTGTGCAGGACATTAGTTTCGTGGCACTAGTGATAATAGAAATGATTTGAGAATTACATCTAGGTTGGAAACTTGTGCCGCGACCCGTCCAGGCTACATCACCTAAGTACCGGCATGGCCTTTTTTTCCTCCGTAACTAAGTTAAATATTGAGATGTAACGCTAGAATTTGGCCAGGACATTAGTTTGGTGGTGCAATTGATTATGACAACAATTTCAGTATTACATCTAGATAGGAATTCATGTCACGACCTGTACAAGTATCGGGGGCGCCTTTTTCCCTCTGTAACGAAGTCAAATATTCAGATGTAATGCCAAAATTTGTGCAGGACGTTAGTTTCGTGGCACTAGTGATAATAGAAATGATTTGACAATTACATCTAGGCTGGAAACTCGTGCCGTGACCCGTCCAGAACACATCGCCTAAGTACCGTCATGGCCTTTTTTTGTCTGTAACTAAGTCACATATTGAGATGTAACGCTGGAATTTGGCCAGGACATTAGTTTTGTGGCGCAATTGATTATGACAATAATTTCAGAATTACATCTAGATAGGAAAATCACGTAACGACATTTCCAAGTACCCGGAGCGCCTCTTTTCCTCTGTAACTAAGTCAGATATTGAGATGTAATGCTGGAATTTGGGCGCGGCATTAGTTTCCTTGCACTAGTGATAACAAAAATGATTTGAGACTTACATGTAGGTGGGAAACTCGTGTCGTGACCGGTCCATGCTCCATTGCCCAAGTATTCAAAGCACCGTTTTTCCTCTGTAAATAAGTCCAATATCGAGATGCAATGCTGAAATTTGGGCAGGACATGAGTTTTGTGGCACTACTGATAATAAGAATGATTTGAGACTTACATCTAGGTGGGAAGCTCAGGCTGCGACCTGTCCAGGCTAAATCGCACAAGTACCGGAATAGTCTTTTTTCCTCTGTAACTAAGCCAAATATTGAGATGTAACGTTGGAATTTGGCCAGGACATTAGTTTTGTGGCACAATTGGTTTTGGCAATGATTTCAGAATTACATCTACATGGGAATTCATGTCACGACCTGTACAAGTATCCGGAGCGCCTTTTTTCCTCTGTAACGAAGTCAAATATTCAGATGTAATGCTAAAATTTGTGCAGGACATTAGTTTCGTGGCACTAGTGATAATAGAAATGATTTGAGAATTACATCTAGGTTGGAAACTTGTGCCGCGACCCGTCCAGGCTACATCACCTAAGTACCGGCATGGCCTTTTTTTCCTCCGTAACTAAGTCAAATATTGAGATGTAACGCTAGAATTTGGCCAGGACATTAGTTTGGTGGTGCAATTGATTATGACAACAATTTCAGTATTACATCTAGATAGGAATTCATGTCACGACCTGTACAAGTATCGGGGGCGCCTTTTTCCCTCTGTAACGAAGTCAAATATTCAGATGTAATGCCAAAATTTGTGCAGGACGTTAGTTTCGTGGCACTAGTGATAATAGAAATGATTTGACAATTACATCTAGGCTGGAAACTCGTGCCGTGACCCGTCCAGAACACATCGCCTAAGTACCGTCATGGCCTTTTTTTGTCTGTAACTAAGTCACATATTGAGATGTAACGCTGGAATTTGGCCAGGACATTAGTTTTGTGGCGCAATTGATTATGACAATAATTTCAGAATTACATCTAGATAGGAAAATCACGTAACGACATTTCCAAGTACCCGGAGCGCCTCTTTTCCTCTGTAACTAAGTCAGATATTGAGATGTAATGCTGGAATTTGGGCGCGGCATTAGTTTCCTTGCACTAGTGATAACAAAAATGATTTGAGACTTACATGTAGGTGGGAAACTCGTGTCGTGACCGGTCCATGCTCCATTGCCCAAGTATTCAAAGCACCGTTTTTCCTCTGTAAATAAGTCCAATATCGAGATGCAATGCTGAAATTTGGGCAGGACATGAGTTTTGTGGCACTACTGATAATAAGAATGATTTGAGACTTACATCTAGGTGGGAAGCTCAGGCTGCGACCTGTCCAGGCTAAATCGCACAAGTACCGGAATAGTCTTTTTTCCTCTGTAACTAAGCCAAATATTGAGATGTAACGTTGGAATTTGGCCAGGACATTAGTTTTGTGGCACAATTGGTTTTGGCAATGATTTCAGAATTACATCTACATGGGAATTCATGTCACGACCTGTACAAGTATCCGGAGCGCCTTTTTTCCTCTGTAACGAAGTCAAATATTCAGATGTAATGCTAAAATTTGTGCAGGACATTAGTTTCGTGGCACTAGTGATAATAGAAATGATTTGAGAATTACATCTAGGTTGGAAACTCGTGCCGTGACCCGTCCAGGCTACATCACCTAAGTACCGGCATGGCCTTTTTTTCCTCTGTAACTAAGTCAAATATTGAGATGTAACGCTAGAATTTGGCCAGGACATTAGTTTGGTGGTGCAATTGATTATGACAACAATTTCAGTATTACATCTAGATAGGAATTCATGTCACGACCTGTACAAGTATCGGGGGCGCCTTTTTCCCTCTGTAACGAAGTCAAATATTCAGATGTAATGCCAAAATTTGTGCAGGACGTTAGTTTCGTGGCACTAGTGATAATAGAAATGATTTGACAATTACATCTAGGCTGGAAACTCGTGCCGTGACCCGTCCAGAACACATCGCCTAAGTACCGTCATGGCCTTTTTTTGTCTGTAACTAAGTCACATATTGAGATGTAACGCTAGAATTTGGCCAGGACATTAGTTTTGTGGCGCAATTGATTATGACAATAATTTCAGAATTACATCTAGATAGGAAAATCACGTAACGACATTTCCAAGTACCCGGAGCGCCTCTTTTCCTCTGTAACTAAGTCAGATATTGAGATGTAATGCTGGAATTTGGGCGCGGCATTAGTTTCCTTGCACTAGTGATAACAAAAATGATTTGAGACTTACATGTAGGTGGGAAACTCGTGTCGTGACCGGTCCATGCTCCATTGCCCAAGTATTCAAAGCACCGTTTTTCCTCTGTAAATAAGTCCAATATCGAGATGCAATGCTGAAATTTGGGCAGGACATGAGTTTTGTGGCACTACTGATAATAAGAATGATTTGAGACTTACATCTAGGTGGGAAGCTCAGGCTGCGACCTGTCCAGGCTAAATCGCACAAGTACCGGAATAGTCTTTTTTCCTCTGTAACTAAGCCAAATATTGAGATGTAACGTTGGAATTTGGCCAGGACATTAGTTTTGTGGCACAATTGGTTTTGGCAATGATTTCAGAATTACATCTACATGGGAATTCATGTCACGACCTGTACAAGTATCCGGAGCGCCTTTTTTCCTCTGTAACGAAGTCAAATATTCAGATGTAATGCTAAAATTTGTGCAGGACATTAGTTTCGTGGCACTAGTGATAATAGAAATGATTTGAGAATTACATCTAGGTTGGAAACTTGTGCCGCGACCCGTCCAGGCTACATCACCTAAGTACCGGCATGGCCTTTTTTTCCTCTGTAACTAAGTCAAATATTGAGATGTAACGCTAGAATTTGGCCAGGACATTAGTTTGGTGGTGCAATTGATTATGACAACAATTTCAGTATTACATCTAGATAGGAATTCATGTCACGACCTGTACAAGTATCGGGGGCGCCTTTTTCCCTCTGTAACGAAGTCAAATATTCAGATGTAATGCCAAAATTTGTGCAGGACGTTAGTTTCGTGGCACTAGTGATAATAGAAATGATTTGACAATTACATCTAGGCTGGAAACTCGTGCCGTGACCCGTCCAGAACACATCGCCTAAGTACCGTCATGGCCTTTTTTTGTCTGTAACTAAGTCACATATTGAGATGTAACGCTGGAATTTGGCCAGGACATTAGTTTTGTGGCGCAATTGATTATGACAATAATTTCAGAATTACATCTAGATAGGAAAATCACGTAACGACATTTCCAAGTACCCGGAGCACCTCTTTTCCTCTGTAACTAAGTCAGATATTGAGATGTAATGCTGGAATTTGGGCGCGGCATTAGTTTCCTTGCACTAGTGATAACAAAAATGATTTGAGACTTACATGTAGGTGGGAAACTCGTGTCGTGACCGGTCCATGCTCCATTGCCCAAGTATTCAAAGCACCGTTTTTCCTCTGTAAATAAGTCCAATATCGAGATGCAATGCTGAAATTTGGGCAGGACATGAGTTTTGTGGCACTACTGATAATAAGAATGATTTGAGACTTACATCTAGGTGGGAAGCTCAGGCTGCGACCTGTCCAGGCTAAATCGCACAAGTACCGGAATAGTCTTTTTTCCTCTGTAACTAAGCCAAATATTGAGATGTAACGTTGGAATTTGGCCAGGACATTAGTTTTGTGGCACAATTGGTTTTGGCAATGATTTCAGAATTACATCTACATGGGAATTCATGTCACGACCTGTACAAGTATCCGGAGCGCCTTTTTTCCTCTGTAACGAAGTCAAATATTCAGATGTAATGCTAAAATTTGTGCAGGACATTAGTTTCGTGGCACTAGTGATAATAGAAATGATTTGAGAATTACATCTAGGTTGGAAACTTGTGCCGCGACCCGTCCAGGCTACATCACCTAAGTACCGGCATGGCCTTTTTTTCCTCTGTAACTAAGTCAAATATTGAGATGTAACGCTAGAATTTGGCCAGGACATTAGTTTGGTGGTGCAATTGATTATGACAACAATTTCAGTATTACATCTAGATAGGAATTCATGTCACGACCTGTACAAGTATCGGGGGCGCCTTTTTCCCTCTGTAACGAAGTCAAATATTCAGATGTAATGCCAAAATTTGTGCAGGACGTTAGTTTCGTGGCACTAGTGATAATAGAAATGATTTGACAATTACATCTAGGCTGGAAACTCGTGCCGTGACCCGTCCAGAACACATCGCCTAAGTACCGTCATGGCCTTTTTTTGTCTGTAACTAAGTCACATATTGAGATGTAACGCTGGAATTTGGCCAGGACATTAGTTTTGTGGCGCAATTGATTATGACAATAATTTCAGAATTACATCTAGATAGGAAAATCACGTAACGACATTTCCAAGTACCCGGAGCGCCTCTTTTCCTCTGTAACTAAGTCAGATATTGAGATGTAATGCTGGAATTTGGGCGCGGCATTAGTTTCCTTGCACTAGTGATAACAAAAATGATTTGAGACTTACATGTAGGTGGGAAACTCGTGTCGTGACCGGTCCATGCTCCATTGCCCAAGTATTCAAAGCACCGTTTTTCCTCTGTAAATAAGTCCAATATCGAGATGCAATGCTGAAATTTGGGCAGGACATGAGTTTTGTGGCACTACTGATAATAAGAATGATTTGAGACTTACATCTAGGTGGGAAGCTCAGGCTGCGACCTGTCCAGGCTAAATCGCACAAGTACCGGAATAGTCTTTTTTCCTCTGTAACTAAGCCAAATATTGAGATGTAACGTTGGAATTTGGCCAGGACATTAGTTTTGTGGCACAATTGGTTTTGGCAATGATTTCAGAATTACATCTACATGGGAATTCATGTCACGACCTGTACAAGTATCCGGAGCGCCTTTTTTCCTCTGTAACGAAGTCAAATATTCAGATGTAATGCTAAAATTTGTGCAGGACATTAGTTTCGTGGCACTAGTGATAATAGAAATGATTTGAGAATTACATCTAGGTTGGAAACTTGTGCCGCGACCCGTCCAGGCTACATCACCTAAGTACCGGCATGGCCTTTTTTTCCTCCGCAACTAAGTCAAATATTGAGATGTAACGCTAGAATTTGGCCAGGACATTAGTTTGGTGGTGCAATTGATTATGACAACAATTTCAGTATTACATCTAGATAGGAATTCATGTCACGACCTGTACAAGTATCCGGAGCGCCTTTTTTCCTCTGTAACGAAGTCAAATATTCAGATGTAATGCCAAAATTTGTGCAGGACGTTAGTTTCGTGGCACTAGTGATAATAGAAATGATTTGACAATTACATCTAGGCTGGAAACTCGTGCCGTGACCCGTCCAGAACACATCGCCTAAGTACCGTCATGGCCTTTTTTTGTCTGTAACTAAGTCACATATTGAGATGTAACGCTGGAATTTGGCCAGGACATTAGTTTTGTGGCGCAATTGATTATGACAATAATTTCAGAATTACATCTAGATAGGAAAATCACGTAACGACATTTCCAAGTACCCGGAGCGCCTCTTTTCCTCTGTAACTAAGTCAGATATTGAGATGTAATGCTGGAATTTGGGCGCGGCATTAGTTTCCTTGCACTAGTGATAACAAAAATGATTTGAGACTTACATGTAGGTGGGAAACTCGTGTCGTGACCGGTCCATGCTCCATTGCCCAAGTATTCAAAGCACCGTTTTTCCTCTGTAAATAAGTCCAATATCGAGATGCAATGCTGAAATTTGGGCAGGACATGAGTTTTGTGGCACTACTGATAATAAGAATGATTTGAGACTTACATCTAGGTGGGAAGCTCAGGCTGCGACCTGTCCAGGCTAAATCGCACAAGTACCGGAATAGTCTTTTTTCCTCTGTAACTAAGCCAAATATTGAGATGTAACGTTGGAATTTGGCCAGGACATTAGTTTTGTGGCACAATTGGTTTTGGCAATGATTTCAGAATTACATCTACATGGGAATTCATGTCACGACCTGTACAAGTATCCGGAGCGCCTTTTTTCCTCTGTAACGAAGTCAAATATTCAGATGTAATGCTAAAATTTGTGCAGGACATTAGTTTCGTGGCACTAGTGATAATAGAAATGATTTGAGAATTACATCTAGGTTGGAAACTTGTGCCGCGACCCGTCCAGGCTACATCACCTAAGTACCGGCATGGCCTTTTTTTCCTCTGTAACTAAGTCAAATATTGAGATGTAACGCTAGAATTTGGCCAGGACATTAGTTTGGTGGTGCAATTGATTATGACAACAATTTCAGTATTACATCTAGATAGGAATTCATGTCACGACCTGTACAAGTATCGGGGGCGCCTTTTTCCCTCTGTAACGAAGTCAAATATTCAGATGTAATGCCAAAATTTGTGCAGGACGTTAGTTTCGTGGCACTAGTGATAATAGAAATGATTTGACAATTACATCTAGGCTGGAAACTCGTGCCGTGACCCGTCCAGAACACATCGCCTAAGTACCGTCATGGCCTTTTTTTGTCTGTAACTAAGTCACATATTGAGATGTAACGCTGGAATTTGGCCAGGACATTAGTTTTGTGGCGCAATTGATTATGACAATAATTTCAGAATTACATCTAGATAGGAAAATCACGTAACGACATTTCCAAGTACCCGGAGCGCCTCTTTTCCTCTGTAACTAAGTCAGATATTGAGATGTAATGCTGGAATTTGGGCGCGGCATTAGTTTCCTTGCACTAGTGACAACAAAAATGATTTGAGACTTACATGTAGGTGGGAAACTCGTGTCGTGACCGGTCCATGCTCCATTGCCCAAGTATTCAAAGCACCGTTTTTCCTCTGTAAATAAGTCCAATATCGAGATGCAATGCTGAAATTTGGGCAGGACATGAGTTTTGTGGCACTACTGATAATAAGAATGATTTGAGACTTACATCTAGGTGGGAAGCTCAGGCTGCGACCTGTCCAGGCTAAATCGCACAAGTACCGGAATAGTCTTTTTTCCTCTGTAACTAAGCCAAATATTGAGATGTAACGTTGGAATTTGGCCAGGACATTAGTTTTGTGGCACAATTGGTTTTGGCAATGATTTCAGAATTACATCTACATGGGAATTCATGTCACGACCTGTACAAGTATCCGGAGCGCCTTTTTTCCTCTGTAACGAAGTCAAATATTCAGATGTAATGCTAAAATTTGTGCAGGACATTAGTTTCGTGGCACTAGTGATAATAGAAATGATTTGAGAATTACATCTAGGTTGGAAACTTGTGCCGCGACCCGTCCAGGCTACATCACCTAAGTACCGGCATGGCCTTTTTTTCCTCCGCAACTAAGTCAAATATTGAGATGTAACGCTAGAATTTGGCCAGGACATTAGTTTGGTGGTGCAATTGATTATGACAACAATTTCAGTATTACATCTAGATAGGAATTCATGTCACGACCTGTACAAGTATCCGGAGCGCCTTTTTTCCTCTGTAACGAAGTCAAATATTCAGATGTAATGCCAAAATTTGTGCAGGATGTTAGTTTCGTGGCACTAGTGATAATAGAAATGATTTGACAATTACATCTAGGCTGGAAACTCGTGCCGTGACCCGTCCAGAACACATCGCCTAAGTACCGTCATGGCCTTTTTTTGTCTGTAACTAAGTCACATATTGAGATGTAACGCTGGAATTTGGCCAGGACATTAGTTTTGTGGCGCAATTGATTATGACAATAATTTCAGAATTACATCTAGATAGGAAAATCACGTAACGACATTTCCAAGTACCCGGAGCGCCTCTTTTCCTCTGTAACTAAGTCAGATATTGAGATGTAATGCTGGAATTTGGGCGCGGCATTAGTTTCCTTGCACTAGTGATAACAAAAATGATTTGAGACTTACATGTAGGTGGGAAACTCGTGTCGTGACCGGTCCATGCTCCATTGCCCAAGTATTCAAAGCACCGTTTTTCCTCTGTAAATAAGTCCAATATCGAGATGCAATGCTGAAATTTGGGCAGGACATGAGTTTTGTGGCACTACTGATAATAAGAATGATTTGAGACTTACATCTAGGTGGGAAGCTCAGGCTGCGACCTGTCCAGGCTAAATCGCACAAGTACCGGAATAGTCTTTTTTCCTCTGTAACTAAGCCAAATATTGAGATGTAACGTTGGAATTTGGCCAGGACATTAGTTTTGTGGCACAATTGGTTTTGGCAATGATTTCAGAATTACATCTACATGGGAATTCATGTCACGACCTGTACAAGTATCCGGAGCGCCTTTTTTCCTCTGTAACGAAGTCAAATATTCAGATGTAATGCTAAAATTTGTGCAGGACATTAGTTTCGTGGCACTAGTGATAATAGAAATGATTTGAGAATTACATCTAGGTTGGAAACTTGTGCCGCGACCCGTCCAGGCTACATCACCTAAGTACCGGCATGGCCTTTTTTTCCTCCGTAACTAAGTCAAATATTGAGATGTAACGCTAGAATTTGGCCAGGACATTAGTTTGGTGGTGCAATTGATTATGACAACAATTTCAGTATTACATCTAGATAGGAATTCATGTCACGACCTGTACAAGTATCCGGAGCGCCTTTTTTCCTCTGTAACGAAGTCAAATATTCAGATGTAATGCCAAAATTTGTGCAGGACGTTAGTTTCGTGGCGCTAGTGATAATAGAAATGATTTGACAATTACATCTAGGCTGGAAACTCGTGCCGTGACCCGTCCAGAACACATCGCCTAAGTACCGTCATGGCCTTTTTTTGTCTGTAACTAAGTCACATATTGAGATGTAGCGCTGGAATTTGGCCAGGACATTAGTTTTGTGGCGCAATTGATTATGACAATAATTTCAGAATTACATCTAGATAGGAAAATCACGTAACGACATTTCCAAGTACCCGGAGCGCCTCTTTTCCTCTGTAACTAAGTCAGATATTGAGATGTAATGCTGGAATTTGGGCGCGGCATTAGTTTCCTTGCACTAGTGATAACAAAAATGATTTGAGACTTACATGTAGGTGGGAAACTCGTGTCGTGACCGGTCCATGCTCCATTGCCCAAGTATTCAAAGCACCGTTTTTCCTCTGTAAATAAGTCCAATATCGAGATGCAATGCTGAAATTTGGGCAGGACATGAGTTTTGTGGCACTACTGATAATAAGAATGATTTGAGACTTACATCTAGGTGGGAAGCTCAGGCTGCGACCTGTCCAGGCTAAATCGCACAAGTACCGGAATAGTCTTTTTTCCTCTGTAACTAAGCCAAATATTGAGATGTAACGTTGGAATTTGGCCAGGACATTAGTTTTGTGGCACAATTGGTTTTGGCAATGATTTCAGAATTACATCTACATGGGAATTCATGTCACGACCTGTACAAGTATCCGGAGCGCCTTTTTTCCTCTGTAACGAAGTCAAATATTCAGATGTAATGCTAAAATTTGTGCAGGACATTAGTTTCGTGGCACTAGTGATAATAGAAATGATTTGAGAATTACATCTAGGTTGGAAACTTGTGCCGCGACCCGTCCAGGCTACATCACCTAAGTACCGGCATGGCCTTTTTTTCCTCCGTAACTAAGTCAAATATTGAGATGTAACGCTAGAATTTGGCCAGGACATTAGTTTGGTGGTGCAATTGATTATGACAACAATTTCAGTATTACATCTAGATAGGAATTCATGTCACGACCTGTACAAGTATCCGGAGCGCCTTTTTTCCTCTGTAACGAAGTCAAATATTCAGATGTAATGCCAAAATTTGTGCAGGACGTTAGTTTCGTGGCACTAGTGATAATAGAAATGATTTGACAATTACATCTAGGCTGGAAACTCGTGCCGTGACCCGTCCAGAACACATCGCCTAAGTACCGTCATGGCCTTTTTTTGTCTGTAACTAAGTCACATATTGAGATGTAACGCTGGAATTTGGCCAGGACATTAGTTTTGTGGCGCAATTGATTATGACAATAATTTCAGAATTACATCTAGATAGGAAAATCACGTAACGACATTTCCAAGTACCCGGAGCGCCTCTTTTCCTCTGTAACTAAGTCAGATATTGAGATGTAATGCTGGAATTTGGGCGCGGCATTAGTTTCCTTGCACTAGTGATAACAAAAATGATTTGAGACTTACATGTAGGTGGGAAACTCGTGTCGTGACCGGTCCATGCTCCATTGCCCAAGTATTCAAAGCACCGTTTTTCCTCTGTAAATAAGTCCAATATCGAGATGCAATGCTGAAATTTGGGCAGGACATGAGTTTTGTGGCACTACTGATAATAAGAATGATTTGAGACTTACATCTAGGTGGGAAGCTCAGGCTGCGACCTGTCCAGGCTAAATCGCACAAGTACCGGAATAGTCTTTTTTCCTCTGTAACTAAGCCAAATATTGAGATGTAACGTTGGAATTTGGCCAGGACATTAGTTTTGTGGCACAATTGGTTTTGGCAATGATTTCAGAATTACATCTACATGGGAATTCATGTCACGACCTGTACAAGTATCCGGAGCGCCTTTTTTCCTCTGTAACGAAGTCAAATATTCAGATGTAATGCTAAAATTTGTGCAGGACATTAGTTTCGTGGCACTAGTGATAATAGAAATGATTTGAGAATTACATCTAGGTTGGAAACTTGTGCCGCGACCCGTCCAGGCTACATCACCTAAGTACCGGCATGGCCTTTTTTTCCTCCGTAACTAAGTCAAATATTGAGATGTAACGCTAGAATTTGGCCAGGACATTAGTTTGGTGGTGCAATTGATTATGACAACAATTTCAGTATTACATCTAGATAGGAATTCATGTCACGACCTGTACAAGTATCCGGAGCGCCTTTTTTCCTCTGTAACGAAGTCAAATATTCAGATGTAATGCCAAAATTTGTGCAGGACGTTAGTTTCGTGGCACTAGTGATAATAGAAATGATTTGACAATTACATCTAGGCTGGAAACTCGTGCCGTGACCCGTCCAGAACACATCGCCTAAGTACCGTCATGGCCTTTTTTTGTCTGTAACTAAGTCACATATTGAGATGTAACGCTGGAATTTGGCCAGGACATTAGTTTTGTGGCGCAATTGATTATGACAATAATTTCAGAATTACATCTAGATAGGAAAATCACGTAACGACATTTCCAAGTACCCGGAGCGCCTCTTTTCCTCTGTAACTAAGTCAGATATTGAGATGTAATGCTGGAATTTGGGCGCGGCATTAGTTTCCTTGCACTAGTGATAACAAAAATGATTTGAGACTTACATGTAGGTGGGAAACTCGTGTCGTGACCGGTCCATGCTCCATTGCCCAAGTATTCAAAGCACCGTTTTTCCTCTGTAAATAAGTCCAATATCGAGATGCAATGCTGAAATTTGGGCAGGACATGAGTTTTGTGGCACTACTGATAATAAGAATGATTTGAGACTTACATCTAGGTGGGAAGCTCAGGCTGCGACCTGTCCAGGCTAAATCGCACAAGTACCGGAATAGTCTTTTTTCCTCTGTAACTAAGCCAAATATTGAGATGTAACGTTGGAATTTGGCCAGGACATTAGTTTTGTGGCACAATTGGTTTTGGCAATGATTTCAGAATTACATCTACATGGGAATTCATGTCACGACCTGTACAAGTATCCGGAGCGCCTTTTTTCCTCTGTAACGAAGTCAAATATTCAGATGTAATGCTAAAATTTGTGCAGGACATTAGTTTCGTGGCACTAGTGATAATAGAAATGATTTGAGAATTACATCTAGGTTGGAAACTTGTGCCGCGACCCGTCCAGGCTACATCACCTAAGTACCGGCATGGCCTTTTTTTCCTCCGTAACTAAGTCAAATATTGAGATGTAACGCTAGAATTTGGCCAGGACATTAGTTTGGTGGTGCAATTGATTATGACAACAATTTCAGTATTACATCTAGATAGGAATTCATGTCACGACCTGTACAAGTATCCGGAGCGCCTTTTTTCCTCTGTAACGAAGTCAAATATTCAGATGTAATGCCAAAATTTGTGCAGGACGTTAGTTTCGTGGCACTAGTGATAATAGAAATGATTTGACAATTACATCTAGGCTGGAAACTCGTGCCGTGACCCGTCCAGAACACATCGCCTAAGTACCGTCATGGCCTTTTTTTGTCTGTAACTAAGTCACATATTGAGATGTAACGCTGGAATTTGGCCAGGACATTAGTTTTGTGGCGCAATTGATTATGACAATAATTTCAGAATTACATCTAGATAGGAAAATCACGTAACGACATTTCCAAGTACCCGGAGCGCCTCTTTTCCTCTGTAACTAAGTCAGATATTGAGATGTAATGCTGGAATTTGGGCGCGGCATTAGTTTCCTTGCACTAGTGATAACAAAAATGATTTGAGACTTACATGTAGGTGGGAAACTCGTGTCGTGACCGGTCCATGCTCCATTGCCCAAGTATTCAAAGCACTGTTTTTCCTCTGTAAATAAGTCCAATATCGAGATGCAATGCTGAAATTTGGGCAGGACATGAGTTTTGTGGCACTACTGATAATAAGAATGATTTGAGACTTACATCTAGGTGGGAAGCTCATGCTGCGACCTGTCCAGGCTAAATCGCACAAGTACCAGAATAGTCTTTTTTCCTCTGTAACTAAGCCAAATATTGAGATGTAACGTTGGAATTTGGCCAGGACATTAGTTTTGTGGCACAATTGGTTTTGGCAATGATTTCAGAATTACATCTACATGGGAATTCATGTCACGACCTGTACAAGTATCCGGAGCGCCTTTTTTCCTCTGTAACGAAGTCAAATATTCAGATGTAATGCTAAAATTTGTGCAGGACATTAGTTTCGTGGCACTAGTGATAATAGAAATGATTTGAGAATTACATCTAGGTTGGAAACTTGTGCCGCGACCCGTCCAGGCTACATCACCTAAGTACCGGCATGGCCTTTTTTTCCTCCGTAACTAAGTCAAATATTGAGATGTAACGCTAGAATTTGGCCAGGACATTAGTTTGGTGGTGCAATTGATTATGACAACAATTTCAGTATTACATCTAGATAGGAATTCATGTCACGACCTGTACAAGTATCGGGGGCGCCTTTTTCCCTCTGTAACGAAGTCAAATATTCAGATGTAATGCCAAAATTTGTGCAGGACGTTAGTTTCGTGGCACTAGTGATAATAGAAATGATTTGACAATTACATCTAGGCTGGAAACTCGTGCCGTGACCCGTCCAGAACACATCGCCTAAGTACCGTCATGGCCTTTTTTTGTCTGTAACTAAGTCACATATTGAGATGTAACGCTGGAATTTGGCCAGGACATTAGTTTTGTGGCGCAATTGATTATGACAATAATTTCAGAATTACATCTAGATAGGAAAATCACGTAACGACATTTCCAAGTACCCGGAGCGCCTCTTTTCCTCTGTAACTAAGTCAGATATTGAGATGTAATGCTGGAATTTGGGCGCGGCATTAGTTTCCTTGCACTAGTGATAACAAAAATGATTTGAGACTTACATGTAGGTGGGAAACTCGTGTCGTGACCGGTCCATGCTCCATTGCCCAAGTATTCAAAGCACCGTTTTTCCTCTGTAAATAAGTCCAATATCGAGATGCAATGCTGAAATTTGGGCAGGACATGAGTTTTGTGGCACTACTGATAATAAGAATGATTTGAGACTTACATCTAGGTGGGAAGCTCATGCTGCGACCTGTCCAGGCTAAATCGCACAAGTACCGGAATAGTCTTTTTTCCTCTGTAACTAAGCCAAATATTGAGATGTAACGTTGGAATTTGGCCAGGACATTAGTTTTGTGGCACAATTGGTTTTGGCAATGATTTCAGAATTACATCTACATGGGAATTCATGTCACGACCTGTACAAGTATCCGGAGCGCCTTTTTTCCTCTGTAACGAAGTCAAATATTCAGATGTAATGCTAAAATTTGTGCAGGACATTAGTTTCGTGGCACTAGTGATAATAGAAATGATTTGAGAATTACATCTAGGTTGGAAACTTGTGCCGCGACCCGTCCAGGCTACATCACCTAAGTACCGGCATGGCCTTTTTTTCCTCCGTAACTAAGTCAAATATTGAGATGTAACGCTAGAATTTGGCCAGGACATTAGTTTGGTGGTGCAATTGATTATGACAACAATTTCAGTATTACATCTAGATAGGAATTCATGTCACGACCTGTACAAGTATCGGGGGCGCCTTTTTCCCTCTGTAACGAAGTCAAATATTCAGATGTAATGCCAAAATTTGTGCAGGACGTTAGTTTCGTGGCACTAGTGATAATAGAAATGATTTGACAATTACATCTAGGCTGGAAACTCGTGCCGTGACCCGTCCAGAACACATCGCCTAAGTACCGTCATGGCCTTTTTTTGTCTGTAACTAAGTCACATATTGAGATGTAACGCTGGAATTTGGCCAGGACATTAGTTTTGTGGCGCAATTGATTATGACAATAATTTCAGAATTACATCTAGATAGGAAAATCACGTAACGACATTTCCAAGTACCCGGAGCGCCTCTTTTCCTCTGTAACTAAGTCAGATATTGAGATGTAATGCTGGAATTTGGGCGCGGCATTAGTTTCCTTGCACTAGTGATAACAAAAATGATTTGAGACTTACATGTAGGTGGGAAACTCGTGTCGTGACCGGTCCATGCTCCATTGCCCAAGTATTCAAAGCACTGTTTTTCCTCTGTAAATAAGTCCAATATCGAGATGCAATGCTGAAATTTGGGCAGGACATGAGTTTTGTGGCACTACTGATAATAAGAATGATTTGAGACTTACATCTAGGTGGGAAGCTCATGCTGCGACCTGTCCAGGCTAAATCGCACAAGTACCAGAATAGTCTTTTTTCCTCTGTAACTAAGCCAAATATTGAGATGTAACGTTGGAATTTGGCCAGGACATTAGTTTTGTGGCACAATTGGTTTTGGCAATGATTTCAGAATTACATCTACATGGGAATTCATGTCACGACCTGTACAAGTATCCGGAGCGCCTTTTTTCCTCTGTAACGAAGTCAAATATTCAGATGTAATGCTAAAATTTGTGCAGGACATTAGTTTCGTGGCACTAGTGATAATAGAAATGATTTGAGAATTACATCTAGGTTGGAAACTTGTGCCGCGACCCGTCCAGGCTACATCACCTAAGTACCGGCATGGCCTTTTTTTCCTCCGTAACTAAGTCAAATATTGAGATGTAACGCTAGAATTTGGCCAGGACATTAGTTTGGTGGTGCAATTGATTATGACAACAATTTCAGTATTACATCTAGATAGGAATTCATGTCACGACCTGTACAAGTATCGGGGGCGCCTTTTTCCCTCTGTAACGAAGTCAAATATTCAGATGTAATGCCAAAATTTGTGCAGGACGTTAGTTTCGTGGCACTAGTGATAATAGAAATGATTTGACAATTACATCTAGGCTGGAAACTCGTGCCGTGACCCGTCCAGAACACATCGCCTAAGTACCGTCATGGCCTTTTTTTGTCTGTAACTAAGTCACATATTGAGATGTAACGCTGGAATTTGGCCAGGACATTAGTTTTGTGGCGCAATTGATTATGACAATAATTTCAGAATTACATCTAGATAGGAAAATCACGTAACGACATTTCCAAGTACCCGGAGCGCCTCTTTTCCTCTGTAACTAAGTTAGATATTGAGATGTAATGCTGGAATTTGGGCGCGGCATTAGTTTCCTTGCACTAGTGATAACAAAAATGATTTGAGACTTGCATGTAGGTGGGAAACTCGTGTCGTGACTGGTCCATGCTCCATTGCCCAAGTATTCAAAGCACCGTTTTTCCTCTGTAAATAAGTCCAATATCGAGATGCAATGCTGAAATTTGGGCAGGACATGAGTTTTGTGGCACTACTGATAATAAGAATGATTTGAGACTTACATCTAGGTGGGAAGCTCATGCTGCGACCTGTCCAGGCTAAATCGCACAAGTACCGGAATAGTCTTTTTTCCTCTGTAACTAAGCCAAATATTGAGATGTAACGTTGGAATTTGGCCAGGACATTAGTTTTGTGGCACAATTGGTTTTGGCAATGATTTCAGAATTACAGCTACATGGGAATTCATGTCACGACCTGTACAAGTATCTGGAGCGCCTTTTTTCCTCTGTAACGAAGTCAAATATTCAGATGTAATGCTAAAATTTGTGCAGGACATTAGTTTCGTGGCACTTGTGATAATAGAAATGATTTGAGAATTACATCTAGGTTGGAAACTTGTGCCGCGACCCGTCCAGGCTACATCACCTAAGTACCGGCATGGCCTTTTTTTCCTCCGTAACTAAGTCAAATATTGAGATGTAACGCTAGAATTTGGCCAGGACATTAGTTTGGTGGTGCAATTGATTATGACAACAATTTCAGTATTACATCTAGATAGGAATTCATGTCACGACCTGTACAAGTATCGGGGGCGCCTTTTTCCCTCTGTAACGAAGTCAAATATTCAGATGTAATGCCAAAATTTGTGCAGGACGTTAGTTTCGTGGCACTAGTGATAATAGAAATGATTTGACAATTACATCTAGGCTGGAAACTCGTGCCGTGACCCGTCCAGAACACATCGCCTAAGTACCGTCATGGCCTTTTTTTGTCTGTAACTAAGTCACATATTGAGATGTAGCGCTGGAATTTGGCCAGGACATTAGTTTTGTGGCGCAATTGATTATGACAATAATTTCAGAATTACATCTAGATAGGAAAATCACGTAACGACATTTCCAAGTACCCGGAGCGCCTCTTTTCCTCTGTAACTAAGTCAGATATTGAGATGTAATGCTGGAATTTGGGCGCGGCATTAGTTTCCTTGCACTAGTGATAACAAAAATGATTTGAGACTTACATGTAGGTGGGAAACTCGTGTCGTGACCGGTCCATGCTCCATTGCCCAAGTATTCAAAGCACCGTTTTCCCTCTGTAAATAAGTCCAATATCGAGATGCAATGCTGAAATTTGGGCAGGACATGAGTTTTGTGGCACTACTGATAATAAGAATGATTTGAGACTTACATCTAGGTGGGAAGCTCATGCTGCGACCTGTCCAGGCTAAATCGCACAAGTACCGGAATAGTCTTTTTTCCTCTGTAACTAAGCCAAATATTGAGATGTAACGTTGGAATTTGGCCAGGACATTAGTTTTGTGGCACAATTGGTTTTGGCAATGATTTCAGAATTACAGCTACATGGGAATTCATGTCACGACCTCTACAAGTATCCGGAGCGCCTTTTTTCCTCTGTAACGAAGTCAAATATTCAGATGTAATGCTAAAATTTGTGCAGGACGTTAGTTTCATGGCACTAGTGATAATAGAAATGATTTGAGAATTACATCTAGGTTGGAAACTTGTGCCGCGACCCGTCCAGGCTACATCGCCTAAGTACCAGCATGGCCTTTTTTTCCTCCGTAACTAAGTCAAATATTGAGATGTAACGCTAGAATTTGGCCAGGACATTAGTTTGGTGGTGCAATTGATTATGACAACAATTTCAGTATTACATCTAGATAGGAATTCATGTCACAACCTGTATAAGTATCGGGGGCACCTTTTTCCCTCTGTAACGAAGTCAAATATTCAGATGTAGTGCCAAAATTTGTGCAGGACATTAGTTTCGTGGCACTAGTGATAATAGAAATGATTTGACAATTATATCTAGGCTGGAAACTCGTGCCGTGACCCGTCCAGAACACATCGCCTAAGTACCGTCATGGCCTTTTTTTGTCTGTAACTAAGTCACATATTGAGATGTAGCGCTGGAATTTGGCCAGGACATTAGTTTTGTGGCGCAATTGATTATGACAATAATTTCAGAATTACATCTAGATAGGAAAATCACGTAACGACATTTCCAAGTACCCGGAGCGCCTCTTTTCCTCTGTAACTAAGTCAGATATTGAGATGTAATGCTGGAATTTGGGCGCGGCATTAGTTTCCTTGCACTAGTGATAACAAAAATGATTTGAGACTTACATGTAGGTGGGAAACTCGTGTCGTGACCGGTCCATGCTCCATTGCCCAAGTATTCAAAGCACCGTTTTCCCTCTGTAAATAAGTCCAATATCGAGATGCAATGCTGAAATTTGGGCAGGACATGAGTTTTGTGGCACTACTGATAATAAGAATGATTTGAGACTTACATCTAGGTGGGAAGCTCATGCTGCGACCTGTCCAGGCTAAATCGCACAAGTACCGGAATAGTCTTTTTTCCTCTGTAACTAAGCCAAATATTGAGATGTAACGTTGGAATTTGGCCAGGACATTAGTTTTGTGGCACAATTGGTTTTGGCAATGATTTCAGAATTACAGCTACATGGGAATTCATGTCACGACCTCTACAAGTATCCGGAGCGCCTTTTTTCCTCTGTAACGAAGTCAAATATTCAGATGTAATGCTAAAATTTGTGCAGGACGTTAGTTTCATGGCACTTGTGATAATAGAAATGATTTGAGAATTACATCTAGGTTGGAAACTTGTGCCGCGACCCGTCCAGGCTACATCGCCTAAGTACCAGCATGGCCTTTTTTTCCTCCGTAACTAAGTCAAATATTGAGATGTAACGCTAGAATTTGGCCAGGACATTAGTTTGGTGGTGCAATTGATTATGACAACAATTTCAGTATTACATCTAGATAGGAATTCATGTCACAACCTGTATAAGTATCGGGGGCACCTTTTTCCCTCTGTAACGAAGTCAAATATTCAGATGTAGTGCCAAAATTTGTGCAGGACATTAGTTTCGTGGCACTAGTGATAATAGAAATGATTTGACAATTATATCTAGGCTGGAAACTCGTGCCGTGACCCGTCCAGAACACATCGCCTAAGTACCGTCATGGCCTTTTTTTGTCTGTAACTAAGTCACATATTGAGATGTAACGCTGGAATTTGGCCAGGACATTAGTTTTGTGGCGCAATTGATTATGACAATAATTTCAGAATTACATCTAGATAGGAAAATCACGTAACGACATTTCCAAGTACCCGGAGCGCCTCTTTTCCTCTGTAACTAAGTCAGATATTGAGATGTAATGCTGGAATTTGGGCGCGGCATTAGTTTCCTTGCACTAGTGATAACAAAAATGATTTGAGACTTGCATGTAGGTGGGAAACTCGTGTCGTGACTGGTCCATGCTCCATTGCCCAAGTATTCAAAGCACCGTTTTTCCTCTGTAAATAAGTCCAATATCGAGATGCAATGCTGAAATTTGGGCAGGACATGAGTTTTGTGGCACTACTGATAATAAGAATGATTTGAGACTTACATCTAGGTGGGAAGCTCATGCTGCGACCTGTCCAGGCTAAATCGCACAAGTACCGGAATAGTCTTTTTTCCTCTGTAACTAAGCCAAATATTGAGATGTAGCGTTGGAATTTGGCCAGGACATTAGTTTTGTGGCACAATTGGTTTTGGCAATGATTTCAGAATTACAGCTACATGGGAATTCATGTCACGACCTGTACAAGTATCTGGAGCGCCTTTTTTCCTCTGTAACGAAGTCAAATATTCAGATGTAATGCTAAAATTTGTGCAGGACATTAGTTTCGTGGCACTTGTGATAATAGAAATGATTTGAGAATTACATCTAGGTTGGAAACTTGTGCCGCGACCCGTCCAGGCTACATCACCTAAGTACTGGCATGGCCTTTTTTTCCTCCGTAACTAAGTCAAATATTGAGATGTAACGCTAGAATTTGGCCAGGACATTAGTTTGGTGGTGCAATTGATTATGACAACAATTTCAGTATTACATCTAGATAGGAATTCATGTCACGACCTGTACAAGTATCGGGGGCACCTTTTTCCCTCTGTAACGAAGTCAAATATTCAGATGTAATGCCAAAATTTGTGCAGGACGTTAGTTTCGTGGCACTAGTGATAATAGAAATGATTTGACAATTACATCTAGGCTGGAAACTCGTGCCGTGACCCGTCCAGAACACATCGCCTAAGTACCGTCATGGCCTTTTTTTGTCTGTAACTAAGTCACATATTGAGATGTAGCGCTGGAATTTGGCCAGGACATTAGTTTTGTGGCGCAATTGATTATGACAATAATTTCAGAATTACATCTAGATAGGAAAATCACGTAACGACATTTCCAAGTACCCGGAGCGCCTCTTTTCCTCTGTAACTAAGTCAGATATTGAGATGTAATGCTGGAATTTGGGCGCGGCATTAGTTTCCTTGCACTAGTGATAACAAAAATGATTTGAGACTTACATGTAGGTGGGAAACTCGTGTCGTGACCGGTCCATGCTCCATTGCCCAAGTATTCAAAGCACCGTTTTCCCTCTGTAAATAAGTCCAATATCGAGATGCAATGCTGAAATTTGGGCAGGACATGAGTTTTGTGGCACTACTGATAATAAGAATGATTTGAGACTTACATCTAGGTGGGAAGCTCATGCTGCGACCTGTCCAGGCTAAATCGCACAAGTACCGGAATAGTCTTTTTTCCTCTGTAACTAAGCCAAATATTGAGATGTAACGTTGGAATTTGGCCAGGACATTAGTTTTGTGGCACAATTGGTTTTGGCAATGATTTCAGAATTACAGCTACATGGGAATTCATGTCACGACCTCTACAAGTATCCGGAGCGCCTTTTTTCCTCTGTAACGAAGTCAAATATTCAGATGTAATGCTAAAATTTGTGCAGGACGTTAGTTTCATGGCACTAGTGATAATAGAAATGATTTGAGAATTACATCTAGGTTGGAAACTTGTGCCGCGACCCGTCCAGGCTACATCGCCTAAGTACCAGCATGGCCTTTTTTTCCTCCGTAACTAAGTCAAATATTGAGATGTAACGCTAGAATTTGGCCAGGACATTAGTTTGGTGGTGCAATTGATTATGACAACAATTTCAGTATTACATCTAGATAGGAATTCATGTCACAACCTGTATAAGTATCGGGGGCACCTTTTTCCCTCTGTAACGAAGTCAAATATTCAGATGTAGTGCCAAAATTTGTGCAGGACATTAGTTTCGTGGCACTAGTGATAATAGAAATGATTTGACAATTATATCTAGGCTGGAAACTCGTGCCGTGACCCGTCCAGAACACATCGCCTAAGTACCGTCATGGCCTTTTTTTGTCTGTAACTAAGTCACATATTGAGATGTAACGCTGGAATTTGGCCAGGACATTAGTTTTGTGGCGCAATTGATTATGACAATAATTTCAGAATTACATCTAGATAGGAAAATCACGTAACGACATTTCCAAGTACCCGGAGCGCCTCTTTTCCTCTGTAACTAAGTCAGATATTGAGATGTAATGCTGGAATTTGGGCGCGGCATTAGTTTCCTTGCACTAGTGATAACAAAAATGATTTGAGACTTGCATGTAGGTGGGAAACTCGTGTCGTGACTGGTCCATGCTCCATTGCCCAAGTATTCAAAGCACCGTTTTTCCTCTGTAAATAAGTCCAATATCGAGATGCAATGCTGAAATTTGGGCAGGACATGAGTTTTGTGGCACTACTGATAATAAGAATGATTTGAGACTTACATCTAGGTGGGAAGCTCATGCTGCGACCTGTCCAGGCTAAATCGCACAAGTACCGGAATAGTCTTTTTTCCTCTGTAACTAAGCCAAATATTGAGATGTAGCGTTGGAATTTGGCCAGGACATTAGTTTTGTGGCACAATTGGTTTTGGCAATGATTTCAGAATTACAGCTACATGGGAATTCATGTCACGACCTGTACAAGTATCTGGAGCGCCTTTTTTCCTCTGTAACGAAGTCAAATATTCAGATGTAATGCTAAAATTTGTGCAGGACATTAGTTTCGTGGCACTTGTGATAATAGAAATGATTTGAGAATTACATCTAGGTTGGAAACTTGTGCCGCGACCCGTCCAGGCTACATCACCTAAGTACCGGCATGGCCTTTTTTTCCTCCGTAACTAAGTCAAATATTGAGATGTAACGCTAGAATTTGGCCAGGACATTAGTTTGGTGGTGCAATTGATTATGACAACAATTTCAGTATTACATCTAGATAGGAATTCATGTCACGACCTGTACAAGAATCGGGGGCACCTTTTTCCCTCTGTAACGAAGTCAAATATTCAGATGTAATGCCAAAATTTGTGCAGGACGTTAGTTTCGTGGCACTAGTGATAATAGAAATGATTTGACAATTACATCTAGGCTGGAAACTCGTGCCGTGACCCGTCCAGAACACATCGCCTAAGTACCGTCATGGCCTTTTTTTGTCTGTAACTAAGTCACATATTGAGATGTAGCGCTGGAATTTGGCCAGGACATTAGTTTTGTGGCGCAATTGATTATGACAATAATTTCAGAATTACATCTAGATAGGAAAATCACGTAACGACATTTCCAAGTACCCGGAGCGCCTCTTTTCCTCTGTAACTAAGTCAGATATTGAGATGTAATGCTGGAATTTGGGCGCGGCATTAGTTTCCTTGCACTAGTGATAACAAAAATGATTTGAGACTTACATGTAGGTGGGAAACTCGTGTCGTGACCGGTCCATGCTCCATTGCCCAAGTATTCAAAGCACCGTTTTCCCTCTGTAAATAAGTCCAATATCGAGATGCAATGCTGAAATTTGGGCAGGACATGAGTTTTGTGGCACTACTGATAATAAGAATGATTTGAGACTTACATCTAGGTGGGAAGCTCATGCTGCGACCTGTCCAGGCTAAATCGCACAAGTACCGGAATAGTCTTTTTTCCTCTGTAACTAAGCCAAATATTGAGATGTAACGTTGGAATTTGGCCAGGACATTAGTTTTGTGGCACAATTGGTTTTGGCAATGATTTCAGAATTACAGCTACATGGGAATTCATGTCACGACCTCTACAAGTATCCGGAGCGCCTTTTTTCCTCTGTAACGAAGTCAAATATTCAGATGTAATGCTAAAATTTGTGCAGGACGTTAGTTTCATGGCACTAGTGATAATAGAAATGATTTGAGAATTACATCTAGGTTGGAAACTTGTGCCGCGACCCGTCCAGGCTACATCGCCTAAGTACCAGCATGGCCTTTTTTTCCTCCGTAACTAAGTCAAATATTGAGATGTAACGCTAGAATTTGGCCAGGACATTAGTTTGGTGGTGCAATTGATTATGACAACAATTTCAGTATTACATCTAGATAGGAATTCATGTCACAACCTGTATAAGTATCGGGGGCACCTTTTTCCCTCTGTAACGAAGTCAAATATTCAGATGTAGTGCCAAAATTTGTGCAGGACATTAGTTTCGTGGCACTAGTGATAATAGAAATGATTTGACAATTATATCTAGGCTGGAAACTCGTGCCGTGACCCGTCCAGAACACATCGCCTAAGTACCGTCATGGCCTTTTTTTGTCTGTAACTAAGTCACATATTGAGATGTAACGCTGGAATTTGGCCAGGACATTAGTTTTGTGGCGCAATTGATTATGACAATAATTTCAGAATTACATCTAGATAGGAAAATCACGTAACGACATTTCCAAGTACCCGGAGCGCCTCTTTTCCTCTGTAACTAAGTCAGATATTGAGATGTAATGCTGGAATTTGGGCGCGGCATTAGTTTCCTTGCACTAGTGATAACAAAAATGATTTGAGACTTACATGTAGGTGGGAAACTCGTGTCGTGACCGGTCCATGCTCCATTGCCCAAGTATTCAAAGCACTGTTTTTCCTCTGTAAATAAGTCCAATATCGAGATGCAATGCTGAAATTTGGGCAGGACATGAGTTTTGTGGCACTACTGATAATAAGAATGATTTGAGACTTACATCTAGGTGGGAAGCTCATGCTGCGACCTGTCCAGGCTAAATCGCACAAGTACCAGAATAGTCTTTTTTCCTCTGTAACTAAGCCAAATATTGAGATGTAACGTTGGAATTTGGCCAGGACATTAGTTTTGTGGCACAATTGGTTTTGGCAATGATTTCAGAATTACATCTACATGGGAATTCATGTCACGACCTGTACAAGTATCCGGAGCGCCTTTTTTCCTCTGTAACGAAGTCAAATATTCAGATGTAATGCTAAAATTTGTGCAGGACATTAGTTTCGTGGCACTAGTGATAATAGAAATGATTTGAGAATTACATCTAGGTTGGAAACTTGTGCCGCGACCCGTCCAGGCTACATCACCTAAGTACCGGCATGGCCTTTTTTTCCTCCGTAACTAAGTCAAATATTGAGATGTAACGCTAGAATTTGGCCAGGACATTAGTTTGGTGGTGCAATTGATTATGACAACAATTTCAGTATTACATCTAGATAGGAATTCATGTCACGACCTGTACAAGTATCGGGGGCGCCTTTTTCCCTCTGTAACGAAGTCAAATATTCAGATGTAATGCCAAAATTTGTGCAGGACGTTAGTTTCGTGGCACTAGTGATAATAGAAATGATTTGACAATTACATCTAGGCTGGAAACTCGTGCCGTGACCCGTCCAGAACACATCGCCTAAGTACCGTCATGGCCTTTTTTTGTCTGTAACTAAGTCACATATTGAGATGTAGCGCTGGAATTTGGCCAGGACATTAGTTTTGTGGCGCAATTGATTATGACAATAATTTCAGAATTACATCTAGATAGGAAAATCACGTAACGACATTTCCAAGTACCCGGAGCGCCTCTTTTCCTCTGTAACTAAGTCAGATATTGAGATGTAATGCTGGAATTTGGGCGCGGCATTAGTTTCCTTGCACTAGTGATAACAAAAATGATTTGAGACTTGCATGTAGGTGGGAAACTCGTGTCGTGACTGGTCCATGCTCCATTGCCCAAGTATTCAAAGCACCGTTTTTCCTCTGTAAATAAGTCCAATATCGAGATGCAATGCTGAAATTTGGGCAGGACATGAGTTTTGTGGCACTACTGATAATAAGAATGATTTGAGACTTACATCTAGGTGGGAAGCTCATGCTGCGACCTGTCCAGGCTAAATCGCACAAGTACCGGAATAGTCTTTTTTCCTCTGTAACTAAGCCAAATATTGAGATGTAACGTTGGAATTTGGCCAGGACATTAGTTTTGTGGCACAATTGGTTTTGGCAATGATTTCAGAATTACAGCTACATGGGAATTCATGTCACGACCTGTACAAGTATCTGGAGCGCCTTTTTTCCTCTGTAACGAAGTCAAATATTCAGATGTAATGCTAAAATTTGTGCAGGACATTAGTTTCGTGGCACTTGTGATAATAGAAATGATTTGAGAATTACATCTAGGTTGGAAACTTGTGCCGCGACCCGTCCAGGCTACATCACCTAAGTACCGGCATGGCCTTTTTTTCCTCCGTAACTAAGTCAAATATTGAGATGTAACGCTAGAATTTGGCCAGGACATTAGTTTGGTGGTGCAATTGATTATGACAACAATTTCAGTATTACATCTAGATAGGAATTCATGTCACGACCTGTACAAGTATCGGGGGCGCCTTTTTCCCTCTGTAACGAAGTCAAATATTCAGATGTAATGCCAAAATTTGTGCAGGACGTTAGTTTCGTGGCACTAGTGATAATAGAAATGATTTGACAATTACATCTAGGCTGGAAACTCGTGCCGTGACCCGTCCAGAACACATCGCCTAAGTACCGTCATGGCCTTTTTTTGTCTGTAACTAAGTCACATATTGAGATGTAACGCTGGAATTTGGCCAGGACATTAGTTTTGTGGCGCAATTGATTATGACAATAATTTCAGAATTACATCTAGATAGGAAAATCACGTAACGACATTTCCAAGTACCCGGAGCGCCTCTTTTCCTCTGTAACTAAGTCAGATATTGAGATGTAATGCTGGAATTTGGGCGCGGCATTAGTTTCCTTGCACTAGTGATAACAAAAATGATTTGAGACTTACATGTAGGTGGGAAACTCGTGTCGTGACCGGTCCATGCTCCATTGCCCAAGTATTCAAAGCACCGTTTTCCCTCTGTAAATAAGTCCAATATCGAGATGCAATGCTGAAATTTGGGCAGGACATGAGTTTTGTGGCACTACTGATAATAAGAATGATTTGAGACTTACATCTAGGTGGGAAGCTCATGCTGCGACCTGTCCAGGCTAAATCGCACAAGTACCGGAATAGTCTTTTTTCCTCTGTAACTAAGCCAAATATTGAGATGTAACGTTGGAATTTGGCCAGGACATTAGTTTTGTGGCACAATTGGTTTTGGCAATGATTTCAGAATTACAGCTACATGGGAATTCATGTCACGACCTCTACAAGTATCCGGAGCGCCTTTTTTCCTCTGTAACGAAGTCAAATATTCAGATGTAATGCTAAAATTTGTGCAGGACGTTAGTTTCATGGCACTAGTGATAATAGAAATGATTTGAGAATTACATCTAGGTTGGAAACTTGTGCCGCGACCCGTCCAGGCTACATCGCCTAAGTACCAGCATGGCCTTTTTTTCCTCCGTAACTAAGTCAAATATTGAGATGTAACGCTAGAATTTGGCCAGGACATTAGTTTGGTGGTGCAATTGATTATGACAACAATTTCAGTATTACATCTAGATAGGAATTCATGTCACAACCTGTATAAGTATCGGGGGCACCTTTTTCCCTCTGTAACGAAGTCAAATATTCAGATGTAGTGCCAAAATTTGTGCAGGACATTAGTTTCGTGGCACTAGTGATAATAGAAATGATTTGACAATTATATCTAGGCTGGAAACTCGTGCCGTGACCCGTCCAGAACACATCGCCTAAGTACCGTCATGGCCTTTTTTTGTCTGTAACTAAGTCACATATTGAGATGTAGCGCTGGAATTTGGCCAGGACATTAGTTTTGTGGCGCAATTGATTATGACAATAATTTCAGAATTACATCTAGATAGGAAAATCACGTAACGACATTTCCAAGTACCCGGAGCGCCTCTTTTCCTCTGTAACTAAGTCAGATATTGAGATGTAATGCTGGAATTTGGGCGCGGCATTAGTTTCCTTGCACTAGTGATAACAAAAATGATTTGAGACTTACATGTAGGTGGGAAACTCGTGTCGTGACCGGTCCATGCTCCATTGCCCAAGTATTCAAAGCACCGTTTTCCCTCTGTAAATAAGTCCAATATCGAGATGCAATGCTGAAATTTGGGCAGGACATGAGTTTTGTGGCACTACTGATAATAAGAATGATTTGAGACTTACATCTAGGTGGGAAGCTCATGCTGCGACCTGTCCAGGCTAAATCGCACAAGTACCGGAATAGTCTTTTTTCCTCTGTAACTAAGCCAAATATTGAGATGTAACGTTGGAATTTGGCCAGGACATTAGTTTTGTGGCACAATTGGTTTTGGCAATGATTTCAGAATTACAGCTACATGGGAATTCATGTCACGACCTCTACAAGTATCCGGAGCGCCTTTTTTCCTCTGTAACGAAGTCAAATATTCAGATGTAATGCTAAAATTTGTGCAGGACGTTAGTTTCATGGCACTAGTGATAATAGAAATGATTTGAGAATTACATCTAGGTTGGAAACTTGTGCCGCGACCCGTCCAGGCTACATCGCCTAAGTACCAGCATGGCCTTTTTTTCCTCCGTAACTAAGTCAAATATTGAGATGTAACGCTAGAATTTGGCCAGGACATTAGTTTGGTGGTGCAATTGATTATGACAACAATTTCAGTATTACATCTAGATAGGAATTCATGTCACAACCTGTATAAGTATCGGGGGCACCTTTTTCCCTCTGTAACGAAGTCAAATATTCAGATGTAGTGCCAAAATTTGTGCAGGACATTAGTTTCGTGGCACTAGTGATAATAGAAATGATTTGACAATTATATCTAGGCTGGAAACTCGTGCCGTGACCCGTCCAGAACACATCGCCTAAGTACCGTCATGGCCTTTTTTTGTCTGTAACTAAGTCACATATTGAGATGTAACGCTGGAATTTGGCCAGGACATTAGTTTTGTGGCGCAATTGATTATGACAATAATTTCAGAATTACATCTAGATAGGAAAATCACGTAACAACATTTCCAAGTACCCGGAGCGCCTCTTTTCCTCTGTAACTAAGTCAGATATTGAGATGTAATGCTGGAATTTGGGCGCGGCATTAGTTTCCTTGCACTAGTGATAACAAAAATGATTTGAGACTTACATGTAGGTGGGAAACTCGTGTCGTGACCGGTCCATGCTCCATTGCCCAAGTATTCAAAGCACCGTTTTCCCTCTGTAAATAAGTCCAATATCGAGATGCAATGCTGAAATTTGGGCAGGACATGAGTTTTGTGGCACTACTGATAATAAGAATGATTTGAGAATTACATCTAGGTTGGAAACTTGTGCCGCGACCCGTCCAGGCTACATCGCCTAAGTACCAGCATGGCCTTTTTTTCCTCCGTAACTAAGTCAAATATTGAGATGTAACGCTAGAATTTGGCCAGGACATTAGTTTGGTGGTGCAATTGATTATGACAACAATTTCAGTATTACATCTAGATAGGAATTCATGTCACAACCTGTATAAGTATCGGGGGCACCTTTTTCCCTCTGTAACGAAGTCAAATATTCAGATGTAGTGCCAAAATTTGTGCAGGACATTAGTTTCGTGGCACTAGTGATAATAGAAATGATTTGACAATTATATCTAGGCTGGAAACTCGTGCCGTGACCCGTCCAGAACACATCGCCTAAGTACCGTCATGGCCTTTTTTTGTCTGTAACTAAGTCACATATTGAGATGTAACGCTGGAATTTGGCCAGGACATTAGTTTTGTGGCGCAATTGATTATGACAATAATTTCAGAATTACATCTAGATAGGAAAATCACGTAACAACATTTCCAAGTACCCGGAGCGCCTCTTTTCCTCTGTAACTAAGTCAGATATTGAGATGTAATGCTGGAATTTGGGCGCGGCATTAGTTTCCTTGCACTAGTGATAACAAAAATGATTTGAGACTTACATGTAGGTGGGAAACTCGTGTCGTGACCGGTCCATGCTCCATTGCCCAAGTATTCAAAGCACCGTTTTCCCTCTGTAAATAAGTCCAATATCGAGATGCAATGCTGAAATTTGGGCAGGACATGAGTTTTGTGGCACTACTGATAATAAGAATGATTTGAGACTTACATCTAGGTGGGAAGCTCATGCTGCGACCTGTCCAGGCTAAATCGCACAAGTACCGGAATAGTCTTTTTTCCTCTGTAACTAAGCCAAATATTGAGATGTAACGTTGGAATTTGGCCAGGACATTAGTTTTGTGGCACAATTGGTTTTGGCAATGATTTCAGAATTACATCTACATGGGAATTCATGTCACGACCTGTACAAGTATCCGGAGCGCCTTTTTTCCTCTGTAACGAAGTCAAATATTCAGATGTAATGCCAAAATTTCTGCAGGACGTTAGTTTCGTGGCACTAGTGATAATAGAAATGATTTGACAATTACATCTAGGTGGGAAACTTGTGTCGTGACCTGTCCATGCTCCATCGCCCAAGTATTCAAAGCACCGTTTTTCCTCTGTAAATAGGTCCAATATCGAGACGCAATGCTGAAATTTGGGCAGGACATAAGTTTTGTGGCACTAGTGATAATAAGAATGATTTGTGACTTACATCTAGGTGGGAAGCTCGTGCTGCGACCTGTCCAGGCTACTTCACACAAGTACCGGAAGAGTCTTTTTTCCTCTGTAACTAAGCCAAATATTGAGATGTAACGCTAAAATTTGTGCAGAACATTAGTTTCGTGGCACTAGTGATAATAGAGATGATTTGGGAATTACTTCTAGGTTGAAAACTTGTGCCACAACCCGTCCAGGCTACCTTGCCTAAGTACCGTCATGGCCTTTTTTTCGTCCGTAACTAAGTCAAATATTGAGATGTAACAATAGAATTTGGCCAGGACATTAGTTTGGTGGTGCAATTGATTATGGCAATAATTTTAAAATTACATCTAGATAGGAACTAATGTCACGACCTAGATGTACAAGTATCGGAGTCGCCTTATTTCCTCTGTAACGAAGTCAAATATTTAGATGTAATGCCAAAATTTGTGCAGGACATTAGTTTTGTGGCACTAGTGATAATAGAAATGATTTGAGAATTACATCTAAGTGGGAAAGTGTTGTCGCAACTTAGTCATTGCCCAAGTACCCGGAGTACTTTTTTCCTCCATAGTTAAGTAAAAAATTTTGATGTAATGCATGAATTAGGGCAGGACATTAGCTTCATGTCACTATTGATAATAAAAATTATTTCAGAATTACCTCTAAGGGAGAAACTCATTTCTCGACCTATCCAGGCTCCATCGCCCAAGTACCTGGACCACCTTTTTTCCCCCATAACTGTCATTACATTACAGGACATTAGCTTCATGACACTATTGATAATAAAAATTATTTCAGACTTACCTCTAGGTGGAAAACTCATATCTTGACCTATCCAGGCTCCATCACGGAAGTACCACAGGCACCGCTTTTCCCCCATAACTAAGTCAAATATTGAAATGTAATGCTTGAATTTTGACGTGACACTAGTGATAATAGAAATGATTTCAGACTTACATCTAGATGGGAAACTGATGTCGTAACCAATTCAGGCTCTATCAAGCAAGTACCGAGAGCACCTTTTTTCCTTCATAAATAAGTCAAATATTGAGATGTAACATTACAATTTGGGCAGAACGTTAGTGTCCTGACACTAGCAATATTAAAAATGATTTCAAACTTACCTCTAGGTGGAAAACTCATGGCGTAACCTATTCATGCCCTATCAAGCAAGTCCTGAGAGCACCTTTTTTTCTTCATAAATAAGTCAAATATTGAGATGTAACACTGGAATTTGAGCAGAACATAAGTACCAAGAGCACCTTATTCCTCCATAAATAAGTCAAATATGGAGATGTAATGCTGCAATTTAAGCAGAATATTAGTTTAGTGGCACTAGTGATAATAGGAATGATTTCACACTTACTTCTAGGTAGGAAACAATCTATTCAGACACCATCAACCAAGTACCTGGAGCACCTTTTTTCCTCCATAGCTAAGTCAAATATTGAGATACAACGCTGGAATTTAGGCATGTGATTAGTTTTGTAGCACTAGAATAGCAATAGAAATGATTTCAGACTTACCTCTAAGTGGAAAACTTATGTCCTGAATTATAAAGGCTCCATCAACCAAGTACCCGGAGCACCTTTTCTCCTCCATAACTAAGCCAAATAATGAGACGAAATGCTTGAATTTCAGCAGGACATTAGTTTTATAACAGCAGTGATAATAGGACTAATTTCAGTCTTACCTCTAGGTGGGAACCTGATATCACAACTTATTCAGGCTCTCAACCAAGCACCTGGAACATCTTTTTTCCTCCATAGCTAAGTCAAATATTGAGCTGTAATGCTACAATTTTTTTCAGGACATTAGTTTTGCGGTACTAGTGATAGAATTCAGACTTACCTCTATGTGAGAAACTCATGTCATAATCTATTCAGGCCCCAACCACCAAGCACCTGGAGCACCTTTTTCCTCCACAAGTACATCAAATATTGAAATGTAAAGTGGAATTTGGGCACGACATTAGTTTTGTGGCACTAGTGATAAAAACAATTATTTCAGACTTCCCTCTATGTGGGAAACTTATGTCCTGACTTATCCAGGCTCCATTGCGCATATACCCAGAGCACCTTTTTAGCTGCATAACTAAGTCAAATATTGAGATATAATACTGGAATTTGGTCAGACATTAGTTTCTCTAGGTGGGAAACTTGTTGCGACCTATTCAGGCTCCATCAACCAGGTATCCGCTACACCTTCCTTCCTCCATAACTTAGTCAAATATTGAGACATAATGCTGGAATTGGGGCAGGTGAATAGTTTTGTAGCACTAGTGATAATAGAAATGATTTCAGGCTTACCTCTAGGTGGGAAACTCATGTCCCGACCTATCAAGGCTCCATCAAGCAAGTTTTCCTCCAAAACCAAGTCAAATATGGAGATGTAGCACTGGAATTTGGAGCGGGATATTAGTTTCGTGGCACTAGTGATAATGGTTGATTTCAGATTTACCTCTAGGTGGAAAACTCATGTTGCGACCTATCCAGGCTCCATCGCAAAAGTACCAGGAGCACCGATTTTACTCCAGAACTAAGTCAAATATTGAGATGTCACGCTGGAATTCTGACAAAACATTAGTTTTGTGACACTAGAGATAATAGAAATTATTTCAGACTTACCTCTAGGTGGGAAACTCATGTTGCTATCTATTCAGGCCCCATCAACAAACTACCTGGAGCACCTTTTTTCCTCCACAACTAAGTCAAATATTGAGATGTAAACCAGAATTTGGGCAGGACATTAGTTTTGTGGTACTATTGATAATAGAAATGATTTCAGACTTACCTCTAGGTGAGAAATTGATGTTGCAACCTATTCAGGCTCGATCTACCAAGTACCGGGAGCATCTTTTTTTTTTTGTTGTTGTTAACTAAGTCAAATATTGAGACGTAGCGCTACAATTTGGACAGGACATTAGTGTCATGGCACTTGTGATAACAAAAATTTTTTCAGACTTACCTCTAAGTGAGAAACACGTATCGCAATCTATTCATGCTCTATCAAGCAAGTACCAAGAGCACCTTATTCCTCCATAAATAAGTCAAATATGGAGATGTAAAGCTGCAATTTAAGCAGAATATTAGTTTAGTGACACTAGTGATAATAGGAATGATTTCAGACTTACCTCTAGGTGGGAAACCCGTGTGCCAATCCATTCAGGCTCCATCAACAAAGTATCTTGAGCCCCTTTTTTCCTCCACAACTAAGTCAAAAATTGAGATATAAACCAGAATATGGGTAGCGCATTAGGTTTCTGGTACCAGTGACAATAGAAATGATTTCAGACTTACCTCTAGGTGAGAAACTCATGTCACAACCAATCCATAACTTAGTCAAATATTGAGCTGTAACGCTACAAATTTTTTCAGGACATTAATTTTGCGGTACTAGTGATAATAGAATTCAGACTTACCTCTATGTGAGAAACTCATGTCGTAATCTATTCAGGCCCCAACCACCAAGCACCTGGAGCACCTTTTTCCTCCGCTAGTACATCAAATATTGAAATGTAAAGTGGAATTTGGGCACGACATTAGTTTTGTGGTACTAGTGATAAAAACAATCATTTCAGACTTCCCTCTATGTGGGAAACTTATGTCCTGACTTATCCAGGCTCCACTGCGCATATACCCAGAGCAACTTTTTAGCTGCATAACTAAGTCAAATATTGAGATATAATACTGGAATTTGGTCAGACATTAGTTTCTCTAGGTGGGAAACTTGTTGCGACCTATTCAGGCTCCATCAACCAGGTATCCGCTACACCTTCCTTCCTCCATAACTTAGTCAAATATTGAGACATAAAGCTGGAATTGGGGCAGGTGAATATTTGGGAGCACCAGTGATAATAGAAATGATTTCAGGCTTACCTCTAGGTGGGAAACTCATGTCCCGACCTATCAAGGCTCCATCAAGCAAGTTTTCCTCCAAAACCAAGTCAAATATGGAGATGTAGCACTGGAATTTGGAGCGGGATATTAGTTTCGTGGCACTAGTGATAATGGTTGATTTCAGATTTACCTCTAGGTGGAAAACTCATGTTGTGACCTATCCAGGCTCCATCGCAAAAGTACCAGGAGCACCGATTTTACTCCAGAACTAAGTCAAATATCGAGATGTCACGCTGGAATTTCGACAAGACATTAGTTTTGTGACACTAGAGATAATAGAAATTATGTCAGCCTTACCTCTAGGTGGGAAACTCATGTTGCTATCTATTCAGGCTCCATCAACAAACTACCTGGAGCACCTTTTTTCCTCCACAACTAAGTCAAATATTGAGATGTAAACCAGAATTTGGGCAGGACATTAGTTTTGTGGTACTATTGATAATAGAAATGATTTCAGACTTACCTCTAGGTGGGAAATTGATGTTGCAACCTATTCAGGCTCGATCTACCAAGTACCGGGAGCATCTTTTTTTTTTGTTAACTAAGTCAAATATTGAGACGTAGCGCTACAATTTGGACAGGACATTAGTGTCATGGCACTTGTGATAATAAAAATTTTTTCAGACTTACCTCTCAGTGAGAAACACGTATCGCAATCTATTCATGCTCTATCAAGCAAGTACCAAGAGCACCTTATTCCTCCATAAATAAGTCAAATATGGAGATGTAATGCTGCAATTTAAGCAAAATATTGGTTTAGTGACACTAGTGATAATAGGAATGATTTCAGACTTACCTCTAGGTGGGAAACCCGTGTGCCAATCCAATCAGGCCCCATCAACAAAGTATCTTGAGCCCCTTTTTTCCTCCACAACGAAGTCAAAAATTGAGATATAAACCAGAATATGGATAGCGCATTAGGTTTCTGGTACCAGTGACAATAGAAATGATTTCAGACTTACCTCTAGGTGAGAAACTCATGTCACAACCAATCCATAACTTAGTCAAATATTGAGCTGTAACGCTACAAATTTTTTCAGGACATTAGTTTTGCGGTACTAGTGATAATAGAATTCAGACTTACCTCTATGTGAGAAACTCATGTTGTAATCTATTCAGGCCCCAACCACTAAGTACCTGGAGCACCTTTTTCCTCCGCTAGTACATCAAATATTGAAATGTAAAGTGGAATTTGGGCACGACATTAGTTTTGTGGTACTAGTGATAAAAACAATCATTTCAGACTTCCCTCTATGTGGGAAACTTATGTCCTGACTTATCCAGGCTCCACTGCACATATACCCAGAGCAACTTTTTAGCTGCATAACTAAGTCAAATATTGAGATATAATACTGGAATTTGGTCAGACATTAGTTTCTCTAGGTGAGAAACTTGTTGCGACCTATTCAGGCTCCATCAACCAGGTATCCGCTACACCTTCCTTCCTCCATAACTTAGTCAAATATTGAGACATAAAGCTGGAATTGGGGCAGGTGAATATTTGGGAGCACCAGTGATAATAGAAATGATTTCAGGCTTACCTCTAGGTGGAAAACTCATGTCCCGACCTATCAAGGCTCCATCAAGCAAGTTTTCCTCCAAAACCAAGTCAAATATGGAGATGTAGCACTGGAATTTGGAGCGGGATATTAGTTTCGTGGCACTAGTGATAATGGTTGATTTCAGATTTACCTCTAGGTGGAAAACTCATGTTGCGACCTATCCAGGCTCCATCACAAAAGTACCAGGAGCACCAGATTTTACTCCAGAATTTGGACAAGACATTAGTTTTGTGACACTAGAGATAATAGAAATTATTTCAGACTTACCTCTAGGTGGGAAACTCATGTTGGTATCTATTCAGGCCCTATCAACAAACTACCTGGAGCACCTTTTTTCCTCCACAACTAAGTCAAATATTGAGATGTAAACCAGAATTTGGGCAGGACATTAGTTTTGTGGTACTATTGATAATAGAAATGATTTCAGACTTACCTCTAGGTGAGAAACTTATGTCACAACCAATCCATAACTTAGTCAAATATTGAGATGCACCGCTGAAATTGGGGCAGGATATAAGTTTAATGGCACTAGCGATAATAGAAATGATTTCAGACTTACCTCTAGGTAGGATACTCATGTCCTGATCTATCAAGGCTCCATCAACCAAGTACGTAGAACACCTTTTTTTCCTCTGTAATTGAGTCAAATATTGTAAAAGCGCTGGAATTTGGGCAGGACATTAATTTTGTCACACTAATGATAATGGGAATGATTTCAGACCCACCTCTAGGTGGAAAACTCATGTTAAGACCTATCCAGGCTCAATTGCAGATGTACCAGGAGAACCACTTTTCCACCAAAACGATGTCATATATTGAGATGTAATGCTTGAATTTCGGCAGGACATTAGTTTTGTGACACTAGTGATAATAGAAATGATTTCAGACTTACCTCTAGGTGAGAAATTGATGTTTTGAAATTTTCTCCATAACTAAGCCAAACATTGAGATGAAATGCTACAATTTGGACAGGACATTAGTGTCATGGCACTTGTGATAAATTCATTTCAGACTTACCTCAAAGTTGGAAACACATGTTGCAATCGATTCATGCTCTATCAAGCAAGTTCCGAGAGCACCTTATTCCTCCATAAATAAGTCAAATATGGAGATGTAATGCTGCAATTTAAGCAGAATATTAGTTTAGTGACACTAGTGATAATGAGAATGATTTCAGACTTGCCTATAGGTAGGAAACTTTTGTGGCAATCTATCCAGGCCCCATCAACCAAGTAACTCGAGCCCCTTTTTCCCTCCATAACTAAGTCAAATATGGAGATGTAAACCAGAATATGGGCAGGACATTAGGTTTCTGGTACTAGTGATAATAGAAATGATTTCACACTTACCTCTAGGTGAGAAATTCATGTTACAACCTATTCATGTTCTATCAAGCACGTACTGAGAGCACCTTTTTTCCTCCATAAGAAAGTCAAATATTGAGACTTAACACTGGAATTTAGGCAGGACATTAGTTTCATTGTACTAGTGATAATAGAAATGATTACAGACTTACCTCTAGGTGAGAAACGCATGTCTCAATCTATCCAGGCTTCATCACCCAAGTACCCAAAGCACCTTTTTCCCTCCATAACTTAGTTAAATATTGAGATGTAATGCTGGAACTGGGGCAGGACATTAGTTTCATGGCACTAGTGATAATGGGAATGATTTCAGACTTACCTCTAGGTGGAAAACTCATGTCGCCACCTATCAAGACTACATTGAAAAAGTAGATGGAGCACTACTTTTCCTCCATAGCTGAATCAAATATTGAGATGTAATGCTTGAATTTCGGCAGGACATTAGTTTAGTGGCACCAGTGATAATGGGAATGATTTCAGACTTACCTCTAGGTGGGAAACTCAAGTTGCAATCTATTCAGGCCCCATCAACCAAGTACCTGGACCACCTTTTTTTCCTTAAAAACTAAGTGAAATATTGAGATGTAAACCGGAATTTGGGCAGGACATTAGTTTTGTGGTACTAGTGATAATAAAAATGATTTCAGACTTACCTTTAGGTGAGAAACTCATGTCGCGACTTATCCAGGTTCCGTTGCCCAAGTACCCACAGCCCAATTTTTTGCTCTTAATAACTTAGTCAAATATTGAGATTTAACACTGGGCAGGACATAAGTTTAGTGGCACTAACGATGATAGAACTGATATCAGACTTACCTCTAGGTGAGAATATCATGTCTCGAACTATCAAGGCTCCATCAACCAAGTACCCGGAGCGCCTTTTTCCCTCTGTAACTAAGTCAAATATTGAGATTGAGATGTAGCAGGACATTAGTTTTGTGGCACTAGTGACAATGGGAATGATGCCAGACTTAACTTTAGATGGAAAACTCATGTGGCAACCTATCCAGGCTCCATCGCAGAACTACCAGGAGCACCTTTTTTCTACATAACCAAATCAAATATTGAGATGTAAAGCTGAAACTTGAAACAGGATATTAGTTTTATGGCACAAGTGATAATATAAATGATTTAAGACTTACATTTATTTCAGAAAATTATGTCTCGAGATGTCTAGACTCCATCTCCAAATTATGTGGAGTCCCTTTTTCCTCTGTTACTAAATCAAATATTGAGATGCAATGCTAGAATATGGGCAGACATTAGTTTTTTGGCACTAACGGTAATAGAAATGATTTCAGACTAACCTCTAGGTGCTCTAGGTGGGAAATTCATGTTGTGACCTAACCAGGCTCCATCACTCAAATATGCGGGGCACCTTTTTCCTCTGTATTTCAGTAAAAAGATAAGATGTAACAGTGGATTTTGGGCAGGATATTTTTGGGTAGATCATTATTTTTGTGGCACTAGTGATTATAGCAAAAAATTCACACATCTAGGCAGGAAACTCATGTCACACCCTGTCCAAGTATCCAGGGTGCATTTTTTCCCATGCATCTAAATCAATTTTTGAGATATAATGCTGAAATTTGGACAGGAATTTAGTTTCAGGACACTAGTGATAATAGAAATGATTTTAGAATTACTTCTAGGTGGGAAACTTATGTCACGACCTTTCAAGGCTCCATCGCCCAAGCACTCAGGGTGCCTTTTTCTGTGTAAATAAGTCAAATATTGAGATGTAATGCTGGAAGACTATTTATTCAGCTGTATTCACAAATTTTAAAAAATGCACCACCATGTAAAGTGGTCTATTGGGATTTTGTAGCACAAAAAAACTAATTACAATTTCTTACAATGATGAGGATTGGTTTTACTTTAAACTGCTTATCAGTATATTGCACTGGGAGTTTTTAAAAAAAATTTCCATTTGTTCCATTTAAAAAAATCCAAAGCAAATAGAAGAGCAAAGGGGTTGTAAATCTCAATCTGCTGCCTTTCACAATATTTCACATCTTTCAGAATGCATTGCAAATATAGAAAGTCTAAATTAACAGTTAACACCTAGACAAAAAGTGTACCCTCTGTAACTCTCCCTTTTGTTAATTAAAAATACTGCAACTGCTGCAAAATTAATTTTAAAGAACCTTTGCACAGGGAAATTATACCATAAGTCTATGCTTTCGTAAACATGATCTTAGTAATAGTTTATATACTCAAATCCAATTACTCATAAATAATTTAGATTCACAGAAGGCATCAATTATATACTCATAATTAGTTTAGATTCATGGATTACTGAAGCACATAAGGCATCAATTATATTGTGCATTGTGCAAACCAAATATATATGACTTGGTTAAGTTGTTGTCTTCATAAATAAAACTGGGCCAATAAAACTACCATTAATAACTTCTACTGTATATTAATATTATTTAAAATTGGACCCCATTTGTTATTATAGATTTTAAGGTTTTTTCTCTTTTCTTTCTGCTATTATTCTCTCTAATTTTGCATGGTGTGCTACTACATGTATTATAGAACTTTCATTTAAATTTGTTGTTAGGACTTCTTTTTATATACATAATGTTTAATCAAAGTTAACAAATGATTTATGAGTCTTGAGTGTTTGCTTTGTTTATAACCCAGTGATGTCAATGGTAAGAATACCATCAAATCTTTGGAAAACATCAAACCAAAAACCAGAAAGTTTTTATTACAGAACAGTACCAAAATGGATGCTCTATAGTTTTTACATAATGCAGGTGTTCAACTGGGGCCAGTCTGTCAGTAACTATGCACTTTTGGAGAGTCGGGACCAATGTTTACAAGGTCGATTAGGGTCGGTTGTAGTTTCCCGGCCTGTCGGGGAGAGTCAGTAAAATTTCAAACATGTTTATCATAATTTCAAAGTTAAGAGATAGACAAGGTCCACATGTATGCTGTAAATAATTGAGAAACCTGATCAAGTGTTTTTATTTGGTGACAAAATAATCAAATTCTCAGCCTATTTCACCAGAGCAATTTAAATAAAAGTTAAACTATTTTTATTCAATCACAAGATATTTCTTCTCATCGTAAAAACCCATAAGCAATTTCTGGGAAAAAAAGAGGATCAAGTGTCGACCAATCAACAAATCAAGAAAATTAGGTCAAGAGCAGTTGAAAAACTATTTGGGTCCCATCACAAGATATTTCTTCTCACTGTAAAAACCCATAAGCATCTCCTTGCTTTTGCACTGATTAATAATCCGTCCAAAGAATCTCATACTCCCTCTACAAACAATATCACACCACTTTGTCGACCCTTATCGACAAATGTGCTCCACTACACACCAAACACAAGTACATCCCGGGATGGGTCTGTAATTGCGGCAAAAAAAACTATTTGGATCCCATCACAAGATATTTCTTCATACTGTAAAAACCCATAAGCATCTCCTTGCTTTTGCACTGATTAATAATCCGTCCAAAGAACCTGATCTAGAAAACAATCTAGAAAACAATATCACACCACTTTGTCGACCCTTATCGACAAACATGCTCCACTACACACCAAACACACCAAGGCAAAGTACATCCCGGGATGGTCAACAAAACTGTAATTGCAGCAAAAGAAACCAAGCATTTGTTTGAACACATATCGAAATAAATCCACCTTCAATAGATCCCAGTACATGCAGCAAGTCCACCAATACAATAGAATCTGCATGTAGGCCAAATCACAATTCCTTAAAGCAAAAATTCAGGATAATCACCACAACCCACAAAAATTATGGTGTGTCCTGGTGTTACACAGACTTCCAGCCAAGATCCTCCCATCGATAAAGCCCCCTCAGCTTTTGGCTGACAGGTTTTTGGAGTTCTTCACAGAAAAAAATTGAAAAAATGTGCTCAACATTCTCTGCTTCTGTCAATTTGCAACACATCACCCCTGACTCTCCTCCCCCTATGTTCTCCACTTTTTCTACCATAACAGAGGATCAAGTTACTAAAATTATTACCAACTCTCCTAGTAAATCATGTTTCCTAGACCCTTGGCCCACTTTCCTTGTTCTGGATTATCTCAATATTCTCATTACCCCCATCACTTCAATAATCAATGTTTCTCTTGAGCAAGGCAAGTGTCCAAATTTTTTCAAGCTGGCCCATGTTACCCCTATCCTCAAAAAAATCATCCTTAAACAAAGAAGTTTTCAAAAACTATAGGCCTGCCTCAAATTTAAACTTTATCTCAAAGATACTTGAAAGGGTAATAGCCGTCCAGCTACAAACTCATCTTGATGAAGCCGGCCTTATGACTACCTTCCAATCGGCTTATAGAAAACAACATTCTACTGAAAGTGTCCTCCTTAATATTCATAATGATATTCTTCTTAATATGGCCAAAGGGTCTGTTACTGCCGTTACCCTTTTGGATCTATCTGCTGCTTTTGATTGCATTGACTACACCATTCTCCTGGACAGACTCTATGTTTTCTATGGAATCAGTGAGCTAGCACTTGGCTGGTTCAAATGATACCTGTCAGGAAGGACACACTCGGTCAAGGTAGGTAGTACACTCTCCCATCCTGCTGTGCTCCAGCATGGAGTTCCCCAAGGCTCTGTCCTTGGACCAATTCTGTTTTCTCTCTACATTAACCCCATCAGCTCAATCATTCATTCTCACAATAGCATCAACTATCACTTTTACACCGATGACATCCAGTTATACACTTTCACCAGCTAATTTCTCTCACTCTATCCAAAAATTAAAGAAATGCCTAAACGACATTCAAAATTTATGTTTACAAATAAATTAAAACTTAACCCAGACAAAACTGAGTTTATTCTTATAGGCTCCAAAAAAATCATAAACAACTCCTCCCTCACTTCCCTATCAATATTCTGGGAACTCAGGTCTCACATGCACAAAGTGTCAGGAACCTCGGAGTGGTGTTTGACTCCAATTTCAATTTCTCAAACCATGTGTCACAGGTCATAAAGTCCACAAGAGTACATGCGAGAGACCTCTACAGAATTTGTGACCCTCTTGGCCTTAATATATCAGTGCTGTTAGCAAATGATTTGGTGAGCAGCAGGTTGGACTACTGCAATATACTGTTCTTATCGCTCACTGATTTGGACTTAAGGAGATTGTAGCTAGTCCATAACTCACTCTGCAGGGTTGTCACCTGTTCCTCTAAATTCTCTCACATTACCCCGCAACTAAAAAATCTCCATTGGCTACCAGTCAGATCCAAAGTACAATTTAAAATTGGCCTTATTACATACAAAATTCTCAATCAAGGTCAACCAGTTTACCTATACCTCTTCTAGAAATACAAGGCGAAGTACCCCCAAACTCAAGTTCCTTCAAACTCCCACTTTTGATCGTAGAGTTCACAAATCAATCAAACACTTTTCTAATTCCTTCAGTCACTATGCTCCTGTCATTTGGAACTCTTTCCCCTTTCATGTAAGAAACAGTCCCTCTGTTGCATCTTTTAGAAAGCACCTCAAAATCACCTCTTCAGCTCTAGTTTCCTAACTTAGTTTTCTTCCCTCCTGGTCACACCCACAATCCTGGATTACTGACCTTGAATGCCCCTCGACTCTCCCTATGATAATGATTTTGTTTCATTTGCGCGCTGTTACCCTCTGTGGGGGAAGATATTGCGCTTGCAAAGCAGAAGATTAGATTAGATCCCAGATAGCAAGACGCTAGTGGGCCACCGTTGGCTATGGGTGGCAAAATATAGCTAGTGGGCCACCACTGAACTACTGCTGGACCACTGACTGCATTTTTTTCAACATTTTTAAAGCATTATAAGTAACTTCATAAGCAACCTCAACTATTGTTTTCTGATATATTATTTAACAATATTCAATGTTAAAAACACGTTATTTCAAAATATAGTGGTGGTGGACCAATTCACGCCTGTGTATCTATTCACGCCCACCCCTAAATTTATCCAAAAAGATCACAGTTAAACAATAAATTACAAATGTAAATGATCCATTTTATGATTATCTATGTGGTAAACATCTTCTCTAAGAAAAATTATAAATCTTCAAGAAAATTGATGGTGGGCCTGAATTGGTACGCGGGCCTGAATTGGTCCACCACCACTAAATATGTTGCGTGGCCCACTGTTGGCCCACGAACTATCAAAGTCAGTGGCTGTAGCTCAGGGACCAGCCTATGCCCACTGGTGTAAAATTCCCGGAAAAATTAGATAAAAGGTGCATTTTCTTTCACCAAACATAAGTTAATGTCATTTATGTAAACAAACTTATTCTGCACTGCTTCATTTTGCTCAGTCAGTCTTTCCTCCGCTTTATTACTTTATATGTTGCTTATATATTTGCCACAGGTGGTCCATCAATGACCCACCCACTACATAAATAGGACAGGACCTATGATGGACATCCAGTGGACCACTGGTGGCAAATATTTTATTTTTAGTGAAGGTTAATGAAAGATATCTTCATTTTTTTCATGTGATATAATTTTGTTTTTTTTATGAAACCTAAGACTATCGGAGAATTTTATTTGTCTGACACATGCAACTATGATCTGTAAGAGCTATACATAGTTGGTGGACCAATGGTGCTCCTCTGGTGTCTATATCTCAAGCTGTGATGAACAGCATTTGTTTTGACAGATCTTGAAAAGAGACTGTCTTGGCTTAAATTCATTTGGTTTAAGTGAATTACTTTCCAAAAATTTTGAATTTTATTTCACAAAAAAATAAAAAAAAATTTGAATTTTATCTCACAAAAAAATTGCAGTATTTGCTACTGGTGGTCCATCAGTGGTCCACTTTCTGCCTGAATGGTACACACACTGTTGGTCCAACGGTGACCCACCGATGGCAAAGTATTGGACATTTTATATATTTGTGTGGCCACCGTTGGCTATGAATGACAAAATATAGCCAGTGGGCTACCACTGAGCCACTGCTGGACCACTGATTGCATTTAAAAATTTTTTAAAGCATTATAAACCTCTTCATAAGCAACCTCAACTATTGTTTCTGCCATATTATTTAACAATATTCAATGTTAAAAACACATTATTTCAAAATATAAACATATTGCGTGGCCCACTGTTGGCCCACCAACTACCAAAGTCAGTGGCTGTAGCTCACGGACCAGCCTATGCCCACTGGTGTAAAATTCCTGGAAAAATTAGATAAAATGTGCATTTTCTTTCACCAAACATAAGTTAATGACATTTATATAAACAAACTTATTCTGTACTCCTTCCTTTTGCTCAATCAGTCTTTCCTCCACTTTATTACTTATATATTGCTTGCTTATTTGCCACAGGTGGTCCATCAATGGCCCACTCACTGTATATAAGTACAGGACCCATGATGGGCATCCAGTGGGCCACTGGTGGCAAATATTTTATTTTTAGTTAAAGATATCTTCATTTTTCCATTTGATATAATTTTGTGTTTTGATGAAACCTTAAACTAAACCAACATTGGCCCAACGTTGGGCAAACATTGCTATTGGTTGCATGATCAGTAGATTTTGCCAACGTTGGGCCCATGTTGGCCCAACAAAGGCTTGCCAACCAAAACTTAGGCTGCCGAGGTTGGGCCATCAGTGGGCCAATAATGGATTTTTATTCAAGATGGTGGCGAACAATAATAGGGGATTTTGAGACACTTAGAAAAAATGATTTATTATGGTATGTCTAAAAATTATATTTCAGAGAGCCCACAATTTTTAACTAATTAGCAATTTTAGACATAAAAGTAACATTCTCATGGTAAATTCACAAGAAGAAAAATTTTATTATTTGATTGTAGACTATATCATCTTAAGATACTGTTCCACCATTGTTTATGTTTGGTCATGTGACTTATCAGGGATTCCCTTAACTAAAATCAACCCACAGTCTGTCAATTATTTACTTTCTGTTAATCAATGCTGTAATCTGACTGGCTGATGCTATAGTGGTAGTAAAATTTTACCATTGGCTTGCCAACATCAGACCAACGGCCAAGAAAGCCGGGGGACCAATAGAAAATCTTATCATTGGCTGCTGACAGTGGGCCACTGATGGACCACCAGTAAACTTTATTGTCAGCTAGCCACCAGCTACACCCAATATCAGACTGACTGCTATGCCGCTGGTGGGCCAGTGGTGGCCCTACAGAGTCTTGCTATCTGGGATTAGATTAGCTAAGCAATTTCTGCGAAAAAGAGGGATGTGTCGACCAATCAACAAATCTGAAACTAGGTCAACAGTAAATACTTGGATCCCATCAAGTGACCAGAACTGCAGGATGTTTACCTTCACATCCAGACAAATGGCTTTCTCAGAGGCTCGAAATTGTTTGGTTTAAATGTGTGGGAAAATTGCTCTGAGGGACAGAATTTTGAAGGGGTCCTTCCCAAAAGCTTGCAATTGGAGGATAAAAGGCAGCAACAAGCAAGAGGAGTTTCCATTGTCATGTGAGATATTGTTAGAAGCACATCTCTCTCTGCTTCTTTCCACGGGATATAACATTTTAATTGGAAATTTTATATTTTAAATGACTTTTTGGCTCACAATCTGAAGCAGACATATACATTGGTGTATTTCTCATTTAATATTAAAGCAAAAAACTGGAAACTATAATTAAAATAACAAAAAAAGTAAAGTTGGACATTTAGGTCACGTGATGTGATCCAAATACTTACTAGTGACCTAGTTTTAGATTTGTTTATTGGTCGACACTTGATCCACTTTTTCCAAGAAATTCATCAAAATCTGTACTAGCAATACCGACTGCACGTCTGGTCGTGGGGTTCTGTATGTTTCTCCAGTCCCGTCTGTCAGTATGGCTTTTCGGGACCTGCTAGGGCTTGTCTGTTAGGGGTTTAGGGCTTGTCGTAGTAAACGTCCCCGACCCTAAATCTTGTCTTGGTAGTCACCACGTCCTGTCTGCAAGTGTACCATCCTGTCAGGGATTTTTTAACCGACTCACCATTTTTGCGCCTTTTTTTCTACAACAATATGACTTTCACAACCGACCCTAGAGTCATAGGGTCAGATACAGGGTCGACTCCAGTGGAACACCTGCATTAACAGACAAAACCAGCACTTATCTGAATTGCTAAACTTGCCAATATGTACTTATTTGTTGGGATGATTCTTAATAAAATTTTATATTGGAAAAATCTCATTCTGCTCTCGATTGTACATCTAAAAATGTTTGAAAAATGGATGTTCCAGTCAGAATCCGAAAAAGTTTTATCAAAGATAAGGTTCTTTTCTATGATATGCACTCTTTTATAATCAATTTTTGTTAACATGAAATCATATGACCCTTTGCAAACTATTTTCATGCCAAAAAGATCTACATCGAAAAGGCCTTTGAAATGCATCCATGATTAAAGAACATCCTTCCAAAATTGGTTTTGTATTCCATTTTAGATGTATTTTAAAGATTGCATATCTAGTTCCCAAATATGGTTTTTGTTTAATCCAGTTGAGATCTCAGATAGGTTTTGCCAATTTCCACTATTTAAGACAAGACTCTATCCAGATCAGTTTTAAAGCTTTATTAAAAATCCTTAGATTAGCTAAATTCAATCCCCCTTTTGATAAATATATTTGCAGCTGTTTCTGGCTTATTCTTTCTTTACGTTTCCAAATGAAATTATTTATTCTACCTTCTAATACACTGAAGATTGTTTCTGAGGGGTAGGTAATACTGACAATAGGTATACCAGTTTTGGCAGTGCTAGAGTTTTAATAACTGTTAACTTTAACACAAATGATGAATTAAACCTACTGTAAATATCAAACACTTTTTCAATTTCAATAATTATTTCCTCAAAATTCAAACCTTCTAAATGGTCCAGGTGAACACTAAAGTTTATACTAAGAACAACAATTTTGTTACCCATTTCAAATTCAAGTCTCCACAGATCCCTTCATTAAACCCCCACTTCCTAGCCACACAGCTTGTGTCTTTTCCAAATTTATAGCAAGTCCTGAGCATACCTTAAACCCCCTCAAAACTTTTATACTCTCTCTCAAGGATTCCTCTGAACCACCCAAAAGTGAGAAGCTGTCATCTGCATACTGTGCAAGTTTGACTATGCAATCATCCAAGGGTACCCTTTAATTTTAACATTGTGTGCAATTTCTACAGCTAATGGATCTAATGCCACAATGAAAATATATGGGCTGAGAGGATCACCTTGTCTGTATGACCTTGAGAACTTAAAAAATTCTGAGAAATGACCATTGTTTATGACACAGCTGGAAGAATTTTTATAAATTATATTGCACTACTTTATGAAATCACCACCAAAATTATAGTTTTCCAGAATTACATTTATATATTTCCTCTCAATCAAATTAAAGGCTTTTCCAAAATCAATCAATAACATATCTACTTTTTTTTTGTTAAGATACTGCATTACATCACACAAGGTTCTGATATTCTCAACAATGTATCTATTTTTCAAAAAGCCCTTTTGTTCCATACTAATTATTTTAGGTAATACCTGCTTCAAGTGCAATACTAAAACTCCTGATAATAGCTTACAGTCAACATTAAGTAGGGATATTGGCCACCAGTTCTTTATATTTTGTTGCGGTTTGACACCCTTTGGTAATAAAGTTATAATGCCCTGTTGTCACTGAAAGTTCACCCTTCTCAAAAGAGTCATTTAAACTGTTTGGAACTAAAATTTTCATATCTGGCCAAAAATTGTTTTATAAAATTCAGTTGTGAAACCATCCGTTCCAGGTGACTTTCCATTTTTCAGGTTTTAAGACCAAATTAAGCTCTGACATTGTTATTTTGCCTTCACAAAACCTCTGATCACCTTCAGTTTCCCTTCTGAACAAACTTTCTTTTAAAACCCTATCTTAAATCGTTCCACTTTCTGGTGTTGCCATGGATTTATACAAGTGCCTATAATATGTCATAATCTTTTTTAAAATTGATTTTTGATCTGTTACTAGTGTCTATCCATTGTCTAATCAGTTTATCAGTTTATTTGCACAATTTTGCCTTTCTAAACTGCAAAAATACTAGGGCTTCTCAAAAGACTTATAGATATTTAGATCTCACCATTGACCCTGTCAGATTGGCCTGTTTCAAGGTTTCCAGATCAGTTTTATTGGTCTCTAATTCACAATGTAACTTCAATTTTTGTGACTCACTGGCGTTTTGCCATATGCGTTCCTCTTGGTTACTTATTTTTTCTCTAACAGTTTTTCTTCTGTTGTAGTCTTTCTTTTTAATGGCAAAGTATTGGATGGTCTTTCCCCGAATTGTTAATTTTCTCGACAGAGAATGGATGTTTATGTTAGCATTGACAAATATAAAATTTGTTCAGCTGATTAACATTCTTTCTTTGAAATTATCTGAGCATAGCATTTTACATCCGATATCCATATATTATTTCTGTCCTTTTGAATAAAAATAGGTTCACTTGCTATTTAATCCTTTGTTTGTGACACCCTATTACTTTAATAAATTTAATTTTTTCAGTTTTTTTTTGTTTTTATTGAACTGTCACAAGTTATAACTAGACCTACGCATTGGAGGACCGATGCAAATTTGTATCCACCGAAAAGACAACTCACCAAAGTCAGTGAACCATCGTTTGACCTTGAAGGAGGGGCCCAAGGTCAAATCTAACATCAGAAAATTCCTAGCCCAATATTTCGTATGAGTTGTGGTCGTACTGTAAACCTCTAGGATCAATAATAAGCGACTTATAAGCACTTTTAAGTTTGGCTATCCTCATTTGACCTTAAAGAAGGGGCCAAGGTCAAATTTGACCACACCAGAAGATTCCTAGCCCATGATTTCCTATATGTTGGTTTACCATCCCAAACCTCTAGGACCAATAATAAGCGAGTTATAAGCACTTTTAAGTTTGGCTATCCTCGTTTGACCTTGAAGGAAGGGCCCAAGGTCAAATCCGACCAAACCAGAAGATTCCCAGCACATGATTTCCTATATGTTGGTTTACCATCCCAAACCTCTAGGACCAATAATAAGCGAGTTATAAGCACTTTTAACGTTGGCTATCCTCGTTTGACCTTGAAGGAGGGGCCCAAGGTCAAATCCGACCACGCCATAAGATTCCCAGCCAATGATTTCCTATATGCTGGTTTACCATCCCAAACCTCTAGGACCAATAATAAGCGAGTTATAAGCACTTTTAAGTTTGACTATCTTCGTTTGACCTTAAAGAAGGGGTCCAAGGTCAAATCTGACAACATCAGAAGATTAGCAGCACATGTTTTCCTATAGGTTGGTTTGACATTGCAAACCTCTAGGACCAATAATAAGGGAGATATAGGCACTTTTAAAGTCCGCTATGTGGGTTACTTCAGTACTTCGTGGATGACCTTGAATTAAGAGCTTCAAGGTCAAATGTGTGCAAGGTTGTAGAGGACATGTATATCTGTTATACATATAATCTATGAAGAGATTCAACCTTCTACCTATGAGAAACAGCCAGTAGAAAAATGTAGATTATTTTCAAGGAAATGCCTGTGGCGGCCATCTTGTTTTTCAGAATGAGGCTATTTTCCTTCCCAGAGAAGCTTACCCCCCAATGATTTATTTATTTATTTGGGGTTTTACGTTGCTTTCAACACTGTACAGGTCATATCACGACGGGTAGTTGGAAGGGCAGATGAAACCATTACATACAGTTCATCAGGGTTCTGTACTGTAAACTGCCGACCAACGGTAAGCAACTACCAGCTTTCCCACTTGAGGCCATGTCGGGAACCGAACCCTGGTCTCAGAGGTGGGAGGCGAGAGTTTACCCCCCAATAAAGATATCCTTGGTGAACTTAGCTGCTGTTGTTTTCCTCTTAGAGCGTTAATGCCGAAAATCTCTCTACGCGCAGCGGCAGCGTAGCGAACGCTAAGTCAAAGTATCTACCGGATGCTTCCGGTGGATACAATAACTACCATTGCGAAAGGGCTTTGAAATGAAAATCCTTGAAAAATTGAAATTAAGAGAAAAAGTTTGACCAGTACTATCTTGAGGTCTGGAAAATTTGATTGTCATAGCCTTTGATGAAAATATCAGTAATGTATATAATCAATGAGTAATAACAAAAGTCCTGGACCTGATGGCATCCCTTGTGAATTTTATAAACATTTTTGGAATGAGATAGGTGATCATGTGTATAATAGTTTCATTTGTGCATTCAATAGAGGAGAACTCTCACCTAGTCAAAGGCAGGGTGTTATAAATCTTGTACCAAAAAAAGACAAAGACTTAACGGACCTCAAGTCATGGCGCCCATTATCAATATTGAATACAGACTATAAAATCTTAGCTAAAGCTTTAAGCAATAGGCTAAAGGTTACTTTAACAGAAATAATAAATCCTGACCAGGTAGGATATATGAAAGATAGATATTTTGGTGAAAATGTTAGACTTATTGCAGACATACTAGAGTATTGTAAATATAGTAAAACTTCATGTATCATTCTTCTCGCAGATTTTGAAAAGGCTTTTGATACCATTAAATGGTCTTTCATGAGGAATATTTTGCTACAATATGGATTTGGGGTTAATTTCAGAAAATGGATATCTGTTTTATATACAAATGCAGAAAGTTGTGTCTCAAACAATGGGTACTTATCACCATACTTCAAATTATCAATAGGTATTAGACAAGGATGTCCAATAAGTGCCCTACTATTTTTGTTAATTGCAGAAGTAATTGCCATTTTATTGAGAAATTCTGATGAAATCAAAGGTCTATCATTCCAACAAGATATTTTATAGAGCTTTGCCAATTAGCTGATGATATGAGACTCTTCCTCTCAAGTACCAATTCAGTTTCACATGCGATAAATCTTTTTGAAGAATTCTACAGATATGCAGGTTTGAAATTAAATAGGACTAAAACTGAGGCTTTTTTGATGGACTTCCAGAATCCCTTAGTATATCAAGATAACAGGATTGGCATTAAATGGACAGTAAACCCTTTCAGAACACTGGGTACATGGTTCTCTTTGGACAGTGAGGAAATAAAATTTTTGAATATCAATGAAAAAATGAATATAATAACTAGCATCTTAAAATCATGGGAGCATAGGCATCTTACATTAAAAGGTAAAATAACCATTTTAAAATCTCTTGTTGTCCCACACATTTTACAACTGGCTTCAGTGCTTCCCTTAAGTAAAAAAAATACTGTGTGAGCTTGAAAGAATGCTTTATGACTTTGCCTGGGAAAACAAAAGGCACTTAATTTCAAAAGATACATTGATCTTAACATATGAAGTGGGTGGCTTAAAAATGGTGTCTGTAAAGTGCTTAGTAGATACAGTCAAAATTATGTTTGTCAAAAGACTCTGCAATGGTGTTTATGCAAAATGGAAAGTGGTGTCTCAAGAGTTGATGGGCATACATTTAAACAACATATGTGAAAGAAGACTCCTTCAATCAATTAAACAAAACATTAAGACAGAGTTTTACTTAGATCTTTTGACAACCTTGTTCCATTTTTTGACACCAACTATTTTGACATTAGATGAACTTCTCATAGAAAATATTTTTAATAACCCCATGTTTCTCATCGCAGGTGAAGTGATCACTGAAAAAAGATATCAGTGGGAAGTTTCCGGTATTGTAAAAGTATCTGACCTTTTTGACAGCAACAGTAAAACCTTCAAAACAAAGGTTCAGCTTGAAGAAAATTTTGGTACAGCTATACCTGATATGACCCATAATCAAATAATTAGTTCCGTGGCATCTTGCTTAAAAAAACTTCCAGAAATAAAACCAGGTAATATCCCCTCAAATATAATGAATGCTTCAAAACAATGTCTGAAAGATATCAGTAAAATACGAAGTTCACAAGTATACTCTTATTGCATTGCTAGGTCAATTTCAACCCCAGCTTGCCAAAATAAATGGATAGAAAATTATCCATATACAGAAAAAAAATTTTAAAAATTAAAAAAAAATATCAGTAAATACTTTGCATATGTTTTGTCAAAGAACATTTTTGATTAGACACTTTAAATTATATCTAGTTATATATATATAGTTATATATCTTATTTAAGCCAGATTACTCACATATTTTTTTACATGTAATACATCTGGAACCTGTATACTTGTGAAAGAACACATAATTATGTAGAACTGATAAACAAATTAACAATATCTTGAATAATCACAACTACAGAATGCTCCAACCAGAAATTATAGTGTCAGAATGATGCATACCACACTATGTAAATACATTTCACTAACTTACAGATGTAGATACTACCATTATAAACTTCTAAAAAGTAAACAGTATCTCAGTAAAGTCTGTCCATTTACTTAAGTCCTAAGCCCCCCCCCCCCTCATTTTCAGAGGGGTAGGGCAAAAGCCCCCCACCCCCTTATATTTTTCAACACTATTGTCACTTTTCTTTATAAAAAATGTATTTTACATTTAAAAATATGAAATTTTATTTCATAAAAATGTAATATACTCTACCATATGAAAACACTTGGGTTGAATGCCCACATGGAAGGATGGTGGGAAAAAGACAGACTGAGGAAACCCACCCTAAGGTTAAATTGCATAAAGAGGATAGTTCCTGGTGCAACTGAACCCAAAACCTCTGTGCTGAAGAAAAAATCTACTGAATTAAATGAGTAGAATTAACCACTGCAAGAATTTCAGCACTGCTGTCTACACCCTATTAGGTCAGCTCAAAGGAGAGGGCATAAATATGCCACTGTGCTCAGAATAGGAACATGCCAAGAGGCACTAAGAAGCACGGTTCTGAAAATAGAGATGAACAGATTCCCTAAAAGGGAAATGCCACCCCCCTTTTTCTGAAACTAAAAGTTTCAGATGGACTTAAATTAAGGAATTTAAGTGGAAAAGAGAGAATGGGCTGAGTGGAAACAAAGTCCACTACACTTAAGAAATCATAGAGATTCTTAAAAACAACATCTCTGAAGGAAAATAAGTGAAGTGCAAGAATTCTGAGAGGAATCCCCCAGGATGTGAAGCAGTGGGAAACCACCGAAGAGACCAGAATGAAAACTGGGCAAAAACATCATGGGCCTTCACATGTGGAACAGAGTTAGAGGGAATAAAGGATAAAATGTTATCCAAAAAGATATTGTCTGAGCAGCAATTTCACCCTCTTTGAACTTCAGAAGAAAGACCAAGAAGAAAGTCAGAATAGCTAGATAGATAGTATCTTAGGAATCTGACTGTAGGAAAGGAGAGGTCCTCTAAGTCATCCTGACCAAAGACAAAAAGTCAAAGCAGGAAGACCCTTCTGAAGATAACTGGCTTAAGCCAGGAAAGTAAGATCTGACTTAACGATGATTTAGACCATCCCTAGAGAGTTAGAGAAAACCTTTAAATAAAGAAATCAATATCACTCCTTCTCCTTCCCAAAGAAAGGGAGTAAGACTGTCTAATATGTGAAAAACTTGGCTCAGCAAGTAAACAGGGTTCAAAAGGAGCCTTGGTAAGAGCCTGCAGAACCAAGGTTTAAGTACCAAAAGGTAGGTGACAACTACCCTTATTGTGGACTTAAAGAAGCTCTAAAAGAGACTTCCAAGCTCCCTATAAGAACCCAACTCCAAGTAGTACCTGGGGAGAGCTGACCTGTATCCCTATTGTCTGAAAAATAATTCCTTAAAAGGAACAAATAGCAATGAAAGGGACAGTTAAGGCATGGCAGAGTGGCCATGTTCTTCACAAGTTTTTGAAGCAGTTCCACATTGCATCTTAGACAGTAATGGAGGATAAAAAATCCTCCAAGACCCCTCCTGTGAAAATTCTTCTTAAAGGAGACTTCAGCCAGAAAGCTTGAAGAAAGGAACTCCATAAAAATTAATAACAAAACTCTACATGAGATTGTTATAGAAGAATAAGAGGAAGAGCCAATGGCTTTCTTAAAGGAGATCTTGAGGCCAAATACTTGGCACTTGCCAAGGAAGACTACAAGAAGAATGGTACAGCTCTGAAAGTTGATTAACTTCCTGGCCATAGAGGACAAAGAGCTGAAGGAGGGAAGGAGTAAAACAAGTACTCCGGACCAAAGCACTCCAGGGCATCTGTTGCCAGAACCTAAAGATCTAGCACAGGAGGCACATGCAAGAGCAGCTTGTCATTGAATCACATGGCAAAAGAGATCTAAATCAGATGAGAAGTCTGAGACTACCATCTGAAGATCCAAGAATAGAGAGACCACTTTATATGAAAGGTGAGATAAGACCTCCAGAGATGGTCTGCCAAGGATTCATGCCCCTGGAACATGAGAAGGTGGAAGAACAGACTTGTTCTTGTAAAAATAATGGCAAAAGGTGCCAAAATAGATACACATGTCCCAAGAGTGGAAGCTCTCTTGATATAAAAAAGAAAGCACAGAGAACAGTGTTACCTGAAACTATCTGAAGTGTCCCTTACAGAAAGGACAAGTGAGGAACAAATGTCTTGAGAACAAGACATCTGTCTTGTTTGAGGCTGAAAGGATGATCCTTTGATGAAAGGATAATAAAGGAACAAATGTCTGAGCAAAAAGGACGGCTATGGGCTCTAGAACTGATGAACAGATTGGACTGCTACATGAAAGATGGACCTTAGGTGGTCAAAAGAGCACAAAGAACTCCAAAACCCTGAAGTGAAACATCCATGAAGTAGATACAAAAACTAGGGAATTAAAGGAAGGTATGCAAAGACATAGTTCCCAGGATAGTACCATCTTAAATGAACCTTCATAGAAGGATCAAAGAATGGACAATCCAGAGCACCTTTGAGAAGGAAAATCAAAGTGTCCTGAGATGACCCTGAAGAAGTGTCATGTGTAGGTGACCTTGAAGAAGTGGCTTCCAAGTGGAAGTGAAAAAAATAAAGGTGCCCAGTTGGAGAGGTAATTTAAAGGTGTTCCAAGGCAGAGAAAGGATGAGCTGCTGAATAGACAGAACCTTTGTCCCTCTGAGGAACACCTTAAGACAGGCTAAGAACCTGACCCAGGAAGGAAACCTGTCGTAGGAACAGATCTAAATACTTCCTGCTAAGAACCACTCCAAGTTGAATGTCAACTCTAAGAGAGTTGCCCAATGAGCCTCTGACAATTATTGGCTCTAATGAGCCAATATGAAGTCACATGTGCACTTAGATGCCTAACCTCAAAGCCAACTTTCCTTACTTCCTTGACTAAGGAAGTAAATCCTGAAAGGCTAGAGGCTAGGCCCTAAGGCATTGCCACAAAGTGGTACACCCTGCCCAAAGGGAAAACTCTGAGCAAGAGTGAACCAAAGAAGCCAAAGGAGAGAAAGGAGGTATATTGAGGAAGAGAAGTGGTCCAATAGCCAATTGAGAAAATGATCAACTGATAAGTTGCATCCTGATAGTCTGGAAAACCAGGAAAAGATATAAATCTAATGGTTGGTTTCCAGTATATATTTGTCAAGGATAATGCCTGAAAACAAATCAGGAAAACAGGAGCTCAAGATACTTGAACGGTTCATGTGAACATCCAGTGTGAGACTGAATGACAAAGAACAGCATTCTTCTGTGGAGAAGAGCTGAGGAAGAAATCAGGAAAGTGGAATCTGAGAGACCACTGGAATGTGAACCAAGTTCCAGAATGCTGGAAAAAGAAAGGCTGCACGTAAATATTTCAAATAGAAATGGAAGAAATCAGTTGACCTCCCACTGGCAAGTGGAGGGATCTGGGAGCAAGAGTGAAAAGTTGCATAATACAAATCCACTCTTATCTCCTGAAGGACATCAACAAAGAGGTGGAGGCTGAGCCTCTGCCTCTGGAAGGCATTCCACCATCAGAATGTTGGAACCTGGAAAGGAACCACATATCCCTTTAGCACTAAGTTAGAGAGAAGACTCCCTAGTTGGGAGGAGAGAGATCTATATTGGTTTGCCCCAAGAGGCTGAAGCAGAGAGCTTAAAAGCAGCACCTTTAGTAAGGGCAGAATGAAAAGCTCCTGCTTATACTGTTAAATGTGGAAAAGGAATCTCTCAAGAGAGACACCACAAAAACAGTGTAAGACCAAAAAGGCCCAAATTACCCTCCAAAGTGATGAGACACAAGTGAAGCAAAATGGATAAAGAAATCTCTCAAAACAAAGTGCAAAGAGAACTGAAGGCTGGAAAAGGCCATAGATCAACCAGCTAAAAAAGAGCTGAAAGATCCATTGAAAAGATTTCCAAAGCATGGTGGATGAAAAAGACCACTGAGAACTACTGTCTGGTCAATCAACTTGAATAAGTGATCAACAAAACAGGACTTGAGGAAAAAGTCCCAGAGTACTAAGGACCCTAAGGGTATCTCAGATCTCTGGTAATAGCAGAGAACCTCTGCCTAGGGAAGAGAAGGTCTTAAGAACACCACCAGGCTAGATCCCAGGTCCGGAAACCCGAGCAAGTCAACCCAAAAACCCCCTGAGGAGGGTTTAACCTGGCAAAAGTAAGTTTTAGAAGTTTTAAAATTGGGTAATTACCCAACCTTTTAAACTTAGAATGAGAAGATCCCAAAAGAATGAGTAACAGAAAGAATCTGGCCTCATTAAGGAACTTCTAAGCCTGGGAAAAGTGGTTGACTTAGAGAAAAATAAGACTGATCAAAAGGAAAGAGCAGTCAAATTTATCCCCTAATTCTGTTGGACAGGAAGCCTTGAAAATCTTCTGTGGAGAAGATTGAAGGATGAAGTTGTAAGCATCCATATAGTCCAACAGACTGGCACCAAAAATGTTGGAATAGGGTCCCTGAAGTGTGCCTAAAGGTTAACTATAGACAGATGGACCCCAACATACCCAAAAGGGAGATGTGCCCATTGGTAGTCAGATCTAAAAAAATGGTGAAAATGCGATAGGTAACTGTTGATTAACAGTAGATTTTCACCAAGCCCCAAACAAAAAATTTCTGAATTTAGAAAATGAATGGAGCTGTGTTTAGGAAGTAGCAAAATCAGTTGGATTCAACGGATAAACTCTTTTTAAGGGACCCTTAACAAAAATGGTCTTCAGAAGGTAATACCTGCACCTAAAAGACAGCCTGATTAGGCTGGGCCTTAGGCACAAAGAGGCCAAAGGACTAATAATGGGCTGCGAAACCAAATGACCACAATGAAATAAAAGTGGAATGTAGGAAACCAGTAACAGTGAAATGGATCTCCAAAGGGGAAGAACAAGTCAACCCCATGAACCGTTTACCACCATCCTCCAGATTTGAAGATGGGAAAAGGTTGATAGTGGAGACCCTAGGTTCAGAATTGAACCCAAAACACTGAAACCAGGATCCGTATCCCAGAAATGTCAAATGAAATGGCCTGTAAAAATAATGAACCGTGAATGGTAGGTAATAAATACCATAATGTTACGCTATAAAAAATGCGTTAACATTGAAAATAATTACACATTATGCTCTGAAAGAATAATACTGAAAGAATTATGAAAAGGGAATGCATACACACACCCTGAAAAGCTGTAATCACTGAGAAAATGAATATTTTCTGACAACCGATCGGGTGACCTCCATTTTGGATGTGATGTCGTCATGTGACCTGGTGAATGATTCGTAAAAAGCTCAAAAATAAGGTCAAATACGCGGTGAAACGAAGAATTTTGTGTTAAGAATGATGGAAGACCTAAATTGGCAATTATAACGCCAGTAGAAGTGAAGAAATGAAAAAATTCACCTTGGAAATAATTATTTCCAAAGGAAATCCAACATTCTGACACCACGAGACCCGATGAGCGATAATACGAATTATGATATTACGTGAAAAACAATGCACACTCAAATATGGTCAAAATACGCGGTGAAACGAAGAATTTGTGGAAAGAATGAAGGAAAACCGTAAATTAAAATAATAATGCCTGTAGAAGTGCATAAAACAAATTAATTTACAAAGGAAATGAATATCTCCAAAGGCAATCCGACATTCTGACACCACGTGACCAGATGAGCGATAATAAGAATAATGAAAATACGTAAAAATATTGCACAAAATATACAATAAATTCACCAGAAATCAAAAGAAAAGGTAAATAAAATGGAGGAAGAGTGAATAAAACAGCTTAATTGTACTCTCAGAGCACCAAAAACGTGTAAATGCAGGTCTTAGTGAGATAGCATACATCAACCGCCACAAAAAGAATGAACTATTTCTGTATTACTGCGCATGGCAGAGTGAATTAGGTCACCAGGGGTCAAAGGTAGCAGGTGCATATGTTTAAAGAGGGTCTCCCCTCATATTTTAAATTCTATGTACGGTGTATGTGGGGGTCACTGAGTGCCAAGCCACGCTTACCCAAGTGTTTTCATATGGTAGAGTATATTACATTTTTATGAAATAAAATTTATATTTCTTTTATTGGAAGGGAGTTTGGTCATACCAAAGGGGGGGCTTTAGTCCTACAGAGCAGGGGGCTTTGGTCGGGGGGGAGCTTTTGCACTCCCCAGGCAGACCATCGGGGAGTGGGGGGGGGCTTTTGTCAGGGGGCTTACGTCTTACACTCGTGTAACTCTTCCCTTTGTAGACCAGCTCATCCTTTTGTAGAAATGCCTTTTGGTCCTCCAACTTGGCCTTCTTAAGAACCTGAGCTAAGTAGTGTTGCCTTGTTCTGATCACCTGTGGAAAATCCAGGTCTATGCTGCTACATGTTACATGGACATGTGAAGTAGACAGTAACCTGTTCTCTTGTTTCCAAAGGACTGTCCTGATCTTGGACACCTCTACCGCATCTAGGTAGTGCATGAAACAAACTAATATGGGCCTTGGCTTGGCTAGTTGACCTGTTACTTGCTTATTCCCAAACCTGTGTGCACGTTTGATCCTGGTTCTTGCATCCTTAATATGTAGCTTATCAACTAAAATCCACTGGATAATATGAAAACTTTGATCTTAAAACTTGACTTTTAACTCAAAACTTGTGACACAAAAATAGAAAAAGGTTTTTGCTAACAAAAACGAGCGGCCCGGATGGAGACTTGAGTTAATAAAGCTGTAGTAGTCGTAGTATGAGACTGTAAGGAAAAGGTAGGCTTTACTGTGTTTTGTATCTAATGAAAAAGTGGATTATCTAAAAACTGTATCAGTTGCAGTATTAGACTGTTAACAGAATGTGAGCTTTATTGTGTTTCGTAGAGCAGTATATATTATGAAAAGAATATATCATTTTTGCTGTAAATTTGGGATCGTAAATTTTTTTCCAAGAGATTTTTAATCCTAGATTTATAATGATAAAGATACACTTTAGTAAACTATAATTGGCTATAGATAGGGATATTCATATGTTGTATATCTTTGAGCCATTTTATGCCTCTGAAAATTCATTGTTATTTAATATTTTTATAAGATAAATATGCTTAAGATAATCATAGTTTGTAAAATCCTTTATTGTTCCATTTGTAAAATAAATACAAAGTCATGTTGTCAGATGTTATTGTTAGCATTTTTAATTCACACATGACTCTATATCTGAATATCATGAAAGCCCAAGATTTTTACATATCATTAAGGCTTTTTCCATTCTCTCAAAACAGACAAGGCATTCTTTCCACAAGGCTCTTCTTCCATGAACCTAAAGATAAATGTCCTTGTTTGAATTGTTCACCCCTCAAAAAATTACTGTAGGCATATACCTTGATGAAAAGAAACTAGAAATCGGCCGCCCTGTTGATAGTAGATGCGAATAGAAACAGGATAGCATAGAAGAACACACATTATCATGTGTAATGTCCACCCATGAACCTTTTGCCCAAATTGTACAGTAGTCTTACAAGACCCTGTTTCATTTGTAAAATATATCAATGATGCTTAAATATTTGTTAGTGTAGATGTAAATTATTTCAGCTTCATGCCTTTTTGCATTGGTTGGGTTGAAAATTTTGACGAAATCACTCTATCTGGCACGGTTAAGAAGATAGAAGCAAATTCCTGTTTTTTTATTTTTGGCAAAAATTTGAAAATTCAAAATGGCCGCCATTTTTGGGAAAAGGAAATTTTTTTGAAAATTGCCAAGAGTACATTTTTTAGATACCCTATGGGTCGAAAATTTCAACGAAATAACTCTATTTTGCACGGTTAAGGCCAGTTTGTGTTTTTCCATTTTGGGCAAAAATTCGAAAATTCAAAATGGCTGTCATTTTTGGGGAGGGGAAAATTTTTTGAAAATTGCAAAGATTACATTCCTTAGATACCCTGTGGGTTGAAAATTTCGACGAAATCGCTCTATCTCGCATGGTTAAGGAGATAGAAGCAAATTTGTGTTTTGCCATTTTTGACAAAAATTTGAAAATTCAAAATGGCCGCCATTTTAGGGGACGGGAAATTTTTTTTTAAATTGCCAAGAATACAATGCTGAAATACCTGTGGGTCGAAAATTTTGATGAAATCGATCTATCTCGCACGGTTAAGGAGATAGAAGCAAATTTGTGTTTTGCCATTTTTGGCAAAAATTCGAAAATTCAAAATGGCCGCCATTTTTGGGGAGGGGAAAATTTTTCGTAAAATTGCAAAGATTGCATTCCTTCGATACCCTGTGGGTCGAAAATTTCGACGAAATCGCTCTATCTCGCACGGTTAAGGAGATAGAAGCAAATTTGTGTTTTGCCATTTTTGGCAAAAATTCGAAAATTCAAAATGGCTGCCATTTTTGGGGAGGGGAAAATTTGTTGGAAAATTGCAAAGATTGCATTCCTTAGATACCCTGTGGGTCGAAAATTTCGACGAAATCGCTCTATCTCGCACGGTTAAGGAGATAGAAGCAAATTTGTGTTTTACCATTTTTGGCAAAAATTCGAAAATTCAAAATGGCCGCCATTTTTGGGGAGGGGAAAATTTTTTGAAAATTGCAAAGATTGCATTCCTTAGATACCCTGTGGGTCGAAAATTTCGACGAAATCGCTCTATCTCGCACGGTTAAGGAGATAGAAGCAAATTAGTGTTTTGCCATTTTTGGCAAAAATTCGAAAATTCAAAATGGCCGCCATTTTTGGGGAGGGGAAAATTTTTGGAAAATTACCAAGAGCACAATGCTCAGATAACCTGTGGGTCGAAAATTTCGACGAAATCGCTCTATCTCGCACGGTTAAGGAGATAGAAGCAAATTAGTGTTTTGTCATTTTTGGCAAAAATTCGAAAATTCAAAATGGCCGCCATTTTTGGGGAGGGGAAAATTTTGTAAAAATTACCAAGAGCACAATGCTCAGATACCCTGTGGGTCGAAAATTTTGACGAAATCGCTCTATCTGGCACGGTTAAGGAGATAGGAGGAAATTTGTGTTTTGCCATTTTTGGCAAAAATTCGAAAATTCAAAATGGCCGCCATTTTTGGGGAGGGGAAAATTTTGTAAAAATTACCAAGAGCACAATGCTCAGATGCCCTGTGGGTCGAAAATTTCGACGAAATCGCTCTATCTCGCACGGTTAAGGAGATAGAAGGAAATTTGTGTTTTGCCATTTTTGGCAAAAATTCGAAAATTCAAAATGGCCGCCATTTTTGGGGAGGGGAAAATTTTTGGAAAATTGCAAAGATTGCATTCCTTAGATACCCTGTGGGTCGAAAATTTCGACGAAATCACTCTATCTCGCACGGTTAAGGAGATAGAAGCAAATTAGTGTTTTGCCATTTTTGGCAAAAATTCGAAAATTCAAAATGGCCGCCATATTTGGGGAGGGGAAATTTTTTTAAAAATTGCCAAGAGTACAATGCTCAGATACCCTGTGGGTCGAAAATTTTGACGAAATCGCTCTATCTGGCACGGTTAAGGAGATAGAAGGAAATTTGTGTTTTGCCATTTTTGGCAAAAATTCGAAAATTCAAAATGGCCGCCATTTTTTGGGGAGGGGAAAATTTTTGGAAAATTGCAAAGATTGCATTCCTTAGATACCCTGTGGGTCGAAAATTTCGACGAAATCACTCTATCTCGCACGGTTAAGGAGATAGAAGCAAATTAGTGTTTTGCCATTTTTGGCAAAAATTCGAAAGTTCAAATGGCCGCCATTTTTGGGGAGGGGAAAATTTTTGGAAAATTACCAAGAGTACAATGCTCAGATACCCTGTGGGTCGAAAATTTTGACGAAATCGCTCTATCTGGCACGGTTAAGGAGATAGAAGGAAATTTGTGTTTTGCCATTTTTGGCAAAAATTCGAAAATTCAAAATGGCTGCCATTTTTGGGGAGGGGAAAATTTTTGGAAAATTGCAAAGATTGCATTCCTTAAATACCCTGTGGGTCGAAAATTTCGACGAAATCGCTCTATCTCGCACGGTTAAGGAGATAGAAGCAAATTAGTGTTTTGCCATTTTTGGCAAAAATTCGAAAATTCAAAATGGCCGCCATTTTTGGGGAGGGGAAAATTTTTGGAAAATTACCAAGAGCACAATGCTCAGATACCCTGTGGGTCGAAAATTTCGACGAAATCGCGCTATCTCGCACGGTTAAGGAGATAGAAGCAAATTAGTGTTTTGTCATTTTTGGCAAAAATTCGAAAATTCAAAATGGCCGCCATTTTTGGGGAGGGGAAAATTTTGTAAAAATTACCAAGAGCACAATGCTCAGATACCCTGTGGGTCGAAAATTTTGACAAAATCGCTCTATCTGGCACGGTTAAGGAGATAGAAGCAAATTTGTGTTTTGCCATTTTTGGCAAAAATTCGAAAATTCAAAATGGCCGCCATTTTTGGGGAGGGGAAAATTTTTTAAAAATTACCAAGAGTACAATGCTCAGATGCCCTGTGGGTCAAAAATTTTGACGAAATCGCTCTATCTCGCACGGTTAAGGAGATAGAAGCAGATTGGTGTTTTGCCATTTTTGGCAAAAATTCGAAAATTCAAAATGGCCGCCATTTTTGGGGAGGGGAAAATTTTTGGAAAATTGCAAAGATTGCATTCCTTAGATACCCTGTGGGTCGAAAATTTTGACGAAATCGCTCTATCTGGCACGGTTAAGGAGATAGAAGCAAATTTGTGTTTTGCCATTTTTGGCAAAAATTCGAAAATTCAAAATGGCCGCCATTTTTGGGGAGGGGAAAATTTTTGGAAAATTACCAAGAGTACAATGCTCAGATACCCTGTGGGTCGAAAATTTTGACGAAATCGCTCTATCTGGCACGGTTAAGGAGATAGAAGCAAATTTGTGTTTTGCCATTTTTGGCAAAAATTCGAAAATTCAAAATGGCCGCCATTTTTGGGGAGGGGAAAATTTTTTGAAAATTGCAAAAATTGCATTCCTTAGATACCCTGCGGGTCGAAAATTTCGACGAAATCACTCTATCTCGCACGGTTAAGGAGATAGAAGCAAATTAGTGTTTTGCCATTTTTGGCAAAAATTCGAAAATTCAAAATGGCCGCCATTTTTGGGGAGGGGAAAATTTTTGGAAAATTACCAAGAGCACAATGCTCAGATACCCTGTGGGTCGAAAATTTCGACGAAATCGCTCTATCTCGCACGGTTAAGGAGATAGAAGCAAATTAGTGTTTTGTCATTTTTGGCAAAAATTCGAAAATTCAAAATGGGCGCCATTTTTGGGGAGGGGAAAATTTTGTAAAAATTACCAAGAGCACAATGCTCAGATACCCTGTAGGTCGAAAATTTTGACGAAATCGCTCTATCTGGCACGGTTAAGGAGATAGGAGGAAATTTGTGTTTTGCCATTTTTGGCAAAAATTCGAAAATTCAAAATGGCCGCCATTTTTGGGGAGGGGAAAATTTTGTAAAAATTACCAAGAGCACAATGCTCAGATGCCCTGTGGGTCGAAAATTTCGACGAAATCGCTCTATCTCGCACGGTTAAGGAGATAGAAGGAAATTTGTGTTTTGCCATTTTTGGCAAAAATTCGAAAATTCAAAATGGCCGCCATTTTTGGGGAGGGGAAAATTTTTGGAAAATTGCAAAGATTGCATTCCTTAGATACCCTGTGGGTCGAAAATTTCGACGAAATCACTCTATCTCGCACGGTTAAGGAGATAGAAGCAAATTAGTGTTTTGCCATTTTTGGCAAAAATTCGAAAATTCAAAATGGCCGCCATATTTGGGGAGGGGAAATTTTTTTAAAAATTGCCAAGAGTACAATGCTCAGATACCCTGTGGGTCGAAAATTTTGACGAAATCGCTCTATCTGGCACGGTTAAGGAGATAGAAGGAAATTTGTGTTTTGCCATTTTTGGCAAAAATTCGAAAATTCAAAATGGCCGCCATTTTTTGGGGAGGGGAAAATTTTTGGAAAATTGCAAAGATTGCATTCCTTAGATACCCTGTGGGTCGAAAATTTCGACGAAATCACTCTATCTCGCACGGTTAAGGAGATAGAAGCAAATTAGTGTTTTGCCATTTTTGGCAAAAATTCGAAAGTTCAAATGGCCGCCATTTTTGGGGAGGGGAAAATTTTTGGAAAATTACCAAGAGCACAATGCTCAGATACCCTGTGGGTCGAAAATTTCGACGAAATCGCTCTATCTCGCACGGTTAAGGAGATAGAAGCAAATTAGTGTTTTGTCATTTTTGGCAAAAATTCGAAAATTCAAAATGGCCGCCATTTTTGGGGAGGGGAAAATTTTGTAAAAATTACCAAGAGCACAATGCTCAGATACCCTGTGGGTCGAAAATTTTGACGAAATCGCTCTATCTGGCACGGTTAAGGAGATAGGAGGAAATTTGTGTTTTGCCATTTTTGGCAAAAATTCGAAAATTCAAAATGGCCGCCATTTTTGGGGAGGGGAAAATTTTGTAAAAATTACCAAGAGCACAATGCTCAGATGCCCTGTGGGTCGAAAATTTCGACGAAATCGCTCTATCTCGCACGGTTAAGGAGATAGAAGGAAATTTGTGTTTTGCCATTTTTGGCAAAAATTCGAAAATTCAAAATGGCCGCCATTTTTGGGGAGGGGAAAATTTTTGGAAAATTGCAAAGATTGCATTCCTTAGATACCCTGTGGGTCGAAAATTTCGACGAAATCACTCTATCTCGCACGGTTAAGGAGATAGAAGCAAATTAGTGTTTTGCCATTTTTGGCAAAAATTCGAAAATTCAAAATGGCCGCCATATTTGGGGAGGGGAAATTTTTTTAAAAATTGCCAAGAGTACAATGCTCAGATACCCTGTGGGTCGAAAATTTTGACGAAATCGCTCTATCTGGCACGGTTAAGGAGATAGAAGGAAATTTGTGTTTTGCCATTTTTGGCAAAAATTCGAAAATTCAAAATGGCCGCCATTTTTTGGGGAGGGGAAAATTTTTGGAAAATTGCAAAGATTGCATTCCTTAGATACCCTGTGGGTCGAAAATTTCGACGAAATCACTCTATCTCGCACGGTTAAGGAGATAGAAGCAAATTAGTGTTTTGCCATTTTTGGCAAAAATTCGAAAGTTCAAATGGCCGCCATTTTTGGGGAGGGGAAAATTTTTGGAAAATTACCAAGAGTACAATGCTCAGATACCCTGTGGGTCGAAAATTTTGACGAAATCGCTCTATCTGGCACGGTTAAGGAGATAGAAGGAAATTTGTGTTTTGCCATTTTTGGCAAAAATTCGAAAATTCAAAATGGCTGCCATTTTTGGGGAGGGGAAAATTTTTGGAAAATTGCAAAGATTGCATTCCTTAAATACCCTGTGGGTCGAAAATTTCGACGAAATCGCTCTATCTCGCACGGTTAAGGAGATAGAAGCAAATTAGTGTTTTGCCATTTTTGGCAAAAATTCGAAAATTCAAAATGGCCGCCATTTTTGGGGAGGGGAAAATTTTTGGAAAATTACCAAGAGCACAATGCTCAGATACCCTGTGGGTCGAAAATTTCGACGAAATCGCGCTATCTCGCACGGTTAAGGAGATAGAAGCAAATTAGTGTTTTGTCATTTTTGGCAAAAATTCGAAAATTCAAAATGGCCGCCATTTTTGGGGAGGGGAAAATTTTGTAAAAATTACCAAGAGCACAATGCTCAGATACCCTGTGGGTCGAAAATTTTGACAAAATCGCTCTATCTGGCACGGTTAAGGAGATAGAAGCAAATTTGTGTTTTGCCATTTTTGGCAAAAATTCGAAAATTCAAAATGGCCGCCATTTTTGGGGAGGGGAAAATTTTTTAAAAATTACCAAGAGTACAATGCTCAGATGCCCTGTGGGTCAAAAATTTTGACGAAATCGCTCTATCTCGCACGGTTAAGGAGATAGAAGCAGATTGGTGTTTTGCCATTTTTGGCAAAAATTCGAAAATTCAAAATGGCCGCCATTTTTGGGGAGGGGAAAATTTTTGGAAAATTGCAAAGATTGCATTCCTTAGATACCCTGTGGGTCGACAATTTTGACGAAATCGCTCTATCTGGCACGGTTAAGGAGATAGAAGCAAATTTGTGTTTTGCCATTTTTGGTAAAAATTCGAAAATTCAAAATGGCCGCCATTTTTGGGGAGGGGAAAATTTTTGGAAAATTACCAAGAGTACAATGCTCAGATACCCTGTGGGTCGAAAATTTTGACGAAATCGCTCTATCTGGCACGGTTAAGGAGATAGAAGCAAATTTGTGTTTTGCCATTTTTGGCAAAAATTCGAAAATTCAAAATGGCCGCCATTTTTGGGGAGGGGAAAATTTTTTGAAAATTGCAAAAATTGCATTCCTTAGATACCCTGCGGGTCGAAAATTTCGACGAAATCACTCTATCTCGCACGGTTAAGGAGATAGAAGCAAATTAGTGTTTTGCCATTTTTGGCAAAAATTCGAAAATTCAAAATGGCCGCCATTTTTGGGGAGGGGAAAATTTTTGGAAAAATTACCAAGAGCACAATGCTCAGATACCCTGTGGGTCAAAAATTTTGACGAAATCGCTCTATCTGGCACGGTTAAGGAGATAGAAGCAAATTTGTGTTTTGCCATTTTTGGCAAAAATTCGAAAATTCAAAATGGCCGCCATTTTTGGGGAGGGGAAAATTTTTGGAAAATTGCAAAGATTGCATTCCTTAGATACCCTGTGGGTCGAAAATTTCGACGAAATCACTCTATCTCGCACGGTTAAGGAGATAGAAGCAAATTAGTGTTTTGCCATTTTTGGCAAAAATTCGAAAGTTCAAATGGCCGCCATTTTTGGGGAGGGGAAAATTTTTGGAAAATTACCAAGAGTACAATGCTCAGATACCCTGTGGGTCGAAAATTTTGACGAAATCGCTCTATCTGGCACGGTTAAGGAGATAGGAGGAAATTTGTGTTTTGCCATTTTTGGCAAAAATTCGAAAATTCAAAATGGCCGCCATTTTTGGGGAGGGGAAAATTTTTGGAAAATTGCAAAGATTGCATTCCTTAGATACCCTGTGGGTCGAAAATTTTGACGAAATCGCTCTATCTGGCACGGTTAAGGAGATAGAAGCAAATTTGTGTTTTGCCATTTTTGGCAAAAATTCGAAAATTCAAAATGGCCGCCATTTTTGGGGAGGGGAAAATTTTTGGAAAATTACCAAGAGTACAATGCTCAGATACCCTGTGGGTCGAAAATTTTGACGAAATCGCTCTATCTGGCACGGTTAAGGAGATAGAAGGAAATTTGTGTTTTGCCATCTTTGGCAAAAATTCGAAAATTCAAAATGGCTGCCATTTTTGGGGAGGGGAAATTTTTTGAAAATTGCAAAGATTTCATTCCTTAGATACCCTGTGGGTCGAAAATTTCGACGAAATCGCTCTATCTCGCACGGTTAAGGAGATAGAAGCAAATTAGTGTTTTGCCATTTTTGGCAAAAATTCGAAAATTCAAAATGGCCGCCATTTTTGGGGAGGGGAAAATTTTTGGAAAATTACCAAGAGCACAATGCTCAGATACCCTGTGGGTCGAAAATTTCGACGAAATCGCGCTATCTCGCACGGTTAAGGAGATAGAAGCAGATTGGTGTTTTGCCATTTTTGGCAAAAATTCGAAAATTCAAAATGGCCGCCATTTTTGGGGAGGGGAAAATTTTTTGAAAATTGCAAAGATTGCATTCCTTAGATACCCTGTGGGTCGAAAATTTCGACGAAATCGCTCTATCTCGCACGGTTAAGGAGATAGAAGGAAATTTGTTTTGCCATTTTTGGCAAAAATTCGAAAATTCAAAATGGCCGCCATTTTTGGGGAGGGGAAAATTTTTTGAAAATTGCAAAGATTGCATTCCTTAGATACCCTGTGGGTCGAAAATTTCGACGAAATCACTCTATCTCGCACGGTTAAGGAGATAGAAGCAAATTAGTGTTTTGCCATTTTTGGCAAAAATTCGAAAATTCAAAATGGCCGCCATTTTTGGGGAGGGGAAATTTTTTTAAAAATTGCCAAGAGTACAATGCTCAGATACCCTGTGGGTCGAAAATTTTGACGAAATCGCTCTATCTGGCACGGTTAAGGAGATAGAAGGAAATTTGTGTTTTGCCATTTTTGGCAAAAATTCGAAAATTCAAAATGGCCGCCATTTTTTGGGGAGGGGAAAATTTTTGGAAAATTGCAAAGATTGCATTCCTTAGTTACCCTGTGGGTCGAAAATTTCGACGAAATCGCTCTATCTCGCACGGTTAAGGAGATAGAAGCAAATTTGTGTTTTGCCATTTTTGGCAAAAATTCGAAAATTCAAAATGGCCGCCATTTTTGGGGAGGGGAAAATTTTTGGAAAATTGCAAAGATTACATTCCTTAGATACCCTGTGGGTCGAAAATTTCGACGAAATCGCTCTATCTCGCACGGTTAAGGAGATAGAAGCAAATTAGTGTTTTGCCATTTTTGGCAAAAATTCGAAAATTCAAAATGGCCGCCATTTTTGGGGAGGGGAAAATTTTGTAAAAATTACCAAGAGCACAATGCTTAGATACCCTGTAGATCGAAAATTTTGACGAAATCGCTCTATCTGGCACGGTTAAGGAGATAGAAGCAAATTTGTGTTTTGCCATTTTTGGCAAAAATTCGAAAATTCAAAATGGCCGCCATTTTTGGGGAGGGGAAAATTTTTTGAAAATTGCAAAAATTGCATTCCTTAGATACTCTGTGGGTCGAAAATTTCGACGAAATCACTCTATCTCGCACGGTTAAGGAGATAGAAGCAAATTAGTGTTTTGCCATTTTTGGCAAAAATTCGAAAATTCAAAATGGCCGCCATTTTTGGGGAGGGGAAAATTTTTGGAAAAATTACCAAGAGCACAATGCTCAGATGCCCTGTGGGTCAAAAATTTTGACGAAATCGCTCTATCTGGCACGGTTAAGGAGATAGAAGCAAATTTGTGTTTTGCCATTTTTGGCAAAAATTCGAAAATTCAAAATGGCCGCCATTTTTGGGGAGGGGAAAATTTTTTTAAAATTACCAAGAGTACAATGCTCAGATACCCTGTGGGTCGAAAATTTTGACGAAATCGCTCTATCTCGCACGGTTAAGGAGATAGAAGCAAATTAGTGTTTTGCCATTTTTGGCAAAAATTCGAAAATTCAAAATGGCCGCCATTTTTGGGGAGGGGAAAATTTTTTGAAAATTGCAAATATTACATTCCTTAAATACCCTGTGGGTCGAAAATTTCGACGAAATCGCTCTATCTCACACGGTTTCTGAGATATTAGCAAATTACTCAAAAGTAGTACTGAAAATACACAATGAAGTACCTAAATGGCTATTACTCATGTACTGACAAAGCTATCAGTCCCAAATGCAATACCAAGCGAGCTATGGACATAACAATCTTGTATTCAAAATTGTAGTAAAATATCTTTAATTATTTTGGCTTAAATGCACGGAAACCAATGGGTACTGAAAATAGCTGTACTTAAGTATTACTCAGTAAGCAAAAGAGGTACAACAGCCAAAAGCAATCCCAAGCAAGCTACTGACCCAATAAGCCTGCATACCAAATTTGGTGACAATAGCTCTAATACTTTTCCTTTAAATGAGCGGAAACCATGCGTGACGCCGGACATCGGACGCCGGACGCCGGACGCCGGACGCCGGACATCGGACATCAGACGGCGAAAAAAGCAAAAATAATATATCCACCCCCCAGGGGGGTGGACATAATGAATACATCTTGATATCCCTTATCATCCTTTTCACTCACATACACAGATGTTAACACACAAAGCACAGTGGGGCATCAGTGAGTGAATCTGCCTCCAGATATCACACAAAAGCAAATACAGAGTTGAAGGGGAAAAAACAGAGAAATCATTCATTTTCAATTAGCTGGGGATACATAAAATACTGTACAAGAAAAACTGTTTATAAGAAAGTGTTTTTTCTAGTCATCTTATCTTCTGAAAGAAGTCAAGTCTATAAATTTGACCAGTTTACATAGTGTATGTGAATAAGTAGCTAGATCAACAACTCCTGCTACTAAACAAAAGCTGAATTAATTAAAGCTTTTTTGCCAAAAAGGAAAAGTCATATCCAAGCAATTCCACAAGAATGGATTATTAATGCGCCTAAAATTGGGATTTTATATAATATGAACACTGATCAGCTGCAAAATATTAATAACCACATCACTGCATGCTTAATACTTCATTTTTTTCTTTAAAAATGCCATAACTTGAAAACACTAGGAGGTTAGCTTTGCCAGATAACAGAAATTTTGCTTTAGGTATAAATGTGGCAGTGTGGTTTTAAAAAGTATTAAAATAAATGAGGTGAGAGCAAAAACTTGAAAATTTTAATTACTTAAATGTAGCTTTTATAAGCTACAAGCTTACCATGTGGGACTTAATGCTGATCTCGGGTTGCCACACCCGGGGCCAACGTCTTAGAAAAAAAGATCGTTCTTGTTAGCCACCGGATATACTGGTAGTTGTCGTCACGTGATAACTTCTGACCAATCGTCCTACTTTCTCGTTGAAATTTTTTAAACCTACCCCTCAGCTGTAAACAGCGGGGAGGCAGGGTGGGACTCTTCTAAGTCCCACATGGTAAGCTTGTAGCTTATAAAAGCTACATTTAAGTAATTAAAATTTTCAATTTTATTACGCTACAATAGCTTACCATGTGGGACTTAATGCTGAATTCAACCGCCCGGTGGCGGGATTACAGCTGAGACTGGAAGGAATGTCATTTTTTCTAAGATTTTGAGTTAATATGTATAGAATAGTGCCAGAAATATCAGTCTGAGTCCCATTTACAGTGCCCCGATCCCGAAGGCCGGGCCTGTAACGAGCCAAAAACCTAAGTAAATGAGAGACAGTGCTAAAAACTGTCTAGATGTTTTATTGAAGGACGGGAGTGCAGCAGTGCTCACTCCGAGGTCTAAGGGTCCAAAAGGGGCCCTTCACGTGTGACTGACCAACCCAGAGGTTGGGAATCTCATAAAATTTTTACAACCTGAATATGAGATTAATGACAACTAAATAAGTCCTTAATAGAAAATACTTGATAATTAAAGGATAAAATGACCTTACCCGTAACATCTTGAAGGTAGAGGAATACCTAGATCCTGGGAAAGACTCCTGAAGACTTGGTTGTAGCGGATGTGCCCCCCCCCTTTTTTCTTTCCGAGGACAACTGGTCTGAGGGGAAGGATCTAGGACTTGTTGTGCAGCCACTACGGGTCCCAGGTACAAATTGTTGTCGGTGTCCGACCAAGTAAGGTCTTTTAGGTAAAAATTTGTAAATGTGTTGTGAGCTTTCCAGTGACAGGCTTGCATGATTTGGTCCACCGATACCCCACCGTAAAAGGCCTTAGAGGCCGCGAAGGCCCGGATGTCATGCGCTTTGACTTGGACCAAGTCCAAGGCTTGTTGATCTGCTTGTTTGTAACAAAGTAAAATGGTTTGTTTCAACCATGAAGAGAGTGTAGCGGGTCTGATGTCTGAGGTATGTCCTTTCTTAAAGGAGATGAAAAGGAGAGAACGAGACCCTCTCAGGTCTTTAGTTCGATCCAAATAAAACCTCAGGGCCCGTACGGGACACAGGGTCCTGTCTTCTTTAAACTGTCTATCCACAATGGTAGTCAGAGCAGGGATAGTCACCGGAGACACACTTTGAGAACCTCCTCTTGCTAGTTGGTTTTTGGCTATGAAATCAGAAGAAGGGAACAAGGCAACCTTTTCCCATTGGCCTAAATTAGCTACTTTGTTAGCGACCCAGGCATGGATTTCGCTGCGGCGCTTGCCGGAGGCCAAGGCTAGCAAGAAAGCAGTTTTTAAAGTGAGATGTTTGAGGTCTGAATCTTTCATGGGCTCAAAAGGTGCTTTGGTGAGCTCGTTAAGGACAACAGAAAGGTTCCACTTGGGTAAGTTTCTGGAACTTTTAGGACGATCCCTGTGAAAACTGGAGAGTAACCTATGAAGGTCTGCATTGTGTGCAATATGTTGGGCCGTTGGGCCCAAAGTGTCAACGATTGCAGTCCTGTAACCATCAATGGTCGAGGGGCGCCTGTTTAGGTCTTGGTACAGGTACATGAAGAAATCTGAGATTTGTTTCACAGATGGAGTGGAGAAATCCACCGAATTTTCTCTGCACCATTTTTCAAAAAGGGCCCACTTTGACTTGTAGATGGTCCTTGTTGATGACCGCTGAGGGGCAGCAATTCTCTCTGCCACCTCCACAGAGAAGCCTTGTTCTTGGAGTTGTCCGCTCCTAGACACCAAGCGTGGAGGTTCAGGTGCTGGGGGTTGTTGTGGAACACCAGCTGGTCTCTGTTGAGAGCTGCACTAGGTCCCAAAACCAGGGCATCCCTGGCCAGCCTGGGGCTATTACGATGATCAGGCACTGGCATTGCCTGATCTTTTGGATCACCTTGTGAAGGAGAGCCGTAGGAGGGTACGCATATGCTGTGAGGTTGGTCCAGTTTATGTTCAGAGCATCTATGTCCCAGGCCTTTGGGTCTGGGATAGGAGACACGTATAGAGGGAGTTTGTGGTTCAGGTGAGTGGCAAACAAGTCTACATGAGGGGTGAACCACTTCTGGCAGATCTGTTTGAAGACCTGTGGGTGCAGAGACCATTCGGTTGACTGCACTTGGTTGGACCTGGATAGCAGGTCGGCCATCACATTCAGGCACCCTGGAATGTGCCTGGCTTTCAATGTTATGTGATAGTGATGGCACCAGGTCATGATCTTCCACAGGAGAGCACACATCTCTGCCGAGTGTGTTCCTCCTTGTTTGTTGATGTAGGCTACCACTGTTGAGTTGTCCGTCGCGATCAACACTGTTTGATTCTGGCACTGGTCCTTGAAGTCTCGAAGGGCCAGGGAGACCGCCTTCAATTCTAGGACATTTATGTGAAGCCTTTTTTCCCGATCTGACCACAGACCCTTGGTAAAGTTTTGGTCTAAGTGAGCGCCCCAACCTTCGTTTGAGGCGTCGGTAAAGAGTTGGATACTGTGGTCTTTGGGATGAAGGTCTGCACCTTTCATCACCTTGGAGGGATTTTGCCACCAATCTAGGTGGGCTGCAATGGCTTCTGTCCAGGGAAGGAGGTTGTCCAGCGACTGAGGATATCTCCAGTGCTCCTTGAGATGAAACTGAAAGGGCCTCATGTGAAGGCGTCCCTCCGGGACCATTTTCTCCGTTGAGGCTAGCAACCCAATTAGAGACATCAAACATCTTGCAGTCAAAACACGTTTTGACTTGAGTCGTAGGATCAAATCCTGAAGTTTGAGCCATCTCTCTTGAGTGGGTTTTACAAGGGCTGAATCGAGGTGGTATTCGTAGCCCACGAACGAAAACACCTGTGTAGGTTTCAGTTCTGATTTTTCCTGATTTATTATCCATCCCAAGGACTGAGTCAGGTCTACTACTGCCTGAGTGTTCACTTGTGCTTCCTCCTGAGACTGGGACCTGATCAGCCAGTCGTCCAGGTATTGGTGAATTCTGAGTCCTCTTGAGAGGGCCATTAGTTTCACTTCCTTTACGATCATAGTAAAGACCTGGGGGGCTGTAGCTAGTCCGAACGGGAGGGAGGTGAATTGGAACACCTGAGCCTTGTAGCAAAACCTTAGGTATTTCCTTGAGCTTGGGTGGATGGGGATATGCAGGTAGGCGTCCGACAGATCTATCGACGATACCCACTCCCCTGGAATCAGGGAGGTCCTGATGGACTCTGGAGTTTCCATTTTGAACTTTTCTACGGCAGACGTGTAGAAAAGTGTTGAGCCTGCTTAAGTCTATGACTGGCCTCCACCTTTGGTGAGGCTTGGGTACTAGGAACAGGCGACTGTAAAACCCGAGAGATTTTACATTGTCTACCCTTTCGATAGCGTTCTTTGACAGGAGAGACTGGATACAAGTGGCCAAGGCTTGGTTGGGCCTTGTACTCTGACAGAATCAGAGGAAATCTGATCAAGTTTGGCTTTGAACGGAATGGCAGAACGTAGCCATTGGTGATAATGTTTAACACGTTTTGAGAACATTTGTTTGTGAGCCAGTCTCTCCTGAAAGAACGGAGGCGACCTCCTACTGGTGGACTGAGTGAGGCTTTTGAGGAGTCATTGGGGAGGGGGGTTTCCACGCCCCCTTCCTCTATTGTGGGGTCGAAAACGACCCCTGGAGCCTCTGAAGTTGGATTTTCCTCTTCCCGAAGGAAAGGACTGGTTACTGCTTTGAGAAGTATTGCCCCCATAGGGGCGTTTCCTGTAGGAGCCTCTTTTCCTGTGGGGACCACGAAAGGGCTTATTCTGGTAGGGTGCAAAACCCTGAGAATCTTTTGAGGTGCCTTTTTTGAGAAGGAAGTCCTCACCTTCCTTCACTAATTGAGACTCGAACAAGGAAGAGTCCCAAAAGGACGAGTTCCTGAGTTCTTGACGTCTCGTTTCTCCTAATTGAGGATGTAATAGAGTCATCTCGGCTTCTCGCCTGAGTAAGCCGGTATTAGCCATAGAGTATAATTCCCTCTGCAAAATATGGGCTAGAGATTTGCTGAGACAAGTGAGGGCCCTGTGTTGAACAAGTACTGTCTTGTTCCAAAAATCTAAGTAATCAGCTACTTCCTCATATCCGCGCTTTGCCGCTTTCTCAGGATTGGCACCTTTCTGAATCTGAGATTTAATCTTCTTGACGGTAGACTTAATGCTATGTTGGCATTTTTCCAATGAAGCATTGCAAGAAGATGAGGTTTTGGCAAATGCAGCGGTGAAGTTGAGGGTAGAGATGTTTTGTCTAGCCTGAAGTTCTAGCTCCTTGAGAACTGGCAGGGGAACTCTGGCTACTGGGGGCCCAGAAGGTCTAGGAGTAATACAGATCTTAGCAAAGTCTGTATTCAACTCCTGAATTTTGTCCTGAAAAGTTGGTTGTCCCACCTTGTACCACTTGGAAGTTGAGGGAGGAGGCTTGACATATTTTCCCTCAGATAAGTTGGCAGCCTTAAAGTCATGTTGGAATTTATCAAAGGCGTCCTTGATAACTGAGCTAAGTGGCAGAATAGAGGAGGGACCTCTAGGTCTGAGCTCTTGACGGCCTTTTTCATCATCCAGACCCAACACTGAGGTGGAAGACCTGGGCATAGATTCCCTGGGGTCAGGGAGAGACAAAATACGCCTGAAGGTATCCACTTCCTCAGAGTATTGGGAGGGCATGTCAGACAAAGCTATTGCTCTATAGTAAGGGGGGTCTGGATCATGTTGTGGGAGGTCTTGGTCAGAAGCTACTCCTGAGGGCTGGGCCCTAGAGGGCTTAGGAGACCTGTGTCTGGCTACAGGGGAGTGATCCTCCTCTGAGGTAAATGACACATATCTAGATCTTGATTTATGTTTGCTCTTGTCAGAGTGCTTTTTGGATCTAGAAGAAGGGATCCGAGGTTCATCGGAATCTTCATTTGGTTGGTCCGAGGCAGAGCTCGGGTCAACTGGCTGCTTATGGCTTTGCTTTTTGTGAGAGTACGAAACCTCTTCGGGATGACCTTCAGAGGGGGCAACGTACTGATCCGAGGAAGGTTGAGTAGATACTAGACGAGGAGGAAGAGTTGGACCATAGTCCACATCCATATCCTCGCTTGGAACGTTAGTACCAGATCTCGGATGGGGCAAATCCAGAGGGGCAGCAGAAGTACTGGACAAGCCAGGTTTTGAAGCAAGAGTCGAAGACTGTGTCTCGACTTTCTGTTTTACAGCCAACTCCTCTCGGAGTGACTGAAAAGCTTCCAACATGGATGCCTGGAAGGAACCCATTTGCTGCTGTAAGTGTATATTTAAGGAATCACCGAGTGATTTCTCTAAATTTTTCTGGATTTTATTTTGCAAAGCTGTACCAGGGGTGGGTGGGACGGTTTTTGCTGGCGTTTTCAAAGACAGGGAACTGAAGGCAAGAGGTTGTGGACGGGGGGGTGAGGTAAAGAGGCTATCAGCAGCACACTCGAGGTCTGCATTGGACCCAGTGAAAGAGTCCCCGTCGCCTTCACCCAAAAGATCTAGTTCATCTTTGGAACTAGTTGTCGCTTTCTGCTTTTTCAAATACCGTTTCCGGTTTTGGATTTTCTGTAGTTGCTCATCTGTAAAAGACGTGCAAATTTCGCAAGGGGTTTCAAAGGTGACACAGGGGTCATCTCCCTTGCCAGCCTCCCTACAGGTAGGGCAGAAATTATGTGTATCAAAATTAAAGCAGAAATGGCGGCATTTCTGCGCTCTCGGTTTGTCTTTATTTGCTTGATGTGTAGACATTTTGTACGCAATAAAAGACGTAGAATGTATTAGCCTGAACCGAGGAAAACTCAAAACACGCGACAGCAATAAAAATACTTATCCTGTGAAAATGAAACTTTAACAGAATGATCTATAATATATATTACAAGAAATATGCAAATATTAGCCTCCAACAATAAGTAAAGTCTGAGAAATAAATGAAAATGTCTGTATATTTACAAACTGCTACCAGTCAATCGTGGCCAACGAGAAAGTAGGACGATTGGTCAGAAGTTATCACGTGACGACAACTACCAGTATATCCGGTGGCTAACAAGAACGATCTTTTTTTCTAAGACGTTGGCCCCGGGTGTGGCAACCCGAGATCAGCATTAAGTCCCACATGGTAAGCTATTGTAGCGTAATAAAATATATATTTATTATGTTAAGTTGGTCAAAGTCTCTTAAATACAGGAATCTTAAGTAAAAAGGTCATTAAAAGTCTTCCTTAAACTTAATGTGTCAAGTTGAACTGCTGTCATTGAACAGTAAGTCAGTTGGGAGCTGAAAACCCTCATTTTTATTTAAGATGCCCATGACTGTGCTTATATTGGAACTCCAAGGTGGAAAGAAAATATGAATGTCCCTATTTTCATCTAATAAGTGTGCAAAATTTAACTGAGGTCAGCTGAACAATACGATAGCTGGGGTGGCCATAACTTCATTCATACTGGGACTTTAAGGTAACCATAAAATAAGAATGTCCCTTTTGTCATCCTTTATAACTGCATAAAGTTTAGCTGAGGTCAGTTTAACAATAAGATAGCTGGAGGCTGAAAACTTCCTTTTTTCACTTTAAGGTGACTATAACTTCATTCAAATTGCGACTTTAAGGTGACCATAAAATGAGAATGTCCTTTTTGCCAACCTTTATAAATGTGCCAAGTTTTATTTTAAAAAATCAAACATTAACTGAGCTTAGGGCTGAAAAACACTACATTTTAAGTTTAAGATGGCCATAACATCATTAATACTTAAATCATAAGGTAGTAAGAGTCCTCTTTTGATCTACTTTAATATCAATATACGTTAGATATGGAAAAAGAATGGGGTCAGATGGCTTTATTCCAATTTTTATGACTTTAGGGGGTCCATAACTCCAATAATATTAACAGTTTAAGGTCACCATAAAGAAAGGATAATCGTTTGGTAAATCTTAATAATATATGCCAAGTTTGGTTGAAAAAAGTGAAAAAGTAAGTGAACTGGAGGGCTAAAACCCCTTTCTTGACATTAAGGGGACCTTAAGATTTGCAGATACCGAGCTAAAACTCCGGCATGTGAAAGATTATCAAGAAGTAGCTGAATATTTATTTATTTGGGGTTTTACGTCGCTTTCAACACTGTACAGGTCATATCACGACGGGTAGTTGGAAGGGCAGAGGAAACCAGTACATACAGTTGGTTAGGGTTCTGTACTGTAAACTGCCGACAAACGGCAAGCAACTATCCGCTTTCCCACTTGAGACCGTGCTGGGGATCGAACCCCGGCCTCAGAGGTGGGAGGCAAGAGTGTTACCACTATCTAATCTAATCTAATGTGGACTTTTATAGCGCTTAATCTCCATCACTGATGGACTCTAAGGCGCATCTAAACATAAAGCAAGGCAGTTATCGTTAATCACTATGCCACCGTGGCCCCGAAAAAGTAGCTGAATAAGCCATCCAACAAAACACTAAACTTCTGAGAGATCCATTATTAAAAAATTTACAATAAAACCCCTCCCATGCAGGCATCTATGGTTCAATTGATCAGAAAAACCTTTCCATCCTGTGGATTTAGGTCTAAAATGTACCTGATGAATTTTATAGCACACGTGTGTGTTTTTTTCCGAAACGTGACAGGGTGTTTTTGAAAAATGCTTAAGGTTACCTTCAGTAAAGCTTAAGGTCTCTGCAACAGAAATTTTTCCTGTCCCTATAGTTTTAAAGAAAGATAAGAAGGAAAGAAAAATTTAAAAGCCCAAAAAGTTATTCAAGAGAAACCATAATCCGGCGGCAGCGGCGTTGATCAGTCGAGCTTACACGTGAAAACAAATAAGCGCCCCTGACAGAGTTTTTGTGTCACATGATCATTACCTAATTAACAGGTGATTTGCTGTTGTTGATCACATTAAAAACTTAATAGAAAGACAAAAAAAAAACATTGAAAATGCATGGAAAGAAAAAAGAGATAGCCTTCTGTCCCATTGATAAAACTTTTTTCCTGGTCATATGAACGATACATTATTTTGTTGTTGAAAGAAGCTTTTGAAAGGAGTTTTAGAAAACCTAGGGTCATTAAAAAGTTACACTGAGATACAAATTAAAATTACCACAAAGCACATTTTTGGCAAAAATTATAATATCCCAGCAGTGCAGAAACTAAACTCTATGTTAAATAGCATTAACCACTATACCATGAAAACTCCAATGACACAAAAACACCACAGATGATCATACAAACTGCCCCTACATAAAACATTTCTCAAACATACAAGTACATACATCACACAGGCCCAAGATCCGAGTAAACATGAGGAAAGATATTTTCTTGATTTGATTGGAAATCAGGTTAAAACTCTTTAAATTATTTCTCAAAGTATATCAGGATTTAAGATTCGAGCCCTCTAATTTTTGGTTTAAAAACTTTTAGGGGTAGGGATCTAGCCCTTTAACCTTGAAATGTTCACTTTGAATTGATGGTATTGCCATGGTTTTAGCCCTTTAATATTAAATTTGAAATGTTGGGGATCTAGGGTTTCAGCAGTTTAACACTGAAATTTTAAGCTCTAGGGTTCATGCCCTTTAACATTAACTTAAAATTATGGGGCTTTAGCTAGGATTCTTACCTTGTAACCCTTTTTAAATACTTTATATACCTCAGACTCTTTATAATTTATTGGGCACGTGAAATGATTTTTGGTAGTGTGTGATTTAAGTATGAGGTGGGGCCACTAAGTGTCTTGTTGTGAGGAAAGTTTTGCTTTCAGATTTTTATTTTCAAGTTAATATAATTGTTTTTGAAAGATATGAGTTGTCTTTTTAGGGGCCAATATTAATGATGTCCTTCTCAGGACAACCAGTGCAGGAGGTGATTGGGTAGAGCTCAGGATGGAGTCAGTGGAGGTGTGTTTTCTTGAGGTTTCAGGTGGTGTGGGGAATGTGGGTGGTTGTAGATATGATGGTTGGTTGGCATTTTTCTGTGTCAGTGACAGGCTGTAGCATAAATTTTACCTATTTTAGTTAATATGAGCTTGGATAGTGAAAATTAATTACTAGTGAAATTTAAAAATGTAGTAATATGTACTGGTAGAAATTAGCCATAGATGAAAATTAATTCTTGTGAATTTCTTAAAAATGGCAAACCAATCAAATTTTATTTCTAGCTAAATTTCGATTTTCAGTAGTCTGTGTTGCTAACCAGCGAAGCTGAGAGAGATTAATGGTCAGTCTCCTAATTCATCTAAGAGGCTATCTCTCCCCAGCAGGCATCTTTCATGACAGTGTATTTGTAATCAGGATACATCTTCTTAAGAAGCACTCTGTGTTGCCTTACCCAGTCCAGCAATGCTTTTTCTTCAATGTGCAAGAGAATTACAGCTTCTGTCTTGCCCCTCGGATATGTCTTAATAGCACTACCTGTTGTCTGTGTAGATGCAGATGGCTATGTTGAATCTGTCGGTCTTCACCCAAGCACTAGACAGGAGCCTCTATCTGTTCTGCCTGAATCTCCACCTGGTGAGCAGATCCTGGATCCCTCTCCAACTGTGATTCCACTACTGAAATGCCCAAGTCAAATCGGGATTTGTCATCTCAGCTGCTGTGGCCATCCTCACTTTTCTCTATCCTCTATAGATAGTCCTGGGTGGCAAGGTCAAAGGTCAAATCAAGGTCACACTATATACATGTCCTTACACACCTGCACTATCCAACTAATATCCCTGCCAAGCATCAACTTCCTTCACTTTACCATTCCTTGATATAGTCTGGACAAGATTTTAAAGGTCGGTGTCACTATAGCCAGGTCAAAGTCAAGGTCACACGATGACATTGCGCACCTACACCACACCAAGTATTGAAGTAAAACTTCATTCCAAGATTAGCAATTTGAGTTTTAATGTGTTCATAATTGGTGTACTGATCATTGTTTGGCAAGTAGTGCCAATTTTACAGCCCCTTCAAGTACTATTAAAGGTTATAATTGTAGATGAGTCCATATTCCCAGTAAACAAAGCAAACGTTTATAAACATTTAGTAAACGTATAAACGTTTTTAAAACCAAATATAAACCTAAATATTGACAATTATTCAATATTATGGGTTTATAAACGTTTCAGCAACATTAGTTTGGTTTATAAATGTTTTTAAACGTTTACAAAGAGTGAAAAATATCTTAACATCGCTTTCATTTTGGATGATGATATCAGCACAGCCATTTTGAAAGAAACTGGAGAAATTTTTCTGTTACTCTATCTTGCTGTATCACTGTTGTTCAAAGCCATCATTAAATTATAAGTGGAGATATAAAAGTACATTATATCATAGAATGCACTGTACAAACAGGGAAATTATTCATAAAATGAAGTAGTTTGTTTACATTCTCCCTTGAATCATGCTGAATACTTGAACGTTTATAAACGTTTATGTATAAACGTTTATAAACGTTTATCCTTAAACGTTGATAAATGTTTATAGGCGAACGTCTAGGAGCCCATCATTTTAAACCTTAAATAAACCGTTCATAGTTAGGTTTGTAACGTTTACTGCGTTTGTAGACGTGGTTACCTCGGCTCTATAGTGTACACGCACGTTGAGTACTACTGCTCAGCTACCCAATTTTGTCGCCCACCCAAGTTCGTCACCTGCATTTTTTGACAATATTTAAACCTATTAGCAATTATCTTTCTTTGTAGAGTAATACATCAACATTATAAGCATCTGTTCCGCTTGTTTCAGTGTCAATATTGCTTGTCCGTTTTAGTTTTAAAGGTAGTGGTGGTGGACCAATTCACGCCCGTGTACCTATTCACGCCCACCCCTAAATTAATCCAAAACAATCACAGTTAAACATTAAATGACAAATGTAAATGATCCATTTGATGATTATCTTAGACCGAGTTTCTGTCCCGTCGCCAATTGCTATTGATATACTGATGGACACTATGGCAAGGGACAGAGTTCCCATGTACCTGTTTTCTGTGTAAATCTCGAACTGTGGGGAATTATTGTATTCACTTTCAAAACTCCTTGTTAAGTCTATTATAGCTGTATCCAGTTTACAATACATATGCAATGAGGGGACCTACCGTTAATTTATCCTCTTATTACCTATATTATATTTTTTGTCTGGAGAAACACTATATTCCTAGTTAATTTAACAGCCTGCCTTGCTTTTAGAAAAGTGGGTAAACAGGCATCATTCAATATTGCTTCCCTTTTCCAAAATAAAAAATGTACTTACTACCTTTTTTTAATGTTATGCATAGAAAAAGAGAAAACAGTGGCTGATAATATAATTAACAGTTGAACTTTTCTGAGGGGATCAACTGTTAATTATACTCCTTGCTAAACAAAGTCAAAATGAAATGGAAAGATAAGTTTACTCTGTGTTATCCTTTTTCAACTTCCAAAATGAAAATAGGTAATAGGTAGAGTGTTACTTATTATTGATCCAACTTTGAAAATAAATCATACTTCAGCTTCCTGTTACCTATTTCCCTTTTTTTCTTTCATGTCATAGGTTTTTTGTTTTTTTGTTGTTTTTTTTTGGGGGGGGGACTCAAATGCCTGTGGAGTCACACATATTGATGATGTCACAATGTAGTGGACCTTACAGTATACATAGTTATTTATGAAAACATTTAATTTCAAATAGGTGTGAGCCATATGTGGAACATAAGTTGATGTAATACTTAGTCACCTTAAAGTCACTAAAATCAATTCACTGTTAGTTATTTGTAACCTTAAACTAGTGTAACTTTAGAAACTATATGTACTATCTATTTGTGAGCCTTTAAATTAGTAACCTTATAGTCATTATAATGCCAGTATTTAGTGTTTAAGGCCACCTTGCAGAATGTAACTTTCTAAGTAACACCCATTTTCCAATTGTAGCTGAAGTTCACAAAGTAATTTTTCTTACTGGTCTTTAAGTGGTAACCTTAAAGCTGGCATAATAGAATTATTGTTAGGACTTTAAGGTCACCATAAAAATATATTCTCCTAAGGCCTTCAGATATTTGACTACCAATTATGATCTGAACCTATATAGCAGTTTTTAAATTATTTACTGTTTTGACAATACAAAATTATAAATCCCAAAGCACAATGCCAATCTTGCATTGTGACATCACTAACATGACGTCACAGACCTTTGAAGTGCCACAAATACTATTTCTCGCAAAAACACACCCCCCCCCTCAAACTCAACCCAATCCAAAAACTTTCTCAGGGACCTAGACCATGTACCACACACACACACAAAATAGGTAATGGGTAACAGGAAAAGAGAAGGAATTTTGTTTTCTGTTTATCCTTTGTTGAGGTATTATTCTATCACACTGATATAAATAACTCAAGATTAACGTATTCTGCAGGGCAGTCTGAAACACAGTAAATGGCTGTTTTTCTTTATACTGTTTACTGAGAGACGATGTGATTATTAAATTAACAGTTGGTCCCCCCACCCCATGATTTAGCGCAACTGTTTGTTAATTTACCAATTGTCACATTAACTATAAAAATCTGTATGTTTGTAGTAATAAAATTAGTTTGGCCAGAAAAACAGTAAATGACACTTTCCTAACTTTTAACTAATGAAGTCATAAGTATTGAATAGGTAGATCATACTCTTCTAGCAAATTCTAAGAATATAGGTAATAGGAAAGTAAATTAACGGTAGGTCCCCTCATTATATACCATTAAATTAAACTGCTTTTGGAAGCCAGGAATTTATTTTGTAGATAACTATGTAATGTTGAAGGTTTGTTTACATTTTGAAAATTGGTAGAAATATGTACATGCTGGTTTGATTGGCATAAAATATAAGTGAACGGCACATATACAGACCTTAAAGAAACCAAATAACACTTTATACTAGTTATAATATGTGTACAAATATGCCGTTCAAAATTTACACAGAAAACAAGTACATGTGAGCTCTGTCCCTCGCCATTGTGTCCATCAAAAATATCAACAGCAATGCGCGACAGGACAGAAACTCGGTCTATGATTATCTATGATGTGGTAAACATCTTCTCTATGAAAAATTATAAATCTTCAAGAAAATTGAGGGTGGGCCTGAATTGGTACCTGGGCGTGAATTGGTCCACCACCACTAGGTGACGAACATGGGCAGGCGACGAACTTGGGTAGCTGAGCAGTAGTAGAGCCCAGGTAGCAATGTCTTAAGGTTAATTGCTGCAGTAGTCGTCGTTTTGTGTATAAATTCTAGGGTCCAAATTCTAGTACATACCAAAGTTATGCTTTTGTCGAAGTACATTTTAGTGAAAACAATTAACTTTAGCACTGTGCAGCAATGTAAATTACACCAAACTCAAAAGGTGCAATGATAATTTGACAATGTCGGGCTCAAACGAGTACAGTATGTTGTTCAATATCGTAAACTTTCGAAAATTAATCAAAATATAATCCCAGAACTTACACATTACTGCCTAAGTTTGTGTACTTTCCATTTCAATAATTCCATGCAAATCCTTCTGAAAGCCATTGCCACGCCGCTTCCTGCCTTTGGTTTTCCAAGTATCGTGACTCAAATGCAATATGGTTAATAAAGTTTCAATAATATGCAACCTACACTTAGGGTTTAATAAAATGCCTGATGTATGACGCGAGGCATTTCGTAATACAATAATGCTACCTTTTCAGGTCACTCCCTCACTGTTCAATACCTAATTTACTACCTTTGTGGAAAAAAACACGTGTTTAATTAAATTGCATTGTTTTGATGTTTTGTATTCGACAGGGAAGGCGTTAACAAATAGGTTTAAATCTTAACCAAACTGACCAATATGTCAAACGCCCAGATTGTTCCATATATCACAAGTTTGGGCTTTTAAAAACATTTTGCTTTAGTAATTGTATAACTGAATTGCAAATTTGTTGATACACGAAACCTATTTTGTAAGACCTAATGCACTGAGTTGAATTAAGGAACAATATATTCAGATTTATATTCTGTGCACGTGCATGCAATGGGTTTATGGTTTTAAGCCTCTCTTACATCCCGTCGTACGTGTATGTACATCTAAGTGTGCTGCAAATATTGTTGAAAGATATGAACGTAGCCTGGTAGTGGGGTATTAGAGATTTGCACTTGAATAGAGGTGAATCCTCAGAACAAGAGTGTCACTACTTAAATATCAATTAAAGCCTCTCTTACATCCCATCGTACGTGTCTAGACACGTAAGTGTGCTGTAAATATTGTTGAAAAATATGAACGCAAACTGGTAGTGGGGTAGCAGAGATTTCCAGTGCAAACAGGTTATATTCTCTCAACAAAAATGTCACAACTTGAAGATCAAAGAACATATTGCGACTAGATACAGGTCGTACAGTGGGTTTATATACATGCAAGGTACACGTGAGTGTATCTTACTGTATGTCTAAACAATTCTATTCTATTCTGTACTTTTATAGCGCTTAATCTCTGCTAGGCAGACTCTAAGGCGCAACACCAAAAATCAAGTTTAAGAAATCATCTGTCCATAGCCGTTGCCAAGTCCAGTACCACGGAGACGCCGGATAGGGTGTAAGCTAAGGTGGGAATGCCTTGTGGAAGAGATATGATTTTAACCTTTTCCTGAAACAGGTGAGAGTTGGGGCAGAACGTACCTCATTAGGCAAATGATTCCAGACTGTGGGGGCATCAAAAGCAAAGCTGTGGCCAAAGTGATTTTTGGATTTATGTACAGATGGACAGAATTGAGGAACCTCCAGGAACCTTTTATCTGGATGGTTGTATCTTGTACTATATCTTCCGCAACGAGTGGGCAGAAGAGGACCAAAGTAACTGGGATGACCACTGTGAAGAAACTTATAAACTAGAGTGGCAGTTTTGAAGATACAGCGAGATTCAACTGGGAGCCAATGGAGTCATTTGAGAATAGGAGATGCCCGCGTGTATTTGTTACAGTTTGTGACAATCCTGGCAAGTGTATTTTGAATACACTGTAGTTTACGCATATTGAGACTGGACAGACTCCTGAAGAGAGAGTTGCAGTAATCAAGGCGACTGCTCACCAAGGCATTAGCTGCCAGGATAGCAGCCTCATCAGTCAAGTGCTTTCTAACCCGCCTGAGATCACGAATTTGAATGAAGCATGTCTTACAAATATTGCGGACATGGTTAGCAAAGGAAAAATTAGCATCAAACCAGACACCAAGGTTCTTAATAACAACTGTAGGATGCATGAAATTACCAAATATCTTAACTGGGAGATAGGGATCTAATTTCTTGAGTTGTGCATGGGATCCAAAGATGATAAACTCTGTTTTGTCAGGATTTAGTTTGAGCATACTTGACGACATCCATTTTTGAACATCCAGAAGACAAGAATTCAGTTTGTTAAAAGCCAGGGCTGCATTTTTGTGAGAGATATGAATAAACTACTGCGTGTCGTCTGCATAAAAGTGGTATTTGATGTCAGGATGTGTTCCAGTAACCTTACTCAAAGGAGTGGTGTATAAGGAGAACAGCAGAGGACCAAGGACAGAGCCTTGTGGTACTCCAAACAACAGCTCATGCAAATCAGAGAGGGTTGACCCAATTTTAATTGCCTGGAAACGGTGGCTGAGATAGGACGTGAACCACTTCACGGCTGTGTCAGACACACCAAACCATGATTTAAGACAATTAAGAAGAGTCGGGTGGTCAATTGTGTCGAACGCAGCTGACAGATCCAGTAAGACCAATGCAGTAGGCTCGCCCCGTGATAGTGAGAGATGGATCTCATTTTTGATAAGCAGCAGGGCGGTTTCTGTGGAGTGACCACTTTTGTATGCAGATTGCCTAGGATTATCAAGATTGTTACTATTGATATGTTGCATGAGCTGTTTAACAACTACACGCTCCACCAATTTTGACATGAAACATAGTCCTGATACCGGTCAATAATTTTGCAAATCCTCATTTGGAAGTGATGCTTTCTTAATGAGAGGAGTGACAACTGCCTTCTTGAATTTTTGAGGAAATACACCCTCAGCCAATGACAGATTGACAAGTTTTGTAATTGACGGGAGTAAAATTTCCACACAATCTTTCAAAAGAAAAGTAGGGACTGGATCTAAAAGACATGATTTTGTAGGGGAATTTTTGATGATTTTTAGTACCTCGTCCTCCGAGACCTCATTGAAAGAAGGTAGGTTGGGAGGTGTACACATGGGTGATATGACTGTTGCCGAAGAGGCTATGAACATATCACGAATCCTTTTGATTTTTTTATGAAAGAAGGAAGCAAATTTGTTTGCTAAGGATTTCTCAGACTGATGAGGAGGGAGAGTACTCTCTTGACCACTATTGAGGACTTGACGAAGTGTATGCCATAACTTCTTTGGGTCACGGCTGTTATCACTAATGATGGTGCTATAGTATTCAGCCTTGTCTCTATTTATGATTGCATTGCACCGGGCAATCTGTCTGCACAATCTACTTCTGCTCAACTGTGACCTATCCCTACGCCACATGCGCTCAAATTGACGCCTGATAGATTTGGCCCTACGGTAAGAATCTGACAGCCATCCAGCTGGTGTTTTCTTAGCTCTTCGACAAATCAATGGTGCATGCCTGTCCAACACACCACCAAGGTCACGAATATACTGGTCATACAGGTCTGCAGCCACTGTAGCAGGAGATGTGACAAAGGATGTGTTTGCAAGATCCTCACAAAAGCTCTTCATATTGATTTTATGGTACCTGCGGTAAGAAATACTGTCAACCTTCGGTACTGCAGGGCATGCAAAATCCAAATGACATTTCACCAGTGCATGATCTGAGACCATTTCCCCAACTGTCACATTACTGACAAAGGAGGAATCGCTTGGGCTAAGTATCAGATCCAGTGTATGACCATGCAAGTGGGTAGCTTTATTAACATTTTGGGCAAGATTAGAGGTATCTAATAGATTGAGAAATTTTCTTTGGTCAATACAATCTGTGTCCACATGGACATTGAAGTCACCACAGATGATGAAGGAGGAAGTGAGAGATGACAGAAAACCACAGAAATGCAGGAAATCATCAAGAAAGGCAGAGGAACATGAACCTGGGGTGCGATAGACACAAGCCATAACAAATGATTTTGAGTTAGTGACAATTGATATGACGATGTTTTCGAAAGTGGAATGTGTTGGTGCGTCAACAGTCTTAGCAGGTAAGTTTTTCTTGGAAAGGAAGCCCACTCCGCCACCGCGACCAATCGTCCGGCGCCTATGAGTGAGTTGAAATCCAGGCGGAGTTACTGACTTCAGTAGGCTGTCGGTATCAGAAATGTGAATGTGAGTTTCTGCAAGTGCCAAAATATTAAGATTATTCGCGACAGTTGTGTCACAGATCAAGGGACCCTTATTCCTGATGGAACGGCAATTCACAAAGCCAAAGTTTACAGGACCTGGATTAAGGGCGATGTCACCAGATAACAACAACAGAATCAAAAGACATTTGACCCTGGCATATGCAGGAAACTTATTTGAGAAAATTTTACAGGAGTAATCCCTGATCGGGGCAGGAACACGAAGGGCACAGGGAGAGACTAAGAACTGACTTTGGTCAGCCACTTTCAGCCAAAAGAGGAGACTGAAGCACAGAAAACCCAACAACATCATGGCTAAGGAGCAGGCAAGACAGAGTAATAGACACCTAGCAAACTAAGTGGTTGGGGTGACTCATGATAAATGTCCCTAGTAAGCTCACATTCCGATCTTCGTCCCGTGGGCGACTCACGGGCACCCTATTCACCCCAATAAGCCTCAGAACCTTAAAACTGCCCTCAAGATAGCCACAATAACTTATATAACACAAGAACCATACAACAAAGCAGCAAAAAAGGTTACTGGAATAACTCTGTGAAAGATAAATAATAGGGATGATACACCAATAGTTTGGACAGTTACACGGTAATTCCCGGTAAATGGGCGATAATACCCGATTATGGGGTAATAAAAGAGCAGACTGCTATAGACTACATAAGTGGTAGCAAAAATGAAAACATGGTGTAGTAAAACAATAATTGAAATAATTGGACTGAGAAATGTGTACTAATATGCTGGATTGTTGTTACAATTGGAGTTTATAATTTTGTTTTTGAGAAAACGACGTCTCCGTGGTCCGTACTAAACTCATAAACAATGTAAGTAAATGAGGAGAACCTACAACACTTGCAAGGAGAATGCATGTGTCTAAGTCTCTCGTAAGTTACCCTTGAGGCATGGATGCGTTTGTACACATCCTGCGTGCACGCACAGAAAATGTGCATGCTAATTTTCATTGCAGGGCCTGTGCGACCTTGATATTTTGTTATAAAATCGCAAGTGTACCTTAAGTGTCCCTTGCAAATCAGGCGATTTTTCTCTGTAACCAGGACGTACGTGCACGTACGATGGGATGTAAGAGAGGCTTAACACACTGCATACACGCAGAGAAAATGTGCATGTCAATTTCCATTACGGGGTCTGTGCGACCTTGAGATTCTGTTCTAAAATCGCAATTAAGTGTGCCTTGAGGGTCCCCTGCAAATCAGCCGATTTTTCTCTGTAATGCCCCTGTTCCACCAAAGGACTAAGCCCCGATCCTGTCTGCGACCCTTAATCGTGGACAGTCAGTGAAGAAAATGGTAAAATGGGCGGGAATACTGAATTTTTTCTAGGGTTTTTTCTGGTCGGTTTGAACCATGATCTTGTCGTAGACATACCGACTGGGTCCCAGGAGGCCTGGCCTGAGGCCTCCTGGGACTAAGCCCCGACTAACCCCTGATTAAGTCCCGGCTTCCTCTGGCGTCCTGAGGACTCCTCAGTGTTCCCCAGACCACGATGGCCGATTCTTGTTTAGCAAAATAACTGGATTTTCTGGGTATATATAAATTCTGGGAAGTAATTATCAGTACTTGTCTATGAACACAGCAGCATGCCAGCTTTCAATGGAAGACATCTTCAGCAACAAATTAGGGGTTTTTATTTTTTATTCAGTTACATATGCTGATGTATTTGCTATTTCTACGTCGACCACAGCAACCACCACAAGCAGCAGCACCACCACCACCACCAGCCATACAGAGACCTAGAAGAAGGCACAACATGTGGGTCAGGCCATGGCTACTACAGAGAGAGGAGAGGGGGGCCTACCACAACATTATGGCTGAACTGTATGCCACAGACATTCCAGGATTCACCAATTTCATGAGGATGACCCCTGAATTCTTTGAAATGATAAAGACCAGACTGGAACCATGTCTAGCCAGGCAGGCCACCAACTACAGAGCTCCAATCAGTGTTGGGGAAAAGTTAGCCCTCACCATCAGATATCTGGCCACTGGAGAGTCATACACATCATTATCCTGTCAGTTCAGGGTTGGCAGATCCACCATTTCCAAGTTTCTACCAGAGGTCTGCAGGGCCATCCAGGATGAGTTCACCAGAGAGTATCTCAGATGTGCTACTACTCCAGATGAGTGGAAAGAACTGGAAACAGAATTCAGGATCAGGTGGAATGTTCCACATGCCCTAGGAGCCCTTGATGGCAAGCATGTGGCCCTGAAGAAACCCAAGAACTCTGGAGCCCTGTACCACAACTATAAGGGATTCTTTTCAATAGTAATGTTGGCCTTAGTTGATGGACAGTACAAGTTCAGATGGGTGGATGTGGGTACAGCTGGATCTTGCTCAGATGCCCAGATATTTCATACCTGTCACCTGAAGAGGAAGATTGATGATGGCAGCATAGGCTTCCCTGACCCAGCACCTATAACCCAGGGTGGTCGAGATGTCCCCTACTTCATCCTGGCAGATGATGCATTTGCCCTGAAGACGTGGCTGATGAAACCCTATGGCCAGAGAGGAAAGGATTGCCAACTACAGAATATCAAGGGGCAGGAGAGTTGTTGAGAACGCTTTTGGCATCCTAGTCTCAAGATTTAGAGTCATGATGACCACTATTGAACTACCCCCAGAAACAGTCGGGGATGTGGTCATGACCTGTGTGGTTCTGCACAACATACTGAGAAGCCAGTATCAAGGTTAACATGGTGCTCAACAGCCTGGTGGTGATGATGATGATGATGATGATGATGTGCCTGGTGATGGTCGCTTGATTGGTGGTGCTGCTGATGGTGGTCGCGACAGAAACCTTGCCAGAAAAGCCAAAAGACTGAGGGATTACCTGAAGGACTACTTCAATAATGAGGGAGCAGTGGCCTGGCAAGATGGCAGAATATAACTTCTACTGCAGTAACCAGTCCTTTTCAGGACTACTAAATATTCCAAAAACAATTAATCAGCTGTGCTTGTTCAAAATAACCCAATCATCATCAAACATAATTCACTGAACCAACAAACAGACAAACCCAATGCCCAACATAATTCACCCAACCAACAAACAGACAAACCCAATGCTAAACATATTTCACCAAACAAACAAACAGACAAACCCAATGCCCAACATAATTCACCAAACCAAAAAACAGACAAACCCAATGCTAAACATATTTCACCAAACGAACAAACAGACAAACCCAATGCCCAACATAATTCACCCAACCAAAAAACAGACAAACCCAATGCTAAACATATTTCACCAAACGAACAAACAAACCCAATGCAAAATATAATTCCTACAAAGAAAAACAGACAGACAAACCCCCATGCCAAACATAACTTGGTAAATGGAATAAATATTGCATATATTTGGAAATCTACACCCTAGTTTCACATTTGGTTTTTATTCTGGAGAAATAACTGAAACTGAAAGTTTTTTATTATTGCAAATATCAAAAATGAATTTTTTTATTCTACCTCAGGGAAATTTACAAAAAATAACCACCCAAGTGGTTCTGTTTACAGTATGGTTTATCTGTCTGTTTATTGTGGGGGGTTATGCTTGCAAATTCGTTTGTCAGTTTGTTGGTTGGAGGTTATGTTTGCTATTGGGTTTGTCTGTTTCTTGGTTGGGGGGTTCTGTTTGCTATTGGGTTTGTCTGTTTGTAGGTTTGTGGACATGTCATAACATTTTTTTTATCTCTAGGGATGGTGTCAGTGTTGCACTGTTTCAGAATTAAAGCTATCCCATGGATTTTAAACTACAAATGGGCAGATTATTGGCCATATTGGTAGTTCATTTATCTATTTTTTTTCCATGTGGCCTTTTTTTGTTATGTGTATTACCATGGGTTATTTCTTTCATGTTTGGGGTGGTGTGGGTGTTGGGCTTTTTTTTTGTTTTTTGTTTTGTGATAAGTATTTGTACTGAACTGTTATGTTTTGGGAGGGGAATTTGAACACTTGCAGCTGAATAATTGTTTTTGGAAGATTTGGGCGGCCCTGAAAAGGGGGGTACGAGACCCACCCGGACTGGCTGGCTACTGAGGAGGCTGCTGCTGTTGAGGCGGTTCTGTGGTGGTGATGGTGTAGAGTTGCTGCTGCTGCTGCTGAGGCTGCTCAGTGATCTGTGTTGTTAGATCTGGTAGCTGGCTTAGTATTCCACTTAAGTTGTGTCTGCTGCCCTCGTCCTGTAATGTCAGCACTGATGGAGGGTTTCCGAAGCCAATGGGGCTGGGTGTATAGTAAACATAACTGCTGGAACTGCTGCCCGCTACAGCCTGGGTGGAACTAGACGTCTGTTGAGTGGTTGTTGGCAGTATCCCGACCCTCTGTGACTCCCTGGTAATAGTGGCTGATCTCTTGGGTAGAACTTGACGTCTATGAGTGTTCTTTACTTCTTCAATGTCTCTAAAAAAAGCTCTTGAGGTCCTCAAACTCCTCTTGGGTCATCTTTTCAGCCTCTGATGCCACGTAGTCAAAGAAGGGCTGCCTGTCTGACTTCTGCTGCAGGAAACCTGAGATCAGTGTCCTCATCTGGTCGAAGTGCTTGAGTATCTTTGAATCTGTGGAAACTGGTGTAGATGTAATAATTGGTTGACTTGCACTCTCCCTCAGGACACTGGACTCAAGATGTTCTGTATCAGTAGTAGATCCACGCGATTCTTCATGCCTGCTGGTGTTGGAACTGGCCTCGAACCCAGAACTTCTGTTGGCCCCCTTGCATCTGATGTGGGTCTTAAGGAAACCCATCTGCTGGTAGACCCAGGACTGTCTCTTGGTCATCTCCCTTGGGGCTTGGCCAGACTGTAGCTTGGAGAGCTTTCCATAGCGAGTTCTCTGTGACTCAAACCACCTTCTGACATCAAAGGGCTGGAGCTTCAGTTCTGCAGAAATTTCTGCCCAGAGAGCCTCCTTCCTATGTCTGTCGTGGAAACGTGCATGCTCCTTGTCGTACAGCTCTGGGTGCTCCTTCACAAACTCAACAATGGCTATTTATTGGCTGTCAGTGAATGTAGCACAAACCCTGGCTCTCTTGGCTGCTGAGTGGCACTCTGAATCTTCCTCACACCTCTCATCTTCTTTGCAAGCTTCCTCAGTAACTTGTAAGCCTTCCTCTCTCTCCTCTATCCTCTCTTCTCTCTCTTCTGTACCCTCTGTCCTTTCCTCTGTCATCTCCTCCAACTCTCCACCTTCCTTCTCCCTCTCCTCTTGCCTCTCATCCATCTTCTTCTTTCCTCTCTTTCCTCCTTTCTCTCTCCTCATAACCCCAGTGAATATCTCAAAAATAAAGTAAAAAAACTGAAATGTGTCTCCTAACTATTAAATTTGCCCTAAGCTCAAGTAAAATGTGAAATGTAAACAAACTGAAAACCCCTAAGCAGTAAGTAACACACATCTCTCAGTAGCCAACCAGTCTAAACAGAGAAAGTGTGTACGCGGTCGCTTATATAGTCCCAGACCCCCCCCCCCTTGCCTCTTTTTTGGTTTTAGACGCTTAGTCCCAGACCCAGATTTCTTAGTCCCAGGACACCTGAGACGGTCTGAGGCTTCCTGGGACTAATGAAACTGATTCCCTTTCACACGCATGAAACTTCAAAGTTATGAGTCAGGGACTGACAAACAGGCTTCCTGGGACTAAGCTAGGGACGACTGGGACTAAGGGTCGCAGGAGGCCTGGGACAACACAGGACTGTGTAAATTTGGGTCTGAGGAGGCCTGAGGAAGCCTGGGACTGGACATTTTGTTGATGGCGGGAAATGAGAATCGGTTTGGATCATGAGAAATATCAAACATGTTTGATTTTTCTCATGGCCCCAACCGACAAATACCGATTCATACCGAACGCCTGGGACTAAGCAAATATTTGAAACCGACTACAAAAAACCCTTAATCGGGAAGCTTAGTCGTGTGGTGGAACACCCACATAACCAGGACGTACGTGCACGTACAATGGGATGTAAGAGAGGCTTAATCTCAGAAAGAGTCACTTCGAGTTGAAGGTACACTTTTACTTACTTTACCGAACTTACAACACACACTTTTGGATAGACCACCCCCTGAAATGCTACATGTTTATCAAATTGTTTTTAAAACTCTTGACAGACCAGTTAACCTAAAACTCAATGTTGTTGATTAGTGGTTATAATATATATATATTTATAGAATCTATATTGGTTTTTATATATTGTTCCATGTGTTAATATTGGTTTCTGATAGAATCTATATCTTCTATTCTGTGGAATTGCTACTCTAAAATGGACAGCAGGAATAAAAGTGACTAATAATTTGTTTATAACTCAGAATACTTTTGGGCAAATGAACTGGATAATTCAACTGGGGCTGGATTCACGAAAGGTCTCAAGTCTCAAATCTGGGGCCAATTTCACAACGGGACTTAGATTTAAGACCAGGGACTTAAATCTAAGACTTTGGTCTTAGCTAGGTCTGGGACCTAAATAGATTTCACAAAGGATGACTTCTTGTGAAATCTGCTAAGTCTAAGACCACAGACTTAACATTCTGTTTACAAAATTTAAGACCAAAGTCTTAAGTTTAAGTCTAAATCTGGACTTTGATATTTTGGTCTAAAATCTAAGATTTTTCTTAGATTTTTCTCAGATTTGAGACCTTTTGCTCAGCTGGGATTCACAAAAGATCTCAGGCTAAGATTTTTCTCATATTTGGTCTCAAATCTAAGACTGCCTAGGGGTGACTTAAGTTTTCATAAGATAGACTATATGTAATAAAATGAAAATAGTGAAGTATGACATAAAAATGAAAATTGTGAAGTATGACATATTATTTAACTTGTAACACAAAATATGAATATATATTAAGAGTTTGTACAGAAACAACAGTAAACATTTACATTACAAATTTACATGAGTGGCTTGTTTTGCTGTTATAATTAGTTCTTTTGAATGTCAGTACCAATTATAGTAAAAAGACAATGTTTTGCTTGATTGAAAATATTCTAAAAAGTGAGTATATATGGTAGAGTGGTAAAATATTAATATGTATGCTTTCCACTAATCTCAACAAAATCTTACATCAGTTTTGATTGGTCCAGATTCAAAACTTGGTTGAGATTTTGGTCTCAGCTGAGATTCCTTTTGTGAATCTCAACTTAAGCAGAATCTCAGCTGAGACAAAAATCTCAGATTTGAGCAAAATCACAGCTGAGATTTGGCTAAAACTTGAGACCTTTCGTGAATCTGGCCCCAGATTTACTAGAATTAAAACACAGTTGTTATGTCATCCTATTGATGCATTCATATATTTCAGGGCCTGTAATCACATAGATTCTTATTTGTAGAAATAGTCTTATTCTTAGAATTTTTCTTAGAACTGTCGTTTTTCTTTGGAAAATTCTAAGAATAAGAATTTTCCTATTCAGAAAGATTCTTATTCTTAGAATCCCACTTATTCTTAGAAGTTTTCTAAGAATGGTTTTTATTCTTAGAATTTGCTATTCACAAAACTGTTATTCTTAGAATATTCTAAGAATTTGATTTAAATCCAAGACTGGCACATAGAATGCTTAACTTAAGAAAAAATAGTTGTTTTGGTGATTATAGTGCAGCGACTGATTGCAAATTGACATCCAGAACAGAGTGTTACATATTACGTTGTCTATTGTGTGTTCTGTACTGAAATGCAGTCTCTTTATATTATTTCAAAAACTTTCTGTTCACATATGCCAAGATCTTTATTCTCAAAGATTCTAAGAATTTTTCTTAGAATTACGCTTAGTTTAAGAAAAATTCTAAGAATTGCATACATTTCTTTTACTTCTATTCTTAGAATTATTCTTAGCTAATAATTGTTTTGTGAATAGGATTTTATTCTAAGAATAAGAAAATTCTTAGCTTAGAATTTTTCTTAGACTTAGGTGTAATTCTAAGAAAAATTTTATGAATCGTTGTACAGATTTCAGATTTATTTTTTCAATTTAAAGCATTGTTACAGCCAATTTTTTTTCTTCCTCGCGCTAAAAAATACTTTACTTTTCTTTTGTGAAGAAGAGAAGGAATCAGGCCATAACACACACTTTGTGTGAGGGCTGTTTGGGATCTTTTTATTTTGAGATGGTAAGTGTTCTGATCAAGACATCTGGCTGTTGACATCTCCACAAATAGAAAAACCACAAATGATATCCATCCAATTTATTTAGCAAATGTTATGTCCACAGAATTAATTTAAGATAGAACTGATGACAAGTTCATTACAAAAGCAATGCAGTACAAAACCAAATTCTGAACACTTTCAATTTCCAATAGTAATTCCAATAACCAATAGGGCAATGAAGGAATAGTTACTGGTGTCTATTGTTAAATAAATCAAAATAATGAAAGTATAAAATTCTGTTTTCCTGTTTTCATAAAACACTGTAGAATTATATAATAAGTCCAAATGTGAAATACTGTAAGTCCAAAATCTGTGAAATATTATAAGTCCAAACACTGATAAATTTGCTGAGAGAAAATTCACTCAAAATATCCCAAGTTCTCAGAGCTGACAATTTGCCTAAGTTCTACATAGGATATCCAAATATTCTGCTCTGAGATATCCATATTTTTCCTCTTGTTCTTCATCCTTATCCTTTGCTTTTTCTGCATTTCTGCTTAATTTCAGCAGAAGCAGGGGGTTTTTAAGCCAAACAAATTGCGCAGTATTAATTAGGACAAAGGAATACGTTTTGCAATGTAGCATCTAAATCTAGCAATGACCTCATGCTTGTAATAACCACACTGCATAACCACACTGCTGCCACGTGTCATCCCATTAGCAAAACATGTAATAGAAGCAATTATATCTCCATTAGTGGACTTGCATATTGAATGCTATATCAATATGGGGTTTTCATTGCAAAGTCTTTGTCAATAATAGCTTTCTCTGAATAGAAAACAATTCTACCAAAGTACCATATACGCTTGTACAATAGGTAAACCAATATAATAATATTTTGTGGAAAATGTGTCGTATAAAAGCATTTATCTCATGGTTCTGGCAAAACCATTTGACTATTTCAGCTGTCTGTAAATTTGAACAAAAAAGTATGCATTACCTAAAAATTAAAAATAATGCACACTTTTAACAATAGAAAGGTCAAAGTTGGGGTTTTACGTCCCGTTTAACAGCCAGGGTCATATTGGGACAGGTCCTCAGAATTGCCACTTGTGGGACTCGAACCCACAGAGGTGACAGCCTATGATTAGATGCCAAACTTGCTAACCACTAGGCCACTGAGGACCTCTTTTAACAATAGAATGACATCACAAGTGTGCTTTATAATTAAATATAAGAGTTAATAAAAATAAATATGTTGAATTAAGATGTAAAATTAAGTCTTCTTGAATCAAATAAATAATCTTTTATCAGTGTATCATACGGAGCCCCTAATAGGACATGGTAAAATAAATATTACACCATGTATTAAGTCGTGCGCACAAGATAATCTCGTGATAACGAGAAAATAAGTCATGATAATGAGATGATCTCGTTAGCACCACTTGTTTTCTTGATATCACAAGATCATCTCGTGCTCACCAGATGATCTTGTGTTCACTAGATAAAGTGGTGATCACCAGATGAAGTAGTTATCACGACATAATAAGTAGTGAGCACTAGTTTATGTGGTGATCACTACTTATTATGTTGTTATCACCAGATGAAGTAGTGAGCACTACATAATCTGGTGCTAACCAGATCATTCTATTATCACTAGTTCATCTCGAGCTCACCACTTTATCTAGTGATCACCAGATGATGTGGTGCTCACTACTTATTTTCTTGTTATCACCAGATGATGTGGTGCTCACTACTTATTTTCTTGTTATCACCAGATGATGTGGTGAGCATGAGATGATCTGGTTATAACTAAATGATGTGGTGATCACTACTTCATCTTGTGATAACAAGAAAATAAGTAGTGAGCACCACATCAACTAGTGCTCACCACTTATTAAGTCGTTATCACCACTTCATCTGGAGCTCACCACTTTATCTATTGAGCACAAGATCATCTTGTGATATCAAGGAAATAAGTGGTGTGCACAAGATGATCTCATTATCACAAGTTATTTTCTTGTGATAATGAGATCATCTCGTGCGCACCACTTATTTTCTTGATATCACAAGATGATCTTGATATCACAAGATGATCTCATTATCACCAAATCATCTTGATATCATGAGATGGTCTTGTTATCACGACTTATTATCTCATTATAATGAGATCATCTCATTATCACGACTTATTTTCTCATTATCACAAGATCATCTTGTGCGCACGACTTAATACATAGTGCAATTTTTATTTTACCATGTCCTATTTATCTCATTATAATGAGATCATGTCATTATCACCACTTATTTTCTCGTTATCACGAGATCATCTCGTGCGCACGACTTAATACATGGTGTAATTTTTATTTTAGCATGTCCTATTAGGGGCTCCGTACGTATAGAACGATGTCACTAGAAATTATTGAGTGCATTTCATGTATAATGTACGCATGTCTTGTCCCAAATTTTATATTTAAACATAAGGTCACTGTCGTACGGAGCCCCTAATAGGACATGGTAAAATAAAAATTACACCATGTATTAAGTCGTGCGCACAAGATGATCTCGTGAGAACGAGAAAATAAGTCGTGATAATGAGATGATCTCATTATAATGAGATAATAAGTCGTGATAACAAGATCATCTCATGATATCAAGATGATCTGGTGATAATGAGATCTTCTTGTGATATCATGATCATCTTGTGAGAACAAGATCATCTCATTATCACAAGTTATTTTCTTGTGATAATGAGATGATCTCATTAGCACCACTTGTTTTCTTGTGCTCACTAGATAAAGTGGTGATCACCAGATAAAGTAGTTATCACGACATAATAAGTAGTGAGTACTAGTTTATGTGGTGATCACCACTTATTATGTTGTTATCACCCAATGAAGTAGTGAGCACTACATTATCTGGTACTAACCAGATCATTCTATTATCACTAGTTCATCTCGTGCTCACTACTTCATCTAGTGATCACCAGATGATGTGGTGCTCACTACTTATTTTCTTGTTATCACCAGATGATGTGGTGAGCATGAGATGATCTGGTTATAACTAAATGATGTGGTGATCACTACTTCATCTTGTGATAACAAGAAAATAAGTAGTGAGCACCACATAAACTAGTGCTCACTACTTATTATGTCATGATAACTACTTTAACTGGTGATCACCACTTTATCTAGGGAGCACAAGATCATCTGGTGAGCACCAGATGATCTTGTGATATCAAGAAAACAAGTGGTGCTAATGAGATCATCTCATTATCATGACTTATTTTCTCGTTATCACGAGATCATCTTGTGCGCACGACTTAATACATGGCGCAATTTTTATTTTACCATGTCCTATTAGGGGCTCCGTATATACGAGTACGTTGTAAATCAAAGATTTGTCAACCCAAGCCACAACTAGCCCTCAGCCAAAGAAATTAAGATGTTCATAGTGACCAGGGCCGGTATTCACAAAGGGTCTTAACCAGGGCTTAGGCACAAAATTAAGACTTTTGTCTTAACATTTTGTGAAAAATATGCTGACTTTTGCCTCAGTCTTAGCAGTATTCACAAAAAAAAGTTAAGACCATGGGCCGTATTTGTACAACAACACTAAGATAATGTGACCTTAGATCTAAGTAAGGCAAGGTTTTTACTGAAGTTTTTCTTGCACTTTATATTCACAAAACAAAAGTTAGGAATGTTCAATTTCATCATTTCTTACATGAATTCTAAGAAATGTTTAGTTTTATAATTTCTTATTTGAATTCTAAGAAATACTTAAAATCTAAGTTAGAAATGGTCTAAGTATTGTTGTAGAATACAGCACCTGTCTTAGGTTTAACCAAGGGCAGCACTCAGCATCAGTCACCACACATTCATCACAGGCGGATTATTATGACTCAGGCAGAGGACATGGAGGGAGAACCAGCCACCCAGGAAGCCACACAGCAGTCCGATGAACCAGCCCGCAAGATGAAACTGGTCAGACTGACGGAGGAGCAGGAAGAGACCATGGCTGATTGGTTAAAGGACAACACTGTATTGCACAACAAAGGCAATGAAGAATACCAGGATGTGGACAAGAAGGACACACTCTGGGATGCGCAAGCACGGGTGATGGCAATATCTGGTGAGTTTTGCTAGCTTTATTTTTGGTGACTTATTTATAATTTTTAATGATTTAATAACTTATGGAGATTTAAATGTATAATTGTGTTTAGCTACATTTTGCCTGGACTAGTGGAACAGTAAGAAGTATATGTATTTCTTTCAGTTTTAATTTTTTGGTTATTTTTTGGGGCGGATGCACTTAATCTGGAATTGTGGAATTGTTTTGTCTCAGTTAAAAAATGTTTTAATATGAATTTAAATTGTAACATTTGAATGTTAAAACCCTTGTGTGTTTCCATACTTGATACTTACTGTGGTCTTCAACATTATATTTCTAATACATAAAAGATTATCAAGAACATGTATGTTCGTGATTACATTTTCTCTCCAATTGTTCTATTGGCAGCTGCTGACTTGATGATCTGGTTTAAGGGCATGAGGACCTGGTATGGCAAACTGACTGCAAAGAAGTGTGGTGATGGGACAAAGGAGCACTTGAGAGGGACAGGTGGATCCTCAGCACCTTCACTTTCTGGAGGACCACATTTCCCGTGTGCCTTCCAGGCAGTCGGCCACTGTAAGTATTCATTCATAATATATGTACTACTTTGTCTTGTTAAATAATGCATTTGGTATGATAATTTCTAGGCATGTCAGCTGAATCTATGTAAAAATGAATTGAATAATTTGCGGTGAATATCTGTGGAATTTTGGGTGGCCAGTAATAAATAAGCAATTTTATGCTGATCTTTTTAAATCTAGGGATGATCAGATTGACAATATTGATCTGGAAACTATGTTAGAAAAAACCGATATAGCGAAATTGTCCAGAAAAGAGGCCACTGCTTTGGAAGGTCCATTAACTATTGACGAACTGGGAATTGCCCTAAAAAAAATGAAAAATAACAAGACACCAGGCATTGATGGCTTCCCTTCTGAATTTTTTAAAGTATTTTGGGTAAAGTTAAAATATCTAGTACTCAATGCTCTAAATCATTGCTATGAGAAAGGTATGCTTTCTATCTCAATGCGACAAACAATTATAAATTGTATTCCAAAAGGAGACAAAGCGAGAGACAATATAAAAAACTGGCGTCCTATTTCTCTTCTTAGTGTTCTCTATAAATTAGCGTCTTCCGCAATTGCTGCAAGAATGAATACTGTATTAAATAAATTAATATCACAGGATCAAACCGGCTTTGTTAAGGGTCGATACATCGGTGAAACAACAAGATTAATATATGACATAATGCATTACACTGAAGTAAAGGAACTGGATGGACTGTTGATGTTGATTGATTTTGAAAAAGCGTTTGACTCAATATCATGGAAATTTATGTACAATACTCTCACCTTTTTCGGCTTTGGAACGAGTTTTATTCATTGGATAAAGATGTTCAACAACAATATCAAGGCATGCGTTCTACAAGCTGGGGTAAAATCAGATTTCATTTCAATTGAACGAGGTTGCAAACAGGGAGATCCTATAGCTGCTTATCTCTTTATTTTATGTGGACAAATTTTAAATTACCTTATAAAAAAGAACAAAAAAATCAATGGAATATATGTAGATGAAATAGAAATTAAAATTACGCAATTTGCCGATGATACTACGCTGATTTTGGATGGTAGTCAGAGCTCCTTACAGGCTGCATTGAATACAATTGAAATTTTCGGTTCTTTTTCCGGTCTAAAAATAAATACCAATAAAACTAAACTTGTATGGATAGGAAGGAAAAAGCATTGTAAAGAAAAGTTAAAAGTCACAAATAGACTAGAATGGGGAATAACTAGATTTAAGCTCCTGGGAATATCTTTTTCTGTTGATTTGGAAGAGATTCCAACTTTAAACTACTCATCAGCACTTGAGCAATGTAAAAAATTATTGACAAATTGGAGAAAGAGAAACTTAACTGTCTTTGGTAGAATTACAGTGTTAAAAACTTTTATTGTTCCACAATTTAATCATATTTTCAGTAGTATACCATCCCCAGGTGACCACTTTTTTAAAGATTTGTCAAAATTGATGTATCATTTCATTTGGTTAGGTAAACCAGATAAAATAAAGCGACTTACCATAATTCAAGACTATAGAGAAGGGGGACTAAGGATGGTAGATATTAGAGCTTTTATGAAAGCACTCAAGTTAACATGGATCAAAAAACTCTTCACTCAGTACACTTCTCCGTGGTTAATTCTCTTTCAGAAAACTATTTGTAGTGTCTCAAGTTTAGTTGAACTTGGAACTGTATGGTGCAAAACTTTGACTCATATTATCAGTAACCAATTTTGGATAGAAGTCCTATCTATATGGAGTGACTTTTCAGAACATGACTTCATAAAAACTAGTTCTGACATACTATCTACACCAATATGGTATAATCCCAAAATATCAAGGTTAACTTTGTACTTGCCCAGGTGGTTTAAAGGAGGAATCAAATATGTGGGTGATATTGTCGATATAAACGGGACCATTATGAGTTTAGTAGAAATTGAAAATACATACAATATTAAAATTAGTAATTTTCTTGAATATCTGAGGGTAAAATCCCTGTGCTATGACTTTGTCAAGACAAACCGAAAAGACAATAACTTTCTGTACAGCCAGCCAACAATCCCAAAGATCATTGCATTGATTTTTAGTAAACCTGGCTCAAAATGGTACTATACTCACATGGTTAACCAGAGTTGCAATTTGGCGTTAAAAGGAAAATGGTCTGATGATCTGAAATTGAATCTGAACGCAAACACTTGGGATCAAATATTTACAATATGCTTTAAGATAGTTACTAACAATAGCCTTGTTTGGTTTCAATATAAAATCCTACATAGAATTTTAGGTACACAAAAGTTACTACATCAAATGGGTAAATCAGAATCAGATTGATGTCTATCTTGTCATATGACAACTGAAACTCTAATGCACCTTTTCTGTTGGTGCTCAAAGGCTGAGAAAATCTGGCAAGACTTAAAAGAGTGGATAAAAGAAAAAACTGGTGTAACCATCCATTTTAATTCTTTAAATGTCATCATGGGGTACTTAAATAGAGATAACCATTTCCTTCCTATCAATACAATAATTATAGTAACTAAGTACTATATCTATTTAAATTCCAGAAAGAAAATTCCATTAAATATACTAGACCTACAAAAGAAAATACAAGAAACATACAATGAACAAATGCTGGTTGCAAGGCTCAATTTTTTTGAATCTGATTTTGAAAAAAAATGGTTTTCTTTTAGAAACCTAATAAAATAGCATATTTTAAATTATATTGCGATACAGTTAGGTAAAAGGTATCAATAATTAAGATTAAGGATTTGTTAGAGTTATATTTTATTGTTTGTTTCCAAGACTGGATCACTTATGCCTGGGTGTTTGTAACTCCAGTCACAATGTAAAGGCAAGTCTAAGTGTCTCAATGAAAAAAAAAAAAAAAAAAAATAAATAAATAAAAATTAAATTGCTACTTTTGGTACACGTATAGCCACATTTAATTTGTACTAGCTTTGGCTGAATTATTCATTATCTTGCACCTAATAAGATTATTTGATATATAATTCTAGGCATGTCACTTAGTATTTGTTTCTTTACTTTTGGTTTTTCAGTTGAAGCCACCAACCTTTTCCATCTCTTCTGTCACTTCCGTTTCTGCCACCCATTAACCAACCACTGCATCAGCTGCTACTGCTGTCGCACCATCCACATCAGCATTATCTGTCACCAACCCTACAGAGGCCGAAGAGGAGTCCATCTAGTCAGAGGTCCGTAAATGCAGTACCCCCCCTTGCACCACAGCCTGCCTCTACTTCTACATCCGGTGCCCGCAGAACCAGTCACAGAAGCCACAGCTCAGAGTCTGATCTACTGGAGAGACTGTGTGAACTCAGTGATATGACTGCACAGATCCCAGAGAGGCTCGAACGTGTAATTAGCAACTATGAGGCCCAGGCGAATGACCGTGCTGCATGGGACAGATGGATGACCAGCGCACTTGGGAGGGAGCAGCATAAGACATCTCTTCAGCTAGATGAGAAGCAGAGGCAGCTGGACCAGCGTCAGCATGACCTTGAGCTGAAGCAGAGGCAGATGGAGCTGATACGGCAGCAGAGAATACAGGATGTCGTAACAGTACAACAGCCAAGCCTCAGGCCAACAGGCATTACTTTTCCAGACAGTGCCAGCGGACCCTACTCAGCAGCCACTACAGTGGGGACCTTCTTCATACTCACCGACACCTGGCTCCTCTGATTCTACCAATTATTTGCTTACCTACGCAGACTGGAAGGCCATCGATTTCACAGACTTGAACCTTTCTGACCTCAGTGCTTCCTTTAGAATCACAAAGGGCATAGGGTCGGTGCTTGCCACTCCGCTTACGCCCTGTGTTCTAGTTAACCATGAGGACCAGTCACAGACACCCCAAGACAAAGACAGTAGTGCTTAGTATGTCACCTATATGGCCAAGGACAGTAATGTTTATTTATATTATGTCCCATGTATGGACTACAATAGTGCTTATTTATAGTGTGTCACCTGTATGGACAAAGACAGTAGTGTTCAGTATGTATGTGAACTGTATGTGAAAGGCTATGACCCATGGACTTTGATTGTTTTGTCATGCATATTTTTACTGCTCTCATTCACATATAATATGTTCTTTATTATGGTTGCATTATTTCAATATATTCCAGAAAATGTGATATTAAATATTGTTTTTTACTTTATCTGTGCATTCATTATTTTATCTGTGCATTCATTATTTACCAAGTGTATGACCTTTAGCTGTTTTCACTAGTTATCTTTATGTGTTTATTATATATAACAACAACAAAGTACATGACCTAGCCCAGTAAACATTTTTGGGTTTTGCAAAAGTTTGATAGGAAACATTTGTCAAAGGTTAAAAAATGATGGGTACGAAAACCATTTATGATAGAATGTTTTTAAAACGTTTTACGTATACCGTTTATTAAACGTTTAATGATATTTGTTGGAAAAATGGAACAAATGAACATATTAATGTCTGAATAATAATGGCGTCAGAGGTCAAATTCAATACCTTCAATACCTTTTTAAGGTTGCTCACAAATGAAAATATTATTTTTATGTCTAAAATTGTACAATAGTGATTTAATAATTGTACCCCCATTCAATTCTTACTGTTGGGATTGCATGTGGGGCAAATTTTGATAAAGTCCTCTAAAATCCCCTATTATTGCTCACCGCCATCTTTGTTTGGACATGTTTGAAGGTGAAGGTTTAATAAGCATTCTGAAAATATGGGTTTAAAAAAAAGGTTTTTGACAGAATGTTTTTAAAACATTTGATCAACGATGGTTTTTAAACATTTTATGTGTACTATCTACAAAACACTTCATGATGAATGTTTGAAAAACATTTCTAACATAACCTTAATTTTTAGCTATTTTATAAATGTTTAAAAATGTTTCCAGTCAAACCTTGCTTCTTGAGTTATTTTATAAATGTTTAATAAATGTTTTCAGTAAAACCGTATAAAACTTTTTTTAAACATTACAGTGTAAACGTTTACTTGGAAACATTTAGAAAACCTTAAGATAGGGTTTAAATAGGTTTTAAAAACATTTTGTAAACGTTTAAACCATTCTAAAACGTTTCTTATTTTTACTGGGTTGGCTGCTTGACAACTTGTCTTTGGTTGTGTTATATATAACAAACAGCCAAAGTATATGACCTTAGCTGCTTGACAACTTGGCTTTGGATGTTTGTTATATATAAAACTACCCAAGTATATGACCTGAGCTGCTTGACAACTTGTCTTTGGTTGTGTTACATATAACAAACAGCCAAAGTATAAGACATTTTAATAGCTGCTTCACAACTTGTCTTTGGGTGTGTGTTATATATAACACACCAAAGTGTTACAGTTCCCACTCACCTTGACCTTCAGTAATTGTTAACAAATACCAGGGAATATGACCTTAAAAGTTGTGACACACCTCATCCTTGAGTACTTGTTAACAAATATCAAAACATATGGCTGCAACAGTAAACAGAGACATGACCATTTAAGATTTTGGTTTGCCTTTTGTATAATAAAAGTTTCTACGACCAAAGATAGATCAATTTTGAAATGTCTCTGCATATGTACATATGGCAGTACCAATGAAGACAAATGAAAACTTAACAAATTGTAAAAATTTTATTGTAATTTAACTTTTTGTAAGTTAAATACTTACCTTATCCTCACTAGTGCTTACGTGTTGGCGGGAGCAACCAAGTACGACCAAACGAGAATATTTTTAAAATAAATATTCTTGTTGGTACCAGTATGTATACGCATGACCGCGCATGCGCGTGCACCGGAAGAACCCCATTAAGCCTCACTTTAATTTTGGGAGCCAATGTAATATATTGCAAACCCAAAAATTTTGAAAATTTGGGGTTGGATGGGTGGGAATCCGAATCTAGTGAGGATAAGGTAAGTATTTAACTTACAAAAAGTTAAATTACAATAAAATTTTTACATTTTATTGCGTAAAATACCCTTACCTTATCCTCACTAGTGCTTGATTACAACCATACTGGTGGTGGGATTTTTAATATTTTTGCCACCAAAAGCAAGTATAACCAAATGAAAAGACAAAGTACACATCTCAAGAAAACTTGAGAGTACCAGACTATAGTATGCAGTAAAAGTAACTTAACAAAAATAACATTTAGTAGTTATATATGTAAGCACTACCTGGCAACCTTCCCAAAGGTGCCTTGGCCCTGCATGTATCTTATATCTAATGTACTAATTTCAAACACACTTGTGGTGATAAGTACAAGAGTATGATAGGCATACTAAGCAAAATAACAAAATAACCTATGTAGTTATATTCTGTTATTAAGTAAACTGGACCTGTCCAGAATAGGCATTGAGAAATTCCCACACCTTGGAATCTTAAAACACTAAATACCAATCATGAACATGAACAGGCGCATTGGTAATAACAGGAGATTGTGCTCCTTTATATGGATAAGACCACCTCTTATCCCATTCCTTGGGCCTTTCCACCAGATCAGATGTTTCCCCAAAAACAGAAAACATGATTGGAACTGTACATATACATTCAATTACTGTAATGTATCATACCATACACCCCTTATGAAGGAACCACCTGATGATACTATAGTTCCAATGATTAATCTGACCTTTATTAGACTTCCACGTCAGAAGTTAAAGTAAAACTGTGGAGTCTGACTTCCAGCCATAAAAGGAGCAAATTGGGCCTTGGCCAAGGAAACATTCTAAGTTTCAAGGTCAAATACTTGATCAGCTAGAAGAAGTGTCTGCCTGTTGACATGGTAGGTCTTTGAATGCCTCCTGAAGAGTCCATACATATACACACATGTATAGTATAACGTATATTCCCCTATATAAGATCTGAAATATATCCAGATAAAATCTTAGAGCTCTAAAAGGGGCAAAAAGTCATATCTTCAGACAAAGAATGATCTAGACTTAGCATAAAAGCAGGAATGAAACCAGCTTGAACAATATTGTGACCCACTGAGGTCCTCTGTTCACTGTTATGAGTACTGATGAAGGAGAAACTGTGAACTCCTTCCAGTTCTGTGTTCAATGATTTTGAAAGACCAAAACACCCTCACCTCTCTATCTACCCGAGGCTAAGGTCATGGATTCAGATGATTCAAAAGAGACTTTGTCAAGACTAAGAATAATCAAGACAAGTCCAAAGAGAGTAAAAGGTATAGCACCATCCTTCATTGGTCCATCCTCAGAAAAACCACTATCAATCCATTCAGTCCATTACTATGAATGATTTCAACAATGAAACACATCTATCAGTCTACCGAGTTCATAAGAATGAATGATTTCCACAGTGAACCCACCTGGAAAACCATGTATCAGTCTATTGAATTCATATCTAAGAATTACTTCAATAGTGAACCCAAGTGAAAAACCATGTATCTATCTATTGAATTCATACCTATGAATTACTTCAATAGTAAACCCAAATGAAAACCCCATATATCAGTCTATTGAGTTCATAACTATGAATGATTGTAGTAGTGAACCCAAATAACATAGCAATAACATCACTACATCATGTCAGTGAGGTAGAAACCAGATTTTGCCTGTGAATCAAAGGCTCAAAAATCTGCTATTGAGAAGAGAGGAGGATACTGGAAGTCCAACTAAATCTCTTTGCATCAGATTCAAAAAGAACTACCTTGACCTTTTTTTTTTTTTTTGGAAATATGGCAGGCTATCTTGACTCTATTTGATAGCTGTTCACAGAGATTCCTCTATTCTGTAGGGCAAAAGTGGTTTGGAGAATAAGTCAAATAGATCCCAAACCAACACATCCCTGGTCACCCTGGGGCTCCTGGTAGTATGTAAGAAGTATAATTCCCATTTTTTGTACCACCTCTGAAATGAGAAATACTCAACAGTAGGATACTCAATACATCTACCGCCATTGTATTGCATTGTATTAGGGTATTAGACTGGAGAAATAAACACAGATAGTTTGTTCTTTATCCTTGAAACAAAACTATCTATCCTTGCAGTGTGCCAAATTAGCAAAGAATGCGAAACTATAGGATGAAGGACATTCTGTTTGAATGGCTTATCCCTGTATGAAAAAAGGTTGACATCCCACCTTGACAGCCCTAATTATGGTGGGCCCTCAGACAGTGTTATGGGCTTCCCAAGGACCATTAGATATCAGACCATCAGCCACATATCCAATGAATGGGTCCCTCTTGTTAAGATAAGACAACGCTGTGCCATGCCATTATCTGAAGTAAAACCCTGTAGTTTTGAAGGTGAATCTGAAACACTATCAGAAATGCAACCTTGAGTACTTCCTGGTTTCTGGTTTCCAATGGAATTTCCAAGCAACCTTTATGTGAAGAATGTCCTTTGGGATAGCATGCTGTAGGTTATGGATACCTATAAATGACATTAGAATTCTGGGAATGGAATTATGCTAACAAACTTGCATATACCCATCCATAGCCTTCTGAATACCCTCTCCTTTAGGGCACTAAGACCTGGTAAGACCTCTGTGATTTTACACCAAAAAACAGATATATTTTCAAAAGTATGAACAACATATCTGAATGAGTAAAGATTGTGAACATTTATAGGTTCTAAAACACTATAAATGATCTAAGAATTCTGGAATGGTTGATCAACTTGTATGTACACCATCCATAATCTCAATAGCCCCACTTCCCGTCCATGGGGACACTTCACCCTTGCCATGGTTGAATCAGAAAGTGATGTGATGGGATGAACTCTGACAACAAACTTATCACCCCATGTACAATGTATCCCTAAACTTCTCAAATATCAGACTTCTTTCTACAGGGACACTTCATCCTTGCCAAGGTTGAATTGTCATCAAAGAAGTGGAAGTGTTTTATTGGGATGAGTTCTAACCCCATAAGCTTATCACCCACTGTAGTTCTGTACACAGGCCACTTCGATTTCTACAAGCAAATATGTGGTGTTGGTGACAGCATATAACCAGTGGTCCAATACTGATGAATGTGGTGCTACACGGACAAATTCGAATGGATCCGTTGCTGTACCGAAGTGTAGGGCAGTGAACTGAAAAGAATGACCTATGACAGGGTGCATTCTTCCACCAGCAAACAATTAATGAAGCATAACACTTTGATGTACCTGGGGTTGAGGAAGAACGCGTGTGATAGATGTAACGCGACTACCTATCCACCTCAAAAATGGAGTACCGATTACCTTGGAATTTGCATTGTCAGAGCCGTGTGATGCTTGATATATACACTACCCTCTCAGGTCACCAATATACTGTAAAACTGTAGGTTGTACACATGTTACTGAGATTTACTGAACATACAGAAGCATTTGAAGCCCACTTCGTTTTTATTGTTGATTCCTGTCAGAATATATAACAATATGAATTGTGGGGATTCTCGACAATTCGATAAGGTAGTTCCAATGTTAAACAGCATTGCAGAATGTGCCCAACTTCGAACTGAGATTCGTTTTAAAATAGATGTTGCAGTAAAACAACCTCCATCCATCATTTCTTTATATCTTGGTTGTCACATCCCCTCTGATGAATTGTGATGCATTCTGTTAATTCTTGTCTGTTGTACCAACAAATACCTTGTGACATATTAGTGTATATGTGATACTAAATAAGTTCATGCTGCAAATTCCTTGCCATTTGATGCCTCTTCTTTAATTTCTAAAGCTTCCTGATAAATGAGAAGAAAGAAATTAGATCTGAATGTAGGTGAGCAGTGATTCAACTTCTTAAAGAAGTGTTGGTCCACTGGAAGCAAAAACATTGCAGTATTTCTATGTATGTGATAGCTGTTGGGTGTGTTCTCCCTGATCTCAAGCAGTTTGTGTCGAATCTACCCTAGCAAAGACAGGGTTGTAACTTGTTTCCTGTTCAAGTTGTCATCATGAAGCTCTCCCAGCCGTGGATACCTTGTCTGAAGTATGAGAGGAATAAGAAAGCCAGATTTGTGGTGACATTCTAGTTCCTAGCTAGAAGAAAACCTTCATTAACAGCCTAATCGTCTTCTTCTGTTGTTGAAAATAACTGACCAGTGAAATTTAATTTGTACCCATACTGATCAGTTTGAAAAAAATCTCTGTTGACCAAGTGCATTCTCTGCCGAGTTTACTCTACCAGAGGAAGCCCTGCCATTTGCTTGCAACTGAAGTTCCTGTAAGTTGTAGTTGTGAAACCATCTGATGAGAAGAACCTTATTCTTGAACCCTTCTTCTGTTACAGGATTGCCTCTGCCATATTTACCTCACTAGAGGAGACAGAAGAATTACTTTTTTTGAGATGAAGATCTTATTCTGGCCACCCTTTGCCTCAAAGCACCGTGCAGTCCCTGCTAAATTGCTTCACCAGAGGCAGAACTGTCATTTGTTTGCAAATGAAAATCTGTAGCCTGTAGGTGTGACCTATCTGATGAGAAGAACTTCTGTTTGTGGTGGATTCTTCTGTTATAGGGGTTGCCTCTGCCATATTCACCTCACTAGAGGAGACAGAGGTACTACCCTTTTATGAGATGAAGTCTTTATGAAGAAATGCAGATTCTGTCATCTTCCATCTGAATTAAATAAACAATGAAGCCGAGATTCTTCTGCATAATAAGAGTGTTGATGGACCGTGCATAGCTTCTAGACGTGCTAGTATAAGCTGCAGAGGGTCAGAAGGTGAATTCTTTTCTCAATGTTGAGGAAAAACTTATTCTTAAATGGCGAACAGGACCCTACCATGCAGTACCCTGTAAAAGGTCTGCAAGCGCCGCAGATCCAGTCAAAAGCAGACTTCTCAATGAAGATGGCTGGCAAACCACGAAGAAAGAATAACTCTTCCAATTCTTATGAAAGAGTGAATTCTTAACAATAATAACATTCTTCACATCTTCTTCCTCGCCAGCCATGTTGAAATTCTTCGCAAACGAAGATCGTGTCAAACGATGTTTACTCCCTCACGACCAAAATAAAAGTGAGGCTTAACGGGGTTCTTCCGGTGCACGCGCATGCGCGGTCATGCGTATACATACTGGTACCGACAAGAATATTTATTTTAAAAATATTCTCGTTTGGTCGTACTTGTTTGCTCCCGCCAACACGTAAGCACTAGTGAGGATAAGGTAAGGGTATTTTACGCAATAAAAAAAATAGTTTATAATAATAAATAAGCACATACATTCATATGAAAGACACAGAGCTTACTAAATTTAATAAAAATGCAAAACAAGCATATTTACTGATGATATTAAAACATATTTCAAGCCCATAATAAAGACCTGTCATGACACAGTATAGGTCATGACGTATCATATCACAGTTTAAAGACACAGAGTTCAAGGAAACATTATCAAATGCAATGACATCAGACTTAATACTGAACAAGGTCTAAATGAATTTGGCACTTTTCTAATAGTGCCAAGTTTGGTCCATTTTTCAATCACTATTATGATTTCTGTCATAAAATGGCCATATTGTGCATTTTATAATATAATACACTTAGATAGGAAGCTTGAGCAATATTTTTATTATTTTATCATTTAAATCTTTATCCACAGCTCAATTGAATTCAACCTTGTTTCAGTGGAATGTTCAACCATGTCTTTCAGTAACATTAGTAATACTTTATTTAGTGAGAATTGGACTAATCCTGCATAGAATTGTGAAAAATACTCTGATACGACATTTAATGATTGAATTCAACCATGTCTGTCAGTAACAGTTGTGGTCCTTTATACAGTAAGAACTGAACTAGCCTGCACATCTTGTAGGACAGAATTATGAAAAAGAGTCAGGTATAACAGGAATAAGACATGATTGAATTCAACCATGTGTGTCAGTAATTTTTGTGATCCAGAACTGAACTAGCCTGGGCAGATTGCAGTATAGAATTATGAAAAATACTGTGATATAACAGGAATAAGGGATGATTGAATTCAACCATTTCTGTCAGTAATATTTGTGATCCTGTATGCAGTGAGAACTAGCTGAACTATCCCAGGCAACTTGCAGTACAGAATTATGAAAAATACTCTGATATAACAGGAATAAGGGATGATTGAATTCAACCATATCTTTCAAGAACCTTTGTGATACTTTATTCATTGAGAGTTGGACTAGTCTGTGCAAATTGTAGCACAGAATTGTGAAAACATACCACGATGTAACAGGAATAAGAGATGATTAAATTCAACCATATTTTTCAGTAGCATTTGTGATCCTTCAATATGCAGTGAGAACTGATCTAGCCTGCACAACTTGTAGCACAGAACTATGAAAAATACTCCAATATAACTGGAAAAGAGGTGATTGAATTCAACCATATTTTTCAGTAGCATTTGTGATCCTTCAATATGCAGTGAGAACTGATCTAGCCTGCACAATTTGTAGCACAGAATTATGAACAATACTCTGATATAACTGGAAAAGAGGTGATTGAATTCAACCATGTCTGTAATATTTGTGATCCTGTATGCAGTGAGAAATGTACTATCCTGCACAACTTGTAGCACCAAACTATGAAAAATACTCTGATATAACAGGAAATAAGACGTGATTGAATTCAACCATGTCTGTCAGTAATATTTGTGATCCTATATGCAGGGAGAACTGCACTATCCTGCACAACTTGTAGCACACAAGATGAAACATACTCTGATGTAACAGTATAGGACATGATTGAATTCAATCACGTCTGTCAGTAAGATTTGTGATCCTTTATGCAGTGAAAATTGGACTAGCCTGCATAGCTTATACCAGATAATTGTAAAACATACTTAGATATTGCAGTAATAAGTTATGATTGAATTCAACCATCTCTTTCAGGAATGTTTGTTATCCTTTCTGCAGTGCAAATTGTAGCACAAAATTGTGAAAAATACTTATACATAAGAGATGATTGAATTCAACCATATTTTGAGTAGCATTTGTGATCCTTTATGCAGTCAGAACTGCACTATCCTGCACAACTTGTAGCACAGAATGATGAAAAATACTCGGATATAACTGGAAAAGAGACGATTAAATTCAACCATCTCTGTCAGTACTATTTGTGATCCTATATGAAGCAAGAACTTTACTATCCTGCACAACTTGTAGCACTGAACTATAAAACATACTCAGATGTAACAGTAAGACATGATTGAATTCAATCACGCCTGTCAGTAACATTTGTGATCCTTTATGCAGTGAAAATTGGACTAGCCTGCATAGCTTCTAGCACAGAATTATGAAAATTATTTTGATATACAGGAATAAGAGATGATTGAATTCAATCATGTCTGTCAGTAATTGTATGGATTTCACTTCGTTACGCCGCCGCAGTGTGTAGAGATTTCACTGTTACCGTTCTAACAAAAAATATTACAGCTAGCCTTCTCACATTTGCAGGATATATTAATAACCATAAAATCTTGCTTTGGAATATTTTTGGCCTCATTTTGAAAAACAAGATGGCCGCCAGGGATGCTTATTTGACTTAAAGCAAGGACTTTTCTTGCCCCCTTAGAGAAAAGGGTATTATAGGTAGAGATATGTTCCTCATGAGAAAATCTTGACTGGGAATATTTTTGGTCTCATTTTGAAAAATAAGATGGCCACTACGGGCGTTTCTTTGTCAGTCATGAAAAGTGCTTATAACTCACTTATTATTGGTCCTAGAGGTTTGGGATGGTAAACCAACCTATAGGAAATCATGGGTTGGGAATCTTTTGGTGCGGTCAGATTTGACCTTGGACCCCTCCTTCAAGGTCAAATGAGGAAAGCCAAACTTAAAAGTGCTAATAACTCACTTATTGGTCCTAGAGGTTTGGGATGGTAAACCAACCTATAGGAATTCATGGGCTGGGAATCTTTTGGTGTGGTCAGATTTGCCCTTGGGCCCCTCCTTCAAGGTCAAACGAGCATAGCCAAACTTAAAAGTGCTTATAACTTGCTTATTATTGGTCCTAGAGGTTTAGGATGGTAAACCAACCTATACGAAATCATTGGCTGGGAATCTTTTGGTGTGGTCGGATTTGACCTTGGACCCCTGCTTCAAGGTCAAACTGGGATAGCCAAACTTAAAAATGCTAATAACTCACTTGTTATTGGTCCTAGAGGTTTGGGATGGTAAACCCACCTATAGGAAATCATGGGCTGGTTATCTATTGGTGTGGTCAGATTTGACCTTTGGCCCCTCCTTCAAGGCCAAACGAGGATAGCCAAACTTAAAAGTGCTTATAACTCGCTTATTATTGGTCCTAGAGGTATGGGATGGTAACCAACATATAGGAAATCATGGGCTGGGTATCTGTTGGTGTGGTCAGATTTGACCTTGGACCCCACCTTCAAGGTCAAACCAGGATAGCCAAACTTAAAAGTTCTTATAACTCGCTTATTATTGGTCCTAGAGGTATGGGATGGTAACCAACATATAGGAAATCATGGGTTGGGAATCTGTTGGTGTGATCAGATTTGACCTTGGACCCCTCCTTCAAGGTCAAACCAGGATAGCCAAACTTAAAAGTTCTTATAACTCACTTATTATTTGTCCTAGTGATTTGGGATGGTAAACCAACCTATAGGAAATCATTGGCTGGGAATCTTTTGGTGTGGTCAGATTTGACCAGAGGTGCATTTTTCAAACAAAATTTGTTCTGTTTTGCACAATTCATCTGCCATTAAATATAAGTACTTGCCATAAACAACAAGACGACTACTGAAGCAGTGGTTATCTCCCACCTTAGGAAAAGTAATAATGGAGAACTAAGGGAGATATACAGCCTTTGTACAATGAAGACAGGGTCAAAGGTCAAAGTCAGCAACTGAAAAAGATTCCCAGGTCATGATTTCCTATATGTTGTTTTCACATTCCAAACTCATATTAGCAATGATAAGGGAGATAAAAGGCCTTTTTTGAATAGGATAATCCCATTTGACATTAAACATGTGATATGGTGGCCATTTTGTTTTTGTGCAAATTTGGTGAACCTAGCTGCAATAGTTTAAGTTTTAGAGCATTTTAATGATTATGAAATAATTGGCTATGGCGGCCAAATAGTTTTTCAAAATGAGGCCAAAATTGTTCACAGGCAAAACAATTGCAGGCCAGGACTTCCCATGGGCTGCTTTTATATTTTGAAGCCCTGGCACCAATAACCAGTGAGATATAAGGATGTTTTAGTATGATGACCCCCCATTTAACCTTGAAGCAGGGGATAAAGGTCAAATGCAACAACTGGACAAGACTCCCAGGCCATGACTTTTTGCAAGTTTTCACATATTGAACCCCTAGGGGCATTGGCAAGGGGGATATAAGGCTTTTTAATAGGATAACCCTATTTGACATTAAATACGTGATATGGTGGCCATTTTGATTTGAAACTATACCAAAACTACCATCAGACATAATAAGTTTTCCTAGCCATATATCTTTTGTGCATATTTGATGAAGCTAACTGCAATATTTCAAGATTCAGAGCATCATTTTATTTTTCAAAATGAGGCCAAAATTTTGCACAGACGGACGCACAGATGCACCACCGAAGGTGTTTTATAATCTCCAACCATGGCCTTCGGCCGAAAGAGGGAGATAATTAAATAAGAAACCTTAAAATAGCATGACATAGACTGGCGGTTTAGGAGTTATATTCTTATTACTATATATTGTTTAAGATGTTATATTCTTATTACAAATTTGTTTTTATTAGGTAACATATTTAAATATATAATAGATATCTTTGAAGATATTACATGGGAAAAACATTGATATCAAATGCATTGTCTTATTAAGGTTATAAGCAAAGAGAATGATGATTCTTACCAAAATTTGATCGGTGATTTTTCCAAAGTGCTATATTCTATGACTGTCAGTTGTTGATACCCCTCCCCACAAAATAGTGTAATCCATACTTGCATTAAAATTGTAGATCTTTGATACACTCAATAAAACACTGTATTCATTTTCTTTGAAAGCTAAGAATACATTTCACAGACTTTGTGTTCTTCACAAAGTGTGATACATAAAATACTCCAGTACACAACTTTATAAAAATCAGCTAATTAGTGTGGTGTACTATGTGAAATAGTAGATTACAGTTAGAAAAGAAATCCAGATGTGAAATCATTTGTGGTTTGTGTTAATTCATTATCAGCACCCTGCCTAGTTAAAATATACAGTAGTGACTGTTTGGGATGAGTAAATTATACAGCCAGAGGGGGAGCAGATAGACCTTCCCCAAGATTTGGGCAGACTTGATGGCAAAATTGGGAGGACTGAAATGTTTCTGTGTAAGAATTTACAGCCAATGAGAATTCCACATTAACCTTAGCCTTTCTGTTAGATAGTGTTACTTTAATAGATCTCAAACTTGTGGTTTAAATTGGCAGGTTTTTGTTAGAAAATTAACTACACACTTCATTTCACTACAAAACAGAATGATATACCACTGTGAACTCTTCTAGGAGATTGAATTTTGTACATTATTTGTCTATTTGCAATAACTCAAAAAGTAATCAACAGATATTTATAACATTTTTATGTTGGAAGGGCCTAACCAAAAGAAAAAAATAATTAACTTTTGGGAAGTAAAACATGCCCTAAATAACATCAGACTTATTTTGTCAAAATAGTTTTCCTTGCATATGAATTAATTTGTAAATCTCTTGAAAATATTAAATCTGAATGTTTATATTTGTATCCACTGGATGCATCCGGTAGTTACTTTTTGGTTTAGCATTCACTACGCTGCTGCCGCTGTGTGTAGAGAGATTTTCGATGTTAACACTCAGCTAGCTTCACCAAATTTGCAGGATACTGATATTAGCCTCATTCTGAAAAACAAGATGGCCGCTGCGGGCATTTCTTTGAAAATTATCTACCTTTTTCTACTGGCTGATTCTCAGAAGTAGAAGTTTGAATTTCTTCATAAGTGATATGTATAACAGATATACATGTCATCTACTACCTTGCAGACATTTGACCTTAAAGCTTCTTATTCAGGGTCATCCTCAGAATTCCAAAGTACCCCATGTAGTGGACTTTAAAAGTGCCTATATCTCCCTTATTATTGGTCCTAGAGGCAATGTGAAACTAACCTATAGGAAAACATGGCCTCGGAATCTTCTGATGCAGTCAAATTTGACCTTGGAGCCCTCCTTTAAGGTCAAACAAGAACAGCCAAACTTAAAAGTACTTATAAGTTTCTCAGTATTGGTCCTAGAGGTTTGCAATGTGAACCAACTTTTAGGAAATCATGGACTGGGAATCTTCTGATGTGGTCAGATTTGACCTTTAACCCCTCCTTTAAGGTCAAACAAGGACAACCAAACTTAAAAATGCTTCTCACTCGCTTATTATTGGTCCTTGTGGTTTGCAATGTGAAACCAACTTATAGGATATCATGAGCTGGGAATCTTCTGATATGGTCAGATTTGACCTTGGGCCCCTCCTCCAAGATCAAATGAGGACAACCAAACATAAAAGTGCTTATTGTTTGCTTATCATTGGTCCTAGAGGTTTACAATGTGAAACCAACTTCTAGGAAATCATGGGCTGGGAATCTTCTGATGTGGTCAGATTTTTACCTTTGGCCCCTCCTTCAAGGTCAAACAATGGTTCACTGGCTTTGGTGAGTTGTCTTTCCAGTTCATGCAAATTTGCATCAGTTCTTCAATACACTAGGTCTAGTTCATATTCTTTTTCCATTTGTATTGTTCACTTCATTACAAGTTCCTCACATTTATGTTCTTAATACAAACTAAATTACACTAACTTTGTTATAATTTGTTGAACATTAGAACACAAAAATGCTTAATCCAACAGGTAATTTTAAATACAAGGTGAGCATTAATGCAAGATTACCTAGCCAACAGCAAGAGAAGTGTCAAGTGAGTCCAGTCGGCTCTGAACTGACCAATAAGAAGACTTATTTACACTTGGTGTTAACTACTAACTACACAGAATAATATCGAGGGATTCATTATTTATTTAACAAATAAGCTAGTACCAAAAGACATTTTCTTTCTAATAGCTGGCTGCCACATTTGTGGCCTACGCAGAAACTGTGAAATTTTGGAGATTAAATGTGGCATGTTTTGACCATAAAAACATCTGGAGACTGTGATATTGAGCAGAGTTTAATATTTGATTCCAGATGCTACACCTAACTTGTGTATCTAGTAGATCTAGGGTAAAACGGTATGAACTTGATATAATATAAATAAAGTAATGAGAGTTTAATGAGGGGAGTTTGGGGTTGCTTATGTCCAGAAATGATGAATGTAAATTTTACCAAAGTGTAAACTAAACCTGTGAAGCTGTGCAGTACTATGAAATAAAAGTTATACAATATAAAATAATGGAAATAACTGATGTGATAAAAAATGATAATAAATTACAGTTTACTGATTCCTAATTTACAACACAAGGTCATACATGCTGGCACCGTTGAAAAGTTATTATGATTAAAGTTAAACATCAAAGAGTTCTATTTTTCATATAGTATTGAAAAATATGTTAGATTTTTAAATGCTATTATAAAACCTAAAATAATGATGTTTTCAATTACCGATTCCCAAATATTCTTTGCGGATTTCATTATTTATACCAAAAACAAATGAAAAACCAGTTATAAGTTTATCGTTCACACCACTAAAATAAAGCAAAGGGGCTATTACAATATTATACGTTTCAGAACAAAATTAATAAATGAAGATGAGACAGCCTCAAATTTATTCCTAGGAGTTGCACAACAGGAACAAGATAACAATGTTATTAGTAAAATATAGGCAGACTACGGGCATGTCATTAGTGTGACAATGAAATTCAGACCAAAATATTTATAAGGCTATAAGAGTATGGTATCTAGTAAATATCTTGGAGGTATAGTTTCCACAGATATCAAACAACACAAGGAACTCTGTGAAAGTCCTTTTTGTCAAGTAGAGGCCTTAGATGTTGTGCTGCAGGAAACCACCAAGGCTAGGTTGCTTTTGCAATTGGTGCCAGTCGGTGCATCTGTCTGTCCATCAACTTTTTTGTTTTTAGACTCTAACCTGATAATGCTTCTGCTAATCAATTTGAAATTTGATACCACCTAGGTTAGGGTTGCTTTTGAAATTGTTGTGAGGCAATATGTCTGTCTTTCCTGGCTGTCTCTCCATAAACATTTTGGTTTCCTGAATCTGGGAGATGCTTCTGCTGACATATTTGAAATTCAACAGAATGGTAATGCACCACCTATGCTAGGTTGCTTTTGAAATTAGTGCCAGTCAGTGCATCTGTCTGTCTGAGTGTCTTTCATTAAACATTGTGGTTTTCCTATTCTAACTCTGAAACACTTCTGCCAATCGTTTTGAAATTAGACAGGGAAATACGGCACTACCTGGGCTAGGTTGCTTTTGAAATTGGTGCCAGTCAGTGCATATGTCCGTCAATGCATCTGTCCATAAACGTTTACATTTCTGGACTCTAACTCCAATGCTTCCACCATTAATTTTAACTGAATAAGCAATAAAAATCATATTGCCATTTTACTAGAGCAATTTTCTTGAAAAATTGGAGCGAGATAGAGATGTCATAAATCAAGTTTTACATGTTTGGGTCTCCTGGGGTCATATGATCCCAAAATCGAATTTTTTATAAGATTGGATAATATATTGAATATATTGATAATATACGGAAAGGCGTCTACTGTGCATCATATGTAAAAAAAATCAACTTTTTCATATTTGTCATATAAATGTGAAATTAGGGCAAGATCGGTAGCATGTTTTTTTTTCCATTTCAGTACCTCGCCAGTGCAAAACTCTTCCAATTCTGGGATTCCAAAAAGAGTTGTCTCTTAGTACATCACCATTCAAATAGGTCTGCATACAGGTGATAAACTCATGAAAAGAAAACATCGCAGTTCTGTTCAAGAAAATTGCTAATTAAAGTCATCAAATACACAAAAATATGGGAAAAAACTTCAGATTTTGGGTTTGTTCCCAATATTTAATGTTTTCCACAATAATATGTGTTGACAATCCAGATGTTTCACGGTATTTCAGTAAAATGGTCTTGATACCGACATACCAGTGTTACCAACACTGCCCTGTGTGAAATATCAACTTTTTTTTCCCATATTTTGGCATCCTAGTGCTCACATGAACCAAATATCAACTTTTTACATGATTAAAAAGATACATTGTTACCTTTATAGAAGCATGCAATGGGGTAGGGTGAAACTACTTTATAAAAGCTACTGAAACACTAATTCTGAGGACTGAAAGGGCTTCAATTACAAAAGTCATCCCAACAGGTTTATTGAAAGAGCTTTGTATGTTTCCACAGTAAATAAAACCTAACACATGATTACACATGTATCTTCTACACAGGGAAAATTTCAGTATTGGGGGCTGTAAGACACTATTTTACAGTAATAAACCCGTAGTGCCTTCGTAAAGATCATCTTTTAGCAGGAATGAGGGTACTTCCAGGGTATATGGACATGGCCGTTTACGACGTCATCATGCACTTTTCCACTATGTGGCTACATTTTAGAAATGTGGCTACAAATATGTCCTATAAGGTTTGTAGCCACATTTCTGTTGAAAAGTACAAAACATCGTTGTAAACGCCCATGTCCATATACCCTGGAAGTACCGGAATGAGCCACCGGTAAAGTCACCTGTGTGGCAAAATCTAAAGTTTTCAAGTTTTCATGAAGAAAAACAACCTATTCCAGTACCAATGCCCCTCCCATATCAAAATTGTGGCTTTAACTTTTAACAGCAAGGGTCATATTGGGACATATCCTCAGCATTGTCACTACTGGGGATTGAGCCCACACAGAGGTGACAGCCAGTGATTAGATGCCAAATTTGCTAACAATTAGGCGACCGAGAACCTCCTGTCCTGGTTGGTGACAGAAAAACATTTATGTGAATAAATACTAGGACTGGGATGGGTGCTAAAAAATGGCACCAAGTACTCGCCCTCTGAGAACCAACCCAAATTCGAATTACCACAAGATTTAGTAACTACCATTTGAAGTCCTGTGTAAATAAAGTGTCGATTACAGAAATGAAACTTTTGAAGAAAAACGTTTTCAAGCAAACACATCTTTGATATTTTGTGACAATTGCTGAAATGTAGCATATACGTGGGCAATAATACAATACGTAGTGAGTAACCGAGTACTTAAAATGGACTCGAGTACTAGCCAAGATCGACTTATTTATTGAGGCTCGAGTAATTGTTTGCAGCCCTAATAAATACTCATGAAGTCAGGAGATAAAGTAATTTTAATCTCATAATTTTATGTACAATATAATAAACTTCCTACACCTTGTGGTTTCTGAAATATATACCCCAGACAAGATTTCATAGGTCTAGGTCACTACATCAAGGTCAAAGGTCAAATCAAGGTCACACTATGATGTTGCACACCTTCACCCTCTAACCAATGTCCCTACCAAAAATCAACTTCCTACACTCTACGATTTCTGAGATATAGCCCTGACAAGATTTTATAGGTCAAGGTCCCAACAAGGTCAAATCAAGGTCACACCATGATGTTGCACACCTACAACCCCCTAACCAATGTCCCTACCAAGTATCAAGTGCTACACCTTATGCTTTCCTAAACATAGCCCGGACAAGATTTTCAAAATCAAAGTCACTACAGCAAGGTCAGAGGTCAAATCAAAGTCACACCATAATGTTGCACACCTAGACCCCTTAACCAATGTCCCTACCAAGTATCAACCTCCAGCACCTTATGGTTTCTGAGATACAGTCCGGACAAACTTTTTCCTGTTGCCTGCTAAACCGCCCTCTGGCTCGCCTGCCCACCCATCCGGACAACATCAGTGAAACAATACTCCAACAGTCCTTAAGGGCTGTGGGGTAAATAATGAATAAATTCAATCAGTATGAGCCAGTTAAGAAAAGACTATGGTTGCCTTGGAAGGCAGGATACATTGTCATGTGATCATATTGGTGATCACATATTCGGTATCCGTTGAGATCACAGATATCCGTTGAGATCACCAATTATATTGTGTAACATATTACATGAACCATATTACATAATCCCAATTGATTATGTTATGACAACCCATTGTCTTGTATATTAATGACAAAAATAGTAATCCAATAGAATTTTTGTTTGTGTTGAAGATTAATTAAGTTTAATTGCCATTGTATTGATATATTTTCATCTATCTTTAAGAAAAAAAAGTCAAGGTCAAGGAAGCTCAATTTGCCATATATTCTCACCAAAATCAGTGGAGAAATGTGTCAGTGTGAAATGGCACAGGGAAACGTAAACAAAAACATAAATTTCTGATGACATTTGTGTTCCCGTTTCCAAGACTGTGTGAGATAGCCCTTGGCAAGGCTACTGAAGTGTGAAGCAACACAGATAAAATACACAGCATTCGGTGTTTTTGCAAGTTGCAGGGTTTGGAGATTATTTTGGAGAGTGAACCCAAGGAACACTTATCCCAGGACAGATTTAAACAAACATTAGCCACTACTTGTTCACACATGGAAGTAATTAAAATAGTTCAGCATGTGTTCTCAGGTCAGATTGGCCTATTCCCCTTTGAGAAATCATATGAAAGTGTATTTCTGTGCTTTGAGATTCACTGATTAATCCTAAGGAAAATCTGCATCTCTGTCCAAAAAAAAGGGTGAACCTCCTCTCTTACCCACCCTGTAATGTTTATCCAGATGCCATGAGAGTGAAAAGTGAAGAATGATTAACATGCTATTAAAATCTGATAAAATGGGTGGGTTTCTGTGTTTGTTCAGTCCAGAAGCTTTCCCAGCTATTTCATTTTTATTAACCCCCACCAAAATAATTTTGTTTGTGATAATGTTTGTCTGTGATCATGATAATCTAAGTTTGCCTTCCAATCTTAAGATTGGCTGGGATAGGCTAGCCCACAATAAGATTGTCTAGCTCTTCTTAAGAGATATAATTAATAGCTCCTTTTAATTAAATTTTTTTCAAGCAACACTAAGTTTCAAAGAAAAAGTTCTGTGGGAAAAGTTTATAAGAATGATTACTGGTCGAATCTTTGATTCGAGTTATGTACTGGGTTGTGGCCACCATTTTAAATCGGCCGTTTAAGCCCTTAAATATCAAATTCTGTATAATATTTGTTCACATATCTGTACATTAAGGTGTATAGTATACACTCTGCCATTTTGAAACATTTTAATGCTTTTATTCAGTTATATTTTATAAAGTAAAAACCTTGTCTAGCACTACGTCTGGCTTTCTGTAAGGTCCTGTATGTCCTAGAAACTACTGTGTTTTCCATTGTGATGGTCTACTCGAACGAGTCTTTTTTAATGGTTTCGTCTGCTGGTTTCTAGATGTGAAAGCCCAACTAAAGTAAATATATTTATTCGTCTGCTGGTTTATCACACAGTCACTGTTAATGTAAAATTGTTGTCTGCGCAACTTCATTCATTCACCGAAGCATGACAATTAATTTAAAAGGTATTTTTTATGAACCAATTGCATAGCTTGACAGGTATTTATGTTTAAAATAGTCGTCTGTGCATCCCTAATTAAAGTTCATATTTTTCAGTCTGCTGGTTTCAAGACATGAAAGCCCAATTAAAGTACATATATTTTTTCGTCCGCTGGTTTATCACGCAGTCACTGTTAATGTAAAATCGTTGTCTGCGCATCTACGTGACTTCATTCATCGAAGCTTGACAATATTAATTTAAAAAGTATTTATGACCCAATCACATCGCTTGACAGATATTTGTGTTTAAAACAGGTAGTCACAGCCTTACTCATTTGTCAAACAAATAAACCGCAAAGAAATTAATGAATGAAGTGACGTCATGGTAGTACTAGATATTGTAGAAATAACACATGACTAGTGCTTCAAAATGGATAGACAGAAAAATGAATGGATGTTATTTTACTACAGATTGATTCGTGGCAGAGACAATGAAAATATGCACAACTCCGTAGTTCTACATTCAACCATTTGGAGGTGCTTTTGTATTTGGGTTTCCATTGCAGTCTTCGTCCTCATTTGCCAAACAAATAAACCACAAAGAAATTATGAATGAAGTGATTTCATTGTAGTACAAGCTTTCATTCAATAAAAAAAACAAAATAACTCACAAATTTCATTGTTGTAAATGCTTCTTATTTTATCCTCAAGTGTCACGCAGTCACTGTTAGTGTAAAATCATTGTCTGCGCATCCCCCATATTTTTAATGACCAATATCTAGTAAAAGATCTTTTACTGAGTAGACGTTTGTCATAAATGAGTGAATGTAAACTGCAAACTTGTAGTATTTTCATTCTCAAGCAAAACAGACCTTTTCCAGTTATATTAATTCAAAAAAAAAATATTTTACAGATAAAATATTTCACAACTTCTTCTAAAGATTGATTGACAGAAATAATGTAATCACGTGATAACTTCTAGGAACACAACGCTTCCTATACACGAAAAGTACGTACCAACTTCCAAACGTACATAAATCACAAAAAAATATAAAGGCAAATATATTTTCTTATTTTAAATGAAATTGTTGAATATTTTATTGAAATACTTACAGTTTGCTTCTGTAAAATATCCATTTACTAACACTTTAATTATGTCTTCCAAATTTATTTTACCAAATATAAACCAGTTTGCTAATCTTATTTTATTATACCGGTATACACGATTCAAAATTAAAATATGTCTTCTCACTTCAAAATCAAATTTCAAACTGTGCATCTACAGACCCTTTATATTTGTAAACCTTTCACATCACGTCACTACAAATACCCATCTCGCTACACAAATCTGAAAATAACTTCAGCGGAGGCGGTTTGCAAATGCGGGCAATAATACCGAGTTTATAGATTTCAACACCCAGTGCTGTCCTAAGCTTCGACTCTGTGGTTGGCAGAAAGCCAGCCACTGTACCCTTGTTATCTCCTGCCCATGGCTTCGGCCATGGTCGGGAGATTATAAAATGCCGTCCGTCTGTCCGTTCGTCACATTTTTGCATAAACCTTAATATCTCATTCATTTATGAAGATATCTTCACCAAATTTGCAGAGAATGTTTATGACTATAAAAACCTGTCTGTGAAAAATTTTAGCCTCATTTTAAAAACAAAATGGCTGCCATAGCTAATTGTTTGAAAATCGTAAAGGTGCTCTAAATCGTGAAATATTCCAGCTAGCTTAATTAAATTTGCACAAAAGCTATATGGCTAGAAAACCTAGCCTGATAGTAATTTTGGCCTAGTTCAAAAAACAAAATGGCCGCCATATCACATGTTTAATGTCAAACTGGGTTATCCTATTAAAAAGGCCTTATATCTCCTCAAATATTGCTCCTACAGGTTCGGAATGTGAAAAAAACTTGTAGGAAGTCATGGCCAGGGAATCTAAAAAAATTTTGCCTCATTTTGAAAAACAAAATGGCCGTCATGGCTAATTGTTTGAAAATCGTAAAGGTGCTCTAAATCGTGAAATATTCCAGCTAGCTTAATTAAATTTGCACAAAAGCTATATGGCTAGAAAACCTAGCCTGATAGTAATTTTGGCCTAGTTCAAAAAACAAAATGGCCGCCATATCACATGTTTAATGTCAAACGGGGTTATCCTATTAAAAAGGCCTTATATCTCCTTAAATATAGCTCCTAGAGGTTCCGATTGTGAATACAACTTATAGGAAGTCATGGCCTGGGAATCTTTTCCAGGTCTTGGATTTGTCCTTTGACCCTGCTTCAAGGTTAAATGGGGTTGTCACACTAAAATGTCCTTATTTCACACTTATTATTGGTGCTATGGCTTGAGAATTCTCCATTATTACTGATTCTAAGGCAGGAGACAACCGCTGCGGCAGTCGCCTTGTTCTTGTATATGTCATGAGTATACAGTACATAAGTAAACTCAACACAATATGAATTTTACATTAAGTCCCCATTTGCAATCTTTTACAAACTACGGGTAATTGGATACATGTTATGTACAAGTTGGGAAATCTGTACAAGTTGCAACTTGTACAAACAGCTTGTACAATTTGCAACTTGTATAGGTTGACTTGTACAAGTTACAAATTGTACAAATTTTGGACCTGTACAAGTTGCAACTTGTACAAGCTCCATATTTATCAGTTAAGAAATTTATTTTATTGAATTTATACTTTAAAATTCATAAAATCAACATATCCAATCTTCATGAATAACAAATTCACTGTAAATTATAACTTTTTAATGAGAAAGCAACCTGTGGATCTGTATAGTTTTAGGCGGGTTGCGTGTAACCAACCCGCCCATTAGATTGATGTGTCCGACGTCCTTCTGTCTGTCTGTCCGTCTACATTTTCGTTTCCGGACTCCAACTCGAAAACGGTTTGTCCAATCGAATTCAAACTTGACAGGGACATAGAGCACCATCACAGCCAGGTTCTTTTTTAAATTGGTGTAATTCCGTCCATTCATTTGTCTGTTTTTTGTCCGTCTGTCCGTCAAAATTTCCGTTTCCGGACTCTAATTTGAAAACGGTTGTCCAATTGAATTCAAACTTGACAGGGTGATAGATCACCATCATAGCTAGATTCTAGTGGGTAAATTGTTTATCGATATTGCCGATATTTATTGTTTTGGAACTGGACTCCCGATATCGAGATCTAAACACGTATTTCAATATCGCCATTTTAAGTAAAACTGTAAACTTACACTGTTAATACTCGAAATAAAGCAAAAATCTGAAGACATTGTACACTTTTGTCTCACATTTTTAAAGTTTTCAATGCGTTTTTGATGAAAACTGCATTGTTTTGTTTTGATTCATTTCGTTTCCTGTTAGCGGTTCGGGAAACACTAAAATAAAACATTTTCAGTTTCCCAAATTCGGACTATTTGGTAGACAATATGAACCCCCCGATATCGCCCGATATTGAAATATTTTTACATTCAATATCGATACCCACAAAGCCAAACGATTTACCCCCTACTAGATTCTTTTCAAAATTGGTGTAATTCTGTCAGTTTGTATGTCCATTTTTTTGTCGATTTGTCTGTCCATCAACATTTCTGTTTCCGGACTCTAACTCAAAAATGCTGTGTCCAATCGAATTCAAACATGACAGGGAGATAGATCACCATCATAGCTAAGTTCCTTTTGAAATTGGTGTAATTCCGTCGGTTTGTTTGTCTATTTGTTCGTCTATGTTTCCGTACTCTAATTCGAAAATGCTTTGTCCAATCGAATTCAAACTTGACAGGGAGATACATCACCATCATAGCTAAGTTGCTTTCGAAATTGGTGTAATTCCGTCCTTTCGTTTTTCCGTTTATAACATAGATACAATTATGTAACCTAAAATACAAGTTTTAGGTTTCTAAGCACGTCTAACACATTCACCTTAAATGGGTAACCTAACTTTGTTTCTAAATGTAATTACAGCAGTTGCTAACCTTATTGCGAGTTATAAGCACTTTTAAGTTTGGCTATCGTTTGACCTTGAAGGAGGGGCCCAAGGTTAAATCTGACCACATCAAAAGATTCACAGCCCATAGTATTAATAAGTAAGGAATGGACAAAAATATACAGAGTTTTGCTTGTGATGCTCACACTTAGCTTGTGTGTGTGTCTTGAAATCTTACCGCATCAAATGCAAGCAAGTGCATGTTTTGTTTTGTTTACAAATGGGCTTTCATGCATAAGATCTATACTACTCTCATGAAATAGAGTGATAAATATTAAATGCTAACTTTGTAAATTATTTCAATCTGTTTGGAATACTCATATGCTAAGAAGATAATACGAGCCAAATCTATGCATGAACAGTTTGATGCTGGAAATTCATGGAACATGGGAAAGGGCTTGAAAACAGAGTATAGTGTGAGTTTTGACACATCCACACAAATAAGTATACTTGCTTTCTTCCAGTGCTTTTGTGTATGAGAGAGCAGTCACTTACAACCACAAGACACATGCAGATGATGGGCTATTAATTATGGTCTTGAGATAACATAAACACTTTCAGTGGGATAGCAGATAAGCCTTCCCTCATATTTGAGGGGTTGGGGTGGAATAATTCCAGGACTGCACATTTTTAATCAATTTGAAAGAAAACACATCAGTAGCCTGACCACTCCCAGAGTAATGAAACTCAGTAGGGTGGTGGGGAGGCAAGGAGGAGGCTTGAACTAAAAGAACTTTTCATCTTTCCCTGTTACTTCATTGGGGCTGTGGTAGCCTTGCTAAAGGTTCCTGTTTCTTTGTAATTTGGCAAAAAAATTTCAGCTTGGATAATGCACTTCCAGTTCATACAATATACATATATGCTGGCTTTTACATCAGCATTCTGCAAAGACAGTATGGTCAGCTTAAATGGCCTAACTTGTACTTATGTTTTATGAATTTGATGTAAATATGTATGTACATGTTTGTAAAAGATTTGGTACAAATTTGGGCATTATGTAAATATTATTTTGAGTCCTCTGTTTATATGGGAGATTCAGCACTTTAAAAATCCAATTATAATTAAAAGTCCATTTCAAATGTAAGGCTAGAGCTGTGGTGCAGCAAACTTTGAAGAGATAAGGGTACAGGATAAGGGTTCTTGTGTGTGAGTGTAATGTTGTTTTAGGATCAAATGTCAACTCCAATAGTAAATTGTAGCAAGGCCCTGAATTAAATACCTCTTTTAGTTTTATGATGTTAGTAAAATGTACTCCATTGTATGGCTTCTAGTTTTTAAATGCTGGTGAAGGTTAAAATATAAAGTTTGTTCTCAGATTATCTGATTTAACCAAAAAAATACTTTTGTGAAAATTTTGGGTTTACTACTTATAAGAAGCCCAATTTTTCAGCCTTGCATGATACTCTTTTTGTTTTGGTTGGTTCTCCAAATAACAGAATGTATTCACAGTACAGTGAGTAGTAAATGATACTGTCTTTGTTTACACAAGGGACCCTGCTGGATCTGGTTTTTCAGTATGCCCCACAACAACAAATCTTTATCACCCTGATATCCATGAGGATATCTTTATTTTAACAGTGTGTATAGGTACACTTTTGGGTACATTTTATTCTTGGTATTTGAAACACTCAACAACAGTGTTTTGATGAGTTGTTTTATATTACATGATATAATAATTAAGTATTATTGTTCTCCCTTTAACAGAGCAGAGTTTAATATATCATATTTGATTTGTACTGTTATCAGAATTAATGAAAATATGGTGTTTGTATCCAGCAAGTTTTGTTTATGTTGTTTTGGAATTTAAAAATTTATGAGGTGAGTTTTTAATTTTAAAATTTCCAAAAGAACAAAAAACAACTGCAAAAGGATGTTCAGTGGTATATGTATGTGTATATTACAGTAAATAAGTAAAATCAGTAAATATGTGTGTGTGGAGACTTCGTTTAAATCTTTTATGTTTAGGGTTTATCTGCTGATTTAAATATAAAATATAAATAAATGATTTAAATATTTAATTGGCATCATCGTAGTCAAAGTTTAATACTTGTTTAAAATCCAGCATTCGGGGCTCGGTGGTGTAGCGGTTAGAGTTCTCACCTCCAACCTCTGAGGTCGCCAGTTCGAATCTCGGGCTGGGCGCTTCATGTTGGAAAGTTGGTAGTTATTTGCCAATGCCCGGTGGTTTACAGTGCAGTATGCACTGGTTTCCTCCACTTGTAAACTACCCGTCGTAATATGACCGTGGCTGTTGAATGCGAGATAAAACAACAAATAAATCTAAATCTAAAATCCAGCATTCTTTCATTTCATAGGTAACTAATTTGCCTCATTTTATAATTTCATAAGTAGTTACATGGGATATGTGATATTTTTTTCAATATTTTTTTTTTCCATTTACAATAAATCTTAATGCAAATGGACAAGTTTATACATTTGAATGTAACGAGTATGACGTACCAAACATTTGTCGTATTGTGCTACTGCATGTAAAAGGAATAACAAAGTAATAAGCTTAACTTTTATTTGTTGTTTTATGTCATGTTCAACAGCCAGGGTCATATTGCGACAGGTAGTTTACAGGTGGAGGAAACCAGTGCATACTACACTGTAAACCACCGGGTATCGGCAAGTAACTACCAACCTTCCAACATGAAACACCCGCCCCGAGATTCGAACCGGCGGCCTCAGAGGTTGTAGGTGAGAACTCTAACCGCTACGTACACCACCGAGCCCCCTAATAAGCTTAAGATATAAAATGTAATTTTATCCAGTAGTATGACTCTTTGCCTGAATCTGTAAAAGATCACTAATAAATTTACATGTACAGTTAGAATTGAAAAATTTTCAAATCTTTCTAATGGAAGGAGCCAGACTATAACCATAGATACATTAAGAGGGACTAAGTCACTGAAAGACAATGGCAAAATTCAATTAGGAGTTGCTTTTATAGAGTTGGGGGAATGCATGCCCCTTCGAACTCTATTCTCTTATCATTTTTTATGAGTCTTTGTCCTTGAATTTCTGGCATTTCGAGTGCTCACTAATTGCTGTTTTCGGTAAATTTGGAATAATTTTAACTAAACAATCGTTCGGTTTCTTGGCCATTCTTTCGTCACTTTAATAGATATTTGTGGACAAGTTTCTTGTTTTGACATGGGTGAGATATTTTTACAATATAACCTTTGAACTAAAAACAGCCCTTATAAGATCTGCACCAAGAGATCTGAACTAGGGTTGGCCATTTGAGGTTCTTGTCTTGAATCTGTTTGGTTTATTTCAATCAGTCATATCTGTTAACAGCATCTTGTATTTTTGTTTAGCGTTCAATATTTATTATATTCAAGTATTTTTCATAAATCTGTACTTAACCTTCAATTTGCACAGGCATGTGCAGTTCTCCCTGTATTAAGGATCACACATATTACTGACAGACATGGTTGAATTCAATCAGGTCTTGTTCCTGTTATATCGGAGTATTTTTCATAGTTCTGTGCTACAAGTTTTGTAGGCTACAGCAGTTCTCACTCCATGAAAGGTCACAAATATTACTGAAAGAGATGGTTGAATTCAACCAGCTCTTATTACTGTAATATCTGAATATTTTTCATCATTCTGTGCCACAAGTTGTGTAGGCTACAGCAGTTCTCACTGCATAAAGGATAGCAAATATTACTGACAGACATGGTTGAATTCAATCATCTCTTATTCCTGTATATCAAAATAATTTTCATAATTCTGTGCTATAAGCTATGCAGGCTAGTCCAATTTTCACTGCATAAAGGATCACAAATGTTACTGACAGGCGTGATTGAATTCAATCATGTCTTACTGTTACATCTGAGTATGTTTTATAGTTCAGTGCTACAAGTTGTGCAGGATAGTAAAGTTCTTGCTTCATATAGGATCACAAATAGTACTGACAGAGATGGTTGAATTCAATCGTCTCTTTTCCAGTTATATCCGAGTATTTTTCATCATTCTGTGCTACAAGTTGTGCAGGATAGTGCAGTTCTGACTGCATAAAGGATCACAAATGCTACTCAAAATATGGTTGAATTCAATCATCTCTTATGTACGGGTCTTTTTCACAATTCTGTACTACAATTTGCACAGGTTAATCCCGTTCTCACTGCAGAAAGGATAACAAACATTCCTGAAAGAGATGGTTGAATTCAATCATAACTTATTACTGCAATATCTAAGTATGTTTTACAATTATCTGGTATAAGCTATGCAGGCTAGTCCAATTTTCACTGCATAAAGGATCACAAATCTTACTGACAGATGTGATTGAATTCAATCATGTCCTATACTGTTACATCAGAGTATGTTTCATCTTGTGTGCTACAAGTTGTGCAGGATAGTGCAGTTCTCCCTGCATATAGGATCACAAATACTACTGACAGACATGGTTGAATTCAATCATGTCTTATTTCCTGTTATATCAGAGTATTTTTCATAGTTCGGTGCTACAAGTTGTGCAGGATAGTACATTTCTCACTGCATACAGGATCACAAATATTACAGACATGGTTGAATTCAATCACCTCTTTTCCAGTTATATCAGAGTATTGTTCATAATTCTGTGCTACAAATTGTGCAGGCTAGATCAGTTCTCACTGCATATTGAAGGATCACAAATGCTACTGACAAATATGGTTGAATTCAATCATCTCTTATTCCTGTTACATCGTGGTATGTTTTCACAATTCTGTGCTACAATTTGCACAGGCTAGTCCAACTGTCAATGAATAAAGCATCACAAAGGTTCTTGAAAGATATGGTTGAATTCAATCATCCCTTATTCCTGTTATATCAGAGTATTTATCATAATTCTGTACTGCAAGGTGCCTGGGATAGTTCAGCTAGTTCTCACTGCATACAGGATCACAAATATTATTGACAGAAATGGTTGAATTCAATCATCCCTTATTCCTGTTATATCACAGTATTTTTCATAATTCTGCACTGCAAGTTGCCCGGGGTAGTTCAGTTCAGGATGTGTAGGATCACAAATATAACTTACAGACATGGTTGAATTCAATCATGTCTTATTCCTGTTGTATCTGACTCTTTGTCACAATTCTGTCACACAAGATGTGCAGGCTGGTTCGGTTGTCACTGCATAAAGGACCACAAATGTTACTGCCAAACATGGTTGAATTCAATCATCATGTCATATCAGAGTATTTTTTGCAATTCTGTGCAGGTTTAGTCCAGTTCTCACTGAACAAAGTATTACTAATGTTACTGAAAGACAAATGGTTAAACACTCTACTGAAACAAGGTTGAATTCAATCAGTTGTGGATAAAGATTTAAATGATAAAATATTGCTCAAGCTTCCTATCTAAGTGTATTAGATTATAAAATGCACAATATGGCCAATTTATGACAAAAATCATAATAGTGATTGAAAAATGGACCAAACTTGGCACTATTAGAAAAGTGCCAAATTCATTTAGACCTTGTTACTGGTGGAAATATGTATTGCTCGTAAAATGTCATAAAACAGTAAACAGTCTAACAATATATCACATCCACAACACACAGTTCAATAATACTTCAAAATGCAATTTCAGCTTATTTCATACTGGTCCAATTTAAAGTCGAACAAATGTCACAATAAAGTATATGTCATATCATTTTGCCATGCTGTTGGACCCACAGGTGAATTGTAATAATGTTTAAGGTACAGTCTTTGTTTCTTACCCATTTGGGTGTCCCTATTGCCAGCAGTCAACTCCCCCATGTCCTGCCAATTCAAACCTTGTCTCCACTGTCCCGGCACCAGCTTGTGATGTTCATCCTCATTGTCCACAATACCATGATACACACCTGGGTATCGAATTCTCATAATATTGTGCAGTGCACAACTGGCCAATACAATTGAAGTGATGGTGTCTTTACTTTGATTCATAGTAGTGAGCATACATCCAAATCTATTGGCCATGATACCAAATGCATTGTCCACAACCCTGCGTGCAGGTGAAAATCTTAAGTTGAATATTCTCTGGCCATCTGGTAGCATACGGCCACTGAAGGGTTTCATGATTCACGTGTGAAGTGAAAAGGCCCTGCCCTCAGTTGCAACTGGTTAAATATTTGCGCATCAGAACTTGATCCATTGACGCCCACATCCATCCACATGAACTTGTAGTTGGCATCCACAAGGGCAAACAGAATGATTGAATGGAAACCCTTGTAGTTGTAATACAATGACCCGCCATTGCTAGGACATCTTATTGCCACATGCTTCCCATCTATTGCCCCCAAGGTGTGGTGGGAATTCCACCGTGAAGAAAATTCTGCAGCCACAGCTTTCCACTCAGCACTGGTCCTAGGGAAATGTATAACCTCATCTGACTATTCATCAAAAATGGCATCACAGCACTCACGGACAATCCTGGAAATGCTGTTGTGGGCCACATAAAAGCCATACATCAGGCTTCGGTATCTCTCACTGGTTACCAGGAAGCATAGTCTAATGGCAAGTCTGCAACCAGGATTGATGGCTTTGCGGTACCAGGTGTCAAACTTCTCTGTCCTTGGTCCCACTCTAGTTAGAGTTTCTGGAAACATAGCAGGGTCCATACGAACAAAATTACGGAAGGCTGCCATATCTTTATTCTATAATTCAGTCATAAGTCTGTTATAGTGGCCATAATTGAGTCGTCTGGCCAACCAAGGTCTGATCCAGTACCTCCGGGTCCTAGGTTGATGCCAAAATAATTCTTGCCAGGATTATGTCTTCCTCCTGGGCTTCTGTCTGAACATCATTAATTTGTTGCATTAGTCTGAGCCTCTGTATATGGTTTACCATTTTTTGTAACTCCTCCGTGTGTTTACTTGCCAAAAAAATGAATGAGTGAGATCTGGAAGCAGCTTTTTATATGAAAAGCACCTGGTAATGAATAATTCTCAACATATTCTCTCTGGATCCTCAATCCTCTCAACACCATCTCCGGATATGCGCCGCCCATCACCCTGGATCTCCATGAATCACTATATAGTCGCAAATCGTTCTCTGTAATGCGTAGCATGATCTTACCAGGTCATACTTCTCTCTCCATGCATCGCCATGTTCACACCAACTTCTCAGAAAATCACCTACAAATCGCAATGGGTTCATACAAATATGGTATAAACCTCGCAAAGCTTTGTGCAGCCATCATAGAATGGCCGCAGAGAATCGGAGATTTCTGGATTTTTAACCACGTGACCACAGTTGTTCGCTGTTTTTCAACAAACTTCTGCGAACTGGATTTCTTGGCTATTCTACCTCATTCGCCATTATAGCCGCAGCACCCTCGCCACTGTGGGAGCTAGCCATAAGTCTAAGGCCCTTCGTGAATACCCGCACTGGAATTGCATCCCTTAAAATTAAGAAATAGACTCTAATGTATCCAGGTTAAAGGCTCTAAGGTAGACCACAAAAACTATTAACCCTCAAGCGACCAAGTGGGGTCATTTATGACCCCAGGCATATATATTTGTGCACCATTTTTTACATTTTAATAATCAAAATGTCTCCTGCCATGAATTTGTCAATCTATCTCTCTTACATTTGTTCATAGAGTTTTGCAAGGATCGGCCAATCTGTGTGGCAAGGGTAAACAAAACTTCTGCGGGGTCACTTATGACCCCAGGAAGATCAATGAGATTTGTGACATCATAACTTGAGAAGGTATTGCAATTTGTCAACTCTGAGCATTACTATGAACTATTATGGGTAAAAGCATGGCCAACAAATCTAGAATAGAAAGATTTACAGCTGGACAAGCATTGAGACAGATTCTGAATGCCCAAAATGAGGATAAAACTAGCACCTGTCCATTGATGGATATGAGTCAGCACCAGACAGTGACGATCATATCTCTGACATGTCAAATCAACCTTATATAAAATGTAAACATGATGTACATACCATACATACAAGCAGGGCAAGGTATGCCTACACGAAAAGCCCAAATAAGCCAGACACAGGCCCACGGTGGTGCTAGAACTCATGGACAAGCATGCTTGTAACAAGCTGGCAGGCAAGGGGATGAGCTCAAGGAGGAGCCCCTCTCCAAAATCAAGCCAAAGTTTACAATAAGGTATTTACATGAAGGAAAAAATGATCAGTATGACCAACACAGACCAGACACAGACTAGACTGTAAACTGGGGAAAAATCCTCCCGCATATCACCATTATGACAAAGACATGATATAGACACCACCAGGGATAACAAAACAAAACCATTATATGAGGCATCAAGATTTCTCTTGCTTATTACACCACAGATAGATCTCATTGCATTAGAAACCAACAAGAGGATGCTAAATGAAAAGAAAGAGAGCTATGAAACTCATCATTAAAATAAAAAATAACAGCGGAAACCAACTGACAGTACAGAAATCTATGTCATGATTGGGCCTTTTGTCATTGGGTGATTGTAAAGAAGCAACCATGACCCATAATAATTTGTGTAATTTAAAACAGATGAAAGATACATTGTCTCAGCTACAATGCTAAGGACAACATTCAGATGCATTCTGAAGTACCAAACTTTGATAACCGAACAACCAGAGCAAACAGGCAGGCCATGGCAAATGTTGACATTATCATGTCAAACAAGACACAAATCTCAATGGCTATATAATTATTGCTTTATTACTATATCCAAGCATTTAATATATATGTTATTATACATTAGCAAACAGTAATTTGATGTTTTGGACAAGCTTGAACAAAAGTAACTAATCTGTTTTTGAGTTTGAGGAAATGTCTTGGCATATTTGCAAAGCACTGTTTATTCTACACATTGATGCATGCTAATAATTATAGTACCATATTGAAATATGTATTTCATACAAAGGAGCTTTATTTTTTATTGGCTTCGGTTATGATTTCATGAGATTTTAATAAAGAAAATACAAAAGAAATGAAATTTAACATGCACATTGCAAGATACAGCATGCAGGGGTTGCCTAAATAAACGTAATATTGTTTATCATTGTGTGTTTTGACAGCTTCTTGTGAAAATATAGGTCAAAACTATACATTTTAGCATAATGTGATGTACAAATATATTAGAAAGTGTAACAAATAGGAAAAAATAATGGAACACTGATGTATATATAAATATTTCTATATAAAATCAATGGGATCATAAATGACCCCATCTGGTCATATTAGTCGCCGAAATAGCTTGGTCGCTTGAGGGTTAATTACAGTGGTGCACACATACATGCACACAAATAACCACATTAAATTTACAGGACATGCATCAAAGCATTTACCCCAGTAATCCAATGGAAAGTGAACACAGGAAGCATAGGGTCATTTAACAAGCATTAAATTACCTTAACAAGCATTACATTGCACATATAACTTAATAAATTTATTAATGTTGATAAAGCATTGATTACTGCGATCACCTGTGCATGAAATTAGATCACTGATGAACAAGCATATATACATTTATAATACTGATTTTAAGCACAATTACATATCTTAAGGTAATTAGGAGAAAACCCCCAACTTAGGAGGTAGAAGACCTGGCCATATTTCCTTGAAAGACAGAAAGCAAAGTAAGAAAAAGGCTTGCAACATTTGTGGCTCAGGTTGGCTTAAACCCATGGATGCGTTCTTTCCATTGTTTTCATTGATCAGGGGCTTCTATGGCTTTCAGTGCAAATGTCTCTTTGCAGCAAATAAAACACAGATACATGGAACTCGAATGCTGCCTGGAGCTACACATAGTTGCAAATCCATAGTGTCAGGATTCTGTTGTCCAAACTTTTTAGCAACTTTTACTACAATTACTACCCCTATTTGGGATCCACACTATATGTCTGTACAATAAAGACCCAGGAACCAGGTACTGGCATATATATGTTTATCTTTACGACTGAAGTATCTAATCAAATGAGGGTTTGAGTTCGAACCCCTTGCAGGTTACTAAATAGTAACATCTAGACACTATTTATCAAGAGTATGGGTCCTCTGGGAAGGTTTTTTTATATTACTATCTGGTTTTAACAATATCAATGACACCTAAATGTTATTTTTTTGAAAGTAGAAAATTTTATCCAGCAAGTAATTTTAACTATACAACTTTGAAAGTAAACAGGGTATATACTGCAGTATAAATCTAAAATTATAGTGTAATTTTAATAATTTTTAGTTTGTAATAATATTGATGTATTTGTATACTGTTTAATTCTTTTTTTCCAACCCCTGACCTTTTTCACTCTTGTCATCTAGCTTGTACAGAAGATGCAGTCATTTCTACTGATAAAGTTCTATACAAGTACGTTGTAGATCATGTTCCTTGCGAAACATTTAGACACGCGATGTACAATTGCATCTGGAAGTGCAGGTAGTGACCTTAATTGAGAATTTAGTATTAGTTTGTGTTTTTTACTGACATCATATGCAAAAGGACTTCGGTGTCACATGTATGCAAAACATTAAAGGGTTCGCTTAAAATATCTTATCAATTGGTTGCCACCTCTGGGATTATTGCTTTAAATTCTGCTGTTGGCAACATATGCGGTGAACTGAAGGTTTGACCTGATATGACATAAAATACAATGTGAGGGTCATTACAGAAGAAAGATAACTTCTGCTGATATGACCAAATTTGCAAATTTAATAAGTAAATTAAATTTTTATAAGTTAATGCCCTATCCAATGGACAATTGCTAATCCAGTCGGTGCAGACCGGCCTGGCAAACATCAGAAAAAGACTTCCTGTGTATCCACCGGCCAGGCCGGTCCAGTACGGTGCACTCGCATGGTGGTGCATCATACTTCCTTCTTGTCTAGATAGCGTGACCTCATAGCATCTTTTTCGTTGTCTAAACCTATTGACCTGGTGTACCAGAAAACAAGTGACTCTCAAAGCCCGACACATTCCAGGCCGGCTGAATGTGGTAGCAGACAAGCTATCCAGGCTAGGCCAAACCATCCAGGTCAAGATTCTCCATAGTAGGGCACAAAGTGGGCCCGACTTCATGCCTCCTTCCTTGTTTATATATGACACCACTGTGGTGTTGTTGGTAGCTACAAGTACTATCTTGTCTGAGCAGAGATCTTGAAACTATTTTAAGGCTAGAAAGACTGATTTTAGTTCCAGATAGTTTATCTGTAGCTTGCTTTCTGGAAGGGACCAATTTCCTCTTGCAGTGTGCTCGTCTAAGTGAGCCCCACACCCTTCTTTTGATGTGTATGTAAATATTTGCAGAGGGTGTAATGGTGGGCCTGTAAGTACATTGTCTTCTTTCAGCCACCATTGTAAATGGGGGTGCAGGGACCTGGGAATTGGTATCACCTTTTCTAGTGATTCCGGAACCCTCCAGTGGTTTTTGAGATGTCACTGAATGGGTCTCATATGAAGTCGGCCTAGATGAACTTGCTTTTCTGTGGCTGTTAGTAAAGCTATCAAGGACATGATTTGCTGGACTGGACAAGACGGTAGGGATAGCAGTTTCAGTATTTTCTCTTGAAGGTTCTGCCACCAGTCCAGTGTCAGTCGGACCCGACTGGACCTGAAATCGAACTGGTAGCCTACAAAGTTGAAGACTTGCTTGGGCTCCAGTTCTGATTTTTCTAAATTCACCAGCCAACCCAGTTTTTGACACATCTTTACTAGATCCTGTGTATGCTGGAGACAAGCCTGGTCGGATCTGGCTCTCACCAACCAGTCGTCTAGGTACTTTGGATCCTTATACCCTTGTGTATGGCCATCGATCAGATCAGGTAACCCACTCCCTTTGCTAGAGGGAGGTCCTGATGGTTTCCGGTGTCTCCAATTTAATTTTTTGAACCTTGAGGAATTGATTTAAATTGCTCAGATCTAGTATAGGCCTCCACTTGTTGTTAGGTTTGGGAACTAAAAATAGTCGGTTGAAAAACCCCAGAGATCTTTGATTGTTTACCAGCTCTACTGCGTTTTTGTCTATAAGCTGATGTAATGCCTCCAGCAGGTAGAGGTTCCTTTGGGGATTGACATTACAGCTTATGACGTTTGGTGACCATGTCAAGTTTGGCCGGATCCGAAAGGGGAGGGTGTAGCCCTCTCAGGATTTGAACTACTTTCGGACCAGCACCCAGATTCAGCTTGGTGTCTTGATTGTCTTGGTGTTGATAGTTGGCTCCCGGCGAGCAGTCCTTCCTGTAACTGTCTACACAGTAATTGTCATTTGTAGGACTGCTGGCCCTTGGCTGGTCGTGAGGAATAGTTGGAAGATTTGCCTCTGGCTTCCTTATAGTGTACCTTGCCAATATACTTCCATGCTGGTCTATCCGGCTTGTTGGAAGATTTCCTGTCCGACCTTTTGTCATCCTTTCATAAGGGTGGTACCAACCCTTGCCATGTGAGCCAGAACTATATCCCTTGTTCTCAAAATGTGCAATCTCTTCCTCGGCTCTGTTGATGAAAAAGTCGGTTGAAGGGTCGGTTGAGGACAGCCTCTAACCTGTTAAAATGGTCAGTTAATTTTTTATCAAGTTCATCATATTTGGTGTCTGCGACCGACTTCTCTCCAGCAGATTTCTTAACTTTAGATGTAGATGGCTTGTCCTTGTTAGCATTCTTTTCCGGAATGACAGTAGTAGGGGAAGTAAGAGTGCCTGAATTGCTGACAGCCCCTATCACAGCAACGGTATTTAAGTATTTAATTACTTAAATGTAGCTTTTATAAGCTACAAGCTTACCATGTGGGACTTAATGCTGTTCTCCGGTTGCCACACCCGCGGCCAACGTCTTAGAAAAAAAGACAGTTCTTGTTAGCCACCGGATATGCTGGTAGTTGTCGTCACGTGAGAACTTCTGACCAATCGTCCTACTTTCTCGTTGAAATTTTCTAAAACCTACCCCTCAGCTGTAAACAGTGGGGAGGCAGGGTGGGACTCTTCTAAGTCCCACATGGTAAGCTTGTAGCTTATAAAAGCTACATTTAAGTAATTAAAATTTTCAATTTTATTACGCTACAATAGCTTACCATGTGGGACTTAATGCTGAATTCAACCGCCCGGTGGTGGGATTACAGCTGAAACTGGAAGGTATGTAATTTTTTTCTAAGATTTGAATTAATATGTATAGAATAGTGCCAGAAATACCAGTCTGGGTCCCATTTACAGTGCCCCGATCCCGAAGACCGGGCCTGTAACGAGCCAAAAACCTAAGTAAAATGAGGGACAGTGCTAAAACTGTCTAGATGTTTGATTGTAGGACGGAAGTGCACCAGTGCTCACTTCGAGGTCTAAGGGTCCCTGAGGGCCCTTCACGTGAGATTGGCCAACCCAGTGGTTGGAAATCTCATAAATTTTTTGCCACCTGAATATGAGATTAATGACAACTTAATAAGTCCTTAATACAAATTACTTGATAACTAAAAAACAAAATGACCTTACCCGTAACATCTTGAAGGTAAAGGAATACCTAGATCCTGGGAGAGACTCCTGAAGACTTGGTTGTAGCGGATGTGCCCCCCCCTTTTTTCTTTCCGAGGACAACTGGTCTGAGGGGAAGGATCTAGGACTTGTTGTGCTGCCACTACGGGTCCCAGGTACATATTGTTGTCGGTGTCCGACCAAGTAAGGTCTTTTAGGTAAAAATTTGTAAATGTGTTGTGAGCTTTCCAGTGACAGGCTTGCATGATTTGGTCAACCGATACCCCACCGTAAAAGGCCTTAGAGGCCGCGAAGGCCCGGATGTCATGCGCTTTAACTTGGACCAAGTCCAAGGCTTGTTGATCTGCTTGTTTGTAACAAAGTAGGATAGTTTGTTTCAACCAGGAAGAGAGTGTAGCGGGTCTGATGTCTGAGGTATGTCCTTTCTTAAAGGAGATGAAAAGGAGGGAACGAGACCCTCTCAGGTCTTTGGTTTGGTCCAGATAATACATCAGGGCCCACACCGGACACAGGGTCCTGTCTTCTTTAAATTGTCTATCTACAATGGTAGTCAAAGCAGGAATAGTCACCGGAGACACACTTTGAGAACCTTCTCTTGCTAGTTGGTTTTTGGCTATGAAATCAGAAGAAGGGAACAAGGTGACCTTTTCCCATTGGCCTAGATTAGATGCTTTGTTTGCGACCCAGGCATGGATTTCGCTACGGCGTTTGCCGGAGGCCAAGGCTAGCAAGAAAGCAGTTTTGAGAGTAAGATGTTTGAGGTCTGTGTCTTTCATGGGCTCAAATCGTGCTTTTGTGAGCTCGTTGAGGACAACAGAAAGGTTCCACTTGGGTAAGTTTCTGGAACTTTTGGAACGATCCCTGTGAAAACTGGAGAGTAACCTGTGAAGGTCTGCATTATGTGCAATATGGTGGGCCGTTGGGCCCAAAGTGTCAACGATTGCAGTCCTGTAACCATCAATGGTCGAGGGGCACCTGTTCAGGTCTTGGTACAGGTACATGAAAAAATCTGAGATTTGTTTCACAGATGGAGTGGAGAAATCCACCGAATTTTCTCTGCACCATTTTTCAAATAGGGCCCACTTTGACTTGTAGATGGTCCTTGTTGATGACCGCTGAGGGGCAGCAATTCTCTCTGCCACCTCCACAGAGAAGCCTTGTTCTTGGAGTTGTCCGCTCCTAGACACCAGGCGTGGAGGTTCAGCTGCTGAGGGTTGTTGTGGAACACATACTTGTGGGACTGTTTGAGTAGGGTCGTTGACACTGGGAGTTGTAGTGGGATCTCTGCTGAGAGCTGCACTAGGTCCCAAAACCAGGGCATCCCTGGCCAGCCTGGGGCTATTACAATGATCAGGCAATGGCATTGCTTGATTTTTTTGATCACCTTGTGAAGGAGAGCCGTCGGAGGGTAAGCATAGGCCGTGAGGTTCGTCCAGTTTATGTTTAGAGCATCTATGTCCCAAGCCCTTGGGTCTGGGACGGGAAATACGTACAGTGGAAGTTTGTGGTTCAGGTGAGTGGCAAATAAGTCTACATGAGGTGTGAACCACTTCTGGCAGATCTGTTTGAACACCTGCGGGTGCAGAGACCATTCTGTTGACTGCACTTGGTTGGACCTGGAGAGTAGGTCGGCCATCACATTCAGGCACCCTGGAATGTGCCTTGCTTTTAATGTTATGTGGTAGTGATGGCACCAGGTCATGATCTTCCACAGGAGAGCACACATCTCTGCTGAGTGAGTTCCTCCTTGTTTGTTGATGTAGGCTACCACTGTTGAGTTGTCTGTCGCCACTAACACTGTTTGGTTCTGGCACTGGTCCTTGAAGTCTCGAAGGGCCAGGGAGACCGCCTTCAGTTCTAGGACATTTATGTGTAGCCTTTTTTCCCGATCTGACCACAGACCCTTTGTAGAATTTTGGTCTAAGTGAGCGCCCCAACCTTCGTTTGAGGTGTCGGTAAAGAGTTGGATACTGTGGTCTTTGGGATGAAGGTCTGCACCTTTCATCACGTTTGAGGGATTTTGCCACCAATCTAGGTGGGCTGCAATGGCTTCTGTCCAAGGAAGGAGGTTGTCCAGCGACTGAGGATATCTCCAGTGCTCCTTGAGATGAAACTGAAAGGGCCTCATGTGAAGGCGTCCCTCCGGGACCATTTTCTCCGTTGAGGCTAGCAACCCAATTAGAGACATCAAACATCTTGCAGTCAAAACACGTTTTGACTTGAGTCGTAGGATCAAATCCTGAAGTTTGAGCCATCTCTCTTGAGTGGGTTTTACAAGGGCTGAATCTAGGTGGCATTCGTAGCCCACGAACAAAAACACCTGAGTAGGTTTCAGTTCTGATTTTTCCTGATTTATTATCCACCCCAAGGACTGGGTTAGGTCTACCACCGCCTGAGTGTCCACTTGGGCTTCCTCCTGAGACTGGGACCTGATCAGCCAGTCGTCCAGGTATTGGTGAATTCTGAGTCCTCTTGAGAGGGCCATTAGTTTCACTTCCTTTACAATCATTGTAAAGACCTGTGGCTGTGGCTAGTCCGAATGGGAGGGAGGTGAACTGGAACACCTGAGCCTTGTAGCAAAACCTTAGGTATTTCCTTGAGTTTGGGTGGATGGGGATGTGCAGGTAAGCGTCCGACAGATCTATCGACGATACCCACTCCCCTGGAATCAGGGAGGTCCTGATTGACTCTGGAGTTTCCATTTTGAACTTTTCTACGTGTAGAAAAGTATTGAGCCTGCTTAGGTCTATGACTGGCCTCCACCTTTGGCGAGGCTTGGGTACTAAGAACAGGAGACTGTAAAACCCGAGAGATTTTACATTTTCCACCCTTTCGATAGCGTTCTTTGACAGGAGAGACTGGATACAAGTGGCCAAGGCTTGGTCTTTTTGGTGGGCCTTGTACTCTGACAGAATCAGAGGAAATCTGACCAAGTTTGGCTTTGGAAGGAATGGCAGTACGTAGCCATTGGTGATAATGTTTAACACGTTTTGAGAACATTTGTTTGTTAGCCAGTCTCTCCTGAAAGAACGGAGGCGACCTCCTACTGGTGGACTGAGTGAGGCTTTGGAGGAGTCATTGGGGAGAGGGGTGTCCACGCCCCCTTCCCCTATTGTGGGGTCGAAAACGACCCCTGGAGCCTCTGAAGTTGGGTTTTCCTCTTCCCGAGGGAAAGGATTGGTTACTGCTTTGAGAGGAATTGCCCCCATAGGGGCGTTTCCTGTAGGAGCCTCTTTTCTTGTGGGGACCACGAAAGGGCTTATTCTGGTAGGGTGCGAAACCCTGAGAGTCTTTTGAGGTGCCTTTTGTGAGAAGGAAGTCTTCACCTTCCTTCACAAGTTGAGACTCGAACAAGGACGGGTCCCAAAAGGACGAGTTCCTAAGTTCTTGAGGTCTCGTTTCCCCTAACTGTGGATGTAAGAGAGTCATCTCGGCTTCGCGCCTAAGCAAGCCGGTATTAGCCATAGAATATAACTCCCTCTGGAGAATATGGGCTAGGGATTTGCTGAGACAGGTGAGGGCCCTGTGTTGAATAAGAACTGTCTTATTCCAGAAATCCATGTACTCAGCGACTTCCTCATATCCGCGCTTTGCTGCTTTCTCAGGATTGGCACCTTTCTGAATCTGAGATTTTATCTTCTTGACAGTTGACTTGATGCAATGTTGACATTTCTCCAAGTTTTGGCAAATGCAGCGGTGAAATTGAGGGTTGAGATATTTTGTCTAGCCTGATGTTCCAGCTCCTTGAGAACTGGCAGGGGAACTTTGGCTACAGGGGCCCCAGGAGGTCTAGGAGTAATACAGATCTTGGCAAAGTCTGTATTCAACTCCTGAATTTTATCCTGAAATGTGGGCTGTCCCACCTTGTACCACTTAGAAGTGGAAGGAGGAGGCTTGACATATTTGCCCTCAGATAAATTGGCAGCCTTAAAGTCATGTTGAAATTTATCAAAGGCGTCCTTGATAACTGAGCTAAGGGGCAGAATAGAGGAAGGACCTCTAGGTCTGAGCTCTTGACGGCCTTATTCATCGTCCAGACCCAACACTGAAGTTGAAGACCTAGGCATAGATTCCCTGGGGTCAGGGAGAGAAAGAATACGCCTGAAGGTGTCGACTTCTTCAGAGTATTGTGAGGGCATGTCAGACAAAGCTACTTCCCTATAATAAGGGGGGTCTGGATCATGTTGTGGGAGGTCTTGATCAGAAGCATCCCCTGAGGGCTGAGCCCTAGAGGGCTTAGAAGACCTGTGTCTGGCTACAGGGGACTGATCTTCCCCTGAAGATGACACATATCTGGACCTTGATTTGTGTTTACTCTTATCAGAGTGCTTTTTAGGTCTAGAAGAAGGGATCCGAGGTTCGTCGGAATCCTCATGTAGTTGGTCCGAGGCAGATCCCGGATCAACTGGCTGCCTATGGCCATGCTTTTTGTGAGAGTACGAGACCTCTTTCGGTAGAACCTCAGAGGGAGCAACGTACTGATCCAAGGTATCTTGGTTGAGTACTAGGCGAGGAGGGAGTGCTGGACTGTAGTCCACATCCATTGCCTCGGTCTGAATATTAGTACTAGATCTCGGAGGGGGTAGGTCCAGATGGGCAGCATTGGCACTGGATGTACCAGGTTTGGAAGCAGGAAACGAGGATTCTACCTCGGGTTTCTTTTTAGTCACCAACTCCTCTCGAAGTGACTGGAAAGCTTCCAACATGGATGCCTGGAAGGAACCCATTTGCTGCTGTAAATGTATATTTAAGGAATCACCCAGGGATTTTTCAATATTTTTCTGGATTTTATTTTGTAAAGCTGTACCTGGGGTGGGTGGAACAGACTTGGCTGGGGTCTTTAAAGATAAAGAACTGAAGGCAAGAGGTTGAGGACGGGGGGGGGGGGGGGGGGGGGGGTGAGGTAAAAAGGTTGTCAGCAGCACTCTTGAGGTCTGCATTAGAGCCAGTGAAGGAATCCCCGTCGCCTTCGCCCAAAAGATCTAGTTCATCATCTTTGGAACTAGCTTCCGCCTTTTGCTTTTTAAGGTAACGTTTCCTGTGCTGGATTTTCTTCAGCTGTTCATCTGTGAAAGATGTACACATTTGACAGGGAGTTTCGAAGGCGACACAGGGGTCATCTCCCTTGCCAGCCTCCCTACAGGTAGGGCAGTAGTTGTGTAGGTCGAAACTGAAGCAAAAGTGGCGGCATTTCTGAGCTCTCGGTTTGTCTTTATTTGCTTGGTGAAGAGACATTTTAAACGCAATAAATAAAAGACATACAATATAATTGCCTGTACCGAGGAAAACTCAAAACACGCGAAAGCAAGAAAGATACTTATCCTGTGAAAATAAGAATTTTACAGAATGATCTATGATATATATTAAAAGAAATATCCGAATATTAGCCTCCAACAATAAGTAAAGTCTGAGAAATAAATGAAAAAGTCTGTATATTTACAAACTGCTACCAGTCAATCGTGGCCAACGAGAAAGTAGGACGATTGGTCAGAAGTTATCACGTGACGACAACTACCAGCATATCCGGTGGCTAACAAGAACTGTCTTTTTTTCTAAGACGTTGGCCGCGGGTGTGGCAACCCGAGAACAGCATTAAGTCCCACATGGTAAGCTATTGTAGCGTAATAAAATAGTATCAGATATCCCTGTAGAGAGATAAAATAGCATCAGATATGCAAGATCAAAGGTCAAATCCAGGTCACACCATGACGTTGTGCACATATAACCAACAACTAATGTCCCAAATATCAACTTCCTGCACCTTATGGTTTCCGAAATATAGCCCAGACAAGGCATTATAGGTCAAGGTCTCTACAACAAAATCAAAGGTCAAATCAAGGTGACACTGTGACGTTTTACATCTACACACCCTAGCCAATGTCAATACCCAGTATCAACTTCCTACACCTTACGTTTTCCCGAGATATACCCCGGACAAGAATTTATAGGTCAAGGTCACTACGGCAAGGTCAAGGTCACACTATGACATTGCACACCTACAACCCCTAACCAATGTCCCTACCAAATACCATCTTCCTACACCGTATGGTTTCTGAGATATAGCCTTGACAATTTTTTATAGGTCAAGGTCACTACGGCAAGGCCAAAAGTCAAATCAAGGTCAGACCATAACGTTGCACACCTACACCGCCTATCCAATGTCCCTACCAAGTATCAACTTCCTACACCTTATGGTTGCCGAGATATAGCCCCGACAAGATTTTATAGGTCAAGGGTTGCTAAAACAAGGTCAAATCAAAATTATGTCATGACGTTGCACACCTACAACCCCTAACCAATGTCCCTACCAAGTGCCAACTTCCTACACCGTACGGTTTCCGAGATATAGCCTGGACAAGTTTTTATAGGTAAAGGTCACTACAGCAAGGCCAAATGGAAAATTTAATAAGTAAATTAAATTTTTATAAGTTAATATCTTACCTAGTGGACAGATGCATTTGTCCGGCGCACAGCCGGTCCCGCCAAACGTTAGAGAAAAACGCCTCGAGCTGGGCTCTGGCCCGGACCGGTAGTGTCCTGTTTACTCGCCAGGTGGCTGTATAGCCTCCCTGCCGGTGCACTGCGCGTGCGCGCGCATGCGTACTTCCTCCTTTTGTTTGCACCCTGTTTGAGTCCCCTGGGAATGTTTGTTGCGGGGAAGGCAGGGTGGGAATCCCTCTGTCCACTAGGTAAGATATTAACTTATAAAAATTTAATTTACTTATTAAATTTTCCATTTTATTGCGTTAATATATCTTACCTAGTGGACAGATGCAGAATAACTACCCATTGGATGGAGGGCAGCTAAACTCAACAGGGACTCTTGTCAGAACTCTGGGCCTCCGGCCCAAGGGTTAGGGATCCTTCCCATACCCTACACCATAGTTGGTTCCCCCCTCTTTTTTGCCGTCTACCGAGCCACCTGGGCTAGGACTATAGGAGAGAGGAGGTAAGAGTTCAGTCCCAAGGATTCCGAAGGAAGCAGAACAGGATAAACTAGAAATAACTCATACCCCACACCAGCCCTTCCGGTTGAGAACTGCGCGCTGGGGTTACAAAACAAGATAACTAAAAAAGAAGGAGCCAACTAAAACAACCCACTACTCCTTCTAAACGCTTTACACTATATACAAGTTATCCTTTCAAGGATACCAGTTACTCGCGTATGTGCTGGGCTGCGACCACTGGTCCTAAATGGTACAGGTCAGCATCAGCCCATGCTACATCCTTCAAATAAAATTGGGTGAAGGTATTGTGCGACTTCCAGTGGCAGGCTGAGAGGATCTGGTCCAAGGACACACCTCCTTGAAAAGCCTTAGAAGCTGCAAAGGCCCGCACATCATGGGCTCTGACCTGATGTAATTGTTGTGCATCCTCATTGGACAATTGATAGCACAACAAGATGGTTTGTTTAATCCAAGAAGAAATCGTAGCAGGAGCGATGTCCTTATTGAAGTTCTTCTTGAAAGACACAAAGACCAACTGTTTGCCGGAACGGAGGTCTTTGGTCTTGTCCAGGTAATAACGCAAAGCCCGAACTGGACATAAGGTTCTATCCTCCTTGAGAGACTTATCCAACGTAGGGGCCAAGGCCGGAATAATTACCGGAGCTACTGAAGAAGGCCCTTCTTTAGCCAACTGATTCTTGGACAAGAAACAAGGAGAAGGGAATAAAGAAACATTAGCCCAATCTTCCTGATGTCTAATGTTCCTGTGTACCCAGGCATGAATCTCACTCCTTCTTTTGCCCGAGCCCAAAGCCAGGAGAAACACCGTTTTGAAGGTAAGATGTTTCAGAGACGCCTTTCGAAGGGGTTCAAAGGGGGACTGGGTTAATTGATGCAAGACCAGAGACAGATTCCAGCTCGGGACTCCTCGAAGACCCTTGGGTTTATCTCTATGGAAACTGTCTAGCAAGCGGGTAAGGTTTTCGTCTTTACCAAAATTAACCTTGTTACAACCAATTTTGTCGGCTATAGCAGTTCTATAGCCATCTATGGTGCTAGGTTGAAGATTTTTCTCCTTGAAAAGGAATAGGAGAAATTCCGCTACCTGAGTTAAAGAAGGTGACCCGAAGTCCACCTTGTGTGACTCGCACCATTTGACAAATATGGACCACTTCGATTCATAGATGGCTCTGGTTGATTGTCTTTGAGGAGCCTCAATTCGCGTTGCCACTTCATTAGAGAATCCTTGTGCCTGTATGCTAGAGGCTCTAGGAGCCAGGCGTGGAGGTTGAGCCCTAGGAGATCTCTGTGGGGACACTGATTGAACGGTTGGGTCAGCAGGTTCTCCACGTTTGGAAGGGAGAGAGGAATCTGAACAGACATGCTGACTAGATCCCAGAACCAAGGCATGTTGGGCCACCCTGGAGCAATCAGAACCAACCTGTGAACTCCCTGATCTAGGATCTTGGACACCACCTTGCCCAAAAGAGACACAGGAGGGAACGCGTAGGCATCCATATTCTCCCAATTCAGGCTGAGAGCATCTACTCTCCATGCCTGTGGATCGGGTACTGGGGACACAAACTTGGGTAGTTTGTGATTGTACCTTGTTGCAAAGAGATCCACTCGGGGAGTGTGCCACCTGGCACATAAGTGGTCGAAGACTTCCTGCAGGAGGGACCATTCTGTCTGAATAACCTGAGTGCTCCTGGACAATTTGTCTGCTATCACATTCAGCCTTCCCGGAATGTGCCTGGCCCTTAGAACTATCTGTCTGCGATTGCACCAGGAAAGCAGTCTCCAGAGGAGGGCACAAAGTGAGCCTGATCTCATACCCCCCTCCTTGTTGATGTATGAGACAACCGTTGTGTTGTCCGTGGCTATCAAAATGATCTGGCCCCAACACTGTTGCTCGAACTTCTTGAGGGCCAGAAGGACCGCCTTTAGCTCGAGAAAGTTTATGTGCAACTGGCTTTCTGAGTCCGACCAAACTCCTTTTGCCGTGTGGTCTCCTAAGTGCGCGCCCCAACCTTCGTTTGAGGCGTCGGTAAACAACTGCAGAGCATGTTGTAGAGGATGAAGAGGTTGGCCGCTGAGCACATTGTTTTCGTCCAGCCACCACTGCAGATGAGGGTACAGAGATCTGGGAAGAGGAATCTCCTTCTCTAGTACCTCTGGCACGTGCCAGTGATTCTTCAAGTGCCACTGAATCGGTCTCATGTGAAGGCGCCCCGAAACCACCTGTTTCTCTGTGGCTGTCAACAAACCTATGAGAGACATGAACTCTCGGACCGAACAATGGTCTCTGTTCATTAGCATCTTTATTTTTTGAGTTAGGGTTTGCCACCTCTCCTGAGTCGGCTTCACTAGACCCTTGGAGAGGTCGAAATGATAACCGACAAAGTTGAACTCCTGTTGGGGAACAAGTTCCGACTTTTGCAAATTGACTAACCATCCCAACTGCTGACACAGAGCCATCAGGGTCCGCGTTTGGTTCACACAAGCCTCCCGAAAGGGCGCTCGAAGCAACCAGTCGTCTAGGTACTGGTGGATCCTTATACCCCTGGACTGGGCCAACAATTTCACCTCCTTCACCACCTTTGTGAATTCCAAAGGAGCCGTCGCTAGGCCGAACGGCAGAGCCCTGAACTGGAAGGTTTGACCGTGCAGGTGAAAACGGAGATACTTCCTCGACCTTGGGTTGATGGGAATGTGGAAATAGGCATCGCTGAAATCCAGCGATGTGACCCATTCGCCTTTTTGAAGGGATAGCCGGATGGTCTCCGGAGTTTCCATTTTGAAGGTTTCCGAGTGGAGGAAAAGATTGAGTTTGCTCAAATCCAAGATTGGACGCCATTTGTTGTTTGGTTTGGGAACTATGAACAGCCGGTTGTAAAAGGCCAGAGAAGCCCGAACCACTACTTTTTCTACGGCCTGTTTTGTAATCAGGGACTGCAACGCCTCCTTCAAAAACTTGTTTCTGCGAGGGTTGGCGTATCCGCTGATTATCAGAGGACACCTGGTCAATGGGGGCCTCATCTTGAAAGGGAGGTTGTAACCGTCCTTCAAGATGGAGACTACCCGAGGATTTGAACCCAGGCTGAGCCACGTTTCCCAGAACCTGTGCAACCTGCATCCTACAGGAGGATTTTCTGCAACACTGTGGACATTTGGTACATGAGGGACAGAACGACAAGGAGAGACAAAAGAAGCACTTTTGACATGTTTTATTTCTGTCTGACAAAGATCGGGACTTAGGCCTTTCTTTTGCGGCTGCCCGGGACCGACAACAATAGGAACAGGAATTACAGCAGTTCTTGAGTATACAGTCTTTGAAAAGTTTTGAGGGCTGATGTTTTGACCCACTATCTTTGGAATTATTTGGTTGTGTGGGTTTGTACAATGATTGTCATTTATAATTTTTGCCACCCCGGGCATACTTGGAAAAACGGTGGTTAGTAGAACCACGCCCACGGCCACGACCTCGTGACCCAAACTGTCGCCAAGGTTGTTGAGGAGCAGATGACGGCTGAACCATGGTCTTAGCCTCCTTCTTCTCATACGGTTTATAGCGATACTTGGTCTTCTGTTGGTGCTGGGGACCAACTCGAGACTGGACCGACACATGTTGTGTCTCAAACTTGTTGATATCTTGTTCCGCGACGTTCAAGGCCGCGTCGGGAAATAACCCATATCCAAAAAGAGCAGCATTCCTCAGTTCATTCCAAGTGTCCATCTTCATACCGGGACGAACATGATCTAAATAAGAGTCCCGACGCATCAGAATGAAGTTCCCCAGCTGCACAAAAAGGCTATCAGCCAGGTGCTGTAGAGCTGTCCCAAGAGAGACAGATACATTCTGGTGGAAAGCACATAAATCCCTTAACTCCTTAAGTGCTTCAGACACCTCCTTGGCTGACTTGCCCTTACTGAGATGAGTCTGTAGGAAAGTTATGTGATGTGCCATCTGATCTTGAATCTCGCTAGTGCATCTGCTGAAACCAGCTGCATGGTTCACTGTGTAAGTACCCTCTCGGGCGCACCTTTCCCATCTGCGTAGTACTTCTTGTGATATGGGACGAGACACGGGACCTGTTGTGAGATATGCAGCTGGTTTGACAATTCTTGAGAATTGAGCATTTAGTTTCGCCTCAGAACCATGCCAGTTGAACAGCTTTCTACCTGGTCGCTGGGGACCATCTGTCTTTAACTTATGCATGGGATACCATTTATCCTGTGGTTTAGGGGTGCGTATGAATTGGTCAGTACGCAAACCACCAGCTTCTTGACTTCGGGAAGGGTAACCCTCAGCTACAGTCAGATTAATCCTCTCCAGCTTCTGACAGAGCCAATCGTCTGCTGGCATGGCTACTGACACCTTTGAACTTGTCTTCGGATTTTTTCCACGCCACGGATTGTTGGACTTATCCGGGTCACTGTACTCAAACTCAAAGTCTGGGATAAAGTTCCAGCCCATAAAGGCCCTGATGGAACGAACTGTTTCCCTGTAACTCATTTCTTCATTCTTTTCTGGTTTATCAGTGTCTGATTCAGAAAGTTCACCATCCTCGCTATCCAAAACATCTGGTGATGTATGATCCCTATCCACAACATCTGTTGATGTATGATCCCCAAAGAGTGGTTCGTCTGAAGCCACAGGCAAGACATCTGTTAAGGGGTGTTCAACATTGGACCTATCATCTGAGCCACCAGCAGAAGCAAGGTTTCTAATAAACGGCTCCCCAGCCGGTGCAGCCGGTTCCGGACCGGTAAAAGATCCATCCACAACCGGAACCGGTTCCTTGGGTACAAAGGTGTCAGTTTGGTATGCCCTGACCGGACCGGTCATCTCCCCGACCGGTACCGGTTTAGATTGTTGAAGTGCAGTGTCAGAGGGCTTTTTCTGTACCGGACCGGTATTTTCCTCAACCGGAACCGGTTTTGCTTTGGAAGATTTATGATGAGAAGACTTGTGCTTCTTCTTTGAATCTTTCTTGCCATCTGATCCTGTACTAGCCTGTACTGCCGGAAACCGCACCGGACCGGTGGTTCGGGCAGAGGCAGGATCTATGAATGGCTGATCAGAAACCGGTGGGTTTGAAACCTGAACCGGTACTTTGGGGGTAGCAAATATATTGCCTCTTGATAAGAGTGCTTCAAAACGAGAGAATTTCTCATCTAGCTGGTCACTTAATTTGTCAAAATCTTTTTTGGAAACAAAATCTGAAGAACTCACATTATCGCTACCCCCAGGGAGGTCCTGCGCATGCGCACTGTCATCTTCAGAAATCGTCTGCTGAGCATGCGCAGTACTAGCTGGCTGTTGAGAAGAATTAACTGGAGACAGCACAGTTACATCTCGTGGTGACACTAGCAAACCCGCTTTCTTGTCCTTGCGAATTTGATACTGTGGAGTGGCCAGCATATCACGTTGAATTGCTGTAAAATTGTCACAAATCTTGCATATCGCACCTCCCACAATGCAGGGATCTTTACCCAGACCTTTGTCTCGACAACGAGCACACTTCTCATGCATATCAAATCCAGCCATCTTATGGCCGCACGATCCCCGCCTTTGTCCTGGTGAATCCATAGTTATTAAACAACACTTCTACACAAAGAATTTATCAAAATATATCCTGTAACAGATATAAAATAAAATAAAAGTTTCTCCAAAAAACAGACGACCTCTCGTCTTCGCGCCAAACAAAAGGAGGGAGTACGCATGCGCGCGCACGCGCAGTGCACCGGCAGGGAGGCTATACAGCCACCTGGCGAGTAAACAGGACACTACCGGTCCGGGCCAGAGCCCAGCTCGAGGCGTTTTTCTCTAACGTTTGGCGGGACCGGCTGTGCGCCGGACAAATGCATCTGTCCACTAGGTAAGATATATTAACGCAATAAAAGGTCAAATTAAGGTCAAACCATGGTGTTGCACAACTACCCCCCCCCCCCTCCAAACAAATGTACCTACCAAGTATCAACTTCCTACACCTTACGGTTTCCGAGATATAGCCCGGACAAGATTTTATAGGTCAAGGTCACTACAACAAGGTCAAAGGTCAAATCAAGGTCAAACCATGGTGTTGCACACCTACACCCCCTAACTAATGTCCCTACCAAGTATCACTTCCTATACCTTACGGTTTCTGAGATATAGCCCGGACAAGATTTTATAGGTCAAGGTCACTATAGAAAGGTCAAACGTCAAATCAAGGTCACATCATGACGTTGCACACCTACACTCCTAACCAATGTCCCTACCAAGTATCAACTTCCTACACCTTACAGTTTCCAAGATACAGGCCGGACAAACTTCTTCCCGACACCCACCCGCCCACCATGGGTGACAACAATACCCTGACAGCCCTTAAGTGCTGTGGGGTAAAAATTATGATGCAGCACAATTATTTTTTTCTCTTGATGTTTTACAATTATATTGCCGCAAACTAATTGTGAGGATAAGGGAAGTATTTTAAGTTACAGTATGTTATTTTTGCCACCTTCCCTTTTCACATGACAGATAGGTGCCATGGAATGTACCTTAAGACTAAAAAAAGCTTAAGACACAGAAGTTTAAATTTATGCTTTGAGCAAGATAAGTTGAAATTGAAAACCAGTGCAAGGCATTTCAGAAAGGTTTAAAGTAAGTCCAGAATTGAGAACTATATATGACCTTGTAAGTTCTATAGTCAAAGGTAAAGTGTCAACACAGCAAAAAAAACTCCAAAAACATCCAGATTCTATTTACTTATGCTGAAGTCTGACTGTATTTTATATATTTAATAGGATTTAACCTTTGAAAAGTTCCAAGGATGGAGTGGTTAATAACTCTGGAATTTAACTACTTGGCTTTACGCATGTGTCCATGGGCTTCAGTCTGTCTCATGGCAAAATATTGGATTTACTGAGTTTTGTCCTAACATGATCTAAACTGCTAAAAGAGATGTAAAGCCATAACTTCAAAATGTTAGACAACAGAAAAACTGTATGCCACGTTATTATTTATTTGAGAAAATCTGGAAGCTAAAACAATAATCATGAAAAATGAGGTATACAATCTAACAACACAATGTTCAATGAAGAGAATTAAATATTAAGTTATTGACGGAGTTATTAAAATTCAGAATGACTTAGATTAACATCAGTGCATACACATAAAGAAACCTGTTTTACTCCCATAATATAAAAACAATAAGCTACATATTTCAACAAGTTAACAAAACAACAACCGTAATTTACAGGGAAAGCTAAAAATTGCATGAAATAGATGAACTGAAAGACAAAATAATGTGCAGATATAATTATCACATATCTACGACTGCCTTAAGGTATCAGAACAATGGAACCTCCCATTTATCCCTCCATTAATCACCTGACGTCACTTTCTAGACCCAATGGTATAGCCTCTCTGTGATTAACTCAGCGGAAGAAGCCACATATGTAAAGGGCAATAATGAGGGTAAAATACTGAAGTCTAAAAATATCCAACTTTGTAAAGCACATAAACTGAGAGTGCAGAATTAATGGAGGTTCACATTAAGTTTTCGTGCAAAAGAATTAAATTTAACAAATGTTACTTAACATTTCACCATATTCCAAAACAAATACATTCTGCCTCTGCTGGTTTTAATGTGTTTCACCTAAAAGTCCTTTAATGAAGTATTTACTCATTTTCATATTATGAAACCATTTAAGGGCAGCTGCCAGATACAAAAGTGAAGCTAATGAATAAGTAATACTAGATGTGGCACATAAGTGGTCCACAGGAAAGAAGAACTCTGTTCAATTTGATTGATTGTCCAAGCACACTTATCCACAGCATTCCATGACTCTGGGTTTTGCATCATAGCAGTGTAGCATAAGGCCAATACCACTGCATAGACTCTTGTAGATATTTATAGTTTACACTCATGGAATCGTGAATGAAAACTGAAATAACAGATTTTTATTTAAACTGTGTGCATGAAAAATTCACAAGAACAGGCAACCTTATCATTATTAGTACAGAAGAAACTCTATTATCGGATCAAGTTGGGAAAGCCCCATTTTGGTTAGATGGTAGAAGAGTAGTAAAATAGAGCAAACAGATTAGTATAATGCAAATGGGAAAAACAAACTGGTGGGAGTGGAAATAACAATAAATGGTTCTGTAATAATAGAGGTTCCAGTGTATATTGAAACACTCCTCCTTTTTTCACCAATATATAGATATCTGAAAAATTCTGAAATGGAAGCTTCTACAATCCATTTTATATTTTATCTACCAATGCTTGGTATCATAATATTAGCACAAACCTTGATTTGTCGCAAACAAGAGGTCAATAAAACATGAATGATCGAGAAACTTTTAAGCCTATCAGCATCATAGTCACACAGTCAACCCAGGTTTTTTTAGATGCAGATTTAACCATTTTTCAATTGTTTGGGCAAGATAAATGCTTAAGCCAAATTGAAGAAAAAGATAATCTGATATTTTTGTTTATTATAAGTTGTCAACGATTTTTTTCAAAAGAAAACAAATACAATCATGGGCCCTGATAAATATTCTGCATAAACAAATAGTAACAAAAGTAAGCTTTACACCAGCTAGTACATAAGCAGAACAAGATACCAGGCTACAAAAATGTAGCATTCAAATAAAGATACGCACTACATTAACCAAAAAAATCTACATCTACAAGTCTATATACAAATTCCTTTGCAAGTTCAGCCCGCTTTGTACATGTTGGAGTCTGCTTGCACAAACCCTGTACACTAGTTTTAAATACAGAAAGGGTTTTATCTGAGCAGGAAAGTATACTCAATAATTATATTCTAACCACAGTGAAACTGTCTCAAATATCTGTGTATAAAATAAGTATAAATAAGAGAGTGATGCTTCAGTAATAGTAGTGTTTTCTGTTAAATTCATTAGAATTTATCTAAATTAATTTGTTCAGTATTATCTAAATGAAATAGTAACAGTGTGTGAAGTTAATTTGATCACAATTTATGTACATTAACTTGCACAGTTTTCAACAGAGGACTCACTAATTGAATAACCATGTAAGCCCTAACTGGTGTATATGTGAGACAACATGGAAGTAGCATTAACTTAATGCTAATGATCTGACTAAACTCAGTCAACAGCTTACTATTGTTGTATATACCGGTTTGTCTGGGTCAATCATAATTGCAGCAGACACCAGGGATTTTGTGATGAAAATTCCTTCTTAACTTATATCAGATAACCAATCAAACCAAGCACTTAATCTTCGATATTGGATGACTGGCATTCAGATCTTGTATTTGGGTGATTTATGTATAGTTTTAAATAATCACCTTCAAATGAAAAATCACACTATGCTTTGCAATGCATCACCTGTTTTCTTTTTGTGGTACCTTGCTCTGAAGTTGCAAAATAATCAAAAATGTTTCTTTTAGCTATTTAATTTCACATTTTTAATTTCAATTAGATTTTTTATTGATATCAAAGTCATAAACACTTTTAAAAAAAGATATACTCTTTATATAACTTTTGATCCACTTTTTTTTTTTTTTTTTGTTTGTTAATGTTTTTTTTTTCATTTTATTGTATCTTGAATAAATCTTTGGAGTTCTTCCCACTTTTTCTATCCTTTGGAGTTCTTCCCACTTTTTCTATATTTTGCTTCAGTAGTTCTAATATAAACATCTGGCAAATCTAGTTCTTAGCAAAACTTCAATATCCGGAATTACTCAGTTTTGTTTCACCTTTTCTGCAAAGGTGATAGTGTTTTTCTGGACAATACGCATCAGATCAATTTTGTTCATAGCTTATTCAGGTCTTTGGGTCTTATAATGTTGAACATGTCTACTTGGCTCTTCTAGTGATACATTCCTGATCAGTTAAAACATACTGGCCTGCTGTCATAGGCAGGTACACAATAAATACAAATACAACAGCACATAATCAACCCAAAGTAAACTGAAAGGAGCATCTAAAATCTAAAATAGAGACCTAAAGTTTAAAAAAAAATAAATTAAGGGAACTTAAATAGATAAGGTTGTTTTTATTTTCAATCTATTCAATAATGTAAAAATATACCAGACATTTTTAGAAAAATTATTGTAACTTCTTTGCAAGCATTTTTTTTAATTTACCAAGTTATTGGACTAGAAGATTCAACTATAGTTTAATCAAAGAGAAGTGGTCTGCTACTAATTTGAAATAGGTCATAGTTTCTTAAATTCAATAACAGTTCCAAGAGTGTGTGCCATTATTAGACTGCACGAACATGTGGATTGAGATGAAATAAATTTGAATGACTGTCAGCCTCCACTGATCATGGAGAGATCATCAGATTTTTCTGACATTTTACCAAGAGGCAGGTATTTCATTACAACAAGCTGAACGGAATTAAATACAAGTAAATCAAAAGGGAGCCACTTCATTGCATGTTTTCCCACAATTTTCTATGTGAATGATAAAAATTGTTAAATGCCAAGCTCTGACACTTGGATAAAAGAGATATTGAGCCAAAACTATAAAGACTGATCAAAAGTAGTAATTCTGCATTCTTACTTTGAAAGTGTTTAGTAAGGCCAGAGAGGTCACATCTAAAGAAACTAGTAACTCTTTAGAAAACAAAATGTTTCCATAATGTTTAATAATACAATGCCTTTTCTATGTTATGAATCCTCCACTAGCCTAATCAGCTTATACTTTCCCAGCATTTTCTTACATAATAAAGGATATGTTTACTTATTGTTGCAGTTTCTGGAAATTTGATGACTTTGTTGAAACAAATGTGTACCCCCAACTTTTATTAACTCTCATCAATCACAACACCAGACTAAATTGTGTAGAAATTTTAAAACCAACAATAATGTTCAGATTTCTGAATGCCAAACTCTGACACTTAGATAAAAGAGATACTGGGCTAAAACTTTAAAGACTGATCAAAAGTGGTAATTCTGCATTCTTACTTTGAAGTGTTTAGTAAGGCCAAAGAGGTCAGGTCTAAAGAAACTCTACATAGTAATAATTCTTTAGAAAACATTTGTTTTTTGCATAAAACTGGTAATATTTGAGATGTTTTATGTGGACACTTATCACCCAAGTGCACACCACAATGCTGAACAGACCACAATTCTGCAACAATGTTCCAAGGATGAGGACTAAACAAAATTTTAAATATCAAAGTTAATTACCAAGGATAATGTTACTTGGTGGATAATAGTTTTGTATTTTCTGGTAGTTTAGGCAAAATCAAATAATGTTTGATTTCCGAGAAGGTTACCAAAAGGTGTAAATGAGGTTAGATGGATATATTTTATATGTAGTTAACTATGAATCATTACAAAAACTAGACCTAGCGCATCGGAAAACCGATGCAAATTGTATCCACCGTAAAGACAATGCACCAAAACCTCTAGGACCAATAATAAGCAAGTTATAAGCACTTTTAAGTTTGGCTGTCCTCGTTTGACCTCGAAGGAGGGGCCAAAGGTCAAATCCGACCACGCCAGAAGATTCCCAGCCCATGATTTTCTATATGTTGGTTTACCATCCCAAACCTCTAGGACCAATAATAAGTGAGTTATAAGCACTTTTAAGTTTGGCTGTCCTCATTTGACCTTGAACGAGGGGCCCAGGGTCAAATCCGACCTCACCAGAAGATTCCCAGCCCATGATTTCCTATAGGTTGGTTTACCATCCCAAACCTCTAGGACCAATAATAAGCGAGTTATAAGCACTTTTACCTTTGGCTATCCTCGTTTGACCTTGAAGGAGGGGCCCAAGGTCAAATCCGACCACACCAGAAGGTTCCCAGCCCATGATTTCCTATATGCTGGTTTACCATCCCAAACCTCTAGGACCAATAATAAGCGAGTTATAAACACTTTTAAGTTTGGCTGTCCTCGTTTGACCTTGAAGGAGGGGCCCAAGGTCAAATCCGACCACACCAGAAGATTCCCAGCCCATGATTTTCTATATGTTGGTTTACCATCCCAAACATCTAGGACCAATAATAAGTGAGTTATAGGCACTTTTACCTTTGGCTATCCTCATTTGACCTTGAAGGAGGGGCCCAAGGTCAAATCCAACCACACCAGAAGATTCCCAGCCCATGATTTCCTATATGCTGGTTTACCATCCCAAACCTCTAGGACCAATAATAAGCGAGTTATAAACACTTTTAAGTTTGGCTGTCCTCGTTTGACCTTGAAGGAGGGGCCCAAGGTCAAATCCAACCACGCCAGAAGATTCCCAGCCCATGCTTTTATATATGTTGGTTTACCATCCCAAACCTCTAGGACCAATAATAAGCAAGTTATAAGCACTTTTAAGTTTGGCTGTCCTCATTTGACCTTGAAGGAGGGGCCCAAGGTCAAATCTGACCACATCAGAAGATTCGCAGCACATGATTTCCTATATGTTGGTTTACCATCCCAAACCTCTAGGATCGATAATAAGCGAGTTATAAGCACTTTTAAGTTTGGCTATCCTCGTTTGACCTTGAAGGAGGGGTCCAAGGTCAAATCTGACCACATCAGAAGATTCGCAGCACATGATTTCCTATATGTTGGTTTACCATCCCAAACTTCTAGGATCGATAATAAGCGAGTTATAAGCACTTTTAAGTTTGGCTATCCTCGTTTGACCTTGAAGGAGGGGTCCAAGGTCAAATCTGACCACATCAGAAGATTCGCAGCACATGATTTCCTATAGGTTGGCTTCACATTGCAAACTTCTAGGACCAATAATAAGGGAGATATAGGCACTTTTAAAGTCCGCTATGTGGGTTACTTCGGCACTCCGTGGATGACCTTGAATTAGGAGCTTCAAGGTCAAATGTGTGCAAGGTTGTAGAGGACATGTATATGTGTCATACATATCACCTATGAAGAGATTCAACCTTCTACCTATGAGGAACAGCCAGTAGAAAAATGTAGATTATTTTCAAAGAAATGCCCGTGGCGGCCATCTTGTTTTTCAGAATGAGGCCATTTTCCTTCCCAGAGAAGCTTACTCCCCAATGAAGATATCCTGCAAATTTGGTGAACCTAGCTGCTGTTGTTTTCCTCTCAGAGCGTTAACGCCGAAAATCTCTCTATGCGCGGCGGCGGCGGCAGCGTAGCGAACGCTAAACCAAAGTATCCACCGGATGCTTCCGGTGGATACAATAATGAATTCAAAAAACATACCATCCTGTGAAAAGTTGGAGATTGTTTAAATGCTTATCTGAAGCAATGGGAATAAACCCAATCACCATGCGGATGGACAGAACAGCAGAACAAAAGGTGAAAAGACACAAAAAAGGAGAACAAAATATTCTTAAAGTTTCTTTTAAAAATACAAAAAGAAATGTCAATAATAGCAGTGCTAACACTAATACAAATGCATTATCAGAAATTAATAACACATAAAAATATTGAGATATATATATATATATATATACATATACAATGTGAACATATTTGCACTAATGTAAAGCTGTGAAATATCTGACAACCAACAGGATGACTACAAAGGAAAAAAAAAACTCCCGCTTTGCATAAACATCAATTTTTTTTTCTTTTTACAGATAAAAGGGTAGGTGTATTTGCAAATATATACTCTTTAAACATGTAAAAGACACAGATAAGTATAATGGAAATAATAATATTGCAAATATCACTAAATCTAACATAAATCTGACTAATCTCACTGTTTATCCAAACTGTTTCTGTCACAAGTTTATCCTTAGATAATTTTAGAAAATAAAATGAATCCAAAGCCTTACCCCTGTTCTATTTAACAAGAAGCAATTGTTTGGTATTCAGTTGTTATACTTTTAAGTTTGTACCTCTGTCATAACAAACATTTATTGGCCTGTTAGACTTTATATATCTAATAATACATAATCTTGAAATGCCTATTCTGAAACCAATGAAAAGTACATGAAAAGAAGCTCAGTGCACAAAATGATCACAACACACTTCAACAAATTTTAATATAATTATAGATTATGGCACAGTATATCTAGTATAATAAGGAAAGCTGTTAATATATTCACACATTATTCTACATACATGTACTAAAATGCTTTCAAAGAAACAATTCAGACAAAAACTGATAAAAACTAATTAACATTATTGTCAAACACAAAACAGCTAATATTCAAGTAAAAGCTGCCTATCCTTAAAGTTTTCACAACAATTTATAGTTTTATCAAAATGTTTCAGAGACTGATCAAAATGTCACAGAACATATAAGTCAAGCAACCTAAGCACATAGTACAAAACGTCTTAAAATAATACGAGAAGTCAAAATTGAAACAAGGAATAAATTGCTTTCAAAACTCTACATGGCCACCGACATGATTTATTTCATTGTTTTTTATATATTCCCTTTTAGTTAAACTTGGGATACACACACTAATTATACAGAGATGTAGCTTTGCATTGAGAAAATATACAAGCCTTCAAATATGTCCACTAATACATAGCAAAACACATACCTACCATTTACCCAATAAACTGAGGATTTCATTCCCACTCAGCTACCTTATTATTCTTGTTTTCAAACTCTTGGCGGTCTGCTTTGAATTGGTAAACTGTATTTCCTATTGGCTGACCAGAATCAAACAAAAAACTAGAAATAGGAAGCTCTGTAAAAAGAGAAAGTGGAACAATAGAGAAATAGGTGGATTGCATACAGAAAAACACATTATCATGTGTAATGTCCACCCATGATACTTGGAAAGGCTATAACTCATTTAATGAAAAGATGAAAATGTAAATATACAATATTAATATTAATCTTAAACCAGAGTATTGCTTCGCAAAAGAAAAATAAACTGTTTTTGCACAGCATCAACAAGGCGTCCCAACGAGCATTAATGACTTTGTCAAAATGACTATCTTCCTGTGTTTAATATGTTTTTCCATTTATCTTAAAAAGCAAGGTTTCTGAGATGAATGCATTTTTGCATTTTACACAGAAATTCAAGATGGCCGCCAAAAACAGAGGGAAAATGATTTTTGGGAAAAGTCACATGATTATTCTGCAGATACACTTAGGGCAAAAATTTCGCTGAAATCGCTCTATCTCACACCATTTCCCAGATAAATGTGATTTTGCATTTCACAAAGAAATTCAAGATGGCCACCAAAAGTGGCGGAAAATTGGTTTTTGTGAAAAGTCGCCAGTTGACTCTGGAGATACCCTAGCGATCAACAATTTCAATGAAATTGCTCTATCTCACATCGTTTCCTAGATAAATGTGTTTTTGCATTTTACGCAGAAATTCAAGATGGCCACCAAAAATGGCGGCAAAACAAATTTTGGGAAAAATCGCCAGTTGACTCTGCTGATACCCTGGGGGTCAAAAATTTCAACGAAATCGCTGTATCTCACACTGTTGCCGAGATAAATGCGTTTTTTACATTTTACGCAGAAATTCAAGATGGCTGCCAAAAATGGCGGGAAAACGATTTTTGGGAAAACTCGCCAGTCGACTCTGAGGATACCCTGGCGCTCAAAAATTTTTACGAAATCGCTCTATCTTGCACCATTTCTGAGATATTGACACTTTTTTATTTTCCGCTAAAATCCAAGATGGCCGCCTTAAGTTGCGAAAATTGAAATTTTTCTCTTTTCAATAAGACACCCTTGTTACCCAGTGAGCCAAAAATTCACTCGAGTTTCGGAGATATTTACACTTTTTTATTTTCCGCTAAAATCAAAGATGGCCGCCATAAGTTGCAAAAATTGAAATTTTTCATTTTAACCCAGGATAATCTTCTATTACCCTTTGGGTTGAAAATTTGTTCAAAATCGCTCTATCTGTAACGATTTCTGAGATATAAGCAAATTACTCAAAACTAGTATTGAAAATAGCCAATAAAGTACCTAAATGGCTATTACTCACGTACTTACGGAGCTATCAGTCCCAAATGCAATACCAAGTGAGCTATAGACACAACAATCTTATATTCCCAATTTTACTAAAATATCTTGAATCATTTTCCCTTAAATGCACGGAAACCTACAGTTACTGAAAATAGCTATACTTGGGTATTACTCAGTAAGCAAAAGAGCTACAACAGCTGAAAGCAATCCCAAGCAAAACACTGACCTAATAATCCTGCTTACCAAATTTGATGAAGATAGCTCTAATACTTTTTCTTCAAATGAGCAGAAACGATGTGTGACGCTGGACGCCAGACGCCGGAAAAAGCAAAAATACTATGTCCACCCCCACCTGGGGGTGGATATAATTACCAGGACTTAAGGACATGAGCATACTACAGGCAATTTTATACACTTTGGGAACTTTTTTTTGAGAAAAATATTCTAAACATGTAGATCACAATGAACTTGATATATTAAATACTTGTAGTAACAACAAAATGCATAATATATACATATATATATATATATATATGTTTGTATAACTTTTGCTATGAATGAAAACAAGATAAAGCAAATATATTATTAATACCAGTAATGATCATACTACAAACAGCATGAATAACAAAATCTGGGAGGTGACTTATTTTGAGGTAAACAACTTCCAGATATTCTCAAATACAATCAAATAACTAAAGGTACATGACCTACTGACTAGCATCCCAGTAAATACATGGTCGTGTTCTACACAGAAATATAGAAATATGCTATGTACACAATAGAAGAATATGTTAGTTATACAAATTTAAAAACCTGGTCTGTATCATACACAGTGTAGAATACAAGACTGACATGACTAGAAAACACAAGAGTTTATCCCACATTCCCACCTGCCAGAATTCCCTTCCTTTTAACTTAAGAAATACCACAGAACATTGAGCATTGAAATACTTATTGTGTGACAGAAAACATATGTATATCACTCTTTTTTTCAAATAGTAAGGACTGATTTACATTCACCAGTGTGTACAAAGATATTGAATATGAGGTTAAACTTTACACCCTTTACCTTTCTTCACTAAAACAGAAAATACTAAACACAAAATAACATGTGTTGCTGATGACGGAAGAAATATTACTAAACAGTTTGTCAACAATATTTTGTTCTTTATGTTGGTTTTTCTTTCTTTTTTTTTCGAAAAGCCAAGAAAAACGTTTCTAAATAAGATTAATTACAAGTGCATATTGTATACATATATGTGTTTATATACCAATTAAACAATATCTAAACGGAACTGGCAAGTCACCTGTGCAAGTTGGCTACTGAGTCACATACACGCTGAACAAATGAAACTTTACACATTAACTGTTTGCATATAACTATGTGCACTTCATTTCCTACAGTTTCTGCAATTCAAATTACGCGTATGGTTTTTATTAGTAAATAAACATGTTAATTTACACAAAAAAAGAACTACCTCAAGATTAAGTTTGCTCAGACTGCGACATTTGAAACAATGAAATTCGATTCCTGTGTATCCACAACAGAAACCTATGTACATCACTAAACATTGAACTGACCATTACCTTTGAAGCCTGGCATCATATGTAGCAATCTCTCACAGATTAGTGTTTAGAGGAGACATGCTCTTGTCACTGTTTTTAGATGAAATAATCTGTCTGCCATAACTCTCAATATCGAAAATTTGCCTTATAGTGTAGATATGTCACTATGATACGCAATATATGTAAGTCACTGTACACTGTCACAAAGACACGTAACCTCAGAATCTCAGTGTGATTTGTAAAACTTTGACCAAAGACCCAGTTATATGGAGGGGGACAACATTTGTAGAGATTAAGACAATAGGGGTCAGTCTAAACAGAAGAACTGGCTCATCTTTGGCAATTGTAACTCTTAATTTGTTAAAAGTAATTTTATAACACACAGGAACTGTGGACACATTGTATCTGGGTATGCAGTTGCAATGCCATAATCAAATTAATTTCACCTGTAACATCTCTACTGCTTGGTGTTGTAACTTGGCACATGCCTTAAGTTGGCAGAAAAAAATATAGAAAACTAGTTGAGAATCGGCTATCATCAGTATTTCAAGGGTTTATGTTATACCATATAAGGAGAAGATGGTAGCCAAAGTGATCAAAGAAAAAATAACATATCTCAGGAAATTTCCAACTGTAGATACCAAGTTTTGTGCTCATTAGCAGAACTTATTTCAAGTAAAAATTGTATTATTGCCCCTAATAAAGCACTGTAAAAGGGATAACTGACTTTTAGTTCGGAAAGTACTCTATAACCTGCACTTGTGTCAATGCATTTGTTAATCAAAAGAAGTCCACATAATTTTACACAAAACAAGCACAATTAAGGAGTTGGTCTTGAAGATAGGCCAATTTATAGCAGGGAGCAGTAAATATCTGCAACGAAAAGGTTTTTGAAGAGAAACTATTAGAGAAATTTATCCATAATCACATTACAGTTGTAGACTACCAACTGTGACAGAGTTGAGTCTGAGCTTTTGAAATTAAGTATCTTTCTTCTATAATACATTTTACAATCATCATCTGATGGTTGGTGTCTTTCAAAATAAAATGAATTAATTTAACTAGCTATCCATCAATGAAATACTATTCCATTTTAAATGACATCAATGCATATGGTTCTCACAAATATATCTTGGGCCAAAAGTACACAACTGACCAACCATTGTCCGACAATTGTTACATCTGTGTATCATAGTCTTTCAAGAACACACAAGTCCAACAGTCTAATAACCAAAATTTGTACACACACTATGACTCGGAACTCTCCCATGGAGCCACTACATTGACCTTACAGTTTGAGCTGCCTGAATGGGCACTGGTCTGAGAATGGCTTTTCTTCAGAGAGGACCTGGGTACAACTATGCTGAGGTCCATTTCATTATCACTGGATTCAGGCGAGGACTGCACGTTGTATTGCTGGGGCACCTCTAGATTCATGGAATTCTTACGCTGACGGTCGCTGCTTCCCTTGATAAGGTCACTGATCTTACGCCGGATACTTCCAGGAGACAAGCTGCAATGGAAAAGTGAAGAAATGCACTTTTACTGTGAACAGCAGATGTTTAAGCAAAACCAGACTGTGAGGTTACAACATGAGAAATAGCTGTAATTTTGGTGATAGAAGTGGTATTATGCCATCTCCAGAACCACACCCCTATGTTTTGGGGGTTTTTTTTAGGTTCCATAAAACTGAAAAGAACTTTTTAAAGTAAATATTCCAACTTATTGATAATACAGTGACTGTCATAAGAATTCCAATCAAAAACCATCTGCATGGAGCAATTCTCAATAGGGCAAAGGTTATTTTTAAATTAAGATTGTGTATATGTTGGATTTGGTAAACTGTGAAGTATTGCTGGAAAACAAAATATTCTTAAAATAATTTTACTTTTGCAAATTTGTTGTGTTCTGTAACATACTGGACTGAATATTTACAATCTAAAGAGAGGAATGTTCCACTTGGTAATTTAATTACACCCATAATAGCAAAACAATTTTGTTTTTAATAGAACAGTTTTTTTCCTCTGTTAAATAAACTTACTGATATGAAAAGGATCTTTTGTTAATGATTTCTAAAAATAACAACATTTCTTCAGAATATAAGGGATATTAAGGATTATAAATAATACAAACCTTCTTTCAGAATCTCCCTTTGGTGAAGTTTTCACATCACAAGAACTTCTGCAAAACAAAAGGTTTAGCTTTATTTACTGGAAACCAGTCCACTGCTATTACTTTAGATAATGTTTACTTAACAGTATTTTCCTTTGTTTAAACATTTTAACACATTGATCAAGTAATACAGTGAAGACAGTTTCATATCACCAGGCAAAAAAAGGAAAGAAGGTTTTCAAGATTCTGCATTAACTATTTTTATTCGGCAAATAAGTATACCCAGTTGTCACAAGGTTTGAAATTAAAACCGTTAAACTCAGTGGAGAGAGGTAAGTGCATCATTAGCACAGGTTGATTTTTAAATACATAAATTACTTTTAAAAATACTTTCGAGACCATAAAATAAAATTTTGTCCAGGGTACTGGTGCACACAGAAGAATTATCTCCCATTATTGAACTGAACCGCATAAAAGGATTTGTGAAAAAGTGCAGGACTGGTATGGTTGAACCTTGGCAAACAACACTTTGTTAAGTAAAATTCTCTTTCAACCAGAAACAATGGTGAATAATTAGAAATTCTTCCTAAACAAACTTTGCCACATTATCCTCTCAAGTTGATGGTTACCTACTTTTGTTAGGATTACTTACACCTGCTTTAGGTTTTACACAACAGGATTCAAATATAATCCCTTATTAAGTACTATACAAATAACAAGCCTTTGGGTGTGTTTGAGAGATTTCACTTAGCTGATATAAATATATACCTTTATATAAAGTATCCATACTTACCCAAATGGAGACCCTTTTGGAGTTTTCTGAGTGCTGCTGCTGTTGTTAGGAGTATCATCTAGCTCCTTTAGATTGCCTGTACTGTAGGAATGGTGTGAGAAGGAGGATGAAGAGGGTAGGGGCTTGTCTTTGTCTGGCACTGCTGTAGAGCCTGCACTGCCCCGTCGCTTAGACTTAGGGCTTGGGTTGGGGCTTTTTTTCTTGGATCCAAAAGTGAAAGCAAACCTGGAAAGCAAGCAGGTGAAGGCAGGTGTGCAAAATACAAATATGCTACAATAGGAGTAAGTGCGTTATTTATTAATGGTATTAATGCAGGTGTACTGTGTGTGTGCTGATATATGACTAAAAATAAACACCCTAATGGACCTTCTAAAAGTCATATCATTAATGTTCGATATCAGGATTGTTACTTTTTTGGTATATTCAGGTGTTCATTTTCAGCCTAAAATTGCATGTAAACATACATTTATTGATTTTTTTAACACATTTAAATATAAGGAATATGTTTTTACCTCAGTTAAAAAAGCATAATAATGTATGAACCACAAAGGTAAGATTATTAATACTTAAATTACTACCAATAGGGTGGTGCAAACAATCAGATTACAAAACTATGACAAAACTTATTGGTGCACAATTCCTTTTAAGCCATTGCGTACTTGCAGTTTCTATAATGTTCTCAATAAAAATACCAGTATTAATATTTTTCCCAATTTATTTCTGTTTCAGTAAATGCTAACATAAAACTGAAAATTCAGTGACTGAAGAATCTCTCAGACTGAAAATCTTGCACTCCGAAAATTTGATAACTGTTCGTTTCTTTCTCTTGAGTACCAGTGCTATAGAACTCTTGGAAACCATCTTTCTAGCAACCGAAATATGTATTGTTATCCCTTGCCTGTTACGAGTGTTGAGAGATTCTTCTCATATTGTGTACAGTGCTAGAAACTTCTTTCACCTTTTACGTTTGTAAAAGAGAGTGTCATTTTAAATATCAAATGTACATATTTTCCAAGATTGTGAAAACCAATTTTTGTAAACTAAATCTCCTACATTGTTTTAAGTGATGCTAGTTTATGCCTCAAAACTTTTTCTCCAGTTCTTTGAGGTTGTATCAACCTACTTTTTCTTAGGACAGGAGCTAATTGCATTGGTGAGCAGGTTCTTGTACTGGTCTGAACGAATGAAGCGGGAGTAACTGTCCTTCTTCATCAACAGAAAGATGTGGTTCTGTGCTGCATCAAATGTATACCTGCATACAGAGGCACAAGATTCATTTAATACGCAATAGACTAGATTAGATCTAACAATGATTACCATGAAGTGTAGTTCTTGTATACATAAAATTCATCCCTTTTAAACAGTGTCTGGATAAATGAAAACAATCGGTGAAGTGAATATACTGCAAACAGGACAATTCATTCATATATATACATAGAATTGAATGAACTATGCCATACTGTTAGTCAGATATTAATGATATATAAATATGATAACCCCACATGTGCTATTTTTTCAAATTACAGAATTTCCTTTAGCAGGACTATTTTATTACTTCTTAGAAAGTTTCTTTGACTGCAGAAACTCACCTTACATGAACTATTGGTAATCTTACCTTGAGGGATTCTTCATGGCTTTTTCAGTTTCTTCCATTGTTTTGCTATCAATGTTGATTTCCTTTGTAGCACCTTTGGCAATATACTCACTGAAAACACAGAAATACAATGGTAACAATTTGTGATTCATATAAGATGGTAGAAACTATGAGGACAGGTATCCAAAATCATTGTGGCCAAGAAAAAAAAGGGAACTAACCCAAAGACTGTAAGCATTAATTTACATGATCAGTCATGAATAGATGATTTTTTTTTGGCAAAATTAGGAAAAATTTGTGTACCTACACATTAAAGACTGGTTAAACCTCTGGTGGTTCATACACCTCTGCAAATCCCTACATCTGTACCAACATTGCAAACATATACATCACAGAATGATGAAGTGGCCTTGATCCTATTACATGTGGTTTTTTCCTGACCAGGGTGTTAGTTATGATGAAAACAATGTAGTTTGGCTATTGATAATCACTAAGATGCTTAATGGATAAATCCAATTTGATACTGGATGGACCACAGGTTTACAGTGGTGCTGCATGCAAGGATCTAGTGGGACACATTATAACAGCTTTTTCTGGATCAGCCTTGTCAGGCAATATCTCATGACTGGGCAGATCTCAGTACAGGCCAAATTCCGAATCGTAACTCGCATGTTAATGGAAACAGGCACAAATGGGTGAAATCTGCAGAACCCCTCAGTCTTATGTAACAATCAACAAACAAAAAATTAGGTAACATGAAATATCTTCAGCTAAAAGTATTCACAGCAAATAACTGTTAGGCCCAAATTTGCAAACTCAGAAATTTGTTTTGACTGCAGAAACTCACTTTACAAGAACTATTTACATTTAGAATTTTCTCATTCAATATTTCATAAAAATAAAAGGAGACAGATATACTCAATTTACTGAACAGCTTCCTCACTGAATTGCTATTCTATTAAAATTACCGTATGAAAAATTCTAAATTTCTGTCACTACAACACACCACAAATGTTCAAGAAACACCTGTCAGAAAGATTACTGATAGGTCATAACCCTCTAATGTCTCTGACCAGTGAGTCTATTGAAAATAAGTATAATTTATAAACTTAGTCTCCTTGTATGGATAAAACAGCCAACATACTCAGCAGAACTATCAAATATGTTTTCTCTCACTCAAATCAGCTAGTCCACTGACTATATGAAACCATATTACCATACCTCTCACTTTATGTTTTTTAGACTTAAACTTGTTTATGCATTGTAAGGCAGATTTAGAGGACTCCTTCCACCACTTCTGTTTTTGGACTGTTTCTTTTGATTCTACACCTCCAACTTGTTTACTCAGTGTACATATATTATTTTGTGTGTATCTTGATAAAACAGCCAACTTACTGGTAGACATGATGGACTCTGTCCACAACTTGTGACTGTGGCAGTTTCTTCACATTCTCCACATCCAGCCAGAACTTGAGATTCTCTGTGCTGAACTCTTTCTGTAGGAATGTCTCAAACTCCAACACCCCAGTCTCATCACCCAGTAAGTCATTAAGGCTGAATGCCCACTGCTTCACCCGGCGCTCACTCGGAGTGTCGGTCCTGTGAAATATAAAACGTAACTAGATGTAGAGGGTAAGACAGCATGTGTAGCTAAACTTTATTGAGGCTAAATGTCTCCTGGTTTAGCCCAGCATCAAGATGGAGCATGGAATAATATTTAACTACAGTCAAGCCAAATGCAAATTTGCTTTAATCAGCGGAGTTCCTATCGTGTGGGGAAATAAAAATATAACCGTATGTACAGAGTAATATAAAACCTGATGAAAACTGCAGTCATGTTCAACACCCACTGTTTGATGAAATGTTTTGTGAAAATTAAATATAAATAAATCTACAAAGTACAAACAACCTTACAACCATATCTAAACAAAGTTGATGCTGCTTAACTTAGATCTCTTTTAAAAAGTAAAAGATAATTGAATTTGGATGTATATTGTGATATTAAAATGCAATTTAAACTGTTGTTAGAGTAAATGCCCACTACTTAAGAACCTGGCATTAACTTGGGAGTGTCCATCTTGTGAAAATTAAACAAATGAATCCCAATCAGGGGAGAGACTAAAGATAAAAACACACCAGTCTCAATATAGTGGGAACACGTAGGTCTTAAATCAAAGATATTTAAAGTTAAAAATAATCTGGTACTGAAGTCATGTGGTCATCATGAGAAAAATCGTTTTATTTGTAGTTCAGCTATTGCTAAATTCACAAATATATTGTGCACAGGAAAATGTTGGATTGAGAAAGTATGATGTTGAAAACTTAACTTCTGCAACCCATATATAGCATTGTGTTAAAGCTGATCTTGCAGGACTGAAACTATCTTAATATTCTTGGAATTTTATCATTTATAAGGATTATCCCACAAAAACTGGCTGTATGTAACATCACTGGTAAATTTCACAATATTTGCACATGAACTAAACCTTCTCCTTATTATCTGCGCCAAATTCAATGCATACAATCTATAAATTTGTTTAAGACCATTTTGTTACAATCAAATACACACTCACATTGTCACTGGTTGAATTTCTCTTGCAACAGGCACTGCCATTGTTACCAAAGGAATTCCCATGATTTCAACTGATATTTTACACTTCACTTTCAGAACACTTCACAGAACACTGTATCAAAAAGACAGATATTTTTTCAATATCCTTCTTAAAAAATTCTTTCAATAGATCAGCTGAAAGTTAACTATAACAAATTTACTAATTTTCTGTAAAAAGTACTGCTGGTTTAAGTTACGAAAGGTTGCAACCTTTTTAACAGTGAAAAAGGTGAACTTGTTTCCTGAAATGTCCACTTTTCATTCAACACTGCACTATCTTTTCTGATACAGAGTTCCGGTCTCTACAGTTTATATACATTTAATGGTCTCTACATTTTATATAATAGCTGTATTTTTACAAGGTTTTTTCACGCTCACACACGCAGATCTTTATGTATTACACAATCATTGTGTAGGGTTTTTTATGTGGTTATAGGAATCATGACAAGCATACAAATGTGAAAATCATCGATATGTGGGGGGGAACAAAGTAATGACAACCTCAGTTAATTTCCGGAGAGCTCCCCTGAGCCACACAAATGAATTTGGAATGCACCAACTGAAGGCCCAGAATACTACCCATGACTTGTAAAAAGTGGTCAGAAGAATTTTCATTCCTTCAACATCCAATATGATACTGAGGTGGGCTTCCAGAATTTCTCACATGTTGTCATGAGCTGTTTTGCGGGACCCCAAAAAATAACAAGTGTTATCCTACTGTATTAATGCAACAGGGAATTAGTTTGGTGTTTATAGCATCAACTGTGATGCAACTGTCTGAATACAATAAGAATACTAGTAAGTTTGGGATACCTTAGACATCAAGTGTGATACAACTGTCTGAATGCAGCAGGAATCACTTTGGTTCCATACAAATCATGTGTGATGCAAATGTCTCAATGCAACAGGAATCTGTTTGGTACCATACAAATCAAGTCTGATGCACCTCTCTGAGTACAACAGGAATCAGTTTGGTGCCATACAAATCAAGTCTGATGCACCTCTCTGAATACAATAGGAATCAGTTTGGTGCCATACAAATCTAGTGTGATGCACCTGTCTGAATACAATAGGAATCAGTTTGGTGCCATACAAATCAAGTGTGATGCACCTGTCTGAATACAACAGGAATCAGTTTGATGTCATACAAATCAAGTGTAATGTACCTGTTTGAATACAACAGGAATCAGTTTAATGACATACAAATCAAGTGTGATGTACCTGTCTGAATACAATAGGAATCAGTTTGGTGCCATACAAATCAAGTGTGATCTAACTATGTCAAGGCAAAAGGAATCAGTTCAACTGTGATGCACCTGTCTGGATGTAAAACAAAGCAGTATGGTGTAAACACATTAAGTGTGGTGACCTGTCTGAATGTAGAATGAATCAGTCTGGTGTCAACACATCAAGTGTGATGCAACACTAAAGGCAGATTCTGATGACCATAAGTTTCTGAATTACAGGTCATGAACCAGTAAAGTGGGGAAATATGTGATTGCCTTGAAAGACCATAATTTATCTGTATACATGAAAAAAGAATTCATGAACAGTGGCTTCCTAAGCAGGAATGAGTGACAAAGTGACAAGTAAATACTGCATTGGGATTTTTTTTTACGGGCAGGTTTTGAGGGCATGGATTAATTCTTTGCATAAAGGGGAATTCTAAACATTATCCAAACTCTGGTTTATGAGTACCAGTATTTTTTAAAAAGAAAGAAGAAAGTACTGCATTAAGCATCTCTTTACACATCTCCCCTTAGTACACTGATTGGTAAACACAAAGGCGTAAACTTTCATTTCTATGCAGACGATTCACAACTTTATGTCCATCTGTCGCACATGAATGCCTCAGCTGCTTTTGATAAGTTGAACAGATGCCTTCAAGATGTTAAGGAATGGATGTCGGCTAGCAAACTTAAACTTAATCCTGATAAAACTGAGTTCATACTTTTCGGCTCTAAGAAACAGAGAGAAAGGTTAAATGTATGTTTCCCAATCGACATCTTGGGCAACCCCCTTCACCCCACCGAGTCAGTCAGGAACCTGGGTGTGTGGTTTGACTGTGATTTTTCTTTCACTAAACATGTCCAGAATGTTTGTAAAAGCTGCTTTATTCAACTGAGGGATTTTAGAAATATTAGGCAGTTCTTGACTCAGGATGCAGCTGTGTTGGTTGCCAATGCTTTTGTTAGTAGTCGGTTGGACTACTGTAACTCACTTTTCAGGAGTCTCTCCAAATTCAATCTTCATAGATTATAGTCTATCCAAAACAGTGCAGCTAGAATTGTTACAAATTCAAGTAAATATACTCGGATAACTCCGGTACTCACGAAACTCCATTGGCTCCCTGTTCAGTTTCGCTCAGAGTTCAAACTGGCTACCCTGGTGTACAAGTTTATTCATACGGGTTTCCCTAAATATTTTGCTCCATATCTATCCTATATGCTATGTGGGGTACTTTTGCACTTCATGGATGACCTTGAATTAAGAGCTTCAAGGTAAAATGTCTGCAAGGTTGTAGACTACATGTATATCTGTTATACATATCACTTATGAAGAGATTCAACCTTTTACCTACGAGAAACCAGCCAGTGGAAAAGGTAGATAACTTTCAAAGAAATGCCCATGGCGGCCATCTTATTTTTCAGAATGAGGCTAATTTAAGTCACAGAGAAGCTTACCTCCCAATGAAGATATCCTGCAAATTTAGTGAACCTAGCTGGTGTAGTTTTCCTCTGAGAGCGTTAACGCTAACACATGGCGGCGGCGGCGTAGCAAACGCTAAACCGAAGTATCCACCAGATGCCTCCGGTGGATACAATGATCTGTTAATGTTTCAAACTAATCCATGGGCTTAAAAAACACAAACCAGTACAGCCAAGTAAGTGCAATTAACTTGTAACCTTTGATCATGCACAGAACTTGTGATGATAGTCTTCACTGTTTAACTGTTAAGTCTATAACTGGACAACCAGAGTAGCTATGGACAATGGTGGACAATAATCCTGATTACATTTCTATCAGATTGAAATCTTTGAACCAAGTTGCAGAGAATGTATAAAACACTATTCTTGGATAAGTTAGTTATGGACAATGACCTGAGTATATTTCTATCGGATGGTAGCCTTGCTGAAGGCTCAAGTTTCTTTGCAGTTAGGAAAAGTTTTCAGTTCAGATAATGGAGTTTCAGTTTCTATAATGTACCCGTACATGTTCTGACTTTTACAGCAGCATACAGCTAAGAGAAAGAGCCTTGAAAACTTTGCTTGAAGTTAAATCCCTCCTAGCCCCACCTCCCTACATGCATTCTGTTTTCTTGATATCAACAAGGGCCTAACATAAAAAGCCACATAGTGAGTTCATGTCCTTTCATCTCCACAGAATCAGATCACATCAAATGTGTAACAAAACACCTTGTAAAGTGTACCTGTCTTCACAGTACTGCAATAAAACTGATGCTGCCTTTTTTATTTACATGCAACTCGTGACCACAGCATCTCGTGACCAACAACTCGTACCCACAACTCGTACACAAATATTTTATAAGTATAAACATTATTTCTGCTTGAATATCAAATACTTGTATATGCAGCTCATAATATTTATGAAGAAATATGAGATCACCCAATTACGTGGGGTTTTCTAACAATATTTTATGTTTAATAAATAGAATTGCTGCTTGAAGAGTGAGTATTTTATGTAAGAATGTCTGTTCAGTTTGAGATCAAAAACTTCAAATTCTCATACATCCGTGGGGGTTGCCTAGCAATATTATGAAATAAAATATGCAAATTAGAAAACGTGAGGTCATGGAATTGACAGAGGGCTTCCTAGAACTATTAGAAAATAAATTATGCAAATTAGAAAAAAAAACTAGAGGAGACAGAAGTCCGTGGATTTTCCTGCAATATTTTTAAATAAATTACGCAAATTAGAGAAAAAAAGTGGGGAGACAGAAGTCTGTGGAGTTTTACTTCAATATTTTAAAATAAAATATGCAAATTGGGAAAAAAATAACAGACAGAAGTCGGTTGGGTTTCCTGCAATATTTAAAAAAAACTCTTGGGAACGAGTTGTGGGTACAAGTTGTTGGTCACGAGCTGCTGTGGTCACGAGATGCTCGTATACCGCTTTTTTGTGGTATGTCTCTGTCTGATACAGTTCTATTTCTTAACATGTATGAGTGCTTTATGAATACCAAATATCTATGTGCATGTTTGAAAAGATATCATGTAAATTTGAGCCTTAAGCAAGGCTAATCAGATGGAAGTTTTTGATCAAAGTTCCACAGCATATCAGATGGAAATTTTGGAACTAAATTCTATTTAATATATTTATAGCACTAAAAGGTTAAAAATAAAGGGGAAAACTCAATACATATAATTCTTATAGCATCAAAGGACTAAAATATAAAGGGAAAAATCACTATATCATACAGGGAAAACCATACCTTTGTAAAAAAATTGGGGGACATTAATCAGTGGGGGGAAATTCCATGGGGGGGGGGGAGGCAAACCATAGGCAATCTTTTATTATGTCCAATACATACATAGTCAAGTCATTCTTGTACGACACAGGAAAAGAAATAGTCAACATGTAAACAAGATGTTGGACAGTTTGGTGATCCCTTTTATACTGCTTGAGAAAAAAAAATGAAAAATTAACTAGAGTATTGCTTCGCAAGAGAAAAAGAAATTGTTTTTGCACAGCAAAAACAAAGCATCCCAATGAGCATTAATCAGTTTGTAGAAATGAATGTCTTCCTGTGTTTAATATGTTTATCCATTTATGACAAAATGCAAGGTTTCCTAGACGAAATTTTTTTTTATTTTATTTATTTTTTTTTTTTTTGGTGTTTTACACAGAAATTCAAAATGGCCACCAAAAGTGGCGGAAAAACGGTTCTTGGGGAAAATCGCGAGTAGACCCTGCAGATAACCTGCGGGTCAAAAATTTCGTGAAGATCGCTCTATATCTCTCCATTTCCGAGATAAGCGGGTTTTTGCGTTTTATGCAGAAATTCAATATGTTCGCCAAAGGTGGCGGGAAAACATTTTTTTGTGAAAAAATGCCAGTAGGCTCTGCAGATACCCTGCGGATCAAAAATTTAATTGAAATCGCTCTATCTCGCTCCGTTTCCGAGATATACTCGTTTTTGTGTTTTACGCAGAAATTCAAGAAGGCCGCCAAAAGTGGCCGGAAAATAATTTTTGCGAAAAGTCGCCAGTAGCCCTGCAGATACCCTGTAGGTCAAAACTTTCGTCAAAATCGCTCGATCTCACTCAGTTTCTGAGATAAACAGGTTTTTGTTTAACGCAGAAATTCAAGATGGCGGACAAATTCAGATGCCCTGTGGATCAAAAATTTCGTCGATCTTGCTCCATTTCTGAGATAAACTCGTTTTTGTGTTTTACGCAGAAATTCAATATGGCCGTCAAAAGTGGCAGGAAAACAATTTTTCAGAAAATCGCCAGTAGACTCTGCAGATACCCTGCGGGTCAAAAATTCCATCGAAAATTGCTTCTATCTCACTCCGTTTCTGAGATAAACACGGTTTTGCATTTTACGCTGAAATTCAAGATGGCCACCAAAAGTGGCCAGGAAAAGTTTTTTGGTAAAAGTCGCCAGTAGACTCGCCACATACCCAACAGGTCAAAAATTCGTCGAAATCGCTCTATCTCACTCTGTTTCTGGGATAAACGGGTTTTGGCATTTAACGCAGAAATTCAAGATGGCCCCCAAGAGTGGTGGGAAAACGATTTTTGCAAAAAGTCGCCGCTAAAAAGCCATGTTTAACAGATTATGAGAAAAAGTAATCACAAGGTAGATAAAAAATGTCACAGTCAACATTTTTAGAGAATTTTTAAAATGATAACTACAGCTAAAATTTTTCACAGAGACCACATGTATAAGTTGTATTAAGTATAGCATCAGACTACTCAGACTGAGCATTTCCAAATGCCCAGTATAAGGCAAAATATATAGAAAAAATATGGTAGAAAAAAGTCCTAAGGTGGGTCTTTACAGGCCTCTAACACAGTTTGGAGGTCGTTATTTAAAAGAAATTCTCTAAATGCAATAGTTTTAGAGTTACAACTGATTTACTCAACAGTAAACCTCTGCGTAGCTATTGCTCAGCTTTGCAAAGAGCCACAGGTCTGCAATTTCACTATGTTATAGCTGACCCAAAAGTAGCTGAGTAGCATATTTAAACAAAACACTGTAAACGTGACAGTGTTCAAGTTACAACTGACTAACTCAACAGTGAGAATCTGAAAGCAGCTATTGCCCAGCTTTGCAATGAACTACAGGTCTGCAATTTTGCAAATTCACTATGTTGTAGCTGACTGAAAAGTAGGTGAATAACATATTTAGACAAAATACTGTAGATACAATAGTTCTCCCATGGTTTCGAATGATTTACCTTATGAGGTCCATTCTTCCCCAACTCTCTCTCCTTTTCAGAAAAAGGTTCAAATCATTAATCTCTTCGAAAAGGCTTTTCCACCTTAGCATAATTATACTCTATCCGGCGTCTCCGAGTTATTGGAATTGGCAACAGCTATGGAATGATGATTATTTTGGGATTCTGGTGTTGCGCCTTAGAGTCTGCCTGGCAAGGATTAAGTGCTATAAAAGTATAGAATAGTATAGAATACACAGCTCAAGTTTCCACAAACTCGGCATGTTAAAGTTATATCTAATGCAGCTTGAGGCTAGTGAGACTAACCACACGTAATATAAAAAGCAAAATACAATGTGTGTGAAAAATGTAGAAAAAGTTCCCATATGGTAGCTTTATGGGCCTCACACACAGTTCAAACTAAAACTTATAAAGCCTTGTTTTTTGCCATGCATGACCAAAACATATAAATATATTCGCTGGTGAAATTTGAGAGCTATATGATTTCAAGCATCAACAAAGTATAAAATGACTCAGTATGGGCATTTTCTAACAGCATATGGTCAGTGTATGAAATTAAGTCCTACCCCCCTGTCCGAGACTGGTAACTATTCTGACTTGGAAAGTTTTTCTGGTAAACTGCATTCAGATGGTGACCTTAAAATCAAAACTACAGAGCTCAAATTATCCACAAAGACCACATGGTAAAGTTGCATCTTTACGCCTTGAATTTGAGCATGAATAATTAAAAAATATCAACATACAGTTTTCATGTGAAGTTTTAGCAGGATCGGCATAGTTTCAGTTTGTAAGATACAGGGTTTTAAGCTCCATAAAGTGCATATCACTAACTATGGGCATTTTCAGAGGCCTTAAGGTGACCTGAAAATTAAAGCTACAAACATCAAATTATCTAGAAAGACCATATTTAGAAATTATATCTAGTACAGTATGAGGCTGATAAGACTCACAATTTCGAAATTACAGGCCAAAATATGTGCCCAAGTGTCTGGTCTTTAGGGGCCGCAAAACAAAGTTTTAACCTCTGCTTAAATTCTTGAGTTTTGGCATATGTGAGAAGAACATAACTTGTTCGCTGGTAAAATTTTAGTGGGATGAGCCACACAGTTTGTGCGACAGAGGGCTATAAGTGGTCAAAGGTCAATTTCTGACCTTAAGGTGGCCCTTAATTCTTTAACATTGGTAGTTCAAGGTCACCTTAAGGCTTAAGATAGGGTCCCTCTCCTGACCCATATACATGTGTGTGCCAGGTTGAATGAAATTCATGAAAGCATTTTTCGTTCACCCAAGTGAAAAAATATGGCGGTGGTGTGACATGCCTGAATTCTGAGTATATCCCAACTTTCATCTGGGGATATAATAATTAGCTTGTCTCCAGTCCTTGTTGTTGCAGATAAAGGTTAATATATAGTAACATAAACACTGCAGCTTCATCACAATACTCAGCAAACTTCACTGCTGGTATCATAATTATATATATCCATGTTTGAATACTGATCAATAATGATTTACGAGTTTCAATATCAATGCTCAGCAGTGTCAAGTTCAATATAATTTCCAAGAAATTAGTGAACAATTTTCTCAACAGATCATTCAATTGTTTTGTACTATATACATTTTTTTAATCACAAATTTACATGACTTACATATGACCATGATATTCTGTTATAATGACAGCATGCATATAGTTATATCAAAAGAACTTTCAAAACAGGATAAAGAATTGGATCAGATTATAGAACAGTCACCATTAAGGTTTCCATCCCCCAACAATAAAATTCACTTAACAGACTGAAGTTTGTCAAATATAATATACTTGGAAAAAAGTTTATCAATTTACAACTGAGACATCAATGGCATACTGATGGCAGTATATGAAAGTTTCAACTATCTGCAGCAACCATTTTGTTTCCAAATGATTATCTGACTGGGTCAAAACTTGATAAAAATAAGTTATGAATACATTTATATTAACCTGAACCAGTACAAAGTTACTGATCCCTAAATATGATCTGAACTTACCACTCATCTGACTGGATTAGTTCTTTCAGTTTTGACCATCCACGTACCATGATACAGAGTCTTTAGACTGCAGTTATGGTGGCTTAACTCCAAAGATAAAATTAACAACTTCTTTTGTAACAAAAAATAACTATTTCAGTAAAATCTTTTGTGTGCTGATTTGATTTTTTTTCTGCTTTAGTCTCTTAAAAGAACAAACTGAAGTAAAATAGTGTATTTATCCTTTTGTATATCAATATTTCCATCACAACAAATATTCCATCTGAGACATTAAAATAGTAACTTATCTGTATGTTATCCTTTATTACAAGCACACAAGATAAGACTTGGTATTCTACAGCTAACATAAAAATCTCTTATCTCATTAGCACACTGTGGAACACAAAGTTGTAATCTTCTTGAAAGTTTTAAGACAATGAACTCATTGAGTACTCCAACAGCACAAATTATACTCATTTGTATCAGCCTACTTAAGATGTTAGCACTCTATTGGTTTACTTTGTACCTGGTCATTTCCGCAGACCTTTTTCTAAGAAACACTATTTAACTTCTTAGTATCCTTTTGTTTACTACCTCAGTTATTCAGTGCACTATTAGCTTTGTAACAAGTAAATTACCATGAAACTTTCGAGAACGAATTTTTGCTGGCAACCATAGCACTGATTCATAAACTTCCTGTGACCCTTGACGCAGTGCTATACCACTAACCAATAGATCAATCACAGGTTTGTTTACATTGAGAGAACAAAAAGTACACTGCAACCCTGGTAAATGTACTAACTTATAAACACTGAAGCAGTGAAGCTGAGATATTTGTTAACCAACAAAATACAGTAAATAATCCAAGATTAAACCTACTGAACTGTTTAAAACTACCACATCCCATTGCTGACCCAGATTTTATAAACTGAAACTTTAAATTCTGATAAAAAAAAGAAAAGGATTTCATGTTTTGATTTTCATCTGGTGCAATGGGATTCAGTTGAATCTCTTTCCTTCTATTTCAAAGAATCAAAGTTTCCTATAGTCTTTACCTACTGATGATCATGGTTAGATGCTAAAACATAAGTCACTAAAGTATTACAATTCTCAATAACCATTGTTTCAGGCACACATCTCCCATTACAAAACATGAACTCTCCCTCATTAGTTGCACACTTCCGACAGGTTTCCTCCCAATGCTATTACTGTTCTGCCTAAACCAATCCATCTACACCACAGCAGATCACAACATCCAGGTCAGAATCCCCACACATTCATTCTTGATTTCAATTTCCCCTCATTATCCTAAACCAAAGGTAGTTTATGCTGCACATCCTTATAATTGTCCACAACAACAACAACACAGGCAGCTGGGACACAGAAATATGTTGTTTTCCAGCTTGACTGAGTGGTACTAATCCAGAGGAATATCTCATGACAAATAATTAACTAAAAATAGAAACATTCAAGCCTAACACTATATAAATAAATAAAGTGTAATGGTAGAGAGTCAAAACTTTACCTCTCTCTTGTACATCATTTTTTATTATTGGTTTATTTCAATATTTATACACATAAAGAGTGTCTAAAACAACATTTTTTCTGGTGATGATGACGTCAGACAAATGTATTTGAAAATCCACTGCTATATTTCAGATTACCAGTGTCTCACAACAAATGGTTTGTAGGTAATGGGTTTGTCGTCACAACCTATTTGAGACACAGGTTCATTATAGATGCCAAAAATATACAACTGAATTTATTTTCATCTCCTTTTCAATCAAGATAAAAAGCAAAAGCTTTAGTACCAAAAAAGGGTTTCATTGTTTAAACTAAAGTTATAAAACAATTTAATCGCCCACTATTTCAGCAAGTTTTATGAAGGCAGAGATTGTTCAGAAAAAGAATAAGCTTTACAGATCTTAATGATATTCATTATCTCTTCCAAGAGAATTATGCGTTTGGGTGTCTCTTTGACTGTGTTCACAATTATTGCAGAAGTAATGAACACCTCTGTTTTGAAATTTTTGATGTGGGCAGGATCTGGCCAAAGGAAGAAGCGATTACTGGTAAATGTTGGTAATGATCCAGATCATATTCTGAGATCTGGATACAAAAAGAAAAATTCTGAATTCTCAGAAACTCCCCCGGGTTGAGATCTATGCTCTATGAGTTCTTTCTGGATACTCATGAGATTTAAAAAAATAATAAAATCAGTGAAAAAGACAGATTTCATGACCAAATAAGGTTCCTGGGCCCGTATTCATGAAAGGTCTTAGCCAGGGCTTAGGCTTAAAGTTGAGACTTTTGTCTCAAGTTTCTGCCCAAAAACTGCTAAGACTTTTGTCTTAGGCTTAGTGGTATTCACAAAGAATTTAAGACCGGTCTTAGGCTTAGCCAAGGGCTCAACTTTAAGACTGGTTGGTAGTGGGCTTAAATTTTGTAAAGAGGACTTAAATATGGCGGCCACAAACTTTTCTCCACTTCAAAATTTGAAATGGCTGTAAATAAAGTATAATTATACAGAACACCTCACTAAAGCAGTCTTTGGAAGTTTATATGTGGTAACAAGGTTTTCCATTTCAAAACAGCACTTTTCCATAGATAAAATGCATTAAATGAAGGATATATGTCACCAATAGTATAGTTTGAATAGAAAAGAAAGGTCACATGACACAGAAAACCACTGTGGTTATTTGATAATCTTGGACTTAGCTAAGTCACCCTTTGTGAATACGGTTTTAAGACAAAACGTAGCTGAGACAAAAGTCTTAACTTTAAGACTGGATTTAAGCCTAAGACCTGGCTAAGTCTAAGACCCTTCGTGAATACCAGCCCTGATACTGAAAATATTTTTGTCACCAATATTTCAATGGTGACCTCTTTGTACTGTCCCTCTATATGGCCATTTACAGAAATTTTTCATTGTTGAAATATCACAAAATTTTGAAAGTTCTTGTCACAAGTGACCCTGTCAAGTAGACCTTCAACTAACAAGAAATTTAAGATGTTTTGACTAAACAGAAAAATTCCAGATAAAAAAAGTTAATTTCAAGAGAAAAGGCCATTTAATAACTTAATACTTATTTCTGAAACAAAGTAATTTTACTTATAAGAGTTCTACTTAAATGGGTTTTACTGTATTCAAAATCTTATCCACCCACATCAATTGTAAGATCAAGTTTATGATAGATGAATAAAAATATAATAAGGTTGACCGAAAACATTCCAAAACACAATGTGAAGAGGAAGGCAGTTACTGCTCATTTGATTACGCCAGTCTCTTAAATACCATCCCGGAGCCCATTCATCTGGTGAGAGTGGTTATCAGCTGACCTTTAAGCCTGTGTTTTATGTCCCCGTCAGCAGACGGCAGCGTAACTTGAAAATTCTTCAAATATTAATCACTGGCTTTTCTCTCCCAACCTCAGGAGCAGGCTAGAATCCTTTGTGACGCAAGTGAGTCTACAGTATTCAATGGGGTCAATACTAGTCTAACCAAAAAATGCCTTTTTCATTACATTCAACAAATGGTGCAGCCTTCACAGCCTATATCACCAATAGGATTATATTTCTTTGTGCTTTTGCTTTGTAGGGCCTGTAATTGAACTGTATTATATAAGTCTTAAGTTACGAGTGATACATTTTCCCAGTGTTTTAATGTAAATTGTTTAATATTTTCAGTGACCACTAGTCTTAATTTACACTTGATCCTGTGCCACTTAAAATTTGAACTTTACTCACAAGATATACAATTTAACATTAACATTTGATTGTAAAGCCTGATCCACAAATTTGCTGCTGGTTATTCCAATCTGAATCCCAATCTGTACTTGAAAACATTCCTTAAAATACAGAAATTTTGGCAAAGCATGCCATGATTTCTCCAAATATATCATTTTATACACAATCTATTACACCCTTTGAGATATCTTGTTTTTTCAGAATTGGAGATCTTTTAAACTCATGCATTATCTCAGTGTATCTTTTAGATGTCTCAAATTACATTAGATTCCTTATACACTGACTTGGAATAAATGAACACCTTGATGATGACCCCTTTTGTGTCTTAGTTTTATAAAATTAAATGTCTTAAGGTTATATTTGAAATGAAATGTTTTAAAATTAAAATCTTTAATATGAACAAAATAATCATAAATACTAAGTTTCATGCACACCATTTAAAAGACGACTTGCTTTCACCAATTTAACACCAAGAATTATTAAGTTTTAATTGATTTGTAGTGTAGACATAAGGCTGGAATAAAATGTTTGACAATCTGCTTTACAAGCTTTTTAAAGTCCATTGATTGTAACTAAAACCTTTTATATACAATGAAATCCTTTTTACCAAAACTCTGTTGTGTTCTTTTTTCAGTAGAAATAAACATCAGGACCATGCAAGACCTTTTCTACTGAAAGGTAACCTGCTATCTCAAAAATCTGGTGAAAAAGAAGTATATTTCTGGTCCCTTAGTATATAACTTAGAAGAGTTCAGCTGTGATTCAGGTGAGGAAAGCTTCAGGGCACTTTGACAGTAATATAAGAGTTTTTTTGACAGCTATATATGAGTAACTCTGGGAGTGCTGTAGTCACTAGGCCTTGGTGATGTCATTGTGTAAAGTCCATTAGGGTCTTTGCTAGCTTAATGAGAACAAGCAAGCTTTTGCTGTCACAGAGTCACATTTTATGTGCACAATTGCATGCATTGCAGCAATAAAGTAGAAGGATTTGTCAGATAACCTTGTTGACATTTTACCGCAAACTATAGCCAGCATGGGGCACCTGCTATTCCCTGTTTCCGGGCAACTGTTTCAGGGCAGCTTTATATCTGTACACATCTGTTGTAAACTGGACTCTCAGTTCTCAAGATTAAGACTAAGTGCCTAGCTTTACATCTACACAGATAACTAGAAAAACATTTTTGCTAATGTAAAATGGAGCACCCCACTACAACTAAAGTTTATAAAGGTATAAAAGAAATAATAAAGATAAAGGCTAGTAAGATACTTAAACATTGTTAACTCTTTAATACCGAAGTTTTATGTTCTTAAAAAACTGAAGAAAAAACAACAACTTTACAATCCCATTTTGACCTTGACTGGGGGGGGGGGATGCCAAGTCATGATTTGCTATAACCACCCAAAGCATTCTAAAGGCTCTAATCACAATAATTAAAGAGATATTAAGCATCAATTGAAAACCTTTACCACTTTGGATCATGGAATTGACCTGGAAATGCAAGAAGGGTGCAAAAAGCCAAATAACTAGGTCTGAGTAGGTGTAAAAGTTCACAGCACAGCAGGTTATAAATACACTACAAAATACAAAACAAAATGAGCTTTATGACCCCAGTTTCACCATGATGGGGAATTGGGGGACAAATTTATTGGAGTTTTTGGAATCCCAGGCCATGTTTTCCTATGACCTCTCAATATATTCAAAAGCTGTAATATTAATAATAATAGAGATATTAAACAACAAGTGAAACTGTGACTTATTTATTTGCCTTAAAAGCAAGGAAAGGATTTAAAGCCATATCACTAGGTGTGAAAAGTCCTGAAGAATACTTCAATGAAGTTTTATAGGAGTTCAGGCAATATTTTTGTACATACACAGGAAAATACAATAGATTAAACTGTATGAACCCAGTTTGACCAGGATGAGAAGCCCAGGGGGCAAATCTGTTGTCGTTTTTTGGAATCACAGCTCATGGTTTTCTATTAACTAACAATACATTCCAACGCTCCAATTGCAATAATAAAAGAGACGTTAAGCAATATACAAAAATTTGGCCCATTTAGGGTCACCAAATTGACTTTGAAAAGTATGATTCCAGTTTTATGAGTACATATTGATTTTTGACAGTGTGTGTGTTTTTGTGTGCATTTGCTAATAAACTGACATAATCATCCGGTTAACATCTTATTGCATTGAAGTTAATGCAGGTGTTCCACTGGAGGCCGACCCTACGACTCTATAATGTAAGGTCGGCTGCAAAAGTCCGGGACAAAAATCCACAAAAAAAAGGCGGGAAATTTTTGGGTCGGCTTCAACTCCCCGACAGGATGTGAAACATACAGGCTTGTCAGCAGAGGAAGATGTGTTTCTAAAAATAGCTCACATGACAATGAACTCTCTCTCACTTGTTGCTGGCTTTTATACTCCAATTTCGAGCTTCTGGGAAGGACCCTTTCAAAATTCCGTCCCTCTGAGCAATTTTCCTACACATTTATACCAAATAATTTCGAGCTTCTGAGAAAGCACATTTTTCTGGATGTGAAGGTAAACACCCTGTAGTTCTGGTCACGTGATGGGATCCAAATATTTACTATTGACCTAGTTTAAGATTTGTTGATTGGTCGACACTTGATCCTCTTTTTGCCCAAAAATTTATTTCCTGAAATAAGCTGGGATTTTATTTTTACTTAACCAAATAAAAACACTTTTTCAGGCTTCTTAATTAATTATAGCATATATGTGGAACTTCACCTGAAAATTATGATCACTTGCACTGTTTCTTTGTCATTCTTGACATAATTTTTTATCATATTTTTACCTCACATCATGCTGGAAATTGACCGCAAATGAGCAGTACTTAAGTTACAACAGACAAGCCGGCTTCATGTTATGACAGGCCTGCAAGTGATAACGACAAGCCTGGAAGTGTAACCAACAGGCCCTTAAGTTAACCGACAGGCCTGTTGCTAGGTGGATGAATTTAGGGTCGGATACAAGGGTCAGCAACGGTTGTAGAAATATCAAACACGTTTGATATTTCACCCACTCTCCCTGACAGGCCAGGAACTTGCAACCGACCCTAACTGACCATGTAAACATTGGTCCCAACTCTCCAAAAATGCATAGTTACCGGCCTGTCGGCTCCAGTGGAACACCTGCATAACAAACACTGAGAACAAAGTATGTAAAATGAAACAATGGAAAAAAGCAACAACAAAAATGTGTATCAATGTTCCAGTGTAAACTTTTAAACCAAGTCAATAATGTCCAGTAGCTGACTGCAGACAAAGTAATTGTAAAACGTACTGCTTTGCAGACTTAAATTTTAAACAATAATCTCTCGGTAATGAACACTCGATCAGCAAATGATAATAATGAACATTGTATAGCTTTATTTTCTCATAACAGAAATGTGTCATCTTCCATACAACAAACTGACAAAATTGAGTCCACTAGAGCATAAGTATGATATTGGTTAGATTAAAACAAACGACCATCTTGATCTAGTGAAATAAACCATGACTGCTACACAAACATAAATATAGAGGTATTTCGAAAACTATTATCAATGGGGCTTCTTTAAAGCTGTGCAATAAACACAAGTTGTGAATATATATGTATGTAGGTCTCCTCTAATATATTACCGCCTTGGCTAAAAAACATTCATTTTTTTATTAAGGTTTTAAATTTGATTTTAAAAACAAAACAACAGTCTATACAAGCATAGTAGGTACAACATATGTTTTAGATATATAATACATCCTAAGTCTCTCAAGTTAAGTCTGTAAAACATTCCTAATCACGCTATTAAACTCTTACAACTAATTCCCACTTCCCATGTTCTTCCATTCCTGGGTTGACCTGAAGTGGGAGAGTTAATAGATACATGCCGTTGCCCGATGGTTTTGAGTGTTAAATCCTGACCAACTAGTATGCATTACTTCCCTCAATCCACCAAACTACCAGTGCTTTTATATAGAGTTAAAAATAGTATCAGAGATGCCTGTACCCCACGGCCTGGGGAAATAGTTTTCAACACCATGAGATATAGAAGTAGTGAAACCGTACAAAGATCGGGATACATTAGAGCAGTGTCAGTTACATAAAAGTTTAAATAATGTTTAAGTAGAGAAAACAAGCATTCTGACGCATGCAATTATCTCCCGCCGTATAAATTAGATGTACTAAGCATAGTGTAATATACATTTTCTTGCGAGATGGAGGCACATGAAGAAGTGACAATAAGCAAGAGGCACTTTAATGTTTAACTGCAATACTTTTAAAGATAAAATGCATTTATTCATTTTACTAGCTATTACTCTGCCATCCAAAGAGCTATAATTTTGCAACTTTACTATGTAGTAGATCACCCAAAAGTAGGTGAAGGACTTATTTAGAAGAAATTGCCTATCTGTAACACTTTTACAGATAAAAGACATTTACTCATTTTAGTAGCTATTACTCTGCAATCCAAAGAGCTACAGTTCTACAACTTCACTATGTGGTAGATCACCCAAAAGTAGGTGAATGACTTATTTAGAAGAAATTGCCTATCTACAATAATTTTAAAGATAAAAGGTATTTACTCATTTTAGTAGCTATTACTCAGCTATGCAAAGAGCTACGGTTGTGCAACTTCACTATGTAGTGGATCACCCAAAAGTAGGTGAAGGACTTATTTAGAAGAAATTGCCTATCTGTAACACTTTCTGAGGTAAAATACATTTACTCATTTTAGTAGCTCTTACTCTGCAGTCCAAAGAGCTACAGTTCTGCAACTTCTCTATGTGGTAGATCACGAAAAATTAGGTGATTGACTTGTTTAGACGAAATTGCCTATCTGCAATACTTTTAAAAATAAAAGGTATTTACTCATTTTGTAGCTATTACTCAGCTATGCAAAGAGCTACGGTTGTGTAACTTTACAATGTGGTAGATCAGCCAAAAGTAGGTGAATGACTTATTTTGAAGAAATTACCTATCTGCAATACTTTTAGAGATAAAAGACATTTACTCATTTAGTAGCTATTACTCAGCTATCCAAAGGGTTACAGTTCTGCAACTTTACTATGTGGTAGATCACCCAAAAGGAGGTGAATGACTTATTTAGAAGAAATTGCTTATCTGCAATACTTTTAGAGATAAAATATATTTACTCATTTTAAATAGCTATGACTGAGCTATGCAAAGAGCTATAGATCTGAAACTTCACTATGTGGTAGATCAGCCAAAAGTAATTGAATCACTTATTCAGAAGAAATTGCTTATCTGTAATACTTTTAGAGATAAAAGACATTTGCTCATTTTAGTAGCTATTACTCAGCTATCCAGAGAGCTATAGTTCTGTAACTTCACTATGTGTTAGATCAGCCAAAAGTAGGTGAATGACTTATTTAGAAGAAATTGCGTATCTTCAATACTTTTAGAGATAAAAGACATTTACTCATTTTAGTAGCTGTGACTCAGCTAATGAAATAGCTATAGATCTGCAACTTCACTATGTGGTAGATCACCCAAAAGTAGGTGAGTGACTTATTTTATCTTCAAAATTGCTCTATCTTGAACTGTTTCCAAGATAATTTTGGAGTTACAATAAATTTACTCAACAGTAAGAATTTTAAAGTAGTTATTACTCAGCTATAAAATGTGCAACAGGTCTGAAACTTAATCATATGATAGCTTGAATAACGTATGATGAATAACATATTTGAACCAGATGAGTAATATATCTGCAAAGATTTGCTTAACTTTAATACTTTTGAAGATATTTGACATTTACTTTTGTCATTATTTGCTACAAATAAGAAAGTAGCTATTACTCACCTATGGCATGCAATGGAACCCTGAACTATGTACCATCTTATAGTTAAGGGCAAAGTAGTTGAACAATATATTTTAGGAAAATACTGTAACTGCAATAGTTTTGGAGTTACAATGGATTTACTCAACAGTAAGAATTTCAAAGTAGCTATTACTCAGCTATTAAATGCGCAACAGATGTGAAAATTTATTATGTGATAGCTTATCAAAAACTAGATGAATAACATATTTGAAAGATTTACTTAACTTTAATACTTTTGAAGATATTTGACATTTACTTTTGTCATTTTTTGCTACAAATAAGAAAATAGCTATTATTCACTTATGGCATTCAAGGGAACCCCAAACTATGTACCACCTTACAGCTAAGGACAAAGTAACTGAACAACATATTTTAAGAAAAAGCTCTAGCTGCAATGGTTTTTGAGTTATGAGTCCTTTACTCAGAGTAGCAAATATTGCTATTACTCACTTACCTTTAGGCCTGTAACAACTTATTTTGTATCAACAACTTATTTTGTATTACCTGACTTATTTTGTATCAATTTTTGACTTATTTCGTATTACCGACTTATTTTGTAGCAAAATTGCCTTATTTTGTATTACTTGGCCGACTTATTTCGTACCAACAGCTGACTTAATATGTTACAAAACGGTGCGCAGAATTTTGGCAAGATTTCAGGGTGATACAAAATAAGTCGATAATACAAAATAAGCTGCTCTATAAACAACTTGTTTTGTATCACTGACTTATTTTATAGTAATTTCAATTCACCTTTTATAGTGGCTTGTCTCCATCAAAGGATGGACTCAAAGGAATTTAATCCTTACTGGATTCAATCTTGTAGTCCATTTACCATTCGCCTGATAGTAATTCTTATTTTCAGCACTGACATTGATACAAAATAAGTTGGTAATACAAAATAAGCTGCAATATAGACAACTTATTTTGTATCACTGACTTATTTTGTATTATCACGTTATAAAACTACAAACTGTGTAAGGAATTTTGTTTTTAAAACTGTGGAACTCTTTGTTTATTTATTATTTTAATGTTACATTAACACTTTGGCATAGATTACACTAAAACATAGATCATAAGTTAGAAAATACATCCAATGTGTTATAATTTTCAAATATTTGCCTCTTATTAGCCATTCCATGAAAGGACATGCAATTTTCCTTGGATGTGTAGCCATTCCTATTGCAAACTATTGCAAATTGAAGATCCTTGGACATCTCAAAAACTACAATAGGTGCAATATGTTAAAAAAGACATAGCAATCTTTTGGAATGATGATCAATGTACCAAACTTGACATTATTTTTTCATCCTTTTCATGTAATTTTCATGATAATTTTGTACAACAAGGACTTCTTACAATGGTAATTAGGACATAAGAATTGGAAAAATTGTATTTATCCCTGAAATTTTAGTATTGCAAAGATTTTGGTTATTAAAATGATACACAGTCATTCTTGTTTTCTTTCTGATACATAAAAAATGCTTAATGCTACCAATGGATAAACACATTTGCCACCTTCTCTATATTCTATTGAATAATGCTGAGCTGACATGTGATTACCATTTGCCTGTTGTCTATAGAATTGGACATTTTGCAAAACAGTATTTGGGACATATGTAGCTTTTACGCTGTGCAGGTATTGGTGTCAGGCTGGGCAGTTGGACGGTCTCTCAGCCAAGGGGACAGGCTGGCTTTAGTAATAACTCATCTCTGCTGTATCTCATAAACCATAACGGGTAGGATGTTGAACCTTGATAGAGACATTGAGAGACATTGGTTAAGGGGTGTAGGTGTGCAGCATCATAGTATGACCTTGATTTGACCTTGCCGTAGTGACTTTGATCTTTAAAATCTTATCCCGCCCAAATCTTTCAACCTGTAAGGTGTAGGATGTTGATACTTGGTTGGTTAGGAAGTATAGGTTAGCAATGTGCAGTGTAACATGTTGACCTTTGAGCTTGTCATAGCACTGCTGACCTTTATAGTGTTTAAAAGGTTGATACTTCACATGAACATTGGCCGGGGGACAGGTATATTGTTCAATTTCATAGTCTTACATCAATGCTCCCTATAACTTTTACTCTGTAATGTTGAACATGAATATAATATTTAGGCAGATGTTTCTTGAGTGTACGAAGTGTATATTTTAACATCTAATCTCATTTAGTTCATTGATTTTCCCAAGGTTGTGGGATCTGGCCATCTCTGATGCTATTTTTCATTGGGAAACAACATGTTTGTTGCAACCAGTTGCAGCATTGTAACCTTTTTATTCTAGTGTTACTACCGATAAACCAAATCTGAGCTCTATGTAAACTTTATCTGACTCAACAAGGGGATTTATACTTCCACAAATATATTCCAGTCCAAGATTTAACACCAAACTCAAGTTCATTTACAGATGCAGATATAATTTTCAATATACTACTGACTAGTCTAATTAACTATATCTCTGTTGAATGTTAGTGCTGAAAATAAGAATGACTATCAGGCGAATGGTAAATGGACTACAAGATTGAATCCAGTAAGGATTAAATTCCTTTGAGTCCATCCTTTGATGGAGACAAGCCACTATAAAAGGTAAATTGAAATCACTACAAAATAAGTCAGTGATACAAAACAAGTTGTCTATAGAGCAGCTTATTTTGTATTATCGACTTATTTTGTATCACCCTGAAATCTTGCCAAAATTCTGCGCACCGTTTTGTAACATATTAAGTCAGCTGTTGGTACGAAATAAGTCAGCCAAGTAATACAAAATAAGGCAATTTTGCTACAAAATAAGTCGGTAATACGAAATAAGTCAAAAATTGATACAAAATAAGTCAGGTAATACAAAATAAGTCGTTGATACAAAATAAGTTGTTACAAGGCCTAAGTCCACAAAACCAACAAAATGTTCGAGGGCATGAAAATTCATTGGGACAATTAATTTACAAAAAATCTGTAGCTGTAGTAGTTTTGGAGAAATCTGCATGACACAATAACGCACGCACGCACGCACGCACACACGCACACACACCCCCCCCCCCACATGCATGCACACACACATGATGCATTTTATAATCTCCCTCCCGGGCTAAAGCCCGGCGGGGGATAATAATGACAAAGAGAAGGAAAATGTATGTAAAGATAAGGTATTAAAACAAGTCAATTCAATAGCAAAATGACAGCATTAATCAGTAAACTAAAAATTATGAAGCTGTAAATTTATAAATAGAAAATTGCAGTCAATGGAAATAGCACAATAATATAAAAGTGTATGTAATAATAAGTTGCAGCAACCCATACATCTTTGTCATAGGTATGGCAGGTGAACACACTTTGGCAGATCCAAAGTTAAAGGTCACACAATAATGCACATCTACACCCCCTAACAAATGTTCCTACCAAGTGTGAACCTTCTATACCTTTCGGAACCCAAGAAATAGCCCAGACAAGATTTTAAAACTAATGTTCACTATGACAATGTCAAAGGTTAAATCACGATCGCACCATGACATTGCACACCTACAACCCCTAACGAGTGTCCCGACCAAGTATCAACTTCCTACACCTTACAGTTTCAAAGATATAGCCCGGACAAGATACTGTAGGTCAAGGTCACTACAGCAGGGTGAAAGGTCAAATCAAGGGCACACCATGAGGTTGCAAACCTACAACCCCCAATCAATGTCCCTACCAAGTATCAATTTCCTACACCTTACAGTTTCCAAAATATAGCTCGGACCAGATTTTATAGGTCAAGTTCACTACGGCAAGGTCAAAGGTCAAATCAAGTTAACACCATGATGTTGCACACCTACAACCCCAAACCAATGTCCCTGCCAAGTATCAACTTCCTACACCTTACAGTTTCTGAGATATACAGCCCAGCCAAGAGTTTAAAGTTCAAGGTCACTATGGCAAGGTCAAAGGTCAAATCAAGGTTACACCATGACGCTGCACACTTACAACCCATAACCAATGTCCTTACCAAATATCAACTTCCTAAACCTTAAGGTTTCCAAGATATCTCCCAGACAAGATTTTCAAATTCAAGGTCACTACAGCAAGGATAAAGGTCAAATCAAGGTCACACTGTGACATTGCACATTTACACCCCCTAGCCAATGTCCCTCCCAAGTATCAACTTCCTACACCTTATGGTTTCTGAGATACAGCCCAGACAAACTTTTTCCAGCTGCCCTCCAGCCCAACCACCCGCCTGCCCATCCGGACACCATGGGTAAAAACAATAACTTGACAGCCCTTAAGGGCTGTGTGGTAAAAATTGTGAAAATAGCCACAACCAGTGAAATTCATCATAAAAGAAGACCCCTGTTGTATTCTAATTTGTGGCACAGTGTTCTGAAATGTGTAATATTTTGTAACAACTTAAGACATTTATGTAAACTGGTGGAGTATTTCTATTTATTTTTCTCGGTCTTTATTATTTATACCATGTAGAAATCATACGTTTCTTCCTCCAAATGAATTGTAAAAATTTTATTGTAATTTAACTTTTTATAAGTTAAATACTTACCTTATCCTCACTATTGCTTACGTGTTGGCGGGAGCAAACATGGACGACCAGACTAGAATATTTTTAAAATAAATATTCTTGTCGGTACTGGTATGTATATGCATGACTGCGCATGCGCGTGCACCGGAAGAACCCCGTGAAGCCTCACTTTAATTTTGGGAGCCAATATAATAAATTGTAAACCCAAAAATCTTAAAAATGTGGGGTTGGTTGGGCAGGAATCCGAATCTAGTGAGGATAAGGTAAGTATTTAACTTATAAAAAGTTAAATTACAATAAAATTTTTACATTTTATTGCGTAAAATACCCTTACCTTATCCTCACTATTGCTTGATTACAACCATATTGGTGGTGGGATTTTTAATATTTTTGCCACCAAAAGCAGGTAGAATCGAATGAAAAGTCAAAGTACAAATCTCAAGCAATCTTGTGAGGATACAGTACTAGACTATGTTATGTAATAAAAGTAACTTAACAAAATAACATTTAGAAGTTATATATGTAAGCACTAATCTGGCAACCTTCCCAAAGTTGCCATGGCCCTGTATGCATTCTTAGTTCTAATGTATTAATCTCAAACACACTTGTGATGATAAATACAAGACTATGACAAGCATACTTAGAAACTTAACAAAATAACATATGGAGTTATATTTTGCTATAAGGTTAACGGGAACTTTCCAGAACATTCATTGAAAAAATTCCCACATATTTGGAATTTTATAACCCTAAATACCAGTGTGTTACCCAACCGATGACCGGTGCATTGATAAATAACAGGAGATTGTGCTCCTCTATGTAGAGAATACAACTTATAACACATTCCTTGGGTCTTTCCACCAGATCAGATGCCTTTCCAAGATCTCTGAACAGGGGAAATGAATGTCCCATAATTGGGGTATTTCCAATGGGTTTTCAGGTACCACTAAAATGTGTGATCTGGCCATTGGAACTGTACATATACATATAATTACTGTAATGTATAATACAATACACCAACTATGAAGGAACCACATGGTGATACTATAGTTCCAACGAATAGTCTGACCTTCATTTGACTTCCAAGTCACAAGTTAAAGTATAAAACTGTGAAGTGTGACTTCCAGCCATATAAGGAGCGTTTGAGCCTTGGCCATGGAAACATTCAAAGTTTTAAGGCCAGATATTTGATCAGCTAGCAGAACTGTCTTTCTTTTGACATGGTAGCTCCTTGTATACCTCCTGAAAAGTCATCAGCACATATTCCCCTATCTAAGATCTCCCATATGTCAAGATAGAATCTTAGAGCTGTAAAGGGGCAAAGGGTCATATCTTCAGTTAAAGAATGATCTAAAAATTGCATTAAAGCAGGAATGAAACCCAGCTTGAACAATATTGGACCCATCTAAGGCTATCTGTTCTCTGCTAGGAGTAATTTTTTTCTTATTTTATTTTTGTTAACATATAACACATACAAGACAACAATTGTTACAAATAAAAAAACACAAGAACACAGGACAATGTACACTTAGAAAAAAAAATTATTACACTATTTATAGAAACAAAATGATTGTCAAATACAAGAACAGTATCCATATATTATACAAAACTTTATAAAGCTAAGCAGTAAAAATTTGTGAAAAGTGTCCCCATATTTTAGTAAAGTTTATGGTCTTCAATTCCAATTTGGCAACATATTCCTGTTCAAAATATATTTTTTTAAAGACGTTACAAAAATTTGAATAATTTGGAATTTGATTTAACTTTGACTTTCGAAAAATATATAATTTAGCTGCAAGGTAGACAGTATTTAAAGGAATGGCATCAACCTTTGTTAAGAGGTTTCCTAGTATTATAGTTGATGGGTCTATTGCAAGGTCAATTCCAAGTATGAGCTGCATGTTGGTTTTTAATTCAGACCAAAAATTTTGTACATTTTTACACTGTACAAAAAGATGCAATATAGTTTCATTGTATTCTTTGCAAAAACTGCATTTACCATCATCATGTCTATTAATTTTAAACAATAAATCATTTGTACCTAGTATTCTGTACAACACTTTGTACTGCATCCAAATTAAGTCATTGTCTTTTATTGTCTTAAAACATACTTGAAATATCCGTTTCCACATGTCTGTACAAATCGTAATACCCAAAGCTTGTTCCCAGAATGAATAGTAAGTGGTATCATGTACCATGTTTTGGTTAGCCAATATTTTGTAAAAATCTTGACTTCCTTTCTGTGATTTGCTAATGATTTTTATTTGAATTGGGAGAGTAGGTTTTTTATGTATTTTAGAAGCATCCTTTTGCTTACTTAAGTAATTTTTAACACAGGTAATGACTCTGTGATGCTCCAAAAAATTGGTTCTTATGTGATACACCGTTTTTAAATCATTCTGGGATATGAACTTTCCATTTCCAAAAACAATGTCTGCAATCGATATAATACCGTTATTATACCAATCGGGTAGAAAAAGATTTACCTTGGATACCACTGGATTATTCCAAAGAGGCCTAGAAAGAGCATCGCTTACATTATTAATTGGAATACTATCAATAAGTTTACTCCAACAGTATAGAGTTTCAGACCAGAATTTATTTGTTGTTTTTCTAGCCATGTTTAGACTATAATATGACCCAAATAAAACAGTCTTTTGGATTGATCCTAGATACATTTTTGCCAATTTAGCCCATGGTGTTTCAGAGTTATTATATAGTCTTCGTATCCAAGTCACCTTAATAGCAGATATAAAAGTACTAAGATCTATCATATTTAGTCCACCATCAAAATAATGTTTTGATAAAGTTTTTCTTTTTACCTTGTCAGGTTTTCCGCTCCAGATAAAATTATAAAACATTGTTTCTAACTGTTTCAATATATTCTTTCCCGGTGAAGGCAATGATGTGAACAAATGATTAAGCTTGGACAAGGCCAAACTTTTTATCACTGTTATTTTACCAATTGGAGTTAGGTATCTATGACTCCAAAGGTTGAAAAGTTTCTCAAGACTTTTAATAGTGGAAAGATAGTTTAACTCAATCATATTTGTTAAATCCACAGAAAAGTTAATGCCCAGAAGAGTAAAATTGCTAGCACCCCACACTAATTCTTTTCCCACATCAAATTTATCTTTTGAATTTCTTTTTTTGCCTATCCAGACTAGTTTAGTTTTATCCATATTTACCCTTAAACCCGACATATTACCATACACCTCTAACACATTAAGAGCAGCTAACAAGGTATTTTTGCTTCCATCCAAAATTAAAGTTGTATCGTCGGCAAACTGTGTGATCTTAAACTCATTGCCATTCACTGAAATTCCTTTTAAACATTTGTCATTTATGATTAAAAGATACATTATTTGGGCGCACAGGATAAACAGGTAAGCCGATATGGGATCTCCCTGTCTGCATCCCCGTTCTATACTAAAAAATTCAGATAGTGTGCCACACTGTAGAATTGCAGCAGACACATTATTATTGAGCACTTTTATCCATTTGCAAAAACTGTCTTTGAAACCAAAAGTGGATAGAATAGAGTAAAGAAATTTCCATGAAACAGAATCGAATGCTTTTTGGAAGTCAATTAGCATGAGCAACCCTGGTATTTTATTACAGTTTGCATAATGAATAATGTCATAGATTAAACGCGTATTTTCACCAATGAAGCGGTTGCTCATAAAACCTGATTGTGTCTTTGAGATGATATTAGGCAAAACAGTTCGCAACCTTGCAGCCAGAGAAGATGAAGCAATCTTGTATACTACAGACAAGAGCGAAATAGGTCTCCAATTTTTTAGAAGTTGTCTAGGTTTGTCCCCTTTAGGGAGACAAGAAATAATACATTGTCTAAGAGAGATTGACAGTTGTCCTATGTTATAACCATTATTTAGAGATCTTAATACAAAAAACTTCAACTTAGCCCAAAAAACCTTGAAAAATTCAGCAGGGAAGCCATCTATACCAGGACATTTTTGGTTTTTCATAGCTTTTAAAGCTTTACTTATTTCATTGATTGTAAGATAGCCCTCTAAGGAGTTAGCATCGTTTTCTGAAAGGTTTTTAAAGCCGGATAAAGATTGTAGATCATTGATATTACAGTCCAATAATCCAGAGTCTTTACTTTTAAATAGATTTTGATAATATTTTTTTAATTTATTCAAAATCGCTTTTTGAGATGTTATAACATTTCCATCATCATCTACAACTCTTTTAACTGTTTTGTCCATATAATAAAACTTTTCTAGTGAACAGAAATACTTTGAAGGTTTTTCACCTTCACTGAGCCACTGGGCACGAGATCTAATCATAATACCATTGAGTTTGTCTTTACGTATATTTTCTAATTCTTTTTTTTTTAATTCCAAGTGTTTAAGGTTTGTGGAGTCAAAATCTTTTTCCATATTTTCAATCACTTGTATTAAAGTTTGCTCTCTCTGAATTGTTTTCCTTTTTAAAGCAGATGCATATCGTATGGTTTCACCACGAATTTGAAGTAGTAATATTTCTAAGAAATCACTATCAGGGATAGTAAATTCAATATGAGAGTCGTGTAAAGTCGTTATAATATCTGGATTATAAACTGGTATTGCATAGCGTAATTTTTCCCGGTCTATAATATTATTAATATTAATTAGATATTCTTTGTCTTTTAATAATGAACAATTAAATTTCCACAAACCTCTACCACGCTGAAATTTACAAAAAGTCATGAGCAATTCTATAAAAGAGTGATCCGACCGGTATCCTGGTTTGACATAACATTTGTCAATTAGATCTGTTAAGTTATCTGAAATTATAAAGTAATCTAGTCTTGCACGCTTTATTGGATTCTTTTTATGCCATGTGTAGCATCTTGCATCTTTATTTAAAAACCTAAAAGCATCTTTTAAATTCAGTGAGTTCATAGTATCTATTAAGCAGTTTCTAGACTGTGGATTGTTCACATGTCTATAGTTATAGCTATCTTTGCTTGGATCAATCACAAGATTAAAATCACCACATACAATACAATAGTCATTATCTGAGTGCTCAATCTTTTCCTTTAAAGACATAAAGAATCCAGGAGAGTCCTTGTTTGGGGCATATATATTTATAATTTTTATGGTAAATTCATTCAAGCTTAATGATACAGATATCTGATTCCCTGTCGAGTCTCTTTCTACCGACAAGATCTTGTATTCGAATGTTTTATTAATCAAGATTGCAACTCCTCTGGAATTTGTTTGCGAACCACTTAGTAAACACTCACCTGCCCACAAAGGTTTTATTAGTTTTTGATCTGCTAGGAGTAATGATGAAGGAGAAACTGTGAAGTCCTTCCAGTTCTGTGTTTCAATGATTTGAAAGTCCAAACAACCTCGCCTCTCTATCTATCAGAGGCCAAGGTCATGAGAAAACTGATGTGAATGTCAGAATGTTCAAATTCTGATTCAGATATCTGATTCCCTGTCGAGTCTCTTTCTACCGACAAGATCTTGTATTCGAATGTTTTATTAATCAAGATTGCAACTCCTCTGGAATTTGTTTGCGAACCACTTAGTAAACACTCACCTGCCCACAAAGGTTTTATTAGTTTTTGATCTGCTAGGAGTAATGATGAAGGAGAAACTGTGAAGTCCTTCCAGTTCTGTGTTTCAATGATTTGAAAGTCCAAACAACCTCGCCTCTCTATCTATCAGAGGCCAAGGTCATGAGAAAACTGATGTGAATGTCAGAATGTTCAAATTCTGATTCAGATGGTGTTTTAGTTTAGTTTTGCTCACTTTCTGTAAGTAAGCACAGCACCCTCCAATGGGAGGTGGATTCTATTTATTCTCATAGAACTGAATGTGGTTCAAACGAGACTTTGTCAAGACTAAGAATAATCAAAACAAGTCCAAAGAGTGTAAAAGGTATAGCACCATCCTTCATTGGTCTATCCTATGAGAAACCTCTATCAATCCATTTAGTCCATAACTATGAATGATTTCAAAAATGAACCCAAATGAAACCCATCTATCAGTCTATTGAGTTCATAACTATGAATGATTTCAACAGTGAACCCAACTGAAAAACCATGTATCAGTCTATTATTGAGTTCATATCTATGAATTATTTCAATAGTGAACCCAAATGAAAAAACCATGTATCAGTCTATTGAGTTCATAACCATGAATGATTTCAGTAGTGAACCCAAAAGATTTGCAATAGCATCCCTGTGTCCTGCAAGAGTGGTAGAAACCAGATTTTTGCTATTGAGGAGAGAGAAGGCTGTTGAAAGTCCACCTGAATCTCCTTGCATCAGATTCAAAAAGAACTACTTTGCTCTGTAGACTTTTAAAAAAGATTCTGAAGTGCCTCAGCTTCTGAGACACTGATTATCATACCATGGAGTATGAGAAATGGCAGGGGAATCTCTGGCAGAATAGCTGTTTAAAGAAATTCCTCCATGATGTAGGGCAATAGTGGTTTTGAGAATAAGTCCATCAGATCCCAAAACCAACACATCCCTAGTCACCCTGGGGCCCCTACTATCAGTTAAGAAGTGTAATTCTCATTTTTTGTACCATTTTTGAAATGAGAAATATTCAGCAGTAGGCATAACCAAATAGTGCCGCCCACAGGATATTCAATACATGTACTGTCTTTGCACGTCATTGCATTAAACTGGTGAAATAAACAGATAGTTTGATCTTCATCTTTGTTACAAACCTATCTAGCATTGCAGTGTGCCAAATTTGGCAAGTCATGTGAAAACTATGGGATGAATGACATTCTGTTCGAATGAGTTATCCCTGCATGAAAAGGTATCTGATATCCCATTTTGACAGCCCTAAATGTAGTGAGCCCTCAGAAAATTGTTGTGGGCTTACAAAGAACCCTTAGATGCAAGACCATCAGACACTTAACAAATGAATGGGTCTGCCAAATGTATTCCTTACCCTTCACAGACATATCTTCTGTATGGAGGAATATCCTGGTAAGACCTCTGTGATTTTACACCAAAAACAGATATATTTTCAAAAGTGTGAACAATATATCTGAATGTATAAAGATTGTTAATATTCTATAGGTTCTGAAATACTATAAATGATATTAGAATTCTGGAATGGTTGACAAAGTGGCATGTACACCATCCATAAACTTCTGAAATAACCCACTTTCTTCTATGGGACACTTCACCCTTGCCATGGTTGAATTTGTAACCAAAGAAGTGGAAGTGTTTTGTTGGGATGAGTTCTGAAATCAAAAGCTTATCACCCAATGTAGTTTCTGTACACAGGCCACTAATTGCTTCGATTTCTACAAGCAAATATGTGGTGTAGGCGGCAGTATATAACCAGTGGTGTCACTACTGATGAAAGAGGTGCTACACGGACAAATTCGAGTGGAGCCGTCGCTATACCAAAGGGTAGGGCTGAGAAGTGAAAAGAACGACCTATGACAAGGTACATTCTTTCACCAGCAAAGAAACAATGACGAATCACATTTAGTTGTACCTGGGATTAAGGGAGAACGCGTCTGATAGATGTAACGCGACTACCTATCCACCTTCGCAAATGGAATACTGATTACCTTGCGGTCTCCATTCTCAAAGCTGGGATCGTGTGATGTTTTAATTAAAACCCTACCATCACAGGTGACCAAAGTACTCTAAAACTGTAGGCTTGTACACATTGTTGAGCTATAAACGTATAGAAGCAGTGGTTTCTTCTTTCTTGGTTTATATTATTAGTTCAAAATAAATCCGCTATGAATTGTGGGAGTTCTCGACAATTTGATAAGGTAGTTTCAGTGTTAAACCGAATTGCAGAATGTGCACAACTTCGAAATGACATTCGTTTTTCAATTAACTGCTGCAGTAAAACAGCAAACAACCTCCAGCCATTATTTCTTTTATACCTGGGTTGTCACTTCCAACAGCAACCCTAGACCTCTGATGGATTGTGATGCATTCTGTTAATTCTTCTCTGTTTTACCACAAAATAACTTTGTCATAATAGTGTAGCTGTGGTCATAAATGCTATAACTGAAGATTCCTGCCAAGCTCTGTCATGTTAGATAGATGCAGGAAAACATGGAAAATGAATGGTAACACGACTAGCCAGTTCCTGTTGCAAATACTTGTCATTGATGCCTCTTCTATAATTTCTAAAACTTCCCAATAAATGAGAAGAAAAAAATTGGGTTAGACTGTAGCTGAGCAGTACTACTGTAAATAAATACCTTAAAGAAGGGTTGGTCCACTGGATCCAAAACACTGCATTATTTCTTTCAAGTTGAGGGTTACTTGTCGAGAATTATGACCAGAAGATGGCCTACCCCAGCATTTGTATATGCTGTGTTGTAAACTGCATGGAAGACAAGGTAGAGTGAACAAAAGCTTCTGAAAAACTCCTGGCATTTGTGTGCTATTGTTGAGAAATCTATTGATGTGTTTTTACAATGAGAAACCCCAACACAGACCTTGCATACGGTAGAAAAGTGATGACAGCAAACCCTGTCCATACCAAATTGAATGGATGAGAAGGTTTAATTTAGGTAGTTCTTCTTGATCTCCAGTAGCTTCTGTCGTATTCACCTCAGCATAGACAGAGTTCTTACTTGTTTCCAGTTGAAGTTATAACACTATGAGCCTCTCCCCAGCAGTGGATATCTTGTCCAAAGTGAGAAGATATTAACAGTACATGGTAGTCTGTTCTAGCAGAAAACTTCATTAACATGGTCATTTCTATGTTGTAAATAACTGACCAGTGAAATTTAATTTATTTCCATAATGATCAGTAAAATTGAAATGAAACAGCTGGTTGAGAAGATCTGACTCCCGGAAATTCTTCTTGACCAAGTGCAGTATCTGCCGAGTTCACCTCACCATAGGAAGAACTGCCATTCGTTTCCAGATGAATTCAGCAACTTGTAGATCTGAAGCTATCTGATGAGAAGAATTTCTGTTCATGGTGGATTCTTATGTTACAGGGGTTGCCTCTGCCATATTTACCTCACTAGAGGAGAGAGAGGTACTACCCTTTTGTGAGATGAAGATCTTAATCCGACCACTCTACTGGCTCAAGGAAGAGATCTGTGATTAAACTGTGAAGAGGTAGATCTTGAAGAAATGCAGTTTCTGCCGTCTTTGCATCTGTATTTAATAACAATGAAGCAGAAGACATATCTATGAGGTTCTTCTTTTCATCAATAAGACCTTGCATAGCTTCTAGGCGTGCTAGTATAAGCTGTGTGCAGAGGGTCTGAAGACGAAGTAGAGGTGGTGGAGAGCCAGGAAGATGAATTCTTTTCTCAATGTCGAGGAAAATCTTCGTGTTAATTGGCGAACCAGACCCTACCACCAACCATGTACAAGGTCTGTAAACGCCGTAAAACCACTCAAAAAGCAGAGTTCCTGTTGCAGAAGACTGGCAAACATCCAAAGAAAATAAAATAAAACCTTCCAATTCTTAAGAAGGCGGGCATTCTTTTCAAAACGTCTCCTTCCTTGCCAACCATGTTGAAATTCTTCGCAAACGAAGATCGTGTCAAACGATGTTTACTCCCTCACGACCAAAATAAAAGTGAGGCTTCACGGGGTTCTTCCGGTGCACGCGCATGCGCGGTCATGCATATACATACCAGTACCGACAAGAATATTTATTTTAAAAATATTCTAGTCTGGTCGTCCATGTTTGCTCCCGCCAACACGTAAGCAATAGTGAGGATAAGGTAAGGGTATTTTACGCAATAAAAATACACATATTTACAGAGCATGTGTGAAAGAGTTAACGTCATTGAACTGATGAAGGTTGCATTTTACTATAAGAAAGACAAAATGCCGGAAACAGGCAGTGTGTTTACAAGCTGCACATTCTCATTCTACAAATCAACGGGACTTAAACAAATCACTCAGTAAATTACCTTTTCTTAATCTGGATAAGCACGATTACTCTATAGAAAAGCATTCTGCTTAAACGCCTGATGGACAAAATCCCTTAAATTATCTGAGACCCAAGGATCTCATTCATTATTGATGATTTGCTGTAGCCCTTCTGTTGCCACTTTACACATGCGGTCTTGCACAAAAATTCCCCTCTTTATTTCCATTACCAAGGGTAAACTCAGATTTCATGGTTAGAAAACCTTTACACCCACTTACACTTGACACTGCTTTCATACATTTTGCCATTTTGTGTGTTATGGAAATGTAAAATAGGATGTTTATATCACATGGGTATTATAAGACTCACTGGTATTATAACACCAATGCAAGTATTTACTGAATCAGCCTAAGTCTGAAACTAGTTGGCATGCAATCCTGCACTGTTAATTTCCGGTATAAACACCTCATGAACAAATTATATTGCTTAGGCACTTCCTCAGGCTAAATAAAATCCTTTGACATGACCTCTGTTTTGAGGGGAACCCTTTTGTTCATATTTCAAAGCATTTTCTTCAGTAAACACAAATGTTAATTAATGATTTCAAGTTGCAGAGGACAAAAAGCAGATGACTCTGAAATTTCCACAAAAATACAATAATAAGTAACTATAACCTATATTACAGACAATATTGTGAAAAGTACACTATAAGATCTATTCTACATTAAATATTATCACAAGTTCACTTACTATAGTCTATCTTATGATATACGGTGATCACAACTTATGATAAACAATGATCACAAATACTCTTTAACCTCTATCTTTTGGACAATGTTATCACAAGTTCACTAAAATGGTTATGTTCTACAGTCAATGATATTATAATATATACAATTAATATACTCTATCTTCGGAACAATGTTATCACAAGAACACTATCGCTTAATTCAATCCTATAGATAATCCTATCACAAGTATATTGTCAGTCCTACATGTTCTTGGTCAGACCTGACCCCAGGTCAGTAGGAGTGCTTAAACTCAATGCAGAGAGGTAGGTAGGTAACACACTGGATTGAACCCAAACCCTTTGACCAGTGGCTTCATAATATCTCACCCCAACCAGATGATACTAATAATTGAAAGTTAAATAATGCACCTATACAGGTCAAGATGGAATTATTAGAGAAGAAATACAACATACAGACAAGAAGTAGACTCATGACAATATTATCAGCCAAACCACAGTACAGACGGAATCCACCAATGCTGAAGAAAACTAAGATCATATATTGGGCCATTTATTACTACCAAACATTTATTAGTAATTTTAGTAATATTATTTAACAATACACAAAAACTAGGTAGAAATAAAGGGTTCAAGCCCCAATCCCAAAAGTAGACATTGTAACCTCTATTTTACAGACAATGTTATCATAGAAAATCATAACTTCTTATTATTAAGATTATTTTATTTTAAACATAACCAACATCATTTCATTAATAATGAATATGGGAAATGTAGAACTTGACTGGGAGAAACTAAGCATCAAATGAAATATTTATATTAAAGAAAATCAAATAATAAAGGCTCAAAATTTACTTTAAAACTTTACATATTTTCATCATGTTGCAATAAGCTACATTCAAACCCATTAAACCCTCCTATTGCATGTTTGCCTTCCAACTTGTCCAGTAAACTAGTTATGAGTGTAAATATAACTTATCTTTCCACTCATGAATCTTTGGAGCACAAGGCAAGCAAGACTTAGCTAGAAGGGGTTACAACTAATCTTTTGGGTGTTATGACCTATTTTTTGGCTGCTCTGAAATATCTTGCAAACTCTACTTACAAATTCAAGCAGGGTGATCTTTTCTGCAGAAAAAAGATTAATAACTAAAAATATCCCAACACTGCAAAACATTCAACAGGGTCAAGTATTGGGTCTGATCTTATGAATTGTAGCAGTCAGGAGTGGGTTGTAATAGGTTTATCTTTCTGGTCATAAAGATTATGTTTTCACTTATACAATGTGTTGATAACAATGTTAAACCTAACTCAATAAAGACAAATATCTATGAGTACAATATGTTCATTAACTTCCGTTTATAGCCTACTAGTGAAAAAACAAGTATCAAACTAGAGGATCGCTTTCAAAAAAAAGATAATGTTTTTGCACAGCAAAAACAAAGCATCGCAAAAAGGATATAAAGGTGAGTGCTAAAGTATTAAGATTATGCTATGCTTATAGCCTTATACTGTTGTGATGGCTAGATCCAGATGGCTACTTTGCAGGGATATCCTATGGGTCAAAAATTTTGTCAAAATTGCTCTATCTAGCATGGTTTTCAAGATATAAGCATTTTTGTGTTTTGCGATTTTTGCGAAAAATTCGTAAATTCAAAATGGCCGCCATATTTGGCGAGATAAATTTTTTTTGAAAAAAGTGTATTACTACTAAGTTAATCTTCAGAGATACCCTGCGGGTCAAAGATTTTATTGAAATTGCTCTATCTAGCATGGCTTTGGGATGGCTACTCTGGAGAGATACCCTGTGGGTCATACATGTCATCGAAATCGCTCTATCTAGCACAGTTTTTGAGATATAAGCAATTTTGTGTTTTGCAATTTTTGAGAAAAATTTGAAAACTCAAAATGGCCACCATTTTTGGCAAGACAAAGATTTTTTTTGGAAAAATGTGTTACTTACTCTGCAAAGATACCCTGTGGGTCAAAAATTTCTTCGAAATCTCTCTATCTCGCACAGTTTTCAAGATATAAGCATTTTTGTGTTTTGTGAAAAATTTGAAAATTCAAAATGGCCGCCATATTTGGCGAGATAAAATTTTTTTGAAAACTGAGATGGCTACTCTGCAGAGATACCCTGTGGGTCAAAAATTTTGTCGAAATCGCTCTATCTGGCACAGTTTTCGAAATATAAGCATGGCTGCCATATTTGGCAAGACAAAATTGTTTTGTAAATTAGAATGGCTACCCTGCAGAGATACCCTGTGGGTCAAAAATTTCATTGAAATCGCTCTATCTCGCACAGTTTTCAAGATATAAGTATTTTTGTGTTTTGCCATTTTTCTTGCGAAAAATTCGAAAATTCAAAGTTGCCGCCAGTTTTGGCGAAATTTTTGTACAAAAATGTGTTAGTTCATCTGCAAAGATACCCTGTGGGTCAAAAATTTCGTCGAAATCACTCTATCGCGCACTGTTTTCGAGATACAGGCATTTTTGTGTTTTCGTTATTTGGAAAATTTGTAATGATTAATTAATCATTAATTACTCGGCCATTTCTTAACCAATCAAAGCCAAAATCTAATGATTTCCGGATTTTAATAGAATGAATCTATTTGCCAAGTTTCAAGTGAATAGATAAAATCCCTTTCAAGTTATCATCCGGACCAGCTTACCCATCGAAAAAAAACACATTTTTGGTCATGTGACCTCTCTGATTGGTCGAAATGTCACTGCAGCATATTGCAAAAAAATCCACAGGGCTACTGCATACACCTGCCAAATATGAAAAGAATCTGCCAAACGGTCACAGAGTTATAAGGAAAAACGAAACGCGGAGCCGGCAGAGCCTGATTTCCTCCTATATACAAACAAGCGTCCCTTGCAGTACGCTTAATTAAAGCTGTTCAGGAGATATGTACTCCCAAAGTTGTAATATACATTTTCTCTTATTGAGTATTATTTTTACTTTAGATACAGGATATTTTCAAAGCCCATGATACTGATGATATCTTACTATTGATGATGATGTTACTATGAAATAGATATATTTTTCACCACTGAGTCAGCTACCCATCTTTATTTTTATAACGAATCATGAATAATAGATGCACTTTTATGATAGCCTATAAATTTTTTTAATTGAGACCTGGAATTTAGCAGTATACATTCCTTTTAAATCCTTTATGCTGAAGCAATAGAACATCAATTCAAAGCCACAGGTCAACATTCAATCAATAGATTGTAGCCTACAGTTCAGTTTTGTTTTCACATTAATCTCAGAAACATTATACATGCCAATGAATTCCACACTAATGTTTTGCCAATATGATTTCCACTATACTCTGTCAATTAGCATTAATTTGGAAATGTTTGAATTCTGAAGAAATAAAACACAGTGAATTTATACAATGATTACTTGGTAAACATCTGCACAATACAGATGTAAAATATTTAGATGAGAAGAGTTTTCTGAACAAGGAATCTTGCAAATTAAAACTTAACAGTGTACACTGTTTTCACGGCTATTTACTTCAAGAAATTTAAGGTAATTAAAGTGAAACTACAAGTCAAAAGCAAAACCACCTTTACTGTTTCATTATTGTGTTTTTTTGCTAAGTTGCTCAAATAGAATACATTAAAAACTGAAATATTGAGAAAATGTAACACAAGAAATCTCAACCTTATACAATACTGAGTCAAAATTGTTCTAGTGTTAGTGAAAAGATATTTTATTTACTGTACTTCACAACCTAATTTCTACCCCTACAAGGGAGTAGTATTTAACTGCACCAAATGAACTTCTCAAGTGGAAGAGTTTCCAGACAGTTAAAGTTTCTCAAGAATTCCCTGCCATCCATAATGTCCTTGCACAGGAAACAATGCACTAAGAGTTTTAATTGCACAGTGAGAAAGGGAAAGTAAAATCAGAAAAAGGCAAGGCAAAAATGAGCATCCCACAGCAGAAAGTGAATAATGGTAAAAAAAAGGTAAGGATAAAAGCTCGTAAAATACATGAATGGGTTGTCAGAAGTAATACATAACTACAAGTCATGTTAAAAGGTACATTAGTTAAGCAGTAAGTGAAAAAAGTCATAAAATTTCCCTTGAAAGGTAAGACGGGTCAAAAAGCCATGACCCTAGTTTGACTTTCAGTGGGAAGGGGGGGGGGGATATGATTTGATGGTATATTAGGAATCAAAGTAAGTTTTATAGGATTACAGGCAATAATTTTGTACATACACTTCAAAATATTTAAGAACTTCAACTTTATGACCCCAGTTTGAGCTTGGGGGGAGGAATTGATATGATTTTTGGAATCCCAGGCCATGGTTTCCTATTACCTCCTAATACATTTCAAAACTCTAAATTCAAAAATAAAAGAGATTTAATAATATGATAGTTTACAAATCTCCTCTGCCTGTATACTCACACGAAAGACACATGATTTGGCTGATTTTGAGGTAACCTTAACATGAGCATCTAATATTTGAAGTTATAAAGCCAATTTCCATGCTCCTATAATATACTGAACCTGTGTGAGGTCCTCAATGTGTGTATGTACACAATATGTGCCCAAAAGGGTCATTTTCAGCATGTTGTTTTACTAATCGATATTTGATTGGCTCTGAATCAGTCAATTTTGCCTCAATTGATCTGAAATTCGATTGGCATCTAGATATTGATGTTAGAAAAGTGCTTACCAAATTTTGTGGACCCCTGTATTGTAGTTTCTGAGAAAATCTGGTGAAAAGTAAGTAAGAAAAAAACAAGCAATCAGTGCCCGTGAACGGGCTCTGTGTCAGCTGACTGTGTGTTTTGAGTTTCAGAGTAGAAGTGACAGAAGAAGGGGACGCAAAAGTTGTACCCTGCAAATGGTATGCAGAAGGAAAGTAACAAGGTAACTGTTTAGGTGTAAAAAGTAGGTTTAAAACATATTTAAAGAAAATACTGCAAATGCAACAGTTTTTGAGTTACAACCGATTTACTCAACAGTGAGAATCTCAAAGTAGCTTTTGCTCAGCTATGCAATCAGATAAAAGGCTGCAATTTTAATATGGTATAGCTTATGCAAAATGAGGTGAATAACATATTTAAAGAAATACTGTAAATGAAATAGTTTTCAAGTTACAACTGATTTACTCCACAGTGAGAACCTGAAAGTAGCTATTACTCAGATATACAAGGAGTTACAGGTCTACAATTTTACTATTTTATAGCTGACCCAAAAGTAGGTTAATAACTTATTTAAACAAAAAACTTTACATGCAATAGTTTTCAAGTTACAACCAATTAACTGATCAGTGAAAATGTAAAAGTAGCTATTGCTCAGCTATGCCATGAGCTACAGGTCTACAATTTCACCATGTTATAGCTGACCCATAATTTGTGAACAACATTAACATATTTAAAGAGAATACTCTAAATGCAATAGTTTTCCAATTACATCTGATTTACTCAACAGTGAGAACCTGAAAGTAGCTCTTGCTTGGCCATGCCATGACATACAGGTCTGCAATTTTACAATGTTATAGCTAATTCAAAAATAAGACATTTAAACAAAATTCTCTGAATGCAATGGTTTTCAAGTAAAAACTGATTTACTCATCAAAGAAAACCTCAAAGTAGCTATTGCTCAGCTATGCAATGAGCTACAGGTCTGCAATTTTATTATGTTATAGCTGACCCAAAAGTAGGTGAATGACAGATTAAAGAAAATATTCTTAATGCAATTGTATTGAAGTTACAACTGATTTACTCAACAGTGAGAACCTGAAAGTAGCTATTACTCAGCTATGCCATGACATACAGGTCTGCAATTTCACTATGTTATAGCTAACCCAAAAGTAGGTGAACAACATATTAAACAAAATACTCTACATGCAATAGTTTTCAAGTTACAACTGATTTACTCAACAGTGAGAACCTGAAAAAAGCTATTGCTCAGCTATGCAATGAGCTACAGGTTTGCAATTTTACAATGTTATAGCTGCCCAAAAGTACAGGAAAAACATATAAAACAAAACACTCTAAATGCAACAGTTTTGAAGATACAAGCAATTTACTCAACAGTGATAACCTCAAAGTAGCTATTACTCGGCTATGCAATGAGCTACAGGTCTGAAATTTTACTATGTTATAGCTGACCAAAAAGTAGCTGAATAACATATTTACACAAAATTCTCTAATGCAACAGTTTTTGAGTTACAAGTGATTTTACTCTTGATGAAAGGTACTAAAAAATCAGAAAGTAGCTATTTCTCACTTAGCTACTGGAATAGACACCCGAGTTATTCACCATGTTGTAGCTATAAAAAAGAAGCTGAATAACACATTTTAACAAAATGCTCTAAATGCAATACTTTTCAAGTTATAAGTGATTTAGTGCATGATTTCATGAATTTTAATGCATTAAAAATATTCAAAAAATTCATAAAAAATAATTTAAAAAGATCCAGGCCTGATACTCAAACAAGGGAATCTACTAGTGGCCTAGTACATATAACCATGATAACAGAGAAATCCCTGCAATAGTCAATGAGAAAATAAGTGATTTAGTGCATTATTTCATGAATTTTAATGCATTCAAAATTATTAAAAAAAATACATTAAAAAAATTAAGACAGATCCAGGTCTGATACTCGCACAAGGGAATCTAAGTTGTGGCCTAATCCATATATGCAAGAAATGAGAGAAATCCCTGTAATAGTCACTGAGAAAATTGTGGTAAAGTGTTGACATTTTCACACTTTTGGTGGGGGTACCTCCCTTGTAATGTCTCTAGCAAACAGACAAACAGGCAGATTTGCATGCCTTGAACGATTTTTCATCCTCGATAGATAAGGTATCTTTTAAAAAAACAGCATGTCTCTAGGCCTTGTAGTTTTTTTAGAGGAGAAGTTATTCACACGGACGCCAATGCCACAGAGTGACAACATAATATCAGCTGACTTATTAAAAATAATAAAATGGAGAAAACAGTAAGTGAAAAGGAACCATAGCATGAGATCTTACTGTGCATATTTCATCATGTCTTTTTATGCCCAACATTGTACTAATAACAGTACAAAATCCAACTCTGTATTTGTTTCACAACATAAAGAAAGGTACCCAGTACTGCAATTTACTTCCAGCGAAGAGTTTATTTTGCTACACACTCCAAATATTACACTTTCGAAAGAAACTTTCAATTTAGTTCTTAGTAATACACAATCAACATGTTGAGTCATTTCACCAAATGTTTGTGGGTTTAACTTACATAATAGTAATATTATTCTTATTTTCTACTTGAAGTTTTGGTCCAGGGACAGAAATTGTGTTAATTTCACTAAATGTGTTTTTACAGATGTTATCCAGAAGTCTGTCACCATTCCCAACTCCTTGCTAAGACACTACAAGTGGCTGCTAGGGAAATCCTCTAGAAACCAGTAGCTTCACACCAGTAATACTTGTTTCTTATGTTTATTAATTAATATAAGGCACTTACTACTTATAGTCATTACCTCCACCATGAAGCAAAATTTAGAGTGTGTTCATTTTGTCTGTATGTTTGTTTGTGATTAAACCTGAAAGTGCTAAACAAATGTTATGAAGATTTGGATCATATTCTGGACACAAAACATGTATCAAACGTGCAAATTACAAAGGCTCCATTTTCAATATATTATCAATGAATGACATTGCCCCAAAAGTAATGAGATCTTCATGAAATTTTTAAGCAAAAGCTCTAGCGAGGCTCACGCATCTAGAGATCACTTTTGTTTCTTTTTTTTGGGCCTCTGGACTTTCATGAAATGCGGCATAGTGTGATGAGTGACTGCCTCCTCACTGAAGTTAAGCAGCAATGGGCTACTGAGATGAGATGGGTGACCACTTCAATGCACTACTCGTTTCTCTGATGGCTTTGCGACTCATGCTGGTAGACTGAAACCCCTTTCGGCCTTGTTTATGTGGATACAGCTTCAGGAAGAAGTGATTATGTATTGGGAAAGATCTGGATTATATTCTAGATATATTTAAGGAAGCCAGACAGTCTCAGCCCTAATTTGTAACAACCATGGGCTTACTACTGATCACACTATGTCTTAAACAGACAGAAGTATGAACTATCAAATCTCCCATCATCCAACATAGAATTTTTGGTTACGATAAACCTATCTCATAGTTGTCATAAATAAATTACAATGTTGCCAAATAGATAATTACACAGATCACTACTTACAGAGCAGGGTTGATGGCCCAAAACATCTGATCATCTGTTACCCAAGGATTTGAAGGAATTGGTTGTGTTAACAAAGGATCCATTTCATCATACAGTTCACTCCTCTGGATCATGCTGCAGAAAAGTAAAAAAAACATAATGAAAATTAATATAACTAAAGTTTACCAACGCAACAAGTATATATTTGTCTGTTTTGGGCTTTCAGCGATTAATGCCGAAAAAAATATCCACAGTCTGTTCCAGCCAGGAATTGGATCCTATCTGCAAGACTAAAAGGCCAATAATTTATTTGTAATTTGTACATCAAAAACACTATTCAAATTTGATCTGACAATAACAATATTTAATTAACTTATTTTAATAAGCCACGAAACATAAGTATCCAAAGTATATATTAAAAATTTATGAAACAAATTATGTCAGTACAAACTTTTCCTACATTACTGGGATATTATTACTGCCTCCATATTGCAAGAAGGATATCTTTTTGGTTCGTTTGTCTGTTTGTTTGCAAAATAACCCATAAAGTTATGGACAAATTTTTATGAAACTTTACGGAAATGTTGACAATGGCACAAGGAACAGATGGTCCAACCTAAAGCAACATGATGAGTTACTGATATATAACATAAACAGACTAAATAATATTCAATTATCTGCCAAATACACTAACCAAATATTCAAATAGTGATACCCATTTCCAACCTTACTGATTTATAGTGCTGTGACAAAATGTACAGCCTCAGAAACAGCCATAAGTATTTTGAAGAAAAGTGTTTCAAGAATTGTACATCAGGGATAGGGTGATTGGGAGTGTATATGTATACATGCTCCCCCAAAGGGCCATCTCTTGCACAACAACAATTTTAAGAACATTGAATTTCTTTTTTGTGAATCATACTTAGCTTCTAACATATTACAAGTAGTAGGCTGGGTAAGTCCATTCATGAGTTATAATGACACAATGGAATACATATATCACAACTTTCATTGTACATAATCCATCCTTACTATTGTTATAAAACCAACAGTTTACTTGTTTTAAGCAATTACTGATAAACAAGGACAGAAAGTATTACTAAGCTAGCCAAGCTATATCACTCACTTCAATTACAATATGTGAAAAAGGGCACATAGATGAGTTCATTATGACTCCAGAAAACAGAAAGGGAGACATTATGTCACTGAGACAGAAACTCTGTGTCATTTGATGTACCATGATAACATGATACAAAGAGAAACAATAACTTTCTTGTGAAAACTGACATACGTACACACAATTATATGTCAGATGCAAAGGCCTCAAATATAAATAAGTGATTCAAATACCGTATAAGTGGAAATATTAACTAGTAGAAATGCTACTGACTTTGAAATTTTCAGAAAGTCATCAAAATTTATTTTTGCTTAAAGATATGAATAGAGATTCAAAATATCAAGATGAATTATGCTCATCAGCTTAAACGCTTAATATCAACACCTACTTACTTACCAACTTGAATATTCCATCCATACAGTATTTAATTTAAAAAAAGAAATAAGATTAAACAGTTATATACAGTGGTAATGTAGCTTGAAAACACCACAGGAAGAAAACCACTTCAAGAGGCAAGATCTAAATAAATAAAAAGACAGTTGCAAAACTGGGAATACAACAACTTCTTAGAATAAATTATTTTTCAAAATAGCCACAATAGAGTATTTTTATTCAGCTTTATAACAAATAAAATTTCAATGTTGATTCAACAACTGAAGTACCAAAACTACATTTTCTACAAATAGCTACTTCATATCCAATTCATATCTATTTTCTTAAAATATTCTGAAGAAATAAAATATTGTTATTCTTCAAAATTTCTCTTATTCCTAGAAAATCCTGGAGAAAAAGAATGTTAGTGAAAATGGAGCCAGGTCTTCTAGTGTTTGTAAACATTCTTTAATATGATATTTCAGAACTACTGTTTTAGGATCTAATCCGGGTAACAAAAGTTTAACTTTTTGATATTGAGAAGGTATGAAAATGGGTAATAAAGACAGAATATGGGGGAAAATATATACCGGTAATCTATTTTATTATCTACACAAAACAAGGATAAAAGTAACTGCTCAGTGATTCCAATATATCACTGTGATCTTGAGATGGCTGTGCCTTGAGGGACATAATATCTTGCATAATTCCAGTTTTAACTTATACCTACAATACTTGGTGAGCTATTAGAAAGTTTACAATTTGACATTGCACCTCATGTATCTGGGCTACTCAACTTTTACATGTCATAATTTGCTTTCCATTTTGCTAGGACTTTGGGGGTAATTCTTTTAACCTAGCTGTAAATTGATCGTTTTTAGACGAAAAATTATTGCTGTTTACAATTCACTCAAAGAGAGCACTGTCAAGTCTACTGAGACAGCTTGGGCATTTGTGAGTGTTTTGTACATTACAGCTTTCCACAAATTCCATTCTTATCTCATTACAATTAACACTTTGCTCTGATAACAATAACACAGGACAGACTAATGATCACCCCGCAGCTTTGGTTTCCGAGTTCTGAACAAATCAAAGTATACCTACCAATGGCTGTGAAAATCTCCCTTTGTATATGCACAAGAGCCATTGCCCTGAATCTAATGTACTCAAAAGCTATTATTCTGCAGGTTATTAAACTCCTCTCCCCAAAGAACTGTTATTTTCATAAGCAAAACCTCAAAGGACAGCCTGAGCTAATTTGCACATATTTTTACAATTTTTCCTCAAGTCCACGCAGCCACAGAAGCCTGATTAATGATTTTCCATAAACACAAGGCCCTGGCTTAAAAAGTCATTAAATATTCTCACAATCAGCAGCTCCCTGATTTAACTGCTTTCTCATGTAAGAGGAGTTCAATAATTCATCTATGGCCTGGCTACACACATTTTCTGATTCATCTCACACACAATGATAGTGATATACTATACAGCCCCATCTGTACAGTCACAGGTGTCAAAGAGAACAGAAATTTTCATCCTTAAAAATTCTGTGCCATCAACAACACAACAATGCCTAAAAAATCGAAATTGTACTTATATTAGTGGAGGGAACTGATACATTTTTCACTTCCAGGATCAAAGTTAATATTTCAGAACCAAACCTTGGAAATCTAAAAAAAAACAAAAAAAAACTGACCAGATCTTTGAGAAAAGTTGAAAACACGGGTTCCTTCATTCATCATATACAAAATGGCATTTATGCTAACACATAAGGCAGTCACCTTTCCATGCTAGGGTTACTGGCTACAATCAATGGGCTTACCTACTTTTGGTTATGTTTAGTTGTGGGTCGGTCTACTTTGTATTTTCGTAGGATGCCTTTGGTGAGATACATATGTGGGTAGGATGTCTTTATCAGCATTCGACTCATAATGCATTTTGCATTTTCTGAAATGTTTCATGAAAACCCACCTGTGACTGCTCATGAGCTGTACTACAATATAGAGTATGAAATCTAAAATTTGCCACATATCTGAAATTCGCCACAAGTGTAAATACTAATAAGATAAATGAATTAAGGTGAGATTTGTTGGAAGTACAGTAAATTAATGCTTTTGGAACTGAAAAATACCAAGTTAAATACCAAGGTCTCTTTTAGGAGCCATAACGATGGGGTTGTCAAGCAGAAAATCAAACTGGTACAGACATGACTGTAAGGAAAGGTGTGACCTAGCCGTTAATGCCTTACGCAAAAATGACAGTGGATTTTCACTTCAAGGTCACTTCAAGGTCCAATATGTTTTTTTTATCTTTTATTCATTTTTTTTTTCAAAAGCAAGTCAAGGTGTTACATGAAGCAAATATACAGAAAAGGAGTAATATAGATATACTCATTAATACAGTAAAAAAAGAGTTTACAGACAAAACAGAAAAACAATTTGCATATTAATTATCTAGTCATGCATACTGATACAAAATCTCCCAAACACTATCATTGTAGATGACAAATCATAATGCCCTTAAATTTTCAAAAAGGACACCAAATTTTTGAAAGAAAACCTGTTCTTTGCCTCGATTTATGTGGGAAAGATGGTCAGTAACCAAATTAGATTTTAGGGCTCTACAGAAATGATCCCAGTAAATTTCTTTCTGTGACCTTTTTTGTTTATTAATAAAGTATTTACCATAAAGGATAATATAATTCATGGCATAAAAATGTAGTTTATCAACATGGATACATCCCAACAAAATTTCTAAGATTGTGAAATTTACAGGTTTAGAGAATATATTGCTAAGCCCTTTTTTTTTTTTTTTTTTTTTTTTTTTTTTTTTTTTTTTTTTTTTTGATTTTGGCTTTGAACAACAAACATGTGGGAAATCTGTGTTGGGGTTTTTAAAAAAATTAACAAGTTTTGGTGTGAATAAATGTGTGACATTATGGATAAGATTATAGTGGATGTAACTGCCTATTAGAGAACGCTAAGTATATTTCTATATGAACTATTATTTATCAATTACATTGATATTATTTCTAAAATCCTCTATTATCAATCACATCATAGACTTTGTTTGTTCCAGTTTGTAACCCTTCCACTTTATTGAAGTATTGTCTGAAATCAATCAGTAACACAGAATGGGGAGGAAATTTAACCTGATGATATAAAAAGTTAAATGGGAATCTGAATTGCAAGGGGTAGAAATCTACATGAAATGTTATTTATAGCTAGATGTGTTGTGGAGTCAGTATTTACTAGATTGAAGACTTTTAGCCAGTGAATTGTTACATGGTGGGACAATTCAACATTAGGAAAAACAATTGTACATTATGGCATCAAGAGGTTCACATAGTAGTGCAAGGTCAATGAGTTCAGGAGGGCCTTCTAAACTGTACAAAAGGGATCATGGCTGTGTGTCTCCAGTCTCTCCCCAGATGACCACAGGAGATTTTAGAAAAATTCTCAATGAGGGACTGAATCCCCTCAGCACAGAGTTGGATGGAATTAAAAAATCCATAGATTCCCTTAAATGTGATTTTGGCAAGGAATTTGACTCTATTAGGGGCTCTATAGACACTATTAAGCAGGAGTTCAGTGAAGTTACTGCAGCCTTAGAACTCAAAGTCAGTGATCTCATATCTGAAAACAGTAGGCTTAAGGATGAACAGTGTCAATCTGCGTCCAAAATTGCCAGACTTACAGACCGTGTTGTATCACTAGAAAGTCACATGAGAAGGGACAATTTGAAATTTTTAAACATCAAATTTCAAACTGGCCAAAGAGAGAACTGTGAAGAAAAAATATTGGCACTGTGCCATGACATGAACATTCCACTTGAAAGTAAAGACATTGTTAGGGCACACAGAGTTGGACCAAAATTTAAAGAAAGCCAGGCAATTATTGTCAAATTCCAACATTTCAAGGACAAGCTACGCATACTAAGAGCAAAGAACAGTTTCCGTGCAATTGGCATTCTAATTGTTGAGGATTTTCCAGTGGAAGTCATAGAGAGGAGAAAAGTATTTTCACCTATTCTCAAAGCAGCATACAACTCAGATGGTAGATACAGAGCGAGATTAGTTGTGGATAAGCTGCTACTGAATGGAAGGATGTATACCACTGATGATATTGGCTCTCTCCCGACTGAACTCCAGCCTGCCGCCACTTCAACCGTCACCAGAGATGACATCACAGCGTTTTTCACATACAAATCGCCTCTTTCGAACCACCACCCTTGCAAAATGACAATTGAGGACAAACAATTCTCATCTGTTGAACAGTTTTTCATGTTCAAAAAGGCAACATTTTTCAATGATCAACCAACGTCATTGAAAATACTTGAAACCTCAAACCCAAAAGAAGCTAAGATGCTTGGTAAACAGGTGAAAGGCTTTGAAAAGGATTCCTGGAGCAGTGTGTGTGATGGGTTTATGAAGTCAGGACTTGAGGCTAAGTTTCATCAAAATCAAGAACTCATGAAGTTCCTGAAGGATACTGGTAACACCAAACTTGTGGAGGCCAATCCACACGATCAATACTGGGGTGCTGGACTTGCTATCCATGACAATAAGATCTGGGAGCAAAAGAACTGGGCTGGCAAAAACACTTTGGGAAAACTTTTGGAGGACATACGTGGGGAAACTTAAACTTCATGTGTTTTATGAATACCCTGGACTTGTCATAGGATGTATTGTTAAGACTAATAGTAGTATCTTTTCAACAGACACTAATTTTCATTGATTCCAATGGCAATATTCTATCTTTAATTTACACATGACAATATCACTATTTCAAGATAAAAGTTGTGTACATTCATTCTTTTGTCTATTACTATTACCTTTTTTCAGATATTCATGTTAGAAGTCTATATGTTCTTATTTTAATCTGAATATTTTGTTTTTCACTAATTAACAATGGCAACATATATTGATGTTAATTGGCTACAGTAGCTAATGTATAATCAGGAAATAGCAGAATATTATGGATTTAAATGTTTTTTTTTTTTTTTTTTTTTTTTTTTTTTTGAAAGCTATGCTAACTAATTCATAGGAAATGTTGTACATATATTGATGCTTACATTATCGATACATTTGAACAAAGTACGAAAATATTCACTGTTGAAGTCTTGTCAGAGTCTGTCTTCTAATTCAAGCTATTTTAAGACAAGTGGATTCTGCATTTGCTCGAATAATTACATTGTTGTCTATACCCTGAGCTCTCCTGTCCCTTTCATTTTTATTATATATATACACACCACAATATTGTAAATTGATACTGGTTTTCTTTCTTTTTTTTTTTTTTCTTTTCCCCCCACTGTACAGTTTTAGTATATAGCTATAATGTCTTGTATTCTTCTCATCTCTTCTGCTTCACTTATATGTGGTCATGTGGCTTTTGAACCTGTGGTAGCTAATCAAAATATTTTATTATGGGTATCTGTTTAGAACAATATAGGGAAACTATAGGGAAGTTTTGTTCAAAACGATCACATCATTTTCCATGCAGATGTTTTTGTTGCAATTATTTAAACATTGTTTTTAAGGTACTTTCTATGATAAACATAGTAAATGTATTTAAAGTAATTGTACAAGTCTTTCTGGTCATACATTTGCTAATTATGCTTGCTGGTGACGTAGAAACAAATCCGGGACCTCGTACTGATCAGGAAGAATATAGTAATTTGTCAATTTGTCACATAAATATAAGAAGTTTAAAGCCAAAACTTGATGGCATTCTGTATAAAATGGAGACAATAAGACATGACGTTGCATTTAAATATAATGTTATAACTCTTAGTGAAACTTGGTTAAAGGACTCTGATGATATTGAAGACTTTACAATAAATGGATATCAAAAACCATTTATTCGTAATAGAGTCCAGACAGGTGGTGGCGTTCTTTGCTGGGTCACAGATAATATTGCAGCACAAAGAAGGTTCGATTTGGAAGTAAACGAAATCGAGGCAATGTGGTTAGAAGTTAGAGAAAACATACATAAATTTTTATTATGTGTTGCTTATAGACCTCCTTCTTGTGCCGACTTCTGGATTCATCTTCAGATTTGTTTAGACAAAATCTATAGTTCTGGTAATGGAAATCAAAATATCTTGTTGATTGGAGATTTCAATTCAGATTTCAACACACTGCAAGGTCAGCATTTGAGCGATTTTTCCATTGTAAATAATCTAAGTACATTAATTTTTCAACCTACACGAATTACAAATATTACCAGCAGCATTCTTGACCAGTGTTTAACCAATTTTCCTTATTATGTCAAAGAGTCTGGCGTTGAACCTCCACTTGCAGACAATGATCATTGTTCTATATATGTTAAACTCCTTTTTAGAGTGAAGAAGTCAAAATGCTATACAAAAACCATGTGGGATTTCAGTCAAGCGAATGTTCTTGAATTTAGAAATTCTTTTATCAATTTTGACTGGGATAATTTATTAAAAGAGGACATAAATGAATCATGCAGATTATTTACTGATAAAATTATGTATAGCGCTGGTGAATTTATACCCCACAAGGTGGTAACAGTTCGTACTTTTGATAAGCCTTTTTATAATGGATATTTGCGCAGATTAAGACGTAAAGTTAATCGCCTTCATCAGAAGGCAAAGCATACCAAAACGGCTCAGTCCTGGGATTTCTATAGACATGAGAGAAATTTTTATTTCCGTGAGGTTGCTCGTTGTAAGAATGAATATAACAACAGAATATATGAAAAACTTGATGCTAGTATAAGCCAAAATTCTTTTTTCAAACTAGTAAAATCCTGTTTTAAAACAATAAATACATCCATGCCTCCCATGTTATCTTCAGAAGGAAATATTTTAATAGATGATACATCTAAAGCTAACGCCTTCAACACTTTCTTCTCGGAGGCAAGTAAACTAAACCAAGCTGAAAGCTCATTACCAGTGGATGACTCCCCCATAAGTAATACTTTAGAAACCATATCAGTTTCTGAAAAGGAAGTTCAGGACCAGATTAGACTTCTTAATGCAAATAAATCATATGGTCCGGATGGAATCTCACCGAAATTTATAAAACTTGCAGGTAACTCACTGGTTAAGCCCTTAACAAAATTATACAATCTTTCTCTATCATCAGGTAAAGTCCCTAAGTTATGGAAGCAAGCCAATGTTGTACCATTGCATAAAAAAGATAGCAAGCAGGTAATGGGTAATTATCGACCAGTATCTCTGCTCAGTATTCTAGGTAAAATTTTGGAAAGAATAGTCTTTAAACATGTATACAACCATTTCAGAGATAACTTTTTATTATCTGTGTGGCAATCTGGTTTTTTACCAGGGTCCTCTACAGTAACTCAACTTATTGAGCTTTATAACAAATTTTGTACAGCAGTCTCACAAAATAAAGAAATTCGAATTGTCTTTTTGGACATATCAAAAGCTTTTGACAGGGTTTGGCATGATGGTTTAATATTTAAACTTAAAAAATGGGGTATCAGTGGTTCTCTGCTTCATTGGTTTGAGGACTACTTAAAAGATAGAGTACAACGTGTAATCATTAACGGTCAATTCTCCAGTTGGACAGAGATAACTGCTGGAGTACCCCAAGGCTCAGTTTTGGGCCCACTCTTATTTTTGGTCTTCATCAATGACATAACTACTGTTGTTACCAATTGTAATCTGCGACTGTTTGCAGACGATACTTGTCTTTTTATCGAAGTTGATAACCGTCAACAAGCAGCAGTTTTGTTGAATAAAGACTTACATAATATACAGAAATGGTCATTAGACTGGCTTGTTACTTTTAACCCTTTAAAGACGGAGTCAATGGTTATTGGCTTAAAACAAAACAAGGGGGGCCATCCTGGATTGTACCTACATAACACACGAATCAATGAAGTAACAAAACATAAACATATCGGACTCTGGCTTGAAAACAACTTAAGCTGGCATGAGCATATCCACAATATATCTACTAAGGCTGAAAAAAAATTGAATATAATTAAACAAATGAAATTCAAACTTGCAAGGAAAACCCTTGAAAAGTTGTATTTTTCTTTTATAAGACCAATTTTAGAGTATGGGGATGTAGTTTGGCAAGGTGCATCTCACTCTGACTTGCGTAAATTGGATGTTATCCAGGTAGAAGCCATGCGACTTGTATCAGGTGCTCCTTTTCGGTCAAATATTGATTCTTTATATATGGAACTAGGTTGGCAGAATTTACAAGAGAGGCGTCAGGAGCACATACTTATTATGATGTTTAAAATTATTAACAATCATGTCCCAGAATATTTGACATCTTTAATACCACCCTTGGTTGGAAATAGAACCAACTACCAACTGCGAAATAGATGTGACATACAGGCACCATCATTTAGAGTAAAGTGTCATCAAAATTCTTTTTTTCCAGTTGGTATAAAACTATGGAATGAACTTGATATTTCTTTTAAGCAGGCCAACACATTACTTTCCTTCAAATCATTATTGCGTAAGAGAAAGGGTTCAGTAAATGTTAAACATTTAAAGTTAAGGCAAAAATTATTTGGTTTAGGCGATAGGTATTGGAATATTACACACTCAAAAATGCGAATGAACTGTAGCTTTCTTAAAGATCATCTTGCCAAACATCTTCATGTTATAGAAAACTCAATTTGTGATTGTGGTATTTCAGTTGAAAACAATTCGCATTTCCTTTTAGAATGTAGGCTTTATGATCAACATAGACAGTTAATGTTAAATAAATTACACGATTTTGGTCCAATAGCAACCGACTTGCTTCTATTTGGTAATCTTAATTTGTCTTTTGAACAAAACAAAACAATTTTTGAGGCTGTTCAATTATTTTTAAAGGACTCAGGCAGGTTTCTATAGTGTCATACTAGCCACATGGCCACACCCTCATCATTATCATCATTATCATCCTGTTTATATTCTTTTGTACATATTTCTTCCTGCGAGAAGGCTTTATAATAATCTTTTTTGATTTTGCCTAATTGCATTAATAAAATATTGTTTATGAAAAATATTGCTAAGCCAATTTTCCAAGTAAATCCAGAATCTTCTAGAAGATTCACAATAGTAGAAAAAGTGTACCAAATTATCTATTTCACCACATTCTAAACAATTTGGAGATTCAACAATCTTCCACAAAAAAAGTTAGTGTCTACAGTTAAAAACTCTATGGAGTATTTTGTACTGTAGACTTAATAAATGTGTGGCACGAATTATTTTTCCTGGCAGTAAATAAAAAGATTTCCAAGTAATTGTGTCTAAGAAAGGATAATATTCCACCCATTTGTTCTGGCTAGTGGGAGCCTGATATACGTGCTTAATCAATTGACAGTAAATCTGTTGGCTACTAATTTCATTTAACTTTTTCGGGCCAAAGGTTTCGACACTACTGGCAGTAACATGTATTGTTTCTATGGAAGATGATACTGGTTTTATTGAACTTACTATTTTATTATATTTTAGGTGGGGAATCACAATGTTAAACTGGTTTTCAAGTTCTATTTTCCCTCTAAAGGAACCATTGCTTTGTAAAATATCTGAAACATTTGAAATACCAGCTTGCATCCAATCAGAATATTCTGTGGATATGTGTTGGCCTCCAATTTGAAATACATCATTAAAAAACAATGGTTCAGCAAGAAGTTCAGTAAAACTTGTTAGTTTGGCATTGATAAAGTCAAGCCAGTTTGATAATATACCACAATAAAATATGTTTCTTGGAAAAGTCAATAGAGAAGAAAATTTTAATTTCCTAAATAAATGTTCCTTGGTAATGCCCATCAAGTAGAAAGACAAAACTTTCCATTTCGCATTGATTGGGTTCATCGTTTAATCCACATGATCTGTGCTGTTTTAACTACCTCTAATACCGATACCATTTTTAGACCACCCAGATCCAAAGGCTGAATCAGAGTGTTTTTAGCTATTAAAGGTTTTCCATTGTTCCAAATAAAGCTAAACAACAAGGTATCGAGTTCAGTTATAGTTTTTGAGTCTACTGGTAACGTTGAGGCCAGCACCTGAATATGTGGTATTACTAAGGATTTTACAACTGTGATTTTGCCTTTCAGTGATAGAGACCTAGCTTGCCAAGCATTCAGTATGTCCTTGATAACTTGCACTTTCTGGTTTATATTCAAAATAGCAGCATCTTTATAGTTGAGGGTGAAATAAGTGCCCAGTGTTTTGAAACTATTTCTTATCCAACTAATTCCAAGATTTGTGTCTTCATACATTGAGCCATCATTTTGTACAATTATTGCTTCAGTTTTTGCTTTGTTCAACTTTAACCCAGCATATTTATAAAATTCTTCAAAAGATTGTAGTGCTTTCAGAATGGATTGATTGTCACTTAAAAACAGGGTCATGTCATCCGCGAGTTGACATAGCTTTATGCAAGTGTTTTTGACACAAATTCCCTTTATTGAATCAAGGCTACGGATTATAATAGCAATAACTTCAGCCGGCAACAAGAACAAGAGAGCACTGAGTGGACAACCTTGTCTGATACCTCTAGAAATGTTAAAGTATTCAGACTGATACCCGTTATTTGAAACACAACTTTCAATGTTATTGTAAAGTATAGAAATCCACTTTTGAAACGAACTGCCAAAACCAAATCTTTTTAGACAGCAATGTAGAAAGTTCCAACTTATTTTGTCAAATGCCTTTTCAAAATCAGCTAGCAAAATAAGACATGGGGTTTTGAGCAATGTACAATAGTCAATTATATCACTGATTAGTCTTATATTTTCACCACAGAAGCGGTTTTGCATATAACCAATCTGATCAGGATTTATTATTTCAAGGTCCAATATTAAGATAATAGCACCCTTAAGCAACCTTCTCAAGGTCAAATATAACCACATCAAAAAATTTCCAACCCATGATTTTGCATGGATTGATTTCATATCCCAAACCTTGGGGACAAAAAATAAACCAGATTTAGGAACCTTTAAGGTTGGTCGAAATTGGCTATGTGAGGTATTCGGCATTCTGGGAATTAATTTTAAAGAAGACTATCACATTCCAATGTTGACATAATAATAGAGAACATACATATCTGGTCAACATATCACCCATTATGAGATTTAACCTTCTACAAGTGAAAACCAGCTACAGTTTTTCAATACAAAAAGCTTGATTATTTTCAAAGAAACAGCTGTGACGGCAATCTTTTTTTCAAAATAAGGCCAAAACTACTCCCAGGCAAGGTTTTGAAATAAAAAAGATATTCTGTAAATTTTAGGAGCCTGGATACAAAATTTTTCCCAGGAAAGTGGCAAGAACATCTCTCTGTGTACTGGTGCGCAAAGGTGTAAATTAAAAAGTAATCCATATTTTTCACCCTAATCACATTCTTAGGGATAAACCTGAGCATTACTTATTCATCAATAATACTTTTTTAGGACCACACAGATGTTCTACATGATTATGGCATGTTTTTGTTTGTTTGCAGATCTACATATTAACTTGGGAGTAATTAGTGTAAAACTTTCGATAAAATATTGACCATTTTTATTCGCAGTGAGAACGTTCACATGAGAAGTACCATAAATATTTTGCCATTCGGTTATGAAAAGAAAGTGATTTCTGCTATACAACACACTTTTTTCACCTCTGTTCCAGTTTAACATTTGGCACATTGGGATAAACAATTGCTTTAAAACCAATTGTGCATTTTATGTAAAGTAACAACAGTACAGTTACTCCAGCTTATTTTATATCTTCAATACTATTAGCTGAACTGACGCCAGCAATACAGTAGCATTTCCAAAAATTCAGGACTTTTTTATCCAGAATATGCTCTGGAGCTTTCCTAAAATGTAATCACTTTGGCCAGCTCATTAAGTTGATGGGTAATGTTAACCAGAAAGCCTATTTCACTGAAAATACATTGAAATTGGAACCTTTAAAAATTCAGGATTTGTTTGGTATCCCGTATACAATCTGGATCTTTCTCAAAATTAAATCACTTATTCCTCTGGTCAGGCCACATATAAACAATTTCAAAAAGATCTGTTCATTATTTTGTTCAATATTCTGATGACTTTGTCTTACTTGGTTAATATGTATCAGCCAAAGTGTCTGGAAACGAAAATGTTAATGGACAGACACAGGGACTGATGGATGCACCAGTTGCACCCATTTCGAAACCAACCTAGCACACCCTGTCAAATTTCAAATCGATCAGCAAAAGTGTCTTTGAGTTAAAGTCAAGAAACCAAAATGTTGACGGGCAGACAGACACATCAACCAGTAACAATTTTGAAAGCAGAGTAGCCCAGGTGGTGTCTTACCACCCTGTCAAATTTCAAATCGATCAGCTAAGGTGTCTTTGAGTTAGAGTCTGGAAACCAAAATATTGATTGGCAGACAGACGCACCAACTGGTAACAATTTGGAAAGTAACCTAGTCCAGGTGGTGTCCTACAACCCTGTCAAATTTTAAATAGATGGGCAAAAGCATCTTTTTCAAACACTGATGCTATTTTCCTGTCACAAAGTGTTATGTGAACACAAACATTCATTTGGTGCCACTATGACTGGAGAATAAACCAATAGAAGAGAAAGTTACAACTTTCTGTACAAATATATACACAGATTTCAATAAGATTTGACATATTTTGTAAAGGTCAAAGAACCTGTGGACTCATAGGGTATAATAGCTGTATGGAATATGTTGTGTTTCAATTATATCACAAATTTGAAATTATGCTCACAAAACTTAGATGCCTCCATATGATAGATTCTATCAAGTTTTCATGATTGATGATACCACAATTAAGAAATATACAAACACGTCTTCAAATATAGAATTCAGAAAAAAAAGAGTAAAACTTTGTGATGTGTCAGTTTGGCTGTAAACTTCATTTTTTCCATTCTGTTTGAAACTTGAAATGGTGTAACTGAAAGTGGTGTGGCACCATGTCTGATGGTGAGCGAGTATGGACTGGTAATCAATAGGATTTGAACAAGCTTTAGTTTTTTCACTCTGCCACTCAGTATCATAAATCTATGCCTTCAAGAGTATTCACATTACTGTACAATAATTTCCAGAATTTCCATTTTTTTTTCATTTAACATTTAGGTAAGATTCATGACAATGATTGCAAAACAGCTGACATCAAAAGAGAAAAGTATACTGTTTTCCTAGATTTGATCATTTATTACTCAACTCTTTAATAGATTCTCAAATAATTCTTACAGCACTTGTAATTAGATTGTTCCTAGTTCAACACCTACAGGTTTCATCTTTCACTGAGATATTCATTAACAATAGCATATTTTATTGCCTTACAGACTATTCCATGAGACAAAACAAATGCCTCGGAGGAAGTTCATAAAGTTGGTACTTTATGAAATTCAACGTATTGTTACAACACTTACAAAGTTACATTGCAAATGATAATACGTATTGTGTAATATAAAAATTTCTCAGGCCTTAATGAGTATAAAGCCTTGGGCCTTTAACAGCCGAATTCAAAGTGCCCTTATCTTTCCTGTCCAATACTGAAGAAGTATTTTTATTATAATTAAATAACTGAAGCAACCTGATGATTAATGTCTTCCATCTGTTTTATAGGGACTAATTTGACTTGATGGTATTTGAACCTTGGATGAGACATGTGTTTTAATAGCTTTTAATTATGTATAATCAAGATAAAATTGGCTTTTAACTGTTCATAAAAGGCCAAAAGCAATATCCGTGAATCGCATATTAGGCTTTTAACTGAAGCAGAGACTTTAAATTTCTTGTGGGGCTACTTCAATAACTATGGAGGGCTCTTCTCTGTATTAATCCTTCAAAATCAGTATTCAAAGCTACACAAGTTATTCTGCAGACCAAAGATAACATGCTCACCGATAACTGATGGTTGTTTCATCTAAGTTTCATTATAAACAACAAAGTCAGGGATAACCTCAATTTCAGTTAAGCCAGTATAAAGTAAAGACTGTAATGTTTGAAGAGTAGAGACTTCTCCAGATATACAAGCTGCCCTTGGTAACATTACTCTATCACCTACAGAGCAATCAATAGCTACACTGTCTGCCATGGACAACCTACCAGCTATAAAAAGTAAAGGTCTCTTGTACAATAAAGCTTCTCTGCCACTTTGACCTTAATATGTGTAAAAAAATGCTATTGTTTTGACTTGTTGTTAATTACATTTCCTGCAATTACACACAATTCAGAAAAATTCAACCCTAGCAAGATGCATTATACATTTTTTTCCTATTTTTTGCAAATTTTTTGCTGTTATTATTTCTTTGTGGGTGAAAGTCTATTTATTAACTTTAATTTAGTGCTGGAGACTTATACAAGAGTTTGGCCAGTTCTCTTCTAAGTGTACACTCAATGTGTGTTATCTCAACTGAACTAAATACAAAGTTTGTTACATTCAAAAAGATGTTTAACAATAAAGATATATCCATGTTGCTGTTGCTTGCTATAAGCTTTATTTTATTTGAAAGGGAAACTTTTAGAAAAGAAGAATTTAAGAGTATGAATCAAAGTGAATAACACTTGAGCATTCCACAAGTTTATGTTCTGCAAAGCTCATCAAAATAGCTCAATGTAGTAATTAATGGGACTACAGCATAAATTCAGCTATACCAGTGCAGAGGTAACCATCTATTCAAAAGAGTTCAAGCTGGAACATAGAAAGGTACAATTGTCACTGAGTTTCTGTAATTCTAACATTACTACAAGTTGCCATCAAAATGCAATCAAGCTCTAAGATTACAAAAACACAAAAATTCTGCTAATTTTGTCCAGTACTAGTTCTTTTACAATAAGCTATTAGGATACAATATTATCACAAACAAAGTTTTGCTGAATCAGTTTAAGTTGAGTAAAATTTTGATTGGAAAATATGAACTGAGTCTTGGTGGAGTCAATTGTAAAGATGAGGAAATGTCAGCATTTGGCCTTTGGATCTAATTACCTCCACATAAAAGTCGACGGTGGATCAGAATACTCTGCATATTAGCTGTCGCCTGAATATTAGCTGTCTGCACATTGTGCCATGAAAAGAGATGGGGTGAGGCCCAAATGCTGAGGTCACTTCCTGTGAGGGAATGTAGACAACACTGCTTAGATAATAAGATGACAGCACTCCCAACAAACCTTTGGTTATTACCGCTATACCATCGACAAAATGTTGCTTTTTGTTTGTTTTTTTCCACATACTTTGTAAATATGTCAAAAATATTAAATTCAAAGACAATTTGCTTCAGTTGGAGAGGTCAAGAAAGTGATGAATATTTAGCAGCATTAGTACAGTTCTAAACATTGTCTTCATCATTTAAACTTTTGCTGTAACGTCCATCAAAATTAAGTGCATTGTCACTATTATTCTGCATATTTTCATTGGTAGACTTCCAAAGATTTTGACGACCTAATTCAGTACAATAAAACACACATCTGACTTATTCAACACTGCTGGCAATCAGAAGATGCTCTGTACAGAGGACATTAATTAATCACCTGCCATGTGCTTGAAAGTACTTTTACAGAGTTTAATTTGATGTATAAATAAAGCATAGAAGAAAGTGCCTTGTCGTGGTGAATCTATGAAGTCATTTACAACATGGCAAATAAATATCCCTGGTTTTGAATGTGAAATATGCCATACCAAGTAAAACTAGAGTTTTACTTTGCTAGAGAAAAAGATATTGTTTTTGCACAGCAAAAACAAAGTGTAACAATGAGCAGAAATGATTTTGCTAGAATGACTATCTTTGTCTGTTTAATATATGGTTTTCAACCTGCCTCCAAAAACTGGTAGTGAAATGCTTTCTTGAAAAAGTGTCAGATGACTCTCTGTTTTGCGTTTTATGCATAAATTCAAGGTCATTGCTAAAAATGGCGGGAAAACGATTTTTGTGAATTTTAAATGTATACAAACAAGCATCCCTTGTGGGACACTTAATTAAATGCTGACGTTGACCATTAAAGGTCAAGTTAGGGTCATAAATCCCACTGAACAGCCACAGTCACAATGGGACTAGTGGTCAGCAATGCTACTTGTGGGAGTTGAACCCACACAGGGGGACAGCCTATGACAAGATGCCAAACTTGCTAACCACAAGACAACTGAGGACTTCAGACTGTTTCTATCTGATACCTGACATATCTTGAACTAAGTTTAAATGGCCACAATATCCTTGAATAGCATTTTACATTAACATTTATCATTGTCAAGAACTTCCGGTTCAACGGACACTTTTTATTGGCCCCTTGAGTTTTGACTTTACATTGTAAAGAACAAAGTACACTGTTGACTTTACATTGTAAAGCCAAAACAGCAATTTATTTGTAAATCAATCAAACTGTACATACCTTTCAAAAACTTTTGATATCTTCATTTTTCGTTGCTCTAGGCACTTTTCCAAAAATTCAATCTGTAAAGTGTACAAACACACACAATATCAGCAAGATATATTGGCATCAGTCAATGGTGGGATTTGGAGGGGTGCCTGGATCAGTGCTTTACATATTCTACTGCACTTTTAGAATGAATCTCTTAATAAAAAAACAAATAGTAACAACATAAACATTCCCCTCTATCACAGTTTAGAACTGGGTATTAACCTTATGCAAAGAAACTGGAAGTTATCACCTCATTATAAAACACAGAAAACTTAACACTGAAGAAAGAAAATGCCTCATATGTCATACAGAATCTGTGGAGCATGAAATTCACTTTCCTTGTAAATGTTGTACATCTGAGGAGCCAAGATAAAAAATGTTCAACGAAATATGTGCAACTGTGACTGATCAGGAAAAATTTCACATTATGTTAAGATATTTTGAGAATCTGTTATTTGATTATTTAAATATATCCTGGAATATTAGACAAAATATAGTCAACAGATAAATTCATACAAAAATCTTCTTTTATGTTAAATTTATCAATTATTCTGTCATTATTGTTATTGTTACTACTATATTTCCACATTTAAACCATATGTATTTGTGTTACATACTTAATGATATAATTGTAATATGTTCATCCAGCCAATGAAATACCGTGTATTTGAAGTGACTTATAAGCTCAGTAGAGGCTGGGCAATAAGTTTTCATTAATTTATAAAGTTGACATATTTTTTTGTGAACTGCATGTCACTACATGTATAATAAATAAATAATAACAATAAGATTACTAATAACTATGAATGCAACAGTATTTACTTCTATGTTGAGCAAAGAGAAGAATAAACTACAATTAAATATCTTTAAATTATTTATAGAACCTTATGTACAGTAAAATTCCATGTATATACCAAGCTGATCTGATAACTCAGATATACAAGCCCCCTATTAAACTGAAGAATATGCTTATAAAATTTTTTAGTTCAATAAGAAATAAGAAGTTATTATCATTTGAACTGGAGGTCAATGCCATATGTCAAGCTAATAAAAGTTAGAAAGTTCCTCAAAGTAAAACATGTTTTGGTTCGGTTTTTATCTTACCATTTTTGAAACATATGAACAATTTATGTGATACCAGTTCTAACTTTATCACATTGTATCATTGTCAGTATGTATGGGCCTTAACAAGGTCTTTTCTATTGAAATTTACACCATGGTATTACCTGATTATGTGTCAATATTTTTCTGACCAATATGATTCAACTTAACAAGGATCCACCATATAAAACAACAGCAGTAATTTTATTTATTATGTTTGTCTTTTTTCCAAGTTGGGTAAAGAAAGGCATTTATGTTGTTGGAGGCATTCTTTCATCTGATGGAAACATCATGGAAAGAAATGAAATTGAACTAAAGTATGACTTTGAAATTAATTATTTAAACTACTTCACAATAAAATCTGGATTGAAAGATTTCTTAAGGAATTTCTCATGTAAAGGCCTTGTCAACTTCAACTATCTCAGGCCATGTGTTCCAACTCACTTGAAATCTAAGTTCTCAAAATGGAAGTAAGGATTTATATAATATTTTAAAACTAAAAGATAACATTGGTAAAAGTATTCCAGAACGAACTTGGAAATCTATCCTTCAATATGATGCAATTTTATCGAAAGATATTTGGAGCATAATATATAAAGTTTGTTTTAAAGCCATAGAGGATAACTACATTATTTGGTTCCAGTATAAAATCCTCTACAATATATTAGGCACAAAAAAATATTTATACAAACTTAAACTGCATCCAGATCTGATGTGTTCATTTTGCTCTCAATATCCAGAGTCCATTGAACATCTTTTTTCAGAATGTGAAATTGTATCCCAGCTGTGGGATAATTTACAGAATTGGATTATAAATAAGCTGAGAATAAACATTATCATAAGTAAATCAATGAAAATTCTGGGATACTTAGTGCATGATGTCCATTTCTGGCCCCTCAACTTTGTTCTTATGATAGCAAGAAGCTATATTTTTCAGTCTTCTAGAAAAAACTGTGCATTAAATATTTTTGCCCTCCAGTTACAGGTTAAAAAGAAATACTTAGAGCAGCAAATGCTACAAAAAATCAGTTCGAAGGAACATATTTTTAACAGAAGATGGAATATATGGAACAAACTATTTGATGGTATCTAGTCCTAATATTTCCAATGATCCTTACCTCATTGTTTAAAACCAGTAGATTTATCTTTCAAGGTGCAAATGTGTCAAAGCAATAAAGTATTCCAATGTTGTTACTAAGGGTGTGTATTTTCTTGTTATAATGTGTTAATTTTAGTTACTTAAATATTTATAATATCAACAATTTTGTGTAAAGTTTGTGTGTTAAAATACTATCTGAGGAGAATATTATACAAGATTATGTCAGCTAGTGTATCACCTGCCATTTCTGAATATCTACTGTATATATATACTCAAAAAAGAAATAAAAATATAAAAAAAAAAGTAATTTTATTTAAAAACTACTGTGAGTTGTTTTAGAATTGTTTTGAGATTATGCTAATCATCTGGACATCTCTTGAGTGATGTGGCCTCACTTTCTAATCCAAATATTCTTTAACATACTTAAATATAAAATGAAGTGATATTTTCGCAATTTTTTTCAAACATTGTTGGTCAAATCTGTTGACCTTTTTTAACATTCTTGGATGTTTAAAATTGGAATCTGTTCTTATTTATCGGGACTCTTAGTATAGTGAGTCTGCTTTTTCAGAGGAGATTAGGCGCTGTATAAGTGAGTCAGAATTAGAATTACCAAGACACAAATGATAATGGAGAGTGAAACAATTGGACTCAATGCTTTGAAACCTTCATAAATTGAAATTCAGTCACAGAAATATTCAATTTCATATACTCATTTCCGTTCTTGCAATATCGCACTTCAGCTTTTAACTGAAACCACCACTGTAATTTCCAACATTTGAACAAAAACGTCCTCTCCCAAATTATTTTGATAATAGAGTTAACATTATACCTGTACTTTTTGTGATATAAGAAACAGTAGAAGTGTTTTCAGTAAGCAGATATCATTGAAATTCTGTTTTGTGACTGACTTATCATAACCAAGCATACACCATGACATTACTTGTGAAACCATCTTATTGCCAACCTTGATTTTTGTTCAGACTCTTAAAGAAGGAACTTAAAATATAAATTCAAGGCAGATGACCCCCCACCCCCACCACGACTGCAACATGTGTAAAGAATTTAAATTTTCACATCCAGAGGGTCATACTTTATTGTCACCTTAATAAGTTAATATCAATAAAATTTTAACCACTTTCATTAGATTTTCAAGTTCAAATTTGAAAAAAGACAAAATTCACATATATACAAGGTATGCAATACACCTACAGAGTAGATGTTTTCTGTGTCAATTAATCATACCATCCAAATTATTTAACATGGATATTAACCATATATATGAATACCACTTAAAGAAACAAAACATATCTTTCTGCTGGTTCTTCAGGTTGTTAAACAACCTTGCAAATTTAATAGGTAAATTAAATTTTTATAAGTTAATACGTTCCCTGAATGATAATTAGCTATATTGCTGGCGCCAGCAGGTCTCTCGCCAAATGTCAATAAAAGAAGTCCTGTGTCTCCACTAGTGAGACCAGCTAGGTTGCCACCATTCGCTAGGTGGCATGCAGTACTGCCTTCCTGGCTAGAGAACATGACATCATAGGATCTTTTCCATTCTTCTAACCTCATTTGACCCCTAGTAAGTTTAATGCAGGGTCGGTCTGGAGCGCCTCTCTTGTCCATTAGGTAAGGTATTAACTTAGAAAAATTTAATTTACCTACAGTAAATTTGCAATTTTGTTGCATTAATACATCATACCTAATGGACAATTAGCTAGAACTACAGCTTGGAAAGTGGGTAGCTCACTAAGGACCCTAGATTGAACTCAAGAAGGCACTAGTAGCTGAAAACAGGGCATCAGTTGGAACTGTGCTGGGTAAAGTGATAGACTGCATTTATATACCCAGGCTAGTGGTGTATTTGCTGGGAAGCCACCATAAGACCAAAATGAAAGAGCTCTGAAAAAACTCAAGCCACATCCTTCAAGTAAACTGTGTGAAGGTGTTATGGGATTTCCAGTGACAGGCTGATTATAATTGCTCTAAGGAATTTCCCGACTGGAAGGCCCAGAAGCAGAAAAGCCCCTCATATCTGGAGCTTTAACATGATGTAGGGTGAGAGCCTAGTGATCAGAGAGCATAGAACACAGTTTGCTTGACCCATGATGAGATAATGGCAGGGGAGATATCTTTGTCAAAGCCTTTCTTGAAGGAGACAAAGACCAGATCCTTGTGTGGAATCTGATTTAACTGTTGACTCTGCAGATTGGGCAGGGACAGTGGCATATGGCTTGACATAGCTAGCAGATCCCATAACCAGGGCATGTTGGGCCACCCCAGAGCAATTAATGATTCTGCATGAGTAGTCCCTTTGTTTTGCCACCACTTTGCCCAAAATAGCAACTGAAGGGAAGACACAAGGGTCCAGGTCCTCCCCAGGCAGACTGACCGATGACATCTACTGTCCAGGCTAGGGAGATTGGAACTGGTGATGCAAACTGAGGTAATTTGTTGTTGAACCTCATTGCAAACAGTTCTATTTGATGTTGGTGCCACCTGGTGCATATCAACTAAAAAACCTCTGGAGGGAAAGACCATTCTGTTTGGATGATCTGGCCTAGTCTGGATAGCTTAAATGTCTGCTACCATGTTCAGCTGGCCTGGGATGTGTCAGGCCTTGAAAGTCACCTGTTTCCTTGAGCACCAGTTTATATGCAATTTACTTTCTGACAGGGAAAAAGTCCCTCTTGCTGTAAGATCTCCTAAGTGAGTGTCCCAGCCTTCTCTTGAAGCATCTGTAAAGATCTCATGAGCATGGCTGAGTGGGCGTAGAGGTTGGTCTTTAAGGACGTTTGCTTCTTAGAGTCACCATTTGAAGTGTGGATACAGAGACCTTGGGATTGGGATCACCTTGTCTCAGGACTTTGAGATACTCTAGTGATATTTCTGGTGCAGCTGAATAAGTGTCATATGGAGCCGACATTGGTTGTCCTTTTTCTCTGTAGCTACAAAAGGCCTATGAGGGACATGAATTGTCTGACTGACAGGAAAGCTGGAGAGAAGTTTCAGAATTTTCGAGTTTAAAGTCTGCCAACATTTCTGAGTGGGTCTGATTTGCTATCCAACCTAACTAGAAAAATGCTTTGCCAATAAAAACAAAACATCCCAAAAGGTCAGATGCTTTATAGTATAAAGTAGAAAAATGTTTTTGAAAAGAAAAACATGCAGCGCTGAGAGAAGAAGCTACAGTTAAGCAGACAGTGTGGAAGTTTATGCATTAACATGAAAGAAAAATGTAAGCTTTATTTTGTTTTTTGTGGTCATAAATTGTGTAAAGTTAATTTAATAAATGCTACAGTTTGTAAGAAGAGTAGTTTTAAAATAGATATAAGGCAAAACAAGAAAATCTGCTATTTTATGACCCCAGTTTGACCCATAAGAAGGGGTCAGTGGGTAAACCTAACTGGCTATATAGACTCTCCATATATGGGGTAGCATGACCACAAAACTGGGTTGAAAGCCCAAGAAGCAATAGTGAGAGGGATAAAAGACCTTTTCCATATGATAAACTCAACTTTATGAATGCAGAAATGCTCATATAAGGAGTAAGATGTTATCTTTATCTATGATCTGTTGAATGTATCAGTGATATGTAGATTTTATGTATAAATAAGGGACATAGTAAAGAATATGTTTGCATTGCTAAGTAATTAGTTTACTGCAGAAGAATGGAAGTCAGAAGAAGTGATAATGAGCTGAAAATGAGAATTTATAAATGTGTCATTATCAAACTGCTGCACTGAAATAAGTTTGTAAATATTTAGACCCAGTTTTTTTACAATAAAACAAGAATAATTTGATGCATATCATAATTTTAGATGATGACAACAAAATAGGAATGTATTTTGCCTGCTTTAATAGTATGTATAAGATGTGAGTGCAATTTCAAAAAGTTACACCCTTTGCACTAAGATATGAAAATAACAGTAAGATAATGACATCATTAATATTGAAATATTTAAGTGGAAATTGCAATCTATGACCCCACTGTGACCAGTTATTAAGACTCTCCACATATGGTTTCCCACTACCTCTTAAAAATTGTAACGCTGTAAAACCAACAATAAAGAAGATATGAGGCAAAAACAGAAAAAATGATATTTCATGACCCCAGTTTGACCCATAATGGGGGGGGGGGGGTCAGGGGGCTAATTTGTCCAGCAACCTAGACTCTCCATGAATTCCAACTACCTGTTAATACATTCTAAAGCTGTAAAAGCAAAAATCCAAAGGACATATGAGGCAAAAACACAAAATTGGCTATTTTATGGCCCCAGTCTGACCCATAAGGGGGAGGTCAGGGGGTAAACCTGACCAACTATCTAGACTCTTCACATAAGGTTTCCCAATACCTCTTAATACATTGTAAAGCTCTAGAAGCAAGAATAAAGTAGATATAAGACAAAAGCACAAAATTGGCTATTTTATGACCCCAGTTTGACCCATAAGGGAGGGTCAGGGGGTAAATCTGACCGGCTATCTAGACTCTTCACATAAGGTTTCCCAATACCTCTTAATACATTCTAAAGCTCTAAAAGCAAGAATAAAGTAGATATAAGGCAAAAACACAAAATCGGTATTTTATGACTCCAGTTTCACCCATAGGGGGGTGGGGGTTCAGGGGGTAAATCTGACCGGCTATCTAGACTCTTCACATATGGTGTCCCAATACCTCTTAATACATTCTAAAGCTCTAAAAGCAAGAATAAAGGAGATATAAGGCAAAAACACAAAATCGGCTATTTTATGATCCTATTTTGACCCATAAGGGGGGGTCAGGGGGTAAATCTAACCGGCTATCTCGACTCTTCACATATGGTGTCCCAATACCTCTTAATACATTCTAAAGCTCTAAAAGCAAGAATAAAGGAGATATAAGGCAAAAACACAAAATCAGCTATTTTATGACCCCAGTTTGACCCATAATGGGGGGTCAGGGGGTAAATCTGACCGGTTATCTCGACTCTTCACATGTGATTTCCCAATACCTCTTAATATATTCTAAAGCTCTAAAAGCAAGAATAAAGGAGATATAAGGCAAAAACACAAAATCGGCTATTTTATGATTCTATTTTGACCCATAAGGGGGGGTCAGGGGGTAAATCTAACCGGCTATCTCGACTCTTCACATATGGTGTCCCAATACCTCTTAATACATTCTAAAGCTCTAAAAGCAAGAATAAAGGAGATATAAGGCAAAAACACAAAATCAGCTATTTTATGACCCCAGTTTGACCCATAATGGGGGGTCAGGGGGTAAATCTGACTGGTTATCTCGACTCTTCACATGTGATTTCCCAATACCTCTTAATATATTCTAAAGCTCTAAAAGCAAGAATAAAGGAGATATAAGGCAAAAACACAAAATCAGCTATTTTATGACCGCAGTTTAACCCATAAGGGAGGGTCAGGGGGTAAATCTGACTGGCTATCTCGACTCTTCACATATGGTTTCCCAATACCTCTTAACACATTCTAAAGCTTTAATACCAATAATAAAGGAGATGTAAGGGAAAATGTCAAAATTGGCTATTTTACGACCCCAGTTTGACCCCTACAGGGGGGTCAGGGGGAAATTTGACTTGCTTTCTAGAATCTCCACATATGGTTTCTTACTACCTCCCAATACATTTTATGGCTCTAAATGCAATACTTAAGAAGATAATAGTTCACATGAATGTTAAGCTTTCTGGTTGGTACCTGTGAGAAAGTCGCTCATACATCAGTCATTTTTCATCGGATCGCTGCCAAAATCTAATCAGTTTGTGTTTTTGCTAGCATGAACATGTGTGTATAATTACAAACCTCTGCAGTCAATAGATTTTGCTGAGCGGCGATGACGGGTGTACCCAAAAAAACTATTTTTTGATCATGTGACCTTGATAAAGATCAAAGGTCAAATTTAAGCATGTGGAAAAATTTTCCCACGCCTAAGGTATGTAACTGCCAAATATCGTTAAAAAGTTTCCAATAATAAGGGAGATATTCAAGGGAGACCATAATGCAGCAGTGGCGAGGAAACTGATGCGAAAACAAATAAGCGCCCTATTCAGGGAGGCTTAATTACTATCCAGCCTAATTCCTGATACATAGCAACTAGTGTCTGTGTATAATGGAGACAGGTTTGGTGGGATGTGGCTCTGACCATCATCTAGGCACTGGTAGATTCTTATATTCTTGTTTTGAGATATCAGTTTGACTTCCGTGACTACCATTGTGATTTCCATTGGAGCAGTGGACAGACCAAACGGTAGAACTTTGAATTAGTAGGATTGATCCTGGATGTGAAAATGCAGGTATTTCCTGGAGTGTGGGTTTCTTGGGATATGGATATAGGCATCCTTGAAATCTGACATTACCCATTGGCCTGTCTGCAAGGAAGTCCTTATGCTTTCTCCATCTTGAATCTTTCTGACTTCAGAAATTTGTTCAGTGAGCTCAGGTCGTGGATAGGACTCCACCTGCTGTTGGGTTTTGGAACCAAGAAAAGTATGTTGAAGAAAGCCAGGAATGCCTGGTTTTTTATCTTTTCCACTGTTTGTTTCTGCACAAGGGCATGTAATGCTTCCTTCAGGTAGCTGTGTCTAAGGGGATGTACATAGCCAGTTATGATAAGTGGAGATCTGATCAGATTTGGTTGGTTCCGGAAGAGGAGGGTTTAGCCTTCCTTGAGGATTATTATGACCTTAGGGCTGGCCCCTAGGGCAGCCCAGGTCTTCCAAAACTGCTACAGTCTAAGCCCCTTCAGTGTCAACAGACAACTGATCTGCACAGGAAACTGCTGTCACAGATCTTGTTGACTTGGTCATGGGACTTAACCTTTTGGAGGCTGCCCAGTTGCAGAAGGCTTGCATTTAAAGACTGAACAGTTTGTACACTTAATGCACTGTTTACATGAGGTAGAAGTCTGGCATAAGGTACAATAAACCCTTTCCTCTTGGTTCATCTTATAACACCCCCTTGGGTGATACAGTAATTGTCATTTATATGAAGATTGAGCCTGGGCCAGTCGTAATGAGAAGTTGGAGGCCTTGCCCTGAACTTTCCTGTTTTGGCCACGTGCAGCAATAGGGGTAAGCTTTCCAGGTTGGTTGCCCGGGGCAGACATTGACCTGACATGGCTTGGTAGAAAGGGCATAACAGTGATACCAACCCTTCTTTTGTGATGATCTACAAGTGTAGCTATATTGTTATGGTAAAATATTTCCTTCTCAGCTTTCTTTAGTGCAGAGTCTGGAAACATTGTAACCAGATGCAGAAGGGCATACAGAGAGGTCACAGTGTCATGCTTGATGCCAGGTTTCAGATGATCTAAATAAGCATCCCTTCTAGCCAGAGTGATGTTGGTCATTGTAATAAAGACAAAGTCTGATAGATGCCTTGGCTATCGCTGACGTACTGCTTCTGGTTAAAGTCCAATAGGTGTTGTAACTCCCCAGTAGCACCATGAGTTCCAACCAAAGGATTGCCTTCAGCCAGGTCATTCTGAATCACCTTCAGCTGAGTCATCATATTGTCCTGGCAAGCCACCTGGTTGTAATACAAGAAGACTCTCTGGCAGATGACTCCTGTTCATTGAGGGTTTCTTAGGTGATTGGCCAGGAGGCTGGTGGGTTGGAAGAACACAAGCCTGAGGATCTAGTGATCCAGCTGTAATCACAGTTTAGTTTGGCTGGCTCGTTATACCAGAAGGGCACATCATTCCTTGAAGAGCTCTGGCTTTTAGATTTGGCTTCTAAGCCCAGTACATTAGAATATCTTGAGGTGTAAACCTCCATTAAAGTTACATTTATTTTCTCTAACTTTTTACAAAGCCAATAGTTGGCTAGTAAACTAACAAGAGATCTTTCCTATAGGTTGGAGTTTAGAACCAGCAAAGGGGTTATCTTCTGTTGAAGAGGCCCGGTCAAAGTCAGGTGATGTGATACCAGCCTATAGAAGATCTAATCCCTCAGACTGTTTCACTGTAACCAATTTTTTTCAGAGAGCAATATAACTGTTTCAACAGGTAGTTTACCTTCTGGTTCTTATTCTGCCAGCCCAGTAGATAGCAACTCAACATCAAAGGTCAGTTGTTGCTATAAAGATCTTGTGTGAGGCTGGCAGGCCAGACCAGTCAGTGAAAACTGCACCGAGTGGTGGAGGGCAAACTGGAGTCAACTTAATGGTATCAAATATCAGCTGATCAGTTGGTTTCGCCATGCTAGCAGTAGATCCTCCAATCTTGACAGTCCTGCAGACTATTTCAGGTTGAGATCTTCCAATTCTTTGCTGTAGTTACCGGCTTCTGATTTTTCAGATATCTTCTCGTAGACCTGCCCTAGGACCAACACAAAGTGTGGCTTGACTTGGGGGAGGGGGGGGACTAGATACATTCCTTTCAGAATATTTATACTTACTAGCTATTGACAGGGAATATTTCTGTACATTGTCTTCAGCTGTAGATTTTTCTAGTTTCTTCTTGTTGACTGAATAAAAAAGATGCTATGACATCACGTTCTATAGCCAGGAGGGAAGTACTACATGCCATCTAGCGAACGGTGGCAATCTAGCCGGTCTAGTAGTAGTTAAAAAAGCATAAAAATATTTTACACATAAAATGGGACTATATAACAAAAAAAGAAATCTATTTGTACAAAATAATTTAGGGAATAGCCCTTAAAGCAGCCTAGAAAACTATTAGCAGAAAACTAAGTACATTACAGGCTTTTTCTTTCTCTTTCCTGGAATTAAAACAATTGATCCTGGCCCTTACATAGACCACCAATTATAACAACACACACTTCTCTCACACTTGATTAAACCTCCTTGGGCAATTTCCTGTAGAATAGATGAGCTCATTTCATGAACCCTAACATGTTAAGTTCCTTTTGTACCTTTTGAATGGACAGTTACACTGGACTTAATTAGGTTGTATTAAGGCAAAATAATAACATTGGCCTCCAGAAAGTAGGTCTATTCCAGGTGAGGGGCTAAGTGTAAATATTAACTGAGAAAAAATATTTTAGAGCATTGCAAGTTAAAAGTTTGTTACTTCAAAAATAATTTCTATTGTAGTAGATTACACTAAATTCAGTTTAAAAACCCTAATTGTTTTTTTGACAATGCTTCATGCACCACTACACACATATCAAAAGGATGCTCGATATCTTCAGAACAAAATTTTTTCTACTTCAGGGACTTTTCACTGATTTCCCCCAATACATTCATCAATGCCACACTCTTTAATGATGCACCAGACACATGATAAATTAACCAATAAAAAACATCCCAAGTAAGTATATACACAGTAGGTTGGTTCAATACTTGAATCAATTAATCCAGGCAAGTTCTCATAACACAATGACCTTAAGTTACAAGGAATTTAGAATCATTCAAGTTGTTAATTACGTCTCATGAGTGGTCAGCTCATTTTAAAAGTCAAACCAGTTTCCAGAGCTATGAAAGAACTGAAGTGAGTGTAATACAATGTCACTTTTTTTGTTGAAAACATAGAAACGCATATGCATGACTTGTAAAACAAGGAAATGTTTTTATGAGAAACGTTGAAGCTAATAAACTATATACTCACATAAGGACAAAAGGCAAAATATTTCACAAAATTTGTATGCTTTTTTATTGTTTTCATAAAATATTACCCATAAAGAAAAGTAACAAGAGGGTCAGAAATGCCCCAAAAGGTGCCTGCGCAGGCAGCAATAAGGTTAGCGACTGCTGTAATTAAATTTAGAAACAAGGAAAGAAATGTTAGGTCACCTAGTTAAGGTAAATGTGTTAGACGTGCTAAGGAATGTAAAACTTGTAATCTAGGTTATATAATTGTATCTATGCTATAAACGGACAAACGAACAGATGGAATTACACCAATTCCAAAAGCAACTTAGCTATGATGGTGATCTATCTCCCTATCAAGTTTGAATTCGACTGGACAAAACATTTTCGAGTTAGAGTCCAGAAATGGAAATGTTGACGGACAGACAAACGAACGTACAGAATTACACCAATTTCGAAAGCAATTTAGCTATGATGGTGATCTATCTCCCTGTCAAGTTTGAATTCGATTGGACAAAGCGTTTTCGAGTTAGAGTCCGGAAACAGAAATGTTGACGGACAGACAAACGGACAAAAACCAGACAAACGAACAGATGGAATTACACCAATTTCGAAAGGAACCTAGCTATGATGGTGATCTATGTCCCTGTCAAGTTTGAATTCGATTGGACAGAGCATTTTCAAGTTAGAGTCCAGAAACGGAAATGTTGACGGACAGATAAACGGACAAAAAAATGGACAAATGAAAAGGACAGAATTACAATTACGAAGGAACTAAGCTACGATGGTGGTCTATCTCCCTGTCAAGTTTGAATTGGATTGGTCAAAGCGTTTTTGAGTTAGAGTCCGGAAATAGAAATGTGGACGGACAGACGGACGTCGGACACATCAATCTAATAGGAGGGTTGGTTACACGCAACCCGCCTAAAAATTACAAATATTAGTGACAATTTCTTCTTAAATATCCACTGAAGTTTTCGCTTTCATCAACCAAGTTAAAAGCCATCTGGAAGCCATCATAGCAGGTACTGGATCTACCCTTTCAAACAACATAGACAATGGAATTCGATCACAGGACAAATTCATTCAAAAGAGTAATTACCTTTGTATGCAGGGTAATAGGGGATGAACCTTAGTCAATATTTCAAATCAATTGATACAGCTTTCTTAGTTTCAAGAGCAATAACAATAGTATTCAATTCAATTTTGTATTTAATACCTTATCAGGCAGTATTTTCCAAATGTGGTTATATTTTATAATTACTTTATATTTTGATCATCAGTATTCATATATTTGAAATATTAACTTTGAGATCTTTAAGAAATTTGATGACTTGCACTTGTCATTTACATCATGTGGAAGAATAAGGGTCAGACAATATAGAAATTTTGTAAATACACGTAGATTAAGAATTGTAGCATAAAACTATAGGGAAATAACAAATTTAGGAGATTGTCAAAGAATTTATAATATCCAATGTGCAAATAATAGAAAGCTGACCACCTGAGGTTGTACTGCAACAAAAAAGTCCATTCATTGGTATGTCCAGTTTACATAATTCTGGATAACCTTCCAAATCCAAAACCAATTCTACTTGTGGCTGACAAATAGAACACTGTCTTTTCATCACACAAGAAAAGAGATGCTTGTAGATACTGGGGTTAAACAGAAGTATTGTGCTTGTAAACTGAAAAAAAACAAGATAACTGCTGTGGTATTTATCTCCCAATGGCATTATATCCAGGGTCTATAGAAAACAAAGGGTCCAAAATTTTGTCAAAATCACTTTATGCAAATTTCAAGATGACACCTGGAATTCGGGAAAATATTTTTTTTTCAAAGGTATAATTTCCGGGGTCTATAGTACATCAAGGGTCCAAAATTACCTCAAAATCAACAAAATTGACAATTGTGGCCAAAATTCAGAAAATAAAAATTTCAAAGGCATTATAAACAGGGTCTACAGTACCCAAAGAGTCAAAAATTTGTTCAATATCACTCTATTTTTGATGGTTTTTAAAATAGCCAACATTTCCATTTTTGGAAAAATTCAAGATGGCAGTCGGAATTTGGGAAAAAAAAAATGTTCGTAGGCATTATATGCAGGGTCTATAGTATCAAAGGGTTCAAAATTTGCTCAAAATTGCTCTATCTGTAATGTTTTTCCAGATATACCACATTTTCCATTGGCTGCAAAATATGAGATGGCAGTGACAATTTAAAAACACAATATTTTTCATAGGCATTATATACACAGTCTATAGTACCAGAGGGTCCAAAGTTTGTTCAAACTCGCTCTACCTGTAACAGCTTTTGAGATTATCAACAAGTCAAGATGGCGGTCAGAATTCGGGAAAATAAAAAAATTTTCGGCAAAAGTCAAGACGGCGGTCAGAATTCGGGAAAATAACAAAATTTTCAGAAGCACTATATCCAGGCTATACAGTACCAAAAAGGTTCAAAATTGCTCCACATTACTCTATCTCTAATGGTTTTCAAGATTATCAACTTTTCTATTTCCAGCAAAATTCAAGATGGTGGCCACAGTGTAAATTATATAATAATTTTTCAAAGACCTTTTATCCAGTGTCTACAGCAGCAAAAGGATCCAAGCTTTGTTCAAAATCACTCTATGTCGTATGGTTTTCAAGATAACCCATAATTTTCCATTTCCGGTATAATTCGAGATGTCAGCCAGAATTTTGAAAATAAAAAAAAAATTTTCATGGGCATTATATAGAGGAGCCATAGTATCCAGAGGGTCCAAAATTTCTCAAAATCGCTCTATCTCTAATGGTTTCCAGATGATCAACATTTTCTATTTGTGCTAGAAGTAATACCTTTGACCTACAGTAGGGTGCCCTTGGTCTTCTAGTGGAAGCTAAAGCTATTGCTCAGCTATGCAATGACCTACAGGTTTGCAGTGTTACTGTTATAGATGACCAAAAAGTAGGTGAATGACACATTTTAATAAAAAACTGTAAATGCAATAGTTTTCAAGTTACAAGTGATTTCCTCAAGTGAGAATCTCAAAATAGCTATCACTCAGCTAAGCAATGAGCTGCAGGTCTGTAATTTTAGGTCAATAGGTGAATAATATATTTCACCAAAATATTCCAAATGCAATAGTTTTCAAGTTGCAAGCGATTTACTCAACAGTGAGAATCTCGATATATTGACTATTGCTCAGCTATGCAATGCGCTACAGGTCTGCAATCTTATTATGTTATAGCTGACCCAAAAGCAGGTGAATTACATATTTAAACAAAACAATCCAAATCCAACAGTTGTCAAGTTTCAAGTGATTTACTCAACAGTGAGAATCTCAAAATAGCTATTGCTCAGCAATGCAATGCCCTACAGGTCTGCAATCTTACTATGTTATAACTGAACCAAAAGTAGTTGAATAACACATTTAAACAAAACACTCTGATTACAATAGTTTTCAAGTTACAACAAGTGATTTGAGAATCTTAAAATAGCTATTACTCAGCTATGCAATGGCCTACAGGTATCCAATCTTACTATGTATTTCTGCCATTTAGAGGTTTACTTGGTAGCAGGACCGCCTCCAAGGAGGGCACATACCTTTCAAAATTTGGTATATCATTCACACTATAGGTGGTATAACCTGCGGTTATAGGCGTTGTGCGAAGTGCCCCTGTCCTTCAACTACCGTCCAAGGTTTGTATACGACCTTGTGGCGAAACATCCACTTACCTCCACTTGCCTTATGTCACCACGTTACACAGAAAGGCAACCAAGTCACAACCTTATATACACTGTGGACTACACTTTCAGTTACCACAGAGGGAACACAGGATGCATTTCATAATCTCCCTCCCGGGCTAAAGCCCAGGTTAGGTACAAACACTTTATATCCTACATAACAGTCCCCACCTCTCTGTGATAACTGTCTATACAGCTGTTTTTCTTCCACAACATCTGGCTAGGCTTGAACTGCCTCTTCACCCCTTCCTCTATCCAATTGTTTTGGTTTCCCTGCCAAAAACAAAACAAAACAGTGTGGAACAATAGATTTTCACTGCACACTTAATACTCTATATACTGATGTAAGCAGTCTAGAAAATTATAAACATTTATTATCCACCACACGATGTATTTGCTCTAAATACGGGGAAATACAGACCGGGATGTATTTTTTTTGTATACAACGGCGCCTCCGTACCATGGATAACGAGTGTCAATAAAATTTGTTTTTTTCACCAATATCTCAGAAACTATGTTACCTATAAATATGTATTATATATCATTGGAAAGGTTATTGTACAGCGCTTCTGCTCATGTGTGTTGCATAAAAATCCATGCAGAAATAACGGAGCTATTGCAAGTTAAGGATTGATGTTTTTATAATCACTAATGCCTGTGCCCTTTGACAGTCTTTTCACATTCTCTCATTAAATATTCATGTTATTTAACCAATAAATCATACAAAGTGGTGGATAATAAAAGTAAAACATCCCTCATTGGACATATACAGAAAAAAATATATCACTCAAGAAGATTAACAATATAATACTCCAGCTTCAAACAAATTGTTGGCAACCTCTGTAATATCATTACCCAAAGTACCTCACCAAATGTGGTAGCCACTATTTTGAGCCATCCACATGAAACTTTAACTTAAATCTAGTTGAATGTTACCTGATTTTGTAAACACTATACTACCTCATATTACAAACTGCCTGTAAAAAAGGCGATGGGGGGAAATAGTGCAAACTAATTGGTCAAGATTGTACACAGCAAACCACTAAAAAGACAACTTAAAGTACAAGCTTTCCCTTTGATCTCAAGATAAATGATTTGAACACATGACCAGTGAGCAAACAGCTGAGTGTCTTATCACTACAACACCATAAGCCTGTCTACCATAGTGCAGAACCTGGGTAATTACAATTACAATATATGTTATTACTTTCTTTTGTTGTAGTGACATGTGCTATACAATTTTAAAGTTACAAACAATAAACAGAAGAAAAAGAAAATACCCAGCCCTTTAGTGGACTTATAATTCACTTTAAGTTCAGATGTATATTAGGTGTTGATAGTACATTAGACATTAGTAATCGATATAATACCCTAAACATTTTATCAAGTACTAAACTAGGTAAAAAATACCCATCATGAAAATCATTTAACACTATACATCCATTACATGTTGTTTAAACAAAATAACACATAAGTTAAATGCCATAAAACTTTCATGTGTTTAAACTCAATTTAATGTTTAAATAAATTTTAAAATTTTTCCATCTAGTTATTGTTGAAATAAATTCACAAGAAGCATATTTAGTAAAGTGGTTAAGATAGTAATCTTCTTTATTTTACATCTTGAAAGTCTACAACATTACACCCTATTTGTATTGATTAGAGGCAGCATCAGCCATTTGTTGCAAGGGATGTTCTTTATGAACTGTCAATCAATACAAATTCCTTACTCAAATAGACAAACCTGTTAACATTTTTAACACACCAGACATTCTTTATGCATTTAAAAAGATTAAACAAAACAAACATTTCTCAGCATCACATAATCAGAAAACATTTTGGTATAAACACACATACATGCTGTCTGGACTTTTAACTATAATTGCAATAAAACATAGTGTTTTTTTCAATATCCAGCAAAAGGTCATCAGACTTCTGAAATGGCACAAAATTTACATGAAGACCACTGCATTAATGCCCACTGCATCAGTATAATTTACCAACAACTAATGACACAATGTCACACAAATATCTGCTAGTATAATAAAATGCTACCTAAATTAACATGTATAAAGAAAAACAAAATATAAAAACAATGGCTTGTAAGATCTGTTTAATAAATTTAATTTTCTCTCTTTTTTATTGAATCGCAAACTACGTCCAGTTTTTCTCTCTGACTCTTGTATGAGGTTGAAAAACACATTTTATACCAATGTGATAGATGGGTCATGACACTGATTAAACATGTCATCTGAGAATTTGATGCATGAAAGTAGTCTTTTGAAGATAAGTGCCGTGAATGAAATGTATAACTGCATTTGGTTTAGCTAGAACTAATCCTTCTATATTTTTCGAACAAGGCTTGCCCAAATATGAAATTTTTGACAGGATCAACTACCAGAAGCATAGACAATAGCATTTAATTTGAAGTTATTTGGCTTTAAATTCACTTTCAACAAGGGCTGTGAAACAGTACTCACAACTCCCATTGTAGACCAGAGCGGTAGATTTTATGGAGTACAAAATTGTGAATAGAGTCTCTTTTCTGCAGAAACATTGGCAGTTTTGAAAATATTTACATAAACATCAGCATTAAATGGTCAACTTAAATGTTAATTTTCAGTGAAAATGTCTTTTATATTATTTTTGCTTTTTTTTGAAAAGTGAAGTTATGTAGAAAGTGTACTTGAGTAGAAAAATAAGTACTCTTGGGAGCCTTACTTTCAAAAAATTATACCCTGTTCACACATCTCTGGGACCCGGGTCATTGAATGGGATATTAAAACCTTACTTTGACATTTCTAGGAGAATCTCTCTGTCTGTTTTTACAAGTGATAAGACACTGTCACACAGTGTGAGTGTGTGGACCTCTATTTGGAAGCAGCGTACTTTAGAAAATACAAATCTAGACATCTAGATCACACTGTCATAAGAGAAAGATGTCTCAAATATGGCAGGTGAACACTCTTTGGCAGAGCAAAAAGGTCACACCATGATGTAAACCTACAGCCCCTAACCAATGTCCCTATCAAGTGTCGACCTTCTACACCTTATGGAATTCAAGAAATAGCCCAGACAAGATTTTAAAACTCATGGTCACTATGACAAGGTTAAAGGTCAAATCAAGGTCACACCATGATGTTGAACACCCACAACCCCTTACCAATATTCCTACCATGTGTCAACTTCCTACACCTTACGGTTTCCAAGATATGACCCAAATGAGATTTTATAAGTCAAGGTCACTACAGTAACATCAAATCAAAGTCACATCATGACGTTGCCCTACACCAAAGAGCCAATGTCCCTACCAAGTAACAACTTCCTACACCTTACGGTTTTCGAGACATAGCCCGGACAAGATTTTATAGGTAAAGGTCATTACGGTAAGGTCAAATCAAGGTCACACCATGACGTTGCACACCTACACACCCTAGCCAATGTCCCTACTAAGTATCAACTTACTACACCTTACAGTTTCTGAGATATAGCCCGGAAAATATTTTATAGGTCAATGTGACTATGGCGAGGTCAAAGGTCAAATCAAGATCACACCATGACACTGCACACCTACAACCCCCCCACCAATGTCCCTACCAAGTATCAACTTCCTATTCCTTACAGCTTCTGAGATATGGCCTGGAGAAGATTTTATAGGTCAAGGTCACTACAGCAAGGTCAAAGGTCAAATCAAGGTCATGCCATGATGCTGCACAGCTACACCTCCTAGCCAATGCCCCTAACAAGCATCAACTTCCTACGCCTTACGGTTTCGGAGATATAGCCCAGACAAGATTTTATAGGTCACTACGGCAAGGTCAAAGGTAAAATCAAGGTTAGACCATGACATTGCACACCTACACCCCATAATCAATGTCCCTACCAAGTATCAATTTCCTACACCTTACGGTTTCTGAGATATAGCCTGGATAAAATTTTCAAATTCAAGGTCACTACGACAAGGTCAAAGGTCAAATCATGGTCAGACCATGACGTTGCACACTTACATCTCCTCACCAATGTCCCTACCAAGTATCAACTTTCTACACCTTATGGTTTCTGAGATACAGCCAGGACAAACTTTTTACTGCCGCCCAACCGCCCACCCGCCCATCCGGACACCATGGGTGAAAACAATACCCTGACAGCCTTCAAGGGCTGTGGGGTAAAAACAGTGAGAAAAAGTTAAGTCTGTATTCCCGTGACACCTAGCACCAGTAGTTTTATGAAGAGATGTCTACAGATGTTCTATTAATTTGTTATGGGATGTGTATACTCTGATGGTACAGATATGCGCGCCTGTTTTTCTGTTTCTTAAAATCTAAATGCAAGGAACCACAAGAGTTCCACAGTTCCTTGAGGGATTCTGTTTTAGTGGACCAATGAACAAGAATACATATGAAACAGCCTCATGTTGTAATATCCACATCATATATTTTAGAAAGATGCTTCAAAGCAACTATTTCACCACCTCAAATGTTCGTCACTTTTATTCTTGCATATGATAAAGAAATGAATCAGCCACCCTAATGTTAATTTAATACGTCAAAATAATTTTATTTGAAACAAGAGTGCAGCATCTAAGAACAGGCAAACTGTATCAGCTGACAAGAGGTTACAAAAAAGAACAACAGGAATTACAAGTACAGTTTTAGACATTTGCCCAAGAGGGTTATCAAACCTATTATATGTTTAAATTTTGAAAGTCGAGTTGCATTAATCAAACAAGCAAAAACAGATATCATGAACACTTTTCATACTATGCTTATATTAAACATAAAATCACTATGTGAACCCAGTTGCTCACAAGGCTGCTGCTTATTTTCAGTTTGTGTGACGTGAAGCGACTCCAGATATTTCTAACTCCACTGAGCATGATGCCAGTCTGAGGCAGGTTTACAACTCCATCTAATGTCAGTACACATTTTACCCTTGGGTAACAATGGACATGTGTAGAATACCTTATGCAAGGGAACAATCTCCATGACCCTGTCAATAATAGAACCCTAGACCTTCCAGTAAATGGTCCACTGCCCTAATCACAAGCCCACTGATGTGCCACAAGACAAAATCCTCCGTATTTTGCGACAAATCGATGACCTGAACATGCACACCAATAATATGTCTGTGATTTCACTGGCAGACATAAAAAGCACCTTTTCAAAGAGAAAGGATCGCCTTTGTTATTAACAGGACAGAGATTTATGAAAGGACTTACAAAGTGGATTTTCCCCTATGCAATTTCCACATGCCCATTAAAAGCCTGATTAGAAAAAAACATGCTGGACAGTTTCTTCTGAGTAACCAACAAATTTTAGATCAATGATTCCATTATACTAAAACATTGCTTGATGGAAATCTGCCCAAATAAGGTGTGAAAAATGAATATTAGTTTTCATGCCATTATGTCTTTAGACTCATATTCTGGGCTCTAGCACAAAAGGAATTCTGACACCAGAATACATAACGATTGATCACATGTTGGAGCACTGCTGAGATTAGAAAAAATGGCACCACCAAATTCACATCTATCCAGAAATGCCCGTAAAGAAGGCCAAGCAGAGAGAGGCAAATGGAGAAACGCTGTTTTTCAAAGGTCTTACTTGTACCAGAGAGGCAGAAAAATACCACACAGGCTCATCTGGAATGTATTTTCACTTGTACAGTATTGTTTCTAACATATGCCCCCACATTATTTATTTAAACGGTACAGTTGAACAGGTGATGAAATTAACAAGACATCCATATATATACATATATATATATATGAATGTATGAAAGGACATAATGCTTTTAACTTATTATCAAGGTATTATGTGCCAGGCTTTTATTTGAATAGGTGGTGGATGATATTTCAGAAAGTTGTGGTAATATACAACGTAAGTACAAATATATATATAGGTTCAATCACATGAAGGAAAAATAGCATCAGAGATGCCCGTACCCCACAGCCTGGGGAAATATTTTTCAACACCATGAGATATAGAAGTAGTGAAAAAGTACACAGATTGGGATACTTTCAGAGCACTGCATGTAAAGATTAAGTATTAAAACAAGACAATTCAGTAAACTAAAAGTTATGAAGCTGTAAAATTTCTTAACTGGAGAATAGCTGTCAATGAAAATATCACAATTATGTATGGTCGAATTATGGTTTGAATGTTTTGAATATTACCCATACATACAGATGTGGCAATACATGCTTATAATTATGTGGAGTTGGAGCAAAACCAGTGACTCACTTGATGCACAACCATCTCTTACAAGGGAAAGTAAAACCCTTAATGAATTCTAATATGACTTTAACAGTGCTTAATCTACATCAAAAGTCCAATGTCAACTTCTAAGTTGCATATCGAAACAATCTCTGTGAAAAGGCTTTTGAAAAAACTAGAATTATAAATGCACATTTCCACAGTGAACTACAACCTTCTGTATGTTTTGTATTATTTATGGGAAGAATTAATTACAATTATTTTCCCTTTACTTGGTACACAATAAATCATTCTGATACTGTTGCAAAGACTGAATTTTCAAAGAACTTACACCCCATTCACAATTTTCTCATAGATTTCCTTAATGCTCTCATATTTTGAAACAGGTCAGAGTTTAAGGGTGAGATTGTGTCACACTGTTTTCAATGCAGTGTGTGTACAGCCTGCTTGTTTTCAGATCCATTGGAATAGTTGTTCAGGATATTTGCAACTGTTAAAAAAGACATGTCACTGTGTCAGTGAATCTGAATGGCTGACAGCCATGGTAGAAGTCCTTCTATGCATAGTGGCTGTTAAGATAATAACCACATGCCCAGTACAGTGGATTTAACAGCCTCATTATAATTGTGAAATTTGTAATTATTAATACTGTCGAAATATTTTGTTATGTTAAATTTAAGGAATGAAACCCTCCAAATCATGGCATAAGTAGAAGTTTACCATGGTTACAGGCAATCAACCACTAAGGTATCAGGTATCCATGTGCTTAATCTCCGAACTTGCAGATTCTAAGGCACACCATCCAAATCATAATGCATAAATCATATGTCGTAAACCATAACAGGGTCATCACCAGGGGATCATCGGTGTTCTGTAGCAAGAAAAACTAAGGAGGAAACGACTTCTGAAACAGATTTAATGACAGAATTTACATGATTCGTGAAACTGAATTTAGAATCAAACAGTACATCCAGATTTCGAACAACATCCTTTGGGGAGAGGTAGTTTCCCAAAATGTTCACAGGGAAGGAATCTTTGATCTATTTATACTTATCCATAGAACCAAAGACTATAAACTCGGTTTTTTCCAGGATTTAATTTAAGCTTATTTCCAAACATCCAGATATGGATATCATCCAAGCATGATTTTAGCTGGTGAAATGAGTTGGCACAATTTCCAGGAGATAGGTGGATGAACAAGTGAGAGTCGTCCACATAAAAATGGTATTTGACATCCTTAAATTTTGCAATTATCTGACTAAGGGGGAAGTGTATAGGGAGAACAGTACAGGACCTAGAACAGAGCCCTGAGGCACTCCGAAATTAAATTTGAAACATTCTGAAACTAAGGCTTACCCTTAGTGAGTTTTACCCACAAACCATGGTAAACTTTTGCGTATGACATGGTTATTTTGCAATATGACACCGTTTGTTGGTTGTTATTCCTATAGTGTGGTTATTGCAATTGTGACTGTTTTTTTCACTATTTCTGGTTTAGTGAAGGTCACATTTTGAACCTTTTTTGGCATTTTAAGATTATTTTTTTTGCTACATTGTTAAAGTTTTATTTACCTATATAAGTAATTCATTACTACATGTCAGAAATTAGGGTATCTTCTGCTTCCATCATTACAAAATTATATCATGTTTCTTTTTCCATATTGTCGGGGTCACGGTGGCAGAGTGGTAACACTCTCGCCTCCCACCTCTGAGGCCAGGGTTCAATCCCCAGCACGGCCTCAAGTGGGAAAGCTGGTAGTTGCTTGCCGTTGGTCGGCAGTTTACAGTACAGAACCCTAACGAACTGTATGTACTGGTTTCCTCTGCCCTTCCAACTACCCGTCGTGATATGACCTGTACAGTGTTGAAAGCGACGTAAAACCCCAAATAAATAAATAAATAAAATTTTGCATATTGTCTCATGAACTATGTTGAAATGACAATTCAGAGACAATAGACTGGGGAAGCACGACTCAGGTATTAACAGATTTCTGTCAAGATCTATAATATTTCCATTCATATGAGCAGTGCCAGTGAAACACATTGCTCTGTATTAAAATTTCATGTAAATCTCTGCATTAAAACAACCTTTTGAATAAACTGACTCATGATTTGTTGTCCACAAGAAGTTCCAACAAAAATCCTCACCATGATAATTCAGGGGTTTTTTTTTCTTGAGGAATCATTAGGGCTTTGTGAAATCATGCATTTTTTAAAGCACATAGTAAAGGTCAAATGCTGAGACAGCAAAGTTTTTCCCTCAATTGCTGCATAGATTACCTTGATTTCACCAACAAACTACTACTACCCACTCTTTGAACTTTTGACAGGCTTAAAAATTCTCATCAGAAATTAAAATTGGAATCTCATGGGATTTATCCTTTTATGACGCGAGATTTTATTGTTTTCTATCAGTGTTTAACATGTCCATCACCTGAGAAAAGGTTGTTTAAAGAGTACCCTTAGTATTTAACTGAGCAGAATCTTCAATTATTCAACGGATCTAAAGCATAAACTAAGAAAAGACTGCTGTGTGCCTGAAATGAGGTGACTTTCAATATACATGACATAAAGGCGGGATTGTTTTTGTAATATTCACAAGGTATTTCAGTGTGTCCTAAATACATTATGTGCAATAAATAAACAACTAGATTCGCTTATGGGGGTCACTGTAACCAATCAGCTCACTGATAGATCACTTTTTGGCAATTTAGGAGACCCACATAAATTTCACAATGGAGTTTTTTTACAAAAGCTCCTTCTTCAAAATGACCATTTAAACAAACTCAACGCATATGTCTGTAAATATTTTGCCAAAAGAAAAAAAAATACATAGAACCAATGCAAAATATTTAAAAAAATGATTTTGTGTTCAAAATTAGAACTTTTTACATAAAATTCTGGATAGAACTTAACAATTAGCTATTACAAGCATGTAGTGTGCAGGCTAAAGGACAGATAAGGATCGGGAGCAGTTTGCGATAATTTCAAATGGTTTAATATTGTCATAAACTGTTCATGATGGACTTACCAATGCATCCAATTAGGAACACATCAGGAAGAACCCAAACTTTCATACAGGATGGGCTTGTGATACTTTAACATAAAACAACATTTTAATATTCTTAATATTTCAGATTTATGGCATCACTTCACAAACTTTAATGCAAGACAACATGAGCCAAAACTTAAGAAACCAAAGGGATCAGATATACCTACTACAACACTAATTGCAACTCACAACTGTTGTCTAACCACTAATAAACTTTGTGTGCATGTATAAATCAACCAGTACAATATATAGCAGCAATTACTGCCTATTTAAGAGGCCACTGCAAGTTGCAGAGCAATAAACAGTGCACTGGCCAATAGCCTCATGACTCTCCAATATGCCTCATACTAGTCATCAAAGTCTCTGTAAAAAAATGACTTTTTAGATAGCTTAGATCAGCCCCTGACTCTCTCCAACAACACTATAGTAACAGGACATTATGCCATGGACAAGTTTTTATATTATAACCCATTTGAAATAATCTGCAAATCACAACACATACTAAGATAGTGTGAACATCTTAACAAAGAGTGTATACATTTATATAAGTCTCAGCTGCTAGGAATAGCATAAAAGTTGAGTACTAATCAGAAGGACCAAATAACAAGGGAGGAGATGTCTGATTGATTGTGTTCAAGTAAGAAACCAGTGGTGATGTTGGGTTTCCAGGCACTACATGACAACACTTGTCAATAGTACTTGTTATTTCAAGAGCCCTGGCTTTATTAGTTTTCCTTACTGTTAAGCACAATGCATTTTGTGCACATTTTGAGCATGAATTAGTGTTCATTCTTTAACTATTTTATCTTCACTTCTCTATCGATACACCCTTCATTCTGAGTTAAACCAACTAGTTTATATAATGGATGACTAAATATGTGTCTCAGTTAATATTTTATATTTGATTTAATTCAGTTTTAATGATCTCTTTAATCACACTGTGAAGGTAATTTCTTAATAATTAGCTGTAAAAGAGGACGAAAACAGTGCATTGTAACTGTGCTATCATGGCCCATGTTCAAAAATTGTTCAAGATGAAAAAGATTCTTCAACAGAGGCCACAGTAGCACAGTGGTAACACAATCACCTCCCACCTCTTAGATAACAGTTTGAATCCCAGCCTGATCTCTAGTTGGAAAGCTGGTAGCTGCTTGCAATTGCTTGGCAGTTTCTAGTACAGAACTAGTTTCTGTATGTACTGGTTTCATCTGGCCTTCTAACTACCAGTCACAATATAACCAACACAAAAGCCCCAAGCATGATATAAATTATAAAATACTAAATAAATAAATAAATAAGTGTAGTGTTAACAGTTAGCAACCAGTAACCAACAAGAATATTTTCCATGAAGGCCCTGGATGATATTTGAACCCATAATTTCTTAAGTAGGAGGCAGGTACGTTACCCCTACACTACAGAGTCTCAATACTTGACAATTCTGAGTAAATGTGTAACCTCCAGCTCTGTAGGTGTTATTTTAATCCATGCCAAACAGCTGATGCCTGTGCTAAGCCATCTATTCAGCCTTTGTTTGCCTGAATGGATGATTACTCTCATCTGTCTTGTGCTCAGGGAAACACTTATATAAAATTCCCAGAAAGCAAAATTAGGAGCTAATTATTCTTTGCTTTCCTTTCTCACAATGGCAAAAACAAGGCCTCTCGTCAGTTTTACAGAGACGCATCATTCATTGCTCTAGTAATGACTTCAATGACAGATCAACTGATGGACTAATGAAGTTATAGCATATGCCATTTGTTACATACAATGGTACACTGAAAGAAGCCATATACACAAGCCTTTACTTTGTAAAGGTGATGTAGTACAAATAAAAAAAATCTCTTACTACTGCAGAATAATGTACATATCTGTGCATCACCAGGATACTCATAAAACAATGGCAAAGCAAATGCAAATAGTCTTCATTGCTTATTCAGGTTTCAAGGCAATGTGATGAGATCAACGAAGGCATACCTAATTTTGCCTCATTGCTCTCTGAATATTGAATATATAATTAAACAAAATACTTTTTCCAATATTACCAAATTTTGAAATATACAGCTCAAAACAGATTATTCTCAACATTCCCGAGTATTTCCAAAATACACATCACAAAGGAATATATATGTCATGGTAGAAAGTCCAATCTGGTAGAATATTTCTACCGGTAGAAAGTCCAATCGAAGCTTCTACCAGTAGAAAGTCCAATCGAAGTTTCTACCAGTAGAAAGTCCAATTTTGGAGATTTGGATATTGCCCTGGGGTCCGAAATCTAAACTTGGATGATATTCCAATCTAGATGTTGAAACTCTATATGAGGTAACAGTACTACAAGCTTTACATGTGAAGACCAACTGGGCAGTTGTGAGAAACAAATACTGCTAGAAGCATAGGTGTCAATTGCTCAAATAAATTTTATGTAGACAGTGACTGCTGTCAAAATTTAATTGGCTAAACTGTACTTTGTATAACAGTTGCTATAGGACACTTAAATCTTACATCAGTTACTAATGTCCATATTACAGATTTCCCTTGAAAAATGGTGTGTTACAGTAAATATTTTCTTCATTTACAAAAGCTGCACCTTGCTTAAGTAACAGATTTATATGTATAGAAGGCCAACACTAACGGACATACCGGGCACACATGCATACATAGATAAGAAGCAATGGGTACAATAACTGATCAAATTATGTCACAAATTTTTGTTGCCATACCAGGGCTATATAGAATTTAAATATTAGTGCATCAGAGTAAACTATGCATAATTAAAGGCAGACTGTCAATAACATTTATGTACAAATGAACCACTTTGAAGTCTTACCATTAGAGGATGATGCATGGCTATGCAGGTATATACAAGAGCTAGTCATAACTGTCCAGACACGTATTCTGTAAGAATGGTGGGCAATTTTTGCAAGTTTGTCAAGTAGTCAAATGATGTTATAGAGTACACACTGTAAAAATCAAACCTCAAATTTGGTTACAGTTATGCCTTACATCTAAAAACTATTACTGTAGCATATAAATCTGGATAAGTACAGTTATTCTAATATTGACCCCTCAAAATCAGTATGGTAAAGTCTCTTTTAACATTTAAATTCTATTTATACTGAGTCTACTGTGACTAAAAGCGTAAAAAACTGAAACTATAAAAGAAATTTAGTACCTGTCTTTTGGCTCTGGATGCAGCAATTAGCAAAATTTAATCTTTTGTCACAGAAATATGAAAGGCCTAATTGATTTAGAAGTAAATTATGATAAAATAACAAAACTAGCCACATATGTGCTGAGCATACAAAGTTTTTATCAGAACTTTCTGACATTCTCTGAAAATAAGATTGCCAGTAAATAAAATATTTTATACCCTCCAGGACGTTTGCTATATTCTAACAAAATATGATACTGAAAACTTTTGGGTGCAGATTTTTATACTAAAACTAGTAGTTACCATAGGCCTGTGCACCCTCCAGAAAGCTCGCTCCTGACTGTCAAGCACCACTTTATCTGCTTTTTTCCTGTCTTTGGCTAATCTGGAAAATAGAACAACAGGCTGCATGACAATATTGCTTTATGTTCATTGCCAGCACAAGACTAACAATAATTAAATAGTCAGGTATGGGCCATTTCCCCAGTTTTAAAGCTTCAAACTTTAAAATGTTATAGTGGAATCATAGTTGTATCAAAAACTTTCAACATTTTACATCCAGTTCTAAAGATAGCACACATCAAAACACCTAACAGCTAAAACCATTCATGTTGATATATGACATTTAGTACAATATCACATTTAAAATATCATATAAAAGTAGTGAGAAATTAATACCGTACTGAAGCTTGGTTCTTTGCGAACCAGTGTTTAGTATCTCACATTTCACAACATCATGGTCCAGATCAGTTTACCACAAGAAGTGCAACAACAGTCATTTTCACGACACTTGTTTTGAACACAAATTTACATAACAAAAATCAGCCTTGACTGCTATAAAAGAGAGCAGAGGCAGTCTTTTCGAACATTTAATACACCATACGAAACAGTATTTAGCTAGCAAAGCAGTTAGTAACTTTAAGATAAGCAGATACTTTTGTTAGCACCAGGCATATTTTATCACTAACAACAATGGAACAAGCATTCAGTGCCCATGAACAGGCTCTGTCTCAGCTGACTTTATGTTTTGAGCTTCTGAGCACAAGTGAAAGTAGAAAAAGATGTATCTGAAAATAGCTATTGCTCAGCTATGCAATGAGTTACAGGTCTGCAATTTTACTATATGTTATAGCTGATCCAAGAGTAGATGAAAAACATATCAAACAGAATACTGCAAATGCAATAGTTTTCAAGCTACAAGTGATTCACTGACAAAAAAATGGAAAATCATCTGTAACAGTAACATATAATTCAGTTCCTTCTTCTTAATTCTGACTGGCAATACTTTTACCAATAGTCCAACAGCTATGTTCCTATTCCTTTGAGACTTTTTTCTTTTTATTTTGTATTTTATGAATGTCAAACCATTTAGCAGGATTAAAAAAAATCAGCCATACAGGCACCATACAGTACTGTACATGCTGATCTGAATTTTACATTCTCCTGTATACTGCTGTAATGTGTGTGATTTTTCAATGAATAACTTTGCAGAGGCATTAGATGTAAAGCTCATTAAACTTAATGTTTTTGAATTGATAACTGTATAATGCTTAAACTACTCACTACAGCAAATAAGCATGATCTGATTTTTAACATTTTAGAACCTTTTTCTCTTTCAGATTCTACACTGAAAATACACAGAAATGACTCAAGTGAAAATCTATTATGTTATAATCAATAAAATAAACTTTCTCAAATTTTAATTCAAGTATTTGTGTACACGTAATGAGCTGTCAAAATTTAACACCTGGACAAACATAAATTGTTGACTTTATAGCCCATGGTACATACGTGCAGTGCAGCTAATATGAATAAAATAGAAATGAAAGAAGCACTTCACTGCTTTCACATTCCCTGGTAGGTGGTGGAAAAAAATCTTTGTCTGGGTTAAATCTCAGAAACCATAAGATGTAGGAAGTTGATATTTGGTAGGAAAATTGTTTGAGAAGTGCAAATGTGCAACATCATAGTATGACCTTGATTTGACCTTTGACCTTGCTTTAGTGACCTTGATCTTTAAAATCTTGTCCAGGCATATCTGTATCTTGGAAGCTGTAAGATATAGGAAGTTGATACTTAGTTGGGACATTGATTTGAGATGTAGGCAAGCAACATCATGGTGTTTCCTCAGTATAACCTTTGACCTTGCCTTTGCCAGAACGATTCTACTGACATATATGACATATATTTTCCCTACCACAATGATATATGAATTGCTGCAAAAGATTATTAATTTATTGTAAAACTATGTACTTTTAACTTATTGTGCTAGCTCCATTGACAGCTATGCTTCAATTAACAAATTTTACAGCTTTAAAACATGTCATACCACTTGTATATACAAAACCCTGAAGGAGCCACTTGGTTTTTCTTGTTGAATCTTGACATAATTTTTCTTACCATACTTATCACAATCACTATTACTTTGATTGCACTGCTTCTGCAATTCTCTTACAATTTTCTGTATCTAAAGTTTCTTTTTGGTTCAAATTTAAATAATGACAATGAGACTACAGATTCAGACAAGCCTTCAACCCTCAATAAACAAAAGGGTTAAGACTTTACATTATGTACATATCTATCAAACTGACTAATGGAAAGCACAGAGATTGTCATTCTATACAGGACTGAGCCAATTTTATGCCTTTAATGCCAGTTGTGAGCAATCACAAACACAGCTTTCAGGAGCTGGCAGGTAAATATTGAATTTCAGCACATACATCATGCGGATTCCTTATACTCCCACATGTCTTGCACATCTAAAGAGCCTAAATCCCTCACAAAGAATTTCCTCCAGCACGAGAAAAACTCAATGTAATAAGAATTAGTTCCAAATTCTTAAAGTAACCCATGAATGATATAAAGCAAGATCTACTTCTAATAATAAATGGTTAATCCTTTTTTCCCTCATTTTTAACACTGATAATTTCCAAATTTATGGAAAGTTTTTACAATGTCAATAGTTAAATTCTTCAAAGAGCAACCAATTTTTTCTCTGAAAAAGTTAACTTGTTTCAAAGAAATGGCTGTGTAACAGAGAAAAGCTTTTTTTAACACACTATATGATTTACCCTATGAAGCACAGCTTCATCTTAGGTTCATCAACTTTATTAATAAAGCTATGAGAAGTTAGATTAGCTGCAAACAATGCAGATGGTGATAGCAGATCTTTTACTTGCAGAAATATAAATTACATCATACGGTAATATAACATCAATTACAATGCTCAAACTACTATCCGTGTAAACAAGGATTGAGGGTTGAAGCTGATTGAAGATGATTCATCTTAATCCAAGTTGAGATTCCAAACTATAGAGTTTAATCTGGATCAAAAACTGTCAAAAGCAGAGTACAGTAAAACCTCTTTTTTTTATATATATTTTTATTTGCCTTTCCAAAATAACAAATATTTCAATTATAATGATATTTTGACACAGTTACAAAAAAAGAACCATCGGAAAAAGAAAACTGCAGTAGTATTGTTCTAACTTTCAAACACCAAATTACTAACTGCCTAATGATTTTTTTATAATACCACATTTCACAAATTAACTACCGTAAATAACCTATTCAGCGCATCCGCCCTTGTAACCTCTTACATACATTAACTCTATATAATGCATGTAAAAAATTTGTTTGATGACAATCATTTTTTACAATTGTATGAAAGATTCCAACTTCATATTTGTTAATCATGCAATCAATTCTAACATGACAAGTTGTGCAGAAACGAGTTTTAGTTCTATGCGCACACATTTATCTGGGACAACAGTTGCACACTGTTCCATTTAAAACTGGTGGATAAAATATAATTTTTTTGGTTTAAGTAAGGGTGGATTATTTTTATTCCGACATGACACCTAGGCTTATTTAAGAGACTTTTTTCATTTGTTTTCATTTTTACAAGAAATAAATTGTTTCACGTACTTTGTTTGTGGTGGCCCAAATCTGCAGTTGAAAGGTACAATGGATGGAACAGCCGGTTGCTAAGGTCCCCACAATGTAAACAAACTTACGTGAAACAATTTATTCCTTGTAAAATGAAAAAAAAATGAAAAAGGTCTGTTAAATAAGCCCAAATGTCATGTTAGAATAGAAATAATCCATTCGTGCTCATGGTTTGTGTTCGGCATTTAACCATGGCACTTCCGGATAATTTTACTCAGCCTTTGGCTTCGTAAAATTATTACCGAAAGTGCCATGGTTAAATGCCGAACACAAACCATGATCACTCATGGATTATTTCTACATTAATTTATTAAGTAATTCTAATAAATCAAATACAAATACTTTTTAAGATTCCTTCACTATTCAGCAACTGATTATTTGCATTTTTGGGGAATATATCAGCTCAATTAGTTATCATGTTATATTTAAAACTTTACATTTTATTCCAAATTTCAATCATGCAGAAATCACGCTATCATTTGAGTGGCATTTATTTCTATGAGTACCTTTTGCTAACAAAGGATTAAGGTAGATATATTGGCACATTAGTATTACGTTGCTGTAAGGGAATGAGTCAGTTGTTTACAATACCAGTGCATTCAACCCTATCAACCCAGATTGAGATGAGTAGTGCTTATTATCCATCGGTTCCTGACTTTGCCCAAAATTGCTCTATCTCTTACAGTTTTTGAGATAATCAACATTTTCTATTTCTAGATGGTGGCCGAAATTCGGAAAATTCCAAATTTTACAGAGCTCCTAAAGGACTAGTGCTTGGTAACAAGTGAGGTTCAAAATTTACCAGAAATTGCTCTATTTCTTAACATTTTCCATTTCTGCCAAAATTCAAGATGGTGGCCAAAATTCAGAAACGACAAAATTTTTCAGAGGTCCTAAAGGAGTAGACATTGTTAACCAGTGAGGTCCGAAATTTGCCCAAAATTGCTCTATCTCTTATGGTTTCAAGATAAAAGACATTTTCTATTTCCACCAAAATGCAAGATGGTGGCTGAAATATAAAAAAGTCAAAATATTTCAGCGGTATTAGAGGAGTACTGCAGAGTACCAAGCAGGGTCCAAATGCTCCCTGAAATTGCTCTATCTCTTATGGTGGGGCAGTTTATGGATCAAGGGCTGACCTTGAAGCTTGTCGTTCAAGGTCAAATGTCTGTAGGCTATAGAGGACATGTGTATATATCTATTAAACATCTCAAGAATAAAGCGATTCAATTTTCCATGGATGAGAAAAAGGCCTCCAAATGTATAAAACTCCTTGATGACCATCAAAGAAATGGCCGTGGTTGCCATCTTGTTATTCAAAATGAGGACAAAAATATCCCAGGCAAGCTTTTGTAATGATGAACATATCCTTCATATTTGAGAACCCTACCTATAATACCTTTTGCTCTAGTGGGTTAACGGAAAAATCTCTACCTATGATGAAGTATGATCATTTATCTACTGTCTAGGCTACAAACAGGTTGTATTTGGTGTTATAGTTTGACTTGAGCATACCAAGAACTTTGTGAAGAGGGATTAAGACCTGAACTTAAAGGGGAAAATTCTCATCTTATTAAAATCTTATTAAATTTCACTCTTAAAATATTTATAGGTGTTAGCTGGAGCAGCTGACTGCTGAGGTATTGCATATCATCTGTGTGAAAGTGAAATCCTCTATAAACCCATATATTTGCAGTATTGGGACTACATTGATATAGACATAGCATGTATCTTCACAGCAGCGTTACAGCTAATATATCTATACTAATTCTTATTTCATGTTTATGTTAGGATGTTTATTTTAATATAACATTTGGCTGAGCAAATGAGTGATTTTGAATGCTCTCTGACCCTCCCAACTTTGGGCTTTAGTTCTCAGTATGGTTTTCTGGGGTTGACCTTTGGCCATTAAGGTCAAAGTTACCAAAACAAAATCTAGGTGTTATGGTGTTTATTGTATCCTTTTTTAGGTTTTTATTTTGTTTATGTATGTTTTCATATAATCAATGAAAAACAATAAGAACATATCAAAAACGATTCCTGGGAACTTTTTCAATCTCTACTCTCTGGACCATAACTTGAGCTGAAACTGTATGTTACAATTCTGTATCAAGGACTGTCTTCTGTGGGACTTGTGACATACATAAAGTGTAGCAAGTTGGCAACATACATCAAACTGTGCGGTTTGTAAGAATTACTTCTGGCACTAATAGAGAAACTCGTGTGTTTATAGCCAGGATAAAAGGCTGGAAATGTGGCCTTTCTAGATAATATGCAAGTCATCTATGAGCAAATCTTCCGAGGGCTGTAATGCTACCTCCAGTAGCTAAATATTGTCCTCCATCAAACGCTCTAACATAAAAGTATTCCCCAGCCATAAGTATACAAAAAAAATAATTTGAATGTCACAGACACCTAGAGAAAGTAAAGATATATCAAAAACACTTTTCTTTTAATTTGAATAGTCTGTTTGCATCGTTATAATGTTTAACCCATCAACAATTTACATGTTTAATGCACTAATTGGGCAAAACAGAGCGAGTCACTTTTTTGTGATGTAACTGTGAATATTTATTTTTTACATTTGCCAGTGGCTGTACCTTTGTATCACCAATTATCTCATATCGCACCCGTTTTATGGAGGTCATTAAGACTACTTTCGACACAAAGGATGCTGTTGTCTTTTAGAGTTTTTCCTTTGTACTTTGTTAACCCAGCTTTTCTTTCAAGAGGACAAAATGTACTGTTATGGTTACTGGTCTGTACATCAATTACCCACAAAGAAATGTTAGACTCAGACAACTAGCTAACACAACAAGGCAGGAAAGGCCACTGTAAGGCTATGTCTCCTTTCATGCGATCTGCAATTTGCAAATCCAATGTGTGATACTGTGAAGTTTTTGTTGTGCATAATGTGAAAAATAATACAATAACAATCGCTAAAATTTGAAAACGATTTTAACAACTAGACCTTACACATCTGAGAACTAATGCAAATTGTATCCACCAGAAAGACAGCTCACCAAATCCAGTGAGCAGTACATCAGTTGATTCCTAGCCCATGATTTCCAAAAAATTGGTTTCACATCCCAAACCTCCTGGACCAATAATAAGTGAGTGATAAGAACTTTTTAGTTTGTGAAACCTTGTTTAACCTTGAAAGATGGGCCCAAGGTCAAGTCTGACCACTTGAGAAGATTCCCAGCCAATGATTTCCTAAAGGTTGGTTTCACATCCCAAAGCTCTAGGAACAATAAGAAGTCAGTTATAAGCACGTTTGGCTACCCTCGTTTGACCTTGAAGGAGGGACCCAAGGTCAAAACTAACCACATCAGAAGATTCCTAGTCAATGATTTCCTATAGGTTGGTTTCACATTCCAAATCTCTAGGACAAATAATAAGTGAGTTATAAGCACTTTAAGTTTGGCTACCCTCATCTGACCTTGAAAAAGGGGCCCACGGTCAAATCTGACCACATCAGAAGACTCCCAGCCCATGATATCCTATAGGTTGGTTTTACATCCCAACATTGTAAGACCAATAATAAGTGACTTATAAGCACTTTTAAGTTTGGCTATCCTTGTTTGACTTGAAGGATGGGCCCAAGGCCAAATGTGACCACATTAGATGATTCCTAGCCCATGATTTCCTTTAGGTTGGCTTCACATACCAAACCTCTAGGATCAATAACAAGCGAGTTACAAGAACTTTTAATTTTGGCTCTCCTGGTTTTACCTTGAAGGATGGGCCCAAGGTCAAATGTGACCACATTAGAAGATTCTTAGCTCATGATTTCATATAGATTGGCTTCAAATGCCAAACCTCTTGGACTAATAATTAGCCAGTTATAAGCACTTTAAAATTATGTAGCCTCATTTGATCTTGAAGGAGGGGTTCAAGGTCAAATGTGTCCACATCAAAAGATTCCAAAACCATGATTTCTTACAGGTTGGTTTCACATGCCAAACCTCTAGAGCCAATAATAAGGGAGATATAGGCACTTTAAAGTCTGATACATGGGCTACTTTGGCACTCCATGGATGACCTTGAATGAAGAGCGTAAAGGTCGAATTCCACATACTTATAGAGGACATATATATCTGTAAAATATAGTACATATGAAAAGATTCATCTTTCTACCTACGAGGACAAGCCAGTAGAAAAATGTAGATATTTTCAAAGAAATGCCTATGGCAGCCATCTTGTGTTTCAGAATGAGGCTAATTTCAGTCGTAGAGAAGCTTACCTCCCAATCAAGATATCCTGCAAATTTGGTGAAGCTAGCTGGTGTAGTTTTCCACTGAGAGCGTTTACGTCAAAAATCTCTCAATGCGTTGCAGCGGCGTAGCGAATGATAAACCAAAGTATCCACAATAGACGCAATAAAGGAAATCCACTAATGTCACACAATTTTCTTTTCTGAAAAGAAATCTAGTTTACTTATTACTATTGCCTAATAACAAATGACCAATTATATACAAGGACTGGCATACTGCCCAAGTTCCCTTCCAGTGTGCATGCTATGTTTTTGTGAACTCATTTTTTTCATAATTCTCAAAAGTCTTTCTTTGCAATTAGAAAACAAAGTGGTTATTTACACCACGGCAGTGCACACAACACAGGAAAATACTCTGGGGTACACCATGACTGGGAACCAGTTGTGGTGTACACAAGCAAAGAATTCTACCTTGAATACACCACTGTGGTGTACACAATACATAAATTCCACAAATGGTAGACTGTACCCCGATGTAAGCACTAAATGAAGTCTACCTTGGGTACATCACTGTGATGTACACCACTGTGTTGAACGGTGTATGTAAGGAATAAATTCTCCCTTACATAGCACCGTGGTGTTCGCAAGCAATAGATTCCTCCGTGGTTACACCACCGTGATGTACGCAAGCAGTGAACTCTGCCTTGGGACTTGGGTACACCACCGTGGTGTACGCAAGCAGTGAACTCTACCTTGGGTACACCACCATGGTGTACACAAGCATTAAATTCTACCTTGGGTACACCACCACGGTGTACGCAAGCACTGAATTCTACCTTGGGTACACCACCGTGGTGTAAATATCCTCTGCCATTAAGAAATTGGTGTTGTTGCTTGGACAATTGTATTACTTTTCTTACTTTAGAATTATCAATATAATATCATTGATGGACTACTAGAGTTGTGATATCTTAAGATGTCTTTCATCAGATTTAAAATATTCTTTAGATTAGAAAGCACTTGTAGAATGCATACCTTCGCCAAGGTAGCGGAGTATCTCTATATTGCACTTTCACCCAAATATCACTTTTTATTTTAACCCTCTTAATCAGACAACATAATTGTGATGAAAATCATCGAAAATGGAACTGTTAAGAATTCGGGATTTTAATGTATCCAGAGTATGACCTGGAATTTGTCAGTTTTGTTTGTTGTTTATTAGTTTTGGAATAATCAAGAGACTGCCAAACAAATGGATCCAAAAACAGAACCTCCTCGGCTAAGGTAAATATCTCACAGAATTTGTCAAAGTTTCATACCATTTGGATATACGACAAAATCTCAATCGTCCCTGTTCATGAAATGTGCTGTGCCTTTATTTATAAAATCCTGTCCTTATATAGCTTGTAATAAGCACGAATCTGAGTAGGGATATGAACATGTGACAGATTTCCATTTAGTAACACGATTTTTCACTCAACAAACCCCATTGGATGACAGTACACAGAGAAACCAGACCACTTAGACTTCCAGGAAAATCTTCAGCTTAACCTGCACTACCAAGTTCCGGCCTCAATTTCTCTCACTAACAATACAAAAGAGACTGAACTGCTGATAATATATCAGACTTCACTGGTGAAGGCTCTATTAATATTTATGGTAAAATATCTATGATATGCCTTCCATAAAGAAAGGTTGATATCCTATTCCAAAGTTGGCTGGGACTTGACTTAAAGCAAGAGATTCTAAAGCATTAAGCCACAGGCCTTTCTCACTCCAATTAACACTCTACCATAATGTGAGCTAATTCTTAAACTTAAAAGTACAGATTAAGGAACCATAACATTGGTTTATCATCCACTCTAGCCAAAACAACCACATTGCATACTAAATGAAAATTTTCAATTTAATTGTTAATCTGGAGAAGCCATAATATCATACCCCAAATATTGTGAAATCTCGAGGCATGCTCAGTTTTGAGTTTGAGTACACCTGATGTGTGGAAGCTGAGACTGACTTCAGTGATAGTAGTATTGAACAGGGCTTTTATTACACCAGGTCCATAAAGACTTTGCTCACTCATTCCTTCCCCCTGTATGCTGCTTAAGTCATGGCACTCCACAGTAAAATATTCATTGAGAGGAAGAGACAAACTGGTGATTGTTTCATAAGTCATCAGTTTAATGAAACAAATTTTTACAGCATTTCTATTTTCTAGTTCATAAAAACTTTGGCATGAACATAGTAGGAGAGATCTTAGCATAAAAAGATAACAACTAAAACATCCTTTTAATAAAAAAAACATTAGCCATTAAATATATTTGCATCTTTACCACTGTCATTTTGTTATACCATTATGCAACAGCGATTTCTCCATAATAAAATTTCAGCCAATAAACTCTGTTTTGTGATTTTTTTTCTACACAACAGACAGTTCAAAGCTAAACAAGATCACTTCTTTAATCCTCTCCCATTGTTCAGGGTGATATTTCACATTTACTGATTTCATTTTTTTGAATCACTTTCAATCCTTAATGGACCGTTCTATAGGGAATGCCCACTTTGTGGTTAAGTGTATTTTAGTTGCCTCCATGTCAGGCCTTATCTGAAAAACAAATGGCGAAAATGGCGGGAAATCAAACGTAAACATTGAGCATTTTAAGATATACGAGAAAAACATGTCTTATAAATGATTGGATGGAGCATAAGATAGAATAAGAAATTATACAATAAAGTATATTTGTTTTATTGTGACAAAAATAAGAAAATAAATAAACAATTTATTGATCAAAACAAATCCTTGTGCATTGCAGTAATATACAAACAATGGCAGCTTGGGGACATATATATGCACTGCGGACTTTTTAAAGTAGGTAGGATTAATGATATAATTTTTTTATCAAATTACACTGTGGTTTCTTTTTATTCCATTATCAGAAAGCAATAATATTTACAAATATGTTCCTAAAACTGGTCAGGTTTTTGTAATTTAAAATGGGGCCCATCCTTGCCCTTGAAAATCTAGATACTCATAAAAAAAATCAATTGGGAAGTTCCATATTTTGTATACATGATGTCTGTACAATGGCTTTAAGATCATTAAGAGGTATAAGATTTATTTCCCGATTCCCGAAAAGTGATAGTCGGGAGCAAGGAGATTTATCACAGAAATGGAACAGCCCTCTTTGAATTCAGACAGAATATTATAACATGAGATGAATTTTTTTAAGAGACTAATTCAGAACAGAAAATATATTAGTAACTGATATTATTGACATCAAGAAGACTTAGAAGAGACTTGAAATACAGACTTTAATGTGAAATATACATGTGTTATAAGATTATAATAATATGTAAAATTGTTGTGTGATAAATAGGAACTCTTTTACACCCCCAACCAAAAAAATTATGTGATCATAAAATTGACCTGGAAATGCAAGAAGGATGCACAAAGCCACTAGGTCTGCATAAGTGTAAAGAATAATTCAATGGCATTTTACACAATTTTAGACAACATCTGTTTAAATACACAACATAATACAAGAAAATGAACTTTATGCTCCCAGTTTCAACATGGGCAGGGAGGATTGTAGGTAAATTAGTTGGGGTTCTTGGAATCCCTGGCCATGTTTTTCTATTTTTTTTAAAGTGACATGTATACAATGTATAGAATATGCAAACAATATATCAATCTAATATCTGAATGTGCATCACACTTGCATACAAAATCAAACTCGTCTTCAACAAAGTTATCATAACAAATTTGAAAGATACGATTTTCTAGTGAGGTATGGTAATAACTGCCTGTTTCAAAAGCAAGAAGGATAATAGAAATACGTACCTGAGTTATAAGTGACCGTTATCTCTGAATCTTTTCCAAAGCTGTAATTGCATTTCATGGAAAAAAACATAAACTGAGCAACAAGTGAAAACCTGACCAATTTTGGGTGGTTTATATATGGCTGATTCACAGGTTAAACCTTAAAGGGTCAATTTCAGTATGTTTTTATACTAAACAGTAAAAAATAACTAGACCTATGCATCTGAGAACCAATGCAAATTTGTATCCACTGGAAAGAGAACTCACCAAAGCCAGTAAACCATTGTTTGACCTTGAAAGAGGGGCCAAAGGTCAAATCCAACCAAACCAGAAGATTTACCCATGAAATGAGTTATTCCCAGATTGACTTTCTGGACACAACTGTCAAATTTGGCCTAGACAGAGGACTGATCACAACCCTCTTCAACAAACCTACAGACACCCATCTGTATCTAGAATACAGCTCAGCTCACCCGCAAAGTGTCCTCACTAAAGGACCCTTTGGTCAATACTTAAGATTAAGAAGGATCTGTACTCTGGACCTTGATTTTGAGGCTAATGCCAAAAAACTCACTGGATATTACCTCAGAAGGGGATACCCACTTAAAACCCTGAAAAAACACTATCTCAGAGCTCGTAAATTTTCACAGGATGAATTACTAGAGACTGTCTCGAAAAAGGCTAATGAAGCACCAGTAATGGTCACCCAATACAACCCTAGGAACCCACAAATCGGTTCTCTAGTACAAAGAAATTGGAACATTATCCAAAATACTGAGGAACTAACACAAATATTTAGCTCCAAACCTCTAATGGGATTTAGAAGACTGCCCAACCTCAGAGATATTCTGACCAGTAGCACTATCTCTTACCCTCCTAAACCTACAACTGATGCAAAACCATCAGTACACACCCCTGTCTGCACCAGACTTGGGAAATGTACCTATTGCCCCAGAATTAGGAAAGCTGAACAAATAACCAGCTTCCACACTAAGCAAGTATTCAAATGCAAGTCACTGCCCCCTAAACACAAAGTCACTTGTGAATTATCAAATGTAATTTATATTATAAATTGCAACCAATGTGGCCTCCAATACATTGGAGAAACCAAAAGACCCTTCAGGAACAGGATGTATGAGCACCAAAATAGTGTTCAAAAATTCCAACCGGAAAAATCCACTCCTGTCTCTAGACATTTTACACAGAAAAATCATTCTGTGAAAAACATGGAGTTTAGCATCTTTCAATGGATGGGGGATCCAACAAGCCCAAATGCCACCTCAAGGCGCAGAAGCCAAGAACTATATTATATTTGGGCATTCCCTACACTCCACCCTGCAGGCATCAATATGTTTGTATGAAGTTATGCCCTCTCATGGCATCCATTACCCAGATGCCCCCCTCTTCCCTTCAAACCAGAAGATTCCCAGTCCATGATTTCCTATAGGTTGGCTTACCATCCCAAACCTCTATGACCAACAATAAGCAAGTTATAAGCACTTTTAACTTTTGCTATCCTCGTTTGACCTTGAAGGAGGGGCCCAAGGTCAAATCTGACCATATCAAAAGATTCCCAGCCCATGATTTCCTATAGGTTGGTTTCACATTGCAAACGTGTAGGACCAATAATAGGCGAGTTATAAGCACTTTTAAGTTTGGCTATCCTTGTTTGACCTTGAAGGAGTGGTCCAAGGTCAAGTCTGACCACATCAAAAGATTCCTAGCCCATGAATTTCTATTAGTTGGTTTCACATTGCAAACCTGCAGGGCCAATAATGAATGAGTTATAAGCACTTTTAAGTTTGGCTATCCTCGTTTGTCCTTGAAGAAAGGGCCCAAGGTCAGATATGAACACAACAAAAGATTCAAAGCCCATGATTTCTTATGAGTTGGTTTCACATTGCAAACCTCTAGGACTAATAACAAGCGAGTTATAAGCACTTTTAAGCTTGGCTATCCTTGTTTGACCTTGAAAGAGGGGCCCAATGTCAGATCTGACCGTATCAAAAGATTTCCAGCACATGATTTCCTATAGGTTGGTTTCACATTGCATACCTGTAGGACCAATAACAGGCGAGTTATAAGCACTTTTAAGTTTGGCTATCCTCGTTTGACCTTGAAGGAGGGGTCCAAGGTCAAATCTGAACACATCAAAAGATTCCTAGCCCATGATTTCTTATGAGTTGGTTTCACATTGCAAACCTCTAGGACTAATAATAAGCGAGTTATAAGCACTTTTAAGCTTGGCTATCCTTGTTTGACCTTGAAAGAGGGGCCCAATGTCAGATCTGACCGCATCAAAAGATTTCCAGCACATGATTTCCTATAGGTTGGTTTACCATCCCAAACCGCTAGGACCAATAATAAGCGAGTTATAACCACTTTTAAGTTTGGCTACCCTCGTTAGACCTTGAAGGAGGGGCCCAAGGTCAAATCCGACCACATCAAAAGATTCCCAGCCCATGATTTCCTACAGGTTGGTTTACCATCCCAAACCTCTATGAACAATAATAAGTGAGTTATAAGCACTTTTAAGTTTGGCTATCCTCATTTGACCTTGAAGGAGGGGTCCAAGGTCAAATCTGAACACACCAAAAGATTCCCAGCCCATGATTTTCTATAAGTTGGTTTCACACTGGAAACCTCTAGGGCCAATAATAAGCGAGTTATAACCACTTTTAAGTTTGGCTACCCTCGTTAGACCTTGAAGGTCAAATCCGACCACATCAAAAGATTCCCAGCCCATGATTTCCTATAAGTTGATTTACCATCCCAAACCGCTAGGACCAATAATAAGCGAGTTATAACCACTTTTAAGTTTGGCTACCCTCTTTAGACCTTGAAGGAGGGGCCCAAGGTCAAATCCGACCACATCAAAAGATTCCCAGCCTATGATTTCCTACAGGTTGGTTTACCATCCCAAACCTCTATGACCAATAATAAGCGAGTTATAAGCACTTTTAACTTTGGCTATCTTCGTTTGAACTTGAAGGAGGGGCCAAAGGTCAAATCCAACCACACCAGAAGATTCCCAGTCCATGATTTCCTATAGGTTGGCTTACCATCCCAAACCTCTATGACCAATAATAAGCGAGTTTCACATTGGCAAACCTCTAGGATCAATAATAAGGGAGAAAAAGGCACTTTTAAAGTCCACTATGTGGGTTACTTTGGCGCTCCATGGATGACCTTGAATTAAGAGCTTCAAGGTCAAATGTCTGCAAGGCTGTAGAGGACATGTATATCTGTTAGACATATCACCTATGAACAGATTCAACCTTCCACCTAGTAGAAAAATGTATATAATTTTCAAAGAAATGCCCGCGGCGGCCATCTTGTTTTTCAGAATGAGGCTAATTTCAGTCCCAGAGAAGCTTACCCCAAATGAAGATATCCTGCAAATTTAGTGTAGTTTTCCGCTGAGAGCGTTAACGCCGAAAATCTCTCTACATGCGGCTGTGGCGCAGCAAATGCTAAACAAAGTATCCACCGGATGCCTCTGGTGGATACAATTAATCGGGCCTCAGTCAAATATGGCACAATCAATCTGAAATTCACATTGTGACTAGATTTTAATGTGATGAAAGCCCTTGCCAAATTTGATTAATCCACATGTACTTTCTGAGAAATCCTGGTGAAAAGTAAATGCAAGAAAAAAATACATTTTTTTGGATTATGCAACCTTAAAGTTCAAACGTTAAATATATACCTATTCATAGTTTTCCCACACCAATAGATGATAACAGCATAAAACATTTATATATGCCTAAACATAAGGGAGATATTTAACTTAGAAATGCAGTAGTGATGACAGTGTCAGCTTTCTGAAAATAGTGGGGTAACCAAAAGCGTCCCCATTTCAAGGGACACTTAATTAGTAATGGCAACTAAGGCCATCATTTGTGTGTACACATTGGTCGTTTTAACCTAAATTCAAAATTACAAGACAAATATTAACTGTAGGAATGCAGTTAGTCCATCGGTGAATGCATCACTGATGAAAAATGCTATGAACAAGGAAAGCCATTGCTGCTGTGGATGAATATTCTGTTGGAGTAGTACCTACACCAGGTATCAGTGGCTGCTAAATATTGTTTCCCCCTTTCTAATGTACTGAATAAGCTTTCCCAATAGGAATGACAGAGTCTGCAATACTGCAGCTTGTTATAATATCTAAGTGCTTATTAGGGGATAATGACAGGAGCAACTCAGTAATTTCAACCTATGAAGTATTAATGCAAAATAAGGCTTGCTATAGACTGTAACACAACCTCCATAAACCCAATCATTTGTTGACAGGATTTATGTGACACATTGTTAACAAGGACAGTATCAGAGATAGCCTTCAAAAGAGATACTTCAGGATTTTTACAGGATGAAAATTAGTCCCTCTCTTTTTATGTTATTGTGGTTTTGTATTTGAATCAACAAGATTCTAGAAGATATTTGCAAACCCTATTTTGACAAACTATAGACTAGACATGTTTATGGTCACAATTCACCCCTTGAATTGATATTTTCTGAGCAGTTGTCACACAAAAATATTGTGTTGACCACTGTTCTTACCACTCTTTCAAAGCTAAAGAGCTTTTGTGTCGTTTCAACAAAAATATGGAAATTTCCAGCTTTTACTGAGATTCTGCACCTTCAAAAGACAAGTAACAAAACCTACAAAATTATCCAATATCAAATTGAATGAAAGTTTTTGAGAAACATCGCATAAAAGAACTTAACAGGAAAAAATTTATAGTTGATACTTGGTATTATATTTTTATATTAATTTATTCCATCATCAAGTAATCATAATTCATAGATACCGTCAATGAATCTAAATTAATAAAATGTAAAAGTCTGACCATACATCTTAAACAGCAAGTCAATGAAATCCTTGCTTTTAGATGTGACCTCTCTGCAGGGAGTTACCTTTAAATGTGGCACAAAGCTGATTTTAAGCAACTATTTATCAATTTCAAGTTTAAAGATTCTATATTCAGCATTTATACCTGATTTATCCCCACCAAAATAAAATGATACTTTGGTACTGTTCAAAGACATCAAGCAATTACAAAATTTTCCAAGAGGAAATTACTGCTTGCTCTTTCTTGTCATTGAAATCATCTTGTATATTAAATACTGCATGACAGAAAGGACAGCACACATTCCAACGTATAAGTTTCCTAAGTTTTTAAATTTTTTTCTTTATTTCATGCGATAATTTCTTCCACTTTGGGGGATAGTAGTAAGGAAACCCAATTTTCTTTGCAGAAACAAGCCGTAGGAAACTAGCTTCCTTAATGTTTCCATTAAAGGATTATATCAATCCTTTGAAACACTCTCTGTTCTGAGTAATGCAATTTTACAGGAATAGAAGAAAGAAGTCTTTGGAGCTACAGTTGTTTCGTATTACCCTTTTTTCAGGTAAGTTGATAAGAAAACTTAACCTTAGCAGATTGCATATTATTATGTGAGGCTAATATCATAGCATAAATATAATTTTGTGGATGTTTAGACGAAAAGAGGGCACATTCTACTGCCTGTATAAACAAATCACTGACAGAAAGTTCTCTTCAAATATCACAAAAATAACCCCAAAGATCAGTGCTCAGGTCACTTAGAAGTCCTCTTTACTTTTTGTCTCATATTTTTATTCAAACAGATAAACAGCACTTCAAGATATTGTGATTAATACTTAAATGTAGCCCACATGTCAAGATATCTAAGTTAATGACAATTATAATTCAAATATTTAATGACATGCATTTTGACATTACCTTTAAAATTTTAAAATCAAGATTACAAATTCTCTTCTTTAAGAAAACACTGAAATATTAAAATTATGTTAAAAATAATCAACTTTGTATCTGAAGGTTTGAAACCATATTTAAGTCATTTCAACAAGTTCCATCACATTGAGACAGACTACAATATGTCCCATACTGATCCAATGGCTAAATACTTCTGGAATAATCCATTTAGGTGCTTAAGATTTCTTAGTACAGAGATTAAACTCCATAAAAGTAATAAATGAAAACCTTGAGAAACTTCTACTAATTCCCAAAGACGTCCATACTGATGATGGCCAACAAAAATAATGAGGTAAACAATGTAGTCATGTGACCTCTTTGGCGGGAGGACGGACTACTGTAACCCAATGGCTTGGTTAAGGTTGTTAGTAAACCTTAAAATCGCATCTCTGCGTTGGCCATTGGGTTGGATGGCTCCAACAAATAGCTACTGTTAGGAAATGGTAAGTATTTCTAATAAAAATTTAAATTACTATTAAATTTTTCAAGATTACCACCTGCAATAGGTACAACACCCAGCAAGCCACCTAATACACTTGGATTGTAAAGAATAATCCAATGTTACATAAAGTAAGATATCTTTTTCAAAGGGTTAAAGATGATATCCATACCCCACAGCCCCCAAAAAAGTTTTCAGTCAGCCCAAAATAATAGTTTTCAACACCTTGAGACATAGAAGAAGTGAAACAGTACAAATCTAAGGAGGCTTTTACAGCAAAAAAATGTTAGTTATGCGTAGGTCAAATTAATGCTAGTAGAGAAAATAACATTTAAGACAGGAAATGTCCGTAAATTGTAAAGCTGTAAATTTTATTTATTGAAGTATAGGTACCAACAGAAATAGCACAATTAGGTACAAGAATTCAGTAGAATTGTACTGTGTCACCAGCTTTGATTAAAGACTGAAGCGGATGAAATTCAAAAGGACTAACATTATGCTGGCTGACTGGCAATATTTTTGCAGATCCAGACCGCCTTTCAGAAGGATTGAGCCATGGTGAAGTGACGTCCCAACTTGTTAAAAATATAACCTAGATCCAATATACAGGTTATGACAAATGCACACAGGCAGACAGCGAGGCAAACACACAAAGTTATCACTTGCCAAGTTTTCACTAGATGTCAGAAGTCAGCAGAAAATTCAATACAGTATCATTTTGGTAACCTACTGTTAAAATGCTACTCATATGCCCATATAAGTTAATGCATTTAGCAAGATGGGTCCTGTCAGCCTCCTCTCTTCATGGAGGAAAGAAGGAATTACTTATAATTGTCCGCTATTTTGTGGGACAGCAAACGAGTGACATCATTGTCTAATCTTGTGGAGTGTAAGGTCTTACCCTACAGGTCTTCTCCAGAACTTCATATATCCACAACCTAGAAATTTCTTTTTCAACTTAGATTTGTAGCAATCAGCTCACATGTGCGCTAAATGCAATACTTTTCAAGTTATAAGATATTTAAGATTTTTATGCTTTTAAAAATTATTTTAAAAATTTATAAAAAAAAAATAAGAAAGACCCAGGCCTGATACTCACACATAGAAATCAAGTTATGGCCTGGTACATATACGCAAGATAAGAGAGAAATCCTTTCAATAGTCAATGAGAAAATTGTGTTAAAGTGTTGAAATGTTCACACTTTGGGTGGGGGTACCTCACTTGTAATGGCTCTGGGGAACAGACAAACAGACACATCTGCATGAATTTTTTCGATTTATCATCCTCGATAGATAAAGTATCTTTTAAAAGTAAAAGGATGTCTCTGAGCCTTGTACTTTTGAAGTTGTACAGCTGACATGAAAATGGTGTCCCAGTAATTTTTTTTTGGAGTCCTATGTTACAGATCGCAACATTTTTGTATTTGAAGTATTGTATTATTCTATTTATGCTGTATTATTGCATCACTGTATTGTTTATTACATTGTCTGAAAATAAAATTATGATTCTTATATCTCTCCTAATTCTTTTTACTTGAATCTTGGTTGTTGCACCTTTGAGTTTCTTTTGTTGCAGATTAAGCACTGTTAAAGTCATATCAAAATTCATCAAGGATTTTACTTTTGCAACTTCCCATTGTAGCAGATAGAATTTCAAGTGAGTCACAGGTTAAAAATAAGTATGTTTGGGCAATATTCAAAACATCCAAACCATAATTTGATCATGCAATACGCATATAAAAGCTTTTCAAACACAAGCAGACTGAGAAGGGCATGGACTGGTGGATTGGCACTGGTAAATGTTTAGCCCTGTGCAGGACTGCCAGTCCAAGTGGAGACAAGTTCTCACCACATATTTGCCAGCTATGGTCTGCTAGTCTGTGTGGTGGTGTGGAATGCAAAGCACTGATAAAAATTAAAAAAAGTCCATGAAACAGAAAAAAATGTTGCTGTGGAAACCATTACTGGGAGTTTAAGGTCACCTCAATGTAGTCGTGGGGCATTTCTATAACATCAGTTACATGTACCTGAAAAATATAGATCAAATATGTCATGCTATTTTTGGTGTATTTTGTGGAATCATAGGTAAACTTGAGCTCAGTAAAATTCTTTCACATCTGGGAGTTTAAGGTCACCTTAAAATAGGGCAAACCTTCAGGACTAGACACATGAATATACCAAATATAAATTAAATCTCTTATGCAGCTTTCAAATACTCTCCAGAAATTAAATTCAATATAATTATGCTATAACTAGGAGTTTAAGGTCACCTTAAAATAGGCCACACCTTGAAGACCAGTTACACCCACACACCAAATTTGCTTTGAATCTGTGAAGCCATTTTTAAGCTATTGCCTGCAAATCGCAAAAGCTAAATTCAATATAAATATGTGATTAGTGGAAGTTTAAGGTCATCTTAAAACAGGTTACATATCAATGACTGGCAATATCCACATGCCAAATTTGAATTTCATCCTACAAGAAATTTTTGACATGTTTTCCAGAAACAAAGTGTGATGACAATGCTGGTCCTATATGTGATTCATCATCGCTCAGTGACACCAAACTGTTACAACCTTAAACTCACAAGAGTCTAAAATATCAGCAATTTATTGTTACCTTACAAGAGACCTTTTTCTTTTTGTCTAAATAAATGTATATGCTGAATATCAACGAAAAAAATTCAATTAGCACATCAAATATCCTTGAAAGACCAAAACAACTGTCCCAATCTTAAACTCAATGGTAGTTTGCAATTGTGATGAAGTTTAAGGTAGTCTTTTACTGAAGGTTCTGTTCAAGGTTTGTTACATCGTCAACTGAAACATGCCTAAAATTGCATATTATTTGAAATACTGTTCAAAAATGGGCAAACTTAAAGTAAATATAATTCTGTAATTATTGGGAATTTAAGGTCACCTTAATGTGACTTAGCTATGGCCAGTTACATATACATGAAAAATATAAATGAAATGTGTCAAGTTATTTTCAGCATACTCTATGAAAAAATTAGAAACTTAAGTTCAACATAATTATTTTATACATGGGAGTTTAGGGTCACCTTAAAATAGGACATATCTTGAAAACCAGTTACAACCACATGCCAAATTGAATTGAATCTGTAAAGCCATTTTTGAGACACTCTCCGGAAACAGAAAAAGTTAAACTCAATACTAGACCTAGCGCATCGGAGAACCGATGCAAATTGTATCCACCAGAAGAAAACTCACCAAAGCCATTGTAACATCACTTAACCTTGAAGGAGAAGCCCAAGGTGAAATCTGACCATATCAAAAGATTCTTAGCCCATGATTTCCTATAGGTTGGTGTGACACTGCAAACCTCTAGGAATACGAATAAGCAAGATATAAACACTAATTTTGGCAATCCTCATTTGACCTTGAAAGAGGGGCCAAAGGTCAAATCCCATGATTTCCTAGATTTTGGTTTACCATTCCAAAGCTCTAGGACCAATAATAAGCAAGTTATAAGCACTTTTAAGTTTGGCTATCCTCGTTTGACCTTGATGGAGGGTCCAAGGTCAAATCCGACAACAGCAATAGATTCCCAGCACATGATTTTGTGTACTATCCTCGTTTGACCTTGAAGGAGGGGTCCAAGGTCAAATCCGACCACACCAAAAGATTCCCAGCCCATGATTTCCTATACGTTCGTTTCACATTGCAAACATGTAGGACCAATAATAGGCGAGTTATAAGCACTTTTAAGTTTGGCTATCCTCATTTGACCTTGAAGGAGGGGTCCAAGGTCAAATCTGACCACACCAAAAGATTCCCAGCCCATGATTTCCTATAGGTTGCTTTACCATCCCAAACCTCTAGGACCAATAATAAGGGAGATATAAGCACTTTTCATGACTCCAAAGAAACGCCTGTGGCGGCCATCTTGTTTTTCAAAATGAGGCCAAAAATATTCCCAGTCAAGATTTTATAATGAGGAACATATCCTGCGAATTTGAGGTCTCTACCTATAATACCCTTTGCTCTAGAGGGCCACCAAAAGTCCTTGTTTAAAGTCGAAAAACGCCCGTGGCGGCCATCTTGTTTTTCAAAATGAGGCCAAAAATATTCCCAGGCAAGATTTTATGGCTATGAATATATCCTGCAAATTTGAGAAGGCTAGCTATAATATTTTTTTCATTAGAGCGGTAACGGTAAAATCTCTCTACACACTGCGGCGGCGGCGGCGTAACAAAGTCAAATCCATAGTATCCACCGGATGCTATCCGGTGGATACAATAAGTATGTTTCTACTGTGAGTTTAAGGTCACCTTACAATAGAGCACACCTTAACAACCAGTTGCATCCACATAATAACTTTAAATTTAATCCATCAAGCCATTTTTGATGCACTGTCTGGAAATCATGTGTGATGACGACACAAACCATGTATGTCCTCCATCATAGCTGCTAGTGACACAAAACTGTTGCAACCTTAAACTCATACATTTGAAATATCAGTAATTTACTATAAACCTTACAGAAGAGACCCTTTTAGGTCTAGCTATATGTACATGATGAATATCAATGAAAAAAGATGTCAATTACCACAGGAAATATCTTCCACACACCAAAAAAAAATAGTTCCAACCTTAAACTCAATGTTAGTTTGTAGTTGAGAGGAGTTTAATTTAATCTTTTCCTGAAGGTTCTGTTCAAGGTTTGTTACATCCACAACTTAAACATGCACAGAATTGCACAGTATTTGAAATACTGTTCAAAAATTGGCAAAATTAAAGTGAATATATTTCTGTTATGACTAGGAGGTCAAGGTCACCTTAATTTATGACACTTCGCTATGGCCAGTTACATATACATGCAAAATTTGAAAAATGAAATCTGTTAAGTTATTTTCAGTATACTCTATGGAAAAATAAAAGATATAATCTCAACATAATTCTTTTATACATAGGAGTTTAAGGTCACCTTAAAATAGGGCACACCTTCAAAACTAGTTACAACCACATACTAAATTTGAATTGAATCTGTCAACCCATTTTTCAGATATGGTCCGGAAAAGAAAAAATTAAACTCAAGTATGTTCCTAGTGAGAGTTTAAGGTCACCAAACAAAACAGCACACCCTGAAGACCAGTTACATCCACATACCAAATTTGAATTTAATCTGGCAAGCCATTTTTGAGATACTGTCCGGAATAGAAAGTGTGACGACGACAGACGCCGCCGCTGCCGACAGACGACAATGACAATGCCAACGCCACAAAATGAGATGACGAAGCAATCCATATATATGTCATGCAGCATAAACACATACATAAAATAGTACATAAAATAAACTCTGCCCTAAAAGAAAGCTGTCTCAATTATGGCAGGTGAACACACTTTGGCAGAGCCAAAGTAAAAGATCACACCATGACTTTGCATACCTCCACTCCCCAACCAATGACCCATTCAAGAATCAACTTTCTACACCTTACAGTTTCTGAGACAGAGATATGGCCCAGACAAGATTTTAAGGTCAAGATTACTACAACAAGGTTAAATCAAGGTCGTTGGTCACCTGCACCAACTAACTAATGTCCCTAATAAATATCAACTTCCTACACCTTACGGTTTCTGAGATATAGCCCGGACAAGATTCTTAAGTTCAAGGTCACTACGGCAAAGGTCAAATCAAGGAAACACCATGACATTGCATACCCAAACCTCTAACTAAACCTTACAGATTGTGAGACATAGTCTGTACAAGATTTTAATGGTCAAGGTCAGAACAGTAAGGTCAAGGGTCGAATCAAGGTCACATCATAAAGCTGCACACCTACACCCCCTATCCAATGTTCCCACTAAGTATCATCTTCCCACACCTTACAGTTTCTGAGATATTGCCCGGACAAGATTTTCAAACTCAAGGTCACTACAGCAAGGTAAAGGTCAAATCAAGCTTACACCATGATGTTGCAAACCTACATCCCCCAAACAAAGTCCCCACCAAGTTTCAACTTCCTGCAACTTATGGTTTCTGAGATACAGCACAGACCAACTTTTTCTTGTCACCCACCCGCCTGCCCAAACGCCTGCCCATCCAGACCCCATGGGTGAAAACAATATCCCAACAACCTTTAAGGACTGTGGGGTAACAAATACAGAAACCTCTTGCTTTTGATCGAAGAATGCAAAAACAAAAAGACAGCTTTATGGAATGGAATGAGAACTTTTATCATCTCCATCATATGACAGACACTAAGGCACTAGAGCCATAAAGGGAAAAAGGAAAGAATCAAAATCCAGAGACATAGCAGGCTGAGACAAAAGACTCCAGAGAGATGGGATAACTGTGGAACATTCTGGTAATTTCTGACAGGTTTACTCTACCTGCTGTAGGTACTTGATACTTGATTAAGGTAAGGGCTGAAAACCCTTTGAAAACCATTGTGCAGATACTTAATAACAGAGTCCGAGTTTTGAAAATAGAGCATTTTTCAAGAGGCAACAAGTGTAGATCTTTAAAGAACAGATATGAGTTTAGAAAATTTGCTACTGTTATGATTCTAACTAGACTATTTCGACTACACTTTTTACACAAGATTTGGACAGACTCCTACACACACAATTACATTACATTTATGATTATGATTAGTCAAAGTGACTGCCCACAAGCATTGCAAGAAAGCTTAGTAGCTTTCAGTGTGAGAAGATTTGGCCATGCTAAATTATCTGTTAAAATTTTTTACAAATGTAGGGGACAGTTTCCATACAAGACATCAAACTATATCCTCTTCTCCTAGCACATTGTTGCACACATAAAATCTGGCATATAAAAATGACAAACAATGATTAAAGACTTAACCTCATGCACATTCTGGCATAGTAGTATTATTTAGTGGGTAATAACAACTACAACAGGAAATACATTTCACTCTTAAAGTTACTGATTATCAGTCAAACTATATTGATAATAATTTAATGGTCACTTGTGAGAAGAAAATTGCCAAGGCTGCAGATAGATTTTATACTGAAACTATTAAAATCAATGTATAAAAATAGTTTGCATACTGAAATATGTTTATTTGGGTTATAAAAATGCAGCTTAATGATTAATGACTGCACCTCATGTAAACTTTGGCATAGGTGACTCTTAATTACCTTTCATCAATCACACTACATCGACAATAATTCAATGATTATTTATCAGTGGAAAAAACAGAGATGGCAGATACTTTGTAAGCTGAAATATTTACCATGTTAGTTGTTGGATAGTAATGAAAATACATTATATTTATGTAACATGTCAAACATGTAAATTAATTCAATAAATTTCATGCTGCATTACTTTCCCTTCCTCTACCTCTTTATGGGCATTTATTCACCTGCACACAGGTCATTCATCTAAACACGGAGCACTGTTGTTATGGTGCACTCAACAAAGAGCAGTTCAATAAATTTTTTATTTCTTTTAAAATGTAATCCAATTCTATGTTTTTTGTTTACAGTCATAAGTAAAAGTTACTCTCAACTTACACCCCTAACATATAGTATTTCAAAGCTAAAATTCACCTGAGCAATAATGCTTTTAAACTAGAATTAGATCATCTTGTACAGTGAGGACTAGTACACAGGAGTCATTATGTGGAGTAATCAATTTCATCTTCAAAGAGTAAGCAGAGTTTTGTAATTCCTGTCTTGGTTCCATTAGTAGATTGTCATGCCAGTAACACGGGAGGGGTGATGTTAACCCTGTGTATACAATGCCTTAACAAGGTTTTCAGAACATAAACTTCATGAGCTACTGCGTTATTGAACAAACTAATGTGTTCAAATAACACTGAATAATATCTTCTTTATGGGCATCATACCATATAAAATTAAATCTAATAGAGGAAAGATCTCAATTTGCTAGATTTACTACAGAAGTAGTACTGTGTAAAAGACTACTTAAACTTAAATAAAATTATCAAAATTGCATTATCAAAATTATTTTATCATTTCACAAAAGAGTTGATGAATGAATAAACAAATGTATTTTGACCTTAAGTTTTTAAATAATTTATTCATATAATACCCAGGTGTAAATACACTTCTGGCACAAAATAATTTGATTAAAAGTTTCTTCTGTTGCTTTTTAAATAAACCTGTTGTTCAGGATGATTGATAAATTGAAAGTAGAGTAAGAAATGTAAAATTCGCCACATATCTGAAATTTGCCACATGTTGAAATACTAATAAAATGAATGAATTGAGGTGAGATTTGTTGAATGTGTAGTAAATTACGGCTTTTTGAACTAAATAAATACCAATTTCAGACAAAACATCATTTTCTTCATAAAACTAACTGTGGTTTTTGAAGTGGCAAATTTTAAATTCCTGGTGAATTTTAGATTTCTTACTCTAATAAACATGGGACATAAAAATATAGAAAAGACTATCAGAAGTTTGATATGTTTGAAATTAAAATTGAAAATTAATTGAAATTAAAATTTAAAAAAAAATTTAAAAATATAGAAAAGACTATCAGAAGTTTGATATGTTTGAAATTAAATGTTGTCAGTTTGCCATACATACAGAAATTGTAGGTTTCACAGTATATCTCAGCTATACTGCTGCTTTTACACATCTCTGGATGGGCAGATCTACTGTTAGCATGTCATTAGTTGAATGGGGCACACACCAAACAGGGAAAGGGGTGAATATGTCCATATTTTATATACTTTTAAATATCATTACACAGCTGAAATCATTCAGACTAAAAGTTCCACTTAAAAGCAATATAACATTTGTTGTAACTGTGAAAACTCATCCCAATCTAACATGTTTGCAGATTTGATGCTACATTTAGGGACAGATTCATCCTACGTTACCACTGTGAAAGGTTCTCAGGATAATGAAATGGACCAGGGTGACAAAGATTTTACAGAGAAAGGCTTTACCTGACTTGTTCCTCTGCTTGCATATATATAAAGTCCCACTTATCACATAAGATTTTCTGAAGGTTGTTGTATGCTGCCTGAAAAAAGAGAAACTGTTACTTATGCACATGTCAACATTAAAAATTCATCAAAATTTAGCAATGTTACTTCTAGATTCCTCTCAAATGCACATATTGTATAAATTATCCCAGACAAATACTCCTACTGCTTTAACTACTAACAAACTACATTTATTGCTAGACAGGAAAATCCCCCAAGAGATTGATTTGACCATCAAATACTTATTTGACGTCAATTTTCATTTCTATGAAAGCCTCTATATGTCAGGAATTATGGTGCATTGATTTAGCAGATTAATCAGATTCTATATAACCAACAGCAGGCATATAAATTAATAACATTCTTTAAGTGGTATTCCAGTGATTTGATGCTTCAGTTTTTTGGGAAACTTTTATCACTGAAATTCACCCCGTTGCCTGGAGATTTTGGTAAAATATGAATACTTTTTCAGTCCCTTAAGATTCACCTAATCTGGGTTTAACTGTAGTCAGTTTGTGGCAATTAAGGTATAGCTTTGTACATGTATTTGAAATCTTGCTGATGTTCTTTGTTATTCTTATTTTCATAATCCACAAAACTTGTAACCTTATTAGAAAGAAGTAACAGTAATCAATCAAAGCTGAGCCACTTTACTGACACCTTTTTAATTCTGGCAAGAATCCTTGCTGTAATCACTTTCAGATCCATTATTTCACATCCCCAGGAGTCATAAAAGGGAAAGTACAATGAGGATCTGGGCAGAACAATTATTGTCTGAGTTAAGTCACACACTGGAGTCCATGCCTTTAATACATACTCAAACAATAACCTGAACTCATGTGATAATATAGAAATTGCATGTTTATAGGTTCCAGCTTGTATCTATACAAATACAATCGTCCAGTTGCAAACCTGTCACTAGCATATTATTTTGGAGGGATGAAATAGACATCATCAAATTCAGATATAGGTATAGGACCTCATGTTTGACAAACAGAATAAGTTGTGCTTCAAGCTAATATTCAGAAAAGACTGTTCAGTAACAAGAGCATTTCCAAATAAAAAAAGAAAAACAAATTAACATCAGTGATGTGTTTGACAGACCATCAACTTCAGCTCAGAAATATCTCCCTGGTGCAAACACAGCTCCATACTAAAGAACAAGGAGTTACTGGTAAAAAAAACAGGTTTTACATAAATAAAAGTTCTACAGGAATAGTTATTATACGTGAATTCCGCAGGATAAAAAGAAACTAGACCTACGCATCGGAGAACCGACGCAAATCTGTATCCACCAGGAAGACAACTCACCAAAGCCAGCAAACCATCGCTTGACCTTGAAGGAGGGGCCAAAGGTCAAATCTGACATCAGAAGATTCCCAGCCCACAATATCCTGCAAGTTGGTTTCACATTGCAAACCTCTAGGATCAATAATAAACGCATTATAAAACATTTTATGTTTGGCTGTCCTCATTTGACCTTGAAGGAGGGGCTCAAGGTCAAATCTGACCACATCAGAAGATTCCCAGCCCATGATTTCCTATAAGGTGGTTTCACATTGCAAACCTCTAGGACCAATAATAAGCGAGTTATAAGCACTTTTAAGTTTGACTATCCTTGTATGACATTGAAGGAGGGGTCCAAGGTTAAATCTGACCACATCAAAAGATTCCCAGCCTATGATTTCCTATAAGTTGGTTTACCATCCCAAACCTCTAGGACCAATAATAAGCGAGTTATAAGCACTTTTAAGTTTGGCTATCCTCGGTTGGCCTCGAAGGAGGGGCCCAAGGTCAAATCCAACCACACCAGAAGATTCCCAGCTTATGATTTCCTATAAGTTGGTTTACCATCCCAAACGTCTTGACCAATAATAAGCGAGTTATAAGCACTTTTAACTTTGGCTATCCTCGTTTGACCTTGAAGGAGGTGTCCACGGTCAAATCCGACCACACCAGAAGATTCCCAGTTCATGATTTCCTATAGGTTGGTTTACCATCCCAAGTGTCTTGGACCAATAATAAGCGAGTTATAAGCACTTTTAAGTTTGGCTATCATCCTCTGACCTTGAAGGTGGGGCCCAAGGTCAATTCCGACCACACCAGAAGATTCCCCACTTTTAAGTTTGGCTATCCTTGTTTGACCTTGAAGGAGGGGCCAAAGGTCAAATCTGACAACACCACAAGATTCTCAGCCCATGATTTCCTATAGGTTGGTTTACCATCCCAAACCTATAGGACCAATAATAAGCGAGTTATAACCACTTTAAGTTTGGATATCCTCGTTTGACCTTGAAGGAGGGGTCCAAGGTCAAATCTGACCACATCAAAAGATTCCCAGCCCATGATTTCCTATAAGTTGCTTTGCAATCCCAAACCTTTAGGACCAATAATGGGCAAGTTATAAGCACTTTTAAGTTTGACTATCCTCGTATGACCTTGGAGGGGTTCAAGGTCAAATCTGAACACATCAAAAGATTCCCAGCCCATGATTTCCTATAGGTTGGTTTACCATCCTCTAGGACCAATAATAAGTGAGTTATAACCACTTTTAAATTTGGCTATCCTCGTATGACCTTGAAGGAGGGCTCCAAGGTCAAATCTGACCACATCAAAAGATTCCCAGCCCATGATTTCCTATAAGTTGCCTTGCCATCCCAAACCTCTAGGTTTGTTATACATATCACCTATGAAGACATTCAAACTTCTACCTATGAGAAACAGCCAGTAGAAAAATGTAGATAATTTTCAAAGAAATGCCTGGGGCAGCCATCTTGTTTTTCAGAATGAGGCTAATTTCCTTTCCAGAGAAGCTTACCCCCCAAATGAAGATATCCTGCAAATTTGGTGAACCTAGCTGATGTAGTTTTCCTCTTAGAGCGTTAACGCCGAAAATCTCTATACACGCGGCGGCGTAGCGAATGCTAAACCAAAGTATCCACCGGATCCCTCCGGTGGATACAATAAGTGCACAAACTCTAAATAAGCAAAATTTCTAGTAAAGATTTAAAATGGTCAAATTAAAATGAAAGAACAAGAAATTAATATATTAAGTACATGTAATCAGAACCTAAATTACCAAATATTACTTTAGAATACACTGCACAATGTAGACAGAATTTCCAGTTACAAAGCAAATAACAATGTAGTAAATATTATAAGCTAACGGACCAGGCACAGGTACTATAAGAACCTGAATTTGCAACAGTTATGTTAAGGATGTTTAGAAAACTTTACACAACAGAGACAGGATTTCTTGTTAAAACAGAAAACACTAACAGTAAGTTCAAAATTTAAAAATAGCATCAGAGATGCCCGTACCCCACAGCCCTGGGAAATATTTTCAACACCATGAGATATAGAAGTACTGTACCAGTACAAACTTCAGGATACTTTCAGAGCACTGTCAGTTATATAAAGGTCCAAACAATGTTTAAATGGAGAAATAATGTTTAAAAGAAAGATAATGCATATAAAGATGAAGTATTAAAACAAGATAATTCAATGACAAGATGACAGCATTAATCAGTAAACTAAAATTCAACACTCTTTATATACATCTGCATTTCCGAATTATGGTTTGGATGGTTTGAATATTACCATGCATACAGAAGTGGTAATACATTTAATGAATGCTTATGTGTGGTGTTGGAGTAAAATCTGCGGCTCACTTGATGAAATTCTATCTCTTACAATGGGAAGTTATGAAAGTAAAATCCTTAATAAATTCTAATATGACTTTTGCTTAATCTGCATCAAAAGACAGACCCAAAGGTGCAACAAGATTTTAAAGGTCAAGGTCACTACGGCAAGGTAAAAGGTCAAATTAAGGTCACACCATGATAATACACACCTATAGCCAATAACCAATGTCCCTACCAAGTATCAACTTCCTACACCTTATGGTTTCCGAGATACAGCCCTGACGATTTTATAGGTCAAGGTCACTATGGCAAGGTCAAAGGTCAAATCAAGGTCACACCATGATGCTGCACACCTACACCCCCTAGCCAATGTCTCTACCAAATATCAACTTCCTGCACCTAACAGTTTCCGAGGTAAAGCCTGGACAATATTTTATAGGTCAAGGTCACTACAGCAAGGTTAAAGGTCAAATCAAGGTCAGACCATGACGTTGCACACCTACACCCCCTAATCAATATCCCTACCAAGTATCAACTTCCTACACCTTACGGTTTCTGAGATATACCCCAGACAACATTTTATAGGTCAAGGTCACTATGGCAAGGTCAAAGGTCAAATCAAGGTCAGACCATGACGCTGCACACCTACACCCCCTAACCAATATCCCTACCAAGTATCAACTTCCTACACCTTACGGTTTCTGAGATATAGCCTGGACAAGATTTTATAGGTCAAGGCCACTACGGCAAGGTCACAGGTCAAATCAAGGTCACACCATGACGTTGCACACCTACACCCCCTAACCAATGTCCCTACCAAATATCAACTTCCCAAGCCTTACAGTTTCCGAAATATAGCCCGGACAACATTTTATAGGTCAAGGTCACTACGGCAAGGTCAAAGGTCAAATCAAGGTCAGACCATGACGTTGCACACCTACACCCCCTAACCAATGTCCCTACCAAGTATCAACTTCCTACACCTTACAGTTTCCGAGATATATCCCGGACAAGATTTTCAAACTCAAGGTCACTACGGCAAGGTCAAAGGTCAAATCAAGGTCAGACCATGACGTTGCACAGCTACACCCCCTAACCAATGTCCCTACCAAGTATCAACTTCCTACACCTTACGGTTTCTGAGATACAGCCCGGACAAACTATTTCCCGCCGCCCGCCCACCCGCCCGCCCGCCCGGACACCCGCCCGCCCGGACACCCGCCCGCCCGACCATCCGGACACCATGGGTGAAAACAATACCCCAACAGCCATTAAGGGCTGTGGGGTAAAAACTATATATCAGTACAAAATGAATCTCAATTTACAAAGTTTATGTTTGAAGACTCTGAAAAACTGTTATATGCTATAAACCCATGATTTACCTGTTCACATTCCTCCAATGAATGTCGCTGTTTATTTCTAAGACTTCTCTTTGCTAAGTATATAGCTGAAATAAAGAAATATCAATCAAGGACATGTCAGAATATAGGCTTCACCTTATTTAACATGTTTTTTATCTATTCTGCACATCAGATCTCCAGAGATTAATAAAGCTTCTACAATAACTTGTTCTTTCTTATCATAAATTATAAGTCAAATGACAGATTTTAGTCAAAACAACTTTGGAATCTTCCTGTCATATTCAGCCATGAAAGGGCAGTTCATTTTTGTGTCCATTTTATAAAAATTAACCTTAAACACATGATTAAAATACAAATACTGCAGAACCATCAGTCGTCCAATTATTTGATTGTATGGTACTACTCTCCCAAACTTACTGTTTTCATACTGCTTTTAACTAAAATTTAAGGGCATATTCTGTTTTAATTAAATTTGCTATAAAACTGATAAAATCACAAAACTATTTTGATTATAGATGTTCCATTGTAGTGATGCTTTGAAAAATAGACACTACTTCTGCTGCTGTTGCTACTGCTACTTCTATTACATTTGTCAATCCTACTACTGCTACCATTTATTAAATTATTACATAATTACATTTTACTGTAATTACACAATTGTGGTAAATAGTAATGTTATATTTCATTAAATATTCTTTATCAATCAATAAATACCATCACTAGTAAAATACCGGTAATTTGATTCAATGACATTACATAACCCACGAAACTGCTCCAAAGGATCTATAGACCAAAATTAGTCCACTACTGTACAGTAGAGGCACTTATACTCTTCAGAAGTGCCCTGTTTGTACTTCTGAGATACTGATACAGATTTGTCGTATGGGAACTTCAAAGTTTAGCGGATATCCCATATCCCAAGTCTAGGTTTGTGTAAATGTCTAGGTTTGAGTAAATGTTGTTTTTTTTCCAGTGCAAAAGCACAGACCATGAACATCAGTTCTATTTTAGCTAGCCTAAGTTCAAACTGGAACAATTAGTTGACACAAGAGATTTGATTGGACTATTTTTTACATTAGAAGTTGGCCTGGACCCAAATACCTTAAACTAAGAAATATTTATACAGTCCAAGGTAGTATTAATAACTACATGTAGTTGATGAGTCATAGATTTAGCTTTACCATCTACAGACTTATCTTCAATAATTCAAACATGGTCATGTATATGTAGTACTGTTCACACTGTTTTTTTTAAAGCCGGAAAACTATCTACTTATCCTCACTGTTTTACTACAATGTAATATGTAGTTAATTTCACAAAACACAAGTTATATATCAAATCTTTCTTTTTGTGTCTCAATTTAATTAATTACAAAATTTGATAAATCCATTATAAATCGAAATCAATGTCATTCAAAAGGATATCATATATACAGGAGACTGTCTAAACAATGATGAGCATGTTTTATTTTCATTAACTTCACTTCCTGTTCACTTGCCAATTCAATTGGGACACATTGGAACACAACTTCAGTTTTGCATTGGTGGGAGAGAGATATTGAAAATTTGGTAATGTCTACCATCTTTTGTTTAAACACTGAAACTACATGTAGCAGTGACTAGGTGCTTATACAAATAAAACATTGAAATTTATTGGATTGAAAAATATGGGATTGATATTTAAATCCTTAAAGTTATATCGACCAATACTGATATATAATTCCTCCCCTATTTTCTAGTCGCTACCAAAACTAGTGCTCAATCTGCTACTCACTTAAGAATAAGCTTAGAGATAAGACATAGCGACTGTGTTTCAAAAAGAGTTTGAACATCATAGCTCTCAGGAAGAAAAGTGTGAATGCTACTTAAAGAAACACTCACCATACTCCACATCATCTGGTTCAAGACTGTGTGACGGCCAGAAATATGGACTCTGAAACAGAAAAAAAATACAAGTACAAAAGAGGGATGCTCATCACATATTTACAGTACAAAAATAAGGGAAAACTCTAGAGTGTCACAATTCAATAGCTCAGACAATGGTGAAACTGCACTGTGTAGTATTCAGTTTCCACCCTATTCAATTAAATTGTAGTAAAGTTCTCTGGGTAAATAGATGAAGCAAATTAGGAAAAAAAAGTAATCTAATTTCAAATTTCACTCACAGCCATATTACAAAGCAACCTTATGCAGTATGGTATGACTGCATGATGTCTCATATTTCTCTGTAATAGTTATCTCCACCTCTTTCACAAAAAAATCTCATAATTACCAATCCAGTGAAAGCATCTCAAAGAGTCTTCACTGACAGTTAGATTTTTTTCTTAATTTCATTCTTAAGGAAATTTCCTGCAATTATAAGGCTTGTTCTTCACCATAAGGCTTATTGTCACCATAGAATAGTGAGTTATTATTCAAATAATCCTTTTAATCTTAATTGTTCTTTATTTATATAATTTAATTCTTAAAGTTTAAAATTTTGAAATATGAGACAAAATATGACTGGAAGTTATCAAAAATAGGGCATTGTTATGGCTAAGAAAATTAGTTCTATAACTTCTGTGTCATTCTTCTGCTCAGAGCAGGAATAACAAATAGCATCAGAGATGCCCGTACCACACAGCCTGGGAAAATATTTTTTCAACACCATGAGATATAGAAATAGTGAAACAGTACAAACATTGGGATACTTTCAGAGCAGTGTCAGTTATATAAAGGTCCAAATAATGTTTCATTAGAAAAAATAATGTCAAAGAGAAAGAAAATGTAATGTAAACATAAAGTATTAAAATAAGACAATTCAACAGCAAGATGAGAGCAGTAATCAGTAAACTTAAAATTTTGATGCTGTAAAATTTATTAACTGGAGAATGGATGTCAAAGGAAATAGCACAATTATGTAAAAGTTCATATAATAATCAGTTACAGCAATCCATATATCTTTGTCATAAGAGAAACATGTCTCAAATATGGCAGGTGAGCACACTTTACCAGAGCCAAAGCTAAAGATTACACCATAATGCACACCTACTCCCCCTAACCAATGTCCCTACCAAGTGTCAACTTTCTACACCTTACAGAATTCAACAGCCCGGACAAGATTTTAAAACTCATGGTCAATACAACAAGGTCAAAGGTCAAGTCAAGATCACACCATCATGTTGCAGACCTACAACCCCCAACCAATGTCCTTACCAAGTAACAACTTCCTACACATTTTGGTTTCCGAGATATAACCAGGACATGATTTTATAGGTCAAGGTCACTACGGCAAGGTCAAAGGTCAAACCAAGATCACACCATAATGTTGCACACCTACAATCCCTAACCAATGTTCCCACCAGGTATCAACTTCCTACACCTTTTGGTTTCCGACATATAGCTGGGACAAGATTTTCAAACTCAAGGTCAGTACAGCAAGGTCAAAGGTCAAATCAAGGTCATAACATTACATTGCACACCTACACCCCCAACCAATGTCCTTGACAAGTATCAACTTCCTACACCTTACAGTTTCTGAGATATAGCCTGGACAAGATTTTATAGGTCAAGGTCAATACAGCAAGGTCAAAGGTCCTCAAATCAAGGTCACACTATGACATTGCACACCTACAACCCCCAACCAATGTCCCTATCAAGTATCAACTTCCTACACCTTAGGATTTCCGAGATATAGCCAGGACAAGATTTTAAAGGTCAAGGTCACTACAGCAAGGTCAAATCAAGGTCACACTATGACATTGCATACCTACAAATCCCAACAAATGTCCCAAGCAAGTATCAATTTCCTACATCTTACTGTCTCTGAGTTATAACCCGGACAAGATTTTATGGGTCAAGGAAGGTCAAAGGTCAAATCAAGGTCAAACCATGATGTTACACACTAGCTACAACCCCAAACCTATGTTCCTAGCAAGTATCAACTTCCTACACCTTACGATTTCCGAGATATAGCCCGGACAAGATTTTCAAACTCAAGGTCACTATGGCAAGGTCAAAGGTCAAATCAAGGTCACACCATGACGTTGCACACCTTCCCCCTCAACCAATGTCCCTACTAAGTATCAACTTCTTATACCTTATGGTTTCTGAGATACAGCCCGGACAAACTTTTTCCCGCCATTCACCTGCCCATCTGGACACCATGGGTGAAAACAATACCCTGCCAGCCGTTAAGGGCTGTGGGGTAAACACACAATACTATTTTGTTTTGTGGGATAGGAGGGGTATGCCATTTCACCCATACTGTATTGTTTGCAAGTGAGTAATAACAAATAATGCACAACAAAAATTGACCTAATTGATCCAATTAGAAATCCAATTTATGAGACTCAGATAATTTCATGTGCAAGCCATAGTGATTTTGCAGGAAGAGGTTATCCAATAGAAATACAAGATATACAATCTATTCTGATTACATTAGTTCCCATAACAGTGACTATATTATTTGAACAATTATACACAAATTTCTTTTTACTTGCTAAGTTTTATTTATGAATTAGCAACAGTCTTGTAAATGTGTTATTCAAGTCTATTTTTCATGTTATTTTAATCAATCTACATACACTTTTTAATAATTACCTGCATGCAGGTAAGTATTGGTGGTGGGGAGAGGGGGACAAAAGGAGGACCTATTAATCAGACACTGAAAAAAAAACAGTCGGGAATGACACTTTATAACTTGGGATTATCGTTCACAAAAAATGTGTTCATCAGTGTATGTTTTTCTTTTTACACGATATGCACTCCATTTATAATATTTTGTCTCTTTATTAATATGATGAAAAATATGTCTACATATCTATGATTTCCAAATGATATCAATCCTTGTTGAACATCAATGAAAATTTTGGGGAGATTTGTGGTTAATTACATTTCCAATATAAGTTCACTGCTTGCTGCATTCAATTAGCACACATGCAAACTTACATTTAGTTGAAGAACAACTGCCTTACAGAAATATACTGTGGTTCCAGGAAGATAAGCCTGGTGTTATTATTATGTAATTTTTGACATCCAGTATCCTATGGAAAAAATTAACAGGAATATTCAATCAGCATATTTGACAATTAATAATAACATAGCAAGTACTAGGATACAGAAACAAAGTTGTTCAAGACTCTACAGTTTACAACTTTAATATCATAAAATGTTACCTCAAATAGAACATGATGTAGGGATTTCTACAAATAAATAAATACTTAAATTATTTTTTCACTATTTTGACACTGGATAAATTCTTGCACCCTCATAAACACAATACATGGTATCAGCAATACCGGTACATTTTGTTTTTGCAAAAGGATTATTTATGTATATTTTATTTCTTGAACATAAAATTTGATTTATATTCTACATTTAAAGCTGTTCATGCAATGTTAGTGCAAAACAATCAAATTAACCTTTTATTTATATTTCACATAAGTTGTCTCTATTGAAGCACAGGTCTGCTGTATATTTGTCTGATGCAAATAAATGTAATAGCCCTCATTCTGTCAATGCCAACAGCAATAAATCATAACACTATAGATGTTTTCTTCTCTAATGCAAAGACCTATTTATTTTATGAAACAAGTCACATTCACAGGGAATCAAAAACTAAAGAGGTGAATTTGAGGGGGGGGGGGGCGTAAGCAAATTTCACCAGCAGGAAAGGTAATAAACAGCTATCCAGGATACTTAATTATCACTCTTCAATTCCCATATAATATCTATGCTTTCTATAATATTTAGCTTTTCATCTCATCATTTCAGAGTATGATTACAAAGTATGGTTCCGAATTTAAGATCTTCAACCTTCTATGGTTAATAACCCGTACTTGTTCACTGGCTGTAATATTCTTGAACAATGCTTTTTGTAACATTAAAGCCTAATCAAATTTATACAATGACAATAGCTGACAATATAAAACTGACTGACGCCAATAATGTGTTCTTATAATGTCATGATGTTCATTACAAGAACAGGTATGGCTAATATGACTACCATAATCAGCCACTCTTTCATTCCAATGGTAATTTCATTCTGGAATAAATTCCGCAAACCTCTTCAAGAAGATAAACTAACGTTGTAATCATTCAAGTAATGTGTCTCCCCACACTTTAGAAAAAAAAGACAAAAGATTTTTTTTCAAAAAAGAGTTTTTATAAAATGTTATACAATGAAAAATGCAGACACTGGAATGTAATCTATATTATTTAAACCAGACTGGGAATTGATCAACTAATTAACTATAATATTACTTTTCTTGATAACAACATTTCTGATGGTGGCATCACAATAAGTCAATGGTCAAAATTAAACAATAAATTTGAAACAACAATTTTCAACAAGCAACCAATGTCTCCTTATTTTATCAGTCACACATCTCATGTTTTTGGTCCATCACAACATTGGGTGTGGAAATCAAAGATCGGTTAACTCATCACCACCCATGAATTTGATATAAATTTAGTGAAATATGGTAAAAATAGGATTATATAAAAGTCTGTATGAGATATCCACATATTTTTAATATAGCTGAAGCCATGACACTGACTCAATGTTATCACCTCCACCAAGGAGGACATGCCTTTGGTGGCATGTATGTTTGTCGGTCTGTCTGTATATTTGCACAGTAACTTGAAAAGTTATGCAAGTTTTTTGATGAAGTTTCCACCAAACGTCAATGATGGCAGCAGGAACAGACGAGTTGATTTTGGTGGTTATCATGATCACCTAGATTTTAAAATATTTGCAAATAATCTTTGGCACCGTCCATCATGCTGTAAGTTGGGTAACAAATGTTTAATGTGGTTGTTTTATTTTAGCTAGTAATATGATATTTATATCAATTGAAAGACAAATTATTGTAATTTGTGTTGTGTTTTACTTAAACAAAATAAATTTACTAAGTTTGACAGATAAAATTCCTTCCACAATAGGAGACTGTCTCCATGAAGGAAATTGTTACAAAAATACAGTTCACTCTAATTATAATGGAATTAGACAAACAGAAGTGCTTTCAAATATCTTTTTCAATGACATACAGAAAATATGTGATGTGTGAGTAAAGCAGTTTTCTTTTAAAATTTGCTTAAGATGAAAAGTTGTTGAATACGGTCCATCTTGCTGGATTTTGGGTAAATACTATTTAATGTAGTTCTTTTATTTAAGCTACAAGTATAAAAGATACATGTATCTGAACCATTTTGAAGGCAAATTAAGTTACTTCTATTCCATTTCATTTGAACAAAATTATTTTAGTAGTTGCACAGATACAGTCTGTTCCATTACACCTACTGGTAATATTTAATCGTTGTCACATCTTGTGATTTCCAGGGTTAAGAATTCTGTCCAAAAATTCCAAGTTTTAGTAGGTTAGAGTTAACACTGGTTTACATGTTAACCGAAAGTATTATACAGAAAGACTTGATGTCCTGGATAGTTTGGATAGGAATCGTATGTGAATAACAGTACCCCTATGTTGTGTTTTTCCTTAATAAAACTTTGTGGAATGCACAAAAAATGAAAGAACTTAACATGTAACACTTAATATCCCAGATTTATAAAATACAATTAGTCTAATAGCTAAAAATAGTGGAAAATGTCTTTGAATCAATAATTTGCTTGTAGTAACAGTACACATAAAAGATGAGTGACGAATTGCAATTATCCCATGAAGCATATGAATGATGTGTTGTCATAGAAATACTGCTAAACTCTGATCCAATATTGTTTCCATGGATGAAATGGCATAAATTTGAGGAAAAGTTTGCCCCAGGGCAATATTTATTTTTCAGAGATTCCGCCTTTTGTACAAATACAAGATAATAATAGATTCAAATGACACATTAATCTTGAAACAGCTGTTACCCATGTTGTCAATGAAATGCATTTTTGCAAAAAAAAAATATACGAAAAAACTTAGCAATTTGATTCTGCAAGATGACACATGTAAACTGATAACACATTTTTCATAGCTACTTTTACTAAAATGCTGGAAAGGTAATATCAGACAGACCACATGGCTTTAAACCATTAACCCTCTTCCGAGTGAGTATATTGCAGTATCTTTAACCTTATAACAATGGCTAACAATGGCTGAACGTCTAGACTGAACCTGACAGGTGTATGATATATAGCTTTAAGCTTTCAAACCAGAGTAAACATTTTATGTAATGTGTAGGGACAGCCAGAATTACTCAAATATAATCATAGGACATCCTAAATTTTACACAATAATTACAAGTATGATACCTAAAAAAGCTGAACAAAAAGAGAATTCCTGAAAGTCCAAGCTGGTATACACCAGGCTTAGATACCAAATCAAGAGCCTTTTCTTCCAGCAGTTGGTTCACAGATATGACTCAACACTAAAGCATAGCAAAATTGTTGCTGTTTGATGAGTACGAGTACAACCAGTTTTGATTTTGTTTAACAGTAGGTTTCTGTAAAACAAGAGAGAAAAGGTTTGTCATGCACTGTCAGACGTTTCTTAAGAGTAGCTGTTCTGATGATCACTGTGATGTTTATTTAACCTTGAAATCCACGATGAAGCTGTCATGATTGTACAAAGTATACAAAGGTGGTCATGCGCTATGTGACTTTTCTTGAGACTAGCAACTCTGGGTTTTTTAACGTCACTTTCAACACATTGTATAGGTCATATCACAATGGGTAGTCTTAGGGGCAGAGGAAACAAGTACATACAGTTGGTCAAAGTTCTGTATTGCAAACTGCTGACCAACAACAAGCAACTACCAGCTTTTCCACTTGAGGTTGAGTTGGGATTCCATCAAGGAAATTGCTACAAAACTAAAGTTCACTCCAATTTTCACCATCTATGAGGTGGGACATGAGAGTGTTACCACTCTGCCACCGTAGCCCTCATATGATCCTTATGACACCGATTTAACCATGACATCCATGACAAAGCTATAATTGTAAAAATCTTTTTATATAACCTTGGGGTTCACAGCAACAGACTCGCCTCCTTTTTCTGAGGATCATGAGTTCCCATCTTAAAGTAGTTGCATTATAAAGCACAATATTGTTGTATTGTCATGAGATACTTAAAACTGTGACATCATGATTGCAATTTGAAAATTGTGATATCATGCATTCACAACAGATATTCCACTCTAGGCAAATACATTGTTTTTGTAGACTTTGGTCTGATGTTCCAAACCTGGTAAAAAATTGCGTACATAATTTTTGTGACAAAGTTTTTGATTTCAAAATTACTTACTTACTCTATTGTTAAAATTGGCAGTAAGAAATATTTCAGAGTCATAAATACTTCATGATACAACAAGCATTCTGACGCATGCATTTATCTCCCGCCGTATAAATTAGATGTCCTAAAGATAGTGGAATATAAATTTTCCTGCGAGATGGAGGCACATGTAGAAGTGACAAGTTTAATGTTTGATTGCAATACCTTTAAAGACAAAAGGCATTTACTCATTTTAGTAGCTATTACTTTGCCATCCAAAGAGCTACAGTTCTGCCACTTCATTATGCAGATCAACTCAAGTAGGGAAGCACGTCTTTAGAAGAAATAGCCTATCTGTACTACTTTTAGAGATACAAGACATTTACTTATTTTAGTGGCTATTACTCTGCCATCTAAAGAGCTACAATTCTGCAACTTCACTATGTGGTAGATCACCCAAAAGTAGGTGAATGACTTATTTAGAAGAAATTGCCCACCTGTAATACTTTTAGAGACTAGACCAAGGATGCATCTGTGGCCAGATGCAAAATGTATCCACCGGCAAAGGCAAAAGTAGCTATTACTCAGCTATGGCACGAGCTAGAGGTCTGAAATTTTAGTATGTTATAGCTGACCCAAAAGTAGGTGAATAACATATTTGCACAAAATTCTCTAAATGCAATAGTTTTCAAGTTACAAGTGATTTTACTCATAATGGAAGTTAGTGAAAGGCCCAAAAGTAGCTATTACTCACTTAGCTATTCAGATAGACACTCAAGTTACTCACCATGTTGTTGCTATGGAAAAAGTAGGTGAATGACATATTTTAACAAAATGCAATACTTTTCAAGTTATAAATGATTTAGTGTTGAGTAAGAACTTCAAAGTAGCCATTACTCCGCTATGCAATGAGCCACAGGTCTGGAATTTTACTATGTTATAGCTGCCTCAAAATAGGTGAATAACATACTGAAACTAAATAATGTAAATGCAAAAGTTTTCAAGTTATAAGTGATTTACCCAACAGTGATAACCTAAAAGTAGTTATTATTCAGCTATGCCATGAGCTACAGGTCTGAAATTTTACTATGTTATAGCTGACCCAAAAGTAGCTGCATAACATATTTGCACAAAGTGCTCTAAATGCAGTACTTTTCAAGTTATAATTGATTTAGTGCATGATTTAATTAATTTTAATGTATTAAAATTTATTTTAAAAATTCATAAAAAAACTTAAGCATGTGAAACTTCTCCAAAATGTAGGTGAATGAGTTATTTGAGAAATACTGGCTATCTGTAATACTTTTAGTGATAATAGGCATTTACTTATTTTGAGTAGGTGAGTAATTAGCTACAGGTCTGAAACTTCACCAAGTGAAAGCTGTCCCAAAAGTAGGTGAATGACTTATTTGAGAAAAATTGGCTATCTGCAATACTTTTAGAGATAATTAGCATTTACTCATTTTGAGCAGGTGAGTAATTAGCTATGGGGCTGAAACTTCACCAAGTGAAAGCTCTCCCAAAAGTAGGTGAATGAGTTATTTGAGAAAAATTGGCTATCTGCAATACTTTCAGAGATAATTAGCATTTACTCATTTTGAGCAGGTGAGTAATTAGCTTTGGGTCTGAAACTTCACCAAGTGAAAGCTCTCCTAAAAGTAGGTGAATGAGTTATTTGACAAAAAATGCAATCCTTTTAGAGGTAATTAGCATTTACTCATTTTGAGTAGGTGAGTAATTAGCTACAGGTCTGAAACTTCACCAAGTGAAAGCTCTCCCAAAAGTAGGTGAATGAGTTATATGAGAAAAATTGGCTATCCGCAATACTTTTAGAGATAATTAGCATTTACTCATTTTGAGTAGGTGAACAATTAGCTACGGGTCTGAAACTTCACCAAGTGAAAGCTCTCCCAATAGTAGGTGAATGAGTTATTTGAGAAAAATTGGCTATCTGCAATACTTTTAGAGATAATTAGCATTTACTCATTTTGAGTAGGTGAGTAATTAGCTACGGGTCTGAAATTTCACCATGTGAAAGCTCTCCCAAAAGTAGGTGAATGAGTTATCTGAGAAAATTGGCTATCTGCAATACTTTTAGAGATAATTCGTATTTACTCATTTTGAGTAGGTGAGTAATTAGCTACGGATCTGAAACTTGACCATGTGAAAGCTCTTCCAAAAGTATGTGAAGGAGTTATTTGAGAAAAATTGGCTACCTGCAATACTTTTAGGGATAATTAGCATTTACCCATTTTCAGCAGGTGAATAATTAGCTACAGGTCTGAAACTTTACCAAGTGAAAGCTCTCCCAAAAGTAGATGAACGAGTTATTTGAGAAAAGTTGTCTATCTGCAATAATTTTAGAGATAATTAGCATTTACTCATTTTGAGTAGGTGAGTAATTAGCTACGGATCTGAAACTTCACCATGTGAAAGCTCTTCCAAAAGTACCTGAAGGAGTTATTTGAGAAAAATTGGCTACCTGCAATACTTTTAGAGATAATTAGCATTTACTCATTTTCAGCAGGTGAATAATTAGCTACGGGTCTGAAACTTCACGAAGTGAAAGCTCTTTCAAAAGTAGGTGAATGAGTTATTTGAGGAAAAATTGGCTATCTGCAATACTTTTAGAGATAATCAGCATTTACTCATTTTGAATAGGTGAATAATTAGCTACAGGTCTGAAACTTCACCAAGTGAAAGCTCTCCCAAAAGTAGGTGAATGAGTTATTTGAGAAAAATTGGCTATCTGCAATACTTTTACAGATAATTTGCTTTTACTCATTTTGAGTAGGTGAATAATTAGCTACAGGTCTGAAACTTCACCAAGTGAAAGCTCTCTCAAAAGTAGGTGAATGAGTTATTTGAGAAAAATTGGCTATCTGCAATACTTTTAGAGATAATTCGCATTTACTCATTTTGAGTAGGTGAGTAATTAGGTACGGGTCTGAAACTTGACCAAGTGAAAGCTCTCCCAAAAGTAGGTGAATGAGTTGAGAAAAATTGGCTATCTGCAATACTTTTAGAGATAATTCGCATTTACTCATTTTGAGTAGGTGAGTAATTAGCTACGGGTCTGAAACTTGACCATGTGAAAGCTCTCAATTAGCTACAAATGAGAAAATAGCTATTACTCACTTATGGCATGCAATAGAACCCCAAACTATGTACCATCTTATAGCTAAGGACAAAGTAGCTGAACAACATATTTTAGGCAAACACTCTAACTGCAATAGTTTTGGAGTTACAATGGCTTTACTCAACAGTCAGAATTTCAAAGTAGCTATTACTCAGCTATCAAAGATTCAACAGGTCTGAAACTTTACTATGTGATAGCTTACCAAAAAGTAGATGGACAACATATTTGAAAAGATTTCACTAACTTTAATACTTTTGAAGATATTTGGCATTTACTTCTTTTGTTATTTAGCTACAAATGAGAAAATAGCTATTACTCACTTATGGCATGCAATAGAACCCCAAACTATGTACCATCTTATAGCTAAGGACAAAGTAGCTGAACAACATATTTTAGGAAAACACTGTAACTGCAATAGTTTTGGAGATACAATGGCTTTACTCAACAGTCGGAATTTGAAAGTAGCTATTACTCAGCTATCCATGGTGCAACAGGTCTGAAACTTAACTATGTGATAGCTTACCCAAAAGTAGATGAATAACATATTTGAAAAGATTTCTGTAACTCTAATACTTTTGAAGATATTTGGCATTTACTTCTTTTGTTATTTAGCTACAAATGAGAAAATAGCTATTACTCACTTATGGCATGCAATAGAACCCCAAACTATGTACCATCTTATAGCTAAGGACAAAGTAGCTGAACAACATATTTTAGGCAAACACTCTAACTGCAATAGTTTTGGAGTTACAATGGCTTTACTCAACAGTCAGAATTTCAAAGTAGCTATTACTCAGCTATCAAAGATTCAACAGGTCTGAAACTTTACTATGTGATAGCTTACCAAAAAGTAGATGGACAACATATTTGAAAAGATTTCACTAACTTTAATACTTTTGAAGATATTTGGCATTTACTTCTTTTGTTATTTAGCTACAAATGAGAAAATAGCTATTACTCACTTATGGCATGCAATAGAACCCCAAACTATGTACCATCTTATAGCTAAGGACAAAGTAGCTGAACAACATATTTTAGGAAAACACTGTAACTGCAATAGTTTTGGAGATACAATGGCTTTACTCAACAGTCGGAATTTGAAAGTAGCTATTACTCAGCTATCCATGGTGCAACAGGTCTGAAACTTAACTATGTGATAGCTTACCCAAAAGTAGATGAATAACATATTTGAAAAGATTTCTGTAACTCTAATACTTTTGAAGATATTTGGCATTTACTTCTTTTGTTATTTAGCTACAAATGAGAAAATAGCTATTACTCACTTATGGCATGCAATAGAACCCCAAACTATGTACCATCTTATAGCTAAGGACAAAGTAGCTGAACAACATATTTTAGGAAAACACTCTAACTGCAATAGTTTTGGAGATACAATGGCTTTACTCAACAGTCGGAATTTGAAAGTAGCTATTACTCAGCTATCCACAGTGCAACAGGTCTGAAACTTTATTATGTGATAGCTTACCCAAAAGTAGATGAATAACATATTTGAAAAGATTTCTGTAACTGTAATACTTTTGAAGATACTTGGCATTTACTTCTTTTGTTATTTAGCTACAAATGAGAAAATAGCTATTACTCAGTTATGGCATGCAATAGAACCCCAAACTATGTACCATCTTATAGCTAAGGACAAAGTAGCTGAACAACATATTTTAGGAAAACACTCTAACTGCAATAGTTTTGGAGTTACAATGGCTTTACTCAACAGTCAGAATTTCAAAGTAGCTATTACTCAGCTATCCAAGGTGCAACAGGTCTGAAACTTTACTATGTGATAGCTTACCAAAAAGTAGATGAACAACATATTTGAAAAGATTTCTGTAACTCTAATACTTTTGAAGATATTTGACATTTACTCCTTTTGTTATTTAGCTACAAATGAGAAAATAGCTATTACTCACTTATGGCATGCAATGGGACCCCAAACTATGTACCATCTTATAGCTAAGGACAAAGTAGCTGAACAACATATTTGAAGAAAAAGTTGTAACTGCAATAGTTTTTGAGTTATGAGCCCTTTACTCCAAGTAGCTAAGATAGCTATTACTCAGTCATCTTTAGGCCTAAGTCCATAAAACCAAAAAAATTTTCGAGGGCGTGAAAATTCATTGGGACAATTAATTTATAAAAAATCTGTAGCTGTAGTAGTTTTGGAGGAATCTGCGTGACTAACTAACGCACGCACACACGCACGCACGCACGCACGCACACACAGGCATCATTTCATAATCTCCCTCCCGGGCTAAAGCCCGGCGGGAGATAAAAATAACATATACTGTGATGGTATTGAGATATCCTGATGCTGCATCTGACTGGGACGATGTCTCCCTTGAAGGGAAAAGTTAATACATGTAGTTGTTGGATGATACAGATGGTATGCAGTTCTGAAACTTGATCAACATAGCTTTCCTCCAATTCCTCAAATGTCTGGCACTATATGACTTGTACAGTCCATTGGAAATGAAGATGAAATCACACAAACTGAATCAAAGTACTTACAAGTGCACTTGGAGAACACAGACCTCGACCACGGCATGTATTTAAAAAAAAAAAAAAAAAAACCTGTTCAATAATAAGTAAATGGAAAAATAGGCCAAGGCCTACTGCTTACTGGCGACCCGCATGTTGTTGTGTTTTTCCATTTTTTGCGAAAATTCGAAAATTCAAAATGGCCGCCATTTTTGGGGAGGGGAAAATTTTTTGAAAATTAACAATAGTACATTCCTCTTATACCCTGCGGCTCGAAAATTTCGACGAAATGGCTCTATCTCGCACGGTTAAGGAGATACAAGCAATTTTGTATTTTTCCATTTTTTGCGAAAATTCAAAATGGCCGCCATTTTGGGGGAGGGGAAAATTTTTTTGAAAATTGCCTATAGTACATTTCTCTTATACCCTGTGGGTCGAAAATTTCGACGAAATGGCTCTATCTCGCACGGTTAAGGAGATACAAGCAATTTGTGTTTTTCCATTTTTGGCGAAAATTCAAAATGGCCACCATTTTTGGGGAGGGGAAAATTTTTTGAAAATTGCCAATAGTACATTCCTCTTATACCCTCCAGATCAAAAATTTCGACGAAATGGCTCTATCTCGCACGGTTAAGGAGATACAAGCAATTTTGTGTTTTTCCATTTTTGGCGAAAATTCGAAAATTCAAAATGGCCACCATTTTTGGGGAGGGGAAAATTTTTTGAAAATTAACAATACTACATTCCTCTTATACCCTGCGGGTCGAAAATTTCGACGAAATCGCTCTATCTCGCACGGTTAAGGAGATAGAAGCAATTTTGTGTTTTGCCATTTTTGGCGAAAATTCAAAATGGCCGCCATTTTTGGGGAGGGGAAAATTTTTGAAAATTAACAGTACTACATTCCTTGTATACCCTGTGGGTCAAAAATTTCAACGAAATCGCTCTATCTCGCACGGTTAAGGAGATAGAAGCAATTTTGTGTTTTTCCATTTTTGGCGAAAATTCGAAAATTCAAAATGGCCGTCATTTTTGCGGAGGGGAAAATTTTTTGAAAATTAACAATAGTACATTTCTCTTATACCCTGTGGGTCGAAAATTTCGACGAAATTGCTCTATCTCGCACGGTTAAGGAGATAGAAGCAATTTTGTGTTTTTCCATTTTTGGCGAAAATTCGAAAATTCAAAATGGCCGCCATTTTTGCGGAGGGGAAAATTTTTTGAAAATTGCCAATAGTACATTCCTCTTATACCCTGTGGGTCGAAAATTTCGACGAAATCGCTCTATCTCGCATGGTTAAGGAGATAGAAGCAATTTTGTGTTTTTCCATTTTTGGCGAAAATTCAAAATGGCCGCCATTTTTGGGGAGGGGAAAATTTTTTGAAAATTGCAACTAGTACATTCCTCTTATACCCTGCAGGTCGAAAATTTCGACGAAATTGCTCTATCTCGCACGGTTAAGGAGATAGAAGCAATTTTGTGTTTTTCCATTTTTGGCGAAAATTCGAAAATTCAAAATGGCCACCATTTTTGGGGAGAGGGAAAATTTTTTGAAACTTGCCAATAGTACACTCCTCTTATACCCTGCGGGTCGAAAATTTCGACGAAATCGCTCTATCTCGCACGGTTAAGGAGATACAAGCAATTTTGTGTTTTTCCATTTTTGGCGAAAATTCAAAATGGCCGCCATTTTTGGGGAGGGGAAAATTTTTTGAAAATTAACAATACTACATTCCTTTTATACCCTGCAGATCGAAAATTTCGACGAAATCGCTCTATCTCGCACGGTTAAAGAGATAGAAGCAATTTTGTGTTTTTCCATTTTTGGCGAAAATTCGAAAATTCAAAATGGCCGCCATTTTTGCGGAGGGGAAAATTTTTTGAAAATTGCCAATAGTACACTCCTCTTATACCCTGTGGGTCGAAAATTTCGACGAAATTGCTCTATCTCGCACGGTTAAGGAGATAGAAGCAATTTTGTGTTTTTCCATTTTTGGCGGAACTTCAAAATGGCCGCCATTTTTGGGGAGGGGAAAATTTTTTGAAAATTGCCAATAGTACACTTCTCTTATACCCTCGGGGTCGAAAATTTCAACAAAATGGCTGTATCTCGCACGGTTAAGGAGATACAAGCAATTTTGTGTTTTTCCATTTTTGGCGAAAATTCGAAAATTCAAAATGGCCGCCATTTTTGGGGAGGGGAAATTTTTTTGAAAATTAACAATACTACATTCCTGTTATACCCTGTGGGTCGAAAATTTCGACGAAATCGCTCTATCTCGCACGGTTAAGGAGATAGAAGCAATTTTGTGTTTTTCCATTTTTGGCGAAAATTCAAAATGGCCGCCATTTTTGGGGAGGGGAAAATTTTTTGAAAATTAACAATACTACATTCCTTTCATACCCTGTGGGTCGAAAATTTCGACGAAATCGCTCTATCTCGCACGGTTAAGGAGATAGAAGCAATTTTGTGTTTTTCCATTTTTGGCGAAAATTCGAAAATTCAAAATGGCCGCCATTTTTGCGGAGGGGAAAATTTTTTTTAAATTGCCAATAGTACATTCCTCTTATACCCTGTGGGTCGAAAATTTCAACGAAATTGCTCTATCTCGCACGGTTAAGGAGATACAAGCAATTTTGTGTTTTTCCATTTTTGGTGAAAATTCAAAATGGCCGCCATTTTTGGGGAGGGGAAAATTTTTTGAAAATTGCCAATAGTACATTCCTTTTATACCCTTCGGGTCGAAAATTTCGACGAAATCGCTCTATCTAGCACCGTTTCTGAGATAAACGCGTTTTTGTTTTTTCAACGTTAAGAAAAATCGTGACATTTAGTAAATCTTTAATAAGTCGGCCATTTTGTATTGGATCGTTTCGAAAAGTTATTGATTTCCAGACATGTATATAACAAACCTACTTGCAGAATTTCATGTGAATAGGTGAAGCGCTTTTTAAGTTATCATCCAGACAAGCACACCCTTTTGAAAAACATGTTTTTGGTCATGTGACTTTTCTGATTGGTGGAAAAACATGCAATGAGGAAAAATGATAGTCCTCCACCCAAGGAAGCTCCATACCAAATTTCAAAGAAATCGGTGCAGTAGTTTCTGAGGAGAAGAGGCTGGAAAAAAAATTGTTGACGACGCCGACAACAACAACAACAACAATGAAGACGACGCCAGGCCATGCCATTAGCTTACGGCCGTTGGCCAGTAAGCTAAGCCATTAGCTTACGGCCGTTGGCCAGTAAGCTAAAAATCAACATCTTTGATATTTTTTGTATCCAGATGGTAATTCAGATCACTCTCAAAATTTGATCGGTTTTAGGTTAGATATCAACCAATAGTATTTGCATAATCCTCCAAACAAACAAGGAAACAGACAAATGGACAAACAGATAAACAATCATGAATTTAATAAGTCCTTGGCAGAGGTTAAGTAAGTCTGATCCACATCCCCATTCATTCAACATCCAAAACTCAACTCTGTTAACATTTTGTACACATACTCATAATTTTCTCTCACAATACCTGCAAATTTTATTAAATTTGTTGAGCAGATATTAGTTACCTGAAATCTGTAGAGTGTCCCATCATCTTTCACAGAGAGATATTTGGTGTCAGTCACAGGAAAGATGTATCCATATTGGCACAACTGAGTAGCTATATTGAGTGCTTCATTAGAGTCATCCAAACTCAGCATATCAGTCAACCACTCCACTAGATCACAACCTGTGTAAAATTAAACAAATACACTGCCTACATTTGTTTAAAACACTTTAAAATCAGTCAGCAATGTATAGCTTACTATTCAGCCACACAACCAGATCACAACCTTCACAAACACTGATTTAAAAACAATGTGTGGATTAGTTTGAGACATTTCAAAAACAGTTGGTGACAAATTTGTAGTTGTAGCTTAAAAGTTATAACCACTCCAGAAGATCTCAACCAGCAAAAAGTAAACGTACACACGCAGCCACTGGCTGCAATTGTTTGTGATATTTAACTGAATTGGTGACAGACTTGGAGTGAAAATCAACAACTCAGATCAAATTCTACACAGTTGTTAACAAAAAACTTCATCATACTTAATGATTCTTGCATCAAGACTCATTCACACTTTTTGGTACAACACATAATAGATGGAATCATGCTGTAAATGCCAACCACCAGATATATGAGGTATCTTTCAAATTCAAATGTTCCCCGATTGATTCCAACCAATTGTAATACTACTATGGTTCAGATCTGAACCAATTTAGCTCGAAGAACCAAAATTGGAATCTCTTTCTTTTATTTTTGATGAATGGATTCCCCCAGATTGCCAGTGAGTAGTGATGTGAAGAATGTAAAAATGTACTTGTACATTGGCCAAAAGTTGTGGCAGCTTTTGTCAAAGTTCCGAAATCCAATTAGACAGAAAACACAAGGACACACAAGGATAAGTGTGTGATAAGACCCATTTTAAAATTTAAAATGAGTGGATTTATTTGAGATTTATAGTTATATATAGCCATTCGACCACTCTAGCTCAGCCTCAGACTACAGCATGTATTAATTTGATTTTGCACAATCACCCAATTAGTTTGGGATGTTTTTACTTTTTAACTCTCAATTTTAATGCCTAGATAATAAATATAATCTTCTTTTTCATACACCTACTTGAAAGTTGGCATTCATATCTACCAAACAAAGTCAATAAATAACTGTGTGACAATAAGGTTAAAATGTGCCTCCTGAACATAACTGGTACGACATCAGGTGTCAGGTATCAATTATCCAAGTGTTTAATCTCCAATCTCGCAGATTCTAAGGCACACCATCCAAATTGTAATGCATAAATCATAAGACATAATATGGTTGTCACCGGGGACTATCGCTGTTCGGTAGACCCCAAGAAAACCTAGGGAGTAAAAGACTTCTGAAACAGATAAGTTTTAAGTCGCCTTTTGAAACTTGATAGTGTAGGAGCAGTTCAAATTTCCAGTGGCAAATTGTTCCAAAGTTTTGGAGAATCATTTGAGAAACACTTCTTAAAATGAACTTTGGATTTATGAACTGAAGAGCGATAGAAGGGAACTTTGAGAAACATATTCTCTGAATTACTATGTCTTGTTTTAACAGCAGACGTATATAAAGACAAATATGGAGCAAAGTATTTTGGCTAATGCCAGTGGTAATGTACTTATATATGAGTACCAGAGTTTTGGAAATGATTCGTTGTTTAACAGGAAGCCAATGGAGAAAGTAAGAATTTAAGTTTGCAGTGATGCGAGAAAATCTGGAAGCACCAGAAACAAAACATGCTAAACAATGCTGGATATTCTAAAGCCTTGTAATATTGTTGGAGGACAAACTGCAAAACAAAGAATTGCAATAATCCAAACGACTGCTGACCAATGTATTTGCTACCATGACTGAGACATCATATGAAAGAAAGCGTCAATATGATGCAATTATCGAAGGTTATCAAAACAGGATTTAATGACAGAATTTACATGATTGGTGAAACTAAATTTAGATTAAAACTAGAAATCGGCCGCCCTGTTGATAGTAGATGCGAATAGAAACAGGATAGCATAGAAGAACACACATTATCATGTGTAATGTCCACCCATGAACCTTTTGCCCAAATTGTACAGTAGTCTTACAAGACCCTGTTTCATTTGTAAAATATATCAATGATGCTTAAATATTTGTTAGTGTAGATGTAAATTATTTCAGCTTCATGCCTTTTTGCATTGGTTGGGTTGAAAATTTTGACGAAATCACTCTATCTGGCACGGTTAAGAAGATAGAAGCAAATTCCTGTTTTTTTATTTTTGGCAAAAATTTGAAAATTCAAAATGGCCGCCATTTTTGGGAAAAGGAAATTTTTTTGAAAATTGCCAAGAGTACATTTTTTAGATACCCTATGGGTCGAAAATTTCAACGAAATAACTCTATTTTGCACGGTTAAGGCCAGTTTGTGTTTTTCCATTTTGGGCAAAAATTCGAAAATTCAAAATGGCTGTCATTTTTGGGGAGGGGAAAATTTTTTGAAAATTGCAAAGATTACATTCCTTAGATACCCTGTGGGTTGAAAATTTCGACGAAATCGCTCTATCTCGCATGGTTAAGGAGATAGAAGCAAATTTGTGTTTTGCCATTTTTGACAAAAATTTGAAAATTCAAAATGGCCGCCATTTTAGGGGACGGGAAATTTTTTTTTAAATTGCCAAGAATACAATGCTGAAATACCTGTGGGTCGAAAATTTTGATGAAATCGATCTATCTCGCACGGTTAAGGAGATAGAAGCAAATTTGTGTTTTGCCATTTTTGGCAAAAATTCGAAAATTCAAAATGGCCGCCATTTTTGGGGAGGGGAAAATTTTTCGTAAAATTGCAAAGATTGCATTCCTTCGATACCCTGTGGGTCGAAAATTTCGACGAAATCGCTCTATCTCGCACGGTTAAGGAGATAGAAGCAAATTTGTGTTTTGCCATTTTTGGCAAAAATTCGAAAATTCAAAATGGCTGCCATTTTTGGGGAGGGGAAAATTTGTTGGAAAATTGCAAAGATTGCATTCCTTAGATACCCTGTGGGTCGAAAATTTCGACGAAATCGCTCTATCTCGCACGGTTAAGGAGATAGAAGCAAATTTGTGTTTTACCATTTTTGGCAAAAATTCGAAAATTCAAAATGGCCGCCATTTTTGGGGAGGGGAAAATTTTTTGAAAATTGCAAAGATTGCATTCCTTAGATACCCTGTGGGTCGAAAATTTCGACGAAATCGCTCTATCTCGCACGGTTAAGGAGATAGAAGCAAATTAGTGTTTTGCCATTTTTGGCAAAAATTCGAAAATTCAAAATGGCCGCCATTTTTGGGGAGGGGAAAATTTTTGGAAAATTACCAAGAGCACAATGCTCAGATACCCTGTGGGTCGAAAATTTCGACGAAATCGCTCTATCTCGCACGGTTAAGGAGATAGAAGCAAATTAGTGTTTTGTCATTTTTGGCAAAAATTCGAAAATTCAAAATGGCCGCCATTTTTGGGGAGGGGAAAATTTTGTAAAAATTACCAAGAGCACAATGCTCAGATACCCTGTGGGTCGAAAATTTTGACGAAATCGCTCTATCTGGCACGGTTAAGGAGATAGGAGGAAATTTGTGTTTTGCCATTTTTGGCAAAAATTCGAAAATTCAAAATGGCCGCCATTTTTGGGGAGGGGAAAATTTTTTAAAAATTACCAAGAGCACAATGCTCAGATGCCCTGTGGGTCGAAAATTTTGACGAAATCGCTCTATCTCGCACGGTTAAGGAGATAGAAGCAGATTGGTGTTTTGCCATTTTTGGCAAAAATTCGAAAATTCAAAATGGCCGCCATTTTTGGGGAGGGGAAAATTTTTTGAAAATTGCAAAGATTGCATTCCTTAGATACCCTGTGGGTCGAAAATTTCGACGAAATCGCTCTATCTCGCACGGTTAAGGAGATAGAAGGAAATTTGTGTTTTGCCATTTTTGGCAAAAATTCGAAAATTCAAAATGGCCGCCATTTTTGGGGAGGGGAAAATTTTTGGAAAATTGCAAAGATTGCATTCCTTAGATACCCTGTGGGTCGAAAATTTCGACGAAATCACTCTATCTCGCACGGTTAAGGAGATAGAAGCAAATTAGTGTTTTGCCATTTTTGGCAAAAATTCGAAAATTCAAAATGGCCGCCATATTTGGGGAGGGGAAATTTTTTTAAAAATTGCCAAGAGTACAATGCTCAGATACCCTGTGGGTCGAAAATTTTGACGAAATCGCTCTATCTGGCACGGTTAAGGAGATAGAAGGAAATTTGTGTTTTGCCATTTTTGGCAAAAATTCGAAAATTCAAAATGGCCGCCATTTTTTGGGGAGGGGAAAATTTTTGGAAAATTGCAAAGATTGCATTCCTTAGATACCCTGTGGGTCGAAAATTTCGACGAAATTGCTCTATCTCGCACGGTTAAGGAGATAGAAGCAAATTTGTGTTTTGCCATTTTTGGCAAAAATTCGAAAATTCAAAATGGCCGCCATTTTTGGGGAGGGGAAAATTTTTGGAAAATTGCAAAGATTACATTCCTTAGATACCCTGTGGGTCGAAAATTTCGACGAAATCGCTCTATCTGGCACGGTTAAGGAGATAGAAGCAAATTAGTGTTTTGCCATTTTTGGCAAAAATTCGAAAATTCAAAATGGCCGCCATTTTTGGGGAGGGGAAAATTTTGTAAAAATTACCAAGAGCACAATGCTCAGACACCCTGTGGGTCAAAAATTTTGACGAAATCGCTCTATCTGGCACGGTTAAGGAGATAGAAGCAAATTTGTGTTTTGCCATTTTTGGCAAAAATTCAAAATGGCCGCCATTTTTGGGGAGGGGAAAATTTTTGGAAAATTGCAAAGATTGCATTCCTTAGATACCCTGTGGGTCGAAAATTTCGACGAAATCACTCTATCTCGCATGGTTAAGGAGATAGAAGCAAATTAGTGTTTTGCCATTTTTGGCAAAAATTCGAAAGTTCAAATGGCCGCCATTTTTGGGGAGGGGAAAATTTTTTAAAAATTACCAAGAGTACAATGCTCACATACCCTGTGGGTCGAAAATTTTGACGAAATCGCTCTATCTGGCACGGTTAAGGAGATAGGAGGAAATTTGTGTTTTGCCATTTTTGGCAAAAATTCGAAAATTCAAAATGGCCGCCATTTTTGGGGAGGGGAAAATTTTTGGAAAATTGCAAAGATTGCATTCGTTAGATACCCTGTGGGTCGAAAATTTTGACGAAATCGCTCTATCTGGCACGGTTAAGGAGATAGAAGCAAATTTGTGTTTTGCCATTTTTGGCAAAAATTCGAAAATTCAAAATGGCCGCCATTTTTGGGGAGGGGAAAATTTTTGGAAAATTACCAAGAGTACAATGCTCAGATACCCTGTGGGTCGAAAATTTTGACGAAATCGCTCTATCTGGCACGGTTAAGGAGATAGAAGGAAATTTGTGTTTTGCCATTTTTGGCAAAAATTCGAAAATTCAAAATGGCCGCCATTTTTGGGGAGGGGAAAATTTTTGGAAAATTGCAAAGATTGCATTCCTTAGATACCCTGTGGGTCGAAAATTTCGACGAAATCGCTCTATCTCGCATGGTTAAGGAGATAGAAGCAAATTAGTGTTTTGTCATTTTTGGCAAAAATTCGAAAATTCAAAATGGCCGCCATTTTTGGGGAGGGGAAAATTTTTGGAAAATTACCAAGAGTACAATGCTCAGATACCCTGTGGGTCGAAAATTTTGACGAAATCGCTCTATCTGGCACGGTTAAGGAGATAGAAGGAAATTTGTGTTTTGCCATTTTTGGCAAAAATTTGAAAATTCAAAATGGCCGCCATTTTTGGGGAGGGGAAAATTTTTGGAAAATTGCAAAGATTGCATTCCTTAGATACCCTGTGGGTCGAAAATTTCGACGAAATCGCTCTATCTCGCACGGTTAAGGAGATAGAAGCAAATTAGTGTTTTGTCATTTTTGGCAAAAATTCGAAAATTCAAAATGGCCGCCATTTTTGGGGAGGGGAAAATTTTGTAAAAATTACCAAGAGCACAATGCTCAGATACCCTGTGGGTCGAAAATTTTGACAAAATCGCTCTATCTGGCACGGTTAAGGAGATAGAAGCAAATTTGTGTTTTGCCATTTTTGGCAAAAATTCGAAAATTCAAAATGGCCGCCATTTTTGGGGAGGGGAAAATTTTTTGAAAATTGCAAAAATTGCATTCCTTAGATACCCTGTGGGTCGAAAATTTCGACGAAATCGCTCTATCTCGCACGGTTAAGGAGATAGAAGGAAATTTGTGTTTTGCCATTTTTGGCAAAAATTCGAAAATTCAAAATGGCCGCCATTTTTGGGGAGGGGAAAATTTTTGGAAAATTGCAAAGATTGCATTCCTTAGATACCCTGTGGGTCGAAAATTTCGACGAAATCACTCTATCTCGCACGGTTAAGGAGATAGAAGCAAATTAGTGTTTTGCCATTTTTGGCAAAAATTCGAAAATTCAAAATGGCCGCCATATTTGGGGAGGGGAAATTTTTTTAAAAATTGCCAAGAGTACAATGCTCAGATACCCTGTGGGTCGAAAATTTTGACGAAATCGCTCTATCTGGCACGGTTAAGGAGATAGAAGGAAATTTGTGTTTTGCCATTTTTGGCAAAAATTCGAAAATTCAAAATGGCCGCCATTTTTTGGGGAGGGGAAAATTTTTGGAAAATTGCAAAGATTGCATTCCTTAGATACCCTGTGGGTCGAAAATTTCGACGAAATTGCTCTATCTCGCACGGTTAAGGAGATAGAAGCAAATTTGTGTTTTGCCATTTTTGGCAAAAATTCGAAAATTCAAAATGGCCGCCATTTTTGGGGAGGGGAAAATTTTTGGAAAATTGCAAAGATTACATTCCTTAGATACCCTGTGGGTCGAAAATTTCGACGAAATCGCTCTATCTGGCACGGTTAAGGAGATAGAAGCAAATTAGTGTTTTGCCATTTTTGGCAAAAATTCGAAAATTCAAAATGGCCGCCATTTTTGGGGAGGGGAAAATTTTGTAAAAATTACCAAGAGCACAATGCTCAGACACCCTGTGGGTCAAAAATTTTGACGAAATCGCTCTATCTGGCACGGTTAAGGAGATAGAAGCAAATTTGTGTTTTGCCATTTTTGGCAAAAATTCGAAAATTCAAAATGGCCGCCATTTTTGGGGAGGGGAAAATTTTTGGAAAATTGCAAAGATTGCATTCCTTAGATACCCTGTGGGTCGAAAATTTCGACGAAATCACTCTATCTCGCATGGTTAAGGAGATAGAAGCAAATTAGTGTTTTGCCATTTTTGGCAAAAATTCGAAAGTTCAAATGGCCGCCATTTTTGGGGAGGGGAAAATTTTTTAAAAATTACCAAGAGTACAATGCTCACATACCCTGTGGGTCGAAAATTTTGACGAAATCGCTCTATCTGGCACGGTTAAGGAGATAGGAGGAAATTTGTGTTTTGCCATTTTTGGCAAAAATTCGAAAATTCAAAATGGCCGCCATTTTTGGGGAGGGGAAAATTTTTGGAAAATTGCAAAGATTGCATTCCTTAGATACCCTGTGGGTCGAAAATTTTGACGAAATCGCTCTATCTGGCACGGTTAAGGAGATAGAAGCAAATTTGTGTTTTGCCATTTTTGGCAAAAATTCGAAAATTCAAAATGGCCGCCATTTTTGGGGAGGGGAAAATTTTTGGAAAATTACCAAGAGTACAATGCTCAGATACCCTGTGGGTCGAAAATTTTGACGAAATCGCTCTATCTGGCACGGTTAAGGAGATAGAAGGAAATTTGTGTTTTGCCATTTTTGGCAAAAATTCGAAAATTCAAAATGGCCGCCATTTTTGGGGAGGGGAAAATTTTTGGAAAATTGCAAAGATTGCATTCCTTAGATACCCTGTGGGTCGAAAATTTCGACGAAATCGCTCTATCTCGCACGGTTAAGGAGATAGAAGCAAATTAGTGTTTTGTCATTTTTGGCAAAAATTCGAAAATTCAAAATGGCCGCCATTTTTGGGGAGGGGAAAATTTTTTAAAAATTACCAAGAGTACAATGCTCAGATACCCTGTGGGTCGAAAATTTTGACGAAATCGCTCTATCTGGCACGGTTAAGGAGATAGAAGGAAATTTGTGTTTTGCCATTTTTGGCAAAAATTCGAAAATTCAAAATGGCCGCCATTTTTGGGGAGGGGAAAATTTTTGGAAAATTGCAAAGATTGCATTCCTTAGATACCCTGTGGGTCGAAAATTTCGACGAAATCGCTCTATCTCGCACGGTTAAGGAGATAGAAGCAAATTAGTGTTTTGTCATTTTTGGCAAAAATTCGAAAATTCAAAATGGCCGCCATTTTTGGGGAGGGGAAAATTTTGTAAAAATTACCAAGAGCACAATGCTCAGATACCCTGTGGGTCGAAAATTTTGACAAAATCGCTCTATCTGGCACGGTTAAGGAGATAGAAGCAAATTTGTGTTTTGCCATTTTTGGCAAAAATTCGAAAATTCAAAATGGCCGCCATTTTTGGGGAGGGGAAAATTTTTGGAAAATTACCAAGAGTACAATGCTCAGATACCCTGTGGGTCGAAAATTTTGACGAAATCGCTCTATCTGGCACGGTTAAGGAGATAGAAGCAAATTTGTGTTTTGCCATTTTTGGCAAAAATTCGAAAATTCAAAATGGCCGCCATTTTTGGGGAGGGGAAAATTTTTTGAAAATTGCATTCCTTAGATACCCTGTGGGTCGAAAATTTCGACGAAATCACTCTATCTCGCACGGTTAAGGAGATAGAAGCAAATTAGTGTTTTGCCATTTTTGGCAAAAATTCGAAAATTCAAAATGGCCGCCATTTTTGGGGAGGGGAAAATTTTTGGAAAAATTACCAAGAGCACAATGCTCAGATACCCTGTGGGTCAAAAATTTTGACGAAATCGCTCTATCTGGCACGGTTAAGGAGATAGAAGCAAATTTGTGTTTTGCCATTTTTGGCAAAAATTCGAAAATTCAAAATGGCCGCCATTTTTGGGGAGGGGAAAATTTTTAGAAAATTGCAAAGATTGCATTCCTTAGATACCCTGTGGGTCGAAAATTTCGACGAAATCACTCTATCTCGCACGGTTAAGGAGATAGAAGCAAATTAGTGTTTTGCCATTTTTGGCAAAAATTCGAAAGTTCAAATGGCCGCCATTTTTGGGGAGGGGAAAATTTTTGGAAAATTACCAAGAGTACAATGCTCAGATACCCTGTGGGTCGAAAATTTTGACGAAATCGCTCTATCTGGCACGGTTAAGGAGATAGGAGGAAATTTGTGTTTTGCCATTTTTGGCAAAAATTCGAAAATTCAAAATGGCCGCCATTTTTGGGGAGGGGAAAATTTTTGGAAAATTGCAAAGATTGCATTCCTTAGATACCCTGTGGGTCGAAAATTTTGACGAAATCGCTCTATCTGGCACGGTTAAGGAGATAGAAGCAAATTTGTGTTTTGCCATTTTTGGCAAAAATTCGAAAATTCAAAATGGCCGCCATTTTTGGGGAGGGGAAAATTTTTGGAAAATTACCAAGAGTACAATGCTCAGATACCCTGTGGGTCGAAAATTTTGACGAAATCGCTCTATCTGGCACGGTTAAGGAGATAGAAGGAAATTTGTGTTTTGCCATTTTTGGCAAAAATTCGAAAATTCAAAATGGCTGCCATTTTTGGGGAGGGGAAAATTTTTGGAAAATTGCAAAGATTGCATTCCTTAGATACCCTGTGGGTCGAAAATTTCGACGAAATCGCTCTATCTCGCACGGTTAAGGAGATAGAAGCAAATTAGTGTTTTGCCATTTTTGGCAAAAATTCGAAAATTCAAAATGGCCGCCATTTTTGGGGAGGGGAAAATTTTTGGAAAATTACCAAGAGCACAATGCTCAGATACCCTGTGGGTCGAAAATTTCGACGAAATCGCGCTATCTCGCACGGTTAAGGAGATAGAAGCAAATCAGTGTTTTGTCATTTTTGGCAAAAATTCGAAAATTCAAAATGGCCGCCATTTTTGGGGAGGGGAAAATTTTGTAAAAATTACCAAGAGCACAATGCTCAGATACCCTGTGGGTCGAAAATTTTGACAAAATCGCTCTATCTGGCACGGTTAAGGAGATAGAAGCAAATTTGTGTTTTGCCATTTTTGGCAAAAATTCGAAAATTCAAAATGGCCGCCATTTTTGGGGAGGGGAAAATTTTTTAAAAATTACCAAGAGTACAATGCTCAGATGCCCTGTGGGTCAAAAATTTTGACGAAATCGCTCTATCTGGCACGGTTAAGGAGATAGAAGCAGATTGGTGTTTTGCCATTTTTGGCAAAAATTCGAAAATTCAAAATGGCCGCCATTTTTGGGGAGGGGAAAATTTTTTGAAAATTGCAAAGATTGCATTCCTTAGATACCCTGTGGGTCGAAAATTTCGACGAAATCGCTCTATCTCGCACGGTTAAGGAGATAGAAGGAAATTTGTTTTGCCATTTTTGGCAAAAATTCGAAAATTCAAAATGGCCGCCATTTTTGGGGAGGGGAAAATTTTTGGAAAATTGCAAAGATTGCATTCGTTAGATACCCTGTGGGTCGAAAATTTCGACGAAATCACTCTATCTCGCACGGTTAAGGAGATAGAGGCAAATTAGTGTTTTGCCATTTTTGGCAAAAATTCGAAAATTCAAAATGGCCGCCATTTTTGGGGAGGGGAAATTTTTTTAAAAATTGCCAAGAGTACAATGCTCAGATACCCTGTGGGTCGAAAATTTTGACGAAATCGCTCTATCTGGCACGGTTAAGGAGATAGAAGGAAATTTGTGTTTTGCCATTTTTGGCAAAAATTCGAAAATTCAAAATGGCCGCCATTTTTTGGGGAGGGGAAAATTTTTGGAAAATTGCAAAGATTGCATTCCTTAGTTACCCTGTGGGTCGAAAATTTCGACGAAATCGCTCTATCTCGCACGGTTAAGGAGATAGAAGCAAATTTGTGTTTTGCCATTTTTGGCAAAAATTCGAAAATTCAAAATGGCCGCCATTTTTGGGGAGGGGAAAATTTTTGGAAAATTGCAAAGATTACATTCCTTAGATACCCTGTGGGTCGAAAATTTCGACGAAATCGCTCTATCTCGCACGGTTAAGGAGATAGAAGCAAATTAGTGTTTTGCCATTTTTGGCAAAAATTCGAAAATTCAAAATGGCCGCCATTTTTGGGGAGGGGAAAATTTTGTAAAAATTACCAAGAGCACAATGCTCAGATACCCTGTAGGTCAAAAATTTTGACGAAATCGCTCTATCTGGCACGGTTAAGGAGATAGAAGCAAATTTGTGTTTTGCCATTTTTGGCAAAAATTCGAAAATTCAAAATGGCCGCCATTTTTGGGGAGGGGAAATTTTTTTGAAAATTGCAAAAATTGCATTCCTTAGATACTCTGTGGGTCGAAAATTTCGACGAAATCACTCTATCTCGCACGGTTAAGGAGATAGAAGCAAATTAGTGTTTTGCCATTTTTGGCAAAAATTCGAAAATTCAAAATGGCCGCCATTTTTGGGGAGGGGAAAATTTTTGGAAAAATTACCAAGAGCACAATGCTCAGATGCCCTGTGGGTCAAAAATTTTGACGAAATCGCTCTATCTGGCACGGTTAAGGAGATAGAAGCAAATTTGTGTTTTGCCATTTTTGGCAAAAATTCGAAAATTCAAAATGGCCGCCATTTTTGGGGAGGGGAAAATTTTTTTAAAATTACCAAGAGTACAATGCTCAGATACCCTGTGGGTCGAAAATTTTGACGAAATCGCTCTATCTCGCACGGTTAAGGAGATAGAAGCAAATTAGTGTTTTGCCATTTTTGGCAAAAATTCGAAAATTCAAAATGGCCGCCATTTTTGGGGAGGGGAAAATTTTTTGAAAATTGCAAATATTACATTCCTTAAATACCCTGTGGGTCGAAAATTTCGACGAAATCGCTCTATCTCACACGGTTTCTGAGATATTAGCAAATTACTCAAAAGTAGTACTGAAAATACACAATGAAGTACCTAAATGGCTATTACTCATGTACTGACAAAGCTATCAGTCCCAAATGCAATACCAAGCGAGCTATGGACATAACAATCTTGTATTCAAAATTGTAGTAAAATATCTTTAATTATTTTGGCTTAAATGCACGGAAACCAATGGGTACTGAAAATAGCTGTACTTAAGTATTACTCAGTAAGCAAAAGAGGTACAACAGCCAAAAGCAATCCCAAGCAAGCTACTGACCCAATAAGCCTGCATACCAAATTTGGTGACAATAGCTCTAATACTTTTCCTTTAAATGAGCGGAAACCATGCGTGACGCCGGACATCGGACGCCGGACGCCGGACGCCGGACGCCGGACATCGGACATCGGACGGCGAAAAAAGCAAAAATAATATATCCACCCCCCAGGGGGGTGGACATAACAATACGCCTAGATTATGAATAACATCCGTTGGGGAGAGGCAGTTTCCCAAAATGTTCACAGGGAAGGAATCTTTGAGCCATTTATACTTATCCATAGAACCAAAGACTATTAACGCTCTTTTTTCAGAGATTTAATTTAAGCTTATTTTCAAACATCCAGGTATGGGTGTCATTCAAACAGACTTTGAGCTGATGAAGTGATTTTACACAATTTCCAGGTGATAGATGGATGAACAACTGGGAATCGTCCACATAAAAGTGGTATTTGACATCCATAAATTTTGCAATCACCTGACTAAGGGGGTGGTGTATAGGGAGAACAACAAGTGACCAAGAACAGAGCCCTGAGGTACCTAAAACAGACTCCCACAATAACACCATAGTAGATTTTAAATTAATACATATATTTTTTTTTTTCTACAAATTTTTTTGTTGTTTTTGTCATCAAGAGAGCACAAATTAACATAAAACCTAAGTTAACATAAGGTACAATCACTGTTAGAACCTATATATAAATAAAAGAATATCAGAAAGACACATAAAACTCATAAGTTTTATAAAAATGCTATACTTTGTTACTCATGTTAATCCCAACAACACACATCCGATATACGACACTTGTATTGATTGAATTTTAACTGAACTTTCCCTTCTTGTAATTGTAGTTGTAATTGTAATTGAATAAAAGTAGTTGTAATTGTAACTGTAATTGATTTTTCTCAGTCTACTGTAATTTACCGCTGGTAATTGAAGAAGTAATTGTAATTGATCAAAGTAATTGACCCCAACCCTGCCCAAAAATTAAGTTTGAGGCATTTGGAAATCACTGATCCAATTTTAACAGATTGAGAGCGATCCAGAAGATATGTTGTAAACCACCTACAGACTGTACCAATAAAGCCAAACATAGTTGACAGGCAGCTGAGAAGTGTATCATGGTGTCAAAGGCAGCCAATAGGTCGAGGAGGACCAGGGCCGTGGGCATATCCTTGGACAACGACAAGTGTATCTCATTCTGGATACACAACAAGGCAGTTTCCTTTGAGTGTCCAGCTTTATAGGCTGACTGGAATGTGTTTCCAAGATCATTTGAGTCAATGTGAGGCCTTCTTTGAGTAGCAACTATACGCTTCACCAACTTTGATAGGAAACTAAGCCCGGAAACTGGCCGATAGTTCTTGAGGTCCTCCTTGGACAGAGAGGTCTTCTTAATAAGAGGTGTAACTATGGCATTTTTGAAAAGTTTTGGAAAAACACCTTTTTGAAGAGATAAATTGATCAGTTTACTTAATGATGGGGGGAAAATATCTTTACATCTTTTAACCAGGAATGTGGGCCAAGGGTCTAAAGACCATGTTTTGCTGGGGATTCCATAACAGACCTCAGGACTTCGCTTTCAGAGACCAACTGGAAAGAACTGAAAGAGGGTGGCTTCTTTTCTAATGGGACACATTTTGATGTGTAATTTCTGAAAGTGTTCCTGATTTTGTTAATTTTGTCAATAAAAAATGTACCAAACCGATTAGCCAGTGATTTCTCATTAGTACAGGATGGAAGGGTAAAGACCTGAGACCTGCCCAACACCTTGCTCAGTGCTTGCCACAACTTCTTGCCATCCCCACTATTCTCTTTGACTAACTACTGATAGAATTGTCCCTTATTCTTGTTCATGACATCACAAGGCGGTGCCATCACAGCAACCAAGGACAAGGCTGTTTACTAATACAACAGTTCCAATGTATTTGTTGAGGTTTCCATATATTATATGGCATATAATATAACATCTTGCATAAATGATATTGTGCACTTTTAAAATTCTGTTTCAAATACGCATATCCAACTTTACAAAGGTATATGATTCAATCCAAATTATCTGAATACAGACATGCACACATTTAGCATATACAAGAATTCAGATTAACTTTCACATTTGAATAAACTTTTATTTATTTCAGAATATCCTTGAAAAATTTAATATAAGTAAAATATCAACACCCTGTTGGTAATATGGTTACTGTGTTTATGTGTTACAAAATTTCAATTTTCATTAATAAAAAAATTACAAACCTATGTTTCTGAATAATATTTCAAAACTGCAGCCATAATTCAGACGAAATAATACAATTAGGATGGGTTTCAATTAAAGGGAAATACTGTTAGAAATTTATTGTACAGTGAAAAGCCAATCACAAAATATGTTCCACAAAAAGGAACCCACAAAAAGTGGAGAGGCCTTACAATGAGACTATAAGAGTCAGTCAATCAAGTTAAAAGTGACATTGAGACCCAGCACTCAGACAATGGTAAGGGCCATCAGCAGGAAAACAAGCAAGCAATTTAAAAAGAATCTTGACAAAGTCCCATGTCAAAGACATGCAGGCTAAAAGTCCTTTTATTATGAACATTTTTTCAGGAAGTAAGGTTACAACAAACTATGTTACAATTTAGTGCTTATAAGCCATGGCGGCACCATCCTTTGTGTTTATATTTGTCTAAAAGAATCTATGTTCAAAATGATAAACAAGCAATAAGTGCCCGTGAATGGGCTCTGTGTCAGCTGACTGTGTGTTTTCAGTTTCAGATTAGAAGTGAAAGAAGGAAAGGACACAAAAGTTGTGCCCTGCAAATAGTATGCATAAGTAAAGTACCAAGTTAACTATTAAGGAATAAAAAGTACGTAGAAAACATAATCAAGCAAAATACTGTAAATGCAATAGTTTTCAAGTTACAACTGATTTACTCAACAGTGAGAAAATGAAAGTCGCTATTGCTCAGCTATGCCATGAGCTACAGGTCTACAATTTTACAATGTTATAGTTAACACAAAAGTAGGTGAATAACATATTTAAACACAAGCAATCAGTGCCCGTGAACGGGCTCTGTGTCAAGTGACTGTGTGTTTTGAGTTTCAGAGTAGAAGTGAAAGAAGGTCACAAAGTTGTGCCCTGCAAATGGTATTTAGAAGTAAAGTTAGCTGTTAAGGTGTAAAAAGTAGGTGGAAAATATATTTCAAAAAATACTGTAAATGCAATAGTTTTCAAGTTACAAGTGATTTAATCAACACTGATAATCTCCAATTAGCTTTGGCTCAGCTTTGTACTGAGCTGCAGGTCTGCAATTATACTATGTTATAGCTGAGCGAAAAGTAGGTGCATCACAGATTTAAAACAAATACTGTAATGAACTAGTTTTCAAGATACAACTGATTTACTCAACAGTCAACAGTGAGAACCTCAAAGTAGCTATTGCTCACCAACGTAATTCGCTACAGGTCTGAAACTTTATTATGTTATAGCTGTTCAGAAAGTAGCTGAACAACATATTTAAAGGAAATTCTTTAAGTGCAATAGTGTTCCAGTTACAACTGATTTACTCAACACTGAAAACCTGAGAGTAGCTACTGGTCATGTATGCAATGAGCTGCAGGTCTGCACCTTTACTATGTTATAGCTGACCCCAAAACAGATGAACATTTAAAAAAATACTGTAAATGCAATAGTTTCAAGTTTCAACTCATTTACTCAACTGTGACAACCTGAAAGTAGCTATTGCTCAACTATGCTATGAGCTACAGGTATACAATTTCATTGTGTTATAACTGACTGAAAAGTAGATGAATAACACATTTATACAAAATACTGTAGATGCAATAGTTTTCAAGTTACAACTGCTTTACTCAATAGTGGGAACCTGGAAGTAGCTATTACTCGGCTATTCAATGAGCTACATGTCTGAAATTTTACTATGCTATACCTCACCCAAAAGTAGCTGAATAACATATTTATACAAAATTCTCTAACTGCATTAGTTTTCAAGTTACAAGAGATTTTACTCATTATGGAAGGTACTGAAAAGTCAGAAACTAGCTATTACTCACTTAGCTATAGAGATATACTCCCAATTTACTCACTATGTAGTAGCTACAGAAAAAGTAGCTGAATAACACATTTTTACAAAATGCTCTAAATGCAATACTTTTCAAGTTATAAGTGATTTATCGCATTAAAAATTATTTTTAAAAATTCATAAAAAATAATTAAGACAGATCCTGGCATGATACTCACAAGGGAATCTACTTGTGGCCTAGTACATATATGCAAGATAAGAGAGAAATCCCTGCAATAGTCAATGAGAAAATAAGTGATTTAGTGCATGATTTCATGAATATTAATGCATTAAAAATTATTTTTAAAAATTCATGAAAAAATTAAGAAAGATCAAGGCCTGATACTCACATAAGGGAATCTATTTGTGGCCTAGAACATATATGCAAGATATGAGAGAAATCCCCAAAATAGTCATTGAGAAAATTGTGATATAAAGTGTTGAAAATTTTCACACTTTTGGTGGGGTACCTCACTTGTAATGGCTCTAGCAAACAGACGAACAAACCGATTTGCATGCCTCAAACACTTTTTCATCCTCAATAGTTAAGGTATCTATTAAAAAACAGCATGTCTCTGGGCCTTGTAGTTTTGGAGGAAAAGTTGTTCATGTGGACGCCCACACCGCAGAGTGAGGATATAATGTCAGCTGACTGACAAGTCAGCTGACATAAAAACATACTTTTAAAGTGGGGTATTTTTTTTTGCAATAAATGCCCCATCTATAATATTCACTCCTAGCATTATTTCAATAATCTTCAATGACATACAGTCAGAAATTAAAGCAAACAGATGCAAAAAGCCCATTTTGAGATTGGTAAATTCAACAGATTTTAAATCTGGATCTTGTGTGTTATGCAAATGTAGCAAAATCTTCATCTAACATAAATCAATATTATAAGTTACATTATTTACTGTAACTGCACACACTTAATTAAGAAATAAGATCAAAATATTTTGTTTCCCCTGTTACACAGGGAATAAGTCTGAAAAATACAAGAGATAATTATTTTAAAGTAGCTATATAAATTTGGTGTAGCATCTTATACTAGGGATGTTTTGTAACCATGCTTTTGCAAAAATGCATCGCCCAGGGTAATAATTACAGAACTTACGGTATACAATAAGCCAAACCTGGGAAGACATTGGATAATCATCTTTATCATTATATTTTATCATTCAACTGATAACTTTAACAAAGCCCAGATGACTCCAGGTTCCTGATCAATATCTTGTCACCAAGGCATATGAGACGGCAATCACTGGATAGGTATCTGAGCTATACACCAATAAAGGCTTGATAAGATGGGAAGGGCCACAGATGGAAGGGTTCTGTGACCAACCCTTAATGGAGTGAAAACCTTTCTACATGTGGTTATACAGCAGACAGCAATGGGTATTGGTAATCAAATCAGGGTTGTGGAGGGTAACATAGATCAATACATAAATACCATAATTTGAGGCCATGATTACACATGACTGTGATTTGTATTTCATGAAAACTAAATTAGCAGTAACTTACCCAATAGAAACATGTTGTAAAGAATAATCAGAACAACAGAGAAATCATATTCTTGCATACGTCTCAACAGAGAGGTTGGAAATTATCTTTATCTCAACTTCTATAATCCAATTTTTTTATTTCATGATTTTATTTTCATTCTCACAACTTTATATTCTATCACTTTGATACTAAAATACCTCTGCTATTAAAAAAAACCAATAATCTGACAAAACTCTCACTAATACAATATGTAAGAACAGAGCTTCCACTGTAACTGTAAAACAGAATGCATGTCATAATAATAACGGAAACATGCATCTATTACACCAAATATTTCTTTCTTATGATTTCAAGTATAACATAATTTTTCAATTGTTTGCCAAGATCATTCCTTAATTCAAATATATAATTTATGACACACACACATAAAAATTCTCACATGAAAGAACACTGATTTTCCTATTTTATTTTTGTATTCTTACATTCATGGTAATTTTATCGAATATTTTGCATAATTCTAAATCTTTATTTGATAAAATAACCTTGAAAAAGAGAAATTATGATATATTTCACTCAAAGAGAACAATTTCCTTCACAATAAAAGTGAAAGGACGTCCTTAACTTACCAAAAAAGTTCATGAATTCATTTCTCAATTATCTTAATGCTACTTACACCATAGAAGGTGTATGTGTAAGTTCTTACATAAGTAACCACCATCTTAAATAATCTTGTCATCTTTAAATGGGTTGGAGAAGTATGGAGCATGTAACACATTAATTATTTCCCATATCTCATTAAAGTAAATGCATTTATATTTATTGCTCTTCTTACCTACCCTTATTGTACATCAAAGGAGTCCAACTTAAATAACAAATCTTGATAACAACAGGGATAGCAATGGTTTCAATTGCAAACAAAACTCCATGAGATTAGGTTTGTGTATTGGACTAATTAATAAGAAAAAAGGCACTGTGTGTAATACTGAAGGCAAAATGTACTCTCCTGTGCAACATTACAAGATTACAAAAATACTAGTGTGCCAAAAAATAAACAAGTCTTCTGAAAATGAGGAGATTCAGTAACTGCTGAGTGGTACACAGAGTCTAGCAATACTGAAATGACAGGTTTGTTATAATAAGAGTTATTTGTGTTGCCAGACCAATCAACCTTACATCTATGTTTCACCTCTTGTGAAAATGTGGTCAACTAGTCACCAAAACTAAGTTAATATAAGTTAGAATCTCACCTGTAAAAGCACTTGGTATTGTCGTCAAAAAAACTTTTTGGCACCGAACTGGTATTCCCTTCTCAGAGTCTTGCATCTGTCTAATAAGCTTCTCCATCTGAAATATTGATATATCTTTAATCCTGACAAAACACCAATATCAATTTATCACAATGTCCCTCACAATCTAAAACTTGGAGGCAATAATAATAGTAGTAGGATTTATAGAGCGCAAAATTGATACAAATCCTCTAATGCGCTTAAGTCCAAGAAGGGAGACTCCAGGGACAGACATGGGTTGACATCTAAAAAGCGCCCACCAGGGTATAACTAAGGCAGGGGGTATGCCAGCCTGAACAAGTGAGTCTTTAGCTGGCTTCTGAAACCATCTATTGTTTGCTGAGATCTGACAGTTTGTGGCAGCTTGTTCCATTCAGCTGATGTGGCTACTGCAAAGCCACGCCTGCCTATGTGCTTCTTAGGGTGGGTTGAGGAGACAGATAGTCTGTTGCCTCGAGTGAGACTGCTCGATCTTATTAAAGCTGAAAGGTACGGGGGCTGTGAAAGATTGATCGTCTTGAATACCAGAAGATTATACTTAAAGAGGATACAATGTTGAATTGGAAGCCAGTGGAGTTTTTCAAAACGGGTGTAACATGACTCATTTTGTCAAGTCTGAAGATGATGTGGCAAAGAGCATTCTGGACTCTCTGTAGTTCAGCTTTGTTGGACTTGCTTACCCCATAGAGTAAAGAGTTACAGTAGTCCAGACGACTACTGACCATAGCATTTGCCAGAAGTAAGAGTAATAAGGCATAAAAGACACACAATTTATCTTAATACGTAGTTATAACAGCATAATATCTGCTGTCAATATTAATTCCAGGATGCATGGATACAAAAATCAAACATATGCTCAAACTGAGAGCCTTATAAGCCATAAATCAACCAATTGTTGTATCTCCTTGTATTTTTCATATAATTTATATGATATAAAATGTGATTTTCAAAAAATACTGCAATGTTGATGAAATCTACCTGAAATACAAATTATCAAACACTTTTAAATGATGCTGAGAATTCTTCAGGAACCAGTCAGTAGGGATGAAACTAAATTTGATTTTTGGGAGACATTGCTGTACGTCTATCTGTTTCAGAGAGTCCCAAAAATCACAGTTGTTCAGCAGATTTTAAAAATTTAAACATTTAGCTTATGAGTACTAACCATAGTTCTTAGGGAATTCAGGAGGTTTCGCTCCACAGAGTTTTTGCTCCACTTTATTGGAGGTTTCGCTCCATATATTTCAGTTTTGGAGTATTTGATTCTCAGCTAAACAATCATTATGTGAAATGAACTACATCTTCAAACAGCATTTCTCTTTATAAAAAATTGTCAGAAAACCCCTTGGAAAATTCGTGACCTCGTAGTTTAGTTGACCTTCAACTAAACAGACGCTTCAACACAGATCTTCATCTGCAAAGAGCATTCCTAATAAGAGTGAAATTCAATGTATGTTGAATAAATGACAAAGTGCATGGTGAAAAATTAGGCAAAAACCATCATCTTTGGAACAAAATCTTCCATATAATGAAGTGAAACCTCTGTGGAGCGAAACCTCCTGACACCTATAGCTTCTTAAGTAGCACATGAGTTCAAAAGTGGGCTCAAATTTAATCTACATCTTTATGGTTCCTGAGATATTTACACTTAAAGTATTGTACCATGGTACTGTGATTAATGTAAAATTAAACATATGCAACACGTTAGTGGGGAGGTTCTCAACATATTTTTGTTTATATTGAAGCTGTCAAATAGAACTCCAGCAGTACTACACGTGGACGTTATTACAATGGCCCGCAAGGTTTTTTTTAATTTTTTTTTTTTTTTTTTTTTTTTTTTTGCACAGCTGTGAAGTGTAATATGAAAATAAAATCGGTCTTATGTATAATCAAACCAACATCAAAGCTGTTCCAATTTCTTTTTACTGTATTATGTAGACTAAATTCAAATTGAAATGTCAAATATAAAGTGCTCGTGCAGAATATTAATGTAAACAATGGCCTAAACAATGTAAACAAACCTTGGAAAATACCATATATCGTGGTTGACGATCCAATTCGTGATCCATAGTTAAATTAACTATGGTCATATTTGCATACAATTCATAATACACATTCAAAGATCCTTTTAAACTCTAAATATTTTACATTTCTTCGCTAACACATCAAACCAGAACTGTCACTTTACTGTAACTCAAATGTTATGAATTATTCATAAGCGATTCTACAAGAAACTCTGAATATCTGTTTTACTAAGGATGGAATTGTTAAGGTATACCCCAAAATAAAAATTTATGGAAACAGTTTCATAACTACTAGCGTAATTGCAAAGCTGGGATTTTCAAGCCCGTTGTGCTAAGGGTTATTGTACAATGAACATTTTTAAAAGTATGAACATTTGATCCAGACACATCCGAGGGGTTATAAAGTAAATTAAAGCATTTGGATTAGTACAAAAGGTTGGGGTTTCTTGTCTTACATAAACACACTTCCATGTCTTCCCAGACAAGACCTTAGCGCTGACTTTGGCCTTATATGTATCTTAAACCAAATATTTTCCACCAAATAAGTAACTAAGGGCCCATTTTCAGTGAGAAACAAGGCCTAAAGGGGTTTCAGTCTACTAGCAAGAGCTGCAAAGCCATACTGAGACCAAATTCTGTTTTATGTTTTAGTCTCAAGAACGATGACATTTTTTTATTTTTCACAAAATAAGTTAGACCAAATCTCAACTTTAGATGGGTACATTGTTATTTTAATAAAAATTTCAAGTGTTATTTCATCTTTCCTAACATACATTTTATTTGTTGAAAACTGTCTGTGACGTTAAAGTTGACACTATTTTTTGTCTCACAATTAAGACTTCTTTGTGAATACGGGCCTTTGAGTACAATTATCATTATATTATTTTGAGGTATTGTAAGTTCAAATACTAAAGTGTATTAGTAATATAGTTTATTTCTGTATGTACACATAGACTTAATTTTTTGTAGGGGTTACTTCAAATCTTAACATGAAAGTATGTTGATGTATGTAATTTAAACCTATTTTGTCTAACCCTCCAAAGATCCGAAAAACCCTTTTGCTTAGGAAAAAAAATTTCAAGTAACCAGATTAATTTCAATTAAAAAGGCTATGAGATAACCTTAAAATATTTGTAATGAAATGGGCCTTTAGTAAGCTATGTGTAACACCCTCACTATCAACCTCTGAGGTTGACAGTTTGAACTCTGGACACAATCCTATGTTAGAAAGTTGGTAGTTGCTTACCAATGCCCACAGTGTACTATGCAGAATCTTGACCAATCAGTATGTACTGGTTTCCCCTGTCCTTAAACTAATTATGATAGAGCATATAGGATGTATGGCATGTAATGCTGAAACCAATTTTTAATATTTTGTGAATATCTAATCTGGATAATAAAATTCCTAGTTAAGCTGTTTCAATGAAATCCCATGTGTAATGCTACTGGATTAATAAAATTCTTGCTATAACTATTTACCTTGATGTTAAAAACTTGATATATTTAATTAACTGTTATCACCTTTGTTTTTGTTTTTTCTTTTTGCATTATTTGTTTCAATACCCTAATAATGCCTTGTTAATGAATAGACCAATGTATTATTAAGAGGACAGAACAAAGAAAATTGCTCTTTTCATCTTTTACATTGGCTTTTGCTATATAATCACACAAAATTTGGCATAAAATTATCAATTTTAGGCAGCCCCATTCTGTAACAAGCATGAAAGAGGACGTCTGTGGTGTGGTGGTTAACTCACTCACTTCAAACCTCTGCTGACCCAATACAACTGGAAAAGTTGGTAATTGCTTACTGATGCTCGTCAGTTTACAGCACAGACCTACCAATATGCATTAGTTTGCTGTGCCATTAAAGCTACCTGTTGTGCTGTGACATATAAATTTTGTTGAAAGTGACGTTAAAGCCAAGTGAACTAAAAATATCAGAGCTAAAATTGTTTATAAAAGTTTTATCTCTGATTAAATATGTTTCAATAAAGCATTTTGAAAGTATGAGTGACTTGTTTATTGTCATATAAAGCATTATTTTGAAAAGAATGAAGTAATAAAATTATTTGATCATGCAGCCAGATCAGTAATACTTGATTAATTTGATTAATAAAAGCAACTAACTCATCTACTTTGATTAACAAACCTACTTACAGCTCTTACCAATGAAGTCAGTTTTGGTATCCAACTTACATTGACCTGATTAACAAATAAAAGTAACCACACTAACCAACCAACTTAAAGTAACTAACTCACTTGGCTAGATAAATTAAGTCATCTGGAAGTAAAAACCAATGACTTTAGTAGGAGTAACCAGTATGCTTTGTTTGAGGAACAAACTTAGTTTGTTAAATCTAACAAACTTTCTTTTGTTTGACTACCCAACATACTTGGATGATTTAACTAACTTGGTTGGTTAAATTCGACATTGTAGGATCAACCAACTTTTCTTCGTTAGATTAACTAAATTTTGTTTTCAGTGCACACATATTTTAAACATCTAATCTAATCTACTGCTTTAAATTTGCAGGCGCAATATCTCCCCCACCATATTTTAAACATGTCTATTACTGAGAAGTTACCAGTCTTTTTTTGCCCCCCAATATTCCAAATCATCTATCAATTGCAAGTATTCTTGATACTTGTACTGTCAGTAAAAAAAATATATTTCTGCTGCAAACTCATGCAGTGTTATTTGTGATCAAATTTCGTAATGATTTTTTTGTGTGTATTACATCATATAGTGGGAAGTCACAAATGTCATGTGATACCAGGATATACTTGAACAACAAAAACAAAACACATGTGCAGTGTGGTTTAGTTAAAAGTCTTTATTTCAAGATAGAGTCATTATTTGGACAGTAAAAATATTGTGAATATGTTGTTCAAGAATATTCCTAACATTCTGAATGAACTTCAACATTTGACCAAAAATTCTGAATATTCCCCTTTAATAAAAAAGGACAGAAATGGGAGTTTGCTAAAATTATTGCCTTGTAAGGAAGAAGGTTATATTTAAACAGTATACGGTACTGAATGGGAAGTCAGTGTGTTTTATCTATAAGAAGGGTTCACAAGACTGCAATTGCAGTTTACAAACAAAGCAATATAGGATATTTTGAATTCTTCAAAGTCTACTAATTTTTAAATAATTCCCTCTGATATAGCAGAGAGTTGCAGCAGTCCAGGCAGCTGCTGGCTATCCATGGCATTTACCACCTTCACAGCTATTCTTTGGTTATATACCATATCTGAAGTACCAAATTATAAAATAAGGAATAGGAATGAAATATGTGGCTCCCTGTTCTATGTTCCCTGTTCTTAGCAGACTTGGTAGTGTAGTGGGTAACACACTTGCCTCCCACATCTGAGGTTGGCAGTTGAAAATCTGGACCAAACCCTATGCGGGAAATTTAGTAGTTGTTTACAACACTGTGCAGATTAAAGTATAGAATCTTGACAAATAATTATGTGCTGGCTTCCTCTGTCTGTAAACCTAACCATCTTGATGTAGCCTATAGAGTGTGTGGAAAGCAATGTTAAAACTCAAATAACCAAATCAAGCCTAATTCAATCTTGAAAGATATGGTTTATCTTGCTTGTAATAAATTATGAGATGAAGAGTAAGAACTTTATTTTTTAAACAACAAAACAGTAAAGTGAAAAATAGTTGCTTTGTAGTTTTATCTCTCTTTACATATATACGAGTAAAGTAATGAATGGCATGTACCAATGAAAATTTTTAGAAAATGGAAATTCCCATAATAAAAATTTATTTAAAAAAATTAAATAAATTAAAAGAGTGAAAATCTTTATCCATCCATAAACATACCAAATAAAGGCATTAAGAGGGAACATTAAACGCTCATGTTTAAAATGCATTTATTGTTTATTTTGTTGTGAAAAACTTGTATACAATAAAGAAATTATATCCTATAAATATATACATGGAGTCATTTTAAAGTTTTAGTATTTCCTTGCATCTGTGTACCATTGTTTATTTCCCCCCAAAATGTGGTATATGTAACTAAAAAGATAGCCTTTAGCTTGATATAGATGCCGTCTATCCAGGCATGTTGAATAGTGATTATTTGCGGTATAATATAAATTTTGCCATAAATTTTCATATTCGATGGGGAACCAGCTTACAGTTTTGTGACGCCATAAGTTCTGTTGGCGATAATTTGTGCAGCATAAGCAGTGCTTCTTTTGTTAGGAGTCTTGCTCTTACAAGTTAAAGTTGCCTAAAGTTCTTTTTAAAATGTCAGATAAAATAGATCTTAGTCTTGATGACATTATAAAATCAAACAAAAAGGGTCGTGGTGGAGGTAGAGGGGGTCAGAGAGGGCGAGGTGGACGTGGCGGCGGGAGTCGCGGCAGAGGCCAGTTTCAGCGTCGCTCATCCGGAGGTGGTATCAGAGGTACATTCAGAGGAGGGATCCAGAAAAGGAGAAGTGGCGGTGGAGCACCGTACTCAAGGGTATGATTTGTGGTTAAGTAAAAGCTTGGTGTTTGGTAGACGTGGTTACCTCGGCTCTAATTTACTTGCGTGTACACGGGTGGTCATGAAGATAAACGGTCATAGAGATAAACGGTCTTCAGAATTGTTCAAATCTAAGTGGTGTAAACAACAAAATCACACAAACTAAATAAGAAAATACAATCAAAGAAAGCTTATCAAGACATCTGGTATTTGGTTTGTGTTGTGCTGCTCTTTAGACTACTTATATTTGAAGAATTCTGAAGACCGTTTATCTCTATGACCGTTTATCTTCGTGACCACCCGTGTACTGGTCTGGCAAAGCCAGTGAATTTCGTCACCCCAGTGAAGTTGTCACCTGCCGTAAAAACACTCAAGGACAGGCAATATTCACATTTAGATAGCTGGAATAGCTTCTTTCAATGGCAAGGTACTGCCTTGCTACCAATTATCGCCAGCTACCAATTATTGCCAGACAAAATTGAAATAGACATAACTTGACCAAAAGTACATCCCAAGTCTAGTACATAAGGTAAACCTATTTCAGCAGTGAATAGAACAGATACACAACGAAAAGCTTTCAAAATGTGTGGCCATTACTGAAATATGAATGTTTTATTTTCTGGTGGCGATAATTGGTACCTGACGATAATTGGTAGCAAGGCAGTATACATAAATGCCGTAACTGGACAGTAAAAACTCTTTAATGTTGTAATAAAATGCAGATGACGAACTTCACTGGGGTGACGAACTTCACTGGCTGAGCAGTAGACATGCAAGTAAAGTAGAGCTGAGGTAACCACGTCTAGGTGTTTGGTGTTACATCCGTGGACACTGAATCAGGCAGGACAGTTATGTTGGACACAAAAATAAACTGTGATGGATGTATTTTTATTGAAGGTATTGTGTTTATTGAATATTAATGTTGAATTGAAGTAAAGACATACAACAAAAGCACAAAACACAAGAAGTGTGTATTTGTTCACATATGTTTTGATGTTTTTATAGGGAACTCAATAGCAATTTACATTGTTGTCCGACAGGACTGTCCTGTCTTTCAGCCTCCACAGGTGCGTACACGGGTGGACACAAAGTTAAACATACATGAAGATAAACAGTCTTCAGAATTTTTTAACTATATGTTCTTGGCGCTGTGTCATGGCTTGAGTCAGAAGTTAAAATCTTTAATAAGATGTGTTTTTGTTGCCCACACAGTGTGGGCCACACTCATGCATTTTTGTGTTGAAGTAACAACAGAAATATTGTAAATCTCCAGGAAATTCTGTATGCAAATTGTGCCAAGTTAGGGCACTGTTTTCATGTTGAAATTATATTATTGCCTATTAAAAATGATTCTAAAAGGTTTATTGATTTTATTTCATGTTGGTAAAGCATATGCATAACTTACTCTAGACCGAGTTCTGTCCCGTCGCCAATTGTTATTGATATGTTGAGGGACACAATGGCGAGGGACAGAGCTCACATGTACCTGTTTTCTGTGTAAATTTTGAACGACATATTTCTAGACATTACAACAAGTATAAAGTGTTATTTGAATTATTGTTTTTAAATTTATGTGCCATTCACTAATATTTAAATGCTAAACAAACTGGCATGCATGTATATCAACCTGTTTTAAAATGTAAACAAACCGTCAATAGTACATAGTTATCTATAAAAGAAATTTTTTGCTTGTAAAAGCAGTTTAGTTAAACAGCATATGTACTGTAAACCGGATACAGCGACTTGGACATAATAATTACTTTTTAAAGTAAATGAAATAATTTCCCACAGTTTGAGATTTACACAGAAAACTAGTACATGGGAACTCTGTCCCTCGCCATTGTGTCCCTCAACATATCAATAACAATTGGCGACGGGACAGAACTCGGTCTAAACTTACTCGTGTCAATTCAAATTTTAACCAAAAAAGATCCATGTAACTACACTTAAAAACAAGCAAGAATAATTTTACAGTGTGGAGCGGTAAACAAAAAAAAAACAACTAAATTACACACAGTGTTTCCTGAGCCTCGTTTTTCTGGAGGTCAACTGACCCCCGCTTTTGAAACGGGGGTCAACACAAATTTTTGAGGGTCATTTAGGCTTGACCCCTTCTAGTTAAACTGCAGGGTAGAAAAATAATAGAAAAACAATGCTGAAATACCTCGCAAAGCCGGTGTTCGGATTAGAGTTATGAAATGTGGGGTACCATGTATCCCATGGGGTACTTAAAATGGGGTACAAGTAATATTCTGCCACATTTTCCTCAATAAATAATGTTTAGATCTTTAGATATGCCCAGTTACTAAAAAGCAATAAATTTGTTTTATTTATAATGTTGATAAAAAAATTACAGTACATTGTACATGGCTGTATATTCATAAAGATATCTGATCAGTTCACCCGTGTACATCAGGGTAAAGAAAATAGTCAAAAAATAAACTTAACTAAAAAATTTTTATTTACCCCGCAAATATAATATTTATACTGGTTGAAAGACAAATTATTGTAGTTTATTTTGCTTTTTATTTGACAAAAATCCATTGAGTGGTCCAAAGTTATAGTGTTTTTGCGAATATTTTTGAATTTCACCGCTAGTATTTTCTGGGGAGTTTTCCGGGGTTAAAAATTCAAGAGTTTCCGAGATTTTGTAGAACGTGTCTCCTAATGCACAAGGTATTTGTCATCGTTCGGAGATGTTGTTTCCAATTGTTTCCTTGCAGAGATCACGTTTTCCTTCAATGTATGACGTTTCAAATAAGATTTGCTAGGGTACATTCTAACACTGGTCGTTTAAGATGGATTTCATCTGCGTAGGTCTCGCCTTCCAAGAAAATTTAAACTATACAGCTTACTTTCAGTGCTGTTTTATTGCATGTATATCTACGCTTTCAGTAAAAAATCTTGCGTCCTTTGGTGAATTTTGTAACTGAAAAACCTGAATGTGCATGCGTGACCTCGTAACCTCGCGAACTCTTCACCTCTCGACCTTTTGATACCACGCATGCGCTGTGACAAGTAAACAGCAGGAAATCGTCCATTTTTGTTTTGAAATTGGAATAAATAAAGAATTGCTTCATATATAGACGAAATATCGATGTTTCTTTCTACAAATACTTCTGCATCAGTCTGACCCCCTGGTAAATAATATGTGCGTAAATCACTTGATTTCGGCGTAAATTTACGCAGGTTTGTGCATAAACGGAAACACTTACACAAATACCAAAACAAATTTAAGCAAAGTTTATAATGACATCTGTTAGTTTGCACAGTTTTGATGTTTATACCACTAAGTGTAAAACTACACCTATCATTTTACGTGTCCGATATATGTTTCCTTATTTCCTTGCAACTACACTAATGAAAATAGTCACTGATATCGGACAACGTTCAAGTAACTGTACCAGTTATTTTCTGTTACTGAGCTTTTCCTCATCGGCCATGCTTCCTGTTTATGACGTCAGTATTGCATCATATTGCGTTTGTGAGCAAAAAGGGTCTAGGACATTCTCCTTGCACAGACATTAATGACAACAATTACAGGCGATAGGTATACGCAGCCTTGGCTATTTATTACTAGTGCTACGACTCGGTCCGCAAAAATCACTCGATTATCGCCCACATGTGATCGATGCATCATTCGATGCATCGGCAGACATTAAAATCATGCAAAACTTACAGAGTAAATAACTATTCAAAACTTTAAGATAATAATTTTGTACATTTCAACAATTCTAAGGCGATATCTTTGGGACAAAAACTGCTCCATGTTTATTTTACGGAAAATCACTTCCTCTTACGTTTGATTTGACTGGAAACATACTAGAACTCAACCCTTTTTCGGCATCCCGAATTTTGTTTTTTTGATCGATATATTGAAAGTAATGACGTCATCGATCAATTCAGCGAATGGATCACTAATCGGCGCAGCACTATTTATTACAATTGCGCATTATCTCACAGATTATAAAATGTGTGTGCGTTATTGTGTCAAGCAGATTTCTCCAAAAACTACTACAGCTGCAGATTTTTAGCTTACTGGCCAACGGCCGTAAGCTATTGGCATGGCCTGGCATCGTCTTCGTTGTTGTCAACATTGAAAGTAATGACGTCATCGATCAATTCAGCGAATGGATCACTAATCGGCGCAGCACTATTTACTACAATTGCGCATTATCTCACAGATTATAAAATGTGTGTGCGTTATTGTGTCAAGCAGATTTCTCCAAAAACTACTACAGCTGCAGATTTTTAGCTTACTGGCCAACAGCCGTAAGCTATTGGCATGGCCTGGCGTCTTCGTTGTTGTCAACATTTTTCCAGCCTCTTCTCAGAAACTACTAGACAGATTTCTTTCAAATTTGGTATGAAACTTTTATAGGAAGAGGACTATCATTTTTCCTCATTGCATGTTGATCTGTTGCTCTCTTGGCGGCCATCTTGAATTTTAGGTTGGGGGGTGTTGAATTGATCTTGCTGTAGTGTCCTTAAACTATAAAATCTTGTCCAGGGTATATCTCGGAAACTGTAAGGTGTAGGAAGTTGATACTGAGTAGGGACATTGGCTAGGGTGTGTAGATGTAAAACGTCATGGTGTGACCTTGATTTAACCTTTGACCATGCTGTAGTGACCTTGACCTATATTGCCTTGTCTGGGCTATATTTTGGAAACCATAAGGTGTAGGAAGTTGATATTTGATAGGGATATTGGTCAAGGGTTATATGTGTGCAATGTCATGGTGTGACCTGGATTTGACCTTTGATCTTGCATATCTGGTGCTATTTTATGTCTCTACGAGGATATCTGATACTATTTATTAGGGCTGTAACGATTCTTCGGTTACTCGCAAACAAAACAATTCAGTTAAATACTCGAGGCAAGAAAAGTGAACCGGGTCTTTGAAAACAACTAACCATAGACGTAAAGTCTACAAAATTCTATTTTTTTTTCTTTAAATATTTGAATATATTTATATATTTTACTAATATAAGGTGTTTCTGTTTCAGTATTTTGTATTTTAAGTATTTGCAAACTTTAATTCTTTGTGTAACGTTTTATAAGACAGCATTTTATTATAACGTATTTCGAAGAAGCCTCAAATCTCACAATGTAAAGATGGTTAAAGTTTCTTATATTTTGCATTTCCCAAAATTCAATAAATTATCTAAATTCTTTGTGTGGTTTTTAACCATTTTATAAGGCATAATATGTCAAAATATGAAGCAGTTTAATTTGTGGGCGATAATCAAGCGATTAACCGAGTCCGAGTCGATTCTTCCAAAACGAGGAATCGAGGCGCATTTTCGGGCTCGCTTGCAGCCCTACTATTTATCTCTCTCATATCTTTTTACTTGAATCTTGGTTGTTGCACCTTTGGGTGTCTTTTGGTGTAGATTAAGCACTATTAAAATCATATTAGAATTCACTAACCGTTTTACTTTTGCAACTTCCCATTATAACAGATGGTATTGTATCAGGTGAGCCACAGGTTTTGTCCCAATTCCACATAAAAGCATGTATTGCTACATCTGTATGTATGGGTAATATTCAAAACATTTAAACCATAATTCGACCATACAAATGAAATTCAAAATGGGAGAAAATTAATAATTTCTAGTTTACTGAATTGTCTTGTTTTAATACTTAATGTTTACATGCAATTTCTTTCTTTTAGATGTTATTTTCTCTACTTAAACATTATTTGGACACTGACACTGCTCTGAAAGTATCCCAATCTGTGTACCGTTTCACGACTTCTATATCTCATGGTGTTAAAAACTATTTTTCCAGGCTGTGGGGTACGGGCATCTCTGATGCTATTTTTGATATGTTTAAAATGAATAAGTTCATAATATTTGTGTTCATTTACCTCATTTCAGCCAAAGCAGATACCTGATGTTTGGGAACATGATATGTTCGATGGAGAAGTTAATACCACAGTCAGGCGAATGTCAGTTCCAGTTGGAGGAACAAGCAAACTATTGATATCCAACTTAGATTTTGGAGTGAATGATGCAGATATCAAGGTATTGTCATTTGTTCATTATATTTGTTTTATCCTATTTTCACTGTTGCCTTTTTTCTACTAATCAGTGAAATATCACTAGTTCCATGGGACACTTGTTTGTATTTATGGGAGAGGGGAGAGAGGGAGGGTCCGCTGACTCCCGTATTTTCTATTGCTTGTAGCTCGGCAACCTCTGGGCAGATTCTCTTCAAATTCAGCACATTTGTGCAGTAGCTCTGGGAAACATTTTTGAATATGGTGTCACAACATTTAACCAATCAGAGAAGTCGAATGATCAAAAGCTTGTTTTTCAAAGGGGTGTGCTTGTCCGGATGATAACTTAGCAAGTAAATTTGTTTTATAGATGTCTGGACTGGAAATGAAAACCTGGAAACCAGGTGTCTCTCAAAGCCCGGCACATTATACGACAGCTTAATGTAGTAGCAGACAAGCTATCCAGGCTAGGCCAGAGAGACAGGCCTTTCCTTAAAGAGGCTTTTTAGTAGGGGTGCGACTGAGCAGTCGACACTCACCGAGCGAGGCGAATTTCACGAAAATTCGACCCCAATTCTTAGGATCGACTACTCGTGTGCATAAAACAACCTACAGAACCGGTTACGTTTTTTAGTCAATAAAACATAAATAACCTACCTTACTTTCATTAAATCGCATAATCCACCATTTGTAACATAATATTATTGATATTATGTGCTGACAATAGCTAATTCAAGCGATTCAAAGCTTTTATCTTTATATTTTTTTCGTTTACGGGAGCCGCCATATTGGATGTCGTTTCCTGTTATGGTGGATACTAAATGTCGCGAGGGCTCGATGTCGAGTCAAGTTTTTATCTGCGAGCAATCGATCCGAATTATTTGTACTCGTCACACCCCTACTTTTTAGTTCATATGCACCAGGTTGCACCAACCTCCGATCTATTTGCTCTGAGGTTCAACAACAAACTGGCTTAATTTTTGTATCACCAGTACCAGACCTCCCTTGACTCGGCAGTCGTTGCTCTCAGCCTGTCTTTGGGAGGATCTGAACCCATATGCCTTCCCACCAGTCATCATATTGGGCAAAGTGGTGTTGAAGTTACATGGCGACCCTAATAGGAAAATCATTCTGATTGCTCCAGGGTGGCCCAACATGCCCTGGTTTGGGAATCTAATGTCCATTATCAGCCCACTCCCTCTGTGCAGCCTTTCAATCAGACTCCTTCACAGAAAGCAAACTTATTTCTGCCTGCCTGGCCTCTAGAGCCTCAGCTAGCAAAGAGCAAGGCTTCTCTGAGGCAGTGGCAGCACGAATTGAGGCACCTTAAAGAGGCTGAACCAGATCAGTCTATGAGGCAAGAGTACCATTTTTACAAAGTCAGGCCAGAGTAATCAGGTGGACTTAGGGCCACCTATAAAATCCATAGCCAACTTCCTCCTGTATTTGTTACAGGACACGAAGTTACAGCCAAGTATTATTGATGGCTACAGATCAGCCATTGTGGACACCTGAGAAATTCGCTCATTAATGTCGGCAAGATGAAAATCTCTTCCACAGAGACAGACCCAAGGGTCGGAGGGACATCCCCTCCTGGAACTTTTACCTGGTGCTTCACCAGTTCACAAAGGCTCCTTTTGAATTTGAACCCCTAAAAATTTTGTTTCAATATGTTATTCACCTATTTTGGGGTCAGCTATAACATAGTGAAGTTCCAGACCTATGGCTCATTGCATAGCTGAGTAATAGCTACTTTAAAGTTCTCACTGTTGAGTAAATCAGTTGTAATTGGAAAAGTATTGCATTTACAGAAATTTGTGTAAATATGTTATTCAGCTACTTTTGGGTCAGCTATAACATAGTGAAATTACAGACCTGTAGCTCATGGCACAACTGAGCAATAGCTATTTTCAGTAACTGTTGAGTAAATCAGTTGTAACTTGAAAAATATTGCATTTGGAGTATTTTGTTAAAATATGTTGTTTGCCTACTTTTGGGTCAGCTATAACATAGTGAAATTACAGACCTATAACTCATGGCATAGCTGAGCAATAGCTATTTTCAGGTTCTCACTATTGAGTAAATCAGTTGTAACTTGAAAACTATTGCATTTACAGTATTTTGCTTAAATATGTTGTTCACCTACTTTTAGATCAGCTATAACACAGTAAAAATTCAGACATGTAGCTCATTGCATAGCTGAGTAATAGCTACTTTGAGGTTATCACTATTGAGTAAATCAGTTGTAACTTGAAATCTATTGCATTTAAAGTATTTTGTGAAATATGTTATTCACGTAATTTTTGGTCAGGTATAACAGTGAAATTGCAGACCTGTATGTCATGGCATAGCTGAGCAATAGCTACTTTCAGGTTCTCACTGTTGAGTAAATCATTGTATCCACTGGATAGCCGCAGTGTGTAGAGAGATTTCACCATTACCGCTCTAACAAAAAAAATATTATAGCTAGCCTTCTCAAGTTTGCAGGATATATTAATAACCATAAAATGTTGCCTGGGAATATTTTTGGCCTCATTTTGAAAAACAAGATGGCCGCCAGGGACGTTTATTCGACTTAAACAAGGACTTTTGTTGGCCCTCTAGAGCAAAGGGTATTATAGGTAGAGATCTCAAATTCACAGGATATGTTTCTCCTTATAAAATCTTGACTGGGAATATCTTTGGCCTCATTTTGAAAAAACAAGATGGCCGCCACAGGTGTTTCTTTGTCAGTCATGAAAAGTGCTTATATCTCCCTTATTATTGGTCCTAGAGGTTTGGGATGGTAAACCAACCTGTAGGAAATCATGGGCTGGGAATCTTTTGGTGTGGTCAGGTTTGACTTTGACCCCTCCTTCAAGGTCAAACAAGGATAGCCAAACTTAAAAGTGCTTATAACTCGCTTATTATTGGTCCTAGAGGTTTGGGATGGTAAACAGACATATAGGAAATCATGGGCTGGGAATCTGTTGATGTGGTCCGATTTGACCTTGGACCCCTACTTCAAGGTCAAACGAGGATACCCAAACTAAAAAGTGCTTATAACTCACTTATTATTGGTCCTAGAGGTTTGGAATGGAAAACCAACCTATAGAAAATCATGGGCTGGGAATCTTCTGGTGTGGTCGGATTTGACCTTGGACCCTGCCTTCAAGGTCAAACGAGGATAGCCAAACTTAAAAGTGCTTATAACTCACTTATTAATGGTCCTAGAAGTTTGGGATGGTAAACCAACATGTAGGAAATCATGGGCTGGGATTCTTTTGGTGTAGGCAGATTTGACCTTGGACTCCTCCTTCAAGGTCAATTGAGGATAGCCAAACTTAAAATTGCTTATAACTCGCTTATTATTGCTCCTACAGGTTTGGGATGGTAAACCAACCTACAGGAAATCATGGGCTGGGAATCTTCTGGTGTGGTCGAATTTGACCTTGGGCCCCTCATTCAAGGTCAAACGAGGACAGCCAAACTTAAAAGTGCTTATAACTCGCTTATTATTGATCCTAGAGGTTTAGGGTGTGACACCATTTGACAATATATCATAGGCTGGGATTCTTTTAGTGTGGTCGGATTTGACCTTGGACCCTGCCTTCAAGGTCAAATGAGGATAGCCAAACTTAAAAGTGCTTATAACTCACTTATTAATGGTCCTAGAAGTTTGGGATGGTAAACCAACATGTAGGAAATCATGGGCTGGGATTCTTTTGGTGTGGGCAGATTTGACCTTGGACTCCTCCTTCAAGGTCAATTGAGGATAGCCAAACTTAAAATTGCTTATAACTCGCTTATTATTGGTCCTACAGGTTTGGGATGGTAAACCAACCTACAGGAAATCATGGGCTGGGAATCTTCTGGTGTGGTCGAATTTGACCTTGGGCCCCTCATTCAAGGTCAAACGAGGACAGCCAAACTTAAAAGTGCTTATAACTCGCTTATTATTGATCCTAGAGGTTTAGGGTGTGACACCATCTGACAATATATCATAGGCTGGGATTCTTTGCATATGTTTAGTTTTGACCTTGGACTCCTCCTTTACAGTGAAACCAGGGAAGCTAAGCTTTAAAATATACTTGCAACTTCCTTATTATTGCTAGAAATTTTGGATATGAAACCGTCCTGTAGGACATAGGCTGGAATCTTTTGATGTGGACAGATTTGGTCTTAGAGGTCAAACAGTGGTAGCCAAACCTAAAGCGCTTATAACTTGTGTATTATTAGTTGTAGAGATTTACAATGTGAGGCCAAGGTAAGATAATCATGGACTAGAAATCGTATGATGTATTCAGATTTAAACTTGGATCTCTCCTTCGAGGTGAAATGTGGGTAGCCAAACTTGGGCACTTATAACTCACTTATTATTGCTCCTAAAGCTTTGGGATGCAAAATCAACCTATAGGAAACTATGGACCAGGAATCTTCTCATGTGGTAACCTTTGACCTTGGGCTCCTCCTTCAAGATCAAATGAGAGCAGCCAAACTTAAAGGTGCTTATAACTAGTGCTGGGACGATGTTTGCAAACTTCGGTATTATCGCTCGCTGGCTCATTGCCGATCAATGACCGGTAAACTTTAAGTACAACCGATATTTGCTAAATTCATTTCTTTGTAGCCTTTTGGTCACAATAAAACACTAACCGGAATAATATTTTGTAAAAATTTGAAATATTTATCAGTTAAAATGTCAAAACTAGCTGTGAATGCAATAAAAATAACGTAAATAGAAACAATTTGGGGTTTTCCCATTGTTGTCAAGGTAATCATAAGTTGAGCCAATCACAAGTGAAGATACATCCAGCATGGTCTGTTAGTGAGGGAGACGTCTGTGAATGGCTTTTAGGTTATATTTTTGTTATATTTGTGATAATTTGTGTGTATTTTGCTTGTTGTTATTTAATATTTGATTTTTCTGTCTGGTTTACACTTTTGACTCCATGATCGGAAATGTTCGAAGTTTGTTCACGAATTTCCGATACGAACATCGACACGTAATATCATGGCGATCTCCCAGCACTACTTATAACTGCCTTATTGCTCATACATTTTTCGAGTTTGAAACCAACCAAAAGGATATCATGGCCTGGGATCTTCTCATGTGGTCTGATTTGACCTTGTGCCCCTCCTTCCAAGTAGGCAATACTTGCTCGGCTTTGGTGCATTGTCTTTACGGTCTGCTGACACAGTGCCCGTTCACGGGAGCTCTCCTCTTGTTGGATAGGTCCTTAGACCTCAGGCATAACAACGGGCTGGCCTTTGTCTCCTTAAAGAAAGGCTTCACAGCAAAAATATCTCCCCTGCCACTATCACCTCATGGATTAAGCAGTGATCCTATGCGATGCACTCGCTGATAAGGTTATAGCCCATGATTTGAGGGCCTTTACTGCTTCTAACGCCTTCCAGTCTGGAGTCTCATTAGAACAAGTTCTATCAGCCTGCCACTGGAAGTCACATAATGGCTTCACACAATTCTGTTTGAAGGATGTGGCCTGATTCAGATTTCTTCCATCTGGGTCCGGCAGTTGCTGCTCAGCAGATACACCAATAGCCCAGTTTTGGAGACAGACAAAAAAATCATCATCAATCAGTTAGTTACTTCTCTCTATGAGGACCTCTACAGGGACTGAACTCCTACCTCTCCCTACCTCAGAGCAGTTCTTTAAAAAATGTGTGCGTGTGTGTGTGTGGGGGGGGGGGGGGGGGACACAACCTACAACCTGGACACCGGCAACTGAATTAGAGCACAGTCTTGAGTCGTGTTTAAGGCCTCCAGTGCCTTAATTATATCCCCAGACGAAAGTCGGGGATATATTGGATTCAGGTCCGTCGCGCCGCCGCCGCCGTAGAAATTTCCTTGTGGACGCGATAACTCAAAAACAAATTAATATTTTTTTTTCAAACTTGGTACACATGTTAAGGGTGCCCAAAGGAAGATCCCTATTTTAAGGTGACCTTAAACTCCCAGTAAAAAAGAACTTATGGCCACCTTAAGGTCAGAAATTGGACTTTTGGCCACTTAGAGCCCTGTAGGTCACAAACTATGATGCTCAGCTGGCTGAAATTTTACCTGACAACACATTAATATGTTCTTAGTACATGTGCCGAAAATCACGACTTTAAGTTGAGGAGAAAATTGTGTTTGAGGCCCATAAATACCCCCACTTAGGGATTTTTTGCTATACTTTTCACATATTTTGCCCTATAATTTGGAAGTGGTAATTCTGATGAGTCTCAAACTGCGCTAGGTATAACTTTGATATATGTAATCCTTGTCTGTAGAAAATTTTAGGGCTGTAGGTTTACCCAAAGGGGTCGACTTAAGGTCTCAAAAGTGCCCACAGAGACCCAATTTATGCACTTTTTGCCACTTTCAAGCACTGTAGCTTTCAAACTATGTCTCTCATCTAAGTTAAATATCATCTGGGAATATATCTATGTGTTTTCTTATATGTGCCCCAACATTTAGGCCTTTAATAGACAGTTAACCTGTGTATCAGGACCATAAACACCCACCCGAGTGACCCTTATAAGACATTTTTCACATCTTTTTCCCTGTAACTTGGAAATGGTAAGTCTGAGAAGTTTCAAACTGTATTAGATATATATTCTGTGTGTAATCTTAGTATGTAACAGATTTTAAGTCTGAAGCTTTAATTTTGAAGGTCAAATTGAGGTCTCTAAAAGGCTCCCAAAGACCCAATATTTGGACTTTTTGCTACTTTTAAGCCCTGTGACTGTCAAACTATGTGACTGATAGAGCTCAAATCCTATCTGGGAAGATATTAGTATGTTATTTATATATGTGCCAAAAATTAAGGCTTTAAGAAGACATTTAACCTGTGTATGAGGACCATAAATCCCCACCCGAGTGACCATTTTTAGACATTTTTCACATATTTTGCCCTGTAACTTGGAAATGGTAAGTCTAAGAAGTTTCAAACTGTATTAGATGCATATTCTATGTGTAATCTTAGTATGTGACAAATTTTAAGTCTGAAGCTTTAATTTGAAGGCCACATTTAGGTCTCTAGAAGGCCCCATAAAGACCCAGTATTTGGACTTTTTGCCAATTTTAAGGCCTGTGACTGTTAAACTATGTGACTGATAGAGCTGAAATCTCATCTGGGAATACATTATTATGTTCTTTTTACATGTGCCAAAAATCAAGGCTTCAAGTAGACATTTAACCTGTGTATGAGGACCTTAAACACCCACCTGAGTGACCCTTTTAAGACATTTTTCACATATTTTGCTCTGTAACTTGGAAATGGTAAGTCTGAGAAGTTTCAAACTTTATTAGATACATATTCTATGTGTAATCTTAGTATGTAACAAATTTTAAGTCTGAAGCTTTAACTTGAAAGCCACATCGAGATCTCTAAAAGGCCCACAGAGACCCAATATTTGGACTTTTTGCCACCTTTAAGCCCTGTGACTGTTAAACTATGTGATTGATGGAGCTGAAATCCCATCTGGGAATGCATTATTATGTCCTTTTTACATATGCCGAAAATCAAGGTTTTTAGTAGACATTTAACCTGTGTATGAGGGCCATAGACACTCGCCCAAGTGCCTTTTTGGACATTTTTTCCGTATTTTCCCCTGTTATTTGGAAATGCTTAGTGTGACAAGTCTTAAACTGTATTATATATAATTTTTGTTTGTTATGTATGTCCCCCAAAAAGTTTCAGATCTGTAGTTTAATTGCTAAGGTCTCTTTAACAATTGTAAAATGCCCACAGAAACCCAATTTATGGACATTATGCCACTTTAAAGCCCAGTAACTGTCAAACTATGTGGGTTATAGAGCTGAAATCTTTGAATTTTTAAAAGGAAATGCCTGTCTATTTAAATTTTGAATATTAATAATGTTATGGCTCTCTTAGTCTTTTAAGAACTTATTTTTGTGTGTTATACCTCTTGTTTGTGTATGGGAGAGCTTCTGGCTCCGGCGGCTCCGCATTTTGTTTTCCTTATAACTCTGTAACCGTTAGGCGGATTCTTTTCAAATTTGGCAGGTTTAGGCAGTAGCCTTGGGGAATTTTTTTGAATATGCTGCAGTGACATTTCAACCAATCAGAGAGGTCACATGACCAAAAATGTCTTTTTTCGATGGGGAAGCTTGTCCGGATGATAACTTGAAAGGAATTTTATCAATTCACCTGAAACTTGGCAAATACATTCATTCTATTAAAATCTGGAAATCATTAGATTTTGGCATTGATTGGTCAAGAAATGGGCGAGTAATTAATGATTAATTAATCATTACGAATTTTCCAAATAAGAAAAACACAAAAATGCTTATATCTCGAAAACCGTGCTAGATAGAGCGATTTCGACGAAATTTTTGATCCGCAGGGTATCTCTGCGGAGTAGTTTTCCCAATTTTCAAAAAATTTTTGTCTCGCCCAAAATGGCGGCCATTTTGAATTTTCGAAATTTTCGCAAAAATTGCAAAACACAAAAATGCTTATATCTCAAAAACCGTGCTAGATGGAGCAATTTCGACAAAATTTTTGACGCGCAGGATATCTCTGTGGAGTACTTTTCCCAATTTTCAAAAAATTTTTGTCTCACCAAAAATGGCGGCCATTTTGAATTTTCGAAATTTTCGCAAAAATTGCAAAACACAAAAATGCTTATATCTCGAAAACCGTGCTAGATAGAGCGATTTCGACGAAATTTTTGACCCACAGGGTATCTCTGCAGAGTAGTTATCCCAATTTTGAAAAAATTTTTGTCTCGCCAAAAATGGCGGCCATTTTGAATTTTCGAATTTTTCGCAAAAATTGCAAAACACAAAAATGCTTATATCTCAAAAACCGTGCTAGATAGAGCAATTTCGACAAAATTTTTGAAGCGCAGGAGATCTCTGCGGAGTACTTTTCCCAATTTTCAAAAAAATTTTCTCTCGCCAAAAATGGCGGCCATTTTGAATTTTCGAAATTTTCGCAAAAATTGCAAAACACAAAAATGCTTATATCTCGAAAACCGTGCTAGATAGAGCGATTTCGACGAAATTTTTGACCCACAGGGTATCTCTGCAGAGTAGTTTTCCCAATTTTGAAAAATTTTTTATCTTGCCAAAAATGGCGGCCATTTTGAATTTTCGAATTTTTGCGCAAAAATTGCAAAACACAAAAATGCTAATATTTCGAAAACCGTGCTACATAGAGCGATTTCAACGAAATTTTTTATCTTCAGGGTATCTCTGCAGAGCAGCTATCCCAAAGAGCTTTCACTTGGTGAAGTTTCAGACCCATAGCTAATTGCTCACCTACTCAAAAAGAGTAAATGCGAATTACCTCTAAAAGTATTGCAGATGGCCAATTTTTCTCAAATAACTCATTCACCTACTTTTGGAAGAGCTTTCACATGGTGAAGTTTCAGACCCATAGCCAATTACTCACCTACTCAAAATGAGTAAATGCGAATTATCTCTAAAAGTATTGCAGATAGCCAATTTTTCTCAAATAACTCATTCACCTACTTTTGGGAGAGCTTTCACATGGTGAAGTTTCAGACCCATAGCTAATTATTTACCTACTCAAAATGAGTAAATGCTAATTATCTGTAAAAGTATTGCGGATACCCAATTTTTCTCAAATAACTCATTCACCTACTTTTGGGAGAGCTTTCACTTGGTGAAGTTTCAGACCCATAGCTAATTACTCACCTACTCAAAATGAGTAAATGTGAATTATCTCTAAAAGTATTGCAGATAGCCAATTTTTCTCAAATAACTCATTCACCTACTTTTGGGAGAGCTTTCACTTGGTGAAGTTTCAGACCCATAGCTAATTACTCACCTACTCAAAATGAGTAAATGCGAATTATCTCTAAAAGTATTGCAGATAGCCAATTTTTCTCAAATAACTCATTCACCTACTTTTGGGAGAGCTTTCACTCTGTGAAGTTTCAGACCCATAGCTAATTACTCACCTACTCAAAATGAGTAAATGCGAATTATCTGTAAAAGTATTGCAGATAGCCAATTTTTCTCAAATAACTCATTCACCTACTTTTGGGAGAGCTTTCACTTGGTGAAGTTTCAGACCCATAGCTAATTACTCACCTACTCAAAATGAGTAAATGCGAATTATCTCTAAAAGTATTGCAGATAGCCAATTTTTCTCAAATTAATCATTCACCTACTTTTGGGAGAGCTTTCACTTGGTGAAGTTTCAGACCCATAGCTAATTACTCGTCTACTCAAAATGAGTAAATGCGAATTATCTCTAAAAGTATTGCAGATAGCCAATTTTTCTCAAATAACTCATTCACCTACTTTTGGGAGAGCTTTCACTTGGTGAAGTTTCAGACCCATAGCTAATTACTCACCTACTCAAAATGAGTAAATGCGAATTATCTGTAAAAGTATTGCAGATAGCCAATTTTTCTCAAATAACTCATTCACCTACTTTTGGGAGAGCTTTCACTTGGTGAAGTTTCAGACCCATAGCTAATTACTCACCTACTCAAAATGAGTAAATGCGAATTATCTCTAAAAGTATTGCAGATAGCCAATTTTTCTCAAATTAATCATTCACCTACTTTTGGGAGAGCTTTCACTTGGTGAAGTTTCAGACCCATAGCTAATTACTCGTCTACTCAAAATGAGTAAATGCGAATTATCTCTAAAAGTATTGCAGATAGCCAATTTTTCTCAAATAACTCATTCACCTACTTTTGGGAGAGCTTTCACTTGGTGAAGTTTCAGACCCATAGCTAATTACTCACCTACTCAAAATGAGTAAATGCGAATTATCTGTAAAAGTATTGCAGATAGCCAATTTTTCTCAAATAACTCATTCACCTACTTTTGGGAGAGCTTTCACTTGGTGAAGTTTCAGACCCATAGCTAATTACTCACCTACTCAAAATGAGTAAATGCGAATTATCTCTAAAAGTATTGCAGATAGCCAATTTTTCTCAAATTAATCATTCACCTACTTTTGGGAGAGCTTTCACTTGGTGAAGTTTCAGACCCATAGCTAATTACTCGTCTACTCAAAATGAGTAAATGCGAATTATCTGTAAAAGTATTGCAGATAGCCAATTTTTCTCAAATAACTCATTCACCTACTTTTGGGAGAGCTTTCACTTGGTGAAGTTTCAGACCCATAGCTAATTACTCACCTACTCAAAATGAGTAAATGCGAATTATCTCTAAAAGTATTGCAGATAGCCAATTTTTCTCAAATCATTCACCTACTTTTGGCAGAGCTTTCACTTGGTGAAGTTTCAGACCCATAGCTAATTATTCACCTACTCAAAATGAGTAAATGTGAATTATCTCTAAAAGTATTGCAGATAGCCAATTTTTCTCAAATAACTCATTCACCTACTTTTGGGAGAGCTTTCACTCTGTGAAGTTTCAGACCCATAGCTATTTATTCACCTACTCAAAATGAGTAAATGCTAATTATCTGTAAAAGTATTGCGGATACCCAATTTTTATCAAATACTCATTCATCTACTTGTGGGAGAGCTTTTACATGGTGAAGTTTCAGACCTATAGCTAATTACTCACCTACTCAAAATGAGTAAATCCGAATTATCTCTAAAAGTATTGCAGATAGCCAATTTTTCTCAAATAACTCATTCACCTACTTGTGGGAGAGCTTTCACTTGGTGAAGTTTCAGACCCATAGATAATTATTCACCTACTCAAAATGAGTAAATGTGAATTATCTCTTAATAGTATTGCAGATAGCCAATTTTTCTCAAATAACTCATTCACCTACTTTTGGAAGACCTTTCACACACGAAAATGAAAAATTGTGAATATCTCGGAAAAGCTATTTCTTCTGCTTTAATGCTCGGCGGGAGATACACACCACGGCAGTGGTCTTGACAAAAATTTTTGTCTCCCCAAAAATGGTGGCCATTTTGAATTTTCAAAGTTTTTGCAAAACACAAAAATGCTTATATCTCGAAAACTGTGCTATATGGAGCGAACTCAACAAAATTTTGGACCTGCTGGGTATCTCTGCCATGCCAATTTTCAAAATATTTTTGTCTCGCCAAATATAGCGGACATTTTTAATTTTTTTATTTTTTGCAAAACACAAAAATGCTTATATCTTGAAAACCGTGCTAGATAGAGCAGACTGCGCTTACTTTGGTTGCCACAACAGTATAAGGCTAGAAACGAAGCATTTTCTTAATACTTTAGCACTCACCTTTATATTCTTTTCGGGACGCAAAAACATTATCTTTTTTTTTTGCGAGCGATCCTCTAGTTAATTTTATTTTTGATTTGTGGCAAGAAAGAAAAAGTAAATTATATTGTTAATTTTTATGTATTGAATTGCTGTCTTTATTTACTGTATCTTACACCAAAATATGTTTGCTCTGTTTGTTATTAACTCTCTATTTAAAGTGACTTATAAGCCCATATAGGGCTGGGTATTACTTCAATAGTTTTTGTATAATCCTTGTCAGCATAATACATGTCACTATAATAAACTAATAAACTAAACTAAGTCCCAACCCACATCCCCCACCCGGATTCCCCCCACCCACCTCTAGGACCTCCAGCTATATTGAGTGACACTAAATAAACAAAGGTATTTAATGATATCAGATGAGAAACAAAGAACTCAATGGGGTTGCAGATCTTGTGTAATAGTGAGAGAGGTGTGGAGAAGGGGAGAGGGGTGGGGGTGGGAGGTGGTGGGCTTCATTACATATAACACAAAGGGGAGTCAGAACTGAGATTGTGTCACATATTTAGGTTGCATATATATGGACCACATATATAGGTATAGAGGAAATGAATAACTGAAAACAATTTGCAAATTCTAAAAATAATATAATAAAATAATAATATAAATAATTTTTTTTTAAATAATATTTTATTTGTGAACAAATATAGAAACAGATATGCGCTTTTGGGATTATGAATTTTAGAATGGACATTGAATCATCAATCATTTAAATACTTTGAAGGAAGATTGAAAAGTATGATGAGTTGAGTTAAAAATAATATTTTATTTGTCAACAAATATAGAAACAGATATGCTCTTTTGGGATTATTATTTTAGAATGGACATTCAATCATCAATCATTTAAATACTTTGAAAATAGGTTTAGAGTTATCATTGCAGGAAGATTGAAAATATAATTTGAGTTATGTATTCGGCGTCTGGGGATACACCATCTTCCTTGGGAAGATATAAACAGAGTAGATTGATGTGCTGAAGTTCATATAATAATGGGTAATTATGTTTTAAAAATTCCCGATCAAAACCTGTGGCGTGAGTGATGACCTGTCTGGGGATATGTTGGCGCCGAGTTGGCCCAATCTAGTTTTGAGTTCACTTGCAGTCCATAGTAACTGACATGCCGACCAAGTGGTAGTTAAACGTCCTGCAAATGAAGCTTGTTTTTATTCAGGGGAGAGGGGAGAGAGAGAGGATCCATATTAACTATTGCTTATAGCTGAGCAACCACTGAGGGGATTCTCTTCAAATTTAGCTGTATGCAGTTGCCCTGGGAAAATTTTCTGAATATGGTGTCGTGAAATTTCAACCAATCACAGAAGTGACATGGCCAAAAACATGTTTTTCGAAGAGGTGTCCTTGCCCAGATGATAACTTAAAAAGCACCTCTTCACATGAAATTTGGCAAGTAGGTTTGTTTAATAGATGTCTGGAAATCATTAACTTTTGGAAGTGATCTGATACAAAATGGCCGACATATTAATAATAATAACACTGAAAATGAAATATCTCAGAAACAGTGTGAGGTAGAATGATTTCAGCCAAATTTTTGGTCCACAGGGTGTATGCACAGTCATTGCAAAAATGGCGAGAAAACTATTTTTGCGGCCATCTTGAATTTCCACGTAAACCACAAAAATGCTTTTATCTCGGAAACGGTGCGGGATAGAGCGATTTCGACAAATTTTTGAACCTCAGGGTATTCACAGAGTCTACTGGCGACTTTTCCCAAAAATTGTTTTCCCCGCCATTTTTGGCAGCAATATTGAAATTCTGCATAAAACGCAAAAACACATTTATCCCGGAAGGTGTGAGATTGAGCGATTTCAAGAAAATTTTTTACCACTAGGATATATCTGCAGAGTCAACTGATAAATTTTCTTAAAAAATCGTTTCCTACTATTTTTGGCTGGCATCTTGAATTTCTGCATAAAATGCAAAAACACATTTATCTCGAAAATGGTGTGAGATACAGTGATTTCAACGAAATTTTGGACCCCCCAGAGTATCCACAGTCATCTGGCGATTTTTCAAAAAATTGTTTTCCTGCCATTTTTGATGGCCATCTTGAATTGAGAATAAAAGGAGGGGAAAAAACTCATTAATCTAAGAAATCTTGTATTTTGGCATAAATGGAAAAACATAGAACCAAGAAGATCGTCATTTCTACAAAATCATTAATACTCATTAGGACGGTTTGTTTTTGCTGTGCAAGAACATTTTCTTTTTTCTCTAGCAAAGCAATACTTTGTTGTCAAAACAACTTCTTTACCAGACTTGATATTTGGCTATTTTATGTGAAGGCATTACAAATTTTCAATGGCACACAGATGGAAGGGGCAATAAAAAGTAAATAAACATAAACTAAATGTGTACACAACATCCCTAACTGACATTGTTGTTGATTGTCTTTGAATGATACAAGTTTTATGCAAAGTCAATCCCATTTGTACTGTTCTCGTCACACCCATAACAACAGTCTGTTTAATTTTTATATTACTTGTTTTTTGGGGGGTTGGGGGCTTGTATCCTTATATAAAGAGCACTGATTTGCTGTGACATTACTTTATCACCAGTATCTCGCTTGTCAACACATTATTGAAAATAGAAGACACAAACCCTAAATTGGAAGAAATAACATATTTTTATCACATATTTTGGTGCATTCGCAAACTTTCATCATTTCATTTAGCAGAACTGCCATGTTTTGGTTTAATGAGTTTCACTTCCATATAATTAAAGAACTAAGATTAACATTGGGACTCTCCTACAACTTTCATGCTCCATTATTTGTCCATTTTTCTAACCGATGATTGGTCCCAAATCAGTTATTTTACTCCATTGTTGAGCATTATTTGAGAAGCATTTTCTGGGATGATGTATAGGTCAATCTGGTAAGAATAAGGGTGTTTTGACGTTTAGTATCTACCAAAAAAACTCACTTCCTGTAAATATGGTGGTAAATATAGACAAATGTGTCTATATTAAATAATAATGCATAAAATATTTAAGAATACGTGGATATTGAGGTACATTAAAAAAGGTAAGATTTAAGCTGAAAATTCAATTATTAGAAAACAATAATGACCGACCGCGATTGTACACTGCCACCGACGATTAGTTGAGCAGACATCTAATCATCCCAACACTACTTAAGATATTGCAAACTAACACTAAATCTGAAGAAATTCCACACTACAGTCGTTTGATAGCCCTGGTTTTTGGTATGTAGAGTATTTTACAGAAATACTGTGTCGTGGTGAGATTTTAATCCTATGTCTGTAGGCATGGGGGGGGGGATCTAAAATCCGCAACATCTCCCTTCTCATTGTTCCTAAGGGTTTGGAATGAGAAAGCAACTTCCTAGAAATCAAACAACTGTAATAATCAGCTACAAGATGGTTGTGGCTCATTTCAAAATGTCTAGACTCAACTAGGGATGGGTTGGTATGAAAAATATGTACAATCGGGAGGTCTGCAATGCAGAACCATACCAATTTCGGGACTGCGCGTTTTACTACACCCCAAACAAACATGGACGTGTCCTCGTAACGACGTCACAATAAAAGTCCCTAAATGCACAAAATACAGGATAAAAGCATACAATATCTTCATATTTCTGATTTCCGTCCAATATTTTAAGTTTTCCTTCCATTATATTTGTTGACAAGTGAAATTGAGGTTATAAAGTGTCCTAACTAGTATAGGGATCGAGGGCCATATTGAGGATCGATACCGAATGAAAATTTAGGGTGGTGGATCGATCGATATTTCAATATCGGGACCGTTAACGTAAGCCGTGGGCGATAATACAGGTTCTTTGAAAACATGCACATATTAATTCACAAAATTATCAAAACATATTATTTATGCACCAAAAATATATTTCTACAATATAAAATAAAATAAATGAACAAAAATCCAATCGTTTTCGTGTTTTTTTGTGTACTAGCTGTCAGGTTTTGTTTCTCTTCCATGAAACTGGAAGTTGTCACTGACAATGTAAACAAAGATGGCGCCAGACTTGAAAAAATTTATTTCGGTTGTAAATGTGCTTTTTAAGGCGTTTGTATAATAAATATTTATTTAAGCAGTAAAATTACTCTTTTTATTTTATTTTTGTCTGTTTCTTATATGTGGTTTCGATATTGAAATGCTGGTAGTATGTGTCGATATCGGCAGTTCTGTGGGATGATCGATCGATATTGAAAGATCGAGCATCAATCCCTACACTAGTCCTAACCAAACATAGCAGTTCAGCTCAATGTATCACTACTACAAGTATAAAAGTCTGCAAATGGACAAAAATATGGGGATAAAAGCTTATAATTTCATCAGATTTTGGTGTTTTTCTAATATTTTAACTCTTGCTTCCATTATATGTGTTGACAAGCAAAGTGGCAGTTTCCAAATCTCGTTATGGTATTTCAGTCAAATACTCTTGATACTGAGATACCTACCTACCAACCCATCCCTAGAATCAACATAGCAAAACCCAATTGTGTCTCCTTTAGAACTCCAAGCCCCCCCAGTAGTAATACTAGGTTACATTTTTGTAATTTGTGTAGGAGCTGTTTGCTGAATTTGGACCTTTAAAGAAGGCAGCAGTCCATTATGATAGATCTGGCAGATCACTTGGCACAGCAGAAGTCATCTTTGAGCGGAGAAGTGACACCATCCGGGCACAAAAGCAATACAATAACGTTCCCTTGGATGGTAGGCTTCATAGTGCAAAAACGCACATACACCCATTTGCTCGAAATAAGACATTAAATGGGGATTAACCACTGTGCTAACTCCATTATATTTAAAAGAGAGTCCTCCATTTTGATCCACTGTTACAGCCAGTTCCAAATTTTGATATTTGAAAATTAGTGTGGCCGGGTATTTATTACCTTACCACCATTTTTTAGAAAAAAAATTACACATTTGGCATGAGTAAGAAGCAGCTCTGGATTGCATGTATTGCGAGTAGTTTTGAGGAGAGCCCTGCAAGGTGTAACAGGCTGCATAGTGGAAGTGGGAGCCTCTTTCCCCATCCAGCAGATGCATTGTGGTCCACCCCCCATTATATGGAGAGGGCTTGGAGAATGTGCCTGTGATTTGGTGGGAGAGCAGGTTGAGTGATGGCTCTGTGGGTAAGCCTGTCTTCTCAAGGTGAGAGTACTTGCCACCCATATTGTTAACAATTGATAAAGTTCAGGTAGCATCCACTTTTATGAAAGGTTAATCAAGTAGGTTTTCAATATTACCAGAAATATTTATCTTAAAAATTCTGCTTTAGTTTCTACACCATCACATTATCCCACAACCAGGTTAATAATGGACTTCTTCGATGTCTTGCTAGCTAGATGTGTACATTATTCATCAGTCATAAAAGGCTTGCAAGTTTAAAGAATATATCATGTTGTCATGTGAAAAGCCGGTGTTTCATCAACCCAAAATAGTGAAAAACAGATAAAAGAGGTACTAGTGGACTTTTCAACATTCGCCCAAGTAATCCTTTGTGGCAGTGTAGCATCAGAGTTCTCTGACTAGCCTGAGTTTTGTACAAGGTATAAATTTAATACAGTAAAACTTATATTATCTGAGCCTCTTGGGGGAGTAACAATAAGGTAGAATAATAGAAAGGTTGGATAATAGAAGGGCTAAAATAACAGGTTTAAATGGAGTTGGGAAAGTTGGTTTGAGGTTGGATAATTGAAAATTCGGAAAAAAGAGGGTCAGATAATAAAGATTCAACAGTATGTGGTCTTTGTATATTGAAAATTTGAGTTCTTTAGCTTTAATTTTAAAGTCACCTTAAGATATGGTACTATATTTGAGGCCTAGGTAGGTTTTTAGGCGGGTTGCGTGTAACCAACCCTCCTATTAGATTGATGTGGCCGATGTTTGTCCATCCGTCCACATTTCCGTTTCCGGACTCTTAACTCAAAAACAATTTGTCCAATCGAATTCAAACTTGACAGGGACGTAGATCACCATCACAGCTAGGTTCCTTTCAAAATTGGTGTAATTCCGTCCGTTTGTTTGTTTGTTAGTCCGTCAACATTTCCGTTTCCGGACTCTAACTCGAAAACGCTGTGCCAATCGAATTCAAACTTGACAGGGAGATAGATCACCATCACGGCTAGGTTCCTCTCGAAATTGGTGTAATTCTGCCCGTTCGTTTGTCTGTTTTTTGTCCATTTGTCTGTCCGTCAGCATTTCTGTTTCTGGACTCTAACTCGAAAACGCTGTGCCAATCGAATTCAAACTTGACAGGGAGATAGACCACCATCATAGCTAGGTTCCTTTCGAAATTGGGGGCCACGGTGGCAGAGTGGCAACACTCTCGCCTCCCACCTCTGAGACCGGGGTTCGATCCCCGTCATGGCCTTAAGTGGGAAAGCTTGTAGTTGCTTGCCGTTGGTCGGCAGTTTACAGTACAGAACCCTAGCGAACTGTATGTACTGGTTTCCTCTGCCCTTCCAACTACCCGTCGTGATATGACCTGTACAGTGTTGAAAGAAACGTAAAACCCCAAATTAAAAAAAATCCTTTCGAAATTGGTGTAATTCCATCCGTTTGTCTGTCAACATTTCCGGGCTCTAACTCGAAAACACTTTGTCCAATTGAATTCAAACATGACAGGGAACTGGTTCATCACAATGGGTTTCCATCTTAGCTTTCTAATTCCTTCCTTAGGTTAAAAGAAATCATAACATCCTAAACAAATAAAAATGTTAAGTTTTTGCCCTTCCTCAACCGTATGAAAGTTCTTACATCTGACAGCATTTTGTGGGTACTATTACTTCTTGATACACTCTCAGGCTGAGAGTCTCGGCTTAATTAATGAAACAAGTGTTATGTTTATAGAAATGAATATTTGAAATAGTGATTGTAGAAATAAAAAAAAAAACATCTAAATTCCTAAAAGTATAAGATCTGCTTACATCTTATGTTATTTCATCTCTCCACTTACATGTTAAAGGTATACAGAACCGATCAAACTCTTTTTTGGGCTTAATATTTTAGAATGTATATTTCAATACTTTTAATAGGGATCAAATTTTTCATTGCAAATAAAATATTGCAAAATGTTTCATAATAAATTTTGGTATACAAAAATAGGTACAACAGGAAAACCCCAATCAGTGTCTGCTGTGTGAAAGATGACCTGCCTGGTGATATGTTGGTGTTGAGTCTGTGCAGTCTAGGTTATGAATACGTTTGAGAAACAATTTTTGGTACACTGTACTTTCAGGGCGAGCCATGAAGATTGAAATCATTGGAGAAACAACAGTGCAGAAAGGCAGTGCAGGTTCACGGCTTGGAGTCAGGAAGTATGTTTGCTTGTCCTTTCATCAACTTGTACTATATTCAAAGAACATTGATTCACACGAGATGTAAAAAGTTTTGGATAGACAAAAATATTGTAGTAGTTTGTTCAGGTGTATTTGTGGCATTATAAAATATGTTTCATCAGTATTGCTCACAGTTTCTTTCAGTGAAAAAAGAGAAGAAAAATCTTGTATGTGCAAAGGTTGGACATAGGGTGAAATGTGTTGTGGTTTCATTTACTCAGTTACTACCCCATTCACACTACAGGCAGTGTTAGCCACGGTTAAAAGTTTTACTGAGCGGCAGAACCGCCTCCCAGGATGTCTCGTATCTTCCAAGATTTGGAGTATCCGTAAGATATGATACACATGGCCACTGATGGGACATTTGTCACTGAGAGACAGACTTCATTTTCCTCCACTCACTTTATATAGCCACTGGATAAACTCCTATTAACCAAAACAAGGCTGAGTCACAATCTTACATAACTGTGGAGGATACTTGAGAAATTTATCTGCGGAAGGTCACAGTTAGAAACTCAGAGGTGGAAATTTTAAACATTTTAAAACTTCTGTAGAATGCTCAAAGAATAGGACAGCGGGCCACTGTATCACAAATTCACATACAGACATCAGGCAGGACAGGGGCATTTTGTCTAATGCCTATAACCACAGGTTATACCACCTGTAGTTTGAAGGAGGTATTGATCAGCTGTCATCTGGTACAAGGAAATTTAAAATTTCTCAAGCCATATTTCATAACCACTCTTGCAACGTGTAGAATATCCTACAGAATTTAAATACAAATATTTTCATCCCTGGTTTTTGTCTTGTTTTGTCAATGCTGCAAAGATTTCATTTTAGAGGCGATAACTCAAAGTATTTACCTGGAGTTTTTAAATTTTTTGTGAGGTGAAATTTGACCTTTGATCCCCACTTAAAGAAACAGCTAACATTCACTCTTATTGTCAGACCCAAGGGTTTAGAATGTGGACTCAACTTGTGGGATATCATGGCTTGTGGTTGGTCAGATTTAATGTTTGACGAAAATGTTAAGGTCACAGATAATACCTAGGTCTACAATAATACCTAGGTCATTACTTTCCTTACTTGAGTCACAAGGTCCAACCAACAGACTGGTGTACTTCAGTGCACAGGTGTGGTTATGTCCGCTTTGTATTTAATAGGACACCTACCTTGGGTTTTGCATTTGGTTAGGATGTGGCCATCTGTGTATTTTGTATTTAGGACTGCTTTTTGCAAATGCTAGAAATCTCCTGAGAAACTATGTAGATAGAATTTGCTGGAGGGTCGAAGAGGTTGGGGGTGCTGGATGATCAGGGCAGATCTTTCTTCAGTATATACTACCAAGATTCAAGGGGGTTTCTTCAGAGCCTTAAGGACTAGGACATCAATCATACTGTAAATACCTAGAGAAACAACCAATATGGAAAAAAAAACCACCTTAGCATTAAGGCCTTTTATTATTACCCCACAGCCCTTAGGGGCTGTCGGGGTATTGTTTTCACCCATGGTGTCCGGATGGGCGGGAAATAGTTTGTCCGGGCTGTATCTCAGAAACCTTAAGGTGTAGGAAGTTCATACTTGGCAGGGACATTGGTTGGGGGGTGTAGGTGTGCAACGTCATGATCCTTGATTTGACCTTGCCGTAGTGACCTTGAGTTTGAAAATCTTGTCCGGGCTATATCTCGGCAACCATAAGGTGTAGGAAGTTGATGCTTGGCAGGGACATTAGTTAGGGTTGTAGGTGTGCAACGTCATGGTCTGACCTTGATTTGACCTTGCCGTAGTGACCTTGACCTTTAAAATCTTGTCCGGGCTATATCTCGGAAACCGTAAGGTGTAGGAAGTTGGTACTTGGTAGGGACATTGGTTAGGGGTGTAGGTGTGCAACGTCATGGTCTGACCTTGATTTGACCTTGCTGTAGTGACCTTGACCTATACAATCTTGTCCGGGCTATATCTCGGAAACCGTAAGGTGTAGGAAGTTGATACTTGGTAGGAACATTGGTTAGGAGTTGTAGGTGTGCATCATCATGGTCTAACCTTGATTTGACCTTGCCGTAGTGGCCTTGACCTATAAAACCTTGTCCGGGCTATATCTCTGCAACTGTAAGGTATAGGAAGTTGATACTTGGTAGGGACATTGGTTAGGGGGTGTAGATGTGCAACATCATAGTGTGACCTTGGAAGTATAAAATCTTGTCTGGGCTATATTTCGGAAACTGTAAGGTGTAGGAAGCTGATACTTGGTGAGGACATTGGTTGGACATTGGTTGGGGGGTGTAGGTGTGCAACGTCATGGTGTGATCTTGATTTGACCTTTGTCCGTGCCGTAGTGAACTTGACCTATAAAACCTGGTCCGGGCTATATCTTGGAAACCGTAAGGTGTAGGAAGTTGATACTTGGTAGGGACATTGGTTAGGGGCTGTAGGTGTGCTACGTCATAGTGTGACCTTGATTTGGCCTTTGACCTTGCTGTAGTGACCTTGACCTATAAAATCTTGTCCAGACTATATCTCAGAGACTGTAAGGTGTAGGATGTTTATACTTGGTAGGGACATTGGTTAAGGGTTTTAGGTGTGCCACGTCATGGTGACACTGATTGACCTTTGACCTTGCTGTATTGACCTTTAAAATCTTGTTGCACGTTTGGGTCTTTCTGTTGATGCAGATTAAGCACTGTTAAAGTCATATTAGAATTCATTAAGAATTTCCTTTTGCAAGTTCCCATTGTAATAGATGGAATTTCATCAAGTGAGCCACAAACTTTTCTCCAACACCACACATAAGCATTCATTGAATGTATTGCCACTTCTGTATGCATGGTAATATTCAAAACATCCAAACCATAATTCGGCCATTTTTGGTTTACTGATAAATGCTGTCATTTTATTATTGAATTGTCTTGTTTTAATACTTCATCTTTACATAAGTTTTTTTTCCTTAGATATTATTTTCTCTACTTAAGCATTATTCGGACCTTAATATAACTGACACTGCTCTGAAAGTATCTTGAACTTTGTACTGTTACACTACTTCTATATCTCATGGTGTTGAAAAATATTTCCCCAGGCTGTGGCGTACGGGCATCTCTGATGCTATTTTCTCCCTTATCATTGATCCAAATGATTCAGAATTGGAAACAAGTGAAATCATTTGCTACAAATTTATCGGTGTTAGATTTGACTTGTTTAGTCACTGTCATGGTCAACTACCATCATCATACCTAGGGGCCCTTAAGCCTTAGTGGAATTTTGTGTGGATTGCATTAACATGTTACATCTGAGGATATGCTGCATTACAAACCTTTAAAACTTTTCAAATTCTTTCATTTTAATCTCAATTCTTTAGTTATTTAACCCTAAACCTATACTTTAACTTCTGTTTCAACTGTATACTTGTGGTTTCTGAGGAGGTATAATTGTGGATTGTTTGTGCTTATGAGACTTATAAATTTCTGTTTCAGCACTCAATCAGGCCGTGGTTTCCGGGGAGGTAGCAATCGTGGGTTTGGTGGTCGCGGCGGAGGAAGTGGACGGGGTGGTAGTGGGAGAGGCTCAGGACGTGGTGGGCGAGGAGGTCGGGGTGGCAGAGGCAGAGGTGGTGGCAAACCACCCACTAAAGAGGATCTGGATGCGCAGCTAGATGCCTACAATAACAAGGTAAAGTAGGACCCATATGCTCATCAACAAATGAAACAAAATCAAATATGGGTAGATTTGTATCAGAAACAAAGAGTTATGTAAAGAGGTATTCAAGAAGGAATTAATTCTCTATTTTTTTGTGCAGCTTTGGGCTGATTTGTAGTTGCTCATAAATATAGGTCGGATAATGAACAGTAAACAATAAGCTTATCAACTGGTTATGTTTTACAGACATATACAGTTATTTAATGGAAGTGTGTATTATTAAGCGTCCCGCAAGGGACGCTTGTTTGTGTATGGGAGAGCTTCAGGCTCCGGCGGCTCCGCATTTTGTTTTCCTTATAACTCTGTAACCGTTAGGCGGATTCTTTTCAAATTTGGCAAGTTTAGGCAGTAGCCTTGGGGAATTTTTTTGAATATGCTGCAGTGACATTTCAACCAATCAGAGAGGTCACATGACCAAAAATGTCTTTTTTCGATGGGGAAGCTTGTCCGGATGATAACTTGAAAGGAATTTTATCCATTCACCTGAAACTTGGCAAATACATTCATTCTATTAAAATCTGGAAATCATTAGATTTTGGCATTGATTGGTCAAGAAATGGCCGAGTAATTAATGATTAATTAATCATTACGAATTTTCCAAATAAGGAAAACACAAAAATGCTTATATCTCGAAAACCGTGCTAGATAGAGCGATTTCAACGAAATTTTTGACTCTGCAGAGTAGTTTTCCCAATTTTCAAAATATTTTTGTCTCGCCCAAAATGGCGGCCATTTTGAATTTTCGAAATTTTCGCAAAAATTGCAAAACACAAAAATGCTTATATCTCAAAAACCGTGCTAGATAGAGCAATTTCGACGAAATTTTTGACCCGCAGGATATCTCTGCAGAGTAGTTTTCCCAATTATCAAAAAAAATTTTATCTCGCCAAAAATGGCGGCCATTTTGAATTTTCGAATTTTTCGCAAAAATTGCAAAACATAAAAATGCTTATATCTCGAAAACCCTGCTAGATAGAGCGATTTCGACGAAATTTTTGACCCGCAGGGTGTCTCTGCAGAGTAGCCATGCCAATTTTCAAACAAAAAATTTCTGGCAAAAAATGGCGGCCATTTTGAATTTTCGAATTTTTCGCAAAATTGCAAAACACAAAAATGCTTATATCTCGAAAACTGTGCTAGATAGAGCGATTTCGACGAAATTTTTGACCCACAGGGTATCTCTGCAGAGTAGCCATGCCAATTTTCAAAAAAAATTTGTCTTGCAAAAAATGGCGGCCATTTTGAATTTTCGAATTTTTGCGCAAAAATTGCAAAACACAAAAATGCTAATATTTCGAAAACCGTGCTACATAGAGCGATTTCGGCGAAATTTTTTATCTTCAGGGTATCTCTGCAGAACAGCTATCCCAAAGAGCTTTCACTTGGTGAAGTTTCAGACCCATAGCTAATTGCTCACCTACTCAAAAAGAGTAAATGCGAATTACCTCTAAAAGTATTGCAGATGGCCAATTTTTCTCAAATAACTCATTCACCTACTTTTGGAAGAGCTTTCACTTGGTAAAGTTTCAGACCCGTAGATGATTACTCACCTACTCAAAATGAATAAATGCGAATTATCTCTTAAAAGTATTGCAGATAGCCAATTTTTCTCAAATAACTCATTCACCTACTTTTGGAAGAGCTTTCACTTGGTGAAGTTTCAGACCCATAGCTAATTACTCACCTACTCAAAATGAGTAAATGCGAATTATCTCTAAAAGTATTGCAGATAGCCAATTTTTCTCAAATAAATCATTCACCTACTTTTGGGAGAGCTTTCACTTGGTGAAGTTTCAGACCCATAGCTAATTACTCACCTACTCAAAATGAGTAAATGCGAATTATCTCTAAAAGTATTGCAGATAGCCAATTTTTCTCAAATAACTCATTCACCTACTTTTGGGAGAGCTTTCACTTGGTGAAGTTTCAGACCCATAGCTAATTACTCACCTACTCAAAATGAGTAAATGTGAATTATCTGTAAAAGTATTACAGATAGCCAATTTTTCTCAAATTAATCATTCACCTACTTTTGGGAGAGCTTTCACTTGGTGAAGTTTCAGACCCATAGCTAATTACTCACCTACTCAAAATGAGTAAATATGAATTATCTCTAAAAGTATTGCAGATAGCCAATTTTTTTCAAATAACTCATTCACCTACTTTTGGGAGAGCTTTCACTTGGTGAAGTTTCAGACCCATAGCTAATTACTCACCAACTCAAAATGAGTAAATGCGAATTATCTCTAAAAGTATTGCAGATAGCCAATTTTTCTCAAATAACTCATTCACCTACTTTTGGCAGAGCTTTCACTTGGTGAAGTTTCAGACCCATAGCTAATTATTCACCTACTCAAAATGAGTAAATGTGAATTATCTCTAAAAGTATTGCAGATAGCCAATTTTTCTCAAATAACTCATTCACCTACTTTGGGGAGAGCTTTCACTCTGTGAAGTTTCAGACCCATAGCTATTTATTCACCTACTCAAAATGAGTAAATGCTAATTATCTGTAAAAGTATTGTGGATACCCAATTTTTATCAAATACTCATTCATCTACTTGTGGGAGAGCTTTCACATGGTGAAGTTTCAGACCCATAGCTAATTACTCACCTACTCAAAATGAGTAAATGCGAATTATCTCTAAAAGTATTGCAGATAGCCAATTTTTCTCAAATAACTCATTCACCTACTTTTGGGAGAGCTTTCACTTGGTGAAGTTTCAGACCCATAGATAATTATTCACCTACTCAAAATGAGTAAATGTGAATTATCTCTTAATAGTATTGCAGATAGCCAATTTTTCCCAAATAACTCATTCACCTACTTTTGGAAGAGCTTTCACACACGAAAATGAAAAATTGTGAATATCTCGGAAAAGCTATTTCTTTTGCTTTAATGCTCGGCGGGAGATACACACCGCGGCAGTGGTCTTGACAAAAAATTTTGTCTCCCCAAAAATGGTGGCCATTTTGAATTTTCAAAGTTTTTGCAAAACACAAAAATGCTTATATCTCGAAAACCGTGCTATATGGAGCGAACTCAACAAAATTTTTGACCTGCTGGGTATCTCTGCAGAGTAGCCATGCCAATTTTCAAAATATTTTTGTCTCGCCAAATATAGCGGACATTTTTAATTTTTTTATTTTTTGCAAAACACAAAAATGCTTATATCTTGAAAACCGTGCTAGATAGAGCAGACTGCGCTGACTTTGGTTGCCACAACAGTATAAGGCTAGAAACGAAGCATTTTCTTAATACTTTAGCACTCACCTTTATATCCTTTTCGGGACGCTTTGTTTTTGCTATGCAAAAACATTATCTTTTTTTTTTGCGAGCAATCCTCTAGTTTAAGTTGTGATTTCATTCAAACATGACCTGTGTATATTTGTACTTTAATTGTACTTATAGATGGACACAGAGTAAATGAATAATCCAGGAAACCTATTTTGCTGAGAGATCCATTCATCCAGGAAGCTCGAAAGGAGTTTTGAAACTGAGTGTGATAGGAGTATAACTGAGAACAAATCCCAGTGATAATAACAACTGTTGTAACACTCTTAGGAACTTCAACAATACAGACTTTTTTTAATTTTACAGGAGTTCTTTACCTTCTGTGTTTTAATAAAAAAGATGTATGGGGTGCTTGTAATGATGGTTAATAGTTCTTTTCAGAGTTAATAGTTTGGCCTTACTTGGACAGCAAAAAAACATTCTAGTGTTGGTGTTTTCAATTTCTCTTGCAATATAATCGTGAGTCTTTTCAGGACAGATTTATACTGTCAGGTTAATTGTTACTTTATATTGCATTTTATATAATGACAGTTATTTGACTTAAATGAGAGCCATGTTGGAATTCTATGTTTATATGTATTACTACTTTAATGCAAATAAGTTTTTGAAGTAGCTTTATTGTGAGCACTTTGTACCCATAATTCAAATGGCAAGCTGGTACTTTAATGTGTTTGTTGTATTTCATATATCTTAAACAGTTTTGCAAAGATCTTGAAGGGTTTTAGACTTTTAGTCAAATTAAGCCAGAAAATTAAAGAGTTATAAAGAACCCAACCCAACTTCAAATTAAACCTCAGAATGAAAAAGTAAAAAAACTTAATGCGGTCAAGTTTCGTAATATACATTCAGGATACTTAAGATTTTTTTCAGTTGTATTAATTTGTGATTTTTAATAGTATGGTGAATTTTAGTGGGTTAATCTTGGCGTGAATTTAATTTTGCGTCTTCATTTGTATAAATTCACATTGTATAATAATAAAGTGATTATTTTATACTTCCTCATTTTCAATAAAAAACTGATTGTGCATATTTTTGGGAATGTGGCTTGAAAGTTACAGATTCCAAATCTCTTCCCCTAACACAAAATATGTACAACCTATGTTTTCTGTTTTGTAATAAAAGATGCAACTGTTGAAAGGGTAAAATACCCAACTTTGACATTTGTGATAAAAACAATGTGACATGTGTTACTTCAGCCTGGACCTGTGCTGCGTTGCACTTTGTATACCAGATCGTTGAGACTGCATTTGCCTTTGTTTTAAGCTTGGTGTAAGATCTTGTTTAAGTGTGAAAGTTAGTTCGGTTTTTACCCCCCCAGTCTGTGTGGGTGTAGCTTTTTGCTGTGGCATCAGTGTGGCTTGGTGGCAGGAAAAATCTTTTCCTGGCTGTATCTTGGAAAACTATAAGGTATATGATGTTTAATTTGGTTGGATCATACTTCACACATTGTACTTTCTGTCTAGACAGATTGACATCACAGCATCTTTTTCAGTTGACATGTGTACTGTGCAGACATGTTTTTGAGAAGCCCTCAGAAGTTGAAGAATTTTATAAAATACTTCAGTTAAATTTTGTTGAACTTTAGAATATATATCATGGCTGTCTCCAGGACAAAAATGGGGTGAGTTTAGTCCCTCCCTAGTTATAACTTCGTTCTTGATCCTGTAGCAGGTCAAGGAAAAGAAACTATTAAAATCTACAGCTAGCAAGAATAAATATCCTAGTACCCTATAACCAAAATAACCATTAAAATCTATGTACCTCTTCAACAGCTAGGTGGATTAATTCATATCTTCAGAGTGTACCACCTTCAACAGCTAGCTAGTTTCCTTCATATTTACAAAGAATGCATCATCTTCATCTGACATCTCCAGCATTGCCTCTATCTACCAGCTATACTGTAAACGGCAAGTGGCTTACGAGAAATCAGCAATTTAATGAAGGGAGCTTACAGCGTGCTGGCGTCAACACAGAAGTTAACAGCATTGACCCGTGTTAGTACTTGGATGGGTGACCATTTTTACAGAAGACATTTTTCCAGTCGATTCTCATCCCTGCCTAGCAAATGTAGATAGCCCTTTGATTTTGTTGACAATGGACTGGTGCCTGTCGTGCGACTACACAGTTTACCATACAAGAGTGCTAGAATGTACTAGTATAGCCCTTCTCCATCCCTAGTCGATCCTGGCACAGTTTCAGATCCAAGGGCAGGTTAAGCCACAGAAACCTACAGAATCTACAACCACTGGCATCCCTTGTGATGGGATAGCAAGAAATCTCCAGTACTGTCAGGTCCAGTAATGATAACGGCTAATGGTCATTGGGTACAGGGGATTGCTTCACCCACCCACCCCCACCGGTATGGACCTGGTGTGGCCATGGCTAACAGGCCGGCAGGAGATTAAAGGGGGTAAAATAGCCAATTAGGCGTACCAATTGCTCTCAGAAGAAATTTGTTACAGAGAAATACTTAAGGCCAATCAGTTACTGGCCCTGGTGAAATGCCAGTGGCTCAGCCTACAGGAACGGTCAGCCAGTCTATTATCTGAAGACATTGGTTACAGAGAGAGACCAGTCTACTGGACTGGCACAGGATCAAGGAGTGACTTATCCTTGCTTCTCGGAAAAACATAGGTAACAGAGAAACACCAGCCTTTGAGTCTGTCCAGTTGAACTCTGAATATCATTAGATCTTCAGGTCTGTCATCTACAACAGTGTCCAGACCCATCTCCCAAGAAACCCTGTGAAAGTGGAAGAAGATGGTGAAAGAATTAAGTTACACCTGCCATCAAGCCACAGGGGTTAAGTGGTGTCTGACCAGGGTACAGGATGCTATGCAGACACAGCTGAAGTTCATTCAAGGTCACCAGAAGAATGGACTCCTATCTTGACCACCTAAGATCTGGCGTTACACGGGACACTTTGAATGCTGTCAGAACTACTCCATTGCATATGGCTACTCTCATAGCACAGTGAAAACAAGGGATATGCTGGTATGAGAAGGGACATTTTCACCCTTATGGAAAATCCAGCAAGTCTTCCCAGGAAAGCAGCCGGTTCGACCGACCAGCATGGAAGAGTATCAGCCATGGCCACAACAAGAAAGGTCGGGGGAAGTCGTCCTACAACACCTCCTGACCGGCCGAGGGTCAGTCACCTTATAAATGACAACATGACCGACCAAAAGGGAAGAGACTTTAGACCTGTGTCAGACTTCAGATGTCATGAATATTCCAGTTGCTACTCCAGATCTGCCTGTAGGGGCCAGATTACACCAAATTTGGGAAACATTGACAGCCCTAGGGGCCAGTCCCAAGGTAAAAAAAATAACCAGGAAAGGCTACACCCTTCCTGATCAGACCAATCTTGACAAGGTCACTGACCATCATAAGTGGCTGTGTACATCTTCTTAAGAATGTCAGAAGAACTGGTCAGAACTCAGAAATCTATGGGTTTCTTCAACTAATTTTTCTTCGTCTGAAACTTAACAGGTGGAGACCTATCTTGGACCTCAGTATCCTGAACAAATTTTCAGAGAAATTCAAAATGTAAACACCAGAAACCATAAGGACCTCCCTTTAGCCAGGGGAGTGGGACTCCTACTTCCACATTCCAATACAGACGAGTCCAGGAAGTACCATTTTTTCATGTTCAGGTCAATATTACCGATTCAAGCACTACCATTTGGTCTCTCCACAGCAACCATGAAATTCAAGGTGATGGCGTACACAGGGTTATAAGTATGCACCAGTACCAAGATGGCTGGTTGGTCAGAGCCAGATTCAATGAAACCTGTCTCCAGCATATGCAGCTCTAGTAGCTCTGTGTCAGGAATTAGGTTGGATGGTAAACAAAAGAAATCAAAACTGGACCCCAAACAAGTCTTCAACTTCGTAGGTTACCAGTTTGAGTCGAAGGAGGAGAAGGTGAGACCTTAAATGCAAAAGATTCAGGAACTGCTCTCCAAACCGACCTGTCTGGTCTGACAGCTGATATCCCCATTGGTTGGTAACAGCTACAGAAAAGCAAGTCTAACTAGGTGGACTCCATGTGAGGCCAATGCAGTGGCACCTGGAAAAACAGCCGGAGGGTACCAGTCACTAGAACAGGTGATCCCTATCCAAAGGTCATTCCACCCTCGCTTAGAATGGAAGCTCCGGGAAGAAAAGGTTCTTTAAGGCCAGCCATTACACCCCTCAGTCATGCTTTGCAAATCTTTGCACAAACTCAAAATAAGGGTGGGGCACTCTCTTAGGGGAACTCACTGCAAGGGAACCTGGTCCCTTCCAGAAAGCAAGTTGCACATAAACTATCTGGAACTAAAGGCAGTCTTTCTGGCCCTAAAAGAGTTGCAAGACCTCTGCTCAGACAAGATAAGTCTTGTAGCAACAGACATCACCACAGTGTTTGCCTATATAAATCAGAAAGGAGCATGAGGTCGGGCCCAGTGTCTGCCCTGCTATGGAAAATCCTGACCTGGTGTTCCAGGAAACCGGTGTCTCTCAAAGCTAGACACATTCTAGGACAGCTTAATATGGTAGCAGACAAGCTATCCAGGCTAGGCCAGACCATTCAGAGAGACTGGCCTCTCCTTAAAAAGGCTTTTTAGTTCATATGCACCAGGTTGCACCAACCTCCGAGCTATTTGCTCTGAGGTTCAACATCAAATTGGCTTAATTTTGTATCGCCAGTACCAGACCTCCCTTAACTGGGCAGTCGATGCACTCGGCCTATCTTTGGGAGGATCTGGACCAATATGCCTTCCCACCAGTCGCCATATTGGGCAAAGTGGTGAAGTTACAGGATGACTCTAATAGAAAAATCATTGTGATTGCTCCAGGGTGGCCCAACATGCCCTGGTTTGGGAATCTGATGTCCATTACCAGCCAGCTCCCTCTGTGAGCCTTTCAATTAGACACCTTCACAGAAAGCAAACTTATTTCTGCATTCCTAGCCTCTAGAGCCTCTAGCAAAGAGCAAGGCTTCTCTGAGGCAGTGGCAGCACGAATTCAGGCACCTTAAAGAGGCTGAACCAGATCAGTCTATGAGGCAAGAGTACCATTTTTACAAAGTTAGGCCAGAGTAATCAGGTGGACTTTAGGGCCACCTATAAAATCCATAGCCAACTTCCTCCTGTATTTGTTACAGGACAGGAAGTTACAGCCAAGTACTATTGATGGCTACAGATCAGCCATTGCGGACACCTGAGAAATTCGCCCATTAATGTCGGCAAGATGAAAATCTCTTTTGTCTTCCACAGGATAGCTTCCACAGAGACAGACCCAAGGGTTGGAGGGACATCCCCTCCTGGAACCTTTACCTGGTGCTTCACCAGTTCACAAAGGCTCCTTTTGATTTTGAAGCCCTAAAAGAGGCCTCCTTGAAGAACTTGACCTTCAAGACCGTCTTCCTCTTAGTTTTGGGTTCCCCATGCTTGGCTAAGTAAGAACATCAAACACCAGTCCAGACTGGTCCAAGGTGTTTCTTTAGCCCTCGCCTAGCTTTCTTTCCAACAACCAGCTGGTAAAGGAGGGGCCGGACAGTGACCCCAGTGTGTATTCCAGCCCTGGCCCTAACTCTGGCTAAGTCACTCAAGGCTGACCGGTCCCTATGTCCAGTCAGAGCTCTGTGCTACTTTTTGGATAGGACCTCGGGCATAACAACGGGCTGATCTTTGTCTCCTTAAAGAAAGGCTTCAACAAAAATATCTCCCCTGCCACTATCACCTCATGGATTAAGCAGTGATCCTATGCAATGTGCTCGCTGATCAGGTTATAGCCCATGATTTGAGGGCCTTTACTAACGCCTTCCAGTCCGGAGTCTCCTTAGAACAAGTTCTATCAGCCTGCCACCGGAAGTCACATGATGGCTTCACACAATTCTGTTTGAAGGATATGGCCTGATTCAGATTTCTTCCATCTGGGTCCAGCAGTGGCTGCTCAGCAGATACACCAATAGCCCAGTTTTTGGAGATAGACAAAAAAAATCATCATCAGTCAGTTGGTTACTTCTTTCTATGAGGACCTCTACAGGGACTGAACTCCTACCTCTCCCTACCTCAGAGCAGTTCTTTAAAAAACGGGGGGAGTACTACAACCTGGACACCGGCAACTGAATTAGAGCACAGTCTTGAGTCATGTTTAAGGCCTCCAATGCCTTAATTTTGAGTTCACTTGCAGTCCACAGTAACTGACCTGCCGACCAAGTGGTAGTTAAACATCCCGCAAATGATGCTTGTTTTTATTCAGGGGAGAGGGGAGAGAGAGAGGGTCCATATTAACTATTGCTTATAGCTGAGCAACCACTGAGGGGATTCTCTTCAAATTTAGCTGTATGCAGTTGCCCTGGGAAAATTTTCTGAATATGGTGTCATGAAATTTCAACCAATCACAGAAGTGACGTGGCCAAAAACATGTTTTTTGAAGGGGTGTCCTTGTCCAGATGATAACTTAAAAAGCACCTGTTCACATGAAATTTGGCAAGTAGGTTTGTTATATAGATGTCTGGAAATCATTAACTTTGGAAGTGATCTGATACAAAATAGCTGACTTATTAATGATTAACTAAAGGCCATGATTTTTCTTATTGATGAAAATGAAAAATCTTTACTATCTCAGAAACAATGCGAGATAGAGCGATTTTGAAGAAATTTTGGGGTATCTGCAGAATCATCTGCCACATCTTGCCAAAAAAAACATTTTCCCCAACATTTTTATGGCCATTTTGAAAACAAATTTGACAAATTTTTGAGTGCCAATGTATCTGCAGATTCAGCTGCCACTTTTTGCCAAATTCATTTTCCCGCCATTTCTGGTTGCCATCTTGAGTTCTGCGTAAAAAACACGAACTGATAAACATTGCGAGATAGAGTGATTTCCATGGAATTTTTTACCCATAGAGTATTCGCAGTCATCTGGCAGTTGTCATCTGTCAGGGTATTGTTTTCACCCATGGTGTCTGGATGGGCGGGCATCCAGGCAAGCGGGCGGCGGGAAAAAGTTTGTCCGGGCTGTATCTCAGAAACTATAAGGTGTAGGAAGTTGATACTTGGTATGGACATTGGTTAGCGGGTGTAGGTGTGCAGCGTCATGGTCAGGTCTGACCTTGATTTGACCTTGCCGTAGTGACCTTGAGTTTGAAAATCTTGTCCGGGCTATATCTCGGAAACTGTAAGGTGTAGGAAGTTGATACTTGGTAGGGACATTGGTTAGGGGGTGTAGGTGTGCAATGTCATGGTGTGACCTTGATTTGACCTTTGACCTGGCTTAGTGACCTTGACCTATAAAATCTTGTCTGGGCTATATCTCGGAAACCGTAAGGTGTAGGAAGTTGATACTTAGTACAGACATTGGTTAGGGGGTGTAGGTGTGCAACGTCATGGTGTGACCTTCCTTTGACCTTGCCGTAGTGACCTTGACCTATAAAATCTTGTCCGGGCTATATCTCAGAAACTGTAAGATGTAGGAAGTTGATATTTTGTAGGGACATGGGTTGAGGGTTATATGTGTGTAGTGCATGGTGTGACCTTGATTTGACCTTTGATCTTGCCGTAGTGACCTTGACCTATAAAATCTTGTCCGGGCTATACCTTGGAAATCATAAGGTGTAGGAAGTTCACGCTTCGTGAGGACATGGGTTGAGGGTTTGTAAGTGTGCAACATCATGGTTTGACCTTGATTTGACCTTTGATCATGCTGTAGGGGGCCACGGTGGCAGAGTGGTAACACTCTCGCCTCCCACCTCTGAGGCCGGGGTTAGGTTCCCGGTACGGCCTCAAGTGGGAAAGCTGGTAGTTGCTTGCTGTTGGTCGCCAGTTTACAGTACAGAACACTAACAAAAAGTATGTACTGGTTTCCTCTGCCCTTCCAACTATCCGTCGTGATATGACCTATACAGTGTTGAAAGCGACGTAAAACCCCAAATAAATAAATTGATCATGCTGTAGTAACCTTGGCATTTAAAATTTTGTCGAGGCAATATCTCTGAAACCGTAAATTGTAGGAAGTTGAGTTGGTAGGGACATTGCTTAGGGGTTGTAGGTGTGCATCATTTTTAGTTTACGGATTAATACTGCCGTCTTGCTATTGAATTGTCTTGTTTTAATACTTTATTTTACATACATTTTCATTCACTTAGATGTTATTTTCTCTACTTAAACACCATTTGGACTTTTTTGTAGCTGACACTGCTCTGAAAGTATCCCGATCTTTGTACTGTTTCACTACTTCTATATCTCATGGGGGGCCAGGGTGGCAGAGTGGTAACACTCTCGCCTCCCACCTCTGCGGCCGGGGTTCGATCCCCGTCATGGCCGTAAGTGGGAAAGCTGGTAGTTACTTGCCGTTGGTCGACAGTTTCTGGCCATTCCATACTCCTCTGCTCACCCCATGGAAGCAGAGAGCAAGATCTCTGATCAGGACAATGCTATGCCAGAGCAGGAACTAGACCAGCAACTGAGTGATGAACAGAGTAACCGGGAAACTATCGGATGGGTCAGATCATTTTGGGGTGGCACCAGGTTCCCGAGTTTGAGAGTTCAGCCTCATCTCTAGACAACAATACTTTTGCCAGTCCCAGGACCCAGCCAACCAGCAAGGTTTCTGTCAAACTACCTTCTGATGAGTGGCTGTGTAAGAAAATGGAGAAACTTCACGTCACTCTCACTGAAGGCTACCCAATCTGTAGTTCTCATACTTGTGGACTGTCAAAGGACTTGTCAGGGTTCCAAGACACAGAAATGATATGGTATATATGCTGAGAGGGACTTTTCCCGGTCCAAAGTGCACTGTTGGACTAATAAACCAGCAAAGCTGAACAGTTCCTTCCCCAGGATTGCTAGACTGTCACTTCCATCAGCACCGGCTTCCTGACCTATACACTTAGAAGATGGGAGAGGTCGGCCAGGAACCAGTCCTACATGTGCAACCAGGGAGCCTGATTTAGTCCCTGCTTGACTAAAGTCAAGGACGCTATGGCCATACAACTGAAAACCATTCAGAGTGACAAACCCAAGGGGAAATCCGCTAGTAAGACCCAAGAAGCCACAGAGGAACTTGCCTACTTAATGACATTTAATCAATGCATCACTCAAGCTATGGCCAGAACCATGCAGCACCTGTCTGACGTTATTTTCATCAGCATGGCCATTGGCCACCCTTAACCTTACACCTCAATTCCTCAAGACAGAAAAATTCAAAATGGAGACACTAGAAACCATCAGGATCTCCTTCCAACAAGCGGAGTGGGTGACCTCAATAGACTTCAAAGATGCCTACTTCCACATACCAATACAGGAACAATTCAGGAAATATCTGATGTTTCACATCCAGGGTCGGTCATATCAGTTCAAGTCCCTGCCATTCGGACTGTCCACAGCTCACTATTATAGCAAAGGAGGTCAAGCAGATGGCTATACACAAGGGTATAAGGATCCACCAGTACCTAGACGACAGGTTGGTGAGAGCCAGATCCCACCAAACTTGTCTCCAGCATACTCAAGAACTAATAAAAACTAGTCAGAAACTAGGTTGGCTAGTAAATTTTGAGAAATCAGAGCTGGACTCCAAACAAGTCTTTGACTTTGTAGGTTACCAATTTGTCCTCAAAGGTGACCAGTTCCGGCCCACACCGAAGCGGTGGCAGATCCTGCTGCAGAAAATACTGGAACTACTCTCACGACCAGCTTGTCCAATCTGGCAGTTCATATCCTTGATAGGTCTTCTAACAGCCACAGAGAAGCAAGTTGACCTCAGCCGACTACACACGAGACCCATACAGTGACATCGCAAGAATTAAAGGGGACCAGGGTCCCTAGAAAAGGTCATTCCCATCCCTAGATCGCTCCACCCGCATCTCAGATGGTGGCTACAGGAAGACAATGTGTTTCAAGGTCAACCATTACACCCACTAAGGATGCTCTGCAAATCTTTACAGACACATCACTTAAATTAGCACACTGCAAGGGGAGTCTGGTCTCTTACAGAAAGCAAGCTACACATATATTATCTGGAACTAAAGGAGGTTTTTCTGGCCCTAAAAGAGCTCGAAGACCTCTGCTTGAACAACATAGTTCTCATAGCCACAAAAAACACCACAGTGGTTGCCTACATAAACAAGGAGGGAGGATGAAGTTGGGCACCCTGTGTGCCCTTCTTTGGAGGATCCTGATCTGGTGTTCAGGGAAACAGTTGATTCTCAAAGCCTGACACATTCTAGTCCAGCTGAATGTGGTAGCAGACAAACTATCCAGGCTTGGCCAGACCATCCAAACAGAGTGGTCTCTCCTCCCATAGGTCTTTCAATCATTTTGCAGCAGGTGGCACCAGCCCCAGATAGACCTATTCAACAACAAGTTACCTCTGTTTGCGTCACCAGTACCGGACCCCTTGGCCTGGGCAGTGGACACACTCAGCCTGCCATGGGCAGATCTGGATGCATAGGCCTTCCCATCGGTAGCCATCTTGGGCAAAGTGGTGGCAAAGCTGCTGGACCACCCATGCAAGAGAAACATTCTGATTGTATCATGGTGGCCCAACATACCATGGTTCTGGGACCTCGTGACCATGTCAAGCCAGATCCCTCTGTGCCTGCCCATTCTGCTAACTCAGCCCTCCAATCAGACTCCTCACAGGAATCTGCCAAACCTAAATCTGCATGTTTGGCTCCTAGAGCCTCGGCTATTGAAGAGCAGGGATTCTCTGAGGCAGTGGCAGCATGAATTGAGGCTCCTCAAAGAGGATCAACCAGATCAGTCTATGAGGCAAATTGGTCCATTTTTACAAAGTGGTGCCTCAGTAATCAGGTGGCCTTCAGGGCACTTCCTACTGCACCTGTTCCAGGGCAGGAAGTTACAGCCAAGTACCATTGATGGCTACAGCTCAGCCATTGCTGACAAATTGGGGAATTTGCCCATTTATGTGAGTATCTCACTCATCTCCAGAATAGTTTCCACAGAGACAGACCCAAAGGACGGAGGGGTATCCCCTCCTGGAACCTCTCCCTGGTGTTGCACCAGCTGATAAAGGCTCCATTTGAACCCATTAAAGAGGCTTCCTTTAAGCATTTGACCTTCAAGACTGTTTTCCTCTAGGCCCTGGGTTCGGGCAAATGCACGAGTGAGATCCATGCTTGGTAAAACAAGAACATCAGACATCAGTCAGACTGGTCTAAAGTCTCTCTTTACCCCTCATCCAGCTTTCTTTACAAGAACCAGCTGGCCAAGGAGGGAACAGACAGTGTGGCCCCAGTGGTTATACCTGCCCTGGCCCAAACTCTGGATAAGTCACTTAGGTCTGATAGGTCCTTTTGTCTGGTCAGAGCTTTGCACTACTATTTGGACAGAACCTCAGGCAGAACAAGGAGTGAGTTTTCGTCTCCTTTAAGAAAGGCTTTGACAAGGACATCTCACCTGCCACCATCTCCTCATGGATAGAAAAGACTGTGATCCTGTGTTATGAGTTCTCTGATCAAGAGGCCCTCGCCTTACATCAGGTTAAAGCCCATGATGTGAGGGTTTTCACTGCTTCCAATTCCTTCCAATCAGGAGTCTCCTTGGAATAAATCCTGTCATTGGAAGTCACGCAACACCTTCACACAATTCTACCTGAAGGATTTGGCTTGGGCTGATTCAGAGCTCTACTATTAAAGAGGCTTCCTTGAAGCATTTGACCTTCAAGACTGTTTTCCTTTTGGCCCTGGGTTCAGGCAAACGCAGGAGTGAGATCCATGCTTGGCAAAACAAGAACATCAGACATCAGTCAGAGTGGTCCAAATTCTCTCTTTACCCCTCACGCAGCTTTCTTTCCAAGAACCAGCTGGCCAAGGAGGGTCCAGACAGTGGTCCCAGTGGCTATACCAGCCTTGGCTGCAACTCTGGATAAATCACTTTGGTCTGATAGGTCAAATCAAGGTCAGACCATGATGTTGCACACCTACACATCCTAACCAATGTCCCTACCAAGTATCAACTTCCTACACCTTACGGTTTCTGAGATACAGCCCGGACAAACTTTTTCCCGCCACCCGGCCGACCGCCTGCCCACCCATCCGGACACCATGGGTGAAAACAATACCCCGACAGCCCTTAAGGGCTGTGGGGTAAAAACTCAAAATAAATGCTTTTTGGTGGGGATACTATCTTGAGATCAAACACAGCAAGAATCTGGGAGTGATTATGGACCAATAATTGATTCATGCAACAGTTATTTCAAAGTTGGCTTACTGCAACTCATTACTATATGGAGTAAATCAGTACCTCATAGCATAGCTTTAAAGAGTTCAAAATGCAGCTGCTAGATTGATTATGTGATGTCATAGAACAACACACACTTCCCTTGTTCTGAAAGAACTGCACTGGTTACCAATAAAGAACAGGATCATTTTTAGTGTGGTAGTCAATGTTTTTAAAGCTCTTCATGGCCAATCACCTCAATATATTAGAAACTTACTTTGTTATGAAGAAAAAACAAGAATCACTCGTTCCAGTGGAAAGAGTCTGTTGAAAATACCAAAATGGAACAACATGTGGCAGATGTGTTTCAGTTGCTGGACCATATGAATGGAACAGACTCCCACTTAAGGCAAAAAGACGCACTTAAAGATTTAAAAAAGGACCTTAAAACCTACCTATTCAGAAAATCCTGTAAATGATGTATCTACCAATTCATATATGTATATATTATCAGTGTAGTATTTGTATTCCTAAATTGTAAAGCGCATAGAGCATACTGTTCATGGATTCGTGCTATAGAAGTATTCTAACAGTAACACAGTGAAAAACCATGCTGAAATTTACCCTTTTGGGCACATATATTATGTATATGTCATGACAGAAAGTCCAATCTAATAGAATTTCAAGTTCTCCCAGTGGAAAGCCCAACTGGAGTTCAACTGAGATAAACTTGGTAGACAGCCGCAAAAGTTAGATCCTGGTATTAATCCTATAAAACTTAAGTGAACTATTCTTTGGGACTCTTTAGGACTTTGTGACCCTAGTATTGCAGTTAGAGTTGGGAATTTATTGGGAGGTAATAGGAAAAGTCAAACTTGAATGTCTTGTATTTTGCAGTGTATCTACAAAATTATTGCCTGAATTCTCATAAAAATAAATTGAATTATTCTTCAGGACTCTTCAAACCTAGATATGCTTTTTGCCCCCTCTTACCTTTCACGGTCAATTTTATGATCCTTTAAATTTTCACTTATTGCTTAAATTTGTACAGCCTTTACTTTTAGTTATGAATTACTACTAACAACCCCATTTATGTATTTTACAAGCCTTTATCTTTACCATTTTTTACCATTATTCACTTTCTATTCTATTCTAAACTTTTATAGCGCTTAATCTCTGCCAAGGCAGACTCTAAGGCACAACACCAGGTTAATCCAATAAAACTTAATTGAATTACTTTCTGCTGTGGGATGCTAGTTTTTGCCTTGGCAAAATCCTTTTTCTATTTGAGATTTTTTTCATTGATATTCAACAAGCACTCATACCTAGACAACAAGAAAGAGGTCTCTTTTGTAAGGATACAAGTTGGTGATATTTTTAAAACTTATGAGTTTAAGCTTGCAACAGTTTTGATTCACCAGCAGCTATGAAGGACATATATGGTTAGTGTAGTTGTCACACTTCACTTCCGGACTGTATCTCAAAAATGGCTTGACAGGTTAAATTCAAATTTGTCATATGGATGTAACTGGTCCTCAATGTGTGCCCTATTTTAAGGTGAGCTTAATCTCCCAGTGATAACCTAATTATGTTGAATTCAAGTTTTTTTTCATTACTGAAATGTATCTCAAAGACATCATGACAGATTCAATTTAAATTTGGCTTGTGGCTTTAAGTGGTTCTCAAGGTGTCCCCTATTTTAAGGTGACCTCAAACTCCCATGTGAAAAAATTGTATTCAGTTTTTTTTTTTCAGAAGTTTTTTATTCTACTGTAGTATACTGAAAATAGCTTCATAGATTTCATTCAAAGTTTGCAAGTATATTGAAGAAGCCCTAGATAAGTACCCCACATTAATGTAATTTTTAGTAAAATTCTAGTAATAACAGAATAATATTCCCTGTTGGCAATTTTTGAACAATATTTCAAATGCTGTGCAATTCCAGGCATATTTAAGTTGTGGATGTAACAATCCTTGACCAGAACCTGAATGAAAGATAACCTTAATCTCCCTCACAACTGCAAACTAACATTGAGTTTAAGGTTTGGACAATTTAATTCTTTTGGTGTTAGGAAGATATTTAATGTAGTATTGAGATTTTTTCATTGATATTTAACATGTACACATATCTAGACCAAAAGAAAAAGCTTTTGCAGGGTTACAAAATAGCATCAGAGATGCCCGTACCCCACAGCCTGGGAAATTAGTTTTCAACACAATGAGATATAGAAGTAGTGAAACAGTACACAGATTGGGATACTTTCAGAGCAGTGTCAGTGTCCAAATAATGTTTAAGTAGAGAAAATAACATCTAAGAGAAAGAAATTACATGTAAAGAATAAGTATTAAAACAAGACAATTCAGTAAACTAAAAATTATGATGCTTTTTGACTTCTCCCATTTTGATTTTCATTTGTATGGTCGAATTATGGTTTGGATGTTTTGAATATTACCCATACATACAGATGTAGCAATACATGCTTTTATGTGGAATTAGGGCAAAACCTGTGGCTCACTTGATGCAATACCATCTGTTACAATGGGAAGTTGCAAAAGTAAAACAGTTAATGACTTCTAATATTAACTTATAAAACTTTAATTTACTTATTAAATTTGCAATTTTATTGCGTTAATACATCCTATCCAATGGACAATTGCTGAATAACTACCGCTTGGAAGGCGGGTAAGCTGCTAGGGACATAAGTGAACTCATAACAACAAAAACTGAGAAGGCCCATTTTGACCTAGGCTCAGAGAACCCTGTGAGGTCAAGGTCGAATACCCACTAACCGGTTACCCGGAAGTCAACCGACATTGCGCCCCCTTTTTTTCTTTCCCAGATCTGCACTGAGGAAGAAGTGAGAGAGAGAGGGGGGCTGAGTTCAGTCCCAAGAAATAAACTTCCCAAAGGAAGCAAGTCACAGTTTTTTTTTGTTTTTTACATATACATATTTACATATCTCCTCATTTTGGGGCTTGGTGGTGGACCTGTTGGGCACACTATCTGGACCCTCCTCAGCCAGCTGATTCTTGGATAGAAAGCTGGGTGAGGGGTACAAAGACACCTTAGACCAGTCTGACTGGTGTCTGATGTTCTTATGTAGCCAAGCATGGATCTCACTCCTGCGTTTACCAGAACCCAGGGCCAGCAGAGAAACAGTCTTGAAGGTCAAGTGTTTTAGTGAGGCCTCTTTTAAAGGTTCAAAGGGAACCTTAGTCAGCTGGTGCAGGGACAGGTTCCAGGAGGGTATACCCCTCCTGCCCTTGGGCCTGTCTCTATGGAAACTATCCAGGAGAGGGGTGAGATTTTCATCTTTGCTGACATTAATGGTAGAGTTGCCCAATTTGTCAGCAATGGCTGATCTGTAACCATCAATGGTACCAGGTTGCAACGTCCTGTCCTGAAACAGGTGCAACAGGAAGTCAGCTATGGCTTTTAGAGGTGGTGCCCTGAAGTACACCTGATTACTGTGGCACCACTTTGTAAAAATGGTCCACTTTGCCTCATAGACGGATCTGGTTGATCCTCTTTGAGGAGCCTCAATTCGTGCTGCCACTGCCTCAAAGAATCCCTGCTCCTTGATTGCTGTGGCTCTAGGAGCCAGGCATGTAGGTTCAGGTTTGACAGGTTCCTGTGCAGGGTCTGGTTGAATGGTTGAGATACCAGATTGGGCAGGTTGGGCAGACACAGAGGGATCTGACTGGACATTGCCACCAGATCCCAAAACCAGGGCATGTTGGGCCACCCTGGGGCGATCAGAATGATCCTGTTGCATGGGTAGTCCTGTAACTTCTCCACCACTTTGCCCAAGATGGCTGCTGGTGGGAAGGCATATGGGTCCAGATTTTCCCAAGACAGGCTGAGTGCATCCACTGCCCAAGCCTGGGGGTCTGAAACCGGTGATACAAACTGTGGGAGTTTGTTTTTGAATCTGGTGGCAAACAAGTCCACTTGAGGCTGGTACCACCGGGAGCATATAGCTTGAAACACTTCTGGGTGAAGGGACCACTCTGTTTGGATGGTCTGGCCAAGTCTGGATAGCTTGTCTGCTATCTCGTTCAGCCGGCCGGGGATGTGACGTGCCTTGAGAGTTACCTGTTTCCTGGTGCATCAGGACAGGATTCTCCACAGTAGGGCACACAGAGAGCTCGACTTCATCCCCCTTCTTTGTTGATATAGGCAACCACTGTTGTGTTGTCTGTGGCTACCAGGACTATTTTTTTTTGAACAGAGGTCTTGGAACTCTTTTAGGGCCAGAAAGACTGCCTTTAGTTCCAAGTGATTTATGTGCAACTTGCTTTCTGGAAGGGACCAGGTTCCCCTTGCAGTGCGTTTGTTTAAGTGAGCGCCCCACCCTTCTTTTGATGCGTCTGTCAATATCTGCAGAGCATGTTTTAGTGGGTGTAATGGTTGACCTGAAAGTACATTGTTTTCCTCCAGTCAGCACCTTAAGTGGGGGTGGAGCAACCTGAGGACGGGTATCACCTTTTCCAGTGATTCTGGTACCCTCCAGTTGTTCTTCAAGTGCCACTGTATGGGTCTCATATGAAGTCGACCTAGGTGGACTTGCTTTTCTGTGGCTGTTAGAAGGCTTATGAGGGACATGAACTGCCGGACCGGGCACACCAGACTGGACAGGATTGACAATATCTTGTCTGTTAAGGTCTGCCAACACTGGTGTGGGTCTGACCTTGCCCTCCCTGAGGTTGAACTGGTTACCTATGAAGTTGAAAACCTGTTTTGGGTCAGTTCTGACTTCTCCTTGTTCACCAGCCAACCTAGTTCTCGACAGAGAGCTACCAAGGTCTGCGTATGCTGGAGACAAGTTTGGTGGGAGGTGGCTCTCACCAACCAGTCATCTAGGTACTGGTGAATTCTTATACCCCTCTGTAAAGCCATCAGTTTGACCTCTTTGGCCACCACTGTGAACTCCATGGGTGCTGTGGACAGGCCAAAGGGTAGGGCCTTGAACTGGTAGGACTGACCCTGGATGTGAAAACGCATGTACTTCCTGGACTGACTGTGAATTGGTATATGGAAGTATGCGTCCTTGAAGTCTATGGAGGTGACCCACTCCCCTACCTGCAGGGAGGTTCTTATTGTCTCTGGGGTCTCCATTTTGAACAACTCTGTGTTCAAGGTGCTCAGGTCCAGGACCGGTCTCCACCAGTTGTTGGGTTTGGGTACCAAAAATAGCCAGTTGTAAAACCCTAGTGAGTTTTGGTTTGCTACCGGTTCCACTGCATTTTTGTTCACCAGCTGATACAGTGCCTCCAAAAGGTGGGACTGTGTGTGGGTTGATATAGTTGCTTATGACCTGGTTAAATTTGGTCTGAACTGGAAGGGGAGGGTGTAGCCCTCTCGGAGTGCTGTGACTACTTTTGCACTCGAACCCAGAGTTTGCCACTTCTCCCAAAACTGATGTAACCTTGCCCCTACAGGTGGATTTACGGCAACAGTTGGGACATTTGTGACAATATTTGCAGAACTCAAGTGACCTATACAGGAAACATCATTCACATGTTTTATTTCTGTTTGATTGTAACAATAATTGGGATTTACACCTTTCTTTTGTGGCAACCCGGTGACAGAATGAACATTTGCAACACAAGAATTTACATGTAAAAATAGTCTAAATCTTCTTTCTTGCCGGATACATGTACAGAGTCCTTCACTCCGGCTACATTTAAAAGACAGTAATTGTCATTTACTCTTCTTTGAACCCTTGGCCGGCTTCTGGGAGAAGTTTGAGGCTTTGCTGTGACCTTTCTGTCCAATTTGCCGGTCTCTAATTTGCTTCTAGGCCGGTGTAGTGGGCTTCCGGTTCGGTAGCTGTGTTGATCTGCCACTTGAGGAAGCGTATGGGTGGAAACGACCGGGCTTCCTGTGTGAACTGCCAGAAGAACGTCTCTGCTCACTATGAGAGATTTCGTCTTCAGCCTTGATCAGTAAACTGTCTGGGAACAGTGAATGAAGATGGACCGGTGCTGTACGCAAGCCAGTTAAGATATCTGGCTTTACTCCACCACACAAGAACTCCAGGTAGCTGTCTCTACGTGCCAGAGTGAGGTTGGCCATGCTGATAAAAACTCCCTCAGAGAGGTCCTACATAGTACGTTGCATGGCTTGAGATCTTGACCAGTTGAAGGTCACCAAATATTCAAGTTCTTCCACTGCCTGCTGCATTCATTCTGCTGCCTTGCTTTTGGCCTTGTCCATACGTAGTGTCTTTAAGTGTGTAACCATGGAGTCTTGCACTTTTGTTAAACATCTTGACAGACCAGCAGCCTGATTACACATCACAGACTGTTCCCGGAACGCTCTCGCCCAATGTCTTAGGGTATCCTGGCTGATAGTATGGGAGGCAGGGACAGAGGGCAAGCTACACCTGGCCACTCTACTGAAGGTGCTGTTTAACTTTGCCGGTTCCGGAGACCAGTTACACACTGTAGTTGAAGCAGTCTTTCTTGTCTGTGTGCATGTCGTACCACTTTAATGACCTGGGTGGTTTGACAAACTGGTCACGCAGCAGTCCACTAGTTTCAGTGTTTCTAGAAGGGTAGCCTTCAGCAACAGTCAGGTTCAGTTTCTCAAACTTTCGACACAGCCACTCATCCACCGGCAATTTGATAGACACTTTACCGGTTGGTTTGACTCAGGAACCAGCAAATGGATTATCATCAAGGGAGGAAGAGGCACTCTCAAAGTAAGGTATCTGATGCCAGCCCATGAAGGATCTGACCCCTCTGATTGTCTCTCTGTAGTTGGCTTCTTCAGAGAGGTCCTGGTCAGTAGAATCTTGAGGCAGTTCACCCTGGGTGTTGGCACTAGCTGGTAAAACCAGTTCCCTATCCATCTCTGCCTCACTGTCAGATTCACCGGCAATCGTACACCGGGAAGTGACTGGTCTAACTGCGTAGTATCATTACCGGTTGGCAGCACTTCAGGACCTGCACTGGGAGCCTGTGGAGGCTGGGTGGCTATCCCTGCACCGGGAGCCTGTAAAGGCTGGGTGGCTAACACTGCACCGGGAGCCTGTGAAGCCTGGGTGGCTATATCAGAGGTACCAGGACCCTGATCAGGGCGGGTAGCACTCTTACAGACATCCTGCACAGCATTCGTACCAGGAACCCCCAGTGGAGGTTGGGTAGTAGACAACTGGGCAGCCTCACCGGTGGTCTGTACAAGACTGGGACCGGTACCCTTAGTGACCAAGCCAGCAGACACCACACTGGAAGATGCACCCGGATCAAAGAAGGGATGTTCTTTGGTCACTACGGTAGAGGGCTTCATAGGTTCCACCGGCACAGCAAACGACTTACTAAGAAGCAAAGCTTCAAGTCGTAAAAACCTCTCACTCCACTTCTCATCCAAACTCTTGAGGTCATCAGATTTAGGTTTAGGCTGTGCCTTCTCTTGCTGGATTTAGGAGAGCCATCAGAAGGCTTCTTCTTCTTGGTGGGTGTAGATTCGACAGAAGAAGGCTGGTCAGTGTTTACCCGTCCCAACAGAGTCACCTCTGATGGGTCCACGAGAGTGGGGGTAGCACTACTGGTAGTTTCTGTCTTCTTCTGCTCTCCACGTTCTTTCCTGGACTTGTAGGTTGGGGTGGCCAGTTGTTGAACTTGAGAAGGCGTAAACGCCTTACAAATCTGGCAATCAAGCTTCATAACACAGGGATCGTCTCCCACCCCCTTCTCCCTACATCTGGCACATTTCTTGTGACTGTCGAACAGGGCCATAACATGCCCGCAAGTTCCTCTTTTCTGTCCAGGGGAAGACATAATGATGATAGAACTGGTATAAGTAAGTAAATAAACTTAAAAGTTCATAAAATGGTGAAATTCGTTGATAAACTTCAAAAACGTCTCTCTGTAGAAAACACATCTGCACACTCCACGCACCAAATGAAAAAGATGCTATGACGTCACACTGTCTAGACAGGAAGGAAGTATGATGTACACTCGGTGACCGGTCCTGCCGGTATTATATACAGGAGCAATTGTCCATTGGATAGGATGTATTAACACAATAAAATCAGTCTTTTCTTCATTTAATTTAGTTTGTTTTGTTTCATCCATCACCTATTTGTTTTACTCCATTTTGGACTAAATTTATGACTATTGACTGATCAGTTGGGGTGCCACCAGGTATTGATGTAATCAGCTGGGAGTCATCGGCATACAAGTGAAACTGGAAACCTAGTGAGTGCAAAAGATGACCCAGTGGCCTGGTATAGTCTGAATAAAACAAAGGCCCCAGCAATGAGCCTTAGATACACAACAGTCCAGCAGCTGTGGAGAACTTTCCCTGCCATTTACAATAACTTTCCGAGTACTATCATGCAAGTATGACTAAATCCACTCGATTGCTCCTTCTGTGAGTCCAAAACAGCTTCTCAAACGGTTTACAGTGATATGGTGATCTACTGTATCAAAGGCAGCTGATAAATCCAAAAGTAATTGATAATCAATCAGCTCTAAATCGATAAATTATTTCCCGATTGATCTGAAATTCAACTGGTGCCTAGGTTTTAATGTTAGGAAACTTCTTGCCAAATTTGGTGCATCCCTTTAAAAGTTTCTGAGAAAATCTGGTGAAAAGGAAGTACAAGAAAAAAATTGTACTTATCGGCTTGATAAAGGTCAAACCTACAATTCTTATCAAAAAATTTTCAAACCTACAATTTTCCCACGCCTATAGCTTATAACTGAAAAAACTTTTCATTTAAGTGAACAGAAAACTGCATTATTTCAAATAGCTAATTAATTAGCTAAGTGGCTATTATTCACTTTCAAGTTATGAGTCCCACAAGCAATACCAAGACAGCTATTAACCCAGTAATCTTCCATATCAAATTAGGTTTGAATATCTTTATTCCTTTTCCTTTAAATGCACAGAAACCAAATATCTACTGAAATAGCTAATTAGCTATTACTCGTCTCTATAGCTATAATAACCAAAAGCAACACCCAGCACACTACTGACCCTATAATCCTGCCTGCCAAATTTGGTCAAGATAGCTGAAATAGTTTCCATAAAATGGACAGAAACGAAGTGTGATGGCGGATGGCAGATGACGGACAGCAAATATAATATGTCCACCCCCCCAGCGGGATACAGAGGTCCTTGGTGGCCCATACCCCTTTCACACTACATTTGGTTTCACCCGCAGTAACCAGCGTTTGTTGAAACGTCCCTGTCCTTGGATCACCGTCTGATGTCTGTTCGCGACCTTGTGAGTCAGTAGCAAACTGTCCATTACTTTGTGCGTCCTACGGAAGTTTTGAAATGTTTAAAATTTCCACCTCTGAATTTGGTAGTGAGCATGTGCTAGTGAATATGAATTTCTTACTACGGTAACAGAAGGTGTGGTCCAGGGTGTACAGGTTGTGATTCAGTCATCTTTCGGTGTAATACGGCAACATAAGGTGAGTTAAGGTACTGGTCGTTTTGCCACGTGTTCATCCGATAGCTACCAAAGGTGAGTTGAGGCTAATGGAGGTTGCTTCTCAGTGACAAACATCTGTAGTACTGTCATCCTACTGTTATTGATGGTTAAAAAACCATGTCCAATCAGTGGCTGTCCACCTGTAGTGTGAACAACTCGGACAAAATGGGGCGACCTGGGGGCAGTTCTGCCACCTAGTAAAACTTCTAAGCACCGGACGTACTGCCTGTAGTGTGGAAGGGGCATCCACCTAACAGGGAAAAAAAGAAGAAAATATCCTGCATGTGGGACACCATCTGTGGAATTGGAGAAGACCTACCAGTTAAGACACGTCATGTCGGCTATTAAATCCATACATTCCACTACCTACTGTTCCCAGTCACAGCATATAAGGCTTTTTAGACTACCATCTTGCAAATGATTTCCACTCATTTAAAAGAAAACCATTGTCAATCCTGCCAAATATTACATACAGGACATTATACAGACTGATTTGTATTGATTTTCATTCCTTTCTGAAGGACAAGGTGTCTGCCATCATAAATATTCATTTGTGTATTATTCACAAAACTACTCTCTCTATACCTTTGGATACAGAACTTTGTTCAAAAAAATGTATCCAAGTTACAGATTAATCTTCTCAAAACAGAACGGTTTCTGGTTTATGTACATTCTCTTAATCCTCTGATGCTCAGTATTTATGCCCAAAAACCTCTTCTTGAAATCCTCAGTTTTTTGGGCAACTGAACATTTCTTTCATCATCTATGAATCAGGTTTTACCAAACTTTTTTAATCAAATTCCATTTTTCTATTTAAAGCATGATTCTAGACTACTTGGTCTAACTAATTTTGTAATTTGGACAATGTCTTTCTAACATTCATTTAACCTTTATAATGAAACAAAAGTAAAAACAGTCCTTATCAGTTTTTCATTATTATTATATTTTGGCAGGGGTTAATATAAAGGATTCATGACATATTATTTGCATAATTTCTACTTTGACTGGGTGTTTTGGGTGTTTCGACTGCTCTTGTCAGTATATAACAAAAAGACGCATCGATTTTAGTATTGTTTTAATATTGGTTTCTGCACCTGCAAGGGTAAAAATCTGAGGTTTCCTTAATATTCAGTCTTGGGGGCAAAAAATATGCTGATCATGATTCTGCACTAAACACTGCCTATAGCTGGCAAGTAACTGCTACCTCATTGAAAGGACCAAGATTCAACTGAAGACATCAGAAAAGGGAAATGAGTGAACACTGTATGATTCAGGGTATAACAAAAACATGTCAACCTCTCAGTACAGAGCTTTATTATTACTATGCAATGAATTACAATTGGACAGTTAATGCAAAGATTACATAATCTTACAAAAACTTGTATGATACATTTATCATGTTGCTGAGGTACAGTTTAACAAAACTGCACATATATTTGTTACATTTATTGCATGTGAAATACATATCAAAAGTACAATTCCTCTTTCAACTGAAAATGGTGAATATAAATTTTCTGAGGTTTTTTCAATGTGACTGGTGCAAGATTTATTTTGATGTCTGTGAAAACTTGGAACAATATTTTAAAATGCTATAGTGTACGCATAAACACAAACAATAATTGGTTAAACTACAGTATTTATAGACAGTTCTGATTTTTTGGCGAGAATTCTATAGAGGTGAGGCAAAGAGAAAGTTCCTGTTAGCACCTCTGTAACATAAAAGAATGTTCCTGGGGACAAAGTAAAGACATCTGTGCAAATGTATTTGTGGAAACAGTTGAAACCTGTTAAGTCAATTCATGGAGATCCACAACAAACTACAACTAAACCAGTGAAAGTATAAAAATGCTTTTGAGGATTAGCAATTTACCTTTACTAAACAAATTTTACTTTTCAAGGTTCCAATTAAAACTGTTACAGTGGTTTTTTGCTATATCTACACATAACCAAGTACCAAGATGACACACTTATCACATGTGTATGCTGGGGGGGTGTGACAAATGGGGACACATATTAGCATTGCAAGAACTGACCGAATCTCAGTACTCACACTTTAGTGTGAACCAAGAGGAAGGACCAGAGAAGTAAACGGTGTCACTGACATTGAACAATCTTATCAAAACAAAGATGTCAAATATCTGTAATAATTGGGAAATTTATATTATCAAATACAAGGTAGACAAATTGGACTGGCAATTAGGGTGTCACCTATGTTTTTTTATAGATACCGTAAATTTCCAAAATAACGCCTAGGTTCAAATAAACGCCTGGTTCAAATTAACGCCTGGTACCAAGCACACCATTTACAATTTATGACACTGTTTTTTGTATTTCAAAAGAATGCCTGGTTCAATTTAACGCCTGGTCTGATGCCATTTCAAAATAATTAACGCCCGGGCCATATTTTGGAAAAATACGGTATAAATGATATTTCAACAGCTGTATGATTACTCTGCTAGTATGTAACTTGCTTCTCAAAACAGTCGGCCCATATACAAAAACCTGGGGACCCTGTCACAGACCTAGTGCATTATAACCAAAAGCAAGTGTAAATGAAATCTTTGTACAATTACAAACAGAATCAACTCAAATTACATCTTCTGTTTTGAAGACTTACATAGAGTAAAAATAAATTTAAAGGTGCATCACATTAACTATATCAAAACATAAATAACAAAAAACTTTGTAAATGAAAATTTCTTGCAACAGAATCAAAATTAAAACAGACAACATGATAAAAATGTAGTGCATAAAACAACTGAAAGAGTATCAAAATATTGAACAACACTGTACAACAATCAGCTGTGGCTAAAGCTCTGGCATATCTAGAGTAGACAAATGGTAGTTTGTGGTCTAAACAACTGACCAGTGACTGCACAAGCAGTGAAATGTAAAGAAAATTTCCAATATAAAACCTGGGTTTTTTATTCTAATGAATTAAAACTTTCCTACTGATACAACACAGAGGTTACGATTGCTTTGACTGTAGCTTGGGTTAAAACACCTCAGTAACATTAATAGCATATTGAATACTGACCTGTGTGCCAATACATGTACTTTGCAAAATGTTAACTGCAGATTAGATAACTTGTTAGAAAAACTGCCTCAATTTATTTTTTCTTACTTATTTGTGGATAAAGTTTGTGTTTTAAAAACAAGCATCTTGCTGATGATATATATAATACATATCTGTGGTTATAGTAGTTTTTTAAATACTTACAAAAGATAAACACCTGTTGATATCCTCCTTTCACTAGAATTAGGTTGAATATTATTTTAAATGCACATTTTATTTTTTCCTATAAATACGATATTTATAACATTTTGAAGGTACATTATTGTAGTTTCTGTTGCTTTTTAGTTTCTAAGAATATCCGTCAAGTAATTCCAAAGCTGTAGTCTTTTAATGTTACGCCCATGTTAAATATTGTATGGCTGTCACAACCGGGATAAGAATTTGGTAAATTATACATCTTATGTGTTAAGTTTCAAAAGCACAGCTGTCTTCAAGGTGTTAATGTTACTACACATTGTGTGTTAGCTTACATATTGCTTTTAATTTATGCTAAGTAGATGGACACATCAATATGACATAATGCATTGACAGTGATAAACTCCCTGGGTCAAAATGTAAACCATGTCTAAAGCAAAATTTAAAAGCACATACAAACTACAGAAACACATGAAAATGTAGGCTAAAAAATCATTTCAAACAATAGTATCTTTAGGTAGGCCTGTTACCAACAATGGGTTACATGCAAATTTATAATTGACTCTTTTGAAAAACAGCATCAGAGATGCACATATCCCACAGCCTGGGGAAATACGAAGATCAGGATACTTTCAGAGCAGTGTCAGTTGCATAAAGGTCCAAATAATGTTTAGAGAAAATAACATCTAAGAGAAAGAAAATGTAGGTAAAGATCAAGTATTAAAACAAGACAATTCAATAGCAAGATGAGTACATTAATCAGTAAACTAAAAATTATGAAGCTGTTAAGTTTATTAATTACAGAACAGGTGTAAATGGAAAAGGGACAATTATGTAAAAGTACATATAATAATCAGTTGCAGCAACCCATACATCTTTGTCATAAGAGAAACATGTCTCAAATATGGCTGGCGAACACACTTTGGCAGAACCAGAAGTAAAGGTCACACCATGATGCACACCTACACCCCCTAATCAATGTCCCTACCAAGTGTTAACATTCTACACCTTATGAAATCCAAGAAATTGCCCATACAAGATTTTAAAACTCATGGTCACTACAACAAGGTCAAATCAATATCACACCATGATGTTGCACATCTACAACCCCGAACCAATGTCCCTACCAAGTATCAACTTTCTACACTTTAGGGTTTCAGAAATATTGCCTGAAAAAAATTTTAAAGGTCAAGGTCACTACTACATGATCAAAGGTAAAATCAGGGACACACCATGGCTTTGCACACCTAAAACCCCCAACCAATGTTCCTACCAAATAACAACTTTCTACACCTTACGGTTACCGAGATGCTTCATGGACAAGATTTTATAGGTCAAGGTCACTACTACAAGATCAAAGGTCAAATCAGGGTCACACCAAGGCTTTGCACACCTAAGGCCCCAACCAATGTTCCTACCAAATAACAACTTTCTACACCTTACGGTTACTGAGATGCAGCCTAGACAAGATTTTATAGGTCAAGGTCACTACAAGATCAAAGGTCAAATCAGGGTCACACCATGGCCTTTACACACCTAAAACCTGCAACCAATGTTCCTACCACATAACAACTTTCTACACCTTACGGTTACCAAGATGTAGCCTGGACAAGATTTTATAGGTCAAGGTCACTACAGCAAGGTCAAAGTTCAAATCAAAGTCATACCATGACGTTGCATACCTACAACCCCTACCCAATGACCCTACCAAGTATCAACTTCCTACACCTTATGATTTCTGAGATACAGCCCGGACAAACTTTTTCCCACTACCCACGTGCCCGCCCGCCCCAACACCCACCCACCCATCTGGTCACCATGGGTGAAAACAATACTCAACAGCCCTTAAGAGTAAAAAGAATCAAGATAAGGTATTATTTAATGGTAAGTATAGACAAATTACACAATCACAAATAACCAAACATATATTAACCTTTAAAGCACTATTCTTGATGTCTGTGAAGTAACACTGTTCAATATAAAACAAAACAAAGTCTACAGCACTAACTAAACAATATAACTTCAAAACCATACATTGCACATTCACTTGAAAGGTTTTCCCTTTTTATGTCAGCTGACGTGCAAGTCAATTGACATTTTGACATCACTCTGTGGAGTCAGAGCCATTTTTAGTGAGGTACCCCACCCAAAAATTTCAATACTTTATCACAATTTTCTCATTGACTATTGAAGGGATATCCCTCTTATCTTGCATATATGTACAACACAACAAGTAGATTCCCTTGTGTCGGTATCAGAATTATTTTTTTTTTAATTTTTAAAATAATTTTAATGCATTAAAATTCATGATTTCAGGCAGCAAATCACTTATAACTTGAAAAGTATTGGATTTAGAGCATTTTGTTAAAATATGTTATTCAGCAACTTTTTCCATAGCTACACCATGGTAGTAACTTGCGAGGCTATCCAAAGAGTTTAGTGAGTAATGCTACTTTCTGACTTTTCAGTAACTTCCATAATGGGTAAAATCACTTGTAACTTGAAAACTATTGGATTTAGAGTATTTTGTTGAAATATGTTATTTAGCTACTTTTAGGTCAGCTTTAACATAGTAAAATTGCAGACCAGTACCTAGTTGCATAGCTTGGAAATAGCTATTTTGAGATACGTCCTTTTCTACTTCCACCTGTACTCTGAAGCTCATAACACAAAGTCAGCTGACACAGAGCCTGTTCCATGCACTGATTGCTTGTTTGTACTTGTGTTTGACAACTCTAATTTAATTCTGTCTCAACATTTGGAGAATTAGGTCATCAACAAGCTTTCTCCATGATCTGGCCAACATCTACACATAGCCAAGCTGAGTAACTGACTCTTATATTGCTGCACCCAATAACAATGATATTATATATCCACAAAGTACACAAAAAATTACATCTACACATGACATAGACAGTACAAAAATACATAAATATGTCACAAGATCAATAGTTAAACAAGTTTGTTGTGCCCCATGTTGTAAATATTTAGGACTGATTTGAATGTGGGCATAAAAACTGACTCACGTGACAGTTGATTTTTTTAAAATTACTTGATGACAGCACTGTTTAGATAGATGGTTTACAGTAGCAGAATATTATTTATGTGCATGTAAAAATGCTTAATTATGAACAAGCTACAAGTGGCCATGGGAGTAATGCGTCAGCTGGTAAGTGTAGTTATGAGATATAATTATTCTGCCTTTTTGCAAAAATGCACAGATCCAAGGATCAAACTCAGAGGGAATGATATACTAAATAATGGAATAAAAATTACAATGAGCATTTTTTCATCCAAAAAAAAAGTAGCGTATGTGATCAAATAATTAACATCTCTCTGTAAATACCAGTTTTTAAAGAAAAGACAATGTGGCAAAAATAATACATCAATGACTTTGTTAGCTGACAGAAACATAGTAAATATAATGTACATATAAAACTCAGAACAAGTTACTCTCCATCTTTAAGATTTTAGTTTTACATTAAATGTATACTGGTCAGCTAGTTTGGTGAACAAATTAAGGTAAAGCTTTATTCATTGTTCTACATTCTACAAGCAAATGTGTAATCTGTTGGATAAATTACGTTTGATGGATTAATACTTCCAATTTAATCCATGTCATTAACCAGTAAAATTATTATTATATTATTATACAATTATTAATATTACAATACTCGTAGGTATAAAAAATATGTTAATATGTACATCTTACCACAAAAAAAATTACATGGACTGAATAATATAATATCAGGCTCCTACCATTCATAAACAATGCATCTGAAAATGTTATATGGTGTTACAAATAAACATTTCAACATAAAATAAACATAGTTCAGGTAGTGGTATTAATAAAATTTTGGATAAAATACCAACCTCAGTGCAGAAAGTAAGTTACAGCATATTACAACATATATATAAAACTAGAGGATCGCTCGCAAAAAAAAAGATAATGTTTTTGCATAGCAAAAACAAAGCGTCCCGAAACGGATATAAAGGTGAGTGCTAAAGTATTAAGAAAATGCTTCGTTTCTAGCTTCGTTACCGTTGTGGCAACCAAAGTCAGCGCAGTCTGCTCTATCTAGCACGGTTTTCAAGATATAAGCATTTTTGTGTTTTGCAAAAAATAAAAAAATTAAAAATGTCCGCTATATTTGGCGAGACAAAAATATTTTGAAAATTGGCATGGCTACTCTGCAGAGATACCCAGCAGGTCAAAAATTTTGTTGAGTTCGCTCCATATAGCACGGTTTTCGAGATATAAGCATTTTTGTGTTTTGCAAAAACTTTGAAAATTCAAAATGGCCACCATTTTTGGGGAGACAAAAATTTTTGTCAAGACCACTGCCGCGGTGTGTATCTCCCGCCGAGCATTAAAGCAGAAGAAATAGCTTTTCCGAGATATTCACAATTTTTCATTTTCGTGTGTGAAAGCTCTTCCAAAAGTAGGTGAATGAGTTATTGGAGAAAAATTGGCTATCTGCAATACTATTAAGAGATAATTCACATTTACTCATTTTGAGTAGATGAATAATTATCTATGGGTCTGAAACTTCACCAAGTGAAAGCTCTCCCAAAAGTAGGTGAATGAGTTATTTGAGAAAAATTGGCTATCTGCAATACTTTTAGAGATAATTCGCATTTACTCATTTTGAGTAGGTGAGTAATTAGCTATGGGTCTGAAACTTCACCATGTGAAAGCTCTCCCACAAGTAGATGAATGAGTATTTGATAAAAATTGGGTATCCGCAATACTTTTACAGATAATTAGCATTTACTCATTTTGAGTAGGTGAATAAATAGCTATGGGTCTGAAACTTCACAGAGTGAAAGCTCTCCCAAAATTAGGTGAATGAGTTATTTGAGAAAAATTGGCTATCTGCAATACTTTTAGAGATAATTCGCATTTACTCATTTTGAGTAGGTGAGTAATTAGCTATGGGTCTGAAACTTCACCAAGTGAAAGCTCTCCCAAAAGTAGGTGAATGAGTGATTTAAGAAAAATTGGCTATCTGCAATACTTTTACAGATAATTCGCATTTACTCATTTTGAGTGGGTGAGTAATTAGCTATGGGTCTGAAACTTCACCAAGTGAAAGCTCTCCCAAAAGTAGGTGAATGAGTTATTTGAGAAGAATTGGCTATCTGCAATACTTTTAGAGATAATTCGCATTTACTCATTTTCAGTAGGTGAGTAATTAGCTATGGGTCTGAAGCTTCACCAAGTGAAAGCTCTGCCAAAAGTAGGTGAATGATTTATTTGAGAAAAATTGGCTATCTGCAATACTTTTAGAGATAATTCGCATTTACTCATTTTGAGTAGGTGAGTAATTAGCTATGGGTCTGAAACTTCACCATGTGAAAGCTCTCCCACAAGTAGATGAATGAGTTATTTGATAAAAATTGGGTATCCGCAATACTTTTACAGATAATTGGCATTTACTCATTTTGAGTAAGTAAATAATTAGCTATGGGTCTGAAACTTCACCATGTGAAAGCTCTCCCACAAGTAGATGAATGAGTTATTTGATAAAAATTGGGTATCCGCAATACTTTTACAGATAATTAGCATTTACTCATTTTGAGTAGGTAAATAATTAGCTATGGGTCTGAAACTTCACCATGTGAAAGCTCTTCCAAAAGTAGGTGAATGAGTTATTTGAGAAAAATTGGCTATCTGCAATACTTTTAAGAGATAATTCACATTTACTCATTTTGAGTAGGTGAGTAATCATCTACGGGTCTGAAACTTCACCATGTGAAAGCTCTCCCAAAAGTACATGAATGAGTTATTTGATAAAAATTGGGTATCCGCAATAGTTTTTGAGATAATTAGCATTTACTCATTTTGAGTAGGTGAGTAATTAGCTACGGGTCTGAAACTTCACCAAGTGAAAGCTCTTCCAAAAGTAGGTGAATGAGTTATTTGAGAAAAATTGGCTATCTGCAATACTTTTAGAGGTAATTCGCATTTACTCTTTTTGAGTAGGTGAGCAATTAGCTATGGGTCTGAAACTTCACCAAGTGAAAGCTCTTTGGGATAGCTGCTCTGCAGAGATACCCTGAAGATAAAAAATTTCGTCGAAATCGCTCTATGTAGCACGGTTTTCGAAATATTAGCATTTTTGTGTTTTGCAATTTTTGCGCAAAAATTCGAAAATTCAAAATGGCCGCCATTTTTGGCAAGATAAATTTTTTTTGAAAATTGGCATGGCTACTCTGCAGGAATACCCTGTGGGTCAAAAATTTCGTCGAAATCGCTCTATCTAGCACGGTTTTCAAGATATAAGCATTTTTGTGTTTTGCAATTTTGCGAAAAATTCGAAAATTCAAAATGGCCGCCATTTTTGCGAGAAATTTTTTGTTTGAAAATTGGCATGGCTACTCTGCAGAGATACCCTGCGGGTCAAAAATTTCGTCGAAATCGCTCTATCTAGCAGGGTTTCGAGATATAAGCATTTTTATGTTTTGCAATTTTTGCAAAAAATTCGAAAATTCAAAATGGCCGCCATTTTTGGCGAGATAAAATTTTTTTGAAAATTGGCATGGCTACTCTGCAGATATACCCTGTGGATCAAAAATTTCGTCGAAATCGCTCTATCTTGCAGGGTTTTCGAGATATAAGCATTTTTATGTTTTGCAATTTTTGCGCAAAAATTCAAAAATTCAAAATGGCCGCCATTTTTGGCGAGACAAATTTTTTTTTAAAATAGGCCTGGCTACTCTGCAGAGATACCCTGTGGGTCAAAAATTTTGTCGAAATCGCTCTATCTAGTACGGTTTTCGAGATATAAGCATTTTTATGTTTTGCAATTTTTGCGAAAAATTCGAAAATTCAAAATGGCCGCCATTTTTGGCGAGACAAAATTTTTTTTAAAATTGGGATAATTACTATTACTCTGCAGAGATACCCTGGGGGTCAAAAATTTCGTCGAAATCGCTCTATCTAGCACGGTTTTCGAGATATAAGCATTTTTGTGTTTTGCAATTTTTGCGAAAATTTCGAAAATTCAAAATGGCCGCCATTTTTGGCGAGACAAAAATTTTTTGAAAATTGGGAAAACTACTCCGCAGAGATATCCTGCGGGTCAAAAATTTTGTCGAAATTGCTCTATCTAGTACGGTTTTTGAGATATAAGCATTTTTGTGTTTTGCAATTTTTGCGAAAATTTCGAAAATTCAAAATGGCCGCCATTTTGGGCGAGACAAAAATTTTTTGAAAATTGGGAAAACTACTCCGCAGAGATACCCCACGGGTCAAAAATTTCGTCAAAATCGCTCTATCTAGCACGGTTTTCGAGATATAAGCATTTTTGTGTTTTCCTTATTTGGAAAATTCGTAATGATTAATTAATCATTAATTACTCGGCCATTTCTTGACCAATCAATGCCAAAATCTAATGATTTCCAGATTTTAATAGAATGAATGTATTTGCCAAGTTTCAGGTGAATTGATAAAATTCCTTTGAAGTTATCATCCGGACAAGCTTCCCCATCGAAAAAAGACATTTTTGGTCATGTGACCTCTCTGATTGGTTGAAATGTCACTGCAGCATATTCAAAAAATTCCCCAAGGCTACTGCCTAAACCTGCCAAATTTGAAAAGAATCCGCTTACAGAGTTATAAGGAAAACAAAATGCGGAGCCGGCGGAGCCTGAAGGTCTCCCATACACAAACAAGCGTCCCTTGCGGGACGCTTAATAATCATGGAGATACATACTGACACAAAATGAAACAGAATATAGAGCTATTTTGATTTAACATAACAAATAAAGTTCAGAAAATAACATCCATGTACATGTGGAGTCAACCTCCTATATGCCACTGTTTTTAAAGGTTTACATGAGAATGGGATTGACGTCGTATTCAAACCATTTGCATTAACTTGCAACCAGCTTAAAGCAGCAAAAACATACTGGTAGGTCACAACTATTGACCATATACTCTCAATAACATATTTAAAATGTACAACTACTGCCCATTCATGGAAAAATTATCCTTTGTTCTCATGAGACAAATGTTGTATATATGTGACCATTCAAACAAAATAAATATGTGTACATAGACAGATAACACAGTACCATTTCTGGATAACTGCACTGCAAATAAACAAAAAAAAAATGACATCAGAAATTCAGAAATGCTCATACCACACAGCCTGGGGAAATAGTTTTGAACATCATGAGCTATATAAGACAGAGAAAAAAAGTACAAAGAGAATGAGTGTTTCACAGCAGAGTTATGTAAGTTATGTAAAAGTGCAGGAGAAATGATACTAATGAAAAAGAAAATGTACATAAGTCAAATATCAAACCAAGACAATTTAATAGTGTAAGATGACAGCATTAATTTTTAAACTAGAAGTTATGATACTGTAATATTTAGCAATTAATTTATTTGTTAATTTAAGTATAGCTGTGAATGGAGATCGCATAATAAGGTAAAAGTACACATAATAATCAGTTACAGCAATCCATATAGCTTTGAGATAGGAGAAACACGTCTGAAATGTTGCTTTAGAAAAGATGCTGGCAGAGACAAAATCAAAAGTCACACAAGGTTCACACCATGGTATTGCACACCTACACCTTCCAACCAATATATCTACCATGTGACAACTTCCTACACCATATGGTTTCCACAATATAGCTAAAGGAAGATTTAAAAGATCAAGGTCTCTACAATAAGGTGAAAGGTTAAAACTATGGCAACACCATGAAACTGTACGGCTACATTCTCCTAATATCCCTGGCAATATCAACTTCCTACACCGTGGTTCCAAGATCTAGCCCGGACAAGATTTAAAGGTCATGGTCACTACAGCAAGGACAAAGGTCAAATCAAGATCTCACCATAAAGATGCACACCTACACCTCCCAACTCCTGTGCCTACCACATATCAATTTCTTATATCTTTCAGTTTCTGAGATATAGCCCAAAGAAGATATTAAAGGTAAAGGTCACTAAGCCATAGTGAAAGGTCAAATCTTGGTTGCACCATGACATTGCACACCTACATCCCCTAAGCAATGTCCCAGCAAGTATGAACTTTCTACACGTCATACTTTCTGTGACACACCTCAGACAAGATTAATGCCAGCACCCGTCCAACCAACTGAACTCCAAACCAGAAGCAATGGGTGAAAACAACACTCATATCCTTTAAAGGCTGTGGGTTAATAGACATTTATTTATCTCCACGATATATTGCAAACATTTTGTAAAACATAATTTTATAATGTTTTGGCCCACTACCAACTAGAGATGTTATGGTTTTATTGAATATAACGTGCAACACAACTGTACAGTTTTATACAGCAATCCAATGTAACTAGACACCTTGGTCTTAAATTTTTTTAACCAATTACATGTATATTGACAAGAAAAGGCCCAAGAGATTCATCAATATGAATAGTAACTGTAAACAAGAAACTGATCAAAACTTCACAGGGATGTACATAAAAACTACTGTGAAAACTGCACAATTATAACTCAGTTGGGTTTTTACATCCCCTTTGTTACGATCATATTGGGAGAGGAAATAAGCATTACTCATATACTATCATGGGTTGGATTGAAACCAACCAACACTGAGAAAAGAGACAAGTAACCATTTACTAAACTAGACAACCTCTATATAGATTCACGCTTCAACTAGCAGAAGCCTGCTGTTATGTAGCTGTGAGAAATCTAAATATATAGAGAGGGAATGGTCTGCCTAATATTTACATAAAAGAAGGTGGAATAAACCTGAGAAACATACATAAACATCTTTCATGACTGTGATGCTGTTGAGTTCTAGCTTACAAACATACATATCGAGGGAATAGCAGACTAAACAGAGGTATATGGGCAACAAAGGAGCTACATGTATATATACTATCACTGTATCAGCTAATGGTTTGGTTTCTCCTCACTGATAAAATCTGCTTCTGCCTGCATTCTTCTAAGTAGGGGTTTAACTTGCAGTGGATGGATCTTAATCTGAAAAAGAATTAGATATATTTTTACTTGTACCATTTTTTTTATTACACAGAAGTTTGTTTTTGGGGGGCAAAATACATCCTTCAACATGGTGTAAAAAGATACGTTCAGAAAATTTAATCATAGCTAAAAGAATATAGAATGCCCATAAATAGATTGCATAATTTCATGATATGTAACTCTGAATATGAAAGATCACCTGAAGTATAACTATCTCAACACAAAAGTAAACCAAGATTCCATTTACATTAACTAGACCTAGCGCATCGGAGAACCGATGCAAATTGTATCCACCAGAAAGAAAACTCACCAAAGCCAATCAACCATCGCTTAACCTTGAAGGAGGAGTTAGCAAGTTATAGGCATTTTAAGTTTGGCTATCCTTATTTGACCTTAAGGGAGGAGCCCATGGTTAAATCTGACCACATCAAAAGATTCTTAGCCCATGATTTCCTATAGGTTGGTGTGACATTGCAAACCTCTAGGAACAAGAATAAGTGAGTTATAAGCACTTTTAATTTTGGCTATCCACATTTGACCTTGAAGGAGGGGCCAAAGGTCAAATCTGATCACATCAAAAGATTCCTAGCCCATAATTTCCTATAGGATGGTTTCACATTACAAACCTCTAGGACCAATAAAAAGCAAGTTATAAGCACTTTTAGGTTTGGCTATCCTCACTTGACCTTGAAGGAGGGGTCCAATGTCAAATCTGACCACACCAGAAGATTCCCAGCCCATGATTTCCTATAGGTTGGTTTCACATTGCAAACCTCTAGGACCAATAATACTCGAGCTATAAGCTCATTTAAGTTTGGATACCCTTGTTTGGCCTTGAAGGAGGGGTCAAAGGTCAAATCTAACCACATCAAAAATTCCCAGCCCATGAATTCCTATAAGTTAGTTTCACATTGCAAACCTCTGGGACCAATAATAAGTGAGTTATAAGCACTTTTAGGTTTGGCTATCCTCATTTGACCTTGAAGGAGGAGCCCAAGGTAAAATCTGACCACACCAAAAGATTCCCAGCCCATGATTTTCTATATGCTCGTTTAACATCCCAAACCTGTATGACCAATAATAAGCGAGTTATAAGCATTTTTAAGTTTGGGTATCCTAATTTGAGCTTGAAGGAGGGGTCCAAGGTCAAATCTCACCACATCAAAACATTCCCAGAAAATGATTTCCTATAGGTTGGTTTACGATCCCAAACCTCTAGGACCAATAATAAGCAAGTTATAAGCACTTGTAAGTTTGGCTATCCTTGTTTGACCTTGGAAGAGGAGCCCAAGGTAAAATCTGACCACACCAAAAGACTCCCAGCCCATGATTTCCTGTAAGTTGGTTTACCATCCCAATCCTGTATGACCAATAATAAGCGAGTTATAAGCACTTTTAAGTTTGGCTATCCTCGTTTGACCTTGAAGGAAGAGCCCAAGGTCAAATCCGACCACACAAAAAGATTCCCAGCCCATGATTTCCTATAAGTTGGTTTCACATTGCAAACCTCTAGGACCAATAATAAGTGAGTTATAAGTTATATAAAGTTATAAGTTATATAAAATATATTTGAGATCTCTACCTATAATACCCTTTGCTCTAGAGGGCCAACAAAAGTCGAAAAAATGCCCGTGGCGGCCATCTTGTTTTTCAAAACCGAGGCCAAAAATATTCCCAGGCAAGATTTTATGGTTATGAATATATCCTGCAAATTTGAGAAGGCTAGCTATAATACTTTTTTCATTAGAGTGGCAACAGTGAAATCTCTACACATTGCGGCAGCAGCGGCGGTGTAACGAAGCAAAATCCATAGTATCCACCGGGTGCTATCCGGTGGATACAATAACCATAAAGCAATAATAAAATGGGTGTGTAAATGATGAACAGCATGACAAATGTATGAGTCAGTATAACCTTAAAAGCAGAGTCAAAGATAACTTTTCTAAGCTTTCACCAGCTCAAAACATTCAATAACAAGTACTGAATAACAAATGATATCATTTAAACATTTAATAAAGATAAATACATCTTTGCTATGTTGATTGCAGTAACCATTGCAGAATACCTTAACTGGATTTGTCCAATATCAGTCTGCATATAGACCTGAATTAGATATTCATTACAAAGGAGCAAAGTTCAGAAAACTGAAGAGTTTTTGAAAAAAAAAAATTATTTATTTATTTATTTATTTGGTCATACACAAGGTATATATGTAAGTTACAAACAGAAAAATAAATACAATTATAGTAAAACTTTGTAGAAAATATAAACCATTCAAAAAAAAAATATCTAGCAGTTTTGCAATATATATCACCGAGTGCATGTTAAAGACAGTGAGGATGCAACATACATAGTTCAAAATGGTCATATTTTTACTCCACACATAAAAATACTATAAAGTTGCATTAACACAGAATTATAAAAAATGACACATCTGCAATACCATTAACAAGCAGAACATTATTGTAGTAATTTTTGTAGTAAATAAGTCCTATTAATCAATCATTTGGCTATGTCTTTCACAATTACTACAGTATTTACAGTTAATTTCCTTCAGAAAATAAGCAAACACACCTCTTTGACACAAACTCATACCTGGTTGGATCTTCTGATAAACTGTAACCCTCCACCTCTACAATATTTTTGTTTTTGCCCCCTTTCATATTGTAACTCATGGTTATCTAGAAGGAAAGTTAAATTGTATAAAACTTTGTTATTCAAAAAATAACTGCTGCTAACACCAATAGATTTCACAACACCACAAGATCTAGTAAACTGAAATACTGATTTACTAAGTGTTAGTCCAAGATCAATGTGATAATACAATGGATATTAGTGTGACTGCAAGGTGAAACATATAAGAAGCGCGGAAAGAAGAAGGATCCTAAAGAACAGTACACAGAGAATAATATGTCGGAATGAAACATTTTCAAATGTACGCCATTTGCATCTTGTGGGAAAGGTAAAATGAAGAGTTTTTTAAACTATTTGTAACATATGACTTTTGAACATAATCATTTCAACACAAACACTCAAGACCTAAGCTCTTGTCAAAGTCTCCAATCTTGGTGAAAGAAATAAAACATAAAACACACAAGAAGCACCACATTTAAAAGCATTAATAAACTCAGTTAAATATACCTGAAACATTCAGACACCACATGCAGAACATGTCAAATACAAGTCCATCAAAAAAATGTTACACTGGGAAAGTTTTAAATTTAAGGATTTTCTGGGGATTGTGATAAAATGAATTAGTTCAAGTTCATAAATCTGTCATTAAAAGTCACAGGTCTTTATAAAACTATATTAATCTTTGACTAAACTTTCTGTGAAACTATACAGCAGAGTTGTCAAAGTTATACCTTGTAATATCAAAGTCTGACAAGTGATTCTTGAAGTTAAAATCATGTTCAAGTTGAATAAAAAAAAGAGAAAAAAATGGATCCATTGGCATCATTAGGCAAATTCACTGTAATTATTCTAAACAATGCATGGTACGCTTATGCTAACTTATGAATGTGCACAACATTAAATAATGGCAGGTTAATAAAAAAACACCAAAGCAAAAAAGAGTGAAAGGAATAACACACACGACTCTGGCATTTAAAGTTATTCTTCATTGTAAATTTCATTATAAATTTCATTTTTAGAACACAAATTGTATTTCCAGCTTAATGTGGGAATGCTTGTACTTTTGAAAAATTTACTGTGACCTCTGAAACTTAGGTGTGATATTCTTTCACTTCGTCAGTATATCAACTTTTGAAACTAACACCAATGCTCAGATCTTATACTTTTAAATCACCTGGTTGGATCATCTTTAATATCAAAACCATTTATATTCATAACATTCCATTTGGACGTTTTTTTATTTAGGCCATAACTCAATGTTATCTGAAAGAAAAAAATGCATCAGAAAATCACTGTACAACAACTATTGATGTGTGATTGGAAATGGGGAAAAACTCAAAGGTCAAGACATACACATGACTGCTTATTATCTTATATATCACACTTGGTGTGTTAGATGCATGCCATGCCACATTGTACCAACTGTAATTGCAGAAAACTGTCTAGATATAATCAATAATTTATTATGAATTACATAAATTTTACATATTTTCCAAAACTTATACATTAAATAACATGCTAATGTCTAGATTTCATATTAAAGTAAAAAAAAGGCATAAACCTCGACAGTTTAATAACTTTTCATCATATGGTTGCCAAAGCCCTTATCTTATCTGGCTATACCAAAGAAATTGAACAAAATTAAATTTCAGTTCGGGATTTCTGAAGTTTAATAACTTTGTTCTGAAGCTTAGAAAAATGCAATGATTAAAGAAACCTTAAAATTTGGCAATAAATGACATGATTGCTTTATTTCATACCTGGTCATGCAAGTCTGCATACTTGAGCAACCACAGTCCTTCCAGGTGAGAATGAAATTCTTTGATCACAGTCAGCTTTTGATGGAGTAGATATTCTATAAAGAAGTAAGTGTGGTTAACACTCCAGTATTAATAATTATAATTCCCATCAAATTGTTCAGTTTTAAACTAGAATGTCAAATAAATGCTTATCTCTCTCACAGGGAATAAAATTTTGAAAAAACTCCCAGTCTTTCATAAATACAAGCATTCACATTTATCAAATATATCAAATATATCAAATCTTCACTGATCAGCTTCTTGAGCTGATCTTAGACATCGCAAATATCCCCAAGAATCACAATGCCAGGCATAATTCAAGTCAAAAACAGATCATGACATGCCTTTGTGACAACATGCCTATGTTTAATTTACCCATGCTATAAATTAACTGAAATGAATACTTTCTGACATATTGCAGAGACCTAATATAATATTACCGCTGCAAAAAGTTAGGCTCTTAACAAATTTACAATATGATGCATGGCATCAAATGCCACTTGTAACTAGAAATAGGACGACGCCCTGTTGATAGTAGCTGCGACATATGAATAGAAACAGGATAGCATAGAAGAACACACATTATCATGTGTAATGTCCACCCCATGAACCTTTTACCAAAATTGTACAGTAGTCTTACAAGACCCTGTTTCATTTGTGAAATATATCAATGATGGTTAAATATTTATTAGTGTACATGTAAATTATTTCAGCTTCATGCCTTTTTGCATTGGTTGGGTCGAAAATTTTGACGAAATCACTCTATCTTGCACGGTTAAGAAGATAGAAGCAAATTTCTGTTTTTGGCAAAAATTTGAAAATTCAAAATGGCCGCCATTTTTGGGAAGAGGAAAATTTTTTGAAAATTGCCAAGAGTACATTTCTTAGATACCCTATAGGTCGAAAATTTCACCGAAATAACTCTATTTTGCATGGTTAAGGCAAATTTGTGTTTTTCCATTTTGGGCCAAAATTCAAAATAGCCGCCATATGTGGGGAGGGGAAAATTCTTTGAAAATTGCCAAGAGTACATTTCTTAGATACCCTGTGGGTCGAAAATTTCGACGAAATCGCTCTATCTCGCACGATTAAGGAGATAGAAGCAATTTTGTGTTTTGCCATTTTTGGGAAAAATTCGAAAATTCACAAAGGCCGCCATTTTTGGGGAGGGGAAAATTTTTTGAAAATTGCCAAGAGTACATTGGTCAGATACCCTGTTGCTTGATAATTTCGACGAAATCGCTCTATCTCGCACGGTTAAGGAGATAGAAGCAAACTTTGGAAAGTTGAAAGCCCCAGACAAAAGTTACAAGTTTTATTAGAACCTGATATTTTCCAAGACAGAAAAAAATGTGAAAAATAAAAAAAGTCATAAGTTGTATTGATTTGTTTTGATAATTGCTTAAAGTTAAGATGTACATCATTTTCAATAGCCAGGGTTTCAATAACTGAGACAGGCCCACAGCATTGCCACTTGTGGGATTGCAACCCACACAGAGCCTATGGTGAATGAGAGGAAAGCCTTTTTAACCACTAGGTAAAAACCATAACTCTTGATTAATTTATTTATTGTCAAAAGTTATTCTATACATTCTGATTTAACATTTTGATGTGAAATATTTTCAAATTAAGTTCCATGCCTAATTTTTCCACATGGATTCAAACCCTGGAATGTAGTTCTGGAAAGCAATTAAAAACTAAATACCCCCCTCCCCATCCCAACCCCCACCCAGTCCCCAAGATTTGTTTAAGTATGTGGAAATCAACTGATGGGGAAACCCTCTTCCCCTTTCCTTGACTTGTTTCAAATACTGTTATTTTTGTAACCACATAAGGGCCTCTGATATTCCCCAGTGAAAACTGGCCCAAATTTTGAAGACACCTTCAATAGCTGGAGCAAACAAACCTGAGGCTTGGGGGCTCAGGGGTGGTATTGTCTAACATGGATTAAGATCAGATCAAGATCAGATCAAATTTGAGAAAAAAGATTAAAGTGAGCCATCGGATCAAATAGCTATTCACAAAGCAGGGATCACTTAAGTTGAAAAGATAAAATAGAGCAGATTCATTTTGGGTGACAAACCCCAACAAATACACTAACTTAAATATATCAAAGTACCTTAACGTTTCCGTACACATGTGCTGCACTTGTGTCACCAAATAATACTTTTCTGCTTCACAAATTTTCGTCCAATCAGATTGCTCGACACAAAAGCAAAATGGCTACTGCCGAAAAGATGATAAAAACAAGACAAATGTGTAAATATTCCTCCATTAACCCTTATTTTATAAAAAAAAATTGATTCAGATATCTTACAAGCATCCGGACTTGCATTAACGAAAATGTAAGAGCCCGTCCTTATACTTAACAGAAAATTGCTTGCGGGAAGGCGGCAGTTTCGAACGCTGGGCAAAACCTTAGGTTATTTCCTTGAGTGGATGAAAAGTGTTGAGCCTGCTTAAGTCTATTACTGGCCTCCACCTTTGGTGAGGCTTGGGGACTAGAAACAGGCGACTGTAAAACCCGAGAGATTTTACATTTTCCACCCTTTCTATTGCATTCTTTGACAGAAGAGACTGGATACAAGTGACCAGAGCTTGATCTTTTTGAAGGGCCTTGTATTCTGACTGAATCAGAAGGAATCTCACCAGACTTGGTTTTGAAATGAATGGCAGAACGTAGCCATTGGTGATAATGTTTAACACGTTAGATGAACATTTGTTTGTTTGCCAGTCTCTTCTGAAAGAACGGAGGCGACCTCCCACTGAGGGAGGCTTTTAAGGAGTCATTGGGGGGAGGGGTTTCCATGCCCTCGTCCCCTAGAGTGGGGTAGAAAACGACCCCTAGAGCCTCTGAAGTTTGTTTTCCCCCTACTTGAGGAAAACGATTGGTTACTGCTTTGTGAGGAGTTGCCCCCATAGGGGCATTTCCTGTAGGAGCCTCTTTTCTTGTGGGGACCACGAAAGGGCTTGTTTTGATAGGGTCCAAAACCCTGAGAGTCTTTAGAGGTCCATTTTTGAGGAGGAAGTCTTCTCCCCCCTTAACTAGCTGAGACTTGAACAAGGAGGAGTGCCAAAAAGTTCCTGGCGTCTCGTTTCCCCTAGTTGTGGTTGTCAAAGGGTCATCTCGGCTTCGTGCCTTAGCAAGCCGGTGTTACCCATAGTATATAACTCCCTCTGGAGTATATGGGCCAAGGATTTGCTGAGGCATGTAACAGCTCTATGTTGAATAAGAACAGTTTTATTCCAGATGTCCAAATATTCACAGGCTTGTTCATATCCACGTTTGGCTGCTTTCTCAGGATTGGCACCTTTCTGGATTTGGGATTTAACCTTCTTAAAGGTTGACTTCAGGCTGTATTGACACTTCTCTGGTATTACAGGGAGAGGAAGTCTTGACAAAGGCAGCAGTAAAATTGAGGGTGGATATATTCTGCCTAGCTTGATGCTCCAATTCCTTGAGAATTGGTAGGGGAACCTTGGCCTTGGGGGCCCCAGAGGGTTTAGGAGTAATACCGATTTTTGCAAAATCCATATTCAACTCCTGAATCTTGTCCTCATAACAAGGCTGTCCCATCTTGTACCACTTAGCAGTGGAAGGAGGAGGTTTAATATATTTACCCTCAGGTAAATTAGCGGCCTGAAAGTTATGCTCAAATTTATCAAAGGCATTTTTTTTTTTTTTTTTTTTTTTTGTATAAATGTTCCTTTATTGCTACCATTAGAACTTGCCATTACATTGACCTGGAGGTACACACACCCTGGCAAGGAGGTGTTCCAGTTATAGCAACTTTTAAATATTTACACATCAAAATACAAGAAATTTACACTAAACCACAGAAGGTTGAGTACATTTTACAAAATTTTTATAAAATAAATTTTAAGTAAACAATTTATTCAATACAGCCCAACTTTTACTAAATTTTTCTACAGTCTGGTTGTAAGTTGACAGTAACCTCTGTTCCTCAAATACTTTTTTTATTTTTCGATGAAGATGTACATTATCAAATGGTTTTTGTTGTCTTGAATTAGAGAATATATGACTCTTTACGACCATTATTATTGTATTGACAGGAAGGAAATGCTGGTCTCTCATTGTGTATCCCAGCAGAATTTCTTGAGGAGAGAGGTTCAAACTGAAACCAGTTTTGATGCAATCCACAGCTTCACATCATTCCAGATTTGGCGAGATATAGAACAATCGTAGAAAAGATGTTTTAATGTTTCAGTATCAGACTGACACAACAAACATAATTCCGATTGAACTATTCCCATTTTATACAGTAACCTCTGTGTACCTAAAATCCTATGAATAAGCCTATATTGAAACCAAATTAATTCATTTTCCTGTACTGTTTTGAAACAAACAGTAAAAAAAAGTTCCCATGTATATTTTTCGATTTCAATACCCAAGTGTTCATTCCATTTGGTCTTGAATTTCATATCACAAGTAGCCTCGTTTAAAATATTGTAGAAGGGCTTTGCCCCACTTTTATTGAAAACAATAGATAAAGTTTTTGGTATACACGGTTTTTCAAATATACATGACTCCTTATTTTTATGCTTTTTGACTAGAGAATCACAGAGTGTTTTTAATCTGAAGTGTTCCAAAAAATTGGTAGGTTTAAAACCATAGATCTTTTCTATTTCGAACTCACTCAAGAAGCTCCAGTCGTTTTTTATTAAATCACCAATATAAGTAATTCCATGCTTGAACCACTGTGGAAAAAATAAAGTTGTTTGAGATATGTCTGGATTGTACCATATTGGCGAGGCCAAGATATCGGAATTGTTTTCAATCTTAACTTTATTAGAGTATTTAACCCATGACAATAAGACATCTTTCCAAAATTGGTTCATACCAGTGTTTTTCTTTATAGTATTACAACCCCATTCAGAGCCATATACAATTAAATTGTTTATATCTGAAATTGATACTTGAGACAATAAAACCCAAGGAGAGTTTTTTTGCCAACAAATAGTCTTTTTATCCAGGTCAGTTTTAGGGAATGGATAAAATTTTCTATGTTTACCATTCTAAGACCACCATTTTTGTAGTCTTGCGAGATTTGTATTCTTTTAATTTTATCCGGCTTGTTGTCCCATAGAAAATCATAGAGCATTTTCGTAAAGGATTTACAAAAGTGAGCAGGTGGAGAGGGTAAACAGGTGAAGATATGGTTGAATTTTGACAAAATGAAAGTTTTAATAATGGTGATTTTACCAAAAGGCGTTAAATTTCTTTTCTTCCAACCCATTAAAAGCTTGTCACATTGTTTTAGTGCTGCTGAATAATTGAGCATTGGCATTTCGTCGAGGTTGGTAGAAAAGTGAATGCCTAGCAAACGGAATTGGTGAATACCCCATTCCAAGTTATATGGTACGTTTATCTTCTCCCTTGAATGTTTTTTCCTTCCTATCCAAAGCACTTTAGTCTTACTAGTATTAATTTTTAAACCGGATAATGTACCAAATATTTCAATGGTGTTTAGGGCTGCAAGAAGAGAGTTGGTTGAACCATCTAAAAAGAGTGTGGTGTCATCGGCAAACTGTGTCATTTTCAGTTCTGTGTTATGTACTTTTATTCCTTTAATTTCAGAGTTTTCATTTATGAGATAATTTAGAATCTGACTACATATAATAAAAAGATATGGTGCAATGGGGTCGCCTTGTTTACATCCGAGCTCTATATTAAAGGATTCTGACTTAATACCAACTTGTAAAACAGGGGCAGATATTTTGTTGTTAAACAGCTTAACCCAGTTTACAAATTTTTTTCCAAAACCTAAAAATTCTAAAGTTTTATACATAAATTTCCAAGAAATAGAATCAAAGGCTTTTTCAAAGTCTATCAACATCAATAACCCATTGATATTTTTTGATTCAGTGTAGTGCATTAGATCGTATACCAATCATGTAGACTCCCCTATAAATCTTCCTTTAATGAAGCCACACTGCGAATCTGATATTAATTTATCTAGAACCTTTTTAAGCCTCCCAGCAATCGCTGCAGATGCCAGCTTATAAAGACTACTTAAAAGAGAAATTGGTCTCCAATTCTTCAGCAATTCTCGAGACTTGTCCCCTTTTGGGATACAAGTTATAACGGCTGAACGTAAAGAGATAGATAATAGACCCTTCTCATAGCATCGATTTATGGCTCTTAAAATAAAAAATTTCATATCACACCAAAAAACTTTAAAAAATTCTACAGGGAAGCCATCCATGCCAGGAGTTTTATTGTTTTTCATGTTAAGCAAGACCTTCCCCAATTCTTCCACTGTTAGTGGCCCATCTAAACTATTAGCTTCTGTCTGAGAGAGCTTTGTTACATTACAATTTTCTAAAACTTTGTCTAGATTTATTTCAGGTATTATACTGTCTCTTGATCTGAACAGATCAGCATAAAACTGTTTTACATGATTAAGAATTTCACTTTGTTTTGTTAATGTTTGACCATTTGGAAGGTTAATTTTTCTGATTGTTTTATCAATAAAGTTTTTTCGTTCAAGTGTACAGAAAAATTTAGATGGTTTTTCCCCTTGATGGAGCCATTTTACTTTTGCCCTCATCATACTACCCATCAACTTTTTGTTTCTTATTTCTTGTAGTTCTATTTGTTTTGTCTCTAAGGCCTGAAGTGAAATGTCGGAAGATATATGTTTTTCAATATTTTCAATATCTTTCAATAAGCTTACTTCAGTATTTCTTTCAATCCGTTTTTGAGTTATGCAGTACTTCAAAGTTTGTTCTCGAATACGCAACAATAGCATTTCTAAGAAAAGATCATCATCAATTGTAAACTGAAGGTCTAAAGGATCTTCTTTCCTAATAAAATCATGGGAGTACACAGGAAGTGCATAAGTTTCCTTAATTTCTTTAATAGATGTGTGAACCAGGTCAATATAGTCCTGTTTATGGAGTAAATTGCAGTTGAACTTCCATAATCCACGCCCCCGGTGAAAGGGATTCAATATCATGTTTAACTCCAACATTGAGTGATCAGACCGATAACCAGGGTTTATTTTGCAGCTTGTTATTAGATCAGTCAAAGAATGAGAAGCTAAGAAATAATCTAGACGGGCCTGCTTGATAGGATTCTTGCGTCTCCATGTGTATCTTCTAACCTTTGGATGAAAAAGGCGGAACAGGTCTTGCAGGTTATGAGAACTTATTGTTTCTAATAAGCTTTGTCTTGATTTAGGGTTATTGATGTTGATATAATTATAACTAGATTGGGCCAACTCGGCGCCAACATATCCCCAGACAGGTCATCACTCACGCCACAGGTTTTGATCGGGAATTTTTTAAAACATAATTACCCATTATTATATGAACTTCAGCACATCAATCTACTCTGTTTATATCTTCCCAAGGAAGATGGTGTATCCCCAGACGCCGAATACATAACTCAAATTATATTTTCAATCTTCCTGCAATGATAACTCTAAACCTATTTTCAAAGTATTTAAATGATTGATGATTGAATGTCCATTCTAAAATAATAATCCCAAAAGAGCATATCTGTTTCTATATTTGTTCACAAATAAAATATTATTTAAAAAAAAATTGTTTATATTATTATTTTATTATATTATTTTTAGAATTTGCAAATTGTTTTCAGTTATTCATTTCCTCTATACCTATATATGTGGTCCATATATATGCAACCTAAATATGTGACACAATCTCAGTTCTGACTCCCCTTTGTGTTATATGTAATGAAGCCCACCACCTCCCACCCCCACCCCTCTCCCCTTCTCCACACCTTTCTTACTATTACACAAGATCTGCAACCCCATTGAGTTCTTTGTTTCTCATCTGATATCATTAAATACCATTGTTTATTTAGTGTCACTCAATATAGCTGGAGGTCCCAGAGGTGGGTGGGGGGAATCCGGGAGGGGGATGTGGGTTGAGCATAAATGGTAAACAAACAATCTATATAAAAGGGGTACTCAAATACAAAAAGAATTGAGAATTTTAAGTATGTGATTATCAACTGAAATGAGTTCATAACTATAGGAGCTGTGCCAAAATTAACTGAGGCAAGTTGAATAAAACTGGGCTAGTTGAGGGTTAAAAAATCCCCTAGTTTTACTACATAAGGATATAATTTCATTAATATTGGGACTTAAAGCTCACTTAAAGTGTCCATTTTGTCTACTTCACTTGAATATGTTTAACCAGTTTCATTTTAAAAAGTGAAAAACTCAGCAAGCAGAGGTATAACACACAAAAATAAGTTCTTAAAAGACTAAGATAGCCATAACATTATTAATATTCAAAATTTAAATAGACAGGCATTTCCTTTTAAAAATTCAAAGATTTCAGCTCTATACCCCACATCGTTTGACAGTTACTGGGCTTTAAAGTGGCATAATATCCATAAATTGGGTTTCTGTGGGCATTTTACAATTGTTAAAGAGACCTTAGCAATTAAACTACAGATCTGAAAATTTTTGGGGGACATACATAACAAACAAAAATTATATATAATACAGTTTAAGACTTGTCACACTAAGCATTTCCAAATAACAGGGCAAAATACGGAAAAAATGTCAAAAAAGGTACTTGGGCGAGTGTCTATGGCCCTCATACACAGGTTAAATGTCTACTAAAAACCTTGATTTTCGGCATATGTAAAAAGGACATAATAATGCATTCCCAGATGGGATTTCAGCTCCATCAATCACATAGTTTAACAGTTACAGGGCTTAAAGGTGGTAAAAAGTCCAAATATTGGGTCATTGTGGGCCTTTTAGAGATCTCGATGTGGCTTTCAAATTAAAGCTTCAGACTTAAAATTTGTTACATACTAAGATTACACATAGAATATGTATCTAATAAAGTTTGAAACTTCTCAGACTTACCATTTCCAAGTTACAGAGCAAAATATGTGAAAAATGTCTTAAAAGGGTCACTCAGGTGGGTGTTTAAGGTCCTCATACACAGGTTAAATGTCTACTTGAAGCCTTGATTTTTGGCACATGTAAAAAGAACATAATAATGTATTCCCAGATGAGATTTCAGCTCTATCAGTCACATAGTTTAACAGTCACAGGCCTTAAAATTGGCAAAAAGTCCAAATATTGGGTCTTTATGGGGCCTTCTAGAGACCTAAATGTAGCCTTCAAATTAAAGCTTCAGACTTAAAATTTGTCACATACTAAGATTACACATAGAATATGCATCTAATACAGTTTGAAACTTCTTAGACTTACCATTTCCAAGTTACAGGGAAAAATATGTGAAAAATGTCTAAAAATGGTCACTCGGGTGGGGATTTATGGTCCTCATACACAGGTTAAATGTCTTCTTAAAGCCTTAATTTTTGGCACATATAAAAATAACATACTAATATCTTCTCAGATAGGATTTGAGCTCTATCAGTCACATAGTTTGACAGTCACAGGGCTTAAAAGTAGCAAAAAGTCCAAATATTGGGTCTTTGGGAGCCTTTTAGAGACCTCAATTTGACCTTCAAAATTAAAGCTTCAGACTTAAAATCTGTTACATACTAAGATTACACACAGAATATATATCTAATACAGTTTGAAACTTCTCAGACTTACCATTTCCAAGTTACAGGGAAAAAGATGTGAAAAATGTCTTATAAGGGTCACTCGGGTGGGTGTTTATGGTCCTGATACACAGGTTAACTGTCTATTAAAGGCCTAAATGTTGGGGCACATATAAGAAAACACATAGATATATTCCCAGATGATATTTAACTTAGATGAGAGACATAGTTTGAAAGCTACAGTGCTTGAAAGTGGCAAAAAGTGCATAAATTGGGTCTCTGTGGGCACTTTTGAGACCTTAAGTCGACCCCTTTGGGTAAACCTACAGCCCTAAAATTTTCTACAGACAAGGATTACATATCAAAGTTATACCTAGCGCAGTTTGAGACTCACCAGAATTATCACTTCCAAATTATAGGGCAAAATATGTGTAAAGTATAGCAAAAAATCCCTAAGTGGGGGTATTTATGGGCCTCAAACACAATTTTCTCCTCAACTTAAAGTCATGATTTTCGGCACATGTACTAAGAACATATTAATGTGTTGTCAGGTAAAATTTCAGCCAGCTGAGCATCATAGTTTGTGACCTACAGGGCTCTAAATGGCCAAAAGTGCAATTTCTGACCTTAAGGTGGCCATAAGTTCTTTTTTACTGGGAGTTTAAGGTCACCTTAAAATAGGGATCTTCCTTTGGGCACCCTTAACATGTGTACCAAGTTTAAAAAAAAAAAATTAATTTGTTTTTGAGTTATCGCGTCCACAAGGAAATTTCTACGGCGGCGGCGGCGGCGGCGGCGCAACGGACCTGAATCCAATATATCCCCGACTTTCATCTGGGGATATAACTATCAAGATCAGGATTTAGTGTCAAATTGAAATCACCACAAACTAACAAATAGTCCTGTTCATTGTTTTCGATAAGTTGCCGTAGATTCTGAAAGAAAGCTGGTGTATCTTTATTTGGAGCATAGATGTTAATTAACCTGACTGAAATTGTGGCTATATGTAAATCTACTACCAAATAATTACCTACACAGTCTTCTTCTGTATGAAGAATTTCATATTCAAAATTATTTTTGAGCAATATGACTACTCCACGGGAATTAGATCTTGGACCATTAATTATACATTCACAGTTTGTTAAATTTTTTAGGTCATTTTCATCTTGGTGGGTAAGATGAGTGTCTTGAAGACAGATAATGTTAGCGTTAAGATTGTTTAAAAAGTCACACACATCTCTTCTTTTGTGTTTATCTCTTAAGCCTTGACAGTTTGCCGATATTATTTTAAGATCACTCATAATCGTTGATTCCATTTACACCAACCCCCGTTGCAGCACCCATTGATATATAGGATTTTGAGAAACAAAGTTCAAGCTTACCAGAAAAATTCACCATTAATATGAGGACTGTAGCTTTTAAGATCTCTGTTAATCTTGTTTTCTGAAGTTGAGTTACCACATTTAAGCTATTTCTGGTATAACATCGGTTGTTGCAAGTTACTAGTGCAATAATAGGAAACACAAACAAGAACAAATATATACAAATGCCAGGAAAAAAAGAGAGCAAAAGCATTCATGAAAGAGACCGCACAGTCCTGTTTTGAGGCCTCGACTGTGAAAACCACATTATTTGAAAAAAAAAATTATTTAAAAATACTTAATTTCAGATTTACAAAGACTGAACACTAAAAAGAGAAAAAAAAAACACACAAAAATTTGGTATATTTGATAACCATTTGCCATTTGTACTGAGGAGCATTTAGAAATAAATTAATATGACAACTTGCAACCTTCTCTATGGCCACGGTAAAGCAAATAACAAACAAATATACACAAATGCCAGGAAAAAAAGAGAGCAAAAGCATTCATGAAAGAGACCGCACAGTCCTGTTTTGAGGCCTCGACTGTGAAAACCACATTATTTGAAAAAAAAAATTATTTAAAAATACTTAATTTCAGATTTACAAAGACTGAACACTAAAAAGAGAAAAAAAAACACACACAAAAATTTGGTATATTTGATAACCATTTGCCATTTGTACTGAGGAGCATTTAGAAATAAATTAATATGACAACTTGCAACCTTCTCTATGGCCACGGTAAAGCAAATAACAAACAAATATACACAAATGCCAGGGAAAAAAAGAGAGCAAAAGCATTCATGAAAGAGACCGCACAGTCCTGTTTTGAGGCCTCGACTGTGAAAACCACATTATTTAAAAAAAAAAAAAAAATTATTTAAGAATACTTAATTTCAGATTTACAAAGACTGAACACTAAAAAGAAAAAAAAAAACACAAAAAGAACTAGCTATTATGGTATTCTAGTCCAACAGTCCATTAACTATTTTCACCCACTGATACAAAATAAACATCAAAGGGGCTTTATTATTCATACTTATTAGCAGTTTGTATTACAAAGTTTGAAATCAGAATTTGTATATCCCCTTCAAATAGCCGAGATTTGAACCTCAGGCTCAGTCTATGAATGAGCACAAGATAAGTCCCTGCTGTACTTAATAAGTACTTGAACATTAAAGAAACTTGATAATATGGTGTCTATAACAATAGATGCATTAGAAGTGTAACATCTTGACTATATTACCTATAAAAGTTTTGCGGTTGAGGGTTTGCTTATTAGCAACACAAACAACATTTACAGTATGACTAGCATCATACTGTGGTAAATTAGTTAGTGTAATACGCTATACACCTGTTTTATTCAAGATCATGCTTACCAACTGGTACATGTATAACTTAAAATGTATATTAAATGGCCCGGTAATTTTTTTTTCGTGTTAACACATTTAATATTAAGATCCTCACTGAACATAGTAAATACAGCAAGTAAATTGAAATTTAAACGTAAGTACCAAAAATAGCATGGCTGCATTTTAATTGGCTGTTAAAAATATTTACCTATCACAAGAAATAATATCAACAGTATTATTTGTGACACTTTCAAAGTGAGTCAGAAAATATTTATTTGCCCACACAATTGGTATCACCAGTAGAACAAGTAGGTCTGCGCAAAGTATTTTTCCCGCCCCTATAGTTTTAAAGACAGATAAGAAGGAAAGAAAAATTTGAAAGGCTAAGAAGCCACCCAAGGGCGACCAAATCCCACGGCAGCGGTAAACAGTCAAACTTCAGTGAAAAATAAACAAGCGCCCCTGACGGGCCGCTTTAGTAAGAGCATTTAATTTAGATGAAAAACAAAAACAAAAAAAAACTATAGTATCACTGAAGATTTATGGTAAATCAATTAGTGAAATACGCTTTACACCTTTTTTATTCAGAATCAAGTATTACTTCATTTAATCAGGAGATTTTTACTCAATAGCAACACAAACAACATTTACAGTAAGACTAGCATCACTGAAGATATATGGTAAATCAATTAGTGCAATGTGCTTTACACCTATTTCATTCGAGATCAAGTATTACTTCATTTAATCAGGAGATCAAAGGCATTTTTGATAGCCGAGCTGAGGGGGAGCATAGAAGAAGGACCTCTTGGCCTGAGCTCCTGACGGCCTTTCTCATCGTCCAACCCCATGACAGAAGTGGAGGACCTAGGCATGTACTCCCTGGCATCAGGGAGGGCAAGAATATGTCTAAAGGTGTCCACTTCCTCAGCATATTGAGAGGGAACGTCAGACAAGGCTACTTCCCTATAATAAGGTGGGTTTGGATCATGTTGAGGTTGGTCTTGATCAGAATGAGCTTTGAAGGCCTGTGTCTGGGTGTAGAGGACTGATCCTCCTATGAAGATGAAGACACATATCTGGACCTCACTTTGTGTTTGCTTCTATCTGCATGTTTTTTAGGTCTAGATGATGCAACCCGAGGCTCATCGGATTGACCTGAATACTGATCTGAGGCGGACCTCGGTTCAATCTCCTGCTTTTTATGAGGGTGAGAATGCTTTTAAGGCCTAGCCGATGCCACCCTAGTAGGTTCATCGGATAGACCTGAATGCTGATCCAATGCGTTGTCATGTTGAGATTGATCAGCACTGAGACGTGGTCCACCTCCATAGCATCAACTGAGTGTGAGGTAGGCCGAGGTCTCGGAGGGGGTGGGTCCAGAGTTACAGCTTGATTCGAGGGGCCAGGCTTAGAGGCCGAAGCGGAGGTCTGATCCACCTCCACTTCTGGTTGTTTAGATGTCTTTAGAAAAGACGAAAATTTGTCTTGGAGAGACTGAAATGCCTCTAGCATGGAACCCTATAAAACACCCATTTGTTGCTGTAAATGGATGTTAAAAGTGTTACCCAGGGACTTTTCGAGCTTGGACTCTATTCTCTTTTGTAAGGCAGTACCTGGGGTTGGTGGAACAGATTTTGCTGGTGTTTTAATAGATAACGACTCGAAAGGTAGGGGCTGAGGACGTGGTGGAGAGGTAAACAAATTGTCTGCAGCACTCTCAAGGTCTGAGATCCAGTGAAGGACTCGATGTCCTCATCCCCTAAGAGGTCAAGTTCATCATCTTTTGTCGTGTCTCACAAGGAGATTCAAACGTGACACAGGGGTCATCACTTTTGCCAGATTCCTGGCATGTGGGGCAATAATTATGAGAGTCGAAAGAAAAGCAGAAATGACGACACTTTGCAGATATAGGCTTGTCTTTATTCGCTTGGTGGGAGGACATTTTGAAACACAATAAAATGTTTAAACGGCAAAGCCTGAACTGAGGAAAACTCAAAACACCAAAATAAGTAAAAATACTTATCCTGTCGAAACGTAACTTTCATAGAATAATCTATAAGGTATATTGAACAAAATGGCTAAAAATCAACATCCAACAATATGTATGTGCTGAGAAATAGAAGAAAATATATCAGTTTATAACAGAAGCTACCAAAACACGCGGCCAACGAGAAAGTAGGAAGAGATCTCGTAGAGTACCACGAGTAGGAAACCTGAGGCTACAGCCAACTATAAATGTCTATTTTTCTTAGACGTTGGCCGGGCCTGCGGCCATCCGAGAACAGCATTCAGTCCCACATGGTAAGGTATTGTAGCGCAATAAAAGGTGATTCTCGAGCCTCTGTTTTTCAGTTAGAGGAATGTCGGTCACTTTGAGAGCTTGGGCTGTTCTTGTGCAGTCAAGATTGATCAAATAGCACAAGATTGATCAAATAGCACCAAATACCAAAATATTGCTGTTGACATCAGGGACATATGCCTCATCTGCCTTCTAGGTATTTTCTCAAAGATGTTATACATCTGACAGAGTGAACTGGCTAGTTGATGGTTAATGCAAGCAGTTACCCAGCTGCCAAATTATACCTATTGTTTCAGCTTTAATAAACATACACTTCAATCACATTTAATCAAGAAAATACTAATCACTGTTCAATTTACATATAGTACTCGCCAAATACAGAAAGATAACACAACTGCACCACATAAATCATACCTATAACAAAGCCAATGGAACAGTCATCTGGCAATCTGATTTTTGCACACTGAGACTTCAATCTCCCACCACTGGAAAACATGTATGAGACTCCACAAAAAACGTTTCAATGAATATTAACTGTCACTGCAGTTACCACAAATTTGATTACCTGTGAAACATTATGATATAGAAAATATAGAAAATATTTGTTCTTGAACAGGTGTGTCAAATACCACTGTTGCATATTTCTTTGGAATTATGGTTCAAATTGTTACATATTTCTTTGAAGTTATAAGTTACATTTTACTTGTTCAGGTAAAGACGTTATTTTAAAATCTCCTGCATATGGTGACATTAAAACTTTATATTTGAATAAAAGATTTCACAAACTGACCCTTACCCAACATGAGGAATCATTCTGAGGGCAAGCGGACGGCTAATACAGAAACCTGCCCCTCCAGTGGCAAACCAGAAAGATATTTTTGGCTGAAAACAAGGAATATAAGTACAGACAAAAATATCATCTGTTAAAGACCCATGCTGAGTTTCTGAATTTTATCAGGTCACAAATACAAAATCTAACATGCTCAACTACAATGAACACAAAAGTCAGAGTTTATATTTTAAAAACACGTGTTCATATGATGTATATCAACTGCTCTATAAAGTTTTCCTTTTCAACACATAAAGCAAGCCAGAACGACCTTTTCTGAAATACACAATGTGTTTCTGTTCTTTGCAATCAATTGTTTTGTATCAATCAACAATATTTTAAAAAATAGGCAGCCTCGGCAGGCAAGAACCCCAGCCCGCAGGTACAGCTAAATGGCAAACAACATTGAGATTTGGGAAAATCTTAGGAACAACTTCTGTTGTAAGAAGTACAGAGAACCCACGAGATGTTGTACAAAAGATTCACAGGCCATGATTTCTTACAAGTAGTTTTCATATTTTGCAGCCCTAGAAGCAATTATAAGGGAGATATAAGGCTTTTTTGATATGATGACCCTCCTATTTGGTATTAAAGATGTGATATGGTGGTCATTTTGTTTCCAAAACAAGGACACAATTACTGTCAGGCAAGCTTTCATATCCATTTACATTTTGTGCAAATCTGATGAAGCTAGCTTCAATATTTTAGTTACAGAAAATATCAAAGATTTTAGAAGAAACTTTAAGACCCCGAAATTTAAAAGTGTTGCCATGGCAACAGTTGCCACCAGATACCCCCAAAACATAGTCAGCTCTAGATCCTCTTGGAACAAACATATCCTGAAAATTTGGTGAAAATCTGTGCAGGGGTTTAGGCTGTGGAACACCCACAAACATTAAGAACCGAAAATCTTAAAAGTGTTGCCATGGCAACAGTGGTACCTGGATACCTCCCAAAACCTAATCAGCTCTAGATCCTCTTGGGGTAAACATCCCCTGAAAATCTGTGGAACACCCACAAACTTTAAGACCCGAAAATCTAAAAGTGTTGCCATGGTAACAGTTGTTACCGGATACCCCCCAAAACCTAATCAGCCCTAGATCCTCTTGGGGTAAACATCCCCTGAATGTTTGGTGAAAATCCGTGCAGAGGTTTATTCTGTGGAACACCCACAAACTTTAAGACCCGAAAATGTTAAAAGTGTTGCCATGGCAACAGTTGTTACCGGATACCCCCAAAACCTAACCAGCTCTAGATCCTCTTGGGGCAAACATCCCCTGAAAATTTGGTGAAAATCCGTGCAGGGGTTTAGTCTATGGAACACCCACAAACTTTAAGACCCGAAAATCTTAAAAGTGTTGCCATGGCAACAGTTGTTTCCGAATACCCCCTAAAACCTAATCAGCTCTAGATCCTCTTGGGGTAAACATTCCCTGAAAATTTGGTGAAAATCCGTGCAGGGGTTTAGTCTCTGGAACACCCACAAGCTTTGAGACCCGAAAATCTTAAAAGTGTTGCCATGGCAACAGTTGTTACCGGATACCCCTGAAAACCTAATCAGCTCTAGATCCTCTTGGGGTAAACATTCCTTGAAAATTTGGTGAAAATCCGTGCAGGGGTTTAGGCTGTGGAACACCCACAACTTTATGCCCGCCGCCGCCCGGACGGCGACGGGGACGACTATAACCCCAGCCTTTAGGGGCTGGGGTTAACAAAATAAATGTCAGAACATATTAACATAGTCTGTTTTGACAGAACAATATTACATTACTTACCCCGTCACTGGTTTCATAATGAGGTATTTCAATGGGATGATTGAGACTTGGCTTCCCAAGGTACCATTCTTGAGAATGATTGTACTGTTGCAGTAATGTCAGTAACGCTGGAATGTTTATGTAAGTGTCATCATCCACATGACAGAACCACCTGAACAAAAAGGACTGACAGGTTACACAAAAAGGTAAGAAAAGGCATCTTGCTGAACAATATGTAGTCATCGAAGTGACAGGAAACTATTTGTTGCAACTTTATTGAATAATAAGTGTCCCAACAATGGATCATTTACTTCTCTAATCAACCTGAAATCTAGAACTTGTACAAGGTTCTTCCTTAGTGCATTATGATTCTCTGAGAGCATTCCCTTCTAGAAGGCAGTTTACTTCCAGTGAGAGTGTAAAATCCAGACTGTTATAAAATGCACTCATATTCAATGTCTCAAAAAACCCCAAGACTGGTGAGCAAGTCCATCTGAAATCACATGTTCTAAATTTTATTAACCCCTTTCTCCCACATGTTTTTTTTTGGTTTCCAACAATGCTTTAAATTTAAATTATTGGTAATATTCCAAAACTTCCTGCAAATTATTACTTCTTTAGCTAGCTGTGGTAGTTTTAATATTGTCTATCACAGACATTTAATTTACACAAACATGTGTGCATGATCAAGTAACTAGTTGCAACATTTAGGATAAGTATCAAAGTAAAATGGTCTCTGTACTGAAATAGCAAAATTACCCATCATCCAGATAAATTGCGTAATTATTCTAAACACGCAAAGTCCCACACCAAAGCTCTGAATTATGGTATCCCCAATGCTTTATTTAGTTCAGCAAACACACTTAATTTTCAGCCGAAATACTTAAGACTTGTCATACTGAAAAACTTACCTTTTATCTGAAGTGATAAAGTAGTCAAATTCCACAGACATCTTGCAACACAATGCATTTCTACAAGTAAAGGAAACAAAAGTTTATGAATAAAGTCTTCTCTTAAAATTAGAATCTGAAGGTTTTATAAATTTATCATTCTTACTATTTTTTTGAAAGGGTTATCATCATATATAAACACACCCTGCATAACATAAGGCTTTTGACTATTGTGGCAAATACTGAAATCCTAGTTGCACATACAGTACAAATTAAACAAGACCACTGGTGTGGCAATTATCTCTAGGCAGGTAGCTTATGATGTGAAGCCAGAATGAAATCAATCATATATTTTTAACAGCAAGCTCTAGCGAGGCTCGCGCTTCAAGAGATCACTTGTTTGTTGTCTCCGGACTTTCACGAATTATGGTGTAGCATGACGAGTGTCTGTCTTTTACAGAAGTTAAGCGTTAATGGGCTACTGGGATGGGTGACCACTTCAGTGCACTACTCGTGTCTCTGATGGCTTTGCGGCTTGTGCTAGTAGACCGAAATCCCTTACAGCCTTGTTTTAACATCCATCAGTAGAGCTGTGACCTTACAATTGCAATAATTATGTTATCATTGGGGCTTTGAAATTATCATAAAGTGGGCAACATTTTTTCTTGGGTCCTTAATACACAATAAATTTGAAAATTTTAATTACTTAAATGTAGCTTTTATAAGCTACAAGCTTACCATGTGGGACTTAATGCTGTTCTCGGGTTGTAAACAACGGGGAGGCAGGGTGGGACTCTTCTAAGTCCCACATGGTAAGCTTGTAGCTTATAAAAGCTACATTTAAGTAATTAAAATTTTCAATTTTATTACGCTACAATAGCTTACCATGTGGGACTTAATGCTGATTTCAACCGCCCGGTGGCGGGATTACAGCTGAGACTGGAAGATATGTCATTTTTTCTAAGATTTTGAATTAATATGTATAGAATAGTGCCAGAAATACCAGTCTGAGTCCCATTTACAGTGTCCCGATCCCGAAGACCGGGCCTGTAACGAGCCAAAAACCTAAATAAAATGAGAGACAGTGCTGAAACTGTCTAGATGTTTGATTGTAGGACGGAAGTGCAGCAGTGCTCACTTCGAGGTCTAAGGGTCCCTGAGGGCCCTTCACGTGTGACTGACCAACCCATGGTTGGACATCTCATAAATTTTTGCAACCTGAATAGGAGATTAACTAGATTGGGCCAACTCGGCGCCAACATATCCCCAGACAGGTCATCACTCACGCCACAGGTTTTGATCGGGAATTTTTTAAAACATAATTACCCATTATTATATGAACTTCAGCACATCAATCTACTCTGTTTATATCTTCCAAGGAAGATGGTGTATCCCCAGACGCCGAATACATAACTCAAATTATATTTTCAATCTTCCTGCAATGATAACTCTAAACCTATTTTCAAAGTATTTAAATGATTGATGATTGAATGTCCATTCTAAAATAATAATCCCAAAAGAGCATATCTGTTTCTATATTTGTTGACAAATAAAATATTATTTTTAACTCAACTCATCATACTTTTCAATCTTCCTTCAAAGTATTTAAATGATTGATGATTCAATGTCCATTCTAAAATTCATAATCCCAAAAGCGCATATCTGTTTCTATATTTGTTCACAAATAAAATATTATTTAAAAAAAAATTATTTATATTATTATTTTATTATATTATTTTTAGAATTTGCAAATTGTTTTCAGTTATTCATTTCCTCTATACCTATATATGTGGTCCATATATATGCAACCTAAATATGTGACACAATCTCAGTTCTGACTCCCCTTTGTGTTATATGTAATGAAGCCCACCACCTCCCACCCCCACCCCTCTCCCCTTCTCCACACCTCTCTCACTATTACACAAGATCTGCAACCCCATTGAGTTCTTTGTTTCTCATCTGATATCATTAAATACCTTTGTTTATTTAGTGTCACTCAATATAGCTGGAGGTCCCAGAGGTGGGTGGGGGGAATCCGGGTGGGGGATGCATAAATGGTAAACAAACAATCTATATAAAAGGGGTACTCAAATACAAAAAGAATTGAGAATTTTAAGTATGTGATTATCAACTGAAATGAGTTCATAACTGTAGGAGCTGTGTCAAAATTAACTGAGGCAAGTTGAATAAAACTGGGCTAGTTGAGGGTTAAAAATCCCCTACTTTTACTACATAAGGATATAATTTCATTAATATTGGGACTTAAAGCTCACTTAAAGTGTCCATTTTGTCTACTTGAATATGTTTAACCAGTTTCATTTTAAAAAGTGAAAAACTCAGCAAGCAGAGGTATAACACACAAAAATAAGTTCTTAAAAGACTAAGATAGCCATAACATTATTAATATTCAAAATTTAAATAGACAGGCATTTCCTTTTAAAAATTCAAAGATTTCAGCTCTATAACCCACATAGTTTGACAGTTACTGGGCTTTAAAGTGGCATAATGTCCATAAATTGGGTTTCTGTGGGCATTTTACAATTGTTAAAGAGACCTTAGCAATTAAACAACAGATCTGAAACTTTTTGGGGGACATACATAACAAACAAAAATTATATATAATACAGTTTAAGACTTGTCACACTAAGCATTTCCAAATAACAGGGCAAAATACGGAAAAAATGTCCAAAAAGGCACTTGGGCGAGTGTCTATGGCCCTCATACACAGGTTAAATGTCTACTAAAAACCTTGATTTTCGGCATATGTAAAAAGGACATAATAATGCATTCCCAGATGGGATTTCAGCTCCATCAATCACATAGTTTAACAGTCACAGGGCTTAAAGGTGGTTAAAAAGTCCAAATATTGGGTCTCTGTGGGCCTTTTAGAGATCTCGATGTGGCTTTCAAATTAAAGCTTCAGACTTAAAATTTGTTACATACTAAGATTACACATAGAATATGTATCTAATAAAGTTTGAAACTTCTCAGACTTACCATTTCCAAGTTACAGAGCAAAATATGTGAAAAATGTCTTAAAAGGGTCACTCAGGTGGGTGTTTAAGGTCCTCATACACAGGTTAAATGTCTACTTGAAGCCTTGATTTTTGGCACATGTAAAAAGAACATAATAATGTATTCCCAGATGAGATTTCAGCTCTATCAGTCACATAGTTTAACAGTCACAGGCCTTAAAATTGGCAAAAAGTCCAAATACTGGGTCTTTATGGGGCCTTCTAGAGACCTAAATGTGGCCTTCAAATTAAAGCCTCAGACTTAAAATTTGTCACATACTAAGATTACACATAGAATATGCATCTAATACAGTTTGAAACTTCTTAGACTTACCATTTCCAAGTTACAGGGCAAAATATGTGAAAAATGTCTAAAAATGGTCACTCGGGTGGGGATTTATGGTCCTCATACACAGGTTAAATGTCTTCTTAAAGCCTTAATTTTTGGCACATATATAAATAACATACTAATATCTTCCCAGATAGGATTTGAGCTCTATCAGTCACATAGTTTGACAGTCACAGGGCTTAAAAGTAGCAAAAAGTCCAAATATTGGGTCTTTGGGAGCCTTTTAGAGACCTCAATTTGACCTTCAAAATTAAAGCTTCAGACTTAAAATCTGTTACATACTAAGATTACACACAGAATATATATCTAATACAGTTTGAAACTTCTCAGACTTACCATTTCCAAGTTACAGGGAAAAAGATGTGAAAAATGTCTTATAAGGGTCACTCGGGTGGGTGTTTATGGTCCTGATACACAGGTTAACTGTCTATTAAAGGCCTAAATGTTGGGGCACATATAAGAAAACACATAGATATATTCCCAGATGATATTTAACTTAGATGAGAGACATAGTTTGAAAGCTACAGTGCTTGAAAGTGGCAAAAAGTGCATAAATTGGGTCTCTGTGGGCACTTTTGAGACCTTAAGTCGACCCCTTTGGGTAAACCTACAGCCCTAAAATTTTCTACAGACAAGGATTACATATCAAAGTTATACCTAGCGCAGTTTGAGACTCATCAGAATTACCACTTCCAAATTATAGGGCAAAATATGTGAAAAGTATAGCAAAAAATCCCCAAGTGGGGGTATTTATGGGCCTCAAACACAATTTTCTCCTCAACTTAAAGTCGTGATTTTCGGCACATGTACTAAGAACATATTAATGTGTTGTCAGGTAAAATTTCAGCCAGCTGAGCATCATAGTTTGTGACCTACAGGGCTCTAAGTGGCCAAAAGTCCAATTTCTGACCTTAAGGTGGCCATAAGTTCTTTTTTACTGGGAGTTTAAGGTCACCTTAAAATAGGGATCTTCCTTTGGGCACCCTTAACATGTGTACCAAGTTTGAAAAAAAAATATTAATTTGTTTTTGAGTTATCGCGTCCACAAGGAAATTTCTACGGCGGCGGCGGCGGCGGCGCGACGGACCTGAATCCAATATATCCCCGACTTTCGTCTGGGGATATAATGACAACTAAATAAGTCCTTAATAGAAATTACTTGATAACTAAAAAACAAAATGACCTTACCCGTAACATCTTGAAGGTAAAGGAATACCTAGATCCTGGGAGAGACTCCTGAAGACTTGGTTGTAGCGGATGTGCCCCCCCCCCCCCCTTTTATTTCCGAGGACAACTGGTCTGAGGGGAAGGATCTAGGACTTGTTGTGCTGCCACTACGGGTCCCAGACACAAATTGTTGTCGGTGTCTGACCAAGTAAGGTCTTTTAGGTAAAAATTTGTAAATGTGTTGTGAGCTTTCCAGTGACAGGCTTGCATGATTTGGTCCACCGATACCCCACCGTAAAAGGCCTTAGAAGCCGCGAAGGCCCGGATGTCATGCGCTTTAACTTGGACCAAGTCCAAGGCTTGTTGGTCTGCTTGTTTGTAACAAAGTAGGATGGTTTGTTTCAACCAGGAAGAGAGAGTAGCGGGTCTGAGGTATGTCCTTTCTTGAAGGAGATGAAAAGGAGGGAACGAGACCCTCTCAGGTCTTTGGGTTCGGTCCAGATAATACCTCAGGGCCCGTACCGGACACAGGGTCCTGTCTTCTTTGAATTGTCTATCTACAATGGTAGTCAAAGCAGGAATAGTCACCGGAGACACACTTTGAGAACCTTCTCTTGCTAGTTGGTTTTTGGCTATGAAATCAGAAGAAGGGAACAAGGCGACCTTTTCCCATTGGCCTAGATTAGATACTTTGTTTGCGACCCAGGCATGGATTTCGCTACGGCATTTGCCGGAGGCCAAAGCTAGCAAGAAAGCAGTTTTGAGAGTAAGATGTTTGAGGTCTGTGTCTTTCATGGGCTCAAATGGTGCTTTTGTGAGCTCGTTGAGGACAACAGAAAGGTTCCACTTAGGTAAACTTCTGGAACTTTTTGGACGATCCCTGTGGAAACTGGAGAGTAACCTGTGAAGGTCTGGATTATGCGCAATATGGTGGGCCGTTGGGCCCAAAGTGTCAACGATTGCAGTCCTGTAACCATCAATGGTCGAGGGGCGCCTGTTTAGGTCTTGGTACAGGTACATGAAAAAATCTGAGATTTGTTTCACAGATGGAGTGGAGAAATCCACTGAATTTTCTCTGCACCATTTTTCAAAAAGGGGCCACTTTGACTTGTAGATGGTCCTTGTTGATGACCGCTGAGGAGCAGCAATTCTCTCTGCCACCTCCACAGAGAAGCCTTGTTCTTGGAGTTGTCCGCTCCTAGACACCAGGCGTGGAGGTTCAGCTGTTGTGGGTTGTTGTGGAACACATAGTTGTGGGACTGTTTGAGTAGGGTCGTTGACACTGGGAGTTGTAGTGGGATCTCTGTGGAGAGCTGCACTAGGTCCCAAAACCAGGGCATCCCTGGCCAGCCTGGGGCTATTATGATGACCAGGCAATGGCATTGCTTGATCTTTTGGATCACCTGGTGAAGGAGAGCCGTAAGAGGGTAAGCATAGGCCGTAAGGTTCGTCCAGTTTATGTTCAGAGCATCTATGTCCCAAGCCTTTGGGTCTGGGACAGGAGATACGTACAGTGGAAGTTTGTGGTTCAGATGAGTGGCAAATAAGTCTACATGAGGTGTGAACCACTTCTGGCAGATCTGTTTGAACACCTGCGGATGCAGAGACCATTCTGTTGACTGCACTTGGTTGGACCTGGACAGCAGGTCGGCCATCACATTCAGGCACCCTGGAATGTGCCTGGCTTTCAATGTTATGTGGTAGTGATGGCACCAAGTCATGATCTTCCACTGCTGAGTGAGTTCCTCCTTGTTTGTTGATGTAGGCTACCACTGTTGAGTTGTCCATCGCAACTAACACTGTTTGGTTCTGGCACTGGTCCTTGAAGTCTCAAAGGGCCAGGGAGACCGCCTTCAATTCTAGGACATTTATGTGTAGCCTTTTTTCCCGATCTGACCACAGACCCTTTGTAAAATTTTGGTCTTAGTGAGCGCCCCAACCTTCGTTTGAGGCGTCGGTAAAGAGTTGGATACTGTGGTCTTTGGGATGAAGGTCTGCGCCTTTCATCACGTTTGAGGGATTTTGCCACCAATCCAGGTGGGCTGCAATGGCTTCTGTCCAAGGAAGGAGGTTGTCCAGTGACTGGGGATATCTCCAGTGCTCCTTGAGATGAAACTGAAAGGGCCTCATGTGAAGGAGTCCCTCCGGGACCATTTTCTCCGTTGAGGCTAGCAACCCAATTAGCGACATCAAACATGTTGCAGTCAAAACACGTTTTGACTTGAGGAGTAGGATCAAATCCTGGAGTTTGAGCCATATCTCTTGAGTGGGTTTTACAAGGGCTGAATCTAGATGGTACTCGTAGCCCACGAACGAGAACACCTGAGTAGGTTTCAGTTCTGATTTTTTCTGATTTATTATCCACCCAAAGGACTGGGTTAGGTCTACAACCGCCTGAGTGTTCACTTGGGCTTCCTCCTGAGACTGGGACCAGGTCAGCCAGTCGTCCAGGTATTGGTGAATTCTGAGTCCTCTTGAGAGGGCCATTAGTTTCACTTCCTTTACAATCATTGTAAAGACCTGGGGGGGCTGTGGCTAGTCCGAATGGGAGGGAGGTGAACTGGAACACCTGAGACTTGTAGCAAAACCTTAGGTATTTCCTTGAGTTTGGATGGGTGGGGGTGTGTAGGTAAGCGTCCGACAAATCTATCGACGATACCCATTCCCCTGGAATCAGGGAGGTCCTGATGGACTCTGGGGTTTCCATTTTGAACTTTTCTACATGTAGAAAAGTGTTGAGCCTGTTTAGGTCTATGACTGGCCTCCGACTTGGGTGAGGCTTGGTACCAGGAACAGGCGACTGTAAAACCCGAGAGATTTTACATTTTCCACCCTTTCTATTGCGTTCTTGACAGAAGAGACTGGATACAAGTGGCCAGGACTTGGTCTTTGAAGGGCTTTGTGTTCTGACTGAATCAGGAGTCTGACTGGACTTGGATTTGAAAAGAATGACAGGATTTTTGCCAGTCTTATCTGAAAGAATGGAGGCGACCTCCTACTGGTGGACTGAGTGAGGCTGGAGGAGTCATGGGGGGGGGGGGGAGGGTTTTCATGCCCTCGTCCCCTGGAGTGGGTCGAAAAGACTTTGGAGCCTCGGCTACTCGATTTCCCCCTACTTGGGGAAAACGATGGATACTGCTTGGGATGGAATGACCCCCATTGGGATGGTTCCTGTAGGAGCCTCTAGATGTGGGGAATTGGAAAGGGTTGATTAATAGGGCCTAAACCCTAAGTGTTATTACAAGTGCCTTGATCAGGGACTCCTGTCCCTCCTAATGTAGTTGTGAATGGGGAACTTTAAGATCTAAAGATCCAGTATCTCACCTGAATTCACCATACCCTTCTGACTACTTATATGCACCATGAAATTGAGTTTGACCTGTCTGGTAGTAGCCTTGCTACTGTCTTAACAGATATTCATAACCAGGTTGTATTCAGAAGAACCTAGTGAAGAGCAGCCTGAAGCTCAACTCTTGCTGACCAGAAGGGGGAGGGGGGCTTACCCAAGGAGGCCCCTATGGAGATACAGATTTGAAAACTTGTAATTTGTGTTCAAAACAAGGTTGTTCCATTTAAGGGAAATTAACAGCCCAACTTCCTGTTGGCCTAGTAAGTCATTCAGAGTCCAGACTGTGGGGGATCTAGGCATAAATTCCCTGGGGGCAGGGAGGTTTAACAAGAGGAGAGTGCCCGTGAACGGGCACTGTGTCAGCTGACTGAATGTTTTTGATTTGTGATGGTGATAATGAGAGGAAAGCATAATTATCAGGGAAAGGGCTGTACAGAAATACAGTAAATGGTAACTGAACAGCATGTTCAAAAGATATTTTCCGAAGCTGACAGAAGAAAAGGACAAAAAAGTTGTGCCCTGCAAATGGTATTATGAAATAAAGTAACAAGGTAATTGTTTAAGTGTAAAAAGTAGGTTAAAAATATTTAAAGAAATACTATAAATGCAATATCCTCGTTCGACCATGAAGAAGGGGTCCAAAGGTCAAATCTGACCATACCAAAAGATTCCCAGCCAAAGAATTTAGGATGGTTTACCATCCCAAACCTCTCGGACCAATAATAAGTGAGTCATAGGCACTTTTTAAGTTTGGCTATCCTTGTTTGACCTTGACGGAGGGGTCCAAGGTCAAATCCGACCACACAAAAAAATTCCCAGCCCATGATTTCCTGTAGCTTGTTTACCATCCCAAACCTGTAGGACCAATAATAAGCGAGTTCTAAGCAATTGTAAGTTTGGCTATCCTCAATTGACCTTGAAGGAGGGGTCCCAGGTCAAATCTGACCACACCAAAAGAATCCCAGCCCATGATTTCCTATATGTTGGTTTACCATCCCAAACCTCCAAGACCAATAATACGCGAGTTATAAGCACTTTAAGTTTGGCTATCTTCGTTTGACCTGGAAGGAGGGGTCTAAGGTGAAATCTGACCACACCAAAAGATTCCCAGCCCATGATTTTCTATAGGTTGGTTTTCCATTCCAAACCTCTAGGACAAATAATAAGCGAGTTATAAGCACTTTTAAGTTTGGCTATCCTCATTTGACCTTGAAGGAGGGGTCCAAGGTGAAATCCGACCACACCAAAAAATTCCCAGCTCATGATTTTCTATAGGTTGGTTTTCATTCCAAACCTCTAGGACCAATAATAAGCGAGTTATAAGCACTTTTATGTTTGGCTATCCTCATTTGACCTTGAAGGAGGGTTCCAAGGTCAAATCGGACCATATTAACAGATTCCCAGCCCATGATTTCCTACAGGTTGGATACAATGATTTACTCAACAGTGAGAACCTGAAAGAAGCTATTGCTCAGCTATGCCATGACATAGAGGTCTGCAATTTCACTATGTTATAGCTGACCAAAACGTCTGTGAATAACATATTTAACAAAATACTGTAAATGTAATAGTTTTCAAGTTACTACTGATTTACTCAAGAGTGAGAACCTCAAAGTAACTATTACTCAGCTATGCAATGAGCTACATGTCTCAATTTTTGCTCTGTTATAGCTGACCTAAAAGTAGGTGAACAACATATTTAAGCAAAATACTGTAAATGCAATAGTTTTCAAGTTACAACTGATTTACTCAATAGTGAGAACCTGAAAATAACTATTGCTCCGCTATGCCATGAGCTATAGGTCTGTAATTTCACTATGTTATAGCTAACCCAAAAGTAGGTGAACAATATATTTTAACAAAATACTCCAAATGCAATATTTTTCAAGTTATAGCCGATTTACTCAACAGTCAGTGCCTGAGAATAGCTATTGCTCAGTTGTGCCATGAGCTACAGGTCTGTAATTTCACTATGTTATAGCTGACCCAAAAGTAGCTGAATAACATATTTGCACAAATTTCTGTAAAGGCAATAGTTTTCCAATTACAACTGATTTACTCAACAGTGAGAACTTCAAAGTAGCTATTACTCAGCTATGCAATGAGCCACAGGTCTGGAACTTCACTATGTTATAGCTGACCCCAAAATAGGTGAATAACATATTGCAACAAAATACTCTAAATGCAATAGTTTCCCAGTTATAAGTGATTTACTCAACAGTGATAACCTAAAAGTAGCTATTACTCAGCTATGCCATGAGTTACAGGTCTGAAATTTTACTATGTTATAGCTGACCCAAAAGTAGCTGATTAACATATTTATACTAAATTCTCTAAATGCAATAGTTTTCAAATTATAAGTGATTTGCTCAACATTGAGAACTTCAAAGTAGCTATTACTCAGCTATGCAATGAGTCACAGGTCTGGAACTTCACTATGTTATAGCTGACCCCAAAATAGGTGAATAACATATTGAAACAAAATACTCTAAATGCAATAATTTCCAAGTTATAAGCGATTTACTCAACAGTGATAACCTCAAAGTAGCTATTACTCAGCTATGCCATGAGCTACAGGTCTGAAATTTTACTATGTTATAGCTGACCCAAAAGTAGGTGAACAACATATTTAAGCAAAATACTGTACATGCAATAGTTTTCAAGTTACAACTGATTTACTCAATAGTGATGACCTAAAAGTAGCTATTACTCAGCTATGCCATGAGCTACAGGTCTGAAATTTTACTATGTTATAGCTGACCCAAAAGTAGCTGAATAACATATTTATACTAAATTCTCTAAATGCAATAGTTTTGCAATTACAACTGATTTACTCAACAGTGAGAACCTCAAAGTAGTTATTACTCAGCTATGCAATGAGCTACAGGTCTGAAATTTTACTATGTTATAGCTGACCCCAAAGTAGGTGAACAACATATTTAAGCAAAATACTGTAAATGCAATAGTTTTCAAGTTACAACTGATTTACTCAATAGTGATGACCTAAAAGTAGCTATTACTCAGCTATGCCATGAGCTACAGGTCTGAAATTTTACTATGTTATAGCTGACCCAAAAGTAGCTGAATAACATATTTATACGAAATTCTGTAAATGCAATAGTTTTCCAATTACAACTGATTTACTCAATAGTGAGAACTTCAAAGTAGCTATTACTCAGCTGTGCCATGACCTACAGATCTGAAATTTCACTATGTTATAGCTGACCCAAAAGTAGGTGAACAACATATTTAAGCAAAATACTGTAAATGCAATAGTTTTCAAGTTACAACTGATTTACTCAATAGTGATGACCTCAAAGTAGTTATTACTCAGCTATGCCATGAGCTACAGGCCTGAAATTTTACTATGTTATAACTGACCCAAAAGTAGCTGAATAACATATTTATACGAAATACTCTAAATGCAATAGTTTTCCAATTACAACTGATTTACTCAATAGTGAGAACTTTAAAGTAGCTATTACTCAGCTATGCCATGAGCTACAGGTCTGAAATTTTACTATGTTATAGCTGACCCAAAAGTAGCTGAATAACATATTTATACGAAATTCTCTAAATGCAATAGTTTTCAAGTTATAAGCGATTTACTCAACAGTGATAACCTAAAAGTAGCTATTACTCAGCTATGCCATGAGATACAGGTCTAAAATTTTACTATGTTATAGCTGACCCAAAAGTAGCTGAATAACATATCTATACGAAATTCTCTAAATGCAATAGTTTTTAAGTTACAAGTGATTTTACTCATGATGGAAGTTACTGAAAAGCCCAAAAGTAGCTATTTCTCACTTAGCTATTGAGACAGGCACCCAACTTACTCACCATATTGTAGCTATGAAAAAAGTAGCTGAATAACATATTTTAACAAAATGCTCTAAATGCAACACTTTTCAAGTTATAAATGATTTTGTGCATGATTTCATGAATTTTAATGCATTAAAAATTATTAAAAAAATTTATTAAAAAAAAAGTAAGACAGATCCAGGTCTCATACTCACACAAGAGAATCTACCTGTGGCCTAGTACATATATGCAAGATATGAGAGAAATCCCTGCAATAGTCACTGAGAAAATTGTGATTAAGTGTTGAAATTTTCACACTTTTGGTGGGGGTACCCCCCTTGTAATGTCTCTAGCAAACAGACGAACAGACAGATTTGCATGCCTTGAACAATTTTTCATCCTCGATAGATAAGGTATCTTTTAAAAAAAACAGCACGTCTCTAGGCCTTGTAGTTTTGGAGGAGAAGTTGTTCACGCGGACGCGGACGCCCACGCCGCAGAGTGACGACATAATGTCAGCTGACTGACTGACTGACAAGTTTCAATGTCCTCAAAAAATGGTTAGGGTGAAGTCAGGCAACCTACTTCCCTAAAAATACAGAGTCAGGACTGAATGAAAGACCTTGTTCAGAAGCCCTCTTTGGCTTGAGGACTTGGACCAAAGCCTCCAATAAGTGAAATTTACTGCCAGGCTGGTGAACTATTAGTCTAAGTTTTTTTGATTTTTTTTTTTTTGTGTGAGGATTCAGTGTTCTGATCTGGAATCATCATCCGATCATCAGATTAGATGATCCGATCATCCGAGGATCAGATCTATATGCAATCAACCCAGCATTGGATTCAGATGATCCGAGAGATGCAATGAAAACCGAGTATCAAATCATACTTGGGTGAATAGCAGTTGGGAATACTGCATCCGATTCTCGGGTGCATTAAGAACCTCGGATGAACTAAGATCTGATCTGGCTTCAGATTCAAGCAGGGATCTCATCCACCCTGGAGAAAGAAGTTGGATATTATAATTTCTATGTAAGCTTTCCTTAAAAGTAAGCTTCCATGTAAGCTTTGCCCTTCCTTCTTTGAAAGAACTACACAACTGGATTTACGTATGTAAATCAACAGTGACACAAGGTCACCTGCCCCACCCGCCTCACTGCAGGTAAGGCTAGTTGTGAGATAGGGAAAGCAGTAATTACACAGAATTTGATTAAATAACGTAGAATCTAAAAGGCAAGTACAATATTTTTAATATTATGAAACTGGATGAATTAAAATATGATTAAAATAATGGCAAACCAAGGTACGTAACCTTAGTTTGAAGAAACACGTATAGTCTAGACGATTCTATTCCTGTTTATTTAAGTATTAACATTTTAAATGGACAATAATACAGGAAAGAAGGGATAAAATATTTTATTTCATTTATTTATTAATTTTATTAAATTTTATTGATAAACGTACTGTAAGAAACACGCGTCTCTCAGCACATGTAGTCTAGACGTGACGTCATCACAGGGGTTTCCCCGAGGATTCCCCCAAGTTAGAATCGTGCTTTATATCATATTTTAACCCTTAAAATGGACCAATAGAGTAGAAGAACGGGGATAAACCCTTGCAAAATTTATTTTATTTGATTTCAACAGGCATATATTCCTGTATATAAACTACTTACACGAGACCTGCAAATTGCAAGAAATGCTGTCTCGATAAAAAAACGGAAGAGGTTTCCGATGATTTCACTCGACAAGGACTCGTTTGTGTTACATTTATACACTTTTAAACCCTAAAAATGGTCAAATAATGAAGCAGATAGGGGTTAAATATTTTATTTATTTTATTTTACTGACAGGCATATAATATATATCCTGTATTAGAAACCCCATAACAAGCCGGAGTTCTTTACAACGTGAACCCGGAAGTGGGCTTCAGTTGTAAAATATGTTAAAAATACTTATCTGAACTATGAAGAGAAACCAAATTGTGATTCTATGAAATAAAATAAAGAAACTGATATAGTTTCCATATCCAACACCAAGTACATATCCTTGTAAAAAGAAATAAGGTTGCTTCAAAATAAAGCATGCTAATTCGAGTGGCCAACGAGAAAGTAGGGCGATTGGTCAGAAGTTATCACGTGACGACAACTAGCAGTGTATCCGGTGGCTAACAAGAACTGTCTTTTTTTCTAAGACGTTGGCCCCGGGTGTGGCAACCCGAGAACAGCATTAAGTCCCACATGGTAAGCTATTGTAGCGTAATAAAAGAAGTCAATCATATACACTTTTTGGAACATTTGAGCTGAAACTATTAATAGAAGTCAATACAATTAATTTTCTCTGAGCCTTTTAGAGTACCATAAAGATTACCTTTTCATTGCGCCTAAGTGAGGTCAGCTGACAAAAGAAAACAAGAGTACAGCAGCTGGCTTTCTGCCAACCATGAGTCGAATCTTTGGACAGACATTACAAATTTGTGTAGTGAGATATGTAGGGTATTCGTAGTGTAGTGACCAGAAATGTGATGTGTAAGGTTTACAAAAGAGTGTCATCTGTGTTACTGTGCAGTTTGAATATTGACTTTAAAGGGAGACAATATACTTTAAATTTAAAGTATTGATATTATACGACTAGCGAACTGGTAGCTACATAATAAATACAAAACCATTTGGATTACATCAAAAGGGTGTTATAAGGATATTTTACTCAAGCAAACTGTAATTACTTTTAACAAATATTCAACAATTAAGTTAAAATAAGAAAATATACTGCTTTCAAATATCCGTGGTCTGTATAGCTTTCGGTACTTAAAATACATGTAGCAGTCATTAAAACACGACAATTACAAGCAGTATTAAAACACGACAATTAGCAAGATGACAGCATTAATCAGTAAACTAAAAATTCTGATGCTGTAAAATTTATTAATAGGAAAATAGATGTCAATGAAAATAGCAAAATTGTGTGACAGTATATATGATAATCAGTTGCAGCAATCCATATGTCTTTGTCATAAGAGAAAGCCGTAACCAATGTCCCTACCAAGTATCAACTTCCTACACCTTACTGCTTCTGAGATATAGCCTGGACAACATTTTATAGGTCAAGGTCACTACGCCAAGGTCAAATCAAGTTCACAGAATGATGTTGCACACCTACAACCCCCAACCAATGTCCCTACTAAGTATCAACTTACTTGGCCTTACAGTTTCCAAGATATAGCCCGGACAAGATTTTATACATCAAGGTCATTATGGCAAGGTCAAATCAAGGTCACACCATGACGTTGCAAACATACTACACCCAACCAATGTCCCACCAAGTATCAACTTCCTATACCTTATGGATTCCGAGGTATACCAAGGACAACATTTTATAGATAAAGGTCACTATGGCAAGGTCAAAGGTCAAATCAAGGTCACATCATGATGTTACACATCTACACCCCCTAACCAATGTCCCTACCACGTATCAACTTCCTACACCTTACGTTTTCCGAGATACAGCCCGGACAAGATTTTTAAACTCAAGGTCAATATGGAAAGGTCAAATCAAAGTCACACCATGACATTGCAGACCTACACCCCCTAACCAATGTCCCAGCAAGTATCAACATCCTACACCTTATGGTTTCTAAGATACAGCTGAGATACAAACTTTTTCCCGCCTCCCACCCGCCCATACAGAAACCATGGGTGAAAACAATACCCTGACAGCCCTTAAGGGCTGTGGGGTAATAAAATTACCTATGTTCAAGAGAAGTGTATTGCTTTTAAACCTTTGCAGATCTTTGTTGTAGTTATATTCACTGATGAAGCCATCTCTTTTGTCAAGCTTTCGAAACCAAATCTCAGATGAACTCATGAAAGCTTAATGAAATGTACAAGTGCACAAAAAGATCTTTTACAGTTATATTTACTCCATGGCTAGGCTGATTTGTTTGTTTGGTCTTGAATGAATGAATGAAATGATGTCACTGTAGTACGAGACATTGGTCAATAAAATATGGGGGGGGGGGGGGGGGGGGTGCGCATACAATGATTTTACACTAACTGTGACTACGCGAAACTTGAGGGTTATAAGCATTTAAAACAATGCAATTCACCATGGCGAAGCTAGTTGTATCTACCGGAGGCACCCGGTGGATACTTTGGTTAAGCATTTGCCACGCCACCGCCACATGTAGAGAGATTTTCGACGTTAACACTCTCAGAGGAAAACTACACCAGCTAGGATCCCCAAATTTGCAGGATATCTTCATTGGAAGGTAAGCTTCTCTGGGACTGAAATTAGTCCCATTCTGAAAAATAAGATGGCTGCCGCAGGCATTTCTTTGAATATTTTCTACCTTTTTCTACTGACTGGTTCTCTTAAGTAGAAGGTTGAATCTCTTCATAGGTGATATGTAGAACAGATGTCCTCTACAACCTCACAGACATTTGACCTTGATGCTCATAATCCTAGTCATCCGCGGAGTGCCAAAGTACCCCAAGTAGTGGACTTTAAAAGAACCTATATCTCCCTTATTATTGGTCCTAGAGGTTTGCAATGTGAAACACCAATTTATAGGAAATCATGGGCTGGGAATCTTCTGATTTGGTCAGATTTGACCTTCGACCCTCCTTCAAGGTCAAATGAGGATAGCCAAACTTAAAAGTGCTTATAACTCGCTTATTATTGATCTTAGAGGTTTGGAATGTGAAACCAACTTATAGGATATCATGGGCTGGGAATCATGTGATGTAGTTGGATTTGATCTTGGACCCCTCGTTCAAGGTCAACAAGGATAGCCAAACTTACAAGTGCTTATAACTCGCTTATTATTGATGCAAGAGGTTTGCATTGTCAAACCAATTTATAGAAAACCATGAGCTGGGAATCATCTGATGTGATCAGATTTGACCTTGGGCCCCTCCTTCAAGGTCAAATGATGATAGCCAAACTTAAAGTGCTTATAACTCGCTTATTATTGATCCTAGAGGTTTGCTATGTGAAACCACCTTATAGGAAATCATGGGCTAGGAATCTTTTGATGTGGTCAGATTTGACCTTGGGCACCTCCTTCAAGGTCAAGTGAGTATAGCGAAACTAAAAAGTGCTAATAACTTGCTTATTATTGGTCCTAGAGGTTTGCAATGTGAAACCAACTTTCAGGAAATCATGGGCTGGGAATCTTCTGATGTTGTAAGATTTGACCTTAGGCCCCTTCTTCAAGGTCAACGGAGGACAGTCAAACTTAAAAGTGCTTATAACTCACTTATTATTGGTCCTAGAGGTTTGCAATATGAAACCAACCTAGAGGAAATCATGGGCTGAGAATTTTCTGATGTGGTCAGATCTGACCACGGGCCCCTCCTTCAAGGTCAAATGATGGTTCACTGGCTTTGATGAGTTGTCTTTCCAGTGGATATAAATTTGCATCGATTCTCTGATGCATAGGTCTAGATTGTTTTGTCTTCTAGTACTAATTTGTCAAAACAAATAAACCACAAAGCAATGAATGAAGTGACGTCATTGTAGTATGAGATATTGACCATGTGAAAAGAGCCTCTGATAAAAATAACAACGATTTTAAACTAACAAATACTGCGGGACACTAGCAGGTTATATTATGAGCATTTACAACAATGGTATTTGTGATTAATTTGCTTTCTACACATTGATTATTATTTATTTCTATTACAATGATGACCTTAATAATTGCAAATATATTATTCAATGTATAGTGTCCCTCTAATTTCAGAACCAGTTATTAAGTAAGTCTTCTAACATCAGCCTCCACAATGGATAGACAGAGAAATGAATGGATATCATTTTATTACAGATTGATTCCATGACAAGAGCCTTCAATGAAAATATGCACAACTCCACAGTTCCACATTCAACCACTTGAAGGCGCTAGCATATTGGGTTTCTATTTTCATTGTTAAATTATACGATGCAAAATGCCATGCGATGTCAGTATTTTCAAGACAAATATGAGATATATACAGTAACCTAATTTTCAGAATATTCTAAAAGCCATGGATATATATGAAAGTTGTAGATTGTCCAACAACAGACTGTGACAATGTATTTTAAACTCAGGTATGTGTCAAACTATGTCATTGGTTCAAACAAATAGTTTGCAAATTGTCATGTTTCAATGAATGAATGAAGTCATGTGGTACCTTCTAGGATGTGCAGACAATGATTTACATTAGGAGTGACTGAACGATAAACCAGCAGACAGATAAATACGTACTTAATTAGAAATGTGCAGACTATTTTATATTTACACTAACTGCACATAGATTTTCATTTTTAGAAACCAGCAGACAGAACAGTTCAAAAAGACTCATGTGAGCTGACAATGAAAATAGAGAAGACAATAGTTTCTAGGACATACAGGTCCTTACACAAAGGCGGACGCAGTGCTAGACAAGCTTTTTATTTTATAAAATACAACTAATAAAAACATCAAACAAACAAGCAATCAGTGCCCGTGAACGGGCTCTGTGTCGGCTGATTGTGTGTTTTGAGTTTCAGAGTAGAAGTGACAGAAGAAAAGGACACAAAAGTTGTGTCCTGGAGATGGTATTCAGAAGGAAAGTAAGAAGGTAACTGTTAAGGTGTAAAAAGTAAGTTAAAAACTTATTTAAAGAAAATATTGCAAATGCAATAGTTATCGAGTTACAACTGATTTACTCAACAGTGAGAACCTCAAAGTAGCTATTACTCAGTTATGCAAGGAGCTACAGTTCTGCAATTATACTATTTTTAGCTGACCCAAAAGTAGGTTAATAACTTATTTAAACAAAATACTGTAAATTAGTGGTGTGAGCGGTAAACCGCATTTCGTTTCGGTAGAAATGACAAAATCCGCAAAGAATATTTATGTACCGGTTATTGAAAACGTCATTATATTAGGCTTTCTACTGGATAATATTTCATCAAAACAATAAAGAACACATATACTTGAGGTAACAACTTACATTTTTACTTCATATTCATGGTAAATGAAGTTTACAAACTTCAAAATATCTCACGAATGCATATTTCCTATTGAGAATACAACTCATGTACGCTCGCGTAAAACTTTTTATTACATCTATGTAAACTTTCGAAATCCCGGATTTCGTTCAGTTTCAAAGCCCCGAAAACCGGTTTTTATTTTCAGAACCGGTCCGACCACTACTGTAAATGAAATAGTTTTCAACTTACAACTGATTAACTGAACAGTGAAAATCTTAAAGTAGCTATTGCTTAGCTATGCCATGAGCTACAGGTCTACAATTTCACTATGTTATAGTTGACCTATAAGTATGTGAACCACATATTTAAACAGATCACTCTAAATGCAATAGTTTTCAAGTTACATCTGATTTACTCAACAGTGAGAAAACTTGAAAGTACCTATTGCTCAGCTATGCCATGACATACACGTCTGCAAATTCACTATGTTAAAGCTGACCCCAAAGTAGATGAACAACATATTTATAGAAAATACTCTAAATGCAATGGTTTTCAAGTTACTGATTTACTCAACAGCGAGAACCTGAAAATAGCTATTGCTCAGCTGTGAAATAAGCTACAGGTCTGCAACTTTACTATGTTATAGCTGATCCAAAAGTAGCTGAATAACATACTTACACAAATTTCTGTAAATGCAATAGTTTTCCAATTACAACTGATTTACTCAACAGTGAGAACCTCAAAGTAGCTATTACTCAGCTATGCAATGAGCCACAGGTCTGCAACTTCACTATGTTATAGCTGACCCCAAAATAGGTGAATAACATATTTAAACAAAATACTCTAAATGCAATAGTTTTCAAGTTATAAGTGATTTACTCAACAGTGATAACCTCAAAGTAGCTATTACACAGCTATGCCATGAGCTACAGGTCTGAAACTTTACTATTTTATAGCTGACCCAAAAGTAGCTGAATAACATATTTATACAAAATTCTCTAAATGCAATAGTTTTCAAGTTACAAGTGATTTTACTCATGATGGAAGTTACTGAAAAGCCCAAAAGTAGCTATTACTCACTTTGCTATTGAGACAGACACCCAAGTTACTCACCATGTTGTAGCTATGAAAAAAGTAGCTGAATAATATATTTTAAGAAAATGCTCTAAATGCAACACTTTTCAAGTTATAAGTGATTTAGTGCATGATTTCATGAATTTTAATGCATTAAAAATTATTAAAAAAAAAAAAAAAAAAAAAAAAATAAGACAGATCCAGGTCTCATACTCACACTAGAGAATCTACTTCTGGCCTAGTACATATATGCAAGATATGAGAGAAATCCCTGCAATAGTCACTGAGAAAATTATGATAAAGTGTTGAAATTTTCACACTTTTGGTGGGGGTACCTCCCTTGTAATGTCTCTAGCAAACAGACGAACAGACAGATTTCCATCCCTTGAACAATTTTTCATCCTCGATAGATAAGGTATCTTTTAAAAAAACAGCATGTCTCTGGGCCTTGTAGTTTTGGAGGAGAAGTTGTTCACGCGTCCGCGTATGCAGACGCCGCAGAGTGACGACATAAAAACTAACTGGCAGGGTCTAAACTGTATACCTTAATGTACACATACAATGCGTTCAAATATTATGCAGAATTTTGATATTTAAGGTTTTAACAGCCAATTTAAAATCGCAACCACAACCCAGTACATAACTTGAATCAAAGATTCGACTAAAAACAATTGAAACACACAGATATTCAACATGGAAAACAGCACTTACCTAGCATGGCTATCTGTACAGTTGGTGTTTATCAAGTGACCTTCTGTATGAAAACAAATCACATTTTTATGTTATTTAAAATCTGATAAGGAAGCTCTTACATGCTGTTTTTATTATGAAATAGACTTTAAAATTCTAAGTCAGTGAACAATAAACAGGCAAATATTATGTAGTCAGTTCCTTGGCAATACATTTTTCAGTAAAACAGTGAACATCACAATCACCATTTTCTCACTTTTATATGCCATTTCATATGATCCAGTCTTTACCATCAGAAGAATTGCATATGTATCATACATTATTTAGTACTTTTGTTTTTCTTTGCACAACGAAAACTGGTAAATAATATAATTTTATTACATTAAAAGAATAAATATAATTTTAAAAATAACTAGATAATGACAACCTTATTGTAAATTCTCCATGTTGCTACCACTGTTATTAAAATGTTTCAAAAAAAATGTACAGGAAAAGAACAGGAAATAAAAATAAACAGATTATCATCAATACAGAAAGTGAAAATATTATACTCTCTCTCTCTCATTCTCTTAAAGATGGCGACTTTTAAGGCATATATATATATATATATATTTTTTTTTTGTAAATAACATTCACACTCTAGTAACAGTTTTTCAACGAGTAAGATGCAGAGGTCTGAGGGCTTGAAAAAAAAAGTTAGTACAATGAGCAGAAAACTTGTGGCAGGCAAGTTCAGCCAAATCAGTTACTGGGGCTTTAAAATGACTGAGTTTGCAAAATGTACAGTACATTGGATGCAATAATAAGAAACCTACTTGTTTTCTTTGTAAATTCTGAGTCATCATTATCAGTGAAGAAATATGTCTGAAAAAAGACAAAATAATAAAAAAATTTCAAGACCTGCACTGAAATAATTTAATACCACAATATGCCATACAGTTCTTCACATTCTTCATGATACAAATATGCAGTAAAAAATTACATTTAGATCAAGTTTCACCCTTCCTATACTTTTCTGGCATACCCATGCTTCTATTTAAGCCAAATGTATCACCAAAAGTATAAAACATGTGTTAATGGTGTCTGTTACAGTTCTGTTGTGGAATTGTGATTATGTCTTGCATATTTCCTTATGCCCCATTCATACTACAGGTGATACGTCTTGGGGTTACCAGATTTCTGAGGTGGCAGAACCACCTACAAGGACACCTCATACCTTCTGAGATTCAGTGTAGCATTCATACTACAGGCAGTATACATGTAATTCGTGGTTATAGGCATTGGGCAAAATGTCCCAGTCCTTCAACTACCCTCCGAGGTTGGTATGCGACCTTGTGATACAGAGGCACAACGTCCATTTACACCCACTTGCCTTATGTTGTCATGTTACACCAAAAGACTACCGAGTCACAACCTAAAATGCACTGTGGACTACACCTTCAGTTACTGGAGCAAGAAATTCATCTGCGCATGCTCGCTTTCAACTGTGTATGCTCAACAGTTCCGAAATCAGAGGCAGAAATTTTAAAGTTTAAAATTTCCATAGGATGCACATCGTAATGAGCATTTGTTACTATTAAAACACCATTGGAAAGGTTAATTTGTACAGAGTTTAATAATTATGTCTTTTTTGTATATTACTTTGTGAAAATTATTTAAATTTTAAAGTTTCTGAAATAGCCAAAAGATAGCATGAAAACTAGGTCAGTACCCCTGTACATACAACCTTTGACATTCATAATTAAATCAATGGAACAAGTATTTTTCAGCAGTTTAGTTGATATTTTCCTCGTAATTCAGCATAAAGAATGTCTGAAGTAATTTATAGTCGTGGAAAACTTAATGTAGACATGTTTTATCATATAATTTATTGATATTTTTGATTAAGTGGCATGATTACTAGTGCAGCCGACATAATATTAGTAAACATAATATGGTCCACCTAATTGTATCATTCTTTCATTCACTGCTGTGATCATGTCATACCTTAGTCGCTGACAAGACAACTCGCCGACGGCAACACGCTGACAGATTATTTACTTCTAAAAATGACACATGTAGCTTTTGTAACACTAAAATATTGCCATAAACTGCTCTAAAATGTATTAAATATCTGCAATCATTCATTTCCCTCAATTAAAACATGTCATATTATGAAAATCTGATGAAAGTATAAAGTTTAAGTATGTGTGCAACTTAACGGACCCTTCATAACATAATGACAGCTGAATCAATCTTTTTGACAATAAAAACATACTTTATCTTTATGAAGACAAAATACGGGGTAATAATGTGATATTAATGTGTTTAAAATTAGTTTGTGAGTTCATGTCTGCAAGTTGTCTTGCCTGCGATTTGCTCATATACCCTTTACACAGCTTTTATAATAAAAGAACATTTTCAATTTTTTGGAGAAATGGTCCGAAAAACCTTTAAAATCAGGAAATGTCCTTTATTTTTAGTCAACTATGTTTGCATGTTGATTGATTGATGAAGAAAATGTAACAAAATAGTTGTTGGAATAGTTGTCTGTACACACTTGTATGATTTGGCGTTTTATGCAAATCTCCAGTTTTATGTGGGGTCGTACCACAGCTCTACAAGCAAGTAAAGTACAGACAAGGTAACCATATCTAGTCATACCTGAGTCCTTGCAAAGATCCACCAGGTTTCTAACAGTAGTGCAACCCGTTCATTGTGATATTTTTTGGTGGTTTTCACACTTATAAAAATATCAGATAATTCTGTTTTGGCTAAAGGCTTGGGGTTAATTATTTGAGAATGGTTATCACAATTTTTTATATTTTTAGTTGTTTGGAGAGAAGTCTTCACAGAAAAATTCCAATGATGCTTTTCTTCTGTGTTTATGTCCTCGGGGTGCTTTGAATAATTTTTGGTACTCAAGAGTAAATAACAAAATTTAACTACTAAAAAGCAACAGCCGTATAGCAAAATAATGCGACTTAATTTTTTCACTTTATAACGCATAGTTGCGATGCCAAAAGTGTCTGCATGATTTCAGAATATGAAAATATTTATTTTCTGAAACTTTTTATTTTTGTTGGTCTTAATTACCGAATTGGTCACTGTAAATTAAACCAACCGAAAGTAACTATGACCCGAAAATGCCATGATAATGTTGAAACTCCCACAATGAAAAAAGCACTCAAAACTTAGCTTAGTTTTAATTTGGTTCATGTCCTACAAGAAAGCATAATATCATCCAGTGGGAAGTGTATTATAATCCATGGAAGATAAAATTCTGCTCCATTCAACCTTTATGCTTTCTTAACATACTATGTACCAGATTATTTTATTTTCTTCATTTATCTTTCAATTTACTCCCGATTATCCTTTCTAGTTCCCTTCACTTAATTCTATATGAACCTTTTTTCTGAACCGCATACTTTAATATTATATAATCCTATACTTGAATTATGTGTTCTGAGTAAAAATTCGTCGTATATCTTTGCATCTTTTTTCAACACCTCTCATTTTTTAAATGCTACATTTTATTTTAATGGTAAATGCACAGTTTTGTATCATCTATGTATTCTCTGGAATGATTCATGAGCCCTGTAATTAGTGTGCAAGCCAATATTATCGTGTATTATACTGTTGTTTGCTACTGCTATCAAGAACAGTTCCTACATGATTTGAACTGAATTCCTTTTGGTTATCATGTGATTTGAGAAAGTTTGGAAGGTTTGTGATAACACACGTAAGCTAATATTATAACAGATCCTTGTCAAAGCCCAAAAACGGTTTTGGATCCCATTCAACACATAGGGTCATATAAGGAGACCGGCACAATATCAAGGGATTAATTTTCCACGGTCGAATAGGACTGTTCACAAAGCAACAACCTTTTGTTCAGGAAACTAATGGCACATTCATTACCTTCATTGTTCATCTGATTCAGTACAGCTTCTAAACCTCTGTCACTGGCACCTGGAATCACTAAAACTGGTTCCCTTGTCAGGTACTCTTTCAGAGTATAGGTAGCCTCAGCACACCCCTGTGTCCACACTACTCATGTAGGGTTTCCTTTTTTTGTTAGATATGTTAACAGTACTGAAATGCTTGCAAAATTTGGTGTGTACTTTCTATAGTAGCCTACCAAACGTAGAAATGATTTCATATCACTGGTTGTTGAAAATTGACCATAACATTAAACTTGTCTTGTTGTGGTTTGAGAAATTCATTTCCAATCACATGTCCTACCAATGAGACTTAATTTAAGCCCAGGGTGAACTTGCTATAGGTTTCATGGTCAACTTCGCTGTTTGTATTCTCTTGAACACATCTCTGAGATGTCCCAAGTGTTCTTACCAGGTGTCACTAAAAATTAACACATCATCAAAATATGCACCACCATACTGTTCTGTACTTTCAAGAACTGTGTCCATGAGTCTGAAAAAAAGTTGGGGGTGCACCTTTAGAACCAAATGGTATGACATTGAAACAAAAGTGTCCAAATGCTGACTTTTCTCTGGCTCCATTTGACATTGGTATCTACCAATATCCTATGCTGAGGTCACAGCTGTACCTAGCTGTTGCCAAGATGTCATCGATCCATCCTTGGAATGCAGTATGGGTCAGCATGCATTGACTTTTTCAGCCCATGATAATCAACACATATCCTTAAGGCTCTGTTTTTTTTGTGTGACTAGGACCATAGATGAAGCCCATTTAGATGTTTTCCTGCTTTATATCCCCATTCTCCAACATTTTAGTCACTTCTTTCTGGACCTCTGTTTCCAAGGTCTTTGGTATCCTGTATAGTTTCATATGCACACCATTGATCCCATCTTTAACTGAAAAATCAAGTTGAATCAGATCAGTTCTGCTAGGCACATCTGTGAAAACATCACTAAACTCCTGAAGTAAATCAGTTAACTGTTCCTTCTGTTTTGCCAATAAATCCAAATGAACATCTTCCCGTGTTTCAGTCTGGTTGGAATTTCTGCTGATACAATCGGGAAAATTTTCGTCAGAATTGTCTATGTTACAAAACATAGCTTGTTTAATATATCTCTTCAGCATATTCACATTCACTACCTTTATACCCCTCTTTCTGCCACACTTGATTTCACAATCAATAGGTCACACCTCTCTTAAAATTTTATGTGGTCCCTGTTATGAAGCAGTCAATTTACTAGAAAATGTTGGCAGCAGAACCAACACTTCTTCATCTTGTGGGAATGACTTTTTCTCTTGTGGTACCCACTTTGTTAACTTGTGGGAACAAGTTAGTATATCTTGTGGTAACAACTTACTAACTTGTGGGAATGACTTAGTATCTTCTGGTAACGACTTTCTCACTTGTGGGAACAACTTTCTAACTTGTGGTAACAAATTAGTATCTTGTGGTAACAACTTTCTAACTTGTTTGAACGACTTTATAACTTGTGGGAATGACATTCTATCCTGTGGTAATGACTTTGCTTACTTGTGGGAACGAGTTAGTATCTTGTGGTAATGACTTTCTTAATTGTATGAATGACTTTGTATCTAGTGGTAACGACTTGCTTACTTGTGGGAATGACTTAGTATCTTCTGGTAACAACTTTCTATCTTATGAGAATGACTTTGTGGGAACAACTTCCTATCTTGTGTCAATGACTTACTATCTCGTGTTAACGAGATAAAAAAAAGACAGCAAAACATGTCCTTTCATGGCTCCGTAAGATATTGAGGGGCAAATTCCACCAAAAAATTGCAATATTAGAACACTGTGAAATCCAAGGTTATATTTTAAAAACCTGTTAAATGCTTAATATCTGATAGATTTTCATGAGACAACCACTGTTCAATAGTGTGTACAGAATTCTCGTCCATAGAAAGTTTAACTGATATGATATCTTAAAAGTAAGAATTTTGATAAAATAAACACCAAAATGCTTATTTTTATGTGTAGAATGTTCAGGTATAGCATAAAATTAAGCGTAAGATGTCCTAAAGTTATTGTACTTCACATCAGAAGATTCGTAGCCCATGATTTCCAAGAGGTTTGTCTCTCATTGCAAAACTCTAGGACCATTGATAAGCAAGTTATAAGCATTTTTAAGTTTAGCTATCCTTGTTTGACCTTGAAAAAGGGGCCCATGTCAAATTTGACAACATTAGAAGATTCACAGTGCATGATTTCCTGTAGGTTTGTTTCACATTGCAAACCTCTAGGACCAATAATAAGCGAGTTATAAGCACTGCAACTGATTATTTTATATATGTTTACTTAATTGTGCTTTTTTCATTGACATCTATACTTCAATTAATAAATTTTACAATGACATAGTTTTTAACCCAAAGTCCTTAAGGGCTATGCAGTTAATGTTTCATAGGTAGTGCCCAGATGGATGTGTGGGCGGGCTACCAGAAAATTTTGTCGAGGTTGTTTGTCAGAAACTGTAAGGTGTAGGAAGTTCATACTTGGTGGACTTTTATCTCATTTATAACAAGAGCACTCAGAGAGCGCAGACCTCTGCCAAGGGAGCACATATCCCGAAAATTTCATCAAAATCCCTCCCTAACTTTCGGAGTTATCTGTCTTTAAAAATTACATTTATGGATTCAGAAGATCCAGATAGTGATCCTGATCACTTCAAAACTTGAATCATTTCTTCCTCTTACCTTTTCAGACATATCCTGAAAATTATATCAAATTTCTCCATAAGTTTTTGAGTGATCTTGTTCACAAACAAACTCACAAAAAAACCAGGCAACAACATAACCACCTTGGCGAAGATAATTACTAGCTAGACATTTCGAGTATATTTTTTATTTGGCTATATACTTCTACAATAAAAACTAACCCTTTTATTTGTTATAAAATGTCTTTAAAATTATCATTCTTACACATGTATGTACTATGTTTAAAAATATATGTCTGTGTCTATTTAAGTTGTATATTTACTACCTGTCTACCTAATGTGGAATAAAGTGTTATATAAATATATATATACAAGTTGAGATTTTGTACAAGTTGCAACATGTACAAAGAGCCTGTACAAGTTGCAACTTGTACAAGCAGTTTTTACAAGTTGCAACTCGTACAAGATTGGCTGTACAAGTTGTAACTTGTACAGAATTTCACAATCAAATAATCACAACTTGCACAATACTGTTGTACAAGGTGGATTTTAAAAAAAGATTGGGTTAAGTTAACAATTTTATTAAAAATGTATCTTATTTTATGTGCATGCATATCCAAATTAATGTTAGAGTGTCATATACATATAATTTTTCCATGAAAAATTAACACTGAATTTACAGAAAAACCTTGAAAAATTTTACCAGTAACACTTAAAATACAAAAAAAAAGTTATTAATATATGTACATAAATATATTAAGTTGGTTCTCAAGGGTCAAGTTATTTACATTGTTTATCATGCAGAAAAAATTAAGCTTTTGTATTAAATACTAAGTTCAGCATGAATATGAGTTGTTTTTTATTAATGCTTATAAGGTCAAAGTCAAAGTTGGGGTTTTACGTCCCGTTCAACAGCCAGGGTCATATTGGGACAGGTCCTCAGAATTGCCACTTGTGGGACTCGAACCCACAGAGGTGACAGCCTATGATTAGATGCCAAACTTGCTAACCACTAGGCCACTGAGGACCTCATTAATGCTTATAAGACTCCAGCTTTGTTTTCATTGGAGTTTTTGGTGGAACTATGTACTGGAGTCTTTTTTATATTTAAAAATACTTAGGCAGAAAAGTTTTAATAATAACGATCAGATTTTAAAGATGAAAGTTGATAGGTTGATGAAAGTAATAAGGAAGAATTATAAATTTTCTAAATGCAATCAACTGTCTGGGTGTGTCTTCCTATAGCATCTGGGTTGATTTTTGATTTAAGTCTAGTCAACAAAGTAGGATCACAAGTGGGTAAGGGAAAGCATCAAAGAACAGATGATAGTTTATCCATAATTGTAATTGATGCATGCTTTTCATTAATAAAATCCTTATATAGTCTTAAAATTCAGATGTGGTTTTATCATCATAAAATAGTAAATTTTATGTATCCCTTTGTTTTGAAAAAAGTAGTTAGGAGAACTGTTGATGAAAAACATGCTGATACAAGCTTCAGTTGGGCCAGTGAGACTCAAACTTTTAAAAGTATATAAAGATACGCATTAAAAGTTTCATAATTGTCCAAAAAATATGAAATGTAAAGGTCAACAGTTTACTTTTCATCAAAGAAGTATAATTTACAGTGAATTTGTCATTCATGAAGATTGGATATGTTGACATTATGAATTATTATGAATTTTAAAATATAAATTCATTAAAATACATTGTGTAACTGAAAAATATAGAGCTTGTACCAGTTGCAACTTGTACAGGTCCTAAATTTGTACAAGTTGCAACTTGTACAAGTCAACCTGTACAAGTTGCAACTTGTACAAGCTGTTTGTACAAGTTGCAACTTGTACAGATTTCTTGTACAAGTTGCAACTTGTACAAAATCTCAACTTGTACATAACATATTTATATATATATATGTATATTGTTTAATGCTACCATTAATGTAATATTAATTGCTTCAATGTCACTAGTTTGTGTAAACATGTCATTGTAAACTGCATTGTATTATATAAATGTTAATAAAAAAGTGTACATAACAGCTCAGGCCTTATCTGGTCCTTTATCAACACTATAGAGTATAATAAAGGACCTATTTATAAGTATTGATTTTCTTGTGATATGCACATCCCAACAGAAGCACATGTCCCCTGGGACACTTGTCCCAAATTTAATCGGGTACATAGCCCCCACGGAAATGCTTTTTCAAAATTATAATTAAAATGAGATCGTTTTCGGCTAAATCTCTTGTCTTTCATCCCCTCTTTTGTAAAATATAAACATTCTGACAATCAAATGTTTATTATCTTCTTTTCCATTGGTTGTTCACCCCATTCCCTGGTGTTTTTTGTTAGTTTTACCTACCTGTGGGTATTATCGCCCATTAACCGGGAATTACCACCCCACAAGTTTTACTGTACACTGTCACTTTTGACCTTATGAATAGTTCCTACATCTCATTAATTTTTGTCTCTCATAGGTTTTATTTTTGGTTTTCCCATTGTTGTTTAAATCTCTTGGGTATTTTTTTCTTAGCATTACAATACTCCAGTGTGTTTTAATTTTTTTTTCTTTTTTTGTCAGCTTGTAGGTCCCCCTTTTAGCTTTCTGGGTGTATATGTCTGCTTAGAAGTGTTAAGTTTTTCAGCTGGCTGAGTGGGGAGTATAGGGTGCCCGTGAGTCGCCCACGGGACGAACGACTTAGGAGCTTGACTGCTTGACACTTAGATGACTGAGCATTAAGGATTTTAACTGGATAGGCTCTCCACGGTCCCTTTTCTTTTACTCACAGCTTAAGGTTACTGGAGTATCACTATTCCTTATGCTCAGGGATGTATGCCCCTTGTTGTCTTGCCTTTTTGCTGTTTTTCCTCGTGAATGTTTCATGAAATGGCACCAAGTTGTTTGTCTATGGGTCCACTCAAGCCTCTAGCCGTCTCTCTAGATCCTTTAGGCAGGCAAGCTGCAGCAGAAACGTACATCACTTTCCTTGTTTAACTAAGTTTAGAGGTCTGTCAGTTTTGCTGCTACTGTGTGGTGATATTTCCCTAAACCCAGGCCCTATTTCATTTGGCGTTGTCAACTGTCGATCAGTCAGAAACAAGGGACCCAGTATTTTGGACATCATGTCCACACACTCTCTCAGTCTACTGGCCATGACTGAGACACACATTCGTCCAACTGACAATGACAGTTTTCTTCATTCCATTACTCCTGCTGGTTTTAAATTGTGTCATAGACTTCGTTCTCATGGCTTCGGTGGTGGAGTTGGCTTTTTTCTCAATGAAAGTATCAAGTTCAAAATCCTTGACAGTCCTACCTATACATCATTTGAAAACATTGTTATTGGTATTGGCTCTTCTACTAGTCCCTTTACAATAGCTTGTGTTTATCGACCTCCAGGCTCATGTTCAGATGAATTATTCGACCAATTTCTGAATCTTTTTGAGTATCTGTCTTCTGTTAGTTCCTCATTTTTTATGTGCGGGGATTTCAATATTCATGTTGACACTACTTCTAGTGACAGTACTAAATTTTTGAGTTGTCTTGATTCTTGCAATATCACTCAGCATGTTCGCACACCTACTCTCCTTCATGGTCACATCCTTGACTTTGTCCTCACACCAACTGAATCTACTGTTGTTTCCAATGTTCGAGTTGGTGGATTTTTTTCTGATCACGCCATTGTTCATGGTCAGCTTGGTTTGCTTAGTCCCCCTGCACCTAAATCAAGCACAGTTACCTTTCGGAGGTATCACAAGATAAACATGCAGAGTCTGATGTGTGATCTCGCAAATTGTTCATTTGTCGCAAGTCCTGGCAGTACAGTTAGTGCCCTTTATGAGCAATACATAAGAGATTTGAGTGGCTTGCTAGACAAACATGCTCCCACGGTCACCCAAACCTTTACCAAAGGGGCCGCAGGTTGGCTATCAGACACCTACTTACAGGCTAAAGCTGTCAGGCATCAATTTGAGAGGTTCTGGCGGAAAGACAAGTCTCCACTGAATCGGGCAAGACTTCGTAAACAGATCGCTAGGTGCAATACCCTAATCACCAGGGACAAGTCTAATTATAATAGAAACCTTATCTGTGACAATGCTCATGACTCTAAGAAACTGTGGCAGGTTCTACGCTCAGTACTACACTCTGTTCCTGACAAGGTACTCCCCTCTCACGCCTCTCACATAGGTCTTGCCAACCGTTTTGTCACCTTTTTCTCTGATAAAATAAGTAAAATCAGGGACTCCTTTACAAACACTGACTCATTCACTCTTCCTGCTCCTTCGGATGTATCCAAATTTGACCTTTTTAAGTGTGTTTCTGAGGATGAAGTACGGAAAGTAATTACCAAATCACCAACTAAATCTTGCCTACTTGATCCATGGCCTACTTTTCTAGTGAAAGAATGCTTGGATATTCTCCTGCCCTCAATTACTAAGCTTGTCAACTGTTCTCTAACTGAAGGTGCTGTCCCTGCTGGTTTCAAAAAGGCCATAGTCTCTCCTTTGATTAAAAAGTCTTCACTACCACCTGATGAATTAAAAATTAACAACCTGTCTCTGGTTTGAGCTTCATCTCCAAACTTGTTGAATGTGTAGTGGCTTCTCAGTTAAATGACCATGTCACCTCCAATGGTCTTGAAAATGTTAGCCAGTCTGCTTATATGCAAGGTCATTCGACCAAAACCGCACTACTGTCTATTAAAAACTAAGTCCACCTTGCTCTTGCTAGAGGTGAAGCCACTGCTGTTGTTCTCTTGGACCAATCAGCAGCATTCGATACCATTGATCATAGTATGCTCATTGAATGTTTGAGTTCCTGGTTTGGTGTTGGAGGTGTGGTTCTGGACTGGTTCAGGTCGTACCTTTCTGACCGCTATCAGTGCATCAAGATTGGTTCTGTTTTATCTGATGCTAAAAGGCTATTGTATGGTGTGCCCCAGGGCTCTGTCCTGAAGCCGATCCTTTTCTCGTTATACACTACACCCCTAAGTAATGTTATTCAGAAGCATCCTGGCATACGTTTCCACTTTTATGCAGATGACACGCAGTTGTACGTTCATCTCACACACAAGCATGCCACTCTGGCCTTTGAAAGGCTGAAAAACTGCTTGGATGATGTTAGAAAGTGGCTCTCAGTAAACAAGCTTAAACTTAATCCTGATAAAACAGAGTTTATTCTGTTCAGTTAAAAAAATATCCGTACAAAACTTGGCAAATTTTTCCCAGTTAATATACTTGGTACCCTCCTTTCACCTGCTGAGTCACTTAGGAACCTTGGTATCTGGTTTGATTCTGATTTTTCCTTCTCTTGCCATGTCAGGAATATCTGTAAGGCTTGTTTTGTTCATATCAGGGATTTAAAGCGACTCAGAGGTATCTTACACATGAAGCTGTACTCTTGGCTGCAAATGCCTTGGTTGGAAGTCGGCTAGACTACTGTAATTCTCTTTTCAGAAGTCTCTCTGCTCTTGACCTTCGTAGGCTCCAATGTGTTCAGAACAGTCTAGCTAGAATCATGGCGAATACCACCAAGTACTCACATATCACTCCTGTAAGAAAAAGTCTTCATTGGTTGCCTATCAAGCATCACTCTATTTTCAAGGTTGCCCTTTTGGTGTACAAGTTTCTACATAGTGGCCATCCAAAATACTTCGAACCTTTCCATAAACCTAGACACAGTAAGTACAGAATGCGTAGAAGTCAATCTCAGGGTGTTTTTCTTGAGGTCCCACATTTTTTGCATCAATATATAAGTCAAAAAAGCATTTTGGCCTTAGCTTTGCATACGATGCTTCGATGATTTGGAATGATCTTCCTGACGATGTACGCTCAGCTAAATCTCTCTCCTCATTCAGGAAGAAGTTGAAAACTTACCTCTTTGAAAAAGCCTACCTACCCTAGTTTTTTCCTCAGTTTTCATTTCGTCTTTCTCCGTGGTGCCGACCCCTGCAATGTCTCTGATTTAACGATTACGATCTCTGATTTTTGGCTTTATGCATCTTAGAGTCTGTCAATAGATAGAGATTAAGCGCTATAAAAGTACTATTAGAATTAGAATTGTCATAGACTGGTAATAGACAAAAAAAAAGCTCTTCTTATACTAATTAGGCTTGTGTAAACATTGCCTAACCTGTTTGCAGTACTTTCTTGGGTATATTTTGTCATTGTTGATTTCTTGTGTAGTGAGCTCTGTTTATATGTATTTTATACACAGGAAGTTTAGTAGGAGGTTAAAATAAAGTTGATGTTATCTTGGTATTTACAGTTTAAGGGTTAAGATTATAAAAGGCATTGTTTGAATTGGTGCATTGTTCGCAGTTTGGGGAGGGAAAATGTATTGATAAGTTTACTTCAGTGTTCCTGCTCCAATACTGAGCTTACTGATCACGGAACATGTCATGTTTCCTTAGCAATCACATATATTATATAAGCACTGTCCTTACAACATTCTGACTGTGTCAGTTTGGAAACTCCCTGGGTCCACACCTATTTTTAAAAAATAATGAGAAAAGACCAATTTTCTTTAAGAATTTCTTCAGAATACAATGGTAGTAATTTTAGTTGTGCTTTAGTGCCCGTCCCAGTCAAGTTTATCTTTCAGTGATTTAATTATCCTTAATTTATACAGATCTATTTTTAATGTATATTTGGTCAATTTATTTATTTATTTGGGGTTTTACGTAGCTTTCAACACTGTACAGGTCATATCACGAAGGGTAGTTGAAACGGCAGAGGAAACCAGTACATTCAGTTTGTCAGGGTTCTGTACTGTAAACTGCCGAACAATGGCAAGCAACTACCAGCTTTCCCACTTGAGGCTGTACCCCGGCCTCAGAGGTGGCAGGCAAGAGTGTTATATTTGATCAAGGTCGTCTGAACAACCCATATTGAGAGAAGTTACCATAATTTACTCTAGGGTACAGAGCAATTTTCATATGAACTAATTGTAGTAATTTTTCTTAAACTTTCTCCAGTTTTAAATAGGAACAATCCAAGCCCTTTTAGCCCATTTGGCCCATCTTTGTAGATAATATCTGTTTATAGTTGGATTTTTTAGCTGTTATCTACATGTAGTGAATTTTGACTAGGATAACTTTGATGAATAGTCCCTCAAAATCAAACTGTACATACTGTTTAGTTATTTCCAAGTGATAAATATTTAATATGATATAGAAATATTTGAATTTGATGACTTTAATAGTGTGAATTGTACTGTTCTTACTTGGGTACATTATTTATTGAACTGCTGGCTGTTAGGCCGATTCCTGTTATTACATATATCAGATTAGTTAATTAATTAAACCATTTTCAGTGTTTAACAAGCCTTATTTCTTCTTGCCTTACTCAAGTTATATCTTCGAACTTTCCCAATCATAATTAAGAACACTGGCTATAAAAACACACACACACACTACATGAATAAATACTGAAGACTGAGGTTTTCTCTGAAAAATACAAAAAGTTTAAAGACATTTGGTCATTTGCCTTAGGGATTCATCAATGTTTGAGATATTCAACATGTGCTTACATAAAGATTCATCAGATACTTGAGACAAAGCATCATCATAGTAATGAGCCTGAGATACAGAGAACAATCCTTTGCAAGAGATATTGAGTATATATCCTATCACCTGCATGAGATATTAGAGTCATCACCAACTTGAGATTGAGAGACTCATCGCTTCCTACAGTGATAACTAGACAGAGGCTCTGCTACTACGTATTAGGACTGTACAAAGTAAACCACCAGTCCATTTCAGTATAGTCATCAGTTCTTCACTGGTTCTGCTTGCCTCCAGTGTAGGTACAGTACTGCCTGTGGGTACCTGGATGCATAGTCTACAACAGCTAGTGTGTATCTATTTCTCTGTTTGGTCAAAGGTAGAGGTCCAACCATGTAGATACCAAAACTTTGATGATAGTCCTATTGCTGGAATTGGATCCAAAGGCCCTTTTCCCTGGCTCTCTTCCTGGCGACCTTTTGACATGTCAATTTATTGTGGGTTTGTTTCAGTTTGTTCAGACCAAAACAGTAAATGGGTAACAAACTGTTTACCATAAATAAATAAATGGTAGGTACCCTCCTTAGCATTGAACACATGGAGACACTTGAGTTTAAAAACTGGTGTTTTATTACTTGGGCCCCGCATAAATCGGCATTAGTATGTACCCGGATTTTTTGAACTGCTGTTGTGTTTTTCGTGTTATGAAACAACTAAACAAAAACAAACCAAGAGGATCAAACAAACACACTTTTAAACGTATAGTCTGTGGTGTAGATATATGAAATAAGTACGAAAATGAGCGGTGACACTTGGTAAGACACATACTTTCACTGTATCTTTGACATTGCAGTGCGTCAGCCAATTAAATGACAAGAACTGTGAATATGCTAATATCGCTCACTTGCAATCAGGAAGTAAGACGGAAATTAGTCAACTCAGCCCTCCGCCAACTCGATAACAAACTAGGCCCTGTTGGGATAAAAATTTAATTTGACATAAAATCTTTTTAATGGATGAATTTTGATCGTGTAGGTATCATTGTTTTCAGTTTTTAATCGTGAATATAACTTATTCTTGAAAGAGGTTTACACAGTAAGCATAGACCGAGTTTTCTGTCCCAAAATATGCCTTTTTAAAACTGATGGATGGCATTTTGGGACAGAGTTCCTCGCTACACAAAAAACTTCAATATTTGAAAATTACTGTCACTTTAAATTTTAAAATATCCACTTAAATGTATTAACAGTATAAAACATTTAGATGCAAGAACACAATTTTCTGTGTTTGCAGTAACATAGACACTTTTTCTGCACTTCCTGTTTGTATAAACAATGATGAAATTTTGCAAGTGAAATAAATTTGGGTAAATATATCCATTAACTATGCAAAAAGTTTATTTCTTTTAATGCAGGGCACATCCTTGATACTCAAGGTGGTAGCCTAGTATATGTTTGATGTGAGGATGTATGCCACGTGTTGCCCTTCAGGACGTTTTTTTTTTTTTTTTTTTTTTTTTTTTAACTAGCATACAGTGATGGTGTAACAGGAAGTAAAATGAGACAGTAACATAAGCATTTCATAATAACAATACTACAAAAACATTATAAATAAATTTCTACACAAAGAACTTTACAGGACATGAAATATACTACTACATATTTATTTCATAACAGCAAATCTACTAAGACATTCTATCAAGAACTGTTAAAAATTGTCTATAGCTTTGCCAGTAGAAAACCATACCTCTCTTGAAAAAGCAAGTGATTACCTTTATCTGATGCAATGCATTCCTCAATTTTAAGTTTGTCTTTTAAGCAATACTGAAAATGTGTTAATGACAGTTCTTTCAAATCATCCCTTGACTGTTTAATATAATATTTACCAACAACTGTAATAAAGTTTACCAAATAAAAAAGGGGATCGCTCATGTTTATGAAACCCAGAAGGACCCCTAGGACTGTAAAATCGATTTTAATGTTAAGTTTACTTGATAGCCAAAGCTTTATTTCTTTCCAGAAAGTATAAACCTTTTGACAATAGAAGAAGAAATGCTCTAGGTTATCAATATCTCTACACCTTGCACAATCTGAAGAGTCTTTGATACCCCATAAAAATAGTTTGTAGTTGCAGTTAAAGATTCGATGAAGTATTTTGTATTGGAGAGAAATCAAATGAGAGTCTCTAGTAAGATTATAGGTCAGATTATAGATGGATTTCCAATCAGCCTTTTCTAGGATTGGATAGTACTCTATCCATTTATTTTGGCTTTGGGGGATTTGATACAAACGGGTTATGTAATAGTTGTATACTTCTCGGCTTTTAATGTTGCCAAGCTTTTCAAGACACTGCCGAGGTAATGACCTTTGATGAGTTGAGACCTGTTTGATGTTTAGTAAACGTTTTTTTGGAACAGACAGTACTAATTATTTGGTTATATCTCATATGATCAAATTGAATGCCATATTTTGCTTCCAGATCTGACTTTGACAGAAAATTTTCATCTTCTGAAACAAGATCTCTCACTTTAGACATACCAGTAGATATCCATTCAGTAAACTCATCTGATATGGGTTTCTTGTCGATTGTTAGTAGATCATTATGAAATAAAGGTTCATCCAAAAACTCAGCAAAACTTGAAGGTTCAATCACCACAAGATCACACCATACTGACAACAGATCCTTATAAAATGGGGTTTTGATGTGACATGTTGTGTTTTTAAAAGTTCGTTTTCTTAATAGTTCTTCGGTACAAAGCCCCATTAGGTTCTGTGAGAGTATTTTCCAATTTGCATCTATACCATTACAAAATCTTTTTAAAAACATTATTATGTCCACCCCCCTGGGGGGTGGATATATTATTTTTGCTTTCTTCGCCGTCCGATGTCCGTTGTCCGATGTCCGGCGTCCGATGTCCGGCGTCACGCATGGTTTCCGCTCATTTAAAGGAAAAGTATTAGAGCTATTGTCACCAAATTTGGTATGCAGGCTTATTGGGTCAGTAGCTTGCTTGGGATTGCTTTTGGCTGTTGTACCTCTTTTGCTTACTGAGTAATACTTAAGTACAGCTATTTTCAGTACCCATTGGTTTCCGTGCATTTAAGCCAAAATAATTAAAGATATTTTACTACAATTTTGAATACAAGATTGTTATGTCCATAGCTCGCTTGGTATTGCATTTGGGACTGATAGCTTTGTCAGTACATGAGTAATAGCCATTTAGGTACTTCATTGTGTATTTTCAGTACTACTTTTGAGTAATTTGCTTCTATCTCCTTAACCGTGCGAGATAGAGCGATTTCGGCAAAATTTTCGACCCGTAGGGTATCTGAGGAGTGTACTCTTTGCAATTTTCAAAAAATTTTCCCCTCCCCAAAAATGGCGGCCATTTTGAATTTTCGAATTTTTGCCAAAAATGGCAAAACACTAATTTGCTTCTATCTCCTTAACCGTGCGAGATAGAGCGATTTCGGCAAAATTTTCGACCCACAGGGTATCTGAGGAGTGTACTCTTTGCAATTTTCAAACAATTTTCCCCTCCCCAAAAATGGCGGCCATTTTGAATTTTCGAATTTTTGCCAAAAATGGCAAAACACAAATTTCCTTCTATCTCCTTAACCGTGCGAGATAGAGCGATTTCGTCGAAATTTTCGACCCACAGGGTATCTAAGGAATGTAATATTTGCAATTTTCAAAAAAATTTCCCTTCCCCAAAAATGGCGGCCATTTTAAATTTTCGAATTTTTGCCAAAAATGGCAAAACACAAATTTGCTTCTATCTCCTTAACCGTGCGAGATAGAGCGATTTCGTCAAAATTTTCGACCCACAGGGTATCTGAGAAGTGTACTCTTTGCAATTTTCAAAAAATTTTCCCCTCCCCAAAAATGGCGGCCATTTTGAATTTTCGAATTTTTGCCAAAAATGGCAAAACACTAATTTGCTTCTATCTCCTTAACCGTGCCAGATAGAGCGATTTCGGCAAAATTTTCGACCCACAGGGTATCTAAGGAGTGTACTCTTTGCAATTTTCAAAAAATTTTCCCCTCCCCAAAAATGGCGGCCATTTTGAATTTTCGAATTTTTGCCAAAAATGGCAAAACACAAATTTCCTTCTATCTCCTTAACTGTGTGAGATAGAGCGATTTCGTCGAAATTTTCGACCCACAGGGTATCTAAGGAGTGTACTCTTTGCAATTTTCAAAAAATTTTCCCCTCCCCAAAAATGGCGGCCATTTTGAATTTTCGAATTTTTGCCAAAAATGACAAAACACAAATTTGCTTCTATCTCCTTAACCGTGCGAGATAGAGCGATTTCGTCGAAATTTTCGACCCACAGGGTATCTAAGGAATGTAATATTTGCAATTTTCAAAAAATTTTCCCCTCCCCAAAAATGGCGGCCATTTTAAATTTTCGAATTTTTGCCAAAAATGGCAAAACACAAATTTGCTTCTATCTCCTTAACCGTGCGAGATAGAGTGATTTCGTCGAAATTTTCGACCTACAGGGTATCTAAGGAATGCAATCTTTGCAATTTTCCAAAAATTTTCCCCTCCCCAAAAATGGCGGCCATTTGGAATTTTAGAATTTTTGCCAAAAATGGCAAAACACAAATTTGCTTCTATCTCCTTAACCGTGCGAGATAGAGCGATTTCGTGGAAATTTTCGACCCACAGGGTATCAAAGGAATGTAATATTTGCAATTTTCAAAAAATTTTCCCCTCCCCAAAAATGGCGGCCATTTTGAATTTTCGAATTTTTGCCAAAAATGGCAAAACACAAATTTCCTTCTATCTCCTTAACCGTGTGAGATAGAGCGATTTCATCGAAATTTTCAACCCACAGGGTATCTAACGAGTGTACTCTTTGCAATTTTCAAAAAATTTTCCCCTCCCCAAAAATGGCGGCCATTTTGAATTTTCGAATTTTTGCCAAAAATGGCAAAACACAAATTTGCTTCTATCTCCTTAACTGTGCGAGATAGAGCGATTTCGTCGAAATTTTCGACCCACAGGGTATCTGAGGAATGTAATATTTGCAATTTTCAAAAAATTTTCCCCTCCCCAAAAATGGCGGCCATTTTGAATTTTCGAATTTTTGCCAAAAATGGCAAAACACAAATTTGCTTCTATCTCCTTAACCGTGCGAGATAGAGCGATTTCGTCGAAATTTTCGACCCACAGGGTATCTGAGCATTGTACTCTTGGTAATTTAAAAAAAATTTTCCCCTCCCCAAAAATGGCGGCCATTTTGAATTTTCGAATTTTTGCCAAAAATGGCAAAACACTAATTTGCTTCTGTCTCCTTAACCGTGCGAGATAGAGCGATTTCGTCAAAATTTTCGACGCACAGGGTATCTAAGCAATGCAATCTTTGCAATTTTCAAAAAATTTTCCCCTCCCCAAAAATGGCGGCCATTTTGAATTTTCGAAGTTTTGCCAAAAATGGCAAAACACAAATTTCCTTCTATCTCCTTAACCATGCGAGATAGAGCGATTTCGTCAAAATTTTCGACCCACAGGTATTTGAGCATTGTATTCTTGGCAATTTAAAAAGAAATTTCCCCTCCCCAAAAATGGCGGCCATTTTGAATTTTCAAATTTTTGCCAAAAATGGCAAAACACAAATTTGCTTCTATCTCCTTAACCATGCGAGATAGAGCGATTTCGTCGAAATTTTTCAACCCACAGGGTATCTAAGGAATGTAATCTTTGCAATTTTCAAAAAATTTTCCCCTCCCCAAAAATGGCAGCCATTTTGAATTTTCGAATTTTTGCCCAAAATGGAAAAACACAAACTGGCCTTAACCGTGCAAAATAGAGTTATTTTGTTGAAATTTTCGACCCATAGGGTATCTAAGAAATGTACTCTTGGCAATTTTCAAAAAAATTTCCTTTTCCCAAAAATGGCGGCCATTTTGAATTTTCAAATTTTTGCCAAAAACAGGAATTTGCTTCTATCTTCTTAACCGTGCAAGATAGAGTGATTTCGTCAAAATTTTCAACCCAACCAATGCAAAAAGGCATGAAGCTGAAATAATTTACATCTACACTAACAAATATTTAAGCATCATTGATATATTTTACAAATGAAACAGGGTCTTGTAAGACTACTGTACAATTTGGGCAAAAGGTTCATGGGTGGACATTACACATGATAATGTGTGTTCTTCTATGCTATCCTGTTTCTATTCGCATCTACTATCAACAGGGCGGCCTATTTCTAGTTTTTGATGCATTGATAAATTCCGAGATTGAAACCATACTCATTCCACCTTGTTCTATTGGTTGGATTAAGGTAATTTTCGAGAGGAGAGGTTTCTTCTGATTCCATATAAAGTTGAAAAGCATTTCATCTAAAAGTTTTAACATGTTTTTGCTAAAGGGGATGGCTGAGACAAGTTGTACAATATGAGGTAAAACAAATGATTTTATCACTGTTACTTTACCTTTTAATGTTAGGCGCCTCGATGACCAGGAGTTTAGAATGCTTTTGATAATCGAAATTTTGTCATTCTTGTTTAAATTTATCATCTCTTCATTGTCCAGAGAGAACCATGTTCCCAGGGTTTTAAATGGCCTGTTTATCCATTTAATTCCCAATGACAAATTATGCTCTAGAGTCCCATCATTTTGAATAATTATTGCCTCAGTCTTCCCTTTATTTAATTTGAGACCCGCATATCGGTAAAACTCTTCAAACATCCTAAGAGAGTGCCTAACAGAAGAGTTGTCTGTAAGAAACAAAGTCATGTCATCTGCCAGCTGACAAAGCTTTATACATTTTCCATTGACTTTAAGGCCTATAATATGAGGGGACATCCGAATTATGTTCGCTATTATTTCAGCAGGCAGTAGAAATAACAAGGCACTGATTGGACAGCCTTGTCTGATCCCTCTAAAGAGCTTGAAGAATTGCGACATATAACCATTATTGGTTACACAGCTTTCAATGTCAGTATAAAGGACAGACATCCATCTTCGAAAGTTTGGACCAAAACCAAAATGTGTTAAGCATTTTTGTAGAAAATTCCAGTTTATAGTATCAAATGCTTTTTCGAAGTCTGCTAAGAGTATGATACAAGGTTGCAGTGTATGTTTACAATAATCAATTACATCGGCTATTAATCTAGTATTTTCACCAATAAAGCAGTCTTTCATATACCCAATTTGATCGGGATTAATGATTTCTGTTAATGTTACCCTTAATCTGTTTGCGAGTAGTTTTGCTAAGATTTTGTAATCACTATTAAGCAGCGATAAAGGACGCCATGACTTCAAGTCTGTTAGATCTTTATCCTTTTTTGGAATCAAAATAATTGTACCTTGTTTTTGGCTTGGTGTCAAATGACCAGAATCAAAGGATTTACTGTAACTATTCACTAATATGTCACAGATATCTACCCAGAAAGTTTTATAAAACTCGATAGGAATACCATCAGGTCCCGGACTCTTATTATTTTTCAGGTCATTAATAGCCTTGAAAACCTCTTCTTTTGTAATTGCTTGGTCACAATGTTCTTTCATATCATTTGATACTAACGGCACGGTGATACTATTGAAATATTCTTCATATTCAAATACATTTGGAATTTGATTAGATTCACTTGAATATAAATTTTTATAGAAATTTGCTTGAGTGTTTAGTATTTCCTTGGGGTCGTTAATTCTATGCCCACCCACATTCAAAGACCGTATATGTTTAATATTATGGTTTCTTTTTTCCAGATTTAGAAAGTATCTTGTTGGTCTTTCATACTCATCAACCAGCCTACACCTTGAGCGAATTATACATCCCGCTGACTTGGTGTCATATATTTCTTCTATCTTGTGTTTAATAAGATTTGACTCCTCAAACAAAGAGGGACACGGACTGAGGGTAATCTTGTATTCCAAGTCCTCTAACTGCTCTGTTAGCTTTTCAAGAAGTTTTTCCGACTGTTTTTTCTTTTTTATGGAATAGGTTATAGATTCAGTACGTATCCTGCATTTAACGTAATCCCATGCAATGTCTTTATTTGACAAGTTTATAAGGTCAGTTTTTGCATGTTTAATTGTGCTGCTTAGTAGTGATATATATTCATTATCAGACAATAGGCTTGTATTCATCTTCCACCAGCCTCTACCTTTCTTTGCAACACCTTCCAACCAAAGAGACAATTTTAACAGGCTGTGGTCAGATTTAATGCTTGGTAAAATTTCAACCGATTTAGTTGTGAAACCTAAGTGACGTGAAATTAAAAAGTAATCGATCCGTGTTTGCTTAATACCAAATCTTGTTTTCTCACGTCTTGTATATTGTTTTGTAGAAGGATGTCGTATCCTCCAAATATCGGCAATATCTAAAAGTTCGTGTAATTGTGTCAATGAATTTCTAAAAGAAACAGATCGAGTTGTACCATCACATACATCATCTAGACAAATGTTGAAATCCCCACCTATTATTATGTTTGAACCAGCATAACACTCCAGTTGTTTTAGCATATATTCTCCAAAACGTTTTTGGTCACCCAATTTATCTATTGTTGGAGCATAAATATTAGATATCACATATCTCTGATCATAAATGATGCAGTCAAGAAGTATGAACCGTCCCATACTGTCTTTCACATTATCAGAAATGGTTATTGGCAAATCCTTCGAAATTAAAATGGCAACACCACGGGCATTTGATTCTCCATGTGAAAAAATCACCCTACCATCCCAGTATTGCAGCCAAAGATGTTCTGCATTTGACACTGAGTGGCATTCTTGAAGTAAGAATAACCCCTTACCCTTTGACTTAAGCCATAGAAAAACTGCGCATAATTTTTTCCTATCTCCCAGTCCTCTGGTGTTAAAACTAAAAATGTTTAGTATGTCAGGCATTCAGTACTAAATAGGTACAAACCTACAATGTTCACAGAAATATAACAATCGCACTCAGCTTCACAGTGGCATAAACAATATTCTCCATGAGCAACAAGAGGCACAAACAAAATACATGTGAAAATTTGACAAAGCACTAGCAAAGGCATATAATAAATAGTTATTGCTGTATTCTCAAATAAAACACTTATGTTTAGCTTAAATATCAACAGAAATGAAACCATATGTACAGTTTGATATATATCTATACAGTAAATTAGTGATCCGCTGGATCTGTGAGCATATTTATTATTTATTTTGTTAACTCTAAAGTAGTATGTATTAACATTTTGGTGAATTGATACTATAGTAAAGGCCTTAGTATTGGGAAGTTGCAATAAACTAAGCACATGATGGATGTTTTTATTTAGGAATACAGAAAGTAGACATCATGTCAAGATTTAAAGGCTACTAGTAAAGAAACTTTAGGTTAAACAAAATGACTTTAATTTGTTCAATAATCAACATAGTGATCATACATATATTTAGTAATCATTATCATAACTATCGCTTTCATTGATATCTAGAAGGACCATTAACAAGTTGGGAACGATAATGTATTATTAAATATATATATTAAAAAAGAAAAAACATATATTTAGTAATCATTGTCATAACTACCGCTTTCAATGATACTAGATAGATCAATCACAATATTGTAAAGAGTCTCAAACATTAATTTTATGGTGCCATGTTTTATAATTCGATGTATACATATACAGTATTGTGAAGAATTCTAAGATAAAACAAAATGATTTTTGTTCAATAATCAACATATCTATTTTGTATTTTGACTATCATTTGGACCAATTATTTACTACAAAATCCAGAAAGTCACAGTACTAAATATATTAAGGCATCTGAAATAATTGGCCAACTCTGCAACAGAATATCTAAGAACATGATATAATTAAATGTATGTCTATACACATAGATATATGTGTACATACACACACATACATATACTAGTATACAAAGACGTATATTTAGTAATCATTATCATAACTATTGCTTTCATTGTTACCTAGATGGACCATTCACAAGCAGAGAACAATGTTGTAAGGAGTTTCATACATTGATTTTATACAGTATTGCGAAGAGTTCAAAGGTAAAACAAAATGGTCTTATGTTCAAAAATCAACGTAGTATTTTTACATTTTTGCCATCATTTGGACTAAATATTTGTTATATAACCAAAAAGCCACAGTAGTTGATATATGAAAATGTCTGAAATAATCAGCCAACCCTTTAAGAGAGTATTTAAGAATACTAAAATAATTTTTATTTGCTATATACCCAAAAAGCCACGGTAGTAGATATATGAAAGTACATGAAATAATCAGCCACCACTTTAATAGAGTATTTAAGAATACAATATTATTACATATAATATTAAACATATATTTAACAGTCATTATCATAACTACCACTTTCATTAACACGTAGATGGAACCATGTACTTGTTGTGTAATGGGAGCAGTATTATATGGAGTTTGACCCGTCATATCTGTAGCTGTATTAAATACCTATATATACATATACATAAAGTCATAAACTATCTAACCATTTCCAACAAAATTTTCATTAGTATCTAAATGAAGCATTTACATGTAAGCAGCAGGACGTTTATTGTTTTTGCATACTTATGCCATCTGTCTCTCGCCAATACATCCATCTTTTAAAAATTGGCTGAGAGAGATTAATCGGTCTACAGTAAGAATAATATTCATAACAATCTGTACAAGAGTTTTTTTATCAATTCACTGACAACTGTTTTAATAGTGGAAACATAATTTGTATAAAACAACCTTCCATGATTCCATTCCTATTTATATAAAAGATTTTGTAAATTGTTTGGTGTACAATATAACTGCAAATTAATTTTAAAACATCATACATTACTGTATGATAGATATGTAAATAATATTGAAGTGAAGCCGCCGGGTAGTTTCGAATGGAAGTCCGTTCGCCTACCGTTTGAGTTTTAGCATCTCCCCACTGGAAGTGAAGAACAGGAAATGAACTAAGCACATTCAGTTATCTGTGCACATTCAAAGGAAAAACACCTACAAGAAATCCAACAGCATCACTACAGATAACTACTGGTGAGTCTGGTATTTTACAATACTGGTACCAGAAGTGGGGTAAACTTGGATAAACTAGTTCAAGATCTAACCAATCGTCTACTTCATACAGATCTAGACCAAGATCTGTTGTAACCAGGATTGATGAAGGCCCTACTGAACAAACCAGATCAGAGCGTAGGGTTACATTTGATCTACCACCAAGACGAAGAAGGCGTTCTGTCTCTCGTTCTAGACGTACAGTTTACTCTCGTTCAGAGTCTACTCAGTCTTCGAGAGCATGGGTACATGAACATTCACCTGCATCTTCAACTCGTTCACTCAACGAGCAGGTGATAAGGATGCTGAAAGAATTGTATAGCTTTGTGGATTTCAACACCATTAAGCGCATTGTTGAAACTACAGCATCAAGCATGGAAGTCTACAGCCAAGGACTGTTGTTGGAAACTAGCAGTAGGAAAGTTAGGGAGATGATGGCAGCAGCTTGTGGTGTCTCAGCGGCGCCTGCCTCATCCGCGCCTGTTCCTGTAGTATCTGCTCCTCGTGCAACAGTCGTCACCCAGCCAAAGGAGGTTGTAGAGAGTACCAAACCAAAGGTCACCATACCTAAAGAACTAAAACCAAAGGTCACCATACCTAAAGAAAAAAGCGACAAGGAACCACCAAAGAAGGTAACTTCATCTACTAAACTGATTAGGGAAGTTACTATTAAAGATGTGAATAACAACAATGCCAACACTTTAAAGAGATCGTCCTCTGAAACGTTGGAAGTGATTGTTCCTAAGAAAAAGCAGAAGAGGCATGCTTGTTACATGACCAACTGTGGCCAACCATCGCCCAGTATTAAAAAACATGTCGTTGGGAAGCATCTGTCAATTGCCTTCGCCACTTGGAAGGAGATGCCCAATGAAGAAAGAATGGTCCGTTATAACCAATCTTTGATGTCTCTGGAAGCAGCACTTGGTTTGTCCAACCATGATGAGTTACTGCAGCTTGTTGTAAAAAATAAGTGGTTTCCTGTGGACACCAGATTTACTATTCCTGAGGAAGATGCCAAGTTTGTGAAAGCCTTTCACCTGTGGCTGACCGGGAATCAACTGACGTCCAAACCAATTGTGGATCCCCCCAATTGCGTTGCTGTCCTTACGAACTGGAGAGTTTTTTCCACTGTTCTCAATTGCATTGGGGAAGAGAAGGTAACATTACTTAGGCAGTCTTTCGAAACAACAAATCTCGAGACTGAAAACCAGGATGTCCAGTCTATTTCAACTGTGGATACACCAGTTCAGGATGTTCCAACAGATGCCCAGGTTGTTCAACCAGTCCAGGTTGCTCAACCAGAAGTTGAAGGAACCAAGGATGTACCAGTGGAAGAGCAGCCAATGGAGGTGGATCAGGGTAACCAGTGTGAATCTGGGGATTTAGCAAGTAGTCTTGCTCCCTCAGAGGAAGCTGTTTTACTGGGTTCACCTTCTGAGGATGTGAGGAGTGTTAGCTCTTCAATACTAGAGAGTCCGCCTAAACCCAAGGTTGTGAAGGATATTGGTACCCCTTACGAAGAGGCAGAATGGGTACAAAGAAGGACCAGTTTCCTGAAGGTGAAAAGCAGGGACAGAGTGAGCTTCATCGACTCTCATATGCACTTGGATAAACTGAGGTGGATCAGTCATTGTCGCGATATTGATACTATCCTAGACAGAGGTCCAATGCCGGCAACTCCAGTGTATCTTGAAGCCGTTGTTGCAAACTTTTGTCACGAAGCGCCAAGCAAGGAACTGAGACAGATGTGGAAGAGAGATTCCAGAATTTTCCACACGCACGGTTTGCACCCCAAACTCGCCCATACTGCCACAGACGAGGATTTTGAGAGGGTTAGAACAAGCGTCATCAAGGATCCACGTTGTGTTGGCCTTGGTGAGATTGGATTTTACTTCAGTGGCCACTTTGGAAAATTTAAAACTCAACAAACCCTGCTTTGTAGGAAGTTCCTACAGATGTTTGTTAGGGAAGAATTGTACCACCACAAAGCCATTGTGATTCACTGCAGGGACAAGGGAAACCGTATGGATGCTTATGGAACCTGTCTCAAGGTCTTTGAGGAGGAGATACCTGCATTCCATAGAGAGGATATAAACCTTCATTTCCACTGTTTTAACGGGGGTATGTCCACGCTTCGCGACTGGTTGGCAAGGTTTCCTAGAATAAGGATTGGAGTCACTGGTTTGCTTTTGCGAAAGGACCGAAATCCAGAACTTGAAGCTGTTGTGGAGCACTTGGATTTAGATCAGATCCTGTTAGAAACAGATTCTCCATACTTGACACCCCCAGTTCATGGAAACTGTGCCTACAATACCCCTTATGGTCTGGAGGAAGTAGCTCGACGTGTAGCTCAACTGAAAGACACAACAATCAGGGCAGTGCTGACCACTACCAGAAAGAACGCTGCAGATCTCTACGGTCTAAAGGTTTGAGGGTATTGTGAGTATGAATAAGTAAGACAGAGGGAGTATTAACATTGTTCTACATGGTGAAATGAACTGTTGCAAAATTCATCTACATTGTTCTATGTAAAGGACTGTTATGGATATCTCACAACATTGTCCCGGTTACCAGACAGTTGGAGGGAATACAGCAACATTGTTCATCATACTGAACTGTTAAGCATCGTCTAAAAACAGAGGAATTCTCAACATTGTTCTACAGGTTCCTGAACTGTTGAGGGGACTCGAGAAACCAGAAGGATTATAAACATTGTTCTACATGTCAAGAACTGTTGTAAGTTCTCTGGAAAGAAACAAACGGATAGGCAACACTGTTCTATATGTCAAGGACTGTTGCAAGTGCGCTAAAAACCCTGGTCTGGTCTGGCAACCACCCACCTAGGCAACCTCAGATGACTGATGGACCTGTTCTAAACAAAACCGGGAGGAATGAAGTGAAGCCGCCGGGTAGTTTCGAATGGAAGTTCGTTCGCCTACCGTTTGAGTTTTAGCATATCCCCACTGGAAGTGAAGAACAGGAAATGAACTAAGCACATTCAGTTATCTGTGCACATTCAAAGGAAAAACACCTACAAGAAATCCAACAGCATCACTACAGATAACTACTGGTGAGTCTGTTATTTTATAATAATATGTATAAATACTAGGGATGGGTCAGTCAGTCCGGTGTCTTGGTATCAAGATGGTTTTTATGAAATACCGTGATGAGATTTTACAACTGGCACTTCACTTGCTATCACATATAATGAAAGCTACTTTAAGTAAATTGCTTATAACCCCAAATGACTGCCTTTACAGCATTTTACTAAGATATGTTGTTGAGGTACTTTCTCTGTACCAACAAGATGGTTCCCGTTTTTATGACATCTGACTCAATGGGTAAACAAGTAATAGCTATTTTCTGTGTTTAAAAGTCAGGGAAAGGAATAAATGGCTTTTTTCTTTGTAACCGTTATATTTAGAATGTTTTCTTAAATAAATTGTTCAGCTATTTTTTCCTGTTGTGTAATAAAATATGTTATCCTTACGATACAAAGGACTACTCCTCTAATGTTGAATAATAATTCACAATTTTCTTAATTCTTAATCAGGAAAAATGCTGTTTATCTTCCATCCCATGTTAGGCTTAGCTGTCCTTTTCCGGTGAATACATCTTGCATCTGGCCACAGATGCGTCTTTAGTCTAGTTTATGATAGTTTCTGCAAATGATCATTTGGCTCTTGCCTTATGGAAAATACCGATGGCCTTACCTATTATAACTCTTGCATTTAAAAGAGGTACAAATCCATCAAGTCAAAAATGGTCACCCTGGGCAAAATAAAATTATACAGCTAAGGCTGGAAAGTGAAGTAACTTGTACTGAAGTACTCTCTGACCACACAACTCCTTTTTAACAAGTACCCTTTTCAATGTACAATGACCAGAAGTTTCATGTTTTCCGGAAAAAAAGGAACAGTAAATGGCTGACTTGAGGTATATTGCAAATTGTCGATATGAAACAAGAAAATTGGTGAGTGTTCTTTAGTGAATACCCAAGTACATGCCTACAACCCAGGGGCCGTATTCACAAAAGAGATCAAGATCAAGTTGAGCCAAAAATCAGCTCATGTTTAGTATAAACAGCTGTAAGCTTGAGCTGATTTTTGGCTCAAATTGAGCTTCATCCGTTTTGTAAATACCAACCCTGGGGCGGATTTCATGAAAAGTCTCAGAATTAGCCCAGTCTCAGGCTGAGCCACTGGCTCAAATCTGAGCCTTTTGGCTCAGCTAAGTCTTTGTCTCAAATGGTTTCCACAGAAGGGGTCTCAGTTGAGACCAAGCTTATCAAATAACCACAGTGGTTTTCTGTGTCATGTGACCTTTTTTTGTAGTCAAAATATTCTACTGATGACATATATGTTCCTTGTTTGACACCTAATATATCTGGTCAAATACCATTTTGCAATGGGAAACCTTGCAAACATGTAAAAACACACAAAGACTACTTCAGGGGTTGTTTTATATACTTATACCCTATTTTCAGCCATTTCAAATTTTGAAGTGAAGAAAGAATTATGGCGGCCATATTTGAGTCTTTGTTTACAAAACTTAAACCCACTTTCTACCAGTCTCAACATTTGAGCCAGTGGCTCAGCCAAAGCTGAGACTGAGACCTTTTGTGAAATCCATTAAGGCTGAGCCCATGGGCTCAAGTAAAATATTCCAATAATTTGAGACAAAAGTCTCAAGTTTGAGTCTGAGACTGGGCTAAGACCTTTCGTGAAATCTGCCCCAGTACTATTCAGTCAAGCAGAGTTGACAAAGAATAATCAGTTACTCATGGCTTAAACTAGTTGAAACTTGTTGAAACTACCTTTTGCTGGTCAATACTGGTCAATTAAAAATAATGAAATAAGAATATACCACACTGTCTACATATTTTTGGCCATTTTAAATGAAGGGTTGTTGTTGATATCTGTTTATGTTTCAATTTCACTCTTATCTCTTGGGGGCAGAGATTTGATTTATAGGTTGTTTAAACCTTATGTGGTCAACAGTAAAGACAGTAGTCATCTGAAAAAAAGTTAGATAAAGGTAAACAATACTGTTCAATTGATAATTTTTCTGGCTATCTTTGTAGAAGGATGCTCTGATATCCACTCTTCTATTTTTAAAAATTAGGGGCCGATTTTACAAAGGGACTTAAGTCCAGATTTAGACTTAAATCTAAGACTTTGGTCTTAAATTTTGTCAAAAGAATGTTAAGTCTGTGGTCTTAGACTTGGCGGATTTCACAAAGCAGCTAAGTCCATGAAATTGCTAAGTCAGTGGACTTAACTTTAAGTCTGGGAGGTAGTGGGCTTAAATTTTGTAAAGAGGACTTAAATGTGGCCGCCATAAACTTTTCTCCACTTCAAAATTTGAAATGGCTGTAAATAAATTATAATTACACAGAACACCTTACTAAAGTAGTGTTTGGGAAGTTTATATGTGGTAACAAGGTTTTCCATTTCAAAACACCACTTATCCTTAGATAAAATACATCAAATAAAGAATATGTGGCACCAATATTATATTTTGAATAGATACAAAAGGTCACATGACACAGAAAACCACTGTGGTTATTTGATAAGCTTGGACTTAGCTAAGTCACCTTTGTGAAATCCATTTTAAGTCCCGGACCTAGCTAAGACCAAAGTCTTAGATTTAAGTCCCTGACTTAGCCAATAAAGGGACTTGGTTTAAGTCCTTTAGTGAAATTGGCCCCAGTGTTTTTACAGGACTTTTTTTTGTTAAACACTTTTAAGCCTATCTTCCAGCAATGGAATTGGGTGACAACATTGAATTGCAATCTGACTTCATAATAAGATGAAGGAATGACACATATTGTACAGTTGTAGGCATGTATGGCTTCCTAAACAACCAGGAAATTTCACATAAAATAACACTTTTAATGCATAGATATATGTGCCATAGTCCAGGATATGTCAGTCCCCCCAAAAATTAGGAAAAGATGTCCCAAATTCCACTCCAGCCAGACTGGCAGTGTCCCACCTATTCGCTAGGTGGCCAGTTCTCCAAGCACTTGTCAGGAGGCCACTAATGATGTAGCTCCCATTTTTCATTTGGTGCAGTTGGAAACACTGTTTTTAAGATAATTTCGATGATGGTCCCCCCTCCCCCTGCACTAAGTGTGCTCAGTTCAGTGATAAAGTGGTCAGCTATGATCGATTGTGGCCAGCAATGTGACTTTTGCTGTGTGTTCTCCCCTAACAAATCATCAAAGTCTCCACTCAGACTTAAAAAAGAAAGAGCTCTAGTTCTATGTTGGTAGAACTTTTTGTTATTAACTGTAGTCAGACTTGTTGAAAACTGTGCTAGCGATAAAAACTCCTCCTTCTCCAACAAAACCCTTTGTTTCTTTGGATTATAGGACTTGAAAAAACTGGATAATAAAAATGGGACACTCACATTGCATACCTTGAAGCATTGCTTACCTTGGGATGATCCTGTCCTCAAGAGCCACCTTTTAAATGTCGTCACTCTACGGTGTGAACGTACACGTACTCATGAGCGACTTCTCCAAAACTAAAAGGTCCAGAGACATGTTGTTTTTTTTAAAAGATACCTTATCTGTCGAGGATGAAAAATTGTTCAAGGCATACAGATCTCTTCTGTTCGTCTGTTTGCTAGAGCCATTACAAATGAGGTACCCCCACCCTAAGTGTAAAAATTTAAACACTTTATCACAATTTTCTCATTGACTATTGTAGGGATTTCTCTCATATCTTGCACATATGTACTAGGCCTCAACTAGATTCCCTTCTGTAAGTATCAGGATCTGGATCTTTTTTCATTATTTTTTTTTATGAATTTTTAAAAATAATTTTTAATGTATTAAAATTCATGAAATCATGCACTAAATCACTTATAACTTGAAAAGTATTGCATTTAGAGCATTTTGTTCAAATATGTTATTCAGCTACTTTTTCGGTAGCTACAACATGGTGAGTAACTTGGGAGTCTATCCCAATAGCTAAGTAAGTAATAGCTACTTTTTGACTTTTCTGTAACTTCCAGAATGAGTAAAATCACTTGTAACTTCAAAACTATTGCATTTAGAGAATTTCGTGTAAATAAGTTATTCAGCTACTTTTGGGTCAGCTATATAACATAGTAATATTTCAGACCTGTAGCTCGTTGCATAGCTGAGAAATAGCTACTTTGAGGTTATCACTGTTGAGTAAATCAGTTAGAAAACTATTACATTTAGAATATTTTCTTTAAATATATTATTCACCTTCTTTTGGATCAGCTATAACATAGTAAATTTGCAGACCTGTAGCTTATTTCATGGCTGAGCAATAGCTATTTTGAGGTTATCACTTTTGAGTTAATTAGTTATAACTTGAAAATTATTGCATTTACAGAAATTTGCATAAATATGTTATTCACCAACTTTTATTCAGCTATAACATAGTAAAACTGCAGACCTGTAGCTGATTGCATAGCTGAGTAATAGCTACTTTCATGTTATCACTGTTGAGTAAATTGCTTGTTACTTGAAAACTGCTGCCTTAGAAAATTTAGTTAAAATATATTTTTCATGTAGTTTTGAATCAGCTATAACATAGTGAAATTGCAAACCTGTAGCTCATAGCTCATAGCAATAGCTATTTTCAGGTCCTCATTGTTGAGTAAAACAGTTGTAACTTAAAAACTATTGCATTTACAGTAGTTTGTTTGAATATGTTATTCACCTACTTTTCTGTCAGCTATAACCTAGTGAACTTGCAGACTTGTAGCTCATTGTATAGCTGAGCAATAGCTACTTTGAGGTTCTCACTGTTGAGTAAATCAGTTATAACTTGAAAACTATTGCGTAACTGTTGCGTAAATCAGTTGTAACTTGAAAACTTTTTCATGTAGAATATTTTGTTTACATATGTTATTCACCAACTTTTTGATCAGTTATAATATAGTAAGATTGCAGACCGGTAGCTAATTGTATAGCCAAGCAAAAGCTACTTTGAGGTTTTCACTGTTGAGTAAATTGCTTGTAACTTGAAAACTGTTGCATTTAGAGAATTAAGCAGGACACTTGTTTGTATTTAGGGGAGAGGGGAGAGAGAGTGGGTCCGCCAGCTCCCGCATTTTCTATTGCTTATAGCTCGGCAACCATTAGGCAGATTCTCTTCAAATTTAGCACATGTATGCAGTAGCCCTGGGAAATGTTTTTGAATATGGTGTCATGATATTTCAACCAATCAGAGAAGTCACATGACCAAAAATATGTTTTTTAAAGGGGTGTTCTTGTCCGGATAATAACTTAAAAAGCGCTAGACATATGCACATTAAATTTGGCTAGTAGGTTCATTATATAGATGTCTGGAAATCATTAACTTTAGGAAGTGATCCAATACAAAATGACTGACTTATTAATGATTAACTAAATGCCACAATTTTTCTTAACACTGAAAATGAAAATCTTTAATATCTCAGAAACAGTGCAAGATAGAGCGATTTCGAGAAAATTTTTGACCCACAGGGTATCAGCATAGTCTACTGGTGACTTTTCAAAAAAAACTTGAATTTCTGCATAAAATGCAAAATGCATTTATCTCGAAAATGGTGCGAGATAGAGCGATTTCAATGAAATTTTTGACCTGCAGGGTATCAGTACAGTCTACTGGTTACTTTTAGCAAAATTTGTTTTCCCCCATTTTGGCGGCCATCTTGAATTTCCTCGTAAAACGCATTTATCTCCGAAACGGTGCAAGATAGAGCAATTTTGAGGTATCAGTAGAATCTACTGGTGACTGTTGTATTTGGAGAATTATGTTTAAATATGTTATTCACCTACTTATGGGTCAGCTATCATATAGTGAGATTGTCGACCTGTAGCCCATGGCAAAGTTGAACAAATAGCTACTTTCAGGTTTTCACTGTTGAGTAAATCAGTTGTAACTTGAAAACTGTTGCATTTAGAGAATTGGTTTAAATATGTTACTCACCCACTATGTGTTACCTATAACATAGTGAAATTGCAATAGCTACTTTCAGGTCTCACTCTTGAGTAAATGAGTTGTAACTTGAAAACTGTTGCATGTAAAGAATTTTGTTTAAATCTGTTATTCACCAACTTATAGGTGACCTCTAACATAGTGAAATTGCAGGCCTGTAGCTCAATGTATAGCTGAACAATAAATATTTTCAGGTTCTCACTGTTGAGTAAATTAGTTGTAAATTGAAAACTGTTGCATGTAGAGAATTTTGTTTAAATAGGTTATTTACCTACTTATAGGTCACCTGTAACATAGTGAAATTGCAGGCCTGTAGCTCAATGTATAGCTGAGCAATAGCTTCTTTCAGGTTCTCACTGTTGAGTAAATGAGATGTAACTTGAATACTGTTGCATTTAGAAAATATTGTTTTAATATGTTATTCACCTACTTATGGGCCAGCTATATCATATTAAAATTGTAATATTTTCAGGTTCTCACTTTTGAGTAAACAAGTTGTAACTTGAAAACTATTACATTTAGATAATATTGTTTAAATATGTTATTCACCTATTTATGGGTCAGATATGTCGTAGTGAAATTATATAGCTGTAGCTCATGGCATAGTTCAGCAACAGCTACTTTCAGATGCTCCCTTTTGAGTAAATCAGCTGTAACTTGAAAACTATTGCATTAGGGAATTTTGTTTAAATATGTTATTCACCTACTTATGGGTGACCTATAACATAGTGAAATTGCAGGCCTGTAGCTCAATGTATATCTGAGCAATAGCTTCTTTCAGGTTCTCACTGTTGAGTAAATGAGATGTAACTTGAAAACTATTGGATTCAGAAAATATTGTTTAAATCTGTTGTTCACCTACTTATGGGCCAGCTATATCATATTAAAATTGTAGACCTGTAGCTCATGGCATGGTTGAGCAATAGCTACTTCCAGGTTCTTACTGTTTAGTGAATGAGTTGTAACTTGAAAACTATTGCATTTACAGAATTTTGTTTAAATTTGTTATTCACCTATTTATGGGTCACCTATAACATAGTGAAATTGCAGGTCTGTAGCTCATTGTATAGCTGAGCAATAGCTACTTTCAGGTTTTCACTGTTGAGTAAATTAATAGTAACTTTAAAGTTATTGCATGTAGAGAATTTTCTTTAAATATGTTATTCACCTTCTTTTGGGTCAGCTATAACATAGTAAAATCACGGACCTGTACCTCATTGCATACCTGAGCAAAAATTCTTACTGATGAGTAAATCAGTTGTAACTTGAAAACTATTGCATTTACAGTATTTTCTTTGAATATGTTTTTCACCTACTTTTTACATGTTAACAGTTAACTTTGTACTTTACTTCAGAATGCCATTTGCAGGGCATAACTTTTGTGTCCCTTCTTCTTTCACTTCAAAACACACAGTCCGCTGACACAGAGCCCGTTCACGGGCACTGATTGCTTGTCCAGACAATCAGAGTTGACATTAAGCAGGTGGTCAAACTCCCTTCATTTCACCACAGACCCGAACTTCAAGTTCTACCAGCCTGGCTACAATTGCGAATGGTGCCTCTTTAAAAAGCTTGACTTCACTATGAAGTCTCCTGTACAGAACTTTGCAGACATTGATACACAACCAGAATGGAAGAGGACCAGTTTTTGCTTCTAGACGAGCATCGCCATCCTATGAAGCAAAAGGTCTGGTTGAAAAGGGAGAGCTGTCTGATTCTGAAGAACAACCACAAACTGACCAGGACCTGATCTTGAATGGAGATTAAGATGCAGGGAAACCACAGGAACTGTTTGTTCATGCATAGTTTGGACACATGTTCCACACTTAGATTACCAATCTACTTCTAAATGACAGCCTGTGTATAGATGGTAGAAGTTAGCCAGTGGGAAAGGTCTCAAAAGCAGTGCCACCACAGGACTGGTTATGTTAAAAAATTGAGAACATTAACTTGGCTGTTGTTACCAGTTATCCTAACCAATCTGGGTAAGTCATGTATCTTTTTGTAAGATCACCAGATTTGGTAACAAGGCTATCAAAAAAGAAAAGTGCAAGACTCTTCTTAGAAAATATCACAATGAAGCCTGTGAATGATGTTTCTGTTGTAGATTACTGTCTTTCTGCCCATCCTGCCATCGATATCCTCAGCGCTGTACAAAATCATCCTTTTGAAGGTAGACTGCAAAAGTTGTGGCAGACCTGGGCCTCCCTCATTTTGAATCCAAGGGTGGTCTCGATTTTGACGGAGGGCTACACCCTACCATTCAAAATCAAGCCCTCTGACAGGAAAGCCTATAAAGAGCAGATATGCAGATCCTGTCATGACAGCTACCTGCAGGAGGCATTGCATCCCCCCTTCAAGAAATAAGCCATAGAAAAGGTCAAAGTTTAATCTTCTTCAATCAACAAATGGGGGCACGTCTCCACATGAGACCAATACAGTGGTACCAGAGTTAACAATTCAGACAGAGTGGTCACTTCTACAGGAGGAGTTTGACCAAATCTGCAGCTGGTGGCACTGTCCAAAGATAGACTTTTTGGCCACCAGATGCAACAAATTTTAAATTTGTGTCGCCAATTCCAGATCAGACAGCCAGGGCAGAGGACACACTGAGCCTATCTTGGAAGGGTCTGGATATGTGTGGATTTACTCCAGTCCCCCTCTTAGGCTAAGTCATCGACAGGTTAAAAAGTCAAGACTGAGATCATGATTCTGAAAGCCCCAAGGTGGCTCAACCTGGTTCTGGGACCTAGTGATCCTGTCAGCCCAGATACCTTTGTGCTCACCCTTGCAAGTCAATCTGCTGACTCAACTATTCAATGCAGTCCTCACAGAGACCTCCAGAATCTAATCCTACATACTTTGCTCCTAGAACTAAAGCTATCAAAGAATTAGGTATCTCTGACTGGTTGGGAGCATAAATTGAGGCTCCTCAAAGACGCTTAACCAGAGTCATGTATGAGGCAAAGTGGGCCATTTTTTAAAGATTTTTTAGGTGTGTATTTTGAATCAATTATGAATCTATTGTGGTCCCCCCAGCAAACTGCCGTCTATCCACTGGATAGTTTTTCTGTCACAGAGAAAACAAAATAGAAAATTAATTTAAATTGTAAATTAATTTTTCATAAGTTAATACCTTACCTAATAGACAGGGGCTTCCCACCCTACCATCCCTCAGGAAATTGTATGGGTGGACTACAATGAAAAGTAGAATTTACATCACCATTAGCCTCTGACAAGTGCTGGCAGAATTGAGTGGAGTGGAACTCGGAATGTCTTTTTCTGAAAATGTTTGGCGGGACCAGCTTGCACTAGGTGAAGGCACATGTCTGTTAGGTACATATTAACTGATGAAAATATTTTAGCTTTTTAAGTTCAGTTTCTGTGGTTTTGAAATTTGTGTTTTTAAGTAAAAATTAAACACTTTTGGTCAGTTGATCAGTATTGAAGTAGGCAGTTTTAGGTGTTTAAAATTTTAACTTAAAACCACTGAATAAAACCACCACTTGACTGGCCAACCATGCAGTTGAATCCTATTTAATTTATTTTTAACTTACAACAGGTTAGTTTTATATGAGAACTGTGTCCAGTCAGGCCATGAAATAATGGAAGCTGTGAATGACAGAAACAGAGAAGCAAAGGGGAGTTCAGCACATTCCAAGGTACCGTAGATATTTTCCTTGTTATATTTGTATGCTTTGGAAAAAAATCCATTTTTAGTTTTAAATAAAACTAAGTGCTTTATATTTAAAATGTGAAGCACATATTGTCACAGAACACCCCACTATTTATTTATTTCTACAAATGACCTGAAACAGAAACATTGCAGGACCTATGTAAGCACCGACTTCTTCCTTGTTTGTCTTTAACCCTGATCATCACAATTAGAATTGAGTTAATTATTTCATTTAAATCAATATGTTTACTGTTCCATTGCAGTTACAAACATATGCTTCTCACACCTCCATTTGACATGCAATTGTGAAAAATAAACAAAATTTGAAATTGCACATCCCAACATTGGAGCAACTGTTTTTTACTATTTTTTATTAGATATGAAGCCCTCTTTCTGCTGGGCAAATGATTTTGGAAAGTTGATGCTACTGTTTTAGTGTTTTAGAAGAAAGTCATTCTAGCTTCATATGAATTATTTAATTAGTATATTGAATATGTTCAAGATTATGTCTTTGTCCTCTGTGTATATTTCAGATACTTATTATAAAACGTGACTTTTTGTAAGTGCTATGGTGATAATAGGCAGTGAATATTTTTGATTTGATATGAATCTTAATTGTATTGATAGTAATAATCCTGTCGTCAGTTTAATAATGCTTTATTCGTAAAGCAGACCTTTATAGGTAGGACTGGATGTATTTATAGTAATAGTCCTGTCTTCAGTTTAATAAAGCTTTAGTCATAAAGCAGACCTTTATAAGGAGAACCAATCCATTTTGAATTTAGTTACAAGTGGTTTTAAGGCAAACACTTCTGTGTTTTTGTGGTACAAGTAGAAGTTAGCCATAACTAGAACCAAAACCTGTCATTTTTCGTGTTTCTAGTTAAACAGAGTCTGCTATATGAAAATAGAAGATTGTTGAAATTACAGTTAAGAATAAAAATTTAAGGAAAACCAAAATATGATCAAACATTTTACCCCACAGTCTTTAAAGGCTGTGCGGGTATTGTTTTCACCCATGGCATAAAGGCTGAGCAGGTGGGTAGTGGGAAAAATCTTGTCTGGGCTGGATCTGGGAAACTGTGACATGTATTAAGGTTGTTCTAGGTTTGCAGTGTCATGGTGTGGTTCTGATTTGAATGTTGACCTTGCCATGGTTATCCTCACCTTGTCTGGGCTTTATTGCAGAGACCATAAGGTGCTGGAAGTTGACATTTGGTAGGTACATTAGTTAGGGGTGTAGGTGTGAAATACCATAGTGAGACCTTGATTTGACCTTTGACTTTGGTGTGGTGACTTTGACCGTTAATATCTTTTCTGGGCCATATCCCAGAAATTGTAAGGTTTAGGAAGTTGGTTCTTGGATGTTGATTGGTTGGGGAGTGCAGGTATGCTAAATCATGGTGTGACGTGTAACCTTGGCACTACCAAGGTGTGTTCACCTGCCATATTTGAGACAGATTTCTCCTATCACAGATTTGACCTTTTGGACCCCCTGCTCGGGCTCCAATTCTTTTTATATGGTTGTGTAGGATCTTGGAATGCCCTTTCAAATCTTGCATAGGTACGACCATACTTTTCATGTGAATACATATTGCATCTTTGTTCTTTTTCACTTCTTTTGTATATTATGGTGTCCAATTGAGTTTGCAAATTTGTTTTTTTTTTTTTTTTTCAGATGTCTGCACAGATTCGTTCCTCACTGAAACAATATAGTTCTGATGTTAACAGACTGAGGGAGGGATTAATACAGGCTTCTGCACAGAGAAGAATGTATCTTTACTTGAATATCTCTTTGTTTATAATACAATACTTAAAAGGAAACAGCTACCCATGGGAGTTAATGATTTGATTGAGTAGTGGTGTGAAAACGGTATGATTGCAGATATATAAGCTATTTATTTACAATAACAGTAAGCCCAATTTGAGAGAGAGATCCTGCTGTGACTTTGTGGTTTGTGGATGCTGAAAATTACAACATTGACCACTGATTATTAAGCAAAGCATGGGTGTGAACTGGTCACATATTAACAGGGAAACAGATGAAACTGGCATTCATTTATTCAAAGATAATTGAAGTATATATTCCCCTTTGTTCACTTATAACTTTCATAAAATGTAAAGGACCTTTGTATTAGTTGAGGCTGGATAGTGTAGTTAGATATTTTCTTTAATATTGCTTCTAATAGAACAGAAAGAGAGGCACAAAGAAGACAAGCAAAGATGGACGAACTGATCACAAAACAGAAAAGACTAGAAAATGCTTACCAGAATGACCGTGCTTCCCAGTCAGGAGAACGGTCAGTCCACAGAAAGTTTGAAAAAAAGAATCTTTTGAATATTCACATGTGTATCTTATGATATTAAAAGCCATCATGTCGCCTTTTTCTGAAGGTGAAAATTGTGAATCTGCTGAAGGTGAAATTATATCTTGTATCAGTTAAACTTTTGTTCAGCAAGCTTACAAAATGATATTGAATGAACAGCATAGCTTAGTGTTTATTGTTTAATTACTCAAGGCTTTCTATTATGTTTTACTTTTAAAGAAGTCAGTATTTTATGGTGGAGATCCACTTTCTTATCTATTTCGTGTGGTCTATACGACTATAAATGTTGGAAAAGATTCACTGAAGAACAAAACACCACTAATAGAAGTGTAAAACTTCTGAAATTTGTGCCCCTAGGAAATAAAGTGAAAGGAAAATAAATAAACTTTTATTACATGAAAAACTAAAAAAATGAACACTGTAGCATGACATTCTGTTGGTACAGTGTGCACCAATGTCTTCCCTTTCACTCTGACACATGCAGGTCTGCTCTGATGAGACCCAGTAACCCGTTTGATACTGGAGGTGCCTGGTCAGGGAGTGCAGATGATGGCTATGGTTACAGAGATGACGACCCTCTGTTGGGAGTGAATGAGATCAGGGAACAGCAGGCACATATCATAAGAGGTCTTGTAGCTTTTGTTGTTGTCCACTGTAAAGCCAAAACTCAGGGGTTTATAATTTTACAATATTTGGGAAAATTTATGGGGTGAGAATGTAAGCATATAATGTGTATAAAGTAGTACATAATCAAATAGTTTATTCTTAACACATGACAAATTATTACTTTACTGAACGTCTGAGACTCAATTTCCTGGAAATAGAAATGGTAGTTAGGACATTCCCTCCAAAAATGTAACATCGGTTTCTATTTTGAAAGTCTTTGAACATACAGAGTACATTGTGGTCCTTTTATCAGAAATTAAATCTTTTTGTAATGTTATGTGCTCATATAGGTTGTGGTGAAGGAGAATTTTAAGCTGACGTGAACTACAAATTTACTTATCAAAAATGAGTAACTTGTTTGAACCATCTTGGTTTTGTATTTTGTTTAAGGGTTTCAGTTTCTATAGTTTATAGCAGAATGTATTATACTTGGAGTAATTTTGTTGTCAGATTTTGTGTTCTAAAACCAGGACAGGTCAGATAAACTGAATACCATATCTTTGCTAGTATAGAGTAGGGATGTGAGATACACCACTTTTACCATGCTTTTGAATGCTTTTTATAACTAATCAATTAACATGTCTGTTGATAAGGAAAGTAAAATATTTCTTTTTGTAATAATAAATCAAATCTGGCCCCAGTATTTGGGTGAAAATAAGAATCATTAACAAAGTGACAAGGTTTAAAATATAAACCACAGTCACATTACTCTGAATAAATATTTGAATTTTATGACACTCCACAATGAGCAAAAGGTAGTAGGATTACTCAGAAATAAGGCTGCTTTAAGGCAAAATTCAGAAGATGTACTACACTTCTAAACCCAGTCCCTCTCAGGGGATCACTATTGCTATATCAGTACTAATGATGTGACTTAACCTAAACTCAATAATTAGATAGCGAAGTATGTAATAAAACATGGATAAACTAAAATGATATCTTTGTGTATTAAATGTAATGTATCTAACTATTTCTATTCAGCTACAGTGGCTTTGCAGGGATCTGTTGTTGCATTTTGAAAATCTGTGGCTGTTATCAACAGACATGGTACAGCTTTATATAAATGACAGATGCCAGTGGTTGACAATCATAGTGGTAAATGGGTTGGAGGATTTTTTTCTTTTTATGCGGGTTGCACATAACCAACCCGCCTATTAGATTGATGTGTCCAACGTCCGTCTGTCCGTCCATATTTTTCGTTTCCGGACTCTAACTCGAAAACGGTTTGACCAATCGAATTTAAACTTGACAGGGAGATAGATCACATCATAGCTAGGTTCCTTTCGAAATTGGTGTAATTCCATCCGTTCGTTTGTCCGTTTTTTGTCCGTTTGTCTGTCTGTCCATCTGTCCGTCCACATTTTCATTTTCGGACTCTAACTCGAAAATGGTTTGTCCAATTGATTTCAAACTTGACAGGGACATAGATCACCATCATAGCTAGGTTCCCTTCGAAATTGATGTAATTCCGTCTGTTCGTTTGTTCAACATTTCCGTTTCCGGACTCTAACTCGAAAACGCTTTGTCCAATCGAATTCAAACTTGACCAGGAGATACATCACCATCATAGCTAAGTTGCTTTCGAAATTGGTGTAATTCCGTCCTTTTGTTTGTTCATTAAGAGCATAGATACAATTATGTAACCTAGATTACAAGTTTTACGTTTCTTAGCACGTCTAACACATTCACCTTAACTGGGTGACCTAACATTTCTTTCCTTGTTTCTAAATGTAATTACAGCAGTCGCTAACCTTATTGCTGCCTGCGCAACCCGCCTTTTGGGCCTCTTGTTTTTTCTTTTGAAAATAAATAGTGTATTAGAACTCACCTGAGGGGTTTCATCACTAAGTGCCACAGGTTCTATCTTTTTAATTAGTTGAACTTGTGTTACAGAGCAAGATGCAGGGCTGGATGCACTCTCAAATGTTCTGGGTCGCCAGAAACAAATGGCTTTAGATATTGGCAATGAAGTGGATTATCAAAATGGTGAGTGTAGCTTTGTGGTGTACATTCAGTGTGAGCTTACAGAGTCCAGCCTGTGTATCTTTAAACTTGATCATTGGTATTAAGGGAGTGATTGAGTGCAGCAACAAAAAAAAACTGATGTTGTAATGATGAAATCCGGGCTGAACCACAATGTAATTGCTCTTATCTCACCTTCTGTTATACAGATATTGAAATTTATGAACTCACTTTGGCTCTTCCTTTTTATGTTAATTTTGTGACTTGAGCCTCCCAAAAACAGAGAAAAGGATAAGGGGGCAAACTCTTTTGAGAAAACCTATGCCACTTCATTTTAAAGCATGTTTCAACCAAAATTCAGCTGCAATTCAATCCCAGTATTACCTTTATATGCTTTGTCAGATAGTTGCAGTACCTTTCTTGTTGGTAAACCGTTTCTGTAACCAAATTATTTGTTTGACCATGTCGTAAAACTTGTCAAGAAATGAGCCAGACAGATGCACAATATATTCTGTTGTAGCAGTTATGCTGTTCCTTTTATGAAGCAAACATGCTTTACTTCACTACCTTTTTGGGTTTTAAATTGAAATGTTGAGAATTCTAACCAAGCTTACTCATTCCAGATTTCAACACCAAGGGCTCTACTGGAGCAGAAATATAGTTATATGACTAACTGGCCATGGGGCAAACTTGTGTTATTTCCCATGTGTTTTCCATTAAAATATCTCTTCCATTACATGACCCTTTTAATATTCAAACACAGTCTTACGCTCCAAGCATGGTCAATTAGGCCATGTTTCATTGTATTTTAAAATGTGGTATCTGGTGTTGGGAAGGATTAGGTATAGCACGAAGAATAATTTTAGGACATTCTGCGATGAGGATTCTCCTTCAGTTCATGTTACTCTGCACTAATCTATTTCACCAATTGCTTTAATATGAGATCTCAGTATTTGAGACCTTGTTTCACCTTTTTGTGTAATTCACAGATTATACCAGGCAGCTTCAACAGAAAGAACTATGTTCAGTGTAGGAATATTCTACTTTCTATATTCTGTTGCTCATATATTTGATAAACTTGTCCATTATCAAAGTTTATGTATTTTTTTCCTACTTTGAGTATATAGGTGCCACTCAGTTATTTAACAAACTCACAAACATATATTTTTACGTTATTAATATATAATAATATATTTTTTTGCCAGAGATCATTGATGACATCCACAACCAGGTAGACAACACAGACCAGCGGATACAGAAAGAAACCAAGCATATCAGAATCATAGACAGGAAGTCAGGAACCTGTTGTAAGTGAATTTATTTGTGTTAAGAAAAGCTAGCCACTATGTAACTACAAATAAATTACCAAATGCATGCAGGAGCATTCTCAGACTGAATAGAAACTGTAAGTGACAGTAAATGTCAACTCTGGCTTCATACAAAAAGAATTAACTTCAAACAAGTTCAAATATTCATGAAAGAAGTAATGACAATGTAATGTAAAAGTAATGTGAATTAAGCGTCCCGCAAGGGACGCTTGTTTGTGTATGGGAGACCTTCAGGCTCCGCCGGCTCCGCATTTTGTTTTCCTTATAACTCTGTAACCGTTAGGCGGATTCTTTTCAAATTTGGCAGGTTTAGGCAGTAGCCTTGGGGAATTTTTTTGAATATGCTGCAGTGACATTTCAACCAATCAGAGAGGTCACATGACCAAAAATGTCTTTTTTCGATGTGGAAGCTACATTCATTCTATTAAAATCTGGAAATCATTAGATTTTGGCATTGATTGGTTAAGAAATGGCCGAGTAATTAATGATTAATTAATCATTACGAATTTTCCAAATAAGGAAAACACAAAAATGCTTATATCTCGAAAACCGTGCTAGATAGAGCGATTTCGACGAAATTTTTGACCCACAGGATATCTCTCCGGAGTAGTTTTTCCAATTTTCAAAAAAATTTTCTCTCGCCCAAAATGGCGGCCATTTTGAATTTTCGAAATTTTTGCAAAAATTGCAAAACACAAAAATGCTTATATCTCGAAAACCGTGCTAGATAGAGCGATTTCGACAAAATTTTTGACCCACAGGGTATCTCTGCAGAGTAGTTATCCCAATTTTGAAAAAGTTTTTGTCTCGCCAAAAATGGCGGCCATTTAGAATTTTCGAATTTTTCGCAAAAATTGCAAAACATAAAAATGCTTATATCTCAAAAACCGTACTAGATAGAGCGATTTCGACGAAATTTTTGACCCACAGGGTATATCTGCAGAGTAGCCATGCCAATTTTCAAAAAAATTTTGTCTAGCCAAAAATGGTGGCCATTTTGAATTTTCAAATTTTTCGCAAAAATTGCAAAACATAAAAATGCTTATATCTCGAAAACCCTGCTAGATAGAGCGATTTCGACGAAATTTTTGACCCACAGGGTATCTCTGCAGAGTAGCCATGCCAATTTTCAAAAAAAATTTGTCTTGCCAAAAATGGCGGCCATTTTGAATTTTCGAATTTTTGCGCAAAAATTGCAAAACACAAAAATGCTAATATTTCGAAAACCGTGCTACATAGAGCGATTTCGACGAAATTTTTGATCTTCAGAGTATCTCTGCAGAGCAGCTATCCCAAAGAGCTTTCACTTGGTGAAGTTTCAGACCCATAGCTAATTGCTCACCTACTCAAAATGAGTAAATGCGAATTACCTCTAAAAGTATTGCAGATAGCCAATTTTTCTCAAATAACTCATTCACCTACTTTTGGGAGAGCTTTCACTCCGTGAAGTTTCAGACCCATAGCTAATTATTCACCTACTTAAAATGAGTAAATGCTAATTATCTGTAAAAGTATTGTGGATACCCAATTTTTATCAAATAACTCATTCATCTACTTGTGGGAGAGCTTTCACATGGTGAAGTTTCAGACCCATAGCTAATTACTCACCTACTCAAAATGAGTAAATGTGAATTATCTCTAAAAGTATTGCAGATAGCCAATTTTTCTCAAATAAATCATTCACCTACTTTTGGGAGAGCTTTCACTTGGTGAAGTTTCAGACCCATAGCTAATTACTCACCTACTCAAAATGAGTAAAGGGGCCACGGTGGCCGAGTGGTAACACTCTCGCCTCCCACCTCTGAGGCCGGGGTTCGATCCCCATCAAGGCCTTATGTGGGAAAGCTGGTAGTTGCTTGCCGTTGGTCGGCAGTTTACAGTACAGAACCCTATCGAACTCTATGTACTGGTTTCCTCTGCCCTTCCAACTACCCGTCGTGATATGACCTGTACAGTGTTGAAAGCGACGTAAAACCCCAAATAAATAAAACAAAATGAGTAAATGCGAATTATCTCTAAAAGTATTGCAGATAGCCAATTTTCTCAAATAACTCATTCACCTACTTTTGTGAGAGCTTTCACTCCGTGAAGTTTCAGACTCATAGCTAATTATTCACCTACTCAAAATGAGTAAATGCTAATTATCTGTAAAAGTATTGCGAATACCCAATTTTTATCAAATACTCATTCATCTACTTGTGGGAGAGCTTTCACATGGTGAAGTTTCAGACCCATAGCTAATTGCTCACCTACTCAAAATGAGTAAATGCGAACTATCTCTAAAAGTATTGCAGATAGCCATTTTTTCTCAAATAACTCATTCACCTACTTTTGGGAGAGCTTTCACTCTGTGAAGTTTCAGACCCATAGCTAATTATTCACCTACTCAAAATGAGTAAATGCGAATTATCTCTAAAAGTATTGTGGATACCCAATTTTTATCGAATAACTCATTCATCTACTTTTGGGAGAACTTCCACTTGGTGAAGTTCCAGACCCATAGGTAATTACTCACCTACTCAAAAGGAGTTCATGTGAATTATGTCTTAATAGTATTGCAGATAGCCAATTTTTCTCAAATAACTCATTCACCTACTTTTGGAAGAGCTTTCACACACGAAAATGAAAAATTGTCAATATCTCGGAAAAGCTATTTCTTCTCCTTTAATGCTCGGCGGGAGATACACACCGTGGCAGTGGTCTTGCCAAAAGTTTTGTCTCCCCAAAAATGGTGGCCATTTTGAATTTTCAAAGTTTTTGCAAAGCACAAAAATGCTTATATCTCGAAAACCGTGCTAGATGGAGCGAACTCAACAAATTTTTTGACCTGCTGGGTATCTCTGCAGAGTAGCCATGCCAATTTTCAAAATATTTTTGTCTCGCCAAATATAGCTGACATTTTGAATTTTCGAATTTTGCAAAACACAAAAATGCTTATATCTTGAAAACCGTGCTAGATAGAGCAGACTGCACTGACTTTGGTTGCCACAACAGTATAAGGCTAGAAACGAAGCATTTTCTTAATACTTTAGCACTCACCTTTATATCCTTTTCGGGACGCTTTGTTTTTGCTATGCAAAAACATTACCTTTTTTTTTGCGAGCGATCCTCTAGTTAAAAATTTATTTAATAGCTGAAGAAATGGAGGTTGTGCTGGAAATGTTTTTCAAACATTCATCATGAAATACTTGATAAACAGTATATGGTTTATTACTTAAATGTTTAAACCACATTTGTTGACAATGTTTTGTAAAGGTTTGCTCTGAAAATGTTTACAAACATTTAATAGCAACTGGTTTTTATACCTATTATTTTAAAACATTTTTGAAGGTTTTCTATAAAAATGTTTGAAAACATTCTTTCAAACACTCAAACATATTTTTAGAATGCTTATTAGACGTTTACCTTCAAATATTTCCAAACAAAGATGGCAGTGAGCAAGGGATTTTAGAGGACTTTGTAAAAAATTGCCCCACATGCAATCCCTAAAAGTAAGAATTGAATGGGGCACAATATTTACCCCAAAGCCCTTAAGGGCTGTCAGGGTATTGTTTTCACCCATGGCATCCACATGGGCAGGTGGGTGGGTGGGTAGAGGGAAAAACTTTGTCCTAGCTGTATCTCAGAAACCGTAAGGTGTAGGAATTAAAACTTGGTATGGACATTGGTTGGGGGATGTAGGTGTGATATGTCAGTTTTATACATTTTGTCCGGGCAATATCTCGGAAGCCATAAGGTGTAGGAAGTTGAAACTTGGTTGGGACATTGGTTAGGGGTGTAGGTGTGCTTTTAAAATATTGACTGGGCTATATCTCAGAAACCGTAAGGTGTAGGAAGTTGATACTTGGTAGGAATATTGGTTGGGAGATGTGGAGGTGCAATGTCATGGTTTGACTTTGATTTGACCTTGTCATAGTGACCTTGAGTTTGAAAACCTTTTCTGGGCTACATCTCAGAAACTGTAAGGTGTAGGAAATTGAAACTTGGTAGGGACATTGATTAGGAAGTGTAAGTGTGCAACTTCATGGTGTGTCCTTGATATTACTTTTTTTGTATGGATTTACTTATGTTTTTGCAATGGTCAAAAATTATGCACTTAATTAAATTATGTAAAATATGTATAAAAAGTCTTTTAACAATCTGGACTTAGCATTTTGCTGGAAAGGGTGGGTGTTTACACATATTTCACATGTTTTTGGGGATGGCCGATATGCGAACAAGGGAGGATAATTTTGGTATTTTTAAAAAAGTTTAACTTTATTGAAATTGAGTGACTATTAGTAAATACAGGCACAACCATGCTGGCATACAGTTTGAGAAGGTAACTCGAATTATAAATCTATATATATTAGTGTATTGTAAAAGTCTTTTTGAAGTACTAACTGATATGTTCAATTGTAGTGTTGAATTTAGCATTTGTAATTTTATAATTATATAGCTATTGGAAACATATGGTCTTGTTATGGATTTATTTAAAGAGTAAAGGATAGATTTAAATTTATGTGTATTTACAAGTGAAAATAAGATCTAAGTGTGTAACTGAAGAGGAAATCATTCATTTAATCAGGGACAGTTGTTCACTTTCTTTACTGTAAATGGATCTATCAGACTCTATCTCTCAGACTCCCTCATTCATTGAAATGTTGCTAATGTGTGCACTCTCAGTAATGTATGAGATAATCTTCTGTTACTGTTTAAACATAAATCGAAAATATATTTTAAGAATATTTGTCTATCCCTTTCAGAATGGCACAATCTGTTGTATATTCTTTATATATACTTCCAACTCTGATATATATTGCTTCAACCTTTACCACAAGAAATAGAAGAAAAAACGAAGTAATTCCAAGGCAGTTTAAGTGTTATGCTAGGTGTTCAGTGAGGATGGGCCTCATCTTTCATTCCAGTCACAAATTTCATCAGACCACATCCAGTGTTGGAATTTTCCACAGACTCTAATTAGCTATTAATTTCTGTTACTTCAGATACCCAGATTTTGAACCTTAAACTTGTTTATAGCTTGTTTTTTGTCTTCAAAGCCACAAGTTTCTAATTCTTTAATTAATTAGCAAATATAAATAAAGATATGAAATATCAGGTTTAGATGGTTGAAAATCTTCTAACAGAATGTAATTATTTTGTGTGTTCGACTTTTAAATGGTAAAGTGTGGCAGTTTGATCAGTGGTGTAAGAGATTTTCTGAGAGAGGGGTGTAAGCTAATTGCCACTTGGTTACGCTGTGAAGCTTGCTGTGGCAGAATGCCCTAAAATGGATGGACAATTCCATCTGATTGGGTTACATGTTGCAGCAATAGCCTAGACAAGGCCTAAAAGTTGTCTTTTGATACGTTTTATCTGAAGTTGAATATATAGGCCATATAAAGACAAAATTATAACTCCAAAATTACCATAAATTAAATATTGTCAAAGTGGTAAAAGAGAGATAAGATTCCAATATTTTATTCTTTAAAGAAAATCTTGGAGGAAATTGAATAAGTTTCACTCAGCCTTTTACACATTTATTCAGTATATGCAGAATACCTTCCCAGTGTGTCACCCATTAGTATTCACATTGCACAATTTTAGAATTTATCTTGCTCAAGACATATTTCTGCATATAAAGTCATAAACTATACCATATACTTAAAACTTTAAGCAGAGCATTCTAGTGTCTTGAATCCAGAAACCTAAGCATCTCTCTGGTAAACTCATCACTAGTTTGTCCGGATACATTTCAGTGGATCATTGATAAAGCCTTACATGAGTATTCAAGGTAGTTCACATAAACTTTGAGGCTTGAAGGATGTTTCGTGTTCACAAACTACCAAATTGTCCAAATTGTATCATTCATGTTCCAGAATCTATAATATTTGTTGTATAAAAATACATACCGATCTTTTATATCCTTAAAATAGGAGTGTTGTTTGATATAAACATGAGTGTGTGGGGAAAGATAAGTGCTCTAAAATATTTCAAATGTTACAGCAAACACAGACTGGGCAGCTTTTATAATAGACCAAAAATAGGTAAGACAGTCGTATATTAAATCTGACACAAGTAACTACAGTAGATGCTGCATAAGTAGAACCATTACAGGTGGTATTTAGGAGAGCGTGAAATGAGTTTGATGTCCCAACATCAAAAATGCTGTATTATTGCAGGTACCAGTGGACCAAAATCCTCTGAATATCACAGGATCTAGATGCAGCATATATACAGTTATACCTCATCCAAAATTCCACATATGCCCAAAAGACAGTAACAATTTGAAAATTTAAACCAATAAAATTCTTTATTGAACTATTTTTGCTTGAGAATCTACCCCCAGGCTAATGCATATTTTGATGAGGTGTGGCTCTATACTTTTGGTCTTTGCATCTAGTTAAGCCCTCTTGTGAGGAAGACATGTGCCACTTAGAACATTTAGCCAGGGTAGCTGTCACATGAGATTTTAACACTTGTAGCATCCAATCCCAGTCTACACCATTTTGATCATTTACAATGTGTATTTTTTTAACTAACAGCTAAGAAATCTTAAGATTTTTAACAATTAAACAAAATACAGGCCATCATGTTTTGTATATTCTCCTAAAAAGGACAAGACTATCCAGGTACAAGATGTATGTGTTGAAATGTTAAAATTTCTGAGAAATAAATTTCTTGTTTGTGATTCTTACCGATATGTCTGCTTTGAATCTTCTGTGTATGTGAAAATACCGCCATCCATAGCAAATCAGTTTGAATTATTGTTGTGCAACTTGATATTGGTGTTCACGATTACGGTTTCTAAATTTTACAGATATTCTTATTCTTTGAAGAGACTGAGTTATTTTTTTTTTCAAAAACAAGACCAGTTAGTGGCACCCTCCAATAAAATATATATATTTTTTCTTTAATTAAGCGTCCCGCAAGGGATGCTTGTTTGTGTATGGGAGACCTCCGCCGGCTCCGCATTTTGTTTTCCTTATAACTCTCTAACTGTTAGGTGGATTCTTTTCAAATTTGGCAGGTTTAGGCAGTAGCCTTGGGGAATTTTTTTGAATATGCTGCAGTGACATTTCAACCAATCAGAGAGGTCACATGACCAAAAATGTCTTTTTTCGATGGGGAAGATTGTCCGGATGATAACTTGAAAGGAATTTTATCAATTCACCTGAAACTTGGCAAGTACATTCATTCTATTAAAATCTGGAAATCATTAGATTTTGGCATTGATTGGTTAAAAAATGGCCGAGTAATTAATGATTCCAAATAAGGAAAACACAAAAATGCTTATATCTCGAAAACCGTGCTAGATAGAGCGATTTTGACGAAATTTTTGACCCACAGGGTATCTCCGCAGAGTAGTTATCCCAATTTTCAGAAAATTTTTGTCTCGCCAAAACTGACGGCCATTTTGAATTTTCGAATTTTTCGCAAAAATTGCAAAACATAAAAATGCCTATATCTCGAAAACCGTACTAGATAGAGCGATTTCAACGAAATTTTTGACCCAAAGTATCTCTGCAGAGTAGCATGCCTATTTTCAAAAATATTTTGTCTCGACAAAAATGGCGGCCATTTTGAATTTTCGAATTTTTCGCAAAAATTGCAAAACATAAAAATGCTTATATCTCGAAAACCCTGCTAGATAGAGCAATTTCGACGAAATTTTTGACCTACAGGGTATCTCTGCAAAATAGCCATGCCAATTTTCAAAAAAATTTTGTCTCGCAAAAAATGGTGGCCATTTTGAATTTTCGAATTTTTCGCAAAAATTGCAAAACATAAAAATACTTATATCTCGAAAACCGTACTAGATAGAGCGATTTTGACGAAATTTTTGACCCACAGGGTATTTCTGCAGAGTAGCCATGCCAATTTTCCCCAAAAAATTTTCTCGCAAAAAATGGCGGCCATTTTGAATTTTCAAATTTTTCGCAAAATTGCAAAACATAAAAATGCTTATATCTCGAAAACCGTGCTAGATAGAGCGATTTCGACTAAATTTTTGATCTACAGGGTATCTCTGCAAAATAGCCATGCCAATTTTCAAAAAAATTTTGTCTCGCCAAAAATGGCGGCCATTTTGAATTTTCAAATTTTTTCGCAAAATTACAAAACATAAAAATGCTTATATCTCAAAAACCGTGCTAGATAGAGCGATTTTGACAAAATTTTTGACCCACAGGGTATCTCTGCAGAGTAGTTATACCAATTTTCAAAAAAAATTTTGTCTCGCCAAAAATGGCGGCCATTTTGAATTTGCAAATTTTTGCGCAAAAATTGCAAAACACAAAAATGCTAATATCTCGAAAACCGTGCTACATAGAACGATTTCGACGAAATTTTTTATCTTCAGGGTATCTCTGCAGATCAGCTATCCCAAAGAGCTTTCACTCGGTGAAGTTTCAGACCCGTAGCTAATTATTCACCTACTCAAAATGAGTAAATGCTAATTATCTGTAAAAGTATTGCGGATACCCAATTTTTATCAAATACTCATTCATCTACTTGTGGGAGACCTTTCACATGGTGAAGTTTCAGATCCATAGCTAATTACTCACCTACTCAAAATGAGTAAATGCGAATTATCTCTAAAAGTATTGCAGATAGCCAATTTTTCACAAATAACTCATTCACCTACTTTTGGGAGAGCTTTCACTTGGTGAAGTTTCAGACCCATAGCTAATTATTCACCTACTCAAAATGAGTAAATGCTAATTATCTGTAAAAGTATTGCGGATACCCAATTTTTATCAAATAACTCATTCATCTACTTTTGGAAGAACTTTCACTTGGTGAAGTTCCAGACCAGTAGGTAATTACTCACCTACTCAAAATGAGTAAATGTGAATTATCTCTTAACAGTATTGAAGATTCTCAAATAACTCATTCACCTACTTTTGGAAGAGCTTTCACACACGAAAATGAAAAATTGTGAATATCTTGGAAAAGCTATTTCTTCTCCTTTAATGCTCGGCGGGAGATACACACCGCAGCACTGGTCTTGTCAAAAATTTTTGTCTCCCCAAAAGTGGTGGCAATTTTGAATTTTCAAAGTTTTTGCAAAACACAAAAATGCTTATATCTCGAAAACCGTGCTAGATGGAGCGAACTCAACAAAATTTTTGACCTGCAGAGTAGCCATGCCAATTTTCAAAATATTTTTGTCTCGCCAAATATAGCGGACATTTTGAATTTTCGAATTTTTTTGCAAAACACAAAAATGCTTATATCTTGAAAACTGTGCTAGATAGAGCAAACTGCGCTGACTTTGGTTGCCACAACAGTATAAGGCTAGAAACGAAGCATTTTCTTAATACTTTAGCACTCACCTTTATATCCTTTTCGGGACGCTTTGTTTTTGCTATGCAAAAACATTATCTTTTTTTTTGCGAGCGATCCTCTAGTTTATTAATTGAGTTTATGACTTAAATAAGTGCTTCTAACTTGATTCTCTTTTGTGACAGATTGAATTAAGTTTTGTGTACTTGTCACTCTGCTCAGTGATTGGACAAACTTATAACACTGTCTGCCATTCAGAAGGTGGTTGGTAATGATATGCTAATGGATATATTATTTTGGCATGATCACCAGAAATATACAAATAAAATAAAGTCAGTTCTGTAACTTCACCCGCTAATTTGATTTGATAAATAGTTTATTAAAATAGCATTACATCATTAATTTACACCACAAAAAAACTTTTTATCCTAACCAGTATAGAACAGTATTTCCCTAAAAGAAATAAATATAAATAAATCTAAAAAAATATTTTTCACCAGATTTGTAGCACATATGGAACAATAAAATTTGGAGGTAAAATAATTAAAAAATATGTAAGGATTAACAGTTATCTTCTACCTTCAGTTTTCTTCACACTTTTGATTCCTTTTGTAGGAAAGACCTTTCAACTAGCAGGAAAAGACTTTTTTGTAATGCAAATGGATTATTCATGTTCAAAGCTTTAAATTCACAGTACATTTTACATTTAAGACAACTGTGGAAATGTGAATGACATTTTCAAATGAGAAAACACAACGCTTTTTTTTACTTTATCTGATTTTGTAAAAAAAATTTTGTGGGACTTCAATTATATTTTTTGCTTTAAGACATTTGTTCTTGTGTGAAAAGTGTGAACGATGGAGCAATTTCATCCCAATGTAATTTTAAATGGAAATATTGTGTCGAGGAAAGTAGTCAAAGTACCATGTACCCTGAACATATTTTTTTTAAAAATACCTCTGCCAAGAAGGTATTAAATGCATGATCGTTTGTCTGTTTGTTAACAGGATTACTCAAATAGTAATAATGGAATGTCAAAAAAAATCACACAATAGGTTTGGTCCAACTTAGAGCCCATTAAATTTTAAAAGTCATCTGGATCACCATCTGCATACACAAAAAAGTAATCTGGACTTTTCCATGTAATTATAATTATATCCCTTGTTTGTTTTGTTTTTTTTTTATTTTGTTTTTTTTGTGTTTTCTGTTTGTTTCCACCAATAATTGGTCTAAGACCTAACAAGGTATTGTATAATAGATTTTTATTATCACAAAGAGGATATAATGCCTCTGATAATGGCTCCAGTGTTACACTTGATTTGTTTCTGGTAGCGTTTAAATTCAGAAAATTAGGAATTATATAAGAGACACTCACACATATTTACACATTTGGCACGAGAGAAAAGGAAATGTCAAAACAAGCTGATACATAAAATATACTTGTATAATGTGATTTCTAGTTAGAAATGTTCAAATAATAAGAAACTTTTCTGTGAAGTTGGACACTAATCTGTGGAACAGAATCTTTGTACTCCAATATTCAATATGGTTCTAAAAGGAAAAACTAATCATCTCCTTTCAGGTGATTTGAAAAGAAAATTTGACATGGAATGGAGGTTTCAGATTTCCTTGATATTTTTTTGAATTGTTTGTTTTCTTGTGTACTCTGGATATTTATGTACGTGCGAAAATGTCCAGTGTCTTGTATTTAGGACACAAAGGCTAATTCTCAATGGATAAAAGAAAATCCATGCTTATCAAGTGTCTAATACTTTACATATCCAAAAAGACTGGATGGTATAGTAATGGAACACTTGAAAATGTCTGGACATTTGTAGCAAACAAGCAATTACATCTCAAAGCCAAAGTTCCTAAATGCCCAGAGAAGAATAGTAACAAGAGATATAAGAAAACCAATTAAGGGATCCAAAAAGCTGATATTAAATGTTTTTTTCATTCCTCCAAGCCACATAATCAAGAGCGATTGTCACATGTTTATAGCTGGGAGATGAGTGGAATAAAGTGCTTAAATCATAGCAAGGGTAGGACGATACTGCAAGGAGGGGTGGAGGGGGTAATCTTGTGCATTGATGGGACAATTACGGTAAGGATCAGTGTTTATGGTTCTCAGTCTAGGGTTTGTAATGATAATGGGAAGCTTTTGTCATCTCTTTGTCCATGCCTGTGAAAGAATAACCTTCAAGGGAATTGGAAGACACTTTTCACACCTTTCCCGTGAAGTGTTTATCCTTTATTATAATGGCATTGATGAATGTGAGATAGTAGATGGTACATATATATCATTATCATCACTATTATGCATACCCTACTGAAGTCAGAGGAGATTAACATATTAAACAACCCTGATTTAATGAGTTCCGGCAGTGTGCTTAAAATCAGAAACTCAGAATGGCTTTATAATGAAAGGAATTACCTACCCCTAAGATCTATTTATTTGACAATATATTCATTACAAAGGATCTCATGTATACATCAGAATGAAGCCATAAATTTTATAAGCTTAAAAAAAAGGTTATAATAGGCCATTAGGGTGACAGAATCTTCTGGCTTTGGTTATTCACATTTTCTTTGAAGACTGGAATTTTCTGTTTTCCCCCTTAAAGATGACTGTTATTGAAGTTAAGTATCTAACATGAAGGTTTCTAGATGGTTTGTTCTTTTCAATGACATGATAGATATGGCCATTTGTGTGATAAATAATTCTTCTTCTCTCCTATTCAGTGATGTTATAAATCACATTAATGACAAATTTAGATAAATAATCTTTCTGAGGTGTTTGTGTGGTTTTACTCTTCGTCAGACATTGAATAAATTGAAATTAAACAATTTAAGTTTCTCAATAGTTTTAATGTACCATAAAACACATATATATTATATGACCTTGACCTGAATGAATTTTGACTTACAGAAAAATCCTCCACCCAGTCAGTGTGATAGAATCTCTTCAGACATGTATTATGTTCTCTAACAAAATTGTACAATGTATATTACATCTCACATTAAACCAGTTGGACCAAATCATCACATTTGAATGTATATGAATTTTGCCACCAATAATATAGTCAAAACTATAACCTGTACCAGTGTGGATAATAACAAGATATGACCTAAATTTGCAGAGTCAATACCTAATTGAGTAGTTATCAGAAACACCTTGAAGTGCTACAAATTTGATGTAAGACATGTTATAAATATCAGATGAACTAAAAATATGCAAAACAGAATGATGAATTTTAGCGTGAAACAACTATAAACAACTATAAAGGTCCAAGCTAAGAAAACTGGAAAACAGCTAAATACTATAACCTGTTTTCATTAAATATTTAATGTAAATATAAAACACGCATATATTATTGTAAACAACATTAAATTTGATATAGATTATGGGTCAAAAATAGTTACAATACTATTTAGGTAACATATAGAACCTTTTTAGGATTGAGGATCTGAAAGGTAACTGTAAGATAACAAATGCAAGAGGTATAACAGAATGTTACGCACTCCTTAGAACTTTTTGAAGAAGGTTTTCAAGTGTAACTCATATCCTAAGTGTTGACAATGAAAATATGGCCAAATTATGGATTTTTACCCCTTTCACCTTCATATTGATTTTACAGTTCTTTAATCTTCTTTCACAGATTTTTTGACTGTTTAGAGAAATTTACAAAGTTTTTGTAATCAGAAAGAAAAGAAAAGGTTAAAGGGAGTCGGAAGTCGAAACAGTATCAAACCCTTTATATACTGGACGTACACTGAAGAAAAATCCAGTTTTATACTGTATTACTTCATGAGAACCATATTTTTCAGGCCTAATCTGCAGGTCTTGTTATTTTGTCTGGTTTAATTGATGAAGTCTTACTGTTTGTTTCCAGATATCCAAGAAATAACTTAAAAGTTGTTGAAACCATGAGCTGTGATATAGATATATGCTTTGAAGAAAAAATACAATTAAGTTTTATTTGAAACAGAGTTGGCCTTACAAATATACAACAGACACTGGTTGTGCCATTCATGTTTTAGTTGCGCTTTAAATGGATGAGTCAGACAGTCATAGTACACTATGTATGTCCACCATCATTGTCCACATTAATTGGTTTAAATTTCAGATTACCAGATAACTGGTTCCAGTCTCACCTGAATTCCATGTGCACTGAATATGGTCTAATGTATGCATTTCTAATATAGCAATGAACAGGAAATTTTAAACTATATAAGAATCCTCAGTTTTGCCAAAATGGGAGAAAACTTTTTTTTCTCATTTATTTACCCCTTTTTGCTGTTTGTTTTTACTTTTTGCCAAAATTATGTTTGATGTGTTTACGTATTGTATCTACTTTTCAAGGTTCAGTGAAAGTTAGGATTCACGTACAATTGTACAAATGATCCTTCCTTGTAACATTTGTCTCCATTTAACTACACAAAAACAGTGAGTTCAGGATTAACCTTTCTTCGACCTTGTTTGCCAAGTGTCACTCTACTTAAGCTGGAGACCTGTACTTGAGGCATGTTTGAAGACCACTCTCTTCACTTCTGCATCCTTAACAGCCCCATCTCACTTCCTCTATGGCTGATCATGTCATCGTTTTATCTAATTTTGCTGTTGTATTAAGTGGCCATTTCTCTGCACAGTTTGGGGCTTTTGAGGTGCAAACTAAAGGGCTGACAGTATCTCTATTGTGTAGAGGAATTGGAGGGCAGACCCCTTGCTGTAATGTTATTGTGTCCCCATTTGTCAAAAAGCCCCTCCTTGTCAATAGTTTCAACCTGTCCACAGAATCCTCAGTAAAGAGAGGGAATTTTTATGCTCCTTTCTTTCACTACAATAATGCAGTAGTACATAAATATATTCTCACAAACAATAGACCACATTATTAATTTGCCATGACCATTGCTTCCTCGTCATTGAAGGAGGGGGGGATAAGAGTGTTGTAATTGGGTCTGTTTGTTTGTTTTCATACCACGTGGGCTTAGTCCTTCTGATCAAAACGCAATTTTTATTTTATTTATTTTTTTTTTTTTGGGGGGGGGGGGGGGAGGTTACACTTCCTGCAGGGCGAGTATTTGTGAGTTCCTAAGCACTGCTTGTTTTGGTGTTTTTCTTTTTCCATAGATATTTTACAGAAAGTGATGGTATAAATAGAAAATGTATTATAAAGCTTTACAGTTTGCACTGATGTGAAGGTGGGTTTTTGAAATGAGATTCTAACTCTAATTCGACTTTCATAGCGCTTAATCTCCACTGAGTAGTGGACTCTAAGGTGCAACAACACAATAGCAATATCCAATTCAAAGTCCAGGGACAGAAATAGGTCAGCACCACGGAGAAGCCATAAGAGAAAATGAGCTAAGGAGGATATGCCTTTGTGTAGAGATAGGTTTTGAGCTTCTTTCTAAAAGAGGCAATAGTGGGTGATGCACGAATGTCTTCAGGAACTGAATTCCAAACAATGTGAGCATCAAAGACAAAACTAAAGCCAAACTGTTTAGTAGACTTATGAATTGTAGGTTGAAATTTTGGTACATTGAGGAAATTGGTAACACTCTGACTACGTCTAGTATTGTAAGTAGTGCAGTATGTGGATAGGTGTGGAGCAAAATATTTAGGGAAACCAGTATGAATAAACTTGTACACCAGGGTAGCCAATTTGAACTCTGAGCGAAACTGAATAGGGAGCCAATGCAGTTCATTGAGTACCACAGTTATCCGAGGGTATTTACTCGAATTTGTAACAATTCTAGCTGCACTATTTTGTATAGACTGTAATCTATTAAGATTGAATTTGGAGAGACTCCTGAAAAGTGAGTTACAATAGTCCAGCCGACTACTAACAAAAGCATTGGCAACCGACACAGATGCATCATGAGTCAAGAACTGCCTAATACTTCTAAAATCTCTCAGTTGAATGAAGCAGCCTTTACAAACATTCTGGACATGATTAGAGAAGGAAAAATCAGAGTCAAATCACACACCCAGGTTCCTGACTGACTCAGTGGGGTGAAGAGGGTTGCCCAAGATGTCAATTGGGAAACATGCATTTAACCTTTCTCTCTGTTTCTTGGAGCCAAAAAGTATGAACTCAATTTGATCAGGATTGAGTTTGAGTTTGCTAGCCAACATCCATTCTTTGACATCTTGAAGGCATCTGTTCACCTTATCAAAAGCAGCTGAGGCATTCATGTATGACATGTGGACATAAAGTTGGGTATCATCAGCATAGAAATGGAAGTTTACACCTTTGTGTTTACCAATCTGTGTACTAAGGGGAGATGTGTACAGAGAGAAAAGCAAAGGACCCAAAACAGAACCCTGAGGAACACCAAACAGCAGTTTTTATAAATCTGACAAAGTAGAACCAGTCTTAACAGACTGATAATGTTCTGTCAAATAAGAAGAGAACCATTTGGGAGCGGAGCCACCAACACCAAACCAATTCTGACGACAGCTGAGAAGAATGGAATGATCAATAGTATCAAAGGCAGCAGAGAGATCTAGAAGTACCAAGGCAGTAGCTTCACCCCGAGATAGTGACAAATGAGTATCATTTTTGATGGAAAGCAGAGCCGTCTCCATTGAGTGACTTGACTTATATGCTGACTGGTATGAGTTATCCAAGCCATTCCATGAATACGATCAACCAGCTGTTTAGCAACTACACGTTCCACCAGTTTAGAAATGAAGCTAAGTCCAGGTACTGGGCGGTAGTTCTTCAAATCCTGAACAGGAAGAGAGGCCTTCTTAATAAGTGGAGTGACTACAGCTTTTTCGAAACCATCTGGAACCAGTCCCTCACGGAGTGAACAATTAATCAATTTGGTTATAGATGGTAGAAGGATGTCAATGCATTCCTTAATAAGGAATGTGGGCAATGGGTCCAATAGGCAGGATTTGGTGGATGATTTTGCTGATTATTTTACCAATTTCATCTTGAGTGATTTGAGTGAAGACTATTAATTTAGGAGGATCACAGAGGGGATGTACAGTGTTACTTGACTCAAATGAGGAGAAACCATCACAAAATTTCATGATTTTATTTGAGAAAAATGTAGCAAAACAATCAGCCAATGACTTTGAGGATTCATGAGTGGGCAGAGTAGTGCCATGCAATCTATTCAGGACTTTGTGTAACTCCCGCCACAGTTTCTTTGAATCATGGCTGTCGTCAGAGATAACTTTTCTATAATAGACAGTCTTGTCCCTGTTTGCAAGTCGATTACACCAGGCGATTTGATGTCGAAGACGACTCCTATTGTACTGACTTTTATGCCAAGCACGTTCAAACTGACGTCGGACTGACTTTGCAAGGCAATAGGTCTCTGACAACCACTCAGCATGCTATTTCGTCTTCAAACTGGACACAAAGAGGAGCATGCCTGTCAAGGATGCGACTTAAGTCATGTACATACTGATTATAGAGCTGTGAGACAGAATTTGCTCGATATTTCACTACAGACATTTCTTTAAGGTCAGACCGAAAGTCAGACATATTGATACGATGGTACCTCCTATAGGAAATTCTTGTTTGACACTTAACAAGAGAGGAAGGAAAGTCAATAGCACATTTGATGACTGCATGATCAGATATAAATTCACAGATGTCAACATGTACACCCACATCTTGATCACTGGGGGAAAGAATGAGATCAAGGATATGACCGTGCAAGTGAGTGGTATTGTTAATTGACTAAGTCAGATTACATGATTCTAAAAGGGATTCCAATTTGTGACTATCAGTACAAGGTACATCAACTTGTATATTAAAATCACCGCAGATGAAGTAATTGCAATCCAACAGAATACAGAAAACAAACAAAAGACATAAACTCATCTAAAAAATGGAAGAACACGGCCCAGGAGGGCGGTAGATAGAAGCTAGAAGCAAAGTTCGACACGAAACTGAGACTGATATGACAATATTTTCAAAGGAACTGTAATTTGGGTCACAAATGAAAAAACTGACACCGCCACCAATACTTGATGAACGTGGCCTATGTGTCAATGAGAACCCATCCAGGGGTTACATAACTTACATAACGAGTTACATAACTTCTTAAAGACGTATTCTTTCACAGTTTGAAGTTATTGATCAAGTGTTTATTTGACATCTCATCATACATGTGGGCTTTTTTCATGGTTTTCGGGCATTCCTGGGCTGTTTTTCATCTTATCACATGTATTTGCTTATTTTCAGTGTTTTGCTCATTCGTGGGCTGTTTGTTGATTTTATTACATATTTTTGTTTCTTTTCAGGTTTTGGGTCATTGCTGGGGGTTTTTTTCATCTTATTACATATATTTGTGTATTTCCAGAGTTTTGGGTCATTGCTGGGCTTTTTATTCATCTTATTACATATATTTGTGTATTTTCAGGGTTTTGGGTCATTGCTGGGCTTTTTATTCATCTTGTTACATATATTTGTGTATTTTCAGGGTTTTGGGTCATTGCTGGGCTTTTTATTCATCTTATTACATGTATTTGTGTATTTCCAGGCTTTTGGGTCATTGCTGGTCTCTTATTTGTTGCCATACTGATCGTATTGTTTGTGCCTTACAACGGAAAAATATAGAAGTAAGTTGATCTTTTTTTTTCAGAGGTTTTCAACACTTAAAGTTAGAATTTTTTTTTTTCACATTATCAATAAAGTGTTTTATTTTGAGGTGTATGGGACACACCAATGGGTAATGTAACATTTATGTGTTTTTGAGTCAATAAAACATTAAATATATGTAGAAGTGTTTTACAATTTTTAATTCTTTGTTTACAGTATAATTATTCATTCAGTGAATTATGTAACTCATTTTACAATACAGCAGATCTAATTTGATATTACACACCCATTTTTAGTAGCAGTGTAATAAGATGAATTGTAATAGGTATATAATTTTCAAGTGCTCTTGTTGATTTTAACAATGAATAAAGAGTGTCTTAGAATTGTTACACATACATTGACTTTTAAAATGTGCACATTATATTCACAATTTCACCATAATTATTTATGGTAAAATTTCTGTTAAATTACATATACTCAGGCTAATGTTCTGGAAAGTTCACTGTAGAATATGACTATTTCATTATTAAATCTCAAAAGAAAGAAAGATAAATAAAACTCTTTCTAAAATTTCTTAATTAGGCTTACACAAAATCTTAAAGTGATTATCTAGGTCTAGATTTTCATGCCCTAGGTTTTGTTATACAGATAGGAATCAGAATTCCAGGCTTGTGTTAGAGGATCGGGATGATGACTTTTCTTTGTCAGCCTATTTCTGAACATTTTTATCTTAAGGTATCTTTGGAGAGTTGTGACTAACTTATCTTGTGGTGATACTAGAACGACTGCGAATGTAGTTTTTTTTCAAATTCAATAGTTACAAGTGTTACCTGGTCAGCTCTTATAGATTGCCATATAGACAAAAGAGTCCTATCAAGGAAAGGAGCAAACACCTGCACATTCATGTGCTCCAACTCCTGCTCTAGGAATCCTTCATTAGCTCCATATAGTATGTGGATAGGTTGATCTTTTAAATTTCACCAATTTTTAAATTCACAACTTTTTATTAAAATTTTATACCTTACTGACTCCTGATAAAGGTATAAGCAGTAATAGCTGGCTGATACTTCCCTTTTTAAGTGTGCCAGTTTTTCTATAATGAGTATGCAAAGCAAGAAAGTGATAGAACAGTTGCTGAGATAAACAGTTATTGCCTCATCTGTTTAATAAACTTGTTTGTCTTTTAGCATGTTGGTACCTCAGTGACTTGTTATAGACAATAGCTTAAAACCTGCTGATTTAACAGGGCTTTTCTACTTTAATGTCCTTAAACATCCACTTTCTGCATCTTGATCATGTAATGACTATGTTATTTTTGGAAGTATTTACATTTTTATAAACTTTTAAGAATCTACTTATTCAGAGACTGAGTATTATGAAAGTTAATTACATTTGATTAAAACTAAAGTCATGATCAATTTGGCGAATCAGAATTCCAGATTTTTCTGTTTATTATTTTATTTTTTAAAGGTGGAAGTGGGGGGCAGGCAAAGTCTGCAGACATATATACATATTTAGTTATTTATATTTTCCTTTTTATTTTCCCCATAAAATATGTTCATGCCACAGTTAATCACATAGGCATGGGACCTGTGTTGACAGGGCTCTCTTTAATGGGACACCGAAGGTCTAGTGTCAGTGAGTGTTAGAACATTGACTGTCAACCCCTGAGCTAAGTGTCAGATAACATTTACTTCTGCTTGTTCAGCTACTTAGTGTGCTGAGAATACTAATCTTTCTGGGCTATCATTCTTATGCCTGAAATTTTTATTTTAATCCTTGGTCAAATAGCTATGTTTTGCAAAGAGATAGGTTTCGTAAATTTTCTCTTCTCTTTTTATTGCACTGATAAAACTAACATAATTTTTGCCTTCTATAAATGCATGGGATGTATTTTTCTTGCTTAACCTTAAGCCATAAAATGTAGTTTTAATTGTGTACAATAACAATTCCCCTGATAACTGCATTTTGTAAACATTTTGATATTCTGTCATGTTCGTATTTGAAGTATATAATTTTTTTAAACAATCGTTAAACCAATGTGTTGTTGATAATTCTCAATATTAAATGAACTGAGTAGCTTTTCATGCAGTTAAAAGTTGTAAATGTGTTCTACAGCCTTAGGTAAGGTGAAAACATACCTATCGCCATTGCAGAGACTTAAAAATCCAGTCCAGTCTCTAGTTGGTAGGATTCAGCCAATTTATCCAGTTCTACCTGTATTTGAGTCTGAGAGAGTTTTTTGTGATACAATTTCCATATAAATTTGGATTAAATTGTGTTTAATTGCCATATCCATAGTTAACTTATATGTAGAATTCTGAATGAAAGCTATGTCACCAGAATAATGTAGTCTAGCACCAATCTGAAGTAAAGGGAGGATTTAAGAAAAGCTCACTCTTTCTGGGAGATTTATTAAGTATTCATTACAATATTATGGTTGTCACTACAATCTCATGGCACAGATCCACTACTAGGCAAGGCAGAAGATTTCTAGTTACCATTCTCTATGTTTTTAGCAGACTTTCACAAATTTTCTTGGGTTTTTAACCAAAGAAAATTTAATTTTTAAGGGCTTCTATATGAAAATTTTGAGAGGTGAGATTTTTAAGCAATATTAAGACTCTACTCAAAAAATGTCAATTACGAAGTTGTGAAAAGTGTTCATATGAAAATAAAGAAATACATTTGGTTTGATTTCACCACAAATCTGTGAGATTGCATAATAACTATTCTTATGGTAGTTATGTAAAATAGCAACCAAGCATATTCTTCACACAATTCTAGCAATTTTTCATGATGCCAGATGGCTACTTTCTAAAAATAAGTACGTATTCATTTACAATAAAGATATAGCCTATATCATCATAATATTACATAAAAAGGATGATATTGTTATCAGATCAAATTTATTCATAAATTATTAATTACAGCTGTTATATACAGTAGAATATGTAATTTCCAACCCTCTGATATCTGAATATTCAATTTTATGACATTATTGCATCAAGATTGTACAGAAAAAGACATTTTATTGCATAAAAATGTAATATGCCCTACCATATGAAAACACTTGGTTAAGCTTGGCTTGATGTCCGGTGACCGCCACGTACACCGTACATAGAGATTAATTTAAATATGAGGGGAGACCCTCTTTAAACCTATATACTTGCTACCCTTTGACCCCGGTGACCTAATTCACTCTGCCATGCGCAATAATACAGAAATAGTTCATTCTTTTGGTGGCGGTTGAAGTATCAACAGGTGTTTTTGCTACCTCATTAAGACCTGCATTTACACGTTTTTGGTGCTCTGTAATTACTCCTAAGCTTTTTTGTTCACTCTTCCTACATTTTATTTACCTTTTACTTCAATTTATGGTGAATTTATTGTCTACTTTGTGCAATATTTGTATGTATTTTTCAAAATTCCTATTATCGCTCATCAGGTCACTTGGTGTCAGAATGTAGGATTTCCTTTGGAAATATCCATTTCCCCGGTGAATTAATTCGTTTATTGTATCCACCGGATAGCATCTGGTGGATACTATGGATTTGACTTTGTTACGCCTACGCCGCCGCCGCAGTGTGTAGAGAGATTTCACCGTTACCGCTCTAACGAAAAAAATATTATAGCTAGCCTTCTCAAATTTGCAGGATATATTCATAGCCATAAAATCTTGCCTGGGAATATTTTTGGCCTCATTTTGAAAAACAAGATGGCCGCCACGGGCATTTTTCGACTTTAAACAAGGACTTTTGGTGGCCCTCTAGAGCAAAGGGTATTATAGGTAGAGATCTCATATTCGCAGGATATGTTCCTCATTATAAAATCTTGACTGGGAATATTTTTGGCCTCATTTTGAAAAACAAGATGGCCGCCACAGGCGTTTCTTTGCAGTTATGAAAAGTGCTTATATCTCCCTTATTATTGGTCCTAGAGGTTTGGGATGGTAAACCAACCTATAGGAAATCATGATGGGCTGGGAATCTTTTAGTGTGGTCAGATTTGACCTTGGACCCCTCCTTCAAGGTCAAACGAGGATAGCCAAACTTAAAAGTGCTTATAACTCGCTTATTATTGGTCCTAGAGGTTTGGGATGGTAAACCAACCTATAGGAAATCATGGGCAGGGAATCTTTTGGTGTGGTCGGATTTGACCTTGGACCCCTCCTTCAAGGTCAAACGAGGATAGCCAAAATTAAAAGTGCTTATAACTTGCTTATTATTGGTCCTAGAGGTTTGGGATGGTAAACCAACCTATAGGAAATCATGGGCTGGGAATCTTTTGGTGTGGTCGGATTTGACCTTGGACCCCTCCTTCAAGGTCAAACAGGGATAGCCAAAGTTAAAAGTGCTTATAACTCGCTTATTATTGGTCCTAGAGGTTTGGGATGGTAAACCAACCTATAGGAAATCATGGGCCGGGAATCTTTTGGTGTGGTCGGATTTGACCTTGGACCCCTCCTTCAAGGTCAAACGGGGATAGCCAAACTTAAAAGTGCTTATAACTCGCTTATTATTGGTCCTAGAGGTTTGGGATGGTAAACCAACCTATAGGAAATCATGGCCTGGGAATCTTTTGGTGTGGTTGGATTAGACCTTGGACCCCTCCTTCAAGGTCAAACGAGGATAGTACACAAAATCATGTGCTGGGAATCTATTGCTGTGGTCGGATTTGACCTTGGACCCTCCATCAAGGTCAAACGAGGATAGCCAAACTTAAAAGTGCTTATAACTCGCTTATTATTGGTCCTAGAGCTTTGGAATGGTAAACCAAAATCTAGGAAATCATGGGCTGGGAATCTTTTGGTGTGATCGGATTTGATCTTTGGCCCCTATTTCAAGGTCAAATGAGGATTGCCAAAATTAGTGTTTATATCTTGCTTATTCGTATTCCTAGAGGTTTGCAGTGTCACACCAACCTATAGGAAATCATGGGCTAAGAATCTTTTGATATGGTCAGATTTCACCTTGGGCTTCTCCTTCAAGGTTAGGCGATGTTAGAATGGCTTTGGTGAGTTTTCTTCTGGTGGATACAATTTGCATCGGTTCTCCGATGCGCTAGGTCTAGTTCACTTCTGCTGGCATTATAATTGTCAACTTACGGGTTTCCATCATTCTTTACATGGAATTCTTTGTTTCACCGTGTATTTTGACCGTATTTTTGAGCTTCAGGAAATCCAATCACCAGGTCACATGACGATGATGTCATATTTAAAATGGCGGTCAACCGATCGGTTGTTAGAAAATATTTATTTTCACAGTGATTACTGCATTTCCAGGTTTAAGTGTATATGCATTCCTTTTATATAATTCTTGGAGTATTATTCTGGCAGAGCATAATGTGTAATTATTCCCATTTTTTACGCATATTTTTAACGTATAATTACGGTGCTTAACCGTAACTACCATTCACGGTTCATCACTTGTACAGGCCCTTTTATTTGACATTTCTGGGATACAGATCCTAGTTTCAGTGTTTTGGGTTCAGTTGTGAACCTAGGGTCTCCACTTTTACCCTTTCCCCACCTTCAAGTCTGGAGGATGGTGGCAAACGGTTCATGGGGTTGACTTGTTCTTCCCCTTTGGAGACCCATCTGACTGTTACCGGTTTCCTACATTCCAAATTTATGTCATTTTGGTTATTTGATTTCTCAGTCCATTTTTAGTCCTTTGGCCTCTTTTGTGCCTAAGGCTCAGCCTAATCAGGCTGCTTTTTGGTACTGGGATTACCTTCTCAAGACCATTTTTGTTCAGGGCCCCTTCTTAAGAAGATGTTCTTATCAGTTGAATCCAACTGATGTTTCTAGTTTTAAACACAGCTCCATTCATTTTCTAATTATATCCCCAGACGAAAGTCGGGGATATATTGGATTCAGGTCCGTCGCGCCGCCGCCGCCGCCGCCGTAGAAATTTCCTTGTGGACGCGATAACTCAAAAACGGATTAATATTTTTTTTTCAAACTTGGTACACATGTTAAGGATGCCCAAAGGAAGATCCCTATTTTAAGGTGACCTTAAACTCCCAATAATAAAGAACTTATGGCCACCTTAAGGTCAGAAATTGCACTTTTGACCACTTAGAGCCCTCTAGGTCACAAACTATGAGGCGTATCTGTCTTAAATTTTACCTGAGAACACATTAATATATTCTTAGTACATGTGCCGAAAATCAAGACTTTAAGTTGAGGAGAAAATTGTGTTTGGGGCCCATAAAGACCCCACTTAGGACTTTTTTCCTAGATTTTTAACATATTTTGCCCTATAATTTGGAAGTGGTAATTCTGATGAGTCTCAAACTGCTCTGGGTGTAACTCTTATATGTAATCCTTGTCTGTGAAAAATTTAAAGGCTGTAGGTTTACCTGTTAGGCCGACTTGAGGTCTCAAAATTGCCCACAGAGACCCAATTTATGGACTTTTTGCCACCTTCAAGCACTGTAGCTTTCAAACAATGTCTCTCATCTAAGTGAAATATCATCTGAGAATATATCAATATGTTTTTCTTGTATGTACTCCAAAATTTAGGCCTTTAATAGACATTTAACCCATGTATGAGGACCATAAATCCCCACCCGAGTGACCCTTTTTAGACATTTTTCACATATTTTGCCCTGTAACTTGGAAATGGTAAGTCTGAGAAGTTTCAAACTGTATTAGATACATATTCTATGTGTAATCTTAGTATGTGACAAATTTTAAGTCTGAAGCTTTAATTTGAAGGCCACATTGAGGTCTCTGACGGGCTCCCAAAGACCTAGTATTTGGACTTTTGCCACCTTTAAGCCCTGTGACTGTTAAACTATGTGACTGATAGAGCTGAAATCTCATCTGGGAATACATTATTATGTTCTTTTTACATGTGCCAAAAATCATGGCTTCAAGTAGACATTTAAACTGTGTATGAGGACCATAAACACACACCTGAGTGACCCTTTTAAGACATTTTTCACATATTTTGCTCTGTAACTTGGAAATGGTAAATCTGAGAAGTTTCAAACTTTATTAGATATATATTCTATGTATAATCTTAGTATGTGACAGATTATAAATCTGAAGCTTTAATTTGAAGGCCACATCGAGATCTCTAAAAGGCCCACAGAGACCCAATATTTGGACTTTTTGCCACCTTTAAGCCCTGTGACTGTTAAACTATGTGATTGATGGAGCTGAAATCCCATCTGGGAATGCATTATTATGTCCTTTCTACATGTGCCGAAAATCAAGGCTTTTAGTAGACATTTAACCTGTGTATGAGGGCCATAAACACTCACCCAAGTGACCTTTTTTGACATTTTTTTCCGTATTTTGCCCTGTTATTTGGAAATGCTTAGTGTGACAAGTCTTAAACTGTATTATATATAATTTTTGTTTGTTATGTTTGTCCCCCAAAAAGTTTCAGCTCTGTAGTTTAATTGCTAAGGTCTCTTTAACAATTATAAAATGCTCACAGAGACCCAGTTTATGGATATTATACCACTTTAAAGCCCTGTAACTGTCGAACTATGTGGGTCATAGAGCTGAAATCTTTGAATTTTTCAAAGGAAGTGCCTGTCTATTTAAATTTTTATTAATAATGTTATGGCTATCTTAGGGTTTTAAGTACTTATTTTTGTGTGTTATCTCTCTGCTTGCTGAGTTTTTAACTTTTTAAAATGAAACTGGTTAAACATATTCAAGTAGGCAAAATGGACACTGTTATTTTCTGGTGAGCTATAAGTCCAATATTAATGAAATTATAGCCTTATGTAGTAAAAATAGGGGATTTTAACCCTCAACTAGCCCAGTTTTATTCAGTTTGCCTCAGTTATTCAGTTAATTTTGACACAGTTCCTACAGTTACTAACTCATTTCAGTTGATAATCACATTCTTAAAATTCTCAATTCTGAATTATTATTATAAATCTGTTCTTGTGGTTTGATCATTTATATTTAATTCTGGAGGTATATAATTTTCCTGTTGGACATTCCTTATTTATATATTTTATTTTATTTTAGTGATAAGATTAACTGAGCTTTTTGTATTTGATTACCCCTTTTGTTTGTTTACCATTTGTGCTGTAGCACTCTCTTTGTAGTCCCCCCCCCCCCCCCATCCACCTCTGGGACCTCCAGCTATTGAGTGACACTAAATAAACAAAGGTATTGAATGATATCAAATGAGAAACAAAGAACCAGACTTTTCAGTGGGGTTGCAGATCTTCTGTAACAGTGAGAGAGGTGTGGAGAAGGGGAGAGGGGTGGGGTGGGGTTGGGAGATGGGGTTTGCTTCATTATCTAATAAGACAAAGGGGAGTCAGAACTGAGATTGTGTCACATATTTAGGTTGCATATATATGGACCACATATATAGGAATTGAGGAAATGAATAACTGAAAAACAATGCAAATTCTAAAAATAATGTAACAAAATAATAATATAAATAATATATAATTTTTAAATAATATTTTATTTGTGAACAAATATAGAAACAGATATGCGCTTTTGGGATTATGAATCATTTAAATACTTTGAAAATAGGTTCAGAGTCACCCTTTGCAGGAAGATTGAAAAGTATGATGAGTTGAGTTAGAAATAATATTTTGTCAACAAATATAGAAACAGATATGCTCTTTTGGGATTATTAATTTGGAATGGACATTCAATCATCAATCATTTAAATACTTTGAAAATAGGTTCAGAGTTATCATTGCAGGAAGATTGAAAATATGCTCTGTTGAGTTATGTATTCGGCGTCTGGGGATACACCATCTTCCTTGGGAAGATATAAACTTAGTAGATTGATGTGCTAAAGTTCATATAACTTTTCCCAAGATTTATGGCATACAACAAATGGCTTACATAAAAAATTCCCGATCAAAACCTGTGGCATGAGTGATGACCTGTCTGGGGATATGTTGGCGCCGAGTTGGCCCAATCTAGTTCTAGAATAATTTTTTGTTTGGGGCTTGGTGAAAATCTACTGTTATTCAACAGCTTTTTACTGCATTTTCACCAGTTTTTAGATCCGATGTCCTACTGGTACATCTCCCTTTTGGGTATGTTGGGGTCCCTCTGTCTTTAGTTAACCTTCAGGCAGACTACTGGGCCCTTATTCCAACATTTTTGTGCCAGTCTGTTGGACTATATGGATGCTTTGGACTTTGTCCTTCAATCTTCATAGAAGATTTTTAGACCTCCTGTCCAACAGAATTAGGGGATAACAGATGACTGCTCTTACTAATTTTTGAGCAGTCTGTTTTCCTATGCGTCACCCACTTTTTCTTGGCCCAGAAGTTCCTTTATGATGTCAGATTTTGTCCTTCTGTCACTCATGATTTTTTGGGATCTTCTCTTTCTAAGTTTGAGAAGTTGGGTATTTACCCAAATTTTCCTTCTAAAACATAGTTCTGTTGGGTACAAACCCTCTTCAGGGGGTTTCTGGGTTGACTTACTCAGGTATCCGGACCTGGGATCTAGCATGGTGGAGTATCTTGAGACCCTATCTTTTCTAGGCAGATGATCTCTGCCATTAGGAGAGATCTGAGATGGGCCTTATGGTCCTTTACACTCTGGGATTTTTCCTGGAGTCCTGTTTTGTTGATCACTTATTCAAGTTGATTGACCAGACAGTTTTTCTCAGTTGTCTTTTACCATCCACCATGCTTCGGACATCTTTTCTATGGATCTTTCAGCTCCATTTCAACTGGTTGATCTATGGCCTCCTCCAGCCATTAGTTCTCTTTGCACTTTTGTTTGGAGAGATTTCTTTATCCTTATCCTTCACTTGTGCCTAGTCACTTGGTAGGGTAATTGGGCCTTTCTTGGTCTTATACTGTTTTTGAGGTGTCTCTCTTGAGAGACTTCTTTCTTTCTTATATATTACAGTATTTGCAGGAGTTTTTCATAGTGCCCTTACTAAAGGTGCCTCTTTTAAGCTTTTAGGCTCAGCCTCCACCTCTGTAATGGTGTCCTACAGGAGAGAAGAGTGGTTTGTATCATTCAAACTTTCCCTCTTACTTCCAGATCCCTTCACTTGCCAGTGAGAGGTCAACTGATTTCTTCCATTTCATTTGAAATGTTTGGGTGCAGCCTTTCTTTTTCCAGAAATCTGGAACTTGGTTTTCACCTTCCAGTGGTCTCTTAGATTCCACTTTCCTGATTTTCATCTTCTTCTCCTCAGAAGTATGCTGTTCTTTATCAATCAGCCTCTCACTTGCTGTTCTTAGGAGCAGTGCCTGGGCTCCCTTTTACCTGATTTTCTCAGGCCCTTTTTTCCTTGACAAAGAGATAGAAGACTGAAAACCAGCATTAGATTTAAATCTTTTCCTAATTTATCCAAACTATCAGGATGGAAACTTATCAGTTGATCATTTTCTCCCTTCTTATTGGCCAGTGGACCACTTCTCTTCCTCTATATGCCTCGTTGCTTTCCTTTGGCTCCTTTGGTTCACTCTTGCTCAGATTTCTGTTCTTGGGCAGGGTGTACCAGTTTGGGGCAATGCTTTTGGGCCTAACCACTAGCCTTTCAGGATTTACTTCCTTAGTCAAGGGAGTAAGAAAGTTGGCATTGAGGTTGGGCATCTCAGGTCACATGTGACTACAAATTGGCTCATTAGAGTCAATAGTTGTCAGAGGCTCATTTGGCAACTCTCTTAGAGTTGACTATTAACTTGGAGTGTTCTTAGCAGGAAGTATTTAGATCTGTTTCTACAACAGGTCTGCTTCCTGGGCCAGGTTCTTAACCTGTCTAAAGGTGTTCCTCACAGGGACAAGGTTCTGTCTATTAGCAGCTCATCCTTTTTCTGCCTTAGAACACCTTTAAATTTCCTCTCCAAGTAGGCACCTTTATTTTTTTACTGGCTTTCACTTGGAAGCCACTTCTTCAAGGTCGCCTGTACATGACACTTCTTCAGTGTTATCTCAGGACACTTTAATTTTCCTTCACAAAGGTGCTCTGGATGTTCCATTCTTTGATCCTTCTGTGAAGGTTCATTAAGATGGTATTTTCCTGGGAACTATGTCATTACATACCTCCCTTTAATTCCCTAGTTTTTACATCACTTACATGGATGTTTCACTTAAGGGTTAGGGAGCTCTTTGTCCTCTTTTGACCACCTAAGGTCCATTTTTGATGTAGCAGTCCAATGTGTTCATCAGTTCTAGAGCTCAAAGTGACCTTTTTGCTCAGACATTCGTTCCTCTTGTATCCTTTCATCAAAGGATCATCCTTACAGCCTCAGACAACACAGATGTCTTGTTCTCAAGACATTTGTTCTTCACTTGTCCTTTCTTCAAGGGACACTTCAGATAGTCTCAGACAACACTATTATCTGTGCTTTCTTTTTATATCAAGAGAGCTTCCACTCTTGGGATATGTGTCTCTATTTTGGCACCTGTTTGCCATTATTTTTACGAGAACAAGTCTGTTCTTCTACCTACTCATGTTCCAGGGACCTGAATCCTTGGCAGACCATCTCTGGAGGTATTATCTGACCTTTCATATAAGGTGGTCTCTCAATTCTTGGATCTTTTGATGGCAGTCTCAGACTTTTCATTTGATTTAGATCTATTTGCATGTGGCTCCTGTGCTAGATCCTTTGGCTGTGGCAACAGATACCCTGGAGTTTTTTGGTCCAGAGTACTTGTTTTACTCCTTCCCTCCTTCAGCTCTGTGCCCACTTATGGCCAAGAAGTTATTCTACTTTCTGAGCTGTAGCTTGCTTCTTGTAGCCTTTCTTGGCAATTGCCAAGGTTTGGCCTCAAGATCTCATTTAAGAAACCCAAGGGCTCTTCCTCTTATTCCTGTTAACAACCCATGTAGAGGTTTGTTATTTATTCTTATGGAGTTCCTTACTTCATGCCTTGTGGCTGAAGTCTCCTTACAGAAGAATGTTCAGAGGAGGTGTCCAGGAGGATATTTAATCCTCCATTACTGTCTATGAAGCAAGGTGGAACTGCTTCAAAAACTTGTGAGAAACATGGCCACTCTGCCATGCTTCAACTTTCCCTTTTATTGCTGAATTTTCCTATTTTGGAAATATTTCCTCAGACAATAGGGATACAGGTCAGCTCTCTCCATGTAGTAATTTGGAGTTAGGTTCTCATAGGGAGCATAAAAGTCTCATTTTGAGCTTCTTTAAGTCCAGGATAAGGGTAGTCATCACCTACCTGCTTGGTACTTAAACCTTGATTCTGCAGGCTCTTACCAAGGCTCCTCTTGAACCCTTTTCACTTGCGGAGCCAAGTTTTTCACATATTAGACAGTCTTTCTTACTCTTGTTTTGGGAAGGAGAAAGAGTGATTTTAATTCCTTTATTTAAATGTCTCCTCTCACTCTCTAGGGATGGCCTAAGTCATCTTTAAGTCAGATCTTACTTTCCTGGCTTAAGCCAGTTACCTTCAGAAGGCTCTTCCTCCTTTGACTTTTGTCTTAGTCAGGATGACTTAGAGGACAGTTCCTTCCTTACTGTCAGATATTTTAGATACTGTCTATCTAGCAATTTTGACTGTTTTAAGGAGGATTTCTTCTTTGTCTTTCTTATGAAGTCCAAAGAGGATGATATTGCTGCTCAGACAATATCTTTTTGGATTAACATTATCCTTTTTTGCCTCAAACTCTGTTCCACATGTGAAGGCCCTGATGTTTTTGCTCAAGTTTCATTCTGGTCTTTCAGGTGGTTTTCCACTGCTTCACATCATGGGGGATTCCTCTTGGAATTCTTGCACTTCACTTATTTTCTTTTAGAGATGTTGTACTTAGGAATCTCTATGATTTCTTAAGTGTAGTGGACTTTTGTTTCCACTCAGCCAATTCTCTCTCTCTTCTACTTAAATTTCTCAATTTAAGTCATTCTGAGACTTTTAGTCTCAGAAAAAGGGGGGTGGCATTTCCCTTTTAGGGAATCTGTTCTTCATCTCTATTTTCAGAACTGTGCTTCTTAGTGCCTCTTGGCATGTTCCTTTTCTGAAAACAGTGGCATATTTATGCCCTCTCCTTTGACCTTGTTTGAGTTCTTGGAGTGGTTAATTCTTCTCACTTAACTCAGTAGAGTTATTCCTTCAGCACAGAGGTTTTGGGTTCAATTGCTCCAGGAAGTATCCTCTTTATGCAATTTGACCTTAGGGTGGTTTTCCTCAGTCTGTCTTTTTCCCACCATCCTGCCATGTGGGCATTCAACCCAAGTGTTTTCATATGGTAGGGTATATTACATTTTTATGAAATAAAATTTCATATTTTTAAATGTAAAATACATTTTTATGAAGAAAAATGTATGTACCTACCATATGAAAACAGCAAATCACCCTCCCGCCCGCCCCGCTTTTAAAAGACCTTTTTCCAGCATTTACGTTTATTCACAAAAAGAATGAACTATTTCTGTATTACTGCGCATGGCAGAGTGAAGTAGGTCACCACGGGTCAAAGGGTAGCAAGTATATAGGTTTAAAGAGGGTCTCCCCTCATATTTTAAACTCTATGTATGGTGTATGTGGCAGTCAACGGACGCCAAGCCAAGCTTAACCAAGTGTTTTCATATGGTAGTATGTACATTTTTCTTCATAAAAATGTATTTTACATTTAAAAGTATGAAATTTCAATCACTGATAAGATAGAATAGAATGACTACATTCTGCAACAAAAATATTAATTAAGATTGTACGAAAAACCTTTTAAGATTATGGGAATGCTTTGTCATAAAAGTCAATTGAAAGTAGATGTACAACAATAAGCCGAGAACACACAAAGGTGACTGAGGCAGTTTCATAAAGAATATCATAGAAGACAAGTTTCGCTTCCTCAAACTGATGCTACTTTTTGCACAAATTACATAGAGGCTCTAGAGGCTCTGTGGTGTAGTGGATAACATACTTGCCTCCTACCAGTCAGGTCGATGGTTCAAATCACACACACGACCCTATGTGGGAAAGGTGGTAGTTGCTTGCTGATGCCTAGCAGTCTACAATGCAGAATCTTGACCAACTTAGTATGTACCAGCTAGTATGAATCCAAGGATAAAAATCCTTTTAAAAATTTCGGGATCCAAATGGTGATCCAAATCACCATAAAAATCAAATCATCTGTTCCATGTGCCATTGTCTACATTTCCTGATAATTTCATTGAGATCTGTCCATAACTTTTTAAAGTTATTTTGACAACAGACAGATACACGCCACCAAAAACGTAATCTCCTTGGGGCAGGTAAATATCCCTATATATAATAATATATGCATGTGTCTTTATTTTGATTCCTGTCTATTATTAACTTGCCCATGGCAGATAACAGTCTATTCTTTTTGGCTACATGAAAACAGGATTAATGTCAGGGATTGGCTCTCTGAGGTACCCATGATCAAGGAAACACTTTCCATTGGTCAGACAAAATCGGGTGTAGGAGGTTGTTGTTATGTAATTCTTTTTTTTTTAATTTCAGCATTGTGTATGTTAAATCCCAAAATACCAAATGAAATTGAGAACTTCTGGTTATTGTGTAAGTTTAAATAACACCAGATAGTACAGTCATTGTTGTTCATGCTGTTTTAATCTTTTCAACAGTCACATTATACAGACGTCCCTTGTAGGGAATAAAATCCTCTTCAAAAATTGATTTACCAGTTGGTTCCTGTCAGATGGTGATACTTTTAGAAAAACCATCTGTCAGCCCTATTTAAACCCACAACCTCAGTGTCTTCAGGTCAGAGCTTTGAGCAACACTCCGTGATAAATACTGCAGTAATAAGTGCACTTTTTGAACCCTTGAGTTTTTGTTTCAACTAGAAAATTTCTAGTATGTGAATCTTTCCACACAAAATTAGAACCCATGGATAGAACTATTATCATTATAATTTGTTATATATCATCTTAAATATGTCCAGTTATTTGGTTCTATAAAACTTAAAATATTTTGAGGAAATAGTTTTAACTTGTGGTCTTATTTAAAATGATTCATATGAAATGCTTTAAAGTTATTTAAGTAAACAAACATGTTTGGGTGAATATAAAATTAACAAGATACCTAACGTGTAAATAATGCCATATAAATCTCACAAATATCACTAGTATTCAGAAAACTATTTGTTTCATCTTAACCCTGTTATATTTTTTGTAAATTATTACTTTGCACAACCTGATGCGTGATCTAATAAAATGTGTAGATATTAAAAGCCCGAGCAATATTTTTGAGAAATAAGATGAAATCAAATAAGATCAAATGAAATCTCACACACACTATTCTGTCCTGTGGTTTGATTCTTGAACAAATTATGTTCCCAAATGTGTCAGTTGCTTTGTATTTAAGAATCACAAAAATAATTATGTTTTCTGGGAGCAAACAGTGGCTGTAAACATGCTGCCAAGTTTGCTTGTAAGTTGTCATGAGTGCTATTCACTCTTTTATGGACACATATCATTAACAGTACACTCCTCCTCTTTGTATATTTACATTCTTAAGTAATCCATTGACTAAATTGTTTACTGTATTTGACACTATTAAGAATGAGAAATGTTTCACTTTAAAAGGAAAAGATGATGTAGATGTTGCTGAAACATTGTAAACTGCTTTCCTTGTTCATAAACATTGTACAAACAAATACACTTTTTTAATTCTCCAAAATTCTTTTGCTGGTGGTGTGAGAAACTGAATGAAATTGAATAGCTGATGTACACTGGGCAGGTGGCTTTTTAGGCAAATGTCCCAACAAAAACTAGAAAGCACTCAGTAGAGTGCAGACCTTCATCGGGGGCATTTCCAAAAATTTGGGATTTTTTTGTATCCAGAATATGATCCAGAACTTTTCTCAAAATGTAATCCGTTCTTCCTTTGGCCAGCCCCTGCAAACTTAAAAAGTGTAGATGCACTCATTACTATTAGAGTAATGTTGTCCACAAATTCAAAGTCATTGAAATACATGGAAAATGGGACTTTTGACAAATTCAGGATTTTTTTGCATCCAGACTATATTACAAATCTTTGCCAAAATTTACTCACTTCTTCCCATTATCAGACCACTCCCACATAAAAAAATCAGAAGGATCTGTTCATTATTTATGGAGTTTTCTGAAGCACAGGCAAATAAACAACAAAAAAAAGAAACAGCAAGACAAACAAATGCACCGAGAAATGTACGTTCCTGATGGAGGTAATAACTTGTGTTAATATAACTTTTTACAATTAGTTTCATTATTACACAAATAAATTATAAAAAGAAATTGGCCATTTCCATAAATCTTTTAATGGGTATTAATTGATTAATCTTTAACTGTCTTAGACTATAAACAAGATGAATAAACTTAAGACAAAAGTAAAAACCAAGTTTCTACCTGACTGCTGAGGACTGCAAACTATGCTGAATAAATTAATGTAGATTCTTTCTCCAGTATTGATAATTGTGAAGTAAACACTAGAATAATTTCAAATAATAAAAATGAAAGAAATTACAGTAAAGTTTTACTAATCGTCTCATTTGTTCAAAGAAAAAAAAAATTTATGTATAACTGTATTTTATATAGAAATCTGTATCCCTTGTCAAATACTTCCATTTACCAGCTTATTGTTCAGCAGCTAATTGTCTACCGGTCACTTGTCCAGCAGTTTATTGTCACTACCAATTGTGCATCAGGTTGTTGTACAACACCCAAATGTTTCCAATTTATTCTGCTATCAATCATACCTAGGTTGTAACTTGTAACTAGTTGTTTATCAGTGTTACTTTAATTAAGTAATAATACACAAAGGGATTACGATTGTGTCCTCTCAGCTTTCTAGCCATTCTGGTAATAAAGTATCATCGTAACAATGGATTGCAACAAATAACCTCATGTATATGTATGAGGTTAAATAATAGATCAGGACCTGACTTCATTGCATCAAATTTTCCCAGTACATTCTCATAAAGCTGCAGAGAGACTGAAAATAATAATATAAATCTCCTTTCTCCCTTTGGGACAAGGGGGTCAGTCAATTTTCAGCTAGCCTTCATAGCAAATACATGTAACTAGAAATGGTGTCCAAGAAAATTCTCACATTTCAATATTTTTTGTTGACCTACTCATCTGTTACAGGCACATCAAAGAATTATTTTGGCTTATTTTTCATAAAATGACTTCTGTTAAAGCAAGAATATTCTAACTACATAGTGCCATTTTTCTATAAGAATTCTATTCTTGCCCCTGGAGAATCCTTATAACAGGCTTGATAGTTGGCTGTTTTTTATGCAAAGTATAATTTTATAACTGGCACTTGTATTACTGTGTTATGTTGTATATATTTACTCAGTGCAATTTCTCCATCAGTACAGGACTCAAACCACTATTGACTTATCCTGCAGAAGTACAGCCCAAGCACTGGTGACTGACATTCCCCTAACTGAAACATAAAGGGTCAGGGATGACCATTTATCAATATCCTAGGGGTTCTTTAGCATGCTAATGGGACTAGGATCCAATAACAGAGGACTACCATTTTAAGTGGTCATCCAAGCCATGTATCTACCTGTACCTGGGACCGAACCCATGTCTTCTGTGTTCACAGGCAAGTGTGTTAACCACTAGGCCACAATGGCAGATATTCATTGTATCAATGAATATCCAAAGAAACTGATGTTTCCTTTACACAAAACAAGTGCAGTTAACAATTTTGTGTTCCACACGAATCATTAGAACAAATTTTTCAACCATTATAGTAAGGATGTGGTATACCATAACACCTATATAGTCTGTAAATTACTTAACTGTGGATACTTGTTGCCAAAAAAAAATTCTCCAGAATTTTATAAGGGCACACAAAGCAAATAACACCGTATTTTTAAGTGGTCATCCAAGCCATGTATCTACCTGTACCTGGGACCGAACCCATGTCTTCTGTGTTCACAGGCAAGTGTGTTAACCACTAGGCCACAATGGCAGATATTCATTGTATCAATGAATATCCAAAGAAACTGATGTTTCCTTTACACAAAACAAGTGCAGTTAACAATTTTGTGTTCCACACGAATCATTAGAACAAATTTTTCAACCATTATAGTAAGGATGTGGTATACCATAACACCTATATAGCCTGGAAATTACTTAACTGTGGATACTTGTTGCCAAAAAAAAAAAGGGCACACAAAGCAAATAACACCGTATTTTTAACGGATTCATTCTTATTATGCCGTTGACCGTCTTGTTGAACAAGATCTACACAAGGTATTTCAAAAAATATATATGTCAAGAAAGGTATTCTTCAAACCAAATTGCTAGTGTGCTACTGAGACACTAGTATTCCAACAAACTTTGAAATTCTGCCTTTTGGTAAAGTTGTTATGTATCTTGGATATATTTATTTTATTGTAATTTTACTGAGCCCAGGATTTACATCGGAAGGCTTTGATCCAGGAACTGACACAATTTATATTCCAGTAATTTGCTAATTTTGCCTCAATAACTACCTCATTTAAAAGTTAAAGTAGTAAAAGCTCCCAAGTGAAATGGCTGCCAATTTATTGCAGTTTTCTGGGCCTTTTTACTCTCTCTGTCTTTGCTTTCTCTTTTCCACAGCATGAGACAGGGTAACCCTCCTCTTCAGAACACACTTTCTCACTAAATGAGATTTTCTTGTGTCATTAGACTTTGTCTGCCATAAAAATAGATCACTGCAAGAAAATAACATCACTTTCCCAATACTTTGAACTCCTCAGGACCAGTACTGACTGGAAATGATGGACTGCTTCATGCTTCCTTTTTGAAAAATAAATTTCCTCTGAGGACCGAGTTATAATTTCACACATTTTAAGTCCATTAAGAATCACTCAAAGTTATTCATTAGCACAGTGTCAGTCTGTATTTTTGAATTAGTTGAGCTACTTCTGAGATTTTTTTTGCATTACTTGAGATTAGAATTGGACGGATGTTTGATAGATTCAGTATTAATGTTTTTGATTCATTGCTAAATTTCTCTGCCATACTGTAAAGGTATTCACTTCCTTTCAACAATCTATTTGTAATACTGGTGGTGAGATAAACTGCATTTAGAATTTTTATACATTTCATTTTGTTGGTTGAATTTTGTGGCACGATGTGGGAGTTCTACTGGTATTCAGAAAAACCTCATTTTGAGAATAAGGAAAGGTTCTTTACAGAAAAGAAAATGGCTAACAAAAAAGTTAGAAGAAGCTCAGTCTTTAGTTTTAATGTCTTTGCAGAAGAAGTTATGGTAAATTAGTCTTTTGTTGACTGTTTAATTGATCGTTTATCAAATGGAAAAATACCAGTCTATTTACTCTGTTTGTCTTTAGTTAAAAAACAATGTTATGGGCATTTAGATCTTCAGACCTCAAATAGCATGAGCATGATATGTTTATCAGAGTTTTGGCATGTACATAGTATAAGTAGCAAGCACTAAGACAAGGTATTTGCTCTGTCGAAGCACATTATGGAGAAATTGGGCAGAAAGTTTATCAACCCAATATGACAAAAGAGGACTGAAGCTGCTGTGATGTGTTGAAGTTTCACACGATCATTAAACATGCTATCTCCTGTATCAAACCCAATCAGTGCTTTACAAGACTGGGTTTGTAGAGGACTGAAACGTGAACAAACACAGGGAAAGGAACTTAATGTTTTTCACCCGGATCTAACTAAATGCTTCTTTCAGAACTAGAGACAAGTTTTTTTTTCTGTTTTCTAACAAAGCTTGTGTACAAAAACAAATGATATAGTTTCTCTCTTTTTCACTGGAATGACCAAAAGCAATCTCCACTGGTAAACACTTCTAAGGGCTTTGAAGACAGCTTCTATAGGTGACTTGAGTTTGTTTAGAAAAGACTGGCCTTTTTACAGATAAATCTATTGAAGAGCTTTGAGAGTTGAAGACATAAACTAAAGAAATGGAATGAATTCATTTCACAGAATTAACCCCACACCATAGTAAGACTAACGTATGGTTATTTTCACTACTGGATAGTACAAATAGAAAATTTTACAAAGCTTTCACTTAGTAATGTGAAATTTTATCATTTATCAGTGAGGAAATATTTACCTCAGCATTGACAAGTGGATAATTTTAGTGTTTTCAGAGATGGTTTTATATAATTATTTGGATTTTGAAATTTGTTTAGGGTTTGTAAGAATATTTGAATTTGGCCCTTTCGGTAAAACAACATTTAAAATACGTAGATGAGAAACTGTAATGAAGTAAGATAAAGATGGAAAAATTATACATTTAAAATCTAAAATTTAAAATTTGCTGCTATCATCAATGTATTGTTCATTCAGAAAGTTGTTAAGCAGAAGATCTTCTGGTTTTGTTGATGTGAAGTGAGTTGCCATTTTCTTTGAAATAATTTTTAGAATCAGAAAAATTTTTAAGAATCATATTTTTTTTTAATTTCCATCAGCAACTAAAATAACTAATGCTACCTGTTTTCTACACAGCTATTCCATCCATTTTGTCATAACCTTTAAAAAATAAATAAAAATCCTACAAATTAAAAAATTCTTATTCTTAAAAACTATTTCTTATTCCAAGAATTTTCTTTAGAAAAATGTTTGTTTCATTAGAAAGTTATAAAAACAAAGTATCATGAGAATCATGGGCCTAGGACTATTCTCTTACAGTTTTGGCATCTACATTTATACAGGTGCTTTCATCTGTTATATTGAGTATATGAAGAAGTTTTGTTTCTGGTCATTTTGGAGTGAGCAGCTTAAAGATAGCTCACACACATAGGGCTTTTTTAGTGATGTTAAAATTTTCTGTAATGTTTTAAAAGATACATCTGAGAGACATTAAAAGATAAAACAATTTCAGCATATGTCTGTGTTATATTCATGAACTCAGTTATTTATATGACAAATTAAATTTCAGATATTTAAAATGCAAAATGTTTGCCTTTAGACATGCCATAACAGTAATTGTTGTAACTTTTTTTGGGTGCATGTTCAGTTTTACTCGACTCCAGACTTTGTGTGGGAGTAGAAAGGTATTTTTTCTCCAATAAACATACCTTGAAAGGTGCAAGGTCTATGCAATAAAAATATTGTTGAATATGTGTTAGTTCTATCTTTGCGGTAGTATGATTCAATATTCTAGACAAATACTACATTTCCACACATCCATTACACAGATTTAGCCATCATGTACACTCATATTTTATCATTTTTGATACCTTTTTTCTGGTAAAATAGAAGCAAGCTCATTCAATTAACTCATAAATAATTAAATATATTGAATGATTCTCAAGTCAGACAACAGGCCAACACTTAAGCATATATATCATTGCTTCTGTTTGAACACAACAAAGGTACAACTGAGGCGAAAGACTTGTAAATTATTCTGGGTATGAGTTTTGCCCCATACATTACTAATTGGTTCTATTTTATACCACACAGCCAGGGAGTGATGTAGTATCGCTTGCCTGTGTTTTGATCTTGAGAAGGGGACTTTTTGTCATGCCGCAGCACATATTTAACACCTCATAACAAATGCCCAGGAGGAGATATAAATGTAAAGGAGAGGTTTGAGCTGGCGGATTGTTTCCTGTTAACACAGATAGCATGTGTTGTATCTGTTTATTGTCTCTTCTTCTGGTGAGCTTTAGTGCTGCTGTTTTACTACTGGGCTAACTTTCAGAAGGCTGAAAATATTCTCAAAGCTTCTCAAGATAGTTAGCTGAGAAAAAGTGCATTTTTTGTTAGCAAAACAATGAGAGCTCAGTTGAATTAATCCCAATAGGATACAGGTTACTTTTCAAATTTGAGGTCAATTTGCAAGTTGGCAAAAGACTAGTTTCAATGTCGTTCATAAATTCCAGTTGTTTTTACTTAAATGTCTTGGAAGTTTGGAACAAATTGTTAGGCAATATGAAACAATGGAATGGAAGTCTGATGAATTGCACTATTCAATATTAAGCACTTCTTTTACTCTTTTACTTTTAAGCCTTCACTAGTTTCCCATGCTATTGATGAACTCTTGGCTGGGTGTTTTTAGTTGGTCACATTGCTTGCCAATACCCAGTGATTTAAAGTGCCAAACTTTGATAAACCAGTGTGCACTATTTTTCTCCACCCCCTCAAGTATACAGTATCTTGAAAATCAACATTAAACCCAAACCGACCAGTCTTACTTTTCATTGTGTTATGTCTTTACCTTTATTTCTTTAGTTTCAAAATCAGTTAGAAAATAGAAATTGCACACGTCAATTTGCAGCTATATTATGATTCACCCCTAGGTCTTTCATTCTTTTCATCCAAATGCTGTTTCTGCTAATCTACTAGCCTGCACAACTATGTTCCTAATCCTTGTTTATGCATTTCTGTGTATTTTACAGGGATATTTTGCAGGAGATGTACAGCTTTGAGAAGATGTGTTATGGAAGCTGACAATGTTTACACTAACTTTCACAAGAGACCTTGGACACATTAAAGTGTATACCCTATACACTGGTGCAATGTAACAGACATTTCTGTATTTTTGTGTCATTGTGTATATCATGTCATGCATCATGTTACTTCAGTGACTTGTGAAACATTACACCATTTTATTTGTAACAGAAGTGACGTGAGATTTTAGTGAAATGTAATGTGTAATGGGCTAGAACAATCTTTCTCTTGGTATGTAACACTTGACTCTCACCATTCTGGTCTTGGGTTTTAGTGCCTTACATGACTGTATGTGGGTTCTGTACTAAGGGTGTCTTCTCATATGATCTTTATTGTTGACAGGGACATGAAACCCAACTTTGGATTTGTCTTTGGGTGAATATGTATAACAGTCCTATATCAAACATTGTTTACATCAAACAAAAATCCAACCAAAAAATTATTCATTTTGTCCAGCCACGAGTTACTGAAAAGTATGTAACTATTTTAAATTTGTTAATAAAGAATACAGGTATTTTAAAAGAAATAACTGTAAATGGTTAATTTTCAAGGTGTGTTTGTGAGAGTTATAGAAGATCAATAAAATTCCATTTTGGCTATTCTAGAACATACAAGATTGCAGGGTTTAATTTCATGTATCAAAAATAATGTTTCACCTGTGCACTTTGTCATGTTTCCCCATTTTTAAAATCAACCAAATAATATAGAAAAGCCAAATGCATAGGTACACAGCATATAATAGAAGGGTCAAACACCCGAACCCACCAGACTGATTTGGTACAGTCCACATAGATATGAGTCCTCTCTAAACTGAGGAAAATGGTAAAAACATTTCAAATCTGACCAGAAAAAAGTGCAAGTTCTGGCCATTTTAACTGGAGGTCTATGCCACATTTTTGATGGTACATACCAGTCAGATAAAAGTTGGAGAATTTTTCAAATTAACAATTGTTTCATATCGGATTGTGTTTGGTGTGTATAAACAAGGTTGTCACACCAGTTAAGCTGCATTATCAGATCCTGTCATGTTGCCATTTGTGCACCAATCCTAAACGTTTTTACCCCACAGCCCTTAAGGGCTGTCAGGGTATTGTTTTCACCCATGGTGTCCAGATGGGCAGGCAGGTGGGCGGGTGGCGGGAAAAAGTTTGTCCGGGCTGTATCTCAGAAACCGTAAGGTGTAGGAAGTTGATACTTGGTAGGAACATTGGTTAGGAGGTAGGTGTGCAATGTCATGGTGTGACCTTGATTTGACCTTTGACCTTGCCGTAGTGACTTTGAGTTTGAAAATCTTGTCCGGGCTATATCTCGGAAACTGTAAGGTGTAGGAAGTTGATACTTGGTAGGGACATTGGTTAGGGGGGGTAGGTGTGCAACGTCATGGTCTGACCTTATTTGACCTTGCCGTAGTGACCTTGACCTATAAAATCTTGTCCAGGGTATATCTCGGAAACCGGAAGGTGTAGAAAGTTGATACTTGGTAGGGACATTGGCTAGGGGTTGTAGGTGTGCAACGTCACGTGACCTTGATTTGACCTTTGTCCTTGCTGTAGTGTTCTTGACCTATAATGTCTTGTCTGGCCTATATTTAGGACTCCATAAGGTGTAGGAAGTTGATATTTGGTAGGGACATTGGTCGATGGTTATATGTGTGCAACGTCATGGTGTGACCTGGATTTGACCTTTGATCTTGCATATCTGATGCTATTTTATCTCTCTACAGGGATATTTAATACTATTTTATTTCTCTTATATCTCTCTTATATCTTTTTACTTGAATCTTTGTTGTTGCACCTTTGGGTGTCTTTTGATGTAGATTAAGCACTGTTAAAGTCATATTAGAATTCATTAACTGTTTTACTTTTGCAACTTCCCATTGTAACAGATGGTATTGCATCAAGTGAGCCACAGGTTTTGCCGACTATACATAAAAGCATGTGTTGCCACATCAGTATGTATGGGTAATATTCAAAACATTCAAACCATAATTCAACCATACAAATGAATATCAAAATGGGAGAAGTCTTAAAGCTTCATAATTTTTAGTTAACTGAATTGTCTTGTTTTAATACTTAATCTTTACATGCAGTTTCTTTCTCTTAAATGTTATTTTCTCTACTTAAGCATTATTTCGACACTGACACTGCTCTGAAATTATCCCAGTCTGTGTACTGTTTCACTACTTCTATATCTCGTGGTATTGAAAACTATTTCCCCCAGCTGTGGGGTACGGGCATCTCTGATGCTAGTTTTTCAAACTTGTGTACATGTTGAACAAGTTCCAGTTAAAATTTACAGTAAATTTAGACCCCAATGTATGAATGTGATTCTTACAGGTTTTTATGTAAACTAAGCACGAGGTTTGACAGATTCCACTGTTCAGTATTGGAGATTTAATAATTAAAAATTTGCTGCTCACTTGTTTCTAGTTGTTTTCTTCAGAGCCAGAGTATATACACAGCATAATATTTCAGAGATCAAAGAGTAGGTCAAGTTTGGCTTTGGAAACATTCAGCAGCACAAAATGTCGATGTAAGATGTTTGTCCCACATATGTTATAAGTTGTGAAAAATCTTAGTAATTTTGAATGGCATTGCCAAGTAAAATCATTATTCATGAAATTGTTTCAAGTATTGCAATAGCTGTCAAAGTGCCCTTTATGGTCACTTTCTTGTTACTCTACACTGCAGTTTCAGTGTGATTAGTATGAATTTGAGTTGTCTTTGTTTTCATGTTTTAATTTTTGTAATCTGCTTTAAACATAATATTGATATATTTTGTAACACAATGTAAAATGTTATAAATATTTACATGCTAAATGTTCTCTTTCTATGAACATACGTGAATTTTGGGTCCAGAGAATTTTGGGGGGCTTTTTTAACTGAAACAAGTTCTTTTAAACACCCAAATCTTTTTGTGTTCAACACTAATAGCGGTTAAAGCTGTCATTGCCAAACAAAGAGAAAGTTGCACAGATTTTATATACTGGGATTGTATAAAACTACATGTACATACATAGACCTTACAATATGTCATCTAACAAGCCATATTTTGCACTGATTTTAGTTTCAGTAAAACTCAATGCGAGATAAATTTACGTATGCAGTTTAGACTTTTGCTATTCTCATTGTTTTGGTCATATCACATCAGGTAGCTGAGGAAAGTAGTTCATACTAGTTGGTAAAGAGTTTGCACTGAGTTTGTCATCAGCCGCTAGCAAGCGACTGCCCATCTTCCACTTTCAGGTCAGGCTAAGACTCGAACCAAAAGACCAGGACTGAAGCGTTGAATAGTTTCAACATGCCCACTGTCATTGCTAGAGAAGACATTTATTTCAGAAAACTTTTAATAATTATTGATATCCAGGAAAACACAGGATTTTGGTTACTTAATTATGAATTATTGCATCTTTCAACTCGCTCAGTGTCTTGTTTATTGCTCAACAATACTGGATTTCTATATATCTTCACTATTCAACCAAGATGGGCAATTAGAATTATGGTCAGGTTGATCAAATAGAAAAGGCCTTGTAGCATAGAGAATAACAAAGAATTAAATTCAAAGATTGAAAATTAGCTCATAAAATTGAATAAACAAACAATAGCAGTTCTGATAAAAGAGTAGTATATGCTGTAGTACTGTAGTCTATTTAATAAAATAGCATCAGAGAGGCCTGTACCCCACAGCCTGGGGAAATAGTTTTCAACACCATGAGATATGGAAGTAGTGAAACAGTACAAAGATTGGGATACTTTTAGAGCAGTGTCAGTTATATAAACGTTCAAACAATGTTAGAGAAAATAACATCTAAGAGAAAGAAAATGTATGTAAACATAAAGTATTAAAACAAGACAATTCAATAGCAAGATGACCGTATTAATCAGTAAATTAAATATTTTGAAGCTGTAAAATTTATTAATTGGAGAGTAGCTGTCAATGGAAATAGCACAATTATGTAAAAGTGCATATAATAATCAGTTGCAGCAATCCATGTCTTTGTCATAAAACAAAAATGTCTCAAATATGGCCATGAACATACTTTGACAGAACCAAAGTCAAAGGTCATGCCAGACCCTACACCCCTCAACCAAGTCCCTACCAAGAGTTAACCATTTGCACCTTACGGAATCAAAGAAATAGCCTGAACAAGATTTAAAACATCATGGTCACTACAAGGTCAATATCACATGATGTTGCACACCTACAACCCCTTAACAACGTCCCTACCAAGTATCAACTTCCTACACTGTACGGTTTCAGAGATATAGCCCGGACAAAATTTTATAGGTCAAGGTCACTACAGCAAGACCAAAAGTCAAATTAAGGTCACACCATGACACTGCAAACCTACAACCCCTAACCAGTGTCCCTACCAACTGCCTACACCTTAAGGTTTCTGAGATATAGCCAGGACAAAAGTTTAAAGGTCCAGGTCACTACACCAAGGTCAAAGGTCAAATCAAGGTCACATCATGACGTTGCACACCTACAAGGCCCAACCAATGTTCTTCCCAAGTAACAACTTCCTACACCTTATGGTTTCCAAGATATAGCCCGGACAAGATTTTATGGGTATATATATTTTACAGCCAGGACTAACTTTTCTCGCTGTCCATTTGGACGCCATGGGTAAAATCCTCCAAATGTCAACTTCCAGCACCTTATTGTTTCCGCAAAACAGCCCAGACAAGGTCTTAGGTGAAAGTCACTATGGCAAAATCATGGGACAAATCATGGTCACATCAGGGTACTGTACACCTACACCCCCTAACCAATGTCCCTACCAAGTATAAGCTTCCTACACCTTATCTGAGATACAGCCCAGACAAACTTTTTCCTGCTGCCCGCCCACAGGAGCACCAGGCACCATAGGTGAAAACAATACCCAACAGTCCTTAAGGGCAGTGAGGTAAAAAGCATGAAAGAAAACCACACAAATACACATATTTAGTTTATTTGAGTTTTAACACACATTATATACAATCTAAAGAGATTTAACATCTTAAATGCAAATAATGTAATGGGTTACTTTAATTATTTTATAGAAGAAAAAAATTAAAATAATGACAGCTATCCAGTTTCTAAAAACAATTTTGTTCAAAATATACAATATAATGATGCCTATCCTCACAGTGTGCAGCTTAAAAATATTTTTTTCCTTCTGAATGTATAATTAAATTCACTTAAATCTTGAAACTGGCAGGTACAAAACCATTTTTATTTTGAATATACACTGAATCTTAATCTCAAAAGGTACATATTATTTGCACAGAAAATGAATTAATGTTTAATAAATTACAACTCATAGTGCATCAAAGCTTAACAGGTGCCAACATGTAGAATTTTCTTTGTTAAAGTACTTTTACTGACCAATAATGCAACTCAAATTTCATAATTAACATAAAGCCAGTAAATCTTTCAGATATAGTTCGCAAACATAACTAGTAACATCTTGTTCAATAAACAAAACACATTAATACATATATTATTGCACAACATTGTTACATCGATATTAATGTAAAAATTTTATTATTATTATATTTTTGCACAGAACTTGCTTACACGTTTCAGTTTACATCATGGTAAAGTGGTTTATGCCTTAAATTTATGCCAAAGGTAATGGCAAAATCTGCAAACTGATCATTTCTTTATCCTGATTAGTACAAATACCCAAGTCTCAATCTTGTCCTATTTCTTCAAGTGAAAGGGGGTAACATACTTTGGATAATAAATATAATAAAGATTTGTACACAGATATAGCATGGTTTGTTAAAAGTAAAACAAATGTGTACATCTCTATTTACAAGTAGTAGAATGTATGGAATGCTCTTCCATATGAAAATAACACCAGTATTTGTCAGCCATGTACATCTCTTTGTCAAAAGTGACTTTTGAATTGTCCTACATTATAAAATGTCCCAAATTTCTCACCCTTTGGCTACTTTTAAACAAATAGCCTTCCTTTCTGATGAGTTATTGATGTACAATGGGTTTTTGATTTATAATGGTTTTTGTAAAACATATTATAATTCAGTCCCCTTTAAGTTGAACTCGGGGCCAGTTGCACAAAGCTCTACCATCTACCTAGTAGTCATCAAAATGTACAAAATCTCTTCTGTCACACTAACATAAAGATAGTAGTCAACTAAATATTTAATAAAAACTTTCTTTGTAAGCTTTTTATATTTAGCAGACTGGTAAATATTTGGTAGTCTACTAAATGTAGTACTATACTAACAGTGGTGTTTTACAGTGTGACCTTATTATCACTAAGGTAAATAATAGGCTGTCCTCACTTGACCATTTCAGAAACCTTGCAGATCCCCAGTATGAACATAATGAAACACTTTGGTAGCCCACACAAAGTCTACTATGGTGTCAATTTAGAAACATACTATTTTCATTAGTAAACATTCGGCCATTAGGATGTGTTTCATTGAAATTGGGCATCATCAGGAATTCCTGTTTCCTGGAAGTATCTTTGGTCTGATACCTTCAAATTTCACTTACGGGCTCCAGCTTATTGTTTTGTTAAAATGTTATGCACAACTTTTAGAATTAATTGCTAAGTATCTAAGCATAAATTTTTCAGCTTGAGGAGCAGAAAATGACGGGTTACACATTTACAATCTGAGGAAATTTTTTGGCAATTTTGACCCCTCAAGAGTAACATCATAATAACAAAGTTTTGAAGAAAAATGGCAACAGCTTGAATAACTTCCACAGTCAATTAGTCCACTCGTAATAACAGTTTTATTATACATACATATTAATAAATTTAATATATATATATATATATCTACATACGTTTTGACAATAAATATTTTGACTAGTTTCATGGAGTAAAATAATATCAAGCAATATACGACTAAAGCATACATACTACTACAGTTTGGGCCATATTTGCAAAGCATTACAACATTAATTCACACTTCTTTCCAACGTGAAAATGTACAACAAAAGGGATGTTTTGCAAAAAGAAGAATAAAAATGGGCAAATTGTTTGCTTTTGTAAATATAACTTAAGTTTTAAATATGTTAGATGATCCAGAAATTGAATGAATTTCACGTTTTGTAAAAAAACTAAGGTGGATGTACAAAATATCTATCATTAGTATGTATGATATTACCTCAGTTACTACAATCGATAGACTGAAATTTTGACATCTTTAAAAATAACAATTTAACTTGTTCAGTAAAACTACCACAAAAGTTCGAAGAATTAAACAGGGTCATTTAGAACAATATTCAAGTAATACATGTATGAATATGTCTCTGTATTACTAATATCTGAAAAACAAATACTTCTCGATGAAAAGACATGTATTAATCTGTGTTTCTTTATAATTACTGAACAAACCATTGAAACATGAAGAAGTATTTTCTTTCATAAAATCAAAGGTACTTAGGTACTTGACTGAGTGCAGATTACAATGACAAACACTGGATTACTTCGATAACTTCCTTTATTGTATGGTGCGCTTCACTTTAATATATTTTCTATGAGAGGTATATTTAAGTGCAATTTACAACTTCAAGATTATGTTATTGAACTGAAGAGATATTCAAGAAGTTCAACAGTTAATGCATGAATGAAATCAATATATTATACACTGGTGTAGAAAAATAAGAAAATTAACAGAAAAAAATAGTTTTACTTGTGTGCATACTAGAAGTAATAAAAAAGCCAGCCCCTTTTGAGTACAGGATACAGTCCTGCTGTATTGTGTTTAGAATAACAGTCACCCACTCCAGTTACAAATTCCAAAATACTTGTACATATGGAGAAAAAAACAATAAAATCTCACTTTCCCACTTTTTGACTTCTCGCTTTAATGTCATTGAGAAATTCTATAGTAAAAAGAACCCTTGTGTTTGTTAGAGGGGTAAATCAGCCATGCTTATGAAGCATCGTGTCAGTCTTCTATTCCACTGTTCTACCAAAGCACAAGTATATCAGTTCACAAAACACATACACAGAGAGGGGCTGTCTCCTCAAAAAACTCCATAACAAGCATTACAATAAATACAACATCTATATGACTACACGGGTAGATTTACTGGTCTTTTAAATTCATTGCTACAAAGTTACATACATCCGTTCACATCTGATATATTTTTCTCATATAAATGCCATTTTAACAAATGTTTTATATTTACCAGTTCTTTGCCTTAAAAAAAGTATCGCACAGATATAATGCTGTATATATACCATCCCCGCTCTTGAAAATCCCATGGGTCATATGACCAAATATTTACAAAAGTTTGGGATGGGCAGTTCTGAGAATCAAAACCACTCAAAGTATTCCCAAAAGATATTCCAAATCTAGTGTTCTGAATTTTAGTACACACATCAGCTGAATAGAAATTGTTTAAGTAAAGAAATCTGTTGGATATAAAATATTAAATAACTGCTAAAGTAAGGAAAAAACTATGTTAAAAACCAATACAATTTAATTAAATTTTACTTAAAATTTAGTTTATATGGAATTAATTTACCTCCGAACAAAAGTATTACAGATAACAAAGACATAGACCTTTCAGAGAGTTGTAACAGTATATTTAACAGAAAGTCAAAGTCAATAGCTGATCTCTAGTGACAAATAACAGATAAATATCATAATCTACACATCATACACACCACAAATATGACCTCAGAAATTTTGCTTTCTTTACAGATCTTCTATGAAAATTTTTAAAGGATTTCATAATACAATAGTTTACAACTAAGAGAAGATACAAGTTACTTCTACTGTGTGTGACTAAGGTTACTAGGTCACACAATTTACAATGGCAGAAGATGATTTACTCAGAATAATATACAGATAAACTTAAATGGGCCTATCAAGAGTTGTCACGCCTAGTGGCAGGAAACTTCAAACCAGTTTGTCACATGTTTATGGCATTACTTTAACAAGCACACAGTATATACCATGACAAAAGGTGACAAAATCCTGGCATTACAAATATTAGTATTGAAAGAGCCGCTGTGACAGTTTGAGGACGAATCTGACATTATAACTACTTAGGTGAGGTAACCCTGATACAAGTTTACTTCTCAGACTTGTGACAAAAAGAATTAACACAGATTAAATAATAAGTTTCTTTTATGAATATAGCACATCACAGTCTGGGAACATATATATATATATATTTATATTTAGAGACAGCATTACATATAAAATATATATATAAAATCATGGATATCAAAATAATCAACAACAAAAAACATGACAATCTACACCAGTTTTAATAAGAATAATATGATTATTATAATACTTTTGACATTTACATCTTTCCACCACATTAAGTATGAAACAAATTGTGTCCTTTCAGATTCATTCCTCTTATCCATTGCCACTTTATGTGTACAACCTCCAAAAATTATCATGGTAATTTGCTTTTGTTATTTTCTTCCCACACCTTTTTGTTTCTTTTTATCAGAAAATGTGTCTGTAAATATCTATTCATTCATAAATATATATGTGTAACTCTGTAATAACCATATGGCATTCTGGCTGTATATCACCATGTTCTAAATTGCCTCGTTACACGTTTTTGTTTTTATGCACGAGACACTGACTCCTTTCCCTAACCGTACGCGTATATACTAGTAGCCGTAACACTTGCCCTGCTTCTCACTGCGCTGATACTTGCGAATGCGGCCGTCCCATCTGTCTTTCCAGGACAGTACCTTACTCTTACGACTCAGTGTGAAGCCAATCCTGTTGGCACTCTTGCTGTTCTGGCTGACAATGAGGTATCTGCGTTTGAGGCGGATCTTGGGACACTTGCAGGCAAGGTCATCCAGCGACACCCAGAAGTCAATCTCCCCCCGCCGGATCTTGCTGGCAGCGTTGTTTTTATACACTTTAAGAACATTGGCTGTGAACTTCACATAGGAACCTCTGGTCTCCCTCTTCACTATGTCAGCTTGGATAGCTGTAATTGTGTAAATATTCGGTAAAATTAGATAGCACTGTTTCAAGATATTGAAACTCTGTTTTAATCAATAGTATACAGTCTGCATTCTGGTGGTCTGGTATATTTTACACACTAAACCCCGTGTAGCCAAATCTCAAGGCATCAGAAATTAGTACTGGTGGTCTAGTAAACTTCAATAAAAAGACTTATCAAGAAACTGTTGTTTATTTAAAGGGGAATTCTACTTATTTGACTTCCAGTCAAAGGACTTGGCTGTACTGAATGTTTTATTTACCTGTGATCTTGTTTGTATTGATGTGATGTTACCCACAACATTGCCATATCTTTTATTTAGTATTTTAAATTGCAATATGATATCTTCATACAACTTCGCTTCACCAATTGACATTCAAAAGTTCATGATTATGTGCATATATTAAACAGAAAGTAATTTGTGTATCAATGCTCACCAAAGTCTTGACTGCAGTATGTCTTTAGATTCATGCGCCTGCTCTTTTTCTTGCACTTTCGACATTCTTCTGCAAATCAAAAGAACAAATTCTCATAATTTCTTTCAATAAGGAGATCAACTTTTCACATGCATTCTAAAGGTCTATTTTTTACCATTACCACCGTTTGTTATCTATGTTAACTTTGTCATGGATTATTTCATACACGTAGGTTAATCCCTTGTCACTGCTTCTTGGAGAACATTATATGTAACATCAATATAATCTGAAACTATTCTTAAATTGACAGTTCTTCAGACAAAATGCCCAAGCTTTTAATGCAGTCACTTAGGTTTCCCTTACAAGTCAATAGGACGCTGAATATGATTCTTACAGCAACACTTACAGAAACTCAAAGAATACACACAATATCACAACTATAGGTGTAAGTTTCTGAATGACATGGTACCAAATGTCACATATTCTGTCTTCACTTGTTCTGATCTATCTTGTACATATAAACATATAACAGGGAATTTGAATGTCTTATTAAGGAGTGTGGACTATTACTTGTACTTACATAAGAAAGTATCAAATAATTTCAAGTTTTGGTCTAATTCTTGGTTTACCATTCACTTGTACCACTATCTTAATTTTAGCCAATGCTGAAACAATATTTCAACTTGTAATATAATACTTATCCTCAGACACAAAATGATACTTAAGCAGAAACTCAAACTAATGGACAGTGATTTGTAGGGGACTATTCACTACAAATAAGAATGCTTAGATAGGTTTTAAGATGGCACTTAGGAAGAAATTTACTGAAAAAGAAAATCAAGTTAATAATTTTATGGCTCCCAAATCTGTAATAGGACACCAAATCAAGTTTTTTTAATGTTTTTTTTCTGATGTTTCATCACTCTGCTTATGCGGGTCACAAATTTCTCACTTATGGTATTTTTTAGAGTTTAAAGAGCAGGAAATCTCTTACATAAAGCCCCTGAACAGCCAAGTTGTTAACACATTGCCGAGAGTCTATACCAAAACTCTTCATATGCTTGAAGGAGTAAAGATCAAGTGTATTTCAATAGTTTTCACGAAATATATACTCACTGATGTCAAAGACACTTGATCACATGTGTATTTTGTTTTCAGTGTTTTTATGTTAAATAGCATTATAAGCTCTGTGCCTTCTGCAATTTAAGAGTGTTTCAGATCCATTGTATGCATGGCTTTTCAGAGCAAAAGTCCTTCTAATGTTAAAAAGAGGATATGCCAAAAGTTCAGAGCTACTAACAAAGAATAGTAGCCTACAAAACTAGGTAATACTCACACATCCTATTTAATGAACAATAGGTTATTATTATTGTTTTCTTTTTAATAAGAAATTAGTAATATGTTTCGCATTCTTATTATAAATATTTTACCCTTAAGTTTTAAAATCATCACTGATATACCCAACTGCCCTGTTCTCTCAGATTTTGGAGATTCACATACCCAATTGAAAAGCTTCTCATTGAGCTGTTCTACAGCATCTTTCAATTCAGACATGAATTCAGACCCCCCCCCCCCAGAATATGATAAGTGAGTTTTCATTGAAAACCTTTATATTGTCAAGACATGAAGAGTATAAAAGACCATTAAGGTCTCACCGTCTCAGACATATCATGGGCAGAATTGTACTACCCAGTGAACCAATGTGTCAGGCTTATGTCAAGTATTTTGATAAACCTGCATTGTGATACATTTATGGTTAATTTTACAGGTAATATGTCACAGGAATACCTTTTCTTATGGGAAGACATTTTGTCAGTCACTAATAGTTCACACCTGTGTTAATAAAAGGCTGGGTGGCCTTTTTGAGGGTCGCCCTGTTCTATTCTTTTCTCTTATTTAACACTACAATACAGTTTATCTTTTGAACAAAACTTAAGATTTCCATACAAAAAAATAAAGTCTGTTTTATATATCCTTCTTCATTTGCTAACTTTGTGGTAAAAATAACAACAAAAGTCTTTTTGATGAAAAAAAGTCATTTGCATGAGACAAGGGATTTTAAAGGAAGAATATCCTCTGCTGTCTTTATGGAAAAACACATTGTTATTTGTATCAGCCGAAATCTCTGAAACCACAACAAATTTGTGTGGCAAACATATCATTCCCTGGTCCATTATGTGAAAGCCAAAGGCTGACAGAAAAAAAGAGTGGTGATTTGTGTATAAAGTCTCATCTTCTATAGATTTCAGTGAACTCCCCCCTTTAGCTACAAATTGTTTCACACTTTGACACTTCAAGCCCTTTGAGGGCATTGAGTTGGAAAATTGACAATTACTCTGTCATTTGGCCTGTGTCTTATTCAATACTGATCATCAGATAGAATGTGTTCTCAGTTCAGGTGTAAATGGGGGAATATCAGCACGCTGGTTTTAAAGAATACCAAAGGTGTAATTCCCCACTAGGAGCACTCCCCTTATAATCTATTGAAAAAATAAGGTAAATACACACAATTTTTCGTCTTATAAAATAAATCTCATAAATTTGTTCAGAATTTTCCTAGAAAGAAAGGAAAATTTTGCATACTGTGTGGCAAATTCTACCGTGCTTACCACATGATATGCCAGAACCACCAAATTCTGTCAGCATGTGGCCATCTGCAGAAGCTTGCTGTGTGGCTTTATTGCACTTGATTTCCCTTCCATTTAGCATCAAACAAGTGCTTTGACTGGTCACTCTCTCATTTATTACAAGAACTAGTTTATCTTCCATTGTTTTGCTTTCTTTTACAAACTAGAACCCTGATTTTAGATGCAGAGAATAGGTTTTATGATCCAAATGCCCTTTTATCAAGCATAATTTTATCAAGCATAAGTGTAAGTAAAACTGTGAGTTCTGATTCAACGAAAGGGACTGTGAATGTTTCCGGATGTAAAACCAATTTTAGTTTGGGGCAAAACAAAAGGACCATTTATTTTTATAAATATCTTCCTTTTCAAATGAGTAAAAGTTTCAAGATTCTCCATTACTAAAACACTTGACACTTTATGTTTCATAAATGACACTTTCAAACATCAAGCCTTTTTGATATCCAACTATATCTTGATTTGGGGATCTGTTGAAACTTCCAAGTTCTTCCACTGTGTCAAAATCTAAGAAATTTTTTTCCAATTAATCACTGACTCAGAATAATGGCTAAAGTTTTGAAACTTTATTTCCAATTATTCATGCCCATTGATAAGGAAATTGAGAATAAGAGACTAGACATTACATCAGTGTAGGGTGCAGATAAATGAGCAGTTATCATGGATTTCACTGGTCCAGAAGGATATGACTCAAGTATGATGTGTCTGAAGGTATCTTATGGGAAACACAATCACTCTCACCATCTCATCAGCAGTGACAACCCCATCATTCCAACTCACAAAGAAAAGCCAAACTCTCATGGGCTCCATCAGTTTTTATTCTGGCCAGTAGATTGTGAAAAATGTCTCCTTTTTTTTCTAATGTTAGACACGGACTGTGGAGGAATGAAGAAAATTGGCCCGTGTATCGGAATGCAGTACTGGGGGCTCTAGTCTTTAACTGAGTCAGTCTTAAGCAGTGTCAGGAGTCAATATACTTAACCCAATACTATTACTTCCAAATATGGATGCTTATTTGAAAATACTTTCATATGTTGGTAGTTTCTATAACTACATAATCATATGTTATGGTGTAACAAGTTTTAAGCAGACAGGGCACACACTGAAGAAATAAAGACTTAGGGTGTATTGCACCACTAAGTCTGGTGCTGGCTGAGTGGCGGGTGTTTCAAATACACTGGCAGATGGTGAAGGGCGGGCTATGGATTCACAGGGGGTGACCACAAACAAAGCCTTGTCACTCTCACCACCAATGTAATTCCCATCTCAGATTGTAATTTAGGCTGGTTTCCGGAAAGTTACAGATAAAATTGTGTAAAGGAATGTGTCCTAGAATAAATAATGTAGAAACTTATTTGTAGCAGCAGCAAAGAATGGATTTTTGGATTAAAAGCAGCGACAGTGTGAATCTTGGAATTTTCTCTTGGGTATCAAAGGATAATTAGAAAAACTGAGATGACTTGCCTTTCTCTACAGATTTTTTGGAAGCCTGATTCATTTGTTTCTGGTTATATTTAGAAAAAAACAAGATTTATAGGATCGTAATTTTTCAAATTGATCACTTGTTATCCTTATTTTGTGGTGAAATATGTTCTTTGGTGTTGGCTTTAAGGTGAAAGTTTGATTAGATATCAACCTTTTTCACTCCTTAATCACGTAAATTCCAGAACTTAAGTCTCCAATTTAATTTGAGCTAACTAAAGTTATAAATCTTATAGAATTGTTTTCAACACTGAATACTAGGTACATATGTGCCAGTATTTTGCTCATTATATAAAAGGATGCTACTCATGATATTAAAACAAAATGTTAGTCTTGATTCTAGGCTTGATTAAGAGCTTTCCAAAGGTTATTGTACCATCATTCCCGACTGAATTATTTACACTATAAAGTCAAATTTTTCAAAATGCCAAATATAGCCTGAGCAGGTTATAACTGTAATTTGAGCTTGATATTAATGAAGAACTCTCCTGGCTAAATAAATATCTCAATATACACTGAAATTTTTTCAAAGGCTTACCTGATGAAGGTGTGCTTTCTATGGGAGGAGTAGGGTCTGGTCCTACAAGACATTAAAAAGTTGAATTAATAACTAAACACTACAGGGGCAGTTACTGAGAATCTAAATGAACAATTGATTCAGGTTATGTATTATTTAGTAATCATTCAGCATGAAGGTACCTGAAAGAAAGAAAATCATTAAACATAAGAAAAGTACCTAATAATACACAAATTTACAATATCACTTTGAATTCAACATTGTGAAACATGGCTCACCTATTATAAAAAGAACAAAACATTGGTTTTTTTTAGTTTTGTTTGCCTCTTTCCTTAGGTAGGAAACCAACAGAATTATCTGCACACTTTTCATCAAAATAATTATCAGAGATTTTGAACATTCTTTGTCATACACTGAATGAAGAAATACAGTAACATAGGTACAGGGAGAACATTAATTAGGCATGGCTGTATCAGTCACACTTTGGTCAGTAAAGAAAATTTGAAATAATGTTCACTGCAAATCCTTTCATATCACATACAGTACAGCAGCCACAAACCATATTATGACCATAATTACAATCTCCATACGTTGCTTTGATTGCACTGATTCATTAAATTAGTGGCATACATAACCTTAGACATTCTTCAATGTCAACACCATTGTCTGGCGAAAGAGTTGTTATATTGTATTCTATACATTTTGTATATAAGAAACATACCAGATAAGAGTTTTACTTTGTATTTTGGTATGAAATCAGAAATACACTCCTTCCAAATTAGAAATCCTAGGCAGAATGAATATCAAAGAAACAGACCCACTGGTGAACTAATGCACAACAAGCTAGCTCTACTAAAAAGATTCCTATATAAAGGAGTTCTACAGTTCCAGTAAAATACTACCTGGTTTGAACACTCTCAAATCAGCAAAAGTCTTCACTTATCTTTCTAAATCTCTATCTCACTATTTTAATAAGTATTCATATTATAAATGGGCGGACTCAGTATGTGAGGCTTACCTTTAGAAGATATGGGGAAAGGATAAAGTGTTGGTCCGGTCTTTTTCGTAGAATGGCCAGTGGTACTCACATCCTCTGTGCTACCTGGAATGCCCCAGCTCTAACTTAATTAACTTACAATCTCACTTGTGTGGAGTTAGTAAATCAAAACAAAACAAAAAGTGGAAGCTGCTTACCTTAAAAACGGAGGGTGTGAGTAGAAACAGCCATGCTTATATTAACGTAGATACAGTTCTGTTTGTGTGATGTTAAGCTAAATGAATTTACCTTACAAATAACATTACCTTAGGAACTATTAGGTGTTCATGCTATAACATGATGTAGGCAAGAACTTTTGATTATATATGTTATCAATAAGCATATATATTTTAACTTCTTAGAGGCATTATAAAATAAGAAACTGATAACTTCAAAAATCCTCAGTGAAAATTTGGATTTTGATATTTAGAAGAATACTGGATACTTTTATCAAGAAATTCTTGCCCATGATGACCGGTGGCCCTTTTAATTGGCAGATGCGAGCGTGTGATGCATTAAAGTAAGAGTGGTTTTATACTTTATAACATTAATGATGTTTGTGTCCCAAAAGCTTGGTAATAAAATAACAAATGAAAAGATACAAGCAAAACATCTGACTGCTCAAAACAATAGCTAAAAGAAAAAAAAAAGTACATATTTGTGATACTTTACAGGACGTGCTAAAACTAAAGCAAAACATAAAAACATGAAACTCAACTGATATACATAATAAGGCGCAATTATAATCCTCCACCACTGTCTCAGCAAAGAAAATCAAAATCAAAGATGTTAAAAACCCACAGCCAAGAAGCAAATATTTGACCTTGGAACAAATTACATTAAAAATCAGCTTTAGAGTCACATACTCACAGATCTACACTTTATTTTACATATGGACATATACACTGAATTGAAATCAAATACCATACATCCATGGTTAAAAATCCAACAAGGTGAGCTTAGAATGCAGTGCATATTTTTCACAAGTGTTTATTTGGGCCAATTTATACACTGTATTGGTCAGTAATAATTTTGGTAAACATGTAAAAAGACAATCAACTGAAAAGTTGGCTGTGGGGTAAAAACATTTTGTACCAATACAAAATATAATCACATGGAAAAGGTAAACTTAATTACAATAATATGAATTTATGAATGATCTCATTATAACTATACAAACATTTTATGATTAAATCTGAATGTTTTATACTGGTATATTAACTGTATTAATCAAGTAAAGACAAGACATATTGATTTTTCAACTGAGACATTCATAAATCCAATAAAGCTGTAACAATGAGTAGCTATAAATATAACTAAAGGAAGAAAAAAACATTTGAACAAAATTTCATGGAGCAGAATGATAATAACATTACACAAGACAAAAATGTCTTGTCTCAATGCTAATTAAATAGAACCAATGTGTTTGCCTTTGTCTTCATCTTAAACTAATTATCTTTGACAATTTAATTCCAAAACATTGTTAATAAACTAGTGTTTGGCACAAATAAATTATTTGTGGTAGCTATACTAATGCGTTGTTGTGCTGCTGAAATTTTAATTTCGGTAGAAATAAGTACAATATCGGTGATAGGCCAGATATGAAAACAACCCAAGGGGTAAACCACACTGGGTCCTCCATGCGTTATCTATAATGTATTGTATTTATTTAACGAAATAAACCATAACACTGCTTTCTACAAACAAAGATATAAAAAATGATAATTAGCAGAAGCATGCAAACAATGAATTATTACAGTTAAATGGTTGCAAAAAGCACAAACAAGCAAAAGCGATATTTTCAACAACACACATTTATACATTATTCATGTAATTAACTCTTACTCTTATTCAATAGATCCTAAATTGAGTATACTCTTGCAGACAAATACTGTTTACTAATAAAGACTATAACGAGAATGAAAGTAGTCTGCATTAAACTAGATTTATAGTGACTATATCAAATGATGGGAGACATTTAAAACATATATTTTAAATGATTGAAACAATCATATATTTTAGATTTGTAAAAAGATATAAACCTTTTAAATTATACAACTGTGAGGGCAACATTAATTAAAATAAAGAATTCGTACTTTGTTACAAAAAACATTGTAATTACAACATTTACATGTAATGCACACAGAACAAATTCAAATATAAACTAAAATGTGGCAGCAAATTCTTTGAAAGGCAAAATATATTTTGCCTTTTTGGGAATCACTAGATAATCACGTACATTAATTTATGCCTTTTCAATAAAATATCGTTAAAGCAGAAGTCTTTTAGACCCAAAAAGGCAAAATATCTGCAATGTGCCATGTACAACAAACCAAACTTTTGGGTTTAAGGGCTGCTTCAACTAATTAAAATTCCAGATCTAAGCTATGCTTCAGATGACATACTCAAAGTTAGAAGAATTAAATAAGACAGAACTAGATCAAGGGCAAAATATCAAAATGGTTAATGTGTTTATGGCAACCAATCAAAGGCCCATAACAAACCTATGCTTGAAATACTCATGATGTTGAGCTTTAAATGAGGTAACACTAGGTCAAGGGCATAAGGTCAAGGTATTAGTGTACTTGCCACAGTCAATACGCAGTTCACATATGCATGTAAGTAGCTGCAATAGATGTATTAGATCTAGAGCATTCTCAACATTTTGAAATGGGGCACAGATCTTAAATCATACCTAAAGGTCACTCTTGCCACTTAATTAAGTAGGGGCAGTACTCTGCCTTTTACTACAATAAAGTTTTAACTATTTTAAGTCTCTTCATTCTCCTTAATCTGCACGCAGTCACAAGCACAAAGAAGGTAGAGGTCCTTTGAGTACTTACTGACACAGGGCTGTATGGGAGAGCGACTCTGGATCCAGCCAGGTTTACACCTGTTACATGTAGTTCCAGTCACACCATCCTTACACTGACACTGTCCTGTGGTCTGGTTGCACATCTTGCCCAGCGCACCCACAGGGTGGCACTCACAGGCTACAGAAAAGTTAAAGAGAAAAGAAAGGTATTAGTAAAAAAACTGTGACATATCACTATGAATGCAATTCAACCCTGTTAAATCAAATCTAAACGGGCCATAAATGTACTTCCATTTAACTAGAGCATAATATTTACAAAGTTAACCAAATGGTAATGGCCTTCCAGGACTTGGTATTTATTTCTACTTAAAATGTATTTTTATTTAATCTAGTTCTCAGGCAACATTTATGTAGTTACTTTACAGACACTGCAACCTCGTCTTATTTATAAGACTACAAAACAACCCAAAACCTCTGAAAGCTCAACATGATTCTAGAAAAGATTCCATATGGATAACAGGATTGTTAAATAGAAAATACACCAATATATATAGAGGAGGGTAAGTCAGTATACTATAACGTATTTAAAAACATTTGAAAGAGGAGAAATTACATCATAAAACAGAATATTTAGATGTTGGGGTTAAGATCTCAGAGATTTTATTATAATATATAACATTAAATAAAGATGACAAGATCAAAATTACATGAAAACTTTAAAACATTCATAATGTATATGTAGAGAAAAAGAATCACCACAGAAACATAATATTGGACATTCTTGAGAATTAGACTTGGGGGAAAAAATTTAAAATTTACTTTTGAAAAGCTAACATACGCTAAATTATTGAAATTTGTCATCTTGCTTTCTTCAGCCAATAAAAACAAAGCTCAAAAAATATAACAAGTCGAAAAATCTTTGTAATGTTCAATATTGCCACTCTCATAACATAAATGTCAATTTTAGTGAGGCAGAGATAAAGTAATTTACAGATTTTTTAGCTTTCCTTGATCAGTCTGTCAGGAGTCACAAAATAACAGTCTTATCATTCCTGCTTGTAATTTAATGTAATCTAAAACAGTGGCACATAGCGTTGCCTGGGAAAAAAATCAAATTCATAAAAATATACATTAATACATCTTATAATCATAAATACTCTGATAAAATCTATACAATCTTTCAGTTATATTTACATAAAAAGACTAACACCTACATGTCAAGAAACTGGATACAATGACAGTGTGATATGAGACATAAATTACATGTATTATCGGCTATATATTTAGAAATAACTCTGGTTTCATCATATCAGTTTTTATTTGTATGTTACAAGCTAGGTGTTCTGAGATTTGCTGTCCCACAATGCAGATATTGTGAAACATTCAGAACACACCAGTGTACGTAGAGACCTTCTATGAAGAGGGAGTACCTTGTCTGTTCATATAATGTTTTGTATAAATATTGTCATTTCCAAAAGGCTTGCTGACTGGCCACAGGGCCTCAGGACTGACACCGACAAAGCAAGACCTGTGTACCAACCAACATTCTCCACATTTCTACATAAACTGCAACAAAGACACTTCAATATCAAATTTAAGATTAACTGTAAATCACCCACTTCACATGCTTTTGATTTAACAACCCACATCTCTCCTCCACTTATGGTCTACCAGTATTTATGTATCTCGTTTAATTGATCTTGTTAAAAATTTGTTTCTTTCCACAGGAAGTAAAACAAAATGAAGAAAAATGTCTATCTTCTCTGAGTGAGTCAACCTCTAATTATGCCAAAAGACTTTAGAAAGCCATCAAAATTTGATTATGAATGACATAAAAGAAGAAATGGCTTTTTGATAGTTTACTCTTACTCAGACAAACTTACTAATTCTTTTGAGTGGGTGGCCGAGTACAATGCTGTATTTACTGACAGAAATGGTCTCCATAGACAAATCTCTCAGTGACCTTGCCATCCACACATTGTCCTTATTCAACCTTACAATACGCAAGCTATAACTTTAGGCCAAACAGAACTAACTACACATTTTCACTTTTTTATCCAAATGTTATTATAAATCTTGAGGTTAACTCAAGTTTATAATTCTGTGTAAAGTGAAAACACAAATATCACATTATGCCCCCCAAAAAATGAATAATAATACTGCCACACTTATGGAAATACTAAACCTTGGTGAACTGAAATATAAATGTGTGATCCTTACATACTTTTTAGCATATGAACAAATTTGATTTTGTAACCTCAATCAAGTATAGTGTTGCAATGATTCTTTAACTTTAGGCTTTAACTTTTCCCAAATAATTAAAATACTAACACTGCTTTAGCTCCAAATTGAAAGCCAGCTAATAGTATAAAGCCTACAAATTTTTCAGTCACATAAAAACCACTTGAACCTGACTGTAGTCTGCAAAGTCTTTTCAACTGGTCATCTTCAAATGCTTTGTCAAGGTCTTTAAATTATCCATAAAACTGAAAAGGACTTGTGATAGATCAAGTTAGATGAGTCTTCACATGTGCTCACATGCATCAATATGTGACTTGGTCACTGAAAGGACACTTTGTTTTTGTCCTCAAGAGTTTAGATTGTGGTGCTTAAAGTAATTCTTCAATGCCTATTACCAGGCATTTATAATAAAATCAGGTGTGGTGTGATTTTCTATAAATTTCTCATCAGTGGACCATAAACACTGCATGACCCCTTGAATAAAAAGGTGTTATTATTTCCTGAAGCCAATGCCAAACATCTATATAAGTGTCACAAAAGTAGAATTTAATGGCCAATTGCGAGTAATCCCACTACAGGAGCAAAACAGGGGTTTCCTCAATGAATGCAAACCTCTTACTTACTCTTTGAATCTTTAAATTGATGACTTTATAATATTGGGTAACATTCTTTGATACTGCCATTGAACAATACTTTATCCCTCTAGCTCATAACAAAAGTTTTTAACCCAAGAATTCAATACTGACAAGTGGTAAAATAAAATCAATAGGACTCAACAGGAACTAATGTTAGATAATGGAAAATGCCATCATCCTTTTCCTACAGTTTAAAATTCTTCTTCTAATCTTTTTGACCAATAAGTATGTTGGCAAACGATTTACATGGAATATTCAAAAGTAGCTACTTATACCCGGTATATAATTTCATACAGAGTCCAGATTACCACAAAAGCTACAGCATTGGTACTTTCCATGGGCATCAAACTGTATACCAACATCCACCACATTATATTCACTTTGCTCAGTTGACTACCATCAAAGAAACTGATATTACAAACAGTGCTCCAGAACAAATCACGCACTGAGGGCCCCACATGGACATGTATTAATTAAGTGTAAATGATTTGATTTGTTGAAAGCCATACATCACCAAATTCCAGCTGCATGAGGTGAACATTACATACAAGCCTTGAAAGCATGGTTATTCAGCTGCTATTTAAGTATTTAACTTGTTCTTAAAAACAAGCTGGAAAGAGACACAAAAATAAATTTAAATGTAAACTTACAGTGTAGTCAGTTCTGCTAAAATTGTATTGATTCAGATTTTATCGGTACAGACAAACTCCTCTAAGTCTCTAGCTATCTGAAGGTGAAATACACCAGCAATACAGTAGAAGGATGTTCTTGGTTTCACAACTTTAACCACCTTGAGACTGGAGAGCTATGTCTCAACAACCACAAAGCTACACCTATTGTTTGTTTGTTCTAGACTCCGCAGATGAAACATATCTTTGCTCAGTTAATTAAGTATGTATACTAGATTTGCTGGTTTTGTTTGTTTACATATCAGCAGTAACAAGTAGAAAATTGGGCAATTTGTCCTAAGAAAATGGATGAATCCCACAGATGTTGGTGAAATGATTGTATGCATACAAACTTGCTAAAATCTACAACAATAACTACCTAAAGAGAAATGATATCTCCAAAGTTTTCAGAACGACTCATTCACACAGTGCACAAGGAAATACTTTTAAAAGAAATCATCTTTCATGAAAAACAGAAAAAGATATAAGTGACTATGTCTACTATTTAATCACGGATGTGACTTTTCCCATCTATCAAAGAGCTCCACAGACAACACAGCAAACCCATAGGGCAAACTGCTACCATAGATCTAAGTCACGCTTCAATGATATGTTTGAAACCTACACGCCAAAAAGAAACTTTGCAATCAAAATAACCTGTCCAAACAGTCGCCACACTAGAACCCACAGTTCAGGATAATCTTCAAAACAGATCAAGAAAAAAGTACTGGGACAGAATAAATATGCTTTTAATCTTTGCACTGACTGGCTCATTGTAGTAACACCTTTTTTCTTTCTTTCTACATTATATAAATGGTCACTCTAGACAATTACAAAGTTATAGCTACAAGGGAAAATAATAATGTATCCAGTAAAGACTCAACTTCCATATATCATCAAGTGTGAAGTGAGAAATCGTTAGGAAACCAACATGATTTGTATCCCAGAATGACAAGCAACATTTTCAAAATTTCCATGTCCTTTAATCTTACTTTTACTACACAAAGTCAGTATAATTGCAAATATGTGTAATTTACTTCCAATCTTGGATGAAGGTCAAGTTATGTATGTGCAGTAACTCTACTGTTTATTCTGGGTTTATTAATAATTTCCTCCACAACACCTCATCAATTCCCCTTGCCTACAAATCAGCCATGTGAAGCATCTGCAAACACTTTTCCACATGCATAAACTTCAGTTATATTAAACAGATCTCACACCTCAGTAGATTTTCTTCTAAAATGTAAGACCAGCCTCAATTTTTGTTTTTCTGTTTATCTAACACAATGTCCTTCAACATCTGATATTGGTGTTTGACTCATAATTTAATGATAATGTATATCTTTAAGTTTTAACTTTTATTTAAACTTTGCCTGTTAGAATCGTCAGACATCTGTAAACGATTGAGATAAGGCTGATTTCCATTTAAAGGTACAATTAGGATTACTGGGAACGCATGACTGCAATTTAGTGGTGTCTTAAACCTGTCCTATTTGTTTTTAGCAATACCTTAAATTCCTTACATTCCATTAGCCCCTAAACTTTGAAAAAATAACAAACTTTCTTGATTTCATAAAAACTTGACCTTTAAAATACGAAAGCCAATTTCATTCACATTCAGACGGATTTTTGTGAAGAATGTGTTTGCCAATATATTTTTATAAAATATTAAATTTTCTTATTAATCACTCAGCAATAATTAAAACTACTTTGTGTATTTGTATCTTTCACTTCTACAGGACACTAGAGGTTATTCTTTGGTTATGATGATAATTCCCCATGTCACTTTTAGCATATAAGCAATCTACTAAGACAGAAAAGCAAAACATCCATCAACTGAAGCCACACACACTAGTTCATATTTAACACAGAACGTGTTTAAACTGCATGTAAATCACAGCACAATTACTAAGTTCATTTCATTTATTTCAACTTCACACTTGAAGGCACTTGGTTTAAATAATTAGACCTCACACATTTTTCAACCAAGAAACACCTCTGCAAGCATCTGTGTTATTTCAGCTCAGCTTTTTTCTAAATTTAGTCCTATCTCTTGTAAGGCTTGCTGGATTCTTAGCTTTCAAGTGTGCTACTTACTATGTTTAGGTAACAAAAACTACACTATACATCAAAAGGATTTACTCCAGGATTAAAGATCAGAACAATCATGTCCAGAGAACTGCTTTGATTACTGTTTCATAGAGTAGATTCCGTGCAAGTGGAATTTCTACAATTTTACTCCTGGACTTGATTAAAGTGCAAATAATCTAAGCAGGTTTAGAGCTATAGAATCAACTGATAAATAGTCAATGGGAACCTTGACCATTTTAATGAAATAAAATCAATCATTTATGGTAATTAACATAATAATAGAAATTTAACAGTTTTCTTGAAAGTTACTGTGTGAGAGAAGCTTGTATCCCCCCCCCCCCCCCCCCCCCCCCCATTTTTAGCCAGTAAACTGCTGTGGTAAATATAATGGAAAAAATTTCCATTGTTTATACTTCCAATTTGTTTTCTAGCACCATGTATGACAAGAAATGCAGGTATTTGGTGATAAGTTGGTGTTTTCCTGTATCTTTATCACACCTCACCTCATAACAACTGATGAGGAAAACTAGAGTAGTGAGATTTTCACTTGGCCTTTTTCAGGGCTTCATTTCAGCCTTTGATACAGCTGACATTTAGGTAACTCTTTCAGACAGATAGCCCAGAACCCAATCTCCAGTGCAGCCTTAAAACTTGCTACACCTTCATGTACAGCATTCTCACCAAATCACATTAGATACACTCATTACTCAGTGGTAGACACATATTTCATATAAAAACACCATTTTTTATGAATGACAATAAGTTTTCGTGTTGTAAACTTGTAAAAAAAATGTGTGTATCATATTTTCAGAGAGTCTATACTTTTTTCTCTTTTGTTTATCAGATATCAATCTATATTTCAACTCCTTGTTAATATAACATTGTAAGTAACTTCATGCTGTCATCTTAAGTTTAGCTAACATATTCGCTCTCTTAAAACCCTAATATTGTATCCTAACTGTTGTCTGGATCAGCATTTTCTTCAATCTTTACAATATAAATTGAATCATATATGGTTTCCTAATCTCTCCATTATTATTTTTAATAGGAGAGATCAATCATAAATATGAATTAAGTATGCAATAGTTCCAGACATCTCACATGTTAACAGTCAAGGTATTCCTGAGGTGAGCTATGGTCACCCCTGCAGTGATACAGAGATAATATGGATGCACCATTCCCTTCACAAACTGTGATGTGGCTTCAGATGTTTTCTGTTGTAACCAAACTATCTATTCTGCCAATAATTGGGTGGTTTGTAGAGCTTTATCCTGATCTATGTTACTGTCAGAGCATGGGATGATCCCACATATTTTTTTTTGCTCCTAAGACTTCTTCCACTGTTGTTGTAATAATGCTTGATACACTTTTCAATGCAATGCTTTGTTAAAATCAGCTCTCTCTCACTTCACACCTATCTAGACATTGTAAGAGGAGCTTTTAACTTACTATCTGTTTGCATAAAGAATATGAACTACATCTGATAAACTCACAGTTTAAAATGACTTTATATACCAGGCCAAGCATATTAAAGTTTTATCTAAAATTCCTTAACATACACCTTTTTATAAAAAGATATTTTTAAACAGCACTGTTGTGACCTTTTGGAGGTCTTTCTTCCTTTATTCCCAATTAAAATTATATCAATCTGTATCAGTAATAAAGTAAGTGAAGTAATAATTCAATTTATTATAAGTGAGTTTATAACCTTAAAAAAGTGAAAATAGCCAAGTATACAGTGCAAACAAAAATCAAGTAAACCAGCCATTCAACAGAGCTGATGCAGTAATAGGGTTAGGCCTCAGAAATACCCTGTAAAATTGTATGAATGCATTACTGATTAAAAAGTTATCTTGATAAATGAAATTAGCAAGTGACACCAAAATACTTTTTACAACAATTATGACAGATTTACACAGATACCCAGTGACAAAAAAAATAATGACAACTACATTTGCAAATATTCAATCTGGGGCATATTGTGAGGGGAATTACCGCTACACATACACATCATAGTAGGACTAACCAATTTGTCTCTGTTACATGCACTATGTGCCTACCCAATGCCATAAAAACAGACAAAAAAATCCCACTCTGGCAGAAGACTCTTTGAAAAAAGGTCTTCTCTTCAAAAAAACAAGACCCAGGCATCATTGTCTATCATCTGATGTGTAGATTTTCACACCTTAGCAGCTGTAACATATCATGGTGCAAAAACTGTGGAGGCGGGAGTGGAAACCAGAAGTAACTTCTTACTGTAAAAACCTGTATCTCTTCACAATGCATACATGTGGAGAGCCTTCCATGGTTACTGTCTTTTTAATTACAATTAAAACCTTATTAACCCTTAAGCTTTATATATATATAACATACTCACATTATTATTCAAGTTTAAAGAAATTACATAAACAACTGACCCGAAAGTACTTATTGAAGAAAACATTGATTTTATCTAACTTTCCTGTTAACTCACAATGGACACCAAACAATTTTTGTCACTTGTTTATATTAAATTTCTGAAATCTATGGTCCGATCTTGTAAAGAGAAACTATTGTTTTCTTGGTGTGTTTTTTTTTATAACATACATATATATAAAAGGGCGGTACAAAAAATACATCCAAATAGATGGAACATATATATAGTGCTATAAAATAATTAAAAAAGACCGAACAATTCAATATAAATTGCAATTATCAGTAGTGTAATGCTTTTGCTTGGAAACTATACTATTGTCAGCTTTAAGGCTTAAAAATTCCTTCCCAAAACTGGTATTGCAAAAAAAAATTACTTAAAGTGTTGAGGCTTAAAATAAACCTTTTAAGTGACCACCACATGTGTGGATTCCCACAAATAAGGATCATCAATCAATTTTCAATTGAAAGTATATCTATTTATATCTTACTATTTCTATTTTTAATCTGACAGTACCTGTTTTATCAGTAAATAAATCACCAAAAATACTAAATGAAAACTATAAAATCTCACCAAAATCTCACCAAATAGGATAATTAATTAACTTTTTACCTTTGTTTAAACAAGTGGTATTAAGCTCCTGTATTAACCCAATCGCTTACACCTTAAAAATTTAAGGTGGAAGCTTCTGGTTTCCACTCCCGCCTCATAGAAAATGTATCCAAATCTTTTAGCAAAGTAAGAGTCTTTAGTAAAACTAATTGACCAATTAATGTCTTGATTTCCATATCCTTGATCATGGCTTGTTCAAATAATCTACTCAATCACCCTTCCAGAACTGATTACCTGAACCCCTGCACTGGATTATCAAAGGGTAAGTTTTATATAGTGCTTACCATTTGCCAACTAAAATACAAAACAACTGGCTTAAAAGTTCATTGATACCAAATGAGAGTTTATGCCTGAAACCTTGTCCACATAAAAACATGGTGTTATTCTTTAACTCATCTTGTATATTCTCCATAAAGGTCATACATGACACATGAAAAGCTTAATACCCCTTTCACACTACAGGCGATATAACCCATGGGATATAACCTACAGTTGTAGGCATTCGACAAAACACCCCTGTCCTTCAACTACCATTTGACTTCCTTATGCAAACTTGTGATACAGTGGCCTGCCATCCCATTCTTTGACCATTCTACGGAAGTTTTAAGTTGAAAGTTTCCACCTCTGAATTTCTCACTGTGACATTCTGCAGATAAAATTTTTCATACCGTAACTGAAGGCGACGTCCATGGTTTATATAAAATAATGTTTCGGTGGCATTTGTTCGTCCAAAGGCTACCGAAGCTGTGTTGAGGTTAATGAAGGTTGGCTCTCGTTGACCAATGTTTGTATTACTATCATCCTACAGTTATTCATGTTAACACACTGCATCCCATAAGAGGCCATGCGTGAAATACCTCATGAGTACACCAAATCTCGGAAGATATGAGGCATCCTAGGAGGTGGTTCCGCTGCTGACTCTGCCGAGTAACACTTCTGTGGGGTATACTACCTGCAGTGTGAATGGGGATGTAATACTATATGGATGGATACTAAACATCTTTACACATTGATATCTAAACACGGAATAATATAATATAAAAAATTGATTAAACAAAAGGGCTAAATCTTTGAACAAAAGCTAAAGATTACCAAACAGATTATTCTTACCCACTTCGGATGGATACTTAACATCTTTACACATTGATATCTAAACACGGAATAATATAATATAAAAAATTAATTAAACAAAAGGGCTAAATCTTTGAAAAATCTTTGAACAAAAGCTAAAGATTACCAAACAGATTATTCTTACCCACTTCAGTGTGAAAGTGCTTACAAAGCCAATGATATTTCACAGAAACATGTCTACTAAGTGTTGCTATTGTTGCTATTGTTGCTATTGTAAATGACATTCAAAGTTATTTAGATGAAAGACTGGATGATTTCAAAAAAGGTTTTATGTCAGACATTTGTTCAGTGATTGACCATAAACTGAAAGAATTTGAGAAAAAAATTGATTCAAAATTAGACAAATTAGAAAAAAGCTGTAAAACCATGATTGTGACAACAACCGAAAACAGCAAGCAAAATATGATGGAGGAACTACGAAAGGATCTGGAGAACCAGCTAGGTGCTGTGGGTGGGGCGGTGTCAAACCCATTGGATAATCCAGACGTGTGCATCATAGCCTCGCATGTGCCAGAAAAGCTGAACCAGAGTCCAATGGAAGCGGCTGAACAGGTGATAGCTGCACTTGGTCAAAATGGTGCCGGCCAGGATTTCTCCTCATGTGTTACAGTTGTAAGAGCAATCAGGCTAAATAACAGAAATCCGAGAAATCCTGCTCTTCTCAAGTTTGCAGTTCAGAATTTGGAACAAAAGAAGGATATTCTTCGTTCCAAAGGCAACTTGAAGCAGTCACCACTGAGGAAAGTGTTTTTGCGGAGTAGCAAGAGTCACGTGGAGAGACTACATGAAATCAACACAAAAACTCTTCTCAACCAGTTTGAATGGGGACAAAACTTCAGAATAACAAATAATGGTAGGCTTGTGCAAAGATTTGAAAATGTAAATGACAGAGCCTTTGATGGATATGGGACCAATAGAGATATGGGTGTCTCTGAATGTGGTGCCGGGTTTGACAGATATGGGCCAGGAAATGACTTCCCCCCCCTGCTCAGCTCTACGCCTGCTGTCTCCACCATCCCACGCTTAAGGAGTGCCCCAGGACCATCCCAACTAACTGCACAGACGCCCTCTTTCCCAAACATGAGCCAATCCAACAACACAGCTAGGCAAAGTACTAATGGTACCAAGGGCGAGAGCCAAATCCAGGCTAATTCTTAGCTTTTGTACCAGCTCTACAGTGTTTACAGGTCTCAACTTGGAATCTGAATGGTTGGACTGATATGAATAAAACTTTAAAAGGTGACATTGTTAAATATACAAATTCTGATATAGTATGTTTAACTGAAACACATTAATTTGCTAAACAGAACATTAACATGGACAATTATACTTTTTATGGTCACAATAGACAGTTATTACACTCTAGAGCCAAGAAGGCTAGTGGAGGTGTGGGTATTTGTGTCAAAAATAATTTGTTACTAAGTTTCCAGGTGTCAGTTATTGAAAAAGCCTTTGAGGGTGTGTTAGCATTAGAATTAATTCACAGAATGTCAGGTCTAACTTTAGTTGTTATTTGTGTTTATTTACCACCAGAGTCATCAAACTGGGGTAGAGACTGTGAACCTTTTTTCCAACACTTAATGTCAATTGTGTATTTAACAATTCAATGTGACCTATTAATAATATGTGGTGATCTAAATGCACGCATTGGGTCAAAAAAAGATTATATTGAAGGTATTGATTCAGTTCCACCCAAATCTGTTATTGATCCTGTTGTAAATGGACATGGTAAAGTTTTTATTGAATTTTTACAAGAATGTAACCTTTGTGTTCTCAATGGACGTGTCACTCCTAGCCTCAATGACTACACTTGTATAAGTACTAGGGGTAAATCTGTCGTGGACTACTTCGCTGTCCCATATGAAAACCTATCAATGTGTTCATGTTTTAAAGTAGAAACTATGTCAGATATACTCAGTAAAAACAATCTGTTCTCAAAAATATCAGAAGGTTGTAAAGCATCAGATCACTCAGTTGTAACAGCGGTATTTAAGATAATGTCAAAAAATGTTATAGCCGATAACAAGGAAAGCTCAGTAAATTCTCCAATTGGTTTCAAACGAAAACGTTATAATTTCAATAAAAATTCCGGAGATTTAATGAATTCAAGCTTGTTTAAGGGAGCTTTAATGCAAGTAATTGAAAATCTGGAAAATCAAATATGCAATCAAGATAATGTGGATAAAGCGTATGATTCCTTTGTAAAACTTATTTTTAATGAAATCGATGCATATTGCTTGTTACCAGAATGTACAGCAGGGACAAAAAAGAGATATAAATTTCATAAACCATTTTGGACTGAAGAATTAACGGTTCTCTGGAAAACAATGAGAAAAAGTGAAAGAACCTGGAAAAAGTGTAAAGGATCCCAAGCGCAAAAACAGCATTTTTTTAATACTTTTAAACTGAATAGACACAGTTTTGATAAAAGACTAAGACAAGTAGAAAGGTGTTACAATCGTAAACAAATTTTAAAATTGGAAGAAGTCAACACCAAAAATCCAAGGGAATTTTGGAATAAAATTAAGAGATTGGGTCCCCAAAAAAACTGTGAAATACCAATGAAAGTTAGAATAGAAAATAAGTTGAGCACTGATACACATGACATATTACATAAATGGGAATCTGACTTTCAAGCGCTATTAAACAGACCAAATAAAAATAATTTTGACAATGAATTTCATAAAACTGCTTTGTCAAACAAATTGAGTTTTGAAAATGCTATGCAGGAGCATGATTATAGAGAAAATGAATTTATCAATGGATCAATTCGATTAGATGAAGTCCATGAAATGGTGCATAGGTTGAAATCAAAAAAGGCTATAGGTATAGATCATATACCCAATGAAGTTTTAAAAAATGAAAATATTTTAAATCACTTGCATAGGCTACTTAATATCTGTTTTGAGAGTAGTGTCATGCCATCAAAATGGAAAATGGCAATAATTTCTCCAATCCCCAAGGGAGCTGATAAGGATCCATTTCTGCCTCTAAACTACCGTGGCATTTCTCTCAATTCATGTTTAGCTAAAGTGTTCAGCTCCATTCTAAATAAAAGGATAGTTTCATATTGTAATGAACTAAACTTACTTGTTGATGAACAAAACGGGTTTCGAGTAGGCAGATCTTGTGATGATCACATATACTCTTTAACCTCTATAGTAAGAAATCAAATAGATAGTAATAAATCTGTATTCTGTGCCTTTATTGATCTGGAAAAGGCTTTTGACTGGGTGGATCGTGATCTTCTTCTATACACTCTTCTTAATTATAACATTGATGGTAAATTGTACTACGCGATAAAAGCTATGTATACAAAGACACTTTCCTGCATTAAAATAAATAATTTTCTCACTAACTGGTTTGAAGTTAATACCGGGGTAAAGCAAGGAGACACACTATCCCCTACTTTATTTGCAATTTATATAAATGATCTTGCCATGGAAATAAAAAATCTCAGTCTTGGAATCAATATTAATGATACTATAGTCTCAATATTATTGTATGCCGATGATATGATCTTAGTAGGAAATTCAGAAATAGAACTACAGACAATGTTATCAACAATGTATGATTGGTGCAAGAAATGGAGATTAAACATAAACGCTTCCAAAAGTAATATAATACACTTTCGAAAAAAAAGAGTTAAAGAAACAAAATTTAAGTTTACCTTTGGTCCAAATAACATTTCAGTAACAAATAAATACAAATATCTTGGTGTGATACTTGATGAACATCCGACGTTTCAGGAATGCATACAAACTTTAAGTGATTCAGCCGGTAGGGCACTAAGTAGTATTATATCAAAATTCAAAACATATAAGGATGCTGGCTATAACACATTTACCAAATTATTAAACAGTGGGGTTCTACCTATATTAGATTATGGATCCAATATATGGGGTGCGAGTAAAACTAAGACAGCAAATTTAGTCTTAAATAAGGCAGCTCGGTATATTTTAGGCATTCACCGCTACAGTCCAAATGCAGTTCTGTATGGGGACACTGGTTGGTTAACAGATAAATATAGAAGATATCAATCATTATTGCGATACTGGAATAAACTAATAGCAATGTCAAATAGTAGACTAACAAAGAAAATCTTTAACTGGGAATATGAACAAAATAATAAAAGTTGGTGTTGTGAGCTGAAAGTGATTTTTAATATGATAGATATGGGTCAAATTTATGAAAGTCAACAACCATGTGATTTAAGTGTAACATTGAAAAAGTTAGAATCTCTGTGTGAATCAGAATGGCAGATGGGTCTACAAAACAAGCCAAAGTTGCGTACTTACCGAAAAATTAAAGAAAGTTATAGAACAGAAGAGTATTTAAAAATGTGTCTACCTAGATATCAAAGATCACTTTTAGCACAGTTTAGAGCAGGGGTTCTCCCCCTTCGACTCGAGACAGGTCGGTTTAATATTGTAAATGATCATGAAAGTGGGAAGTTTAGGCATTTAAGAATAGAAGAACGAGTTTGTCAACTTTGCAATAAAAATAGTGTTGAGGATGAATATCACTTTCTTATGGTATGTCCACTTTACACTGAAGATAGAGTTGTTTTATTTAAGAAAATTGTAAATTCATTTTCATCTTTCAAGGATTTAGATGACAATGAAAAATTTAATTGTATTAATAAAGCTTACCAGAAATATTTAGCCAAATATCTTGTTTGCTCATGGGAAAAAAGGAAATCTATTTTGTTTCCAAATAATAACTAAATCTATATTGCTCTATGTTTTAAAATGTATCTTCACACCAAAAATAAACAGTGACTTATAAGCCCATGTAGGGCTGGGTACAACATATATTAAATTGTTAATTATGATTTTGTTGTAGAATGTACATGTCACTAAAATAAATAAACTATCTATCTATCTATCTGTTTGGGACAGCTGGTTTCTGAGTGAATGGTTTCAGACTATGTACAATATCTCAGACATCCATATAAACTGCCATAAAATTGTACAAGTACCATACACTTGCAATAAATCTACACTATTCACAACAAAATGTGCTCAACATATTTAATGAATATATTGTGTTACTTTTCTTTTAACCAGTAAATTGAGAAACACTATTCATTTTACCACACTTGGAAGTTTTCACCTCCACACTCAATTGACTTCAGTTCTTTTATGTTCAATATGGTATCTTCCTAGGTGGTGATTTTAATTCTTTAATATCACTTGAAGACATGCTAGACTTATGAAACAAGATATTCATAACAACCATTGACATTCTAATACCCTTCTCTGGTCGCACTTTAATATCACATAAGGAGGTAAAGATAATATCCCTCGCCTCTGAAGAGCAACAATACTCAGTCAACAAGCCAATACAACCTTTCTAGTACTCCAAAATCAACACTTAACAGTCTGAAATGAGCTGTAACATGGACGACAGAGCTCTCTGACCCCTGACTAATTCCTCACTTGCATGTATGCACTTTCTTTAAGACAGTACTGTCTTATGAGCAAATAGCCATAAAATCCATCATATCTGTCTGTAAATAGTGGCTTATCAGTAAATATTTATGTCACTCACAAGTAAATAAGGTCTTGCCCTTTCAATAAAAAATGTTAACCAAAATTACAGCGTTCTTTGAATTTGACAGCCATATAAATTGACTTTTCCATCTGTAATTTATTATATCCCTTAGACCATAACCTTACAACCCTTAAGTGTTAATAAAACTATCTCAGCCACTTAAATACCAAACATCTATTGTGTCACCAGCCCCAAACATCTATTGTGTCACCAGCCTATGAAGACACATGTTTAACAGTTGTTCTAACATTTTTCTAAGTCACTAATGCAGCAGACTTTAAATCTCCTAAGTTATAAAGAGACAATTTTAAGGATCAAATACACCAAAATAATACCTTTCAGAAGAGTTCAAATGACACTGTTTTGTTGATAATCAAAATCTTGTCATTATATTGAATATAATACTATGTATTTTTCTTTGAGAAACAACACAATGAATATTTTAACTTTGGTATAGGGGTATATACTGTGTTGAAAACTCTTCAGCAGCCTGTTAAGACAGACAACTCTTCCTGTTACCAATGTATAAGAGACAACATATCCCTGTCAATAAGACCCAATTTAGCACCATTTACTTGAGGATTCGTGGTACCACCCAGCCCTACAGTGCCCATTCACTTGACATGTGTACCATGTCACAGTCTCACCCACAGAATGGTAAAGTGTCACTTGTATTAAATATAATATTGAATATCCAAATAAAAATAACCACAAACTTCTGTTATAATTCAAGACGACAGAGGTTTTACTGTCAATATACATCATGATGAAACAGGGTCATTTAACTATCTATATCAATATTAACTATGTACACATAAATGTATTTAAGTAATAGTACAAAATAGTCATTCAAAAAAAGTAAATTTTTTTTCAAATTCTCCTTAATTTGTTCATCACAGTTTTATTTATATACATATGCATAGACATACTTATATATACATCACTGCACCTAACATTCAACATCTAAGTTGCTACTCCATGACAAAATTCCAATCCCAAATCCCGCATCCTGTTATCATGCTTTAGGTATAAAACCAAAGTATAATACAGAACATAAAATTACTCAAACACAAAGTGTATGTACAAACAGAATAGATGAAACATACACCCTACAATTCTGTTACACAAGCTATTTTATACATGTAAGGTTAAAATAATAATAAATAAATAATAAAAACTAACTCTTTTCATATAATCCAGAATACCTTTGTCTGAATCCTGTAGATATCAGTTTACACAACTCTGTGAACCTGTTAGTATGTGTAAGATGTGCATTGAAAGATGCCATTTGAATGGCCACTGTGCTCTTAGTAGATATATACATATAAACCCAGAGATTACTGTGCTTTAGCTGTAAGGGAAAGGGTTAAAACAAATATTCTATGTGAATAAAGCCAGTCAGGGGTATATAGCTGGACATTAGTAACATAAAGCATACAATATCCATAAGGACCACCACACACCACACGGGGATAAAAAGACCACAGCCATTTCACCCAAAACACAAAACATCCCATAAAACAGTTTCCAAGACAGCATTCGGAATCACATGATAAGGTCAAACACACTGACCTTTATTAAAACATACAGACTGACGACACCTTTACAACTAGACTGGCGATAGAATTTTATATTTTTCACATTGAATTGAATTATTCTGAATGACGGGTCAACATCATATTCAAATGGTTGTTGATACAAGAATTTTACAGATAAAAGTATGAGATAAGCTCAATTTAGTAAAAGCAAGTAGTTTGAATGAAACAAATTCTTCAGATTATGGTTTCATGGTTGAGATATTTATCTTTATTTTTAAGAACAAATGCATCTCTGGATACATTCTCAGACTTGGCAAACAATTACTCAATAATAATACAACATCATAAGACCATCCAATTTATTTTGCAATTACATTTAAAAACACATGTAATTTCTAATGACTTTCTGTCTTACTGGATTTACCCAAAATAAATGTAATATTTAGATTTACAAATATAGTTTTGTGATGAAACCATATCACACCGCTAAAATTAAATTGTTGTAATTGCATAATAAATGTTAAATTTGACGGCTACCATAGCATTATGTGTTATAAAGTAAAATATACTTTCTTATGGCAAGTTTATTGGTTCACTGGAAATCAATAAAGCTGATTTAAAATTATTTCAGGCAGCATTATGTAGCTATAACGAGTTAATGCAATGGTAGTTATGCCAAGATGGTGTTACACTGTTACAGTTATACAACACAAGTCAGTTTTGGGTGAATGGCTGATTATACCTTTAACATTCTAAACAAGCCCACTGCAGAAACCTAGCTTGCACCAATAGTACAACGTAAATTTACAATCTTTTGTGAATTGTATTATTTTGAAATTACCTGCACACCAGGTCTGTTTATAAGTCAAGTTTTTCCCATTTTTGATAGATTTTATTATTGTTGTACTGGTATATTTACCATCGCATTGTGGAACATTAAAGGTATAGTTTTACTGGGAGGCGTGTGACATTATGGCACACTCTGATGCTCTCTGGATTGGGGTTATGGTGGAGGGGGAAGGGAGTCAGAGTGTGTGTGGGTGTGAGTGTCTCCTACCTTTACATGCTTTTCTGTGAGTGATAGGCTTAAGCTTATCACGGTAAAACCCCTCCTGACAATAATGGCAGTGCCGGCCCTTGGTGTTATGCCTGCATTTCAGGCAGACACCCCCACTATTGCGTCCAGACAGCAGATACAGTTCCTTATTGAACTGACAGCTCTTGGCGTGTAAGTTACATTTGCACGCTGCAAGACAAGAGAGAAAGCATACCAGTCAGTTAATTACATGGAATCTAACTTGACATCCAACAACTACATAGAAGAACAAGAGGTCTGTATAAATACCTGTACACGTTTTTCGATGTGTCAGTGGCTTCTTGGGGTCACGGTAAAATCCCTCTTTACAGTAATGGCAATTTCGGCCATCAGTGTTGTGCCTACATTTGAGACAAACCCCTCCACTCTTTAGGCCAGATAATTTGTAAAGTTCCATATTAAAGCGACACTGGGTGGCATGGAGGTTACATTGACAGGCTGAAAGTATAGGGTAAAGATAGGCATAGGTCCATCGTACACGGACAGGCTTGCAAAACGAGGTATGCTAACATGCATCTACTTTGGCTCCACCGTAGACATACACTTGTTTAATTTAATGGATGTAATATAAGACAGATTGGAGATGGGATGGTTTTAATCATATAAATGTACACTGGACTATGTGTCAGAAACTATATGTTTGGGAGTTTCAGTCTTGCAGGGGATTAAGGAAGTATAGAAACACAGACCTCTAAAAGCAGGAAAGTTACGAAAACAATTAACTGGGGCCTGGAGGGAATTTGGATTATTAAAGATGACAAGAACCACACTACTTCCACTGGCATTTTAGTCCACCTATCTGCAAAATAATCTGAACCCACGCAATCACATTTAAATAGCTCCTTAAATGCAATTCGATGTCATCAAATGACATGAGAAAATGCAAGAAAAAAGCAGGAAAATATAACAAGTAAAACTTGCTAATAGAGTTAAGTTGTACATTACAATAAAACAATTTTACCAGTTATACTATTAAATTTATCGCTATTAAGATTTCAATAATTTACCAATAAAGCTGTAATTTGCATCACAACTCAATGATAAAAAAGTTTTAAAACAATATTTTACACTGTCCCAGAGTTTTTCTGGTAAAACTTACGACAGACATTTAATAAAACGTGTCTTCCAAAAGCAACATAAAAACACAATATTGTATAAACTATTCAACAAGAAAAAAATCTTGGATTTAAAGAGGGTGCAGATGTTTTGAGGGGGGTAACTAATGTGACAATAAGGTGGCTATATTCTGAAAGGGTGCAGTAAGTTTAAAGGACTTTGAAGTCACTGACTTGGCAGATTTCTAAACCAGCCAATACAAATAATAAGACCTCTTCAGTTCCTTGAATGAAACGGTTGATTTTTTTATGTCAGTGCAGTTTGAAATGAGATAGAAAACTACACAAATAAATAATATTTGTTGAAACTTGAAAGAACGGGATTTCTGTAATTTCAAGTGTAAATTTCCCTTTTGACACTGTGTATTGGTGGTGGATCGCCCTTTGAATTTGTGGTTTGTCATTTTAGGCAAGAAAGCTACTATACAAAGTAATATGTCCGCGTGTTGCTTTAAAATGCTATGGCAAACATGCAATAAACAGGTGTATGTATTTGTACACTATAACCTAGATTTTAGAATGTTTGCACACATGCCAATTAAGGCTAAAGTATAAATAAGACTACAGATAAAAGAATGAACTAACATTAAAAATTACTATTGTAAAATGTAACATGTTTCAAGATGTCTATTATCTGATAATAAGTATTTAATATGTATGTATGTACATGTATATGTATGGGTTATTTTTAAGTTAATTTGTCATAAAGGTACCTTTACATATGGGTGTAGGGTTTATCTGGTTCAGCAAATGTTGCCTATTGATTTAGAATTAGCCAACAGCTTTTTGCTCTTCAGCAGAAAAGTACTAAAAAACCCTTGGAAGACAAAACAACTGTCAGTCTATAAATGACTTGATTATTTCAGTTTGTTCTATGGCTTTAAGCACTCATTAAAAGATACAACTATTAAGTTTATACTAATTCTGAAATGTTAATTTTAACTAGACAATTAACTCATATTTTATGATTTATCATTTCCTTTATCATAGAATGCTTCTGTGAGATCCTAAGTAATGTTATAAAAATATGTAGTTTACAAGAAAACCTTAACATCTGTGTACAGTGATAAGATACCAGCTGTCATGTTCCCTGCAGTTCCCTGTACTTTATTCACTCAAAGAAATTTTTTCACAAATCTGCTAATTCAAAGGAGTTTCTGCAGAAAAAATGGTTACTTCAAATTTTTGGCAATAGTTTTTTTTGGGGGGTTTCTTTCTGGTTAAAAAATATAATTATTTTATTCCTGTAACAAGTGTTATAACTTTCAGAGAAAATACATAAGGTTAACTTAAGCAACAGTCTATGAAACATCGGCAATTTTTTTCCAGAAAATGGAACTTGTTAATTAAAGAGAGTATGCAGGGAATGCTGATTTTATTTGTCTCATCCAAGTTTGAAACAAACAAAATAAACAACATATAAAACTCAGCCACAGTGAATCATCTCACATTCTCAAATAAATCCTAAAAGTTTGAATTTAAAATTCTTTTTCTTACAATCTTTGTTAGACTGGGCTATAAAATAATATTTTATTGTAGCAGAAATGTGAAAATGCCACAGTGACAGACAATTCACCAGTAAGAACCCCTTGTCTTTACATATTTTGCGATCATTGTAAATATATTACGCATGCAAAATTGGCAGGAAATTTTTGTTATTCTGTCTTACATTCAAAGGGTGCCACCCAAATCCTGATTCTCATATACTATGGTGAAATTCCTATTGCTCAGCATCTTCTGTATCCATTTGGTTAAAAGTTAAGATGTTGTCTAATATGATACACAATTTTTACCAAAACAAAGTGAAACTAAATCTACTGAATGTATATTCTTTATGGTGTATGTTTCTGAATGCACTCATTAACTGAAATATCTTGCTTATTTTTTCAAGTAAATGAAATCATCAGTTTTCTTGTAACTATTTGCTCTGTACATACAGAAGTTTTGGTTAACTGGATGTACTTAGTATCAATTTAGTCTGCAAAATACCTGCTTAGCTTTGATGAGAAGAAATAAACTGCTAGTATCTGAGGGGATGACATATATCCATCTTATTAGCTGGTGATAACAGATGACAATTTGCACCTTTATCTTGATTGAAAACATGAAAGAGGAAAGTAAGCATGAAACTGCAAAACATTGTAGCTACTGAAAAGGGAGGAGAGCCTTTAGAATATTCTCTGTGGATCCTAAACCTACTTTTTAACATGATGTTGTTGAAGAGTGTACAGAGAAATGAAAAAATTTGGATAATCTTTAAACATATCAGAATGTGGATTGTTAGAACTCTGAATTTAACAGTTCTATATTATTGTCACAGTACAAAAATTTACAACATTAAAAATTTATATTATATATATACAGTTTTGTCTCGAGGTTATGCACTTTGATGAAAACTTTATTGAATGAATATTGACTCTCAGAATATCATCCAGTAGCAACTGAACTTAAAAAAAATCTCTATCCAGAGTTTATATAGCCATCAATAGGAGAGTGTTTTTTGTCTTTTTTTTATCATGTGCAGGGTTTTTTCCTGTCTTTAAGTAATCTATATTATTTCATAATTATTGTTACTTCCTGTATGATTTGTTGAGCATCAAGCTGTCCAACACTTTGCTGTTCATTAGATTCTATGTGTATAATATATTTCAGTGTTATTCAGTGTGTAAATATACAGCTTCAGACCAGTGTTTATTATGGAAAGGTTATCTGTAAAGTAGCCATTCTCTGGAACTCTGTCTAATGGCCAATCCACATTACTACACCATTTCCTCACACCTTTACCTCAATGATGCAAGCATGGAGAAAATCTGCCTAAACATTCCCCTTGGCTTGTTGGCAATTTGCTTAAAGAGTTACTCGCCTGTCATTAGATTACTAATCTGTGTAGGTTATCTGCAACAGATGGATGCTCAGATAACAATTGCTGTGAAGAGCAAAAATATGCACACTGTATCTGCTTTGAGTATTTTAATAGGCCTGTATGTTGATACATTGGCATATTTTATTAGATCTATTGCTGCTTAATGGTTGCTTTTGAAATAATCAAATTAATCTACAATTCATGCTTTGAAAAAATACAAGCACTGGTATACTGTGACAAAAAATGATCAAATGTTGTGTATTCTGATAGCAGTTTGAAAGAAAAGTACATCGGACAAGAAAAAAAAATTATGCAAGACCTGTCTTTACCATTCAGAGAAATTTCACACCAGAAAACCCCTTCACTGTTTCAAGTAGATCCAATGTAAGTATACAGAGGTAGTTTCCCCATGTATATATACACAAATCTTACACTCAGTCCCCCCTCCCTCTGTAATCCGTTTGTAGTCAAATAACCTCCAAGAAAAATAACAAATGGAAATGACACCATTAACAAATGACCCCCCTTCATTAACACAAGAGTTAGTTTAAATAATAAAAGGTCTAAAACTTAAATAAACTATCATGTTCTTGTGTCAACTGTCTGTTTAATAAATCTAAGTACAACCAGTTTTTCCTGTGGCAAAAGTTAAAATAGGGTGGTACACTTGTGCCTGAGTAAGAAAAACACCCTTTCAAAGAGAAAAGGGGAAAAAATGTTTGTAGTTCCAATTAATGTGTGTGTGAATATGTGAAGGCTATCAGGCGTGAATTGAGCATTACTGTGATTTATATTACAGGAAATATGGGATAATACAGCCAGGGTATATCAAACTGATTACTACATTATAAAAAATCATTCACATTCCAAAGACAAAATTAACATTTTTTTTATAAAAACACTGACTTTTTTCTGGGTTGAATGAGTAACATTTTTGGGGTGTTTTCCAGATGGATAATTTCCCCTTTTTAATTCCAAATTTAACCATTTTTTAGTCATGACCTGGAGTGTTCTGTTTTCCCTATTGACAAATGTGTGGCAATAGTACATGCTGCCATAGTGGATCCAGGTGGATTAAAATACCTCTGTCTGTATGCTAGCTATTCTTCTCACCAAGTAAGGAGTGTCTAATGTTTGCGAGTGTGTATGTTCCCCCACACACATGCATTCTGCATGGATCAGCATTAATCCCTTATATAGACATTCACTACAGTTGTGATTGTACAGCGGAGTTTGTGCCTGTGCTTTTTCATGGTCAATAGCTTTGATTATTTTGACTAACCCCCCCACCAGACCGACTGGTATTGTACCTCATTGTAACGTGTTGTACACTGCTCTTAAAGGGGGGTAAGTTCTCCACAACACATCTTTCTGTGAAGTCAATGCACTGTTTGGATGAGCCATTCAAAGATACATACCTTTCTGGTCAGAAGTGGAATAAAGTAGGCTTTTAACAGAAGAGATTATCTCAGCCTGGGGTTTGTGAGTCAACCACAAGCTGTTGTAATTATTTAATTAAGAGTTTAATAGTCACTCGTATGTGGACACATACATAACTTTTTCTCAAATACTTTACTCAATGTAAAGGCCATGAAGGACACTAAAATGGGGGGGGGGGGTTGTCCAAAGTCCCTTTTCGCAGTTCAAGTCTGTTAACTTTGGTCTAGCTTGTATGTCCAACAAACCAGTTGAAACATAGCTAAATATTGTGCAAAGTTTACTAATTACTCTGTACCACACAAACTGTGGCATATAGAGTTACCCTAGAATAACATACCAAATCAGACCGGTGTACAGGGGTAAATTCAGCAATTAATTAGCCCACAAATATTTTCACAAGCCTGTAAACACGAGCACCCTCTTACCTGGGTCCAGAAAAAGTTGTACAGTTTTGCCCTAGGGTTCAAGAGATTCTCCAACTATTTATTCAAAACTCTCTGAAGCATTTGAAATCCCTATTGTAAAGTTAATGATGGGAAGAGGCTTGGGCTGACAAGTGGACCTGAAGTATTGTTTATTTTTCAAAGAGATTAAAATTACACAGAGGGTATCACTGCCTCATGTACCAGTCAGAGTTTCAGAAAATACATACAGAGTTATGCACAGACTTTCACAAATAATTTCAGAGAGGTTTAATAAGGAGAAGTAATGTAATGACGTGGATGGGTGATAATAGGCAATTTTGGTGAATTTATATGCATGATCTTTTCCAAAAGGAATCAACCTGTAATCTAAAAGACTTTAATACCAGCATTTACACAACATTTTAAGTGAAGCTTCTTTTAAACACCGATATAACTGGCCACTAAGAAACCTTCTCCCTTTTTGTGATTTGTTTTTCTTTAAAAAGTTATTTGTGCTTTAATTTGGGGCTGTTCATGTAACGTCAAAATTCCTCTTAATATATGATTGTTGAAATATTTTTATACATGTTAATCAACATATAACCACTATTTTAATGTGATGTAGTTTTTACTAATTATATTTCCAAATTTTATGAGACCAAGGATGTTTATAGTAATTATTAAGACTGTTGTACAGCACTGAGTCTTTACATTTAAAAATCTTTCACAAGTTACAAGGAAATCAAAAAAAATCCACAAAGAAGATTACAATTTGGGCTTGCATAAAAATACATGTGAGATCTTAGGCACACAGTGGATTTGATGATGTGTGCATTTACATGCATTACACAAGAAGAAAAATGTACAGACATAAGAATGATTAGATTTCCTACTTGAAAAAGAACCTCAAACTCTTCAGTAGTTTTGACAGCAGCAGTCATAGACTTATCAAGGTGTAAAAAATGGTGAAGAGGAAATGTCAGTTTTGGTAAAATATTCTGAACCACTGGCCTTTTCAGAGAGAGATAGAAGATGAAAGAATCATAGCCACTTCATAAACACACTATGTGGTTTCTTATTTCACACTGGGGGTGTGAAATTCTGATATGGATAATAAGAGAAACCACTTTGTAAAGCATTGAAAATAGTTCATTTTTGTGGGTACATAAATGGCTCAACTGTTGAATTATATTCATATCTGTTCCAACATGCAAACTGCATGAGTCTGATATCATGTTTAAAATCCAATAAAATATGAGATTTGATTTGAAAATAAAAGGTGTATATTACACATATCAGGTCAAACCCAGAGATCCGATTACTACATACCATAATGAACTTGACCAATTCTTGTTGATTAATCTCAATATACTAGTACATTCAAAAGTACACATTGGAAATTTGTAAACAATTGTACAGAATTATGAACACATTAAAAACCAAACAAATAATATAAATTAAAAACCAAGCAGATTAAGTTAAATCTTATAGAGCCACAAATCTAGATAACTGAGTAAATTTAAATAACTGGACTAATATCTAAAATAGAACTTGATAGACACTTACCCACGCATTCATTGGCTTCAGATGCAGTCGCCCTGGCCCAGGGTCTGTCGTAGTGGAAGGGTTTACACTTTTCACAGTCCACTCCATCAGTATTATGCTTGCACTCACACACAAAGTTGCCATCCCTGTCCTCGATACATCTGGAAGCGTGGCCATTACACTTACAGCGCCCACCCACTGCAAAGTCAGAAAGGGCGTAGTAGTAGCTCTCCCTATCTACGTCCATGCCACCGCCTCCAATCCTGTCCTGGGGTATTGGGGTACTGTAGAGGCGGTTGAACACCACCATGATGTCTGTGGCTGTCACCCAGTCCTGTAACACTGGACTGTTGTCGAAATCGTGGGCAGAGGGCCTACCCTCTAAGGTGCTGAAGGCCACCCTGGCACCACTGTAAGGGTCAGTGGTGCTGTAGGCGTCTGTACACAAAGCTTCTTGTTCATTGGCCTTTGTAATTACCCCTCTTGGAGACTTGCTATAAAGTTTCTTGCACTGGCTGGAATAGAACTGGAATGGCACCCAGGTTTTTCCGTAGTCCATGCTCTTGTAGATCGCCATGGAATCGGGCCTGGCCGAGCAGAACTGTAGGCTAACGTAAGTAAGTTCGTACTTTTTGCCCAAACTCAAAGTGAGCGTAATGTTCTGTTGGTAGTTGACAAACGGCTCGGATATCCAACAAGTTAAATTGTTGGGATTATTTAGGTCTGTGAGGTAACTGGCGGGGTGCTGTCTCTTGGGGTGATTGGCGTCACAGATGAAACAATTCCGAACGACTTTCCCTCCACTGGTTGCTGTGTTACAGTAACGACTGGGCGGTTCTCCGCAAGTACTTGACGCCTCCACGTTTCTGGCGAACGCTGCGTTAACGAAATCTGGAATACATTTGGTTGGTTCCCCCTGTTCATTGTAGCATGGATCTGGAGGGTTCTGTTGAGGTCCAAACATATTTAGAAACGCATTGTCACTGTGAGACTGTCCCATGATCAGCAAAATACAGATGACAGCAGTGTGAACTTTGTAACTTAACTTCTCCATGTTGACAAGAAGCACTGAAACCAATACGCCTATATATTTCCCCAAATTCCCCTTATTAAGGGCTGTTTTAAATGTAAATTATTTTTTACAAAGTACCCCAAATTAACTCCCATTCACATTTAGACAGGCGTTGAAAAGTAATTGTCTTCCTTGTAATCAGTTGATGAATGTATTATGGGTTGCTTGAGTTAATTATACTCCAGTGCGAACAGGGTTCTCTATTGACAAGGTATAATTATAACTTTACATAACTGCATAATAAAGGGGACAACCCCTCTCTTTTTACCAAATTCTTCCTATTGTCTCTGTCCTCAATGACACGTGTTATGGTACATTAAGTAAGCAATTGTTCCTTCCTCCTTTTTGTAATATGATTATTGTTATTATGCCTACAATTTCTTGTCTTATTCAGGGAATAAAAATCCTAAATATTCCCCGTTCCTGATTTAATCCAGTCACTTACTTTATCAATATTTATATTTTTAAGTGAAATCAGCCATGCACTATTTCACACCTAATGATACAAAATCCTTATGTATATAACTAAAAATATATTTTCCACACAATATCCTCAAAATAATTTAATCCGTAAAGAGTAATGCAGATGGAGTAATGTTTCAGTCTGCTTAATTCATAAGTATTCAGCCTGTTGAACCAGTGTTATGAGCACATTTTTATCAGTTCTGCTATATATCCTAGTCCCCTCTTTTCCTTGTGAGTGTGAAAATTACCTTCTCCCATGAAGCTCTTGGTATTAATGATTTCTTCCAAAGATTTTCCCTTCTGGCAAATTAGAGACACGAGTGGTGGGCGGGCATAACAGCTGTCAGTCTTGTGACGTATGTCTTTCTCAGCGCCTACCGAGATAGTTTGGTTGGAAGAGCTTGGTAAAATTAAAATTGACTTTTTAAGGAACTTATTTAACAAAATAAGTGTTTCATGAATGATCCACACCACACATTTTTATTCAGAAAATATCCTGCAAAATATTCAAACTATTCAAAGTTATTCAAGCGCAAGAGAAAATATTTAAAGAAACTCTAGCCAAATAAGACAAACATTACACATTCCTTCAATGAAACAAAAGTGCTGTTTGGTCGAACTAAACTAAACCTCCTTTTCAGAGTAGAAATTAAATATAGACGTATTACGTAGCAGAATAAATAAGATATTTTTTCTGCTAATTAACACCTCTTGTGAAGGAGTTGGTTTAGACCACTGTGAAAGTTTACAAGTTTTCACAGCTACTTCAATAAAGGAAATTAAATAAGTATTGAGACTAATCCTGTGTTTACTAAGGTATCCTGTTGTGTAACTCATGGAATGTAACTGACCAATCTACCCCGGGGGTAGGGGTTTGGTGGTTTATATATGCCTCTCCTCGCACCCTCATTAAAGGACCATTTTTCTCCGGCGTGAGTATTTGCCCTAATAGGATTAGCAGACACAAAGACATCACTAGGAGAAAAAGTGCAATTTACAGGCAAATAAAAAAATGCCAATGTTTCAGCTTTTAATCCCGGGTGACCTTTGTTTGTGTGGGGATTTGACTAATCTGACATTGTTTCACAAGGGATTTGAACTGGTGTGAAGAGAATTCAACAAATCTCAGTCCATTTGTAGCAATTGGTAATTGTATATGTACTGACATTACTTATCAAACAGGACATTGTTTGAGAGATGTCAAATAGTAACTTTGTTCAGAAAGTTACAATCCAAAGTTATCATCTTATTGCATTTGATTTTATCACAAACTTTTACAGTAAAAAAGTAATAAATTTACTGGCAATTTATTGGAAACAAATAAACAAGATTTTAAAAGATTTTTAAAATATAATGTATTGAATTTGTTGTAGTATAATGTTATGAAGAGAGTAATAATTCTAATTCTTTAACTACATATGTGAATACAATATGTATTTGCTGCATATTTTCTGAAAATTATTACATCAGTAGCTTATTTTTACACAATCGTATAGTACGATATGATATATATATGTACATATTAGTACCTGTGCATGTCTGATAAATATGATTGATAAAGGTATGTTGTGTATAAAGACAATTACTAAACTAATAATAATAATCATCGAGTCTAAACTTTATGTACTATATGGAAAGTGTACTGGTATCTTAAAAATCGACACAGAGTAATAAAGTTTTAAATTAAAATTAAATCCATTACGTTACACTTAAATCCATGTTGTCACTATGCAAAGTCATGTTATTCGACAATTTGTGGTGTGGCATGATTTCAGCAATCTGTAGCATTAGATTCAAATACCAAATGCGTATCACATTTGCCATTCTGGAACATTTTATTTAGTACATGTATATTTGGATGTCCATTTCTGCTGCTAATGTGAAATTTTGTACCACATTTAAAATGTGCTCCAGTTATATTTGAAACGAGTAAAAACCTAGCCTGTCTCAAATAGCAAGGAATATATATGTGTCTCTCTTTCTTTCCAGATTTTCCGAGCATGTCTCATGACAAATTTAAATTTATGTTGAAAACATATGAGGAACACACACTTTTATACTGCTTCATGGAAAGTCTTCTCTAAGGTTAAAAACTATTTAATACATTTCTTTAAGACATTATTAATAATGCTTATTCATTTTGACAGGCTCAAAAAACACCGTGAGTAACTCCTGCCTCTTTTTCTAATTAATATTCATGGAAATCAGCTGGCAACCTCCTCAAATGTTAAGAATCTTGACCTGGTGTTTTAAGTCAACCATGTCTCTCTCTGATAATTTGTCCCAAGAATCAAAATCGATTATTCCAGAGTCCATACAAGAGGACTTGCTAGACCTCAATACATCAGTTATTTTGGCAAATGCTCTGGTTAGTAGTAGGTTGGACTTATTTAATACCCTGTTTGTGGTACTTACTGATTTCGAGGTCAGAAGACTGCACTCTGTCTACACCTCCCCTCTGCAAGGTTAATTGTCACTCATTCCTCCAGGTGCCGTCTATCCACTGTAAAGTTGACAGATCACACAATCATTTTCCCAACTTGTTCACTCATTATACACCAACGTTCTTTAATTCTCTTCTTCTCCACATGAGAATTAAACCTTGAGTCACATTCTTTGGGAAATATGTCAGTAACTAGCTGTTTGTAGCCTATATGCTGGATCACACCTAGCAGATCTTGTTTTACCGGATCTGGTCCGGCTAAAATTCATAGCATTTATTATGTTTTCTGGCTGTATGTATGATGGTTTTGGTGACTTCTCATACATGACTTACATGGAGTCCCCTTTCATAGTATTTAAAGTATCCAGAAGTTAAGTTTGTAGCTGTAGCGTGCACGTGAAGTGTTTTGTTACATTTAAAGATTAAACATTCCTTTTATTATGAACATTTATGGGAAATAGTGCTAGTTTTTTTCTCTAACTTTGGTTTTCATTGTAACTTTTGTTCACAATTTACTATTTTTAAGAATAGAAACAAAACATTATGCCAACATTACCAAACATTATGCAAAACAATGTTCCAAATATTTTATCTAGTAAATTTCGTTTTTGTAAAAAAAAAACCACTTTAGCCCATTAGCCCAAGTGAATGTTTACTGTAAGACTCACCACTACAGCTTAAGCCTCCCCACTTACCACAACCCTTGATTGCTGACCCTAGATCGTCCTTTGATCATGACTATCCCTTATGTATATTCTTTTGCTATTTAGCACACTTAGGTCCCCATTATGTGGAAGATACTGTACCTGCAAAGCAGTAGATTAGATAACATCAACATGTTTAGGTTTTTTTATTATTTATTTTTTATTTATTTTTTTATTTATTTTTTATTTATTTTTTTATTTATTTTTTATTTATTTTTCTAGTTATTATTTTATTTTTTAAAATTTATTTATTTATATATATATATATATATACATTTTTTTTTTTTGGGGGGGGGGGGGTAGTTTTAACTGGCATTTATAACAAAAGGATATCTTCGACAAGAAAGATAACCTTGAACATGATAATAGTTGTAAAGAGCAAAGTACACTTAGCCAAAAAAAGAAATGCAAGTTTTATAAAGAATAAACTACAATGTCTCTTGTGTTTGTTTTTCGGCTGAGTATAGATATTATTACCAATTAGAAAGTTAAAGTTTACTGTATATATACAACACATACCTCCCATTTCGAGACATGTCATTTAAAGATTGTGTGGGCTATAATATTATCTTATATCAAACAAAACATGAGATTTGTCAACCTCAGTTCATACTTCTGTTTAATTTGGCATTACACAACATCATGCAACTCTCAATACAATAAACTATTTTCTTACGCGACGAAATCTGTAGGATTAACATAAAATTAACTTATTTGTCATTATCTCCACCAAGGTGGTATTAAATTTATGATCGATATAAAATGGCTCTATACGGAACCCCTAATAGGACATGGTAAAATAAAAATTGCACCATGTATTAACTATTAAGTCGTGCGCACAAGATGATCTTGTGATAACGAGAAAATAAGTCGTGATAATGAGATGATCTCATTATAATGAGATAATAAGTCATGATAACAAGATCATCTCATGATATCAAGATGATCTGGTGATAATGAGATCATCTTGTGATATCAAGATCATCTTGTGATAATGAGATGATCTCATTAGCACCACTTGTTTTCTTGATATCACAAGATCATCTGGTGCTCACCAGATGATCTTGTGCTCACTAGATAAAGTGGTGATCACCAGATAAAGTAGTTATCATGACATAATAAGTAGTGAGCACTAGTTTATGTGGTGCTCACTACTTATTTTCTTGTTATCACAAGATGAAGTAGTGATCACCACATCATTTAGTTATAACCAGATCATCTCATGCTCACCACATCATCTGGTGATAGCAAGAAAATAAGTAGTGAGCACCACATCATCTGGTGATCACTAGATGAAGTGGTGAGCACGAGATGAACTAGTGATAATAGAATGATCTGGTTAGCACCAGATAATGTAGTGCTCACTACTTCATCTGGTGATAACAACATAATAAGTGGTGATCACCACATAAACTAGTGCTCACTACTTATTATGTCGTGACAACTACTTTATCTGGTGATCACCACTTGATCTAGTGAGCACAAGATCATATGGTGAGCACCAGATGATCTTGTGATATCAAGAAAACAAGTGGTGCTAATGAGATCATCTCATTATCATGACTTATTTTCTCGTTATCACGAGATCATCTTGTGCACACGACTTAATACATGGTGCAATTTTTATTTTACCATGTCCTAATAGGGGCTCTGTAGCTCTATAATTAGTAAATGAGAAAATCTAGATCTTTGATTTTCTTCTTTTATTTTTGGCACCAGACAGTGATCTGGAACACTCTCTAAATTTAATGCAATCTAAGTTGGACCAAGACCCATCTTCCCATTTTTTCATGAAGATCTGAGCTGTAGTGTTTGCTTGTGTAATCTTGCTAACAAACAAATAAACAGTCATGAATTTAATACCTCCTTGGCAGAGATAATTAGTATTAGCAGTATGACCATTTTAAAGTATTGTTAAAAGATATAGTAATATAAGTGTTACTCTTTGTTAACATATATTATTGAATGACAACTTACGTCTAATGCTGGTAATATTGTAATTTAACTTACAGTAGTCATGTTAATTATTGTTTTCATCAAGAGTTACTTATAAGCCCTTTAGGGCTCGCCAAGCACAGTAGCTAAATGAATTTCGAGCTATAATCATATGATTCTGCACCACAGAATCTGCCAGTACAGAGGTTCAACACTGGTATTGTTATATCTGATTCACACCAGAGTGAAAACAGGATAATCATACTGAAATATTGACAATTTTAACTCCAATTATTCATTTACATTGGACTTACTTTAAACAAACAGTCATATCTAGCTCATGACCAACAATGTCCTGTCGTTTTCTGTCAATGGACAAAACGCTTAAACATCATACAGATGAATATGCGTGTACTGCTTGTCTCTGGTAATATTCCTTTGTGGGTGGTTGTTAACTATATCTTTATATAATTTAATAGTAAAGAAAAACTAAGAAGAAAAGCTCACATAAGAAAATTGACTTCAGCATTGCACTGTCAGTAACTCCAACTGGGACCTAGGTATTATTTCGTGAAATATCACAAGCTGTGTAAGTGGTAACAGTATGTACTGTGGTTCCAAATGGTACATGTCATACAGCAAAGTATCATGAAGAGTCATCACTTCCACAAGCATGTGTTTGACAGGGCCAAGTATCTTTCAGATAACAGGCACAGGACTTCGACAAAATATCACTTTCAATCACTTGTACAAAAATGTGTTTTAGTTAAAAGATGCAATTCGTTTTTTTTTTACCACAGAATTCACACACAAAAAAGTATTAGGTCACAAAGCTGAAAGTGTTTTTTGTAATGCCAGACAAATTAGATGTATTTAACACAGGAAATACAAACTCTGGAAAAGGTGTGAAGAGACTTGTTCTAACCATCTTATGTTGGTGTAAACAAGTGTCAGTCAGTTGTAACAGTCACTCTAATTTATCTGATGGTGCTGTTTCACTTAAACCCAGTAAACATTAGAAACGTTTTTAAATGGTTTAAACATTTACAAAACGTTTTTAAAACCTAATTAAACCCTATCTTATGGTTTTCTAAACGTTTCCAAGTAAATGTTTACTTTGTAATGTTTAAAAAACATTTTATAAACATTCTCTAGACAAACGTTTTTACTGAAACTGTTTATTAAACGTTTATAAAATAACTCAAGAAGCTAGGTTTGACTGGAAACGTTTTTAAAACATTTATAAAATAGCTGAATAAATGAAGGTTTGGCTGGAAATGTTTTTCAAACATTCATCATGAAATGTTTGATAAACAGTACACATAAAATGTTTAAACAACATTGCTTGTCAAATGTTTTAAAAACATTCTATCAAAAACCTTTTTAAACCTATATTTTTAAACCTTTACCTTCAAACATGTCCAAACAAAGATGGCAGTAAGCAATAATAGGGAATTTTAGAGGACTTTGTCAAAAATTGCCCCACATGCAATTCCTAAAAGTAAGAATTGAATGGGGGCACAATTTCTAAGCCACTATCTTACAATTTTAGACATAAAAATAATATTTTCAATAGTGAGCAACCATACAAAGATATTGAATTTGACCTCTGACCCCATTATTATTCAGACATTATTATGTTCATTTATAACGTATTTCTAACATTTATCGTTAAACGTTTCATAAACAGTATATTTAAAACATTTTAAAAACATTCTATTACAAATGGTTTTCGTACCCATCATTTTTTAACCTTTGCCAAACGTTTCCTAACAAACGTTTGCAAAACCCCAAAATGTTTACTGGGAAGCGACAGCCCTGTTCTGTAGACTTGCTACAAGTCTCAACTTCTGCATGTTTTAAGCACTGAATAAGAAGTCATAGGTGGAACAGAAATCATGCATGTGTACATAACCACAATTTTTCCTTACAATCCACAGATGGCAGCACTAGTTTTATTTAGTCACTTTTATCTCTGATCTCCTCTAGAAGTTCATTCAGCCAGACAACTCCCCCCCCCCCCCTCTTCAAAATCATAATGTACTGATACAAGAATGTGGAATGAAAGGATGTTGCACAAGGTCTACTGTTCTGGGGAGTCCTGGGAAAAGGGTAATAAAATGTAACATTCCAATTAAACACGTATACTGCCTCACACAAAGAATACAGCCTTAAGATCAGAAAGACAAGTCTTTCGATCTCCACCCAATACCACAACTCATTAAGAAGATAAATCCTAACACTAAGATCCTAGCAATTTTAGCAGCAGAGAAAGTCAATCAGAAGATTGTAGGTTTAGGTTGACCTTTTCATGGGACTACATGCATCAGCTCCAAATTTGTCTTTTTTTTTTTTCAAAGGTAGACTGGTCATGTCACGTGAAGAGTGGAATGTCAGTCTCCTTATTACATGATAGTCACAATCATTCTTAAATTACCAAACAAATTCATTGCTCTTAATAAAAGGCTTTAACCGTGTAAAGTATTCATGATGAGATTGTACAGCATCATCTCATTTTTGATTTCATTCTTCACTGTAAATATATCCCATTGTACAAAGAAAGCTTGTATAATTGTTTCACAACTGTGCAATATGTTTAACCTGAACAAATTAGGAACACTTGGTGGTTTTAATTGGAAGTCAAATTTGTCAGAATCTGTCGGGAACTTCAGCCTTTCTTTAGATACACATGGCGAGTGTAGTAGTTAAAGGGATGAAATAAAAAATAAACAATGTATATATATATTCAAACTGTGTTACTTTTTGGTTTCGTAAGAAATATTTATCAAAATAGTTCATCTTATATTTCTCTTTGTAATTGTAGCTCTTTAAATCAACAGTATTTTAATTATCATCTTGGCATTCAGTAACATCGTATTTTATTATTTTGTCTTGTTTTTAAAACCGTATGGGAAACTTTACATATTTTTGTGCTTTTGATTTATGTCAGTCTTTTCATACTATCTTGTCGATCAATGCTCTTGTGTAGACATTTTTGTCTAAATCACCCTTTTTTTGTTGTTTAATCATGCAAGATATATACTTTTCCAAGTTATAAAACTTCGTTAAAAACTTTACTGAAATCAAGATGAAAACAAGCTTTTCTTTCTGTTCTTAGCACATCTTCGGTTGAATGATACACACCTAATGAGGCAGGACATGGGTCAATATACTGATAAATATTAATTATTATCATTATTTATTCATTTATTATAGTGACATGCACCTACAATGCCCAGCCCATATGGGCTTATAAGTCGCTTTTATTACACAGATATAGTTACACATGTGGTTGTTTTTCCAATACAAAAATAATATAATCACACAAAGTCATTAAATATGTACATGTTTATAAACATTTAATACTGTTATAACAATGAAATATTACATACAGAAATCATTGAATAAAACTGACCAAACTGATATTATTTATAGGAATAACACTTTTTTGAAAAATGGAAATATAGTTATAAGACAATAACAAATTAACATAAATCATTAGCTGATTATATAATAATAATAATAATAATAATCTCTGGTCTGAGTACATGGACATGTCATAAAGGACCTGTCTCACTTTGTAGAACAAATCACAAAAGAATGTTAAAACTTGTCACTCTTGCCTGACACAGTTTTTAAGTGTATGGACATAGTATTGATATGGATCAAGTGACATGAACACAATCGTTCATAATAATTAAACAATTTTCCATGAATTTATCAAATAACTGTTGCTTTTTGCTTTCTTGGAAACGTAACAATTTTAGAATAACCAATTTGCTTTTTTAACCAAGAGGTTATATTCTGTGGAATTGACTGATTTGCCCAGCAATTTATACATATTTAAAAACATTTTCCAGTTAAAATCAAATCATTAATGCATAGGGCTAGACTCCGTAAACAAATTGCTAGGTGCAACGCCATAATTACTATGGATAAGACCAGCTATTTCAGGAACCTCATTAGTGACAATGCTCACGATTCTAAGAAACTGTGGCAGATTCTACGCTCAGTCCTGCACTCTGTTCCTGAGAAGGTACTCCCCTCTCATGCCTCTCAGATATGCCTTGCCAATCGTTTTGTCACTTTTTTCTCAGATAAAATCAGAAAAATCAGGGACTCCTTTACTAACACTGACTCCTTCACTCTTCCTGCTCCTTCAGATGTACCCAAATTTGACCTTTTTAAAGCAGTTTCTGAGGATGAAGTACGGAAAGTAATTACCAAGTCACCAACCAAATCTTGCCTCCTTGATCCATGGCCTACTTTCCTAGTTAAAGAATGTTTGGATATTCTCCTCCCCTCAGTTACTAAACTTGTCAACTGTTCTCTAACTGAAGGTGCTGTCCCGGGTGGTTTAAAAAAGGCTATTGTCTCTCCTCTGATTAAAAAGTCTTCACTACCACCGGATGAATTAAAAAACTACTGACCTATCTCTGGCTTGAGTTTCATCTCCAAACTTGTTGAGCGTGTAGTGGCTTCTCAGTTAAATGACCATGTTGCCTCTAACGGACTTGAAAATGTCAGTCAATCAGCCTATAAGCAAGGTCACTCGACCGAAACTGCACTACTGTCTATTAAAAATGAAGTCCACCTTGCTCTTGCTAGAGGTGAAGCTAGTGCTGTTGTTCTCTTGGACCAATCAGCAGCATTTGACACCATTGATCATGGTACGCTTATTGAGTGTTTGAGTTCCTGGTTTGGTGTTGGAGGCGTGGTTCTGAACTGGTTCAAGTCGTACCTCTGTGACCGCTATCAGTGTATCAAGATTGGTTCTGTTTTATCCGATGCTAAAAGGCTATTGTACGGTGTGCCCCAGGGCTCTGTCCTGGGGCCGATCTTGTTCTCATTATACACTACCCCCCTCAGTAAAGTTATTCAAAATCATCCTGGCATATGTTTCCACTTTTATGCGGATGACACAAAGTTATATGTTCATCTCACACATAACCATGCCACTCAGGCCTTTGATAGACTGAAAAACTGCTTGGATGATGTCAGAAAGTGGCTTTCTGCAAATAAGCTTAAGCTAAATCCAAACAAGACAGAATTTATTCTGTTTGGCTCAAGAAATGTCCGCACAAAACTCAGCAAATTTTTCCCAGTTAATATACTTGGTAACCTCCTTTCACCTGTTGATGCAATTAAGAACTTAGGTGTCTGGTTTGACTCTGATTTTTCCTTCTCTTGCCATGTCAGGAATATCTGTAAGGCTAGTTTTGTTCATATCAGGGATTTAAAGCGACTCAGAGGATATCTTACACATGAAGCTGCTCTTTTGGCTGCAAATGCCTTGGTGGGAAGTTGTCTTGACTACTGCAATTCCTTGTTCAGAGGTCTCTCTGCTCTAGACATTCGGAGGCTCCAATGTGTTCAGAACAGTCTTGCAAGAAGTACTCACATATCACTCCTGTAAGAAAGAGTCTTCATTGGCTGCCTGTCTTGCATCGCTCTGTCTTCAAGACAGCCCTGTTGGTGTACAAGTTTCTACATAGGGGCCATCCAAAATACTTTGAACCTTTCCTTAAACCCAGACATAGTGTGTATAGAACACGTAGAAGTCAATCTGATGGTGTGCTGCTTGAGGTCCCACATTGTGCTTCAATATATAAGTCTAAAAAGCATTTTGGCCTTAGCTTTGCATATGATGCCCCAAGGATTTGGAATGATCTCCCTGATGATGTACGCTCAGCTAAATCTCTCTCCTCATTCAGAAAAAAGTTGAAAACTTACCTCTTTGAAAAAGCTTACCCACCCTAGATTATCCCTAGTTTTTCATTTTGTCTCTCTGTGGTGTCGACCCCTGCAATGTCCCTGATTTAACGATTACAATCTCTGATTTTGGCTTTCTGCGTCTTAGAGTCTATCATTAGATAGAGATTAAACGCTATAAAAGTACTATTAGAATTAGAATTCATGTTCAAGGTTATGTCAATCAGAGAAAATAGAATTTCAGTCCATGTAGTAAAATTAAGTCTCAATATTAAAGAGACTTCTACCTGCATTATAAAAGTTTTCCAGGAGTTTGTACTAATTTTATAATAATGTAAAGGGTGCTGAGGAGTACTTCAAAAGAGTCCTTACAGTTTCCACTTGCAATATTGCACCACAATCTAAAATTTTGTATATATGCTTTCTGAAAATATGGTTCTCTTATAACCTTGATTGTTAATCAAGAGGTCTAAAACTCCACGAATGGTTTTCCTGAAATGGGAATACATTTTCACAACATGGCACAATTAATTTTTGGCATAAATTTCTCCATAATGGTTCAAAATTGTTACCTCATTGCATTTCATGATGCCCTAATATCACTCATCTCAGTTTTGGACCACTAATCAGGTCGTGAGATTCCAAGTTATAATCTCCCACTGGCCAAAGGCTCGGTCAGTAGATTATAAAATACCTTCCATGCATACGTACGTATGTTTGTCACGTTATTACATTATTACCTTTATTATGTCATTCATTTATGAAGATATCTTCACCAAATTTGCAGAGAATTTTAATAGCTATGAAAACATGTCTGTGAAAAATTTAGCCTCATTTTGAAAATAAAAATGACTGCTTTTCCCAATTCTTCAAAAATCATTAAGATGTCCTAAAAGATTCTACCACCGGGAGTTCACCACCACCGCAGCAGACGTAAATTTTAGACATTCCAAATGTCAACTAGAGGTACGGTTGTAACCCTTAATAGTTGAATCAGGGGCGTAGGAAGCAATTTTTGGTTGGGGGCGAGGAACCAGATTGCACCGATGCGATGCAACACCAACAATTTTGGTTAATTTTACAGAATGTATTGCACATAGGTAATATTTAAATGGTCCAATTAAAATATTTTAAAGTTCCTTTACCAAAGGAAATCTTTGTGACATCAATCCTAAGATTTCCTGACCTTGTATGGGTATAGAAATACATATAGTCACCTCTGCATTTGAAAGGTATTTCTAATATCTTGACTACATGTTTCCAGAACCTGTGACCTTTCCTTCAAGTGCTGAGCTGATGCAATATCTATTTTTAGCAAGGTTAATCCCCAAATTGAGGGGATGTATAATCGTTGGACTGGCCAGGTCCAATAAACACACAGTAAAGAAAGAAGAGATTTCTGGGAAAAATCTTATCAGCTGACAAATTGCTGTGCTAAGCAATTGCTCTGTGTGAATTTGAAACTACATGTCTAGGTTCTATTTTAAATTAGTAACATGGTAAATTAAATGTAGAATATTACTATATGTATGATTTTGGTCTGCATAAGTGAAACGTTTCACAGAATTTTACAAATCCCATGACAGGTTAACTGAAAATGTTCCTTTTTACAACTCATAAAAATAAATATTTTACAGTTCAAATGGTAGCTTACACAATGGTACATGTGAGCAGTGAACAAGGTAAAAGTGTAATTTGACCACATATTATTGAGTTACCTGTTAAAATTTACATAAACTTCAAAACTGGAGTTTAGTTCTTTTGCAAAATGTTGGGGGGGGGGGGGGGGGGGCGAAAAGATATCCCCCCCAGCTGCCCCCCCAGTTCCTACGCCTATGTTGAAGTCTTAAGTGTTGAAGTAAATAAGACCTGAATCAATATTAGTATTCAAATATAAATATGACAATTTAAAACAATTTAATGCAAGTAAAGAAACTGTCTGTTTAGAGTCGGTACATGGACAAAATTAGACTTGCTCCAAATCTTTATTTGTATCCACCAGTAACCTGAATATATGAAACTTACAGGAGTTCATTATACCACAAGCTTTCTGGAGTAAGGTGGGTAGTCACTGAAAAAAAGGGCTGGCTGTTTCTTCAAAAGACATATACAGTATCCATATATTTCACAAAAGACAAAAGGACTTAGTGAAAGTCTAGGACACAAAATGTCAATGGACGAAACTGACCGTTATTTTGTCGATTCTTTATAACTTTATTTTTGATGTATGATGATACATTTTACTACTAAAATCCCAATGGGGACTTTTCTTGGTGACTGACCGTATGGCTCACCCTACGCGACCACTCACTATCTATTTTGAGGGATGCTTGGGGTTATAAAGTCCCTCACCATACTAGGTTGCAGGACTGCAGAAATATCAAATGTTTGTTATCAGTTCGCCAACCACTGTATCAGCATCAAAATTGTAAACTTCAAAAGTTCTGTCGCAAAGGTGGAAATCCTGCCATTTACCCATGTGCAGCAAATGCTATGTAAATGTTGCTATCGCTGCTGAAGATTTTACTTTTTGTTTTGGTGAAAGACTATCTGTCCTTTTTAATTGAGCTTTTGTGCATGCTTCTGTATACCTGGATATCGATCCTCAGGTTTTGATTGTGTTTTAACTTACAAACAAGTGACAAGCCGTCTGCTGTAAATGAAAGCCACATCACATAAAAGGCTATACAGCAGAAAAAAAGACTGGATTTTTGGAGAAGTGACCGAACAGCACAATAGGTAGTTAGCAATTTGAAAAATCATAGCAAAGGGATTTCCTGTGTCATGTATATAAAGTTATGGTTTATGTGTAAACTATCATTTCAACAATTGTTTATTTTTTTGAGCAAGAGAGATCATTATAACTGAAGCAATTCATTGAAATGGGACCAAAAATGGCAAAGCAAAGGGAAGCAGGAAGTAGATAAAGTCTCCAGAAACTGAGGGTCAGTTTCATTTTTAGACTTCTCTCTGACATACCTGAATGAATCACAGAAGCAAGGGACACTGCTTCAGCTACTTAGGATCCAGATGTTTCTAATATTCCTGATATACAGGAATCACTTATCTTCACCCAGGAGGCTGAGCACGTTTTGGATGATGATGACACCGAATGTTCTCAGATTTTCCAACTTCACCACTCAGGTGGAGGAGGACTTGTTAGTCTTTTTGAAGTACAATGGCATTTATGCAAGGATCATGAGTCTTTCATCAACAAACAGTTGAAGCTGTGGTATAAATTTACTGAGAAGAACAATACCTCGGCAAAGCAATGTTAGACCTGGTTCAAGAGCCAAAGAGGAAAAGTCCAAGAAAATCAAAGAGCATTGGTCATGGCTGCTGCAACAGCAGAGTTTCCTGAACCCCTATACCAAATTTCATGAGAAAGCTGTGACATATGGTGTCATCTTTAATTAGATCTTTCACGCCCACCTGCCTGCTTATAATTTATCACGTAGTTCCGTGGAGGGTAAAGGGGACAGTGTAGGCTGTAGAGAGACGGGGAGGGGTATGGTATGGATACTTAATTTTCAACATTTCCTTTCCAGATATGAGGTCTGTTTTGAGGCCACAATGGCTGAGGCAATTACTTGGCCATGAAATCCAAGTATGGTTTGTTTTAAGAATCCACAATTTGGGTTTCAAGAGTCTACAGAAAAGTGTAGATTCTTAAAAATAACCTATACTTTTAACAATAATATTATGTGACATCACAAGTATATTTTAAACTAAAATACAAATTGGTCCGAATCACAACCACACACGTACATTCATTTGTTGCCCATGACTCCAATACAGTGAGGTGTGGCCTATAGGTATCAATATAAAGTATTTCAGTCATGAATCAAATACAAACACTGAATAAACCCAGAAGATTACCACACAGGTATAAGTTAATTATTGTACACAGAAAAGTGCTGAATGATTTCCAAGTCTAATATGTGCCTGTTAATTCCATGTCATGTCTGTTTAAATTGTTTGTTTTAACACGACATGTCAAATTAATAATTTACATTAAATTATTCGGTTTCTCCCTACCACCAGCGCATGTATGCAACATGAAAATTTAAAATCCTTGCCTGAATTATTACAGTGCTTTCAAGGAAGAGCTGAACTTGGGAATTAAAGGGAACCTATAGGTGTGCATTATGCATCATATCCTTACTGCAAGAAAAATATGGTCTCCCTTAAAAAACTACTCCGAAATCTATTTTATCACCTGTCACATCATCTGTATGTATTTTGTTGCTGTAAGTCTAAGTCTTTAGCATTTAGGACCACTTCTTACTTTTATGTAGCATGCATATATCTATGTTATTCGAGTGTTACATTATGACGCAATTTTACATAAAATCTGAAACGAAAGGAGATAGCACACCTCTTCTAATGCCCAATACCAATGCAATTATAAAAAATATTTTACAAATTACTGGATCTAGGATCACCCCCACCCCCACCCCTTAAAAAAATCAATCATTTGTTTCCTGTGCTATTGATTGTTGACATTTCCTGAATATTCGTCATCAAAATATATCCACAACTTTTTGAATTGTTTTGAGAGAAAAAAACGCCACTAACTGGATGTCCTTGGCGGGCGTAAGACTCAGAAACACCTGCCTCGGACTCAGTGAGGTACAGGTGATTGAAAAAAAAAAACAAAAAAAACAACAACATTGTGGGTGCAAAGAAAAAAAAACTGTGCCCCAGGTGAGGCTCGAACTCACGACCTCGGCATTGCTTAGCGCGACAACCACTGGGGAGTGGCCAGATACTGCCTATAAGTACCGCGCTCTAACCGACTGAGCTACTGGGGCTGCTAATATGATACGTGAAATCTTTATAGAAAGCAGAGAACAGCGAATGGGAATGTCGATATCTGGCGGTCTATTTTTGTAAGATGGCCTTGTTCTAATTCATGACTCATTATTTAAGAGCTGAGGTGTATTTATTGTATTTTTTAATTTAATATTGATACTTATACTTGAGTATACTATAACTATGCTAATGTTCCTTTTATTTGAATATATTTGTTTAATAAATATTGTTTGAAATGTTTGGCATTATTTGTTCTGTGTCCAACCAACACAAACCTACCCAGCATATTGATTTACGTCATCTGTTTACATCAGATGATGAACATGCTTTGGATTTAAAATGTCAAAGTTGGGCAGTTTTGTGCGCCTTCCGGTGTCTCTGACATCAGAAAATTTATATCAAGCAACTGCTGATACAAACTCAGACAGTGTTATTTTAACACAGACACCTAAATTTGTATCCGTCGTAAATGTGAGCATATTTCGTATTACTTTGGGCGATAAATCAATATTTTGAACTTTCTGGTTCATGCACTGTGGTGTTCTGCTTCTCCCAAAACTTCAGTACAAACCTTTATTTGTGATTATTATTATATCCCCAGACGAAAGTCGGGGATATATTGGATTCAGGTCCGTCGCGCCGCCGTAGAAATTTCCTTGTGTACGCGATAACTCAAAAACGGATTAATATTTTTTTTTCAAACTTGGTACACATGTTAAGGATGCCCAAAGGAAGATCCCTATTTTAAGGTGACCTTAAACTCCCAATAATAAAGAACTTATGGCCACCTTAAGGTCAGAAATTGCACTTTTGGCCACTTAGAGCCCTCTAGGTCACAAACTATGAGGCTTATCTGCCTCAAATTTTACCTGAGAACACCTTAATATATTCTTAGTACATGTGCCGAAAATCAAGACTTTAAGTTGAGGAGAAAATTGTGTTTGAGGCCCATAAAGACCCCACTTAGGACTTTTTTCCTATATTTTTAACTTATTTTGCCTGTGAAATGACGGCATTTCAACGAGATTCGCGGAGAATTTCGGGAGTTCCGTTTTCGGTTACGGAGTTTGAAATTTAGCAGTAACCATTACGTACACATCCTGTTCAAATGACGTGATTCTAACGGTAATTTTGAGTGTTTAAAAGGTAGGATTTCATGCATTATAATAGGTTTTATAGGTTTTCATGTGGTTTAATGTATTACATGCTTTATTCCTAATGTTGCTGCTAGTTATCAGTGACAGGTTGTGTGAATTAAGGCACTTTTATAAGTTGTATTGTTTGAAATCAGTGATGTCATAATACAGTTTATCAGTTGTCAAGTTGTTGTCAGCTGTAGGTACAGGTATCTTAACAACCATGATTAGGTCATAGGGTGATTTGATTTTAAAATTAGGTCTGGGTTTGAATCTTGGGGTGGCAGGAGGTGTTTTTGGTAAACTTAGTCTGGGTTTGAATCTTGAAGTGTCAAGACGTATTTTTAGCATGCTAATCCTGGGTTTGAATCTTTAAGTGGTAGGAAGTATTATTTTAACAGGCTCAGTTTGGGTCCGAATGTTAAGGTTACAAGAAGTGTTTTACCGGGTTGTTAATATTTATATTAGGAGTTGTTATTATTTGTGTGATACCAGTTGTGTTTTACCAGAAGGTATGTTGCTGATTGAAGTGCAGTGCCAGATTTAGGTTAGTAATTTTACATCCGGAATTGTGGTTTATTCTTAGTGATAATATATTGTGTATTATTCAGAAACCGTAAAGTCGGATACTGTTTAATAGGGTTTTAATCAGTATATTGGTGTTTATAGACAGAGACCGTAAAGTCGGAGACTGGCTATATGTTCGGTATCAGAGACCGTAAAGTCGGAGACTGTGCCGGTGGTATACGTGATTAATTATTGGTTTGATAACCATTGGTTTCAGTATATTTATCACTATAGGTTGTAATAGATTCCGTGTTGTATTAGTGGTACTTTATCTGGTAACTATCACATTTCGGTTGAAGACCAAGCATTTGATTAACGCTCGACGATAGGAGAGGGTTATTGTAATCAGTTTGTTTCTGTCAGTCTGTCTGTCTGTCTGTCTGTCTGTCTGTGCACCGTTTCGCCCTTATAACTCAAAAACTATAACACCAATCGAGCTCAAATTTGGTGGGCAGGTATTTTATGGGGTACAGACGGATTCTTTCAAATTTGGTGTAATTTGTGTGAAAACTAAAGCCAGGAGAGAGTTTTTCTTATTTTTAATTGGGCTTTTACAGTGAAATCTGCTTCTCTGTCTGTGCACCATTTTGCCCTTATAACTCAAAAACTATAACTTCAATCAATCTCAAATTTGGTGGGAAGGTATTTCATGGGGTACAGACAGATTCTTTCAAATTTGGTGTAATTTGTTTGAAAATTAAAGCCAGGAGAGAGTTTTTCTTATTTTAATTGGGAATACACAGTGAAACTGCTTCTCTTCATCACATACGTAAAAATCAATATTTTGCTTTCTGATGATGTCATTACTAAGTGATGTCACAATGTAACTGCCATTGTGAGGTCACAAACCTAGCTTGTGATACTTGATGTCTTTAAGTAAAAATATTTCTTCTCATTGTATGTCTTGAAATTGACATAAACATAATAAAGAGGGAGGTGGTATATTCATCATTTTTATTAATTATTATTTCTGTTTTATTTTCTCTTTTTTCTTTCAATTCCTTGACAGTCCATCACAAAAAATTACCATGCATGATTTTCACCAAGAAGTGACCTTTAAGCAGAATTTTTACCTCCACCAGCAGTTTATGTTTTTGTGTGTTAATTGTTTATGTTTGTTTTATTTATTTTTTTTTTTTTTGTGTTTAGATTACTCTAAAACTAATGAACAGATCTTTATTTAAAAATTTGTGAGTAGGACCTGACTGAAGGAAGAAGTTACTAAAAGAAAGATCAGGATCTTATTTTAGATACAAAAAATTCATGATTTTTCAGAGGTCCCATTTCAATGTATTTTTAATGACTTTAGCTTTCTACTTGATATTTCTATGAAAATTAATTTACATGTTTGGTTTTATTTTATTGTCTTCCTTACAATATTTTATATCACTTGAGAGACTGGTCACATGGAGTCGAGCGTTTTGCTCTCTCTGAGTGCATCTTGTTTAACTTGTAATATTTGTGTAAAGAATTTACACAGGTTTCTTGGGTCAAGAACACAGGTATTGTGTTCGTTTTAAATTACAACAGATTGTTGTAATAACGGTAACAGGTTGTAATAACGGTAATATATTGCGGTAACGGTAATATATATATTCGGGTATTTATAGGTTATTACTATTATCAGTAGCAGTAGTAACTTTGTAGTTTAAAACTTAGTTTCTAGTAATATTTATATTTCGTATCTGTAATACAGTAATACGATTTAATTTAGATTTGCTGTGTATTCTTGTATTTGTATTGCTGGATATTTTATATTAGATTTAATAAATGTCAAATTTATATTAATACGGTGTTATTAATAAGTTGTTACATTAAATCTAAAGATCTTAGTGGTATTATTCTCTTGCGAAGATTAAGGTCAATCTTCCTCCGTTAGGAGTCAGGTCAATGAACTCAGGCAATTTTAAGGTTGTTGCGTAACATATTGGTGATTAAAGTTTTGTCCTAACAAATTGTTAGGTGGGGGCTCGGAGCTGGGATTTGTTATAAATCTGGTAGGGCACAACCTTCACATTTTGGGGGCTCGTCCGGGATTTATACATCTGTTAGGGCGCAACCTTCACATGCCCTATAATTTGGAAGTGGTAATTCTGATGTAACTCTTATATGTAATCCTTGTCTGTGAAAAATTTAAAGGCTGTAGGTTTACCTGTTAGGCCGACTTAAGATCTCAAAATTGCCCACAGAGACCCAATTTATGGACTTTTTGTCATCTTCAAGCACTGTAGCTTTCAAACTATGTCTGTCATCTAAGTGAAATATCATCTGAGAATATATCAATATGTTTTTCTTGTATATACTCCAAAATTTAGGCCTTTAATAGACATTCCTTATTTATATATTTGATTTTATTTTAGTGATAAGATTAACTGAGCTTTTTGTATTTGATTACCCCTTTTATATTATAAGTGTTTGTTTACCATTTGTGCTGCAGCACTCCATCTCTTTGTAGTCCCACCCCCATCCCCCACCCACCTCTGGGACCTCCAGCTATTGAGTGACACTAAATAAACAAAGGTATACAGATCTTCTGTAATAGTGAGAGAGGTGTGGAGAAGGGAAGAGAGGTGGGGTGGGGGTGGGAGGTGGTGTTTGCTTCATTATCTAATTATCTAAGACAAAGGGAGTCAGAACTGAGATTGTGTCACATATTTAGGTTGCATATATATGGACCACATATATAGGAATTGAGGAAATGAATAACTGAAAAACAATGCAAATTCTAAAAATAATATGATAAAATAATAATATAAATAATATATGATTTTTAAATAATATTTTATTTGTGAACAAATATAGAAACAGAGATACGCTTTTGGAATTATGAATTTAGAATGGACATTCAATCATCAATCATTTAAATACTTTGAAAATAGGTTCAGAGTTACCCTTTGCAGGAAGATTGAAAAGTATGATGAGTTGAATTAAAAATAATATTTTATTTGTCAACAAATATAGAAACAGATATGCTCTTTTGAGATTATTAATTTAGAATGGACATTCAATCATCAATCATTTAAATACTTTGAAAATAGGTTCAGAGTTATCATTGCAGGAAGATTGAAAATATGATCTGTTGAGTTATGTATTCGACGTCTGGGGATACAACATCTTCCTTGGGAAGATATAAACTTAGTAGATTGATGTGCTGAAGTTCATATAACTTTTCCCAATATTTATGGCATACAACAAATGGATTAAATAAAAAATTCCCGATCAAAACCTGTGGCGTGAGTGATGACCTGTCTGGGGATATGTTGGCGCCGAGTTGGCCCAATCTAGTTATGTATAATTCCATGCATTTCTTTTGATTTAAACAGGCATTAAAATTGACACAAACTATAAATTTGGGGAGTGGTTATTTACCCAACGGCTGTGTACGTTAGTTGTTATATTGGTCTAGCATACCCGACGGCTGTGTATACAAGATCTATATCATCGCAAGCGTATCCAATGGCTATGTTCACAAGATCACTACTAGCCCAGATAGCAAGACTCTGTAGGGCCACTGCTGGTCCACCAGTGGCATAGCAGTCGGTCCGATATTGGCTGTAGCTGGTGGCTAGCCATTCGCGTGACCAGCTGGTAGATAGTGGTCCATCATTGGCAGCCGACAATAAGGTTTACTGGTGGTCCATCAGTGGCCAACTGTCGGTAGCCAATGATAGTCTTTTCTATGGGTCAACCGGTGGCCCACCTTCAGTAGCCAACAACAAGGTTGACTGGTGGCCCACTGTTGGGTGCCTTTTATGGTAGTTCTCTGGTGGCATGACCAGCTGATAGGCAGTGGTCCACTGTTGGCAACCAACTATAAGGTTTACTGGTGGTTCATCAGTGGCCCACTGTCGGCAGCCAATGATAAGCTTTTCTATTGGTCCACCAGTGGATCACCTTCATTAGCCAACAACCCAGATAGCATACAGACGTTGGCCCAACATTGGCATATCCGTCGCTCCGACATTGGCAGCCGCTGTTGGCCCAATGTTTTTTTGGCTGGCGGATGCTACGTTGGTCTGACATTGGCAATCCACTGGTAAAATTTTACTACCACTATAGCATAAGCCAATCAGATTGCAGCATGGAGTTATGTGGCCATTGTTTAACAGAAAGCAAATAATTGACAGATTGTGGGTGGATTTTAGTTAAGGGAATCCCTGATAAGTCACATGACCAAACATAAACAATGGTAGAACAATATCTTCGGATGATATGTTTCATAACCAAATAATAAAATTATAATGTTCAGAAACAACTTTTCTTATTGTGAATTTATAGTGAGAATGTTATTTTTATGTATAAAATTGTTAAATAGTTAGTTAAAAATTGTGGGCTCACTGAAATATGATTTTTAGACATACAATAATAAATCAATTTTTACTGGACATTCAATCATCAATCATTTAAATACTTTGAAAATAGGTTCAGAGTTATCATTGCAGGAAGATTGAAAATATGATCTGTTGAGTTATGTATTCGACGTCTGGGGATACAACATCTTCCTTGGGAAGATATAAACTTAGTAGATTGATGTGCTGAAGTTCATATAACTTTTCCCAATATTTATGGCATACAACAAATGGATTAAATAAAAAATTCCCGATCAAAACCTGTGGCGTGAGTGATGACCTGTCTGGGGATATGTTGGCGCCGAGTTGGCCCAATCTAGTTATGTATAATTCCATGCATTTCTTTTGATTTAAACAGGCATTAAAATTGACACAAACTATAAATTTGGGGAGTGGTTATTTACCCAACGGCTGTGTACGTTAGTTGTTATATTGGTCTAGCATACCCGACGGCTGTGTATACAAGATCTATATCATCGCAAGCGTATCCAATGGCTATGTTCACAAGATCACTACTAGCCCAGATAGCAAGACTCTGTAGGGCCACTGCTGGTCCACCAGTGGCATAGCAGTCGGTCCGATATTGGCTGTAGCTGGTGGCTAGCCATTCGCGTGACCAGCTGGTAGATAGTGGTCCATCATTGGCAGCCGACAATAAGGTTTACTGGTGGTCCATCAGTGGCCAACTGTCGGTAGCCAATGATAGTCTTTTCTATGGGTCCACCGGTGGCCCACCTTCAGTAGCCAACAACAAGGTTGACTGGTGGCCCACTGTTGGGTGCCTTTTATGGTGGTTCTCTGGTGGCATGACCAGCTGATAGGCAGTGGTCCACTGTTGGCAACCAACTATAAGGTTTACTGGTGGTTCATCAGTGGCCCACTGTCGGCAGCCAATGATAAGCTTTTCTATTGGTCCACCAGTGGATCACCTTCATTAGCCAACAACCCAGATAGCATACAGACGTTGGCCCAACATTGGCATATCCGTCGCTCCGACATTGGCAGCCACTGTTGGCCCAATGTTTTTTTGGCTGGCGGATGCTACGTTGGTCTGACATTGGCAAGCCACTGGTAAAATTTTACTACCACTATAGCATAAGCCAATCAGATTGCAGCATGGAGTTATGTGGCCATTGTTTAACAGAAAGCAAATAATTGACAGATTGTGGGTGGATTTTAGTTAAGGGAATCCCTGATAAGTCACATGACCAAACATAAACAATGGTAGAACAATATCTTCGGATGATATGTTTCATAACCAAATAATAAAATTATAATGTTCAGAAACAACTTTTCTTATTGTGAATTTATAGTGAGAATGTTATTTTTATGTATAAAATTGTTAAATAGTTAGTTAAAAATTGTGGGCTCACTGAAATATGATTTTTAGACATACAATAATAAATCAATTTTTACTAAGTGTCTCAAAATCCCCTATTATTGCTCGCCGCCATCTTGAATAAAAAGCCCCCATTGGCCCACTGTTGGCCCAACCTTGGCAGTCTGAGTTTTGGTTGGCAAGCCTTCGTTGGGCCAACGTTTGCATGGGTAATTCAGCCACTGATGGGAATATATTTCAAGGGTAATTCAGCCACTGATTGGAATATGTTTCAAGTGTAATTATTCCATTCAATTTAAGAAACTATATATTTTATCCGACACATACATATAGCAGCTAGTGGACCAAGGGTAGTCCAGTGGTGGCTACACCTCAACCCCAATTAATAGGGTTTTGATTTAATAACATATTTTTCACCTGTATATGTTTTATGATTTGTTTACAGGGGAAACTTTCACTTCTGTTAACTTTTCTGTATAATTGTCAGATGATTTCATTGATTTGATCTAAAATCCGGGTGAAAATTAGAAATTCCCATCAGTGGCCCATCGATCATAGCTTATATACCACTCATATAGTTGGTAGGCTGCCAGTGGTAAACCTTAGAAGAAATTTGTGACACAAGAGTGGGAAAAATAGAAATATATATTGATGCAGAGATGTAACATCTGTTATTTAAAAATGTCAGTGTCTCAGTGATATACACACACATAAAGTATCCAATTACTTTGCCATCTGTGGGCCACCGGTGGACCAACAGTATGTGTACCATTCAGGCAGAAGGTGTAGCCACCAGAGAACCACCAATGGTCCACCAACTAAGTATAGCTCTTACAGAGCTCTTACAGTTGCATGTGTCAGATAAAAAAAATTCTGGGATAGTTTTAGGTTTCATCAAAACACAAATTTATATCACATGGAAAAAATGAAGATATTTTTCTGTAACTGTCACTAAAACTAAAATATTTGCCACCAGTGGCCCACTGACTGCCCATCATGGGTCCTGTACTACTTATGTAGTGGGTGGACCATTGATGGACCATCTGTGGCAAATATATAAGCAAGTAATATATAAAGCAATAAAGTGGAGGAAAGACTGACTGAGCAAAATGAAGGAGTACAGAATAAGTTTGTTATATAAATGACATTAACTTATGTTTGGTGAAAGAAAATGCACATTTTATCTAATTTTTCCTGGAATTCTACACAAGTGGGCATAGGCTGGTCCCTGAGCTACAGCCACTGACTTTGGTAGTTGGTGGGCCAACAGTGGGCCACGCAATATATTCATATTTTGAAATAACATTGAATATTGTTAAATCATATGTCAGAAAGCAAAAGTTGAGGTTGCTTATAAAGTAGTTTATAATGCTTTAAAAATGTTTTTAAATGCAGTCAGTGGTCCAGCAGTGGCTCAGTGGTGGCCGACTAACTATATTTTGCCATCCATAGGCAACGGTGGCCACACAAAGACAATAAGTATTCAATACTTTGCCATCGGTGGGCCAACGTTGGACCAACAGTATGTGTACCATTCAGGCAGAAAGTGTACCACTGATGAACCACCAGTGGCAAATCTTACAATTTTTCTGTGAAATAAAATTCAAAACAACCACTTTCAGAAAGTAATTCACTTAAAACAAATGAATTTAAGCCAAGGCAGTCTCTTTTCAAGATCTGTCAAAACAAATGCCGTTCAGCAGAGCTTGAGGTGTAGCCACCAGACGACCACCATTGGTCCACCAACTAAGTATAGCTCTTACAGATCATAGTTGGATGTGTCAGACAAAAACAATTCTACGATAGTTTTAGGTTTCATCAAAAACAAAATTATATCAAAAGGAAAAAAATGAAAATATCTTTCTTGAAGCTTCACTAAAAAAAAATATTTGCCACCAGTGGCCCACTGACTACCCATCATGGGTCATGTACTACGTATGTAGTGGGTGGACCATTGATGGACTACCTGTGGCAAATATATAAGCAAGTAATATATAAAGTAATACAGTGAAGGAAAGACTGACTGAACAAAATGGAGTACAGAATAAGTTTGTTATATAAATGACATTAACTTATGTTAAGTGAAAGAAAATGCACATTTTATCTAATTTTTCCTGGAATTCTACACAAGTGGGCATAGGCTGGTCCCTGATCTACAGCCACTGACTTTGGTAGTTGGTGGGCCAACAGTGGGCCACGCAATATATTTATATTACAGGAATAAAAGACATTATTCAAGTGCTTTATGATGGTTTTAAACTATCGATCGGCTGAATATTAAAGCCACGAAGCCCAAAGGGCCTATTCCAAAATGGTTATATTAATATTTTGGTAAAAATAAGCAGTAAATCTTACGCAAAATTCAAAACAAATCCAACGCCATGTTGTTTGTTCTATCAGTGAAACATACATAGCGATATCTAGGGTAAAAAAATATTTTTGGCACTTTTTTCATAGAATTTGTTATGAAATATTGAGAGATTGTCACTGTAGATGCTTTCAATTTTTGTAAGCTTTAAAAGGATATGCTATTTCGCGATTTCTGAATTGCGCAAAAGACATGTCCAAGGTCACTGCGCAGCCTACCATTTTAGAATTTGAAATAATATGTTTTTAACATTGAGTATTGTTAAATAATATGTCAGAAACAGTAATTGAGGTTGCTTTTGAAGTTGTTTATATTGCTTTAAAAATTTTGAAAAAAATGCAGTCAGTGGTCCAGCAGTGGCTCAGTGGTGGCCCACTAGCTATATTTTGCCACCCATAGCCAACGGTGGCCCACTAGGGTCTTGTTATCTGGGAGTGTACTCAAATTTTAATCACTTTTCCCTTAGTTCATTTCTGACATGTCCTTTAAACTTTGTCAGAATGTAACAATAACCAAGTTATTCTGCTGTTTCACAGTGCAAACCCATGCTAAGCTGAATAATTTTAATTCAGAGAGTGATCCTTGGCCCATTTCTGACTCCTCAAAAAATTTCCTTAAAAACTATTTTAAACTAATTGCTTCACAATGCCTTGGATACAGACCTGTTGAGTACTCTGTAAAAGGAACTGATATCGAGTGCACAACCATCGAGTGCATACTACCTTGGGTAATGAGAAATTGGGTAGGCTGTAAAAAATTCAGAGTTGTTGGCTACACTAGCAGTGATGTAGATATTGTGTGCACAACCACTGGTACACTAGACCAATATCACTGCCAGTGTACACAACCGCTGGGTACGCTAGTAGTGGTATGGATCTTGTGTACACAGCCACTGGGTATACCAGCAATGATATTGATCTTGGGTGCACAACCATTGGGAACATAGAGTTTACTGCCTTGGGTACAGGGCAGTTGGGTATACCAGTACCTTACACAACTTTTGGGTTCCCTAACAAAAAAAAAACATTGACATAAATCTAGGATACATAAAACCATTGGGAAAATAGAACTTAGTGCTTTAATTGGATACAGGATAGTTGGGTATGCCATTAGTGTACATGCACAGCCATTGGGTATGCTAGCAGTGATAAAGATCTTGTGTACACAACCGTTGGGTATACTAGACCGATATCACTGCTAGTGTACACAACCGTTGGGTACACTAGACCAGTATCACTGCTAGCATACACAACCGTTGGGTATGCTGGCAGTGAAATAGATCTTGCGTACACAACTGTTGGTTACACTAGCAGTAAAATAGATCTTACGTACACAACCGTTGGGTATGCTAGCAGTGAAATAGATCTTGCGTACACAACCGTTGGGTATGCTAGCAGTGAAACTGATCTAGCGTACACAGCCGTTGGGTAAATATCAATTTGTGAAAGGTGAATGATAATTTTTCAGGCAATTCCATGCATTAAATTTCTTTTAATTTAAACAGGTATTTGACATTGACAAAAAAACTATAAAATTATATGTAAGGTCAGAGGTAATTTTTCAGGCAGCGTGGCCTAGCTGACGATATGATCTGTGCTTACATCTGGTTTCTTTAGGCATGAATTAAGCTACTCAGAGTATTACTATTCCCCCAGAACAGGATGTCAGACTGTTGCAGGTTTATGCTACTGGGGGAAGAAAGACTTGAAAAATACTTTGTCCAAAGGAACTGGATCTGGATCCCCCAGAATCTACCCCGTCCCCCCTTGAATCTACCCCATTTATGATTAGTAAAAAATAGAGTTAAAGAATAGCAATAAAAAGAATGGTAAGGCTATTTTAACCATAAAATTAACCTTGAGACAGCTTTTTGCACCGTGTACAGTGACATGGTGTTATTTTTTTGTTTGCACACAATATGATACTCACACTTTGTACACATATTCTCATTATTAGTCCCTGTTAAACTCCTGCATGGGATTTTTTCAAATAAAAATGATACAAACTAAATTAACACAGACAGAGTGAGCAATCATGTGTCTTTCAGTGATGAGTATAAAAGTTGTGTGGATCCATAGTGGTGATCCTGTACATTCTGGCTGAAAAGAAAAAGACATATCTCACAGTGACCTGAGTACAAAATCCCACTCTGAACCCTTAAACTTAGCTAGAAAGTTGTGTCTTGTGAGGATGGGTCAATTTTACCAAAATCACCATCACCTAGAGAACATGTTACATATATTTTATTTCAGATTTTGGGTAACAATGTGGTGAAAGAATGGATGTTTCATCAAAAGAATAGCATTACTTGCCCTGTGGTTTTTGACAAGAAATCTAAGAAATACATTGCTGTTACAGATCACTCGGTAATTACTAATAATGAAATAAACTGAAGTAGATCAAGGGCTATTGGCATACCCTTTGCTCTGAATCATCAGAAATATTGATTTAGTCAAATTAAATACAACTTACTGCTATAATAGTTCTAATTTGAGTCTGATCTATAAAGGTGTAGTGTTAACTTTTTAATGTTCAGTGACATGTTATGTTTAAGACTCTTTAACTAGTAGTCTTTGAGCAGGGCTGTCAGACTTTGGTTCATTGTAAAATTTGTTCATTCATGGAGCATGGAATGTCAATGTTCAAAGAATACATCAACTAAATAACTAAATTGAATTTTTTTTTTTACTTATTCTACTATTTCTGTTTGGTTTCTAACTTCCTAATGTCATAAAATTTGACTATTTGGTTTTGCTATTAGGTGCTGAAGACCTGGGACAGAAATGAGTCAAAGATTGGAAAAGCTGCAGAGTGTACTGTATGTGTCCAGATATATGCACTGATTTAATTCTGTAATTTTGGTAATTTATCACCTGCAATTCATAACAAACAAATTACAATCCCTTGCACCTAGGCCACACCTTCCCATGATTTGTTTGTTTACAATCCCTTGAACCTAGGCCACACCTTCCCATGATTTGTTTGTTTACAATCCCTTGCACCCAGGTCACACCTTCCCATGATTTGTTTGTTTACAATCCCTTGCACCTAGGTCACACCTTCCCATGATTTATTTGTTTACAATCCCTTGTCCTAGGTCACACCTTCCCATGATTTGTTTGTTTACCATCCCTTGCACCTAGGTCACACCTTCCCATGATTTGTTTGTTTACAATCCCTTGCACCTAGGTCACACCTTCCCTTGATTTGTTTGTTTACAAGCCCTTGCACCTAGGTCACACCTTCCCATGATTTGTTTGTTTACCATCCCTTGCACCTAGGTCATACCTTCTCATGATTTGTTTGTTTACAATCCCTTGAACCTAGATCACACCTTCCCATGATTTGTTTGTTTACAATCCCTTGAACCTAGATCACACCTTCCCTTGATTTGTTTGTTTACAATCCCTTGAACCTAGGTCACACCTTCCCATGATTTGTTTGTTTACCATCCCTTGCACCTAGGTCATACCTTCCCATGATTTGTTTGTTTACAATCCCTTGCACCTAGGTCACACCTTCCCATGATTTGTTTGTTTACCATCCCTTGCACCTAGGTCACACCTTCCCATGATTTGTTTGTTTACAATCCCTTGCACCTAGGTCACACCTTCCCATGATTTGTTTGTTTACAATCCCTTGAACCTAGGTCACACCTTCCCATGATTTGTTTGTTTACCATCCCTTGCACCTAGGTCACACCTTCCCTTGATTTGTTTGTTTACAATCCCTTGAACCTAGGTCACACCTTCCCATGATTTGTTTGTTTACCATCCCTTGCACCTAGGTCACACCTTCCCTTGATTTGTTTGTTTACAATCCCTTGCACCTAGGTCACACCTTCCCATGATTTGTTTGTTTACCATCCCTTGCACCTAGGTCACACCTTCCCATGATTTGTTTGTTTACAATCCCTTGCACCTAGGTCACACCTTCCCATGATTTGTTTGTTTACAATCCCTTGAACCTAGGTCACACCTTCCCTTGATTTGTTTGTTTACAATCCCTTGCACCTAGGTCACACCTTCCCATGATTTGTTTGTTTACCATCCCTTGCACCTAGGTCACACCTTCCCATGATTTGTTTGTTTACAATCCCTTGTCCTAGGTCACACCTTCCCATGATTTGTTTGTTTACCATCCCTTGCACCTAGGTCACACCTTCCCATGATTTGTTTGTTTACAATCCCTTGCACCTAGGTCACACCTTCCCATGATTTGTTTGTTTACAATCCCTTGAACCTAGGTCACACCTTCCCATGATTTGTTTGTTTACCATCCCTTGCACCTAGGTCACACCTTCCCATGATTTGTTTGTTTACCATCCCTTGTCCTAGGTCACACCTTCCCATGATTTGTTTGTTTACCATCCCTTGCACCTAGGTCACACCTTCCCATGATTTGTTTGTTTACAATCCCTTGCACCTAGGTCACACCTTCCCATGATTTGTTTGTTTACTATCCCTTGGACCTAGGTCACACCTTTCCATGATTTTTGTTTACAATCCCTTGGACCTAGGTCACACCTTCCCATGATTTGTTTGTTTACCATCCCTTGCACCTAGGTCACACCTTCCCATGATTTGTTTGTTTACAATCCCTTGCACCTAGGTCACACCTTCCCATGATTTGTTTGTTTACTATCCCTTGGACCTAGGTCACACCTTTCCATGATTTTTGTTTACAATCCCTTGGACCTAGGTCACACCTTCCCATGGTGGGTCATGAACTACAGCTGACCAGGCACATGTGCTTTTGTTCTTGGATTGTTTTGGCACAGTCCACTTTGTGTCTGTTGGGACGCATTCAGCGTGATTCAGTGAGGTTCAGAATTTGGTAGAACATGTTCGATGTAGCTATGAATAGTGATTTATATTCAGTTCCACTTTATTTTAAATGTTTGAAAAACTTTTTGCAAGCTCTCATGAGCTATTTTAAGATAAAATGTACATGGTGGAGGAGTCAAGGGGGATGGGGAAGCTGGATACATATACAGGGCTGCTCATTCTTTAAACTAAGATATGATAAGTGTTTCTCCTGAGCCATAAAGACAATGCTTTGAGGAAGAAATTGTTTCTAGCGCAATGATCCCAGCACAAAAAGTTATGACCAAGGCAGTATAAACAGGTATTTCACCAAACTGTTCATTGTGTTATGGGTTATAATGTTCTCACAATAAAAGTCATTACCAGTCAAATATGTCAAAGCACTGTAATTTTCAGTGTTTGTTAAGAATACAACACATGGTGCATGGTATTATTTATATTTGAATAAACATCCTATGTTTTCATGTGTGCGAATGTACAGATAATTAGTTTGTGATTTAACACATTAATCATATCTCGTTGTGTCTGTTGTACTTTCCAGTTACCTAAAGATGTAGAACAGCTTCTTTGTGTGGGAGATGCAACACTTATTTTATTTAAGGATGGTTCCCTCGCAAGTTATCAGCAAAACATCCAGTATTTTGGAAAGACATTTGTTGAAGACAATGGTCAAATACTACACTGTGAAGGATATACTCTAAAAGAGGCCATTTATGTTGTATTTATAGTGGAGGTAGAGTATTTATGCAATGTATTATTGCAATGATCTGAAATATGAACTGAATTATGATGCATTGTTTTTGCTTTAAATTTCAAATATTTCCACATTTGAAAATAAGTGATGTAAATGTGATAGATCTTTATTATTTTGAATCTCACTGATTTTGATGACTTGTTTGGTGTAAGATTTTATTTTGCAACATTTTTACTTGCCAATGCATCTCATTTGGAACCACTGTTCCCTTAAAAACTTACATAAATATATATTTTAAAACTGCTGTTTAATCCCACTAGTTTGAAACTACAGGCTCTGCTAGAATTGCTAATGGTACATGTCTGAGTTTCTATGTATTTTATCTTAATTTCCTTTCCTTATTTTAGAAGACAGATGGAAATGAGTCCATGATCAAGTGCTGTGTGTATAAGTTAAATAAGGAGGAAGAATTGATCAGTAACTACGAGACTACTATATCTGGCCCAGGTGAATCACAATTTATTGGAAATATATTGGTACAAGTATACAAATAAAATATTAACTTTACTGTCTTTGAACATTTAAAAAAAAAATTTTTTAATTTAATAAGTTTTTATATTTATTAAAAGTAATATTGTGGGATTATGTAACTTCGTCATCTGCCAACTGTTTGACTTTTAATTTAAAGTCTATACATAGTATGTTTTGTATTGGGACTTGTCTTGATTTTTCACAATATAAATGTGTTTTCTCTTCTTTTTTTTAATTTATCAGAGAAAAGCAGTAAATATTCAGCATCATGTTTACAATGCACAAGAAACCAGCTGTTGCTGACAGTCCTGTGTAAGTTTGAAGATTTTACAATCAAATTCATGTTTTGTAATTTTTTGATTTTCCTATAAATTTCTAATGAAATGTCAGTGTCTATTTTAAAATATATAATAAAATGCTTGCATCTTACAAGTTACCTGCAATTTATTATCAACAAATTCTCTTACGTTTCAGTTGTCAGTTATCAGAGTGTTATTTAACTTTCATCGAAGTTTATAAAAACTTAAACACATTAAGCTGGTGATCTAACAGTTAAAAAAATATTGCCAATGAATACACAAACAGTGTCGGGTTCAATGTCAAAGTTTCAGTTTCCCACTGACTTGAAAAGGTAAGGTCATGTACACAGGTCCATAACTGAATGCTACATGTTGCTCCAAATTGGATTCAAAACCATCAATATGATAAAAGCCAGCTATTTACCTGTCAAACTTGTATAGCACTTCGTAACATTGACCTCTTAAAAAATTAGTGGGTCAAACTTTTATTTTACAAAATTAAGGTTAACTTGAAGGTTACGTAAGATTTATACACATTCAGTAGGTAAGTAAACTGATACAGTCAGTTGCATGTAACCCACAACATGTTTCAGGGTCTGGTGGTTATTTGAGTCAGCTGGATGTGACCAGCAGTTCTCTGGTGAAGAAGCCTGGCCTTCAGCTCTCCCGTACTGTGACTTCATCTCTTGTCTCTATGGTGATGCTTAATGAGACACAGTTGGGAATTGTTGGAGTGAATGATGAGTCAGGCTCAGGTATGATGCTGATTCAAATCTGACTAAGATACAACAACTTTGCAAAATATCAATTTTAGACCAATTTTAGTTATCCTTGAACTAAGTATCAATTTGAAAACACAAAACCTTTTATTATTATTGTTATCAACATAACCTTTTTGCAGGAGATATTTAAAAAAACCAGGTGTTCTGGTTATTCAACTATGCAATTTAGACAATTATATATCGGTAAACAATGGCAAAATTATTGAATACGAATGGTCAAGGATATACATTTTAGAGGTGTAGTGATATACAAAATTATGTATTATTAATGTCAAGGATGTACATTTCAGAGGTGTGGGGATATACAAAATTATGTATTGTTAAATAAAGGCAAATGATTAAATCTGAATCGTCAAGAATGTATATTTCAATGACCTCAGAGGTGTAGGCAGGTCCAGTCATGGAAACCTGGAAAACTCATGGAATTCCATTTGTTATTTCCAGGCCTGGAAAAATCATGGAAATTGACTCCAGGTTTTGGAAAATTCATAAAAAGTGATGGAAATTAAAAGGCATCCTCTCGTGAAACGGCGCTGTTCCTTGCTTTCATCCAGCATTTTAATACAAGGATACATATATGTAATCAGATCAAATTTTGGTGTCTTCCACATCTTCCTGTACTGTGACTTGAACCTTGTGCATGGTTCTCAAAGGCAAAACCGGCAGGAGCTATGACCTCGGCAGGAGCTCGTAGCCTCTGTACATATCTCTTTCATGCCACGAAGCATGTAAAAGGTCCTTGATTTTAAAGCTTTGGTTGTGGAGAAGTCATAGAAAAGTCATTGAATAAATATTGAAATTTAGTGGATACACCCTGTGTAGGGGTATACAAATGTGGTTGACTATACATGTATTCTCCACCATTTTTGTTTTAGTTGGACTTGGGATCTGGGACACATCATTTGGTATTGTGCAGTCATGGATAGTTCTACCGGAGAAGAATCTTAACAAAGCAAGAGTAGGGTTTTAAACTTTATAGCACTCCTTAAATGTTGTGAAAAGTAATTTATTGTAAGACTTGAGCTGTGAAAATATGCAGGAAAATTTTGTTTGTTTCCATAATGTAATCTCAACAAAGTTAAAGGCTTAAAAGTTAGAACATTATTTGAAAAATGTAGTGTCATCAGAATAATGGTTTAGAAAAGCAGGAGACGGGAAAAAAACTATAGGCTTAGGTGTTGCCATGATCACAGTGAATGTGCCAACAAAACCACCATGAAAATCTACCCATAATGTAGTTTCCATATAAAACAGTCAAAGTAGTCCTTGTGCTATTGAGTTGAAGGTAGAAAATATTCTCTCAGTGTTTTTTCTTATGCCTGTTCACTTGTCAGTTGTAAGTGTTCACACTCATGAACTCTGAGCACTAGGTTAATCTTAAACAGAAAAACTTGATCTTTTAATTGACATTGATGTATGAGGTATAAAGTAGCACTAAATGATTAACACAAATGTTCCCAAACTCTGCAGTAATGAGTTTGAATCTTACTTGTAGGCTTACATGGGAAATTGTGTTATTGCTTAATAATGCTCTGCACAATCTTGACCAACTGATATTCACTGGTTTCTTTTGAATTGACATGTTCTGGAGTGACATGTACAGTGTTAAACCCAAATAAACCATGTAAATTTGTATGAAGTTTGAATGTCATGGTGTGACAACAGCTTTTGATGATGCCCCAATATCTTAAAGGATCCAAAGGCTGTCAGCATTTGTTCAGCATGTAATATCACTAAGCAAGATGAATACTGTACCATGTACTGCCTGTAATAGTATGATTTCTTATTAGGTGTCTTGTACAAAATTAGTGTTACATAATATATTTTAGTGGTGGGAATCGGACTTGAAAATCCGAATCGATTAATTGGAAAAGTCCAGAGATGATTAATCGAGTCAAATCGATTTTGGAGTCATACAGGGAATTTTACAAAATTCCTTCCATAAAAAATACGGTCTGGACTACTGTCAGTGACGGATTTACAAATATTGATCTTTTTTTCCAGTAGAAATAACTGTTGGTAATTTATAAATCTATCAATCTTTCCCGATATTTTAATGATATATATGTTGTACTGTGGTTCTATGCTATCTTTAATTCATTTACAAAAATAGTTATTATAATATATATTATAATAATAGTTATTTTCTGGAATAAAATGGATGTAAGTTCTGTCACTTTATTGTCAAGAAGTTTCACAATTTGCAGTTAAGTTTCATAGATGATAATTAACATGTAAACTTCTAAATAGTGACAAATGTGTTGAAATAACATAAAATATCCTCGTGTGACAGAATACAGCTAATCAAACTGAACACAATGGTGAAAAAATTATAAAAATTGGACAAGAAATAAGTAAGTTATGGCTATTTAAACATACATTAAACATAAAAAACGAAGTACCGCGATCGCATAAATTCCCGATTATCGCCCATTTAAAACCACTTTAGTTACCGCTGACGTTTCTGAGACTGTACCTTGTAGCCAGTTAGTGTGCATTATTCCTTCATTGTAGCCACTAACTAGTATTTCTATTATCGTCCACTCAAAACATCTTCTGTGGTTTCGGGTTTTTTTTGTCGCCGACGTTTCCAATAGGGATCGCTGTAGATGCTAAAATGCGGACTCGAGTTTGGAACTCGAGTTTTCGTCGAATCGTTCCACCACTAATATATTTTCAGTTTGGATGTTTTGTTTTAGCGTCATATGTCCATCAGTATGTACAGCAGACTGTGTAAGTTGAAACTTGAATTTAGGTATGAGTGGAGCTAGTTTGGATGTTCATACCACAGAAAAAATTTCTATCTTCTTTGTTAGTGTAAGAACAGAATCTTTGGATACTGCATGTTTTAGTTGAACAGAATCGCCACTGTATAACACATTTACTTTGTTTAATTGTAAAATCCTGTTGTGGTAAAATTAAATTGCTCTCAGTGTATGTATTAAATGAATGTTGAACACTAGAGCTCACATACCCTTGTTCTGTTTTTCCATTATAAGCTATTCAGACACAAACACCGACTTCTCTTACTGACTGACAAAGGACTCTACAGCTGCCAATATGTTGCAATGACAACCACCATCAGCAGTGTCATGGGATGCTTAAAACAAGGTTGTGCTCAGAGTGGCATGCCTGGGACTCAAAGTGCAGATGATATAGCTCATATGGGAGAACAATTGCTCACCCAGGTAGTGTATTCTTCTGGATTTTTACCCCATGGCCTTTTATGGCTGTACAGGTATTGCTTTTCACCCATGGTGTCTGGATGGGTGGGTGGGTGGTACGAAGAATCTTTTCTAGGCTGTATGTAAGAAACCATTCGGTGTAAGGTGTTATACTTTGTAGGGACATTGGTTGGGTGGTGTAGTTGTGCAAGGCCATGGTGTGACCTTGATTTGACCTTCGATTTGAAAATATTGCCCAGCTATATCTCAGAAATCATAAGGTGTAGGAAGTTGATACTTGATAGAGACATTAGTTAGGGGTTGTAGGTGTGCAGCATCATGCTTTGACCTTGATTTGACCTTGTAGTGATCTTGACCTTTAAAATCTTGTCCGAACTATATCTTGGATACTGTGAGGTGTAGGTATTTTTAGGGACATTAGTTAGGGGATGTAGGTTTGCATTGTCATGATGTGACGTTCATTTGACCTTTCACCTTGCGGTAGTGATCGTGATCTTTAAAATCTTGTTCAAGATGTATCTTGGAAACCTTAAGGTGTAGAAGGTTGAGATACTTGCTAAGGACATTAGTTTAAGTAATGTAGGGGAGCAACATTATGATGTAACCTTGATTTAACCTTTGAACTTGCTGTAGTGACCTTGACCTTTAAAAATCTTGTCTGGGCTATATCTTGGAAACCACAAGGTTTAGAAAGTTGATACTTGGTAAGTCATAATGTTGGCTTAATTTGACATTTGACCTTGCTGTAGTGACCTTGACCTTTAAAATCTTGTCAGGCAATATCTCAGAACTTATAAGTCTGGGAATTTGATTCATGAATGGGTAATGGTTGGGGAATGTAGGTATGCTAAATTATAGTTTGACCTTTAACCTTGGCTCTGCCAAAGTGTTTTCACCTGCTCTATTTGAGAAATATATCTGTTATCACAAAGATATATGGATTGCTGCAACTGATTGTTATATGAGCTTTTACATAATTGTGCTATTTCCATTGACAGCCATACTTCAATTAATAAATTTTACAACTTCATAATTTTAGTTTTCTAATTATTTACGGTCATCTTGCTATTGAATTGTTTTTTAATGCTTTATCTTTACATACATTTTCTCTCTTTTACATGTTATTTTCTCTTCTTAAACATTGTTTGGACCTTTATATATCTGACACTGTTTGCTCTGAAAGTCTCCTGATCTTTGTACTGTTTCTACATCTCATGCTGGTGAAAACTATTTCCCCGTGCTGTTTGGTAGGGCATCTCCAGTGCTATTTTTTGTATTTATTTTGAAGGTTATTGTGCAAAAATGACATCCAAGTGCAATTTCATCACGAGTGAGGTTTTAAAAGATTTTACAGAAATCCTTATCAGAAGAATGAGAATCTCACAGTTTTTAACTGACAGTATTCCATACTTGGATGGTTCAATGAGTTATCTTTAAAGGCAAGACAAAACTGAGCAGGAAAACAGAAGTTGAGGTTTGATCCTGATGTTTAAAATGGAAAAACTGGGTCACTGCTTTTCAAATTGAAACTTCTTTCTGTCTTCATGCCATTATCATTACAAGCTTCATATAATGTATAGACAGGTGCATAATAGGGGTGTTGCGGTAGTACCGGTATCGTCGGTACGGTAAATAAATCACTGCAAACCGTCATAAATTCAGCTACCGGTTTTCCGCTTAAAGGTCAATGTAAAGTAATTTTACTAACCTCACACACAAAATAAATGTCATAATCCGCTTTTCTTTGCTTTTTACTGTAAAACAACAACCATAATGAGCGATAATTCAAAGCATACCACAGTTTGTCGATGAGCCAATCAGAATCGAGGACACATCTGTGTCATGTTAGCAGAATTCCTGATTAAAGTATGGAAACTATTTGGTTCTTATGTTTTGTTGAATAAGAGACGGTTAACCGGTAACCGACCGGGAAGTGCCAGACGTGAAACCGGAAGGAAAAAATCGCTACCGCAACACCCCTAGTGCATAACATTGAATATATCATTTTATTGCGTTGATACATCTTACCTAATGGACAGTTAGCTATATCGGTCAGTGCCAACTGGTCCTGTCAAGTGTCAGAATAAGACATCCTGTGTATGCACTGATAGGACCAGTTGTATGATTTATTCGCTATATGGCATGACCAACTTCCTTCCTGTCTAGACAATGAGATGTTACAGCATCTTTTTCATTTGGCACATATGAATTCAGACATTTTTTCAGAAATTGAGAAGAATTTTGTAAAATTCACCAATAACTTAGACATCTTATTTCTTCAAATAGTTTATACCAAGTTTTTCTACATATATCATGGCCTCACCAGGACAGAAACATGGAAGTTGTGGGTATGTTATGGCCAAATTCTACCAGCAAAGCAAATGCATGTGGTGTCGCAATAAAGTTTGGGTAGTGATCCCTTTGTCTTAATGACTGACTGCCAGTTCTGTCATTATGTCCACCCCACTGGGGGGTGGACATATTATTTTTGCTTTTTCTGGCGTCCGGCGTCCCACTTGGTTTCCAGACATTTTAGGCAACAGTTCTTATCCTATCTTTACCAAATTTGGCATGCAGGCAGTGTGCAAAATTCGCGGTGGCCCCGTGGCCCGGGGCCCCCCCTTTTTAAGTTAGGGCCACCACAACTTGACTTTCATGGGTCCCAATGGGCCACCACATTGACTACAACATGCCTTGTGTGGTAATACAATCCAGTGTGCTGTCATTTAATTTTTAACTGGTTTTCTTTCCCCATGGCTAAGCCTTTAATTATGCATTGTGTTTTGCATATTCCAGATTGAGTTCACCCTTAATTAGCAGTTATATACTCTTTCACACACAGGCCAACATACATCCCCCCTCCCTTTACCAACTCTGCAGTGTTCAGCCAGAGAGTGAATATAAAATCAAAAGATCACCTCATTCCTCTTGCCCCTCCCCATAACACACACACAAGGCCTGCCACTCACCCTCACACAGAGTTCATGTTAGCCTGGCCTTCCAGGCTGTCTCAACCATAATGCAAACGTGAAATATTTTTTGCCATAATGCACACTGTATCAGAGGCCTTTCTAGTCTGGGAGACGGTTCTCCTCAGCAAGCTAGACTAAGTAAATGTATGAGAGCATTATGAAAAATGCTTATAATGCAATCACACAGATGTGTCTATATTATACATATAAACGCCTGTGGCAAGGCTAAGTTCATGTGTTCATGTGTACTTCCAGCCTGTAGCTTTTCCACTGGTGTGTTGCATGTGATAGAAAATTTCTGACAAGAACGAATTTATTTTTAATAAAACTTTCTCATAATATCTTAACTCACCACTAGTTTAGTTCCCTCAGATAAAAAAGTTGTAGGCCTTTAATGTGTGGAGGACATAAAGTGTATTTCATAGTCTATTTTTGACATTCATATTGAATAGTTGCATTATACTGAAGACAGCTTTGAAGGCCTGGGCCGGGATTCACAAAAGGTCTTAAGTTTAGGTATTTTTTTTGCTTAGACAAATCTTAAAGTTATGACAATTTTTGCTTAAGACCTTTTGTGAATCCCGGCCCAGGCTAACGGTAACAATTAATGAATATGGCAAGAATACTAATATTAAATTGTATGTTTTGCTGAGAATATCAACAGAAAGAAGGAAAAGAAAAACCCCAGTGCACATAAAAACCCGAGATCTTAGAATTCTATATGAGTTGAGAAAAAAACATGCACTGCCAAACTTGTGACTTGTGAATTCAATGCACAGTGAGGGTAGATTCTAGTGTATCAGTGGGGAGGAGAAAGTCAGTAAATTCTATTGATTATTTTGGTTCATGGCTTGGTTGGCTGGTTCTGAGAAGATATACACCCATACATACACCTCCCCCACACACACATAAACACATGTGAGTTGTGGCCAGATAGACAGACAAAAATACATGCTTATCTTGTAAACCAATTGTACTTGGCTTGGTTGGCTGTTTCTGAGAAGAGATACACCCATACACACACATACATGTGTGAGTTGTGACCAGATAGACAGAAATATACACTTATCATTAGGGGTACATATACAAGTGTACTTGAGGTGGGAAAGAATAAAGGGTTTTGTGTGGTTGGCTGTGTGAATGGCTGATTTTGATTTTAATGTTTGTCTTATAGAAATACCAATACATTGGGGATTGCTGTTACATAAAATTCTCTATTTTTAAACAAAGTAACAAGTCTGTGCCTAACTACAGAGGCTGGCTCTGCTTTTTCCAGCAAATCTGACATACATGAAATCATTATGAACCCACTTGAAAATTTAAAAAAGCTTCTGTCTGGAGAAATACAGCCCCACATTCTGGTAAAAAAGTCATTCAGTCCTCATATAATACCTTAGGCAAAAGGACTTGATGAAAGTCTACCTTAAACAGAAACTTCAGAAAGCCATTTCCCCATAAAACTTGCAAAATGTTTCGTGGAACCGTGTTCCCACACTTTGTTCTTCACATCATTGATATTTATGTAACTGAAAGAAAGCTGAATTAATAAGAAATGGTTTAACATTAAACAGGATAGCCTTAACTTGGGGTATTTAATTGTCAATGTGAAAGTGTTAATTTGGCCGGGTTTGGCCTTTTTATTGAAAGAAATGAAAGACTTCCTTGGCAACTTTTTTTCTGTATATGTCATGACCTTGAAAATAACCTTCAAAATTCATACATTTTAGTAAAAATATAATCTTTAACATTCTTTTCCAGCCTGAATTATTAATAATTGATAGTATAGCATGGAGAAATTTCTAATCAAATACAGTAAAAAAAGAACATAGAGTAACTACTGAAGGTGACTTTGATGACAATATGCCTTCCACCAGTAGTTTGGGCCATCAAGTTTTAATAGGGGCCACTGAACTTCAGAACCTAGTGGCCCTATGGGGCCACCACTGCTTTACAACGAATTTCTCACACTGCATGCAGGGTTATTGGGTTAATAGCTTGTATGGGATTGCTTTTGGTAATGATAGCTCTATAGCTAACTGAGTAATAGCTACTTTGCTACTTTTGAGTAGCTCTTTGGTTTCCAGACATTTTAAGGAATGCTATTAAGCCTAGCTTTCTGAAATTTGGTATGGAGGTTCATTAGGTTAATAGCTTGTATGGGATTGCTTTTGGGGGGAATTGCTTCATAGATGAGTGAGTAATTAATTAAATAAATGAGTAATTAGCTATTTTGAATACTGAAAAAGGCAAATGTGCTCATATCTCCTAAACCGTGCGAGATAGAGCGATTTCGTCGAAATTTTCGGCCCACAGGGTATCTAAGGAATGTACTCTTTGCAATTTTCAAAAAATTTTCCCCTCCCCAAAAATGGCGGCCATTTTGAATTTTCGAATTTTTGCCCAAAATGGCAAAACACAAATTTGCTTCTATCTCCTTAACTGTGCGAGATAGAGCGATTTCGTCGAAATTTTCGACCCACAGGGTATCTAAGGAATGTAATCTTTGCAATTTTCAAAAAAATTTTCCCCTCCCCAAAAATGGCGGCCACTTTGAATTTCGAATTTTTGCCAAAAATGGCAAAACACAAATTTGCTTCTATCTCCTTAACCGTGCGAGATAGAGCGATTTCGTCGAAATTTTCGACCCACAGGGTATCTATGGAATGTAATCTTTGCAATTTTCAAAAAAATTTCCCCTCCCCAAAAATGGCGGCCATTTTGATTTTTCGAATTTTTGCCAAAAATGGCAAAACACAAATTTCCTTCTATCCCCTTAACCGTGCAAGATAGAGTGATTTCGTTAAAATTTTCGACCCACAGGGTATCTAAAGAACGTAATCTTTGCAATTTTCAAAAAATTTTCCCCTCCCCAAAAATGGCGGCCATTTTGAATTTTCGAATTTTTGCCAAAAATGGCAAAACACAAATTTGCTTCTATCTCCTTAACCGTGCGAGATAGAGTGATTTCGTCGAAATTTTCAACCCACAGGGTATCTAAGGAATGTAATCTTTGCAATTTTCAAAAAATTTTCCCCTCCCCAAAAATGGCGGCCATTTTGAATTTTTGAATTTTTGCCAAAAATGGCAAAACACAAATTTGCTTCTATCTCCTTAACCGTGCGAGATAGAGCGATTTCGTCGAAATTTTCGACCCACAGGGTATCTAAGGAATGTGCTCTTTGCAATTTTCAAAAAATTTTCCCCTCCCCAAAAATGGCGGTCATTTTAAATTTTCGAATTTTTGCCAAAAATGGCAAAACACAAATTTGCTTCTATCTCCTTAACTGTGCGAGATAGAGCGATTTCGTCGAAATTTTCAACCCACAGGGTATCTAAGGAATGTACTCTTTACAATTTTCAAAAAATTTTCCCCTCCCCAAAAATGGCGGCCATTTTGATTTTTCGAATTTTTGCCAAAAATAGAAAAACAGGAATTTGCTTCTATCTTCTTAACCGTGCAAGATAGAGTGATTTCGTCAAAATTTTCGACCCAACCAATGCAAAAAGGCATGAAGCTGAAATAATTTACATCTACACTAATAAATATTTAAGCATCATTGATATATTTTACAAATGAAACAGGGTCTTGTAAGACTACTGTACAATTTTGGCAAAAGTTTCATGGGGTGGACATTACACATGATAATGTGTGTTCTTCTATGCTATCCTGTTTCTATTCGCATCTACTATCAACAGGGTGTCCTATTTCTAGTTTACTTACTTGTGATCAGAAATCTCAACTAACAACCCCCACATACAAAGCCAGAAAAGAAAAGAAAGCAGCCAGCCTGTCTGCCTGCCTAGTGGATCCTGACTCTGTCCAGGTTATAGGGCAGGTTGAGAACAGTAAAAGTGCAGATAAAGTGACCTCTACCAAGAAGACAACCCCTACTAAAGAAACTACCAAGAAGAAATCGTCTTCCAAGTCGTCCAGTTCTACCAGCTCTGCTAGTGATGATTTTAAACCACTGGACACAAAGTGGTGTGAGAGATTCTCCAGATTAGAGGCCATGCTTCTGGCAAAGACTTTCCAGCAACCTACCAGTCAATCAGTTTTTCAACAGGTGACAATGCCAGTTTCACCACTGAAGCATCCAGCTGGTGTTGTCTCTTTAGATGGACCCTTTATTCAACCTGCTGGTCCGGCCAGTCAGACCTCTTCAAGACAGCTTGCTAACAGTACCAGTGAGATGCCAGTATTACAGTCTACTGGACCGGTCGGCCAGATTATTACTGGTCAAATCCAGCCTACTAACGGTACCAGTGAGATGCTAGTGTTGCAGTCTACCAGACCAGTCACCCAGTGTACTGCCAGTCAGGTCCAGCCTACTACCAGTACCAGTGAGGTGCCAGTGCTGCAGTGTACCGGACCGGTCAGCCAGATGATTTCAAGTCAGACAAATACAGGCAAGAAGGTTCTACCCACTGCTTCAGTTTCTGGTGCTGCTGCTCAACCGAACCCTAACTCTAACTTGGAATAACAGACCTAAACCACCTCTCCTGTAGACCCTATGGAGGAAGAAGGTGAGGTTTCAGACCATTAGACTGGTATACCGGAACAGGAACTGGATCAGCAGCTATCTGAGAACTACCGGCATGTCTGGTCGTTCATGGGGTTTAATCAGATACCAGAATTTGAGAGTTCAGCCTCGTCTCAAGATGATAACCCCTTTGCTGGTCCCAGGACCCAGTCAACCAGCAAAATATCATTGAAACTTCTATCAGATAACTGGCTCTGCTAATCCCAAGTTCTTTCCACTCACACTTAAATGGTGGCTGCAAGAGGCAAATGTCTTTCAAGGTCAGCCTTTACACCCACTCTGCCATGCTCTTCAGATCTTTACAGATGTCTCAAGAAAAGGCTGGGGCGCTCAATTAGGAGACCTCACAGCAAGAGGGATTTGGTCCCTACCAGAAAGCAAGTTACATGTAAACTACTTGGGACTAAAAGTGGTCTTTCTGACCCTAAAAGAGTGCCAAAACCTCTGTTCAAACAGAATTGTACTCATAGCAACAGACAACACCAGAGTTGTTGGATTCAACAACGCCCGACTCATTCCAGGCTGGCTGAATGTGGTAGCAGACAAGCTATCCAGGCTGGGCTAGATCATCCAAACAGAGCGGTCTCTCTCTCCATAGGTCTTCCAGATCTAAATGCACTAGCTGGCACCAAAATAAAATAGACCTCTTTGCGATGAGGTTCAACAACAAGTTACTTGAGTTTGTGTCACCTGTACTAGACTCTCTATCCTGGGCAAGAGATGCACTCAGTCTTTCTTGGGAGGACCTGGACCCATATGCCTACCCACCAGTAGCCATTCTGGGCATAGTGGGGGCGAAACTAAGGGACTATCTGTGCAGAAGGATCATTCTGATTTCTCCAGGGTGGCCAAACATGCCCTGATTTGGGATCTGGTAGCCATGTCATGCCAGATCCATGTCCAACCTGCCTAAATCTCCGTGCCTGGCTCCTAGAGCCTCAGTAATCAAGGAGCAAGGCTTCTCCGAGGCAGTGACAGCATGAATTGAGGCTCCTCAAAGAAGCTCAACCAGATTAGTCTATGAAGCAAAATGGAAAATTTTTGCATGATGGTGCCACAGTAATCAGGTGTACTTAAGGGCACTACCCATCAATTCAATAGCAGACTTCCTGCTGTATTTGTTTCAGCTAAGTTGCAGCTAAGTACTATTGCCAGTTGCTTTTAAGTTGCAACAGGAAAAGACAAAAAGTTAACTTAACAAATTTATTTAACAATTAAAATAATGATTACAGTCAACTGGTATACTCTCAATGGTACATACAATGATACAATAATGAAACCTATCTGACCTGACCACTGTGACTGACAGTTAAATTTATCCACTGTATCCAGCAATCTGTTCTGTGATCTGTTCTATGGTCTGCCCAATGTCTACTAACATGCAGATATCTGTATCCTGTGATCTGTTCAATGTTCCATAACACGTAATGTCCTTATCCCGTGATCCTTTTGATATCCAATCACACAAAATGTCCGCATAGAGATATTCAGAGAGTTTACACAACTGTACTGTCTGCTCTGAGATATGGACAATGTCCAAAATGCAGTAAATCCACTCTCTGGTAGAATCATACACTGAATATAATAAGTAATATCCAAAGTACAGCAAATCTATCCAGACACTGTAGAAAGTTCACTCCAGCAAAAGTTCACAACAACACAAACAGTTTATATCCACTTGAATGTTAATTCTAAGACACAATAGCCTTCCTTATAGCCAGCGAATACTAAGTTCACTTGTGATCAGATGTACAGTCTTTATATATACTTACAAAAATTCTAGAATCTTATAGAACATAACAGCTGTCACCAGATGCAGTGAGGAAGTTCTAGAACCTACAGGTAGCTTATAGGGTTTCCCAAAATCTATTAAAAGCATCACTGGGCTTAGCCTAGAGGGATTCCCCCAGTCTATAAATAGATCAGTAAACATCAGTACCACATAACACATAATCAGTAACTTCCTTACTTTAAATGTTAATACATACATATAAAGATTAGATTAGATAATGCACAGACACAATGCCCATATATGTAACAAGTAGAACAAAGAACTGGTCTTCGTCTCCTTTCTCCCCCTGGATCAAGCAGACTATGATCCTATGCTATGAATTTTCTGATCAGGAGGCCCTTACTCTATATCAGGTTAAAACCCATGATATTACTGCCTTTGCTGCTTCTAATGCCTTCCATGCAGGAGTCTTAGAACAGTTATTATCAGCCTGTCTCTGGAAATCCCACAGCACCTCCACACAGTTTTACTTGAAGGATGTGGCTTGGGATGATTCAGAGCTTTTTCATCAGGGTCCAGTGGTGGCTGGCCAGCAGATCCACCACTAGCCCATATTTAAGCAAGCAGCCTGCTACCTTGCTCTGCAGGGTCCTGAAGGTGGCAGTGGCCTCCCCAAAAGACAACCAGCTAGAAACTTCTGCCTTCCAAAGAGGGCCACTCAAGGGACTGAACTCATACCTCTCTTCCTCCACCTTATGGGAGGTCTGTTAAAAGAAGGGGAGGGGAGCAAGGTCAGTTGGTTCCAGTAACCTCTTAATGGGCAATTGACCAATGGGACCAGCTGATATCCCTTGGAGACTGCTAATGTCTCTTTGAGTTCAATCCTAAGTCCCTAGTAAGCTACCCAACTTCTAAGCAGTAGTTATTCTAGCTAATTGTCCATCAGGTAAGATGTATTAACACAATAAAATTGCAAATTTATATTTTTCTAAGTTAATACTTTACCTTTTGGACAAGAGATGCCCTCCCAACCTGACCCGTCATCTGCTTACTAGGGGCTTATCTAATGCAGGTGTTCCACTGGAGCCGACCCTGTAACCGACCCTACGGCCCTAGGGTCGGTTGTGAAAGTCGTAGGGTCGTAGAAGAAAAGGCGAGAAAATGGTGAGTCGGTTAAGAAATCCCCGACAGGATGGTACACTTACAGACAGGACGTGGTGACTACCCTGACAAGATGTAGGGTCAGGGACGTTTATTGCACGGCCAGTCATATAAGTACTACGATAAGCCTTAAACCCCTAACAGACAAACCTTAGCAGGTCCCGACAAGCCATACTGACAAAAAGACAGGACTGGAGAAATATACAGAATCACCACGACCAGATGTGCAGTCGGTATTGCAAGTACAGTTTTTGATGAAAAAGTTTTTGGAAAAAAGAGGATCAAGTGTCGACCAATAAACAATTCTTAAACTAGACTGAATATTTGGATCCCATCACGTGACCAAAATGTCCAAATTTATTTTTTTTGTTATTTTAATTATAGTTTTCACGTTTTTTGTTTTAATATTATATAAGAAATAAATCAATGTCTGTTTCAGATTATGAACGAAAAAGTCACTTAAAATATGAAATTTTCATTTAAAATGTTATGTGCTGTGCAAACAGGGGAAACAGAGGGAAATGTGCTTCTGACAACTTCTGACAAAATGTGCTTCTGTGAACACCTGCATAAAGTTAGGCAACAAAAAAGATGCTTTGAAATCATGTTGTCTAGGCCGTAAGGAAGTACAACTTGCCACCTAGTGAATGCACCAAACGACTGGTCATTCCGATGCATACACAGGGCGTTTTTTCAGACATTTGACGGGGCTTCCCCGACCGGTATAGCTAATTGTCCTTTAGGTAAGGTATGAACTTATAAAAATTTAATTGACTTATTAAATTGGCAATTTACTAAAACTTGGTCATCATTAATTTGACCATGGCAGTCATTTGAAATACAACAGTATATAAAAAGTGTGAAAGTGTATAAAGCAGGCATTGAGTATAAAATGACAGTATTAACATTTGTATATGGCTGTATCTTTTCAAGTGAAGTCTCAAGGGAGTTGGAAAATGCTTCCGTTTTGCTAGCAATTCAAACTAGCAGGTTAATCTCTTCCCTCTAAGTGCCCAATACTTACTTTCACTAAAAGGAATTCTGAGAAACAGAATATAACTTAAAGTAGTTTGATTCCACTTAAATTTAGTAACATAAGTTGAACACATTGAGTTTGACTTTATTTCACAGAGTGGCAAGCAGTTTGACAACACGCTATCCAAGTTTCTTGCAAGAGTTGAGATGTGCACAGAGCTGAAACTACTGGCCAGATCAGTAGTATCCAGACTGGTCATCCAGTGGGTCAGCAAAGCTACCACTGATCACAAGTACAGCATAACTGACGAAGCACTGACTCACCTGCTAGAACACTGTCTCATCACTACAAGGTATGCCTATATGAGTGGGTTCTTATTTATGGTTGGCAATTCCAGTTTTTGTGATGACTCTATGACTGTGGAGGTATGTTTTTGTTTTGTCTCATAGTTTAATAGTGCAGAGATTGATCTGATTTGATTAGACTTAGACTTGTTGGAGAAAAAAGCATAAATAATCTAGAGCTGTTATCAGTATGACTTAGTGTCAAGTTTGCGAGCAGATTCTCCCCGGCTTGTGCTAATTATTTCATGGTTTTTCTAAATTTTAGTACTTAAAGTGTAAACAATAAGCAAAAATAAATCCCTTTACTGATAACCACTGTAAAGATGGAGGGGATATGTAGTTGTTATTAAAGTTTAGCCAAGTCTATGTAGCAGCAGCTGCACACAAACCTGTAACATGAAGAGTACTATTTTTCCCTTTTATTTTTTTACACTTTCGCTTCAACAACACAATAGTAACATTTGAACTGCAACTCATCATACAAACACGTAATTCCAAATAATTTTCATTGTAATAGTGCATCAGTCATCTCAGTAATAAACATGTACCGTAATTTCTGTAATAAATAACCCCAGGGCTATGCATTTTTTTCATAGAGGGAGCCTTTATTAGAGCAACATGCACAAGTATAAAAAATTTTCCATTCAGTGAAATATCCACCTTTAAATAACTGAATAATATTGTCTTTTTTGGCATTTCAGGGGTTTACTTTTCTGTGTATGTGTAGTGGTTAACAGACATGACTGATAAAGTCAAAAGTGTAAGGTATTTTACTGCATATTCTTGGTTAAACACAGCTAATGTAAAGCCATAAGAGATAATATTTATGTATGTTTTATCATGATTTCACAACATTGTGATATATAAAATCCAGACTGAAAAACTGTGAAATTTAGTGGACATTTTAAATTTGAGTAACATATGCTTCAGATTCTGACCCTTGGTCACTGACATTTGGTGGGGGCTATTATTAGAGGGGACTTTTATTACAGAAATTACAGTATGTTGCATCATTCAAATTTGAATCAGCCATTCAAATGACTATATATTACCAATCCAATGTTATTTATGGAGTTAATTACTCATCACTGCAGCAAATACATCTGCCTTGTCTCTACACTTAAAGATCTTAAAATCAAGATTACTTGAGTCATATTTGTCATGTCTAGTCGTGTCAAAAAGCTATCCATGATTTATAAGGAAATAATAAGTGTCAATTAACATGTGACACCTGTACATATAGCATGAGTTCAAGATCTTTTTCTTGAAAGATTCAGACCTTTGTAAGTTAAAATACAAGTTTATAAATATTCATGCTTAGCTTTGAAGGAGATATCTTTGAAAAGTTAGCTAACTGGTAGCATTCAGACATAGTTATTTTTAGTTTAGATTTACCTAGAATTAGTTTTAGTTTAACTGACATGTGCAGATTTGTCACCAGATTGTTTTAATAGCAGCAGTAAGTCTAAACATTTCCTTTGGTCAGTACCAACTGGGTCATATACTTGTAGTTTAATGTTCAGATCTTCTCCATCATTCATATTTAAAGCATACAGTACATTGTTGTCACTTCCACCAAGACCTCTGTCCAAGAATTTTACCATTTCTTGCATATACACACTTACAAAATCCTTCATGGTTTCCCGTTTTCCAAAGAAAATGTCGGTGCAGAGCCAGGTTTTATCCTGCTTGAATATGTTCTCAGTTGAGATGTTGGAGAGTGTATCGAGCTGCATAAAACCCACTCTCTCTATGTCAAGGTCATTTGGAATGTGCAACCTGAAGTCCTTTATTCCAGTAACTTCCATGAAATTAGTTAGGTCTACCAGCAAGGTCAAGTCCACCCAAGCAAAATGTTTGGTGCAGAAAGGATTGTAAGTGAGACTTTTTTGCAGTAGTTCATACTTCAGATGCTGGAAACACACATGCTCTGCCAAGGCATCTTGAGATATCGTATTGTTTGATGAGCTGATTATCCGTTTAAAATGTGGCTGTAAGGCATATGTCCAAGTTTCCGTTTTGTTAAGTTGGTGTGTTTTGGTCATATAGTTGAGCTGCTGAGTGTTTCGTGAATTCAGGAATAGCTCTGATGCTTCTTTGTCCACAAAATAACCCACCAAAGGATTTCCAAGACTTCTGAATAAAGGAGAAAGCTTGGTGTATAAAGTACTGGTGTCGTAGATTCTGTGACCTGGATGGTTAGTGTCATTGAAGTCTCCAAAGACAAGTGTCACATCATCATGTTCTGTGTCACATTTACCCTGCTTCTCAGAATAAGACAGTGTAGCAAGCTTTCTTATTTCACTTTTTAGCTGTAAAATACAAAAATTATGAAAGAAAAATTAACCTTTAAAAGCTGTTACTTGTTTGTTTAAAATGTTGCATAATGTACCAGAGAGATGGAAAATATAGAAATGATTTATTGCCAAGACAACTATTTATTGTAGTTTCATGACTCTTTGTTAAAAAGGTATTCAGTTGTTACAGCATGCAACAGTCATCTAAAGTTCATGGCATATTTAAGCATGCCATAAATAGCGGGTAGCATTTTTATAGGTAACATAAGTATCCTGTTGTTGGGTCTATTATCTTGGAAAAAAGGCATTGCATAAATATTCAATGGTGCTTTCATTAGCTTTATGAAGGTAGAATGATCCTAAGACTTACTCACTTAACTGTTATAAAACATTCCTGAAACCAATTATAGCTGTTTCATGAAATATTTTTTATTACATTAATGTATCTTACCCTTCAGACAAAAGCTTTTGGTTTGATGCAAGCTGTCCAGAAAAAAAACGTCCCAAGCTATGCTCTGGTTAAACTGGTAGAGTCCCCATCACTCACCAGATGGGTAATGTTGCAAGTACTCGCTAGGCTGAGAATGGTCATGTGACTTCATCTTCTTCATTTGACATGGAACTGTCCACATCTCTCTTGAGAAAGTACTTGTGATAAGTCCATCTGCAATTTGGTTGATTTGCTTTTTAACAGTGGCGGAAATTGGAACATTGTGTGAGTGAGCCTTCATAAATTTCATCTTTTGCTCATGCATCTGCTTCTGTTACTCTGGAACCCCCTTATAGACAAGAAATTTATCACTTAAAGGATGAGTGGTGAGCTAAATTGACACAAATTCAATCCCTCCTGACCAGAGGCTCTCACCAACTGGTGTTTTCCAGGGTTAAAATGTACTTGGACCATCCTCTCCTGGCAGGAGGTGTCACAGAGAGATCTGCAATGCAGAAATAGTGTAATGGTAGCCATGTCTTATATATGATCTTGCCTGTCCAGGCCTTGGACCTGGACCAGTCAAAACTGGTCAAAGATCAGGATGTTGTATTCAGCTAATCTGCTTCCCTTGAAGAGTGTGATGCCTGACCGGTCGAACCAGTTGGGAAAAGTGACAAAGGTGTCTTGTCAGGAGCAAGGCCAGGATTCGGACAAAATCATCTCGGAGGTGCAGTGCTACAGGGAACCATCAGAGGAATAAAATCGCTCATGGGTTGAACCCAACAATGGATCTTGAACATCATCTCTTACCAGTCAGATAATCCATGGACTGGTAACTGGTCTCAACCAGTACAAAAGGTTTTAGTTTACATGTCACCAGAGGACTGGTTATGTAGAAAGTTAGAATCACTGAACCTTATTGCCATACCTGGAATACTGAATCCAGAGACCTACACACAGATTAGTTCATTAAAACTCCTAAATTGCAATCCCATTTGTATGGTCAGCATTCATGACAGGATCTTTCTGTATCCAGACCTGGGAAATATGTGTCCTACTTGAGAGATGGTGTTGCAAGTGTAGTATGTATTTTAGAATTGCAAAACCTATAAGTACAACATCCATTCCTCCCTCTTGTCAACCTATTGCCCAGAAGACATCTCAAAAGTAGGAAAAGGCCCTGGAGAGTCCAGTAATGTTTGTAACAAAGCTGGAGGTGGTTACAATTTTTTAATTATTACTAAACCTCAAGAGTGAAATTCAGGACAGGATTAAAACTCTCCAACAAGAACTTAGCCAAGGAAAATAATCCTTGCAAGCTGGCAAGGCTCTTGAGGACATTAAGGACATGGCAGCCTTTAACCAGAATGTGTCATTTGCCATGGGAAAGGCTATGCAGCATTTGTCCATTTTCATACAAATGGCAAAATTTCACTCTACAATGCAGGGATGGGTACTTGGAACATCTTACAGTTTGAGTGAAAATTGACACATGGCCAGCTTCATGCAATGCCCTTTTGCATATTGGTAGTCTGTTCCCTGAAGATATTCTTAGGAAGGCTGAAGATGAGATTTTAAAGCATGGAACTACCTGTATTTCCTAGCCCAGATCAGGTTTTGGGGATTTTGGGAAGAGTAGACAAAACTGTTGCCAGCCTTATTTGAACTCATGGCTTGTACCAGTCAGAGTTTGAGTCTAAGGTCCAGTCCCCTCAGGAACAGCTGTCTGCAGGAGGCATTGCAGGTGCCAAAATGATGTTAAAGAGTGGATGTCTACTAGCAAGCTCAAACTGAATCCCGACAAGACTGAGTTTGTCATCTTTGGTTCAAAGAGACAGAGGGACAAGTTGAAAGCTTGTTTTCCAATTGATATCTTGGGTAGTCCACTTTGCCCTGTTGACTCAATCAAGAATTTGGGTGTGTGGTTCGATTAGATTTTTCCTTGTCTAAGCACGTTTAGAATGTCTGCAAAAGTTGTTTTGTCAAACTACATGATTTCAGACATGTCAGGCGGTTTCTTGCTCATGATGTTTCTGTACTTGTGGCTAATGCTCTTGTTAGTAGTCGGTTGGATTACTGCAACTCACTTTTCAGGAGCCTCTCTAAGTTCAATCTACGCAAATTACAGTGCATCCAAAAGAGTGCAGCCAAAATTGTATTTAACACCAGTCGATACACCAGTATAACTCCTGTGCTTAAGAAATTGCATTGGCTTCCTGTTGAACAGCGCATGGTGTTTAAGACAGCCACACTTGTTTACAAGTTTCTACACATAGGGTTTTCTAGGTATTTTGCTCCATATCTTTCTTCCTACACCAGTTCTTACAGCACCAGGCGCAGCCAAAGTGGTGGCAATTTACTTGTCATTCCAAAGTTCTACCCTTCTGTTCATAAATCTATCAAACAGTTTGGTTATAGTTTTGCTTTTGATGCTCCCACTGTGTGGAATGCTATGCTAGATGAGATTCGTGCCTCTCCATCCTTGGCCTCTTTCAGAAAGCAGCTTAAAGCCTACCTGTACACCAAAGCATTCCCACCTTAGTCTGGATCATCCCCTGGTGTTCTCCATGGTGCTTGACCCCTCTTCTGTCTCCGGATACTGAAATTTGGACTACTGCTCTTCTGTTTTGTTGCGCCTTAGAGTCCTCTTCTATGGGGAGATTTAGCGCTATAAAAGTCCAATTAGAATTAGAATTGCATTCCATCTTAGAGAAACAGATCACAGAACAGGTCAAGGTTCAATTCTCACTGGCCTTTCACAACTGATTGTTTTTGGTCATGAAACCAAACAACAAACAGAGGCCAGTCATGGATCTGAGTACAATAAGTAGCTTTCTCATTGTCAAAACCTTCAAAATGGAAACTCCAGAGTTTGTACGACTTTCCCTGCAGAAAGGAGAATGGGTAACGGCAATTAGGAGTTCACCATAAAAGTAAAAGAAGTGAAACTCATGGCTCGAGAAAGGTATATAAGAACCCATCAGTACCTAGATGACTGCTTAATAAGAGCCTTCAAAAACAAATCGTGTTGTCAGGACACCCAAACCCTGTTAGCCCTTTGTTTTTCTCTGGATTGGGTTGTAAATCTCCACATATCATAGCTGGAGCCCAAGCAGCTTCTTTGAACTGAAATCAGTACATCTGTCTCTGGCAAAGTTCAAGCACATGTGTCGGGGCCAGACTGTGTTGATTGCCACAGACAACAACAAAGTTGTCTCTTACATAAACAAGGATGGACAAATGAGATCAAGCTCTCGTTGTGCCCTCCAATGGAGATTCCTTTTCTCTTGTAATCTCAGATTGTCCTAAATGTCCATCTCATTCCAGGTCACCTGAACATTATCACAGACAAAGTGTAATGACATAGAATATTAGGATGAAATGGTTGCTCCCTCAGGAGGTGTTTGACCAAAGCTGAACCAGTGACACCATCCCCATATAGACTTGTTTGCAACAGCATGTTGTTTGCAACAAATGGGCCATTTTTGTCAGATGGTGTGAAGCATATCAGGTGGACTTCAAATCACCCTCTATAAAACAGTCGCAGACTTAATCGACCTAAAGGTCACAGGGGTACCCCTAGTTGGAATCTTTCTTTGGTTCTGTATCAGCTGACAAAGCCTCCTTTTCAGCTGCTCAAAAATGCTTCTCTAAAGCACCTAACTTCAAACACTGTTTTCCTTCTAGCCCTTCGGTAAATGCAGAAGTGACATCATGCATGGCTCACCAAAAACATCAGACACCAAAAAAACTGGTCTAAAGTGAGTCTTTACCCTTCACCTATTTTCCATTTCCATTATTATCTGGACAAAACAAAAGACCTGAGAGACAACAAAAAGCTTGTTCATGTTTCCTTTAAGAAGAGATTTAGTAAGGATATCTCTCCTTCTACAGGTTCTTCTTAAATCAATCAGTGCTCCTCTGTTATTAGCTATAGGACCAGGAGTCAGAGACATTACATCAGGTCAAAGCTCATGACATTAGAGCCTTAGCTTCTCTTGAATCCCAGTGACTGAATTCTTTCCCCCTCTATCCCCTTCTCAGAGGATGAAAAAGGGGTGCACTTTAGTCCAGTCCACTTTAACTTGTTATGCCTTGGTAGTGCATATAATTAAGCGTCCCTGAAAGGGCGCTTATTTGTTTTCGCCTCAGTTTCCTCGCCGCCACCGCCGCCGAATTATGGTCTCCCTTGAATATCTCCCTTATTATTAGAAGGTTTCAAACCATATTTGGCAGTTATATACCTTAGGCGTGGGAAAATTTTTCTGCATGCTTAAGTTTGACCTTTGACCTTTATGAAGGTCACATGATCAAAAACTATTTTTATGTCATCACTCTGCGGCGTGGGCGTCCGCGTACGTGTCCGCGTGAACAACTTCTTCTCCAAAACTACAAGGCCTAGAGACATACTGTTTTTTTTAAAAGATACCTTATCTATCGAGGATGAAAAATTGTTCAAGGCATGCAAATCTGTCTATTCGTCTGTTTGCTAGAGACATTACAAGGGGGGTACCCCCACCAAAAGTGTGAAAATTTCAACTTTTTATCACAATTTTCTCAGTGACTATTGCAGGGATTTCTCTCATATCTTGCATATATGTACTAGGCCAGAGGTAGATTCTCTTGTGTGAGTATGAGACCTGGATCTGTCTTACTTTTTTTTTAATAAATTTTTTTAATAATTTTTAATGCATTAAAATTCATGAAATCATGCACTAAATCACTTATAACTTCAAAAGTGTTGCATTTACAGCATTTTGTGAAAATATGTTGTTCAGCTACTTTTTTCATAGCTACAATATGGTGAGTAAGTTGGGTGTCTGTATCAATAGCTAAGTGAGTAATAGCTACTTTTGGGCTTTTCAGTAACTTTCATTATGAGTAAAATCACTTGTAACTTAAAAACTATTGCATTTAGAGAATTTCGTATAAATATGTTATTCAGCTACTTTTGGGCCAGCTATAACATAGTGAAATTTCAGACCTGTAGCTCATGGCATAGCTGAGTAATAGCTACTTTTAGGTTATCACTGTTGAGTAAATCGCTTATAACTTGAAAACTATTGCATTTAGAGAATTTCGTATAAATATGTTATTCAGCTACTTTTGGGTCAGCTATAACATAGTAAAATTTCAGACCTGTAGCTCATGGCATAGCTGAGTAATAGCTACTTTTAGGTTATCACTGTTGAGTAAATCACTTATAACTTGAAAAGTGTTGCATTTAGAGCATTTTGTTAAAATATGTTATTCAGCTACTTTTTTCATAGCTACAATATGGTGAGTAAGTTGGGTGTCTGTCTCAATAGCTAAGTGAGTAATAGCTACTTTTGGGCTTTTCAGTAACTTCCATCATGAGTAAAAACACTTGTAACTTAAAAACTATTGCATTTAGAGAATTTCGTATAAATATGTTATTCAGCTACTTTTGGGCCAGCTATAACATAGTAAAATTTCAGACCTGTAGCTCATGGCATAGCTGAGTAATAGCTACTTTTAGGTTATCACTGTTGAGTAAATCACTTATAACTTGAAAACTATTGCATTTAGAGTATTTTGTTTCAATATGTTATTCACCTATTTTGGGGTCAGCTATAACATAGTGAAGTTTCAGACCTGTGGCTCATTTCATAGCTGAGTAATAGCTACTTTAAAGTTCTCACTGTTGAGTAAATCAGTTATAATTGGAAAACTATTGCATTTACAGAAATTTGTGCAAATATGTTATTCAGTTACTTTTGGGTCAGCTATAACATAGTGAAATTATAGACCTATAGCTCATGGCACAACAGAGCAATAGCTATTCTTAGGTACTGACTGTTGAGTAAATCAGCTATAACTTGAAAAATATTGCATTTGGAGTATTTTGTTAAAATATATTGTTCACCTACTTTTGGGTCAGCTATAACATAGTGAAATTACAGACCTATAGCTCATGGCATAGCGGAGCAATAGCTATTTTCAGGTTCTCACTATTGAGTAAATCAGTTGTAGCTTGAAAACTATTGCATTTACAGTAGTTTGCTTAAATATGTTGTTCACCTACTTTTGGGTTAGCTATAACATAGTAAAATTTCAGACATGTAGCTCATTGCATAGCTGAGTAATAGTTCCTTTGAGGTTCTCACTGTTGAGTAAATCAGTTGTAACTTGAAAACTATTACATTTAGAGTAATTTGTTAAATATGTTATTCACAGAATTTTTGGTCAGCTATAACATAGTGAAATTGCAGACCTCTATGTCATGGCATAGCTGAGCAATAGCTACTTTCAGGTTCTCACTGTTGAGTAAATCATTGTATCCACTGGATAGCCGCAGTGTGTAGAGAGAGATTTCACCATTATTGCTCTGATGAAAAAAAATATTATAGCTAGCTTTCTTAAGTTTGCAGTATATATTAATAACCATAAAATGTTGTCTGGGAATATTTTTGGCCTCATTTTGAGAAACAAGATGGCCGCCACAGGTGTTTTTTGTCAGTCATGAAAAGTGCTTATATCTCCCTTATTATTGATCCTAGAGGTTTGGGATGATAAACCAACCTGTAGGAAATCATGGGGTGGGAATCTTTTGGTGTGGTCAGATTTGACCTTCAATGACCCCTCCTTCAAGGTCAAACAAGGATAGCCAAACTTAAAAGTGCTTATAACTCGCTTATTTTTGGTCCCAGAGGTTTGGGATGGTAAACAGACAGGAAATCATGGGCTGTGAATCTGTTGATATGGTCCGATTTGACCTTGGAACCCTCCTTCAAGGTCAAATGAGGATAGCGAAAATTGAAAGTGCCTACAACTCGCTTATTATTATGTCCACCCCCCTGGGGGGTGGATATATTATTTTTGCTTTTTTCGCCGTCCAATGTCCGGCGTCCGATGTCCGGCATCCGGCGTCCGATGTCCGGCGTCACGCATGGTTTCCGCTCATTTAAAGGAAAAGTATTAGAGCTATTGTCACCAAATTTGGTATGCAGGCTTATTGGGTCAGTAGCTTGCTTGGGATTGCTTTTGGCTGTTGTACCTCTTTTGCTTACTGAGTAATACTTAAGTACAGCTATTTTCAGTACCCATTGGTTTCCGTGCATTTAAGCCAAGATAATTAAAGATATTTTACTACAATTTTGAATACAAGATTGTTATGTCCATAGCTCGCTTGGTATTGCATTTGGGACTGATAGCTTTGTCAGTACATGAGTAATAGCCATTTAGGTACTTCATTGTGTATTTTCAGTACTACTTTTGAGTAATTTGCTAATATCTCAGAAACCGTAAGAGATAGAGCGATTTCGACAGAATTTTTGACTCACAGGGTAGTAGAAGAGTATTCTGTACAAAATTGAAAATTTTCAATTTTCGCCACTTTTGGCGGCCATCTTGAATTTTTGCGAAAAACGAAAAAATCTTAATATCTCAGAAACCGTAAGAGATTGAGCGATTTGGACAGAATTTTTGAGTCACAGGGTATCTAAGGAATGTAATCTTTGCAATTTTCAAAAAATGTTCCCCTCCCCAAAAATGGCGGCTATTTTGAATTTTCGAATTTTTGCCAAAAATGGCAAAACACAAATTTGCTTCTATCTCCTTAACCGTGCGAGATAGAGCGATTTCGTCGAAATTTTCGACCCACAAGGAATTAAAGGAATGTAATCTTTACAATTTTCAAAAAATTTTCCCCTCCCCAAAAATGGCGGCCATTTTGAATTTTAGAATTTTTGCCAAAAATGGCAAAACACAAATTTGCTTCTATCTCCTTAACTGTGTGAGATAGAGCGATTTTGTCGAAATTTTCGACCGGCAGGGTATCTAAGGAGTGTACTCTTTGCAATTTTCCAAAAATTTTCCCCTCCCCAAAAATGGCGGCCATTTTGAATTTTCGAATTTTTGCCAAAAATGGCAAAACACAAATTTGCTTCTATCTCCTTAACCGTGCGAGATAGAGCGATTTCGTCGAAATTTTCGACCCACAGGGTATCTAAGGAGTGTAATCTTTGTAATTATCAAAAAATTTTCCCCTCCCCAAAAATGGAGGCCATTTTGAATTTTCGAATTTTTGCCAAAAATGGCAAAACACAAATTTGCTTCTATCTCCTTAACCGTGCGAGATAGAGCGATTTCGGCGAAATTTTCGACCCACAGGGTATCTGAGCATTGTACTCTTGGTAATTTTTAAAAAATTTGCCCCTCCCCAAAAAGGGCGGCCATTTTGAATTTTCGAATTTTTGCCAAAAATGGCATAACACAAATTTGCTTCTATCTCCTTAACCATGGGAGATAGAGCGATTTCGTCGAAATTTTCGACCCACAGGGTATCTAAGCATTGTACTCTGTGCAATTTTCCAAAAATTTTCCCCTCCCCAAAAATGGCGGCCATTTTGAATTTTCGAATTTTTGCCAAAAATGGCAAAACACAAATTTGCTTCTATCTCCTTAACCATGCGAGATAGAGCGATTTCGTCAAAAATTTCGACCCACAGGGTATCTGAGCATTGTACTGTTGGTAATTTTTAAAAAATTTGCCCCTCCCCAAAGATGGCGGCCATTTTGAATTTTAGAATTTTTGCCAAAAATGGCAAAACACAAATTTGCTTCTATCTCCTTAACTGTGTGAGATAGAGCGATTTTGTCGAAATTTTCAACCCACAGGGTATCTAAGGAGTGTACTCTTTGCAATTTTCAAAAAATTTTCCCCTCCCCAAAAATGGCAGCCATTTTGAATTTTTGCCAAAAATGGCAAAACACAAATTTGCTTCTATCTCCTTAACCGTGCGAGATAGAGCGATTTCATCGAAATTTTCGACCCACAGGGTATCTAAGAAATGTAATCTTTACAATTTTCAAAAAATTTTCCCCTCCCCAAAAATGGCGGCCATTTTGAATTTTCGAATTTTTGCCAAAAATGGCAAAACACAAATTTGCTTCTATCTCCTTAACTGTGCGAGATAGAGCGATTTCGTCGAAATTTTCGACCCTCAGGGTATTTAAGGAATGTAATCTTTACAATTTTCAAAAAATTTTCCCCTCCCCAAAAATGGCGGCCATTTTGAATTTTCGAATTTTTGCCAAAAATGGCAAAACACAAATTTGCTTCTATCTCCTTAACCATGCGAGATAGAGCGATTTCGTCAAAATTTTCGACCCACAGGGTATCTAAGAAAATGTAATCTTTGCAATTTTCAAAAAATTTTCCCCTCCCCAAAAATGGCGGCCATTTTGAATTTCGAATTTTTACCAACAATGGCAAAACACAAATTTGCTTCTATCTCCTTAACCGTGCGAGATAGAGCGATTTCGGCGAAATTTTCGACCCAAGGGGTATCTAAGAAATGTACTCTTTGCAATTTTCCAAAAATTTTCCCCTCCCCACATATGGCGGCCATTTTGAATTTTCGAATTTTTGCCAAAAATGGAAAAACACAAACTGGCCTTAACCGTGCAAAATAGAGTTATTTCGTTGAAATTTTCGACCCATAGGCTATCTAAGAAATGTACTCTTGGCAATTTTCAAAAAATTTTCCTTTTCCCAAAAATGGCGGCCATTTTGAATTTTCGAATTTTTGCCAAAAATAGATAAACAGGAATTTGCTTCTATCTTCTTAGCAAAAGGTTGATAGGGTGGACATTACACATGATAATGTGTGTTCTTCTATGCTATCCTGTTTCTATTCATATGTCGCAGCTACAAGCAACAGGGCGTCCTATTTCTAGTTGGTGACAGAGATTTGGGATGGTAAACCATCCCATAGGAAATCATTGGCTCGGAATCTTTTGGTATGGTCAGATTTGACCTTTGGACCCCTCCTTCAAGGTCAAATGAGGACAGCCAAGCTTAAAAGTGCTTATAACTCATTTATAATTGGTCCTAGAGGTTTGGAATGGTAAACCATAGGAAATCATGGGCTGGGAATGTATTTGTGTGGTTAGATTTGACCTTGGACCCCCTCTTCAAGGTCGAATGAGGATATTGCATTTGTAGTATTTCTTTAAATATGTTTTAACCTATTTTTTACACTTAAACAATTACCTTGTTATTTTCCTTCATAATACCATTTACAGGGCACAACTTTTTTATCCTTTTCTTCTGTCAGCTTCGGAATTTCTTTCGAACTTGCTGTTCAGTTACCATTTACTGTATTTCTGTACAGCCCTTTTCCTGATAATTATTCTGTCCTCTAATCACCTTCACAAATCAAAAACACTCAGTCAGCTGACACAGTGCCCGTTCACGGGCACTCTCCTCTTGTTTGAATTACACCCCCCCCCCGTCATCACAGTTCAGGAAAAACTACTTGCTACAGAGCCTTATAATTTGACACACCTGTTCATACTATCGAAAACGCGAGCTGATTAGATTTTGGGAGCAATCCCTTGAAAAATGTCTCATTTACGAGTGATTTTCTGACACCTTACAATCTGAAAGCCTTAAATTTAGGCCAACCCCACTATTATCTTCTTAAGTATTGCATTTAGAGCTATAAAATGTACTGGGAGGTAATAGGAAACCATATGTGGAGAGTCTAAATAGCCGGTCAGTTTTACCCCACGGCCCCCCTTATGGGTCACACTGGGGTCATAAAATAGCTGATTTTGAGTTTTTGCCTTATATCTCCTTTATTGTTGCTTTTATAGCTTCAGAATGTATTAAGAGGTATTGGGAAAGCATATATGGAGAGTCTAAATAGCCGGTCAGTTTTACCCCCCGACCCCCCCTTATGGGTCAAACTGGGGTCATAAAATAGCCGATTTTGAGTTTTTGCCTTTATCTCCTTTATTGTTTCTTTTATAGCTTCAGAATATATTAGGAAGTATTGGGAAAGCACATGTGGAGAGTCTAAATAGCCGGTCAGTTTTACCCCCTGGGCCCCCCTTATGGGTCAAACTGGGGTCATAAAATAGCTGATTTTTAGTTTTTGCCTTATAGCTCCTTTATTGTTGCTTTTATAGCTTCAGAATGTATTAAGAGGTATTGGGAAAGCATATATGGAGAGTCTAAATAGCCGGTCAGTTTTACCCCCCGACCCCCCCTTATGGGTCAAACTGGGGTCATAAAATAGCCGATTTTGAGTTTTTGCCTTTATCTCCTTTATTGTTGCTTTTATAGCTTCAGAATATATTAAGAGGTATTGGGAAAGCGTATGTGGAGAGTCTAAATAGCCGGTCAGTTTTACCCCCTGGCCCCTCCTTATGGGTCAAACTGGGGTCATAAAATAGCTGCTTTGGAGTTTTTGCCTTATATATCCTTTATTGTTGCTTTTATAGCTTCAGAATGTATTAAGAGGTATTGGGAAAGCATATATGGAGAGTCTAAATAGCCGGTCAGTTTTACCCCCCGACCCCCCCCCCCCCCCCCCCTTATGGGTCAAACTGGGGTCATAAAATAGCCGATTTTGAGTTTTTGCCTTTATCTCCTTTATTGTTGCTTTTATAGCTTCAGAATATATTAAGAGGTATTGGGAAAGCGTATGTGGAGAGTCTAAATAGCCGGTCAGTTTTACCCCCCGACCCCCCCTTATGGGCCAAACTGGGGTCATAAATAGCTGCTTTGGAGTTTTTTGCCTTATATCTCCTTTATTGTTGCTTTTATAGCTTCAGAATGTATTAAGAGGTATTGGGAAAGCATATGTGGAGAATCTAAATAGCCGGTCAGTTTTATCCCCCAACCCCTCCTTATGGGTCAAACTGGGGTCATAAAATAGTTGCTTTGGAGTTTTGACTTATATCTCCTTTATTGTTGCTTTTATACCTTCAAAATGTATTAAGAGGTATTGGGAAAGCATATGTGGAGAGTCTAAATAGCCGGTCAGTTTTACCCCCCGGCCCCCCCTTATGGGTCAAACTGGGGTCATAAAATAGCTCATTTTGAGTTTTTGCCTTATATCTCCTTTATTGTTGCTTTTATAGCTTCAAAATGTATTAAGAGGTATTGAGAAAGAATATGTGGAGAGTCTAAATAGCCGGTCAGTTTTACCCCCGACCCTCCCTTATGGGCCAAACTGGGGTCATAAATAGCTGCTTTGGAGTTTTTGCCTTATATCTCCTTTATCGTTGCTTTTATAGCTTCAGAATGTATTAAGAGGTATTGGGAAAGCATATGCGGAGAATCTAAATAGCCGGTCAGTTTTATCCCCCGACCCCCCTTTATGGGTCAAACTGGGGTTATAAAATAGTTGCTTTGGAGTTTTGCCTTATATCTCCTTTATTGTTGCTTTTAGACCTTCAGAATGTATTAAGAGGTATTGGGAAAGCATATGTGGAGAGTCTAAATAGCCAGTCAGTTTTACCCCCCGACCCTCCCTTATGGGCCAAACTGGGGTCATAAATAGCTGCTTTAGAGTTTATGCCTTATAGCTCCTTTATTGTTGCTTTTATAGCTTCAGAATGTATTATGAGGTATTGGGAAAGCATACGGTGCAGCTTTGTGCATTCTTAGCTTTACAGCATGCTTATTAAAACCACAAAGCATTTTAAACTTTAAGGGACGCTTCGCTTTTGTTAGCAAAAGCATTCCTCTAGTTTTCTTAAAGTCCTTGTTACAGTCCCCCTAGTAACTTACCCTGCAGACATTGGGTAGTTATTCTGGCTTATGTCTGTTAGGTAAGATATATTAACACATAATAAAGTGGAAAATTTTAATTGAAAGTAAATTTTCATAAGTGTATATCTTGCCTAACAGACAGGGTATTCCCACCCTACCATCCATCACAGTCTTCACCTTAGGATGTTCTACTGGCAGTTTCATAAAAAAAGATGAAGTTACATGACCATTCGCCACAAAGCGAGTTATGGGAGCATTAGCCACTTGGCGAGTGATGGGGACTATAACAGTCTGGCCAGAGCATAGTATTGGATGTCTTTTTCTGATGATTGGTGAGACCGACTTGGTCTCGACCAAAGTTTTATGTTTTTAAGTAAGATATTTTCTTATAAACAAATTTTCTTCAAAACAACAATTTAATTTTTAATAATTGCTCATGGTGCGTTCAGGGTATTGTTGTATTTAATTAAAATAAAATAATAATTACTTTCTATCAAAAATATCTGGATTATATCTGCACAATAGATTTTGGTCATATTTGAAGAATCATATGACCAACATTTATGGCCTAGCTAGGCATCCCTTGAAAAAGGTACTTCTTTGCTTCCAAATCGTAATCATCAGCTTTTTGTAATGAAAAGTTGTTGGTATTTATATCTGGTGTCTACATAAATATCAGAAATATTTTATTGATGACTTGTCTAAAATTTTGAATAAGCTATATACTCCTAACATCTTTTCTGAACCTGTTATAAAGGTGCATAGTTTATCTTCATTATGAGATATTACTTTATGTATCAGATGCCAGAGCATTGAAAATCCAAGTTTAAGTTGGAAATGAAATAAATGTAGAAAACTTTTTTTTTTTTTGCTTAACAGAAAACTTATTGTAAAATTTAGAATATTCTGGTATTTATTATTGATTCATCCAGTGCCACTTTATGTTATATTCTATAGTATAGAATCTCTTTGGCATAATTTACTTGAAAAACAACTTTCCAATGTGAGTTTTGTATATTCTACCCCTAGTTTCCTTAGATATTTTGTGTAATTTATTTGTCAGAGAAAAGGGTTGTACTAAGAAAAATGGACAGTTTCAGCTGACCTAATATTTAAGGCCGTGGTCGGGAAATTATAAAATGCCTTCCGTACATACGTGACTCCATCCGTCCGTCCGTTCGTCACAATTTTTACATAAACCTTAATTTCTCATTTATTTATAAAGATGTCTTCACCAAATTTGCAGGGAATGTTTATGGCTATGAAAACATATCCGTGGAACATTTTGGCCTCATTTTGAAGAACAAAATGGCCGCCATAGCCAATTGTTTGAAAATCATAAAGATGCTCTTATAATCTTGAAATACTGCAGCTAGCTTAATCAAATTTGCACAAAAGATATATGGCTAAGAAAGCTAGTCTGATAGTAATTTTGGCCTAGTTTGCAAAACAAAATGGCTGCCATATCACATGTTTAATGTCAAATAGGGTTATCGTATTAAAAGGCCTTATATCTCCCTTACCATTGCTCCTAGGGGTTTGGGATGTGAAAAAAATTTTGGGAAGTCAAGGCCTGGGAATCTTTCCCAGGTGTTGAATTTGACCTTTGACCCCTGCTTCAAGTTTAAATGGGGTCATCATACTAAAACTTCCTTATATCTCCCTTATTGGTGCTAGGGCTTCAGAATGTAAAAACAGCCCATGGGAAGTTCTGGTCTACAAATGTTTTGCTTGTGAACAATTTTGGCCTCATTTTGAAAAACAAAATGGCCGAAATAGCCATTTATTTGAAAGTCATTAAGATGCTGTAAAACTTCAAATATTGTGGCTAGGTTCATCAAATTTGAACAAAAGATATATGGCTAGGAAAGTTAGCCTGATTTTGGCCTAGTTTTGAGAACAAAATGGGCGCCATATCACTTTTAATGTCAAATAGGATTATCCTATTAAAAAGGCCTTATATCTCCCTTATCATTGCTACTAGGGGTTTGGAATGTGAAAACAACTTACAGGAAGTCATGGCCTGGGAATATTTTCCAATTGCTGACTTTGATCCCTTCTCCCGTGTCAATTTTGGTCATCTTATTACAAAGGCCTTATATCTCCCTTAGTCCTCATATATTTCTGATCCTAAGGCAGGAGATAACCTCTGTGGCAGTTGCCTTGTTTCTTATGCGAATGGATTTCACACAAATATAATCTCCCTATGTCACTGTCTTGTAACATATGTTTCCAAGTGTTGCAAATATAAGAACAGTTTTACCTTGATGGAAGTAGGGGGTTTGTTTCCAGTATCCAAGCAAATCAGGGCAAGCACTGACAGTACTATAACCACAGTATATACCAGTACTCTCACCAGTTTATTGTTATCTCTGCTTTTTGTGATAAGCATTGTGCAAACAATATATAAACACTGCCCAGGATTAGAATCTCAGGCTGTAGGTCACGTATTTGGACTTTCATTCACATAAACCAGCAGTTAGTAATAGGAATCTCCTTCCTTCTTATCTGGTATGTCTAGTTTGCATCTTTTCACTATCCCAGTTGTTTGAGCTCCACTTTTTTATGACTGGGAAACTATGTATTCCTTATGTCTCACACATGTAAAACTTGATATTTCCCACACTTAATAACAATGTGCTCTTTTTTGTGTCAGAGATTCTCACATGGGGATGGTACTTTGTGTAATTTTTTTACAATCAGTGCATATGAGTTAAAAAAAGTAAATTAGATCTGCGTGTGAGTATACTTCGGTTCTTTGTTCATGTTCATCATCTTTATCAACTGTATAAATGGGTTGAACACCAAAAATAGACTATGTGAGATCAATATTTGCTTGCAATACATCAATTCTCAATTACTGATAAGGGACTGTTGCGTCAATACAATGATAGACCAGATTTTATAGTGCAAACTATATATACACTGTAACTTGTCTAAATATTGCCTAAGTTGAAATTAATGTCAGGCCAGATGCACAACAGCTTGATTACAATTTCAGCGCTATAGCAAACTCAACTCAGGTATATAAACTGACATTTGAAAATATATTTACTGATACAAATTAAGGACCATTTTGTTGCGTGAAACATATGCCATATGGCATCTCTATAAAACCCTTTTACTGTACTGTTCATTGAGGTGTGTTTTTCATATCTTTTAAAGGGCTGTTCCATTATTGCAATTGTGTCCCTGATAGGAATATGATCCCTCATTTCCCAGATCAGGTTTTGGGGATTTTGGGAAGAGTAGACAAAACTGTTGCCAGCCTTATTTGAACTCATGGCTTGTACCAGTCAGAGTTTGAGTCTAAGGTCCAGTCCCCACAGGAACATCTGTCTGCAGGAGGCATTGCAGGTGCCAAAATGATGTTAAAGAGTGGATGTCTACTAGCAAGCTCAAACTGAATCCCGACAAGACTGAGTTTGTCATCTTTGGTTCAAAGAGACAGAGGGACAAGTTGAAAGCTTGTTTTCCAATTGATATCTTGGGTAGTCCACTTTGCCCTGTTGACTCAATCAAGAATTTGGGTGTGTGGTTCGATTAGATTTTTCCTTGTCTAAGCACGTTCAGAATGTCTGCAAAAGTTGTTGTGTCAAACTACATGATTTCAGACATGTCAGGCGGTTTCTTGCTCATGATGTTTCTGTACTTGTGGCTAATGCTCTTGTTAGTAGTCGGTTGGATTACTGCAACTCACTTTTCAGGAGCCTCTCTAAGTTCAATCTACGCAAATTACAGTGCATCCAAAAGAGTGCAGCCAAAATTGTATTTAACACCAGTCGATACACCAGTATAACTCCTGTGCTTAAGAAATTGCATTGGCTTCCTGTTGAACAGCGCATGGTGTTTAAGACAGCCACACTTGTTTACAAGTTTCTACACACAGGGTTTTCTAGGTATTTTGCTCCATATCTTTCTTCCTACACCAGTTCTTACAGCACCAGGCGCAGCCAAAGTGGTGGCAATTTACTTGTCATTCCAAAGTTCTACCCTTCTGTTCATAAATCTATCAAACAGTTTGGTTATAGTTTTGCTTTTGATGCTCCCACTGTGTGGAATGCTATGCTAGATGAGATTCGTGCCTCTCCATCCTTGGCCTCTTTTAGAAAGCAGCTTAAATCCTACCTGTACACCAAAGCATTCCCACCTTAGTCTGGATCATCCCCTGGTGTTCTCCATGGTGCTTGACCCCTCTTCTGTCTCCGGATACTGAAATTTGGACTACTGCTCTTCTGTTTTGTTGCGCCTTAGAGTCCTCTTCTATGGGGAGATTTAGCGCTATAAAAGTCCAATTAGAATTAGAATTGCATTCCATCTTAGAGAAACAGATCACAGAACAGGTCAAGGTTCAATTCTCACTGGCCTTTCATAACTGATTGTTTTTGGTCATGAAACCAAACAACAAACAGAGGCCAGTCATGGATCTGAGTACAATAAGTAGCTTTCTCATTGTCAAAACCTTCAAAATGGAAACTCCAGAGTTTGTACGACTTTCCCTGCAGAAAGGAGAATGGGTAACGGCAATTAGGAGTTCACCATAAAAGTAAAAGAAGTGAAACTCATGGCTCGAGAAAGGTATATAAGAACCCATCAGTACCTAGATGACTGCTTAATAAGAGCCTTCAAAAACAAATCGTGTTGTCAGGACACCCAAACCCTGTTAGCCCTTTGTTTTTCTCTGGATTGGGTTGTAAATCTCCACATATCATAGCTGGAGCCCAAGCAGCTTCTTTGAACTGAAATCAGTACATCTGTCTCTGGCAAAGTTCAAGCACATGTGTCGGGGCCAGACTGTGTTGATTGCCACAGACAACAACAAAGTTGTCTCTTGCATAAACAAGGATGGACAAATGAGATCAAGCTCTCGTTGTGCCCTCCAATGGAGATTCCTTTTCTCTTGTAATCTCAGATTGTCCTAAATGTCCATCTCATTCCAGGTCACCTGAACATTATCACAGACAAAGTGTAATGACATAGAATATTAGGATGAAATGGTTGCTCCCTCAGGAGGTGTTTGACCAAATCTGAACCAGTGACACCATCCCCATATAGACTTGTTTGCAACAGTATGTTGTTTGAAATAAATGGGCCATTTTTGTCAGATGGTGTGAAGCATATCAGGTGGACTTCAAATCGCCCTCTATAAAACAGTCGCAGACTTAATCAACCTAAAGGTCACAGGGGTACCCCTAGTTGGAATCTTTCTTTGGTTCTGTATCAGCTGACAAAGCCTTCTTTTGGGCTGCTCAAAAATGCTTCTCTAAAGCACCTAACTTCAAACACTCTTTTCCTTCTAGCCTTTGGGTAAATGCAGACGTGAAATTATACATGGCTCACCAAAAACATCAGACACCAAAAAAACAACAAAAAAAAAACAAAACTGGTCTTTTCACCTAGTTTCTTATCTAAGAATAAACTAGCAAGGGATGGTCCTGAGAGTGTGGCCCTGGTGATTACTTCATCCCTAGCCCCCTCTCTGGACAAATCACTCAAGAAAGACAGGTGACTCTGTCCAGTTAGAGCTCTCTATTATTATCTGGACAAAACAAAAGACCTAAGAGACAACAAAAAGCTTGTTTTTTGTTTCCTTTAAGAAGAGATTTAGTAAGGATATCTCTCCTTTTACAGGTTCTTCTTAAAACAATCAGTACTCCTCTGGTATCAACTATATGACCAGGGGCGGTATTCACTAACAGGGATTAAGATCAGATCAAGATCAGATCAAATTTGAGAAAAAAGTTTCAAGTGAGCCATGGGATCAAATAACTATTCAGAAACCATGGATCACTTGTACTGTAAAGATGAAATATTTGATCTGTGTTTGTATGAATTTCACACAATTTTAAAAGGTTTATTCAGTTGTGAAATACTGTCTGCCTCTGTAATAACTGACTAGAACATTAATTTTCCCTGAGAAATAAATATTCTATCAGTTATTTTTTATCTGTCTTGATCCAAAAGTTAATCCATCAAAGAGCATGGATCATAGTTAATCCAAAATTTGATCAAAATATCAGATGAAATGTTTCATGAATACCAATCTGAGCTGATCCAAAAATCTGATCAAAAAGTGATAATTTTTGTTCAAATTTGATCTGATCTTTACTAATCCATGTTAGTGAATACCACCCCAGGAGTCAGAGACATTACATCAGGTCAAAGCTCATGACATTAGAGCCTTGGCTTCTCTTGAATCCCAATGACTGAATTCTTTCCCCCTCTATCCCCTTCTCAGAGGATGAAAAAGGGGTGCACTTTAGTCCAGTTCACTTTAACTTGTTATTCCTTGATAGTGCATATAATTTTCTTTGAGTCCTTGTTACAGCCCCCCCTAGTAACTTACCCTGCAGACATTGGGTAGTTATTCTGGCTTATGTCTGTTATGTAAGATATATTAACACACAATAATGTAGAACATTTTAATTGAAATTAAATTTTCATAAGTTTATATCTTGCCTAGCAGACAGGGTATTCCCACTCTAGGATCCATCACAGTCTTCACCTTAGGATGTTTTACTGGCAGGTTTCATCAAAAAAGATGAAGTTACATGACCATTCACCACAAAGCGAGTTATGGGAGCATTAGCCACTTGGCAAGTGATGGGGACTGTAAAAGTCTGACCAGAGCATAGTATGGGATGTCTTTTTCTGATGATTGGTGAGACCGACTTGGTCTCAATCAATGTTTTATGTTTTTAAGTAAGATAGTTTCTTAAAATTTTCTAATTTACAATTTAATTTTTAATAATTGCTCATGTTGCATTCGGGTATTGTTGAAAAAGTAGTGGCCAACTTTACAGGTTTTTAGAATTGTACTTGACTGTATTTAATTAAAATAAAATAATAATTCCTTTCTATCAAAAATATCTGGATTATATCTGCACAATAGATTTTGGTTATATTTGAAGAATCATATGACCAACATTTATGGTCTAGCTAGGCATCCCTTGAAAAAGGTACTTCTTTGCATCCAAATCTTAATCATCAGCTTTTTGTTATGCAAAGTTGTTGGTATTTATATCCAGTGTCTACAAATATCAGAAATATTTTATTGATGACTAGTCTAAAATTTGATTAAGCTATATAATCCTTACATCCTTTCTGAACCTGTTATGAAGGTGCATAGTTTATCTTCATTATGAGATATTACTTTATATATCAGATGCCAGAACATTGAGAATCCAAGTTTAAGTTGGAAATGAAATAAATGTAGAAAACTTTTTTATTTATTTTTTGCTTAACAGAAAATTATTGTTAAACTTAGAATATTCTGGTATTTATTATTGATTCATCCAGTGCCACTTTAAGTTATATTCTATAGTATAGAATCTCTTTTGCATTCCAATGTGACTTTTGTATATTTTACCCCTAGTTTACTTAGATATTTTGTGTAATTTATTTATCAGAGAAAAGGGTTGTACTAAGAAAAATGGACAGTTTCAACTGACCTAATATTAAAGGCTGTGGTCAGGAAATTATAAAATGCCTTCCATACATGTGTGACTCTGTCCGTCCGTCACAATTTTTACATAAACCTTAATTTCTCATTCGTTTATAAAGATGTCTTCACCAAATTTGCAGGGAATGTTTATGGCTATGAAAACATATCTGTGGAAAATTTTGGCCTCATTTTGAAGAACAAAATGACTGCCATAGCCAATTGTTTGAAAATCATAAAGATGCTCTAAATCTTGAAATACTGCAGCTAGCTTAATCAAATTTGCATAAAAGATATATGGCTAAGAAAGTTAGTCTGATAGTAATTTTGGCCTAGTTTGCAAAACAAAATGGCTGTCATATCACATGTTTAATGTCAAATGCGGTTATGCTACTAAAAGGCCTTATATCTTTTATCATTACCCTTACCATTGCTCCTAGGGGTTTGGGATGTGAAAACAATTTTGGGAAGTCAAGGCCTGGTTATCTTTCCCAGATGTTGAATTTGACCTTTTACCCCTACTTCAAGGTTAAATGGGGTCATCATACTAAAACTTCCTTATATCTCCCTTATTGGTGCTAGGGCTTCATAATGTAAAAAACAGCCCATGGGAAGTCCTGGTCTACAAATGTTTTGATTGTGAACAATTTTGGCCTCATCTTGAAAAACAAATAGCCATTTATTTAAAGGTCATTAATATGCTGTAAAACTTGAAATATTGTGGCTAGGTTCTTCAAATTTGCACAAAAGATATATGGCTAGGAAAATTAGCCTGAGAGTGATTTTGGCCTAGTTTTGAAAACAAAATGGGCGCCATATCACTTTTAGTGTCAAATAGGATTATCCTATTAAAAAGGCCATATATCTCCCTTATCATTGCTATCTCCCTTAGTCCTCATATATTTCTGATCCTAAGGCAGGAGATAACCTCTGTGGCAGTGGACTTGTTTCTTATGTGAATTGATTTCACACAAATGTAATGTCTTCCTATGTCACTGTCTTGTAACATATGTTTCCAAGTGTGACAAATAGAAGAACAGTTTTACCTTGATGGAAGTAGGGGGCCTGTTTCCAGTATCCAAGTAAATCAGGGCAAGCACTGACAGTACTATAACCACAGTATATACCAGTACTCTCACCAGTTTATTGTTATCTCTGCTTTTTGTGATAAGCATTGTGCAAGCAATATTATTATAAACACTGCCCAGGATTAGAATCTCAGGCAGTAAGTCACGTATTTGGACTTTCATTCACATAAACCAGCAGTTAGTAAGAGGAATCTCCTTCCTTCTTATCTAGTATGTCTAGTTTGCATCTTTTCACTATCCCAGTTGTTTGATCTCCACTTTTTTATGACTGGGAAATTATGTGTTCCTTATGTCTCCTTATGTAAAACTTCGATATTCCCCACACTTAATAACAATGTGCTCTTTTTTTGTGTCAGAGCTTCTCACATGTGGATGGTACTTTGTGTAATTTTTTTACAGTCAGTGCATATGAGTTAAAAAAATGTAAATTAGATCTGCGTTTGAGTATACTTCAGTTCTTTGTTCATGTTCATCATCTTTATCAACTGTATAAATGGTAAGACCTAAAATAGACTATGTGAGATCAATATTTGCTTGCAATACATCAATTCTCAAATACTGATAAGGGACTGTTGAGTCAATACAATCATAGACCAGATTTTATAGTGCAATATATATATACACTGTAATTAAGCGTCTCTGAAAGGGTGCTTATTTGGTTTCACCTCAGTTTCTCCGCCGCCGCCGCCGCATTATGGTCTCCCTTGAATATCTCCCTTATTATTGCAAGCTTTTTAACCATATTTGGCAGTTATATACCTTAGGTGTGGGAAAATTTTTCCACATGCTTAAATTTGACCTTTGATCTATATCAAGGTCACATGATCAAAAAATAGTTTTTTTTCGGGTACACCCGCCCGTCATCGCAGTTCAGAAAAATCTACTGACCGCAGAGGCTTGTAACTTCATACACATGTTTATACTATCAAAAACATGAGCTGATTAGATTTTGGGAGCAATCCAATGAAAATTGACCGATTTATGACCGATTTATTACCTGTTATCTTCTTAAGTATTGCATTTAGAGCCATAAAATGTATTGGGAGGTAGTAGGAAAACATATGTGGAGAGTCTAGAAAGCAAGTCAAATTTCACCCCCGACCCCCCTGTAGGGGTCAAACTGGGGTCATAAAATAGCCAATTTCATCTTTTCCCCTTATATCTCCTTTATTCTTGCTTCTAGAGCTTGAGAATGTATTAAGAGGTATTGGGAAACCATATGTGAAGAGTCTAGATAGCCGGTCATATTTACCCCCAGACCCTCCCTTATGGGTCAAACTGGGGTCATAAAATAGTCGATTTTATTACGCTACAATAGCTTACCATGTGGGACTTAATGCTGTTCTCGGGTTGCCACACCCGGGGCCAACGTCTTAGAAAAAAAGATCGTTCTTGTTAGCCACCGGATATACTGGTAGTTGTCGTCACGTGATAACTTCTGACCAATCGCCCTACTTTCTCGTTGGCCATGATGACTGGTAGCAGTTTGTAAATGTACAGACATTTCTATTTATTTCTCAGTTCTTACTTATTGTTGGAGGCTAATATTTGCATATTTCTTTATTTCTATGCTATAGATCATTCTGTAAAATTCTGATTTTCCCACCTTAAGTATTTCTTGACTTTCGCGTGTTTTTAGCTTTCCTCGGTTCAGGCAATTCTATTGTATGTCTTTTATTGCGTATAAAATGTCTCTCCATCAAGCAAATAAAGACAAACCGAGAGCTCAGAAATGCCGCCATTTTTGCTTTAGTTTTGATACACATAATTTCTGCCCTACCTGTAGGGAGGCTGGCAAGGGAGATGACCCCTGTGTCACCTTTGAAACCCCTTGTGAAATTTGCAGGTTTTTCACAGATGAGCAATTACAGAAAATTTCAAACAGGAAGCGGTATCTGAAAAAGCAAAAAGTGACAACTAGTTCCAAAGATGAACTAGATCTTTTGGGTGAAGGCGATGGGGATTCCTTCACTGGATCCAATGCAGACCTCGAGTGTGCTGCTGATAGCCTTTTTACCTCACCCCCCCGTCCACAACCTCTTGCCTTCAGTTCCCTGTCCTTGAAAACACCAGCCAAGACTATTCCACCCACCCCTGGCACGGCTTTGCAAAATAAAATCCAGAAAAACATAGAAAAATCACTGGGTGATTCCTTAAATATACATTTACAGCAGCAAATGGGTACCTTCCAGGCATCCATGTTGGAAGCTTTTCAGTCACTCCGAGAGGAGTTGGCTGCAAAACAGAAAGTCGAGGTAGAGTCCTCGCTTCTTGCTTCAAAACCTGGCTTGTCCAGTAATACTGCTGCCCCTCTGGATTTGCCCCCTCCGAGATCTGGTACTAACATCCCAAGCGAGGCTATGGATGTGGACTACGGTCCAGCACTACCTCCTTGTCTAGTATCTACTCAACTTTCCTCGGATCAGTACGTTGCCCCCTCTGAAGGTCATCCCGAAGAGGTCTCGTACTCTCACAAAAAGCAAAGCCATAAGCAGCCAGTTGACCCGAGCTCTGCCTCGGACCAACTAATTGAGGATGCCGATGAACCTCGGATCCCTTCTTCTAGATCCAAAAAACACTCTGACAAGAGCAAACATAAATCAAGATCTAGATACGTGTCATTTTCCTCAGAGGAGGATCACTCCCCTGTAGCCAGACACAGGTCTTCTAAGCCCTCTAGGGCTCAGCCCTCAGGAGTAGCTTCTGATCAAGACCTCCCACAACATGATCCAGACCCCCTTATTATAGGGAAGTAGCTTTGTCTGACATGCCCTCACAATACTCTGAAGAAGTAGACACCTTCAGGCGTATTCTGTCTCTCCCTGACCCCAGGGAATCTATGCCCAGGTCGTCCACTTCAGTGTTGGGTCTGGATGATGAAAAAGGCCGTCAAGAGCTCAGACCTAGAGGTCCTTCCTCTATCCTTCCACTTAGCTCAGTTATCAAGGACGCCTTTGATAAATTCCAACATGACTTTAAGGCTGCCAATTTATCTGAGGGAAAATATGTCAAGCCTCCTCCCTCAACTTCAAAGTGGTACAAGGTGGGACAACCAACTTTTCAGGACAAAATTCAGGAGTTGAATACGGACTTCGCTAAGATCTGTATTACTCCTAGACCTTCTGGGCCCCCAATAGCCAGAGTTCCCCTGCCAGTTCTCAAGGAGCTGGAACTTCAGGCTAGACAAAATATCTCTACCCTCAACTTCACCGCTGCATTTGCCAAAACCTCCTCTTCTTGCAATGCTTCATTGGAAAAATGCCAACATAGCATCAAATCTATGGTCAAGAAGATAAAATCTCAGATTCAGAAAGGTGCCAATCCTGAGAAAGCGGCAAAGCGCGGATATGAGGAAGTAGCTGACTACTTAGATTTTTGGAACAAGACAGTACTTGTCCAACACAGGGCCCTCACTTGTCTCAGCAAATCTCTAGCCCATATTTTGCAGAGGGAATTATACTCTATGGCTAATACCGGCTTGCTCAGACGCGAAGCCGAGATGACTCTATTACATCCACAATTAGGAGAAACGAGACGTCAAGAACTCAGGAACTCGTCCTTTTGGGGCCCTTCCTTGTTCGAGTCTCAATTAGTGAAGGAAGGTGAGGACTTCCTTCTCAAAAAAGGCACCTCAAAAGATTCTCAGGGTTTTGTACCCTACCAGAATAAGCCCTTTCGTGGTCCCCACAAGAAAAGAGGCTCCTACAGGAAACGCCCCTATGGGGGCAATACCTCTCAAAGCAGTAACCAGTCCTTTCCCTCGGGAAGAGGAAAATCCAACTTCAGAGGCTCCAGGGGTCGTTTTCGACCCCACAATAGAGGAAGGGGGCGTGGAAACCCCCCTCCACAATGACTCCTCCAAAGCCTCACTCAGTCCACCAGTAGGAGGTCGCCTCCGTTCTTTCAGGAGAGACTGGCTCACAAACAAATGTTCTCAAAATGTGTTAAACATTATCACCAATGGCTACGTTCTGCCATTCCGTTCAAAGCCAAACTTGATCAGATTTCCTCTGATTCTGTCAGAGTACAAGGCCCAACAAAAAGACCAAGCCTTGGCTACTTGTATCCAGTCTCTCCTGTCAAAGAACGCTATCGAAAGGGTAGACAATGTAAAATCTCTCGGGTTTTACAGTCGCCTGTTCCTAGTACCCAAGCCTCACCAAAGGTGGAGGCCAGTCATAGACTTAAGCAGGCTCAATACTTTTCTACACGTAGAAAAGTTCAAAATGGAAACTCCAGAGTCCATCAGGACCTCCCTGATTCCAGGGGAGTGGGTATCGTCGATAGACCTGTCGGACGCTTACCTACACATCCCCATCCACCCAAACTCAAGGAAATACCTAAGGTTTTGCTACGAGGCTCAGGTGTTCCAGTTCACCTCCCTCCCGTTCGGACTAGCCACAGCCCCCCAGGTCTTTACAATGATCGTAAAGGAAGTGAAACTAATGGCCCTCTCAAGAGGACTCAGAATTCACCAATACCTGGACGACTGGCTGATCAGGTCCCAGTCTCAGGAGGAAGCCCAAGTGAACACTCAGGCAGTAGTAGAACTGACTCAGTCCTTGGGGTGGATAATAAATCAGGAAAAATCAGAACTGAAACCTACTCAGGTGTTTTCATTCGTGGGCTACGAATACCACCTAGATTCAGCCCTTGTAAAACCCACTCAAGAGAGATGGCTCAAACTTCAGGATTTGATCCTACGACTCAAGTCAAAACGTGTTTTGACTGCAAGATGTTTGATGTCTCTAATTGGGTTGCTAGCCTCAACGGAGAAAATGGTCCCAGAGGGACGCCTTCACATGAGGCCCTTTCAGTTTCACCTCAAGGAGCACTGGAGATATCCTCAGTCGCTGGACAACCTCCTTCCCTGGACAGAAGCCATTGCAGCCCACCTGGATTGGTGGCAAAATCCCTCCAATGTGATGAAAGGTGCAGACCTTCATCCCAAAGACCACAGTATCCAACTCTTTACCGACGCCTCAAATGAAGGTTGGGGCGCTCACTTAGACCAAAATTCTACAAAGGGTCTGTGGTCGGATCGGGAAAAAAGGCTACACATAAATGTCCTAGAATTGAAGGCGGTCTCCCTGGCCCTTCAAGACTTCAAGGACCAGTGCCAGAATCAAACAGTGTTGGTTGCGACGGACAACTCAACAGTGGTAGCCTACATCAACAAACAAGGAGGAACACACTCGGCAGAGATGTGTGCTCTCCTGTGGAAGATCATGACCTGGTGCCATCACTACCACATAACATTGAAAGCCAGGCACATTCCAGGGTGCCTGAATGTGATGGCCGACCTGCTATCCAGGTCCAACCAAGTGCAGTCAACAGAATGGTCTCTGCACCCACAGGTCTTCAAACAGATCTGCCAGAAGTGGTTCACACCTCATGTAGACTTATTTGCCACTCACCTGAACCACAAACTCCCTCTATACGTGTCTCCTATCCCAGACCCAAAGGCCTGGGACATAGATGCTCTGAACATAAACTGGACCAACCTCACGGCCTATGCGTACCCTCCTACGGCTCTCCTTCACAAGGTGATCCAAAAGATCAGGCAATGTCATTGCCTGATCATCGTAATAGCCCCAGGCTGGCCAGGGATGCCCTGGTTTTGGGACCTAGTGCAGCTATCAACAGAGATCCCACTGCAACTCCCAGTGTCAACAACCCTACTCAAACAGTCCCACAAGCTGGTGTTCCACAACAACCCCCAGCACCTGAACCTCCACGCCTGGTGTCTAGGAGCGGACAACTCCAGGAACAAGGCTTCTCTGTGGAGGTGGCAGAGAGAATTGCTGCCCCTCAGCGGTCATCAACAAGGACCATCTACAAATCAAAGTGGGCCCTATTTGAAAAATGGTGCAGAGAAAATTCGGTGGATTTCTCCACTCCATCTGTGAAACAAATCTCAGATTTCTTCATGTATCTGTACCAAGACTTAAACAGGCGCCCCTCGACCATTGATGGTTACAGGACTGCAATCGTTGACACTTTGGGCCCAACGGCCCAACATATTGCACACAATGCAGACCTTCATAGGTTACTCTCCAGTTTTCACAGGGATCGTCCTAAAAGTTCCAGAAATTTACCCAAGTGGAACCTTTCTGTTGTCCTTAACGAGCTCACCAAAGCACCATTTGAGCCCATGAAAGACTCAGACCTCAAACATCTTACTCTCAAAACTGCTTTCTTGCTAGCCTTGGCCTCCGGCAAGCGCCGCAGCGAAATCCATGCCTGGGTCGCTAACAAAGTAGCTAATTTAGGCCAATGGGAAAAGGTAGCCTTGTTCCCTTCTTCTGATTTCATAGCCAAAAACCAACTAGCAAGAGAAGGTTCTCAAAGTGTGTCACCAGTGACTATTCCTGCTTTGACTACCATTGTAGATAGACAGTTTAAAGAAGACAGGACCCTGTGTCCCGTGTGGGCCCTGAGGTTTTATTTGGACCGAACTAAAGACCTGAGAGGGTCTCGTTCTCTCCTTTTCATCTCCTTTAAGAAAGGACATACCTCAGACATCAGACCCGCTACACTCTCTTCATGGTTGAAACAAACCATCTTACTTTGTTACAAACAAGCAGATCAACAAGCCTTGGACTTGGTCCAAGTCAAAGCGCATGACATCCGGGCCTTCGCGGCCTCTAAGGCCTTTTACGGTGGGGTATCGGTGGACCAAATCATGCAAGCCTGTCACTGGAAAGCTCACAACACATTTACAAATTTTTACCTAAAAGACCTTACTTGGTCGGACACCGACAACAATTTGTACCTGGGACCCGTAGTGGCTGCACAACAAGTCCTAGATCCTTCCCCTCAGACCAGTTGTCCTCGGAAAGAAAAAAGGGGGGGGCACATCCGCTACAACCAAGTCTTCAGGAGTCATTCCCAGGATCTAGGTATTCCTTTACCTTCAAGATGTTACGGGTAAGGTCATTTTATCCTTTAATTATCAAGTAATTTCTATTAAGGACTTATTTAGTTGTCATTAATCTCATATTCAGGTTTTTAAAAAATTTTATGAGAGGCCCAACCACTGGGTTGGTCAGTCACACGTGAAGGGCCCTTTGGGACCCTTAGACCTCGAAGTGAGCACTGCTGCACTTCCGTCCTACAATCAAACATCTAGACAGTTTTAGCACTGTCTCTCATTTACTTAGGTTTTTGGCTCGTTACAGGCCCGGCTTTCGGGATCGGGGCACTGTAAATGGGACTCAGACTGGTATTTCTGGCACTATTCTATACTTTTAATTCAAAATCTTAGAAAAAAAAAAAAAATTACATATCTTCCAGTCTCAGCTGTAATCCCGCCACCAGGCGGTTGAATTCAGCATTAAGTCCCACATGGTAAGCTATTGTAGCGTAATAAAATTGGAAATTTTAATTACTTAAATGTAGCTTTTATAAGCTACAAGCTTACCATGTGGGACTTAGGAGAGTCCCACCCTGCCTCCCCGCTGTTTACAGCTGAGGGGTAGGTTTAAAAAATGTCAACGAGAAAGTAGGGCGATTGGTCAGAAGTTATCACGTGACGACAACTACCAGTATATCCGGTGGCTAACAAGAACGATCTTTTTTTCTAAGACGTTGGCCCCGGGTGTGGCAACCCGAGAACAGCATTAAGTCCCACATGGTAAGCTTGTAGCTTATAAAAGCTACATTTAAGTAATTAAAATTTCCAATTTTGTGTTTTGGCCTTTTATCTCCTTTATTCTTGCTTCTAGAGCTTGAGAATGTATTAAGAGGTATTGGAAACCATATGTGAAGAGTCTAGATAGCTGGTCAGATTTATCCCCGGACCCCCCCTTATGGGTCAAACTGGGGTCATAAAATAGCTGATTTTGTGTTTTTGCCTTATATCGCCTTTATTCTTGCTTTTACAGTTTTAGAATGTATTAAGAGGTATTGGGAAACCTTATGTGGTGAGTCTAGATAGCTGGTCAGATTTACCCCAGCGTCCCCCCTTATGGGTCAAACTGGGGTCATAAAATAGTCGATTTTGTGTTTTGGCCTTTTATCTCCTTTATTCTTGCTTTTACAGCTTTAGAATGTATTAAGAGGTATTGGGAAATCATATGTGAAGAGTCTAGATAGCTGGTCAGATTTACCCCCGGAGCCCCCCTTATGGGTCAAACTGGGGGTCATAAAATAGCTGATTTTATTGCGTTAATACATCCTATCCAATGGACAATTGCTAATCCGGTCAGCGCAGACCGGCCCGCCAAACGACAGAAAAAGTCATCTTATATGAGCACATAATGCCCTCACAAGCTGGCTGGTCCCACTGTGCACTCGCCAGGTGGCGTGTCATACTTCCTTGCTGTCTAGGCAACGTAACGTCATAGCATCTTTTTCGTTTGGCGTTCAAACTGTGCACACGGACTTTTTTGTCTGAAGTGATATTATTGGAACTTTGCTTTTAAGCTGCGGATTTAGAAGTTTATTGTGTTTTATTGTCTTCTGTGTATATTGTGGACTATAATGGCGTCTCCTGGTCAACGCAGTGGTGTTTGCGGACACACAATGGCTGGTTATGATCAACATGCGCACTGTGCCCGTTGTAGGGACAAGAAAAAAGGTACTGATCCTTGTGTTAAAAACCAGCCTTGCCCCTCATGTAACGTTCTCACAGAAGATCAGAAATTGAAGCTGGCCACTCCATCTTACCAAAAGAAAAAGGAAAAACGTGAACTTAAATTACAAGCAGAACAGTCGGCTAGTACGTTGGTGGACCCCTCCCTTGTGTCAGTTATGGGGGTCGTACAAGATGGGGATCCTTGGGCTCAGAAGAGGCGAGTAACACCCCCACGGGTGTGAAAGTCAAGAAAAATGCAGTGAGCTCAGAAGAGGCAAGTAGCTCCCCTGCGAAAGCCATGAAATCCCCAGAAGATGGAGTGGTGAAGGAAAAAGGCAGGAAGAAACCTTCTCCACCGGCCAGGTCTACCAGACCGACCACTGATTCTAAATTGGAAGCTATGGATAGTAAATGGTCAGAAAGATTCAGTCGGTTAGAAGCCATGTTACTGTAAAAATCCCTCTCTCAGACTGAACCGTCTTTTTAACAAGTGAAGGTTACACCTGTCACGGCTCCACCAGCAGGGATTTCTCACTCTTCAGAACCATTCTTTGAGCCTGCTCCACCGACCAACCGACCAAGATCTCCACTTCCTCCGCCTTCAGACTGACCTCTGTCTTCTCACCGACCTTCAGCTACCGACCAGGTCCCCACCGACCCTTCAGGCCAACAGAAGGTCGGTACTTCCGGTGCAGATCCTGCTCAGCACCTGTCAGATTCGGATATGGATACTGACTCCCCCTCTGAGGCCGGTTCAGTTGTTAATGTGTCCGGACATCCAGAAGAAGGTGAACTGTCTGATTTGGAACAGGACTTATCTCTCACTGATACAGACCAGACCTTATCAGAAGAACAGACATACCGTGAAACTATGAGGGGAAGATAAGATCTTATATGGGCTGGTCACACATCCCTGATATTTACTCTACATCTTCAAATGCAGAGGATAACCGCTTTAGTGCCCCTAAACAACAACCAGCAGGAAAGATAAGTGTCAATTTACCCACTGACGACTGGCTATGTCGGCTATGTGACAAACTCAATGTAACTCTGATTCAAGGATATCCCTCCAAAAGTTCGGAGTCCGGTGGACTGCAACGGGATCATTTTGTTAAACCTGCAAAATGTCAAGTCAAATGGTATGGATTACACCCAAGTCAGGATAAACCTACTGGATCCGTCGCCTTCTGGCACTGTGATGTGGCTAAGCTCAACAGTTCATATAGTCGGATTGCCAGGGCTTCAGGTTTAACTTCACCTGCCCCAACATCTCGTACCATTTCCCAGGACACCCTTCAAAGGTGGGAACAGAGTTCTCGTGAGGCTACATATGTCTGCAACCAAGCTGCTGGACTGAGCAGATGTATGAACCAAGGTACAGAAAGATATGACCGACCAATTAAAGGTTATTCAATCTGAACAGTCAAAAGGCAATTCGGTCAGTAAGGTCGGTACAGCTACGGAGGAACTACAGTACCTCATGCACTTCAATTCCTCCATCTCTCAATGTATGGCCAAGACGATGGAACATTTGTCAGACTTTGCATTTGTTAGTATGTACAACATCACCTTAGCTCGCAGAGATTCTTATCTGGCTCACACAAAAGCTGGCATTAAACAGGATACATTGGCCGCGTTGCGCCAGGCTCCACTGGAAATTCCTACCCTGTTTCCAGACCATATTCTAAAGAAAGCTGAGGAGGATATTTCAAAGTTTGAAGACAGGGGTCACACTCATGCTAGTTCCTCAGTTCACAAGGATAATCGTTACCATCCTTACAAGAAACCAGAAAAGCATTATGAAGCCAAGTCTGGGAAGCCAGCCTGGAAAAATATTGGTCGGTTCAGTAAGAAGAAAAACAGGACCCAGGCCAACAAGTATTCATCACGACCTGCCAGGGGTCAGGCTTCTTTTAAATGACAATTACTGTTTAAATGTCCCGTTGAAAAGCCTAGACCCCGGGACAAAATCTGTGAAGCCAACAGACTTGTTAAATGTTCTAAAGTCTTCTCACAACAGTCAAAAACTGTCAGTAGTTGTAAATTCTGGTGTTGTAGGTCTTGTACCTTCTGTCAAAGGGCAGCCGCAAAAGAAAGGCATAAGTCCAGTCTTTGTACCATCAAAACAGTCATTAAAGTGTGTGAACAATGCTTTTTGTGTAGATCATTCGTGTTCTGTCAGACCTGTACCAAATGTTGTACCCAATCTCCCTGTAGGGGCTCGACTGAGTCAGTTTTGGGAAATTTGGGACGCCCTTGGGGCAAGTCCAAAGGTAGTTCAAATGTTGAGAGAGGGCTACACACTACCTTTTCAGACCAGACCAAATTGGACCAGGTCCCCAAGAGTGGTCAGTTGCTATGTACATCCTCACAGGAACCTCAACCTGATAGAAGCATTGCATCAGCTGACCAACAAAAACGCAGTAGAGTTGGTCCAGAATCAGTCTTCACTGGGGTTTTACAACCGACTATTTTTAGTCCCAAAACCCAACAACAAGTGGCGACCTATCCTCGATCTGAGCAATCTCAACGCTTTCCTCAAGGCGGAAAAATTCAAAATGGAAACTCCAGAAACTATCCGAACCTCCCTGCAAACAGGGGAGTGGGTAATGTCCATCGACTTCAAGGATGCCTACTTCCACATACCCATTCAGCCTATGTCAAGAAAGTATCTCAGATTCCATGTTCAAGGTCAAACATATCAATTCAAGGCCCTTCTGTTTGGTCTATCGACAGCTCCTCTGGAGTACACTGTAGTGACCAAGGAGGTCAAATTAATGGCATTACAGAAAGGTATAAGGATCCACCAGTACCTCGACGACTGGTTGGTCCGGGCGAAGTCCCACCACACCTGTCTTCAGCATACCCAAACTCTGGTACCTCTTTGTCAGGATTTAGGTTGGTTAGTCAACAAGGAAAAGTCAGAATTGGTCCCCAAGCAAGTTTTCGACTTCGTCAGTTACCAATTTGATCACAAACAGGGCAAGGTCAGACCTACCTTGGAGAGGTGGCAGAACCTCTCATTGAAAATCAGAAGCCTATTAACCGGACCGACTTGCCTGGTCCGTCAGTGGATGTCCCTTATAGGGTTGCTGACAGCAACAGAAAAACAGGTTCACTTGGGACAACTCCACATGAGGCCCCTTCAGTGGCACCTCAAAAACAATTGGAGGATCCCCGAGTCACTGGAGAAAGTAATACCAGTCCCCAAATCAATCTATCCACATCTAAGGTGGTGGCTGGAGGAAGGCAATGTGCTCCAAGGTACCTTTACACCCACTAAAACACGCTCTGCAGCTGTTTACAGATACCTCAAAAGAAGGCTGGGGCGCTCACTTAGACGAGCACACTGCAAGGGGAACTTGGTCCCTTCCAGAAAGCAAGCTGCATATCAATTACCTGGAACTAAAGGCAGTTTTTCTGGCTCTAAAGGAGTTCCAAAACCTTTGCCAGAACAACATAGTGCTGATAGCCACGGACAATACTACAGTGGTTTCCTACATAAACAAGGAAGGGGGGATGAAGTCGGGCCCCTTGTGTGCCCTTCTGTGGAGAATACTGACCTGGTGTACCAGGAAACAGGTTACCCTCAAGGCCCGGCACATTCCAGGGCGTCTGTATGTGGTAGCAGACAAACTCTCCAGACTGGGCCAAATTATTCAAACGGAGTGTTCTCTCCTCCCAGAGGTATTCCAAGCAATATGCGACAGGTGGCACACGCCACAAGTCGATCTATTTGCCACAAGATTCAACAACAAGCTGAACCAGTTTGTTTCCCCAGTGCCTGACCCCTTGGCTTGGGCAGTGGACGCCCTCAGCCTGCCATGGGAGGAGCTGGACCCGTGTGCCTTTCCCCCAGTAGCCATCTTAGGCAAAGTAGTGGAAAAACTACACAACAGCTCATGCCACAGAATCATTCTGATTGCTCCGGGGTGGCCCAACATGCCTTGGTTCTGGGACCTGGTGACAATGTCCAGCCAAATCCCTCTGAGCCTTCCCCACTTGCCCAACCTGCTAACCCAACCATTTAATCATACTCCTCACAGGAATCTATCAAATCTAAACCTTCATGCTTGGCTCCTAGAGCCTCAGCAATCAAAGAGCAGGGCTTCTCTGAGGCAGTGGCGGCAAGAATTGAGGCTCCTCAGAGAGGATCCACCAGATCAGTCTATGAAGCAAAGTGGTCCATTTTTACAAAATGGTGCCTCGGTAATCAGGTGGACTTCAGGGCACCCCCTGTAAAGGCTATTGCTGATTTCCTCATGTACCTTTTCCAGGACAAGAAGTTACAGCCCAGCACCATTGATGGTTACAGGTCAGCCATTGCTGATAAACTGGGGAACTTGCCCCTCAACATCAGCAAAGATGAAAATCTCACTCGTCTTTTGGATAGTTTCCATAGAGATCGCCCCAAGGGTAGGAGGGGTATTCCTTCCTGGAATCTATCCCTAGTCTTGCACCAGTTAACAAAGGCCCCTTTTGAACCCATAAAACAGGCGTCCCTAAAACACTTGACCTTCAAGACAGTCTTCCTCTTAGCCCTGGGTTCGGGCAAGCGCAGAAGTGAGATTCATGCTTGGCAAAACAAGAACATCAGACACCAATCTGACTGGTCAAAGATGTCTTTGTATCCCTCACCTAGCTTTCTTTCCAAGAATCAGCTAGCCAAGGAGGGTCCGGATAGTGTGGCACCAGTGGTTATACCGGCCCTGGCCCCAACCCTGGATCAGTCCCTCAAGTCTGACAGGTCCCTCTGTCCGGTTAGAGCTTTGCGCTACTATTTGGACCGGACCTCAGGCCTCAGGCAGAACAAAGAGTTGGTCTTCATCTCCTTTAAGAAAGGTTTTGACAAGGACATCTCACCTGCCACAATCTCCTCTTGGATCAAGCAAACTGTGATCCTATGCTATGAGCTGTCTGATCAGGAGGCCCACTCCTTACATCAGGTTAGAGCCCATGATGTTAGGGCCTTTGCGGCTTCTAAAGCATTCCAGTCTGGAATATCTTTAGAACAGATCTTATCAGCCTGCCATTGGAAATCTCACAACACCTTCACACAATTTTACCTGAAGGATGTGGCTTGGGCTGATTCAGAGCTCTACCATCTGGGTCCAGTAGTTGCATGCACAGCAGATCCACCAGTAATCCAGACCTTAGGAGAGATCTGTACATATATAAATAGTGTACATTTGTGTATATACTGTATATATATTTAAAAAAAAACCAAAAAAAAAAAACTGTGACATGCCTCTTTCGGTAGGTTTATTTCTTGGGACTGAACTCATCCCTCTCTTCCCCTACCTCAGAGCAGGTCTGCTACAAAAAGGGGGGGGGGGGGGGGGGGCAAGTCGGTTTGGACCAATTAACCGGTCTCTGTCGACCGACTTTGGCCTTAAGGGTTCCCTGATCTAAGGGTCTACCCAGGCCTGGATAAAATAAATTTTGTTTCTTATATTATGAGTTCACTTAAGTCCCTAGTAATTTACCCACCGGCCAAGCGGTAGTTATTCAGCAATTGTCCATTGGATAGGATGTATTAACGCAATGAAATTGCAAATTTAATAAGTAAATTAAATTTGTATAAGTTAATACCCTATCCAATGGACACACAAGACCCTCTCTGCCGGCCCCGCTATCAACTTACTAGGGCCTTACTAGGGTCTTCATAGGTTTAGACAACGAAAAAGATGCTATGACGTCACGTTGCCTAGACAACAAGGAAGTACGACACGCCACCTGGCAAGTGCACAGTGGGACCGGCCAGCTTGTGAGGGCATTATGCGCTCATATAAGATTACTTTTTCTGTCGTTTGGCGGGCCGGTCTGCGCCGACCGGATTAGCAATTGTCCATTGGATAGGGTATTAACTTATAAAAATTTAATTTACTTATTAAATTTGCAATTTTGTGTTTTTGTCTTATATCTCCTTTATTCTTGCTTGTAGAGTTTAGAATGTATTAAGAGGTATTGGGAAACCTTGTGTGGTGAGTCTAGATAGCTGGTCAGATTTACCCCCGGATCCCCCCTTATGGGTCAAACTGGGGTTATAAAATAGCCGATTATGTGTTTTTGCCTTTTATCTCCTTTATTCTTGCTTTTAGAGCTTTAGAACGTATTAAGAGGTATTGGGAAACCATATGTGAAGAGTCTAGATAGCTGGTCAGATTTACCCCCGGACCCCCCCTTATGGGTCAAACTGGGGTCATAAAATAGCTGATTTTGTGTTTTTGCCTTATATCTCCTTTATTCTTGCTTTTACAGTTTTAGAATGTATTAAGAGGTATTAGGAAACCTTATGTGGTGAGTCTAGATAGCTGGTCAGATTTACCCCCGCATCCCCCCTTATGGGTCAAACTGGGGTCATAAAATAGTCGATTTTGTGTTTTGGCCTTTTATCTCCTTTATTCTTGCTTTTACAGCTTTAGAATGTATAAAGAGGTATTGGGAAATCATATGTGAAGAGTCTAGATAGCTGGCCAGATGTTCCCCCGGACCCCCCCCCTTATGGGTCAAACTGGGGTCATAAAATAGCTGATTTTGTGTTTTTGTCTTATATCTCCTTTATTCTTGCTTTTAGAGTTTAGAATGTATTAAGAGGTATTGGGAAACCTTGTGTGAAGAGTCTAGGTAGCTGGTCAGATTTACCCCCGGATCCCCCCTTATGGGTCAAACTGGGGTTATAAAATAGCCGATTTTGTGTTTTTGCCTCTTATCTCCTTTATTCTTGCTTTTAGAGTTTTAGAATGTATTAAGAGGTATTGGGAAACCTTATGTGAAGAGTCTAGATAGCTGGTCAGATTTACCCCCGGACCCCCCTTATGGGTCAAACTGGGGTCATAAAATAGCTGATTTTGTGTTTTTGCGTTATATCTCCTTTATTCTTGCTTTTACAGTTTTAGAATGTATTAAGAGGTATTGGGAAACCTTATGTGGTGAGTCTAGATAGCTGGTCAGATTTACCCCCGCATCCCCCCTTATGGGTCAAACTGGGGTCATAAAATAGTCGATTTTGTGTTTTGTCCTTTTATCTCCTTTATTCTTGCTTTTACAGCTTTAGAATGTATAAAGAGGTATTGGGAAATCATATGTGAAGAGTCTAGATAGCTGGCCAGATGTTCCCCCAGACCCCCCCTTATGGGTCAAACTGGGGTTATAAAATAGCCGATTTTGTGTTTTTGCCTCTTATCTCCTTTATTCTTGCTTTTAGAGTTTTAGAATGTATTAAGAGGTATTGGGAAACCTTATGTGAAGAGTCTAGATAGCTGGTCAGATTTACCCCCGGATCCCCCCTTATGAGTCAAACTGGGGTCATAAAATAGCCGATTTTGTGTTTTTGCCTTTTATCTCTTTTATTCTTTTAGAGTTTTAGAATGTATGAACAGGTATTGGGAAACCTTATGTGAAGAGTCTAGATAGCTGGTCAGATTTACCCCCTGCCCCCCCCCACCCCCCCACCCCCCCCCACCCCTTTTATGGATCAAACTGGATTCATCAAATAGCCGATTTTGTGTTTTTGCCTTATATCTAATTTATTCTTGCTTTTAGAGATTTACAATGTATTCAGAGGTATTGGGAAACCTTATGTGAAGAGTCTAGGTAGCTGGTCAAATTTACCAGATAGATGTGTTCAAAGCATTGTGTCATAAACTTCTTGCCTTTCTGAAGGCTCACATTTTACTATGCCTTTTACTAAAATGTAAATAGATATATGGCATTTTACTGTTACTCTTTAATTAAGTAGTTTTATAGTGTAACTTTCGACCTATTATAAGTATTGATGCTTTATGCATTCTTAGCCAGAGCATTTATTCAATTAACTTTTCACAATTTATGACCGTAGAAAACAAAATAAAGCTTAAATTTTTCTTTCATGTTAATGCATGAACTTCCACACTGTCTGCTTAACTTTCACTTCTTCTCTCAGCACTGCATGTTTTTATTTTCAAAAACCTTTTTCTACTGTATATTATATTGCAGTGAACCTTTTTGGGACGCTTAGTTTTTGTTAGCAAAAACATTTTTCTAGTTTGTCTAAATATTGCTTAAGTTGAAATTAATGTCAGGTAAATGCCAGATGCACAACAGCTTGATTACAATTTCAGCACTATGGCAAACTCAACTAGGGTATATAAACTGACATTTGAAAATATATTTAATGATACAAATTAAGGACCATTTTGTTGCCTGAAGCATATGGTATCTCTATAAAACCCTTTTACTGTACTGTTTGTTCAGGTGTGGTTTTCTTATCTTTTAAAGGGCTGTTCCATTGTTGCAATCATGTCCCTGATAGGAACATGATCCTTCATTTTTGCCATTCTAGAGGTTGATCTTTTCAATTTCAACAATCTTAAAGCCATGGCAAACTACGATCAGGATGATCATGTACAGAATTTCCAGTACTTCCCGAGTGCTTCCCGATTGGATGCATCCGTGAGTCCATTGGGAACAGTTTATAACAATATCAAACTGTTTGAATTTATTGTAAACTGCTCCCAATGCTCATCACAACCTTATCAGATCCTGCAAAGGGAATCCATGTTAAACACATCTTCATAAAGTGATCTTTTTGATCTTACAGCAATCTTAAACCCTATCTTTTTCATCTCTTAAAGAATTCTTTAATGTTCTTAAAGCAGTTGGATGTATCGGGATACTACTGCAAACTTTTCAGGAACCCATCTTAAACCTATATTACACCCGTGGATTTTGAATGTTTTCATTTTTTCCAATCGGGAAGTAGGTTAATCGGATTGTATTAATGGAACAACTCTATAAGGATTCAAGGTTTGTATAAAAAATTTGGAAGGATATAGTTTTAGATTAGTTTCTAAAATTATGGACAAGAAATTTACAGATAAATAAGGCATTTCTTTCAGGCTTTTGTGTGTAGAATATTCTGCTATACTGTAATTACCGGTATATTGTAAAATACATTCTTTGTTGTCTCAGTGCATCATTATAGATATTATTAAGTGTCCCACAAGGGACGCTTGTTTGTGTATGGGAGACCTTCAGGCTCCGCCGGTTCCCCATTTTGTTTTCCTTATAACTCTGTAAGCGTTAGGCGGATTCTTTTCAAATTTGGCAGGTTTAGGCAGTAGCCTTGGGATTTTTTTTTGAATATGCTGCAGTGACATTTCAACCAATCAGAGAGGTTACATGACCAAAAATGTCTTTTTTCGATGGGGAAGATTGTCCGGATGATAACTTGAAAGGAATTTTATCAATTCACCTGAAACTTGGCAAATACATTCATTCTATTAAAATCTGGAAATCATTAGATTTTGGTATTGATTGGTTAAGAAATGGTCGAGTAATTAATGATTAATTAATCATTATGAATTTTCCAAATAAGGAAAACACAAAAATGCTTATATCTCGAAAATCGTGCTAGATAGAGCGATTTCGACAAAATTTTTGACCCACAAGGTATCTCTGCAGAGTAGCCATGCCAATTTTCAAAAAAATTTTGTCTCGCAAAAAATGGCGGCCATTTTGAATTTTTGAATTTTTCGCAAAAATTGCAAAACATAAAAATGCTTACCCGTAGGTAATTACTCACCTACTCAAAAGGAATAAATGTGAATTATCTCTTAATAGTATTGCAGATAGCCAATTTTTCTCAAATAACTCATTCACCTACTTTTGGAAGAGCTTTCACACACGAAAATGAAAAATTGTGAATATCTCAGAAAAGCTATTTCTTCTCCTTTAATGCTCGGCGGGAGATACACACCGCGGCAGTGGTCTTGTCAAAAATTTTTGTCTCCCCAAAAATGGTGGCCATTTTGAATTTTCAAAGTTTTTGAAAAACACAAAAATGCTTATATCTCGAAAACCGTGCTACATGGAGCGAACTCAACAAAATTTTTGACCTGCTGGGTATCTCTGCAGAGTAGCCATGCCAATTTTCAAAATATTTTTGTCTCGCCAAATATAGCGGACATTTTGAATTTTCGAATTTTTTGCAAAACACAAAAATGCTTATATCTTGAAAACCGTGCTAGATAGAGCAGACTGCGCTGACCTTGGTTGCCACAACAGTATAAGGCTAGAAACGAAGCATTTTCTTAATACTTTAGCACTCACCTTTATATCCATTTCGGGACGCTTTGTTTTTGCATTATCTTTTTTTTTGCGAGTGATCCTCTAGTTTTATGTTAATTCTGTACAGTGATTTGTTAAGTGAAAATTTGGTCACTGAACATGATGTCCAGTTGGTAATTATATCAACCCCAATGGGGGTGGACATATTTTTGCTTTTTCCGGTGACCGCCATCCGTCATCACACTTGGTTTCCGGTCATTTCAAGGAAAAGTATTTATCCAATCTTTACCAAATTATGTATGGGTATGGTAAATTGGTATGGGTGTTTATTGGGTTAATAGCTTTCATGTGATTATTTTTGGTGAAGATAGTTCTATAGCTAACTGAGTAATAGCTACTTAGCTACTTTTGTATACTTCTTTTGTTTCCGGGCATTTTAAGGAAAAATATGTGACATATCTTTACCAAATTCGGTATGAGCAATAGTTAGTTCAATAGCTTGCTTGGGATTGCTTTTAGTGATAATAGCTGTATAACTGACTGAGTAGTAGCTACTTAGCTACTTTGAGTAGCTTTTTTATTTTAAGCATTTTAAAGGAAAAATATTTCACCTATGTTCACAAAATTTGGGATGGAGGATTATTGGATCAGTAGCTTGCTTGGGATTGCCTTTGGTGATAATACCTTTATAGCTAACTGAGTAATAGCTACTGTGCTATGAAGCTATTATGCTATTTTGAGTTAACTTTTTTTCTGGACATTTTAATGAAACAATGTTTTCTATCTTCACAAAAATTTATATGAAGGATAATTGGGTCAAAAGTATGGCCAGGATAGCCTTTGGTCGATGATAGCTTTGTAGCTATTGCTAAGTGAGTAATAGCTACTTAGCTACTTTTGTGTACTTCTTTCGTTTCCAGGCATTTTAAGGAAAAATATTTGACATATCTTTACCAAATTTGGTATGAGCAATAGTTAGGTCAAAAGCTTGCTTGGGATTGCTTTTAGTGACTATAGCTATATAACTGACTGAGTAATAGCTACTAAGCTACTTTGAGTAGCTTTCTATTTTAAGCATATTAAAGGAAAAGTATTTGGCCTATGTTCACCAAATTTGGGATTGAGGATTATTGGATCAGTAGCTTGCTTGGGATTGCTGTTAGTGATAATACCTTTGTAGCTAACTGAGTAATAACTACTGTACTGTATAGCTAATACGCTATTTTGAATTGACTTTTTCTGGACATTTTAATGAAACAATGTTTTCTATCTTCACAAAAATTTATATGAAGGATAATTGGGTCAATAGTTTGGCCAGGATAGCTTTTGGTCAATGATAACTTTGTAGCTATCTGAGTAATAGCTGCTTTGCTACTTTAATCCTACTCTGAATTGCATTTCTGTTTTCAATTTTTTAAAGGAAACATATGTAACTCATCTTTTTAAAATTTAGTGTGAAGGTTTACAGCATCAGTTGCTTGCTTGGTATTGTTGATGGTAATAGCTTCAATCTCCTGAGTAATAGTTACATAGCAAAAAACATAAATATGTCTATCTCCTAAACTGTGCGAGATACAGCGATTTCATCGAAATTTTTGACCCACAGGGTATCTAAGCAATGTACTGTTGGCAATTTTCAAAAAAAATTTCCTCTCCCCAAAAATGGCAGTCATTTTGAATTTTCGCCAAAAAAATGGAAAAACTCAAATTTGCTTCTGTCTCCTTAACCGTGTGAGATAGAGCGATTTTGTCGAAATTTTCGACCCACAGGGCATCTAGTAAATGTACTATTGGCAAATTTCAAAAAAAAATTTCCTCTCCCCAAAAATGGTGGCCATTTTGAATTTTTACCAAAAATGGAAAAACACAAATTTGATTCTATCTCCTTAACCATGTGAGATAGAGCGATTTCGTCGAAAGTTTCAACCCACAGGGTATGTAAGCAATGTACTCTTGGCAATTTAAAAAAAAAATTCCTCTCCCCAAAAATGCCGGCCATTTTGAATTTTCGAATTTTTGCTAAAAATGGAAAAGCACAAATTTGCTTCTATCTCGTTAACCATGCGAGATAGAATGCTAATTTCATCGAAACGTTTTCAACCCACAGGTTATCTAAGCAATGTACTCTTGGCAATTTTTAAAAAATTTTCTTCTCCCCAAAAATGGCAGCCAATTGGAATTTTCCAATTTTTGCTAAAAATGGAAAAACACAAATTTGCTTCTAGCTCCTTAACCATGTGAGATAGAGCGATTTTGTCGAAATTTTCGACCCACAGGGTATCTCAGCAATCTACTCTTGCCAATTTTGTCCAAGTTTTATAACAAAACTCATGCTTCCCTTTGGGTGGACATTATGCATGCCAGTGCATCCTATTTCTAGTCTTGTCTCAGAGTTCAAATAATTTTGTGAAAATAAGTAACCTTTTCAGCTGAACACAGTTGAGTCATCAATGTTTGCTACTGCCTGGTTTGGAAATAACATGAGCTAAAGTCAAAATTATAATTTCCAGATATACTTCTGATAATCTGATTACTTCAAAAGAAAGATGCTAATCATTACTCATTCATTATTCACTCATTCATTATTCACTCAAAGTGCAAGGTCCTATACAGAACAGTGATATTTGGATTTGTAAAAGAACCAAGAAAGACTTCAACAAACAATTATTCACTTTGTTGTCTTTGTTGCACTCATGTGTTAGAAAAAGTTGCAGATCATTCAAGGCTTTCCTTGGATTTTGACTAAGGAAAATCGAAATATGGTGATCAATGTTCATGGATTTTGATATATTTGATACCTGTATAGGTTCTGCTATATTGGGTGATTGTAGGGATGGAGGAGGGGAGGTTATCAGTGGCCTAATGGTTAGCAACATTGGCATCATATCATAGGCTGTCACCTCTGTGCGTTCGAGTCCCACAAGTGGCAATGCTGAGGACCTGTTCCAATATGACCCAGGCTGTTGAACAGGATGTAAAACCCCAACTTTGACTTTGTAGGGATGGAGGAAAACATTGCGTACTGGTTGGCATACATTGTAAAATTTTGCACTGTAAACCTCCAAAGTATCAGCAAGTAACTACTAACTTTCCACTTCTACTTGGCGAAATTATTTAAACCCATGACTTCTATTGGGAAAGAAAAGTGTTAACACTGTACTGTAAACAGTGTAAAATTTAAGGCTGTGAAGATTTATATGGTTAACCAATGATACCTCCTTGTGTTGTAGTTAAAGAAGTGTAATTTACAAAGTAGTTCATTGCATGATTTTTATTTTTTTGCACTGTGGCAGTACCACCACGTCCCCTCATTGATTGGACACAATATTTTTCGATAGCATTTTTTATTCCGATAATTGACTAAAATGTCAACATTGGCAGCCAGATTTTGCACCCAATTTATCAGACTACAGTAAAGTAGTATTCATACCAACTGTATACTATACATATAAAGTGAAATCTACATTTATTGTTTACTTTCTATTTGTACCAACTGATCATGTATGGGAAACCACTGTGCAAAATCATTACCTTTTGTCCCAGTGAAACTTGTAATTAAATAAAAAGGTGCTGTTCTTGTTATGGAAATGAGCCTTTTTACTCCCTTATGTTTGGACATAAAGTTAATATCAAATTAGTTAAAGTATGAGAAGTATATAACTCCACACAAATATAGGACATTGTGTTCTATCCTTCTATATAGACTGCTCTAGGCATATAATAATTCAATAAGAAAAATAGACCTCATTATATTCTGTTGCAAGTTTAATCCATAACCCTATTTAGAAATCTTGAAAAATATTTAGAAATCTTTTAAAATGATTGTTTTACAGTCATCAGTTTAAAATGTAGTCATTGAACAAACAGTGTATACTTTGGGTTTCTCTTGTCAAATCCCAATTTGTTAGAATTGATTACTTGTAAATCAATTGAAATTCAATACAAATATTTCAATTGTCTGTTGCACATTATAAAGCAGGCTGTATTTTTATTATCAATAAATGATTTTAGTTAGTTTCATAAAATCACAAGTTCATGTAATGATCGTATATTTTTTGTCAATTTTGTATGACAAAAAATTAGAGTAATAAAGTAGTTAAACCTGTAACATGGAACTGAGGCAAGAGCTGTTTCTTTGTGACTCTGGAAGACTGGTTTACTTTTGCCATTTTTTTGCAGTTTTTTAGTATGTTACTTTTGTGAATGGTAGAGTGAACAGTTCAAGGAATGAAGCATCATTTTTACGTACATTAGCACATTGTTCTGTCCACATCATCAACTCCTCTTTTAAAACTGCTAGAGATTGTTTTAATCTAAATCTGTTTGTTCTCCAGCACATTTTACATTACTGAACTTTTCAGCATATTTCAACAATCTTTTGCCTGACTGCTGAAGGGATTTGTCCCTGATATCTTGCCTTCACTTACCTTCCAGTACACCATTCCCTGTTCTTCTGGTTTGTCTGGGTTATATCTCTATGGAGAAGATGAATTTCAAATTCAGCTGATAGTCACAACTTGTGGTGTCTTTAGATTTAACACACAGATTTTCCTGAGAGTTTGGAATTGGAGAAATGGGGGCAGCACTTTATTTTTTTTCCTTGTTGTCTGGGCCAAATCTATACAACTGTGTAATTGATGGCATGTACAAATTTGGGAAGGAGGTGGACTCTTGTATAGATGCCTATATAAATATATAATACACTTATATTATGTATACTTTTTTATCATTACCAATTTACCAACGAGGAATGGGATTGTTACAGGGTAGAGTTTAGTGATTATAGTAACTTGCCTATTTTGTCTTTTCCTCTGTGTTTTAGAGACTTTGATAGACTGTTGCCAGTACTTACAGAACACTGCTGTATCAGCTTGGTGTACAAATGCCTCAAACATGTACCTGATGTATCAGAATCCGCCATGTGCAAATCTCTGGCTTTTTATATAAGGTATGACCATCAGTGACCAATTAGGGCCAATAAAGATATTTGTATGTGAAAATAGTCATTGATTATCTGATTATATATAACATGATCAGTTCCACTATCTCATGGCGTTGATTATTAGTGTTCTTATTTAATGATGTGCAATGCTTTGTGCTGTTTAAAAGATGCTAATTCTGTAAATTATAGTACAATTGTTATTAGAATGACATTGTATGACACCTCTTACAAAATTTATTTATTCCATTGAAATTACGTAACATGAAGTACCTTATTCTTCAAGAAAGGATTCTGTTGTAAAAAGGTCTTCAGAAATTTCTGCTTTGCAAAGATTATAGTGTTCATGATGTTTAGAAATTAAATGGAATGGAATAGAATTTTGTCTTTGCTATAAACTTATAAAGTAGCTAAAACGTGTACATGCCTTGACTAAGTTACACTGTTTGTAACATGCCCTCTGTTCTATTGACATTGACATACATACCGTTTACACCCAGTTGAATGTTTTGGTGACTAGTTGTGAAGAGAACAAACTGGATGGAGCAGCTGAAGATTTAGGCCTGAAAGTTCAGCAAGAACCTGGTGCAGAGTCTCCTTCCATTAGTAATGTGCACTGCATGTTTTTGTATCCTTTGTGAAATTCAGGACTTATACAACAGACCATGTCTAGACATCTGTACAGATGCTGGTTAGATACGATTTGCTTATGTTGTGTTCATTTATGACATCTTCAGTTACCATATTAGTAATGTGCACTGCACTTTTTTGCCCTTTATATAGTTTTTACCCCACAGCCCTTAAGGGCAGTCAGGGTATTGTTTTCACCCACGGTGTCCGGATGGGCGGGCGGGAAAAAGTTCGTCTGGGCTGTATATCTCGGCAACCAGCGGGCGGGAAAAAGTTCGTCTGGGCTGTATATCTCGGCAACCATAAGGTGTAGGAAGTTGATACTTGGCAGGGACATTAGTTAGGGGTTGTAGGTGTGCAACGTCATGGTGTGACCTTGATTTGACCCTTGACCTTGCTGTAGTGACCTTGACCTATAAAATCTTGTCTAGGCTATATCTCCAAAACTCTAACGTGTAGGAAGTTGATAATTAGTAGGGACATTGGTAGGGGGATGTAGGTGTGCATAATCATGGTGTAGTCTTTATTTGACCTATGACCTAGTCATAATGACCATGAGTTTGAAAATCTTGTCTGGGCTATGCAGGGACATTGGTTAGGGGGTTTAGGTGTGCATCATGGTGTGACCTTGAACTTTGGCTCTGCCAAAGTGTGTTCACCTGCCATATTTGAGATATGTTTCTCTTATGACAAAGATATATAGATTGCTGCAACTGATTAGTTTATGTACTTTTGTGTAGGTGTGCAACATCATGGTGTGACTTTGATTTGACCTTTGACCTTTAAAATCTTGTCCGGGCTATATCTCGGAAAGCGTAAGGTGTAGGAAGTTGATACTTGGTATTGACATTGGTTAGGGGGTGTAGGTGTGCAATGTCATGGTGTGACCTTGATTTGACCTTTGACCTTGCTGTAGTGACCTTGACCTATAAAATCTTGTCCGGGCTATATCTCGGAAACCGTAAGGTGTAGGAAGTTGATACTTGGTAAGGGACATTAGTTCGGGGGTGTAGGTGTGCAACGTCATGGTCTGACCTTGATTTTACCTTTGACCTTGCTGTAGTGACCTTGACCTATAAAATCTTGTCCGGGCTATATCTCAGAAACCGTAAGGTGAATGAAATTGATACTTGGCAGGGACATTAGTTAGGGGTTGTAGGTGTGCAGCGTCATGGTGTGACCTTGATTTGACCTTTGACCTTGCTGTAGTGACCTTGACCTATAAAATCTTGTCCGGGCTATATCTCAGAAACCGTAAGGTGAATGAAATTGATACTTGGCAGGGACATTAGTTAGGGGTTGTAGGTGTGCAGCGTCATGGTGTGACCTTGATTTGACCTTTGACCTTGCTGTAGTGACCTTGACCTATAAAATCTTGTCTAGGCTATATTTCAGAAACTCTTAAGGTGTAGGAAGTTGATAATTGGTAGGGACATTGGTTGGGGGTTGTAGGTGTGCATAATCATGGTGTAGTCTTTATTTGACCTATGACCTAGTCATAATGACCATGAGTTTGAAAATCTTGTCTGGGCTATGTAGGGACATTGGTTAGGGGGTTTAGGTGTGAATCATGGTGTGACCTTTAACTTTGGCTCTGCCAAAGTGTGTTCACCTGCCATATTTGAGACAGGTTTCTCTTATGACAAAGATATATAGATTGCTGCAATTGATAAGTTTATGTACTTTTGTATAATTTTGCCATTTCCATAGACAGCTATACTCCAATTAATAAAATTTACAGCTTTGTAATTTTTAGTTTACTGATTAATGCTGTCATCTTGCTATTGAAATGTCTTTATTGTATCCCCGGACAAAAGTCGGGGATACTTAGGATTCAGCACGGTCACGCCGCCGCCGCAGAGATTTCCTTTTGGACGCGATAACTTAAAAAATATTTTAGTTAGAACTTTCAAATTTGGTATGTGGGTATATATGGGCAATGCCACGAACGCTATTATTTTGTGACCTTGACCTTCAATCTCAAGGTCACTGGTGGCCTCTTAAAGGTCAGATTTTGGCCATTTTTTCACTTTTTGGCCCAGTTCTCCTATACAGAAAGTCAGATCATCCTATGGCTGGTATATATAATACATATATATGTCCTCTGTAAGCGTGCAGAAATTTGACCTTGAAGCTCTTCATTGAAGGTCATCCACTGACCGCCAAAGTACCTGACCGAGGGTCGTTTTTGGCCTTTTTGGAGATATTTTCACACTTAATGCTGACTATATTGCATGAAAACTATTGAAAATGGCTTTGGAGGTTGAGTACATGATGGACTTCTACCATCCAGGCTTACTGGTTACAGATCTTCATTTAAGGTCATCCAGTGACCGCCAAAGTACCTGACCAAGGGTCATTTTTGGCAAATTTGGAGATATTTTCACACTTAATGCTGACTACATTGCATGGAAACTATTGAAAATGGCTTTGGAGGTTGAGTACATGATGGAGTACCAGCATCCAGGCTTACCGGTTACAGATCTTCATTTAAGGTCATCCACTGACCGCCAAAGTACCTGACCGAGGGTCATTTTTGGCCCTCTATTTGTTTGTTTGTTTGTGAACAAGATAACTCAAAAACTGATGGATTTTGATAAAATTTTCAGGATATGTCCAAAATGGTAAAAGGAAGATATGATTTAATTTTTAAAGACAGGTAACTCAAAAACTTATGGGTGCATTTTGATGAATTTTTCAGGAAATGTCCTTAATGGGACGAGGAACAAGTGATTAGATTTTGGGAGTGATCTGGATCACTGTCTGGATCATCCGGATCCAGGCTGCCAGATGTGTTTGTGTACAATATAGCCCAAAAACTTATGGATGGATTTTGATGAAATTTTCAGGATATGTCTGAAAAGGTAAAAGGATGAAAGGATTGAATTTTGGAAGTGATCCGCATCACTATATGGATCTTCTGGATCCATGAAATGTAATTTTTAAAGACAGATACCTCAAAAAGTTATGGATGGATTGTGATGACATTTTCAGCAAATGACCTAAATGGTACAAGGAACAAGTGATTACATTTTTGGAGTGATCTGGATCACTGTCTGGATCCAGGCTGCAGCATAATTTTAGGATGAATTTTGATGATATGTTTAGGATATGTTACAAATGGTAAAAGGAAGAAGTGGTAAAAGGAAAAAAATGGTTCAATTTTGCGAGTGATCTGGACCACTATCTGGATCTTCTGGATCCATGAAATATAATTTTTAAAGACAATTAGCTCAAAAAGTCATGGGTGGATTTTGATGAAATTTTCAGGAAATGTCCTAAATGGGACAAGGAACAAGTGATTAGATTTTGGGAGTGATCTGGATCATCTGGATCCAGGCTGCCAGATGTGTTTGTGCACAAGATAAATCAAAAACTTATGGACGGATTTTGATGAAATTTTCAGGATATGTCTGAAAAGGTAAAAGGATGAAATGATTGAATTTTGGAAGTGATCCGGATCACTATATGGATCTTCTGGATCCATGAAATGTAATTTTTAAAGACATATACCTCAAAAAGTTATGGATTGTGATGACATTTTCAGCAAATGACCTAAATGGTACAAGGAACAAGTGATTACATTTTTGGAGTGATCTGGATCACTGTCTGGATCCAGGCTGCAACATAATTTTAGGATGAATTTTGATGATATTTTTAGGATATGTTACAAATGGTAAAAGGAAGAAGTGGTAAAAGGAAAAAAAATGGTTCAATTTTGCGAGTGATCTGGACCACTATCTGGATCTTCTGGATCCATGAAATATAATTTTTAAAGACAATTAGCTCAAAAAGTCATTGGTGGATTTTGATGAAATTTTCAGGAAATGTCCTAAATGGGACAAGGAACAAGTGATTAGATTTTGGGAGTGATCTGGATCATGTGGATCCAGGCTGCCAGATGTGTTTGTGCACAAGATAAATCAAAAACTTATGGACGGATTTTGATGAAATTTTCAGGATATGTCTGAAAAGGTAAAAGGATGAAATGATTGAATTTTGGAAGTGATCCGGATCACTATATGGATCTTCTGGATCCATGAAATGTAATTTTTAAAGACATATACCTCAAAAAGTTATGGATTGTGATGACATTTTCAGCAAATGACCTAAATGGTACAAGGAACAAGTGATTACATTTTTGGAGTGATCTGGATCACTGTCTGGATCCAGGCTGCAACATAATTTTAGGATGAATTTTGATGATATTTTTAGGATATGTTACAAATGGTAAAAGGAAGAAGTGGTAAAAGGAAAAAAAATGGTTCAATTTTGCGAGTGATCTGGACCACTATCTGGATCTTCTGGATCCATGAAATATAATTTTTAAAGACAATTAGCTCAAAAAGTCATTGGTGGATTTTGATGAAATTTTCAGGAAATGTCCTAAATGGGACAAGGAACAAGTGATTAGATTTTGGGAGTGATCTGGATCATGTGGATCCAGGCTGCCAGATGTGTTTGTGCACAAGATAAATCAAAAACTTATGGACGGATTTTGATGAAATTTTCAGGATATGTCTGAAAAGATAAAAGGATGAAATGATTGAATTTTGGAAGTGATCCGGATCACTATATGGATCTTCTGGATCCATGAAATGTAATTTTTAAAGACAGATACCTCAAAAAGTTATGGATGGATTGTGATGACATTTTCAGCAAATGACCTAAATGGTGCGAGGAACAAGTGATTAGATTTTGGGAGTGATCTGGATCACTGTCTGGATCATCTGGATCCAGGCTGCCAGATGTGTTTGTGTACAATGTAGCTGAAAAAATTCTGGACAGATTTTGATGAAATTTTCGGGATATGTCTGAAAAGGTAAAAGGATGAAATGGCTGAATTTTGGAAGTGATCTGGATCACTATATGGATCTTCTGGATCCATGAAATGGAATTTTTAAAGACAGATACCTCAAAAAGTTATGGATGGATTGTGATGACATTTTCAACAAATGACCTAAATGGTACAAGGAACAAGTGATTACATTTTTGGAGTGATCTGGATCATCTGGATCCAGGCTGCAACAGAATTTTAGGATGAATTTTGATGATATTTTTAGGATATGTTAGAAATGGTAAAAGGAAGAAGTGGTAAAAGGAAGAAATGATTCAATTTTGCGAGTGATCTGGACCACTATCTGGATCTTCTGGATCCATGAAATATAACTTTAAAGTCAAATAGCTCAAAAAGTCATGGGTGGATTTTTATGAAATTTTCAGGAAATGTCCTAAATGGGACAAGGAACAAGTGATTAGATTTTGGGAGTGATCTGGATCATCTGGATCCAGGCTGCCAGATGTGTTTATGTACAAGATAAATCAAAAACTTATGGACGGATTTTGATGAAATTTTCAGGATATGTCTGAAAAGGTAAAAGGATGAAATGATTGAATTTTGGAAGTGATCACTATATGGATCTTCTGGATCCATGAAATGTAATTTTTAAAGACAGATACCGCAAAAAGTTATGGATGGATTGTTTCAGCAATTGGCCTAAATGGTACAAGGAACAAGTGATTAAATTTTTGTAGTGATCTGGATCACTGTCTGGATCATCTGGATCCAGGCTGCCACATAATCTTGGAATGGACTTTGATATTTTTAGGATATGTTACAAATGGTAAAAGGAAGAAGTGGTAAAAGGAAGAAATGATTCAATTTTGCGATTGATGTGGACCACTATCTGGATCTTCTGGATCCAAGAAATGTAATTTTTAAAGACAAATAGCTCAAAAAGTCATGGATGGATTTTTATGAAATTTTCAGGAAATGTCTTAAATGGGACAAAGAACAAGAGATTAGTTTTTGGGAGTAATCTGGATCACTGTCTGGATCATGTGGTTCCAGGCTGCCAGGTGTGTTTGTGTACAAGATAACTAAAAAACTTATGGACGGATTTTGATGAAATATTTAGAATATGTCTGAAAAGGTAAAAGGATGAAATGATTGAATTTTGGAAGTGATCCGGATCACTATATGGATCTTCTGGATCCATGAAATGTAATTTTTAAAGACAGATATAAGTGAAAGAACTAGTGATTACCTTTTGGGAGTAATCTGGTACTATGGAGAATCCTGACCTGGTGCTCCAGGAAACAGGCTCAAGACCGACATATTCACGCCTTAACTATGTCCCGTCTGGGGATACACTGCGTTGAGACGCAATCTCTAGTTTAATACTTTATCTTTACATACATTTTCTTTCTATTAGATGTTATTTCCTCTACTTAAACATTATTTGGAGATATATATAACTGACACTGCTCTGAAAGTATCCAGATCTTTGTACTCTTTCACTATTTCTATATTTCATGGTGTTGTAGGCTGTGGGGTGCGGGCATCTCTGATGCTAGTTTTTTTGGTTTTGTTTTGTTGTAAAATCAGGTCATTGAAAACTATCAGTTAATCTGGCATGAATTCTAATTTCCTTGTGATGTTGATGTTAGCATCTCCAGTTACTTCATCTGAACTTTCAAGACATTTTCTCACAAAAATACATGGCTTATTAACTTCATACCTATAAACAATATTCCCCATGGAGCTTTAGATTACATTGTAATCTATATAAAAATATAACATTTTTCCTTACTTGAACATCTGATGTATCATGTTGTGGGTAGACCCATCCTTTCTTACCTTTTCCCAATATTATTTGAAAAAAAAATGTCATAGCAGCTCAGTGTTTTGCACAATTACTCAAACAGAATATGAATGTTATTTAGTATTGTGTTTGGCTTAGGTTTGTATTTCACCTTTAGACAGCCTAAACTTAACACATTACTCAGAATTCTGCCATTTTTGGCTTTGGTAGTGTTCTCTTGGACTATCAGGAATTTACATGTCAGTGACTTCTTTTATAATTTACTGGGAAGCAATAATCTGCTATTATTGTACAAAATCTTAGTCTTGAACACTGTCTCACAGTTATTTCCATGGCTTGATCAAATTATTGTAAAGGATTCCAATTCTTCAGATATTTCTTTTCAAATTACAAATCATTTCAGTTTCAAAAGGCTTCAATTGTAAACCCAAAACCTTTTAAAGCAAGTTATATAACCCGTCAGATGTGTCAAGCTTCTATGAAATCTTTGGTTGTTTTACAGTTGATTGTGAAGTTTCCCGTCTATCCATATTTATCGTAAATGTTCAAGTTTTATATGTGACCTCTTGACCTTTGTCCCTTGTCAATGTCATCAACCTCATCTGAGAGGTTTCCATTTTCACCATGTCTTATGGTATTTTCAAAGACAAGTGTTTACTTTATTCTAATTTGCATTGTTTACTTTGACAAAATATATTGTGTAGAAACCAAATTCTTTCCATGTCTTTCAATGATGTGTTCCTGTTAGAGAAACTGAAGAATTTGTCATTTACACAAGTAATGGTAAGAATCTGCTTCAGTACCACAAGTTTACCCTCGGTGCACTGCACAGTCAGTGCATGTGTTACATTACAAGGGTTGATATCTTTGTTACTTTGATAATGTCATTTTAAACTGTAATAATTTGTATTTTTATTAAGATATTGGTCATTGAGAAAGACATCAACATCATCCGGTATTTGTACATGAATACAGTAGAACTTTGATAATTTCAATCTAAATGGACCAAAAAAATATTTTCTTCCTCGCAGGATTTATAAATAATAGCTTTTTAATTGCCTTTAGAGGAGTAGATATTTCTTAGTACCTAAAATACACTTCAGGTTTTTCTACTGTAGCTTATTTGCTACTGCTGTTCACTTGATTGCCTTTTTATGTCAGCTGACTTGTCAGTCAGCTGACATTATGTCGTCACTCTGCGGCGTGGGCGTCCGCGTCCGCGTGAACAACTTCTCCTCCAAAACTACAAGGCCTAGAGACGTGCTGTTTTTTTTAAAAGATACCTTATCTATCGAGGATGAAAAATTGTTCAAGGCATGCAAATCTGTCTGTTCGTCTGTTTGCTAGAGACATTACAAGGGGGGTACCCCCACCAAAAGTGTGAAAATTTCAACACTTAATCACAATTTTCTCAGTGACTATTGCAGGGATTTCTCTCATATCTTGCATATATGTACTAGGCCAGAGGTAGATTCTCTTGTGTGAGTATGAGACCTGGATCTGTCTTACTTTTTTTTTAATAAATTTTTTTAATAATTTTTAATGCATTAAAATTCATGAAATCATGCACAAAATCATTTATAACTTGAAAACTGTTGCATCTAGAGCATTTTGTTAAAATATGTTATTCAGCTACTTTTTTCATAGCTACAATATGGTGAGTAAGTTGGGTGCCTGTCTCAATAGCTAAGTGAGTAATAGCTACTTTTGGGCTTTTCAGTAACTTCCATCATGAGTAGAATCACTTGTAACTTAAAAACTATTGCATTTAGAGAATTTCGTATAAATATGTTATTCAGCTACTTTTGGGTCAGCTATAACATAGTAAAATTTTAGACCTGTAGCTCATGGCATAGCTGAGTAATAGCTACTTTTAGGTTATCACTGTTGAGTAAATCGCTTATAACTTCAAAACTATTGCATTTAGAGAATTTCGTATAAATATGTTATTCAGCTACTTTTGGGTCAGCTATAACATAGTAAAATTTCAGACCTGTAGCTCATGGCATAGCTGAGTAATAGCTACTTTTAGGTTATCACTGTTGAGTAAATCGCTTATAACTTGGAAACTATTGCATTTAGAGTATTTTGTTTCAATATGTTATTCACCTATTTTGGGATCAGCTATAACATAGCGAAGTTTCAGATCTGTGGCTCATTGCATAGCTGAGTAATAGCTACTTTGAAGTTCTCACTATTGAGTAAATCGGTTGTAATTGGAAAACTATTGCATTTAGAGAATTTCGTATAAATATGTTATTCAGCTACTTTTGGGTCAGCTATAACATAGTAAAATTTCAGACCTGTAGCTCATGGCATAGCTGAGTAATAGCTACTTTTAGGTTATCACTGTTGAGTAAATCGCTTATAACTTGGAAACTATTGCATTTAGAGTATTTTGTTTCAATATGTTATTCACCTATTTTAGGGTCAGCTATAACATAGTGAAGTTCCAGACCTGTGACTCATTGCATAGCTGAGTAATAGCTACTTTGAAGTTGTCAATGTTGAGTAAATCGGTTGTAATTGGAAAACTATTGCATTTAGAGAATTTCGTATAAATATGTTATTCAGCTACTTTCGGGTCAGCTATAACATAGTAAAACTTCAGACCTGTAGCTCATGACATAGCTGAGTAATAGCTACTTTTAGGTCATCACTATTGAGTAAATCAGTTGTAACTTGAAAACTATTGCATTTAGAGTATTTTGTTGCAATAAGTTATTCACCTATTTTGGGGTCAGCTATAACATAGTGAAGTTCCAGACCTGTGGCTCATTGCATAGCTGAGTAATAGCTACTTTGAAGTTCTCACTGTTGAGTAAATCAGTTGTAATTGGAAAACTATTGCCTTTACAGAAATTTGTGCAAATATGTTATTCAGCTACTTTTGGGTCAGCTATAACATAGTGAAATTACAGACCTGTAGCTCATGGCACAACTGAGCAATAGCTATTCTCAGGCACTGACTGTTGAGTAAATCAGCTATAACTTGAAAACTATTGCATTTGGAGTATTTTGTTAAAATACATTGTTCACCTACTTTGGGGTTAGCTATAACATAGTGAAATTACAGACCTATAGCTCATGGCATAGTGGAGCAATAGCTATTTTCAGGTTCTCACTATTGAGTAAATCAGTTGTAACTTGAAAACTATTGCATTTACAGTATTTTGCTTAAATATGTTGTTCACCTACTTTTAGGTCAGCTATAACAGTGCAAAAATTCAGACATGTAGCTCATTGCATAGCTGAGTAATAGTTACTTTGAGGTTCTCACTCTTGAGTAAATCATTGTATCCAACCTGTAGGAAATCATGGGCTGGGAATCTATTAATATGGTCCGATTTGACCTTGGAACCCTCCTTCAAGGTCAAATGAGGATAGTCAAACATAAAAGTGCTTATAACTCGCTTATTATTGGTCCTAGAGGTTGGAATGAAAACCAACCTATAGAAAATCATGAGCTGGGAATTTTTTGGTGTGGTCGGATTTCACCTTGGACAACTCCTTCAAGGTCAAATGAGGATAGCCAAACTTAAAAGTGCTTATAACTCACTTATTATTGGTCCTAGATGTTTCGAATGGAAAACCAACCTATAGAAAATCATGGGCTGGGAATCTTTTGGTGTGGTCGGATTTGACCTTAGACCCCTCCTTCCAGGTCAAACGAAGATAGCCAAACTTAAAGTGCTTATAACTCGCGTATTATTGGTCTTGGAGGTTTGGGATGGTAAACCAACATATAGGAAATCATGGGCTGGGATTCTTTTGGTGTGGTCAGATTTGACCTGGCACCCCTCCTTCAAGGTCAATTGAGGATAGCCAAACTTACAATTGCTTAGAACTCGCTTATTATTGGTCCTACAAGTTTGGGATGGTAAACAAGCTACAGGAAATCATGGGCTGAGAATTTTTTTGTGTGGTCGGATTTGACCTTGGACCCCCTCCTTCAAGGTCAAACAAGGATAGCCAAACTTAAAAAGTGCCTATGACTCACTTATTATTGGTCCGAGAGGTTTGGGATGGTAAACCATCCTAAATTCTTTAGCTGGGAATCTTGGTATGGTCAGATTTGACCTTTGGACCCCTTCTTCATGGTCGAACGAGGATATTGCATTTATAGTATTTCTTTAAATATTTTTAACCTACTTTTTACACCTAAACAATTACCTTGTTACTTTATTTCATAATACCATTTGCAGGGCACAACTTTTTTGTCCTTTTCTTCTGTCAGCTTCGGAATATCTTTCGAACATGCTGTTCAGTTACCATTTACTGTATTTCTGTACAGCCCTTTCCCTGATAATTATGCTTTCCTCTCATTATCACCATCACAAATCAAAAACATTCAGTCAGCTGACACAGTGCCCGTTCACGGGCACTCTCCTCTTGTTTGTTACAAACTTTTAGCTAGAGATTTCACGTCAAAGAAAACAAGTTTACCAATATCAGAAATGTTGCTATTCTTTTCTTGCAGACTAGTAGTTAAAAGTGCAGTGACATCAATTACATTCACCCCAGCCCTCTATAATTTCAACGAAAAATTACCTGAAATTCTCAATTGACTGTTGTACCTTACTGTGTGACTGAGCTGACTGTACCAGTACAGTCGAACCTCTCAAGTAACATTCCCCTAACTGAAAGACAGAGTCTCAAGGATGACCATTTATCAACGCCCTTGAGGTTCTTTATGCAGTGTTTCCACTGGAGGCCGACCCTACGACTCTGTATTATTATAAGTTCAGCTGCAAAAGTCGGGGGGTTGGGGACAAAAATCTACAAAAAAGGCGGGAAATTTTTGGGTCGGCTTCAACTCCCCCACAGGACATGAAACATACAGGCTTGTCTGGATCTAGAGGCCGACCTGCCATAGGGTCGGGATGTTTTCTACAAGACTGGTCTGGAAACTACCAGGACAAGCCCTAAACCCGTAACAGACGAGCTGTATCAAGTCCCGACAAGCCGTACTGAGAAACAGACAGGATTGGAGAAACATACCGAACCCCACGACCAAACTTGAAGTCGGTATTGTAACAACAGTTTTTGATGAATTTTTGCGAAAAAGGAGGGTCAAGTGTGGAGCAATAAACAATTCTTATACTAGGTCAAGGCTGAATATTTTGATTCCATCACATGACCAAAATGTCCAAATTTATTTTTTTGTAGTTTCAATTACAGTTTCCAATATTTATTTTAATATACATAAAAATAAAATCAATGTATGTCTGCTTCAGTTTATAAACGAAAAAGTCATTTAAAATATAACATTTGACCTTTTCTATCTCTTTAACTTTGAAATTATGATCTCTTGCACTGTTTTGTGTCATTCTTGACATAATTTTTGATCGTACTTTTACTTCACATCATGCTGCAAATGAGCAGTACCTAATAAGACAAGCCGGCTTCATATTACGACAGGCCTGCAAGTGATAATGACAAGCCTGGAAGGGTTACAGACAAGCCTTGAAGTGTAACCAACAGGCCCTTGAGTTAACCGGCAGGCCTGTTGCTAGGGGGCTGAAATTAGGGTCAGGAACAAGAGTCGGGGAGGGTTGGGGAAATATCAAACATGTTTGATATTTCACCGACTCTCCCCAACAGGCCGGGAACTTGCAACCGACCCTAACCGGCCATGTAAACATTGGTCCTGACTCTCCAAAATGCATAGTTACCGGCCTGTCAGTTCCAGTGGAAACACTGCATTAGCCTGCCACTGGGAATAGGACCTAATGACAGATGTCCTCCATTTTAAGTGGTCATCCGAGCCACTATGCATCTGCCTGTACCTGGGTTTAAACATATGTCCTCTGTGTTCCTGAGTGAGTGTGTTGCCCAATGGGCCACTGAGGCAGAGATGATTTAACAGAGAAACTATTTTTATATTTTAGGTATTGATGAATTATTTGCACTCTAGACTACTTCAAACAACTAAAACCTGTAAAATATCACAGGCTGACAAAAATTCACAAAGAGAACCAACTATATTACAGGTATACAAGATTCTTTGTATCTTTTACTGTTTACTTGAATATATTGTAGTATAAATATTTACACTAATAAATCAGTAGAATAATGTAATTAAAATCATGTAATTTTTACCACTCAAATGATACAAACAGAAAAAATATATCTCAAATGAAACAGGATCTTCATGAGTGATATATTTTTTCTGTATATGTCTAATAAAGCATGTTTTCCTTTTATTATTCACCATTATGTATGTTTTATGACTTAAATAAATTTATAATTAAAGAGAGAAAGTCGAAAAATGATTTCATAAATACAACAGCACTAGTTATTATAAAAACTCAATTATTAACTTGCAATTTCCAAGCCATTTCTGCATGGATTTTTATGGAACAAAATATAACAAGTGCTATGTGAAGATATATAATACATATTTATAAGTTACATAGTTTCCAAGAAAAAACGGAAGTTATTGACACCACTTATCCATGGTAAGGGGCACCGAAGTATACAAAAAATATATCCCGCTCTGTATACTACCAGTATGGGAGAAATACAGCTTGCGGTGGATAATAAAAACATACTGAAATGTGAATCAACAACAAATATAAAACATTAGTAATATTTATTACAAAATATACACTGTTTACAAAATTAGATAAATCTAAAGTGTGTCTGTTTCTCTGAAAAAAACAGGTCATTGATTGGTTAAACCTGCTGATTGATGCTCACTGTTCACAGTTAGTCCTGTCTCAAGAAGCCAAGGCATTTGTTATTGAACTGCATCAGCTTGTAGAGACCAAAGTAAGTATTTATGATGATTACATATCAGTGCTGTGAAGCTTGGTATATTATGATATCAGAAAATATCTCAACACATTATAGTTGCATTTTACAGATAAAGTTTTTTTTTGTGTGTGTGTGTGTGTGAGAACAGAACAGAAGTGCAGGAAAACAGAAGTGAAGATATACAATGTAAGCTTATCACTAACCACTGACAATTAAGTATTTTAATTGATTTAGTAGCTTTTAAAACTATAGTTTAAGTTGGGATTTGTTCAGAATTGGTTTAAATAAACGCCAAAACTTATGTTCAATGTTTTATCGCTTCTTTGTGTGTAATGGGTTTAGATGTAATATGGGCTTTGAGTGGCACAAAATATTGAATCAGTAGAATCTACTGTATTCTTTTTTGTGTGTCAATAAATGTGTTATAAATGTTTCAGGTTGATTTTTTCAAAGAGCTAGATGCTTTGGAAGCAGTCCTATTTCAATTAAAAGAAAAGAGTACTGTGCCACAGAGAAAAACAATTGGACCTTACTGCATAGAAACGCTGCATATCTTGTGAATATCTTAAAGGACATCTACACTATTTACTTTGCCATTTCACTGAACTAGTGTCTAATCTAATCATACTGCTTTGCAGGTGCAATATCTTCCCCGCATAAATGTCTTCACATGTAATACACAGTAAAAATAAATTTTGAAATGTAAGGTCTTTTTCATTTGATCGTTATATGTTCTGAAATATACATTTTTGTAGTGCAAGAAGACTTTCTCGTAAGAGTTTACAGGCTGGTATATTAGTCATCCACCACATTGGAGGGGGCAGTGGGCAAAATGCTACCTACAGATCAAATTCCTACATACATTTCTGCTAAATTTTTGGGATAAATTTATTGTAAGAACTTCAGTTAATTAATTTTTCAACAAAATCATGTAAGAACACTTATTAAGCGTACCGCAAGGGATGCTTGTTTGTGTATTATTATTATTATTTGGGGTTTTACGTCGCTTTCAACACTGTACAGGTCATATCACGACGGGTAGTTGGAAGGGCAGAGGAAACCAGTACATATAGTTCGCTAGGGTTCTGTACTGTAAACTGCCGACCAATGGCAAGCAACTACCAGCTTTCCCACTTAAGGCCATGACGGGGATCGAACCCCAGCCGCAGAGGTGGGAGGCGAGAGTGTTACCACTCTGCCACCGTGGCCCCCGGCTTGTTTGTGTATGGGAAACCTTCAGGCTCCGCTGGATCCGCATTTTTTTTTCCCTTATAACTCTGTAACCGTTAGGCAGATTCTTTTCAAATTTGGCAGGTTTAGGCAGTAGCCTTGGGGAATTTTTTTGAATATGCTGCAGTGACATTTCAACCAATCAGAGAGGTCACATGACCAAAAATGTCTTTTTTCGATGGGGAAGCTTGTCCGGATGATAACTTGAAAGGAATTTTATCAATTCACCTGAAACTTGGCAAATACATTCATTCTATTAAAATCTGGAAATCATTAGATTTTGGCATTGATTGGTTCAGAAATGGCCGAGTAATTAATGATTAATTAATCATTATGAATTTTCCAAATAAGGAAAACACAAAAATGCTTATATCTCGAAAACCGTGCTAGATAGAGCGATTTCGACAAAATTTTTGACCCACAGGGTATCTCTGCAGAGTAGTTATCCCAATTTTGAAAAAAATTTTGTCTCGCCAAAATAGCAGCCATTTTGAATTTTCGAATTTTTTGCAAAAATTGCAAAACATAAAAATACTTATATCTCGAAAACCATGCTAAATAGAGCGATTTCGACCAAATTTTTTACCTACAGGTTGTCTCTGCACAGTAGCCATGTCAATTTTCAAAAAAATTGTCTCGCAAAAAATGGCGGCCATTTTGAATTTTTAGAATTTTTCGCAAAAATTGCAAAACATAAAAATGCTTATATCTCGAAAACCCTGCTAGATAGAGCGATTTCGACGAAATTTTTGACCCACAGGGTATCTCTGGAGAGTAGCCATGCCAATTTTCAAAAAAAAAATTTCTCGCAAAAAATGGCGGCCATTTTGAATTTTCGAATTTTTTGCAAAATTGTAAAACATAAAAAAGCTTATATCTTGAAAACCGTGCTAGATAGAGCGATTTCGACGAATTTTTTTACCCACAGGGTATCTCTGCAGAGTAGCCATGCCAATTTTCAAAAAAAATTTGTCTTGCCAAAAATGGCGGCCATTTTGAATTTTCGAATTTTTGCGTAAAAATGGCAAAACACAAAAATGCTAATATCTCGAGATCCGTGCTACATAGAACGATTTCAACGAAATTTTTGATCTTCAGGGTATCTCTGCAGAGCAGCTATCACAAAGAGCTTTCACTCTGTGAAGTTTCAGACCCGTAGCTAATTATTCAAAATGAGTAAATGCGAATTATCTCGAAAAGTATTGCGGATACCCAATTTTTATCAAATAACTCATTCATCTACTTTTGGAAGAGCTTTCACACACGAAAATGAAAAATTGTGAATATCTCAGAAAAGCTATTTCTTCTCCTTTAATGCTCGGCGGGAGATAGACACCGCGGCAGTGGTCTTGTCCAAATTTTTGTCTCCCCAAAAATGGTGGCCAAGTGGTGAACTCAACAAAATTTTTGACCTGCTGGGTATCTCTGCAGAGTAGCCATGCCAATTTTCAAAATATTTTTGTCTCGCCAAATATAGCAGACATTTTGAATTTTCGAATTTTTTGCAAAACACAAAAATGCTTATATCTTGAAAACCGTGCTAGATAGAGCAGACTGCGCTGACTTTGGTTGCCACAACAGTATAAGGCTAGAAACGAAGCATTTTCTTAATACTTTAGTACTCACCTTTATATCCTTTTCGGGACGCTTTGTTTTTGCTATGCAAAAACATTATCTTTTTCTTTTTGCGAGTGATCCTCTAGTTTATTTTCATTTTAACTTTGCGACTGATTAAACTTCTTGACACATTTGAGTCTAAGTTTTAAGAAATATGTACAACTAATTGTGGAGGTGTTATATTATAGGCAACATTTATCAGTAACTGTTGCTATGCCAATATTTGAAGAATTCCTTTGTCCAAAGTGGAACTTTTTGATTAGATCTTGGAACAGTATCTATTAAACTTTTCCACTGATTTTACTCAGCATTACTTACCTTTTAAACCTCATAACTTGAATATGCTGGTGTAAACAGTGTAATAATGTATAAAAACTCCAGACTTTAAATGTAACTTGTTATGCTGTGAATCATGTACCTTTTGTCACCAGGCAGCCACAAAAGAAATGCTTAAGACCCATTGTAAAAGCAGTAAAATCTTTGAAAAGCATTTCTTATGTTGGTCAGTTGCCTTTCTCTCCGACCCGTCACAAATGTCGACATTGTTACTCAAACTCTGCCTGTAGGGGCCAGACTGCAATAGTTTTGGAATAATTGGGCCCAAAGGTCATAAGAATCCTCAAGGAAGGCTTCACCCTTCCCTTTCAAAACCAACCAAATCTGACAAGGTCTCCAGTGATCATAAGTGGCTATGTACATCCCCCAGGAACAGCTACCTGATAGAGGCATTACAGGCACTTATGCAGAAACAAACAATAGAAAAAAGGTCAAAATTCAAGCATCTCTGGCTTTCTTCAGCAGACTTTTCTTGGTTCTAAAACTCAACAAGTGGAGACTTATCCTAGATCTGAGCTCACTGAACAAATTCCTGAAATCAGAAAAGTTCAAAATGGAGACAGTTTACAGTACAGAACCTTGACCAACTGTATGTACTGGTTTCCTCTGCCCTTCCAACTACTCCTCGTGATATGACCTGTACAGTGTTGAAAGCGATGGGAAACCCCAAATAAATAAATCCTCTAAGCTTTGGGTTCTGGCAAATGCAGGAGTGAGATCCCTGCTTGGCTCAATAAAAACATCAGACACCAGACTGATCCAAGGTGTGTGTACCTCTCACCCAGCTGTCTTTCGAAGAATCAGCTTGCTAAAGAAGGTCCAGAATGTGGGGCTACAGTGGTTATTCCTGCCCGGCCCCAATTATGGATAAATCACTCGAGCTTGACAGGTCTCTGTGCCCAGTTAGACCACTATGCTACTACCTGGATAGGACCTCACAGTTAAGGCAGAACAAAGAGCTAATCTTTGTCTCCTTCAAGAAAGGCTACTACACAGATATCTCCTGCCACTATCTCATGGATGAAGCAGACTGTGATCCTATGTTTGAGCTCTCTGATCAGGAGGTCCTTGCTCTACATCAGGTTAAAGCCCATGATGTTAGGGTCTTTGCTACTTCTAAGGCCTTCCAGTCAGGAGTCTCCTTAGAACAGTTGCTATCAGCCCGTCACTGGAAATCCACAACATCTTCACATAGTTTTAGTGGAGGGATGTAGCCTGGGCTTATACAGAGCTTATTCATCTGGACCTGGTGGTGGCTGCCCGGCAGATCCACCACTAACCCGGTTAAGTAACCTTTCACCTTGCCCAGCAGGGTCTTTGAGGTGGCAGGTCCTGTTCAGAGGCTACCACCACTCTTCCTCCCTAAGAGGATCTTCCCTTGGGACTGAACTCATCCCTGTCTTCCCCTACCGTGGAGAAGGTCCATAAAAAGGGGGAAGCAACTTAGTTTGGTGCTGACCACTAATTCACTGGCAACCAGGCCAATAGGACCAGCTGATGTCCCTCTGAGACTGACTGATGTCTCTATTGAGTTCAAAATCCCCCCAGTAATAAGCTATCCACCTTCCAAGTGGTAATTATTCTAGTTAATTGTCTGTTAAGTAAGATGTATTAATGCAGTAAAATTGCACATTTAAGAATTAAATTAAATTTTTATAAATTAATACTCCTGGCCTGTCAGCCCACTTTCATCTTACAAGGGGCTCAGCTAAGGTTAGAAGAATGAAACAATGCTATGACGTCACATTCTTTGGACAGGAAGGAAGTACTCTGCCACCTAGTGAATAATGGTGAGTTAACCGGCCTTGTCATTGGAGACACAAAGTGTCTTTTTCTGGCACTTGGCAAGGCTGGTTCACGCCGGCAATATAACCAATTGTCCATTAAGTAGGGTGTTATAAAATTTAACTTAATTCTTACATTTGCAAAACAATTATCAGTAATTCCCCAACTAAATCATGCATGCGGTAGGTTCAGCGCTGAGGGGAGGATGACATAGTGGGATGGTGCATGTACGCAGTGGGATAGGCAGCCGGCTATGACCGGTAGTGGTGGGAAGCTGCTTTAACCAAAGAAAGAGGATACATTATTTCAAAACAAAAATTTGGCCTATGCCACTGTGGACACACAAGGTCGAAGGGCTGACCTCTCCCACTGTGCACACTTTTGAGGCCGAGCATCCCACTGTGGCCATTTTACAAATGAAAAGAGCTGCCTATGCTACTGTGCACACAAAAGGGCGAGGAAGGGCTGACCTATCCCACTGTGCACACTTTTGAGACTGAGCATCCCACTGTAGCCATTTTGCAAATGAGAAGAGCTGCCTATCCCACTGTGCACACACAAGGGCAAGGAAGGGCTGACCTATCCCACTGTGCACACTTTTGAGGCTGAGCATCCCACTGTGGCCATTTTACAAATGCCTATCCCACTGTGGCCACAGTAAAGTGAGGAAGATATGCAAATGGTTCTCGGGCCATGAATCCTTACATGTTTTTATAGTTTTTTGAAGCCATAGAACTAAGAAATGATTTTGCTTACAAAAGCAAAGCTTCCCCAAATTTTAGATAGGTTTTACAGTTTAAACATAGAATAAAGTTTTTAAAAAGGCTTGTAATTTTTTTGATCAAAAAGTGGGGGTCACGGGGTAAATCTGAACAGCTATATAGGTTCTTACATATGGTTTCCCAATACCTCTTAATACAATCTAAATGAGATATAAGGTAAAAAGACAAATTGTGCTGTTTTACGACCCCAGTTTGACCCATAAGGGGGGTCGGGGATAAATCTGATCAACTATATGATCAGATGCAATGATTATTCCAACATGGTGGCTGAAAACCAAGGAAATCCCAAGGCTCTGTGGAACTGTTTCAAAAAGAAACACACAGGTCCTCTGCTGCTGTTCTACCAGACTACACAAATAAAACTGACCTTGCGAATACTTTCTGCAAGTTCTTCTATGACAAAATCCTCAAGATAAGATCCACACTCCAGTCGTCAATACCATCTTCAGTTACTAGACCCAACCCCACTAAAAATACTCTGTCCTCTTTCACACCTGTGTCCGAGGAAGAACTACTCAAAATTCTAAAGTCCTCACCGTCCAAATCATGTGACCTTGACCCAATTCCGACGCCACTGGTCAAGGAGTGTGCTGATATTCTCATCACCCCCATCACTAAAATTGTAAATTATTCAATCACAGAAGGTAGTTTCCCCAACTGTTTTAAGATGGCATATGTCACCCCCCTTCAAAAGAAGCCAAGCCTTGATAGAAATATCCTCAAAAACTACAGGCCAGTGTCAAACCTCAGCTTTATATCTAAACTTATTGAGAAGGTGGTGGCAAAGCAGCTAAATGAATTTATTTCGCACGAGGGGCTCTTAAATGTCAACCAGTCTGCTTATAAGAGTTCTCACTCCACTGAAACCGCATTGTTGAAGATTCAAAATTATATAGCTCTCTCAGTGGACTCAGGAAAGGCAGTGGCCCTGACATTATTAGACCTATCGGCAGTGTTTGATACGATTGATCACTCTCTTTTATATGACTGCTTGCATGACTGGTTTGGTCTAGATGGTACTGTTTTGTCATGGATGAAATCGTATCTTTCAAACCGTAAACAAAAAATTAAAATAGGTGATAGTTTCTCTGAGGCGGTAATTCTCCCTTTCGGAGTCCCCCAAGGCTCTGTACTGGGTCCTCTCCTTTTCACCCTCTACACTAGTCCCCTCAGTCAAGTTATTTCAAAATTCAATGTTACTCATCACCTATATGCCGATGACACCCAGATCTACCTAGCAGTTGACTCCAGGAATTTTGACTCTAGCATAGAAGAGCTGACCGAGTGTCTCAAGTCTGTACAGGAATGGATGGACGGTGTCAAACTAAAACTAAACCCAGAAAAAAAACGAATTTATCATTATAGGTCAAAAAGCCATCAGAGAGTCACTTGCACCAAATTTTCCTGTTCCACTCCTCCAAAACAATATCTCTCCGTCAGTGGAAGTAAAAAACCTGGGTGTTATTTTCGACTCAGACAACTCCTTTGACAATCATGTTGCCAAGGTTTGCAGAGCATGTTACTATCATCTTCGTGATTTGCGACGAATTCGCAAATTCCTTGGAGTTGAGACAGCAATACTTCTGGCAAACGCTATGGTCAGTAGTCATCTAGACTACTGTAACTCTTTACTCTATGGGGTAAGCAAGTCCAACATAGCCAAACTACAGAGAGTCCAGAATGCTCTTTGTCGCATCATCTTCAAACTTGACAAAATGAGTCATGTTACACCCTTTTTGAAAAAACTCCACTGGCTCCCAATTCAACATCGCATCCTGTTTAAGTACAACCTTTTGGTATTCAAGGCTATTAATCTTTCACAGCCCCCGTATCTTTCAGCTTTAATAAGATCGAGCAGTCTCACTCGTGGCAACAGGCTATCTATCTCCTCAACCCGCCCTAATAAGCACATAGGAAGGCGTGGCTTTGCAGTAGCTGCACCAGCCGAATGGAACAAGCTGCCACAGACTGTCAGATCTCAGCAAACAATAGATGGTTTCAGAAGCCAGCTAAAGACCTACTTGTTTAGGCTGGCATACCCCCCACCTTAGTTATACCCTGGCTGGCGCTTTTTAGATGTCGACCCATGCCTGTCCCTGGACTCTCCCTTCTTGGACTCATGCGCATTAGAGGATTTGTATCAATTTTGCGCTATATAAATCCTACTATTATTATTATATAGACTCTCTACATATGGTGTCCCAATACCTGTTGTAGCATTCTAAAGCTGTAAAAGAAATAATAAAGGAGATATAAGGCAAAATGTCAAAATCCGCTATTTTATGACTCCAGTTTGAACCCTACAGGGGGGTTGGGGGAAATTTAACTTGCTTTCTAGACTCTCCACATATGGTTTCCTGCTACTCCCAATACATTCTGTTGCTCTAAATGCACTACTTAAAATAATAGGGGGCTTCACATGAATTTCAAGTTTTCTGGTTGGTACCTGTAAGAAAATCACTCATAAATTTTCAAGTCAATTTTCAGCAGATCGCTCCCAAAAGCTAATCAGCTCGCATTTTTGATAGTATGAACATGTGTTTGAAATTACTATGCTCGGCATTAAGTAGATTTTGCTGAGAGGTGGTGATAGGCGGGTGTACCCCCAAATATTTTTGGATCATGTGACCTTGATAAAGATCAAAGGTCAAATTTAAGCATGCGGGAAAATTTTCCCACACTTAAGGTACATAACTGCCAAATATGGTTGAAAAGCTTTCAATAATGAGTGAAATATTAAAGGGAAACCATAATGCAGCAGAGGGGGAGAGGAAACTGAAGTGAAAACAACCCATAAGTGCTGTCAGGGTATTGTTTTCACCCATGGTGTCTGGCTAGGTGCCTGGCTAAGTGTTTGGGCATTCAGGTGGGTGGGCAGGCCAGTAGGCTTGAGGAAAAGTTTGTCCGGGCTGTATCTCAGAAACTGTAAGGTGTAGGAAGTTGATACTTAGTAGGGACATTGTTTAGGGGTTGTAGGTGTGTAATGTCATGGTTTGATCTTGATTTGACCTTTGATCTTGCCATAGTGACCTTGACCTATAAATTCTTGTCTGGGTTATATCTCAGAAACTGCAAGGTGTAGGAAATTGATACTTGGTTGGGACATTGGTTAGGGATTGTAGGTGTTCAACATGATAATGTGACCTTGATTCACCTTTGAGCTTGATGTAGTCACCTTGAACATTAAAATGTTATCTAAACTATACCTCAGCATCTATAAGGTGTAAAAGGTTGATATTTGAGGTTCGGGTATGCAGAGTATGGCCTTAATTTGACCTTTGACCTAGGCAGTGAACTTGAACTTGAAAATCTTGTCTGTGCCATATCTCTGAAACTGTAAAAAGAGATTGGGTCATTTGTTGGGGATGCAATTATACTAAGTCATGGTGTGATTTTTAACCTTGGGTCTGTCAAAGTTTGCTCACCTGCCATAATTGAGCCATATTTCTCTTATGACAAAGATATATGGATTGGTGTAACTGATTATTATTTGTACTTCTTAATTGTGCCATTTCTATTGGTAACTACATTTCAATTTATAAATTTTACAGCTTCTTATGGACATTTCTCTCTGAAACACTATTTTGCTCTACAAACATTATTTGGACCTTAACATAAATGACACTATTTGCTGTGAAAGTCTCCTGGTCTCTTTACTGTTTCATTTCTTATATATATCTTGTTATATATCTCATGGTGTCAAAAACTGTTTTCCCAGGCTTTGGGGTACAGGGATTTCTGATGCTATTTTTAGTACTATTTTTACTTGACCTTGAAGCAGGGTCAAAGATCATGATTTCCTCTAAGTTGCTTTTACATTTGGGAAGCTCTGGAACCAATAATAAGGGAGATATAAGAGCCTCTTAGTGTGATGACCAAATTGACCTTGAAGCAGTGGTAAATGCCAAATTTGGCACTTTTTAAAGAATTGCAGGCCATGTCATCCCAGAGATTAGTTTCAAGTCGAGGGAGCAATAATAAGGGATATATAAAACCGTTTTTGTATGATAACCACACTTGATTTTGAAGCAGGCGACAAAGCTCTAATTCAACACCTTCAAAAGATTTGCAGACCATGATTTCTTATAAGTTGCTTCAGATTTAGTAGCCCCAGAACCAATATTATTAAGGGAGATATAACAGCCTTTTAATATGTTGACCTAAACTGACCTTCAATCAGGGATCAAAAGGCCAAATTGGGCATTTGCTAAAGATTTGCAGGCCACAATTTGCAACAGGTTAGTTTCACATTTTCAAGCCACAGAGCAATAATATGGGAAATATAATTTTAAGATGACCCCCACATGACCTTGAGGTGACAAAGGTCAACTCTGACACTTGCAAAAGATTTGCAGACCATAGTTTCCCATAAGTTCTTTCATATTTGGAAGCTCTAAAACCAATAATAAGGGAGAAATGAGAGCCTTTTGAACAGGGATTAAAGGCCAAATTTGGCACTTGCTAAAGATTTCCAAGCCCATTTCCAATAGGTTATTTCAGATTTTAAAGCCACAAGAGCAGTAACAAGAGAGATATAATACCATTTCAGTATGATGACCCCACTTGACCTAGAAGCAGGAGTCAAAAGTAAATTATTGGGCTATGATTTCCTATAAGTTGTTTTCTCATTCCAAACCCCTAGGACCAATGGTAAAGAAAATATTAGCCCTTTTTTATATAATATTCACAAATCTGATGAAGGTAGCTACAATATTTTAATTTTTGGAACATCATAATTATTTTCAAACAGTCGGCCATGACGGTCATTTTATTTTTGACAATTGACAATTTTTGTTTTCATAGCAATAAACATTCTCTGCAAATTTGGTGAAAATACTTTCCTAAATGAATGAGATATAAAGATTTATGTATAAACATGATAAATGGGCATACACATATACACACGCATGGAAGGCATTTTATAATCTCCCAACCTGGGTTTTGGCTGGTGAAAGATACAAATGCAACCTCTTAGGGTAAACATATCTTGAAAATTTGTTGAAAATCCATGCAAGTGTTTAGGCTGTGAAATACATAAAACCTTTATGATTAAAAAAATTGTAAAAGTTTTTGCCACATACCTGCCACTGCAAATGCCAAACAAATGGCACAGGGGATCACTATAACCCCACTCTTTCTGGGCTAGCATCAGAGTGCTTATAACTTGCCTATTATGCCTAGAGGTGTTGAGTAAACCTATAGGAAATCGTTTGCTTAGAATCTCCTGATGTTTGATGTCACATTTGACCTTTGGCCTCTTATTTAAGGTCAAACGAGGGTAGCCAACATTAAAAGTGCTGATATCTTGTTTATTATTGGTCTGAGAACTTTGGTATATTCAATTAATCTATTGCAAAGTACTAGTGTTCAAATCATCTTTTTACACCTTATGGAATCCAGGAAATAGCCCAGACAAAATTTTAAAGCTCATGGTCACTGTGAAAAGGTCAAAGGTCAAATCAAGATAACCATGATTTTGCACACCTACAACCCGTAAGCAACAACCCTACCAAATATCAACTTCTTACACTTCAGAGATATTTCCAGGACAAATTTTATGGTCATGGTCACTATGGCAACACCAAAGGTCAAATCAAGGTCACGAGATATAGCCCAGACAAGATTTTATCAGTCAAGGTCACTACGACAAGGTCAAAGGTCAAATCAAGGTCAAACCATGACTTTGCACACAAATAATTACCGTCCAATGTCCCTACCAAGTATCAACTTCCTACACCTTTGCCATTTCTGAGATACAGTGTGGACATGCTTTTTCCAACCACCAAAGCCAAACCTCTGACCACCTACCCAATGCCCCACCTAGCCGCCTGAATGATCACCCCCCATCTGGACACCATGTGTAAACACAATAGCCCAAAAGGTCTCAAGGCCTGTGGGGTAAAAGGGGTAACCAATCTCAGATGTTACAATATCACATTTATTTTTTACTGGAGGAGTTTGGGCCAGCTCTTGTCCTTTTTAAAATGGCCACAGTGGGAAACTGAGCCTCAAAAGTTGCAACAGTGGAATAAGTCAGGCCTTCCTCACTTTAAAGTGGCCCCGGTGGGGTAGGCAGCTCTTTTCACTTTTAAAATGGTCACAGTGGGATGTTGAGAGGTCCACCATTCCATGCCCTTGTGTACACAGTGGGATAGGCAGCTCTTTTTCCTTTGTAAAATGGCAATAGTGGGATAGGTCAGCCCTTCCTTGCCTTGTGTACAGAGTGGGATGGGCAGCTCGTTTCATTTGTAAAATTACCACAGTGGTGGGGTTAGAGTTTAAAGTGTGCACTATGGGATAGGTCAGCCCTTCCTCGCCCTTGTGTGTCCATAGTGAGATAGGCAGATCTTCTCATTGTAAAGTGGCCACAGTGGGATGCTCAGCCTCAAAAGTGTGCACAGTAGGATAGGTCAGCCCTTCCTTGCCCTTTTGTGTACAGAGTGGGATAGGCATCTCTTCTCATTTGTAAAGTGGCCACAGTGGGATGCTCAGCCTCAAAGGTGTGCACAGTGGGATAGGTCAGCCCTACCTCGCCCTAGTGTGTACACAGTGGGATAGGCAGCTCTTCTCATTGTAAAGTGGCCACAGTGGGATGCTCAGCCTCAAAGGTGTGCACAGTGAGATAGGTCAGCCCTACCTCGCCATAATGTGTACACAGTGGGATAGGCAGCTCTTCTTATTTGTAAAGTGGCCACAGTGGGATGCACAGCCTCAAAAGTGTGCACAGTAGGATAGGTCAGCCCTTCCTCGCCCCTTTGTGTACACAGTGGGATAGGCAGCTCTTCTTATTTGTAAAGTGGCCACAGTGGGATGCACAGCCTCAAAAGTGTGCACAGTAGGATAGGTCAGCCCTTCCTTGCCCCTTTGTGTACACAGTGGGATAGGCAGCTCTTCTGATTTGTAAAGTGACCACAGTGGGATGCACAGCCTCAAAAGTGTGCACAGTGGGATAGGTCAGCCCTTCCTCACCCTGATGTGTGCACAGTGGGATAGGCAGCTCTTCCGATTTGTAAAGTGGCCACAATGGGATGCTCAGCCTCAAAAGTGTACACAGTGGGATAGGCAGCTCTTTTCATTTGTAAAGTGGCCACTGTGTGAGAGTTTGAATGTTCATCTTTTCAATATGACCCTTGTGGGATAGACATCTCATTTCCTTTCACAAGTAAATGATGAAATTGCATTGGGATTGTGGTCCTTAAAAACACTCACAGTTAAATATTGAAGCTGAATCTTAAGTACGAATTTAACAAATTTAGTTGTAGTAGGTACCACATGGTTAGCAGTCTAAAAACAGAAATAATGTAGGATCTGTGGCTATGGTGGGATAGGCATCCCACTGCGTACATAATATTTTCTGTCCTATCAGCGCTGAACTTACTATTGGTTTTGACTCTTCTCATCAAGAAGGCATCTGTTCCTGGAAGTGAGCTCAAGAACTAGCCAGTGTCTGGGCTTTCCTTCATCTCCAAGTTGGTTCAGCAGGTCAATGTCTAACAACTGATCATATTAATGACAACATGCTGGAAAATCCTCAGCAATCGGCTTACAAAACAGGTCATTCAACCCAAATGGTTTCGCTTTAAAGAAACAATGAGGTTCATATCTTTTCCACAGGGGGAACCCACAGTTCTTGTGTTACTTATCAGCTGCTTTTGATACTATTAATCATCAAATGCTCCTTGGTTATTTTATATCCTGGTTTGGTCTCAGCTGTACTACCCTTGGTAAATGGTTTGTTTAGTACTTGAGTGATTGTTGTCAGGCCATTGAGATAGGTTCAGTACTGTAGTGGGTCTGGGGTAGATCAAGTATGTTTTCCTTTCAATTTAAGTCATGATTACAGAACATATAAGGTTTATCCAAGTTACAGAATAGGTTTTCTGGTTAAAACCTGGTTTTCACAAGACAGTTTTAAAAATGTAATCTTACAGCCAGGAAGGAGTGCACTTTCCAACTCAGTAGTGTAAATGATTTTGGTCCAAATAAAGGTCACCACTAAGTAAAGCATTTTTGTAATGGAGGATTTTGAGAGGGGGATCTTTTAACTCTATACTCACTTCATTGATTTTCTAGGCTGAACATGCTTTGAGTGTGTGTGCTCTGTTTATTCAGTAAATCTTGATCTTTTAGTGGTCTTGTTTCAGTACACACACTTTTGTAGAGTGAGTAATATATTCTGGGGATAGTTTAGTACAAAACTGAATGTCTTTATTATGTCTCAAAAGTTATTTATACACTTGTAAAAATTTTGTACTTACTTATTCTTGATGAACTGGGACATTATTCAAAATCTTTTTTTAATTTTGCTATATTTTGGGGAGTAACGTGCAAATAATTACTCTGAATGTCAAGTAGAGTTAGAATATGCCAGAGTAAACCCAAACAATCAAATGGCTTTTTGGCATTGTGGGTATCTGTGTACTCTGGAAACTAGAGCTTACTACATTGTTATGACAGCTCTCAGATTGTTATTAACTTATAGTATCACAGATATCTTATCAAAATACTCTTAGAAATCACTGTAAGTGCCTTTATTATTTTAGCCAGTTACTTAACACATGATATTTAATTATTTTAGAAGGATAATTTTGGTATACTGATATTTATCAGCAGTAATCAAGGCCTGCTCATTGATAATTAAACAGCACTGAGAGAAACTTGGCACAAGCTGAGATACCCCTTTTAGTAGGTCACTATTTTTTTCTTCGCGACTCATAAATTTGTCCAATGACTGAGCATATTAACAGTACCAAAATATCTGTATGAATAACTGAATGGTACAATTCAGTTGTGCCATTTAACTCAAAGATTGTTTGTTTTTTTTGCTTTACTGACTAAACTTTAAATTGATTCTACATAGACTGTTATATATTTTACTAAATACTGTGTATCATATCTGTACAGATATATAGTTTCGCCATAGCATAGGTTGCTGTTTTTTTAATAAACTGACTTTGTAGTTATATATTTTGCCTCTTTTCACTATTGTCTTGACTGTTGCTCATATTTTTATTTTAAAATACTGACCAAGGTTGTGGAATCTGCTGGAGAGAAATTACTGTTATATAAGTAATAGGTAGTATCCCTGACCACATAATACCCTGACACTTTGATATTAAGACTTAGACTGTAATCAAGACTGATCAGAAACTGGTTACTGTGATATTGCACTGAGAGACAACTCTACTTTGTGACACTCAACCAAATTGAAGTTAACTGATGGCTTCAGAATTGAGACTCCAGAACAGAGATAAGAACTACAGAAATAAGAGATACGACACTTCAGCTGGGCTGTTTCAGTACTATATGGTACTTGTATAAACTTGTCTATGAAGTCCCTAGGTATCAGTGCTGGGTCAACTATTCTCACTTCATACAAATCTGATAAGCAAAAACATAGGCTTTCTTCCTGACATTAAATTTCTTATTTGTTCTATTCTATTCTTTACTTTTATGGCACATAATCTCTGCCATGCAGACTCTAAGGCGCAACACCAAAATCCAATTCAAAACAATTATCCATCCATAGTCACTGCCAAGTCCAGTACCATGGAGACATCGGATAGAGTATATGGAAAGTTGGGAATGCCTTTTTGAAGAGATAAGATGTTAACCTTTTGCTAAAACAAGCAAGAGTTGTGGCAGAACAGACACCATGCAAATCATTCCAAACTGTGGGCACATCAAAAGCAAAGCTGTCAGCTGACGTTATGGCATCATTCTGCGGCATCCATGTAAGTGTATGCGTCCGCATGAACAACTTCTCCAAAAGTACAAGGGCCAGAGACATGCTGTTACTTTTAAAAGACACCTTATCTATCGAGGATGATAAATTGTAAAATTCATGCAGATCTGTCTATTCCTCTGTTTGCTAGAGCCATTAGAAGAGAGGTACCCCCACCCAAAGTATGAAAATTGCAACACTTTCTCACAATTTTCCCATTGAATATTGCAGGGATCTCTCTCTTATATTGCATATATGTACTAGGCCAAAAGTAAATTCCCTTCTGTGAGTATCAGGCCTGGATCCTTCCTAATTTTTTTATGAATTTTTAAATAATTTTTTCATGCATTAAAACTCATGAGTTCATGCAGTAAATCACTTAAAAAGTATTGCATGGAAAATATTTTTTTAAATATGTTTTTCACCTATTTGTCTTTTAGCTATAACATGGTAACATTTCTGACTTGTAGCTGATTGCATCATTATGTAATTGCTGCATATAAACCTATACATTGGCCACATTTGCTGATCTGTGGAGAATCTGCATCAGAGAAAAGAATTGCCTCTGTGTGTGTTATATTTGTCTGTGTGTTTCTCCCTTTGGTGTTTCAATTGAAGTGGAGAGGGGTGGGGAAGATTTACAATATATGTGAACCTCTCTGCAGTATTTAATTTCTTGGGTTAATATAAGAAAATTGAGGTAAATGGAAAAGTTCCATTTTTAGCTTTATCAGGTCTAGTTATGTATGGTGTTCTATCAAATGTATGTTATTTTCTTTCACTTTTTCCCATATTAGTTAGACTTGTAGATTTAATAAGTTTTAGCTCAAGTAGGAAATCCTCTAAAGATTGTTGAAGAATTAGGAGTAAGTAAAACTGAAACAAATTTTGAATACCCTGGGTTGTAGGACTATTTCCGCTGCTTTTAAAAGATGCCTTATCTATCCAGGATTAAAAGTTGTTCAAGGCATGCAGATCTGTTAATCCGTCTGTTCCCTAGAGTCATTAAAAGTGAGATACCTCCACCCAAAGTGTGAAAATTTCAATACTTTATCACAATTTTCTCATTGACTATTGCAGGGACTTCTCTCTTGTCTTGAGTGAATGTCAAGCCTGGATCTTTAATAAAATTATTTTTTATGAATTTTTGAAATAATTTTGAATGCATTAAAATTCTTGAAATCATGTACTAAATCACTTATAACTTGAAAAGTATTGGATTTAGAGCACTTTGTTAACATATGTTATTCAGCTACTTTTTCCATAGCTACAACATGGCAAGTAACTTGGGCATCTATCCAAATAGCTAAGTGAGTTATAGCTACTTTCTTACTTTTCAGTAACTTCCATAATGACCAAAAGCACTTGTAACTTGAAAACTATTGCATTGAGAAAATTTTGTAAAATATGTCATTCAGCTAGTTTTGGGTTAGCTATAACATAGTAAACCCTGTAGATCCATACCTCATTGCGTAGCTGAGTAATAGCTACTTCGAGGTTATCACTGATGAGTAAATCAGTTGGAACTTGAAAATTATTGCACTTACAGTGTTTTGTTTAAATATGTTATTCGTCTACTTTGGGTTAGCTATATATAGTAAAATTGCAGGCGTGTAGCTCATTGCATGGCTGAGCAATAGCTACTTTGAGGTTTTCTCTGTTGAGTAAATCAGTTGAAAAGCATTGCATTCGGAGAATTTTGTTTAAAGATCTTATTCATGTACTTTTGAATTAGCTATAACATTGTAAAATTGCAGACATATAGCTTATGGCATAGCTGTGTAATAGCTATTCTCAGGTTCTCGCTGTTGAGTAAATCAGTTATAACCTAAAAAATATTGCATTTAAGGTATTTTCTATAAATATATTGTTCATCTACTTTTGAGTCAGCTATAACATAGTAAAAATGCAGACCTGTATGTAACGGCATAACTGAGCAAGAACTACTTTGAGGTTTTCTCTGTTGAGTAAATCAGTTGAAAAGCATTGCATTCGGAGAATTTTGTTTAAAGATCTTATTCGTGTACATTTGAATTAGCTATAACATTGTAAAATTGCAGACATGTAGCTTATGGCATAGCTGAGCAATAGGTTTTTTTTAGATTTTTACTGTTCAGTTAATCACTTGTAACTTGAAAACCATTGTATTTACAGTATTTTGTTTAAATAAATTATTACCTACTTTTGGGTCAGCTATAAAATAGTAAAATTGCAGTTCTGTAGCTTCTTGCATAGCTGAGTAATAGCTACTTTCAGCTTCTCACTGTTGAGTTGTACCTTGAAAACTATTTCATTTACAATATTTCTTTAAATATGTTATTCACCTAGTTTTGTGTGAGCTATACCATATTGAAATTGCAACCCTTTAACTGATTGCATAGCTGAGCAAAAGCTACTTTGAGATTCTCACTGTTTTTTTTTCTTATCTTTTATTCATTTTTTTTCAAAAGCAAGTCAAGGTGTTACATGAAGCAAATATACAGAAAAGGAGTAATATAGATATACTCATTAATACAGTAAAAAAAGAGTTTACAGACAAAACAGAAAAACAATTTGCATAATAATTATCTGGTCATGCATACTGATACAATATCTCCCAAACACTATCATTGTAGATGACAAATCATAATGCCCTTAAATTTTCAAAAAGGACACCAAATTTTTGAAAAAAAACCTGTTCTTTGCCTCGATTTATGTGGGAAAGATGGTCAGTAACCAAATTAGATTTTAGGGATCTACAGAAATGATCCCAGTAAATTTCTTTCTGTGACCTTTTTTGTTTATTAATAAAGTATTTACCATAAAGGATAATATAATTCATGGCATAAAAATGTAGTTTATCAACATGGATACATCCCAACAAAATTTCTAAGATTGTGAAATTTACAGGTTTAGAGAATATATTGCTAAGCCAATTTTCCAAGTAAATCCAGAATCTTCTAGAAGATTTCACAATAGTAGAAAAAGTGTTCCAAATTATCTATTTCTCCACATTCTAGACAATTTGGAGATTCAACAATCTTCCACAGAAAAAGTTTGTTTCTACAGTTAAAAACTCTATGGAGTATTTTATACTGTAGACTTAATAAATGTGGCACGAATTATTTTTCCTGGCAGTAAATAAAAAGATTTCCAATTAATTGTGTCTAAGAAAGGATAATATTCCACCCATTTGTTCTGGCTAGTGGGAGCCTGATATAAGTGCTTAATCAACTGACAGTAAATCTGTTGGCTACTAATTTCACTTAACTTTTTCAGGCCAAAGGTTTCGACACTACTGGCAGTAACATGTATTGTTTCTAGGGAAGATGATACTTGTTTTATTGAACTTACTATTTTATTATATTTTAGGTGGGGAATCACAATGTTAAACTGATTTTCAAGTTCTATTTTCCCTCTAAAAGAACCATTGCTTTGTAAAATATCTGAAACATTTGAAGTACCAGCTTGCATCCAATCAGAATATTCTGTGGATATGTGTTGGCCTCCAATTTGAAATACATCATTAAAAAAACAATGGTTCAGCAAGAAGTTCTGTAAAACTTGTTGGTTTGGCATTGATAAAGTCAAGCCAGTTTGATAATATACCACAATAAAATATGTTTCTTGGAAAAGTCAATAGAGAAGAAAATTTTAATTTCCTAAATAAATGTTCCTTGGTAATGCCCATCAAGTAGAAAGACAAAACTTTCCATTTCACATTGATTGGGTTCATAAGTTGTTTAATCCACATGATCTGTGCCCATGATTTCAAAAGTGGAATGTGTTGGTGCATCAACAGTCTTAGCAGGTAAGTTTTTCTTAGTAAAAAAGTCAACACCACCACCAGAACCAGTCATCTGGGGCCTATGAGTGAGCAAAATACCAGAAGGAGTTATACACTTTCATAGACTGTCGGTATCAGAAATTTGCGTTTCTGCAAGGCCCAAAATATCAAGATTATTTGAAACAATTGTGTCACCATTCAAGGGACCCTTATTCCTGATGGAACGGTAGTTCACAAAGCCAAAGTTTATAGGACCTGGATTAAGGGCGATGTCACCAGATAACAGCAACAGAATTAGAAGACACTTGACATTTGCATGTGCAGGGAAATTATTTGAAGAAATTTTGCAGGAGTAATCCTTGACTGGGCAAGGAACATGAAGGGCACACTGATAGACTAAGAAGTGACTTTGGTTGGCAACTTCAAGCCAAAAGAAGAGACTGAAGCATAGACAACCCAACAACATCATAGCGAAAGAGCAAGCAAGAGAGAGTAATATATACCTAGCAAACTAAATGATTGGGGTGACTCTCAATAATGCCCCTAGTAAGCTCACGCTCTGATCTTCATCTCGTGGGAGACTCACAGGCACCCTATTCACCCCAATAAGCCTCAGAAGCTTAAACTGCCCTCAAGATAGCCATAGTAACAGATATAACACAAAACCCATAAAACAATGCAAACAAAAAAGTTTGCTGGAAAAACACTATGCAAAATGGAATGTAATAGGGATGATACAACAATAGTTGGACAGTGACTCAGTAATTCTTTATAAAGTGGACTATAATACACAATTTGATGGAAATGGGGGATAAGACAGCAATAAACCACATCAAAGGGTAATAAAAATTTTAAAAAGATATTATTAGCAAGTTTGACAGTGACATGGTAATTCCCGGTAAAGTGGCCAATAATACTGGGTTTGGAGGTAACGAGAGGGAGAAGACAGCAATAAACTACATAAAGGGGTAATAAAATCAAAACATGGAGTAAAATAGCAAGAATTAAAACAAGTGAACTGAATAATGTGTACTAATATGTTGAATTAGTGTTAGAATTGAAGGTTATAAACGACATCTCTATGGCTGATGTCATTATGACCACAAAAAAGGGAGTAGTATATATCGAGTGTATATCGAGTCGAGTTTCCCATCAATCATGTCACTTTTTGACAGCTGTGCAGCTGTTGCTGCAGATGGTAGATGGATGGCTAGGTAGGGGAGGGTCGATACTAGTTCTATACAGGTTATTGGGCTCTATACAGGTTCTTGAGACTGGCTCAATGGGGACTTTTAGTTTGATAGTTATTACTGAGATGAATCATCGCACAGCTGTGGGTTTTTAATGGGTGCTGAAAAGTGAATCATCACACAGCTGTTTTATTTTAATGGGGCTTTGTCTGCTAGCCAAGCTAGATCGTTATTACCTATGTACACATGAATCATCACACAGCTGTTTTTGTTTAATGGGGTTTTATCTGCTAGCCAAGCTGTTAATAGGCTTTTGTCAGCTGATAGGGCTTTGTCTCCTAGCCCAAGCCTGTTTGTCTTCTAGCCTACTGCATCATATTACTAGAGAAAAATGAATCATCGCACAGCTGTGTTGTTTAATGGGTCTTTGTCTGCTAGAACTGTTTTAATGGGGCTTTGTCTGCTAGCCAGTTAATGGGGGCTTTGTATGCTACCCTACTAGAACAATATTACTTGTGAAAAAATGAATCACCAAAGCTATATTTGATTTGTCACACAATGTATGCTAGTTACATCAGAGGTCTGTTGAAAATCCCATTCCCAATTAAAATTAACGGGAAATTTCGAACCTCAGAGTAAGCACACGAACGCAATATCTCGCCTCATATACAGTCGCAGTTCAATCTTGTACTTTCATACACACTTTTGATTAGGGTTAGGGCTTTGGGGTTAACTAATAATCAGTGAATCCTGGTTTTTCTTTGGAAAACTGCTGAATACTAGAATTTTATCAGTCTATATAAACGCTAAAATTCAGGTTATAAACTCAATAGGTTTTCCAACTATCAAGCTAACAGCATCTTCTAGCAACATGTTTTCTAATACTGCATCCAACATAAATGATAAGGATAGTGAGATAGTTCATCCAGCAAGTAAACCAGTTGAAGATCAGACTGATGCTAGAACATCTTATCTTCAGTCTGCCTCTACACATTCTGCCGCCTCGGTTGGAGGCTTTTCACTGAATTCTTCAGCTAGATATAACTCCAATCCAAGAATTCAACCACCCTGTGGTAACTCTGCTGGGCTACATTTATGTCATAAACCCACACCCTATGTGGGAAGATGGATATTTAAGGTTCCTGATTATTCTGGATATGATGAGAGATATGCTACATTTAGAACATGGCCAAAGTCTCACCCCATTCGCCCAGATGCCCTAACTCGTGCTGGTTTCCTCTATACAGGGGAGGGGGACAAGGTTACCTGCCCTTGGTGTAAAATATCTCTTATTGAATGGGAGACATATGATGTACCAATGGATGAACATAAGAGGCATGCACCCACCTGTGAATTTGTGAAAATGATAATGCCTAAAAATAGTTTTTTCTCTCCTACCTCCTGAAGATAAAGAGACATTAAAATAAGTGAATGAATTGAATAGTTACGAGATGTTACCTTACACAGATGGAAGAAACACACCTGTGATGTTTTAGAAAAATACTCTACCTAAGACAGATGGAAGACAGACATCTGTGAATTTTGAAAAATACTCTACCTAAGACAGATGGAAGACATGAACCCCTGAAGATAAAAGAGATAAATAACTATTAAAGAAACATTGAAGAATGGAAGAACTGAATAGTTAAATGTGATCAAGAGAAGATGTTACCTTATACAGCTGCTTATATGGTGCACGGAATAAATGTGTTGGTTAGAAACTTATTATTAGAAATTTAGTTATATTTTTACACCTGGACACAGATATAAAGGACGGGCAGATGTCTAGTGAATTTACAATTATTAAGTACCTCTGTATCAATAAAATCTGGTTTTAATCACTCTTGTATTTTTCTTGTCTTTTAATGTTTAGATATATTAGTCTGGTTTAAGTCTCCCCACAATGCAGTATTTTTTCCACACAAAGCTTTTGCTGAGTAAAATAATCTTTACACATTGCTTTTTTGATGACTAAGTAGTCCCACACAATGCATATGCTGACTAGTCATTTTTAGGAGAAAATGCTGAGTCGTGCTATATATTTAACCCTCAAAGTCTATAAAAACCCATCCTCTCGCTCTACTCCTTACACATCATCTGAACCAGTAATCTAGGGAAAAAAATCTAGGAGATAATCACTCAAGGATTATGGCAGAGGCTCAAGTCTTTGGGAAACCTGCTCTGAAGAAGAACAAGAAGGATCTCTCACTACAGATTAAAAATAAGAAAAAAGATCTTGGGTTAGAACCTCAGACCTATGGGACGATGTCGACAATGAAGTATACAGAGCCATCTCTCCCTGTCGCCTATAGAAGAACCTTCCATTTGGGCTCCAAGAAGTATGTGGTGTTCCATGGCGAGGCTGGTCAAGTGCAGTCTATTTATTTAAAGGAATGGGACGGTCAGAATGTCACTAACCCAGGGATTAAGCTCAACATTTCAAAACTGGTGGTGTTAGTTCATTTTTCTGAACTAATTAACCAAGCGCTGCAAGCTATTGTAGAATGGACGTATTTCGTCCTACCCATGTTATCTCTAATCTGATAACATTTTTCGAGATGTTGAATCTGATTGATAATGGCCAGTTCCAGGCTGCGATGGTCGTCTACCTGTTCCTCAACGATGTCTTGCCGGCCTTTGTAGTGTAAGTACCGAATATATAATCTTTTAATGGTTTCCTTTGGTGTAATTTTACTTAAGAAGCCTCATAAGGTCTCATTATTGTGTACTAATTTATAGGGGTGTTGCGGTAGCGATTTTTTCCTTCCGGTTTCACGTCTAGTACTTCCCGGTCGGTTACCGGTTAACCGTCTCTTATTTAAGAAAACATGAGAACCAAATAGTTTCCATACTGTAAAACAGGAATTCTAACATAACACAGATGTGTCCTCGATTCTGATTGGCTAAAAGACGAAATATATGGTATCTGTGAATTATCGCTCATTATGGCTGTTGTTTTACAGTAAAAAGCAAATAAAAGTGGATTATGACATTTATTTTGTATGTAAGGTTAGTAAAATTTCTTTATATTCAAGTGTAAGCGGAAAACCGTTAGCTGAACTTTATGACGGTTTGCAGTAATTTATTTACCGTACCGACGATACCGGTACTACCGCAACACCCCTAGTATAAAAATAATTATATAAAAAATAATAAATCACCTCTCTGACATCTGTATTGGAGACGCTATGCAGAGCAATCTGTCATGAAAAGTCTAATCGCACTCCTGTTGCGAGTATCAACCCTTATTGGGGGTCCTTAATAATTTATGAGCTCTCTAATTCAAAAGGCTAGAGAGGGTTTTGATTTTTTTATCAAAATGCATGGATATAAAGCGCATGTTTTAATTTCTTTTTTGTTCATAAGAAAAATTATTATTATTATAGTATTATGTCTGAAGAGCTAACCTCTAGTTATTTTCAAAATGTGTATTTTCCTGTTAAATTTTTTGGAATGGGGATTTTCAACAGAGTTCCCCAGTCTGTACCTTCCCAGTTTACTCTCATTGCCTCCAGAGCGGCACAGAAGAAAGCATTACCTCATTAATATGTTTATGAGGTGCTTTCCTTCGGGTTCGAAATTTCCTGTTAATTTTACTTGGGAATGGAGATTTTCAACAGAGTTCCTCAGTATGTACCGTCACAGCTTACTGTCATTGCGTCCACAGAAGCAAAGAAGGCAATACCTCATTAATATGTTTATGCGCTGCTTTCCTTTGGTTTAGAAATTTCCTGTTAATTTTAATTGGGAATGGGGGACTCCATACACCCTCTAAGCAAAATGTGGATTTAAGGTCGATGCCTTTGAGGTGGCAATTCTGACCTTAAACTCTTCTCCATTAAATCACATGGGTTTATAAATATAAACAAAATTTAATGTCAGTGGTAATTTCGGATTTTTTAATATAATTACTGTATCCAATTTCTCAAGATTTAGTTTTTCCAATGCCATGTCATTATCCTGTCTAGTACGTATTCTCAAAAATTTGACATATATATTTTCAGGAGAAAATATCCAGATTTCGTACAGTTCGTGGGGGATTTCCTGAGAGCTGCCGAGTGCCCTGTCTGCAAAGACAACCTGGATCAGACAGAAATCATCCTGACGAATCCTTGTGGCCACATACTCTGTGCAGATTGCTCCTGTCAGTATTCCAGGATGTGGCAAGATGGGGCAGAACCTCACCTGAGGTGCCCTGTATGTCGCACCAGCCTAGTGGAACACAAATTTTCAAAACCTTACTCCATCAGAACCACAAAAATGAATGCCACATCCCTGTTTACATGGGTACCCACCTCTCTATACATTAACACTAATTACAACCAACATTTGATAGAGGCTCTGACCAACAGGGATTTTGAAATGGCATTTGGGTGCGCCTTTTTTCTAGGCAAAACCCCTGATGAAGTGGAAAACATGATAGCTCCTCAATGGGGAGCCTATTATCAGGAGCATGTGGGTAATATGACCTGCTCCTGCTGTAAAATAGACCTGCCTCTAGCAAGAGCTTTTATGAGCTCTTGCTATCATTTTTACTGTACCACCTGCTCGGCGATGATCTCAGGGAACATGAGACATCACAACAGCAGGTGTCTAAATTGTAACATACTATGGGAGGCAGATCCTAGTGGATGTAGTATGCTCCGTCCCTCTACCATAAACCACTAGTGGTTAACTTTAAAAATATTTTTTCCTAATCAAAATTTGGTTCGAACCTAGTGGTTGCATTATGCCTCCAGCCTCCACCAGCATCAACCAGTGGTTAGTCACTAAAATATTTTAACTGGGTCTGACTTTATAGGTGTACCTCTCCTCCCATATACTGTGTAACCTCAATCTGTACAGAGTAGTCTGAAGTAGCTAGCACTGGACACTTTTTTAAAATAATAAGAAGAAATATATCATCTTGTCACAGATCAAGCTGAAGATATGGAGCTATCATCAGACACTATAAATGGACTCAAAGTAAATCTATATATATGTTTAAATATTTTTCTTTCAACCTCAATTCCATTCAATGTGACTGGTTCATTACATGGTTAATTTATAACCAATTTATCTGGGATAATTTTGTTCATTTAACAATTGAGTAGTATAGTTTTTTATATAAAAGATATGGGAAAACACCCATGTAAATAATTGTCTATGTAAATATTTAGACTTGCTAGACATTTCATCTATTCTCTACTCTGTCATTAATTTGATTTATTAGGAAACTCTCTGTGAGAGGTTCCATTTAAAGTTAATATTGATTTTTAGTCTATTACATAGGTATCTAATTTCTTTCACCCTCAATTCCATTCAATGTGACTGAATTATTACTTTTCACTCTGTGACGCTGAATTTTTTTTATTTTTTTGAAGTCATACTATGTAGAATCCTCTGTTAAAGATATCATTAATATGCTCTACGCCATGATACCTGTATAGGATTTTTTATTGAAATTCTTATGTATATATTGTTTGAAAGGGTTATATGGTTATTTGACAATAAAAGATGGAAAATTATCACATATATTATTCTCTATGAACTATTGTCACAAGAAACTTACATATATGTATATATCAGAGAGACATAATAATAATCAAAGGATGATAATTAGTACAATTAAAAAGAATTAAATATATAATATTCTTCCAAAAAATTCTCTGATAAGAAATGTCTGACTAAACTGTCAGAGATGATATGAAATTAAAAAAGATAAATTAGAATAAAATTTAAAGAAACACCTCTCTCCGTCTATACCTCTTTCATTTACTAAGTCATATCAAGTTACAGTGTAACTAATCTGTAACCATTCACATGTCATTTAAATATTATAAAATCAATCTAAAAGAAATCTTCTAGTATAAATATCCGACTTCAAAAGATATAAAATTACATAATAATATATAATATTTTTCTACAAAGATCTTTCTGAATTACAGATCAAGAAATCACGTCAAATTAAAGTATCTGGACAAGTCCTTAACTATAAATTACAATACAATACAAAATGTCTGTCTATAATTTTACTTTTTTAATATAAAGACTTTCTTATATCTTCGACCAGATCTGGTCTCGATGAAACTGGTTTCTCGCAGTTCAGAAACCTGGTCAGATTCATTTGATACATCTACAGATCTCAGGACCAAGAGATCATCCATTTCTATCTCAAAGTCTGTAGACTTAGTGTCAGATACCTGAGTGGCCTTATCAAGAACCTCAATGATACTTGAAGATAGATCTGTAGCAATTATCCTCTCCTTCCCTATATTTTCAAATATTTTTCTAGCATCAGTCTGTATCCAATCATTCCAGGTATCACCGGATAATGAGGTCTCAGGATAGGTGGAACTTAATTCTTCTGATGAAAATTTCAGATTAACAACTCTTTCTTTAGGACAGGTAGATTCAACAGCTGTACTATCAGTCTCAGCCATGTGAGATTCATTTCCCTCATCACTCCCTAGACAGTCAAATATTCTATCCAATACTATGAACAACAACATGTCTTTGAAGCGACGAATGATGAAAACTGCGACCCCACCTATAAATCCTAGAATAGGAATGACTAGAAGACCATACAAATCATCGTCATCATCATCATCAATCTCTAAATCATCAGCATCATCGTGCTTGTCATAGTCCTGGTCAGTTTCTTTATGATCTGATGCCTGATCTAAAACACAAAACCAGGAAAATGTTATATGAACTGGCTATTACACCCTGTGCTTCAAATATTATGAATGTATTTGATGAATTTTCATCTCTAACCCCAAAGTCCTATCCCTAATATACATCTCACTACACAGATACCATAGAGAGCATTGATCAGGTTGGAATTTTCATCTTTAACCCCAAAGCCCTAACCCTATTATGCATATCACTGGAGAGATACCATAGAGAGCATTGGTCACTCGAATTGCTTTCATAAAATGAGACTGAAAATCTTCAGAGATATTGCCTTCGTGTGCTTACTCTGGCGTTCGAAATTTCCCGTTAATTTTAATTGGGAATGGAGATTTTCAACAGGGCTGCGCATTGCTAATAAAATAACTGGCTGAAAAATGTAATTCCTCTCCAAAATAACTAGTGCATAATATCAAAGGCCTAAGGTGATATATAATTATATATCCATATTTACATATACCTGGAGACATTAAACCTCCTAAAACTTCCAAAAATAAGACTAAATATATCGTATCACTTACCCGAGTTACATCCAATGACAGTGATTATGCTATCTGAGTATTCACATTCCCCCTCACAGTTCCAGTATAGGATTCTGAGCTTAGCATAATTCTTAAGAATAGTTCTAAGGGGTAAGATGATCTTTCCAATGTAACATTTCTCATATATCTAAACGTCTAGGTCATAATCACCACATTTTTCACCGTAATTTTCAATGTCCTGCATCGACCTCAACCCCACAATATGCAATGTGCCTGCCTCCTCGTGGAAATTACACTCCACATGATAACAGTTTGTAGTTGTTATAAGAGCACAAACAAAAATCAAAATAAAACTGAAATACGCCATCCTTCCGTAAAATATAAACAGAAATATATGATTTCAAGGCGTCAAAATACGTCATAGGGTTTAAAAATTACATCACAAGCTATAGAGGTATGTTTCCGTGTAATGTGACGTCACAATTCGTTTTCTCGCAGGAAAACTATTAATTGAACAATATTATTTTATATTTCTTACCTTTATGGGTTGATTTCAGTCTCCTCATCAGCCCTAAGCCCTACATCTCTCATTTCTATCCCATTGCCCTCGTTTTCCAAATCTCTGTTAAACCTAGAGCAGAGTAATTTTTTCTTTAGGATCCATGCGATTAGAAATGCAGACAAAATGCATGAGATGCTGGTTGAGAACATAAGCCAGTAGCATCTTTGGATGTGTGAGCTATTGTTTGCTGTAATTTTTGTCATATTATAGAAAGATCCTTTGGATGAATACTGGGCAGTGCTAGTGGAATTCCAGAGATCTGTTGATGAGACTGAGGAATGGTTAAGATTCCATATCTCTCTCGCTGTTGTAGCTAATTAAGAAAAAAATAGCAAAAATTACACTTTGTTATAATTCACCATTGACATTAAATACTAACAGGAAATTGCTAAAAGCTGAACCAATGAAGGTTAGCTCTGACATTACAGACCTACGAGGACTGTTGAAAATCTCCAGTCCCAATTAAAAATAACAGGAAATTTCGAACCCGAAGGTAAGCTTGATAAAGCATATTAATGAGGTATTGCGGTTAGTGAGTCGCTTTGGACGCAATGACAGTAAGCTCTGGATGTACAGAATGTGGAGGTCTGTTGAAATTCTCCATTCCCAATTAAAATTAACAGGAAATGTCGAACCCGAAGGTAAACACCTCATAAACATATTAATGAGGTATTGCTGTTACTGCGCCTCTTTGGACGCAATGAGAGTAAGCTGTGAATGTACAGACTGTGTAAGCCTGTTGAAAATCTCCATACACAATTAAAAATAACAGGAAATTTTGAACCCGAGGGTAAGCATCCCAACGCATTTTTTCTCTGACTATTACATTATAATTTTAACTACATAGGATAATATACTCACCTTTCTGGACATTGTCTGTGCACATATTAGTGACTACTATAATTTCCACTGGAATTTCTTTAATCCAAGTGCAGTTGAAGTACATTATATCCAATATTGTCCAATATTTTAAAGAGGGAAAATTTTCCAAGACTAGATAGATATCTAGAATTTCCAACTTTTTTAAATATAAAATACGGATTTTTGGATTATAGCTAAATTTCACCTATAGAACATCTATACATACAGCCATATCTTCCTCACAGTTACACATTCCCTGGAAACAACCTTTAGATTTTATTAATCCGGGTAAAAGGGCTAAGAGGATAAATATTTGTGTCTGCATTTTGACATTTGTATGTACTCTATGCGACACCAATACATGAGAACAATACACACAAAGTTCTTTGTGTAGGATATCTGGCAGGTATTGGGGTATCTGGCAAGCAGGCGAATGTAATCTTGGCAGGTGAAATAATATAAATAGAGAAGAGACTAAACAGCTTTCTGATTGTTTACTGTGTGACTAAGGAGATAAGATAGTGATAACAATGTTCAGATTTTTTTCACCCACTACTGCAATGATTACAGGTCCTACGGGCTCTGGAAAGACAAAGTTTGTGTTTAAGCTATTGAAGAATTTAAATACTATGTTTGATGTTCCAGTGGATAAGGTGTACTATTTTTATGGGGTATGGCAGGATTCTTTTGACAACAAAGTAATTGAAAATTTGGAATTTATTCAGGGACTTCCTGATGAGACTCGAATTAAGCAAATTGCTGTCTCTAAGCATAATCTGATTATTATTGATGATTTACAAATGTCAGCAGTGAATAGTCCCTCCATTACCAATCTATTTAGTAGGGATTCACATCATAGAAAACTCAGCGTCTTTTTAATACTACAAAATCTCTACCATTCTGGAAAGTACAGTAGAGACATTACCCTGAATACTCATTATTTTATTTTGTTTAAAAATCCTAGGGATATAAATCAAATAAAAATTTTAGGAAATCAGTTAGGAATGTGTGATAAGGTCTGTCTGGCCTATGAAGACGCGACTACAGAATCTTACAGTTACTTGCTGATAGATCTGTCTCCTACCAGGGATAAGAGCTCATGGTTACGCACCCATATTTTTCCTGATGAATACCTAACTATATATAAATAGCTATAAATACTTGCTAGATCAAAGACTACTGATCAGTATGTCTTCTAATCTCCTTAGATCAAAGCATTTTCTAAAGGTTATATTTGATAATAAGAATTTAAATAAGTATATGTTCTCAGAGGCTAATCAGTCACAAATAAAAGCCATTGCAGAGATTTTCTTCAATATTTTTCGTCTGCCACTAAGTAAAAAGACCAAGGCAAAATTTGACAAGTATTCTGCCTTGATTAAACGATTTTTGAGAAGGGTTAGAGGGCGGCTTCAAATACTGAAGAGGCATCACAGAATTTTTACAGATTTATTATATACCATAAGGAATTATATCAAACAAATTTTACAATGAATAAATTTGTAATGATACCTCATGAACAATTTTTAAAATTTTAAAAATATCTCGAGAGTGAAAAGCAGAACGCATATAAAGACAATACTACTGAGCAGGAATCAGGGCAATCGGAAAATGCTGTAACATCATCCAAGGCTGAGACTGGAAGCAATGAGAGCCTATATATGTCACCACCACCAGGAATACCTGAGATCAGTGTAGACAAACGATTCAGTGATGATCAAAAATCCCCAACTAATTCAACTGGAGGAAGGGTTAAACAGCAAGGAGGAACGGCTACAAAACAGAGGGGAGGCAGCAGGGAGTCTATCAGAGAGCGCAAACCAAAATGGATTAAATTCTGGAATAAAAATCTCTCCTGATGTGGAGGTACTCATTAAAGATGCATATTATAACCCCAGCCTCCTTCAGCGGGGTTGAAAAATTGTACAATTTCGTGAAAAAAAATGATCAATATAAGATTTTAAAGAGATCTATTAAACAGTGGCTAGCTAAACAGGAGACCTATACTTCACATCATCCTGTCAGGAGACGTATCAAGAGACCCAAGGTCCTTTCCTTCTCCAAAAATTATCAATGGGATACAGATACTGCTAATATGGTGAAATACAGAAAATCGAATAATAATTATGGCTATTTTGTGGTTTTTATCGATATATTTACTCGTTATCTCTATACCAGACCAATGTATACTCTCACAGGAAAGGAAATGAAGCAAGTCATGTCTAATATTTTTGAGGAATCAGGGGTGAAACCACAGAAAATAAGAAGTGACCAAGGTAGTGAATATAAAAATTCAGAGGTGACCAAATTTTTGAGAACCTCGAAGGTGGATCAGATATTTACTTATTATGAAACTAAAGCTAATTACCCAGAGAGAGTAATAAAAACAATTAAACTCAAGATATTCAAATATTTAATAGCTAGAGAATCCTTCAGATGGGTAGATAATTTACAAAGCTTTACGGCTAGTTACAACAATGCCAGCCATAGATCTATTAAGATGACCCCCACAAAGGCTCAGAGTTCAAACCAATATGATATATGGTCTTATCAATACGGCCTCAAAACTAAGGGTATTAAGAAAGACAAAAGCATGAAGAAGCCCGGACCTAACCCTAAAAGGGTGAAATTTAAGTATAAGGTCGGTGATAGGGTTAAAATAAGTTATCTAAAGAATAGTTTCGATCGAGAATATGCTGAAAAATGGTCTGGTGAGATTTTAACAATCATAGATAGAAAACTAAACCAAGATATCCCAATGTATCAACTAAAAGATTATCAAAATGAGGTCATAACATCATATTTTTATGAGCCTGAATTACAAGTAGCATTTTTGGATGAAAATATGGTCTACAAAATAGAAAAAATTCTTAAAAAAAGGAAAAGAAAGGGGATATCAGAGGTGCTGGTAAAATGGAAAGGATGGCCAAGCAAATTTAATTCCTGGATACCAGAGACAGATATGGAAGAGCTATAAATAGCCAATGCTGCCCTGTGTTTGTATTAAGGTGCTCATAATTGAATGAAAAAGAGGGAGAATGACAGAGGGAGACTTTTACATTTTCTTAAGTTCGAAGGATTCCTTAAGGTTTCATCCTGATAACAAGGGTTATAACTTCACTGTGGAACTTCCTGAGAGTGGAATTGAGGGGGAATTGGAAAGTGGCGCTCTGCGATATTTTTTTAAATGAAAAAATATCAGAGACCCTCATGGTTTTTTCAGATATCTGCGATTATAGTTTTGTTAGAGATTCCTTAGAACCAATTTTTTTTTTTTTTAAGTGCACAAATTCTTTTATTCCCCCATTTAAAAATAAGGTTTCAGGAACCTGGTGCAGAGTAAATGGGGTTCTGAAACCACTCACCAGGACCTTTACAGAAAATAGCATCTCGCAGGATGCGCAATAAAGAACACACATTACCTTTTTTTTTACAACACTTAAACTTGTGCAACTATATTTTTATTTATTTTGTTTTAAAAACTACAAATGAAGAAAAACAAAAAGTTAAATAAATATTTATACCAAAACTGCCGTTAGAATTTCTCTTTTCATGTCTTTTTTAAACCCAAAAAAACATATTAATATCGTTACCTTTTTTTTTTTTCAGTTACTAGTCGCCCTGTATTCGAGAAAGGGACTCAATAGTTCCCATCTTTCAACATAACCCTTTATTATACCATATTCGTTTGTCGCTACACATTGCTCTAGGGAGTGATAATATTGTATTAAACTTATACAACATTTAATGCTAAGTTGCTGTTGTTTACATTTTGTATTATAAATATACTTTTTTACCACTGTGAAAAGATAATTTAAAACGTCCTTGTTTTCATTTTCGGCACCCCCCAGCAACACCTTCGCATCATCTAGGTTAAAGCTGATCTCTCTATTTACAAATATTACATCAAACAAATTGAACCAAAAAGTCTTTACCACTGGGCAGTACCAGAAGAGATGCGCCACTGTTTCGACACATTCCTTACAGTAGAAACATTTATCACTTTCTGTTAATTTACATTTAGATAAGAATCTATTAGTTGGAATTGATCTGGTCAAGATTTGATATTGAAAGTCTCTCAAGGATGTCTCTATTACACTTTGAAAGTTATTTCGATAATATTTTGACCAGTCAGATTCTGATATCTCCCTTCCTAAGATTTCAGCCCATTTTATTTCATGACCTCTATTGTATTTATTTAATGTTTTAGTTTTTGATATACCCATTTACTTGTTTGCTTTTCTTGCAAAAAGGATTGTAGGAAAGTTAGTTTCATTTCACCTTCCTTTTGTTGTGTTTTTCCACTTTTTAACCAATGGCTTGGTAATGAATGGGTCAAACTATAGAAGTCTACAAAGTTTATTTTGATTTGGTATCTTTCTATAAAGTCGTAATAACCAAGACGGTCTCCAGAGTTTGATAACAGGTCATTTACATATGCTATGCCTTTTGAAATCAGTTCTGTTGACCTATTACTTAAGTTTGGATTTGTCATGTAAAAAGTTCCCCACAATGGGTAGGTTCTGAAGTCATTTGTTTTACTGAAGCATTTTTTAAAACCATCCCATATCTGAAGGACATCTTTCCAGAAAGGATTTGGAATTTTTTTAACTAATTCCATAAGTGACTTTCCGTCCAGTTCTAAAACCATCTTTTTAGGTATTCCACAATAATTTTCAAAGATCGCCTGCCAGCTTCCTTCAGTTGTCAGGAGTCTCTTTAACCAAGATAATTTCAGAGACTTATTAAAATCCCTAATATTTGTTAGCTTTAAGCCACCTTCCCCTATTTCCTTTTCCAATTGTTTATTACAAATTCTAACGTTACCATTTTTCCAGAGAAAATCTTTTAACCTTTTTTCAATGGCCTTGAAAATGTTGCCGGGAGGGGTCGGTAGAACTGTTAATAGGTATACTATCTTCGGCAGCATCAGTGTTTTTATTACAGTAACTCTCCCAATTAGAGACAAACTAAACTTACTATACATATTTAATATTCTTTCAATTTCATTTATTCTTTTATCAAAATTTAATTGAAACATTTTTTCTTGAGTAACATGGAAGATTATTCCAAGAAGCTCAAATTGGTTTACCCAGTTTAGCTGATAAGTTTGTGATATCTTTAATCTCTCTTTCTCACTCCCAAGCCAAACAGCTAGGGTTTTTTCCATATTTATTTTGAGACCTGAGTATTTTTGAAAAGACTTTAAAATGCTAAAACTCTCATTCACAGATTGGACTGTGCCATCAAGCAAGAGGAAAGTGTCATCAGCATACTGCCCAATTTTTATCTCTTTATCATTTACCATGATACCTTTCAATTTGTCACTATTCCTTATTGCTGTTGCCAGCGGTTCCACTGCCAATATAAACAAGTAAGGACTTAAAGGGTCTCCTTGTCGACATGACCTTCCAATTTTAAAAAATTCTGTAAAAAAACCGTTATTTATAACACAACTATTGCTATTTTTATAGAGTATAGAGAACCATGTTCTAAAGTCTTCCCCAAAATTATATACCTTTAAAACAGAGTCTAAATAGTCCCACTCGAGGGAATCAAATGCTTTTTCAAAATCTATTAGAAGTGTCATACCCGTAATTTTTTTTTGTCTTATATATTCTAGAGAATCCGCTATTGTCCGAATATTTTCCCCAATATATCGATTTTTTAAAAAACCTTTTTGTTCATTCTGTATTATACTGGGGAGAACTTCCTTCATTCTGGAGGCTAGAGCTCCTGCCAGTAATTTATAGTCAACATTTAGAAGTGTGATTGGCCGCCAATTTTTAATCAGATCTCTCGGTTTGTTACCTTTTGGGAGTAGCGTTATCAGACCTTGTTTTTGTGTAATAGATAGTTCACCAGTATTAAAAGACTCATTCAAACTATCTAGAACAAAGTTCCCTATGTCCTTCCAGAAAAATTTATAAAACTCTGCAGTATAGCCATCTGTACCTGGCGATTTCCCGTTCTTCATGTCTTTCAATACTTTTATAACCTCTCTTTCAGTTATTAAACCTTCGCATTTCACCTGCTCATGCTCACTCAAGGTTTTAATATTTTTTTTAGCGAGGAATGGGGATTTACTTTGGTTTTGATTATCTTCGTGTTTACTCTGTAGGAGATTTTTGTAAAAGATTTTTAACTCTTTCAGGATCATTTGCTGATTGGTTATGGTTTCGTTTTTGATCATGATTTTGTTCACCACCTTACTAGTATAGTTCTGTTTTTCTAGGTTGCAAAAGTATTTTGTTGGTTTCTCAAAATCAATGTACTTCTGTGATTTTGCCCTTAACATATTCCCCCTCAAAGTAGTCTCTCTCATAACTTTTAAATCTTCCTTCAGGACCTGTATGTCCTCGATTTTTACTTCTTCTGAATTATTTGCAAGTAATGTTTCTAACCTTTGAATTTCAGTTTCTATTCTTTTTTCTTTTTCATTTAGTTTCTTTTTACGTTTGGCACAGTAAGGAATAGTGACACCCCTTATTCTAAGTTTTAGCACTTCAAAGAACATTTGTTTAGAAGTTGTCAGAGTTTGTAAGCCCTGACCCTTCGTAAAGTCGCTTATTACATTATTGATTTCATTTTTCACCAATGTTACATACTCTTGTTCTTTCAGAAGGGCTGAATTAAATTTCCAAAAGCCTTTTCCACGTTCTGAATTTTCAGTATTTAGCTCAATACCCACCAGTGAGTGGTCACTCCTATAACCGAAACTGAGTATATGCTTATTTATGTTTGCATGAATGTCAGGGGTTACGAAAAAGAAGTCTAATCTTGCCATTTTTACTGGCTTTTTTCCACTAACCCATGTGAACTTTTTGGCTGTGTTATTTTCAGATCTCCAAGTGTCTACCAAATTAGCAGCCTCGATCATATTTAAGATTTCTCTTCTTGCTTTTGTATTATTTTCCTTAAGATACCCCCGAGTATCTAGTTTATAGTCCATTACGACATTCCAATCTCCACATATTATAATGGGGATATTTTCCTTTTGCAATAGTCTATTTTTGAGGTTTATATAGAAATCTGGAGAGTCGATATTTGGGCCATACAGTACACAAAGGTGGAACTTTAAATCCCCAGTATGTAACTGTACAACTAATGCATTTCCACTTTCTATTTCTTCTACCTCTACAATTTCGTAATCAAGGTTTTTTGCAAATAATATCGCTATTCCCCGACTTTCGGAAGAGTTAACTGAGGTTATTACCTCCGCTCCCCAATCCTCTTTGAAACATTTTAAATTTTTTTCACCCACATGAATATCTTGTAAACAATATATTGAGTACCTCTTATTCTTTAGCCAGTTGAAAACATCTTTTCTTTTAACAGTATCCGTTAACCCCCTGACATTCATGCTAGAAATTGTTATTTGACTTTTCATTTCGTTGAGTTATACCAAGAATTACATACAAACGTCTGGATGACCAAACAGATACAGATAACATCCTCATTTTTTTAATCCTGGTTGAGCTTCTAATAGTCATTGGTAACAAGCTTCTGTTAGAAGTTTTTGCAAATAATATTTACATTTTGATACTCTGCAGTTTGGTAATTTTAGCAAACACAAGGAAGGAATTCTAGAAAAAGGTTTAACAAAAAAATTCATGACTAATGAATGGTTTGGAACCAATTTTAAGAATGGTAATGCCAAACAATAAAAGAAGCCAATTATTTCCAGACAGGTTTTATTTGGGGGTGAGGCAGTCGAATTTAGGTCGAATCAAAATCTATATAAAAGATAGCTCCTTTAACAATGCTCTAGCATTAAAGGGGGAGATACAGCTCACATTACACTTTAAAAAAGAAAATGGATAAATATTTAAACTTTTGCAAGAAATGTATTGAGGGAAGAGTCACATATAACCCAAATTTTTATGAATTAAATCCTAAAAATTCAGAAACAGATAGGGTCAATGACAAACCAGTGGAGGTTACATTAGTTACACCTACAGAGGCAACAGTGGAGCAGGCCAAGAGTGAGATAAAATTGAAAAAGGGTATAAATAGCATGGTTGGAACCCACAAAGGTGAAACTGGTGGGAAGACTAGAAAGAGTAAGATTACAAAGAAATCCTCAAGAAAAATTTCTTCCAAGAATAAAAATAAAACTAGGAAAGGTAGCAGCACTAGGAGAGCATCAACATCTGTCCAGAAAGGGGTGAAAGTAAAGAGTAAGAAGAAAAAATTCAATTCTCACTCATTATGGATATAATTCAAACACCTTTAACCATCTTCCAGCCACCACCCATAGATAAGACGATTCAGAAAGAATATTGGGTGGAGTTCAATCCAATTGCCGCTATCACAGATAGCAGTGTAATAGAATTTAATATCCCAGGGACCTCAGTAGATTATATCAATTTAGCTAAAACCAGGTTACATATAAAATACATCATTACAGATGAGAAGGGGGTTCCTATTCATAATAAGCCACCATCAGCTGGTCAACCTGCAACCCCTAGTCACCAGGTGGCGCCTATAAACTTGACCCTCCATTCAATTTTTAGACAGGTTGATATTGCATTAAATCAAAAAGTAGTATCCTCAGATGTGGGTGCTAATTATCCGTATAAGGCAATGATTGATTCTCTTCTATCAACCAACAACAACATGGTTCAATCAGAGGGTGAGGCCGCATTGTTTCATAAAGAACAACCAGGGGCCATGGAGGCTATCACCTACACAGGGGGTAATCCAGGCTTTACAGAGAGAGGCAGGCCAACTAGAAGTGGAGGAACGGCTAGTGTGGAGGGTTTACTCTATACAGACTTTGGAATAGATCAACCCAGGGCTATAATAAATGGGGTGGCGGTTACCTTGAAGTTTTTTCAATCCTTCAATGAGTTCAGATTAATGAGAGATGGGAAAGAAAAGTTGAGGTTAAAAATCACAGAGGCTATTTTAAAAGTTTGTTATATCTCTTTGAATCCAGATATGTTAGTCGCTCATAATGAGGCTTTGAAAACAAGTCCTGCACTCTATCCCTTCTGGATAAGTGATATTAAAAGCTTCAGTATTGCAAAAGGATCTCACACATTTATGACTGATAATATCTTCCATGGTAAAGTTCTCAGCAAGATTGTGGTTGGCTTAGTTTCAAATGCAGCCTATTCTGGAGATTACACTAAAAATCCGTTTAACTTTCAAAATATGGATCTCAATTATATGGAATTGAGTGTGGATGGACAGCCTGTACCAAATAGACCCTTTAAACCCAATTTCAATGAAAAAGATTATGTAGCCTCTTATCTAAGTCTGGTACCAAACGATTCTGATCGGAAAAATGGTCTGATTATTCAACTTTCAGATTATCCCAAGGGATATGCATTGTACCAATTCGACATACAGAGTTTCCTATCTGGTCAGGTGATGACAACTTCCGGAAGTGGACATGTGAGATTAAGTCTAAGATTTGGGACTGCCCTTCCAGAAACTATAAATATTATTGTCTACGCAAAATTCCCTGAAATATTAAAGATAGATCAAGCTAGAATGGTAAATGTTGGGTGATGGATAGCTACGAAATTGCAAGGTATATGAGGTTGGATGAAAAAATTTGAGATCAATTCTATGGGGTATATTCCCTAGACCGTATCCCTAAAAAACTACCCATTCCCTCCCTAGTTATTGTTAATCTGGATTACTCCACTGACAAGGGAAGCCATTGGGTGGTATTGCATCGGGTGAATAATGAGGTTGTGGAACACTTCGATTCAGCAGGAAAACAACCAAAGAGAGACATAGTTAATAATTTATTCAGTAATGCATTATCATACAAATACAATAATAAGAGAGTGCAAAATTATCAGACAGATACATGTGGATTATTTTGTTTGTATTATAGCTATCACAGTAGCAGAGGAAGAACCATGCAAAGTATTTTATCAGATTTTTCAGTAAACCTAAAGAGTAACGAGGAGATGATCAGTTTTTTTAATAATAACTTTGTAAAGTAACGATTCACTATAAGAAATAAAGGTATTACATTAAAATATATTTTCTCTGTTATTTCTTCAAAAAAATATTTGCACACTTGAATCATCTGTGTCCTGCTCAACAGAGTTCCTCAGTCAGTACTATCACAAAACGCTGACAACTATTCAGAGCCAATGCGTTCGGGTGCTTACCTTTGGGTTCGAAATTTCCTGTTATTTTTAATTGGGAATGGAGATTTTCAACAGAGTTCCTCAGTCTGTACTGTTGCAGCAAAAAGTGACAGGAATTCAGAGGCAATGCATTGGGGTCCTTACCTTCTGGTTCAAAATTTCCTGTTAATTTTAATTGGGAATGGAGATTTCAGTAGAAAATTTTCGACAGCAATCCATAAGTAATTCACCCATGATGTTATTCCCGGCTAGAGAATTAGGGGGAAGCACAGAAATAAGTTTACTGGGGTTACTGACACCCCAATAGGTCTCATCCTCTCTACTGTAATTAGGCTGCTTATAATAAATAGCCTTACCATTAACAGATTCTAGTCGATCTCGAAAATTTTGACAATGCCTAAACTTTTCAGAGACACATAGGTTCATAATATCCTGCTTAATTTCTTCATTTCTAGTTTTTGAGATAAATGTTTTGTCAAGATGATTGTATACATTAAGGGGATCTGTTTCCAGCAAAATCTTATGACAAAGTGTAATATTTTTGTAATGTTTGGCTAAAAGGTGATAAAACATTTGTTCAATTGAATGATAAGACAAGGCGTCTACTCTCATGTGAGAATAGTACAGATTAGATAAGCGATCCTGTACCTCTGATACGACCAGGGATTCTCTTTCCCATGGTGAGAGGGTTATATTTAAAGGTCTGGTTGTGATCCCATCATCTTGCACCTCTCTCTTACAATAAAAATAATTGAATCCTATTTTAGTTTGTGAATAGGTAAACATATTAGCATCCCTCATTCTAAATCCTAAATTGGTGGAGAAACTTGTCTCTCCAGTGCTTAGAGTGTGAGAAAATTTAGCCATAGCATCAGTTAAATTTTTTTTAGAAATACCTTTAGAAGATATTTTCTGTTTACCATCGTAATCCTCTATGATATAGGATTTTGAACAGAGTGATAACATTCGAAATCCAGAGAATTCTTTCTTAAAAATCCCTGGGATTTTCTTATCTATGGTGATATGGTGGGAGCAGCAGCGTCTTGGAAACCAGCGTGCATTCACCTCATCAGAACAGGACCCAAAAATTTCCTTATGATATTCCTGTCGGTATCTCCCCCTAACACAAAGATCTAGATCAGATTGATTTATAGCCATATACAGACTATCGGTGTCGGTTTCCGTTAATTCAAATGACTGGGGTCTAAGGTATTTCAGTAAGCAGTCATAATAAAATTCCAACATTCTTAACTTTGCATATTGTAAAATAAAAAAAAAACAATTTGTATAGGGTTATCCATCACAATTCTAGACTTATAGGTCTCTACCTCAAAAACTCCATTAATATCCTGCATATGTGAACCTATTACCTCCATTGGCACCTCACAAGTAGCAAAAAAGGGGGATATTCTTGAAAGAAATCTTCATGCCCCTCCTCCACCTGGATATCTACCTCTAATGCACCAAACAATCTTCCATTTTTAACATCTGTTAAGATCTTTGAGTGTGTTAAATCCCCCTTATTTTTCCTGTAGTAAGAAGGAAGGTACTGTTCATAAAATCGGAGGCATTTGGGTTTTATTTTGGAGATAAATTGACATTGCTGAATAGCCACAAATTTATAACCCTGTGAAATTATATAGTTCTTTCTAGCTTTATCCCTCTGTTGCACTTTTTTCAGTCTTTCTGACCAGGTTTTGTTTTTTAAATTTTTAACTATAAAGCAGTTAAATTTACAACCGTGGTAATAACATCCGTTAAATTCATAAACTGTTTTATTTTGATAACAAAAACCATCTACCCTAAACTTCCCTATTCTCACCTCTTTTTGATTATTTAATTTATGTCGAATTTTTATTCCCTCTTTACAGCTGAGATAATCTAACCAAACGTATGAATCTATGTACCTTTCGCTAACCTCTGGTCTAAAATGGTTTTCAGGGAATCTTCTAACATACACACCGCTTGGCATTAGCTGCTTGATAGCATAGGAATAGAGGCCATTACAGTCATAACCCACCACGCTCTCACATAAGTTATTTTCTACATTTTTTATTTTTGTTACCCCTTTTTCTTGGTATCTAGTAAATATAATGCTAGGACCTCCCACAATATTTTGTTTAAATACATAATATAGGTCTGCGTTATCTGAATTGAAGAATGCAAAATTACTCTCTGAGGAGGTATAGATCATTTTTCTGGCTACACCAGGCAAGGTGATGTAATCTTTAAAAATATCTATCCCTTCCGATACATAAAGATCTATGAAAGTAGTGAGGGCTTCACAGAAGGGTCCAGTATCTAGATTATTGTAATGTATTAAATAATCCCTAAAAGTCCTCATACCATTCTTATTCCAAAGATTTCTAAGCTCTTCATACTCAGACTCAGATTCTAATGGGTTAGACATCTTCATTGTAGAATAGAAATCTTTCATTTCCGGTAAGGAGGTGCAGTCTAATTTTTCAAGAGAATCAAACCATTCATAAGGAAAAACACCTTTTGGAATGTCACAGCCATAGGCTTTAAGAAACTTCTCATAGGAACATCAAGCTGCTAAATAATTAGAAATATCTAAAAATTTCATATGTGGAGTACCTATGGTGAGATAGCTGTTTTCTTTTTTGATGGTGAAGATTTCATTTTCTGTGTAATTTAAACTTATATACTTGAGGATATCAGTCTTAATTAAATTTAGATCGTATCTACCTGAATTAAATCCGATAACAGGTAGTTGGGTAATGTAAGTAAGAAACTCTTTCTTAACTTGTTGAATATTGGATATGAAATGTGACAGAATCTTTTTACTTGGAGTAAAAACAATATCGGATTCTGATTTGGATTCGTCTGACTCGAGTTCCTCTTCCCAGTCCTCTGATTCGAAATCCGAATCCGCCTGCTCCCCATCCTCTTTATATTTCTGAATGAGCTCATCCAGTTCATATAAAACATGAAAATATTTGCAGGAGATTTGTTTACGAGCGGCTATACTAATCAGTCTGAGATATTCCATCATATTTTGAATCAAAATTGTCGGATCCGGATTGATAAAACACCTCGGTGATTCAAAATTGGTTATGTTAGAAGCTACACTCACACTAATGGGAACATGTTTGGATATCCAGTTCAATTTAGTTGTGGTGCTGTGGTTCGTTTTTGAAGCATGGCCTCCATATCCCACACTGCAAAGAGTTTATAATATCTAGATTCCTCAGAGGTATGTATTCCTAGAGATTCGAGTTTTTCGAATATGGTTAAGGGTGACTTATGGAAGCCACCTGGAAAATGGTAGATAGTTCTATCATAGCATACTTTGTAGTGTCTTTGCATGTTCCACTCTCTTGTGAACAACTTAAGACACTTCTCACATTGAAATTTTTTGGCGAATTTATTTATATCTACAATATAACTAAGGTGGTTTTCATGTACATTAAGATGCATCTTACTATCATAATTATTTACAGATCTATACAGATTACAGACAACTCCATCTGGTGACAGAGAATATATCAAAATTTTTACATTAAAACATCTTTCTAGATCCAACATCTCGTCCATAGTCACACCAGTAAATTGTCCAGTAGAATTTCCTAATTTTTCTGATTTTTTAAAATTCATCCATACACGAAAATATTCGAGGAAATCTTTGTTACCTTTAAAATGTTGTCGAAGACATCTAAAGAAACATAAAATGTCTGTATATGGTTTGCCCGTCCATTTGTCTATATACATTGTCTTCAGATTCCTATTCTGTTTGATGTAATCTGGCAGGTCTTCAGCATTTCCCAATGGAAACTCTGTTTTAAAAACTACATACTGCACATTAGTTATGAAGGCGAGGCTCCAGGCAGTAGAGGGTCTATCTGATCTTGCTTGTGTAATTATATCGATTCCAGCTAACTTATTCATCAAAAAACGAATACTATTCATATTCGAAATTCGAAAAGGATATTGAAGAATCTTACTGTTGTAATGTGGAACAAAATATCTGTATTCCCTTGTTTCATTGTTAAATAAAATGGTTCCAAAGGCGAGATTAATCCTGAAGGCATTGTGTAGGTTCTGATAGATTTCCCTCACCTGGGATCAAATCTCCCTGTAACCCCCATGCAGATTATTGGTTGAAAAATTGTAGATATTGTTAAGTTCAGTCTCTTGATGGTCAGCCTGTATATGATCTATGTTTGTAACGTAAATCTCACGTAAATTTTCGTCATCATTATCTAGAATAAAGGCTGGTAGGACAGGGTCATCATTGTTGCCTCCATGTTGTCTCATTCTATGGGTGTACAGAGCCCTCCTACCCTCAAAATTGCATTCACAAATCCCACATCTGTACGATTTAGCACCTGTAGATTTCTTATGAAATGTCTCCAAATGAGAGTTGAGGGCCTCTGTTGTAAGAAATGGAAGATCACACTTCCAACAGATATATTTTCCACATTTTTGAAGATGTAAACACAAAGTCTGGTAATCATCGAATTGTTGATCACATATCCTGCATTTCTCTTGTATCTTATCTGTAACTTGGTGACAATACTTCTGGTGATGAAGTAGATTTTTCTGATTCAGAAGGTTAGAGCCACACAAAGTACATCTACACTCCATGGTACAGGGTATTCAGATATGAAAAATAAGGAGATATTATAATATGTTGAAGATTTTTCCAGTTTATATAGGGGAGTGTCTTGCTATTATTATTATTGATTTTGTTGAGGATTTCGGATGATTAATGAGTTCTAGACAGAGTGAATGCCTTCGTCTTCAGAGTCTGAATCATTGATTTCCATACCCATCTGTCTCATAACCTGTCTACGCATTCTCTGACCTGAAACCATTCTATTAATCATAATTCTTCACATTTGCTGAGCCTGAGTCGAATATGTTTTCATCCTCTTTCTCCATCCTAAATATGATTTAATAAGTTTGTTCTTGTATGCTCTAAAGGCTGTAAGAAGAATCCTGTGAGTATGGGATGGATAATGCCAGATAAAGCATGAAATATAAAACAAAGATACCCCTAGGCATGTACAATTCTTAATCTGAAAGGCATTGAGTGCCATCTCTAAGAAATAATCTGGGTGCTGAAGGTTCATATCTCCCACCTGTATAAACAGATCCCTAAGAGTTATTCCTGATTGAGACATTTTTTAACAATTCTTTTTTAATGAAAATAATTTTTCCGAAGAATTCCACATGAGTTATACGCATTAAATATTTCAGATAAGCAGATTTCCCAGGGGTTTATATAGTGACTGGGGAGTTTATAATCGCTATAGAAAAGATTCAGTCTTATCAGCATTTTTAAGTAAATGTGTCAGGAAAAGTGTCAGGATCCTTATGTCAGAGAAAAATTATAAAAAGCAAGCTCAGCATTTCATTACCAGTATAAATAGCCCGTGTTACATAAAACAAGAGTTATTAGACAGATGTGACTGAAATGAGAAAGTCTAAATATAGAAAAATAAAATTAAGGCAGTCTTTGTGCTAGACAGGCATTTGTCAGTTAACGTATGAGCTCCTAATGACAGTCACATAATGAGATAGAGTTGAGAAATAAGAAAGGGTGGGTTTGAGGGGGTTGGGGAGGTCTTTGTGAGGGCTATAATATTTATGTAAAAAATTATGATAAAATAAGTGACGCATTTTTATTATTAGAACAATGGTGCTTCTGTCAAAGATACAGATGTGGGAAATATAAAAGGGAACAGGTGAGAGGGTAACATATTGGGTGGAAACCATACAAAGGAAATAGAGTAACAAAAGGAGAGTAGATTCAGATTTGATATTAAATTTTTTATCTAGTGCATTATCTGATTTAATGGTCTTTGTGATGTAAAGAAAATTAAAGAATTGGATGCAAATGAGATTTACTTTTTCGTATGAGTTTGTTTATTGACATTATCATCTCTAACACCAAAGCCCTTAACCAAATAGACATATCATTAAAGATTCCTTGTACAAAATGTCAGATACCATAGAGAGTAGTTGTTTTTTTTGTTTTTTGTTTTTTTTTGTTGTTTTTATAAACCCACAGCACTAAGCAAGTCATATTGATAATGTATATCAGGCGAGAACTATTAGTTAACCCCAAAGCCCTAAGCCTAATCAAAAATGTGCATGAAAGTAGGAGAGTAAACTGTGACTATAGAGTGATTATCAGCTAACCCCAAAGCCCTAACCCTAATCAGAAAGTGTGTATGAAAGCAGGAGAATAACCTGTGAGTGTATATGAGGCGACAGATTGCGTTTGTGTGCTTACTCTGGGGTTCGAAATTTCCCGTTAATTTTAATTGGGAATGGGGATTTTCAACAGACCTCCAATGTAGCTTGTATACATTGTGTGAGATATCAAATGCAAGTGCTGATGCTTTGCCTAGATTTATTTAATTTTTAAAAATTTATAGCTAGTTGTGATTCACATTTTTTTGCAAAGGTTATATTGATCTACCTTGGCTAGCAGACAAAGCCCCATAAAACAGTCTCAGTATATAAAGCCCCATGAAACAGTCTCAGTAGACAAAGCCCCATTAAACATTTCTAGTGGACAAAGACCCATTAAAAGATTTGCTAGCAGACAAAGCCCCATTAAAAAACACAGCTGTGGTGATGATTCATTTTTCAGTAGTAATATTACACAGCATCGTCAGCAGGCAAAGCCCCATTAAAAGCTTGGCTAGCAGATAAATCCCCATTAAACATTTGTAGCAGAGTAAGACCCATTAAAAGAGTTCTAGCCCATTAAACAGTTCTAGCAGACAAAGCCCCATTAAAAGAAATACATATTCAAGTAATATTGATCTAGTATCGAGGTTCATTAAAGGGTGTGGGCTAGCAGACAAAGCCCCTATTAAAACAAGCTTGGGTTAGGAGACAAAGCCCCCCATTACAACAAGCTTGGGCTAGGAGACAAAGCCCCATTTAACACTTCTAGCAGACAAAAGCCCCCATTAAAAGCAGACAAAGAGCAGCACCCATTAAAACCCACAGCTGTGCGATGATTCATCTGAGTAATAACTATCAAACTAAAAGTCCCCATTGAGCCAATCTCAAGAACCTGTATAGAGCCCAATAACCTGTATAGAGCTAGTATCGACCCTCCCCTACCTAGCCATCCATCTACCATCTGCAGCAACAGCTGCACAGCTGTCAAAAAGTGACATGATTGATGGGAAACTCGACTCGATATACACTCGATATATACTACTAAAGGGTAATAAAATCTCAAGATGGTATTAAATAGCAAGTTGGACAGTATGACACTCTGTTATTTTTCATAAAGTTTATTCACAAAGTGCAAGTATGACAGACTATTTGCATACATCCCAGTTAGTAAACTTTCGAACCAGATCAGGTCTGCTCTTGTTGTTGAAATCTTGGGTGTGCTGTTTAATTCTGACTTTTCCTTCACAAGCCATAATCAGTTTGTTGTGTTTCATACAACTTTGGGATCTGTGGAGGTCAGACAGTTAGGAAATTTAATTTACAGCCACCTTGACTATTGCAATGCTCTCTATATAAGCCTTTTGCATTTAAGTTGTATAAGATGAAGTGTTTCTGGAATAGTCTTGCTAGGGTGGTTACTAATTGTACCAGGTACATTCATCCTGACAAGTTTCTACTATTAAATATGGCTCTATGTTCACTTGTGTAAAAAAATACCTTCATACAGGAAATCCTTATTTTCAGTTTTGTACTTATTTTTACTTATTTTCCAAAATTTTCTCCATCCATTCAAAGAACATGGAAACATTTCAACCATAGTTTTGCCAGCCAAAATGGATATTTTAGATCACACGAAAAATGCCAGTAATAGTATTTTTCTTACTTACTTACTTACTTACTGCCCTTTATGATTAGTGTCATGTAGGGCAACAAAGGCTCTCCACTGGTGGCGGTCTTTTGCCATCCTTTCCACTGTTCCCCACATGTGGCCCAGGCTTTTTAGTTCCCCTTCGACCGTTCTTCGCCAAGTTATCTTGGGTCTTCCTCGTTTTCTGTTACCCTCTGGTGTCCAGTGGAGTGCTGTTTTGGTGTGAGAAGCATTGTCTTTTCTGATGACATGACCTATCCATTTCCATCTTCTTTTCATAAGTATTGTGGCCATATCCTGTTGGTTACAATCAGTCAGTAGATCTTTGTTACTTTTAGTTCTAGGCAAGAAGATACGTGTTATTCACCTTAAACACTTTGTGTGAAAAGTTGACAGTTTTTCAAGGTCTACTTCTGTCATTCTCCAGCACTCAGAGCTATACAAAAGTGTTGATAGTACACAGCTCTGGTATAATTTGAGTTTGCTATACTGGTTGGACTTCCAGACATTATTCAGAATTATGAAGGTATTTCTTGCTTTGGCAATCCTGTTTTTGCTGATAATAGAGCAATGTCATCAGCAAAGTCAAGGTCTTCTAGGACAGTGTCTCTTTTCCATTATATACCCCTCTTCTTATCATTGGTTGTTCTCCTCATCACCCAGTCTATGACCATATTAAAAAGGATAGCTGACATGATGCAACCCTGTCTGACACCCGTTTTCACTTTGAACATGATGTTACTGTTTTGTACACTGCATGTAAAGTTCTTGTAAAAAGTTTTTATAATGTTAACTATTTTGAGTGGTATTCCATATCCTCTTAATATTTTCCAAAGGCTTTCTCTGTAGATGCTGTCAATGGCCTTCTGAAAATCCACAAAGTTTATGTACAACTGTCTTTGCCATTCTGTGCATTGTTGTATGATGTTATGAAGCGCAAAAATTTGGTCAGTGCAGCCTCTACCTTTCATGAAACCAGCTTGCTCTTCCCTTAGACATTTATGCACTGTCATTGCTGAAAATAATGGTAACCCCAAGGCTCTGTGGAACACTTTCAAGAAAATCTTGCACAAAATCTCTGTCATTCTCCAGCACTCAGAGCTATACAAAAGTGTTGATAGTACACAGCTCTGGTATAATTTGAGTTTGCTATACTGGTTGGACTTCCAGACATTATTCAGAATTATGAAGGTATTTCTTGCTTTGGCAATCCTGTTTTTGCTGATAATAGAGCAGTGTCATCAGCAAAGTCAAGGTCTTCTAGGACAGTGTCTCTTTTCCATTATATACCCCTCTTCTTATCATTGGTTGTTCTCCTCATCACCCAGTCTGTGACCATATTAAAAAGGATAGCTGACATGATGCAACCCTGTCTGACACCCGTTTTCACTTTGAACATGATGTTACTGTTTTGTACACTGCATGTAAAGTTCTTGTAAAAAGTTTTTATAATGTTAACTATTTTGAGTGGTATTCCATATCCTCTTAATATTTTCCAAAGGCTTTCTCTGTAGATGCTGTCAATGGCCTTCTGAAAATCCACAAAGTTTATGTACAACTGTCTTTGCCATTCTGTGCATTGTTGTATGATGTTATGAAGTGCAAAAATTTGGTCAGTGCAGCCTCTACCTTTCATGAAACCAGCTTGCTCTTCCCTTAGACATTTTATGCACTGTCATTGCTGAAAATAATGGTAACCCCAAGGCTCTGTGGAACACTTTCAAGAAAATCTTGCACAAAACCTCAACTATCATCCTACCCGATCATATTAGTCCTACTGATTTAGCTAACACTTTCGGTCATTTTTTCAGTGACAAAATTGTGAAAATCAGAGTTGCTTTAGAGTCATCAGTGCCTGTTTCCCTCACAATACCGAAGAGTAATAGCAGTGCCCTGACCTCTTTTGAGCTTGTATCTGAGGATGACATCCTCAAAATCCTAAGGTCATCCAATACCAAATCATCCGACCTGGACCCAATCCCTACCGCACTAGTCAAAGAGTGTGCGGACATTTTGGTCACTCCAATCACCAATATTATAAACTATTCACTCAAAGAAGGGAGTTTCCCAAACTGTTTCAAAACAGCATATGTCACCCCTCTTCTCAAGAAACCAAACTTAGACAGAAATCTCCTAAAAAACTATAGACCGGTATCCAACCTTAGTTTCTTATCCAAACTGATCGAAAAAGTAGTTGCCAAACAGTTAAATAATTATATCGATAGCGAGGGGCTCTCCAATGTCAACCAATCCGCTTACAGGAGACTCCATTCCACAGAAACAGCGCTGTTGAAAATCCAGAATGACATTGCTGCTTCGTTGGACTCTGGTAAGGCTGTTGCACTCACACTGCTAGACCTCTCAGCGGCATTCGACACTATCGACCATGACATTCTTTTTAATTCCCTAAGAGATTGGTTTGGGGTTGATGGCACTGTGTTGAGGTGGATCAGATCCTATCTCTCAAACCGGAAACAGAAGGTTAAATTAGGAAATAGCTTTTCAGATGTGTTCTCACTTCCGTATGGTGTGCCTCAGGGTTCTGTCCTGGGCCCCCTCCTTTTTACCCTTTACACAACCCCTCTCAGTAATATCATTTCCAATTTCAATGTCACCCACCATCTATATGCTGATGACACCCAAGTATATCTAGCATTGGACAATAGGAATTTTGATTCCAATTTCGCTGAGCTTACAGAGTGTCTCACATGTATCCAAAACTGGATGGCTGGCGTGAAATTGAAACTCAATCCCGAGAAAACTGAATTTATTATAATAGGTGATAGACAAGCCAGAGAGTCCCTCATTAATAAATTCCCTACTCAACTTCTCAGAAATTCTATTTCCCCTACTGATACAGTCAAGAACCTGGGTGTAATTTTTGACTCTGGAAACACCTTTTCCAACCACATAACTAATATGTGTCGAGCCTGCTACTACCACCTTAAGGACCTAAGACGTATTCGTAAATTCCTCAGTGTGGAAACTGCAGCCTTGCTTGCAAACTCAATGATCAGTAGTCGACTTGACTACTGCAATTCCCTACTTTATGGCATCAGTAAGTACAATGTTGCTAAACTCCAAAAGATACAAAATGCCCTTTGTAGAATTGTTTTTAGACTTGATAGAACTAGCCATGTCACTCCTTTTCTTCAAAAACTACACTGGCTTCCTATCACTTACCGTATATTGTTTAAGTACAATCTAATTACTTTCAAGGCTATAAATTTTTCTCAACCCATATACCTATCATCCTTGATCAAAACCAGTTGTCTAACACGTGGAAATCGTCTTTCTCTTTCCTCAGCCTCTCACAAAAAGGCCATCGGTAAGAGAGGTTTTGTAGTGGCTTCCCCCATAGAATGGAACAGACTCCCACAATCAGTACGATCACAACAAACAATAACAGGTTTCCGTAGCCAGCTAAAGACCTACTTGTTTAGATTAGCACATCCTCCACCATAGTACATCTCCCTGGCGGGCGCTAACCTTGGATCATGACCTCGAACGTCCCACGACTTTTCCTTTTTGATTTCAAGCGCATTAGAGGATGATGCATCAATTTTGCGCTATATAAATGTTTCTATTCTATTCTATTCTATCTATTGTTGTAGACATTCTGTTTATTATAATCTTGGCCAAGATCTTACTGGGTATTGCTAGAAGTGTTATTCCTCGCCAGTTGTTACAGTTGTGTAATGCACTTTTTTGGCATCTTGATGATGGTACCTTTGGACCAGTCATCAATTATTATGTTATTATTCCAAATGCACTGAAAGAGAGGATGCAGATTTGAAGCTGCAATGGCAGGGTCTGCCTTAAACAATTGTGCATTCAGGTTGTCTAATCCAGGGGCTTTTTTGTTTTTAAAGGTCATAGGCAACGTTTTTCACAAAAATTGTGAAGTTCACTTAATTCAGTAGACAAACACCCTATAAGAATGAAAATGTGGTTTATTTTTAAAAATATATGGTACAAGAGGCATAAATAGCATTAGAAAAATAAATATCACGAAGCGGAGTGAAAGGCCGACATATTGTTTTTCTCGTAGTAGATGATTGATGACATCACAGGTTCATAACAAAGTTCTGTTTAGTTGGAGATGTAATGTATATATTTACAAACTGAAGGAAGATAACATGTTTCTTTGCCAGAAAAAAGCCCGCTAGCCTTTATTTTTTCCAGATGCTGTTTTTTTCTCAAGTTCCACATAATTTTTAACCACTAACAGTTCTAACAAACACAGAAATACTATATATAAGTAGGCCTGTCTTGGAATGCAGAAAGCGTAAACATTTGCATGAGATATTGCCTCCTCCCATTTTTCAAGGTTTTTAAACTGTGATGGGAAAGTAGCCATTCACTGGTTAAATATATACATAAAGCTAAGGATCTGTTGATAAATTCAAAAGTTGTCATTAAAATGTACAGAATACTGTTTTTTGCCTTTTATCATCGGTACTTCTATCAAGATAAAGTATGATGTAAGGTGAAATCAAAATATACAATTTGTTTTCATTTGCATATATCATTTATAAAAGTATGTTGTTATAGTCAAATTTATTAAATATCTTCTGAAAGAATCCTTAAAGTTTTAACTTTTATATTATCAGTTCATGAAATAATTCAGTATATAATGGGTTTTCCTTAGGATATATAGTAGTTCATCAAATAATTCAGTATATAATGGGTTTTCCTTAGGATATATAGTAGTTCAGTACTTCTTGAGCCTATCTCTTTGGATACGTTTAAGTTTTGGAAATTAGTTGTAACATTTTTTTCTCCATTTAAGCCTTTGTTGACACCAAGAAAAAGGAATTGTGTTTTGGAGATCCATAGTATATACATTGCAGATGGCTAGACGCATTATGTATACTATGAAAGCAGCATTGTTTACAGTTTTGGTGGGAAAGTTCTGAACTACTTTGGGGAACATATATGATTATCCTTGCTTGAGGCCCAGTTCTAAAGACATTAATGTTGTATTTGTTTCATCTCTTAGCAATAATTAGTTTTCAAAATTAAAAAATAACTATCAAAACTCATCTCAGAGTTGAACCTGGTCGATTGCATTGTTTTGTGATTTTTATCCAACTTGCTTAATACCTCTCTAAATATTTTTTTAAAATAAACAAATATAAAAGATCTTCTCAAGGCTATTTCAGAAAATTACTGTTGCAGAATGATGTCTTATAAAGAAATAAACTTCATAAAAACAGATAATACAATCTTTTAAATATGTATGTATGGATTAAAAGGCTTACGAAAATGATAGTTTGTTTACATTTTCATGAACCTGTGACGTCAGGGCTAGTACTTTTTACGGGAGTTGTCGAGTGAAAAATAATGGCGACAGTTGTGAAAATCTTGAGAAAGTGACTGAATATACTATGTAATCTTGTCCAGACGCATCTTATTTTTACAAAAATTGAACTTTCATTTATATATGTAATTATTGATGAATGATCTGAAAATGTTTCCTATGACCTTTAAGCGATTTAATTGCTGTAATTTTTTTGTCTATTGTAGGTGCTGATGTCTGCTTCTGGTATTTCACTTGTTTGATCAGGTGGTGGTCTATTTAAAACCTCTTTGAAGTGTTCTGCCCATCTTGTATCCTGTTCGCTCACTGTTGCTAAAAGTTTTCTATCTTTGTCCTTAACTGGGATGTTGGCCCTGTACTTGCCACATATGAGTTTGGTCAATTTATAGATCTGTCCTTGCTCTTTATTCCATGCAGCAATATCAGTCTGTCTAGCAAATGTTTTCATTGTATGCTCTTTTATCTTTTCTTGCTAGTTTTTTAACTTCTTTGTCACGAGTTTTGTATTGATCTTTGTATTTATTCTTCAGTCTTTCTGAATATGAGTTTAGTTCCTTAAGTTTGATGTTGCACCTCTTTTCAACAGCTTCCATTGTGGCAGGTGCTAGCCACTTTTTTCTTGCTGTGTTGGTTCTATAACCCAGACAGTTCTTACTGGTATCACTGTATACCTCTTTCACATTTTCCCATAGCTTGTTGAGTTCTGTATTCTCCATTGCTTCTGGAAGCTCGGATGCTAGGGCCTCAAATCTATTCTCCAGTTGGATAAAAAATGTGTTTTTGACTTTCTGATCTTTCAATTTGTCTGTGTTACAGTGCTTGTTTGATGTTAGCTGTTTGCATGCACTCCTCAATTTCACCTTCAACTGGGCAATGACATCATGGTGATCACTGCCCACATCTGCACTTCCATGCACTTTAACATCTATCAGTGATCTTCTCCATTTCCTGTTAACTAGGATGTGATCGATTTGGTTTCTATCTGGCCCATTTGGAGAGTTCCAAGTTAGTTTGTGTATCATTGGATGTGGGAACAATGTGCCTCCTATTGCAAGGTCATTTAGTGCACATATGTCGACTAGTCTTTCTCAATTGTTATTTAAACTTCCACAACCATGCTTCCCCATTATTCGTTCCACGGCGATGTTTTCATTAGCAACTTTTGTGTTAAAGTCTAATTCTAATTCTAATTCTAATTGGACTTTTATAGCGCTTAATCTCCCCAAACAAGAGGACTCTAAGGCGCAACAAAACAAAAAGCAGTCAACAAAATTCTGTGTCCAGGGACATAACAGGGGTCGAACACCACGGAGAACGCCAGGAGGATGATTCAGGCTAGGGTGGATATGCTTTGGTGTACAGGTAGGTTTTAAGCTGTTTTCTGAAGGAGGCCAGGGATGGAGAGGCACGAATCACATCAGGGAGAGTATTCCACACAGTAGGAGCATCAAACGCAAAACTATTACCAAACTGTTTGACAGATTTATGAACAGAGGGGCAGAACTTTGGAATAACTAGGAAATTACCACCACTTTCACTGCGCCTGGTACTATAAGAACTGCTGTAGGAAGAAAGATGTGGTGAAAAATACCTGGGAAAACCTGTGTGAAGATACTTATAAACAAGTGTGACAAGTCTCCCATGACAATTAGCATATCATGACTGTGAGTAGAGATAATTTCTGGTTGCAGTTGTTCATAGAAGGTGTCCTTGCTATTTTCATCACTGTCATTTGTTGGCGCATAACACTGTATCATAGTCATGTTGTTGTGACGACCTTTACATCTTGCTCACAGTAGTTTTTAATACCTCATTTTAGCACTTTTAGTTTATGTGGGGGATTTGCTGCAGAAACAGTTGCACTGCATGAACTTGTGTGGGATAAACAAACCACAGTGTTTATCACACACAAAGAACTGTGTGCTGTTTCTCGTGTGAGGAGTGTGTAAAATAATAAGATCACAGTTTTAAATTTGAATTTAAAAATATATAAAATCTATGTATTTTTATGAAAATTATATGTATTTAAAGCTTGTATTTTCTTCTTTCTCATGGTATAATTTCAACAATAAAACTTTTTTAGAAGCCAGTACAGTTGTCAACATTCCATTCCTTAATGCCTTTTCTTTGTTTTCTTATTTTTGTCAATTCTGGAGTGTTAAGACACCTTTTTCATTGAATGATGTACAAATGGTGTGATTTTATATGACCTTATAATTGGTACCACTATATTCCACAGATAATAAGCTTTAAATAGATATGACTCATTTCCTAATACTCTTTGGTTTTCTTGTACAAAATACGGTTTTAAAACAGTGTACTTTGACTGTCCATAGGAGTTTTTTTTACACAAATCTGTGTAGTTTCATTGTTAGTTGTGATAATCAGAATATTATTTAGTTTGGACCAGTGTATAATTCATTTAAAAACAATGTATTCATTAGAATATCACAACAGTTGTTTAAGTAACATGCATAGAATATGTGGACAAAGGGCTCAAACATTTGCTGATATAAGAAAAAAAATTTCCCCATTTATGTTTAAAAACAGTCAAGATAAAAGTTACATATTTTATGGAATTGATGTTGTAAAATGAAAATGAAAATTTGTTCCCAAAGAAAATGTGCTCAAAGTTGGAAATTTTATTTTAAATGTAGCTTTTATAAGCTACAATACCTACCTATTGTAACAATATGCTTTACCAGTGGTTTACCACAGAAAGCTTCAAACCAGAGTAAAAGTTGAAAACGTTAAGCATGAAAGTTAGAATTAACTGGTCACATGTATTCCGGTATATTGCTGGCATAGTACCGGTGTGGGTAAAGAGCACCTGTCTGATCATGTGACCTAGGGAACCTATCAGATGCTAGCTATAGCTCTTCCTCATTTTTGTTGGAAGCCATCTTGTAGAGCTGGCCTTTCTGTAACTCTACTTCTTTAGTTCAGTTACTATATCTTAACTGTGGGTAGACAGTTTAGTTTTGAATATTTGGTTTTTATTGTGTATAGATCAAACTGGTATCATGGTGAAGACTCCACCTTACCAAAAATGGGGCAAATGTGGGCATTTTATGCCCCAATTTGACTCGCACCTTGCCTGTTTTGGCTGTAGAACCAAGTGTAAAGGGCAAGACCCCTTATTTTATGAAATTGATGTAAACGAAAATGAAAATTTGTTCCCAAAGAAAATGTGCTCAAAGTGTTACATTACGATGAAACATGCAAAAGTGAAATCTGAAAGCCCAAAAATTAGTACATCTGTTTTTAAAGGTAAAAAGGAAATGACAGACAAAGTCACAAAAATATTCCAACCTCATAGAAGAATTAGCTGTAAGGCCTCTCAAATTTATAATGAACAGAAAAAGCCGGGAAGATAAAACAGCTACAAAGACTGGCTGTCAAAAACAACAAAATTTTATATTGAAAATAATAGATAGCAACAAAGATAACTTTGACAAACTACTTGACAAACTACTGAAAATGAAAGTGTTAAAGTCAAAAAGAACAAAATTTTATATTGAAAATAATAGAAAGAAACAAAGATAACTTTGACAAACCGCTTAAAATGAAAGTGATATGAAAGTTTTAACAATATGTCACATTTCGATAGTTTTTCATGTACATTTATAAGTTTTAATATTTTTAAAGATTTCTTTTTTCTGTTCTATTATGTTGAACTAAAAATGATTATAAATAAAATCATATAAATGCTTGAAGTTTTGAATGCATAGGATTAAATTTTAAAAGATTGTACAATGTAGTTGTGCCTTGAGCATGTGTCAGTATGCACAAAAATGTTCAAAAGTACGAAAATATACACAATTCACTTGGCAAAAGTTGTCAGTAAACAAAAGAGTATCTACACAAGATTTATACTGTTGGAAAGCCCAGAATCTGCAGATTTTCATGATATAAAAATTATTATGATAAAAAAATCACAAGCATTTTAAAATACATAGAAAACTTTGAAAGGTTTTACAAAATATCAGTACTCTTTCTGAGATTGTTTATTCTAATGGAACCATTGGAATGTATGAAAAAACAAACAATTTTAAAGTACATAACAAAACAAAAATTATACCATCATAAGCATGAGATATTGTTCTTTTAATACATGTTATTTGTTTTGCAATTTATTAATATTAAGAATTTTTAATTTAAGATTTAAAAAAGAAGACTAAATTTTACTGCACTCTTCTCCCGCATAAAAAACACAAATGGTTTTTCTGCAGTAAACACAACTGAAGCTGTGCAGGACTGAGAGCTATTTATAGAACACTGGTTTGTTTAACACACTAAAGAGTCTGAGTAAAAACTACTGTGTGCTGTTAATAGCCTGCTGTTAACTGGTTTCCATTCCAGTAGTTTCTTTTCCATTCCCTTCTTTAGAATTAGAGCTACTCCTTCGGAGTGGTGGTTATCTTCACAACCAGAGTACACTACTGTTTCTTTATCATCTGATGTTATTCGTCCAGATCCAGTCCATCTGCTTTCACTTATTCCAAGTATGTGTAGATTATATCTTTTCATTTCTGATGTTACCTGGGCTAATTTGCTTGTTTCGTACATGGTACGAACATTCCAGAATGCGATTCTGGTTTTACATTTGGCACTGAGGACTTCATTCATGCTGTTAGCTTCGTTTCGGCTTTCACTACCAGCAATCATACTGTTACTTTGCAGGCCTCTACACACAAATGTAGTTAAATCCTTTGTTGCTATTTCAGTAACATAATTTGTTTTACAAGACAGGGTTGTTGGCCCTGTGCTAAATCACCAACCTGGAGAACCAGGGAGTTTGTGGTCAAGGTCTCCTTCCTCTAGATTGGTTGCTGATCCATAGCTGATGAGTGAAATCTACCCGGACTTTTATATCGGAGTGGATCCTCTCCTAGATGAGTTGCCATTCAAGGCTATCGAGCCCCATCTGCCCGACTATTTAACCCACAGCTGGGAATAGTTTTTTTTTTTATCATAGGGACCCCAGGGATTCATAATCTGCAGAAAACATAGTTTTTTTTGCTGCAGATTATTAATCCCTGGGTCCCCATAATAACACCCAGTACAATGTGGAGATTTCAGATATTCACGTTTTTCAAAATGGCTGCCATAATAATTTATATTTGCCATATTTTGGGGCTTTGCTTTATACATGTCTATTAGTTTAGTTCCAGAACTTTCTATTTAGTCAATGACTTGGATAAAACAATTATTTAGTAATTAGATCAAATGTTATGTGTTTTTTATCAAAAATTTATGATCCAATATGCATGCCGCATATAAATATGCATACAGGAAGAAAGGACACTTTTGTACAACACGTAATATTTACTGTTGATGAGCTTTTAATGAAAGCTCTAGTCCCTGGGTCGCTGATTGGTATCTGTTGGTATTTGTCATAGGTTGGTTTGATCATTAATGCTGTGTGACATGACACAAGCTTTGTGAGCACTAACTCATTGGATTTGAAGGTGGTTTGATCAGTAATTTGTTGTTTCCATCACCAAATTGTTATTTGTAAACTTACTATTAATATATAAAAGAGCAGTCTGTTCATGTGTGGAAATGTATTACACTTTGTTACCTCACCTGTTTGAGTATTTATTGATTAATGGCTACTGTCTGCTTTGAAATGTTTGTGATAAAAGAGATGTTGTTGAAATAATAACTTTGACCAAATTCTAAACAGGCCTTTCAACATCTGCTTCGCTTCAATAACTTCCAACAATGCCTTCCAATACCTGACTGATTTCAAACTTTCAATCAAGCTGTTAGAAGGTATCTGAAAACTCCAACTTGTGTTTTGGGTGCAAAGATAATGAAGAGATATTTGTGAAATTTTTGGTGGGTAAAAAGATATAACTAAAGGAAGTGAATACATTTTGTGCAAAATCTGGATCATATTCTGGATACGAAAAATCCAATATATTCAAGGGTCCCAATTATAATGTATTTTTAAAGACTTTGGATTCCTGGATGACACTACACCAAAAGTAATGAGCAGATTTTCTTTATATGGGCATAGCCTGGTCAAAGGAAGAAGTTTCTCTTCATAGCAAACAGTGAATCTGTTTGAAGAATTATTAAGCAAGAAGTAAGTCGTCCAAAATAAAACAAATATAGATCAGCACAATTCTTTCTGGATTGTCAAAGCATAACAAATATCACAATGCATTCACAAGTGCACATAGAACAATACACTACATCTTTCTGTCCTGCCATGGCACAGCACCAATGTCATATATAGTATAATTTATGTAAATCTCTCTGGCCTTTGGTTCTCTTCTTGGATGTGTTTTCACCAATGTTGCAATTTATGAGATGCATGTCATAGCCATTGCTTTATGCACCTGGAATCAAGTTGTACTTTTGGTCCTCTCAGTTCAGCATGGGTTCCGACATAACTGGTTACTGATCTCTTACTATGTTATGCAGAACACAGGATGCACTGGTGATCAGAGTTTCAATTTCCGGTCTGTTGTACTATGCTTGTCACCACCTAAAAATGCATGGACATTATGCCATAGGTATTCTCCACCACACCTCTGGTTCTGGACAATCCGTATTTGGATACTCTCTTTTAGGTACTGAGATTTCTATGGGCATAGGGGTTTATCAAAAATATTTCCCAAGCAAAGGCATCATCAACAATAATGAAGAAAGGAATGTCTGTCCTGTCCTCAGTTAATGGTTCAGGGATTTTCAGTCTCTCTATGCTAAGGCCTAAATTTAACTGGCTGTTGTACCAAATCCGGGCATCACCAGTTATCCCAGTAGTGCCAATATACAGCCAGATGAACTTTTAATTATCATCCACACTAGCCAATATGATGATTGAGTAGAACTTCTTGCAATTAAAGAACTCGGATATATACTGCATTGGGTGGCTAATAGATAATGACATGTTTCCAATCAATGGTTGCAAGAGTGTTACCAAATTTCCATTTGCACTTGAATTTATCTGCAACAGCACACCATTGGGTCCCTGTGCAGGGTGTCAGTCATTCAGAAAAAATGGTCCACAATAGCCTGGCAGACTTCCCAGACAACTTCAGAAACACTTTTGGTGCCAAGCAAAAGCCCTGGCCATTTTAGGTATGTGTACATACTACCTCAGGCAAGTTACCTTCTGGAGTAACTGCCAACATCTAACTGCGCCCTGGCCTACCAGCTTGTCTGTAGTTGCTTGGTATTCTAACTGTGGGTATGATTGTTTATATGACCAATCAGAACAACTAAAGTGTAAATCTGGTAAAGGTTCTGAGGATCTGAGATTGTCCCTCTCTTGTTTGGCCAGGCAGTGCTCAGAGTCCAAACCTGGATCTTTCCATTATCCAGCCCCTCCTTTAAATTCTTCTTTGCCGTCTCCTCTTTTTAGCAGCAACTTGCAATTATAACCACCACAAAAGGACATAGGATTGAAACCAAGGATTGTCACCCAAACAGAAACATTGTGAAAGGTATAACAGTGTTTAGGATGACTTCTGCAGAAGGGACAAGATGGTAAGCAAGGTATCAAGAAGGTAATTTTCTGCTGTTATGTGGAAGGTCAACAGTTGGGAATACATCCAAAGAGGGAAAAAATAATGAAATATGAGTGAATAATAGCTTATCTTGGATGGAATACAACAGTTACAGAAACATGTCAAAATAAAGATGTTATGGCAATGTACTAAAATGGTTTTCAAGGTATAGCATTTGCATGAAAGTTCCCCATGGAATGTGATAGGAGAGGAAGTCATTGCACTTGACAAAAAGTGGACTCAGCTGAATGTGACATTTTGATGTAGATTAAGTTAAGGGATTAAAGAGACCAGAAATGATGCCATTGAATGCAATTACTAAGTTGTTAAAACAGTGCAGGATTGAACAAATAGTCACAAAAGTGAAGCAAAGTATAGAGAAGGAGGCTGAAATACAAGCAAAATAAAAATGGTGAGTAACGTTCCATGGTGCCACATGACTAAAAAGTGTGATACTTAGTGTAACAGTGCCCCCAACAGGGAGTGGGGTTTGTTCCTGATTTGCAAAAAGGTTGAAATGCTTATAAACTGTTAGTACAAAATGTTGCAGATGGCCAAAAAGTAGGGAGATGGGGGGATTATGTCATACACTGCAGAAAGCCACTTGAGGCCACAGATGTTACTCAGCACAAAGGTAACTGAAGGGAAACAAATTCCCAGACAGCATTCTGATGTTGGCCCACCGTTGGCCCAATAGCTTTTTGGTTGATGGACACAATGCCAGTCCGATGTTGCAAGCAACTGGTAAGAATTGTATTCCTGCCATAGCTTCAGCAAATCAGATTCCTGCATTGAGTTATGTGACCATTGTGTAGAAAAGGTCAATGATTGACAGGTTGTAGGAAGACCTTAGTTCAGGTAATTGCTGATAACTCACGTGACCATGGATTTAGATTTATTTGTTGTTTTACGTCGAGTTCAACAGCCAGGGTCATATTGCGATATGTAGTTTACAGGTGGAGGAAACCAGTGCATACTGCACTGTAAACCACCAGGCATCTGCAAGTAACTACCAACTTTCCAACATAAAGCGCCCGGCCCGAGATTCGAACCGGCGGCCTCAGAGGTTGGAGGCAAGAACTCTAACCGCTACACCACCGAGCCCCCCTCATGTGACCATGCATGTAATCAGTAATGCTAATTGGTCATTGGCAAACATTAATAATAGTTGAAGAGTGTCTTGAGATGATAGTCCATAATTCAATGACAGAATTATAATGTTCTAATTTTTTATTGAGAATTTAAAATAAGAATGCTATATTTATGTGTAAAATTGTTAATTGTATGTTAAAAAGTGTTCGCTCACTGAAATCTGATTATTAGACATGCTATGAAGAATAATTTTATACTAAGTTTCCCAAAATCCCATAATATTGTTCACCCCATCTTGAATAACAATCCATTGTTGTCCCAACGTTGCCATATAGAGATGTGCAACTTGAACATTGGTTGGGAAGTCACCATTTGGCAAAAGTTGGCCCAACATCTGCAGACCATGTGACGACGGAATGCTATCTGGAAAGTAAGATTATGGTTCAAATCATGGTTGAAAATGAGAAGCACAGGAATTTTGAAATTTTATGGTGCAGACACAAGACGACTTAAAAGTTGTAGGCATGACATCAATTTTCCTATTGCCTACCACTGGCTGGACTTGTAGCTTGGTGTGAGTCTGGCATAAAGTGTATAAAATTTTCATTACTTTCCTTTGGATATTTATTCATCAGTTTTGAAGAACTGACCAGATGAAGGTGTTTCTTAAAATACTATATCTTGCTTTAGTATTTATATAATATAGTGCACTACATGATAAAAGCATCAATCTATTGTCAGTTTTAACGTTGTTTACGAAATATGAGAGGAATCGATTTGTACGCATGCGTAGTGGTTTGTTTATCTGCCATACCAAAATTCTTTGAAACTTTGCAGTTTTGTTTTCACATAATTTCACATATTTAAAGATAAAAACACTACTTAAAGGCATAAGGACATGATCAAAGGTTTATATCTTAATATGTGAATTTTTATCATTTTTCATGGGGTTTGATACGGGCCATTTAACTTGTTACTATCATAAACAATCCGTCTTTATCCAAGACAAGGTGTGTGAGCATAAGTCTGTGCTTGGCCAAATCTTACCGGGTCCAAATCTTTCGTTTAAAAATTGAGTAATGCCAAGAACAATGGAATGGAGGATCTCTGGGGGCAATTTTACTTTGTCAGTATGGGATACGCCATATGTGATAATTGCAGGAAGTTCTCAAGGAAATATTAAATTAACCCCGGGTCCCACTAAAGATTTACATGCAACTCATGACCATGCCATCTTGAGACCAACAACTCATACGCACAATTTGTACACAAACATTTTCTAAGAAAAACATCTTTCCTTGAATATCAATTAATACTTGTATACACGGTGTACGTGCGGTGTACGTGCAACTCACTGACAAGAGAAGTCGCTGACACTAACTCGCTGACACAACTCGCTGACAATATGCAAATTAGATATGGCAGATTAAACAAACGTTATACTAGTTTCCTAACAATATTTTATAAAATGGAAGCATAGACGAATACTTTAAACTACAGAAATCACGGCAACAGCACCCAAGTCATTAATATTCATGAGAAGATATGAGGTCAGTGACCTCAGGTCACGGGTTTCACCTTGCATTTCCTAACAATATTTTATAAAATGGTCGTCTCGTCAAAGATTAAATACTTTAAATGACAGAACTCGCGGCCATAGCACCCAAGTCATTAATATTCATGAGAAGATATGAGGATCCCCTGGCATTTCCTAACAATATTTTATAAAGTGGACGTCTCAACGAATTTCAAATACTTTAAACTACAGAACTCACGGCCATAAGCAAATAAGATAACTTGTATATATACGCACATATATATTTCTTGTCAGCGAGTTGTGTCAGCGAGTTTCCGTTAGCGACTTCCTATGACAGCGAGTTGCACGTAAATCGTACGTGCAACTCGCTGACACGGGAAGTCGCTGACACTAACTCGCTGACACAACTCGCTGACAATATGCAAATTAGATATGGCAGGTTATAGATTTAGATTTATTGGTAATTCAAGACCCTATGAAAGGGTATTAGAATACAATGTTACAAAAACAAACTTAACTAGCGGCTTAAGTAAGATAACCTTGACAGAAGGTAAGATAGCATAGTATTATGTACTTGGAATTTGAAAATGTACTACTAGTACTATGTATTGTTTACAGAATGGAAATAGACAGAACATTCATAAAAATCACCAAAGGTTTCCATAAAAACTACACTACATAACTCACGGCCATAGCACCCAAGTCATTAATATTCATGAAAAGATATTAGGTCACAGATTTCCCCTGTAGTTTCCTAACAATATTTTATAAAATTGAAGCATAGACGAAGACTTTAAGCTACATAACTTTATAAAATGGATGTCTTGACGAAGATTAAATACTTTAAACTACAAAACTCATGGCCGTAGCAACCAAGTCATTAATATCATGAGAGGATATGAGGTCACAGATTTCCCCTGGCATTTCCTAACAATCTTTTATAAAATGGACGTCTCGACGAATATTAAATACTTTAAACTACAGAACTCACCATATGCAAATAAGATAACATGTATATATACGCACGTACATATTTCTTGTCAGCGAGTTTCCGTTAGCGACTTCCTATGACAGCGAGTTGTATGTAAATCGTATACACAGCTCATAATATTAATGAAAAAATATGAGATCACCCAATTACATGGGGTGTTCTAACATTATTTGGCTGAATTGCAGAATTCCCCTCCTGGAAATAGATAAAAGTAGTTCCGTCAATATATATTATACATACAATAAATATATATTTTAAATGCATATATTAGACATGTATGGAACCCCATGTATGATATATATCCTCGACGGACGGGTTTTCGATATGACAACATAAATGGAGAATGAGGAGTATCCAAACGTACACAACCAAAATGATCAGAAAAATAACAACAAAATTAAATCCACGAAGTGTTTGATTCAGTGCGGGTCGGCGGGTTGGCACATTGATAATATATTTAGCAGAAGAAAAGGCAATTTCAAATATTACGTTATTCCAAACTTTTATGACAATCTTTAAAAAAAACAAAACAATTTATGTATTCATAATAACATAATTTTGATTTCTGGGGAATTTGTGCTGTAAATTTACATAGAGCATGGATTTTTGGTGTGTCCCTAATAATGACCCACCTACCAGCCGACCTGCCTACTAGCCAACCTGTCTACCTGCCTACAAGTCTGGCTGCCTACATGTCTACCTGTCCACGTCTCTTATTTTCAATTTACTTATAGGAACTATATTATTGCAGAGTATAAATTCAATTATATTCCTACGCCTTTCTACTTCCAGGAGGGGAATTCTGCAATCCTTCCCATTATTTTATATTTAATAAACAGAAATGCTGCTTGAAGAGCGAGTATTGTATGTAAGAACGTCTGTTTAGTTAAAGATCAAATACTTCAAATTCTTGTACTTCTATGGGGGTCTCCTAGCATTATTATGAAATAAAATATGCAAATTAGAAAGCGAGGAGACAGAAGTCTGTGCATGGTGTGTCTTAGCAATATTTAAAAATAAAAATATGCAAATTAGAAAACGTGAGGTCATGGAATTCCGTGGGGGTTTCCTAGCTAGAACTATTATAAAATAAATTATGCAAATTAGAAAATGTGAGGAGACAGAGGTCCGTGGGGTTCCCTAGCCATGTTTAAAAAAATATATCTTGGGAACGAGTTTAGGGTGCGAGTTGTCGGTCACGATTTGCAGTGGTCACGAGATGCTCGTATCCCACAGTAAATACCGTGCAGAGCCTCCACATGGTATCTCCGCACGGTAAACAAGCAGAGATTTAAAGGACCTTTAAAATGCTTTGAAAGCAATAAATAGGTTTTAAAGAGAATAACATGAAGGTGAATTATTTATATAGTGAAATAACACCGAATTATTATCAAATTTATCCAAACTTTATTATTAAACAAGGTCAACACGTATTACACATAAATAATAAACATAATAGCATAAAGGGGGCATAAAGTCCATGTTTAGTTCATAGCCTAAATAATAACCACATAATATTCTACTGTAACATAATAGTATAAATGCCAAATATATATATATTGTGACGGATCCGAGCAGTGTATCCATCACATAACATATTCTTCCGAAGTAGGGCCACTACGTGTAAATTTCAAAGCTCTGCCATAAAACACAGAAGTCTACAGCTTCAGTATAATCCAACAGCACTTCCACAGACACAAAGATCACATCTCGTGATCCTCCTGCATCCAGATGACATCACTACACGTAGATTCCACAATGTCATCATGCAGCATAACATCACTGACATCAGATTCCATGATGCTACCAAGGTTTCCACCAGTACTGGAATTTCCATAACAAGGACCGCTTTTGTCCTTAAAACCTATATCATGACACTCCACTGTGCCATACAAGAATAGGCCAAATGGGGACAGATGTAAAATGCAGTTGTAATTTGTGGGATTTATAACATTTTGTGCATTTACATTCCATAAAGGTGCAAATGAGGTATAAAACATTCAGATTCATTATGTAGTACAATACACCTTACACCAAATCATCATTTTTAGCTCTAATTCAAATCTAACTGTCAGAAATCATCTTTCAATAAACCTATCACCCCTATTTCATGAATAATCCATCCCTGCAGTTAAAAATGTCCAACTAACAATAAAAATAGTCAAAATTTACAGATTAACAAGCTCTGGTAAGCTAGGAATACATTTCAACAAAATATAAAGTGATTATAAATGATTTGCCTGCATGTTAGCGAATATTATGGTCTCAATATAAGGGAAAACTGTTTATTTACCTCTATTATCGCCCATACAGCCGGAATTAATAAAGTAAACAAACCCCTTCAAAGAGCATTTTATGGGCTGATAAGGGCCGCAAATAACCAGAAATACAATAATAGTTATATTTACCTTGATATTCATCTTAAAACAGCCCAAAAGACACAAATAACAAGTAAAACTGTGGAAAATAATCGCTAAATTTACTGCGAAATTTACCGGGAGTTTGATGTGAAATCCGAAATGTGGACTTTAAAGTTGAGCTGTAACACTCTCCCCATCTTACATTAAGACGTCCTCGTCGATAATTAGAATATAAATACCTATACTGCGTACACAACTTTAATCCAATGTTATATACACATCAATCTAATCATGAAACTATAAAAAATGCAACATAACCAGAAACATTGTCCATTACAAACTACAGCTAATAAGTGTCCACTTAAAGTGTAATACATGTCACGTAAAGTTTAAACAGCTGCATCTGCTGAAAACTGTACAGTGTAAAACATTATCCATAAACCAACATTTAATATTTAATATACAATTGAAATTACATGAAAAGTTTCAGAAGACAGTTACTTCTACTATTAACCTAACTAAAGTCTAAAACATTATTCGCAAACAATTATTGAGTGTCCATTCTATTAATCAATTATTAATCTGAATCTGAGGAAGAAATGGAGAAGTTGGTGGACCTCTGGCTCCATTCACTCTTCCTCACCGGCAGACTTTATATTTTCGCAATCACTGGGGGTGGACATGGGGCACAATTCACCTGAATCTCCTTGGATTTCACCCTCCTGCCATTTGGCTCAATGATGCGCCTCTTGATATGGACGTGTATAGGTCTTAACATCCCATGCTTACAGTGAGTCTCTAGATACCGGATATCTTTGAGATATTGGTAGGGAATTCTCACAGGAGCAGGTTCTGAGAAGCCAACAGGGGAGTTGACAGGTGATGGAAGTTGAGAGGATGTGGGAGTGGGGAAAGGTTGGTGCAAGGGGACAGATTGAAGAAAGGACGGTGGTGGAACAATCTGATCTTCAACTGTAGCAGCCTCATTAACTGTGGAAAAATCCGGAACAGCTGGCTCACTTTTCTTCTGTGTTGAAAATTGTGTGGCAATACTCTCACAGTTTGGGATATACATGGTGTGGGTAACGTCAGAGGCTTCAGGAAGTATTTACTTAACGGCTTGTTCAAGTTCCTGCTGTTCTTTGGTGACAGGCCTATCAACACCTGCCAATATCCAGTCAAGGCGGTTGAACAATGTTGGGCTGTCATTCGGTAATGGTGAAACCACAGGCTCGACTCTGCTTATGCTGATGATGTCATCTGTAATTGGAAACTGCTTAAAGTTGTCACCTGTTCCTTTTTCCTGCACCATGTTTGCATCATCTTTTTCCTGCACCATGTTTGCATCATCTTTTTCTTGCACCATGTTTGTTCCATCTTTTTCTTGAACCATGTTTGTAGCTTCACTAATCTTTTTAACCACTCTTGTATCCTCTATTTCCTATTGTTTCTTGTCTTCTCTTCCATTTAATTCCTGATCCTTCACTTGTTCTTTTCTTGCTGTTTTCACTTCCACCTTTTGTTTCTTCCTTCTGTCTCACACTTCCCCAGTTTCCCTCTATCTTCAGTCCTCCTGTCTGTTGTCCTTCTTTTCGCCTGTGATTCCTCTTTTTCTGTTATACTTGCAATCAGAGTTGGATCATTTTGAATTTCTATTAGGCGCTCTGGGTGGACATCCACTATGTGATATCTTATTAGATCTTCCCTTCTGCTTCATGACTTGGTGCAATATGGGCATTGGTACCTAATTTGTTCTACCTTTTCATGGCAATTTGTTACATGCCTACGCATGTTAGACTTTGACGACAACATCTTGTCACAGTCCCTACAGCTCACCATCTCCTCTTTAAGTCACCGGAATAACAACTCTTCTGCTACCTGGTATCAACTACTTCTTAACTATACCTCTTCAATCAGTCTCCTAGGTTTGTGAACAAGTCTTTTGGAATGCCTGAGAACCAATGATTTCGCTGTGTTGGGTGCAAAAGATACAGGATTTTCTGAGGATGAAGATTGGCTCAACTGTGGACACGAGTCCACCTGTTTTGGGATAATAGGGGTTTTGGAGTATGGCTCAGCAGTCAGTGATTCACTCTGAATCATTATCACTACTGTGCCACTCAGGCTTAATAGCCACCACATCATTGGTTGTCTTTTCTTCTAGAACTTCTATTAAGGGCTCTTCGCTGGAGATCCAACTTCTCAATTCTTTTCCTTGATATCTCCTCAGTTGGTTCAGATGTATCACCTTAGGAGTTGTTCGGGGTGATTTTTTGATTCTGTAGATTGCATCACTTAATTTGTGTATGACCAGGTAAGGACCTGTCCAGGACCTTTGAAGTTTTGGACAAATACCCTTCTGCTTTTGTGGGGAGAACAGCCAGACAAAGTCACCTCTCTTGAAGGTTGCATAGTTTACCCAAGAGTCATACAAACACTTCTGCCGCACGGCTGATCTTTTGAGCTAGTCCTGGGCATGTTGATGGACACTTGTCAAAGAGTCTCTCAAGGTGCAAGCATAATCAGCCTCCAGCACAGGAGACTTATCATTGGGAACAGGAAAAATCAAATCAATTGGTAACTGTGTTTCATGTCCCATCATGAGGCAAAATGGGGAGATTCCTGTCGACACCTGTGGAGTTGCCCTGTAAGCCAGGAGTTACATGGGAAATCCGAAATATGGACTTTAAAGTCGAGCCGTAGCAATATTTATAAATGTCACTGTATTATTTTTAGGTCTGGTTCTGGCAGCCCTTCTGCCACTCCAGAGATCTGTTTGACTTATGATTACCTCATCATTTTCTGGCTATTTATACACATGGCAGATGACTTATTACAATTTGAATATCAGAATAGAATCCTTTTAACAGGCAAACACAGAATATGATTACAATTAGTTACATGCATTGAATCACTGGGATTATAATGTGTACACAAACATGATTCAGTCTCCATTGAAACACAATTTGATTAATGTTAACGATAGTACCAGTAACAAAAATGATTCATTTTAGAAATAAAAGAAAACCTATTACAAAATATGAATTCAAAATTAATAACTGTAAGATAAATTTAACTGGCAATTATAGATATCTTGGTGTAATATTTGATGAATACCTGACATTTGAACTCTGTGCCAGAACTCTAGCTGAATCTGGTGGTAGAGCACTCAACTCAATAATATCAAAATTCAAGCAATTTAAAAACATTGGCTATTACACATTTACTAAATTGTATGATACTGGTGTAAATAGTGTTATTAGTTATGGAGCAAGTGTTTGGGGATATGGGAATGATAAGTTTGGGCAAATGGTCCAAAATAGGGCCATGAGATACTTTTTAGGTGTACATAAAAATGCCCCAACCCATGCAGTTCAAGCTGACATGGGGTGGATTAGTGTGAAATTCCAGCATTTTCTTTCTATCCTGAGATTTTGGAACAGACTTCTTAAAATGAAAAATGAAAGACTGAAGGTTGCAGAATTTCAATTAATTAATATAAACAATTCAAGCTGGTTTAACAATTTGTATAACATTCTTGAAAGTGTTAATAAATCACAATATATTATTGAAGGAAAAGAAATTGACCTGACAGATATAAAGTTTGAACTTTCTGATCTTATGCATGAAGAGTGGTCCAATACAGTTGGTTACAAACCAAAGTTAAGGAACTATGTGAAATTTAAACAGAACATTAATGTAGAAGATTATGTCTTAAGCAATATTAGCAGGTCTCAAAGATCATTACTTGCCCAGCTTCGCATGGGCATATTACCTTTAAATATAGAAACTGGGCGATACATCCGAAAAGAGTTAAATGAAAGATTGTGTTTGCTGTGTAATCAAAACTCTATTGAAGATGAACATCACTTTTTGCTTTCGTGTCCGGTATATAATGCTGAGCGTGACAATTTGTTTAAATAAATTCCTAATTTCAACCATTTAATCCCAGATGAACAATTGTGTATTTTGATGAACTTGAAGTCCAAGTATCTTGCAAATTTCATTGAAAGCATTTGGAATAAGAGAAAAAAGATTTTTCTTGAAGCATCATTGAACAGTTAAATGTAAACATACACATTAAATTAATAAGTATTTGAAATGACTTATAAGCCCACAGAGGGGTGGGTATACTGATAATTGTTGTATTAAATGCTATTTTGTGAAATTTGAATGTATACATGTCACTATAATAAATAAAATAATAATAATAAAAAACAGTCAAATATGTGTGTTATTATTAGCCCAGAGGGAAATTTTTGCATATATTAAAATCTGGGGGTTATATAGAATAGAATATGGTTTATTTTAGTGTCCTGTTTGTAATTAACAATAACAGTAAATTGCACACTGTTTTTAAACAAACCCAGCCTCATTTGGGCTTACAAGACACTTTATTTGTACAATATTTTAAACAAAAATAACTGAATAATAATTGGATTGCTTTTTGTATTGATCTAGTATTTATTACTGTATGGCTAATAAAAACCAGATATATTCTTATTGTCCACCAAAAATATATTCTGGGCCTTCTACAATTCAGTCTACATAAAAGTGACTCCCAAAAAAGTCAAACCTGGGGCTTCTAAAACTCCATCTATATGAAAGTGACTCTTAAAAAAAAATCCAGTTCTCGGGTTGATACAACTCAATCTATGTAAAAGTGACTCAAAAAAAAACTGAGTTCAGCCCAATAAGTAGTATTCTTGTGAATTACAATAAAAATAAAAGGATGGAATTGCTAAAAATGTGGGATTACCCGGTATATTATCACCCAAATCTCGTACCAGTAAAATAAAAACTATCTCCATGCTGTGATTAGTTATTTGGCTGAACTGTAGAATCCCCCTGATGGAAGCTGAAGTGTGTTAATTGACAGGGCAAAGGTCACATTGCAGTATTTATAAATATTTAAGCAGATTGAAAAATGAAAATTAAACTGATTTTAATTGGTTGACAAATCAACAAATAGAGAAGTATTTAATTATTTATGTTGACAAGGTCGGCAAATATATAATAATATTTTATTATTTTGACGAGATCGACAGGTTTACAAATATAAAAAATGCAAAAAGATTTTGTTAGGTCGACGGGGTCAGTAAAATTAAAAGAAAACATCTAATTTACAGCGTATTTGCAATTTCTGGGAAAAAGGGGATCAACTGTCGACCAGTGAAAAAAAATGACAAAAGATCACTATGTAATTAGGTCAAGGACAGTCAAACTAACATTTGGATCCCATCACTTGACCAGTTAAATTTTCCTGTTTATAACTTATTAATTTCATCATGTTTGCAATTTCTGGGAAAAAGAGGGATCAAGTGTCGACCAAAGAAAAAATCATGTAATTGGGTGTAGTACAGTCACAGTTGCATTTGTATCTCATCATGTGACCAAAAACACTTTTCTTTTTGTAATGACTTAATAGTATATTTGAAATTTATGGGAAGAAGAGGGATCAAGTGTTGACCAGTCAAAAAATTGAAACTCTATCATGTGATAAAATGAGGTCAAGGACAGTCAGTATAACATTTAGATCCCATCAAATGACCAGAACTGAAGCATTGATTTTTTTTTAAATTAAAATTTTCAGATTTGGGCTTGAAAATTATGTAAAAAAAAAAAATTAAAAAAATTTCAGATTCTGATTCTATGTCAGAAATAGCCACTCAGAAAAAAAGTTAGTTTTGAAAAGTATTGCATCCCGTTGAAACAAGCGGAGGGAGATGTGTCTCTGACAATATCTCATGTGACAATCACAAACCTCTTGCTAGTTCCTAGCTTTAAAACTGCAAATTTGGACCTCAGGGAAGACACCTTCAAAATTTTGTCCCTGTGAGCAATTTTTCTGCACATTTTTCCATTCTCTGGGAAATACCAATTCTAAACATTAGGGGTAGAACATGCATTGAAGATCAAGTGATGGAATCAAAAGGTTGTTTTGACTGTCCTTTTGACTGTCCCTGTCCTAATTTCAGCACATGGTGCTGTTAAGATTTTTCTATTGGTCAATACTAGATCTCACTTTTTCCCAGAAATTGCAAATAGGCTGTAGAATCCTTTGAAACCTGTTGCAACCCAGTCTATTTTATATTTTGTGTGTGATTTGTTGGTCGGTCAACCTCATAAAATTCAAAGTCTACTGCAACTTTTATCATTTTGTCCCCCTGTTTACCTCATCTTTCATACCCCTGTGTATATTTTGAATGCTTTACCCACTTTGTTGACCTGTCATTGTTCATCTCAAAATTGTTAGAGAAATTTCAAGCAAATTTTTGATGCTTTGGGAAGCAAGGGCTCTGCTTAAATTCTGTGAAAAATTTTGAATTTTCAAAAAAAAATTTAAAAAGTTAAGTATTTTCTAAACTGTTAGAGATACAGCCATTTAGAACAAATTTTGGATCCTTTTGGTAGTAAAAATCCTTTTTGTAAAGTCTCTGACAATTTTTTTTTAATTTTCTGAATTTTTCAACCACCTGAGATTTTAAATATGGTGAAATATATGTAAGCTTTCTTTCAAAGATTTTGATGCTGAATGTAAAGATTTCTCTCTTAAACTGGGTCAAGTTGTCAAAATTTAAAAAAAAAATTACAGTTCGTGAAAAATTTATCCAGGTAATGTTTTTCACAGAAAAAGAAGTACCACAGAATATTGAATGTATTTGATTGAAGAAGCATTTTATTGGACAATGGTACTCAATAACTCCTAAGCATGTTTTTGTCTGGAAAATAACTAACAAACCCATTTGGGGACTGGGTAACTAAGTACTAGCTATTCTATTCTTGTATTTTTTGTAATTGTTCTGGATACTATATGTTACATGTCAGTACAGTAAAAGAATAGCATTAAATAATGCAATCAGTGTCCAGTGATATGGGACAGGGATAAACCAATAAGAGTTATGTTTTGAAAACCTTGTTGCACATAAGTAAGTGAAACATAAATTGTAGGCAAAATAACTAGGGTTCAATTTTCTATATTCAATGGTTAATGTTAGAAGCACTAAACCATTTTTTTTTTCACTTTTTTCACAAAATTAAATTTGTCAGAAGTATTATCCTTTCATACTGTAGGTTTTACATTGTAATGCTTTTATATGTTCAGTTTGATAAGGTGATATATTTACAGGCCGTAAAATTAACAATGCTTTTCACTAATTTTTTTTATTTGTGGCTTTTAAAATGTTTTGTGTGAATAGTATAACATTCTATAAAGTCTAAATAGGTGAAAATTTGTTGCTTCATATATTATTTTTTTCTTATTACATGTAACAACTTTGTAGAATGTACTGTAATACTAAGAAAATGCTGGGTAATATTGCTATAAAAATAAAATTTCAAAGAAGCTAATGAAATTCAGGGTAAACGTCCTTTTTTTCAAAACAACAACTTTACTGTTTATAAAGATAACTACTCCCAACTCATCTCCAAGATTCCTTTCATTAGGCGGGTTGCGTGTAACCAACCCGCCTATTAGATTGATATGTCTGACGTCCGTCTACATTTTCGTTTCCGGACTCTAACTCGAAAACGGTTTGTCTAATCGAATTCAAACTTGACAGGGAGATAGATCACTGTCATAGCTAGGTTCCTTTCGAAATTGATGTAATTCCGTCCATTCGTCCCTTTTTTTCTGTCCGTTTGTCTGTCCGTCAAAATTTCCATTTCCGGACTCTAACTTGAAAACAGTTTGTCCAATTGAATTCAAACTTGACTGGGAGATAGCTCACCATCATAGCTAGGTTCCTTTCGAAGTTGGTGTAATTCCGTTCGTTTGTCTGTTTTTTTGTCCATCAACATTTCCATTTCTGGACTTTAACTCGAAAATCCTTTGTCCAATCGAATTCAAACTTGACAGGGGGATAGATCACCATCATAGCTAGGTTCCTTTCAAAATGGGTGTAATTCCGTCCATCCATTTGTCCGTTTTTTGTCCATTTGTCTGTCCATCAACATTTCTGTTTCCGGACTCTAACTTGAAAATGCTTTGTCCAATCGAATTCAAACTAGACAGGGAGATAGATCACCATCATTGCTAGGTTCCTTTCAAAATTGGTGTAATTCTGTCCGTTCGTTTGTCTGTTTATAGCATAGCTACAATCATGTAACCTAGATTACAAGTTTCACATTTCTTAGCACGCCTAACACATTCACCTTAACTGGGTGACCTAACATTTCTTTCCTTGTTTCTAAATTTAATTACAGCAGTCGCTAACCTTATTGCTGCCTGCGCAACCTGCCTTTTGGGGCATCTTTGACCCTCTTGTTTTGATGCTGAACTAATAACACAACCCCTTGCAATAGTTGAATGATGATAGAATTGCATTAAAGCATATAAACACTGGACACTGTTGCCTTGATGAAAGTGTCATCTTTAAGGCCTAGTTGCTCTAGGATGTGTTAAGTGAGAATATTCTCCAATATATTATAGTTGTTCTATTCAGAAGTGACAAAAATTCATTGAGATTGGTGTGTATTTGTTCTGCAGGAGGTTATAGTGGCAGAAAGAAATGGAACACTGGTAAAACTGGTTATCAGATTGCAACAGAAGAGGTAATTGCCTTATGTCTTTGGTCTTGCAAGAGTAAATTTGTGAATATTCTCTGACTCCTGCAGAAGCTCCTAAAACAATTGCTTCGATTCTTCTCCCAATGAAAGACTGAATAAATAGAGCCAGTAGAAATTAAATTAAGGTAGAATTGGAACCAGGTCTTAACATAAGCAACATAACATTTTATTGGTATAAGAAAGTTAGCCAAAAATAGGACCAAATCCTGTGGATATGGGAGGTTCATGTCAGTGAACTTTACCTCTTTATTGCAAAACATATCATGCCATAGTCATCCATTAACGGACCAAAGCCATAGTAATTTTCAGTATAACATAACTGACATTTAAATAAATAATTGAGGCTTGCACGCTATGATCGATGTTTTGTTTTATGCTAATGTTTAAATAGTTTCTGTGGCATTATACTAAATACCTAATATATGTGAATAAATAATTTTGGAGTTTTACATTTACTACTTCTTTAGTTCTGTAATTTTGGAATCTAACAAAGATTTATGTTGTTTTGTTCTTATGATTTTATGTGATTGATTACAGTTACACAAAAACCTAGCAATAGTTATAGCTACTATTATAATTTACTCCAAAAATATAAAGTTAAAAAATCACTGCAGCCAGTTAAGTTGTTTTTCAGTGTATTTTATAGTTTAAAGTCTTTTTTTATTTTATCAGAAACGAGTAGACATTGAAGAAAGACATGAAGAATATTTACTGCTGTTAGAAGAGAAAAATAGGTTTGTTCAAGTATTGTGTTATTTCAGGATCTATATAATTGGTGTAATAGTTTTTGAAAGTTGAATCTGTTTTTAATCCATATACATGAGCCATAACTTGTGGTAAAAGTATCCCATTACAAAAGGCTAAAGCTGATAGCTTAGAAACTGAAATCAGTAACTAATAATAAAACTACAGCGATTTTTGCTAAATATCATGCCATTTTCTACAGATTAAAGGCAATCTAGTAGGTAAACAGGTCATTGGTCAGCATTCTTAATGTGTATTAAGGCTGCAACCGGGTGGTCGGTATTCGCGATTGGGTTGATTTTGGAAGATCTTGAGTGCTTTCTGGTCCATTCGATAGTCCTAAACTACTACAATATTGTACATTATCGCCCACTAGGTGACGTTTTTAGTATGTCAAAACATCATAACAAAGCAAAACATCGGAATACTTTCTACATTGTGGACTTTCATATATTTTCCATTTTATAACAATATAATAAGTTTTGAATACCTTTCACAACTATTTTAATACAAAACCCCATTTCTGGAAACCATCATTGTGTTTATGGAGAGAAAAATGTGTGTATACTAAACCACGCGCATACCGAATCATGAGATGAATTTAGATGTCTCAGCTCTTGGATGGACTTTTACCACCTGTCACAGCCTTAATGTGTATTATCAAATTTCACGGCAAATTTACATATTGTCCCCTTAAACAAGGACAATATTAGTTGAGATGACAGTATCAGGATATTAAGTTTCAGTTTATGGACAGACTTACAGATGAAATACCCTTACAAATTGTGACCTTATATTTGTTTAAAATAATTTCTATTAGTATTTTAATGATATGGTAGAAATTACATCATGAATCATTGAAAATGTGTCAAATAATATAAAGAAAGAGAATATTTCATTTTATTTTTATTCATTTTTTATTAAAGTAATTATACAATATACAAAAGGCAACATAAGAATAATATATTGCATGTTATGTTTTCATTGTTCTTTCAGACAATTGAAGAAACTTAAACAGAAAAATCCTAAACAGATATCTCTGGAAAAGAAAGAACAAGGGTTTTCATTGTATGTAAGTGGTGCAAATGATAAATATACTGACAAGAAAAACAAACAACAACACTACCAATCAAAGTTAAAGAAATCTACAACACCAAGTACAAAGAGATCAAAGACTGCAAGAGGTGGGTCTTGTCAGCATGTGCATATGTGTTGTGAACATAGTTACAGGGATGCAACTGAATGTGTGTAAAAAAATTAGATTTTTTGAAGTTTATATAAAGCCGGGGTTGGTATCACAAAAGGGATCAAGCTCCAGTTGAGCCAAAAATCAGCTCAAGGTTACAGCTGTTTATACTAAACTTGAGCTGATTTTTAGCTCAACTTGATCCTGATACCTTGTGTGAATACAGCCCCAGCTGTATAATTATTTTAACTAATGATGTGTGTATGAGACTTAGTAATGACAGTAAGCTCTATAGTTTCAATTGCATTGCAATTAACATTGGTGTTATTATTATGTTGTTGGGTGGTCATATATTTCCGCTTGATTTAGTTGCATAAAGACACAGTGTCACAAATGTAAAATTCACCACAGCATGTGAAATATGCTGCGTGGGTCATTCCTTACATACAGAGCTGTGACAAGGGACCCAGGTATTCAAAAACGGACATTCTATATTGAGAAACTAAGCATGAACTAATCAACCAGGGGTTCACAAAACTATTCAAATAATGTTTATTTCCATAAAATAAGATGATTAAAACATGATATTCAGCCAGATTTGCTTGATTAATATTATTTGTTCGTGAATAATTTTCATTATTTTCACAGGTATGTTACTTTCTTCTATAAATTTGTTTACATGAATCGCCATGTTTATTTCACTGGTATTTCCAATTGGTTACTACTTTAACATGGTTATCCAGGTTCCTGATGGTGCAATATTGATATCTGCCAAAGTCACACCTCAACTTACAATTCATCTACATGAAGTGTAAATTTACTGAAAAATTATTTCAATAGCTTACATAAAGGACCCAAAATAGTTCAAAATAAAAAAATACCAACAACGTCAAAGTTTTATATTAGTCTTTCCTCAGTGAAAAGTTTCACCCATTTACTCTGCCATTTGCCTTTTCTGAGGCATTGAGAGCTTGGTTCTATTTTCCACCACATTGTGCTGATTACCTTGCAGACAAAAGACAGAAGGATATCCCAGTTACCTATTTTAATCACCACTTCTTGGAGCTTGGACAGCAGGCTCAGCAACCTCGAGCTAAGACTGCACCAGAGAAAGAAAGGAAGAACTGGCTGGTGGAGTCCTTGGACATACAGACCAACAGTGGACATAAGCTCAAACTAAAAGCGCCAGGTAGGTTGCTTATTATCATCAGAATCAGATACATGTATGTGATGATTTTCACCTAAAAATTTGAGCATTCAATAGTCTAGGGTTAATGATTTTGACACTTAGCTCTCACCTGTCTGGCTGTGAGTTTGAATCTAGTATGTGGCAAAATCTGGAACTCCAAGGACTTGTCCTGCTTAGTGTAGTGAGCAACTGCTATGGGGAGGATCAATAGTAAAAGTACACCATGAAGAATAATAGAGGTTGCTTCAAAAGTTAACATAGCAGTCCACATATCAGTCCACAAAGTTTAATTTTTATTGTGGTAATACATCTTACCTAATGGACAATTAGATGTACTGTTGGCGCAAGGTGGCACTTCCAAACATCAGAAAAAAAAACATCCTTTGTCTCTTCTACATGCACACCACTCACTTTGTGTTGTGACCGACATCCTTCCTGGCTAGAGAATGTGATGTCATAGCATCTTTTTCTGTACTGTTACCGATGATTATCCAGACTGAGATCCTGACATGGCTTTACGACCAACCGAACATTTGTCACATCCCACCTCTTTTAAGAAGGGTGTGAATCATCGGATCAGGAAGCAGGTGTCTCTCCTAGGTTACTCGAGCCTCAATAGATGAGACAGTCAATGGGTTTGATCTAGTGCACACTTCAGCCTTGAGTACCGGTATCCAACCATTTTGACATACAAATGGAGTTACATGACCTTGCAGACATGAAAGTATTGCTTGAATGTAGTTTCGAAATTTCAATGTTCATTTTTGTTTGGTCCTGAACTAAATTGTTTTGAAAATGAAAAATACTTTGCGAATTAATTGCAGTTTTATTTATTTGGGGTGAATGTATTGTAATAGAGATCTTATGCAGCATTTTTTTGCCATTTACAAATGGCTAGTTATTTCAATATACTGACAATTTTCATAGGGATTCCTGTCTTTTGCAATGTACAAACAAGCCCAAAAAAAGAGACAAATTGAATAAAGTAAATGGCATTTTTTTTACAAAGAAACAATATATTATATTAATTTTCAATGAATAGCTTGATTTTACGATGACTGTTATTCGAGGCCATTTTAATGCACTCATCAGAACACTAGTGTCTACAAAAGAGCCTGACCAGCTCTTATCAGAAGAAGAAACTTACAGAGAGACAGTCAGGGATGTTAGATCTTACATAGAATAGCACCAAATCCCAGAGTTTGAAGCATCCCTATCCTTGGCTGATGACAACCCCTTTGCTGTACCAAGGTCTCAACCAATCGGCAAGATCTTTCTAAGATTATGCAGTGATGAATGGTTGTGCTGAAATCTAGACCATTATTTTTGTTGAGGCCTATCCCTAAAGAAGCTCTGAAGCTCATGACTTGCAAGTACCCATTTGTGAAAATTCCCTGGTTGCACAGTAAATGGTATGACATTCCTGTGTCTCTTCCTGGTACAAGTCCTGGCCTTCAGTCGTTGCCTGCCCGGGGTGCAGGAAAACCACTCGGGTGCATGTCACAAGAAATCTGGTTGGTATCACCTTTATGCTCAGTCTTCAAGATCTATACAGGACACTGGCGAGAAATTTGGACCATCAGCCTGGAAAACTATCGGCTCTCATGGTCAGAATAGAAGGGTTGTAACCCAAAGGGGTGTTGTGAGACAAGCCAAGAGGATAGAAACTTTTGTACCTTTGCCTGTTGGGACCAAACTGCACAAGCTTTGGAAAACATGGGCTGCCCTAAAGGCCAGCCCCAAAGTCATAAGAATGCTCGAGGAAGGCTACACCCTCCCCTTTCAGAACCGACCAAATCTGACAAGGTCTCCAGTAGTCATAAGTAGCTATGTACATCTCCCCAGGAATAGCTACCTAATGGAGGCATTACATGCACTTGCAGAAACAAGCAATAGAAAAGGTCAAGAATCGAGCATTAATGCATTCTCTGGCTTTCTTCAACTCACTTTTCTTGGTTCCAAAACCCAACAACAAATGAAGACCTATCCTGGCCATGAGCTCTCTAAACAAATTTCTGGAGTCAGCAAAATTCAGAATGGAGACACCAAAAAATATAAAGGCTTCCTTGCAAACAGGCGAATGGGTAACGTCCATAGATTTCAAAGATACATACATCTCTATCTTAAAAATAAACCCCACAGTCTAGGAAATACCTACGTTTCAAGGGTCAATCCTACGAGTTCAGAGTTCTACCATTCGGCCTGTCCACTGCTCCAATAGAATTCACAATGGTAATCAAGGAAATCAAACTGATGGCTCAAAACAAGGGTATAAGAATCCTCCAGTACCTAGATGATTGGTTGGTCAGAACCACATATCACCGAACCCGTCTCTGTCAGACTGAGACTCTAGTAGCTATGTGTCAGGATCTGGGTTGGATATTAAACATGAAAAACCAGAACTGGAACACAAACAGATATTTGATTTTGTAAGCTGCCAGTTAGACCTCAAGAAAGGCAACATCAAACCAACACTAGAATAGTGGTAGACCTTAAACTTGAAAATGCATAAACTTTTCACCGACCCCTTTTGCTGGGTCTGGCAGCTCATCTCCCGGATAGGCCTATTGTTAACTACAGAAAAGCAGGCCCACCTGGGTCGGCTCCATATAAAACTGATTCAGTGGCATTTGAAAGATCACTGGAGGATCCCAGAATCTCTGGAAAAAGGTGATTCGATCACAAAATCTCTCCATCCACACTTAAAATGGTGGCTCCAGGAAACCAGTGTCATTCAAGGTCAACCACTACACCCACTCAGCCATGCTCTGTAGATCTTTACAGATGCATAAGTGAAGGCTGGGGCACTCACTTGGGAGACTTCCCAGTCGGGACTTGTGCCTACCAGAAAGTAAATTGCAAGTAAATTACCTGGAACTTAAAGGTGTCTTTTTGGCCCAAAAAGAGTTCCAAGACCTTGGTTCAAACAAGATTGTACTCCTAGCAACAGAAAGCACCACAGTTGTTGCTACATAAACATAGAAGGAGGCATGAGGCCTGGTCCATTGTGTGCCCTGTTATGGAAAATCCTGACCTGGTACTCCAGGAAACAGGTGACTCTCAAGGTACGGTATATTCCAGGCCAGCTGAATGTGGTACTAGACAAGCTATCCAGGCTAGGCCAGATCATTCAAACAGAGTGGTCTCTCCTTCCAGAGGTTTTGCCAGATGTTTTGTGACAGGTGGCACCAGAATCAAGTAGATATGTTTACTATGAGGTTCAACAACAAATTGCCTCAGTTTGCGTCACTAGTTCCAGACTCCCTAGCCTGGGCAGTGAATGCACTGAGTCAGCCTTGGGAAGACCTAGTCCCATATTCTTTCCCACTAGGAGCCATTCTGGGCAAGGTGATGGTGAAACTTAAGGGATTACCCAGGCAGGAGAATCATCCTCGATGATAGGAGTGGGTTGTTGTAATCAGTTTCATTCCATCTTTCTGTCCTTCTATCTGTATGGCATTTTGCTCTTACATTTAAAAAAAATTACATTTCCTGTATTAGTTTATTATTATTATTATTTTGTTCTCAATGCAACAGGTTTAAGCTTTTCCATCATAAGCAAATAAGTTTTGTTTCTGTAAAAACTGCAGTAACAGTAATCACAAAAATTTGTTCACATTGAGTCAAGTGTTTTGCTCTCTCTGAGTGCATCTTGTTTGAATTTGATCTGTTATATGTTGTTTTGACATTGAAATGCTTGTAGTGTGTGTCGATATTGGTGCTTCCGTGGGAAGATCTATCAGTATTGCAAGATTGAGCACCAATACCTGCACTACTTATGATGTGCTTATGGCCATTTGAAAGGCACACAAAACTGCCATTATGCAACAGTGAAAAACAATCAAACCTCTTTTAGTTGAACTCTTTAGAGTTAGAAATGTATCTTTCCGGTATGTCAACAAATTGCCTTTTTCAATGGAGTTGGTCCCATTATTTGGATTTTCCAGCAAACTATTATCTGGGATTTGACTTAAAGGTTTCTACAGTCTGTATTTATGTACCTGTAAATTATTGTCATCATTGTCCTACAACTGCTAGTTCAATGAATTTACTTGAATGATCATTAATTTATTGAGTCAGTCCATAATTATGTGGTATGACAAAGATTGCGTAATCAGTTTGTTTTTTCTGTTTTTCAGAAATTCTTACAGGTCATTATGAAGATGATTTTGAGACCTATGTAAGTGAAAGTTTTCATGGACAAAGTGAAAGTGATTCCTATTTGAGTGATTCAGACACTGAAACAGAAAGCATTTCAGAGGAGGAAGGTCTACAGGTAAACAAAAAAAAAAAACAAAAAATAATTTTCACTTTGAGTGAGAAACTAATTTCTCAGGTAATTTGGTTTTTATCGCTGGTAATTTTTCTGCCTTTTGCTATTATACTATTTTTATGTTTCTCTCATTGTGAAAGATGTCTAATTTCTTTAAAATAACTGGCTACTATTTATAAAAGCAGGCCCTTAGTAAGTTTCACGTATTTATTTAATGTCATGTAGGCTCAATATTATTTTATAAAGGGAGAAAATAATCCAATAAAGAACAATTTGGTATGTATTCGCTTCAACAGAACCTCTGTTATCCAGCTTCGATTGTGTGAATATTTAATTAAAAATTTATTTTCATTATCTCACAATTGCAAGATCCTACTGGTTTTATGTTAAATCTGCAATTTTTGTTTTTGAATCTTATGTTATCATGATATTCCTCTCCATCAAAATTTGGCTTATGGTAAAAGTATATAGAAAAAGAATGGAAAAAGAATATTGAATTTCTTTATTAATATCTTAAGTTTACTCAATTTTGTTGGCAAAAGGACAGGAGACCAGGCTAGTAAACCTAAAACATCTACCTTTGTGTTTTCTACTGTAACTCAGACTTAAGATTATTTTTGCATGAAGAAAATCTGATGTGATTGGAAAATACTATTTTATTTTTTTGACCAGCAGATGGACAGAAAGCCAGCTGGTCGTGTGGTGAAGGTCCACGGTGATGGTAAGAAAGACATTAACTCAGAGGCTGCCAGGTATAACTTCTCTAAACAGAGGAGGCAGCAAGGGCTAGAAGGCAAAGGAGGGGAGAAGGCCACGCTCAATGTCAAAGATGTCAAGGTAAGGTCAAGGATCTTATTATTCAGTCGATACTTAATTTATATTAACTTAAATTTTGTTAATATTTACAGAAATTAAAGTAGACTATACTTAAATATTAAATCTTAGATTTACATCCTTTTCTGTACAGAAATTACGAGAAAGTCTTGAGATGAATACCAGTATAAAGGAGAACATTGCTGACATAGATTCAGTATGTATAAATCCAGCTATAGTTAACATGAATGAAAATCATTTTAAAAATTTATAGTTGGTGTAGATGCAAGCTCTTACATTTCTTATGTACAGTATTTAATTTTATTATATGACATAATTTTAGATATGACATTATTTTAGATATGACATGAAATGAAATGTGTTGGGAAAAGTATTTAAAAATTAATTGCCTTGTTAGTAGGGCAGGGTCGGTAGCAGATTTTTCATTCCGGTATCCCGCCAGTGCGAAACCGTACCGATTCCGGGATACCGAAAGAAGAAATTGTGTTCTAGCATATCCCCAATCGAATAGGTCCACCAACCGGAAGTGAGTTTCGCGAAAAGAAAACATTGAAGTTCTGAAAGAAATCACTATAAAAGTGCTAAAATATGTGAAAATATTGGATAAAAGTCAATAATTTCTTCAGGTTTGAGGTTAGTTTCTAATACTTTACGTTTTCTCACAATATTATATACTGACATTCGAAATACCGGCTGTAAAGTGTCACCACGGTGTTGAAGTGAATTGGTCTCGATACCGAGATACCGGTGTTACCGTCCCTGCCCTACTTGTTAGTACGAATAGTATCCTGGTAGTTGAGACTAGTCTGGTCATGTTTATCTATATTTCTGTGGAATTTAGTTCAGCTTCCGTAGTTTTAACAGATGCCGAATTGTACCTACAGTCACAAATTTACCAGATTTCTTACTGTATTAAGGATTTAGAGTGGCAGTCTTGCTCCACCTCTGATGAATTAGATGGTAGTTTGAGCATAACCAGCAGTTGTATGACTAGTCACAGTTCATCTATATATGACTTGACTAGTGATGACTCTCTGAATGAAATATCACCAAGACCTGATGCAAGCCACACTATAAATAATATAACCTTTACTGTGGTATGAGCCAGTATTTGGGAGTATTTAAGTTGGTTAGGTCAGTTTGTTGCTTTGAAAGTAAAAATAAAATAACTAATTTGCCTAGTAAAAAAAAAAAAATTTGCTATCAAAGAATTAGTTGGCGTGGTTATAAATACTGAATAATTAAACATTCCACGAAAATTTATGTATTTAAGCATTTAAGTTTATGAGTTATGTTCATTGCTTTAAACTATAATTTAAACATAAGAACAAAATAGAAAAGGGGTTGATGGCTTGTGTTGATTGTGTTGAGGAAAGTTAATACAGTTAGATATCTACAATCTAGTAAGTCTGAAACAAGAGTTCAAAAAAGTAGAAATTTTAACTTGAAGATAATTTTTTAATAATCACCAGTGAGTGCATAGATGGGAAGTGTGTAAAACATTTAAATAAAGATGTAAATGTACAAAAAGAGTTTCAGTTACAAAAAAATAGTTCATGTCTGGTTATTTATGTAGTAGAGTGGCTCTTGTTGGACTGTCTGTATAGGCACATGTACAGTTTTACATAGCCGTACATTCAGAGTTTAATATGATATACACAAATTAATTTTCTTGGTCAGTCATATGAAAGCCCTGAAATATTATTTGAGAGTTTAATAATATCAAATTTTTATCAGTTCTGGTAAAATCCCCGTATATTTGAAGGAATCTCTGTAACAGATTGTAGAATTTTACTCATACTTACTGTATTAAATTCTATGATATAATGTAAGAGTTGGAGGTAGGTGTCTGTTGAGGATGTGACTAAACCTGGTTTATTTATTACAGGAGAGTCAATCCAGTGGAGAAGACAGCTCCTTGTCTGAGATAGAGGAAGAATTAAGTGCACAAGACAGTCTAGAACCGCCCAAGGCAGCAAACCACAACCGCAAGGTGGTCTTCAAACCCAGAGACATGGTTGTACTCAACTTTGGGGCAAAGAAAGGTGAGAATGTGGGTGACAGCTGGATCTCATTTAAATAGAACTCGGACTCATACAGTTTCCTTTCATGTAAAAATCGGTATCCTTCCTTGAAATAAATGTATACCAGGTTTCGTGTAACCCTATTATTGTTCATGAGTCATTTATTCATTCTTTTGATTTTAAAGCTGCAGATTAGCTTTGAATCAATTGAAAGCTACTTGTGATAATCAGAAAATCTGTTGTACATGGTAGCGTAAGCTTTGTTAATATGTTTAGAGCTACTTCAGAAATCATTTGAAAAATAGAATGTTGTTTTTCCTCTGACATAATACAGCATTATACTCTTTATCCATTTACAGTTTCAAGATTTCTTTGCTTTTTAATCTGAAGAATTTTTATTATTCATCATGATTCAAGCAAATCTCAATAAATAAAAAATGAATCCCTGAAAGTAAAATTTAAACCAATTTCCAAAGACATCCTCACTGTTGATGGCCAGCAAAAACAATGAGGTAAACAATGTGGTCATGTGACTTATTGGTGCCAGGAGAGACTACTGTTACTTAATGGCCTGATTAAGGTTGTTATACAACTTAAATTCGCATCTCTGCGATGGCCATTGGTTTGGATGGCTCCAACAAAAGGCTACTGTTTGGAAATGGTGGGCGTATTTCGCTATAAAAATATTCTTTATGAAGAAAATACATGTTTGTACAAAAATTACCATGTTGTTTAAATGTTTTTAGAAACAAAAGAGAGGCAGCTGTCAGCCAGAAGAAAAGCAGAACCAGCTTCATTTGGAGACTATAAGGAAACTTCCTCCCCACAGAAAACTCCTGGTAGAAACGTAGCACCTCACAGGTAACACCTGGTCAACCAACAGTAACACAAGATATGAACAGAAGTTCGGAATTATATCTGTGATCATAAAGTTGAGTTCTCAAGCAATCAGAATGTCAGACACAAACTAATCCTCCTTGAGAGTGATATCAAGATATGAAAGTTTTAAAATATTAATGGAGAGGGTATTTATTTAATCTTAATAATTTAAAATTAGTAGGTACATTTTTGTTTTGTGTAGAAATTGTTATTGAATGTGAAAATATTTTGATATCCGGTGATATCAAAGAGGTAGGTATTATTGTCTTCTAGCCATTACAATTCTGGGATACCAAAAAGTTTATGTTTTGGCATATCCCCATTCAGATATAAATATAGCTTATCATATTGCATCGGATTCATTAGTTCTAATAAAGTACCTGCATATTTAAAGGAATGTTTTGACTTTTAATGTGCTGAGGTATAAGTTTGTATGCTAATACACTTTCTGCATGTCCAGCAGGGCTTCAAGCATTTTCTATCTCACTGTTAGATATTCATACATCTATGTATATTATTAGTAGATCAGCCCATATGTCCAGTGTCTCCTGTGCCAGTGTGTTTGACGTTGATGTGTGTTTATACAAAATGTCTATTATCAGTAAACCTGGCCATGCATTCATTGCCTTAGGTGAGAGTATTATATGTTGATACAAGTGTGTTTATGATCAGTAAACCCAGCCATCCCTCCAGTAGTGGCTCCTCAGTGAGAGGTGGGAGTAGCATTCTGAAGAACAAGACACCCACTCCAGTCAGGGGTCAGAAGAAGGAGGATGTCATCATGAATGCAGGTACAGAAGGAAACATGAAATGTGTAACTCACAGTACTCACATAAACTTTAGACAAACTCAGAAAGTCAGAAATAATATGTCTGCAAGCAAGCAGAGAAATGTTCTTACAGTCCCCCATTTGGGAGAACCGACTAGAGTTTGGTTAATTGCTTAATTATTGCCCATAGAATAAATTGTTCATTTATCACTTTTAAAATAGCAGAATTCCATAGAATGTGAAAGAATGTTAATAATTAATTAAAACACATAATAAATGTATAGAGAATGTTGACCATTGTAGGCCGGTGTTTACATTACAAAATTTGAGGGGTCTTGAAAATATGTTAAAATATGAGCTGATAATATCTTTAAATAGAAAGTCAAAATTTACAAAAGTAAATTAATAGTAATTTACACTGAAAAATGGAACCATTTCAAAAGACGAAAATATTATTTTCTAATAATTTAATTATGCAGATATCAAATTATTTATTGAATTTTATGTTTATTTTTTGTTGCTTTCAAAGAATCTGTTCTCTTTCTGTGACATGAATTTTTAACTGAATTACTTTCATTGGAAACTGAAGAATTGTTGCAGCTCCAAAAAATCAGAATAAAGAACATATCCAAATTAAGTGAAAATAAGTGGGATTCTTGGTGAAATCCATATACTGTGGCAAATCTCTTACTTGAACCATACTTCAGTGGACAGGGGAGATATGTGTACATTATAATTGTCAGAAAATAACTTTACATTCTTGTAATTCCATTGTATATAGTGGAATAATCCGTTTCTCCAAATAACGGTGCAATTGAGTGATCAAAATGTTTTAAACTGAAAAAAAACAGGTCCTCATAGTAAACTAAAATAGACAACAAAGTAAGAATACACAGAAAATACTTGTTAAAACTTGGTAGTGTACAGGTGATGACGTGTGATGATTTTTATCTCCTTTTCTCCATCCTGAAGCATCCAGTAAGAAGCCGCGGCCTTTGTCAGCCAATAGAAAGAGTGCTGCTGTGGATGCATTGGACTCCACAATGCAGACAAAAGCTGTGATAGAAGCCATGAGACAGGAGAATGAACGCATGGAGAGAGAGAAATCCAGGAAGTCAGTGCAGACTGCTCCGGGAAGAGGAGAGGTGAGAATGGAAAAATTGAATCAAAAGAATCTACTATTATAAAGACCAGAAGGGTGCGGTGAATATAGAGTCATCTGTACAGGCAATGAAAGTTTTAGTTATAATGTAATAGATGCTCTCCCAAAACTGGAACTGTTGTTTTGAATATTTTCAGATCAATTTTTGTGCCTAATTTTCCAATTGTACATCCAAAACTATATAAATTTTGTGGCAGCCATAGCTTCTCACAGAGGAACAGGAAAGAAGTAAGTGAAAGAGATGGGCCAGTCTTTATAATAGGAACAAACAACTCGTGCTGTTATTGCCTTATTTATAAACTGAACGGAGTTGAATTTCTTTCTGTGGATACATAGGGCATTGACTGCACTGGTGATTGTTATTTTTTTTTCCCCAAAATTACATGGGAAAATGAACAAATTAAGGAAATCTGTTTAGAGTGTTCTGTGGCGAGGTGAATGGATGTAAAGTTTGAATAAAGAGAAGAAAAACTTATAAACCAGAGAGCAGAGTGAACATATAGAAAGGGAGAAAGCTAAGACCCCACAAAAACCCTAATTAATCAGAAAACAACACTCTCCAGAGCCTAAAATTCATTACTAGAACTAAAACATGATGATATTCAAATTACACAGATATTTCTACTGGAACAGAAAACAATTTACCAAAAATAATTCACTTCAGAGAAAATCCACTGAAACACCTTGTTAGGTGGAGAATTTGTGTTATAAATCATTGAAAAGTTGTTTGCAAAATATGTAAATACGTGTTCACAGTAGATAATATTGATATATTGTGTGGCACATTCTTTGTAATTTAGTGTAATTTTTCCTTTAATTTTAAAGTTGCTTTTATTTTGTGTTTGTAACTTCCTGATGTCAATTGTTTGTACTTAAACATGAACAGCATTTGTCAGCTTATCACCAAATTGTAACAAATTTTATTGTAATTTAACTTTTTACAAGTTAGATACTTACCTTATCCTCACAAGTGCTTGTTTGGTTTTGTGGAGCAAAAACGTATCGACCGACAAGAATTTTTTAAGGACTATTCTTGTCACAAGAGGTGACCCCTTGTCTGCGCATGTCCGCGCTTGCGCAGTAGTCGTTGTCGACAGACGAATGTCGAGAGCTCTTCATTGTATTTTTGGTCCCCAGAAAACAAATTATGCGGGGAGGTAGGGTGGGTTTATCCTTGTGAGGATAAGGTAAGTATTTAACTTGTAAAAAGTTAAATTACAATAAAATTTGTTACATTTTATTGCGTAAAATAGCCTTACCTTATCCTCACAAGTGCTTGAATACAACCATAACAGGTGGAGGGTATTTGTTTTGGCCACACTGTTAGATGATTGTCAGACAAGGGGTCACCAAATAAAGCACTGATAAGAGGATAAGATAAGCTTCCATAATCCACATCTTAGGTTATATATTACTTCTTCAACACAGATAAGTAATTTGCTAACCTCAACAAGAGATCCATGATGTGGTCGTCATTGTTGTTGCTGTTGCTGTTGTAGATAATTTTACAACAAATCATATAGCAGTATTAACCATCACCCAGTATTGGCCGGAGATGTCTGCATGACTCCCCAAACAAGATGTCATCATCTGACAATGAGAATATCTCCAAGCAGGCAAACTGAACTGCATAAACTGCAGATATGGGGCCATATGTAAGTCAAGAAAGACATATGTCAGTGACACAACACTTGTATAACTGGAGAGAACATAAATATGGGAGTCATATCAATAACATGTATAAATACACAAAATCTGACTATATGCTGAGGTGAATCCACAAGGCCCAAATTGTTCATGGACTGGTCATGGGATTGCCAAGCTACATCTTCGAGTGGAATGTAGCAAAGAATTGTGGGTCTTCCAATAACAAGAGTCTGATATCTGCTCAGGTAAGACCCCACTCTTGAAAACTAAAGAGGCAGCCATGGATGTAATATGTGTCTCAGTGTATGGATTCTGAGAATCAGAATTAAAGGACTGGCAATCTAATCATGCATCCAGATTGATCCAGGAAGAGATAGCAGAACTCAAGATATCTCGGTCAAGCCTTCCTTAAAAGATATGAGCAAGAGATTCTTCACCTCCTTGAAGTACTTGTACTGTCTTGATAGTAACTAAGTACTGTAAGAGGGCAGAGTGTCACAACATCAGTCCAACGTCAGCTCAAGAAAGGTTTGTGAGCTGGAATGACCACTGGTTTGAGCCATCTGGGGCATCAGAAGCCAACTGATTCTTGCTAAAATCAGAAGGAGACTTTCCCTTTTCTCCAAGCAGTAGTCCTGTCCAAGAAGGATGTAAGTGCTGTAGGAGGACAACGAATCATGTGTCTAGGCAATTTGAGTTCAGGAATGATGTAGAGCTGAAGAGACCACTGGAGCCAATCTAGACCAATTGAGGCTAATAGGTCCTTGCTGAAAAGGTAGGTAGGAGGGAGAAACTGTAACATCCTTCCTATGAGGCTTGTGTCTGAAGGAGCCAAAGTCCCAGAATACACTTCCAATGGCATTGCAACAGTCTTGCAAGTCAAACTTTTTTAGACTGACCTCCTTTTAAAGGTTAATAAGGAGCCTTTTGTGAAAACCAACAGAAGCAAAGGCAAATCCCTTGATGCTGCACCTCTGTTAGCAGTGGGATTCTCTCTGTAACACTTGCAATAGGCCTATAAAGATGCAGGCTTTGGTTCAATTCCTGCACAAAAAAAGTAAATGATCAGCTATGGCTGCTGCAAAGCCAACAATAGTGACAGGTTTCAGATTTTTGCAAGTAAATGGCTCAAAAAATCTGGTATATTTGAGACCGTAGGCTCTGAGATGGCCACCTTATTCTGTGGGTACCAGACCTCAAAATGGCCCATCATGACTCATACATTCCAAGAGGAGGGTCCTTGAGATGCCCTAAATCTCTCTATCCCTTGCCCAGAGAATGATATAAGAGATTCTGAGTGGTGTTAAGGTGCCAAGCATGAAGGTGCCAATGCAACAGATTTAGATGGTATTTCTGACTGAATGGCTGTTTTTGAGACCAGTGAAGTAGCTGTAATGGAGGTTTGGTTGAATGACTCACCAGACCCCAAAGCCAATGCATCATGGGCCACCAAGGGGCCACTACAATCATTTTGCACCTGGTGTTCACTTGTTCAATGACTTTTTGGAATAAGTGGTATAGGACAAAAGGCCTAGCAGTCCAGAACCTCCAACAAGATGTTTAATTCATCTATGTTCAGAGCATTTGCATCCAGGACTGGCACCATAGAATGGAAGTTTGTGACTCATATTGGTGGCAAACATCTCTACCATTGGTATTTGACAAACTATGTAAATCAAATAGAATATTAAAGATGAAGACTCTCCTGTCTGTATAATTTCGTTCTTTGTGGAGAGGCTGTCATGACATCTAGGCAACCCTGAATATATCTGGCTCATATGAGAATATTTCAAGGATTGCAGTAGGCCAAGATGCAGCATACCTGCATAAAACACCTATTGTTGATTTGTGCCACACTTGCACGTTGTCTAGAACCATAAAGGGAGTAAGAACCATTCTGTACATATTAATTTTGTCCCTTCTGTAGGGATCATTGAGTATGACATTTAAGTAACCCCAGAATATTTCTGTCTCTTAAAGAGTATATTTCAAGGATTGCAGTAGGCCAGGATACGCCAAACCTTTATCCCTTCTGGAGATGATGTTGGGTATGACCTTTAAGCAACCAAGAATAGGTCTGTTATGAGTATATTTCAAGGATTGCAGTAGGCCAAGCTGCGCCAAACTAGGAGGTATACGCTCCCCCCCCCCCCTGTTTGTTCAGATAACCGAACACAGTTGTGTTGTCTGATGCTATCAGAATTCTTTTGTGTAGAATTTGTCTTGAAGGCTTTTAAGGGTTGAACACACTGCCTTCAGTTGTAGAACATTGAAATGTAATATATACATTTTTAACTGTCCAAATCCACTGACTGTGATGCTTTAAGATGGGATCATCAACCCTTGTTTAATGCATCTACGAAAATAAGGGAATAGTGCACCTGTGTATGGAAAAGGCATCCTATTTCCCATTTTTTGGCATTTTCCACCACTGAATATGCTTTTTCAGAAGGATTTGAAACAGGAATTCTCACAACTAGTGACTGGAGATATTGCCAGTTTTTTCTTGATACCACTGAAAGGCACACATACATAACTGACCCATTGGTACAGTCTTTTCCAAAGATGCTAGTATCCCTACCTGGGATATAAGCAACCTTGGGGTTAATTGTGATAAGATCGCCATGTCTTGAATAGATTCTCAGGTATTTAATTTATTCGAGGTAGAAAGAAAATTCCTGGTACCAAATGCAGCGGTAACCTAGGAAATCGATATCACGAAGTCCAATTGATGAATAATTGGATGAGTTCTTTGGTTTGAACCCACTACTGGTGTCTTTTACGTACACTAAACAACCAGTAGTCTAGGTATATGGTGAAAGAAATTTCCTGATACCAAAATGTAGTGGTAACCTAGGAAATCGATATCACGAAGCCCAGTTAATGAATAATTGGATGAGTTCTTTGGTTTGAACCCAATACTGGTGTCTTTTACGTACACTAAACAACCAGTAGTCTAGGTATATGGTGAAAGAAATTTCCTGGTACCAAAATGCAGTGGTAACCTAGGAAATCGATATTACGAAGCCAGTTGTTGAATAATTGGATGAGTTCTTTGATTTGAACCCAATACTGGTGTCTTCTACGTACACTTAACAACCAGTGGTCCAGGTATATGGTGAACTCCTATTCCGTGAGACTGAAGAATGAGATTTGCCTCTTATTACTCGCATGAAACTGTAGAGGGGTCGCTAACCCGAATTTATAATGCTTTGAACTGATAGGTTTGCCAGTGTACATTAAACTGAAGTAGATGTTGAAAATCTTGGTGAGTCGGTACATAGAAGAACGCATCTTTTGTAACTGAATTTCTAATAATTTCTGCTGTCTCCAGCTTAAATGATGCGACAAGCAGGTATTTATTGACATAGTAAATGAACTTCACTCGTGGGCAATGACCGTTGAAGTCGTAGTTAGAAATCAATTCAGGACACTGAGATCTATCACAGGTCGTCATTAGCCGAGTTTCTATACAAGAAATAAACTGCCATAGAAACCTGAAGTTCTGCAATTGTTGAGTGGATGAATCGCTTTCTTTTGAAGCATTTAAGCGGTATATTTATATTTAGTACTGTAGCCATGTTTTCCTGTCTGACGTCATCGCTTTGCATTGTGGGTAGTACAGGCATTGGTGAATTCGATTGGGGAATAATTCGACAATCTCAATTCACGATTCGCACAACTCTGGGATGGCAATAAAATTTCTCATACCAGTAATACTGAAGATAACACTAGTTCTGTGAAGCCACTTCAAACACACACGTGAGGGTTGTAGGTACTGAGTTCAACACAGTATCTCGTCTAGCCAGCTCCAGAATAAATAGCGGTTATAGAATAGTTGTGACACTCTATAAAGACTTCTCACACCAACTAAACTGTATGTGTAGGATGACAAGAATTCACAGAAGAATTAACCCAAATAAAGCCCAGCAGTATCACGGCTATTGGGGACATATAAGTGAAAATTTCCTTGTCTAGTAGATTTATGCAACTCTTCAACAGGACTGAAAGGACAAGCAGAACACATACTGCCACCATAGGTAATTGTGTTGGATCTTCATCCAAATTTACAGCAAAATAATAACTGCCAGGATCAATGGATGCACTTCTGTAGTGGTTCTTATGGAGGGAGACCTATTACTGTAACAGAGTGGCGCTCCACTCCCAGTAAAGAATCTACGACCTCCTTGTAAAGATAACTAAATTCTTTCTTCTTTGTTTCCCACTGGAAACTTCACAGCAAACTCTTCTTGCAACCCTTTCCTCGACAAGCAGGTAGTTCCAGTCGAATAGAAGGTGAGTGCAGCCGTATAACGTCTTCCGCTGAAGACTTCACAGCAAGATTTCTTGTATAAAACATCTTTATTCTGACCTTTTTCAGGACAAGGGAGGTAGAATTAGTGGTAGTACAAGTCCAGTAATGGACAACTACAGCTAGGTGCACGCTTGCACGCTTCAAAACTTCATAGATCTTCGTCTGTAAATGGACGATAATAAAAGAAAATACGTGTTGCTCCCATATCGACCAAAAATATAATGAAGAGCTCTCGACATTCGTCTGTCGACAACGACTACTGCGCAAGCGCGGACATGCGCAGACAAGGGGTCACCTCTTGTGACAAGAATAGTCCTTAAAAAATTCTTGTCGGTCGATACGTTTTTGCTCCACAAAACCAAACAAGCACTTGTGAGGATAAGGTAAGGCTATTTTACGCAATAAAAAGAGCCATTGCTTTTCTTTAATGAATGTGAACGGTCATATATCTCATATGTGTTGGTCCTTGGGGTTGGATCTCACATCATGAATGAATAAAATATGCAAGTTTTCCCCTTTCTTCAACCACATGAAACTTCTTACATCTAACAACATCTCGTTAGTTCTGTGTACTTCTTACAACTGAAGTTGTTCCTTAGATTTTCCCAAATCTCAATGTTGTTGCCCATTTAGTTGTAACTGAAGGCTCGGGTCCTTGCCGCTGAGGCTGTCTATTTTTAATTAGTGTTTCTAATAATTCAGATATTCCCACTACGAAATGTCCAAGTATGAAATATCTACACCTGCAACAACCCATGCCCCCTCCCTTTCAGAAAATCCTGTATCTACATCTGATTTAAAATTTTTAAACAATTTGGTTACCAAAATTGTAAGACTAATGAGAAGTGAAACCTGCTCTACACATTTGTTTTCATTTATCCAGGCCTGAAAAGGTGCTGTTATTCAATCAATCAATCAATCAATCAATCAATCAATCAATCAGTTGTCCAGGTGCTTAATCTCCGTGTCAACGGATTCTAAGGCACACCATCCAATCCGTAAGGCATAAATCATGAGACATTAGACATGTTCCGAGTCGTTGCCAGGGAGGCGGTCCGGTGTTCGGTAGTAAGAAGCTATGGTGGGAATGATTTCTGAAATAGGTAGGTTTTGAGTCGACTTTTGAAACTGGAGAGATTTGGAGCACTGCGTATATCATATGGAAGATCATTCCATAACTTAGGGGCATCATGTGAGAAACTATTGTTAAAATGGACCTTTGATTTATGGATGGAAGGACAGTAAGAGGGAACCAGAAGGAACAAATTTTTGGGATTGGAACGTCTTGTATTCACGGCAGATTTGTACAAGGGGAGATATGGTGCAAAATACTTAGGCTGGCCAGTGGTGAGGTACTTATAGACCAAAACTAGGGTTTTGAAGATAATACGTTGTCTAACGGGTAGCCAATGGAGTGTCCTAAGGGTGGATGTAATGTGAGTGTACTTTGAAGCACCAGTGACAAACCGTGCAAGCGCATTTTGAACATATTGGAGCCTTGTAGCATTTCAGGATGACAAACTGCGAAAAAGAGAGTTGCAATAATCCAAACGACTACTGACCAGAGCATTTGCAATCACCACTGATGTATCCACAGAAAGAAACCTCCTGGTACAATGAAGGTCCCTGAGGCTGATAAAGCAGGATTTGATAACAGAATTTACGTGATTGGTGAAACAAAACTTTGCATCAAACAGAACGCCCAGATTGCGTACAACATCTGCGGGAGAGAGACAATTACCCAGGATATTGACAGGTAGTGAGTCACTGAGCCATTTGTGTCTGTCTTTGGCACCGAAGACTATGAATTCTGTTTTATCAGGATTTAGCTTGAGTTTGTTTTCAGACATCCAGACGTGAATATCATTCAAACATGATTTAAGACGGTCAAAAGACTTGAGACTATCATCAGGGGATAAGTGAATGAACAACTGAGTGTCGTCCGCATAGAAGTGGTAACGGACTCCGGTATATTTTCTGATGACTTGACTCAGAGGTGTTGTGTAGAGGGAAAACAGAAGGGGACCTAAGACAGAACCTTGGGGGACTCCAAACTTCAATTTGAACAAATTCGAAAGACTAGAACCAATCTTGACTGACTACTGACTAAAAACGATCCTGGAGATAGGATCTAAACCATTTTAATGCCGAATCAGCAAAACCAAATCTAGACGACAGACAGGATAGGAGTGTGTCATGATCGATAGTATCAAATGCCGCAGACAGGTCGAGTAGCACTAGTGCTGTAGGCATGCCCTTGGACAGAGATAAGTGAATCTCATTTTTGATGCACAACAAGGCAGTTTCTGTCGAGTGCCCTACCTTGTAGGCTGACTGGAAAGTATTACCAAGATCATGAGAATCCATGTGAGATCTAATTTGGGCAGCCACAATTCGCTCGACCAATTTTGACAAAAAGCTAAGACCGGACACTGGTCGGTAACTCTTCAAATCCTCTTTTGAAAGGGTGGACTTTTTGAGGAGGGGAGTGACAATAGCCTGTTTGAAAGGATAAGGGAAAATGCCGTTTTTGAGGGACAAGTTAACTAGTTTAGTCAATGAAGGGAGAAGAATGTCAATACATTGTTTCACAATGTGAGTGGGGCATGGATCAAGGGAGCAAGTTTTAGAAGGGGATTCCTTGATAAACTTAAGGACTTCAGTCTCAGTGACAGCTTGAAAGGAGCAGAAAGTCGGCGGCTCCTTGTCTGGATGAAGAACCTGAGATCGGGTGTATTTAAAGGTGTCACGAATCTTTTTAATTTTATCAATGAAAAACGAACCAAATCTGTTTGCTAAAGACTTTTCATCATCAAAGGATGGGAGGACAGTAGAATTTGACCGACTCAATGTTCTGTTTAGTGCATGCCATAACCTCTTGCTATCGCCGCAATTTTCACTGACTAGATCACGATAGAAACACCCCTTGTTTCTATTTAGGATGTGGTTACATCTATTAATCTGTCGTCGAAGACGGGAACGATTTTCAGGGGATTTGTCTCTTCTCCAGGCACGCTCAAACTGCCTTCTCATGCACTTGGCAGTTCTATACTCATCGGTTATCCAGCTTGGGGCTGGTTTGATGAGCTGTTTAGTCCCATTACAGTGTAGTTTTGAGGAGTCTCCTTGTGTCAAGCAAATATTAAATGTTTGACATAACAAATGAATTATTTTAGATTTTTGGTATTTCAGGTGAAACTTAACTCAAGGTTACATTGATATTTACCCTATTATGAGCATAAAGTTATGTAAGTAAGTGAAGATTATTATTGTCCAAATCCCAATTTGACCTTTGACCTCAAGATAATGTTTAAAGTTAGTTGTGAACTCTCAGTCAGTTATACATTGGTGATGTCAAAGTTTTGCTAGATGTTGAAAGGGTCAGCTCAAATGTTAAATTCTGAATTTGTGAATGCTAGTGATTTTAATGGTAAAATTGTTATGCACACTTCAATGAGAAGGAAATGAAATTATTCAAGAAGTTAAATAATTTGTCATATAAGAAGTTAAGTGCAGCAATCTTCCTTCCCAAGATACGATTAGATGTATTTAGAATCAGAAGTAGTGTTGCCTACATATTACAAAAGTTTGATTAATTGTAAAATATAAAATACATCTTGGATTTCTGTACTTGTGTGTTCTTTCCTCTATTTTTTTCTGCATGTTTCTGTGTTCTTACTCAATTGCTGTTGGTGGATACTCTATCAGAAATATCCAATGCAATGAGGATTTCACCGTGTTACTACTTGATAGAGCTTGATATTATAATATTGACTGTCAATCTTGTACATGCACACAATGATCATTTGCAAAAAAGCAGTTATTGTTGCTTGTAGGGGACAGTGCACCTGGCAATATATGGATGTGCACCAATATCACAGCGGATGATAATTACAAATTTCACTAAATGTTCCTAAAATACAAAATAACTTTATTTGTAATAAAACATTTCTGATAAAACTTCAAAATTAACAAACTGATAAATACTTTTATGTGAAAATCATTGGGAGGTTTGTGATCATTGGCAATGCTTGCTATGCTTGTACAAATTTGACAATATATTCCTTACCAATGACACATCACTTTATCATCCATAATGAATAACCCATAAATCTATATCGTTTTGATTTGTGACAAATGTCATCTCTCACTCTTGGCAGTGGTATTGGTGGGGTTACAGTCCAAACTGCTAACAGTATGTTCATTGAAGTATTTTTATGGCAGAACAACAGATTCTACTTGGTATTACCCCCACACTTTATTTTTGTTAGTTTGTATATTTCTTGTCTATCACACACACTGACCCCTGTATTCCTCACAGACCAGAGAAGACAGCACTCCTTTACCTCCTGCCAAACAAAGTGACCACAGGCCTTCCTCTGCTGCCTACAGCTGGAAAGATAGACTCAAAGTAACTCAATTCTACATAGCAGTCAAACCATTTTGAAAAATCAAAAACCTGTCTCCAGAATAAAGTATTCTGTTTGTTTGTCACTGATATAGTGATAATATAGCCATGAGCAATACATTAGCCATAAAGTATAATTGGAAATGTGATATATCTAACCAAGTTTACAACAGATGAATACCTGCCATAAAGGAAATGAAAAATATATTTTCAGTAATCAATTCTGAAATAATTTTGCAGTTTTGCAGTTTTTTGCTATTTTACCAGAACCAAACATAATACAGAATATTGTTTGCAATATGGCTGCTGGTCATTGGTCTGTATTATGCACATCACTCTCATTTGTGTTGTCATGTGTGGATTTTGTAAAGTTTGTTTATGTTCTTCTTTGAGAATATGAAGCACATTCTTACTTATGAAATGGCAACAGCATTGAATGCTTTTGACAGTGTATCGTAACAAAAGATAAAAATGGAGGAAGAAGTTTGACTTTCTGTCATGAAAGCTTTTGTCTTAAATGCACTCTCATGTAAAGCTAGTTATCACCAACTGGTGTATCCCAGAGTGTGTTTCTTGATTCATCCTTATAGTTTGTCTATGCTTTGTATATACATGTCTCTAACAGGTTTCATTTGCCCAAATCATTCTGTTCTAATTGTGAATTGATTAATTTTTCTCCTTTCCAATCAGTGTGTACCTGTCACTCTATATTGTTGATATTAAAAGTGTTTTCTTTATCAATCGTCTGTGAAATTTTCTTGAAAAGCTCTATTCTAATATCATTACTAATTTTTTCAAAGAAATTATTTTGCAAATCCTGAATATGAAAGCATCCAATATTTATAGTGCAGATTGATGTTTGTCCAATTTTATACTGTGTATAATTGTGTAAATACTTGATGTAAAAATATATTATATTGATTCCACGTGTTAAGTATGGTTCAAGTGCCATAATCTTTTACAACCATAAGTTTCTCTTTCCAGCCCACTCTGACATCTGCTGAAGTTGCAAAAGAGAGAAAAGAAAATGTAAGGAAAATTGGAACACAGCTGGCCTCTCTGGACTTGGACTGTAATCTGGATGAAATTGTATCCAAAGTATTGCAGCTTGACTCAAAGTAAGCTCCAAGTCAGCCGAAGTTTCTTTTCTTAAAATCAATTCAAAAAATTATTTAGGTTGCCCTGTCTCTTCAGTATCAACTTTAGCATGTCTTTATTGTGTAGATGATATAGCAAAATATGGCTTATTTTACACTCTATATATTTATGCTAGTGTTGTTAACGGTTTGCTGGTATGCATAATATCGTTTTATTTTATTAGAAAAAAAACGAAATCCGCAAAGAATATTTTGGAACCGTTTATTGTAAACATTATTATTTTAGGCTTTCTGATGGCTGATACTTCATAGAAACGACAAAAAAATATGTCACATTTTTACTTTATATTGAGCAAAAATCATTTTTTACGTACTTAATAATATCTCGTGAAAGCTACTTCCATTTGCAAGTTATCACTCATGTACGCTTGCGAATAATTTTCAATGCACAGAACAAGCATACAAAATACTGGATTTTGTTATGTTTCAAAACCCTGGTAACTGGTTTTGATTTCTGTAAACAATGCTACCACTAATTTATACCTTCATAACTTATTGGATGTTTCAGGCTTATAATATGATGCATAAAATAACAGTTCAAAAAATTTAAAATGGACCTTAACCAAGTTAACTTTCAAAGGGTAAGAATCTGAGTTACAAGTATATTCTAAGGTGCTTTGCCATATCCTTATCAAGATTTGGTGACATTGAATGAAAAATGTGAAATTCACTACAGTTTGTGAAATTCACTAGAGTATGTGAACTTTAGTTCATTTCAGTTCCTTTCCAATTTCCTTGGCTTGAGGAAATATGTCACACAGTTGTAATTTTTGTGACTAAATTAGGCCTCTTGTCTCTGCTGAGGCAAATTATGCATAAATTTTGATTATTTTGTAACAGGTGCACCATATGGCAATTTCACATACTGTGATCCTTATTCTACAGCCATTGATTTCGACGTTGTGCATGCAGTATCTTGCATTTTATCAAGATCAGTATTCAAGCCAGCTGTCCTGACAAAGCTGTGCTGGAAAAATATGTTTTAAGATTCTTTGTCAAGACTTGGAGTCTTCAATTCACAAGAGAGTAGTCGGTATTAAGTTGTCTCTGACTTATTACACTTTGCAGGGGTCAGCGCAAACTTTTACAGGCTCTGAAGAACATTGAGGACAGTGCACGGGCCAGTGTGGACATGCAGGCAGTGAGACAGTCATCACATAGTACCACCAAGTCAGACTCTCCACGGGTCAGTAACAATTATGACCAGTGTTCCAGTCTAATAGAAGTTTTTACTGACTTGAGTTTCAGATGTGAAAGATGCAAATAAAACTTGAGCCATAGTCTTTATTTATTCCATTTACTTACAAGTGGGACACAAGACTAGTGTCTGCAAGTCCACTGTGTAGTAAGCATCTTTATTACCGTTTTGAGTTTAGGATTAGCAAAACTCAATAGAGACTTAATTTATACTTGTAAACATAAATTTTAGTGTAAAGATTTATACCAGTTGGTAGGAGATCTCTTGTGCATTCTTTTAAAAGTAGATATAACAATAGAAAAAGTCAGAAGCCTAAGAGACCTTCATTTACAACCTCTCTGGTATGTAGTAGTTAGCTTGTCATCTCATTTGTAATTCTACAAGATAGGTTTCAGCTTTAAATCAGTTTTCAGCTTATTGGCACTAGGTAGTGGACTCCAGTGTAGAGTTATTGATCAGGTCCAGTGCATTTTAAAAACACTTACCTTAATAGCTTCTGATTGAGGTGTTAATCCTGGAAGCGACTGTAAGGCTAATACTGTCCCTGTACAAAATATGGCCAAATGTAACTTTAATCACAAGGTTGTTGTCAGAAGAAGCATGGACAAAGAGTAACTTGTGCTGTGTTTTACTGTTTTGCCTAATTGTACATCAGTTCTCTATTTTTTCAGAAGAAGTCAGAGGTTCCTAAAATCCACCTTTTGGTGGAGCTTTTGTCAAACTGGGGTCATCCTGACAGGGTAGGACTGACTGAGATCCAGGTGTTTGACCAGAACAAGTGTCGTATTGACATTGACCCCAGTGAAGTCCTGGTGGAGGAAGAACCAGTGGGAGAAATTGGCTTCATTTTCAATGGGAAATGCAAGGTAAGTGTGTAATGTGTTTTACCATCATTGTGGCTTCATCTGAAGAACAGTAATATGATGGTCACATGTAATGTGTTACCCTATTGCCACTTACTCTTGGGTTGTTCTTTAGGAAGTGAAATATTTAGTGCCATTTAGTATGTTTAATATTATCCACCTCTGTGGGTCTATATCTGTTAGAACAGTTAAGTATTGCTGACATTTAGTATGTTTAACCCATTTAATTAGTTAATGGATTGTATTAAGCATTTTAAAGTTATAGTCAACCTTGTTTGGGATTATATCTCAGAAGCAGTAACATAGAGACAGTATTTACAACCATCTTACCCTATGTGATATCTTTGAAACTGTATGCCAGATGAAGTCCATACTTTGTCAAAATAATGACCAGATAGTATATATTATCAAATAGGTTTGATCCGTAACTTGATTAAACTGATTTTCATTGTGTAACATTAAAATTATGGAGGATGGGCATATATTAGATAAAAATATGATTTGTTCTATGTATTAAATGACAAAAGGCAAAAATTTATGCTGGAGGTAATTAATGTGATATATATGTATCTCTTCTCCAGTTTTAAGAGCATGAAATCTATTTTATGATGTGCCGTTTAGTTGTACCAATATTTTCAGGAATCCTGCTTTTCACCTCTGCTCTACTGTTTGTTTTATTATAGACTATTAAAGAACGCAATATGGTGTACTGGGAGAACACCAATGGAGAAGTAATAGAATTTACTGTAATGGTGCCTAATGTTTCTAAAGATCCAAATTTTGACATATCCATGGTTAAAATATGGAATTATAACAGAAGTTTAAATGTAAGTATTAATTTCTTCTGTCACTTTATGCACTACTGAAATTCTTAAGTTTAATATAATTTTCTCACATCTAAATTGTAAAAGATAGGAATGTAATTGAACAATAGTTTTGAAATTTTTATACTTCTACCTTTAATAACTAATAAACTATTCCCTGGTGAACTTTATTTCCACCAAGAGGACCTCCTTTGTTTATAATCTGGATAAGTATTGTTTTTACCCCACAGCCCTCAAGGGCTGTCAGGGTATTGTTTTCACCCATTGTGGTCAGTCGGTCGAGTGGGCAAGCGGGCGGGTGGGCGGCAGGAAAAAGTTTGTCCGGGCTGTATCTCAGAAACCGCAAGGTGTAGGAAGTTAATGCTTGGTAGGGACATTGGTTAGGGGTTGTAGGTGTGGAGCATCATGGTTTGACCTTGTCATAGTGACCTTGACCTTTAAAATCTTGTTGGACCTTTGGGTCTGTCTTTTGATACAGATTAAGCACTGTTAAAGTCATACTATTATTCATTAAGAATTTTACTTTTACAACTTCCCATTGTAACAGATGGAATTTCATCAAGTGAGCCACAAATTTTGCTCCAATACCACACATAAGCATTCATTGAATGTATTACCACTTTTATTGCGTTAATACATCCTATCCAATGGACAATTGCTAATCCGGTCGGCGCAGACCGGCCCGCCAAACGCCAGAAAAAGACGTCCTGTGTTGCCACCGGCTGGCCGGTCCGTAGTACTGTGCACTCCCCAGATGGCGCCTCGTACTTCCTTCCTGTCTAGACAACCTGACGTCATGGCATCTTTTTTGTTTGGCGCGTGTACTGTGCAGACGTGTTTTCAACATCTCCAGAGTTTTAAAAGGAAAAGTGTGCATTATGACGGATTTTCGACCTTATTTGGGAATATTTTAGTGTAGAAATGTTATCTGCATATCAAGCACGGATATACCTTAAGAAATCTGCTGGAAACGCTCCCTAGCTGACTCAATTTAGTGTTGATGATAGGGCAGTAATCGACGAGAAATATGAAGGCAGCCATTTTTTTCTAGTTTCCTCCCATTCAACCATGGTGTTGTTAGGGGCAGATCGACAATATTAAGGAAATAATGGATATACTACTTACAGGTATTTTTATCCGTGTTCGTTTGTTGAATGTACCCTCTGTAACTTCCAGTTCAATCACCATAGAAACGTCTTTTCTAGTACTACGAATAGAAATCACGGAAATCTTCAATCTACGTAGTTTTGAACACTGCAAATAGAAGGAAATCCCCAAGAGGTGCATTCTTCAGATTTCTTCAGAGCGCACTGGTCCAGACATCTTTGCTTTAAAGCATTAGTCGACCGGTAAGCTTATATATATATATGTACATCAGCAGCAAGAGATGAATTCTTCAGATTTCTTCAGAGCGCACTGGTCCAGACATCTTTGCTGTAAAGCATTAGTCGACCGGCAAGCTCATGTTCAGCCGACCTCACCTAGTATTTACATAGAAGGAACTTCATCTTTAATCACTCTCAGTCCCTCCCTTGTGGACCCGGCAATGATGTCGGTAGTAAGGGAGGTGGATGGCCAGGAAACTGGTTTGAGTGTACAGCCGGCTGAAAAGAAGAATCGACTTCAGACCGGCCAGGACTTCATCTACAGAGCGCACTGGCCCAGGCTTCTCTGCTTTTAAAGCATCAGCCGGCCGGCCAGCACAAAAGAACGCGACCTCTGACGTCATATCCAGTCAGCCAATCGCGTGCCTTCACGAAGCTGGTCACGTGTTCTCACCGACCAGTCACGAAGTTTATCACGTGATTTACCGAACAAGAAGGTCGGAAGTGAGTTCTTCAGAACTCACGTCTACTGTGACTACAGTCCCTGCTTTGCAGACCCGGCCTGGTTGTCGGTAGTGGGGTTTTGTGCACTGTAAAGTTGCCAGTAAAGCATCACAAAGAACGCGAATACTGACGTCATCCCCAGTCAGCCAATCGCGTGTCCTTCCGAACAATCACGAAGCAGGTCATGTGTTTTCACCGACCAGGAAGGTCGGAAGTGCATTCTTCAGAACTCACGTCTTCTGTGATTCCAGTCCCTGCCTTGCAGACCCGGCTTCATTGGCGGTAGTGGGGTTTGTGGATGAGCAGAATACTGCGCATTGCATGTTTAAGTATCACAAAAGAACGTCACAACTGACGAGCTCCAATCAGCCAATCACGTGACACACCGAACACCAAGTGTTTCTAAATATAGTTCACAAGGGGTTTCCCAGTAACTGTCAAATCTACAAATAAGACGTGCGATTTGAGAAATACTTTAATTAATGGAGGAAACCTACAGCCAACTGAATTCAACACAAAATATAATTGTGAAATTGCTTTAGCAATTGGTTACAGAGTGTACCGACCACTACCGTGCTACACAGCCTTGTACACTTGCTTCAACAACCGGGTACAGAGTGTACCGGCTGGTTCCTGCTACACAGCCTTGTACACTTGCTTCAACAAGCTGAATTCAACACACAAGATAGTTGTAAAATTGATTTAGCAACTGTTTTTTATTACTGGCTACAACTGGTTACAGAGTGTACCGGCTGGTACTGGCTACACAGCCTTGTACACTTGCCTCAACAAATGGTTACAGAATGTACTGGCTGGTACTGGCTACACAGCCTTGTACACTTGCCTCAACAACTGGTTACAATGTATACCGGCTGGTACTGGCTACACAGCCTAGTACACTTGCTTCAACCTACGGGTTACAAGTCTACTAACAGGGGGCTGGCTACACAGTCCTTACTGACTAGTGCTTCGAGCCAACTGGTTACAAAAAAAAAAAAAAAAAGCTAAATATAGACCAGTAGCTGTCAAATTGATTGGTGACCCCAGCCTGCCAGTTTTTTGCCGGTTACAGAGAATTGCTGGTTACAGTTAAGTACCGGGTATGGATTCCTGGTACCGGACAGAGTTGCTTAAGGTTAAGTTGGTTACAGAGAATTCTTAGACCGGTCAGTGGCCTTGGTGATGTGACATGACAGTGTCCCAACCTACTGCCAGGCAACCTTCACTATCACATCTCTCAACAACCTGTTATCGGTGCTGGACTTGACTGGAGAGATAATAAATTTTATCATCATATCCGGCTAGGGGTCAGACATCTCACAAATGACAATTGCTCTGTAAATGCTACACCTTGCAGGCTGCTGGCCCGGGGCGAAGAGTCTATTAATGTGAAAAGTTGGGTCAGCCCCACCGGACCACAATAAGAGCAGGGAGAATGTTAACCGGGATCATTGTCACCAGACCGGACCAGTGTCCGGAGGGACAGGAAATGTTTGTCAGAATACCAAATGTCCCAAATGTGGCACACTATCTGCCTATAGGATCCAGACTAAGCCCTTTTGGGGAACGTAGGAAGCCTTGGGGCTGGACCCTAGGTAGTACAACTGTTGAAGGAGGGATACCTATGTCCATATACCTATACAAGAACAATCCAGGAAATGACTGAGATTTCACATCCAAGGTCGGGCATACCAGTTCAAGGCCCTGCCATTCGGTTTGTCCACAGCAGGTGAAATTGATGGCCATACACAAGGATTTAAGAAGCCACCAGTACCTAGACGACTGGTTGGTGAGAGCCAGATCCCACCAGGCTTGTCTCCAACATATACAGGAACTAGTAAATAATGTGTCAGCAACTGGGTTGGCTGATGAACTTAGAGAAATCAGAGCTGGAGCCCAAACAAGACTTTGATTTTGTAGGCTACCAGTTTGTCTTCGGGTCTGATCGGTTCCGACCGACTCTGGACTGGTGACAGAGCCTTCAAGAGACTGTTAAAACTGCTATCCCTACCGGCTTGACCGGTCCGGGAATTCATGTCCTTGATAGCTTACTAACGTCTACAGAAAAGCATGTTAATCTAGGCAGATTTCATATGAGACCCATACAGTGGCATCTCAAAAACAACTGGAGGGTACCAGAATCACTGGAAAAGGTGATACAAGTCCCCAGGTCCCTGCACCCCCATTTACAATGATGGCTGAAGGAAGACGATGCACTTACAGGCCAACCATTACACCCAATAAAACATGCTCTGCAAATATTTACAGACGCATCAATAGAAGGGTGGGGCGCTCACTTAGATGAGCACTTTGCAAGAGCAACCTGGTCCCCTCCGGGAAGCAAGTTATATATAAACTATCTAAAACTTTAAGCAGTTTTTCTGACTTTAAGAGTGCTAAGACTTTTGCTCAAACAAGATAGTACTTGTAGCAACTGACAACACCACAGTAGTGTCATACATAAAGGAAGGAGGAATATGGTTGGGCCCACTTTGTGCCCTACTATGGAGAATCGTGACCTGGTGTACCAGGAAACAAGTGACTCTAAAGCACGACACATTCCAGGCCGGCCTAATGTGGTAGCAGACAGGCTGTCCAGGCTAGGCCAGACCATCCAAACAGTGGTTTCTCCTTCCAGAGGTCTTCCACTCTATACAGTAGGTGGCACCGGCCCAAAATAGACTTATTTGCCACGAGGTTCAACAACAAGTCACCTGTTTTGTGTCACCAGTACCAGATCCCCTGGCCACAGCAGTGGATGTGTTCAGTTGGCCATGGTAGGATCTAAAAGGATACACCTTCTCACCATCAGCCATATTGGGCAAAGTGGTGGAGAAGTTGCAAGACTCCCCATGTAAGAGAATCATTCTGATTGCTCCGGGGTGGCCAACATGCCTTGGTTTTGGGATCTAGTGGCCATGTCCAGCCACATCCCGCTGAGCCTGCCCAATCTGCCCAGCCTGTTCACAGCCATTCGATCAGATCTCTCACAGAAATCTGACAATCTTAATCTCCATGCAGGGCTCCTAGAGCCTCAGCAATCGAGGAGCAGGACTTGTCTGAGGCAGTGGCAGCAAGAATTGAGGCTCCTCAAAGGGGGGTCAATCAGATCGGTCTATGAGGCAAATGGGTCATTTTTTACCAAGTGATGTATCATTCATCAGGTGGATTTCGGACACCACCTGTAAAGTCAGTTGTTGACTTCCTTAGGTACCTGCTTCAGGACAGGAAGTTGCAGCCCAGTACCATTGATGGTTACAGGTCAGCCATTGCTGATAGTCTGGAAAATTTGCCCATCAATGTTAGTAAGGATGAAAATCTCACTCGTCCCCTGGATAGCTTCCACTGAGACAGACCCAAAGGCCGGAGGGGAACCCCCTCCTGGAACCTCTCCCTGGTTTTTGCACCAGCTGACAAGGTTCATTTTGAACCAATTATAGGCCTTCTTGAAGCATTTGACCCTCAAGGCAGTTTTCCTCTTGGCCTTGGGGTCGGGCAAGCGTAGAAGTGAGATACATGCTTGGCAAACAGCCCAGCACCATTGATGGTTATAGGTCACCCATTGTTGATAAACTGGGAAATTCACCCTTCAACATCAGTAAGGACGGAAATCTCGCTCGTCTCCTGGATAGATTCCTCAGAGACAGACCCAAAGGCAGGAGTGGCATACCCTCCAGGAACTTCTTACTGGCCGTGCACCAGCTAAGACTCCATTTGATCCAATTAAGGAGGCCCCCTTGAAGCATTTGACCTTCAAGACGGTATTCGTCTTGGCCCTTGGGTCGGGCAAGTGCAAAAGTGAGATTCATGCCTAGCAAAACTGATATATTGGACACCAATCCGATTGGTCAAAGGTGTCCCTGTATCCATCACCCAGCTTTCTATCCTAGAATCAGCTGGCCATAGAGTGTCTAGTGTGGCCCCTGGGGTTATAACAGCCCTGGCCCACACTCTGGATAGATCCCTCAAGTCTGACAGGTCCCTCTGTCCGGTCAGAGCATTGTGCTACTATTTGGACAGGACCTCAGACATCAGGCAGAATAAGGAGGTGGTTTTTGTCTCCGTTAAGAACGGTTTCAACAAAGACAGCTCACCTGCCACTATCTCCTCTTGGATCAAGCAGACTGTGATCCTATGTTATGAGCTCTCTGACCAGGAGGCCCACTTTTAACATCAGGTTAAAGCCCATGATGTCAGGGCCTTTGCTGCTTCTAAGGTCTTCCAGTCGGGAGTCTCCTTAGATCCAATCTTGTCAGCCCGCCACTGAAGTCACAATACCTTCACACAGTTCTATATGAAGGGTGGGGCTTGGGCTGATTCAGAGCTTTACCATTGGGCTAGGTAGTGGCTGCTCAGCAGATCCACAAGTGGCCCTTAGATTGAGGAGATTTGTATATGTGCATAACAGTTCTTCATGTACATAAGAATTCAGTGTGGCGTGCTTCCTTCGGGAGGTTTATTTGCAATCTGGGACTGAACTCATCCCTCTCTTCCCCTACCTCAGAGCAGGTCTGCAAAAGGGGGGGGGGGGGCGACGGCGGTATAGCCCCGGGTAACCGGCTGCTGGCAACCGACCATGGCCTTGCAGGGTTTCCTGACCTTAAAGTCAACCCAGGCCTGGACCTATAGGTCTCCTGACAAAGTCAGCCTAGACCGTAGGTTAAAATTTGCTATTACTTGTGAGTTCACATAAGTCCCTAGTAACTTACCCGCCGACCAAGCGGTAGTTATTCAGCAATTGTCCATTGGATAGGATGTATTAACGCAATAAAATTGCAAATTTAATAAGTAAATTAAATTTTTATAAGTTAATACCCTATCCAATGGACACACAAGACCCTCCCACCGACCCCGCTATCAGCTTACTAGGGGTCTAAGAGGTTTAGACAACGAAAAAGATGCTATGACGTCAGGTTGTCTAGACAGGAAGGAAGTACGAGGCGCCATCTGGGGAGTGCACAGTACTACGGACCGGCCAGCCGGTGGCAACACAGGACGTCTTTTTCTGGCGTTTGGCGGGCCGGTCTGCGCCGACCGGATTAGCAATTGTCCATTGGATAGGGTATTAACTTATAAAAATTTAATTTACTTATTAAATTTGCAATTCTGTATGCATGGTAATATTCAAAACATCCAAACCATAATTCGGCCATGCCAGATGTAGATAAAGAGTGTCGTAATGTTTAGTTTACTGATTAATGCTGTCATCTTGTTATTGAATTGTCTTGTATGTATTGTATTGTGTATTTATACTCAGCGTAATATCTCCATATACTACAGGACTCAAAGCGCTATTAAACCCATCTGACTGCACAGGTACAGCCCCAATTCACAAGTAACTGACACTCCCCTAGCTGGAAGATAATGTATTGAATCTTGTTTTAATACTTCATCTTTAAATGCAATATCTTTCTCTTAGACATTATTTTCTCTTATGTAAACATTGTTTGGACCTTTATATAACTGACTGTGCTCTGAAAGTATCCTGAACTTTGTACTGATACAGTACTTCTATATCTCATGGTGTTAAAAATATTTCCCTAGGCTGTGGGGTATGGGCATGTCTGATGCTATTTTTGTAAATATATTTTACTTTTAGATAAATTACATCATGTACTACCATCTTAGATAAGCAAAGTTCACACAAAAAGATCTTAGGTTCTCACTTCCTTTCCACATGCCGTGTTTTGTGTTGTAGGACCTGAGTATCGGTGCCCGTGAGGTGAAATTGTCAATAGATGGGTCAGTGGTGTGGGAGGGGGAACTAGACAAAGGCTGTGGTAACCAGGTATTTGACTACGGCAAAACAATCATTCTTAAACACATAGACAACAGTGAAGAGGAGCAGAATGACAGGCATACAAAATCTCATCAACAGGCAGCGCCATCTGGCAAGCACATGGTGAAAACAGAAACTGTGACACCAGCCAGTAAGGCAATTTCCTCTGGTAGCAGTGGAAGTTCTAATGGTAGAAGGGATCTGCCAAAACTGGAGAAAAGGGACTCTAAAGGCTTACCTGCAACACAGATGAATGGACAGGGATCTCCCAGGAAAAGTCAGTCTGCCAGAGATAAACAGAAAGAGTCGTCCAGACTTAGTAAAGAAGAATTATACAGAAGTAAGAGTGAGGATTTAAAAGATTCCAAAGAGGGTTTTGTAAGGTCTAGCACAAGGCAGATAAGTAGGTCAAAAGATGGAATTTTAGACTTGCCAGTTGTTGACAGTAGTGAAGACAATAATAGTGAGGGGGAGGAGGGGTCTAGGAGAGGTGGTAAGATAAGAAGTGTGAAGCATTCGCCTAAAGTTGATGACAAGAACCTGTCTCCTAGGTCAGTTCAGTCCAAAGCAGACAGAATCAAGTCAGGGATGAGAAACGAAGCTGCGGCATCATTGAAAGAGCGGGACAAGCCTAAAGGTAAGGAGATTATACATAAACTGTGTAAATTATTTGGGTGAATAAAAAAACTGGTTGAAATAGGTCTTCTAATTCATGTGAAATGTATGACCAGAACTGACATTATATCCCTCAGACAATTCTGGTCAGCTAGCTAGATATAAACAATTGCATAACCAGGTTGCTTGTTTACTTGTTGCATAATGAATTGACACTGAAATCAAATATTTACTGCATTACAAGCATTTGCAGAATATAAGTACTGTCTGTGTGATATTAATTTTTTGGGTTTAATACTGATTTAATTCTTACATGCCAGTCTCTACGTTTTAATATATATTATGTAGACTTGCAGACAGTGCATCAGTTTTTGTTTATAAAAGTTATAATATCCTGAAGAGAATACATTGTAATATATACCATTACTCTTCCATGTCAAAGAAAATATGTCATTTTAAATAATAACAAGGCCAAAAGGTGTTTTGGTCCCCTAGTGTGAGCGCAAAGCCATCAGAGACATGAGAAGTGCACTAGAATTTACGAAAGGCTGGTGACACAAAGAAATTCCAACTCCGATACATCCCACAGCTGGTCTAGAACTAGAACTCAACAGTCACCCATCCAAGTACTAACATAGCCCATTGCCGCTTAACTTCAGTGAGCAGACAAATACTCATCACACTGTACCACAATTCATGAAAATCTGGAAAAAACAAGGCCAAAAGGTGTTTTAGTCCACTAGCGCGAGTGCAAAGCCATCAGAGACACGAGTAGTGCACTAGAATTTACGAAAGTCTCGTGACAGAAAGAAATTCAAAGTTAGATACATCCCCCACCTGGTCCCGAACTGAGACGGTCACCCATCCAAGTGCTAACATATCCCATTGCCACTTAACTTCAGTGAGCAGACAAATAGTCATCACTCTGTGCCACAATTTCTGAAAGTCCGATGCAAGAAGGACATATATATGGGAAAAAGGCAAAGGATATGTGTCCTTTTAGCTATTGGAGAGGAAGAGAGGGAAATTCAGAATGCACAGGTATTGTCAATGTTATCAAAGTCCAGAGACAAAAGGACATATGTATAGGCAAAAGCTGAAAGGACATGTGTCCTTTCAGCTATTGGAGTGTTGTCAATGTCATCAAAGTCCGGAGACAAAAGGACATATGTGTCCTTTTAGCTTTTGGAGAGCAAGAGAGGGAAATTCAGAATGCACAGGTAAATTTCATCAAAGTCCGGAGACAAAAAAAAAAAAAGTGATCTGTAGAAGTGCGAGCTCTAGTGAGGCTCGTGTTTAAAAAAAGTGATCTCTTAAAAACAATAGAAAGTCAGCGCAACATTCTTGGGTATATAATATGGTGTAAACTGATGTGGCACATTGCAGGGATGTGTTCTTTTTTGCACAAACATAAGAAAGTTCTGAAAGTTTTCTTTATTGCACTTAATGACTTCCTCTCATCCTATTGTTTTTGGTTATAAAAATGTAATTGACCTACCACTGATAGATAAAAAATATTCAGATAAATAACTACATTATCAGCCTTATTTACCATGATATATATTTCTAAGCACGAGCTTTAGTGTGGCTCCTCCTTCTAGAGATCAACTTTTTTTTGTCACCAGACATTCATGAATTGTAATGTAGTGTGATGAGTACCCATCTCATCACTGAAGTTAAGCAGCAATGGGCTATGTACATGGATGGGTGACTGTCTGGGTGCACTACTCATATCTCTGATGACTTTGCAACTCGCACATGTAGACCGAAACACTTTTCGGCCCTTTTTTTATCATGGGACTTTTATGAATTGTTGCATAGTGTGATGGTCTAGGTGTGAGATATATGTGACTCGGAATATGTTTGTCACCAGACTTTCATAAGTTCTAGTGCACTACCCGTGTCTATGATGGCTTTGTAGCTTATGCATGTAGACTGAAAGACTTTTGGTCTTACGGTCAAGAAGTTATATATCTAGTTTAGATGATAAATAATTTTGCAAGTGTTTGATCTATTTGTGCAGAGTCAGCCAGTGAACCAAGGCAGCGACATCGACTGAAGAAAGAGCGCAAGTCCAAGATGGCCGCATGTCTGAGTGGAGGGTCAAGTATAGACTCTTCCGCAAGTACCAGTGTCAGCATGTCTAATAGTGTGGACCAAGCCAAGGGTGTAAAAGTCAATGGAGAGAAGTAAGTCATATTTACATTAACTGCAAACTGTCCCGGCTCAAGAAGTCCCACACTGGTTTTCATACAGGAGTGTTAATATGTATTTCGTTAAACTTAATGGGTCACGTTCATTGAGCATGCTATGCCTTTACTTGCATATCCTCAAGGGGAACATTTACCAGTCAGTTAGATTTCTCTACTGACCCAACAATTGGTTGGCATGACCTCTGACCTTTGTCACACAAAAAGGTCAGTCTGCTGACATTCAAACTTCTCTTTTGGTGGACTAGATATTTCTACATGCATTTTTTGTTGGTTAACTCTCAATAGTTTGTAGTGGTGTGATTGGTAAACTGGTATACCACTTTTAGGTTTGTTTAGGTAGAAATGCAAAATCTGCCAAGACTATAATTTAAGAACAGGGTTATTGAAAGAGAAGAAGGGTTAGATGCAAGATTACACTATTATGGTACACTCTCAGCATGGGGATCCGGTCAATAGTAGGGTTGCGAACGAGTACTCGAGCCTCGGTGTACGAGGCAGTCTTGGCTTGTACTCTAGTCCATTTTAAAAACTCGGTTACTCGCGAGCTATTGTATTATCGCACACGTAATCAAACGCTTGTGTAAAATATGCTACATTTCAGCATTTCTGTCACATAATATCAATTAAAGTTGTTATTTTCGCTTGAAAACATACAATTTACTCCATATTCTATAATATATTGTCAAATAGAAGACGTTTTTCTTCAAAAGTTTCGTTTCCAGAACCGACTATTTGTTTACAGAAGACTTCTAATGGTAGGTACTAAATCTCGCGGTTACTCGAATTCGGGCTGGTTGTCAAGAGGGCGAGTACTCGATGCCGTTTTTTAGCACCCGTCACAGCCCTAGTCAATAGTAAACGTCTATTTTTCTTGGACGTTGGCCGGATGCCTGCGGCGTCCCGAGAAAGCATTCAGTTCCACATGGTAAGCTTGTAGTTTACAAAAGCTACATTTAATTAATTAAAATTTTTAATTTTAGGCTTTCTACATGTAAATACTTTGTCAAAGCAATGAAAAAAAAAATTGAGGAAACATCTCATATTTTTACTTTATATTCATTGGAAATGGAGTTTATAAACTTTAAAATGTCTTACGAAGACATTTCATGTTCCAACTTATGGTCCATATACGTTTTCATCATGTATGTGGTAAACATATGAAACATCAAATTTCATTTGGTTTCAAAGCACCAGAAACCAGTTTTTGACTTACAGAACTGTAAGCTGTTTCCCTAATATGACATTATGTGCAAAGCGTGAATGACAAATATTCTCCACCTTGTTGTGTCTTGTCCAGCCCAAAATAAAATTGGAGCGACTTTTATTTGGTTATACAAGAATTGTTTGTACAATGATTTAATGCTACAGTACAGCCCTCAATTATCAATTCCCCCTCCATGCTGCAAGAGTGACATGCTTGGGGGATAATAAATAGTTCATATAACATAAAGGCACTTTCTAATAGAACAGTAAAGAAATACAAATTTTTGGGAGAATGAAAATGACTTTATAAATTAAATTTGGATTAATAGAAGTTCAGATAACAGAGGTTCTGCTGTAGATTTAATTGAAGTGAAACTTGTGTGAGTTAGCAAAGTATCAGGACACATGACGTCATTAATTAGTAGTGTTAGTATTCCAATTGTATGGTCCTCCAAGGAAGTGATAATTAATATCCTAATGATAGTTTTGACTATTGTCACAAATCTCTAGTCGCTGTTCTATCCATTTAACCATACTGTGATGAGTATTGATTCCTGTTAATTAGTCTGTGTTTTTGTTAGAACCAGGTCCAGTCAAAAGGGAACTGTGATGTTGAATAAAGAAAATAGTAGTGGAAGTGACAATAGTGATCACCCAGCCCCCAACAGTGACCAAACCCCATCTAAAACAACCAGGTAGGAGCAGTAACAGTTGGTACAAAGTCACTGGATAGTTTTACCAGGCATACATATACACATATGAGCTATCTTGGAGAGTGAGAACGAATTTTAAATATGTACTAAATTATATTTAGTAGAAGCTAAGCATTAGTGGAAATTAATTGCAATGAATTTCATATTATTCGAAAATTAACCATTTTTTTAACCAAAATTTCCACAGTTACATAGATATGTGGACTTTGTCCTGTTGGTCTGTGTTATCAGTTATATCAGTCATGGTGTGGGATACCTTTAAAACACGAAAATGTAAAAGATGAGATGTTTGGTAAAACTGCCTTTACAGTTTGTATGGCTAATTGACAATTAATTGGTGGATATTCTGGACTGTGTATAAAACCATTGAGATGCTTGGACAAGTTGTAAATGTGTACTTTAACAATATTTCTTCATATAATTCCAAGGAATTTTACTCAGACTAGAATCATTGAAACAACAGTCATCATCAAAAGATGTCTCATTTTTTTTATCATAGTAAATTAATATAATTTTAATTCAGCTTTTATCAGTAGGAAAAAAGCAATTTTACATACTTCAAGATAATTTATGCAACATAGTATTAAAAATTTTAGAGAATATCTTAAATATTCCTTCCAATAAAACTCTTAAGTCTCTCTTTTGGTTAAGATAATACATAATTGTTTTCCGGTGTCACTCAACTTAAAATCACACTTTTTGATATGTGGTACATCATAGATTTAAACCTATGAAATTCACAGTAATATGTGAAATTTGAGACACAATTAGCAATCAGCAAGTCCCAAGATCTGCTCAAAAGTGAAGGCATTTCAGCACCGTCAGCAATTAGTGTTTGTAAACAGTCAATGAGCGAGTCTCAAGAATTTGCCAAGCTGGAACAAAAAGCAGTAACCATTATAAAAAAATGTTCAGTTCCCTTTATAAGTACATCTACACTACAAGCTGTAAGCCCTTCAGACCAGCCAGTGAGACAGTTCTGTGGTCTCTGCAGAAATAATGATCATTTTGAAAATACTGAGTTTTTATCTCAGTGAAAACTTATACGTTTTGTATGTAACATTTCCAGCAATAAGCCTTCAGAGCAGCCTGTGAGCAAGTCTCGAGATCTGCCTAAGCTGGAGCAAAAGCAGGTGTCAGCAGTTAAGAGGCTGGAGGCAGTGGACGTCCCTGCTAGACCCGGATCTGGACTAGGAATGTCTGACGATGAGAGCATGCTCCAGCAGATACGCAACCTCAATGTGAAGTAAGTACCCACTACAGAGTCACTGAATTAGAAGTTTTAGGTATGTAGATGAAAGCAGAATCAGATTGGAAGTCCAAGTATCAGAAAATGTATTTTGTAGTTACATTCGGAACAAAATCATGTAGATTTTTTACATTTAGCCACCTTTGAAGTCTCAGCAACAGATGATCTCAATCATAATCAGGATGCAATTACTTAAAGACGAGAGAGGGGAAGGGGCTTAGGAGTATTTTATTACTTTGAACATTTAACCATTAACACTGGCTTGCTAGCCTCTCTGATGGATTACTGCTAGATGATATTGAATTGAATTCAATTACAGTATTTTACCAGATTCAAATCATTTAACGGAGAACATTTGCATAAAAAAACTATGACATTCATATTTTTCTGATAATGATAAGCACTGGGATATTGAATGCTATACACTGACCAGTTATGTTGCATATTGTAATTTATATGGTGAAACATTAAGAACTGCAAAAATAAATTTATAAAACTTACAAACTCATTTGGATGATTTTGGTAAACTTATAGTTATTGGGATTATTGGAAAAAGTTTACATATTTCGTTTGAAGCTAGTTCCAGCTTTAATGTTTTGAACAATTCTTTGTTCAGTATATATAGTTAGTAGTTAGTGAATTAAAACCATTGCCGCTAAAGGAGCACCAACTGCACCAAAGTAAATTCTCAAGTAGAATAGCTTTTCAGATATAATGGAATGAAGGTAAAATTCATACTACAGTTGATTGTAGTCGTCAATTTTGCCCTAATGTAATATTACATTGTGAAACCACAAATCTCAATATTCAAACAGTTTCATTTACACTGTACTGAAGGAAAGTGAAAGAACAGTGCAGTGATGTTCTCTTCTGGTCCACAGACTTAGCACTGACCGATATACATTACTGCTTCTGTCACTGAGACTTTAAAGGCAAATATAAAACTTCTAACCTATAATTAAGTTTATTGGAAGAAAATTTGAAAAAAAAAACAACAACAAAAAACTGTGACAGCAATTTTAATATATCTATAAATTGGAGAATACAAAACAATGCTCTTAATATACCAAATACCAGGAATACTAATCCATTTGCATTCATATATAATTAAACTCAAGCCCTTACAGAGTGGTTCTGAGTCAGTGACATCCAATATAATTGTCGTATGAGCCAGATTCGTTGAAAATATTTTGAAAATAATACCTATCTTTATAGGATTAAAAATGGTTCTTCGAAAAAAACTCGACATTTTTACCACACAGCCCTTAAGCTCGGGCGGGTGGGCGGCAGGAAGAAGTTTGTCCGGCCTGTATATCAGAAACTGTAAGGTGTAGGAAGTTGATACTTGGTAAGGACATTTGTTAGGGGGTGTAGGTGTGCAATATCATGGTCTGACCTTGATTTCATCTTGCCGTAGTGACCTTGAATTTGAAAATCTTGTTTGGGCTATATCTCGGGAACTGTAAGGTGTAGGAGTTGATACTTGGTAGGGACATTGGTTGGGGGGTGTAGGTGTGCAACGTCATGGTGTGACCTTGATTTGACCTTTGACCTTTCCGTAGTGACCTTGACCTATAAAATCTTGTCTAGGCTATATCTCAGAAACCAACCGTAAGGTGTAGGAAGTTGATACTTGGTAGGGACATTGGTTAGGGGGTGTAGGTGTGCAACGTCATGGTGTGACCTTGATTTGACCTTTCCGTAGTGACCTTGACCTATAAAATCTTGTCTGGGCTATATTTCGGAAACCGTAAGGTGTAGGAAGTTGATACTTGGTAGGGACATTGGTTAGGGGTGTATGTGTGCAATATCATGGTGTGACCTTGATTTGACCTTAGACCTTTCCGTAGTGACCTTGACCTATAAAATCTTGTCCGGGGTATCTCTTGGAAAGCGTAAGGTGTAGGAAGTTGATACTGGGTAGGGACATTGGCTATTGTGTGTAGATGTAAAACGTCATGGTGTGACCTTGATTTGACCTTTGACCTTGCCGTAGTGACTTTGACCTATAATGCCTTGTCTGAGCTATATTTAGAAAACCATAAGGTGTAGGAAGTTGATATTTGGTAGGGACATTGGTCGGGAGTTATGTGTGCAACGTCATGGTGTGACCTGGATTTGACCTTTGATCTTGCATATCTGATGCTATTTTATCTCTCTACAGGGATATCTGATACTATTTAATCTCTCTTATATCTTTTTACTTGAATCTTGGTTGTTACACCTTTGGGTGTCTTGATGTAGATTAAGCACTGTTAAAGTCATATTAGAATTCATTAACTGTTTTACTTTTGCAACTTCCCATTGTAACAGATGGTATTGCATGGAGTGAGCCATAGGTTTTGCCCCAACTCAACATAAAAGCATGTATTGCCACATCTGTATATATGGGTAATATTGAAAACATTCAAACCATAATTCGAACATACAAATGAATATCAAAATGGGAGAAGTCTTAAAGCTTCATAATTTTTAGTTTAATTAGTTGTCCCATTTTAATACTTAATCTTTACATGCAGTTTCTTTCTCTTAGATGTTATTTTCTCTACTTAAAAATTCTTTGGACACCGACACTGCTCTGAAAGTATCCCAAACTGTGTACTGTTTCACTACTTCTATATCTCATGGTGTTGAAGACTATTTCCCCAGGCTGTGGGGTACAGGCATCTCTGATGCTATTTTTTTTTAAACTTTGTAAGATTTTGATGTAACCTTTTGTCTTGTAACCCAAAGTTTACAATAAGTGTTCACACTGTTATTGCTTTGTTGCTGTTGTTACCTCAGAGTTATTAAGTGAGAGTACACAGATTCATGTGTTTGCACTCACATTGATTTTTCAGGTACTAAGACACACAGATATTAGGAAAGGGTCGCTAATCAGTGTTCTTAAGTCTACTGTGTTGCATTCATTATGAGTAGCATTTAGAAGCAGTGGACTGTTTTACCTGTATTAGCTGTCTGATGTTTTTTGTCTTCGTGAGAGTCATAGCTTCAGGTTAGAAAGAGAGAGCTTGCATGATGCTATTTCTTTCTTTTTGTTACATTACTTTAATACAGTTTTCCTGTCATTGTGGTTGGATGATGTAATGCCTCAAATAGTGCAATGAGTTTGCTTTTAATGGATATACTTTTGTGGATATGTAAGCCATGATAATGTCCTACTGACATTTAAAACTAGCTTTTTTTAAGAATTCAGTTTGAAACATATGGTTCTCTTTAATGGATTGCTTTACTGATGCATTACATAATTAAGTTTGAGAATTATGTCCACCCCCCTGGGGGGTGGATATATTATTTTTGCTTTTTCCGATGTCCGGCGTCACGCATGGTTTCCGCTCATTTAAAGGAAAAGTATTAGAGCTATTGTCACCAAATTTGGTATGCAGGCTTATTGGGTCAGTAGCTTGCTTGGGATTGCTTTTGGCTGTTGTACCTCTTTTGCTTACTGAGTAATACTTAAGTACAGCTATTTTCAGTACCCATTGGTTTCCGTGCATTTAAGCCAAAATAATTAAAGATATTTTACTACAATTTTGAATACAAGATTGTTATGTCCATAGCTCGCTTGGTATTGCATTAGGGACTGATAGCTTTGTCAGTACATGAGTAATAGCCATTTAGGTACTTCATTGTGTATTTTCAGTACTACTTTTGAGTAATTTGCTAATATCTCAGAAACCGTATGAGATAGAGCAATTTCGACAGAATTTTTGACCCACAGGGTAGTAGAAAAGTATTCTATACAAAATTTAAAAAAATTTCAATTTTCGCCACTTTTGGCGGCCATCTTAATTTTTTGCGAAAAATGAAAGAATCTTAATATCTCGGAAACCGTAAGAGATAGAGCGATTACGACACAATTTTTGACTCACAGGGTAGTAGAAGAGTATTCTGTACAAAATTGAAAATTTTCAATTTTCGCCACTTTTGGCGGCCATCCTGAATTTTTGCGAAAAACGAAAAAATCTTAATATCTCAGAAACCGTAAGAGATAGAGCGATTTGGACAGAATTTTTGACTCACAGGGTAGTAGAAAAGTATTCTGTACAAAATTAAAAAATTTCAACTTTCGCCACTTTTGGCGGCCATCTTGAATTTTTGCGAAAAGCGAAAAAATCTTAATATCGCAGAAACCGTAAGAGATAGAGCGATTTGGACAGAATTTTTGACCCGTAGGGTAGTAGGAAAGTATTATGTCCACCCCACTGGGGGGTGGACATATTATTTTTACTTTTTCCGCCGTCCGGCGTCCCACTTGGTTTCCAGATATTTTAGGCAACAGTTCTTATCCTATCTTTACCAAATTTGGCATGCAGGTTTATTGGGTTAATAGCTTGTATGGGATTGCTTTTGGTGATAATAGCTCTATAGCTAACTGAGTAATAGCTACTTTGCTACTTTTGAGTAGCTCTTTGGTTTCCAGACATTTTAAGGAATGCTATTAAGCCTAGCTTTCTGAAATTTGGTATGGAGGTTCATTGGGTTAATAGCTTGTATGGGATTGCTTTTGGGGGGAATTGCTTCATAGATGAGTGAGTAATTAATTAAATAAATGAGTAATTGGCTATTTTGAATACTGAAAAAGGCAAATGTGCTCATATCTCCTAAACCGTGCGAGATAGAGCGATTTCGTCGAAATTTTGGACCCACAGGGTATCTAAGGAATGTACTCTTTGCAATTTTCCAAAAAATTTCCCCTCCCCAAAAATGGCGGCCATTTTGAATTTTCGAATTTTTGCCAAAAATGGCAAAACACAAATTTGCTTCTATCTCCTTAACCGTGCGAGATAGAGCGATTTCGTCGAAATTTTCGACCCACAGGGTATCTAAGGAATGCAATCTTTGCAATTTTCAAAAAATTTTCCCCTCCCCATAAATGGCGGCCATTTTGAATTTTCGAATTTTTGCCAAAAATGGAAAAACACAAACTGGCCTTAACCGTGCAAAATAGAGTTATTTCGTTGAAATTTTCGACCCATAGGGTATCTAAGAAATGTACTCTTGGCAATTTCAAAAAATTTTCGTTTTCCCAAAAATGGCGGCCATTTTGAATTTTCAAATTTTTGCCAAAAATAGGAAAACAGGAATTTGCTTCTATCTTTTTAACCGTGCAAGATAGAGTGATTTCGTCAAAATTTTCAACCCAACCAATGCAAAAAGGCATGAAGCTGAAATAATTTACATCTACACTAATAAATATTTAAGCATCATTGATATATTTTACAAATGAAACAGGGTCTTGTAAGACTACTGTACAATTTGGGCAAGGTTCATGGGGTGGACATTACACATGATAATGTGTGTTCTTCTATGCTATCCTGTTTCTATTCGCATCTACTATCAACAGGGCGTCCTATTTCTAGTTTTTTAGATATTTTAATCAGGTAATTTTAATTAGATATTTTAATCAGTCCTCAAGTACTTACACAGTACACTTTGGAAATTAGTATCCTCAAAATTGACAAAAAAATAAATAGAAAATGATCCACTTCTATTATTCCTTGCAATGAAAAGCCTATTTTTATAGTTACTGTATTAATGGAACTATTCACTAGGCATAAATTTAGCTTTTTTAGCTAATGAGCTTTTGAAGTGAAAATTAAATCCTAGTAAAATATTCAGTGTGTATTATTCTATTAAATACAAAGTAACCGAGTACAAATTCTTGTGAATATCTTAAATTGGAAATCAGTGAATTTGGAAGCCCTAATTTCAATCCTTTTTCTGCTTGAAATTTGGAAACATCACTGTGAAATTAACTAGCAAATTTGATACAATTAGAAGCTGTATTTAATGATAGGAACTGATGGATATTTGATTCACATGAAATAATACATAACGTGGATCAAACTTAAAACACCTCTTACAACTAGTGCATATCATTGATTCACTAGTGAAAATTTCTAGTTTCAAAATCTTATTTTTATTTCAGTTTATTTGTAAGTTTGTTGGATGTCAGGTATTCTAGGTCAATTTTACAGATTTTTTATTGTTCTATATGTTCTGCTTCCATACATTGAACACAGACTTTACAAGGACAAAGAATTATTAGTAGTTAAATAACAGTTGAATCATGCATTTTCTGAAAAAAAAAACAAATAAAAAAATAATTGCATGTGAATCATGCTGAGTTAAGCTTATTCAGTGAAACTCTCTTTTATATAGAGTAAACCTGTAGTCCCTTTAAGGCTTTATCTGCTGAAAAAAATTTGCTCTTTAAATTGTTCCTGCTTTTGCAGAGGTGGTATTGTAGTCCTTACAATTGTATTTATTAGAGTTAAGCTGTATACAAATTTTATCAGTCACAAGAGTATTAAGATAAATTTTTCACTCACAAACCTCTCTTAAGCCTGCAGTTTACATGCTAAAGTCAAAATTAATACTAATTTAATAAATTAAAATAGTATATGTATTTTGATGGGAAAATTGGAAAAAATTAGAAACTCAGTCAGTTGAACATTGATGTCTGAAACACAACAGCAATGGAATAAACATCAAGAGTACATGGATTAATATTCTGTCACCTTATTAAGGCAGTTTCTTTTGAGACAGACCACGGAGAAATAAAATGCCAACGGTTAATAACTGAGACACAAAAGGTCTTGTTGATACTGTCATTGAAATTTGACACATGTGAGTAAATTGTGACTGGAGCAAATATGTCAAAATAGAAAAATACAGACTAGGACATGAGCTGAACTAAAATAGGGATAAAATGTCATATATGAAGAAAAAATGGTCAGGATATTGTGTAAAGCTTTTGGGCTTCATTCATATTTGCACATCTTTGTACAAAGGAAAGTGATAAAGAATTACTTTTAAACTAGTAAATCTAGAACATAATGTATTAATCAGTGAGCATTCATAAAGCAGGCAGCTTATCAATTAAAAGGCTTTAAGTTTTTAAGCACCATTGTCAAGTAAATAAATATCAAAGTGAGGACAAAAATACAGTTTCAGAAGAACTAATGCTAGGACCAATATTTACAACCTCTTTTATAATGGATTGATCAATGAAAGTGTCTCCTTCTTGCTTATTCCTCATTTGAATACTCACTTTTCTAAAAAGAAGCATGTGTTATTAAGCGTCCCACAAGGGACGCTTGTTTGTGTATGGGAGAGCTTCCGGCTCCGCCGGCTCCTGCGGCTCCGCCGGCTCCGCCGGCTCCGCATTTTGTTTTCCTTATAACTCTGTAACCGTTAGGCGGATTCTTTTCAAATTTGGCAGGTTTAGGCAGTAGCCCTGGGGAATTTTTTTGAATATGCTGCAGTGACATTTCAACCAATCAGAGAGGTCACATGACCAAAAATGTCTTTTTTCGATGGGGAAGCTTGTCCGGATGATAACTTGAAAGGAATTTTATCAATTCACCTGAAACTTGGCAAATACATTCATTCTATTAAAATCTGGAAATCATTAGATTTTGGCATTGATTGGTCAAGAAATGGCCGAGTAATTAATGATTAATTAATCATTACGAATTTTCCAAATAAGGAAAACACGAAAATGCTTATATCTCGAAAACCGTGCTAGATAGAGCGATTTCGACGAAATTTTTGACCCGCAGGGTATCTCTGCGGAGTAGTTTTCCCAATTTTCAAAAAATTTTTGTCTCGCCCAAAATGGCGGCCATTTTGAATTTTCGAAATTTTCGCAAAAATTGCAAAACACAAGAATGCTTGTATCTCAAAAACCGTGCTAGATAGAGCAATTTCGATAAAATTTTTGACCCGCAGGATATCTCTGCTGAGTACTTTTCCCAATTTTCAAAAAATTTTTGTCTCGCCAAAAATGGCGGCCATTTTGAATTTTCGAATTTTTCGCAAAAATTGCAAAACATAAAAATGCTTATATCTCAAAAACCCTGCTAGATAGAGCGATTTCGACGAAATTTTTGACCCGTAGGGTATCTCTGCAGAGTAGCCATGCCAATTTTCAAACAAAAAATTTCTCGCAAAAAATGGCGGCCATTTTGAATTTTCAAATTTTTCGCAAAATTGCAAAACACAAAAATGCTTATATCTCGAAAACCGTGCTAGATAGAGCGATTTCGACGATATTTTTGACCCACAGGGTATCTCTGCAGAGTAGCCATGCCAATTTTCAAAAAAATTTTGTCTCGCCAAAAATGGCGGCCATTTTGAATTTTCGAATTTTTCGCAAAAATTGCAAAACATAAAAATGCTTATATCTCAAAAACCCTGCTAGATAGAGCGATTTCGACGAAATTTTTGACCCGCAGGGTATCTCTGCAGAGTAGCCATGCCAATTTTCAAACAAAAAATTTCTCGCAAAAAATGGTGGCCATTTTGAATTTTCAAATTTTTCGCAAAATTGCAAAACACAAAAATGCTTATATCTCGAAAACCGTGCTAGATAGAGCGATTTCGACGATATTTTTGACCCACAGGGTATCTCTGCAGAGTAGCCATGCCAATTTTCAAAAAAATTTTGTCTCGCCAAAAATGGCGGCCATTTTGAATTTTCGAATTTTTCGCAAAAATTGCAAAACATAAAAATGCTTATATCTCAAAAACCCTGCTAGATAGAGCGATTTCGACGAAATTTTTGACCCGCAGGGTATCTCTGCAGAGTAGCCATGCCAATTTTCAAACAAAAAATTTCTCGCAAAAAATGGTGGCCATTTTGAATTTTCAAATTTTTCGCAAAATTGCAAAACACAAAAATGCTTATATCTCGAAAACCGTGCTAGATAGAGCGATTTCGACGAAATTTTTGACCCACAGGGTATCTCTGCAGAGTAGCCATGCCAATTTTCAAAAAAAATTTGTCTTGCCAAAAATGGCGGCCATTTTGAATTTTCGAATTTTTGCGCAAAAATTGCAAAACACAAAAATGCTTATATCTCGAAAACCGTGCTAGATAGAGCGATTTCGACGATATTTTTGATCCACAGGGTATCTCTGCAGAGTAGCCATGCCAATTTTCAAAAAAATTTTGTCTCGCCAAAAATGGCGGCCATTTTGAATTTTCGAATTTTTCGCAAAAATTGCAAAACATAAAAATGCTTATATCTCAAAAACCCTGCTAGATAGAGCGATTTCGACGAAATTTTTGACCCGCAGGGTATCTCTGCAGAGTAGCCATGCCAATTTTCAAACAAAAAATTTCTCGCAAAAAAAATGGTGGCCATTTTGAATTTTCAAATTTTTCGCAAAATTGCAAAACACAAAAATGCTTGTATCTCGAAAACCGTGCTAGATAGAGCGATTTCGACGAAATTTTTGACCCACAGGGTATCTCTGCAGAGTAGCCATGCCAATTTTCAAAAAAAATTTGTCTTGCCAAAAATGGCGGCCATTTTGAATTTTCGAATTTTTGCGCAAAAATTGCAAAACACAAAAATACTTATATTTCGAAAACCGTGCTACATAGAGCGATTTCGACGAAATTTTTTATCTTCAGGGTATCTCTGCAGAGCAGCTATCCCAAAGAGCTTTCACTTGGTGAAGTTTCAGACCCATAGCTAATTGCTCACCTACTCAAAAAGAGTAAATGCGAATTACCTCTAAAAGTATTGCAGATGGCCAATTTTTCTCAAATAACTCATTCACCTACTTTTGGAAGAGCTTTCACATGGTGAAATTTCAGACCCATAGCCAATTATTCACCTACTCAAAATGAGTAAATGCGAATTATTTCTAAAAGTATTGCAGATAGCCAATTTTTCTCAAATAACTCATTCACCTACTTTTGGGAGAGCTTTCACATGGTAAAGTTTCAGACCCATAGCTAATTATTTACCTACTCAAAATGAGTAAATGCTAATTATCTGTAAAAGTATTGCGGATACCCAATTTTCATCAAATAACTCATTCATCTACTTGTGGGAGAGCTTTCACATGGTGAAGTTTCAGACCCATAGCTAATTACTCACCTACTCAAAATGAGTAAATGCGAATTATCTCTAAAAGTATTGCAGATAGCCAATTTTTCTCAAATAACTCATTCACCTACTTTTGGGAGAGCTTTCACTTGGTGAAGTTTCAGACCCATAGCTAATTACTCACCTACTCAAAATGAGTAAATGCGAATTATCTCTAAAAGTATTGCAGATAGCCAATTTTTCTCAAATAACTCATTCATCTACTTTTGGGAGAGCTTTCACTCTGTGAAGTTTCAGACCCATAGCTAATTACTCACCTACTCAAAATGAGTAAATGCGAATTATCTCTAAAAGTATTGCAGATAGCCAATTTTTCTCAAATAACTCATTCACCTACTTTTGGGAGAGCTTTCACTTCGTGAAGTTTCAGACCCATAGCTAATTACTCGTCTACTCAAAATGAGTAAATGCGAATTATCTCTAAAAGTATTGCAGATAGCCAATTTTTCTCAAATAACTCATTCACCTACTTTTGGGAGAGCTTTCACTTGGTAAAGTTTCAGACCCATAGCTAATTACTCACCTACTCAAAATGAGTAAATGCGAATTATCTCATAAAGTATTGCAGATAGCCAATTTTTGTCAAATTAATCATTCACCTACTTTTGGGAGAGCTTTCACTTGGTGAAGTTTCAGACCCATAGCTAATTACTCACCTACTCAAAATGAGTAAATGCGAATTATCTCTAAAAGTATTGCAGATAGCCAATTTTTCTCAAATAACTCATTCACCTACTTTTGGGAGAGCTTTCACATGGTGAAGTTTCAGACCCATAGCTAATTACTCACCTACTCAAAATGAGTAAATGCGAATTATCTGTAAAAGTATTGCAGATAGCCAAGTTTTCTCAAATAACTCATTCACCTACTTTTGGGAGAGCTTTCACTTCGTGAAGTTTCAGACCCATAGCTAATTACTCACCTACTCAAAATGAGTAAATGCGAATTATCTCTAAAAGTAGTGCAGATAGCCAATTTTTCTCAAATTAATCATTCACCTACTTTTGGGAGAGCTTTCACTTGATGAAGTTTCAGACCCATAGCTAATTACTCGTCTACTCAAAATGAGTAAACGCGAATTATCTCTAAAAGTATTGCAGATAGCCAATTTTTCTCAAATAACTCATTCACCTACTTTTGGGAGAGCTTTCACTTGGTGAAGTTTCAGACCCATAGCTAATTACTCCCCTACTCAAAATGAGTAAATGCGAATTATCTCTAAAAGTATTGCAGATAGCCAATTTTTCTCAAATAACTCATTCACCTACTTTTGGCAGAGCTTTCACTTCGTGAAGTTTCAGACCCATAGCTAATTATTCACCTACTCAAAATGAGTAAATGTGAATTATCTCTAAAAGTATTGCAGATAGCCAATTTTTCTCAAATTAATCATTCACCTACTTTTGGGAGAGCTTTCACTTGATGAAGTTTCAGACCCATAGCTAATTACTCGTCTACTCAAAATGAGTAAATGCGAATTATCTCTAAAAGTATTGCAGATAGCCAATTTTTCTCAAATAACTCATTCACCTACTTTTGGCAGAGCTTTCACTTGGTGAAGTTTCAGACCCATAGCTAATTATTCACCTACTCAAAATGAGTAAATGTGAATTATCTCTAAAAGTATTGCAGATAGCCAATTTTTCTCAAATAACTCATTCACCTACTTTTGGGAGAGCTTTCACTCTGTGAAGTTTCAGACCCATAGCTATTTATTCACCTACTCAAAATGAGTAAATGCTAATTATCTGTAAAAGTATTGCGGATACCCAATTTTTATCAAATACTCATTCATCTACTTGTGGGAGAGCTTTCACATGGTGAAGTTTCAGACCCATAGCTAATTACTCACCTACTCAAAATGAGTAAATGCGAATTATCTCTAAAAGTATTGCAGATAGCCAATTTTTCTCAAATAACTCATTCACCTACTTTTGGGAGAGCTTTCACTTGGTGAAGTTTCAGACCCATAGATAATTATTCACCTACTCAAAATGAGTAACTGTGAATTATCTCTTAATAGTATTGCAGATAGCCAATTTTTCTCAAATAACTCATTCACCTACTTTTGGAAGACCTTTCACACACGAAAATGAAAAATTGTGAATATCTCAGAAAAGCTATTTCTTCTGCTTTAATGCTCGGCGGGAGATACACACCACGGCAGTGGTCTTGACAAAAATTTTTGTCTCCCCAAAAATGGTGGCCATTTTGAATTTTCAAAGTTTTTGCAAAACACAAAAATGCTTATATCTCGAAAACTGTGCTATATGGAGCGAACTCAACAAAATTTTGGACCTGCTGGGTATCTCTGCAGAGTAGCCATGCCAATTTTCAAAATATTTTTGTCTCGCCAAATATAGCGGACATTTTTAATTTTTTTATTTTTTGCAAAACACAAAAATGCTTATATCGTGAAAACCGTGCTAGATAGAGCAGACTGCGCTGACTTTGGTTGCCACAACAGTATAAGGCTAGAAACGAAGCATTCTCTTAATACTTTAGCACTCACCTTTATATCCTTTTCGGGACGCTTTGTTTTTGCTATGCAAAAACATTATCTTTTTTTTTTGCGAGCGATCCTCTAGTTTATAATTTAAGTTTTACTGATCATTTGTTTCTTATACAGGGAGCATTGTCTATTGAATCAATCTACAAATACTGATCCAAAGGAAAATGTATTGTTCTTGTTTAAACAACTGAGAACACAATAGCCATTATGGGTGACTTGCCTTTAGTTTTCCAGACCCTAATGTACTGACAGTCCATCATAAGTTTGGGCACAGTTATTTTAAAGCAAATGATACCTACTTGATATACATCATGCATGGTCATACTGTGAGTTTGATTTGATCTTGATGTGGCCTTAATTGATATGTATGATCTTTTCTGGACCTGTTGTCTCCCACAACTCATGTTCTTATTGTGGCAGCTTTCTGTTTTAAATCTTGTGAATTATACATTTCTTGCATGGTGTGATGTAGTTATTTCATCTTTTTGAGGAAATAACCTTTGGTATAATTTATATTTGATTATATACTAATCTTTGTTGAACTTAGTTCGGGTTTTTTTTTTTTTTTTTTTTTTTTTTTTTTTTTTTTTTTGTATCATTAAGGTCAATTTTCTATTGAACCTAGTTCTTACTAGTGTGGCTCTTTGCATATAATAACATTTCTTGTCATCAGGTATAATGACATAAAGTTGTCACTGAAATATGAACAGATCAGTATATAGCTGGTTTCTTTTTAAGTACTGCTATATTTATTCACTGTTGGAACAGAAATGGTGTTTATAAATTGTTGTAAGGCAGTGTGTTTAGTTTGTGTAATCATCTGAAATAAGTTGACAAAGCCTTGTGGAGTATAAAAGTATGTCTTCACAATATAGTAAGCTTTGATTGATTGGAAATGTGCCAGTGTCTTTTTCTATGATAGAAATTGGTTACAAATATGACCCTATCTCTCGAGATTGTATTTCATTGATTGAGTTGGCAATCAAAGATTGTCTTTTATCTATTGTATTTATTCTTTGTTATGATCTATTACTTTGGTAATTTGGCAAAAACATTTTCCTCAAAATAGGTTTTAAGTATATCAATATTAAAAGTCAGAAGAGTTTAGGTATGAATATGTTTAGACCTCTGTGTAGTAATGTCCTTTTGTTTATGCATCAGAATTACAGATATACTATCATGATTGAGTTGTTTATCTTTACAAATATAGGTATTTGAACAACATCCAGTTTTATTTTGGATAAAACATAAACCAATGTTTTGGTGTTTTTTTTCGTGACTTACAAAAGGAATGAAACATGAAGCTCTTTACCTAGGTCTTTTGACTTGGAAGAATACACTACTGAATATTTTTGTTTGTTATCCAGGATAAATTACTCCTGTTCATCTGGTGAGTTTGCATTTGTTTTGAACAGGGTCTCATTCAGTGTCTGTTTGTTGCAGTTTGGGTAGATATTTACAGCCCCATATTTCTGTCACATAAAGCAGTTAAGTGTGATTTGTGTGGGACATTCTATTAGAATTTGCTTTTGTTTAAAACTTTAAAAATGACAGAGGTAACATAGCCTTTGTTTAAGATGACAAAAACTCTAAACCTGTTACATTGTACTGAGTTGTTCAAAGTTTATAATTAATTTGACATTTCTAGTTAATCCAGATTATGCCTATTTAGTCTAATGTTCTATTCAATCCAGTTTTTTTTTTGTTTGTTTTTTTTTCTCAGAGAGAAGAGCGACTCTAAATCCAAGGGTGTGCCTCTTTGGCTTCAAGAAGATGGTTCTACTGGTAAGATTCACAGTAATCAAGATTTTACACTTTACTGTAAAAATCTACATGCAATGATAAAATTGAACTCTGAATTGTTACTGCTCTGACTGATTTACAAGTTGTATTAACTAACCATATGTAAATAAACACTGGGGACCACTTTTCCAGTGAGTTAATTATAAAACAAAATGTCGAATTTCTGGCTATGGTAGATTGATCTTTGTAAAGAACTGTTAGAATTATTTTGCTATTAATTATAGGCTCGTATTTGGAGTAGATTGATTGATAAGAGTTGTAAGGGTAGATCCTGACATTCAAGCTGGCTTTCAATTATCACATATTTGATTACATACCGTTGGATGTTCCAGTGAGATGAGTTACTTGTAAATGTTGACCTTCCTTCCATAACCATTCATATCATGCACTTCACAAAAAGTTTTCATTGATTTTTATACACCAATGGGTTCAGTGTAATTACTGGATAGATCTTGTGTCTGAATGCTCTGTTTATTGGAGATATAATTCACAAACGCTCAGTTTGCTACAAGTGGTTAACAGAAAGTAATGAATCTTGTTTCTTTGTTTTTTTTTCTGCCAAAAGAATGACTTTGGTATCATAATGTAGTGCAAATACACTTTAAACTTATGTTGTTTTCATAAGAGCCAGAACTTTGTGCCATTTTTACATTGGTTGAACATTGCTTTTTGGGATTATCTTTTAAGGATTCTAAATATGTTAATAGTTTGGAGTGGAAATGGACTTACTGATTACATGCATGTCAACAGACCAGTGAAATTAACCTCCAAAACCTGAACTCCTGTGCTATACACTTGTTCAACAATATTTGCATCTTATGGAATTTTGATGTGATTGTCAACTTTAAAAATTTTGTCATTCTGCTGTTACAATCAACATTAAAAGTTCAGCGTTGATTTGACAGAATCACCAAGAGACAGTAGTCGGACAAAGAAATCTGCTTCTGATGGGAATATCTTGGATAACTGGCCCCAGGCAGGGTGAGTATGAGCAAATAGTTTGCTAAATTTATTATGATTATTTTTACCATGTATTGTGTTTTCACTCCCTTTGAATATTAGATGATTTGTAAGTTAAATCAATGTAAAATTATCAGGCAGTTAGACAGAGGTTGGATATTATTAAGCGGGACGCTTGTTTGTGTATGGGAGACCTTCAGGCTCCGCCGGCTCCGCATTTTGTTTTCCTTATAACTCTGTAACCGTTAGGCGGATTCTTTTCAAATTTGGCAGGTTTAGGCAGTAGCCTTGGGGAATTTTTTTGAATATGCTGCAGTGACATTTCAACCAATCAGAGAGGTCACATGACCAAAAATGTCTTTTTTCGATGGGGAAGCTTGTCCGGATGATAACTTGAAAGGAATTTTATCAATTCACCTGAAACTTGGCAAATCCATTCATTCTATTAAAATCTGGAAATCATTAGATTTTGGCATTGATTGGTCAAGAAATGGCCGAGTAATTAATGATTAATTAATCATTACGAATTTTCCAAATAAGGAAAACACAAAAATGCTTATATCTCGAAAACCGTGCTAGATAGAGCGATTTCGACGAAATTTTTGACTCGCAGGGTATCTCTGCGGAGTAGTTTTCCCAATTTTCAAAAAATTTTTGTCTCGCCCAAAATGGCGGCCATTTTGAATTTTCGAAATTTTCGCAAAAATTGCAAAACACAAAAATGCTTATATCTCAAAAACCGTGCTAGATAGAGCAATTTCGACAAAATTTTTGAACCGCAGGATATCTCTGCGGAGTACTTTTCCCAATTTTCACAAAATTTTTGTCTCGCCAAAAATGGCGGCCATTTTGAATTTTCGAAATTTTCGCAAAAATTGCAAAACACAAAAATGCTTATATCTCGAAAACCGTGCTAGATAGAGCGATTTCGACAAAATTTTTGACCCGCAGGGTATCTCTGCAGAGTAGTTATCCCAATTTTGAAAAAAATTTTGCCTCGCCAAAAAATGGCGGCCATTTTGAATTTTCGAATTTTTCGCAAAAATTGCAAAACATAAAAATGCTTATATCTCGAAAACCCTGCTAGATAGAGCGATTTCGACGAAATTTTTGACCCACAGGGTATATCTGCAGAGTAGCCATGCCAATTTTCAAACAAAAAATTTCTCGCCAAAAATGGCGGCCATTTTGAATTTTCGAATTTTTCGCAAAATTGCAAAACACAAAAATGCTTATGTCTCGAAAACCGTGCTAGATAGAGCGATTTCGACGAAATTTTTGACCCACTGGGTATCTCTGCAGAGTAGCCATGGCAATTTTCAAAAAAATTTTATCTTGCCAAAAATGGCGGCCATTTTGAATTTTCGAATTTTTGCGCAAAAATTGCAAAACACAAAAATGCTAATATTTCGAAAACCGTGCTACATAGAGTGATTTCGACAAAATTTTTTGTCTTCAGGGTATCTCTGCAGAGCAGCTATCCCAAAGAGCTTTCACTTGGTGAAGTTTCAGACCCATAGCTAATTGCTCACCTACTCAAAAAGAGTAAATGCGAATTACCTCTAAAAGTATTGCAGATGGCCAATTTTTCTCAAATAACTCATTCACCTACTTTTGGAAGAGCTTTCACATGGTGAAGTTTCAGACCCATAGCCAATTACTCACCTACTCAAAATGAGTAAATGCGAATTATCTCTAAAAGTATTGCAGATGGCCAATTTTTCTCAAATAACTCATTCACCTACTTTTGGGAGAGCTTTCACATGGTGAAGTTTCAGACCCATAGCTAATTATTTACCTACTCAAAATGAGTAAATGCTAATTATCTGTAAAAGTATTGCGGATAGCCAATTTTTATCAAATAACTCATTCATCTACTTGTGGGAGAGCTTTCACATGGTGAAGTTTCAGACCCATAGCTAATTACTCACCTACTCAAAATGAGTAAATGCGAATTATCTCTAAAAGTATTGCAGATAGCCAATTTTTCTCAAAGAACTCATTCACCTACTTTTGGGAGAGCTTTCACTTGGTGAAGTTTCAGACCCATAGCTAATTACTCACCTACTCAAAATGAGTAAATGCGAATTATCTCTAAAAGTATTGCAGATAGCCAGTTTTTCTCAAATTAATCATTCACCTACTTTTGGGAGAGCTTTCACTTGGTGAAGTTTCAGACCCATAGCTAATTACTCACCTACTCAAAATGAGTAAATGCGAATTATCTCTAAAAGTATTGCAGATAGCCAATTTTTCTCAAATAACTCATTCACCTACTTTTGGCAGAGCTTTCACTTGGTGAAGTTTCAGACCCATAGCTAATTATTCACCTACTCAAAATGAGTAAATGCGAATTATCTCTAAAAGTATTGCAGATAGCCAATTTTTCTCAAATAACTCATTCACCTACTTTTTTGAGAGCTTTCACTCTGTGAAGTTTCAGACCCATAGCTATTTATTCACCTACTCAAAATGAGTAAATGCTAATTATCTGTAAAAGTATTGCGGATACCCAATTTTTATCAAATACTCATTCATCTACTTGTGGGAGAGCTTTCACATGGTGAAGTTTCAGACCCATAGCTAATTACTCACCTACTCAAAATGAGTAAATGCGAATTATCTCTAAAAGTATTGCAGATAGCCAATTTTTCTCAAATAACTCATTCACCTACTTTTGGGAGAGCTTTCACTTGGTGAAGTTTCAGACCCATAGATAATTATTCACCTACTCAAAATGAGTAAATGTGAATTATCTCTTAATAGTATTGCAGATAGCCAATTTTTCTCAAATAACTCATTCACCTACTTTTGGAAGACCTTTCACACACGAAAATGAAAATTGTGAATATCTCGGGAAAAGTTATTTCTTCTGCTTTAATGCTCGGCGGGAGATACACACCACGGTAGTGGTCTTGACAAAAAATTTTGTCTCCCCAAAAGTGGTGGCCATTTTGAATTTTCAAAGTTTTTGCAAAACACAAAAATGCTTATATCTCGAAAACCGTGCTATATGGAGTGAACTCAACAAAATTTTGGACCTGCTGGGTATCTCTGCAGAGTAGCCATGCCAATTTTCAAAATATTTTTGTCTCGCCAAATATAGCGGACATTTTTAATTTTTTTATTTTTTGCAAAACACAAAAATGCTTATATCTTGAAAACCGTGCTAGATAGAGCAGACTGCGCTGACTTTGGTTGCCACAACAGTATAAGGCTAGAAACGAAGCATTTTCTTAATACTTTAGCACTCACCTTTATATCCTTTTCGGGACGCTTTGTTTTTGCTATGCAAAAACATTATCTTTTTTTTTTGCGAGCGATCCTCTAGTTTGTAGAGTTTCCAATAAACTGTAAATTAAAAGGTTTTAGTAATTACCACAGATTCTGCCAAACAGAAAAATATGGATGTTTTATGTCTTTAACTCTCCATCTCTGTATCAAACACTGCTTCCCTGGAAGCAATTTTACTTTGCCAGTGCGGGATCTGCCATAGTTCATAATTACAGGAAATTGTCAAGGAAATTTGAAATTAAATCAACAGAGTGCGTAGCACGAGTATTATATTGTTAATCTTCATGAGTGATATATTTTTTCTGTATATGTCTGATGAGGGATGTTTTACTTTTATTATCCACCATTTTGTGCGATTTATGGGTCAAATAATCTGAATATTTAATAGAAAACGTGAAACAGACTGTCAAAAAGGATGAGCAACACTGAATATAAAACTTCAATCTTTAACTTGCAATATCTCAGTTATTTCTGCATGGATATTTATGCAACATACATGAGCAGAAGCGCTAGAATAACACCTTTCTAATGATATATCATACATATTTTTAAGTTACATACTTTCCGAGATATGGTTGAAAAACCGGAAGCTAATCACACTCAATATCCATAGTACCGGGGCGCCGGTGTATACAAAAAAAATACATCCCGGTCTGTATTTTCCCATATTTAGGGTAAAAACGTCGCGTGGTGGGTAATAAAAGAACATTAAGTAGTCTAATTTTGAAACTTATGTTTTGATCCAGAGTAAGTCACTTAAAAACAGTATTAGATGAGAACACATCAGAAGTCACTACTGCTAGTGTGAAGAAAGTTAACTCCACTCCAAATACCAGTAAGCCTCGCAGCCCTGATCAAATCACTCCACAGCCACCACCACAACAAGAGCATTCAGTCCCCACTGCCAAGAGGAGCAACACAGATCCCAAACTCACCCTAGATTTGGACATTCAGGTGATGATATTATGAGTTTATACTGTTACAACCTCCTGTATATGGGTGCCAATAGTAGATCAAGCTTTTTGTGCTTTCCATAAGTGTATGCATTCAAGTGTATGAGTTGCAGATGTAGTGTGCAGTTTGCATAAATATTTATATGTAGTCACAGTAAATACATTAATACAGCTGATATATCTTTCTTTAAATAACCATAATCTCCTTCTTGATTGTTAAATTGTAATAATTGTTTAACCAGGTTAAGGAGATAAAAAGTTTAATACAAACCTCCATTTTGTGCTGTGATACATGTTCTCTCTCCTGTGCAAGAGCTTGCAGATGTGGCAAAAATCGACCACTGTTCAAAAAATCACACATGCAGCATCTGCAAGCTGTTTCTGCAACCTGCACACAAGGAAAAACTCCTTCTACACTATACTGTTTGTATTGTTTACCACATCCGTGAGTGGTATCCGCACAAAGATATATGGAAAAAGCTGAGCTTGTTAAAGTATCAAGCCTTATGTTGTGACATGCTTACAGATCAGAAGGGTACAGGTATCACATTTCAGTGGAGTTTTTTTTTCAGTAAGTTATATTTATCTCCAATGTAATACCAGTTGAGTTTGCAAGCCTACTTAAAATTGATATATTTCCCATACTTATACAGAGATTGTCAAAGGGTTTTGTCAAGCAAAAACAGTGACATGTAGGTGACTTTTACCGACTTAAGTAAATTCCTTTTCAGGAGGAAGTGTGACACCAGTATGTGTTTAGGAATATAATAGGAAAACTTCCCATATGACATATACAGAAAAAATATATCACAAATTCAGATGACAATATTATGCCAGTGCGTAGCATGAGTGAGTGATGTATTTTTTCTGTATATGTCCAATGAGAGATGTTTCACTTTTATTATCCACCATTTTGTATGTTTTATTACTGAAAGAAATCCATATTTAAAGAAATAATGTGAAAAAGGCTTTCATATGCACAGGGGCACCAGTGAATGTAAAACCTTGATTTTTAACATGTGATTTCTCACTCATTTCTGCATAGATTTTTATGCAACAAACACCAGCAGAAGCACTATAAAAAGACCTTTCTAGTGATATGTAATACATATTTGTAGGTTATCTAGTTTCCGAGATATTGTAGAAAACTGGAAGTTATTGATACCAATTATCCATGGTACAGAGGCACTGTTTATGTTCTGTTTATATTTCCCTGAACAGGATGCCAGCCTGTACATGTTTACCTCCCAAGTAAGTGTTGAGAAAGACACATGTGTGTGAAGTACCTTGTCTGATGTTTTAATCTCCATAACCCAGTCAAGGATTGAACCCCAGACTTCCTGCTTTGAAGTTCAACACCACAACCACAGGTCATAGAAACCCAAGTTTAAAGGAAATTATTATTTCCTATTTACTTTTTTAATTTCAGGAAGAGGATGAATTTGACATTGACAAAGAAGTGGAGGCAGAGATGAGCAGGATGCAGCAGATCGAATCTGCACGCAAGCAATGGCGCAAGAAGGAGGAGATGAAGCTGGAAGAGTCCTGGTCCTCCCTCAACATCTTCAACAAGCTACACAAAGGCAGGATCAGCCTGGATGTGGAGGATGATATCCTAGACGAATACCTCAACACAGAGCGCAGCAAGGCAAAGAAACCTCCAACTATACAGGAGGAAGAAGGGGAGGGGGAAAATGCTGAGATGCCTGCCGCAACCAATGGAGGTGAATTTGAAATCCCTGAGTTACCTCAAGGCAAAGAAATGGTAGTGGATATCAAATCAACCTGGGGTGACAGACATTATGTGGGATTAAATGGTATCGAAGTTTTTACAAGTACCGGTGAGATTGCAAAAGTGGCAAAGATTAGGGCAGAACCACAAGATATTAATGTACTGGAAGAGTACACCAAAGACCCTAGAGTAGTGGGAAATTTAGTAGATGGTGTGAATCGAACCAGAGACGATATTCACATGTGGCTTGCACCGTATACAAAAGGCAAGAGCCATCAAGTGTTCATAACCTTTGAGAAACCCACTCAGATAGCTATGATGAGAATATGGGTGAGTATCTCTCATTATTGCTATGTTAATTAACTTTTTTTTCCAAAATTATGAAAATGTAAACATATTATTCATTCACATTACGAAAACCAATCAGAATTGAAAAATCCTGTCAAGTGTTTTTACCCCACAGCGCTTAAGGGCTGTCGGGGTATTGTTTTCACCCATGGTGTCAGGATGGGCAGGAAAAAGTTTGTCCGGGCTGTATCTCAGAAACCGTAAGGTGTAGGAAGTTGATACTTGGTAGGGACATTGGTTAGGGGGTGTAGGTGTGCAACGTCTTGGTCTGACCTTGATTTGACCTTTGACCTTGCCGTAGTGACCATGAGTTTGAAAATCTTGTCCGAGCTATATCTCGGAAACCGTAAGGTGCAGGAAGTTGATACTTTGGTAGGAACATTGGTTAGGGGGTGTAGGTGTGCAACATCATGGTCTGACCTTGATTTGACCTTTGACCTTGCTGTAGTGACCTTGAGTTTGAAAATCTTGTCCGGGCTATATCTCGGAAACCGTAAGGTGTAGGAAGTTGATACTTGGTAGGGACATTGGTTAGGGGGTGTAGGTGTGCACCATCATTGTGTGACCTTGATTTGACCTTTGACCTTGCTGTAGTGACCTTAACCTATAAAATCTTGTCCGGGCTATATCTCGGAAACCGTAAGGTGTAGGAAGTTGATATTTGTTAGGGACATTGGTTAGGGGGTGTAGGTGTGCAACGTCATGGTCCTTGATTTGACTTTTGACCTTGCCGTAGTGACCTTGACTTATAAAATCTTGTCCGGGCTATATCTTGGGAACCATAAGGTGTAGGAAGTTGATACTTGGTAGGGACATTGGTTAGGAGGTGTAGGTGTGCACCATCATGGTGTGACCTTCATTTGACCTTGCTGTAGTGACCTTGACCTATAAAATCTTCTTTAGGCTATATCTCGGAAACCGTGAGGTGTAGGAAGTTTATACTTACTAGGGACATTGGTTCGGGGTTGTAGGTGTGCAACGTCATGGTCTGACCTTGATTTGACCTTTGACCTTGCCGTAGTGACCTTGACCTATAAAATCTTGTCCGGGCTATATCTCTGAAACCGTAAGGTGTAGGAAGTTGATGCTTGGTAGGGACATTGGTTAGGGGTTGTAGGTGTGCAACGTCATGGTGTGACCTTGATTTGACCTTTGACCTTGTCGTAGTGACCTTGACCTTTAAAATCTTGTTGCACATTTGGGTCTGTCTTTTGATGCAGATTAAGCACTGTTAAAGTCATACTAGAATTTATTAAGAATTTTATTTTTATAACTTCCCATTGTAACAGATGGAATTTCATCAAGTGAGCCACACATAAGCATTCATTGAATGTATTACCACTTCTGTATGCATGGTAATATTCAAAACATCTAAACCATAATTCGGCCATGCAGATGTAGATAAAGAGTGTTGTAATGTTTAGTTTACTGATTAATGCTGTCATCTTGTTATTGAATTATCTTGTTTTAATGCTTCATCTTTACATGCATTATCTTTCTCTTAGACATTATTTTCTCTATTTAAACATTGTTTGGACCTTTATATAACTGACAGTGCTCTGAAAGTATCCTGAACTTTGTACTGATACAGTACTTCTATATCTCATGGTGTTAAAAATATTTCCCTAGGCTGTGGGGTACTGGCATCTCTTATGCTATTTTTAAGCGTCCCACAAGGGACGCTTGTTTGTGTATGGGAGAGCTTCTGGCTCCGGCGGCTCCGCCGGCTCTGCCGGCTCTGCCGGCTCCGCATTTTGTTTTCCTTATAACTCTGTAACCGTTAGGCGGATTCTTTTCAAATTTGGCAGGTTTAGGCAGTAGCCTTGGGGAATTTTTTTGAATATGCTGCAGTGACATTTCAACCAATCAGAGAGGTCACATGACCAAAAATGTCTTTTTTCGATGGGGAAGCTTGTCCGGATGATAACTTGAAAGGAATTTTATCAATTCACCTGAAACTTGGCAAATACATTCATTCTATTAAAATCTGGAAATCATTAGATTTTGGCATTGATTGGTCAAGAAATGGCCGAGTAATTAATGATTAATTAATCATTACGAATTTTCCAAATAAGGAAAACACAAAAATGCTTATATCTCGAAAACCGTGCTAGATAGAGCGATTTCGACGAAATTTTTGACCCAAAGGGTATCTCTGCGGAGTAGTTTTCCCAATTTTCAAAAAAATTTTGTCTCGCCAAAAATGGCGGCCATTTTGAATTTTCGAAATTTTCGCAAAAATTGCAAAACACAAAAATGCTTATATCTCGAAAACCGTGCTAGATAGAGCGATTTCGACGAAATTTTTGACCCACAGGATATCTCTGCAGAGTAGTTATCCCAATTTTGAAAAAATTTTTGTCTCGCCAAAAATGGCGGCCATTTTGAATTTTCGAATTTTTCGCAAAAATTGCAAAACACAAAAATGCTTATATCTCAAAAACCGTGCTAGATAGAGCAATTTCGACAAAATTTTTGACCCGCAGGATATCTCTGCGGAGTACTTTTCCCGATTTTCAAAAAAATTTTGTCTCGCCAAAAATGGCGGCCATTTTGAATTTTCGAAATTTTCGCAAAAATTGCAAAACACAAAAATGCTTATATCTCGAAAACCGTGCTAGATAGAGCGATTTCGACGAAATTTTTCACCCGCAGGGTATCTCTGCAGAGTAGTTATCCCAATTTTGAAAAAATTTTTGTCTCGCCAAAAATGGCGGCCATTTTGAATTTTCGAATTTTTCGCAAAAGTTGCAAAACATAAAAATGCTTATATCTCGAAAACCCTGCTAGATAGAGCGATTTCGATGAAATTTTTGACCCACAGGGTATCTCTGCAGAGTAGCTGCCAATTTTCAAACAAAAAATTTCTCGCGAAAAATGGCGGCCATTTTGAATTTTCGAATTTTTCGCAAAATTGCAAAACACAAAAATGCTTATATCTCGAAAACCGTGCTAGATAGAGCGATTTCGACGAAATTTTTGACCCGCAGGGTATCTATGCAGAGTAGCCATGCCAATTTTCAAAAAAAATTTGTCTTGCCAAAAATGGAGGCCATTTTGAATTTTCGAATTTTTGCGCAAAAATTGCAAAACACAAAAATGCTAATATTTCGAAAACCGTGCTACATAGAGCGATTTCAACGAAATTTTTTATCTTCAGGGTATCTCTGCAGAGCAGCTATCCCAAAGAGCTTTCACTTGAAGTTTCAGACCCATAGCTAATTGCTCACCTACTCAAAAAGAGTAAATGCGAATTACCTCTAAAAGTATTGCAGATGGCCAATTTTTCTCAAATAACTCATTCACCTACTTTTGGAATAGCTTTCACATGGTGAAGTTTCAGACCCATAGCCAATTACTCACCTACTCAAAATGAGTAAATGCGAATTATCTCTAAAAGTATTGCAGATAGCCAATTTTTCTCAAATAACTCATTCACCTACTTTTGGGAGAGCTTTCACATGGTGAAGTTTCAGACCCATAGCTAATTACTTACCTACTCAAAATGAGTAAATGCTAATTATCTGTAAAAGTATTGCGGATACCCAATTTTTATCAAATAACTCATTCATCTACTTGTGGGAGAGCTTTCACATGGTGAAGTTTCAGACCCATAGCTAATTACTCACCTACTCAAAATGAGTGAATGCGAATTATCTCTAAAAGTATTGCAGATAGCCAATTTTTCTCAAATAACTCATTCACCTACTTTTGGGAGAGCTTTCACTTGGTGAAGTTTCAGACCCATAGCTAATTACTCACCTACTCAAAATGAGTAAATGCGAATTATCTCTAAAAGTATTGCAGATAGCCAATTTTTGTCAAATTAATCATTCACCTACTTTTGGGAGAGCTTTCACTTGAAGTTTCAGACCCATAGCTAATTACTCACCTACTCAAAATGAGTAAATGCGAATTATCTCTAAAAGTATTGCAGATAGCCAATTTTTCTCAAATTAATCATTCACCTACTTTTGGGAGAGCTTTCACTTGGTGAAGTTTCAGACCCATAGCTAATTACTCACCTACTCAAAATGAGTAAATGCGAATTATCTGTAAAAGTATTGCAGATAGCCAATTTTTCTCAAATAACTCATTCACCTACTTTTGGGAGAGCTTTCACTTGGTGAAGTTTCAGACCCATAGCTAATTACTCACCTACTCAAAATGAGTAAATGTGAATTATCTCTAAAAGTATTGCAGATAGCCAATTTTTCTCAAATTAATCATTCACCTACTTTTGGGAGAGCTTTCACTTGGTGAAGTTTCAGACCCATAGCTAATTACTCGTCTACTCAAAATGAGTAAATGCGAATTATCTCTAAAAGTATTGCAGATAGCCAATTTTTCTCAAATAACTCATTCACCTACTTTTGGGAGAGCTTTCACTTGGTGAAGTTTCAGACCCATAGCTAATTACTCACCTACTCAAAATGAGTAAATGCGAATTATCTCTAAAAGTATTGCAGATAGCCAATTTTTCTCAAATTAATCATTCACCTACTTTTGGGAGAGCTTTCACTTGGTGAAGTTTCAGACCCATAGCTAATTACTCATCTACTCAAAATGAGTAAATGCGAATTATCTCTAAAAGTATTGCAGATAGCCAATTTTTCTCAAATAACTCATTCACCTACTTTTGGGAGAGCTTTCACTTGGTGAAGTTTCAGACCCATAGCTAATTACTCACCTACTCAAAATGAGTAAATGCGAATTATCTCTAAAAGTATTGCAGATAGCCAATTTTTCTCAAATTAATCATTCACCTACTTTTGGGAGAGCTTTCACTTGGTGAAGTTTCAGACCCATAGCTAATTACTCGTCTACTCAAAATGAGTAAATGCGAATTATCTCTAAAAGTATTGCAGATAGCCAATTTTTCTCAAATAACTCATTCACCTACTTTTGGGAGAGCTTTCGCTTGGTGAAGTTTCAGACCCATAGCTAATTACTCGCCTACTCAAAATGAGTAAATGCGAATTATCTCTAAAAGTATTGCAGATAGCCAATTTTTCTCAAATAACTCATTCACCTACTTTTGGGAGAGCTTTCACTCTGTGAAGTTTCAGACCCATAGCCAATTACTCACCTACTCAAAATGAGTAAATGCGAATTATCTCTAAAAGTATTGCAGATAGCCAATTTTTCTCAAATAACTCATTCACCTACTTTTGGGAGAGCTTTCACATGGTGAAGTTTCAGACCCATAGCTAATTATTTACCTACTCAAAATGAGTAAATGCTAATTATCTGTAAAAGTATTGCGGATACCCAATTTTTATCAAATAACTCATTCATCTACTTGTGGGAGAGCTTTCACATGGTGAAGTTTCAGACCCATAGCTAATTACTCACCTACTCAAAATGAGTAAATGCGAATTATCTCTAAAAGTATTGCAGATAGCCAATTTTTCTCAAATTAATCATTCACCTACTTTTGGGAGAGCTTTCACTTGGTGAAGTTTCAGACCCATAGCTAATTACTCACCTACTCAAAATGAGTAAATGCGAATTATCTGTAAAAGTATTGCAGATAGCCAATTTTTCTCAAATAACTCATTCACCTACTTTTGGGAGAGCTTTCACTTGGTGAAGTTTCAGACCCATAGCTAATTACTCACCTACTCAAAATGAGTAAATGTGAATTATCTCTAAAAGTATTGCAGATAGCCAATTTTTCTCAAATTAATCATTCACCTACTTTTGGGAGAGCTTTCACTTGGTGAAGTTTCAGACCCATAGCTAATTACTCACCTACTCAAAATGAGTAAATGCGAATTATCTCTAAAAGTATTGCAGATAGCCAATTTTTCTCAAATTAATCATTCGTCTACTTTTGGGAGAGCTTTCACTTGGTGAAGTTTCAGACCCATAGCTAATTACTCATCTACTCAAAATGAGTAAATGCGAATTATCTGTAAAAGTATTGCAGATAGCCAATTTTTCTCAAATAACTCATTCACCTACTTTTGGGAGAGCTTTCACTTGGTGAAGTTTCAGACCCATAGCTAATTACTCACCTACTCAAAATGAGTAAATGCGAATTATCTCTAAAAGTATTGCAGATAGCCAATTTTTCTCAAATTAATCATTCACCTACTTTTGGGAGAGCTTTCACTTGGTGAAGTTTCAGACCCATAGCTAATTACTCGTCTACTCAAAATGAGTAAATGCGAATTATCTCTAAAAGTATTGCAGATAGCCAATTTTTCTCAAATAACTCATTCACCTACTTTTGGGAGAGCTTTCGCTTGGTGAAGTTTCAGACCCATAGCTAATTACTCGCCTACTCAAAATGAGTAAATGCGAATTATCTCTAAAAGTATTGCAGATAGCCAATTTTTCTCAAATAACTCATTCACCTACTTTTGGGAGAGCTTTCACTCTGTGAAGTTTCAGACCCATAGCTAATTACTCACCTACTCAAAATGAGTAAATGCGAATTATCTCTAAAAGTATTGCAGATAGCCAATTTTTCTCAAATTAATCATTCACCTACTTTTGGGAGAGCTTTCACTTGGTGAAGTTTCAGACCCATAGCTAATTACTCAACTACTCAAAATGAGTAAATGCGAATTATCTGTAAAAGTATTGCAGATAGCCAATTTTTCTCAAATAACTCATTCACCTACTTTTGGGAGAGCTTTCACTTGGTGAAGTTTCAGACCCATAGCTAATTACTCACCTACTCAAAATGAGTAAATGCGAATTATCTCTAAAAGTATTGCAGATAGCCAATTTTTCTCAAATTAATCATTCACCTACTTTTGGGAGAGCTTTCACTTGGTGAAGTTTCAGACCCATAGCTAATTACTCGTCTACTCAAAATGAGTAAATGCGAATTATCTCTAAAAGTATTGCAGATAGCCAATTTTTCTCAAATAACTCATTCACCTACTTTTGGGAGAGCTTTCACTTGGTGAAGTTTCAGACCCATAGCTAATTACTCACCTACTCAAAATGAGTAAATGTGAATTATCTGTAAAAGTATTGCAGATAGCCAATTTTTCTCAAATAACTCATTCACCTACTTTTGGGAGAGCTTTCACTTGGTGAAGTTTCAGACCCATAGCTAATTACTCACCTACTCAAAATGAGTAAATGCGAATTATCTCTAAAAGTATTGCAGATAGCCAATTTTTCTCAAATTAATCATTCACCTACTTTTGGGAGAGCTTTCACTTGGTGAAGTTTCAGACCCATAGCTAATTACTCGTCTACTCAAAATGAGTAAATGCGAATTATCTCTAAAAGTATTGCAGATAGCCAATTTTTCTCAAATAACTCATTCACCTACTTTTGGGAGAGCTTTCACTTGGTGAAGTTTCAGACCCATAGCTAATTACTCACCTACTCAAAATGAGTAAATGCGAATTATCTTTAAAAGTATTGCAGATAGCCAATTTTTCTCAAATAACTCATTCACCTACTTTTGGCAGAGCTTTCACTTGGTGAAGTTTCAGACCCATAGCTAATTATTCACCTACTCAAAATGAGTAAATGTGAATTATCTCTAAAAGTATTGCAGATAGCCAATTTTTCTGAAATAACTCATTCACCTACTTTTGGGAGAGCTTTCACTCTGTGAAGTTTCAGACCCATAGCTATTTATTCACCTACTCAAAATGAGTAAATGCTAATTATCTGTAAAAGTATTGCGGATACCCAATTTTTATCAAATACTCATTCATCTACTTGTGGGACAGCTTTCACATGGTGAAGTTTCAGACCCATAGCTAATTACTCACCTACTCAAAATGAGTAAATGCGAATTATCTCTAAAAGTATTGCAGATAGCCAATTTTTCTCAAATAACTCATTCACCTACTTTTGGGAGAGCTTTCACTTGGTGAAGTTTCAGACCCATAGATAATTATTCACCTACTCAAAATGAGTAAATGTGAATTATCTCTTAATAGTATTGCAGATAGCCAATTTTTCTCAAATAACTCATTCACCTACTTTTGGAAGACCTTTCACACACGAAAATGAAAAATTGTGAATATCTCGGAAAAGCTATTTCTTCTGCTTTAATGCTCGGCGGGAGATACACACCACGGCAGTGGTCTTGATAAAAATTTTTGTCTCCCCAAAAGTGGTGGCCATTTTGAATTTTCAAAGTTTTTGCAAAACACAAAAATGCTTATATCTCGAAAACCGTGCTATATGGAGCGAACTCAACAAAATTTTGGACCTGCTGGGTATCTCTGCAGAGTAGCCATGCCAATTTTCAAAATATTTTTGTCTCGCCAAATATAGCGGACATTTTAAATTTTTTTATTTTTTGCAAAACACAAAAATGCTTATATCTTGAAAACCGTGCTAGATAGAGCAGACTGCGCTGACTTTGGTTGCCACAACAGTATAAGGCTAGAAACGAAGCATTTTCTTAATACTTTAGCACTCACCTTTATATCCTTTTCGGGACGCTTTGTTTTTGCTATGCAAAAACATTATCTTTTTTTTTGCGAGCGATCCTCTAGTTTTATTTTGTGTTTCAATTTCAAAATTCTGCATAAATGAAAAAATACTTGTAACTTTGATACAGTAGAGCCTCTATTATTTAACCTTCTTTTATCCAAATATTGAAATTGTAACCTCACTTTTACTCCCAACTTTGTATGTCCATGTTGTTTTTCCACGTAAGCAGAAAGGAGGACATTATATCTTGATCATCCATCTGCCAGTCACAAAAACTTTAAACTGACCCATGACTTCTAACCCACTTAACAATTATCACCAAATATGGTAAAAAGGTGTATCCCAAAGAGATCTACCAATGTTCAGGTTTTGGACAGAATCTATAGAACACTGTTGCCATGACAACTTTTTTTGTCTAATTTCCGTGTGGGATTTTTTTCTACAGCCTAAAGCATTTGCCAGATTTTTACAAATTCTGGTGAAAATATTTACCTCTCATCAAATTTTGGCCTGACCCATCTGTTGCCATTGCAGCCATTTTTGTTTGAATATTAAAGGTTTTATTTGGAGCCTAAAAAGGTGGGGTTCATGAAAAATTGATTCAACCCTCTGACAATGTTTGTCAGGAATTGAGGCTTACTGATGCGTAATATGTTCCACCATTTTCTGGCAGTTATATTGTTTCTTTTGTGAAGCCAGCTATAGGATAGATTAAATGTTGAAGCCCTTCTATGTTGTTTATTAAGCCAAAAACTATAAAAGGTAAATATCATTGAGTAAGCCAAAAACTATAAAAGGTAAATATCATTGAGTAAGCCAAAAACTATAAAAGGTAAATATCATTCAGTAAAGTCAAACAATATTAAGGTATTTTACCATCCATGTGATGTAGTTTTTTTTCATTCTCTGGTGAGATATTTTACCTGTCCACTAATAATAAAAATTCTTCATTTTTTTATCCCTGGAAAACAACCCCTTCATGTAAAGGACAAAGATGATGTTAGTTTACTTGAAAATACTTACAAATATTGAATACAGCAACTGCACCTCAATTAAATTTATTGTATTTTCATATATTTACTTTAAATACCCCTTAAAATCACATCTTCAAACTTTGCAGTTAAACAAAATGACCCCTGAACTCAAAGTTTCACATCACTTTGCTGGTCACTACATTTACTTGACATATTTTGCTGCCCAAAAGAAATCACAAATGAAAACATGGCTTTTGCAACTATTTTAACATGTATTGGCCATCAACTTCATGCTAAGATACAATCTACGAACTGCACAGTTACATAATGAATGGCCCCTCTGTAAAAACTGGTACATCACCCTGCACTGCATTTTAAATTTTTAATCTCCCATGAGTGATATTAGAAGACTTTATAACCCATAAACTAACCTTCCTCTACTAGAGTATACACAACCTCTAGATGCTATAAACCACAAATGTCAATTTTCCCCAAATAATAAGTGATAGATTTATTTGCCTTTAAAATGGAAGCGTGTCATCTGGTCCCTGTGTCAGCTGACATTTTGCAGGAAGCATCTAGTGCACACCATTTTTTGCAAATAACCCATGTGGATATATTTGCGGATATTTTACAAAAATTTCAGTTCTTCAAAATGCCACAAAGTTGTGACTATCTTGGCAGTGGTAAGAGATAGAGCTATTTTGAAGAACTTGAGGCAATAGTGACTACCAACAGCTGACCAACATATGCTGATGTTAGGCTAACGTGGGAATGCTATTTCAGGAGATGAAATGCTTCATGTGATAAATGGTCGGGACTATGAAGTGCAATAAGTTATCTTTATAATGTAGTTCCATTATTTTGAGTGAGCCAGCTGACCATCTTGATTGTGGGAAAACAAACCAATTATGAAGGTTATATAATCTTTTGAGGGTGGTGAGCCCAAATATCCACAAAACTATTACTGCAAATTTCACACACTGATACACCAATCTTGACCAAACATTTGCAAAATATATGATGGAAGACTTTAACAAAGAAGTGACAAACACAATTAAAACCAGTTCAAACCACAGGGAGTACTCAAGATAATATTAAATCAAACTAGTATTTTGTCACACTGAAGTTGGCCATTGGTCACAGGATTGGTATATTTTGCCCACTGGTGGGCTGCCATTGGCTTCTACCCCACTGTTAAGGCTGAATATATCTAGGTTTAGCCTCTGTTGGGCCCATATCAGACCAGCACAGCATTTCACTGGCCAAAAAGCTGTTGGGCCAACAATAACTGCCAATTTCTGATCAGCAGATATGCTGATATTTGTCCAAGAGGGTGGTGATATGCCTCAATTAAAGAGTGGCTGAAACTGCAGTAATTTTCTTCATCCCCGTGTTCTTTTCTTTTTCAGTTGTTACTGTCATTATCTCTTCAAGGCTGTAGCAACTAATCTTTTGATTGTTCTGACAAAAGTGCTTACCTTTTGCGAATGCAAAAACAAAAGTGCAAGCGATGCTTTACTGGACTAAAACAAAATAAAAAATTAAGTGGCTGATTCATTCATCCACACTGATGCTTGTTAGATTTTGTTGCTGTAGACTGAAACCTATGACAAATTTTCAATAAATTTCATGAGAAAGTATGTCCTAAACAGGGAGATCTATGGATGATATAGTTTTGGGAATTACCTATTGGGAAATGTTGCCATGGCAGCCATTTTTGTCCCGCACTTCTGTTTTTGGGACTTAGTTGAGGGCTCAGTGAAGCTAACTTAACAGCTTGATGGAGTTTCACTATTTCACAGTTTTCACCAGGATCCAATAAATCTCATTTGTCAACTGTTGCCTTGGTAACCAATTATATTTCTATTATGTGATCCTCTGAACTACAAATTAAAGTAATAATTTGATTGGCTTAGGCCAGATTTGGTATATTTGTACAACCCTACAAGGTATACATTTGATTGGTTCAAGTTTATTTTATGTCTCTTCCATTATTACTCCAAAATTTGCTCCCCCAACATTGTCAGATAATAGAGGTTCCACTGTATTTACAATCCTTCAACAAAATGGAAATTTAAACTACTTGGTGAAATAATGATTTTTTTCTTCTGTAAATGTGTTGAGATTAAAACTAAAGAAAGATTACTACAAATGTTATAGTCCTTGCTTGTATGTTCAGTTAAATTTTGTTCTCCTGCTGTTAATTCTCAAAATTTAACTGTACAGATTTACACTTTTTCTTGTTCAGAATTACAACAAATCAAGAATCCATTCTTACCGTGGTGCTAAGGACATAGAAATCACTTTGGATCAGAAGAAAATCTTCCATGGAGAAATAGCCAGGGCGTGTGGGGGTATCGTTGGTAGCACTGATGCTTTTGGAGATGTAAGTGTGTAGTCTAGAGAGTGTTTTCACAGTTAACTGTACACCAAAGGTCATAGTTAGGATTTTACGCCCCATTTTTCAAGTGGGTCGAACTGTGTACCCATAGAGTAACGAAATAACAACAGTGAAACATCCAACATTATTTACTTTTATGGTCAGATTTTTCAAATAGGTAAACTTAATTCCATTTCCCAAAAAGTGAAAGTGTTTTACTGTTTTATAATGAATCACCACTTCAGATTAATCTGAACCAGTTATTGCTCTTCCTAACTGTTATCAGAAGTCCAAACTGGTGTCAAGAATTTTAAAGTATAATATTGCATTTAAATGTTACCCATTTGGTAAAAATTAAGAAACACACATGATTAGGGAGAAGTTCATCTTATTTTTAATGGCAGCTATTTGTGAGATATTTTTCAGTATTTTGACATTACACAGTGTAAGATATACCCTGCATCTTTTGTTACCTGAATTTGCCTCTTTTCATTAATGTACATAGTATATACATAAAAACATATTTGTGCCACAGACCATATTGTTCACAATGGATGAAGAGATTCTGGAGCATGTAGCTCAGCATGACCTTGCCCTGGAAGCAGACTTACAGCTGGAGGACCAGATCTATCAGGAGGAGAGTCAGGAGAGGCCTTCTACTGCCGATGATGGAGAGATTAACTCAGAGGTGAGCTCAACTAGCAGATCAGCTGATGGGGAAAGTACTATGTAATTGAGTTTGAGAGACTGATTTGCATTGTGGTGTTGTTCACTGATAAACTTCAGAGTCAATGACCAAATTTTTTGTTTTAAGTGGAGCTGCATGGTGATATATCTAAAGTTTATATGTTAATTGGAAGTTTTCTGGAAATTAGCCAGTATGTTTCAAACCACTGATGTGTAGTGCTGGTAATCGCTTTTGAGATTCCTGGTTGTTTGTTTGTATATTTTTCTGGGTGATAATAGAGCCAAAATCAATTATTTCATTCCATTGTTGGTCACATCATGAAACACTTTCTGGGATGGGATATGTCAGTCTACTTTGGATAACAGTGTTGTCTATGTTTCCAACATGTAGGATCTACCAAAAGTACTCACTTCCTATAAATATGCCGGTAGACATAAACTACCCCAACTTCATGAAAAATTTGTCAATTTATTAAATATAAGTACCTAAAATGTTTGAAAAAGATGCAGATATTGGTATACATAAAGAAAGGTAGAATTTAGGCTAAATAATCAATTTTTAGAAAACGTGAGAACCAACTGTTATGGTATACTGTTAGTCGAGCATGTGTCTGATCGTCCACCCACTACTGATGTGTCAATTTGACACATCAGTAGTGGGTGGACGATCAGACACTGTCAAAATAAAAAAAAAGATTTCTTTTGTGTTTTGTAGATGCGGCCTTTCACAGCAGCCGCCAGTCAAAGATTTCCTAATGTGCCAACTGCTCCAGTCAGTACTACAGTGGATGGAGATGGTCTGGTATTCCGGGGACAGTGTAAGTACTGACTTGATTGTATAACGTAATAGATTGGCTTGGTAGTATAAATGATAACATTCTTTCTTCCTACCTCTGAGGGCACGGATTCACATTTGAGCCATGGTCATAAGTAAGGCAGTTAAAGATTGCATACAGCCACAGATACCTGTTAGTTTACTGTACAGTTTAATGACTAGAGTAAGAAATCTAAAATTCGCCACATATCTGAAATTCGCCACATGTGAAAATACTAATAAAATAAATGAATTGTGGTGAGATTTGTTGACTGTATAGTAAATTAAGGCTTTTTGAACTGAAAAATACCAATTTTTGGACAAAAACATCATTTTCTTCATAAAATTAACTAAGGTTTTAGAGGTGGCGAATTTTAGATTCCTGGCGAATTTTAGATTTCTTACTCTAATTGACATGAACTTGTGTCCTCCATCCCCTTAACTGCATTTTGTGGCATGGCTTATGGAATGTATTTAAATCAGTGTGAAACCTAAATAAATAAAATTAATGCCATCATTTATTTCACCAAAGTAGTGTCTTGTTATGGCAAAAACATGTCAAAAATAAAAAAAAATACCATTCTCTTATTATATATTTGTTTATGTATTTTAGCCTTGAAGCTGAATTTTACGAGTACATGGGGAGATGTGTACTATCTAGGCCTCACTGGCCTAGAAGTAGTAGATAAGGATGGAGAGGCAGTCCCACTGAACATTAACTTACTGGATGCAGACCCCCGGGACTTGCATATACTTCCGGGATATGAACGTGATGACAGGACCTTAGATAAGTGAGTATTGGAGCAGTGGACTTTAACTGTACTTAATATGTATCCACAGGATAAAAATGTACTTGTACGATATGAACATGAAGACAGAACTTCAACCAGGTGAGCATTAGAGTACTACATTATGAATTTTTAAAATGTACTTGATATATAAGCATGAGTTGTAAATGTACTTCCGGTGTATAAGGATGGCAAAATTGTTTTACGCAATCGAGTAATACTGCAGTAAGAGTTTCAACCTACTTAATGCAATATTCCCAAGAATTGCTTGCCCTACCAGCTGATTATGGGAAGTTGTGAAGTACAAGAACTTGATAATCAATACTCGACCCAATTTCCTAGATTTCCATTTACAAGTACTACCATAAAATCATGATGATTAGATTCAGACAACTAAAGCACTGGACTTTATACCTACATATAACCATACATTATAGGTAAAGTAACAACCATTGAAAGTATTTAAGTATACAAATATGATAAATTAGATGTCACTGGCTTATAGCCCAATTTCACTGTCACAAGTTATCATAAGACGTAACCAATTTTGAGATGTAATTGTGACAGAATATCCAGAAAAATGTAAGTTGCCAATTAACTTTTTTATATTATAAATGAAAAGATGTATGCAGCTGCACAGATAAGTCTTATTACTGCTTCTTCAGCATCATGATTGAAGACGGTAACTCAACAATGACAACAAGTCATGTAAAATATATCATCTTGGGAGACCTCACTCGCCTCCATTTTTACAAGGTAGATTCATTATATATCATGAAAAGAGTGCACAGGAGAAGATAGGTCAAATCATGAAAAAGATAAATCATAATGCAAGATAGGGTGTAACTAAACAGAAATGCTTACTTGCAAAGATTTTTAAACATGTTTTTAAAAAAATTGAGCAGCTCTACACTCACCATAGTTCTGCTGATGATCTTCCCGAGTGTAAAGATACATCACACAACTGACAAGATTATGCTCTGGAACATATAATTGGGGCTTGTGGGAGGCAAACCCCACTGCAGAACTGGGGTAAACTAGGACAGAAGTCTTGATTCTCTTTGAATATTCTTCTCCAGTGATTAAGTGCCTGTTTGGGTATGGCACATAGAATGCCTTTAAACAACATTCAACCTGAAACATTTGAGTGGTGCGCATATTTCACTGATGTATTCATTTCAGACTAATTGACGGAGTGAACATTACGATGAGTGATGAACACATGTGGCTAGTTCCCTTCACTGAAGGAGAGAACCATGTACTGAACATCAACTTCCCTAAGTCTGTGGAGATGACTGGATTGAGGATATGGAACTACAATAAGAGTGCTGAGTGTACTTACAGAGGGGTCAGTAGAACTCTTTTATATTTGGAACTGAGCCTAAAAATCCAGTTATTTTCTGAGTCCTAGATAAATAAAGTTGCTCAATTTAAAGTAAAAATAAATTTCTTTACCCTTTGAAGTATTATTCCACAGAAGCTGATTCTGTTATTTACAAATATTATTGGAAGTATTTCTCTTGTTCACTGAGATAAAACTAAAAAGAGTTTAGCAGTGTTATAAAATCAGTGCTCGTCAACCTCTGTGGCATCAAGTGACTTGGAAGGCCAGTCAGCCTGTATCATAGAAATCTACCAGTACAAAGATGAAGTGGATTAAAAGTCTAATTAATTTTGATTACCTACCCAACACAAAATGACAGCTATTGCCACACCATATACTCAACATTTACTCTTAACAGTTCACACTGTTGAATTCAATGAACACACAATGCAAGTCATATATCTTTCATACCACTGATTTGCTCTTCTTTAGTGTTAAAAAGATTTCAATCAGGTTAAGTTTATTGTGAAGTTCTTTGGTCTTTTTGCAATAGAGAAAGGGGCATTGGTGGTGCAGTGGTAACACACTTGTCTCCCACCTCTGGGATCATACTTTGAATCCTGGCCTGACCTTGTGGGAAAGCTGATAGATGCTTGTCTTTGGTCAGGAGTTTACAGTACAGAACCGTGAACAACTGTATGTACTGGTTTCCTCAGCCCTACCAACTACCTGTCACAATATAACTCATAAAATACTAGGTGCGATGTAAAGCAGTAAATAAATTTGCCATAGAGAAATATATTCTTTGTGTTTTATTATTTTTGTTTCACAGGCAAAAGTAGTCCATGTGTACTTAGATGGCAGACAGGTGTCTCCTCAAGAAGGTTTCCTTATAAGGAAAGGCCCAGGCAACTGCTTCTTTGACTTTGCACAGGAAATTTCCTTCACAGAGCCATGTACACCTCAAGTGACACCAGTCATCAAGGAACCTCCTAAACCCGGGTATGTACACGTTTCTTCAACTACTAGTATTTGTTGTCAGTTATATGTGACAGCATTATCAATTTCCACAAAATATGATGAATGATTACAGACATGAGAATGAAGTGCCTAAGTGGTTTCGAAGCTGTTTGTTTTGATTATATTTTTGGGACTGTTAGTTTTGGCTGTATTTTTCTCTGTGATAGTTTTGACTTCAGTTTTCAAAGCTACGTGATTTTTGACTGTAGCTGTAAAAAGTTTGACTTTAGGTTTGAGATTTTTGCTGATTTGCAGTCAGAGTATGATGGAGGAGTCCAGTCAGGAGTATGAGGTACTGGAGAAGCCATGTGGGTTCATCTACCAGTTACAGCTTCTGAGCACTTGGGGTGACCAGTACTATGTAGGCCTTAATGGACTTGAAGTGTATGATGGGACAGGAAACCTCATCCAGCTCACTGATAATAGTAAGTATTTTTCTTGTGTCATATTTCTAACTTGTAAGGTGGAATCTTCATTAGGATTATGAGATAAGTGAAGTTTATGAAAGTCCTCTGTCAGAAAATCAGTGTAATAGATGGAACTTATGTGAAGTTATAATACTTATATCTTGCCTTATCTATGCAGAGTTATATTTTTAGCAATTGAAATCACATTGAATACTCACACCTCCGTTTGGATCAAACTCTGTTTTTTCTCATATATACATAGGATAAATTATGTGATGCTTGAGTTGAGCATATAAATTGAATAACTTTGTAGATAATCTAGTCTATGATTTCGTAAATAAGCTTGCTTTTTTTTCAGATATCTCAGCCTACCCAGAGAGTGTGAATGCACTGCCGAGTGTGCAGAATGATGTGCGTACCCCTGACAAGCTGATAGATGGCATGTATGACACCACAGATGGCAGTCACATGTGGCTAGCCCCAATACTACCAGGTTAGCAGGCCACTCAAGTATATGTCATCACTGAAAATACTTAAATACTGTGTTTATTGTATCAAAACCTGAACAAGTTTTTGTTTAAAATTGTATATACCTCACATGTAACTTTCCATTACTAAAAATGTTATTTTATAGCGAAATACCCTTACCATTTCCTAACAGTAGCTATTTGTTGGAGCCATCCAACCCAATGGCCAACGCAGAGATGCGATTTTAAGGTTATGTAACAACCTTAACCAAACCATTGGGTTACAGTAGTCCGTCCTCCCGCCAATTAGGTCACATGACCACCTTGTTTACTTCATTATTTTTGTTGGCCATCATCAGTAAGGACGTCTTTGGAAATTAGGAGAAGTTTTGTCAAGGGTTTATTTATTTTTTGAGATTTTACAGTCAATCTCACTTATTATTTTATATGTATATCATACAGAACTTATACCTTTGTTAAATCTTCGAAGGTATGCATTATATTTTGCAAATAAAGGACTTTTGGATGGCGACTTCGAGGTTTCATCGTCTTCAACCTCGAGGAAATAGATCAACATAAAGAGGGTCATTATGCAACAATAATATCTTTATATAGCTTGCCAGTCGTTCGGTTCAGTTTGCTGGACGTTGGAAGCTATAATTTTGCAGCATACATGTTTAGAAAGAATGTACTCTTCAATAACAGAAGCGATCTGGAAGACGCCATCTTGGATGAGAATGACAATTCGAGTGGCCGTTATTGTTGTTCACGTCGGGTTCTAATAGCCAGGCGTTGAAAGCAATTTTTTGATCACATTATACATCCCAGTCGAATTGATTGTTGACGAGTCAGTAGAAGGAATCTCCCTTGGGGGCAGCCATTTACGTTGCCATGGACACGGCATCGTGGAGGAGTTTTGAATGCAGGAAATACTACTTCTTCGGAAAACACTTCCGTCGAGGTCCAGTCAAAACATTCACCAGAGGAAATACCTGTGTGAAGTCATCCATGCACAATCGAGTATTCTATACCTCTCAGAAGGTCAGAATTCGGGTTGTCAGATGTCCGGGAGTGTCATTCATATCTACAAGGAGAGGCTTTTGATTCAATGGTTTTGCACAATAATTTAGTACAATCGGGTTTCTATACCTCTCAAAAGGTTTAGAATTCAGGTTGTCAGGAGATGGTGATTATGATTCATCTCATTACAAGGAATCTATTCCTTATTTTACTTTTGGTTGACTGTTATTGAGTGGCTAGGGATTGATTTAACAGGCACAGTTTCTGTGAATGCTCCCTTGTTTGGTCACATTTACATTCCTTGGGTGAACAGCCAGCATTGAAATGTGGTTTTTATGTTGGGTTTCAAGGAGTTTGAAGCCTCTGATGTTTTAAAGAGCAGCTATACAGGAAGAAGTTTTGCTTGGACTTCTTTACATACATTACTTTCCTGGACAGCTCCTTAGTTACACCAGGTCTGTAGGAGGAACATGACCTTTCAGACACTTTGCAAACAAGGTCCCTGGTAGGGGACTGTAAGAGAGAAGAAGCGTGTATATTCTCACTCCTTCAGTTCAGGTCATATTTAGAGGATCCTAGGGATAACTATGATATGTTATAGACTTCAATATGCTTTGGACTGGGTGCAATGATGTTTGCATTTCTAGTCCAGTCAACCAGTTGGTGTCCAAATCTTCTTGTTGCAGTTTGCCCATGTCTAAGAACATGTGACTCAACAGGAGGGATGTAAATGTCTTTAGCAAACCTACAATGCATTTTTCACTCCTAATAATGTTCTCTTGCTGGACATATTAGATGTTCAGAGGATTTTCATCTAGTGTTTTCATGGAAATAACAAGGATTAGTAACTCTAGAAGTGAGCATGCTTCTAGTTCTGGTCTAATAAACCATGGAATAGAGTTACAAGTGCCTCCTACTCCTCAGCTAGTTAAAAGGGGAGTGGATCTTACTTATACAGGCCCATGGAAGCAGGGATGATAGCTGGCTTCCTGTGGTTTCAAGGAACCAGTTTGGTACTATACAAGTCCTGGGAAAGAAGAATATTCAGCCAGACGTTTTAGAAGTGAGGTTGGCAGAAGTTAAAAAAAAAAACCAAAAAAAAAAAAAAAAAAAACCGGGAGAAACAGCAATTTTGATAAAAGCTGTTTATGAAATGATTGACAAAAGGGCGATATCACCAGTCACATCGCTGGAAGTTTACAGTTACAGTCTATTTCTTGGGGTTAGTGAAGAAGAAATGACTGTCAGTATACTTAAGGTCAGGTAAACAAGCTTTGCATGTACCTTACTCAATATGAATTGTTTAATATTTGGAATTCGTCTATATAACGAGAGTGGATGACGTCACTCGACCCTTATGGGTACACACTCGTCACCGGTAGACTCAGCTAACAAAGTATCTTCGCCTCAGTGGAGGCTACAGATTCTACCAGTTCACTGCCTTACCCTGCAATATGGCTACAGTTCCTCTCCGGTTCACCAAGGTAACAAAAGAGGTGAAGCTGATGGCTCGTGCAGAAGGCATCAGTATTCGCCAGTATATAGACGGTTGGCTAATGAGCACAAACTCAAAGCAGCAAGATATCACCCTCTGGTTGGTGCATCTTGTCGAAGCCTGGGTTGGATCACAAATTTCAAAAGATCAGATTTATTTCCAACTCTTGTAATCAATTTATTGTTACAATTCGACCTCAGGGTAGGTCTAGTCTTCTCAATTCAAAGAAAATTGATTGAAAGACGGTTACCATGTTGGAAGGTCTCACTTATCTCCAGGGAAGCTCAGGTCACTTTGAAAGCATGGTTTCAATGGAGAAGACTATACCATTGGGTGATCTGCACGTGAAGTCATTTCAATCGTATCTGGGAACACTGATGATATCTTCAGTCTCTGGATATCCCAGTTCTTGGGTCTTTGGTTCAGGGATCATCTTCAGTGGTGGACCAATAGTTCAATTTTGAAGGACTCACCACTCCTTCAGGAGCACAGTTTCACAGAAGCTTCCCTAATGGGTTGGGGTGCTTTCTTGAGTCACCCACAGCCATTGGTCTGTGGCATCAGGAAGAGTCAAGACTCCACATTACATAACATTCTAGTGGTTGCCTATATGAACAGCCAGGGAGGCATCCACTCTTAGGTAATATGTACCTTAATCTGCATAATCATGGTTTAATTGAATACCAGAATGATTCAGATTCAGGGAAGTACATCCCAGGGAATCTACATGTTCTGGCAAGTTCCTTGTCTAGGAAGATAAGTTATTTCAGACCAAAGGAGCTATGAATCGTCAGGTTTTCAATCAATTTAGACATTGCTGCCATCAATCAGTGGTTGATGTGTTTGGCAACAAGATGAATCACAAGCTTCCTATGTGGCTCTGCTGTCAGGCGCTGAAAACAGGTGCTTCAACATCTCTGGTGAAGGTCTGGAGAGACATGTGTTTTTGCCCAGGATCTTGGTCCTGCAAGTGTTGTAACATGTATATGTCTCATGTCCCAGACAGTCAGTCTTGGGAAACAGATGCATTGAACGTCTCTGGGGAGGGTCTGGTCAGTTATGTCCAGTGGCCCTCATCCCTCAGGTGATTCAATAGATGACCACCTACAGGTGCAGAGTCATCATGATTGGGTGGCCAGGAATATCTTGGTTTTGTATCTGGTGAATCTGTTCCACAAAACTCCTAAATGGGTGAATCTGTTAGTTCAATTTTTCAGCAACAGACTTCACAACAATCTAGCTTACTTGAATCTTCATGATTGGCATCTGGAGTCAGGCATGAATATTATGGAAGGTTCCCAGAGGAAGTGGTGAAACAATGAAGGAGCACTCCTCAAGGAGAATCTGAGAAGCAATTGTTCTATTTTGAGAAGTGGTGTGAAGAGAGCCAGGTTTATATCTCAGACTCCACTATTCCACATTGAGCAAATTTCCTGAAATTCTAGTTTAAGGAACATACTAATACCATCTGCGATTGTGGGCTATAGAACAGCAATTACGGATGGTTTGGCGCTTAAAGGGTCAAAAAGTATCTAAAAGTTGAGCTAAATATTAGTTTAGCAACTTTTAGAAAGAGACAAACCAATAGTTTTGGATTTTGTTATTGGTCCTTCATGCTCTTATCAAACAGCCTTTGAGCTTGTGAGGAAGGCTTTCTTGAAGTTACTACCTTTCAAGACAGTTTTTGGGTTTGGCTTCAGGTAAAGTAGTGACATTCATGCTTCCCTTAGTTGTAGGGAGAATTGGTCACAAGTAACTTTGGCCCATTAACTGCCTTTTTGGCCATGAACCAGTTTGGCTTCAGATGGGCCTACTGCAATTGAGCCAGTGGTCTTTGTATCTGTGGATTACATTAATACTTGGGACATATTCTTCCTTTAGTTATAAGGAGAATTGGTCACAAGTAACTCTGGCCCCTTCAATTGCCAGAACCAGTTGGCTTTGGATGGGCCTACTGCAAATAAGCCTGTGGTCATGCCAGCTCTTAGCCTCTTTGGACAACAGTTTGACTCAATATGGGTTTGTCTGTTTCTTGTTAGGGGTTTGATGATCAAAAGGTTTGGGGTAGAACAGATCTTTTGTTTTTACTGCCATTAAGAAAGGTTCTTAAAAGGACTTCTCTTTTGGCACCTATTTCATCTTGACTGAGTCAAGATTGAGTTACAGAAGCTATTGATGTATGTTTTGATTGCATCTTTAGTTTTATAGGTGATTTCCTTACATGAGTTTCTTGATACATGTTATTGGAAATTGCATTGTATGTATACCAATTTCTGTCTGAAAAACCTCTGTTGCCATAGGGTCAGATTTGAAATTGGGTCCTACAGTTGCAGTTACAGTTTTGTTACTTTATAAGTATGTGCTTCATACTTATATTGGTACATTTGCAGGTTGTGGCTGGTATGTCTGCAATGCTGGATGTATTTGTAGTTAGATATCAATGTTGCCTAAATCTGACTTGGGAAGGATTTGGCATTATGCTGATAACACTTACAGGTTGGTTTGACCTTGTTTTGGGGTCGGATGTTACAATGTAGATGGGCTATCTATTTATTACATCCTTTTGCAACACCAACATTGTCAGCAGTTGTGAGAACTACAACTACATACTGCCATTTTTTGGAAGTTGTATGTTGTGAATGTTTGGAAGTTATATGTTCATTAATGCATGTAATTCCATTATGAAGTTCTCATGATGTTTAGTTGTAGGTTAGGTAGTGGTTTTCTTAAAAAGAATTCCCTCCATCCTACAAGGCTGAATTCAGCTACTGTTAGGAAATGGTAAGGGTATTTCGCTATAAAATTGAAAAATTTAATAGTAATTTAAATTTTTATTAGAAATACTTACCATTTCCTAACACTCAAATTTCCCTCCCGCCTCCCCGCAAGTCATTCTTTTACTTGCAACAAAAATAATGAAGTAAACAAGGTGGTCATGTGACCTAATTGGCGGGAGGACGGACTACTGTAACCCAATAGTTTGGTTAAGGTTGTTACATAACCTTAAAATCGCATCTCTGCGTTGGCCATTGGGTTGGATGGCTCCAACAAATAGCTACTGTTAGGAAATGGTAAGTATTTCTAATAAAAATTTAAATTACTATTAAATTTTTCAAAACTATTTTGGACATTGTATCACCGATTGTTTGAAGTCATTACCTCACATTTCTGTTACATCATTATCACTGGTGGGATACAACTCTAATAGTACAATAATGTAATTAAGCGGCCCGTCAGGGACGCTTATTTGGTTTCACCGAAGTTTGACTGATCACCGCCGCCGCCGCAGGATTATGGTCTCCCTTGAATAACTTCTTAGCCTTTCATGTTTTTCTTTCCTTGTTACCTTTCTTTAAAACTATAGGGGCGGGGAAAATTTTTGGGATACTTTGCGCAGACCATAAGCTTTACTTATGGTAACCTTAAGCATAACTCCAAAACACCCAAAACAAATTTTCGCGTTTCGGAAAAAAGCACACACACCTGTGCTATAAAATTTATCACGTATATTCTAGACCAGATTGCCAAGGTCGGAAAGGATTTTCTCATCAATCGGACCATAGATGCCTGAATGGGAGGCGTTTTATTTTCGTAAATTTTTTAAAAATGGGTACTTGGTCTGTATCTCAAAAATGGTGAGGATTTCGGCGTTTTGTAGGAATAACTTATTCAGCTACGTTTTGATAATCGTTCACATGTTGAAGTTTTTTAGCCCTGTATCTGCAATCTTAAGGTCGCCTAGGTTGCCTTAATGTCAAAAAAGGGGGTTTTAGCCCTCCAGTTCACTTAGTTTTTCACTTTTTTCATCCAAACTTGCCACATATATTAAGATTTGCCAAAGGAATATCCTGACTTTATGGTGACCTTAAACTCAAAATGTTAATGGACATATGGCCTGCTTAAAGTCATCAAATTGGAATAAAATCCTCTGGCTCCTTTTTTTTCCTTTTTTTTATATCGAAATTATCACTGGTATTAAACTAGATAAAAATAATACTTATGGTCACCTTAAACTCTCAGTATGAATGGAGTTGTAGCCACCTTAAACTGAAATAAGGAGATTTTCAGCCTCCAAGTATCTTATTGTTCGACTGACCTCAGTTAAACTTTGCACACCTATAAAGGATGGCAAACCAAAGGGTTATCCTGACTTTATGGTGACCTTAAACTGTTAATATAATTTTGGCCCCCCTAAATTTGAGTAAAGCGTCTGGCTCCTTTCTTTTTCCATATCTAACATATATTGATATTGAAGGGACGTTCTCATATTATGGTTACCTTAAAGTTGCAATATGAATGAAGTTATGGTCACCTTACAGTGAAAAAGTTTCAGCCTCCAGCTATCTTATTGTTCAACTGACCTGAGCTAAACTTTATGTTCGGTTAAATTTTCTACACTTTTAAAGATGACAATAGGGACATTCTTATTTGCTTTCCACCTTGGAGTTCCAATACAAGTACAGTCCTGGCCATCTTGACGTGAAAATGAGGGTTTTCCGCCCCTAACTGATTAACTGTTCAGTAACATCATTTTAACTTGACATTGATGGATTGATACTGTGTTTTCAAAGACTCGATTCTGCACTGATAATCTACAGGTAACACACGCTCAGCTAATAATAATGTCAGTTAATATTTTTCTGCAGTTGTTATTATCAGATTCAGTGGTCAAAGGTATGAAATATTTATCTTACACATGTACAGAAAACTGTGTAGAGTAAGAAATCTAAAATTCGCCACATATCTGAAATTCGCCACATGTAAAAATACTAATAAAATAAATGAATTGTGGTGAGATTTGTTGACTGTATAGTAAATTAAGGCTTTTTGAACTGAAAAATACCAATTTTTGGACAAAAACATCATTTTCTTCATAAAATTAACTAAGCTTTTAGAGGTGGCGAATTTTAGATTCCTGACGAATTTTAGATTTCTTCCTCTAACTGCTTCCTTTTTTTTACAAAATGGTCATTCTATGCCCTATTTTTTAAGTCCATATTCATGACTTGTGACACAACGATCACAGATGTAGATTCCGTTTGGATAACAATCTTACGTGAAATATTACCCAAAGCACTCGGTACAGTATTTTTTCTAATTTCAAATAATGTACGTTTGAATCTAATTTTGCAGGTATTTTAAACCGTGTGTATGTGATATTTGATCACCCAATGGAGATTTCTATGATCAAATTGTGGAACTACAGCAAAACTAGCAATCGAGGAGTGAAGGATTTCGCAGTAAGTGGGACTTTTGTTATACTACTCCACAATTTGCTCATTCCTGTCATGCAGGTGCCCATAACATATCACAATATATATTTTAAAAGTTTTAAGTGCATGGTAAAAAGTTCCATGAGTTACAACAATGTTTTAAAAATATTGTTTTATTTGATAAAATCTTTTTCTGATATTTACAGTGAAAAGTAAAGTGCTATGTGAATCAATGTTGCCATGCTAGAGAACCTATATTATATATTATATGAATATATTGGGAGAAGGATGGGGTGTTTGTGTAATAAAAGGTTGTCAAAATAGAAAGGGCAATTTTGGATATAAAGGTGTTAAACAATATGTTTTAGAGCATGTCAGTAAATGAGTTGAAAAAAAATAATGTCTCCAATTAGTATTAAAGATGATGGAGGCTTTTCTGTATCAATGATCTTTCATGCGATAATTTAGCACAAATGTATGCCATGGGATGTTAGTGTGGACTTTCTGTAACTATGAAATAGATTAAGTCCAATATTTATTTGTATCCATTTACTTTGCTGTTGGTGTACAATGGCATGCATGTCATTCTAAATACTTCACACATTATACTCTCATTCATTTTGGAGTTAGCCACTGTATCACCATACAGCTGTTAGTATTTCAGTAGGAATCTATGGCCTAGTGGTTAGTGTGCCAGATATCAGACTATACAGTCTTTGGTTCGATCTTCACACAGATTGTAACTTTGGACTTGGGACTGTTCATGTCTCTCTTTGCCCAGGAGTATAAATGAAACCAACACAATTTGGGGAGGCAGGCTCTGCAACAGACTGTTCACAAGAGTAGAAATACTCTCGAGTTATTTTATGTTGCACAGAAACTGGAAATAAACACCAGCTAAATGGACCAACAGGCCCAAGGAATGACTTTACTTTACCCATATTTGAGTAGTTACCTTATGTTATTGATCTAAATATATCCTTTTACCTGGATGATACAGTTGGTGTTCAGTGGTATGCGCAAAGGTCATTCTTTCAAAATTTTGTGCATGTTTTTCACCATCTTCATTGAGTTAAATTACACATTGATTTGTGTCTCATTACAGCTGTTGGTGGATGATCTATTGGTGTACAATGGCACACTTGATGTGGTACAAAACAGAGGGATCATACCCACAGTACAGGGCTCCCAGTCTCACCACACTATTCTATTCACCAGTGACAGGGACATCCGCAGAAAGGAGAAGCATTCCGTCATCAGGTAGTGAAGTGCAATCTCAGACTGACAAGTAATTCTACTTTAACTGATTTCACATGATGCCAAAATTCTGCTGTACAAATATATACATGTGAATTCATCAATGACCAGTAGTGTTCTGTAATGATATTATGATAGTTGAAGTATTTAGTGTTTTATTTGTAGGCAAACTCTCATATCTTTTGATTTTCTGTTGTATTTGTTTGGCTTTTTTCACCTACTTGCAATGAATTATTGGCAATCTGACATTTGTGTTTTAACTAAAATTTCTGGAATACCATAAGGTTACATGGTTACATATATTTTAGTTTTCACTGTGTATATTTGTATTCACAGAAACCAGGCAGGAGAGCAAGATGTACAACTCATGAATGACTACAAGGTCATGACCCAGAAGAAAAGTCAACACTCCAAACCAGTTGATCAAGGTTAGTGGTCATCCGAATACTAATATCGGCATATTTTGAAAATGAGATGCCTTGTGAGAAATAGTTGGGTTTTATTTTGATGTTAACATCTAATAATTATTGCCAGTACCAGAGGTGATCAACAACAGGCAACTTAGACTGCTGTTCTGTTTATACAGTGTGCTCTTTGTATGGTTTTCTGTAACAATGGCTGGTAAACTCCCGGCATGTTACCATAAGCTTTTCAGTTTTACTTATACATTGTTACAAAAAAAAAAGATAAAACACAAAATGATGTATTGGAAATGAATTTCATAATTAAATACTTCTTTCATTAACTTACTTTAAATCTATGTTGTTTATTGATATAAATATTGTTTCATGTTTTTAGCATTACGTCCAAAGACTAGTGTTACCAGACCACAGCGGAAATAAGGAGAGAAATGGAAGATGTGGGAATTTGCACAGTACAGTAATCAAATGCTTACAGAGGGGAAGACTGATGTACACCCAGTGTTTCAGAAAGACCAATTACCGGCATGTGTCCAAATGTAATTGTCTGACACACAATACTATCGAGACTTTAGAAAGTATGATAGTGTGCCAGTCTAGTTCATGTAAGGCATATTCATATTCTTACACCACAGTTTGTATGGAGTATCACTGGCCTTTTCTGACTTCTGTAACCTAGAAGGTTTGAATGTTTTAAGATATAAAAATGTAATAAAGTGCATGCAAAACATAAACGTTTGGAGATCTGTACACATGAGATGACATCAGTGATTCTTAGACTAGTAGAACTGCACTGGTATGCTGCAGTTCTGGCATCAAGTGAAAACATTTTCATTGATACAATTTTACATTCTAGAATTATGATGATTCCAATTGATAGAATGTAAATGTTTATGTACGTTTGTTTTCTTGGTACCAGTGAAGTCTATGGCAATTCCAATTAATTGAATCTAAATGTTTATGTATGTTTTCTAAGTGCCAGCAAAGTCTTAGTTCTACATGGTATATGGTACAGATGTGCATAATTGAAAGATTAGGTATACTATAAATTCTTCTTAATTGGAGACTTTAATACTCACTCCATGAGTTTAATGCTCTTATTAATGCTCTTAAACTTCCAGTGTATAGTTGACAAGGCATACAATGACTAGGATATTGCTAGGCAATAGTTGTAGTGGTTTTTAAATTTTATACAAATTGTAAAACAATAAATTCTCAACAAAGTAACAGAGTAGCATTATTAGAAAAGCTGAGGTGAATAGGATCTCAGGAAAATATATCATTGCCGTTCCTTTACCACATCCGATATTTGTTATTCTACGGCCATACTGTGGAGTGAATATACATACTTTGTATACAGTATGGTCTGAGGTCTGAGTAGTCTTTCAAAATTATCTTCCTCTCTTCCAATAATTCTGAACAAAGTCAACTTTACCTACGATTTGGATGTACTGGCTTCAGATTGCCCAAATAAATCAGTAATTATACTAAAATATGTGATGCTATGACATACTAATTGCTTTGTGTATTTAGAAACACATGAAGGAATAGCAAATATTTAGATTCAGAGGCAGTCTGTAAAGATTCTTACACACTTAAATGTGTGGACTTTCAATGTAAAGCAGTTCCGTTTTCACGTAAGATGTATTTTGAACATATGTATGTTTAATTTGTAACAAAGTATTGTAGGTCAATTGTAATGAAGACTAAAGTGATCCGTCCAGGTATTATTCATCTATACATGGCTATCATTAGATGCAAATGGTTTTGTGTGTAAACATTTATTCGTGATTTATATTAAAAGGAAAATACACATTCAATAAACCACATATATATCTATGAATACTTTTTATATTTCCAAGGATTGTCACAAGTTACTTATTTTCAAGTTACTTTGGAATGAGTGGGTATATAGTACAGAACACATCCAAAACCATCTGCATCCAATACCAGTGTGCTTTTGTATACTTACTAGACTTGTACATATTATGAAACGTTATAATATAGAATTGATCATTTTGTACAGTATTGTGCTTGTTATTTTTAAAAGTAATGTATTTAAATATTAATAATAAAAGTGTAAAATAACTTTTTATTTAATTATATGTAGTTGGAATTTCCTTATCCATTGAAAAGTTAAAGCAGTTCGTAACTACTCTTTAAAAATCATAAAATGCAAGTTAACATTGTGACCATCTTGTAGACAGTAAAAATAAATACAACCCAAGCCCACAGATAAAATTATATTGGCATAAAATAAGCACAAAATTAATTTAACATGAAAAATATAGTCAAGGTTAACATTACAAGAGTTTGGTGAAAAACTGTGGGGGAGTTTGGTCAGTACGTACTAACAGTTTTAAAACTGACATAAAACAAGTGTTGCCTAGAAACAGTTCTTGTTAAGTATTCAGAAAGCTAGGTTTGGGTCATTATGGTAAGGTCAGATCAAGGTCACATAATGTTTTTGGAGAAACAATACCAGAACACACTTCAAAAATGTGGCGTAAAGAGCATGTTATATGTTAATCATCAAAAGTTATTAAGCCAGAATTCTCTTTCAAGTAGTATTCAAAATTTAATCTACAAATCCCGATTAAGTATAAGTTTGCTTTTAACTTTTGGGGGTTAACCCAGTAACACTTCATGCCAGATATATTTTGTTTACCATCAATGGGACAAAAAAATTAAAATGTTTTTGCTTACAAAAACAAAGTGTCCCTCCCCAAAGGTAAGATGCAATATACAGTAGTATAAACATAGGAAAAGGTTTTGAAAAGAAAAACCAGCAGTGCTGAGAGAAGAAGTGAAAGCTAAGCAGACAGTGCGGAGGTTTATGTATTGGCATGAAAGAAACATAGAATCAGATGCCCATACCCCACAGCCTGGGGAAATAGAGATATAGAAGTAGTGAAACAGTACACAGATTGGAAAATTTAACAAGTAAATTAAATTTTTATAAGTTAATATCTTACCTAGTGGACAGATGCATTTGTCCGGCACACAGCCGGTCCCGCCAAACGTTAGAGAAAAACGTCTCGAGCTGGGCTCTGGCCCGGACCGGTAGTGTCCTGTTTACTCGCCAGGTGGCTGTATAGCCTCCCTGCCGGTGCACTGCGCGTGCGCGCGCATGCATACTTCCTCCTTTTGTTTGCACCCTGTTTGAGTCCCCTGGGAATGTTTGTTGCGGGGAAGGCAGGGTGGGAATCCCTCTGTCCACTAGGTAAGATATTAACTTATAAAAATTTAATTTACTTGTTAAATTTTCCATTTTATTGCGTTAATATATCTTACCTAGTGGACAGATGCAGAATAACTACCCATTGGATGGAGGGCAGCTAAACTCAACAGGGACTCTTGTCAGAACTCTGGGCCTCCGGCCCAAGGGTTAGGGATCCTTCCCATACCCTACACCATAGTTGGTTCCCCCCCCCTCTTTTTTGCCGTCTACCGAGCCACCTGGGCTAGGACTATAGGAGAGAGGAGGTAAGAGTTCAGTCCCAAGGATTCCGGAGGAAGCAGAACAGGATAAACTAGAAATAACTCATACCCCACACCAGCCCTTCCGGTTGAGAACTGCGCGCTGGGGTTTCAAAACAAGATAACTAAAAAAGAAGGAGCCAACTAAAAACAACCCACTACTCCTTCTAAACGCTTTACACTATATACAAGTTATCCTTTCAAGGATACCAGTTACTCGCGTATGTGCTGGGCTGCGACCACTGGTCCTAAATGGTACAGGTCAGCATCAGCCCATGCTACATCCTTCAAATAAAATTGGGTGAAGGTATTGTGCGACTTCCAGTGGCAGGCTGAGAGGATCTGGTCCAAGGACACACCTCCTTGAAAAGCCTTAGAAGCTGCAAAGGCCCGCACATCATGGGCTCTGACCTGATGCAATTGTTGTGCATCCTCATTGGACAATTGATAGCACAACAAGATGGTTTGTTTAATCCAAGAAGAAATCATAGCAGGAGCGATGTCCTTATTGAAGTTCTTCTTGAAAGACACAAAGACCAACTGTTTGCCGGAACGGAGGTCTTTGGTCTTGTCCAGGTAATAACGCAAAGCCCGAACTGGACATAAGGTTCTATCCTCCTTGAGAGACTTATCCAACGTAGGGGCCAAGGCCGGAATAATTACCGGAGCTACTGAAGAAGGCCCTTCTTTAGCCAACTGATTCTTGGACAAGAAACAAGGAGAAGGGAATAAAGAAACATTAGCCCAATCTTCCTGATGTCTAATGTTCCTGTGTACCCAGGCATGAATCTCACTCCTTCTTTTGCCCGAGCCCAAAGCCAGGAGAAACACCGTTTTGAAGGTAAGATGTTTCAGAGACACCTTTCGAAGGGGTTCAAAGGGGGACTGGGTTAATTGATGCAAGACCAGAGACAGATTCCAGCTAGGGACTCCTCGAAGACCCTTGGGTTTATCTCTATGGAAACTGTCTAGCAAGCGGGTAAGGTTTTCGTCTTTACCAAAATTAACCTTGTCACAACCAATTTTGTCGGCTATAGCAGTTCTATATCCATCTATGGTGCTAGGTTGAAGATTTTTCTCCTTGAAAAGGAACAGGAGAAATTCCGCTACCTGATTTAAAGAAGGTGACCCGAAGTCCACCTTGTGTGACTCGCACCATTTGACAAATATGGACCACTTCGATTCATAGATGGCTCTGGTTGATTGTCTTTGAGGAGCCTCAATTCTCGTTGCCACTTCATCAGAGAATCCTTGTGCCTGTATGCTAGAGGCTCTAGGAGCCAGGCGTGGAGGTTGAGCCCTAGGAGATCTCTGTGGGGACACTGATTGAACGGTTGGGTCAGCAGGTTCTCCACGTTTGGAAGGGAGAGAGGAATCTGAACAGACATGCTGACTAGATCCCAGAACCAAGGCATGTTGGGCCACCCTGGAGCAATCAGAACCAACCTGTGAACTCCCTGATCTAGGATCTTGGACACCACCTTGCCCAAAAGCGACACAGGAGGGAACGCGTAGGCATCCATATTCTCCCAATTCAGGCTGAGAGCATCTACTCTCCATGCCTGTGGATCGGGTACTGGGGACACAAACTTGGGTAGTTTGTGATTGTACCTTGTTGCAAAGAGATCCACTCGAGGAGTGTGCCACCTGGCACATAAGTGGTCGAAGACTTCCTGCAGGAGGGACCATTCTGTCTGAATAACCTGAGTGCTCCTGGACAATTTGTCTGCTATCACATTCAGCCTTCCCGGAATGTGCCTGGCCCTTAGAACTATCTGTCTGCGATTGCACCAGGAAAGCAGTCTCCAGAGGAGGGCACAAAGTGAGCCTGATCTCATACCCCCCTCCTTGTTGATGTATGAGACAACCGTTGTGTTGTCCGTGGCTATCAAAATGATCTGGCCCCAACACTGTTGCTCGAACTTCTTGAGGGCCAGAAGGACCGCCTTTAGCTCGAGAAAGTTTATGTGCAACTGGCTTTCTGAGTCCGACCAAACTCCTTTTGCCGTGTGGTCTCCTAAGTGCGCGCCCCAACCTTCGTTTGAGGCGTCGGTAAACAACTGCAGAGCATGTTGCAGAGGATGAAGAGGTTGGCCGCTGAGCACATTGTTTTCGTCCAGCCACCACTGCAGATGAGGGTATAGAGATCTGGGAAGAGGAATCTAATTCTCTAGTACCTCTGGCACGTGCCAGTGATTCTTCAAGTGCCACTGAATCGGTCTCATGTGAAGGCGCCCCGAAACCACCTGTTTCTCTGTGGCTGTCAACAAACCTATGAGAGACATGAACTCTCGGACCGAACAATGGCCTCTGTTCATTAGCATCTTTATTTTTTGAGTTAGGGTTTGCCACCTCTCCTGAGTCGGCTTTACTAGACCCTTGGAGAGGTCGAAATGATAACCGACAAAGTTGAACTCCTGTTGGGGAACAAGTTCTGACTTTTGCAGATTGACTAACCATCCCAACTGCTGACACAGAGCCATCAGGGTCCGCGTTTGGTTCACACAAGCCTCCCGACAGGGCGCACGAAGCAACCAGTCGTCTAGGTACTGGTGGATCCTTATACCCCTAGACTGGGCCATCAATTTCACCTCCTTCACCACCTTTGTGAATTCCAAAGGAGCCGTCGCTAGGCCGAACGGCAGAGCCCTGAACTGGAAGGTTTGACCGTGCAGGTGAAACCGGAGATACTTCCTCGACCTTGGGTTGATGGGAATGTGGAAATAGGCATCGCTGAAATCCAGCGATGTGACCCATTCGCCTTTTTGAAGGGATAGCCGGATGGTCTCCGGAGTTTCCATTTTGAAGGTTTCCGAGTGGAGGAAAAGATTGAGTTTGCTCAAATCCAAGATTGGACTCCATTTGTTGTTTGGCTTGGGAACTATGAACAGCCGGTTGTAAAAGGCCAGAGAAGCCCGAACCACTACTTTTTCTACGGCCTGTTTTGTAATCAGGGGCTACAACGCCTCCTTCAAAAACTTGTTTCTGCGAGGGTTGGCGTATCCGCTGATTATCAGAGGACACCTGGTCAATGGGGGCCTCATCTTGAAAGGGAGGTTGTAACCGTCCTTCAAGATGGAGACTACCCGAGGATTTGAACCCAGGCTGAGCCACGTTTCCCAAAACCTGTGCAACCTGCATCCTACAGGAGGATTTTCTGCAACACTGTGGACATTTGGTACATGAGGGACAGAACGACAAGGAGAGACAAAAGAAGCACTTTTGACATGTTTTATTTCTGTCTGACAAAGATCGGGACTTAGGCCTTTCTTTTGCGGCTGCCCGGGACCGACAACAATAGGAACAGGAATTACAGCAGTTCTTGAGTATACAGTCTTTGAAATGTTTTGAGAGCTGATGTTTTGACCCACTAGTTTTCGAATTATTTGGTTGCGTGGGTTTGTACAATGATTGTCATTTATAATTTTTGCCACCCCGGGCATACTTGGAAAAACGGTGGTTAGTAGAACCACACCCACGGCCACGACCTCGTGACCCAAACTGTCGCCAAGGTTGGTGAGGAGCAGATGACGGCTGAACCATGGTCTTAGCCTCCTTCTTATTATACGGTTTATAGCGATACTTGGTCTTCTGTTGGTGCTGGGGACCAACTCGAGACTGGACCGACACATGTTGTGTCTCAAACTTGTTGATATCTTGTTCCGCGACATTCAAGGCCGCGTCGGGAAATAACCCATATCCAAAAAGAGCAGCATTCCTCAGTTCATTCCAAGTGTCCATCTTCATACCGGGACGAACATGATCTAAATAAGAGTCCCGACGCATCAGAATGAAGTTCCCCAGCTGCACAAAAAGGCTATCAGCCAGGTGCTGTAGAGCTGTCCCAAGAGAGACGGATACATTCTGGTGGAAAGCACATAAATCCCTTAACTCCTTAAGTGCTTCAGACACCTCCTTGGCTGACTTGCCCTTACTGAGATGAGTCTGTAGGAAAGTTATGTGATGTGCCATCTGATCTTGAATCTCGCTAGTGCATCTGCTGAAACCAGCTGCATGGTTCACTGTGTAAGTACCCTCTCGGGCGCACCTTTCCCATCTGCGTAGTACTTCTTGCGATATGGGACGAGACACGGGACCTGTTGCAAGATATGCAGCTGGTTTGACAATTCTTGAGAATTGAGCATTTAGTTTCGCCTCAGAACCATGCCAGTTGAACAGCTTTCTACCTGGTCGCTGGGGACCATCTGTCTTTAACTTATGCATGGGATACCATTTATCCTGTGGTTTAGGGGTGCGTATGAATTGGTCAGTACGCAAACCACCTGCTTCTTGACTTCGGGAAGGGTAACCCTCAGCTACAGTCAGATTAATCCTCTCCAGCTTCTGACAGAGCCAATCGTCTGCTGGCATGGCTACTGACACCTTAGAACTTGTTTTCGGATTTTTTCCACACCACGGATTGTTGGACTTATCCGGGTCACTGTACTCAAACTCAAAGTCTGGGATAAAGTTCCAGCCCATAAAGGCCCTGATGGAACGAACTGTTTCCCTGTAACTCATTTCTTCATTCTTTTCTGGTTTATCAGTGTCTGATTCAGAAAGTTCACCATCCTTGCTATCCAAAACATCTGGTGATGTATGATCCCTATCCACAACATCTGTTGATGTATGATCCCCAAAGAGTGGTTCATCTGAAGCCACAGGCAAGACATCTGTTAAGGGGTGTTCAACATTGGACATATCATCTGAGCCACCAGCAGAAGCAAGGTTTCTCATAAACGGCTCCCCAGCCGGTGCAGCCGGTTCCGGACCGGTAAAAGGTCCATCCACAACCGGAACCGGTTCCTTGGGTACAAAGGTGTCAGTTTGGTATGCCCTGACCGGACCGGTCATCTCCCCAACCGGTACCGGTTTAGATTGTTGAAGTGCAGTGTCAGAGGGCTTTTTCTGTACTGGACCGGTATTTTCCTCAACCGGACCGGTTTTGCTTTGGAAGATTTATGATGAGAAGACTTGTGCTTCTTCTTTGAATCTTTCTTGCCATCTGATCCAGTACTAGCCTGTACTGCCGGAAACCGCACCGGACCGGTGGTTCGGGCAGAGGCAGGATCTATGAATGGCTGATCAGAAACCGGTGGGTTTGAAACCTGAACCGGTACTTTGGGGGTAGCAAATATATTGCCTCTTGATAAGAGTGCTTCAAAACGAGAGAATTTCTCGTCTAGCTGGTCACTTAATTTGTCAAAATCTTTTTTGGAAACAAAATCTGAAGAACTCACATTATCGCTACCCCCAGGGAGGTCCTGCGCATGCGCACTGTCATCTTCAGAAATCGTCTGCTGAGCATGCGCAGTACTAGCTGGCTGTTGAGAAGAATTAACTGGAGACAGCACAGTTACATCTCGTGGTGACACTAGCAAACCTGCTTTCTTGTCCTTGCGAATTTGATACTGTGGAGTGGCCAGCATCTCACGCTGAATTGCTGTAAAATTGTCACAAATCTTGCATATCGCACCTCCCACAATGCAGGGATCTTTACCCAGACCTTTGTCTCGACAACGAGCACACTTCTCATGCATATCAAATCCAGCCATCTTATGGCCGCACGATCCCCGCCTTTGTCCTGGTGAATCCATAGTTATTAAACAACACTTCTACACAAAGAATTTATCAACATATATCCTGTAACAGATATAAAATAAAATAAAAGTTTCTCCAAAAAACAGACGACCTCCCGTCTTCGCGCCAAACAAAAGGAGGAAGTACGCATGCGCGCGCACGCGCAGTGCACCGGCAGGGAGGCTATACAGCCACCTGGCGAGTAAACAGGACACTACCGGTCCGGGCCAGAGCCCAGCTCGAGGTGTTTTTCTCTAACGTTTGGCGGGACCGGCTGTGCGCCGGACAAATGCATCTGTCCACTAGGTAAGATATATTAACGCAATAAAATGGGATACTTTCAGAGCAGTGTCAGTTATATAAAGTTCCATATAATATTTAAGTAGGGAAAATAACATGTGAACGAAATAAAATGTATGTAAAGATAAAGTATTAAAACAAGACCATTCAATAGCAAGATGACACCATTAATCAGTAAACTAAAAATTGTGAAGCTGGCACAGCCAAAGTTAAAGGTCACACAATGATGCACACCTACACCCCCTAACCAATGTCACTACCAAGTGTAAACCTTCTACACCTTATGGAATCCAAGAAATAGCCCAGACAAAATTTAAAGGCCAAGGTCACTACAACATGATCAAAGATCAAATCAAAGCTATACTATGACACTGCACACCAACAACCCCCAACCAATTCCCTACCAAGTATCAAGTACAGTTTCGGAAGGGGGTTCAGCGCTGAAGAGAGGCAGACACAGCCGGCCTCGGGGCCTACTGTGCAGTGTTGCAGTGGGACATGCTTCTTGCACAGTGGGACCCGCTCAATGAGCATGCAGTTTTTCATGAAATTATAATTTTATTGCGTTAATATATCTTACCTAGTGGACAGATGCATTTGTCCGGCGCACAGCCGGTCCCGCCAAACGTTAGAGAAAAACGCCTCGAGCTGGGCTCTGGCCCGGACCGGTAGTGTCCTGTTTACTCGCCAGGTGGCTGTATAGCCTCCCTGCCGGTGCACTGCGCGTGCGCGCGCATGCGTACTTCCTCCTTTTGTTTGGCGCGAAGACGAGAGGTCGTCTGTTTTTTGGAGAAACTTTTATTTTATTTTATATCTGTTACAGGATATATTTTGATAAATTCTTTGTGTAGAAGTGTTGTTTAATAACTATGGATTCACCAGGACAAAGGCGGGGATCGTGCGGCCATAAGATGGCTGGATTTGATATGCATGAGAAGTGTGCTCGTTGTCGAGACAAAGGTCTGGGTAAAGATCCCTGCATTGTGGGAGGTGCGATATGCAAGATTTGTGACAATTTTACAGCAATTCAACGTGATATGCTGGCCACTCCACAGTATCAAATTCGCAAGGACAAGAAAGCGGGTTTGCTAGTGTCACCACGAGATGTAACTGTGCTGTCTCCAGTTAATTCTTCTCAACAGCCAGCTAGTACTGCGCATGCTCAGCAGACGATTTCTGAAGATGACAGTGCGCATGCGCAGGACCTCCCTGGGGGTAGCGATAATGTGAGTTCTTCAGATTTTGTTTCCAAAAAAGATTTTGACAAATTAAGTGACCAGCTAGATGAGAAATTCTCTCGTTTTGAAGCACTCTTATCAAGAGGCAATATATTTGCTACCCCCAAAGTACCGGTTCAGGTTTCAAACCCACCGGTTTCTGATCAGCCATTCATAGATCCTGCCTCTGCCCGAACCACCGGTCCGGTGCGGTTTCCGGCAGTACAGGCTAGTACAGGATCAGATGGCAAGAAAGATTCAAAGAAGAAGCACAAGTCTTCTCATCATAAATCTTCCAAAGCAAAACCGGTTCCGGTTGGGGAAAATACCGGTCCGGTACAGAAAAAGCCCTCTGACACTGCACTTCAACAATCTAAACCGGTACCGGTCGGGGAGATGACCGGTCCGGTCAGGGCATACCAAACTGACACCTTTGTACCCAAGGAACCGGTTCCGGTTGTGGATGGATCTTTTACCGGTCCGGAACCGGCTGCACCGGCTGGGGAGCCGTTTATTAGAAACCTTGCTTCTGCTGGTGGCTCAGATGATATGTCCAATGTTGAACACCCCTTAACAGATGTCTTGCCTGTGGCTTCAGAGGAACCACTCTTTGGGGATCATACATCAACAGATGTTGTGGATAGGGATCATACATCACCAGATGTTTTGGATAGCGAGGATGGTGAACTTTCTGAATCAGACACTGATAAACCAGAAAAGAATGAAGAAATGAGTTACAGGGAAACAGTTCGTTCCATCAGGGCCTTTATGGGCTGGAACTTTATCCCAGACTTTGAGTTTGAGTACAGTGACCCGGATAAGTCCAACAATCCGTGGCGTGGAAAAAATCCGAAGACAAGTTCAAAGGTGTCAGTAGCCATGCCAGCAGACGATTGGCTCTGTCAGAAGCTGGAGAGGATTAATCTGACTGTAGCTGAGGGTTACCCTTCCCGAAGTCAAGAAGCTGGTGGTTTGCGTACTGACCAATTCATACGCACCCCTAAACCACAGGATAAATGGTATCCCATGCATAAGTTAAAGACAGATGGTCCCCAGCGACCAGGTAGAAAGCTGTTCAACTGGCATGGTTCTGAGGCGAAACTAAATGCTCAATTCTCAAGAATTGTCAAACCAGCTGCATATCTCGCAACAGGTCCCGTGTCTCGTCCCATATCGCAAGAAGTACTACGCAGATGGGAAAGGTGCGCCCGAGAGGGTACTTATACAGTGAACCATGCAGCTGGTTTCAGCAGATGCACTAGCGAGATTCAAGATCAGATGGCACATCACATAACTTTCCTACAGACTCATCTCAGTAAGGGCAAGTCAGCCAAGGAGGTGTCTGAAGCACTTAAGGAGTTAAGGGATTTATGTGCTTTCCACCAGAATGTATCTGTCTCTCTTGGGACAGCTCTACAGCACCTGGCTGATAGCCTTTTTGTGCAGCTGGGGAACTTCATTCTGATGCGTCGGGACTCTTATTTAGATCATGTTCGTCCCGGTATGAAGATGGACACTTGGAATGAACTGAGGAATGCTGCTCTTTTTGGATATGGGTTATTTCCCGACGCGGCCTTGAATGTCGCGGAACAAGATATCAACAAGTTTGAGACACAACATGTGTCGGTCCAGTCTCGAGTTGGTCCCCAGCACCAACAGAAGACCAAGTATCGCTATAAACCGTATGAGAAGAAGGAGGCTAAGACCATGGTTCAGCCGTCATCTGCTCCTCAACAACCTTGGCGACAGTTTGGGTCACGAGGTCGTGGCCGTGGGCGTGGTTCTACTAACCACCGTTTTTCCAAGTATGCCCGGGGTGGCAAAAATTATAAATGACAATCATTGTACAAACCCACACAACCAAATAATTCCAAAGATAGTGGGTCAAAACATCAGCCCTCAAAACTTTTCAAAGACTGTATACTCAAGAACTGCTGTAATTCCTGTTCCTATTGTTGTCGGTCCCGGGCAGCCGCAAAAGAAAGGCCTAAGTCCCGATCTTTGTCAGACAGAAATAAAACATGTCAAAAGTGCTTCTTTTGTCTCTCCTTGTCGTTCTGTCCCTCATGTACCAAATGTCCACAGTGTTGCAGAAAATCCTCCTGTAGGATGCAGGTTGCACAGGTTCTGGGAAACGTGGCTCAGCCTGGGTTCAAATCCTCGGGTAGTCTCCATCTTGAAGGACGGTTACAACCTCCCTTTCAAGATGAGGCCCCCATTGACCAGGTGTCCTCTGATAATAAGCGGATACGCCAACCCTCGCAGAAACAAGTTTTTGAAGGAGGCGTTGCAGTCCCTGATTACAAAACAGGCCGTAGAAAAAGTAGTGGTTCGGGCTTCTCTGGCCTTTTACAACCGGCTGTTCATAGTTCCCAAACCAAACAACAAATGGCGTCCAATCTTGGATTTGAGCAAACTCAATCTTTTCCTCCACTCGGAAACCTTCAAAATGGAAACTCCGGAGACCATCCGGCTATCCCTTCAAAAAGGCGAATGGGTCACATCGCTGGATTTCAGCGATGCCTATTTCCACATTCCCATCAACCCAAGGTCGAGAAAGTATCTCCGGTTTCACCTGCACGGTCAAACCTTCCAGTTCAGGGCTCTGCCGTTCGGCCTAGCGACGGCTCCTTTGGAATTCACAAAGGTGGTGAAGGAGGTGAAATTGATGGCCCAGTCCAGGGGTATAAGGATCCACCAGTACCTAGACGACTGGTTGCTTCGAGCGCCCTTTCGGGAGGCTTGTGTGAACCAAACGCGGACCCTGATGGCTCTGTGTCAGCAGTTGGGATGGTTAGTCAATTTGCAAAAGTCGGAACTTGTTCCCCAACAGGAGTTCAACTTTGTCGGTTATCATTTCGACCTCTCCAAGGGTCTAGTGAAGCCGACTCAGGAGAGGTGGCAAACCCTAACTCAAAAAATAAAGATGCTAATGAACAGAGACCATTGTTCGGTCCGAGAGTTCATGTCTCTCATAGGTTTGTTGACAGCCACAGAGAAACAGGTGGTTTCGGGGCGCCTTCACATGAGACCGATTCAGTGGCACTTGAAGAATCACTGGCACGTGCCAGAGGTACTAGAGAAGGAGATTCCTCTTCCCAGATCTCTGTACCCTCATCTGCAGTGGTGGCTGGACGAAAACAATGTGCTCAGCGGCCAACCTCTTCATCCTCTACAACATGCTCTGCAGTTGTTTACCGACGCCTCAAACGAAGGTTGGGGCGCGCACTTAGGAGACCACACGGCAAAAGGAGTTTGGTCGGACTCAGAAAGCCAGTTGCACATAAACTTTCTCGAGCTAAAGGCGGTCCTTCTGGCCCTCAAGAAGTTCGAGCAACAGTGTTGGGGCCAGATCATTTTGATAGCCACGGACAACACAACGGTTGTCTCATACATCAACAAGGAGGGGGGTATGAGATCAGGCTCACTTTGTGCCCTCCTCTGGAGACTGCTTTCCTGGTGCAATCGCAGACAGATAGTTCTAAGGGCCAGGCACATTCCGGGAAGGCTGAATGTGATAGCAGACAAATTGTCCAGGAGCACTCAGGTTATTCAGACAGAATGGTCCCTCCTGCAGGAAGTCTTCGACCACTTATGTGCCAGGTGGCACACTCCCCGAGTGGATCTCTTTGCAACAAGGTACAATCACAAACTACCCAAGTTTGTGTCCCCAGTACCAGATCCACAGGCATGGAGAGTAGATGCTCTCAGCCTGAATTGGGAGAATATGGATGCCTACGCGTTCCCTCCTGTGTCTCTTTTGGGCAAGGTGGTGTCCAAGATCCTAAATCAGGGAGTTCACAGGTTGGTTCTGATTGCTCCAGGGTGGCCCAACATGCCTTGGTTCTGGGATCTAGTCAGCATGTCTGTTCAGATTCCTCTCTCCCTTCCAAACGTGGAGAACCTGCTGACCCAACCGTTCAATCAGTGTCCCCACAGAGATCTCCTAGGGCTCAACCTCCACGCCTGGCTCCTAGAGCCTCTAGCATACAGGCACAAGGATTCTCTAATGAAGTGGCAACGCGAATTGAGGCTCCTCAAAGACAATCAACCAGAGCCATCTATGAATCGAAGTGGTCCATATTTGTCAAATGGTGCGAGTCACACAAGGTGGACTTCGGGTCACCTTCTTTAACTCAGGTAGCGGAATTTCTCCTATTCCTTTTCAAGGAGAAAAATCTTCAACCTAGCACCATAGATGGCTATAGAACTGCTATAGCCGACAAAATTGGTTGTGACAAGGTTAATTTTGAAGACGAAAACCTTACCCGCTTGCTAGACAGTTTCCATAGAGATAAACCCAAGGGTCTTCGAGGAGTCCCTAGCTGGAATCTGTCTCTGGTCTTGCATCAATTAACCCAGTCCCCCTTTGAACCCCTTCGAAAGGCGTCTCTGAAACATCTTACCTTCAAAACGGTGTTTCTCCTGGCTTTGGGCTCGGGCAAAAGAAGGAGTGAGATTCATGCCTGGGTACACAGGAACATTAGACATCAGGAAGATTGGGCTAATGTTTCTTTATTCCCTTCTCCTTGTTTCTTGTCCAAGAATCAGTTGGCTAAAGAAGGGCCTTCTTCAGTAGCTCCGGTAATTATTCCGGCCTTGGCCCCTACGTTGGATAAGTCTCTCAAGGAGGATAGAACCTTATGTCCAGTTCGGGCTTTGCGTTATTACCTGGACAAGACCAAAGACCTCCGTTCCGGCAAACAGTTGGTCTTTGTGTCTTTCAAGAAGAACTTCAATAAGGACATCGCTCCTGCTACGATTTCTTCTTGGATTAAACAAACCATCTTGTTGTGCTATCAATTGTCCAATGAGGATGCACAACAATTACATCAGGTCAGAGCCCATGATGTGCGGGCCTTTGCAGCTTCTAAGGCTTTTCAAGGAGGTGTGTCCTTGGACCAGATCCTCTCAGCCTGCCACTGGAAGTCGCACAATACCTTCACCCAATTTTATTTGAAGGATGTAGCATGGGCTGATGCTGACCTGTACCATTTAGGACCAGTGGTCGCAGCCCAGCACATACGCGAGTAACTGGTATCCTTGAAAGGATAACTTGTATATAGTGTAAAGCGTTTAGAAGGAGTAGTGGGTTGTTTTAGTTGGCTCCTTCTTTTTTAGTTATCTTGTTTTGTAACCCCAGCGCGCAGTTCTCAACCGGAAGGGCTGGTGTGGGGTATGAGTTATTTCTAGTTTATCCTGTTCTGCTTCCTTCGGAATCCTTGGGACTGAACTCTTACCTCCTCTCTCCTATAGTCCTAGCCCAGGTGGCTCGGTAGACGGCAAAAAAGAGGGGGGGGGAACCAACTATGGTGTAGGGTATGGGAAGGATCCCTAACCCTTGGGCCGGAGGCCCAGAGTTCTGACAAGAGTCCCTGTTGAGTTTAGCTGCCCTCCATCCAATGGGTAGTTATTCTGCATCTGTCCACTAGGTAAGATATATTAACGCAATAAAATGGAAAATTTAATAAGTAAATTAAATTTTTATAAGTTAATATCTTACCTAGTGGACAGAGGGATTCCCACCCTGCCTTCCCCGCAACAAACATTCCCAGGGGACTCAAACAGGGTGCAAACAAAAGGAGGAAGTACGCATGCGCGCGCACGCGCAGTGCACCGGCAGGGAGGCTATACAGCCACCTGGCGAGTAAACAGGACACTACCGGTCCGGGCCAGAGCCCAGCTCGAGGCGTTTTTCTCTAACGTTTGGCGGGACCGGCTGTGCGCCGGACAAATGCATCTGTCCACTAGGTAAGATATTAACTTATAAAAATTTAATTTACTTATTAAATTTTCCAATCTATTATTAAATGGCAAGCATAACTATCACTATCTAATTTGTCTCATTTTATGAGACAGTGGGCCTATACCCCCTCATTTACTTACACAGTGGGAACCACCCTTGCCATCTACTATACACAGACTGTCCAGCCTAGGTTCCTCCCTTACTTTTACAGTGGGCCCATACCTCCTCATTTTATGACACAGTGGGCCTATACCCCCTCATTTACGTACACAGTGGGCACCACCCTCGCCATCTACTGTACACACACTGTCCAGCCTCAGTTCCTCCCTTACTTGTACAGTGAGCCCATACCTCCTCATTTTATGACACAGTGGGCACCAACCTGGCCATCTACTGGACACCAAATGTCCAGCCTCAGCTCCTCCCTTAGTTGCATAGTGGGTCCATACCTCCTAGTCATAAATACACTCTCATTTACTTACACAGTGAGAACTACCCTCTCCATCTAATGGACACAGACTATCCAGCCTCAGTTCCTCCTTTACTTGCACTATGGGCCCATACCTCATTTTATGACAGTGGGCCGATACCCCCTCATTTACTTACCCAGCGTGCACCACCCTCGCCATCTTCTGGGCACACACTGTCCAGCATCAGTTCCTATCTTACTTGTATAGTGGGCCCATACCTCCTCATTTTATGACACAGTGGGGCCATACCCCCGCATTTACTGACACAGTGAGCACCACCATCGACATCTACTGTACACAATCTGTGTAGTCTAAGTTCCTCCCTTCATGGTAAGGTGACCTTACTGTTGTGCAATGAGATTAATTTTAAGGTTAATGCTATTTTTAATGTGTTTGGACATTATGTAATGTGGTTATTAAGTGTCCCTTGAAAAGTGGAAGCTTGTTAGTTTCACCACTCTGTTTTCAAACAGTCTACCCTGCTGCCGTCGTTGCTGCAGTATTTTCTATGTTGAATGTCTCCCTTAATATAAGGCTTATCAAAATAAATAAATAATTTTTTTATATAATCTATAATTTTTGTCAAATGTATAATTTTATTACGCTACAATAGCTTACCATGTGGGACTTAATGCTGTTCTCGGGTTGCCACACCCGGGGCCAACGTCTTAGAAAAAAAGATCGTTCTTGTTAGCCACCGGATATACTGGTAGTTGTCGTCACGTGATAACTTCTGACCAATCGCCCTACTTTCTCGTTGGCCACGATGACTGGTAGCAGTTTGTAAATATACAGACATTTTCATTTATTTCTCAGTATTCACGTATTGTTGGAGGCTAATATTTGGATATTTCTTTAAATATATGTCATAGATTATCCTGTAAAATTTTTAATTTCACAACTTAAGTATTTTCCTTACAATCCGCGTGTTTTGAGTTTTCTCGGTTCAGGCAATTTCAATTGTACGTCTTTTTATTGCGTTAAAATGTCCCTTCATCAAGCAAACAAAGACAAACCGAGAGCTCAGAAATGCCGCCATTTTTGCTTCAGTTTTGATACTCATAATTACTGCCCTACCTGTAGGGAGGCTGGCAAGGGAGATGACCCCTGTGTCACTTTTGAAGCACCCTGCCATATTTGTACGTCTCTCTCTGATGAACAATTGCAAAAAATTCAAAACAGGAAGCGGTACTTAAAAAAGCAAAAAGCGGAAACTAGTTCCAAAGATGAACTAGATCTCTTGGGTGAAGGCGATGGGGACTCTTTTAATGGTTCTAATGCAGACCTTGAGAGTGCTGCCGATAACCTCTTTACCTCACCCCCCCGTCCTCAACCTCTCGCCTTCAGTTCTTTATCACTAAAGACCCCAGCCAAGGCTGTTCCTCCCACCCCAGGTACTGTTTTACAAAACAAAATTCAAAGAAATCTAGAGAAATCCCTGGGTGATTCCTTAAATATACATATCCAGCAGCAAATGGGTTCCTTCCAGGCATCCATGTTAGAAGCATTTCAATCACTCCGAGAGGAGTTGGCAGTTAAAAAATCTGCCGAGGTTGATCCCTCGCCTCATGCTTCAAAAGCTGGTCCATCCAGCAACTCTGCTGCTCATCTGGACCTACCCGCTCCGAGGTCAAGTACTAATGCACAGTCCGAGGCAATGGATGTGGACGTTGGTCCAGCACTCCCTCCTCGTCTAGTACTAAATCAAACTTCCTCGGATCAGTACGTCGCCCCTTCTGAAGCAATACCGAAGGATTCCTCGTACTCACATAAAAAACAAAGCCACAGGCAAACAGTAACACCGAGCTCTGCCTCGGATCATCTGGATGAGGATTCCGACGAATCTCGGATCCATCCTAGACCTAAGAAACACTCTGACAAGAGCAAGCATAAATCTAGGTCCAGATATGTGTCATCTTCAGAGGAAGATCACTCCCCTGTGGCTAGACACAGGTCTTCTAAGCCCTCTAGGGCTCAGCCCTCAGGCGCAGCTTCTGATCAAGACCTCCCACAACATGATCCAGACCCCCCTTATTATAGGGAAGTAGCCCTGTCTGACATTCCCTCCCAATACTCTGAAGAGGTAGACACCTTCAGGCGCATTCTTTCTCTCCCTGACCCCAGGGACTCTATGCCTAGGTCCTCAACTTCAGTGTTAGGTCTGGATGACAAAAAAGGCCGTCAAGAGCTCAGACCTAGAGGTCCTTCCTCTATCCTACCACTTAGCTCAGTTATCAAGGACGCCTTTGATAAATTTCAACATGATTTCAAAGCTGCCAATTTATCTGAGGGAAAATATGTCAAGCCTCCTCCTTCCACTTCTAAGTGGTACAAGGTTGGACAGCCCACTTTTCAAGACAAAATCCAGGAGTTGAATACAGACTTTGCCAAGATCTGTATTACTCCTAGACCTCCTGGGGCACCAGTAGCCAAAGTCCCTATGCCAGTCCTTAAGGAGCTGGAACATCAGGCTAGACAAAATATCTCAACCCTCAATTTCACCGCTGCCTTTGCCAAAACCTCTTCTTCTTGCAATGCTTCCTTGGAGAAGTGTCAACATAGCATCAAGTCAACTGTCAAGAAGATTAAGTCTCAGATCCAGAAAGGTGCCAATCCTGAGAAAGCAGCAAAGCGCGGATATGAGGAAGTTGCTGAGTACTTGGATTTTTGGAACAAGACGGTTCTTGTTCAACATAGAGCTCTTACCTGTCTCAGCAAATCGCTAGCCCATATTCTCCAGAGGGAATTATATTCCATGGCTAATACCGGCTTGCTTAGGCGCGAAGCCGAAATGACTCTATTGCATCCCCAGCTAGGGGAAACGAGACGCCAAAAACTTAGGAACTCGTCCTTCTGGGACTCCTCCTTGTTCGAGTCTCAACTTGTAAAGGAAGGTGAGGACTTCCTTCTCAAAAAAGGCACCTCAAAAGATTCTCAGGGTTTTTCACCCTACCAGAATAAGCCCTTTCGTGGCCCCCACAAGAAAAGAGGCTCATACAGGAAACGCCCCTATGGGGGCAATACCTCTCAAAGCAATCCAACTTCAGAGGCTCCAGGGGTCATTTTCGACCCCACAATAGAGGAAGGGGGCGTGGAAACCCCCCTTCGCAATGACTCCTCCAAAGCCTCATTCAGTCCACCAGTAGGAAGTCGCCTCCGTTCTTTCAAGAGAGACTGGCTAACAAACAAATGTTCTCAAAACGTGTTAAACATTATCACCAATGGCTACGTTCTGCCATTCCGTTCAAAGCCAAACTTGATCAGATTCCCTCTGATTCTATCAGAGTACAAGGCCCAACACAAAGACCAAGCCTTGGCCACTTGTATCCAGTCTCTCTTGTCAAAGAACGGCATCGAAAGGGTGGAAAACGTAAAATCTCTCGGGTTTTACAGTCGCCTGTTCCTAGTACCCAAGCCTCACCAAAGGTGGAGGCCAGTCATAGACCTAAGCAGGCTCAACACTTTTCTCCATGCAGAAAAGTTCAAAATGGAAACCCCGGAGTCCATCCGGACTTCCCTGGTCCCAGGGGAGTGGGTATCGTCGATAGACCTGTCGGACGCATACCTTCACATCCCCATCCATCCAAACTCAAGGAAGTACCTAAGGTTTTGCTACAAGGCCCAGGTGTTCCAGTTCACCTCCCTACCTTTCGGACTGGCCACAGCCCCCCAGGTCTTTACGATGATCGTAAAGGAAGTGAAACTAATGGCCCTCTCAAGAGGACTCAGAATTCACCAATACCTGGACGACTGGCTGATCAGGTCCCAGTCCCAGGAGGAATCTCAAAGGGACACACAGGCAGTGGTAGACCTAACCCAATCCTTGGGTTGGATAATCAACCAGGAAAAATCAGAACTGAAACCTACTCAGGTGTTTTCGTTCGTGGGCTACGAATACCACCTAGATTCAGCCCTTGTAAGACCCACTCACGAGAGATGGCTCAAACTTCAGGATTTGATCCTACGACTCAAGTCAAAACGTGTTTTGACTGCAAGATGTTTGATGTCTCTAATTGGGTTGCTAGCCTCAACGGAGAAAATGGTCCCGGAGGGACGCCTTCACATGAGGCCCTTTCAGTTTCATCTCAAGGAGCACTGGAGATATCCTCAGTCGCTGGACAACCTCCTTCCTTGGACAGAAGCCATTGTAGCCCACCTAGATTGGTGGCAAAACCCCTCAAATGTGATGAAAGGCGCAGACCTTCATCCCAAGGACCACAGTATCCAACTCTTTACCGACGCCTCAAACGAAGGTTGGGGCGCTCACTTAGATCAAAATTCTACAAAAGGGCTGTGGTCAGAGCGGGAAAAAAGGCTACACATAAATGTCCTGGAATTGAAGGCGGTCTCCCTGGCCCTTCGAGACTTCAAGGACCAGTGCCAGAATCAAACAGTGTTAGTTGCGACGGACAACTCAACAGTGGTAGCCTACATCAACAAGCAAGGGGGAACTCACTCAGCAGAGATGTGCGCTCTCCTGTGGAAAATCATGACCTGGTGCCATCACTACCATATAACATTGAAAGCCAGGCACATTCCAGGGTGTCTGAATGTGATGGCCGACCTCCTATCCAGGTCCAACCAAGTGCAGTCAACAGAATGGTCCCTGCACCCTCAGGTCTTCAAGCAAATCTGCCAAAAGTGGTTCACCCCTCATGTAGACTTATTCGCTACTCACCTGAATCACAAACTCCCTCTATAGGTGTCTCCTATCCCAGACCCAAGGGCCTGGAACATAGATGCTCTGAACATAAACTGGACCAACCTCACGGCCTACGCCTACCCTCCTACGGCTCTCCTTCACAAGGTGATCCGAAAGATCAAGCAATGCCATTGCCTGATCATCGTGATAGCCCCAGGCTGGCCAGGGATGCCCTGGTTTTGGGACCTAGTGCAGCTCTCAACAGAGATCCCACTACAACTCCCAGTGTCAACGACCCTACTCAAACAGTCCCACAACTATGTGTTCCACAACAATCCGCAACAGCTGAACCTCCACGCCTGGTGTCTAGGAGCGGACAACTCCAAGAACAAGGCTTCTCTGTGGAGGTGGCAGAGAGAATTGCTGCCCCTCAGCGGTCATCAACAAGGACCATCTACAGGTCAAAGTGGGCCCTATTTGAAAAATGGTGCAGAGAAAATTCGGTGGATTTCTCCACTCCATCTGTGAAACAAATCTCAGATTTTTTCATGTACCTGTACCAAGATCTAAACAGGCGCCCCTCGACCATTGATGGTTACAGGACTGCTATCGTTGACACTTTGGGCCCAACGGCCCAACACATTGCGCACAATGCAGACCTTCATAGGTTACTCTCCAGTTTCCACAGGGATCGTCCTAAAAGTTCCAGAAATTTACCCAAGTGGAACCTTTCTGTTGTCCTTAACGAGCTCACCAAAGCACCATTTGAGCCCATGAAAGACTCAGACCTCAAACATCTTACTCTCAAAACTGCTTTCTTGCTAGCCTTGGCCTCCGGCAAGCGCTGCAGCGAAATCCATGCCTGGGTCGCTAACAAAGTAGCTAATTTAGGCCAATGGGAAAAGGTAGCCTTGTTCCCTTCTTCTGATTTCATAGCCAAAAACCAACTAGCAAGAGAAGGTTCTCAAAGTGTGTCACCAGTGACTATTCCTGCTTTGACTACCATTGTAGATAGACAGTTTAAGGAAGACAGGACCCTGTGTCCCGTGCGGGCCCTGAGGTTCTATTTGGACCGAACTAAAGACCTGAGAGGGTCTCGTTCTCTCCTTTTCATCTCCTTTAAGAAAGGACATACCTCAGACATCAGACCCGCTACACTCTCCTCATGGTTGAAACAAACCATTCTACTTTGTTATAAACAAGCAGATCAACAAGCCTTGGACTTGGTCCAAGTCAAAGCGCATGACATCCGGGCCTTCGCGGCCTCTAAGGCCTTTTACGGTGGAGTATCGGTGGACCAAATCATGCAAGCCTGTCACTGGAAAGCTCACAACACATTCACAAATTTTTACCTAAAAGACCTTACTTGGTCGGACACCGACAACAATATGTATCTGGGACCCGTAGTGGCGGCACAACAAGTCCTAGATCCTTCCCCTCAGACCAGTTGTCCTCGGAAAGAAAAAAGGGGGGGGGGGGGGGGGGGGCACATCCGCTACAACCAAGTCTTCAGGAGTCTCTCCCAGGATCTAGGTATTCCTTTACCTTTAAGATGTTACGGGTAAGGTCATTTTATTTTTTCAATTATCAGGTAATTTCTATTAAGGACTTAGTCAGTTGTCGTTAATCTCATATTTCAGGTTAAAAATTTCATGAGATGCCCGACCACGGGGTTGGTCAGTCACACGTGAAGGTCTAATAGGGACCCTTAGACCTCGAAGTGAGCACTGCTGCACTTCCGTCCTACTACCAAACATCCGGACAGTTTTTAGCACTGTCCCTTTTTACTCAGCTTTTTGGCTCGTTACAGGCCCGATCTTCGGGATCGGGGCTCTGTAAAAGGGACTCAGACTGGCATTTCTGGCACTATTCTGTATATATTAATTCAAATCTTAGAAAAAAATTACATATCTTCCAGTCTCAGCTGTAATCCCGCCACCGGGCAGTTGAATTCAGCATTAAGTCCCACATGGTAAGCTATTGTAGCGTAATAAAATTGTAAATTTTAATTACTTAAATGTAGCTTTTATAAGCTACAAGCTTACCATGTGGGACTTAGAAGAGTCCCACCCTGCCTCCCCGCTGTTTACAGCTGAGGGGTAGGTTTAATAAAATTTCAACAGGAAAGTAGGGCGATTGGTCAGAAGTTATCACGTGACGACAACTACCAGTATATCCGGTGGCTAACAAGAACGATCTTTTTTTCTAAGACGTTGGCCCCGGGTGTGGCAACCCGAGAACAGCATTAAGTCCCACATGGTAAGCTTGTAGCTTATAAAAGCTACATTTAAGTAATTAAAATTTACAAGTTTTCAAGTTACAAGTGATTTACTCAACAGTGAGAACCTGAAACTAGCTATTGTTCAGCTATGCTATGACCTGCAGGTCTGCAATTTCACTGTGTTACAGCCAAACCAAAAGTAGGTGAACAACATATTTAAAGGAAATACTCTAAATGCAATAGTTTTCTCAAGTTACCACTGATTTACTCAGCTGTGAGAACATCAAAGTAGCTAGTAGTCAGCTACACCATGACATACAGGTCTACAATTTCACTATGTTATAGCTTACATATTTGTAAAAAATTCTTTAAATGCAATAGTTTTCAAGTTGCAACTGATTTACTCAACAGTGAGAACCTGAGAATAGCTATTACACAGCTATGCCATGAGTTACATGTCTGCCATTTTACTAGCTAATGTTATAGCTAATTCAAAGTAGATGAATACGATATTTAAACAAAATTCTCTAAATGAAATGGTTTTAAAGTTACAACTGATTTACTCAACAGGGAAAACCTGAAAGTAGCCATTGCTCAGCTATGCAATGAGCTACAGGTCTGCAAATTTACTATTTTATAGCTGACCCAAAAGTAGGTGAATGACATATTTAAAGAAAATACTCTAAATGCAATAGTTTCGAGTTACAAGTGATTTTACTCATTATGGAAGGTACTGAAAAGTCAGAAAGCCATAGCTGACTTAGTTATTAGGATAGACACTCAAGTTACTCACCATGTTGTAGTTATGGAAAAGTAGCTGAATAACATATTTTAAGAAAAGGCTCTAAATGCAATACTTTTCAAGTTATAGGTGATTTACTACCTGATTTCCTGAATTTTAATGCATTAAATTTATTTATAAAATTCATAAAAAAATAAGTGCAAAAAGGGATGATACTGTCACAAGATAATCTACTAGTGGCCCAGTACATATAAGCCAGATAAGAGAGAAATTCCTGCAATAGTCAATGAAATGCCTTTATAGTTTTGAAGAAGTTGTTCACGCAGATACAAACGCAGATGCCGCAGAGTGATCCCATAATGTCAGCTGACATAAAAATGCCAAAAAAGGGTAATCTGGGTGGGTACTGATGATGCGTTGGTGGTGGCTTGACTGAACTGAATCCAGTATATCCCTGACTTTCATCTGGGATATAATAATGGCCTGCTAAAATTTTGCAAGTGTGGAATTTCATCTCTGACCCATTCTCCAAGGTCAAGTGGGGCCCTCCTATTAAAAAAGCCTCATATCTCCCTTATCATTGCTTCTAGAGCTTTAAAATGTGAAAACAAACCATAGAAAATACTAAAAACGCCTTATAACGAAATCATGGTCTGCATATCCTAAGCAAATGTTAAATTTGACCTTTGGCCCTTGTTTTAAGGTCAAGTGGAGTCATCAATCATACCAAAAATAGCATCAGAGCCTGTACCCCACAGCCCGGTGAAATAGTTTTTAATACCATGGGATACAGAAGAAGTAAACAGCACAAAGATCAGAAGAGTTTCAGAGCAAATAGAGCTCCAAATGTGAAAATAACCTAAATCGTAGCCTTTGAATCTTTAGCAAATCTTAAATTTTACCTTTTACCCTTATTTCAAGTTCAGGTGAGGTCATCATACTAAAAATAGCATCAGAGATGCCCGTACCCCACAGCCTAGGGAAATATTTTCAACACCATGAGATACAGAAGTACTGTACCAGTACAAACTTCAGGATACTTTCAGAGCACTGTCAGTTATATAAAGGTCCAAACAATGTTTAAATGGAGAAATAATGTTTAAAAGAAAGATAATGCATATAAAGATGAAGTACTAAAACAAGATAATTCAATAACAAGATGACAGCATTAATCAGCAAACTAAAATTCAACACTCTTTATCTACACCTGCATGGCCCAATTATGGTTTAGATGGTTTGAATATTATCATGCATACAGAAGTGGTAATACATTTAATGAATGCTTATGTGTGGTGTTGGAGCAAAATCTGTGGCTCACTTGATGAAATTCTATCTGTTACAATGGGAAGTTATGAAAGTAAAATTCTTAATAAATTCTAATATGACTTTAACAGTGCTAAATCTGCATCAAAAGACAGACTCAAAGGTGCAACAAGATTTTATAGGTCAAGGTCACTACAGCAAGGTCAAAGGTCAAATCAAGGTCAGATCATGACGTTGCACAACTACACCCCCTAACCAATGTCCCTACCAAGTATCAACTTCCTACACCTTACGGTTTCTGAGATATAGCCCGGACAAGATTTTATAGGTCAAGGTCACTACGGCAAGGTCAAAGGTCAAATCAAGGTCAGACCATGACGTTGCACACCTATACCCCCTAACCAATGTCCCTACCAAATATCAACTTCCTACACCTTACAGTTTCTGAGATATAGCCCGGACAAGATTTTATAGGTCAAGGTCACTACGGCAAGGTCAAAGGTCAAATCAAGGTCAGATTATGACGCTGCACACCTACACCCCCTAACTAATATTCCTACCAAGTATCAACTTCCTACAACTTACGGTTTCCGAGATATAGCCCGGACAAGATTTTATAGGTCAAGGTCACTACAGCAAGGTCAAAGGTCAAATCAAGGTCAGACCATGACGTTGCACACCTACACCCCCTAACCAATGTCCCTAACAAGTATCAACTTCCTACACCTTACGGTTTCCGAGATATAGCCCGGACAAGATTTTATAGGTCAAGGTCACTACGGCAAGGTCAAAGGTCAAATCAAGGTCAGACCATGACGTTGCACAACTACACCCCCTAACCAATGTCCCTACCAAATATTAACTTCCTACACCTTACGGTTTCCGAGATATAGCCCGGACAAGATTTTATAGGTCAAGGTCACTACGGCAAGGTCAAAGGTCAAATCAAGGTCACACCATGACGTTGCACACCTACACCCCCTAACCAATATCCCTACCAAGTATCAACTTCCTACACCTTACGGTTTCCGAGATATAGCCCGGACAAGATTTTCAAACTCAAGGTCACTACGGCAAGGTCAAATCAAGGTCACACCATGACGTTGCACACCTACACCCCCTAACCAATGTCCCTACCAAGTATCAACTTCCTACACCTTACGGTTTCTGAGATACAGCCCGGACAAACTCTTTTCCCGCCGCCCGCCCACCCGCCCGCCCATCCGGACACCATGGGTGAAAACAATACCCCAACAGCCCTTAAGGGCTGTGGGGTAAAAAGGTCCCATACCTTCCTTATCATTGGTTTGAGAGCTTTAAAATGTGAATACAATCATAGCAAATCATAGCCACTTAATAATTTGCAAGAATTAAATTTGACCTTTAATTCCTGCTTCAAGGTTAAGTGGGATCAATGTGTTATAAAATGAGGAGGTATGGGCCCATAGTACCAGTAAGGGAGGAACTTAGGCTGGATAGTCTGTGTACAGTAGATGGCGAGGGTGGTGCCCACTGTGTAAGTAAATGAGGGGGTATAGGCCCACTGTGTCATAAAATGAGGAGGTATGGGCCCACTGGTGAAAGGAGGAAATGAAGCCATACAGTTTGTGTACATTAGTTGGCGAGGGTGATGCCCACTGTGTAAGTAAATGAGGGGGTATAGGCCCACTGTGTCATAAAATGAGGAGGTATGTGCATGCTGTGCAAGTAAGGGAGGAACTGAGGCTGGACAGTTTGTTTCCATTAGATTGCGAGGTTGGTGCTCACTGTCTAAGTAAATGAGGGGGTATAGGCCCACTGTGTCATAAAATGAAGAGATATGGGCCCACTGTACAAGTAAGGGAGGAACTGATGCTGGACAGTCTGTGTCCATTTGATGGTGAGGGCGATGCCCACTGTGTAAGTAAATGAGGGGGTATAGGCCCAATGTGTCATAAAATGAGGAGGTATGGGCCCACTATACAAGTAAGATAGGAACTGATGCTGGACAGTGTATGTCCAGTAGACGGTGAGAGTGGTGCTCCCTGGTTAAGTAAATGAGGGTTTATAGCCCCACTGTGTCATCAAATATGAAGGACATGGGCCCACTGTACAAGTAAGGGAGGAACAGATGCTGGACAGTGTGTGTCCAGCAGATGGTGGCACCCACTGTGTAAGTAAATGAGGGGGTATAGGCCCACTGTGTCATAAAATGAGGAGGTATGGGCCCACTGTGCAAGTGAGGGAGGAATTGAGGTTGGGCAGTTTGTGTACAGTAGATGGCGAGGGTGGTGCCCACTATGTAAGTAAAGGAGGGGTTATAGGCCCACTGTGTCATAAAATGAGGAGGTATGGGCCCACTGTGTAAATAAAAGACGAACTAAGTGTATGTTTTAGGTAAAGTTTTAGGTAAAGCATGTTTCTTTGGTTTCGATTGGGAACCAGTTTTACATTTTGAAATAATTCGCACTCTCATTGTTACAGCGAGCCCCGAGGCCGGCTGTGTATTCCTCCCGTTTGCGATGATCTTTCTTTTGAGATATAGCCCGGACAAGATTTTCAAATTCAAGGTCACCACAGCATGATCAAAGATCAAATCAAAGTCATACCATGACGTTGCACACCTACAACCCCCAACCAATGTCCCTACCAAGTAAAGTTTCCAAGATATAGTCCGGAAAAGATTTTCAAATTTAAGGTCACTACAGCAAGGTCAAATCAAGATCGCACCATTACATTTCACACTTAAGCCCCCAAACAAATGTCCCTACCAAGTATCAACTTCCTACACCATGCAATTTCTGAGATACAACCCGGTCAAACTTTTTCCCAACGCCCAACTGCCCACCCATCCAGACACCATGGGTAAAAACAATACACCGTCAGGCCTAAAGAGCTGTGCAGTAAAAATATAAGCTTTACTTGGTTTTCTATGGTCATAAATTGTGCAAAGTTAATTTAATAAATGCTAAAGTTTGTAAGAGGAGTTGTTTTAAAGGAGATATAAGGCAAAAACAGTAAATCTGCTACTTTATGACCCCTGTTTGACCAATAAGAAGGGGTAAAGTGTAAGTCTGATCAGCTATATAGACTCTTCATATATGGAATCCACTCTACAGCTGTAAAAGCAATAATAAAGGAGATTAAGGCAAAAGGACAAAATCTGCTATTTTTATGACCCCAGTTTGCCCACAAGGGGGTTCAGGGCGAAAATATGACCGAATATCTAGAATCCCTGTGTATGGTTTCCTGTAACCTGGCAATACATTCTAAACCTGTAAAAGCAATACCAAAGGAGATATAAGACCAAAAGACAAAATCTGATATTTTGTGACCCCCAGTTTGACTCATAGGAGGGGGTTAGGGGGTAAATCTGACAGGCTATCTAGACTCTGTGAATATGTTTTCCTATGACCTCTCAATACACTCGAAAGCTTTTAAAAATAATAATTAAGGAGATATAAGGCAAAAATACAAAATCTCCTATTTATGACCCCAGATTGCCCCATAAGGGGGGGTTGGGGTCAGATCTGACCGGCTATAAAGACTGTCAACATATGGTTTCCCAATACCTCTTAATACATTCTAAAGCCGTAAAAGAAATAAAGGAGCTACAAGGGAAACAAGACCACTGCCGCGGTATGTATCTCCCGCCGAGTACCGCAGGGGAAGAAATACTAAATTGAAATTTTTCCCCTTTGCATAGGACACTGTTGTACCATCCTGCGGGTCAAAAATTCGCTTGAAATCGCTCTATCTGTTACGCTTTTCGAGATATTGACACTTTTCCATTTTCCGCAAAAATCCAAGATGGCCGCCGAAAGTGGCGAACATTGAAATTTTTCCCCTTTGCACAGGACACTCTTGTATCACCCTGCGGGTCAAAAATTCGTTCGAAATCGCTCGATCTCTTACGGTTTTCGAGATATTGACACTTTTTCAATTTTTCCACTAAAATCCAAGATGGCCGGCGAAAGTGGCGAAAATTGAAATCTTACCCCTTTGCATAGGACACTCTTGTACTACCCTGAAGGTGTAAATGCAATAGTTTTCAAGTTACAAGTGATTTTACTCATGATGGAAGTTAGTGAGAAATCCAAAAGTAGCTATTACTCACTTATCTATTGAGATAGACACCCAAGTTACTCACCATGTTGTTGCTATGGGAAAAAGTAGGTGAATAACATATTTTAACAAAATGCTCTAAATACAATACTTTTCAAGTTATAATCGATTTAGTGCATGATTTCATTAATTTTAATGCATTAAAAATTACTTTAGCATGTGAAATATCTCCAAAATGTAGGTGAATGAGTTATTTGAGAAATACTGGCTATCTGCAATACTTTTAGTGATAATAGGCATTTACTCATTTTGAGTAGGTGAGTAATTAGATATGGATCTGAAAATTCACTAATTGAAAGTTCTCCCAAAATATAGGTGAAGTGAGTTATTTGAGAAATACTGGCTATCTGCAATACTTTTACAGATAATTCGCATTTACTCATCTTGAGTAGGTGAGAAATTACCTACAGGTCTGGAACGTCACCATGTGAAAGCTCTTCCAAAGTACATGAATGAGTTATTTGATAAAAATTGGGTACCCACAATACTTTTAGAGAAAATTCGCATTTACTCATCTTGAGTAGGTGAGAAATTACCTACAGGTCTGGAACTTCACCATGTGAAAGCTCTTCCAAAAGTACATGAATGAGTTATTTGATAAAAATTGGGTACCCACAATACTTTTAGAGATAATTAACATTTACTCATTTTGAGTAGGCGAGTAATTACCTACGGGGCTGAAACTTCACCATGTGAAAGCTCTTCCAAAAGTAGATGAATGAGTTGAGAAAAATTGGCTATCTGCAATACTTTTAGAGATAATTCGCATTTACTCATTTTGAGTATGTGAGTAATTAGCTATGGGTCTGAAACTTCACCATGTGAAAGCTCTTCCAAAAGTAGATGAATGAGTTATTTGAGAAAAATTGGCTATCTGCAATACTTTCAGATAATTCGTATTCACTCATTTTGAGTAGGTGAGTAATTAGCTACAGGCGTGAAACTTCACCAAGTGAAAGCTGTCCCAAAAGTAGGTGAATGAGTTATTTGAGAAAAATTGGCTATCCGCAATACTTTTAGAGATAATTAGTATTTACTCATTTTGAGTAGGTGAGTAATCAGCTACGGGTCTGAAACTTCACCAAGTGAAAGCTCTCCCAAAAGTAGGTGAAGGAGTTATTTGAGAAAAATTGGCTATCTGCAATACTTTTAGAGATAATTCTCATTTACTCATTTTGAGTAGGTGAGTAATTAGCTATGGGTCTGAAACTTCACCATGTGAAAGCTCTTCCAAAAGTAGATGAATGAATTATTTGAGAAAAATTGGCTATCTGCAATACTTTCAGAGATAATTCGCATTTACTCATTTTGAGTAGGCGAGTAATTAGCTATGGGTCTGAAACTTCATCATGTGAAAGCTCTCCCAAAAGTAGATGAATGAGTTATTTGACAAAAAAATGGCTATCTGCAATACTTTTAGAGATAATTCGCATTTACTCATTTTGAGTGGGCGAGTAATTAGCTACGGGTCTGAAACTTCACCAAGTGAAAGCTCTCCCAAAAGTAGGTGAATGAGTTATTTGAGAAAAATTGGCTATCCGCAATACTTTTAGAGATAATTAGCATTTACTCATTTTGAGTAGGTGAGTAATCAGCTACGGGTCTGAAATTTCACCAAGTGAAAGCTCTCCCAAAAGTAGGTGAATGAGTTATTTGAGAAAAATTGGCTATCTACAATAATTTTAGAGATAATTCGCATTTACTCATTTTGAGTAGGTGAGTAATTAGCTATGGGTCTGAAACTTCACCACGTGAAAGCTCTTTCAAAAGTAGATGAATGAGTTATTTGAGAAAAATTGGCTATCTGCAATACTTTCAGAGATAATTAGCATTTACTCATTTTGAGTAGGCGATTAATTAGCTATGGATCTGAAACTTCACCATGTGAAAGCTGTCCCAAAAGCAGATGAATGAGTTATTTGAGAAAAATTGGCTATCTCCTATACTTTTAGAGATAATTCACATTTACTCATTTTGAGTAGGTGAGAAATTAGCTATGGGGCTGAAACTTCACCATGTGAAAGCTCTTCCAAAAGTAGATGAATGAGTTATTTGAGAAAAATTGGCTATCTGCAATACTTTTAGAGATAATTTGCATTTACTCATTTTGAGTAGGTGAGTAATTAGCTACAGGCTTGAAACTTCACCATGTGAAAGCTCTCCCAAAAGTAGATGAATGAGTTATTTGAGAAAAATTGGCTATCTGCAATGCTTTCAGAGATAATTCGCATTTACTCATTTTGAGTAGGTGAGTAATTAGCTACGGGTCTGAAACTTCACCAAGTGAAAGCTCTCCCAAAAGTAGGTGAATGAGTTATTTGAGAAAAATTGGCTATCCGCAATACTTTTAGAGATAATTAGCATTTACTCATTTTGAGTAGGTGAATAATCAGCTACGGGTCTGAAATTTCACCAAGTGAAAGCTCTCCCAAAAGTAGGTGAATGAGTTATTTGAGAAAAATTGGCTATCTGCAATACTTTTAGAGATAATTCGCATTTACTCATTTTGAGTAGGTGAGTAATTAGCTATGGGTCTGAAACTTTACCACGTGAAAGCTCTTCCAAAAGTAGATGAATGAGTTATTTGAGAAAAATTGGCTATCTGCAATACTTTCAGAGAGAATTCCCATTTACTCATTTTTGAGTAGGCGAGTAATTAGCTATGGATCTGAAACTTCACCATGTGAAAGCTGTCCCAAAAGTAGATGAATGAGTTATTTGAGAAAAATTGGGTACCCACAATACTTTTAGAGATAATTAACATTTACTCATTTTGAGTAGGCGAGTAATTACCTACGGGGCTGAAACTTCACCATGTGAAAGCTCTTCCAAAAGTAGATGAATGAGTTGAGAAAAATTGGCTATCTGCAATACTTTTAGAGATAATTCGCATTTACTCATTTTGAGTATGTGAGTAATTAGCTATGGGTCTGAAACTTCACCATGTGAAAGCTCTTCCAAAAGTAGATGAATGAGTTATTTGAGAAAAATTGGCTATCTGCAATACTTTCAGATAATTCGTATTCACTCATTTTGAGTAGGTGAGTAATTAGCTACAGGCGTGAAACTTCACCAAGTGAAAGCTGTCCCAAAAGTAGGTGAATGAGTTATTTGAGAAAAATTGGCTATCCGCAATACTTTTAGAGATAATTAGCATTTACTCATTTTGAGTAGGTGAGTAATCAGCTACGGGTCTGAAACTTCACCAAGTGAAAGCTCTCCCAAAAGTAGGTGAAGGAGTTATTTGAGAAAAATTGGCTATCTGCAATACTTTTAGAGATAATTCGCATTTACTCATTTTGAGTAGGTGAGTAATTAGCTATGGGTCTGAAACTTCACCATGTGAAAGCTCTTCCAAAAGTAGATGAATGAATTATTTGAGAAAAATTGGCTATCTGCAATACTTTCAGAGATAATTCGCATTTACTCATTTTGAGTAGGCGAGTAATTAGCTATGGGTCTGAAACTTCATCATGTGAAAGCTCTCCCAAAAGTAGATGAATGAGTTATTTGACAAAAAAATGGCTATCTGCAATACTTTTAGAGATAATTCGCATTTACTCATTTTGAGTGGGCGAGTAATTAGCTACGGGTCTGAAACTTCACCAAGTGAAAGCTCTCCCAAAAGTAGGTGAATGAGTTATTTGAGAAAAATTGGCTATCCGCAATACTTTTAGAGATAATTAGCATTTACTCATTTTGAGTAGGTGAGTAATCAGCTACGGGTCTGAAATTTCACCAAGTGAAAGCTCTCCCAAAAGTAGGTGAATGAGTTATTTGAGAAAAATTGGCTATCTACAATAATTTTAGAGATAATTCGCATTTACTCATTTTGAGTAGGTGAGTAATTAGCTATGGGTCTGAAACTTCACCACGTGAAAGCTCTTTCAAAAGTAGATGAATGAGTTATTTGAGAAAAATTGGCTATCTGCAATACTTTCAGAGATAATTAGCATTTACTCATTTTGAGTAGGCGATTAATTAGCTATGGATCTGAAACTTCACCATGTGAAAGCTGTCCCAAAAGCAGATGAATGAGTTATTTGAGAAAAATTGGCTATCTCCTATACTTTTAGAGATAATTCACATTTACTCATTTTGAGTAGGTGAGAAATTAGCTATGGGGCTGAAACTTCACCATGTGAAAGCTCTTCCAAAAGTAGATGAATGAGTTATTTGAGAAAAATTGGCTATCTGCAATACTTTTAGAGATAATTTGCATTTACTCATTTTGAGTAGGTGAGTAATTAGCTACAGGCTTGAAACTTCACCATGTGAAAGCTCTCCCAAAAGTAGATGAATGAGTTATTTGAGAAAAATTGGCTATCTGCAATGCTTTCAGAGATAATTCGCATTTACTCATTTTGAGTAGGTGAGTAATTAGCTACGGGTCTGAAACTTCACCAAGTGAAAGCTCTCCCAAAAGTAGGTGAATGAGTTATTTGAGAAAAATTGGCTATCCGCAATACTTTTAGAGATAATTAGCATTTACTCATTTTGAGTAGGTGAATAATCAGCTACGGGTCTGAAATTTCACCAAGTGAAAGCTCTCCCAAAAGTAGGTGAATGAGTTATTTGAGAAAAATTGGCTATCTGCAATACTTTTAGAGATAATTCGCATTTACTCATTTTGAGTAGGTGAGTAATTAGCTATGGGTCTGAAACTTTACCACGTGAAAGCTCTTCCAAAAGTAGATGAATGAGTTATTTGAGAAAAATTGGCTATCTGCAATACTTTCAGAGAGAATTCCCATTTACTCATTTTTGAGTAGGCGAGTAATTAGCTATGGATCTGAAACTTCACCATGTGAAAGCTGTCCCAAAAGTAGATGAATGAGTTATTTGAGAAAAATTGGCTATCTCCTATACTTTTACATATAATTCACATTTACTCATTCTGAGTAGGTGAGAAATTAGCTATGGGGCTGAAACTTCACCATGTGATAGCTCTTCCAAAAGTAGATGAATGAGTTACTTGAGAAAAATTGGCTATCTGCAATACTTTTAGAGATAATTTGCATTTACTCATTTTGAGTAGGCGAGTAATTAGCTACAGGCGTGAAACTTCACCAAGTGAAAGCTGTCCCAAAAGTAGGTGAATGAGTTATTTGAGAAAAATTGGCTATCCGCAATACTTTTAGAGATAATTAGCATTTACTCATTTTGAGTAGGTGAGTAATCAGCTACGGGTCTGAAACTTCACCAAGTGAAAGCTCTCCCTAAAGTAGGTGAAGGAGTTATTTGAGAAAAATTGGCTATCTGCAATACTTTTAGAGATAATTCACATTTACTCATTCTGAGTAGGTGAGAAATTAGCTATGGGGCTGAAACTTCACCATGTGAAAGCTTTTCCAAAAGTAGATGAATGAGTTATTTGAGAAAAATTGGCTATCTGCAATACTTTTAGAGATAATTTGCATTTACTCATTTTGAGTAGGTGAGTAATTAGCTACAGGCGTGAAACTTCACCAAGTGAAAGCTGTCCCAAAAGTAGGTGAATGAGTTATTTGAGAAAAATTGGCTATCCGCAATACTTTTACAGATAATTAGCATTTACTCATTTTGAGTAGGTGAGTAATCAGCTACGGGTCTGAAACTTCACCAAGTGAAAGCTCTCCCAAAAGTAGGTGAAGGAGTTATTTGAGAAAAATTGGCTATCTGCAATACTTTTAGAGATAATTCGCATTTACTCATTTTGAGTAGGTGAGTAATTAGCTACAGGCGTGAAACTTCACCATGTGAAAGCTCTTCCAAAAGTAGATGAATGAGTTATTTGAGAAAAATTGGCTATCTGCAATGCTTTCAGAGATAATTCGCATTTACTCATTTTGAGTAGGTGAGTAATCAGCTACGGGTCTGAAACTTCACCAAGTGAAAGCTCTCCCAAAAGTAGGTGAAGGAGTTATTTGAGAAAAATTGGCTATCTGCAATACTTTTAGAGATAATTCACATTTACTCATTCTGAGTAGGTGAGAAATTAGCTATGGGGCTGAAACTTCACCATGTGAAAGCTCTTCCAAAAGTAGATGAATGAGTTATTTGAGAAAAATTGGCTATCTGCAATACTTTTAGAGATAATTTGCATTTACTCATTTTGAGTAGGTGAGTAATTAGCTACAGGCGTGAAACTTCACCAAGTGAAAGCTGTCCCAAAAGTAGGTGAATGAGTTATTTGAGAAAAATTGGCTATCCGCAATACTTTTACAGATAATTAGCATTTACTCATTTTGAGCAGGTGAGTAATCAGCTACGGGTCTGAAACTTCACCAAGTGAAAGCTCTCCCAAAAGTAGGTGAAGGAGTTATTTGAGAAAAATTGGCTATCTGCAATACTTTTAGAGATAATTCGCATTTACTCATTTTGAGTAGGTGAGTAATTAGCTACAGGCGTGAAACTTCACCATGTGAAAGCTCTTCCAAAAGTAGATGAATGAGTTATTTGAGAAAAATTGGCTATCTGCAATGCTTTCAGAGATAATTCGCATTTACTCATTTTGAGTAGGTGAGTAATCAGCTACGGGTCTGAAACTTCACCAAGTGAAAGCTCTCCCAAAAGTAGGTGAAGGAGTTATTTGAGAAAAATTGGCTATCTGCAATACTTTTAGAGATAATTCACATTTACTCATTCTGAGTAGGTGAGAAATTAGCTATGGGGCTGAAACTTCACCATGTGAAAGCTCTTCCAAAAGTAGATGAATGAGTTATTTGAGAAAAATTGGCTATCTGCAATACTTTTAGAGATAATTTGCATTTACTCATTTTGAGTAGGTGAGTAATTAGCTACAGGCGTGAAACTTCACCAAGTGAAAGCTGTCCCAAAAGTAGGTGAATGAGTTATTTGAGAAAAATTGGCTATCCGCAATACTTTTAGAGATAATTAGCATTTACTCATTTTGAGTAGGTGAGTAATCAGCTACGGGTCTGAAACTTCACCAAGTGAAAGCTCTCCCAAAAGTAGGTGAAGGAGTTATTTGAGAAAAATTGGCTATCTGCAATACTTTTAGAGATAATTCACATTTACTCATTCTGAGTAGGTGAGAAATTAGCTATGGGGCTGAAACTTCACCATGTGAAAGCTTTTCCAAAAGTAGATGAATGAGTTATTTGAGAAAAATTGGCTATCTGCAATACTTTTAGAGATAATTTGCATTTACTCATTTTGAGTAGGTGAGTAATTAGCTACAGGCGTGAAACTTCACCAAGTGAAAGCTGTCCCAAAAGTAGGTGAATGAGTTATTTGAGAAAAATTGGCTATCCGCAATACTTTTACAGATAATTAGCATTTACTCATTTTGAGTAGGTGAGTAATCAGCTACGGGTCTGAAACTTCACCAAGTGAAAGCTCTCCCAAAAGTAGGTGAAGGAGTTATTTGAGAAAAATTGGCTATCTGCAATACTTTTAGAGATAATTCGCATTTACTCATTTTGAGTAGGTGAGAAATTAGCTATGGGGCTGAAACTTCACCATGTGAAAGCTCTTCCAAAAGTAGATGAATGAGTTATTTGAGAAAAATTGGCTATCTGCAATACTTTTAGAGATAATTCACATTTACTCATTCTGAGTAGGTGAGAAATTAGCTATGGGGCTGAAACTTCACCATGTGAAAGCTTTTCCAAAAGTAGATGAATGAGTTATTTGAGAAAAATTGGCTATCTGCAATACTTTTAGAGATAATTTGCATTTACTCATTTTGAGTAGGTGAGTAATTAGCTACAGGCGTGAAACTTCACCAAGTGAAAGCTGTCCCAAAAGTAGGTGAATGAGTTATTTGAGAAAAATTGGCTATCCGCAATACTTTTACAGATAATTAGCATTTACTCATTTTGAGTAGGTGAGTAATCAGCTACGGGTCTGAAACTTCACCAAGTGAAAGCTCTCCCAAAAGTAGGTGAAGGAGTTATTTGAGAAAAATTGGCTATCTGCAATACTTTTAGAGATAATTCGCATTTACTCATTTTGAGTAGGTGAGAAATTAGCTATGGGGCTGAAACTTCACCATGTGAAAGCTCTTCCAAAAGTAGATGAATGAGTTATTTGAGAAAAATTGGCTATCTGCAATGCTTTCAGAGATAATTCGCATTTACTCATTTTGAGTAGGTGAGTAATCAGCTACGGGTCTGAAACTTCACCAAGTGAAAGCTCTCCCAAAAGTAGGTGAAGGAGTTATTTGAGAAAAATTGGCTATCTGCAATACTTTTAGAGATAATTCACATTTACTCATTCTGAGTAGGTGAGAAATTAGCTATGGGGCTGAAACTTCACCATGTGAAAGCTCTTCCAAAAGTAGATGAATGAGTTATTTGAGAAAAATTGGCTATCTGCAATACTTTTAGAGATAATTTGCATTTACTCATTTTGAGTAGGTGAGTAATTAGCTACAGGCGTGAAACTTCACCAAGTGAAAGCTGTCCCAAAAGTAGGTGAATGAGTTATTTGAGAAAAATTGGCTATCCGCAATACTTTTACAGATAATTAGCATTTACTCATTTTGAGCAGGTGAGTAATCAGCTACGGGTCTGAAACTTCACCAAGTGAAAGCTCTCCCAAAAGTAGGTGAAGGAGTTATTTGAGAAAAATTGGCTATCTGCAATACTTTTAGAGATAATTCGCATTTACTCATTTTGAGTAGGTGAGTAATTAGCTACAGGCGTGAAACTTCACCATGTGAAAGCTCTTCCAAAAGTAGATGAATGAGTTATTTGAGAAAAATTGGCTATCTGCAATGCTTTCAGAGATAATTCGCATTTACTCATTTTGAGTAGGTGAGTAATCAGCTACGGGTCTGAAACTTCACCAAGTGAAAGCTCTCCCAAAAGTAGGTGAAGGAGTTATTTGAGAAAAATTGGCTATCTGCAATACTTTTAGAGATAATTCGCATTTACTCATTTTGAGTAGGTGAGTAATTAGCTATGGGTCTGAAACTTCACCATGTGAAAGCTCTTCCAAAAGTAGATGAATGAATTATTTGAGAAAAATTGGCTATCTGCAATACTTTCAGAGATAATTCGCATTTACTCATTTTGAGTAGGCGAGTAATTAGCTATGGGTCTGAAACTTCACCATGTGAAAGCTCTCCCAAAAGTAGATGAATGAGTTATTTGACAAAAAATGGCTATCTGCAATACTTTTAGAGATAATTCACATTTACTCATTTTGAGTAGGTGAGAAATTAGCTATGGGGCTGAAACTTCACCATGTGAAAGCTCTTCCAAAAGTAGATGAATGAGTTATTTGAGAAAAATTGGCTATCTGCAATACTTTTAGAGATAATTTGCATTTACTCATTTTGGGTAGGTGAGTAATTAGCTACAGGCTTGAAACTTCACCATGTGAAAGCTCTCCCAAAAGTAGATGAATGAGTTATTTGAGAAAAATTGGCTATCTGCAATGTTTTCAGAGATAATTCGCATTTACTCATTTTGAGTAGGTGAGTAATTAGCTACGGGTCTGAAACTTCACCATGTGAAAGCTCTCCCAAAAGTAGGTGAATGAGTTATTTGAGAAAAATTGGCTATCTGCAATACTTTTAGAGATAATTCGCATTTACTCATTTTGAGTAGGTGAGTAATTAGCTATGGGTCTGAAACTTTACCACGTCAAAGCTCTTCCAAAAGTAGATGAATGAGTTATTTGAGAAAAATTGGCTATCTGCAATACTTTCAGAGAGAATTCCCATTTACTCATTTTTGAGTAGGCGAGTAATTAGCTATGGATCTGAAACTTCACCATGTGAAAGCTGTCCAAAAAGTAGATGAATGAGTTATTTGAGAAAAATTGGCTATCTCCTATACTTTTACAGATAATTCACATTTACTCATTCTGAGTAGGTGAGAAATTAGCTATGGGGCTGAAACTTCACCATGTGATAGCTCTTCCAAAAGTAGATGAATGAGTTACTTGAGAAAAATTGGCTATCTGCAATACTTTTAGAGATAATTTGCATTTACTCATTTTGAGTAGGCGAGTAATTAGCTACAGGCGTGAAACTTCACCAAGTGAAAGCTGTCCCAAAAGTAGGTGAATGAGTTATTTGAGAAAAATTGGCTATCCGCAATACTTTTAGAGATAATTAGCATTTACTCATTTTGAGTAGGTGAGTAATCAGCTACGGGTCTGAAACTTCACCAAGTGAAAGCTCTCCCAAAAGTAGGTGAAGGAGTTATTTGAGAAAAATTGGCTATCTGCAATACTTTTAGAGATAATTCACATTTACTCATTCTGAGTAGGTGAGAAATTAGCTATGGGGCTGAAACTTCACCATGTGAAAGCTCTTCCAAAAGTAGATGAATGAGTTATTTGAGAAAAATTGGCTATCTGCAATACTTTTAGAGATAATTTGCATTTACTCATTTTGAGTAGGTGAGTAATTAGCTACAGGCGTGAAACTTCACCAAGTGAAAGCTGTCCCAAAAGTAGGTGAATGAGTTATTTGAGAAAAATTGGCTATCCGCAATACTTTTAGAGATAATTAGCATTTACTCATTTTGAGTAGGTGAGTAATCAGCTACGGGTCTGAAACTTCACCAAGTGAAAGCTCTCCCAAAAGTAGGTGAAGGAGTTATTTGAGAAAAATTGGCTATCTGCAATACTTTTAGAGATAATTCACATTTACTCATTCTGAGTAGGTGAGAAATTAGCTATGGGGCTGAAACTTCACCATGTGAAAGCTTTTCCAAAAGTAGATGAATGAGTTATTTGAGAAAAATTGGCTATCTGCAATACTTTTAGAGATAATTTGCATTTACTCATTTTGAGTAGGTGAGTAATTAGCTACAGGCGTGAAACTTCACCAAGTGAAAGCTGTCCCAAAAGTAGGTGAATGAGTTATTTGAGAAAAATTGGCTATCCGCAATACTTTTACAGATAATTAGCATTTACTCATTTTGAGTAGGTGAGTAATCAGCTACGGGTCTGAAACTTCACCAAGTGAAAGCTCTCCCAAAAGTAGGTGAAGGAGTTATTTGAGAAAAATTGGCTATCTGCAATACTTTTAGAGATAATTCGCATTTACTCATTTTGAGTAGGTGAGTAATTAGCTACAGGCGTGAAACTTCACCATGTGAAAGCTCTTCCAAAAGTAGATGAATGAGTTATTTGAGAAAAATTGGCTATCTGCAATGCTTTCAGAGATAATTCGCATTTACTCATTTTGAGTAGGTGAGTAATCAGCTACGGGTCTGAAACTTCACCAAGTGAAAGCTCTCCCAAAAGTAGGTGAAGGAGTTATTTGAGAAAAATTGGCTATCTGCAATACTTTTAGAGATAATTCACATTTACTCATTCTGAGTAGGTGAGAAATTAGCTATGGGGCTGAAACTTCACCATGTGAAAGCTCTTCCAAAAGTAGATGAATGAGTTATTTGAGAAAAATTGGCTATCTGCAATACTTTTAGAGATAATTTGCATTTACTCATTTTGAGTAGGTGAGTAATTAGCTACAGGCGTGAAACTTCACCAAGTGAAAGCTGTCCCAAAAGTAGGTGAATGAGTTATTTGAGAAAAATTGGCTATCCGCAATACTTTTACAGATAATTAGCATTTACTCATTTTGAGTAGGTGAGTAATCAGCTACGGGTCTGAAACTTCACCAAGTGAAAGCTCTCCCAAAAGTAGGTGAAGGAGTTATTTGAGAAAAATTGGCTATCTGCAATACTTTTAGAGATAATTCGCATTTACTCATTTTGAGTAGGTGAGTAATTAGCTACAGGCGTGAAACTTCACCATGTGAAAGCTCTTCCAAAAGTAGATGAATGAGTTATTTGAGAAAAATTGGCTATCTGCAATGCTTTCAGAGATAATTCGCATTTACTCATTTTGAGTAGGTGAGTAATCAGCTACGGGTCTGAAACTTCACCAAGTGAAAGCTCTCCCAAAAGTAGGTGAAGGAGTTATTTGAGAAAAATTGGCTATCTGCAATACTTTTAGAGATAATTCGCATTTACTCATTTTGAGTAGGTGAGTAATTAGCTATGGGTCTGAAACTTCACCATGTGAAAGCTCTTCCAAAAGTAGATGAATGAATTATTTGAGAAAAATTGGCTATCTGCAATACTTTCAGAGATAATTCGCATTTACTCATTTTGAGTAGGCGAGTAATTAGCTATGGGTCTGAAACTTCACCATGTGAAAGCTCTCCCAAAAGTAGATGAATGAGTTATTTGACAAAAAATGGCTATCTGCAATACTTTTAGAGATAATTCACATTTACTCATTTTGAGTAGGTGAGAAATTAGCTATGGGGCTGAAACTTCACCATGTGAAAGCTCTTCCAAAAGTAGATGAATGAGTTATTTGAGAAAAATTGGCTATCTGCAATACTTTTAGAGATAATTTGCATTTACTCATTTTGAGTAGGTGAGTAATTAGCTACAGGCTTGAAACTTCACCATGTGAAAGCTCTCCCAAAAGTAGATGAATGAGTTATTTGAGAAAAATTGGCTATCTGCAATGTTTTCAGAGATAATTCGCATTTACTCATTTTGAGTAGGTGAGTAATTAGCTACGGGTCTGAAACTTCACCATGTGAAAGCTCTCCCAAAAGTAGGTGAATGAGTTATTTGAGAAAAATTGGCTATCTGCAATACTTTTAGAGATAATTCGCATTTACTCATTTTGAGTAGGTGAGTAATTAGCTATGGGTCTGAAACTTTACCACGTCAAAGCTCTTCCAAAAGTAGATGAATGAGTTATTTGAGAAAAATTGGCTATCTGCAATACTTTCAGAGAGAATTCCCATTTACTCATTTTTGAGTAGGCGAGTAATTAGCTATGGATCTGAAACTTCACCATGTGAAAGCTGTCCAAAAAGTAGATGAATGAGTTATTTGAGAAAAATTGGCTATCTCCTATACTTTTACAGATAATTCACATTTACTCATTCTGAGTAGGTGAGAAATTAGCTATGGGGCTGAAACTTCACCATGTGATAGCTCTTCCAAAAGTAGATGAATGAGTTACTTGAGAAAAATTGGCTATCTGCAATACTTTTAGAGATAATTTGCATTTACTCATTTTGAGTAGGCGAGTAATTAGCTACAGGCGTGAAACTTCACCAAGTGAAAGCTGTCCCAAAAGTAGGTGAATGAGTTATTTGAGAAAAATTGGCTATCCGCAATACTTTTAGAGATAATTAGCATTTACTCATTTTGAGTAGGTGAGTAATCAGCTACGGGTCTGAAACTTCACCAAGTGAAAGCTCTCCCAAAAGTAGGTGAAGGAGTTATTTGAGAAAAATTGGCTATCTGCAATACTTTTAGAGATAATTCACATTTACTCATTCTGAGTAGGTGAGAAATTAGCTATGGGGCTGAAACTTCACCATGTGAAAGCTCTTCCAAAAGTAGATGAATGAGTTATTTGAGAAAAATTGGCTATCTGCAATACTTTTAGAGATAATTTGCATTTACTCATTTTGAGTAGGTGAGTAATTAGCTACAGGCGTGAAACTTCACCAAGTGAAAGCTGTCCCAAAAGTAGGTGAATGAGTTATTTGAGAAAAATTGGCTATCCGCAATACTTTTACAGATAATTAGCATTTACTCATTTTGAGTAGGTGAGTAATCAGCTACGGGTCTGAAACTTCACCAAGTGAAAGCTCTCCCAAAAGTAGGTGAAGGAGTTATTTGAGAAAAATTGGCTATCTGCAATACTTTTAGAGATAATTCGCATTTACTCATTTTGAGTAGGTGAGTAATTAGCTACAGGCGTGAAACTTCACCATGTGAAAGCTCTTCCAAAAGTAGATGAATGAGTTATTTGAGAAAAATTGGCTATCTGCAATGCTTTCAGAGATAATTCGCATTTACTCATTTTGAGTAGGTGAGTAATCAGCTACGGGTCTGAAACTTCACCAAGTGAAAGCTCTCCCAAAAGTAGGTGAAGGAGTTATTTGAGAAAAATTGGCTATCTGCAATACTTTTAGAGATAATTCACATTTACTCATTTTGAGTAGGTGAGAAATTAGCTATGGGGCTGAAACTTCACCATGTGAAAGCTCTTCCAAAAGTAGATGAATGAGTTATTTGAGAAAAATTGGCTATCTGCAATACTTTTAGAGATAATTTGCATTTACTCATTTTGAGTAGGTGAGTAATTAGCTACAGGCGTGAAACTTCACCAAGTGAAAGCTGTCCCAAAAGTAGGTGAATGAGTTATTTGAGAAAAATTGGCTATCCGCAATACTTTTACAGATAATTAGCATTTACTCATTTTGAGTAGGTGAGTAATCAGCTACGGGTCTGAAACTTCACCAAGTGAAAGCTCTCCCAAAAGTAGGTGAAGGAGTTATTTGAGAAAAATTGGCTATCTGCAATACTTTTAGAGATAATTCGCATTTACTCATTTTGAGTAGGTGAGTAATTAGCTACAGGCGTGAAACTTCACCATGTGAAAGCTCTTCCAAAAGTAGATGAATGAGTTATTTGAGAAAAATTGGCTATCTGCAATGCTTTCAGAGATAATTCGCATTTACTCATTTTGAGTAGGTGAGTAATCAGCTACGGGTCTGAAACTTCACCAAGTGAAAGCTCTCCCAAAAGTAGGTGAAGGAGTTATTTGAGAAAAATTGGCTATCTGCAATACTTTTAGAGATAATTCGCATTTACTCATTTTGAGTAGGTGAGTAATTAGCTATGGGTCTGAAACTTCACCATGTGAAAGCTCTTCCAAAAGTAGATGAATGAATTATTTGAGAAAAATTGGCTATCTGCAATACTTTCAGAGATAATTCGCATTTACTCATTTTGAGTAGGCGAGTAATTAGCTATGGGTCTGAAACTTCACCATGTGAAAGCTCTCCCAAAAGTAGATGAATGAGTTATTTGACAAAAAATGGCTATCTGCAATACTTTTAGAGATAATTCACATTTACTCATTTTGAGTAGGTGAGAAATTAGCTATGGGGCTGAAACTTCACCATGTGAAAGCTCTTCCAAAAGTAGATGAATGAGTTATTTGAGAAAAATTGGCTATCTGCAATACTTTTAGAGATAATTTGCATTTACTCATTTTGAGTAGGTGAGTAATTAGCTACAGGCTTGAAACTTCACCATGTGAAAGCTCTCCCAAAAGTAGATAAATGAGTTATTTGAGAAAAATTGGCTATCTGCAATGCTTTCAGAGATAATTCGCATTTACTCATTTTGAGTAGGTGAGTAATTAGCTACGGGTCTGAAACTTCACCATGTGAAAGCTCTCCCAAAAGTAGGTGAATGAGTTATTTGAGAAAAATTGGCTATCTGCAATACTTTTAGAGATAATTCGCATTTACTCATTTTGAGTAGGTGAGTAATTAGCTATGGGTCTGAAACTTTACCATGTCAAAGCTCTTCCAAAAGTAGATGAATGAGTTATTTGAGAAAAATTGGCTATCTGCAATACTTTCAGAGAGAATTCCCATTTACTCATTTTTGAGTAGGCGAGTAATTAGCTATGGATCTGAAACTTCACCATGTGAAAGCTGTCCAAAAAGTAGATGAATGAGTTATTTGAGAAAAATTGGCTATCTCCTATACTTTTACAGATAATTCACATTTACTCATTCTGAGTAGGTGAGAAATTAGCTATGGGGCTGAAACTTCACCATGTGAAAGCTCTTCCAAAAGTAGATGAATGAGTTATTTGAGAAAAATTGGCTATCTGCAATACTTTTAGAGATAATTTGCATTTACTCATTTTGAGTAGGTGAGTAATTAGCTACAGGCGTGAAACTTCACCAAGTGAAAGCTGTCCCAAAAGTAGGTGAATGAGTTATTTGAGAAAAATTGGCTATCCGCAATACTTTTACAGATAATTAGCATTTACTCATTTTGAGTAGGTGAGTAATCAGCTACGGGTCTGAAACTTCACCAAGTGAAAGCTCTCCCAAAAGTAGGTGAAGGAGTTATTTGAGAAAAATTGGCTATCTGCAATACTTTTAGAGATAATTCGCATTTACTCATTTTGAGTAGGTGAGTAATTAGCTACAGGCGTGAAACTTCACCATGTGAAAGCTCTTCCAAAAGTAGATGAATGAGTTATTTGAGAAAAATTGGCTATCTGCAATGCTTTCAGAGATAATTCGCATTTACTCATTTTGAGTAGGTGAGTAATTAGCTACGGGTCTGAAATTTCACCAAGTGAAAGCTCTCCCAAAAGTAGGTGAATGAGTTATTTGAGAAAAATTGGGTATCTGCAATACTTTTAGAGATAATTCGCATTTACTCATTTTGAGTAGGTGAGTAATTAGCTACAGGCGTGAAACTTCACCATGTGAAAGCTCTTCCAAAAGTAGATGAATGAGTTATTTGAGAAAAATTGGCTATCTGCAATACTTTCAGAGAGAATTCCCATTTACTCATTTTTGAGTAGGCGAGTAATTAGCTATGGATCTGAAACTTCACCATGTGAAAGCTGTCCCAAAAGTAGATGAATGAGTTATTTGAGAAAAATTGGCTATCTCCTATACTTTTACAGATAATTCACATTTACTCATTCTGAGTAGGTGAGAAATTAGCTATGGGGCTGAAACTTCACCATGTGATAGCTCTTCCAAAAGTAGATGAATGAGTTACTTGAGAAAAATTGGCTATCTGCAATACTTTTAGAGATAATTTGCATTTACTCATTTTGAGTAGGTGAGTAATTAGCTACAGGCGTGAAACTTCACCAAGTGAAAGCTGTCCCAAAAGTAGGTGAATGAGTTATTTGAGAAAAATTGGCTATCCGCAATACTTTTAGAGATAATTAGCATTTACTCATTTTGAGTAGGTGAGTAATCAGCTACGGGTCTGAAACTTCACCAAGTGAAAGCTCTCCCAAAAGTAGGTGAAGGAGTTATTTGAGAAAAATTGGCTATCTGCAATACTTTTAGAGATAATTCGCATTTACTCATTTTGAGTAGGTGAGTAATTAGCTATGGGTCTGAAACTTCACCATGTGAAAGCTCTTCCAAAAGTAGATGAATGAATTATTTGAGAAAAATTGGCTATCTGCAATACTTTTAGAGATAATTCGCATTTACTCATTTTGAGTAGGTGAGTAATTAGCTATGGGTCTGAAACTTTACCACGTGAAAGCTCTTCCAAAAGTAGATGAATGAGTTATTTGAGAAAAATTGGCTATCTGCAATACTTTCAGAGATAATTCGCATTTACTCATTTTGAGTAGGCGAGTAATTAGCTATGGGTCTGAAACTTCACCATGTGAAAGCTCTCCCAAAAGTAGATGAATGAGTTATTTGACAAAAAATGGCTATCTGCAATACTTTTAGAGATAATTCACATTTACTCATTTTGAGTAGGTGAGAAATTAGCTATGGGGCTGAAACTTCACCATGTGAAAGCTCTTCCAAAAGTAGATGAATGAGTTATTTGAGAAAAATTGGCTATCTGCAATACTTTTAGAGATAATTTGCATTTACTCATTTTGAGTAGGTGAGTAATTAGCTACAGGCGTGAAACTTCACCAAGTGAAAGCTGTCCCAAAAGTAGGTGAATGAGTTATTTGAGAAAAATTGGCTATCCGCAATACTTTTACAGATAATTAGCATTTACTCATTTTGAGTAGGTGAGTAATCAGCTACGGGTCTGAAACTTCACCAAGTGAAAGCTCTCCCAAAAGTAGGTGAAGGAGTTATTTGAGAAAAATTGGCTATCTGCAATACTTTTAGAGATAATTCGCATTTACTCATTTTGAGTAGGTGAGTAATTAGCTACAGGCGTGAAACTTCACCATGTGAAAGCTCTTCCAAAAGTAGATGAATGAGTTATTTGAGAAAAATTGGCTATCTGCAATGCTTTCAGAGATAATTCGCATTTACTCATTTTGAGTAGGTGAGTAATTAGCTACGGGTCTGAAATTTCACCAAGTGAAAGCTCTCCCAAAAGTAGGTGAATGAGTTATTTGAGAAAAATTGGGTATCTGCAATACTTTTAGAGATAATTCGCATTTACTCATTTTGAGTAGGTGAGTAATTAGCTATGGGTCTGAAACTTTACCACGTGAAAGCTCTTCCAAAAGTAGATGAATGAGTTATTTGAGAAAAATTGGCTATCTGCAATACTTTCAGAGAGAATTCCCATTTACTCATTTTTGAGTAGGCGAGTAATTAGCTATGGATCTGAAACTTCACCATGTGAAAGCTGTCCCAAAAGTAGATGAATGAGTTATTTGAGAAAAATTGGCTATCTCCTATACTTTTACAGATAATTCACATTTACTCATTCTGAGTAGGTGAGAAATTAGCTATGGGGCTGAAACTTCACCATGTGATAGCTCTTCCAAAAGTAGATGAATGAGTTACTTGAGAAAAATTGGCTATCTGCAATACTTTTAGAGATAATTTGCATTTACTCATTTTGAGTAGGTGAGTAATTAGCTACAGGCGTGAAACTTCACCAAGTGAAAGCTGTCCCAAAAGTAGGTGAATGAGTTATTTGAGAAAAATTGGCTATCCGCAATACTTTTAGAGATAATTAGCATTTACTCATTTTGAGTAGGTGAGTAATCAGCTACGGGTCTGAAACTTCACCAAGTGAAAGCTCTCCCAAAAGTAGGTGAAGGAGTTATTTGAGAAAAATTGGCTATCTGCAATACTTTTAGAGATAATTCGCATTTACTCATTTTGAGTAGGTGAGTAATTAGCTATGGGTCTGAAACTTCACCATGTGAAAGCTCTTCCAAAAGTAGATGAATGAATTATTTGAGAAAAATTGGCTATCTGCAATACTTTTAGAGATAATTCGCATTTACTCATTTTGAGTAGGTGAGTAATTAGCTATGGGTCTGAAACTTTACCACGTGAAAGCTCTTCCAAAAGTAGATGAATGAGTTATTTGAGAAAAATTGGCTATCTGCAATACTTTCAGAGATAATTCGCATTTACTCATTTTGAGTAGGCGAGTAATTAGCTATGGGTCTGAAACTTCACCATGTGAAAGCTCTCCCAAAAGTAGATGAATGAGTTATTTGACAAAAAATGGCTATCTGCAATACTTTTAGAGATAATTCACATTTACTCATTTTGAGTAGGTGAGAAATTAGCTATGGGGCTGAAACTTCACCATGTGAAAGCTCTTCCAAAAGTAGATGAATGAGTTATTTGAGAAAAATTGGCTATCTGCAATACTTTTAGAGATAATTTGCATTTACTCATTTTGAGTAGGTGAGTAATTAGCTACAGGCTTGAAACTTCACCATGTGAAAGCTCTCCCAAAAGTAGATGAATGAGTTATTTGAGAAAAATTGGCTATCTGCAATGCTTTCAGAGATAATTCGCATTTACTCATTTTGAGTAGGTGAGTAATTAGCTACGGGTCTGAAACTTCACCAAGTGAAAGCTCTCCCAAAAGTAGGTGAATGAGTTATTTGAGAAAAATTGGCTATCCGCAATACTTTTAGAGATAATTAGCATTTATTCATTTTGAGTAGGTGAGTAATCAGCTACGGGTCTGAAATTTCACCAAGTGAAAGCTCTCCCAAAAGTAGGTGAATGAGTTATTTGAGAAAAATTGGCTATCTGCAATACTTTAGAGATAATTCGCATTTACTCATTTTGAGTAGGTGAGTAATTAGCTATGGGTCTGAAACTTTACCACGTGAAAGCTCTTCCAAAAGTAGATGAATGAGTTATTTGAGAAAAATTGGCTATCTGCAATACTTTCAGAGAGAATTCCCATTTACTCATTTTTGAGTAGGCGAGTAATTAGCTATGGATCTGAAACTTCACCAAGTGAAAGCTGTCCCAAAAGTAGGTGAATGAGTTATTTGAGAAAAATTGGCTATCCGCAATACTTTTAGAGATAATTAGCATTTACTCATTTTGAGTAGGTGAGTAATCAGCTACGGGTCTGAAACTTCACCAAGTGAAAGCTCTCCCAAAAGTAGGTGAAGGAGTTATTTGAGAAAAATTGGCTATCTGCAATACTTTTAGAGATAATTCGCATTTACTCATTTTGAGTAGGTGAGTAATTAGCTACAGGCGTGAAACTTCACCATGTGAAAGCTCTTCCAAAAGTAGATGAATGAGTTATTTGAGAAAAATTGGCTATCTGCAATGCTTTCAGAGATAATTCGCATTTACTCATTTTGAGTAGGTGAGTAATTAGCTACGGGTCTGAAATTTCACCAAGTGAAAGCTCTCCCAAAAGTAGGTGAATGAGTTATTTGAGAAAAATTGGGTATCTGCAATACTTTTAGAGATAATTCGCATTTACTCATTTTGAGTAGGTGAGTAATTAGCTATGGGTCTGAAACTTTACCACGTGAAAGCTCTTCCAAAAGTAGATGAATGAGTTATTTGAGAAAAATTGGCTATCTGCAATACTTTCAGAGAGAATTCCCATTTACTCATTTTTGAGTAGGCGAGTAATTAGCTATGGATCTGAAACTTCACCATGTGAAAGCTGTCCCAAAAGTAGATGAATGAGTTATTTGAGAAAAATTGGCTATCTCCTATACTTTTACAGATAATTCACATTTACTCATTCTGAGTAGGTGAGAAATTAGCTATGGGGCTGAAACTTCACCATGTGATAGCTCTTCCAAAAGTAGATGAATGAGTTACTTGAGAAAAATTGGCTATCTGCAATACTTTTAGAGATAATTTGCATTTACTCATTTTGAGTAGGTGAGTAATTAGCTACAGGCGTGAAACTTCACCAAGTGAAAGCTGTCCCAAAAGTAGGTGAATGAGTTATTTGAGAAAAATTGGCTATCTGCAATACTTTTAGAGATAATTCGCATTTACTCATTTTGAGTAGGTGAGTAATTAGCTATGGGTCTGAAACTTCACCATGTGAAAGCTCTTCCAAAAGTAGATGAATGAATTATTTGAGAAAAATTGGCTATCTGCAAGACTTTCAGAGATAATTCGCATTTACTCATTTTGAGTAGGCGAGTAATTAGCTATGGGTCTGAAACTTCACCATGTGAAAGCTCTCCCAAAAGTAGATGAATGAGTTATTTGACAAAAAATGGCTATCTGCAATACTTTTAGAGATAATTCACATTTACTCATTTTGAGTAGGTGAGAAATTAGCTATGGGGCTGAAACTTCACCATGTGAAAGCTCTTCCAAAAGTAGATGAATGAGTTATTTGAGAAAAGTTGGCTATCTGCAATACTTTTAGAGATAATTTGCATTTACTCATTTTGAGTAGGTGAGTAATTAGCTACAGGCTTGAAACTTCACCATGTGAAAGCTCTCCCAAAAGTAGATGAATGAGTTATTTGAGAAAAATTGGCTATCTGCAATGCTTTCAGAGATAATTCGCATTTACTCATTTTGAGTAGGTGAGTAATTAGCTACGGGTCTGAAACTTCACCAAGTGAAAGCTCTCCCAAAAGTAGGTGAATGAGTTATTTGAGAAAAATTGGCTATCCGCAATACTTTTAGAGATAATTAGCATTTATTCATTTTGAGTAGGTGAGTAATCAGCTACGGGTCTGAAATTTCACCAAGTGAAAGCTCTCCCAAAAGTAGGTGAATGAGTTATTTGAGAAAAATTGGCTATCTGCAATACTTTAGAGATAATTCGCATTTACTCATTTTGAGTAGGTGCGTAATTAGCTATGGGTCTGAAACTTTACCACGTGAAAGCTCTTCCAAAAGTAGATGAATGAGTTATTTGAGAAAAATTGGCTATCTGCAATACTTTCAGAGAGAATTCCCATTTACTCATTTTTGAGTAGGCGAGTAATTAGCTATGGATCTGAAACTTCACCAAGTGAAAGCTGTCCCAAAAGTAGGTGAATGAGTTATTTGAGAAAAATTGGCTATCCGCAATACTTTTAGAGATAATTAGCATTTACTCATTTTGAGTAGGTGAGTAATCAGCTACGGGTCTGAAACTTCACCAAGTGAAAGCTCTCCCAAAAGTAGGTGAAGGAGTTATTTGAGAAAAATTGGCTATCTGCAATACTTTTAGAGATAATTCGCATTTACTCATTTTGAGTAGGTGAGTAATTAGCTACAGGCGTGAAACTTCACCATGTGAAAGCTCTTCCAAAAGTAGATGAATGAGTTATTTGAGAAAAATTGGCTATCTGCAATGCTTTCAGAGATAATTCGCATTTACTCATTTTGAGTAGGTGAGTAATTAGCTACGGGTCTGAAATTTCACCAAGTGAAAGCTCTCCCAAAAGTAGGTGAATGAGTTATTTGAGAAAAATTGGGTATCTGCAATACTTTTAGAGATAATTCGCATTTACTCATTTTGAGTAGGTGAGTAATTAGCTATGGGTCTGAAACTTTACCACGTGAAAGCTCTTCCAAAAGTAGATGAATGAGTTATTTGAGAAAAATTGGCTATCTGCAATACTTTCAGAGAGAATTCCCATTTACTCATTTTTGAGTAGGCGAGTAATTAGCTATGGATCTGAAACTTCACCATGTGAAAGCTGTCCCAAAAGTAGATGAATGAGTTATTTGAGAAAAATTGGCTATCTCCTATACTTTTACAGATAATTCACATTTACTCATTCTGAGTAGGTGAGAAATTAGCTATGGGGCTGAAACTTCACCATGTGATAGCTCTCCCAAAAGTAGATGAATGAGTTACTTGAGAAAAATTGGCTATCTGCAATACTTTTAGAGATAATTTGCATTTACTCATTTTGAGTAGGTGAGTAATTAGCTACAGGCGTGAAACTTCACCAAGTGAAAGCTGTCCCAAAAGTAGGTGAATGAGTTATTTGAGAAAAATTGGCTATCTGCAATACTTTTAGAGATAATTCGCATTTACTCATTTTGAGTAGGTGAGTAATTAGCTATGGGTCTGAAACTTCACCATGTGAAAGCTCTTCCAAAAGTAGATGAATGAATTATTTGAGAAAAATTGGCTATCTGCAATACTTTCAGAGATAATTCGCATTTACTCATTTTGAGTAGGCGAGTAATTAGCTATGGGTCTGAAACTTCACCATGTGAAAGCTCTCCCAAAAGTAGATGAATGAGTTATTTGACAAAAAATGGCTATCTGCAATACTTTGAGATAATTCACATTTACTCATTTTGAGTAGGTGAGAAATTAGCTATGGGGCTGAAACTTCACCATGTGAAAGCTCTTCCAAAAGTAGATGAATGAGTTATTTGAGAAAAATTGGCTATCTGCAATACTTTTAGAGATAATTTGCATTTACTCATTTTGAGTAGGTGAGTAATTAGCTACAGGCTTGAAACTTCACCATGTGAAAGGTCTCCCAAAAGTAGATGAATGAGTTATTTGAGAAAAATTGGCTATCTGCAATGTTTTCAGAGATAATTCGCATTTACTCATTTTGAGTAGGTGAGTAATTAGCTACGGGTCTGAAACTTCACCATGTGAAAGCTCTCCCAAAAGTAGGTGAATGAGTTATTTGAGAAAAATTGGCTATCTGCAATACTTTTAGAGATAATTCGCATTTACTCATTTTGAGTAGGTGAGTAATTAGCTATGGGTCTGAAACTTTACCACGTCAAAGCTCTTCCAAAAGTAGATGAATGAGTTATTTGAGAAAAATTGGCTATCTGCAATACTTTCAGAGAGAATTCCCATTTACTCATTTTTGAGTAGGCGAGTAATTAGCTATGGATCTGAAACTTCACCATGTGAAAGCTGTCCAAAAAGTAGATGAATGAGTTATTTGAGAAAAATTGGCTATCTCCTATACTTTTACAGATAATTCACATTTACTCATTCTGAGTAGGTGAGAAATTAGCTATGGGGCTGAAACTTCACCATGTGATAGCTCTTCCAAAAGTAGATGAATGAGTTACTTGAGAAAAATTGGCTATCTGCAATACTTTTAGAGATAATTTGCATTTACTCATTTTGAGTAGGCGAGTAATTAGCTACAGGCGTGAAACTTCACCAAGTGAAAGCTGTCCCAAAAGTAGGTGAATGAGTTATTTGAGAAAAATTGGCTATCCGCAATACTTTTAGAGATAATTAGCATTTACTCATTTTGAGTAGGTGAGTAATCAGCTACGGGTCTGAAACTTCACCAAGTGAAAGCTCTCCCAAAAGTAGGTGAAGGAGTTATTTGAGAAAAATTGGCTATCTGCAATACTTTTAGAGATAATTCACATTTACTCATTCTGAGTAGGTGAGAAATTAGCTATGGGGCTGAAACTTCACCATGTGAAAGCTCTTCCAAAAGTAGATGAATGAGTTATTTGAGAAAAATTGGCTATCTGCAATACTTTTAGAGATAATTTGCATTTACTCATTTTGAGTAGGTGAGTAATTAGCTACAGGCGTGAAACTTCACCAAGTGAAAGCTGTCCCAAAAGTAGGTGAATGAGTTATTTGAGAAAAATTGGCTATCCGCAATACTTTTACAGATAATTAGCATTTACTCATTTTGAGTAGGTGAGTAATCAGCTACGGGTCTGAAACTTCACCAAGTGAAAGCTCTCCCAAAAGTAGGTGAAGGAGTTATTTGAGAAAAATTGGCTATCTGCAATACTTTTAGAGATAATTCGCATTTACTCATTTTGAGTAGGTGAGTAATTAGCTACAGGCGTGAAACTTCACCATGTGAAAGCTCTTCCAAAAGTAGATGAATGAGTTATTTGAGAAAAATTGGCTATCTGCAATGCTTTCAGAGATAATTCGCATTTACTCATTTTGAGTAGGTGAGTAATCAGCTACGGGTCTGAAACTTCACCAAGTGAAAGCTCTCCCAAAAGTAGGTGAAGGAGTTATTTGAGAAAAATTGGCTATCTGCAATACTTTTAGAGATAATTCACATTTACTCATTTTGAGTAGGTGAGAAATTAGCTATGGGGCTGAAACTTCACCATGTGAAAGCTCTTCCAAAAGTAGATGAATGAGTTATTTGAGAAAAATTGGCTATCTGCAATACTTTTAGAGATAATTTGCATTTACTCATTTTGAGTAGGTGAGTAATTAGCTACAGGCGTGAAACTTCACCAAGTGAAAGCTGTCCCAAAAGTAGGTGAATGAGTTATTTGAGAAAAATTGGCTATCCGCAATACTTTTACAGATAATTAGCATTTACTCATTTTGAGTAGGTGAGTAATCAGCTACGGGTCTGAAACTTCACCAAGTGAAAGCTCTCCCAAAAGTAGGTGAAGGAGTTATTTGAGAAAAATTGGCTATCTGCAATACTTTTAGAGATAATTCGCATTTACTCATTTTGAGTAGGTGAGTAATTAGCTACAGGCGTGAAACTTCACCATGTGAAAGCTCTTCCAAAAGTAGATGAATGAGTTATTTGAGAAAAATTGGCTATCTGCAATGCTTTCAGAGATAATTCGCATTTACTCATTTTGAGTAGGTGAGTAATCAGCTACGGGTCTGAAACTTCACCAAGTGAAAGCTCTCCCAAAAGTAGGTGAAGGAGTTATTTGAGAAAAATTGGCTATCTGCAATACTTTTAGAGATAATTCGCATTTACTCATTTTGAGTAGGTGAGTAATTAGCTATGGGTCTGAAACTTCACCATGTGAAAGCTCTTCCAAAAGTAGATGAATTAATTATTTGAGAAAAATTGGCTATCTGCAATACTTTCAGAGATAATTCGCATTTACTCATTTTGAGTAGGCGAGTAATTAGCTATGGGTCTGAAACTTCACCATGTGAAAGCTCTCCCAAAAGTAGATGAATGAGTTATTTGACAAAAAATGGCTATCTGCAATACTTTTAGAGATAATTCACATTTACTCATTTTGAGTAGGTGAGAAATTAGCTATGGGGCTGAAACTTCACCATGTGAAAGCTCTTCCAAAAGTAGATGAATGAGTTATTTGAGAAAAATTGGCTATCTGCAATACTTTTAGAGATAATTTGCATTTACTCATTTTGAGTAGGTGAGTAATTAGCTACAGGCTTGAAACTTCACCATGTGAAAGCTCTCCCAAAAGTAGATGAATGAGTTATTTGAGAAAAATTGGCTATCTGCAATGCTTTCAGAGATAATTCGCATTTACTCATTTTGAGTAGGTGAGTAATTAGCTACGGGTCTGAAACTTCACCATGTGAAAGCTCTCCCAAAAGTAGGTGAATGAGTTATTTGAGAAAAATTGGCTATCTGCAATACTTTTAGAGATAATTCGCATTTACTCATTTTGAGTAGGTGAGTAATTAGCTATGGGTCTGAAACTTTACCATGTCAAAGCTCTTCCAAAAGTAGATGAATGAGTTATTTGAGAAAAATTGGCTATCTGCAATACTTTCAGAGAGAATTCCCATTTACTCATTTTTGAGTAGGCGAGTAATTAGCTATGGATCTGAAACTTCACCATGTGAAAGCTGTCCAAAAAGTAGATGAATGAGTTATTTGAGAAAAATTGGCTATCTCCTATACTTTTACAGATAATTCACATTTACTCATTCTGAGTAGGTGAGAAATTAGCTATGGGGCTGAAACTTCACCATGTGATAGCTCTTCCAAAAGTAGATGAATGAGTTACTTGAGAAAAATTGGCTATCTGCAATACTTTTAGAGATAATTTGCATTTCCTCATTTTGAGTAGGCGAGTAATTAGCTACAGGCGTGAAACTTCACCAAGTGAAAGCTGTCCCAAAAGTAGGTGAATGAGTTATTTGAGAAAAATTGGCTATCCGCAATACTTTTAGAGATAATTAGCATTTACTCATTTTGAGTAGGTGAGTAATCAGCTACGGGTCTGAAACTTCACCAAGTGAAAGCTCTCCCAAAAGTAGGTGAAGGAGTTATTTGAGAAAAATTGGCTATCTGCAATACTTTTAGAGATAATTCACATTTACTCATTCTGAGTAGGTGAGAAATTAGCTATGGGGCTGAAACTTCACCATGTGAAAGCTCTTCCAAAAGTAGATGAATGAGTTATTTGAGAAAAATTGGCTATCTGCAATACTTTTAGAGATAATTTGCATTTACTCATTTTGAGTAGGTGAGTAATTAGCTACAGGCGTGAAACTTCACCAAGTGAAAGCTGTCCCAAAAGTAGGTGAATGAGTTATTTGAGAAAAATTGGCTATCCGCAATACTTTTACAGATAATTAGCATTTACTCATTTTGAGTAGGTGAGTAATCAGCTACGGGTCTGAAACTTCACCAAGTGAAAGCTCTCCCAAAAGTAGGTGAAGGAGTTATTTGAGAAAAATTGGCTATCTGCAATACTTTTAGAGATAATTCGCATTTACTCATTTTGAGTAGGTGAGTAATTAGCTACAGGCGTGAAACTTCACCATGTGAAAGCTCTTCCAAAAGTAAATGAATGAGTTATTTGAGAAAAATTGGCTATCTGCAATGCTTTCAGAGATAATTCGCATTTACTCATTTTGAGTAGGTGAGTAATTAGCTACGGGTCTGAAATTTCACCAAGTGAAAGCTCTCCCAAAAGTAGGTGAATGAGTTATTTGAGAAAAATTGGGTATCTGCAATACTTTTAGAGATAATTCGCATTTACTCATTTTGAGTAGGTGAGTAATTAGCTATGGGTCTGAAACTTTACCACGTGAAAGCTCTTCCAAAAGTAGATGAATGAGTTATTTGAGAAAAATTGGCTATCTGCAATACTTTCAGAGAGAATTCCCATTTACTCATTTTTGAGTAGGCGAGTAATTAGCTATGGATCTGAAACTTCACCATGTGAAAGCTGTCCCAAAAGTAGATGAATGAGTTATTTGAGAAAAATTGGCTATCTCCTATACTTTTACAGATAATTCACATTTACTCATTCTGAGTAGGTGAGAAATTAGCTATGGGGCTGAAACTTCACCATGTGATAGCTCTTCCAAAAGTAGATGAATGAGTTACTTGAGAAAAATTGGCTATCTGCAATACTTTTAGAGATAATTTGCATTTACTCATTTTGAGTAGGTGAGTAATTAGCTACAGGCGTGAAACTTCACCAAGTGAAAGCTGTCCCAAAAGTAGGTGAATGAGTTATTTGAGAAAAATTGGCTATCCGCAATACTTTTAGAGATAATTAGCATTTACTCATTTTGAGTAGGTGAGTAATCAGCTACGGGTCTGAAACTTCACCAAGTGAAAGCTCTCCCAAAAGTAGGTGAAGGAGTTATTTGAGAAAAATTGGCTATCTGCAATACTTTTAGAGATAATTCGCATTTACTCATTTTGAGTAGGTGAGTAATTAGCTATGGGTCTGAAACTTTACCACGTGAAAGCTCTTCCAAAAGTAGATGAATGAGTTATTTGAGAAAAATTGGCTATCTGCAATACTTTCAGAGATAATTCGCATTTACTCATTTTGAGTAGGCGAGTAATTAGCTATGGGTCTGAAACTTCACCATGTGAAAGCTCTCCCAAAAGTAGATGAATGAGTTATTTGACAAAAAATGGCTATCTGCAATACTTTTAGAGATAATTCACATTTACTCATTTTGAGTAGGTGAGAAATTAGCTATGGGGCTGAAACTTCACCATGTGAAAGCTCTTCCAAAAGTAGATGAATGAGTTATTTGAGAAAAATTGGCTATCTGCAATACTTTTAGAGATAATTTGCATTTACTCATTTTGAGTAGGTGAGTAATTAGCTACAGGCTTGAAACTTCACCATGTGAAAGCTCTCCCAAAAGTAGATGAATGAGTTATTTGAGAAAAATTGGCTATCTGCAATGCTTTCAGAGATAATTCGCATTTACTCATTTTGAGTAGGTGAGTAATTAGCTACGGGTCTGAAACTTCACCAAGTGAAAGCTCTCCCAAAAGTAGGTGAATGAGTTATTTGAGAAAAATTGGCTATCCGCAATACTTTTAGAGATAATTAGCATTTATTCATTTTGAGTAGGTGAGTAATCAGCTACGGGTCTGAAATTTCACCAAGTGAAAGCTCTCCCAAAAGTAGGTGAATGAGTTATTTGAGAAAAATTGGCTATCTGCAATACTTTAGAGATAATTCGCATTTACTCATTTTGAGTAGGTGAGTAATTAGCTATGGGTCTGAAACTTTACCACGTGAAAGCTCTTCCAAAAGTAGATGAATGAGTTATTTGAGAAAAATTGGCTATCTGCAATACTTTCAGAGAGAATTCCCATTTACTCATTTTTGAGTAGGCGAGTAATTAGCTATGGATCTGAAACTTCACCAAGTGAAAGCTGTCCCAAAAGTAGGTGAATGAGTTATTTGAGAAAAATTGGCTATCCGCAATACTTTTAGAGATAATTAGCATTTACTCATTTTGAGTAGGTGAGTAATCAGCTACGGGTCTGAAACTTCACCAAGTGAAAGCTCTCCCAAAAGTAGGTGAAGGAGTTATTTGAGAAAAATTGGCTATCTGCAATACTTTTAGAGATAATTCGCATTTACTCATTTTGAGTAGGTGAGTAATTAGCTACAGGCGTGAAACTTCACCATGTGAAAGCTCTTCCAAAAGTAGATGAATGAGTTATTTGAGAAAAATTGGCTATCTGCAATGCTTTCAGAGATAATTCGCATTTACTCATTTTGAGTAGGTGAGTAATTAGCTACGGGTCTGAAATTTCACCAAGTGAAAGCTCTCCCAAAAGTAGGTGAATGAGTTATTTGAGAAAAATTGGGTATCTGCAATACTTTTAGAGATAATTCGCATTTACTCATTTTGAGTAGGTGAGTAATTAGCTATGGGTCTGAAACTTTACCACGTGAAAGCTCTTCCAAAAGTAGATGAATGAGTTATTTGAGAAAAATTGGCTATCTGCAATACTTTCAGAGAGAATTCCCATTTACTCATTTTTGAGTAGGCGAGTAATTAGCTATGGATCTGAAACTTCACCATGTGAAAGCTGTCCCAAAAGTAGATGAATGAGTTATTTGAGAAAAATTGGCTATCTCCTATACTTTTACAGATAATTCACATTTACTCATTCTGAGTAGGTGAGAAATTAGCTATGGGGCTGAAACTTCACCATGTGATAGCTCTTCCAAAAGTAGATGAATGAGTTACTTGAGAAAAATTGGCTATCTGCAATACTTTTAGAGATAATTTGCATTTACTCATTTTGAGTAGGTGAGTAATTAGCTACAGGCGTGAAACTTCACCAAGTGAAAGCTGTCCCAAAAGTAGGTGAATGAGTTATTTGAGAAAAATTGGCTATCTGCAATACTTTTAGAGATAATTCGCATTTACTCATTTTGAGTAGGTGAGTAATTAGCTACAGGCGTGAAACTTCACCATGTGAAAGCTCTTCCAAAAGTAGATGAATGAGTTATTTCAGAAAAATTGGCTATCTGCAATGCTTTCAGAGATAATTCGCATTTACTCATTTTGAGTAGGTGAGTAATTAGCTACGGGTCTGAAATTTCACCAAGTGAAAGCTCTCCCAAAAGTAGGTGAATGAGTTATTTGAGAAAAATTGGGTATCTGCAATACTTTTAGAGATAATTCGCATTTACTCATTTTGAGTAGGTGAGTAATTAGCTACAGGCGTGAAACTTCACCATGTGAAAGCTCTTCCAAAAGTAGATGAATGAGTTATTTGAGAAAAATTGGCTATCTGCAATGCTTTCAGAGATAATTCGCATTTACTCATTTTGAGTAGGTGAGTAATTAGCTACGGGTCTGAAATTTCACCAAGTGAAAGCTCTCCCAAAAGTAGGTGAAGGAGTTATTTGAGAAAAATTGGCTATCTGCAATACTTTTAGAGATAATTCGCATTTACTCATTTTGAGTAGGTGAGTAATTAGCTACAGGCGTGAAACTTCACCATGTGAAAGCTCTTCCAAAAGTAGATGAATGAGTTATTTGAGAAAAATTGGCTATCTGCAATGCTTTCAGAGATAATTCGCATTTACTCATTTTGAGTAGGTGAGTAATTAGCTACGGGTCTGAAATTTCACCAAGTGAAAGCTCTCCCAAAAGTAGGTGAATGAGTTATTTGAGAAAAATTGGGTATCTGCAATACTTTTAGAGATAATTCGCATTTACTCATTTTGAGTAGGTGAGTAATTAGCTATGGGTCTGAAACTTTACCACGTGAAAGCTCTTCCAAAAGTAGATGAATGAGTTATTTGAGAAAAATTGGCTATCTGCAATACTTTCAGAGAGAATTCCCATTTACTCATTTTTGAGTAGGCGAGTAATTAGCTATGGATCTGAAACTTCACCATGTGAAAGCTGTCCCAAAAGTAGATGAATGAGTTATTTGAGAAAAATTGGCTATCTCCTATACTTTTACAGATAATTCACATTTACTCATTCTGAGTAGGTGAGAAATTAGCTATGGGGCTGAAACTTCACCATGTGATAGCTCTTCCAAAAGTAGATGAATGAGTTACTTGAGAAAAATTGGCTATCTGCAATACTTTTAGAGATAATTTGCATTTACTCATTTTGAGTAGGTGAGTAATTAGCTACAGGCATGAAACTTCACCAAGTGAAAGCTGTCCCAAAAGTAGGTGAATGAGTTATTTGAGAAAAATTGGCTATCCGCAATACTTTTAGAGATAATTAGCATTTACTCATTTTGAGTAGGTGAGTAATCAGCTACGGGTCTGAAACTTCACCAAGTGAAAGCTCTCCCAAAAGTAGGTGAAGGAGTTATTTGAGAAAAATTGGCTATCTGCAATACTTTTAGAGATAATTCGCATTTACTCATTTTGAGTAGGTGAGTAATTAGCTATGGGTCTGAAACTTCACCATGTGAAAGCTCTTCCAAAAGTAGATGAATGAATTATTTGAGAAAAATTGGCTATCTGCAATACTTTTAGAGATAATTCGCATTTACTCATTTTGAGTAGGTGAGTAATTAGCTATGGGTCTGAAACTTTACCACGTGAAAGCTCTTCCAAAAGTAGATGAATGAGTTATTTGAGAAAAATTGGCTATCTGCAATACTTTCAGAGATAATTCGCATTTACTCATTTTGAGTAGGCGAGTAATTAGCTATGGGTCTGAAACTTCACCATGTGAAAGCTCTCCCAAAAGTAGATGAATGAGTTATTTGACAAAAAATGGCTATCTGCAATACTTTTAGAGATAATTCACATTTACTCATTTTGAGTAGGTGAGAAATTAGCTATGGGGCTGAAACTTCACCATGTGAAAGCTCTTCCAAAAGTAGATGAATGAGTTATTTGAGAAAAATTGGCTATCTGCAATACTTTTAGAGATAATTTGCATTTACTCATTTTGAGTAGGTGAGTAATTAGCTACAGGCTTGAAACTTCACCATGTGAAAGCTCTCCCAAAAGTAGATGAATGAGTTATTTGAGAAAAATTGGCTATCTGCAATGCTTTCAGAGATAATTCGCATTTACTCATTTTGAGTAGGTGAGTAATTAGCTACGGGTCTGAAACTTCACCAAGTGAAAGCTCTCCCAAAAGTAGGTGAATGAGTTATTTGAGAAAAATTGGCTATCCGCAATACTTTTAGAGATAATTAGCATTTATTCATTTTGAGTAGGTGAGTAATCAGCTACGGGTCTGAAATTTCACCAAGTGAAAGCTCTCCCAAAAGTAGGTGAATGAGTTATTTGAGAAAAATTGGCTATCTGCAATACTTTAGAGATAATTCGCATTTACTCATTTTGAGTAGGTGAGTAATTAGCTATGGGTCTGAAACTTTACCACGTGAAAGCTCTTCCAAAAGTAGATGAATGAGTTATTTGAGAAAAATTGGCTATCTGCAATACTTTCAGAGAGAATTCCCATTTACTCATTTTTGAGTAGGCGAGTAATTAGCTATGGATCTGAAACTTCACCAAGTGAAAGCTGTCCCAAAAGTAGGTGAATGAGTTATTTGAGAAAAATTGGCTATCCGCAATACTTTTAGAGATAATTAGCATTTACTCATTTTGAGTAGGTGAGTAATCAGCTACGGGTCTGAAACTTCACCAAGTGAAAGCTCTCCCAAAAGTAGGTGAAGGAGTTATTTGAGAAAAATTGGCTATCTGCAATACTTTTAGAGATAATTCGCATTTACTCATTTTGAGTAGGTGAGTAATTAGCTACAGGCGTGAAACTTCACCATGTGAAAGCTCTTCCAAAAGTAGATGAATGAGTTATTTGAGAAAAATTGGCTATCTGCAATGCTTTCAGAGATAATTCGCATTTACTCATTTTGAGTAGGTGAGTAATTAGCTACGGGTCTGAAATTTCACCAAGTGAAAGCTCTCCCAAAAGTAGGTGAATGAGTTATTTGAGAAAAATTGGGTATCTGCAATACTTTTAGAGATAATTCGCATTTACTCATTTTGAGTAGGTGAGTAATTAGCTATGGGTCTGAAACTTTACCACGTGAAAGCTCTTCCAAAAGTAGATGAATGAGTTATTTGAGAAAAATTGGCTATCTGCAATACTTTCAGAGAGAATTCCCATTTACTCATTTTTGAGTAGGCGAGTAATTAGCTATGGATCTGAAACTTCACCATGTGAAAGCTGTCCCAAAAGTAGATGAATGAGTTATTTGAGAAAAATTGGCTATCTCCTATACTTTTACAGATAATTCACATTTACTCATTCTGAGTAGGTGAGAAATTAGCTATGGGGCTGAAACTTCACCATGTGATAGCTCTTCCAAAAGTAGATGAATGAGTTACTTGAGAAAAATTGGCTATCTGCAATACTTTTAGAGATAATTTGCATTTACTCATTTTGAGTAGGTGAGTAATTAGCTACAGGCGTGAAACTTCACCAAGTGAAAGCTGTCCCAAAAGTAGGTGAATGAGTTATTTGAGAAAAATTGGCTATCCGCAATACTTTTAGAGATAATTAGCATTTACTCATTTTGAGTAGGTGAGTAATCAGCTACGGGTCTGAAACTTCACCAAGTGAAAGCTCTCCCAAAAGTAGGTGAATGAGTTATTTGAGAAAAATTGGCTATCCGCAATACTTTTAGAGATAATTAGCATTTATTCATTTTGAGTAGGTGAATAATCAGCTACGGGTCTGAAATTTCACCAAGTGAAAGCTCTCCCAAAAGTAGGTGAATGAGTTATTTGAGAAAAATTGGCTATCTGCAATACTTTTAGAGATAATTCGCATTTACTCATTTTGAGTAGGTGAGTAATTAGCTATGGGTCTGAAACTTTACCACGTGAAAGCTCTTCCAAAAGTAGATGAATGAGTTATTTGAGAAAAATTGGCTATCTGCAATACTTTCAGAGAGAATTCCCATTTACTCATTTTTGAGTAGGCGAGTAATTAGCTATGGATCTGAAACTTCACCATGTGAAAGCTGTCCCAAAAGTAGATGAATGAGTTATTTGAGAAAAATTGGCTATCTCCTATACTTTTAGAGATAATTCACATTTACTCATTCTGAGTAGGTGAGAAATTAGCTATGGGGCTGAAACTTCACCATGTGATAGCTCTTCCAAAAGTAGATGAATGAGTTACTTGAGAAAAATTGCAAATTTAATAAGTAAATTAAATTTTTATAAGTTAATACCCTATCCAATGGACAATTGCTAATCCGGTCGGCGCAGACCGGCCCGCCAAACGCCAGAAAAAGACGTCCTGTGTTGCCACCGGCTGGCCGGTCCGTAGTACTGTGCACTCCCCAGATGGCGCCTCGTACTTCCTTCCTGTCTAGACAACCTGACGTCATAGCATCTTTTTCGTTGTCTAAACCTCTTAGACCCCTAGTAAGCTGATAGCGGGGTCGGTGGGAGGGTCTTGTGTGTCCATTGGATAGGGTATTAACTTATAAAAATTTAATTTACTTATTAAATTTGCAATTTTATTGCGTTAATACATCCTATCCAATGGACAATTGCTGAATAACTACCGCTTGGTTACTAGGGACTTATGTGAACTCACAAGTAATAGCAAATTTTAACCTACGGTCTAGGCTGACTTTGTCAGGAGACCTATAGGTCCAGGCCTGGGTTGACTTTAAGGTCAGGAAACCCTGCAAGGCCATGGTCGGTTGCCAGCAGCCGGTTACTCGGGGCTATACCGCCGTCGCCCCCCCCCCTTTTTTGCAGACCTGCTCTGAGGTAGGGGAAGAGAGGGATGAGTTCAGTCCCAGAATGCAAATAAACCTCCCGAAAGAAGCACGCCACACTTAATTCTTATGTGCATGAAGAACTGTTATGCACATATACAAATCTCCTCAATTTAAGGGCCACTTGTGGATCTGCTGAGCAGCCACTACCTAGCCCAATGGTAAAGCTCTGAATCAGCCCAAGCCCCGCCCTTCATATAGAACTGTGTGAAGGTATTGTGACTTCAGTGGCGGGCTGACAAGATTGGATCTAAGGAGACTCCCGACTGGAAGACCTTAGAAGCAGCAAAGGCCCTGACATCATGGGCTTTAACCTGATGTTAAAAGTGGGCCTCCTGATCAGAGAGCTCATAACATAGGATCACAGTCTGCTTGATCCAAGAGGAGATAGTGGCAGGTGAGCTGTCTTTGTTGAAACCTTTCTTAAAGGAGGCAAAAACGACCTCCTTATTCTGCCTGATGTCTGAGGTCCTGTCCAAATAGTAGCACAATGCTCTGACCGGACAGAGGGACCTGTCAGACTTGAGGGATCTATCCAGAGTCGGGGCCAGGGCTGCTATAACCCCAGGGGCCACACTGGACACTCTATGGCCAGCTGATTCTAGGATAGGAAGCTGGGTGATGGATACAGGGACACCTTTGACCAATCGGATTGGTGTCCAATATATCAGTTTTGCTAGGCATGAATCTCACTTTTGCACTTGCCCGACCCAAGGGCCAAGAGGAATACCATCTTGAAGGTCAAAGCTTCAAGGGGGCCTCAATTGGATCAAATGGAGTCTTAGCTGGTGCCCGGCCAGTAAGAAGTTCCAGGAGGGTATGCCACTCCTGCCTTTGGGTCTGTCTCTGAGGAATCTATCCAGGAGACGAGCGAGATTTCCGTCCCTACTGATGTTGAAGGGTGAATTTCCCAATTTATCAACAATGGGTGACCTATAACCATCAATGGTGCTGGGCTGTTTGCCAAGCATGTCTCTCACTTCTACGCTTGCCCGACCCCAGGGCCAAGAGGAAAACTGCCTTGAAGGTCAAATGCTTCAAGAAGGCCTATAATTGGTTCAAAATGAACCTTGTCAGCTGGTGCAAAAACCAGGGAGAGGTTCCAGGAGGGGGTTCCCCTACGGCCTTTGGGTCTGTCTCAGTGGAAGCTATCCAGGAGACGAGTGAGATTTTCATCCTTACTAACATTGATGGGCAAATTTTCCAGACTATCAGCAATGGCTGACCTGTAACCATCAATGGTACTGGGCTGCAACTTCCTGTCCTGAAGCAGGTACCTAAGGAAGTCAGCGACTGACTTTACAGGTGGTGCCCGAAGTCCACCTGATGAATGATACATCACTTGGTAAAAATGACCCATTTGCCTCATAGACTGATCTGATTGACCCCCCTCTGAGGAGCCTCAATTCTTGCTGCCACTGCCTCAGACAAGTCCTGCTCCTCGATTGCTGAGGCTCTAGGAGCCCTGCATGGAGATTAAGATTTGTCAGATTTCTGTGAGGGATCTGATCGAATGGCTGTGAACAGGCTGGGCAGATTGGGCAGGCTCAGCGGGATGTGGCTGGACATGGCCACTAGATCCCAAAACCAAGGCATGTTGGGCCACCCCGGAGCAATCAGAATGATTCTCTTACATGGGGAGTCTTGCAACTTCTCCACCACTTTGCCCAATATGGCTGATGGTGAGGTGTATCCTTTTAGATCCTACCATGGCCGACTGAGCACATCCACTGCTGTGGCCAGGGGATCCGGTACCGGTGACACAAAACAGGTGACTTGTTGTTGAACCTAGTGGCAAATAAGTCTATTTTGGGCCGGTGCCACCTACTGCATAGAGTGGAAGACCTCTGGAAGGAGAAACCACTGTTTGGATGGTCTGGCCTAGCCTGGACAGCCTGTCTGCTACCACATTAGGCCGGCCTGGAATGTGTCGTGCTTTAGAGTCACTTGTTTCCTGGTACACCAGGTCAAGATTCTCCATAGTAGGACACAAAGTGGGCCCAACCATATTCCTCCTTCCTTTATGTATGACACTACTGTGGTGTTGTCAGTTGCTACAAGTACTATCTTGTTTGAGCAAAGGTCTTAGAACTCTTAAAGTCAGAAAAACTGCTTAAAGTTCTAGATAGTTTATATATACAACTTGCTTCCCAGAGGGGACCAGGTTGCTCTTGCCAAGTGCTCATCTAAGTGAGCGCCCCACCCTTCTATTGATGCGTCTGTAAATATTTGCAGAGCATGTTTTTATTGGATGTAATGGTTGGCCTGTAAGTGCATCGTCTTCCTTCAGCCGCCATTGTAAATGGGGGTGCAGGGACCTGGGGACTTGGATCACCTTTTGCAGTGATTCTGGATACCCTCCAGTTGTTTTTGAGGTGCCACTGTATGGGTCTCATATGAAGTCTGCCTAGATTAACATGCTTTTCTGTAGATGTTAGTAACCTATCAAGGACATGAATTCCCGGACCGGGCAAGCCGGTAGGGATAGCAGTTTTAACAGTCTCTTGAAGGTTCTGCACCCAGTCCAGGGTCGGTCGGAACCGATCAGACCTGAAGTCGAAACTGGTAGCCTACAAAATCAAAGTCTTGATTGGGCTCCAGCTCTGATTTCTCTAAGTTCATTCGCCAACCCAGTTGTTGACACATTATTTACTAGCTCCTGTGTATTTTGGAGACAAGCCTGGTAGGATCTGGCTCTCACCAACCAGCCGTCTAGGTCCTGGTGGCTTCTTAAATCCTTGTGTATGGCCATCAATTTCACCTGCTTTGGTATCACGGTGAACTCAAAAGGTGCTGTGGACAACCCGAATGGCAGGGCCTTGGGTTGGTATGCCCGACCTTGGATGTGAAATCTCAGGCATTTCCTGGATTGTTCTTGTATAGGTATATGGACGTAGGTATCCCTCCTTCAACAGTTGTACTACCTAAAGTCCAGTTCCCAAGGCTTCCTAAGTTCCCAAAAAGGGGCTTAGTCTGGACCTTATAGGCAGATTGTGTGCCACATTTGGGACATTTGGTATTCTGACAATATTTTCCCTCCGGACACTGGTCCGGTCTGGTGACAATGATCCAGGTTAACAGTCTCTCTGTTTTTATTGTGGTCTTATTTTCACATTAATAAACTCTTTGCCCCGGGCCAGCAGCCTGCAAGGTGCAGCATTTACAGAGCAATTGTCATATGTGAGATGTCAGTCCCCTGGCCGGACCTGATGACAAAATTGATTATTATCTCTGCAGTCAAGTCCAGCACCGATAACAGGTTGTTGAGAGGTGTGATAAGGGAAGGTTGCCTGGCAGTAGCTTGGGAAACTGTCCTATCATCAAGATCACTGACCAGTTTAAAAAATTCTCTGTAACCCAATTAACCTTAGGCAACTCTGTCCGGTACCCGGACTCCATACCCGGTACTTTACTGTAACCAGTAATTCTTGTAAACGGCAAAAACTGGCAGGTTGGGGTCACCAACGAATTTTGACAGCTACTGGTCTATATTTAGCCAGCTGTGTACAAGGCTGTGTAGCCAGTACCAGTCGGTACACTCTGTAGCTAGTTGCTGAAGTGTACAAGGCTGTGTAGCCAGTACCAGCCGGTACACTCTGTAACCAGTTGTTGAAGCCAGTGTACAAGGCTGTGTAGCCGGTACACTGTAACCAGTTGAGGCTACTGTATAAGGCTGTGAAGCCGGTAGCCGGTCGGTACATACTGTAACCAGTTATTGAAGTAACTGTACAAGGCTGTTTAGCCGGTAGTTAGTCGGTACACTCTGTAACCAGTTGTTGAAGTAAGTGTACAAGGCTGTGTAGCCAGTAGGTACACCCTGTAACCAGTTGCTGAATGAAGTTTACAACTATCTTGTGTTGAATTCAGTTTCCTCCATTAATTCCTCTGTAACCGGTTGTTGAAGCAAGTGTACAAGGCTGTATAGCCGGTACTGGTCGATACACTCTGTAACCAGTTGTTGAAAAAATTTTTACAACTATCTTTGAACGCACGTCTTATTTGTAGATTTTGACAGTTGCTGGGAAAGCCCTTGTGAGCTATATTTAGAAACAAAAGTTGGTCGGTGTGTCACGTGACCAGCTTGCTGGTCGGAGGGACAACGTGATTGGCCGGTTGGAGATGACGATCAGCTTCGTGAACTGGTCGGAAAATCACGTGACCAACTTCGGGGATACGCCCTCACTAGAGGTGTTCTTTCCTTATATCACAGTAAACGTAAGCTTACTGGTCGACTGATGTCTGTAGCAGAGAAGTCTGTACCAGTATGCTGGAGGTGGATTACAGGAACTAAAAAACTGGAATCACAGTAGACGTGAGTGCAAAGAATGTACTTCCGACCTTCTTGTTCGGTGAATCACGTGATAAACTTCGTGACTGGTCGGTGAAAACACGTGACCAGCTTCGTGAAGACACGCGATTGGCTGACTGGGTATGACGTCAGAGGTCGCGTTCTTTTAGCTGGCCGGTCGGCTGATGCTTTAAAAGCAGATAAGCCTGGACCAGTGCACTCTGTAGATGAAATTCCTGGCCGGTCTGAAGTCGGTTCTTCTTCTCAGCCGGCTGTACACTCAAACCAGTTTCCTGGCCATCCACTGCCCTTACTACCGACACAAGTGCCGGGTCCATAAGGGTGGGACTGAGAGTGACAAAGGTTCCTTCTATGTAGAAAAAACTTGAAAGGTCGGTTGAAGAAATCTGAAGAATTCACCTCTTGTTTCTGATGAAAAAATACTCGAGCTAGGCTGGTGTGACTGATGCTTTACAGCAGAGAAGTCGGTACCAGTGCGCTCTGAAGAAATCTGAAGAATTCATCTCATGCTTCTGATTAAAAAACACCAATTACTCGAGCTGGGCTGGTGTGACTGATGCTTTACAGCAGAGAAGTCGGTACCAGTGCGCTCTGAAGAATGCATCTGTGATGGGGAATTCCTTCCATTCACAGATTTCAAAACTACGTAGACTGAAGATCTCGTGTAGAGACGTTTCTATGGTGATTGTAGCTGGAAGGTTATAGATGAAACATTCAAACAAAAGACACGGATAAAAATACCTGTTAGAAGTATATCCATAATTCCTCAATATTGTTGATCTGCCCCTAACAACACAAAGGTTGAATGGGAGGAAACTAGCAAAATGGCTGCCTTCATATATCTCGTCGATTACTGCCCTATCATCAATAATAAATTGAGCCAACTAGGGAGCGTTTCCAGCAGATTTCTAAATGTATATCCGTGCTTGACCAGCTGGTAACACTTTACAAAGAAACTCTCCACATATAAGGTTTAAAAACCGTCATAAAGCACACTTTTCCTTTAAAATTCTGGAGATGTTAAAAAAAACACGTCTGCACAGTACACGCGCCAAACGAAAAAGATGCTATGACGTCAGGTTGTCTAGACAGGAAGGAAGTAGGAGGCGCCATCTGGGGAGTGCACAGTACTACGGACCGGCCAGCCGGTGGCAACACAGGACCTCTTTTTCTAACGTTTGGCGAGCCGGTCTATTGGATAGGATGTATTAACGCAATAAAATTGGCTATCTGCAATACTTTTAGAGATAATTTGCATTTACTCATTTTGAGTAGGTGAGTAATTAGCTACAGGCGTGAAACTTCACCAAGTGAAAGCTCTCCCAAAAGTAGGTGAATGAGTTATTTGAGAAAAATTGGCTATCCGCAATACTTTTAGAGATAATTAGCAATTACTCATTTTGAGTAGGTGAGTAATCAGCTACGGGTCTGAAACTTCACCAAGTGAAAGCTCTCCCAAAAGTAGGTGAAGGAGTTATTTGAGAAAAATTGGCTATCTGCAATACTTTTAGAGATAATTCACATTTACTCATTCTGAGTAGGTGAGAAATTAGCTATGGGGCTGAAACTTCACCATGTGAAAGCTCTTCCAAAAGTAGATGAATGAGTTATTTGAGAAAAATTGGCTATCTGCAATACTTTTAGAGATAATTTGCATTTACTCATTTTGAGTAGGTGAGTAATTAGCTACAGGCGTGAAACTTCACCATGTGAAAGCTCTCCCAAAAGTAGGTGAATGAGTTATTTGAGAAAAATTGGGTATCTGCAATACTTTTAGAGATAATTCGCATTTACTCATTTTGAGTAGGTGAGTAATTAGCTATGGGTCTGAAACTTCACCAAGTGAAAGCTGTCCCAAAAGTAGGTGAATGAGTTATTTGAGAAAAATTGGCTATCCGCAATACTTTTAGAGATAATTAGCATTTACTCATTTTGAGTAGGTGAGTAATCAGCTACGGGTCTGAAACTTCACCAAGTGAAAGCTCTCCCAAAAGTAGGTGAAGGAGTTATTTGAGAAAAATTGGCTATCTGCAATACTTTTAGAGATAATTCGCATTTACTCATTTTGAGTAGGTGAGTAATTAGCTATGGGTCTGAAACTTCACCATGTGAAAGCTCTTCCAAAAGTAGATGAATGAATTATTTGAGAAAAATTGGCTATCTGCAATACTTTCAGAGATAATTCGCATTTACTCATTTTGAGTAGGCGAGTAATTAGCTATGGGTCTGAAACTTCATCATGTGAAAGCTCTCCCAAAAGTAGATGAATGAGTTATTTGACAAAAAATGGCTATCCGCAATACTTTTAGAGATAATTCGCATTTACTCATTTTGAGTGGGCGAGTAATTAGCTACGGGTCTGAAACTTCACCAAGTGAAAGCTCTCCCAAAAGTAGGTGAATGAGTTATTTGAGAAAAATTGGCTATCCGCAATACTTTTAGAGATAATTAGCATTTACTCATTTTGAGTAGGTGAGTAATCAGCTACGGGTCTTAAATTTCACCAAGTGAAAGCTCTCCCAAAAGTAGGTGAATGAGTTATTTGAGAAAAATTGGCTATCTGCAATACTTTTAGAGATAATTCGCATTTACTCATTTTGAGTAGGTGAGTAATTAGCTATGGGTCTGAAACTTCACCACGTGAAAGCTCTTCCAAAAGTAGATGAATGAGTTATTTGAGAAAAATTGGCTATCTGCAATACTTTCAGAGATAATTAGCATTTACTCATTTTGAGTAGGCGAGTAATTAGCTATGGATCTGAAACTTCACCATGTGAAAGCTGTCCCAAAAGCAGAAGAATGAGTTATTTGAGAAAAATTGGCTATCTCCTATACTTTTAGAGATAATTCACATTTACTCATTTTGAGTAGGTGAGAAATTAGCTATGGGGCTGAAACTTCACCATGTGAAAGCTCTTCCAAAAGTAGATGAATGAGTTATTTGAGAAAAATTGGCTATCTGCAATACTTTTAGAGATAATTTGCATTTACTCATTTTGAGTAGGTGAGTAATTAGCTACAGGCTTGAAACTTCACCATGTGAAAGCTCTCCCAAAAGTAGATGAATGAGTTATTTGACAAAAAATGGCTATCTGCAATACTTTTAGAGATAATTCACATTTACTCATTTTGAGTAGGTGAGAAATTAGCTATGGGGCTGAAACTTCACCATGTGAAAGCTCTTCCAAAAGTAGATGAATGAGTTATTTGAGAAAAATTGGCTATCTGCAATGCTTTGAGAGATAATTCGCATTTACTCATTTTGAGTAGGTGAGTAATTAGCTACAGGCGTGAAACTTCACCAAGTGAAAGCTGTCCCAAAAGTAGGTGAATGAGTTATTTGAGAAAAATTGGCTATCTGCAATACTTTTAGAGATAATTAGCATTTACTCATTTTGAGTAGGTGAGTAATCAGCTACGGGTCTGAAACTTCAAGTGAAAGCTCTCCCAAAAGTAGGTGAATGAGTTATTTGACAAAAATTGGCTATCTCCAATACTTTTAGAGATAATTCGCATTTACTCATTTTGAGTAGGTGAGTAATTAGCTATGGGTCTGAAACTTCACCATGTGACAGCTCTTCCAAAAGTAGATGAATGAATTATTTGAGAAAAATTGGCTATCTGCAATACTTTCAGAGATAATTCACATTTACTCATTTTGAGTAGGCGAGTAATTAGCTATGGGTCTGAAACTTCATCATGTGAAAGCTCTTCTAAAAGTAGATGAATGAGTTATTTGACAAAAATTGGCTATCTGCAATACTTTTAGAGATAATTAGCATTTACTCATTTTGAGTAGGTGAGAAACTAGCTACAGGTCTGAAACTTCGCCAAGTGAAAGCTCTCCCAAAAGTAGGTGAATGAGTTATTTGAGAAAAATTGGCTATCTTCTATAGTTTTAGAGATAATTAGCATTTACTCATTTTGAGTAGATGAGAAATTAGCTATGGGTCTGAAACTTCACCATGTGAAAGCTCTTCCAAAAGTATATGAATGAGTTATTTGAGAAAAATTGGCTATCTGCAATACTTTTAGAGATAATTAGCATTTACTCATTTTGAGTAGTTGAGTAACTAGCTACGCGTCTGAAACTTCACCAAGTGAAAGCTCTCCCAAAAGTAGGTGAATGAGTTATTTGAGAAAAATTGGCTACCTGCAATACTTTTAGAGATAATTCCCATTTACTCATTTTGAGTAGGTGAGTAAGTAGGCCAAAGTTCACCAAACCTTTTTCCCCTTAGCATAGGATACTCTAGTACTACCCTGTGGTTCAAAAATTTGCTCGAAATTCCTCTATCTCTTACAGTTTGAGAGATATTTCTGATTTTTCACATTTTCACTAAAATTAGCAATAAAGTAGCCATTACTCACTTGTACATTGAGCAACAGTTGTGAAACTTAAATATGTTACAGTTCACAAAAAAGTACATGAACAACATATTTGAGAGAAATTGTGTAGCTGCAATACTTTTGAAGATATAAGCCATTTACTCATTATGGTTATCATTAAAAATTGAAAAAGTAGCTATTACTCACTTAGCAATGGAGATACACTTCCAAATTACTGACCATGTTGTAGCTGTGGAGAAAGTAGCTGAACATCATATTGGAACAAAATTGTGTAGCTGCAATACTTTTGAAGATATAAGCCATTTACTCATTGACAATTATAAATCATATAATTATATTAGGTAAAAGCGCTATTACTCACTCAAAAGTAGGCCAAAGTTCACCAAACCTTTTCCCCCTTAGCAATAGGATGCTCTAGTACTACCCTGTGGGTCAAAAAATTGCTCGAAATTGCTCTATCTCTTACGGTTTGAGAGATATTTCTGATTTTTCACATTTTCACTAAAAGTAGCAATAAAGTAGCCATTACTGACTTGTACATTGAGTAACAGTTGTGAAACTTAAATATGTTACAGTTCACAAAAAAGTACATGAACAACATATTTGAGAGAAATTGGGTAGCTGCAATACTTTTGAAGATATAAGCCATTTACTCATTACGGTTACCATTAAAAATTGAAAAAGTAGCTATTACTCACTTAGCTATAGAGATACAGTTCCAAACCACTGGCCATGTTGTAGCAGTGGAGAAAGTAGCTGAACAACATATTTGAACAAAATTGTGTAGCTGCAATACTTTTGAAGATATAAGCCATTTACTGGTTATGGTTATCATTAAAAACTGAAAAAGTAGCTATTACTCACTTAGCTATGGAGATACACTTCCAAACTACTGATCATGTTGTAGCAGAGGAGAAAGTAGCTGAACAACATATTGGAACAAAATTGTGCAGCTGCAATACTTTTGAAGATATAAGCCATTTACTGGTTATGGTTATCATTAAAAACTGAAAAAGTAGCTATTACTCACTTAGCTATGGAGATACACTTCCAAACTACTGATCATGTTGTAGCAGAGGAGAAAGTAGCTGAAACAACATACAGGAACAAAATTGTGTAGCTGCAATACTTTTGAAGATATAAGCCATTTACTGGTTATGGTTATCATTAAAAACTGAAAAAGTAGCTATTACTCACTTAGCTATGGAGATACACTTCCAAACTACTGATCATGTTGTAGCAGAGGAGAAAGTAGCTGAACAACATATTGGAACAAAATTGTGCAGCTGCAATACTTTTGAAGATATAAGCCATTTACTCGTTATGGTTATCATTAAAAATTGAAAAAGTAGCTATTACTCACTTAGCTATGGAGATACACTTGCAAACTACTGACCATGTTGTAGCTGTGGAGAAAGTAGCTGAACAACATATTGGAACAAAATTGTGTAGCTGCAATACTTATGAAGATATAAGCCATTTACTCATTATGGCTATAATTAAAAATTGACAAAGTAGCTATTACTCACTTAGCTATGGAGATACACTTCCAAACTACTGACCATGTTGTAGCTGTGGAGAAAGTAGCTGAACAACATATTAGAACAAAATACTGTAAATGCAATAGTTTCAGAGTTATAAGCCATATAATTATATTAGCTAAAAGTGCTATTACTCACTCAAAAGTAGGCCAAAGTTCACCAAACCCCAAAAATATTGAAGAGCAAAAAAATTCATTAGGACTTGTAATTTACCAAAAATGTGTAACTGTAGTAGTTTCAGAGAAAACTGCGTGACACACGCACCCACGGGGGGGGGGGGGATTACCATGTTTCACTTTGGTGGCAACAATCATGGCTTTGTCAAGTGATCCCTTTTTATGGGGACGCTTTTGTTTGATGTGCAAAATATTATACAGACTTGTCTTTGGCTTTTTTTTCTGGAGACAATGAATGAGTGCATTTTATAACAATCAGGATTTTACACTCTCACTGAGGGGGAATGCTCTTGGAGAATCATGTTGCACTAAGGCAGGACCTTACACAAGGTCGAAGTATTATAGTATTGAGTATTGTGCTATGTAAAAAGAGATCATTTGAGTGACAATTTAAAAGGATCCATTTCATGTTTGATGAAACAGACCATGTGACTTGTATTTGCATACTAATTGTATAAATATCACGAGCTGTAAAAACACAGCTAAGACATGTTTTTAAATTTTGTAAGAAACCAAAATAACAATATACATTTTCAGTTTATTTCCTACACAGTATTACTGAAAATAATCATGGCCAAAACAAAACACATTAAGTTTGTTTATTTTTTCTCATCCAAAATTTCCACATCTAGGCTTCCTTAAAACCATATCTCATCCAAAATTACCACATCTTGGCTTCCTTAACACCATAAACAGCTGTTACTGACATTGTCAAACAAAACTTTACACTGATGATAAATAAACAACAGCTTGAAGTTTATCAAAATCGTTCTCTGTCATAAGTTGCTTTCATAATCATAAAGAGTACGAATAAAGAGTCCTAATATCTAAATTGTTCAACACTATATCTTCCCTGCAAATGATCCATTCTCAATTTGCTCGTCCCACTTTTCAACCTGAAAAATACAATAAAAAAGTGGTAAACAATAGAAACAAGACCACTGCCGCGGTATGTATCTCCCGCCGAGTACCGCAGGGGAAGAAATACTACATTGAAATTTTTCCCCTTTGCATAGGACACTGTTGTACCATCCTGCAGGTCGAAAATTCGCTTGAAATCGCTCTATCTGTTACGCTTTTCGAGATATTGACACTTTTCCATTTTCAGCAAAAATCCAAGATGGCCGCCGAAAGTGGCGAAAAATGAAATTTTTCCCCTTTCGACAGAACACTCTTGTATCACCCTGCGGTAGTGGGTAAATTGTTTATCGATATTGCCGATATTTATTGTTTTGGAACTGGACTCCCGATATCGAGATCTAAACACGTATTTCAATATCGCCATTTTAAGTAAAACTGTAAACTTACACTGTTAATATTCTAAATAAAGGAAAAATCTGAAGAAATTGTACACTTTTATCTCACATTTTTGAAGTTTTCAATGCGTTTTGGGTGAAAACTTTATTTTTTTGTTTTGATTCATTTCGCTTCCTGTTAGCGGTTCGGGAAACACTAAAATAAAACGTTTTCTGTTTCCCGAATTCGTACTATTTGGTAGACAATATGAACCCCCCGATATCGCCCGATATTGAAATATTTTTACATTCAATATCGATACTCACAAAGCCAAACGATTTACCCCCTACCCTGCGGGTCAAAAATTCGCTCGAAATCGCTCGATCTCTTACGGTTTTCGAGATATTGACACTTTTTCATTTTCCGCAAAAATCTAAGATGGCCGCCAAAAGTGGCGAAAATTGAAATTTTCCCCCTTTGCACAGGAGACTCTTGTACCACCCTGCAGGTCAAAAATTTACTCAAAATCGCTCTATCTTTTACGGTTTTCGAGATATTGACACTTTTCTATTTTCCGCAAAAATCCAAAATGGCTGCCAAAAGTGGCGAAAATCAATATTTTTCCCCTTTGCACAGGACACTCTTGTGCTACCCTTCTGGTCAAAAATTCGCTTGAAATCGCTCTATCTCTTACGGTTTTAGAGATATTCACACTTTTCCATTTTCCGCAAAAATCCAAGATGGCTGCCAAAAGTGGTGAAAATTGAAATTTTACCCCTTTGCACAGGACATTCTTGTACTACCTTGCAGGTCAAAAATTCGCTCGAAATCGCTCTATCTCTTATGGTTTTCGAGATATTCACATTTTTTCATTTTTTTTCGCTAAATTCCAAGATGGCCGCCAAAAGTGGCGAAAATTGAAATCTTTCCCCTTTGCATAGGACACTTTTGTACTACCCTGAAGGTCTAAATGCAATAGTTTTCAAGTTACAAGTGATTTCACTCATGATGGAAGTTAGTGAAAAATCCAAAAGTAGCTATTACTCACTTATCTATTGAGATAGACACCCAAGTTACTCACCATGTTGTTGCTGTGGGAAAAAGTAGGTGAATAACATATTTTAACAAAATGCTCTAAATACAATACTTTTCAAGTTATAATCGATTTAGTGCATGATTTCATTAATTTTAATGCATAAAAAATTATTTTAATAATTCATAAAAAAACTTTAGCATGTGAAATATCTCCAAAATGTAGGTGAATAAGTTATTTGAGAAATACTGGCTATCTGCAATACTTTTAGTGATAATAGGCAATTACTCATTTTGAGTAGGTGAGTAATTAGATATGGATCTGAAAATTCACTAATTGAAAGTTCTCCCAAAATATAGGTGAAGTGAGTTATTTGAAAAATACTGGCTATCTGCAATACTTTTAGAGATAATTCGCATTTACTCATTTTGAGTAGGTGAGTAATTACCTACAGGTTTGGAACTTCACCATGTGAAAGCTCTTCCAAAAGTAGATGCATGAGTTATTTGATAAAAATTGGGTACCCATGATACTTTTAGAGATAATTAGCATTTACTCATTTTGAGTAGGTGAGTAATTACCTACGGGTCTGAAACTTCACCATGTGAAAGCTCTTTCAAAAGTAGATGAATGAGTTATTTGAGAAAAATTGGCTATCTGCAATACTTTTAGAGATAATTCTCATTTACTCATTTTGAGTAGGTGAGTAATTAGCTATGGGTCTGAAACTTCACCATGTGACAGCTCTTCCAAAAGTAGATGAGTTATTTGAGAAAAATTGACTATCTGCAATACTTTCAGAGATAATTCGCATTTACTCATTTTGAGTAGGTGAGTAATTAGCTACAGGTCTGAAACTTCACCAAGTAAAAGCTCTCCTAAAAGTACATGAATGAGTTATTTGAGAAAAATTGGCTATCTGCAATACTTTTAGAGATAATTCGCATTTACTCATTTTGAGTAGGTGAGTAATTAGCTACAGGTCTGAAACTTCACCATGTGAAAGCTCTCCCAAAAGGTGAATGAGTTATTTGAGAAAAATTGGCTATATGCAATACTCTTAGAGATAATTCGCAGTTACTCATTTTGAGTAGGTGAGTTATTACCTATGGGTCTGAAACTTTGCCATGTGAAAGCTCTTCCAAAAGTAGATGAATGAGTTATTTGAGAAAAATTGGCTATCTGCAATACTTTTAGAGAGAATTCGCATTTACTCATTTTGAGTAGGCGAGTAAGTAGCTATGGGTCTGAAACTTCACAATGTGAAAGCTCTTCCAAAAGTAGATGAATGAGTTATTTGAGAAAAATTGGCTATCTGCAATACTTTTAGAGATAATTCGCATTTACTCATTTTGAGTAGGTGAGAAATTAGCTATGGGTCTGAAACTTCACCATGTGAAAGCTCTTCCAAAAGTGGATGAATAAGTTATTTGAGAAAAATTGGCTATCTGCAATACTTTTACAGATAATTTGCATTTACTCCTTTTGAGTAGGTGAGTAATTAGCTACGGGCGTGAAACTTCACCATGTGAAAGCTCTCCCAAAAGTAGATGAATGAGTTATTTGAGAAAAATTGGCTCTCTGCAATACTTTTAGAGATAATTCGCATTTACTCATTTTGAGTAGGCGAGTAATTAGCTACGGGTCTGAAACTTCACCAAGTGAAAGCTCTCCCAAAAGTAGGTGAAAGAGTTATTTGAGAAAAATTGGCTATCTGCAATACTTTTAGAGAGAATTCGCATTTACTCATTTTGAGTAGGTGAGTAATTAGCTATGGGTCTGAAACTTCACCATGTGAAAGCTCTTCCAAAAGTAGATGAATGAGTTATTTGAGAAAAAATGGCTATCTGCAATACTTTTAGAGATAATTCACATTTACTCATTTTGAGTAGGCGAGTAATTAGCTATGGGTCTGAAACTTCACCATGTGAAAGCTCTTCCAAAAGTAAATGAATGAGTTATTTGAGAAAAATTGGCTATCTGCAATACTTTTAGAGATATTTAGCATTTACTCATTTTGAGTAGGTGAGAAATTAGCTACAGGTCTGACACTTCACCATGTGAAAGCTCTCCCAAAAGTAGATGAATGAGTTATTTGAGAAAAATTGGCTATCTGCAATACTTTTAGAGATAATTCACATTTACTCATTTTGAGTAGGCGAGTAATCAGCTACGGGTCTGAAACTTCACCAAGTGAAAGCTCTCCCAAAAGTAGATGAATGAGTTATTTGAGAAAAATTGGCTATCTGCAATACTTTTCGAGATATTTAGCATTTACTCATTTTGAGTAGGTGAGAAATTAGCTACAGGTCTGACACTTCACCAAGTGAAAGCTCTCGCAAAAGTAGGTGAATGAGTTATTTGAGAAAAATTGGCTATCTTCTATACTTTTAGAGATAATTCGCATTTACTCATTTTGAGTAGGTGAGAAATTAGCTAGGGGTCTGAAACCTCACTAAGTGAAAGTTCTTCCAAAAGAATGAGTTATTTGAGAAAAATTGGCTATCTGCAATACTTTTAGACATAATTAGCATTTACTCATTTTGAGTAGGTGAGTAACTAGCTACGCGTCTGAAACTTAACCAAGTGAAAGCTCTCCCAAAAGTAGGTGAATGAGTTATTTGAGAAAAATTGGCTACCTGCAATACTTTTAGAGATAATTCGCATTTACTCATTTTGAGGAGGTGAGTAAGTAGGCCAAAGTTCACCAAACCATTTTCCCCTTAGCATAGGATACTCTAGTACTACCCTGTGGGTCAAAAATTTGCTCGAAATTTCTCTATCTCTTACAGTTTGAGAGATATTTCTGATTTTTCACATTTTCAGCAAAAGTAGCAATAAAGTAGCCATTACTCACTTGTACATTGAGCAACAGTTGTGAAACTTAAATATGTTACAGTTCACAAAAAAGTACATGAACAACATATTTGAGAGAAATTGTGTAGCTGCAATACTTTTGAAGATATAAGCAATTTACTCATTATGGTTATCATTAAAAATTGAAAAAGTAGCTATTACTCACTTAGCTATGGAGATACACTTCCAAATTACTGACCATGTTGTAGCTGTGGAGAAAGTAGCTGAACATCATATTGGAACAAAATTGTGTAGCTGCAATACTTTTGAAGATATAAGCCATTTACTCATTGACAGTTATAAGTCATATAATTATATAAGGTAAAAGCGCTATTACTCAAAAGTAGGCCAAAGTTCACCAAACTTTTTCCCCCTCAGCAATAGGATACTCTAGTACTACCCTGTGGGTCAAAAATTTGCTCGAAATTTCTCTATCTCTTACAGTTTGAGAGATATTTCTGATTTTTCACATTTTCACTAAAAGTAGCAATAAAGTAGCCATTACTCACTTGTACATTGAGCAACAGTTGTGAAACTTAAATATGTTACAGTTCAAAAAAAAGTACATGAACAACATATTTGAGAGAAATTGTGTAGCTGCAATACTTTTGAAGATATAAGCCATTTACTCATTATGGTTATCATTAAAAACTGAAAAAGTAGCTATTACTCACTTAGCTACGGAGATACACTTCCAAACTACTGACCATGTTGTAGCAGAGGAGAAAGTAGCCGAACAACATATTGGAACAAAATTGTGTAGCTGCAATACTTTTGAAGATATAAGCCATTTACTCATTATGGTTATCATTAAAAATTGAAAAAGTAGCTATTACTCACTTAGCTATAGAGATACACTTCCAAACCACTGGCCATGTTGTAGCAGTGGAGAAAGTAGCTGAACAACATATTGGAACAAAATTGTGTAGCTGCAATACTTTTGAAGATATAAGCCATTTACTCATTATGGTTATCATTAAAAACTGAAAAAGTAGCTATTACTCACTTAGCTATGGAGATACACTTCCAAACTACTGACCATGTTGTAGCTGTGGAGAAAGTAGCTGAACAACATATTAGAACAAAATACTGTAAATGCAATAGTTTCAGAGTTATAAGCCATATAATTATATTAGCTAAAATAGCTATTACTCACTCAAAAGTAGGCCAAAGTTCACCAAACCCCAAAAATATTGAAGAGCAAAAAAATTCATTAGGACTTGTGATTTACCAAAAATGTGTAACTGTAGTAGTTTCAGAGAAAACTGCGTGACACACGCACGCACGCACGTACACACGCACATGGTGCAAATTATAACCTCCCTCCGGCGAGCCGGGCGGGAGATAACAAGCGCACTCTGAGAGCACATACCTCCGCCAAGGCACGTAATAATAAGTAAATGGGAAAATCTGGATCTTTGACATTTTTTTGTTTCCAGATGGTGATCGAAAATGGGTCTCAATATTTAATGGGATCTATGTTGGACCAAGGACTATCTACTCATATTTCCTCATTAAGATCCTATCAGTAGTGCTGGGCTGATGTTTGCAAACTTCAGTATTACTGCTCACTGGTTCACTGCAGAGCAATGATCAGCAAACTTTAAATGCAACATGTAGTTGCTAAACTCATTTGTTTGTAGCCTTTTTGTCGCCAAATAAATCACACTTCATGAAAATTTTGTTTATTTCCCAGTTCAAAGCACAAAAATATCCGTAAATGCAAAAGTATAAACATAAAAGATCTTGGGGTTTTCCCACTGTTGCCAAGGTGATCATAAAATCAGCTAATCACAATTAGAGGATCGCTTGCAAAACCATGCGATTGTTTTTGCATGGCAAAAGAAAGCATCCCGAAAAGGAGAAATAATGGCAGCTTAATCATGTAAGAAAGTTCTGCTCAACAAAGCCAGAATATAGGAAAATAGCATCAGAGATGCCCGTACCCCACAGCCTGGGGAAATAGTTTTCAACACCATGAAATATAGAAGTGGTGAGAAAGAACAAAGATCTGGATACTTTCAGAGCAGTGTCAGTTATATCATGCTCCAAATAATGTTTAAGTAGAGAAATTAACATCTAAAAGAAAGAAAATGTATGTAAATATAAAGTATTAAATCAAGACATTTCAATAGCAAGATAACAGCATCAATCGGTAAACTAAAAATTACAAAGCAGTAAATTTTATTAATTGGAGTATAGCTGTCGATGGAAATAGCACAATTATACAAAAGTATACAAACTAATCAGATGCAGCAATCAAAATATCTTTGTCAAAAGAGAAACATGTCTGAAATATGGCAGGTGAACACACTTTGGCAGAGCCAAAGTTAAAGGTCACACCATGATACACACCTACACCCCTTAACCAATGTTCCTTCCAAGTGTCAACCATCTACACCTTACCGAATCAATAGCCCAGACAAGATTTTCAAACTCATGGTCACTATGACTAGGTCATAGGTCGAATCAAGACTACATCACGATGATGCACACCTACAACCCCCAACCAATATCCCTACCAAGTATCAACTTCCTACACCTTATGGGGTCTGAGATATAGCCACGACAATATTTTATAGGTCAAGGTCACTACAGCAGGGTCAAAGGTCAAATCAAGGTTACACCATGATGTTGCACACCTACAACCCCCAACTAATATCAGTACCAGGTCAAGGTCACTACAGCAAGGTCAAAGGTCAAATCAAGGTCATACCATGATGTTGCACACCTACAACTCCCAACCAATGTTCCTACCAAGTATCAACTTCCTACACCTTACAGTTTCCGAAATATAGCCCAAACAAGATTTTGTAGGTCAAGGTCACTACAGCAAGGTCCAAGGTCAAATCAAGGTCACGATGACGTTGTACACCTACACCCCCTTACCAATGTCCCTACCAAGTATCAACTTCCTACACGTTCAGGTTTCTGAGATACACCCCAGACAAGATTTTCAAACTCATGGTCACTATGACTAGGTCATAGGTCAAATTAAGACTACACCATGATGATGCACACCTACAACCCCCAACCAATATCCCTACCAAGTATCAACTTCCTACACCTTATGGTTTCCGAGATATAGCCCAGACAAGATTTTAAAGGTCAAGGTCACTACAGCAAGGTCAAAGGTCAAATCAAGGTCAGACCATGACGTTGCACACCTACAACCCCTAACTAATGTCCCTGCCAAGTAACAACTTCCTACACCTTATGGTTGCAGAGATATAGTCCGGACAAGATTTTCAAACTCAAGGTCACTGCGGCAAGGTCAAAGGTCAAATCAAGGTCACACCATGATGTTGCACACCTACAACCCCTAACCAATGTCCCTACCAAGTATGAACTTTCTACACCTTACGGTTTCTGAGATACAGCCTGGACAAACTATTTCCCGCAGCCCACCCGAACGCCCGCCTGCCCATCCTGAGTCCATGGGTGAAAACAATACCCCAACAGCCCTTAAGGGCTGTGGGGTAAAAAGTGGTTCTTGGGCAGGGCAGTTATCTTGGATACAGTGTGTTTCAAAAATATAATATACCCAAAGAAATTGCTCTCTCTTCCATGGTTATCAAGCATTATTGAAAAAAAATTCGAAAATTCAAAATGGCCGCCATTTTGGTGAGTGAGATATTCGTTGAAACATGGAAAGGCTAGTCTTCACAGATACCCTGTGGGTCAAAAATTTTGCCGAAATCGCTCTATCTCGCATGGCTTTTGAAATACAAGCATTTTTGTGTTTTGTAATTTTTGCGAAAAATTCGAAAATTCAAAATGGCCGCCATTTTTAGCGAGACAAATTTTTTTTGAAAACCAAATTACCCACTTGGCAGAATTACCCTGCAGGTCAAAAATTTCGTCAAAATCGCTCTATCTGGCACAGTTTTTGAGATACAATCATTTTTGTGTTTCGCATTTTTGAAAAAAATTCAAAAATTTAAAATGGCCGCCATTTTTGCCAAGTGAAATATTCGTGGAAACTTGGAAAGGCTAGTCTTCACAGATACCCTGTGGGTCAAAAATTTTGCCGAAATCCAACTAGTAAATTTTTATTTTATGAAGAAAATGGTTTTAAAAAGTTCTCATATGTCACTTTATCACTTAGTATTGTTCTATATGTGTACCTTAAGAGCCTATATTTCCAATTTTGTGTTTTGCATTTTTTGTCAAAAATTTAAAAATTGAATATGACCTCCATTTTTGGGGCGGAGAAATTTTTTTTGGAAATTGGAGAGAGTAGTTAGTTTAGCTACTCTGTGGGTCGAAAATTTCGACGAAATCGCTCTATCTCACACAGTTAAGGAGATACAAGAAGTTTTGTGCTTTAGTCATTGTAAAACTTGTTAATGCTTAATTAACCATCAATAACTCAGTCATTTCTTAACCTATCCCTGCCAAAATTTAATGTCGCCCAGACCTTTATATGAGGAAGGTATTTGCTAAATTTCATGTGGATAGATAAAATGCTTCGTAAGTTATCATCTAGACAAGGACGCACTTCCAAAAAACGCATTTTCATTCATGGGACCTCTCTGATTGGTGAAAATGTCACCGCAGCATATTCATAAAATTCCCCAGGGCTACTGCATACACCTGCCAAATATGAAAAGAAACCGCCTCATGGCTGTGAAGCTATTGCGAAAAGAAAATGCGGATCCGGCGGAGTCGCTTCTCCGATATACACACAAGCATGATATGAAGTGAGGGAGACATTTGTGAAACGCTTTTAGGTTATATTTTGGTCATATTTGTGGCGACTTCTGTTCATTTCCCTGTTATTTCATATTGATTTTTTTTTTTTTTTTTTTGCCTGGTGTACATTTTTGATTCCATGATCTTTGTTCACATTTTTCCAACATGAACATCGACAGGTAAAGTAGTAGCAATCTCCCAGCACTACTTCCCAGCAAAGGGTTCATGGGCGCTACAGCCGATGATTTCAGTATTATGAAAGTGTACAAATTACTCACTTTCTTATATAAGAGCTTTCGCAATTCAATCTACAATATGTTTATTTTCCAAAAGGATAATTGTATCCCCCAGATGATCATTACATAACTATTATGAAAAATTTTCCATTTTCACATTTTCAATCTACCTGCAATGATAAGTTTGATGCTTCTTTTTCAAAGTATTTAAACAAATGACTACCTGCTCTAAATTACTAATCCAAAAAGAGTTTTATCCATATCTACGATTTAAATATTATAAAAATAAATCTGTGATTAGATTTTCAGAATTTCGATTTTCTTGTAGGTACACGTAAATATATATTTGTGTCCTTTAGATGTGAAAGAATCTTACCTCTGCTAAGGACTAGGACAGTCACAACCAGCCGACTAATCGAGAAAGGTTTGAATAGTGCTATATACCGGTTTCATATTTTAAAGTAGGGCTGTGAACGAGTACTCGAGCCTTAATAGACGAGTCCATCTTTGCTAGTACTCGAGTCCATTTTAAATTCTCGGTTACTCACAAGGTATTGTATTATCGCCCACGTAATGAACGCTTGTGTAAAATATGCCACATTTCAGCATTTCCGTCACATAATATCAATTAAAGTTGTTATTTTCGCTTGAAAATGTATAATTTACTCCATATTCTATATCTGGTCAAATAGAAGACGTTTTTCTTCAAAATTTTCGTTTCTTCTAATGGTAAATACTAAATCTCGTGGTTACTCGAATTCGGGCCGGTTGTGAGAGGGCGAATACTCAATGCCGTTTTTCAGCACCCGTCCCAGCCCTATTTTAAAGTATGAATAATCACTCAATGTAGTAAAGATGGTAGGTCTGAACCCATAGAATATGCCCATATTGTCATAAAAAATAAGTTAAAATCCATCAACAGCCACGTTTTCTGTACTGTTTACGCATTCACGTAAAAACCAGAAGTATCATATACCTCTTATGGCGCCCACTTCTTGTATGAGAAAAATGCATCAGAAGTCACAGGAAAATGGCAAATTTAATGACTTTTTTACATATTATGGACATATATTTTCAATTTATTTCACAGAAATATTATTTTCATTGCGTTTTAGAATATGAAACTAAAGATTTTTGGTAGTTTTATAAATTCGACGGTTATTCGGTGTTGACATGAATAGTACTTGCCGATTGGCCGGCATGAAATATTTGGAGTCATGAAAAGAAGAAGAAATCAATAAGAATGTCTTACAAAACTATAAAACTTCTTTTTTAATGTATGTGATCTCCAGACAGACTAATGGTTAAACTGAATGACTGGTCATTGCATGACATATTTTTCCAATGAAACTCAATTGATCTTAGTCTGGAAGTTATAAAGAAGAAGAAAAAAACATATCAATAAACTCTATCTCACCCAATCATTTGGACATAAACTTTTATATATTCTCTTGAAGTAGTCACATTCGCTGTGCTTGCTCTCGTCCTTCACCTTCTTACACCGATGAAAGTCTACATAGTTTTGCCAGCAATTCCTGCCACGTAAAATATACAGTACATTGGTTGGCACAAGTCTTGTGACTTTAGTACAGGCAAAAGAGTCAAAGAGATTGTGGGTATGTGCAAGACATATCACTGTAGCATATAATAGCTATGTCAAACTAGTTTTTGTGTCAAATATTTTTAAGTTCACATTAAGTTCCAATGTTTTTTTTGTCAAAATAGCAAGGTGCCTGCACAGTACCTACAGTCTATGATGTGTTAATTTGTCCCAAAAAGGTCAGCAGAGATTTATTTTGTAAATAATACACAGAGGCGGGGCTAAAAATGGTTAATGTAAAGTCTTTTGTTAAGTCTTTAAAACTGACATGGCTATGGAGGATATTCATAAAGACGCTCCTTGGATAACTTTAGTACATTTAAATACAGACCTTACGAAAAGACTCCTTTTCATGGGGCCACAATTGGCTAATAGATGTGCCAGTACACACAATAATATATTCTGGAAAGAAGTATTCCTTGCATGATACAGGACTTCCTGACTATTGATTTGCTTACAAGCCAAAAAAAGTCAAGAGAATCAAGAATGTATAAGTCAAGAATTCAACAAAGTCAAAGTGCTCCTTATTTTATAGTTCACACTTTATTAAACAAATACAGGCACTGAGATATTCATAAAATGTATACTGATCGGGTCAACAACCACTTTGAAATGTGGGAATAAAGCCCCTTTTCCATATACGCGTGATGCGGTATACGGCATGCGGCTATTCAAAGTACTAGAAGCCTGATGAGTTCTGCATAAAGTATAAGTACCGGATCTGCATACCGTACACGCATATATAGAAACACCTCTTACATTTTTATTGCAAAGTTAAAATAGCCGCACATCGCATGCCGTATACCGCATGCCGGATCACGCGTAGATGGAAATGGGGCTTTACAGCCACGTTTTTATCTAAATAAATCTAATAACTTAGCGTGGAAAAAACTTCTGTGATGGAAGGATCTTTTTGTTGGCATTTGCTAACCAGTAACATGTCACAAAAGATGACTTTACCCAGTCTTATTATTGTTTTAAATTTGTTTAGTACTCACTTGGTCTGGTTCATGTTTGGAAATCTTGCATCAAAGGGAGCGGTTCTAAGATGTGCTTCAGCCATATTTTAAATCTACCTGCAAGAAAACATATATACAATATACAGATACATGTATATGAAAACTAAACTTGTGTGTTTTGATGGATGAAAAAGATGATATCAGAAGCACAGGAAATTTAGTTTGTCATTAGTTATAATAAAAAGCATAATCAGATTTACATTAACATCAATTAAACGGGCTCAAAATAATATTTTAAAACATAGAATCAAAGAAACATATAGAGCACCTTGCCAAATGAAGCTTCATTCTTACTCTCTGCTTAAATACCTGAATAAAATGAACTTATAAAGTAGCATGTGTGTTTTATACAGGGGGTAAAATTCCAAGTTAGGTTTTTACATTTCTTTTAACAGCTAGGGTCACATTGGGACAGGCTAATGAGGCCACGAGTATTTCCTTCATGTTACCATCAGTCGGTCACCGCTGCAGTGAGAGCTAAATGATTACATGGATTACACTTGATAAGTACTGGATCATTTAGACCCGAACATGATAATGGAGACTGAAGCTTAGGAGCAATGAGTAACCTGAAAATGGTATCAAGCTCCGATTCTGGTGGTCTATTCACAGTATCCTACAACTTTTTTTGTGTGTTCACAAATTATAAATTTGGGCTGTTTTATTGATCACATAAGATAAGTTTTAATGGCCAAATCATCTTTACTTGATTTCTGGAAAAAAATAATGATAAAAACTTTGTAATTACGATTTAAATCAATGATTTAAATTGATTTAAAACAATGTTTAATTGTAAAACGCTTGTGAAATAGTTTTTCATATTTTGTGTGTCTTAATATTACTTGTTCTGTAGCTATATAAAATAAAATTTAAACAATCATTAAGTAATATTCAACAGGACAGTCTTGCTAGAAAATCTCCAGTTTTATTTGGGATTTGACACTTCTCTCTATGCATGGTAAACAATATAGTATTCACACTAGCATTTGTTTTTGTGTCAGCAACATATTTAAACACAAATGTAGCCAATAGCAAATATCTTCATATGAAAACTGTCAAAAGCTACTGTAATCTGTCTTAAGATGGCACGTCATTTTTGTGCTTGAATTAGTCACTTAGAGATAACGTCTTAAACTCTTGGTATCTTTGATTTTAAACAAAACTTTGCTTGCTGACATTTTACCCATGTAAAATGATTTTTTGGAAAAGTCGCTAGTGAACTCTGCAGATACCCTGGGGGTGAAAAATTTCACTGAAATCACTCTATCTCACACCATTTCTGAGATAAATGCGGTTTTACGTGTTTTACACTAAAATTCAAGATGGCCGCCAAAAATGGCAAGAAAACGACTTTTCAGAAAAGTCGCCAGTAGACTCTGCAGATAGCCTGGGGGTAAAAAATTTCACCGAAATCGCTCTACCTCGCACTGTTTCCTAGATAAAAGTGTTTTTTTTTTGGTTGTTTTTTGAGTTTTACACAGAAGTGCAAGATGGCTGCTAATATAGATCTAAATTTTAAATATTAACTAAAGCATGGGCATTTATTGGTAGAAAGCCACTACTCCCACCCGACATAAGTTGGCCGCAGGCATAAGATGGCCGCCCTCAACACACCTTCACAGGGCTTTAACATGAGTGGCCTACTACACTCTGAAATCATGTCTTATTGTTAAACGAATTACCGGCAAGTCGGGACCAAAAACAAATAAATGATATTTAACATATGTCTATTCGAAAATATATACAGTTTCACATTAGGTTTCCTAGCAATATTTTATAAATAAGAAACAGCTTATACATAAGGAAATATGAAGCCACGATGGGTTTCCAGCCATATTTTACAAACAGAAGATCCAGGCAACCAGTCTACTTTTCCTCTGCAAACGTGATTAATTTAATTAACCAATGAAATTGCAAATTTAATAGGTAAATTAAATTTTTATAAGTTAATACCCTATCCAATGGACAATAGCTTATCCGGTCGGCGCAGACCGGCCCGCCAAACGTCAGAAAAAGACGTCCTGTGTCTCCACCGGCCAGGCCGGTCCAATGCTGTGCACTCGCCAGGTGGCGTGTGGTACTTCCTTCCTGTCTAGACAGCATGACGTCATAGCATCTTTTTTGTTGTCTAAACCATTAGACCCCTAGTAGGCTGATAGCGGGGTCGGTGGGAGGGTCTTGTGTGTCCATTGGATAGGGTATTAACTTATAAAAATTTAATTTACCTATTAAATTTGCAATTTTATTGCGTTAATACATCCTATCCAATGGACAATAGCTGAATAACTACCGCTTGGTCGGCGGGTAAGCTACTAGGGACTTGTGTGAACTCCTGATAGAGGTAAGAAGAAACTCCGTCCTGAAGCCTGGGTAGACCTTGCAGTCAAAAAACCCTTAAGGCTCTGGTCGAATATCATCATCCGGTTAACCGGACTGGAACCGTCAGAATCGACCATGCCCCCCCCCCCCCCCTTTTTTAACAGACCTGCTCTGAGGTAGGGGAAGACAGGGGTGAGTTCCGTCCCATAGAAGTAAGACTCCCTGAGGAAGTACCTGAGAAGATTTTTTTTTTTTTTTTTTTTTTTTTTATAATATTTCTTAACTAAAGGTGCAATATATACAGATATGTGTCACTCTCCTCTAAGTATCAGTCCGTTGGTGGATCTGTTGAGCAGCCACGACCGGACCGAGATGATAGAGCTCTGAGTCAGCCCAGGCCACATCCTTCAGATAGAATTGGGTGAAGGTGTTGTGAGATTTCCAGTGGCAGGCTGATAAGATCTGCTCCAAGGAGACTCCGGATTGGAAGGCCTTGGAAGCAGCAAAGGCCCTGACATCATGGGCTTTTACTTGATGTAGGGTGTGGGCCTGGTGATCAGAAAGCTCATAGCACAAGATCACAGTCTGTTTGATCCAAGAGGAGATGGTGGCAGGTGAAATGTCTTTGTCGAAACCTTTCTTGAAGGAGACAAAAACCAGTTGTTTGTCCTGCCTTATGTTTGAAGTCCTGTCCAGATAGTAGCGCAGGGCTCTAACTGGACAAAGAGATCTATCCGACTTGAGTGATCTATCTAGAGTAGGAGCCAGGGCTGGTATGACCACTGGGGCTACACTTCCCGGGCCCTCTTTGGCCAGCTGGTTCTTAGAAAGAAAGCTGGGAGATGGAAAGAGAGACACCTTGGACCAGTCGGACTGGTGTCGGATGTTCTTATGCTGCCATGCATGAATCTCACTCCTTCTTTTGCCCGAGCCCAAGGCTAACAAGAAGACAGTTTTGAAGGTCAAATGCTTCAATGATGCCTCCTTCAGAGGTTCAAAGGGGGGTCTGGTCAGCTGGTGTAGTACCAGGGAGAGGTTCCAGGAGGGTATTCCCCTGCGCCCTTTGGGTCTATCTCTGTGGAAACTTTCCAAGAGACGAGTGAGATTATCATCTTTACTGATATTGACCGTTGTGTCACCTAGTTTATCAGAGATGGCAGATCTGTAACCATCAATGGTACTGGGCTGTAGCTTCTTGTCCTCAAAGAGGTACATAAGGAAGTCAGCCACCGACTTTATAGGTGGTGACCTGAAGTCCACCTGATTAGAGAGACACCACTTCTTAAAAATGGTCCACTTTGCCTCATAGACTGATCTGGTTGATCTTCTCTGAGGAGCCTCAATTCTTGCTGCCACCGCCTCAGAGAAGCCCTGCTCCTTGATCTTTGTGGCTCTAGGAGCCAGGCATGGAGATTTAGGTTGGTCAGATTTCTGTGAGGGATCTGATTGAATGGTTGTGTTAACAGATTGGGCAGGTTGGGCAGGCTGAGAGGGACCTGGCTGGACATGGTCACCAAGTCCCAAAACCAAGGCATGTTGGGCCACCCCGGGGCAATGAGAATGAGTCTCTTGCACGGGGAGTCCAGAAGCTTCTCCACCACTTTGCCCAAGATGGCGGTCGGTGGGAAGGCGTATGCATCCAGGTCCTCCCAAGGCAGAGAAAGTGCATCTACTGCTGCTGCCAGGGAGTCCGGCACCGGGGAGACAAACTGAGGTAATTTGTGGTTGAACCTCGTGGCAAAGAGGTCTATTTGAGGCCGGTGCCACCGGATGCATATCTGGTGGAAGACTTCCAGAAGGAGGGACCACTCTGTCTGGATGGTTTGACCCAGCCTGGACAGTTTGTCGGCTATCACATTTAAGTGGCCTGGAATATGTTGAGCTTTGAGAGTTACTTGTCGCTGGGAGCACCAGGTCAAGATTCTCCACAGTAGGGCACACAGTGGGCCCGACCTCATTCCTCCTTCCTTGTTTATGTAAGCTACTACTGTAGTATTGTCGGTTGCTACTAGAACTATTTTTCCTACACAGAGATCTTGGAACTCTTTCAAGGCTAAGAAAACTGCTTTCAGTTCTAGGAGGTTTATGTGCAACTTGCTTTCCGGTATCGACCAGGAACCCCTTGTGGTGAACTCGTTTAAGTGAGCGCCCCACCCTTCTTTTGATGCGTCTGTAAAGATTTGCAGCGCATGTCTTCCTGGGTGTAAAGGTTGGCCTTGAAGCACGTTGTCTTCTTGTAGCCACCATTGTAAATGAGGGTGCAGGGACCTCGGTAGAGGGATAATCTTCTCCAGAGATTCTGGTACCCTCCAATTGTTTTTGAGATGCCACTGTATGGGTCTCATGTGTAGTCGGCCGAGGTGAACCTATTTTTCTGTGGCTGTGAGTAGGCCTATCAAGGACATGAACTGCCGGACCGGACAGGTCGGTAGTGATAGAAGGGCTTGTATCTTGTCTTGAAGGCTTTGCCACCGGTCCAGGGTCGGTCTGACCCGGCCGGACCTGAGGTCGAACTGGTAACCGACGAAGTCGAATACTTGTTTGGGTTCCAGTTCTGATTTCTCTAGATTCACCAGCCAACCTAGGTCCTGGCACATTTTGACCAGGATTTGGGTGTGTTGGAGACAAAGGTGTTGCGATCTGGCTCTCACCAACCAGTCGTCTAGGTACTGGTGGATTCTTATACCCTTGTGTATGGCCATCAGTTTCACCTCCTTGGCTAATACAGTGAACTCCATGGGCGCTGTGGACAGACCGAAAGGCAATGCTTTGAACTGGTAAGTCTGGCCCTGGACATGAAAACGTAGATATTTTCTGGATTGTTCTTGTATCGGTATGTGGAAGTAGGCATCTTTGAAGTCTACTGAGGTGACCCACTCTCCTTGTTGGAGCGATGTTCTGATGGTTTCCGGTGTCTCCATCTTGAACTTTTCCACTTTGAGGAAAACGTTTAAGTTGCTTAGGTCCAGTATTGGCCTCCATTTGTTGTTGGGTTTTGGGACTAAGAACAGTCGGTTGAAGAATCCTAGTGGTCTTGGATTTTGAACTCTTTCGACCGCTTTTTTGTCTATGAGCTGATGTAATGCCTCCAACAGGTAGCTGTTCCTGTGGGGATTGACATACCGGCTCATGACTGTAGGGAATCATGTGAGTTGGGGGCGGATCCGGAAGGGGAGGGGGTAACCCTCTCGAAGGATTTGAACTACCTTCGGACCGGCCCCTAGATTTAGCCAAGTTTTCCAAAAATTTTGAAGTCTGGCCCCTACAGGTAGATTTTGTGCAACATTGTGGGCATTTGCTACAGGTTGGACAGGACACAATTGAGTGACACAAGAAACACTGTTCACATATTTTAATTTGTAATTTCTTGATGTCTGACAAGCTGCTGCCCCGGGACTTAACTCTCTCTTTTGGGAGTGCCCGGGCGCAGAAGGTACACTTTTTACAACATGAAAATTTGCAAAATTTAAAGTCTTTTTTAGTGTCAATGTCTGGCTCCCGGTCAGCAGTCCCTCCTGTAACCTGTTTACAAAGTGATTGTCATTTAAAGGACTGCTGACCCTTGGCTGGTCGCGAGGTGTAGTAGGAGGCCTTGCCTCTGCCTCTCTTACTCTGTCCTCTGTTGCCAATATTCTTCCAGGAAGGACGGTCGGACTTTCTGTAATCAGGCCGCTTAACTTGTCTTTCGTAAGGATGATAACGACCCTTCTTTCCTGAATGGATCTGTCCCTTACTCTCAAAGTTAGCGATGTCCTGTTCGGCTTGTTTCAAAACAGAGTCCGGAAATAAAGTGGCAATATGCAGGGGTCCAGTGCGTAGTGCAGACAGGGTATCTGGCTTGATGCCCATCTTAAGATGAGAGAGGTAAGCGTCACGCCTTATCAGAGTTGTATTGGCCACTGTAACAAAGACAAAGTCTGTTAAGTGTTCAAGAGTCTTGGCCGTGGCCTGAGTGATGCTGGAGTTGAAATTGAGTAGAAATTGTAGTTCACTAGCGGCCTGTGAAACTCTCTCAGACGACTTCCCCTTACTAAGCTCCGACTTCACTATTTTCAACTGGGCCTGCATGTTTTCTTGAACTTTATAGACACACCTGTTAAAAGCGGCAGCTTGATTGCAAGTGATGGACGCCTCGCGTGCCGACTTCTCCCAGCGTCTTAAGTTGTCCTGAGATATCTGCCTTGAAGGTGGGGCTGTTGTGGCGAGCCCGGCAGCCTTGGCTATACGGCTGTAAGTGCTATTGACTTTTGAAGAGTCCGTATTCCAAGAATGTACAGTTTTTGGGTCCTGTTCCTCAGAGGGTCGGTTGGGTACAAAGCTGTACCACTTTGCCTGAGATCTTGGTGGGCGGACGAATTGATCTTTAAACAGTCCACCGGCCTCTGAGCTACGCGACGGGTATCCCTCTGTAAGGGTGAGGTTCATTTTTCCCATCTTGCTGCAGAGCCATTCGTCCGTGGGCATGGAGACTGAGATTTTTCCTGTCGGTTGTGCCTTAGGACCCGCAAAGGGGTTATCCTCCGACCTGGATGCTGTTGTATCCATCTCTGGGATATGACTCCACCCCATAAAAGACCTGATGCCGCTCATGGTCTCCCTATAGTTCTGTTCTTCAGATAGGGTTAAATCCGGGTCAGCAGTCGAAGCCTCCAGGTCTGGGTCTGACAACTCCCCTTCTTCAACAAAGATATCTACTGGGGGACGGTCGGAGGTGTCTGAGTCAGAGTCCGTATCCATGGAGGATGTGCTCTGCCTCCTAGGAGGGGCTGATGACGACCTGCTTGGTGCCTGACGAGGTAAGGGTGAATCAGCACCAGCCAGATCTGAAGGTTGGTCGGTGAGCACTTTTCCTGTGGTCGATTTGCTGGTCGACTTGAAAGCAGTCTGAACACTACCAGGCAAATCTGAAGACATGACCGGTGGTCGGTCGGTGGTCGGTGTAGGTTTGATGAAAGGCTTGGAAGAAGTGACTGTTTTAGGTGGTGAGTGTGTAGGGGTAACCTTCACAGTCGTAAAAGCCGGTGTTGGTTGTTCCAATGATTTTGATAATAACAAGGCCTCAAGTCTGTTAAAGCGTTCGGACCATTTCTGGTCCAACTGATCAAATCTAGAGTCCTGAGACGACTTTGTAGATTTAAGTGACTTGGACGGCTTGTCAGATTTGGCAACTTTAGAAGTGTGAGGTTCTGGTTTATCTGAGCTAGGCTTTTTCTTCTTTTCAGAACTAGAACCAGGAGACTTCACAATCCCCTGGTCGTCCACTGCTCCCACTACCGTAACTACAGACGGGTCTATGAGAGAGGAACTGGAGTCCTGTTTTGGAGTGTCTGAAACCTTCTTTAATTCCCGCTTCTCTTTTTTAATTCTATAAGAGGGTGTTGACAACTGGGTGCGTTGTTCTTCAGTAAGAGAGTTGCAAGCGTTACAGTCTAGATGGGAGATACAGGGGTCAGAGCCCTTACCTTTCTCCCTGCACCTGGCACAGAAACAATGGCTGTCGAAACTAGCCATGATATGTCCGCAGCTCCCGTGTTTCTGGCTTGGAGAAGACATGTTAACTGATAAAAGGCGAAAAAGGGTCCAGAAAGGTCTATACACACTCCGTAACACAATGGTAATAAAAACTAAACACACTCTGAAGAAATAAAGTCTAAAGACTAAAATTAAGATTCCTGACGAAAATTCCCTTGTACACAGCATGTGCGCCAAACGAAAAAGATGCTATGACGTCATGCTGTCTAGACAGGAAGGAAGTACCACACGCCCCCTGGCGAGTGCACAGCATTGGACCGGCCTGGCCGGTGGAGACACAGGACGTCTTTTTCTGACGTTTGGCGGGCCGGTCTGCGCCGACCGGATAAGCTATTGTCCATTGGATAGGATGTATTAACGCAATAAAATCAATTGTTACTGAAACCTCACTCAAGACAAAGTTTTTTTCGCCTGCAAACATGACTAATTTAATTAAACATTTAACATACGTCTATTCAAAAATATATACAGTTTAACATTAGGTTTCCTAGCAATATTTTATAAACAAAAAGCAGCTTATATATAAGGAAATATGAAGCTGTTGATGGGTTTCTAGCAATATTTTACAAACAGAAGATCCAGGCAACCAGTCTGCTTTTCGTCTGCAAACGTGATTAATTTAATTAACCAATGAAATCAAGCCATGCCTTAAATAAAGTGCCGTTTGAAGAACAAATATTTCAATTTTGGGTGCGAGTTGTTGGGTGCGAGCTGTTTTGGTCGCGATTTGCATGCATACCTTGTTAAACTTATTATATGCAACAGTTTTCATTGGTGTACAATAAATGAATAACCTATTTGTCTTTCTGGAGCCTGTAGATGAGCTGCGGCCAACTTATTCCTGTGGCCAATTTATGCAGTGTAGCAGTACAGTACTGCCTTGCTACAAATTATGTATGGTTGGGTACCGATTATTACCACTACTGCTTCCCTGCATAAGTTGGCCGCAGTCATAAGTTGGCCGCCCTCACCACAGTTTCACAGGGCTTTAACATGAGTGGTGTACTATACTCAGAAACCATGTATTATTGTTAAACTTATTATATGCAACAGTTTTCATTGGTGTACAATAGCCTATTTGTCTTTCTGGAGCCTGTAGACCGAGTTTCTGTCCCATCGCCAATTGCTGTTGAAATACTGATGGACGCAATGGCGAGGGACAGAGCTCACATGTACTTGTTTTCTGTGTAAATCTTGAAGTACATATTTCTGTTCTAGTGGCCAATTATTCTTGCTCCTTTGAATTAGTTGTAGGTGAAAAAATTATAATATAAATATATTTAGGAAACATTTCAGACATTACTATAACATACATTTATGGCAGCAGAAAAGGTTGGTGAAGTTAGTTTACATTTCATAAATATGTAGAAATTTATTCATGGCAGCTGGATAGGCATTAAATATTGTGGTGATCCGGGGTTGAGATCCGGGGTTTAGCAGTCACCGAAGATCGGGGACCAGCTTAAAGACGTGAGTACCGGAAGTAGGCACTCTTTGGTTTGAATTCGTGAAGAAAACAACTACTACAGATAATTGTTATACAATTCAACTGAAGAGCGGCTGGGCTGTGTTTTATAAAGCACAGTCCAGGTATTTGGTGGTAGTGCACACAACTACTGTGTGCTGAAATAAGAAGTCCTGTTGTAAAGCAGGGTAAGTGGCAGTTTTACTTCACTGGTACCAGAAGACCAAATAGTGTTGCGTCAAGGTCATGTGTTAGGCTATGCTGTTACTTGTGATGTCATCATGGATGATTGTGAAAGTGATTGGCCAACTGTCAGGGAAGTGAATTCTGTATCTTCAGATGAGTTACCAGAACACTTACTAGGTCTTTATCAGAGATCTATAAAGTCTTTGACACCGCAGGAAGCTGGAAAACTGAGAACTTTGTTACTAGAATATCAAGATACTTTCTCTAAAGGGAGCCATGATTTAGGACGTTTTTCAGAAATCAAACACACCATAAATACAGGTGACGAACGTCCCGTGAAGGAGGCTATGCGTCGAACCCTTTAGGTTTTGAGAAAGAAGAGGAGGAAAACTTGAAGTTGATGTTAGACACAGGAATTACAACGGAATCATCCTCGGACTGGGCTTCAGCACCAGTTTTGGTCAGGAAGAAAGATGGAACTCTCCGTTATTGTGTCGATTTCAGAAAATTGAATGACAGAACCGTAAAGGATCTGTTCCCATTACCTTCCATTTCTCAGTGTATCGATCAGCTTTCTGGAAACAAGTATTTTTCAACCTTGGACATGGCCAGTGGTTATTGGCAAATTGAAATTGATGAGAAAGACAGGCATAAAACTGCATTTATAACCAAACATGGTTTATTTGAACATAAACGGATGGCTTTTGGATTATGCAATGCGCCAGCTACATTTCAACGTGTAATACAATTTGTGTTACGTGGGTTAACTTGGGATAAGTTACTAGCATTTTTAGATGATGTCATAATCTTAGGAAGAGACTTTGAAGATCATCTGTCAAACCTGAGAACCACATTTGCTAGGTTCAAGAAATATAACCTCAAGCTCAAACCCAAGAAGTGTAGTTTGTTTCATAGCAAGACTTTATTCCTTGGAAGAATAGTCAGTGAAGAAGGTGTGTCCATTAATCCAGAAAATGTGGAGAAAGTGACCAAGTGGCCAGTTCCAAAATCCGTGAAGGATGTTGAAAAGTTTCTCGGATTTATAAATTATCACAGGGAGCATATTAAGGATTATGCCAAACTGACGTCTGTGCTTTATGAACTGACAGGAAGTCGAGCAACTTTTACCTGGGAATCCAGACATCAAGATGCGTTTGAGACTTTGAAACAGGAAATGGTCACAGCTCCTATACTTAGTTATCCTAATGCTTCGGATATGTTTGTGTTAGACACTGATGCCTCAAATCATGCCATTGGAGCCGTCCTATCTCAAGTACAGGATGATGTTGAACGAGTTGTGTGTTATGGAAGTTATGTTCTTACACCTGAACAGAGACGGTAATGCGTCACTCGAAAGGAACTCTTAGCCGTTGTAAGGTTCACAAGACAGTTCCGACATTACTTGCTAGGTCGCAAGTTCTTACTCCGAACAGATCACAACAGCCTAACATGGCTTTTGCGTTTCAAGTACCTGGAAGGTCAATTGGCCAGATGGTTAGAAGAACTCAGTCAATTTGACATGACGGTTGTGCATAGGTCTGGAGTTAAACATGGGAATGCTGACGGAATGTCCAGAATTCCTGATGATGTTCAGTTTTGCGATTGTTATAAAGCCGGATCAGAACCGGAAACACTTCCATGTGGAGGATGCAAGTACTGTACAAGAGCTCACAATCAATGGTCACGGTTTGAAGAGGATGTAGACTATGTCGTACCACTTGCTGTGAAGAGAGTAACTGAATCTAGTTCCAATAGTGTATGGATAGAAGATTATTCTAAAAAATAGTGGCATCAAGCATAGAATTCAGATGGATGTCTACAGAAAATTATCAATTGGATAACTACAGAGGTCGAGCCAGAACAAAGAGAGCTTGCATTGAGTAGTCAAACTGTGAAATACTTGTATCTACACAGAAGCCAGTTGGTATATGAAAATGAACTCTTGTATTACAGATGGAGTGATGATCTTGGTGATAAACTGTTGTTTGTAGTGCCAGAAAGTCTCAAAGAGGAAGTGATGTCCATGAACCACAATCTTCCTTTAACTGGACATATGGGGATTGCAAAGACAGTAGCATGTATCAAGAAATCTTTTATTTGGTACGGATTGTCAAGGGATGTTGAACTTTTTGTTAAATCTTGCAGCACCTGCAACAAGAACAAGAGGGCGACTGTGAAGCCAAAAGCACCTTTAGGACAATATCATGTCGGGTCGCCATTGGAAAGAGTTCACATTGACATACTTGGTCCATTTACTCCTAGTACCAGGGGTAACCAGTACGTGCTTATGATTGTTGATCAATTCACCAAGTGGCTAGAATGTTATTCTTTACCACTCCAAAATGCTGAAGAAGTAGCGAAATGTATGGTTGATGGATTTATTTCAAGATTTGGATGTCCAATAGAGATACATACAGACCAGGGCAAGAACTTTGATGGGAAATTATTTGCTTCCGTCTGTGAGCTACTTCAGATTGCCAAAACCAGAACCACACCATACCGACCCTGTTCCAATGGTCAAGTTGAGCGATACAACAGAACTTTATTACAACTTATCAGGTGTTTCTTGAAAGGGAACCAGCAAAACTGGGATGAACATTTGCAGCAGTTGGCTGGGGCTATTCGCTCAACGGTGAACAGGAATACCCGTTTTACACCAAATTTGATGATGCTAGGTCGCGAGATTACTTTACCCATTGATCTGATGATTGGAACTATTGAGACAACTAATCTCTCATCTTCTGAATATGTTGTCAGATTGAAGAACATTTTGCAACAAGTTCATCAATTGGCCAGAGATAATCTGTTATCTTCTCAACTACGACAGAAGAAAGATTATGATCTCAGATTGAAGGTGAAAACATATGAAGTGGGTGATCTAGTTTACAAGTTGGATTCTGCTAAGAAGGTTGGTCAAAGTCCTAAGTTACAGCAAGTGTGGAAGGGTCCGTTCTTAGTTACAAAGGTTTTATCTCCAGTATTGTTTGGGGTATGTGATAGAAAGAAAAGTTATGTTTTACACCATGACAGGTTGAAGCCATGTGAAGACAGGGACATACCTTTGTGGCTGAGACGAAAGAGAAGCCGACTCTTGGACCAAGGTGATCCAGAGGGCACTGCTGTATTGGGTGAGACAAATCCAGAATCTGATTCATTATATTTAGATCAATTATTTGGTCATGAAAATAATAATTTGTCTAACCAAACTTTTAGTCAAGATAACGACGCATTAGAGAACAAAACTAAAACTTGTTTATTGCCCTGTTCAACTAATCAGAATGCATCCATAGATAAGAATGTTTCTTCTTCAGCAGATGTTCTTCCAGCTACCAGATCAGGCCGCGAGAGGAAGAGACCCAGACATCTAGCTGATTATTCTATTTAAGATGTTTGCATGTTTGAATCAAATGAAGGGTATTATTCATAAATATGTTCTCGAAATAAAAAATTGTGTCGTTATTTCAGATGCCATATGACAGATCTGCCTATGTGAGGGGCAGACGTAGAGGAGGGGGACAGCATCGTGCCAACTTTGACTGCCGTCACACTGACCGTCCACGTCACAGGGATGATGATGGATACCATGAAAGGCCTCGACGTCGCAGATATGACAGAGAGCGTGACAGACCATGGGGAACCAGACATGAATCCAGGAATCAGGGTTCCAGTGGTAGGTGGCAAGGAAATCGCACCAGGCAGAGTCCACAGCACACCGGACGTACTTCAGGATCTCCGGTGAGACCAAGTGTGCCTGATTATTCCTCGCAGGTGCCACAGCCACCTCAGCGACCACGCACGACATCTACAACTGAAGACGAACAAGTAGTGTCGATATTGGTGCAAATGTACCCCATGCTACGACCAGATCAGGTTCGTGAACGTGTCTGCATGTCACACAACAGAAGAGAACCCTTTGATCAGCCATTGTTATTGGAAAGGTGTCTTAGGGACATAAGAAGTCTCTTCCCGAGGAATCCTGGCGATGAGTTTGAATCTCAGACACCAAGCTCTAGCTCTGTAGCAACAAGTTACACGACGGCCAGTTTTGTTGTACCGCGGGTGTCGCACCTGTCACCCCCAGCGCGCACATCAACTGTGACCAGAGCTACTATAACTCCGTCCAGTGCTCAGATGGTGAGTCAGCCTGTTAAACCTACAACAGCATCATCTGCGAAAAGTGTGTATGGAGTAACGGAGGAGGAAGCCGAATTAAGACGCACAAACAGGCCTGCTCAAACCAGGGCAGTATCACCTCCCAGGCGCCAGGAACGTTATAAGAAAAGTCAATATGCCTGGCAGACGGTCAGATCAAAGAAAGGGTCTAGTAAATGGAAACAGGCCCCAAAACATCAACAGTACTCGAAGCCGACGAGTAAGCCGCCCGACAAACATGAAAAGGACTCGAGCAGATCGAATGTTCAAGAACAAGATGTTAAGAAGGCTCAAAAGAGGCTGAATCCATCTCAAACACCAAAGCCTGCACCGAAAAGGAAGCGTCATCCGCAATGTCCTATCAAATCGTGCAGAGAAGAACAATCACACATGAGACGCCATGTCATACAAGCGCATTTGCCAGCAGGATTTGCAGGCACAGACATGGAACTAGCACAGAGAATGGCCTCATTAGAACAATTTCTTCAAGTCGCGAGGGATCAACTTAAGTGCCGTGACAATGGGGAGCTAATGAACAAGGTTCTGAAGGATCACATATACCCGGATACCAGGGGAATGACCATTCATGAATCTGAAGAGGATCGCAAAATGATGCAGGATTTCCATCAGTGGAGACACCCTGAATCAGTTGGAAAGACACCAAACATCGATCCACCTAATGTCATTGAGTCCTTACTTCACTGGAGGATTGCCGCTTGCCTCATCAATGTCATTGGTGAGGAACATTTTGAAGTTGCAAGGCCAACTCTACAAGTCAGTATACAGACTGAGCAAACGACCGAGTCAACAACAACAGATGTGGTTGAAGAGCCGGAGAAAACTTCTAAAGTCTGTAGAAAGGTGACACAAAAGGAGGACTCTAACACTAAGGAGGCAGAAAAAGTGATAGTTGTACCAGATGATGACACTCTTTTGCCTTCAATAGATAAAAGTTTGGCTACAACATCAACCACAGAAGCAGGACCTTCTAGTGATGTTGGTGAAGAACCAATGGACACTGATGAAATCGTCTCGAAATCATCAGCAAAGCCAACAAGTAGCTCTACTAAATCACCAACTCATCCCAGTAAAAAGGATATTGCAGCCAGTGATGTCGCCCCGATATCCAAACCTTCCAGTGAACCCAGTAGTATAGGGATTGGTGCTCGATTTTTCAATATCGATCGATCATCCCACAGAACTGCCGATATCGACACTTACTACTAGTATTTCAATATCGAAATAACATACACCAAACAGACAAAAAAATTTTAAAATGCTTATTTTACAGCTTAAACGTATTTTTATTGCATAAAATCTTTAAAAAGACACAGTTTCAACAAATACAAAACGGTGTCAAGTCTGCCGCCATCTTTGTTTACATTGTCAGTGACCTACTTCCGGTTTCACGGAAGAGAGCTAGTACACAGGAAAGCATAAAAGACCTGTTTTATGTAACTTTTGTTACTTTTCTTTATATTTTCTATTGCAGCAATGTATTTTTGGTGGATAAATAGCATGTTTTATTATTTCTTGAATTAATATGTTCACGTTTTTAAATAACCTGTATTATCGCTCACGGCTTACGTTACCGGTCCCGATATTGAAATATCGATCGATCCACCACCCTAAATTTTCATTCGATATCGATCCTCAATATGGCTCTCAATCCCTATACTAGAACCCAGTAAAAAAACATCAGACACTGGTGATAGTACAGGGGAAGGAAAGAAAATGGACTTCAAAGCAGCCTTATTATGGGCTTGTGAGATAAGTAAGGAGATGAACCAAAACAGGATTGGTGTCACATATGATGAAAAGGAGGCAGACCGCAGAGCAGATAAATTAGCTTACCTGAGGTCTCACCAAAAAATTTCATTTGTGGACACACATTTCCATATGGATAGGCTGCAGAGGAAAACAGGGCTTGATCGTTTGGATCCCATCATGATGCGTGGCCCTATGCCTCATATACCCTCTCAATTGGAAGCTGCCGTCGCCGTGTTCTGTGATGAGGTTCCAACCTGGGACAAATTACGCATGTTGAAACGAGATCATCGTCTCAGTTTTGCTTTTGGCGTACATCCGAAACACACGAAGTATGTCAATCAACACCGTGTGGGAGCCATCAAGGACAAAATAATAAAAGAAGCCAGATGCGTAGCAATTGGAGAAATTGGTATTGAGCGTACGTCTGGCCACAGTGCCCTCATCGAATATCAAACCAAACTACTAGAGGATATTCTCTCGTTTTACGTAGAGTCAAAACTGTGGTCAAAAGTTCTGGTTATCCATTGTAGGGATTATAACAACTCTCCTGATGCAAGTGACCTGTGTTTAAAAACAATTGAAAACAAGTTGCGAGGCTGCGACCTGAAAAGATGTAAAATACACAGGCATTGTTTCAATGGACCAGTGAAGGAAATGGAAAAATGGCATCAAAGTTTCCCTAGCATAATGTTCGGCTTTACTGCTTTAATCCTCAGGCCGGAACGTCATCGCGAAGTCAGTGATGTCATCAAGAAACTGCCATTGGATAGAATTCTGTTAGAAATGGACGCACCACACCTAACAGCACCAGAGCATGCTATCTGTGACTTCAACACACCCTTTGGCATTCTGTGTGTTGCTCAACTTTTGCTCGACTTGAAGGGTCTGCAGGTGGAAGATAGTGGTGGGATCGGCAGTTAAAATGGCAGATCAAGCATCAACTGTTAGAAGCGAGTTGAACTAGAGTTAAACTCGAGTAATTTTCGGGATAAAGTATTTCGTTTATTAGCCTTTAATATATGGTAAATATTTTACATACCGTACATTAGCCAAAACTTTCACCTGGAAATGGTTTTCGCGATATAATTTATGTTAAATCTTCATTGATTTAAGTCAGAATTAAGTAAAAATGCAATATATTTTTGAAAATATTGGATATTTCTGTTGTGTTGGTAAAGTGTCAGCTTTAAATATTGACGTTTTCGAAAACTCGAGTTTCACTTGCGCAGATCGATGTGACCCCTAATTATCGCCCATCGAGTTGCGACTCGAGTTTCAGTCAACTCGTCCCAGCACTAGTGGAAGATGTCATCAAGGCCACCTCGGACAACGCCAGGCGATTCTACAACCTCTCACATTGAAGGGGGAGGGGGAGAGTTGCTGGGTTTGTCGTTACGCCGACATTCCTTAGCACTCAGGTGTGGGGAGGGCTACCCAATGCTCTCAGGGTATGTCAAGCTGACATACCAAAAGGTAAAGGCAAAATGTGTAAAATTAAGATTATAAATAAAAAAGTAAAATGTCTATGTAACAAAGTAATAATTTGGAAAAAAAGCATTTTTAATAAAAATAAATTTAATGGACTATTGAATATAACTTTGAACATGTAAATGTGCAGACAACAACAGTAGAAAATAGTTTTAACCAAAAAGTCTTAGATATATTTAACCAAAGTAATTCCTTATAGTAGTTGTGGTAACTTTAAATGTTTTATTAAGTAGCCATCGAGGTGGCTACAGTAGTTCATAATTGCCTAACCTTAGCGTCTAAAGGATAACCAAAAAACACCACAGAGGAGAATGTGGTGATCCGGGGTTGAGATCCGGGGTTTAGCAGTCACCGAAGATCGGGGACCAGCTTAAAGACGTGAGTACCGGAAGTAGGCACTCTTTGGTTTGAATTTGTGAAGAAAACAACTACTACAGATAATTGTTATACAATTCAACTGAAGAGAGGCTGGGCTGTGTTTTATAAAGCACAGTCCAGGTATTTGGTGGTAGTGCACACAACTACTGTGTGCTGAAATAAGAAGTCCTGTTGTAAAGCAGGGTAAGTGGCAGTTTTACTTCAATATTAGTGAACGGCACATATATGTACCTCAAAGAATGAAAATAACACTTTATATTTGTGCTAATAGGTGTACAAATATGCCATTCAAGATTTACAAAGAAAACAAGTACATGCGAGCTCTGTCCCTCGCCATTGCATACCATCAGAAATATCAACAGCAACTGGCGATGGACAGAAACTAGGTATAGAGCCTGTAGACGAGCCGCGGCCAACTTATGACTGCAGCCAACTTATGCATGGTAGCAGTAACAAATAAAATGTCATATGGCCATATTTTGAAGGGGTTGTGCATTTGTTCTGTTCATTTTGGACATAGTTTTACATTATTTGCTAGACATGAGATGTACTTTTGCTCAAGTTGTAACCCGGCGATAATTTTAGTAAGGCAGTACGAACTTTCTTTTCGGTTTAGACATGACAAGGTCAAATGGCACAGGCTGTGGTAACTATAATTGACCACGTCAACGTAGAAAGAGACCAGATAAACCACGGTATTTTTCATCATATTGATACATGGTACGGAGTGAATGAATAGGAAGGACAGTTGACACAAAACCCAAATAAACTTGCTAGCAAACCTTGTTTACACGACAGAAACTCGCTTGATGGCGCTTTTGAAAGTCAAGGTCTCAGTAGCCACTAAACCTCAGAAACATAGCGAATCCTCTAAAACCAAACCACGAAACATAGCATTTATGTGCTTAAATTTCTACACAAAATTGTATGTACATTACAAATACATAGTGTGTATGTTTGTCTGTTATACTTTTTAACCCTAAGCATGACCTAAAATGCTACTTAATTTTCGCACATTACATGTGGAATGTGCCACATGAAATGCTCACTTCAAATCCCCAAACAAAATTTGTGCTATAAAATGTGTAGCTCTTTAAATAGAACACAAAGTATATAAATCCCAATTCAAAGAGAAAAAATAACGAATTTTTTGCCCTAGTTTTCACTCTAAAGTGTAAGCTTACTTTTGTGAAAAAATTTATATACCCAGATAGCATTCCACCGTCGGACCGACGTTGGCCCAACGTCGGCACATCCGTCGGTCCGACGTTGGCTGCCGACGTTGGGCCAACGGCTTTTTGACCGTCGGGCCAACGTTGGCCCAACGTCGGCAAGCCACCGGTGAAAATTGTATTCTATGTATAGCATCAGCCAATCAGATCGATGGTCATTGATAACTTTTGTAGTGTGAATTTTTAATGAGAATAATATTTTTATGTGTAAAATTGTTAAATGGTTAGTTAAAATTTATGGGCTCACTGAAATATGATTTTTAGACATACCATAATAAATATTATTTTCTAAGTTACCCCAAATCCCCTATTATTGCTCACCGCCATCTTGAATAAAAATCCGCCGTTGGCCCAACGTTGGCCCAACGTTGGCAAAATATAGACATCTAACCTGAGTGTTGGTTGGCAAGCCAACGTCGGCCCAACGTTGGCCCAACGTCGGCCCAACGTCGGCAAAATATTGAGACATCTAACCAGAGTGTTGGTTGGCAACCCAACGTCTGCCCAACGTCGGCAAAATCTGCCGACCATGCGACCAATAGCCAACGTCGGTCCGACGGCGGAATGCTATCTGGGTAACAATGTACAACAAAGTTCTTGCAGCATGCTAGGGATAGGTGTTTAAAAATACTCTTTTAACAGCATTTTGGCACAAGGCAGCCCTTTTTCTGCTTTTACTACTTGCACTTCTTCTACCTCATATTTGTTACTTCTACTTCGGCTTTTACATGATGTTTTGTTTCTGATGTCTCACCTATTTCTACTTGTGCTTCTGCTACTATACTGCTTCTTGTTACTTTTTAATTTTGATTGCTACTTTTATATTAAGCTATGGAATGCCAAAGATGATTCACAGTCATTACAACCTCTGGAATGTGAGCTAGAGGAAGTTATAGTATAAATACCTCGTAGCAGGCTGTGCTAGGGCTTGTGGAGTGTACAAAGTGGTGGTCACATGACCTATGTCCTGGACAAATTTATATATTTTACTTGTGCTTCCCTACTTCATTTCCTAATAAGTTGTGTCATGTGACCTAAGTTCTATGGAACCTGTTTCCTTTGAACCATGATCTGCATTGTATTAAAATAAACACTACATATTTTAATGAACATGTAACCTTACTGGAATGCTGTATTTAAACCCACACTAAAAATTTAAGATATATTTGAAGGTCAGTAATGCACATAAATCTCATAAAAATAAAACATAAACTGATCAGAGTATGGAGACTGGTATGTTACAACACTAGTTCTTACATATAAACACGTACTGATATTTATCTGGTCTTTGCTGTGCATTTTGATTTGTATAATTCACACCTTCTTTTGAGCCTTTTTTAAAATATCAACATGACTGAAACAATATGATCAAAGGTACAATTAACAATATTTTCAAAATTCAATTTATTAAGCTCTTTTCCTCCCCAATAATATGTAGGGGAATCGAAGATAAACATACATGACAATTAGCTTTGGACCTCGGAATCTGTGAAAATAAAAAAAAGTAATTTAATCCTGTAATGTTCAACAAGAATATAGAAAAAAAAATTTAAATTACATATAACCCCTCAGTGATCTTGAAAGTGCAAATATTGTTGGCAATACACTACAATATCTCTGGTGTATTAAGGATAAACAAGAAATATAAAAGGCTCCTACATGCACTTGGATTTGGTCATTGTGTCCCACAGTTGTGTGATCTGTGACAATATCTTGATTGATCTGTTGATGTTCACAAGATTATCATCCCAGATAATATTCTGCCATCAGACCAACATTGGCTGTTGGTTAAATGGTACCCAGATTTTTATTTAAGATGGCAGCAAGCAATAATAGTAGATTTTGAGAAAATTTGTAAAAAAAAATGATTGTAATCTTATAATATATTACAATCTTATAATATATTCACAACAACAAAGTTGTTTCTGAACATTATAATTGTTATCATTCAATTATGGACTATCACCTTAAGACACTGTTCCACTAGTGTTAATGTCTGGTCATGTGACTTATTCAAGGCTTTTCTTAACTTAGATCCGCCCATAATCTGCCAATCAGTTGTTTCTGTTAAACAAAGGTCACATAGCTAAATGCTACAATCTGAATGGCTGATGCTAATTTGTACCAGTGGCAAATGCCATGGTGAAGAGTTATCCGGACTACTGTAACTCTTTTTTTCAGAAGTCTGTCTAGTTTCAACATGTGCAAAGTGCTGTGTATTCAAGACACATTGGTGGTATTGGCACAAACTGCAGATAATAAAGGGCATCGACCAGCTACTATTCTTAAACAACTCCATTTGTTGCCAGGTGAATTTTGCTGTATTTTCAAAGCTGTTACTTTGGTTTATACATTTCTTCACAGTGGACATTCAAGCTATTTTGGTCCTCTTTTGTTTATTCATTATGGAAGATATGGCATAAGATAACAATCTGCAGATAAAAGGTTCCTGGAGGTTCCTCAATAGTATCTATCTGTGCACAAATAATAACAATAAAAAAACACTTTGGCTACAGTTTTGCTTTTAATACTCCCTCAGTTTTTAATGATTTAACTGATGATATTCATTCTGCCTCAACTCTTGCATGTTTCAGAAAAAGCTAAAATCTTACCTCTCCGAAAAGGCTTTTCCACCTTACCATATAAACTATCCAGCCTCTCCGGGGGCTGGTATCGACCTGGGCATGTCTATGGAATGATGATTACTGACTTGGACCTGATGTTGCACCTCAGAGTCGACCTCGGCAGAGAATAAGTGCTATAAAAGTTCAGAATATATATATATATAAAACAATATTCTTCTCAACATGGCCAAGGGTTCTGTCACTGCCCTTACCCTTCTGGATCTATCCGCCGCTTTCGATACCATTGACCACACCATTCTCCTGGACAGACTCAATGTTTATTATGGACTCAGTGAGCTAGCGGTTGGCTGGTTCAAATCATACCTGTTGGGAAAGACACACTCGGTCAAGGTAGGTAGTACTCTCTCGCATCCTGTTGCGCTCCACTATGGAGTACCCCAGGGCTCTGTACATGTCCTTGGACCAATCCTGTTCTCTCTCTACACTAACCCAATTGGCTCAATCATTCATTCCCACAGTAGCATCAACTACCACTTTTACGTCGATGATACCCAGTTATACATAACACTTTCACCAGAAAATTTCTCTCACTCTATCCAAAAACTAAAGAACTGCCTAAACAACATTCAAAATTTCATGTTCGCAAATAAAATAAAACTTAACCCAGACAAAACCGAGTTCATTGTCATAGGCTCCCAAAAAAATCATAACCAACTCCTTCTTCACTTCCCTATTAATATTCTGGGAGATCAGGTCTCGCCAGCACAAAGTGTCAGGAACCCTGGAGTGGTGTTCGACTCTAATTTCACTTTCTCAAACCACGTGTCACAGGTCATTAAGTCCACTAGAGTACAAGCGAGAGACCTCTACAGAATTCGTCCCCTTCTAGACCTGAATACATCAGTGCTGTTACCAAATGCTTTGGTGAGCAGCAGGCTGGACTACTGCAATTCACTCTTCTTATCGCTCACTGATTTTGAGTTAAGGAGATTGCAGCTAGTCCAAAACTCACTCTGCAAGGTTGTCACCCGTTCCTCTAAATTCTCTCACATTACTAAAAAAACTCCACTGGCTACCAGTTAGATACAGGGTACAATTTAAAATTGGTCTTATTACATACAAAATTCTCACCCAGGGTCAACCAGTTTACCTAAGAGGAATAATCCACCCCTACACCTCTTTTAGAAACACAAGGCGAAGTACCCCCAAACTCAATTTCCTTCAAACCCCCACTTTTGATCGTAGAGTTTACAAATCAATTAAACACTTTTCTAATTCCGTCAGTCACTATGCCCCTGCCCTTTGGAACTCTTTCCCTCTCCATGTAAGAAATAGTCCCTCTGTTGCACCTTTTAGGAAGCACCTCAAAACTCGCCTCTTCAGCTCTAGCTTCCTAACTTAGTCTTCCTTCCCTCCCGGTCACACCCACAATCCTGGAATACTGACCTTGAACGCCCCTCGACTTCCATATGATAATGATTTGATTTAATTAGTGCACTGAGTTCCTCATTGTGGGGAAGATATTGCGCTTGCAAAGCAATAGAATAGAATGGAATAGAATGGAATGGAATGGAATAGAATAGAATAGAATAGAATAGAATAGAATAGAATAGAATAGAATAGAATAGAATAGAATAGAATAGAATAGAATAGAATAGAAATCGGGATCGAATGTTTCTATAATCGGACAGTACTGAGAAGCTTTAGTATGTTTCGCCACATATAGTCCTGTTGTTTTAAAAAACCCTGTAAATATATAGGTAAATACAAACCTTTTGAATCTTTTATGAAGTGTTTTGTTGTATTTTAAATAACAAATGATCTACATTACTGTTATGTACAAATGTTGTACGCTAAGACTTATGTTTAAGGTTTCTTATATTATCGCCCCAAGATTTGTGCTTTTCGTGTAGTGATACCCTTACATTTACGTCATTGCGGGACGTCAGGATGACATCTTCAATAAAAAACCTGAATTTTGGACAGTAGACAAACTAGGGGTTACAGTTGGTGTTCTTTGATAAAATTAATGGTTACAGCCTGGCGCCAAATTATGGCACAAACCTTAACTTGCCAAAAACACGGAAGTTAAAATATTTATTCTAACATGACACGGCTGTGTCCGCGATTCTGATTGGCTAAGACGCGAAAAGTTGCTCTGTAAAACCCCGCATAACATCCCTAGTTCTATTTTATCGCTCACAATGCCGCTCCGCAAAAAGAAAACTTCAAGTAACAGCTTGGATTTTTGTTATTAAATAAACAAATAATGGTAAATACGACATTTATGGATTCTTACATTTGAAAATAGAATATACTGATATGAATGTACAAAATTTTAAGGAGGTTTAACAAAGAAAGGGTTATTTTATTTGTGGCTCTTCCAATATTTCAACTGCACCATTTGATAAATAATCTTTATAGAATATTCGTATATTTTTATACAAAATAGCTTCAAAACTAATTTTTATGAGATAATTTTAAAATGTCATGTTAGAATAGAAATAGACAACTCCGAGCTTCGCCTTCGTGATCCTAATATCGCTAATCGTTGTAAAATCTCCTATAACACCTCGCTCGTCGTTGTCTATTTCTATATTTATATTTTAACAATTTATCTCTACTGCTCTGCCAATGAAGTTCATCACCCCAGTGAAATTCGTCACATGCTGTAAAAATGCTCAAGGACAAGCAATATTCATATTTAAATACATTTAAATGGAATAGCTACTTTCAGCAGCAAGGCATACATGTATGCTGAAAATTCACAGTAAAAACTCTTAAATATTGTGCCAAAATGCAGCTAGGTGACGAACTTCACTGGGGTGTCAAAATTTACTGGTTGAGCAGTATTAATGGCCATTTACCGCAAACTGGAAATACATCTGGTGAAATGCATTTTCTAGAAAAGCAGAAGCATTTGTCCTTGACCTCTAACAAAGAAATACAGTGTGGGTGTTCAGTGGTAGCCTTGTGGTAAGTGGGCATTTACTTGTAGAAAGCCATTATTTTACTTGAATTCTGACAGGCAATATAGTGACGACATTCTACCAGTAAACCCCATGCAGAAGTTATACTTTGAATTTAAATGATATTGACGGCTATATATTTTATTCTACCACCAGGTTGTCAAATGATATTCGCCACAATTAATAACTGAGGTACATTTTATTACATTTTATCAAAGCTTTATAGTTTGACATTTTATTTCTATTATCGGCCGTTTTTACCACAAACCGGGAAAAACAGTGAACGCCCATTTTGTAGCTATGTAGAAGCATTTTTCCTTGACCGCTAACAAAGAAAAATAAGGCGGGCGTTCACTTGTAGAAAGCCACTAAACGTCTTTGCAGTGGTGGTGGAAGGCTTGGTGGTGTATTGGGTAATACACTTGCCTCCCACCTCTGAGGTCATTGCATGGTCAGTGGCCTGAGTCCTGGACATGATGCTATATAGGAAAGTTGATTCTTGCTCACCAGTGCCTAGCAGTTTAAAGTTCAGAATCTATGTACTGGTTTCTTGTACCCTTGAAACTACCCAGTGTGATATAAATTAACCTATACAGTATGTTGAAAGCAATATTAAAATCAATAAATCAAAATCAGATCAATAATCAGTTAATATTTTGCACTTAAATTATCCAAGGATCACCAGTTATCATGCATGTAACAGAAAGTGGATTATTGAGCCATGAGAATTGCCCTCACATGCTTCATTTGCCCAAGTATCACAAACTATCAATGTATATTTTTAAAAGACCTTGTGAAGTTTGAAAAAAAAAGAAATTATTTCAATTATATTTTTAGTATCTTCAAAATCAGTCATGTCTGTTTTCACTAGAGATGGCACTTCCTATTCCATGCCTCTTAAGAAGTTTTTGTCTAAAATTAATTAATGGTAGCAACCTTCCAAGTTGAACTTCAAAGCAAATGTAAGGTTTAATAATTTCTAGATTAATACAAAATATGTGTGTAACAAAATAGAGGTGAAAAACTTTTTTGGTTGTAATATTTGGGTGTTATAAGATCTACATGGCCTAAATAGTAAAACATTAAGGTTAATTTTATTTAGATACACTTTTGTACCAGGTTTATTGGCATCAACTAGAAAAAATGAACAGGATTTACGTTTGACATATACGGTTGACTAATTGCGACAAAAATTGGTTCATTAATAGAAAACAACGATTACACTGGTGCACACTAAGAGGAAGAGAACGATGGTAGAAAAATACTATGTGTATTAACAGCCTTGGATTATATTGTTCTTGAATACTATGCTCGTCCAAGATGAAGAATAATACACTAAGGTGAGCTGATCGAATCCGGGAAAATTGGCCTCCTAGAAAATTGGCCTCCCTGAAATTTGTGGGGGTGGAAAATTGGCCTGCCGTTAGTTTTTTAGTGATGATGGAAAAAGTAAAATTGTTGTTCTCATTGATTACAAACAATTTATTGCATGATCTAACCCAAAAGCTGGTTAATACCACAAATGTAGTAAAATGTAAAAAGTGTATATCATTAATTAAAAAGAATATATGACATTACATGACCAAACACCAAGTTAGTTTGAAAACAGGAATATATAAATCATTATGTTGAGATAATGTATAGAATTAACCAAGTCTTATGCAGTGTGCGTTGCATCTTCAAGACTGCCTTGTTGGTATATAAATACCTACATACTAACTGTCCAAAATATTTCAGCCCATTTCTCAAAGTTAGACAATGTGCCTATAATACTCGGTTGAGTCAATCTGATGGTATAATTCTACATGTTCCTCAATACCAACCATCTATTTACAAATCCACAAAGCAGTTTGGTCTAAGCTTTGCATATGATGCTCCCAAAATATGGAATGAACTCCCTGATAATGTACGATCTGCCACTTCTATTGCTTCCTTCAGAAAAAAACTTAAGGCATACCTATTCTGCCAAGCTTATCCTCCTTAGTATTTTCCACCTCATATGGCGTTCTCCGTGATGTCGACCATAGCTATGGATAAGGACAATGATTTTTGTAACTATGCTTATGATGTTGCGCCTTAGAGTGTGTCACTTTGGCAGAGATTAAGCACTATAAAAGTTGAATTGGAATTGGAATTGTAAAAATTCCTCTATTGTTTTGTTTCCTGTAGCTCTGGCTCTGCACAGATTTTGTAGTCTCTCAAGCAAATCTCTTGTCACTCTGCGAACCCTCTTAGCAGGGGGTTGGCCACGCGCATTTTGTAAAAGTACCATCCTGGTTTGTGCCTCGTCCTCTTTTAAACATTGTATCAGGCACCATACTGATGGATGAGAGTGGCCCACAATCCTACTGAAACCATTATTCCAGGCTTCACAATAGTTATTTGTTCTGTCATCATTCCTCAATGTCAGATCATGAACATTCCATAGTTCTTGAGCAAATGTAGGGGGTCTTCTGCGGATGTGTATCCTTTCATCTTGTCCAGGTCGTTGTATACGTCGAAATGAACCTGTAACATAGGTGCTATCGAAGTAATCCACAAGGGACTCTGCGCCTTCTGGTGTGCAGCCTTTTAGAAAAGTCATCCCCTCGGTGACATCTGTCAAAGGCAAGAACGCTAGCCCATCCAACATGCCACAAAATAATTTGAGGTTTATAGGCATATAAAGGAATTAAGCGTCCCGCAAGGGACGCTTGTTTGTGTATGGGAGAGCTTCAGGCTCCGCCGGCTCTGCCGGCTCCGCATTTTGTTTTCCTTATAACTCTGTAACCGTTAGGCGGATTCTTTTCAAATTTGGCAGGTTTAGGCAGTAGCCTTGGGGAATTTTTTTGAATATGCTGCAGTGACATTTCAACCAATCAGAGAGGTCACATGACCAAAAATGTCTTTTTTCGATGGGGAAGCTTGTCCGGATGATAACTTGAAAGGAATTTTATCAATTCACCTGAAACTTGACAAATACATTCATTCTATTAAAATCTGGAAATCATTAGATTTTGGCATTGATTGGTCAAGAAATGGCCGAGTAATTAATGATTAATTAATCATTATGAATTTTCCAAATAAGGAAAACACAAAAATGCTTATATCTCGAAAACCGTGCTAGATAGAGCGATTTCGACGAAATTTTTGACCCGCAGGGTATCTCTGCAGAGTAGTTATCCCAATTTTGAAAAAAATTTTGTCTCGCCAAAAATGGCAGCCATTTTGAATTTTCGAATTTTTCGCAAAAATTGCAAAACATAAAAATGCTTATATCTCGAAAACCCTGCAAGATAGAGCGATTTCGACGAAATTTTTGACCCACAGGGTATATCTGCATAGTAGCCATGCCAATTTTCAAAAAAATTTTGTCTCGCCAAAAATGGTGGCCATTTTGAATTTTCCGCAAAAATTGCAAAACATAAAAATGCTTATATCTCGAAAACCCTGCTAGATAGAGCGATTTCGACGAAATTTTTGACCCGCAGGGTATCTCTGCAGAGTAGCCATGCCAATTTTCAAACAAAAAATTTCTCGCAAAAAATGGCGGCCATTTTGAATTTTCGAATTTTTCGCAAAATTGCAAAACACAAAAATGCTTATATCTCGAAAACTGTGCTAGATAGAGCGATTTCGACGAAATTTTTGACCCACAGGGTATCTCTGCAGAGTAGCCATGCCAATTTTCAAAAAAATTTTATCTTGCCAAAAATGGCGGCCATTTTGAATTTTCGAATTTTTGCGCAAAAATTGCAAAACACAAAAATGCTAATATTTCGAAAACCGTGCTACATAGAGCGATTTCGACGAAATTTTTTATCTTCAGGGTATCTCTGCAGAGCAGCTATCCCAAAGAGCTTTCACTTGGTGAAGTTTCAGACCCATAGCTAATTGCTCACCTACTCAAAAAGAGTAAATGCGAATTACCTCTAAAAGTATTGCAGATGGCCAATTTTTCTCAAATAACTCATTCACCTACTTTTGGAAGAGCTTTCACTTGGTAAAGTTTCAGACCCGTAGCTAATTACTCACCTACTCAAAATGAGTAAATGCTAATTATCTCAAAACTATTGCGGATACCCAATTTTTATCAAATAACTCATTCATGTACTTTTGGGAGAGCTTTCACATGGTGAAGTTTCAGACCCGTAGATGATTACTCACCTACTCAAAATGAGTCAATGCGAATTATCTCTAAAAGTATTGCAGATAGCCGATTTTTCTCAAATAACTCCTTCACCTACTTTTGGGAGAGCTTTCACTCTGTGAAGTTTCAGACCCATAGCTAATTACTCACCTACTCAAAATGAGTAAATGCGAATTATCTCTAAAAGTATTGCAGATAGCCAATTTTTCTCAAATTAATCATTCACCTACTTTTGGGAGAGCTTTCACTTGGTGAAGTTTCAGACCCATAGCTAATTACTCACCTACTCAAAATGAGTAAATGCGAATTATCTCTAAAAGTATTGCAGATAGCCAATTTTTCTCAAATAACTCATTCACCTACTTTTGGCAGAGCTTTCACTTGGTGAAGTTTCAGACCCATAGCTAATTATTCACCTACTCAAAATGAGTAAATGTGAATTATCTCTAAAAGTATTGCAGATAGCCAATTTTTCTCAAATAACTCATTCACCTACTTTTGGGAGAGCTTTCACTCTGTGAAGTTTCAGACCCATAGCTATTTATTCACCTACTCAAAATGAGTAAATGCTAATTATCTGTAAAAGTATTGCGGATACCCAATTTTTATCAAATACTCATTCATCTACTTGTGGGTGAGCTTTCACTTGGTGAAGTTTCAGACCCATAGCTAATTATTCACCTACTCAAAATGAGTAAATGTGAATTATCTCTTAATAGTATTGCAGATAGCCAATTTTTCTCAAATAACTCATTCACCTACTTTTGGCAGAGCTTTCACACACGAAAATGAAAAATTGTGAATATCTCGGAAAAGCTATTTCTTTTGCTTTAATGCTCGGCGGGAGATACACACCGCGGCAGTGGTCTTGACAAAAATTTTTGTCTCCCCAAAAATGGTGGCCATTTTGAATTTTCAAAGTTTTTGTAAAACACAAAAATGCTTATATCTCGAGAACCGTGCTATATGGAGCGAACTCAACAAAATTTTGGACCTGCTGGGTATCTCTGCAGAGTAGCCATGCCAATTTTCAAAATATTTTTGTCTCGCCAAATATAGCGGACATTTTTAATTTTTTTATTTTTTGCAAAACACAAAAATGCTTATATTTTGAAAACCGTGCTAGATAGAGCAGACTGTGCTGACTTTGGTTGCCACAACAGTATAAGGCTAGAAACGAAGCATTTTCTTAATACTTTAGCACTCACCTTTATATCCTTTTCGGGACGCTTTGTTTTTGCTATGCAAAAACATTATCTTTTTTTTTTTGAGAGCGATCCTCTAGTTATATCTTTGTTCTTGCAATCCTGAGCAGGTATTTGAATGTGTCCTGAGTATATTTCAATCAGACATTGCTTTCTTTGAAATCTAATGATTAAAATATCTTTTTGCATAATTTTGATCCTGAGTTTATAGGCATATAAAGGAATTATATCTTTGTTCTTGCAGTTATCCTATATTGAAATAACTATATTAAAGACTCATTCATATAAACCTAATGGGAAGAGCACTATTAAGTAAAATTAAACTAATGTTAACATTTGGTTCACCAAAAAATAACCAAAGGAGGCCAATTTTCCACCCCCACAAATATCTAGGAGGCCAATTTTCTAGGAGGCCAATTTTCCAGGAGGCCAATTTTCCGTTTTCCGGTAACAGCTTGCCAGGTTTCAATCTGTTAGCCTTATCCATGAAATTGTCCATTTTGTGAAACAGGTTAAGAGTTATAGTCAAATAAGACATATGAAAATCCAAAGAAAATATGCAAAAAAAAAATAAAAATTACAATGAATTGTAAATTATAAACACTGAAGACACTGTTCTAATACTGTTCATATGCAATAAATATGTGTTTTAATGTATAGCTGATATTTAAGCTAATAAGAGACATGTTTTATGTATTATGTACGTATAGCCGCCACGGAGACGATAGTTTTAAAAATTGTCACAATATAGATCGTTTTTACTTACATTTCACCTGCTTCTGCCTCCATTTGTGTACAAAAATGTATCCTTACTGTCATTTGATAGTTTTATTGCTTTTTCTTATCCTTTAAGTTTCTTTTTAGTATGTTTTGATGTAAATCGGGTATTATCGCCCACCAAACGGGAATTACCGGTCCAATTTCTACAGGTGTTTTTGTATTTCTCTGAAGTCTATCAATTATTTCCTTGCTTGTGTATACATTCTCCTTATTTTTGATTGTAAACTTGTACATACTCTGGCTATTTTTTACTTATTTAGGCCCCTTTCTGCTTTGTGTATTGTTGCTTAGGGACTGGTTGTTTGTAGCAGGCTTAGTGGAGGAGTATAGGGTGCCCGTGAGTCGCCCACGGGACGAATCGACTAAGGTTGGACTGTCAGACAGATTGAGGACTGAGCTTTTAAGGCCTAAACTGGTGAGACTTGCCACGGTCCTTTTTCTTTAAGGCTGCCGGAGTATGTACACTGTCCTTGCTCAGTAATGTACACTTTATACTGTCTGATTTTACTGTGTCTTTTCTCCGTAAACATAACACACAAGGGTACGGAGCTCTATATCACAAAGACTGCCCACGGCTCTAGTCTACTCCTCCCTCATTCTTTTAGGCAGGCAAGCTGTTGCCGTAATGTCAAAAATTTTCCTACTACTACCAATTTCAGAAGCTTTTCTGTTTTACTTTTATTATGTGGAGATATTTCACTAAATCCCGGTCCTGTCTCTTTTGGTGTGATCAACTGTCGTTCTGTTCGAAATAAAGGCCCCACTATTGCTGACATTGTGTCTTCTCGATCATTGGATCTACTCAGCATTACAGAAACACACATAAGATCAAATGAAACCGACAGTTTGCTTCGCTCAATAACACCATTAGGATACAAATTGTGTCACAGACCTCGTGCGCACGGCCGCGGTGGTGGTGTTGGCTTTTTTGTAAACCACAACATCCATTTTAAAATAGTTGATAGTCCTTTCTATGAATCATTTGAAAATATAGCAATTACCATTGGTTCTCCAGCTTTTGTGATAGCCTGTGTTTATCGGCCACCTGGTTCATGTTCTGATGCATTTTGTGATGAATTTTTCAGTTTATTTGAGTACCTATCTTCACTGAGTCAAAATTTCTTGATATGTGGCGATTTTAACATACATGTAGATGCAATCTCCAAAGACAGTGAAAAGTTTCTCAATTGCCTTGAATCATGCAATATCAATCAACATGTTCATAAACCAGCTCACCTACATGGTCATACTCTCGATCTCATCCTCACTCCCAACAATTCCAGTGCTGTTTCAAATGTTCGGGTCAGTGATTTTATTTCAGATCATGCCCTAGTGCTGGGTCAACTTGATTTTACCAACCCTTCTCTACCTACGTCAAAAACTGTTACCTTTCGGATATTTCACAGGATAAATATGGACTGTCTCTGGAGGGATCTTGAAAACTGTTTGTTTGTCAAATGCCCTGGTAATACTGCTAGTGTTCTGTATGAGCAGTATACAAAGGACCTTAAAGAGTTGCTAGACAAACACGCTCCTGAGGTGTCTCGCACTTTCATCAAGGGTCCTGCTAAATGGCTCTCAGATTCTTATCTGCTGGCTAAGGCTAAGGCGCCAGTTTGAATGTATATGGCGGAAGAATAAATCACCACAAAATCAAGCCAGATTGCGAAAGCAGACTGCCCGTTGTATTCACTAGTAAATAAAGATAAATCCAATTACTACAGAAGTCTTGTCAATGAAAATGCTTAGGATTCCAAGAAATTGTGGCAGGTGCACCCTCAGACCTACCCAGCTTTGACTCGTTTAATGAAGTTTCTGATGAAGAAATCCAAAAGGCAATTATGAAATCACCAATTAAATCCTGTTTGTTGGACCCTTGGCCCACCTTTTTGGTCAAGGAATGTCTTGACATTCTTGTACCTTCAATCACCAAACTTGTTAATTGTTCTCTGTCTGAAGGTGTTGTTCCTGCTGATTTTAAAAAAGCTGTTGTCACTCCACTGATTAAAAAATCCTCACTTCCACCTGACGATCTCAAGAATTACCGACCTGTGTCAGGCCTGTGCTTCATCTCCAAACTTGTTGAGCATGTGGTTGCCTCCCAATTAAACGACTATGTCTGTTCAAATGGTCTTGAGAATGTCAAGCAGTCAGCTTATAAGTTAGGTCACTCAACCGAAACTGCACTGCTGTCAATCAAAAATGATGTCCACCTTGCTCTGGCTCGAGGTGAGGCCACTGCTGTTGTGCTGCTTGACCAATTAGCAGCTTTTGACACAATTGACCATGGTACACTCCTAGGATGTTTGAGTACTTGGTTTGGCGTTGGTGGCGTAGTTTTGGAATGGTTTAAGTCCTACCTCTCTGATCGTTTGCAATGCGTTAAGATTGGCTCTATTCTGTCTGGTGCAAAGAAGCTCCTCTTTTCCTTATATACTACTCCCCTCAGTAAAGTCATTCGAAATCATCCCGGCATAGGTTTTCACTTTTATGCAATGATACACAGTTATATGTTCATCTCACACACAAGAACGTGTCTCATGCCTTTGACAGGTTGGAAAGGTGCCTGGAGGATGTCAAAAAGTGGTTATCTGCAAATAAGTTGAAGCTCAACCCTGATAAAACCAAATTCATTGTTTTTGGTTCAAAAATTCACCGTGAAAAAACAAATCCTTTCCAGTTAACATTCTTGGCAATTTCCTCTCTCCTGTCGGAGTAGTCAGGAACCTCGGTGTATGGTTTGATAGTGATTTTTCCTTCTCGAGGCATGTCCAAAATATCTGCAAGTCTTGTTTTGCTCAAATCAGGGATCTTAGGCGTCTCAGAGGTTACGTCACACATCATGCTGCCCTTATGGCTGCGAATGCTCTGGTTGGAAGTCAACTTGACTACTGTAATTCCTTGTTTAGAAGTCTCTCAGCTCTTGATCTTCGTAAGCTGCAATGTGTTCAAAATAGCCTGGCTAGAATTGTCACCAACACCACCAAGTACTCACACATCACTCCTGTTAGGAAGATTCTACATTGATTGCCTATTGAACAACGCTCCATATTTAAGACTGCCTTACTGGTGTACAAGTTCCTAAATTGTGGTCAACCAAGATATTTTGCACCTCTTCTTAAACCCAGACAAAGTGTCTACAACACACGCAAAAGCCAAGCTGATGGTGTATTCCTTGAGATCCCCCACTTCGCCACCTCACTATATAAGTCTTCTAAGGATTTCGGCCTCAGCTTTGCTTATGACGCTCCAAAGATTTGGAATGATTTGCCTGATGATGTACGTTCGGCCACTTCTCTCCACTCATTCAGAACGAAGCTCAAAGCCTATCTCTTCGCACAAGCATATCCGCCCTGACTTTTGCTTTCCCTCATTTCTCTCTGTGGTGCTGACCCTTGCTATGTCTCAGGTTTATGATTACAGTTTTTTGCTTCTGTTTGGTGCGCCAAGAGTCTGTCTTTGGATAGAGATTAGGCGCTATAAAAATACTATTAGAATTAGAATTTTATTTAAATTAATGAATGCCTATTTGTATGAAATATGTCTGTTTTATTGCAAATCTAGAACTATGATTATCAATTTCTGTGGTAAAATAGGATTTTTTTTTGCATAAACATTTGAATATAAAGTGTAAGTTAATGTTCACAGTAACAGTGAAGCAATAAAATACTTTTATGCATGAAACTTTCTTTTTTCATACATGGTATTGCCTATATATGGGCAAGCAAAAACTGGACAAATTGGCTATTTGTGATCATTATGTGACTTTAAAATGGCTGTAAAAACTGGTCTGTATATTGCAGATGCTGAACATAAAGATAATTCCAAATAGTGATGCTATAAATGCTTTGTAATTTAACATAACACAAGGTTTTTAGACTCCAAAATACTACACACACACTGTTTTTACACCACAGCCCTTAAGGGCTGTCGGGGTATTGTTTTCACCCATGGTGTCCGGATGGGCGGGTGTGCGGGTGGCGGGAAAAAGTTTGTCCGGGCTGTATCTCAGAAACAGTATGGTGTAGGAAGTTGATACTTGGTAGGGACATTGGTTAGGAGGTGCAGGTGTGCAACGTCATTGTCTGACCTTGATTTGACCTTTCACCTTGCCGTAGTGACCTTGAGTTTGAAAATCTTGTCTGGGCTATATCTAGGAAACCGTAAGGTGTAGAAAGTTGATACTTGGTAGGGACATTGGTTAGGGGGTGTAGGTGTGCAACGTCATGGTCTGACCTTGATTTGACCTTTGACCTTGCTGTAATGACCTTGACCTCGAAAATTTTGTCCGGGCTATATCTCGGAAACCATAAGGTGTAGGAAGTTGATACTTGGTAGGGATATTGGTTAGGGGGTGTAGGTGTGCAACGTCATGGTCTGACCTTGATTTGACCTTTGACCTTGTTGTAGTGACCTTGACCTATAAAATCTTGTCTGGGCTATATCTCGGAAACTGTAAGGCTTAGGAAGTTGATACTTGGTAGGGACATTGGTTAGGGGGTGTAGGTGTGCAACGTCATGACGTGACCTTGATTGGTCTTTGACCTTGCCGTAGTGACCTTGACCTATAAAATCTTGTCCGGGGTATATCTTGGAAACCGTAAGGTGTAGGAAGTTGATACTTTGTAGGGACATTGGCTAGGGTGTATAGATGTAAAATGTCATGGCGTGACTTTGATTTGACCTTTGACCTTGCCGTAGTGACCTTGACCTATAATTCCTTGTCTGGGCTATATTTTAGAAACCATAAGGTGTAGGAAGTTGATATTTGGTAGGGACATTGGTCAAGGGTTATATGTGTGCAACATCATGGTGTGACCTTGATTTGACCTTTGATCTTGCATATCTGAGGCTATTTTATGTCTCTACGAGGATATCTGATACTATTTAGCTCTCTTATATCTCTCTTATATCTTTTTACTTGAGTCTTAGTTGTTGCACTTTTGGGTGTCTTTTGGTGTAGATTAAGCACTGTTAAAGTCATATTAGAAGTCATTAACTGTTTTACTTTTGCAACTTCCCATTGTAACTGATGGTATTGCATCAAGTGAGCCACAGGTTTTGCCCCTATTCCACATAAAAGCATGTATTGCTACATCTGTATGTATGGGTAATATTCAAAACATCCAAACCATAAGTCTTAAAGCTTCATAATTTTTAGTTTACTGAATTGTCTTGTTTTAATACTTATTCTTTACATGCAATATCTTTCTCTTAGATGTTATTTTCTCTACTTAAACATTATTTGGACACTGACACTGCTCTGAAAGTATCCCAATCTGTGTACTGTTTCACTACTTCTATATCTCATGGTGTTGTAAACTATTTTCCCAGGCTGTGGGGTACGGGCATCTCTGATGCTATTTTTATACTGATGTGTGAGTACAGGAGATTTGTTGTGTTCATGTGATGACATGTGTACACGTGATCCATAGGTCAAATGTTCAGTGAGGCAGATTTCTGCAGGAAAGCTAAACAAAAGCATTTTTTGTGGCTTTAACAGTGGTTATGTGTATATTTATCTACTGGGTTAGGTACTATGTGCTTTGGTGAACTTATACTGAGGAAATAGTTTTTTGGTTGCAGTGGCCCTTTAAAACCAACCTGTAAGAAATCATGTGCTGCAAATCTTTTGATGTCAGATTTGACCTGATGGTTAGTGACCTTAAAGTACCTTTATCTCACTTATAATTGATCATAGAGGTTTTCTCATATTAATACAACTTGTAGGAAACCATGGGCTGCAGATCTTCTGATATGAGATTTGACCTTTGACCCCTCCTTCAAGATCAAATGATGAAACTGAACTTTAAAAGGCCTATATCTCACTTATTATTACTCGTACAGGTTTTGGATGTACAACCAACTTATAGGAAACAATGGGCTGGGGATTTTCTGATGAGTTCATATTTGATCTGCGACCCCTCCTTCAAGGTCGAATGACAAAAATTAACTCTAAAAGGCCTAAATCTCACTTACTATTGCTCGTAGAGGTTTGGTATGTACAAACAACTTATAGGAAACCATGGGCTACGGATCTTCTCATGTGGTTAAATTTGACCTTTGCCACCTCCTTCAAGGTCGAATGATAAAATTAACTTTATAACTCCATATCTCACTTATTACTGCTCGTAGAGGTTTGGGATGTACAAATAACTTTTTGGAAACCATGGACTCTGGATCTTCTCATGTTGTCAGATTTGACCTTTGACCCCTCTTTCAGAGTCAGATGATGAAACTGAACTTTAAAAGGCCCTATATCTCATTTATTATTGCCCGTAAAGGTTTGGAATGTAAAATCAACTTGTACAAAATCATGGGGTGCAGATCTTCTCATGTGGTTAGATTTGACCTTTGTCCCCTCGTTCAAGGTCAAATCATGAAAATTAAATTTAAAAAGCCTATATCACACTTGTTATTGCTCGTAGAGGTTTGTCATGTACAAACAACTCCTAGGAAACCATGGGCTGCAGATCCTGTGATGAGGTTAGATTTGACCTTTGACCTCTGCTTCAATGTCAGATGTTGAAGATTAACCTAATAAGGCCTGTATCTCACTTATTATTGCTTGTAGAGGTTTGGGATGTAAAAACAACTTGTAGGAAACTATGGGCTGTGGATCTGCTCATATGATCAGGTCAAATAACAAAAATGAACTGTAGAAGGCCTACATCTCACTTATTATTGCTTGGATAGGTTTGGGATGTACAAACAAGTTAAATGAAACTATGGGCTGCAGATCTTTTGGTGTCGTCACATTTAACCTTTCACCCCGATTTATTGCTGTTTGTTCGACCCTTCAGTAGTGTATGCTTGATGATTGCATTTATTGCCGTCTTGTTCATCAGTTTAACTTAAATACTTTGGTTACACCTTTCACTTTCTTTGCGTACGGACAGATATAGAACTCAGGGCCTGCAGTTAAATTTCCTTACCATGTCCAGTCCGGAGATACACTGTGTCAAAGTGATGCAATTTCTAGTTGATTGTACAAGTTTGGAATGTTAAAACAATTTACAGGTAATTATCAGCTGCCTGTCTTATGATGTGGTCAGAATTAAGCATCCCTGCGGGATGCTTGTTTGTATTCAGGGAAGAGAGAGTGGGTCCACCGGCTCCCACATTTTCTGTTGCTTATAGCTCAGCAATCACTGGACAGATTCTCTTCAAATTTAATATATGTATGCAGTTGCCCTGGGAAAAATTTCTGAATACATTATGGTGTCATGACATCTCAACCAGAGAAGTCACATGACCAAAAACATACGTTTCAAAGGGGTGTGCTTGTCCAGATGACAACTTTAAAAGGGCTTCACCTATTCACATGAAATTTGGCAAGTGGGTTTGTTATATAGATGTCTGGAAGTCATTAACTTTTGAAACTAATCCAATACAAAATGGCTGACTTATTAATGAAACTTATTAATTAAACGCCACAATTTTTATTAACACTGAAAATAAAAAATCTTTAATATCTCAGAAATGGTGCAAGATAGAGCGATTTTGGCAAAATTTTTAGCCCGCATGGTGTGCGCAGAGTCATATGCCACTCTTTGCCAAAAATTCCTCCCACCATTTTTGGTGGCCATCTTGAATTTCTGCCTAAAATGCAAAAACGCATTTATCTTGGAAATTATACCAAACAGAGTAATTTCAAAAAAATTTTGACCCCAGGGTATCCGCAGAGTCAACTGGAGACTTTTCCTAAAATCGTTTTCCTTCCCTTTTGAATTGCTTCGTAAAATGCAAAAACGTATATATCTCAGAAACGGTGCCAGATAGAGCGATTTTGGCAAAAACTTTGACCCAGGGTATCCACAGAGTCATCTGGAGACTTTTCCTAAAAATCGTTTTCCTTCCCTTTTGAATTGCTTCGTAAAATGCAAAAACGCATATATCTCAGAAACGGTGCCAGATAGAGCGATTTTGGCAAAAATTTTGACCCAGGGTATCCACAGAGTCATCTGGAGACTTTTCCTAAAAATTGTTTTCCTGCCATTTTTGGCAGCCTTCTTGAATTTCTGCATAAAATGCAAAAAATGCATTTATTTCGGAAACAGTGCAAGATAGAGTGATTTTGATGAAATTTGTTCAGAGTTCAGAGATCTGTTCTCCAGAGCCATTACAAGTGAGGTACCCCACCCAAAGTGTGAAAGTTTCAACACTTTTAATTTTCTCTTTAACTATTGCAGGGATTACTCTCTTGCGTATGTGTACTAGGCCACACGTTCCCTTTTGTGAGTATCAGACCTTGATCTTTCTTAATTATTTTTTTTTTAATTTTTGAAATCATTTTTAATGCATTAAAATTCCTGAAATCATGTACTAAAACTTGAAAATTATTGCAATTAGAGCATTTTGTTAAAATATGTTCTTCATCTACTTTTTCCATAACTACAACATGTTGAATAACTTTCGTGTCTATCCCTATAGCTAAGTTAGTAATAGCTACTTTTTGACTTTTCAGTAACTTCCATAATGAGTAAAATCATTTGTAACTTGAAAACTATTGCATTTAGAGAATTGCATATAAATGTGTTATTCAGCTACTTTTGGGTTGCGCTCACATTGCTGGACCTCTCAGCAGCTTTTGACACTGTTGACCATAACATTCTTTTCAACTGCCTAAAGAATTGGTTTGGGGTTGATGGCACTGTGTTGAGGTGGATCAAATCCTATCTTTCAAACCATAGACAGAAAGTTAAAATAGGTAATAGCTTTTCAGATGCCTTTTCACTCCCCTATCGGGCTCCCCAGGGCTCTGTCCTGGGTCCCCTCCTTTTTACCCTTTACACTACCCCTCTCAGTAATATCATTTCCAGTTTCAATGTCACCCACCATCTTTATGCAGATGACACCCAAATATATCTAGCAGTGGATGGATGGTGTGAAATTGAAACTCAAACAGAATTCGTTATCATTGGTGATAGACAAGCCAGAGAGTCCGTCATCCAAAAATTTCCAACCCAAAATTCTTGGAAATTCTGTCTCCCCTACCAATACAGACAAGAACCTAGATGTTACTTTTGACTCTGGCAACACCTTTACCAGCCATATAACCAAGGTTTGTCATGCCTGTTACTATAACCTCAAGGACCTTAGACGCATCCGCAAATTCCTTGATGTGGAAACTGCAGCCTTGCTTGCAAACTCAATGATCAGCAGTCAACTTGACTACTGTAACTCCCTACTCTATGGTGTAAGTAAATACAATGTGGCTAAACTCCAAAAGATTCAAAATGCTCTTTGCAGAATTGTTTTTAGACTTGAAAGAACTGGCCATGTCACTACCTTTCTTCAAAAACTACACTGGCTCCCCATTACATACCGCATCTTGTTTAAATATAATCTAATTACTTTCAAGGCCATCAAATTCTCCCAACCCACATACTTAACATCCTTGATCAAAACCAGTAGCCTAACTCGTAGAAATCCACTAAATCTTTCCTCAGTTCATCCTAGAAAGGCCATAGGTAGGTGAGGTTTTTTTGCAATGGCTTCCCCCACTGAATGGAACAGACTCCCACAATCAGTCTGATCACGGCACACAATAACAGGTTTCCGAAGCCAGCTAAAAACCTATTTGTTTAGACTAGCTTATCCTCCACCATAGTACATCTCCCCGGCGGGCGCTAATTTGGATCTCGACCTGATACGTCCCTGGACTTTCCCTTTTTGATCTCGACCGCATTAGAGGATGCTGTATCAATTTTGCGCAATATAAATGTTTCTATTCTATTCTATAACATAGTAAAATTTAAGACTTGTTGCTCATTGCATAGCTCAGTAATAGCTACCTTGAGGTTCTCACTGATAAGTAAATCAGTTATAACTTGAAAACTATTGCATTTACAGTGTTTTGTTTAAATATGTTATTCACACACTTTTGCCATAACATAGTGAAATTATAGACCTGTAGCTACATAGATGAGCAATGGCTACTTTGAGGTTCTCACTGTTGAGTAAATTGCTTGAAACTTGATAACTATTGCATTTAGAAAATTTTGTTTATGTATGTTATTCACCTACTTTTGGATCAGCTATAATATAGTAAAATTGTAGACCTGTAGCTCATTGCATAGCTGCCCAATAGCTACTTTCAGGTTTTCACTGTTAAGTAAATCAGTTGTAACTTGAAAACCATTGCTCTTAGAGAATTTCATTTAAATTTATTTATCTACTTTTGGGTCAGCTATACCATAATAAAATTACAGACCTATAGCTTATTGCATAGTTGAGCAAAAGCTGCTTTGAGAGTTTTACTGTTGAGTAAATCAGTTGTAACTTGAAAACTATTGCATTTACAGTATTTTGTTTAAATATGTTTTCCACCTACTTTTTAAACCTCAACAATTAATTTGTACTTTACTTCTGAGTACCATTTGTAAGGCACAAGTTTTGTGTCCTTTTCTTCTTTCACTTCTACTCTGACACTCAAAACACACAGTCAGCTGACACAGAGCACGTTTATGGGCACTGATTGCTTGTTATTAATATTTTCAAGATGATGTTTTCATAAAATAATATTTTTTTTTGCAATATGGCTCCTTGGTGAAATAGAATAAAACAGAAAACTTACATCTAAAAAGTCACTAAATTTACAAGAAATGAAAGAATTGAATTGGTTTAGCTTCTTATCATTAAAAACCTAAAATTAAGTTCATTGCCTATGCCATTTTTTTTTAATTTGCAAAGTGCATTGTATATTTGATGTATATCAGTAATCATTACCTCTTAAATTTATAGAAAAATATTGTTGGAGTCTTCCTTCCACTCAATCACCAAGTGTTGTAGCTCTGACTTTTGAACAAACTCAGGTGAAGGCAACTTTATTGATCTGTAGTATAATGGACAAGTCTAAAGCATCATCATTGATAGCAGCAGCACATTAATTTTACAAATTTATGTGCCAGTGACCTAAATGCTGATGCGAGTATTCAGTACTCCATAGTTACCGCATTAAGCAGGGTGCATTTCTTAATTAGTTCTGCATGAATTATGTAAGTTGTAAAATATATACATGTATATATATATATATATATATATATATATATATATATATATATATATATATATATATATATATATATATATATATATATATATATATATTAGCATGAACATGGTGGTTAAACACTTTCAGTAATATATTCTGAGAGAAGCAATGCAGTTGAACCACTTTGTAAGGAGAATAACAATGTGTTAAATTACAAGTTTTTGATAAAAGAGCCGTTATATTATGAACAAAAACTGAGATAATTTTGAGCAAACATAATTGTGCTCTGAAAATCTAATACATGGACTTCATATATTTGTGTACTAAATGTTATTATTCTGTATGTGTTTAATGTATAAAAAAATCTGGAAAAAAACTTTGTTACTTTTCAGCATGAATGTATTCAATGTCATGAAGTGTTCTCTTCATAATGGGGCCCTTGCATATGCTGTGACATCATTTGGAGCTGGCTTAATGCACTCTGTCTTTAACATGTATTATGTAAAGGTAGGTGAATTATTTATTGTATCTAACACTTCACAAGAATGCTGTATTATGGCCCATTTTGGTCTGTACCATTGTGAAAAGTGAGAATAGTAGCCACAGCCACAGAAGGTGGGACGCCCAGTCTGCTGTTATATAATAAGAAAAGCATGAAATAGGCATTTCAAAAATCAATATCTCAAAAAGATCAGCAAAAATAAAATGGAAAAATATTACAAAAAATATTTGTCAGGGCAACAAATGTTGCAAGATTTGGGTCGAAAACCTGTTCAGCTGCAGCTCTTTTGGAAAAATAAACACTTCTCCTTCACCATTGCCTTTGAACTTAATATTGACAAAATAAATTTACACAGATTGTTGATACAATTATTTACACAACATGAAAATTTAAAGTATCTTGAAAGATATTGTGGGTGAACATATATGTTATAATGCAGATTTATTTTATTTTGTGTGTATCTTTATGTGACATACATATTCAGCAAGAATCAAGGATTAAACATTATATAGTATTTTTCAAAATTCATCAGTAATCACAATTGAAATAAAACTAGCAATAATATCACTTTATTTTGAAGAACTTACTATTTTGGAAATGCCACTATAACAAGTCTTTGCTCAGGTTGTATATTTAAGTCCTCTAGCTTTGAGATGCGTTATTAAACTGCTTGTAGAAATAGAAATGTATATTACAATAAAATACTGGAAGAACTCTGCTTTACTTTCTCACACATATTATATTTCAGAGGAAACAGTTGTATGTGGACTGTGATGTATGACTGTTTATATGTATAATTTTAATCTTTTGAATGTGAAGTCATAGCCTGTTTGGGGCTCAAACAGGGTACATGTTATAGACACTCTGTAATAAAAATGTATAACATGAAAATATGTTTGTATTTTTAGATATTCTTGGACAGATACAATGTTACAGAACAATGGTTTCATAGTGTGCAAACTGTATACATGGTGTGGAATGCACTAAATGACCCCCTTATTGGTTATTGCCAAGATAATTGCAATTCCATCATTGTGAGGAAGCGACGATATGCCATCTTATTTGGTGCTCCTCTATTTGTGATATCATTCCTGGTCCCATGGTTTCCATGGCGAGAGTATGCAGAGAGTGATTGGCTGTGTGGGGTACACTTTCTGGTCTCACTCTGTTTTTATGACACCATGTTCACATTTGTTCTGTTGGCACAGGGCTGTATTCTGGCTGAAATGACCAATGACCACGAAAGCCGCCTGCGCATGCTGCAATATTCAAACTGTGGTAAACTCATGGGATCCTTCAGTGTATTTTTCTGTGAAGTGGCCTCGGATCATCTAACTAACTATTTTGAGTTCCAGATGACCTGTTGTGTGATAGCAGTGGTCGCCTGGATTTCAATGACATACACTGGTATCCGTGCAGATACGATGTACGATGAAAAATTAGAGATTTCTGTCCACAAAATTAACAGTGGAAGAAATTTTCCTGATGAAACAGTGGCGAATGGACGGAATGAATTGCATGAAGGAATTTGTTCATTAACATGGCAGATTTTGAAGAATACAGACTTTCTATGCTTTGTAACCATGAATTTTATGAATGAGTTCCATGGAATCTTTGGTGTAGGATTTTGTATAATAATAACAGATGCCATAGTACCAAGAGAATGCCTGTCCCCAATATACTGGAGTTTCTTTTATGGAATGGTTATGGTTTTTCCAAAGGTGAGACTTCATTTTCAGGAATACAAAAAAAAAAAAAAAAAAACCCAGCAAAGCTGTGCCTTGGAGTTACTTTGACATAATTATTTTCTAACTTATATGAGCCTGTTAAGCATAAGCAGTTGTATTTATGATTTATGTTTGTATAACAAATTCATAGGCGTAGGTACTGGGGGGCAGCAGGGGTGGCCACCCCACCCCCCCACCCCCCCAACTGTAAAGTTAGGAGGGCGGGGATATCTTTTCGCCCCCCCCCCCCCCCCCCCTGCTTTTTGCAATAGAACTAAACTCCAATTTTGAAGTTTATGTAAATTTTGACAGGTAACTCAATAATATGTGGTCAAATTACACTTTTACCTTGTTCACTGCTCACATGTACCATTGTGTAAGCTACCATTTGAACTGTAAAATATTTATTTTTCTGATTTTTGAAAAGAACATTTTCAGTTAACCTGTCATTGGATTTGTAAAATTCTTTGAAATGTTTCACTTATGCAGACCAAAATTATACGTATAGTAATCTTCTACATTTAATTTACTGTGTTGCTAATTAGTTAGAACTTAGACTTTTAGTTTCAAATTCATACAGATCAATGGTTTAGCCCATCAATTTCTTAGCTGATAAGATTTTTTTTCTTTACTGTGTGTTTATTGGACCTAGCCAGTCCAATGATTATACACCCCCCTCGATTTGGGGATTAACCTTGATAAAAATAGATCTTGAAGGAAAAGGTCACATGTTCTGGAAACATGTAGTCAAGATATTAGAATTACCTCCCAAAAGCAGAGGTGACTATATGTATTTCTATACCCAGACAATGTCGGGGAAAATTAGGATTGGTGTTAGTCCTTTTGGTAAAGGAACTGAAAAATATTTTAATTGGACCATTTGAATTTTACCTACATGCAATACATTCTGTAAAATTAACCAAAATTGTTGGTGATGAGTCGGTGCAATCTAGTTCCTCCCCCCTCCCCCCCCCCAACCAAAAATTGCTTCTTACGTCCCTGCAAAAGGATTATCTTGTTAGGTTTCTTATAAATTTCATTATGTATCTACAATACACAAAAGTGTCTTGCGAATTTTTACACCTGTTGCAGACATATTGAGTATTTGAAATGGTAGTTTAATTATAGGATCAATTTTCATAAAGCTTACGGAAAATGATCAGAGACATTGGTTTGTTATTCTTGCCGATTTTTTCAGACAACAATTGGTGAGAGAAGTCTACAGTATTTCAAAAGTGACTAAACATATATGTTTAACATGCAGGAGTATTCAGCGACTTACAAACAGCGTGGTTTTTATGCTTTTATTAATTTTTTTTGTGTGTGGCAATTTTAGATATTCTAAGGTATAACAGATACTGTGGAAGTGGTTAGAGATGGTTTTGTACTGAAGCAACTGTCCAGAAAGCCTTTTTGTTTATGTCAGTACTTGATAGAGTGCCATTCCTATAAAATAGAACTTTTTTTTGTTATTCTGTCAGATACACATGTATTTCATTTAAATAATTTATATCGTGCCAAATTGACATGCTACATCATCTCAGGTACTTATTGTCCAAGAAAGCATAGTCCATTGATGAACACAGCACCCATCAGGGGATAGACAGTTATAGTCATTGGAAGGCAAGTTGTATTTTAATAAGAGACAATGGATATTTTTGACCTGACTGGTGGCGATCTATTCAACTACAATTCAATGCGTGTATGACAGTGTTGAATTCCATATGCTGGAATTCATCATAAATTAACCACTTTCACTGAAGTACATTTTAGTGCAGTCGTCATAATTTCAATTGTAAAGTTCTATTGAGTATGTGTTTGTTAGTCTGTTTTCTTTATGCCAAATATTGATTTTTTTTATTAAAAATTCTAATACGTCTGAAATGGTCACACAGATAATGAATTTAAAACTTGTGCACTGTATTGAGATAATGCCTCAAACTGTGAACTGAAGAACGGGTTAAAAAATATGTTTTGATACAATTTTAGATGATGGCCACTGTATACAGACCAATACTCTCTGTCTTGGGCTACTACGATTGTCTACGTTACCTGTTTGTGATGAAGATTTTAACCGGATGTATAATGTATTCTATTGGTAGAGAATCATTTTACTGCTTTATTATTTTTATTATTTTTGACAGGTAAGTGGTAACATTATTAAGCATCCCTCATGGGACGCTTGTTTGTATATGGGAGAAGTGACTCCGCTGGATCCGCATTTTCTTTTCTCAATAGCTTCACAGCCATAAGGTGGATTCTTTTTATATTTGGGAGGTGTATGCAGTACCCTGGGGAACTTTTCTGAATATGCTGCTATGACATTTTCACTAATCAGAGAGGTCACATGACCAAAAATGCGTTTTTTTGGAAGGGCGTACTTGTCCGGAAGCATTTTATCTATCCACCTGTAATTTAGCAAATACCTTCCTCATATAAATTTTGGCAGGGATAACTCAGCCATTTCTTAACCTATCCCTGCCAAAATTTATGAGTTATTGATGATTAAGCATTAACAATTTTCTTTACGAGTAAAACACAAAACTACTTGTATCTCCTTAACCGTGTGAGATAGAGCAATTTCGTCAAAATTTTCGGACCGTGGGGTATGTAAATAATCTACTCTCTAAAAATTTTCTCCTCACCAAAAATGGGGGTCATATTCAAAGTTAGAATTTTTGACAAAAAATAGAAAACACAAAATTAGAAATATAGGCTCATAAGGTGCGCATATAGAACAATACTAAGTGATATACGAGTACTTTTTATACCATTTTCTTCATAAAATAAAAATTTACAAGTGGGATTTCGTCAAAATTTTTAACCCATAGGGTATCTGTGAAGACTAGCCTTTCCAAGTTTCAACGAATATTTCACTTGCCAAAAAATGGCAGCCATTTTGAATTTTCGAATTTTTTTCAAAATTGCAAAACACTAAAATGCTTGTATCTCGAAAACCGTGCTAGATAGAGTGATTTCGACAAAAATTTTTACCCTTACATGATTAAGCTGCCATTACTCTCCTTTTTGTGATGCTTTGTTTTGCCATGCAAAAACAGTGGCTTTGTTTTGTAAGCGATCCTCTAGTGCTATAATTATTTAGGTCATAGAATTAATTTGCAACTTGAAAAAGGTTTTTGCTGAGGCAAAAACGAGCATCCTGTAACAAAGAAAGTGAGTAATGTTAAAAACGTGGTAAAGATAAAGCATGTAAAATACAAAGAAATGACCTTGAAAGGCAAGAAAGGGGCAAATATGTGAATAGCCCTAAAGAATGTTTTTATAAGATGGCAGGCAATAATTTTGTAGATACACTACAAAATACCAGAAAGTCCACTTTATGATCTCAGTGCGGTCTTGATGGGGGGTGGGTGGTGGGGGGGTGGGGTTGCCTTGGTTTCCAATTACCTCTCAATACATTCTAAAAAAGCTCTAGGTTAGGTTCAATTTTATAAAAGACATATTCAGCAATAAGTGAAAATCTGACCCATTTAGGGTCATAGAATTGACCCTGAAAACCAAGAAGGGGACGAAAGACATATCACTAGGTTTTAAAATCCCTCAAGGATAACTCAGAAGTTTTACTGGATTTTAGTCAATTTGTGTGTAGATTAAACACAAAATACAAGAAATTTTCATTTATGATCCCAATTTGACTTTGAGGAAGGGGGATCAGGGGCCAAATTTGATGGGAATTTTTGAATCCCAAGCCATGGTTTCAAATTACCTCCCAATACATTCCAAAGCTATAAATCCCAAATCAGAGATATTTGACATTTTACTAGATCTCTTCTGCTTGTATATAACATACCAAAGACGCCTTATTTGTTTGATTTTGAGGTAACCTTGACATGAGGATGAAACTTATGAAACTGTAAACACAATTTTCATTCTTCAGTAACATATTGAGCCTATGCAAGGTTCTATTGTGAGTAGATATACACAATATATGCTCAGAAAGGTCAACTTCAGCATGTTTGTCACTAAATGATAATCAATCAGCTCTCAATTAGTCAATAATGGCCTGATTGATCTGAAATTCATTTGGCACTTTCAGTATGTGATTTCAATATGAGAAAAGCATTTAACAAATGTTGGTTTATATATTGTAATTTCCAAGAAATTCTGGTGAAGGGGGAGTACAAGGAAAAAATTATTTTTAATTATGTACCCTTGATAAATGTCAAAGGTCAGATTTGTACCTGACAAAACATTTCCCGTGCTTATAGATATTAACAGCCAAATATCATTTTGAAAGCCCCTATGTTAAGGGAGATATTCAACTTAGAAAATACTGCAGTGGCTTAGGCTGTGTAAAAACAGGGTGTCCCCTTTTCAAGGCACGCTTAATAATTACCAGTGGGTAGTGTCTATTTTTCTTACAATGTTGTATATTGCACAGGCCTTAGATTTGTAAAGGGCTAAACAGAAAAAAAAAATAATGTATAGAATCATGGTAAAACATACAGAATTTCTTATGTCAGTTGAGTACTTATTATTGTGATCAATTGAAGATAAATTTGATGTTTTGCAGAACTGTAAGCCATATGTGTCTTTCAATGTCCAGCATAGTAATGGCTGACATCATTGATGAAGATAAGCTTCTGTACCACAGAGGGTATGTAGCATCAATAATAACTTTCAAGTTGAAAAGCTTTTATTGGGTACTAGGTTTTAGTAGACAAAATATTAAAAGAGTTAACAATCAACAGATGTGTTCAAATTACAGATCAAGTATGAAAAGAGCACAGAAATAATTTGGATAAAGAACTGCTATTGATGTTTTGAAAATCAATAATAAATCTGCTTTTTTGCAGACATCGGATAGTACAAGAAATATAAAAGCATAAAGTGGAGTTTTCAGTGAATGTTTATTTCAAGCATTATAGTCATTTTTTTATGTCAGCTGACTTGTCAGTGAGCTGACATGGCATCACTCTGCGGTGTCTGCGTACACATCCGCATGAACAACTTCTTCTCCAAAACCACAAGACCCAGAGACATGCTGTTTTTTTTTAAAAGATACCTTAACTATCGAGGACATACAGATCTGTTTGTTTGTCTGTTCCCCAGAGCCATTACAAGAGAGGTACCCCGACCCAAAGTGTGAACATTTCAACACTTTATCACAGTTTTCTCATTCACTAATGCAGGGGTTTTTCTCTTATCTTACATATACGTACTCAACCACTAGTAGATTCCCTTCTGTGAGTATGAGGCCTGGATCTTTCTTAATTATTTTTTTATGAATTTTTAAAATAATTTTTAGTACTTTCAAATTCATGAAATCAAGCACTAAATCACTTCTAACTTGAAAAGTATTGCATCAAGAGCATTTTGTGAAAATATGTTATTCAGCTACTTTCTTCATAGCTACAAGTTGAACATGGTGTGTAACTCTGGGGTCTATTCCAATAGCTACCTTCCATAATGAGTAAAATCACTTGTAACTTGAAAAATTAGTGGATATAGAGAATTTTGTATAAATATGTTGTTCATCTACTTTTGGGTCAGCTATAACATAGTAAAATTGCAGACCAGTAGCTCGTTGCATAGCTGAGTAATAGGTACTTTGAGGTTTTCACTGTTGAGTCAATTGCTTGTAACTTGAAAACTATTGCATTTAGAGCTTTTTGTTTAATATGTTATTCATGTACTTATGAATCAGCTGTAACATGGTAAAAATTACAGATGTGTAGTTCATGGCATAGCTGAGCAATAGCTATTTTCAAGTTCTCACTGTTGAGTAAATCAGTTGTAACTTAAAAACTATTCCATTTACAGTATTTTCTTAAAATATATTATTCACCTACATTTTTGTCAGCTATAACATAGCGAAATTGCAGACCTGTAGCTCATTGCATAGCTGAGCTATAGCTACTTGCAGAATATAGCTGTTGAGTAAATCAGTTGTAACCTGAAAACTGTTGCATTTAGAGTATTTTCTTTTAATATGTTATTCACCAAATTTTCGGTCAGCTATAACATAGTAAAATTACAGACCTGTGCTCATTATATAGCTGGGCAATAGGTATATTCAGGTTCTCACTGTTGAGTAAATCAGTTGTAACTTGAAAACTATTGCATTTACAGTACTTTGTTTGAAAATGTTATTCACCTACTTTTGGGTCACCTATAACATAGTGAAATTACAGACCTATCGCTCATGGCATATGTGAGCAATAGCTACTTTCAGCTTCTCACTATTTAGTAAATCAGTTGTAGCTTCAAAACTATTGCATTTACATTATTTTGTTTAGATATGTTGTTCACCTACTTTGGGTCAGCTATAACATAGTAAAGTTGTAGGCCTGTAGCTCATTACATAGCTGAGCAATAGCTATATTAATGTTCTCATTGTTGAGTAAATCAATTGTAACTTGAAAACTATTGCATTTACAGTATTTTGTTTAAATATATTAATAATTATTCACCTACTTTTGAGTCAGCTATAACATAGTGAAATTACAGACCTGTTGCTCATGGCATATGTGAGCAATAGCTACTTTCAGCTTCTCACTATTGAGTAAATCAGTTGTAGCTTCAAAACTATTGCATTTACATTATTTTGTTTAGATATGTTGTTCACCTACTTTGGGTCAGCTATAACATAGTAAAGTTGTAGGCCTGTAGCTCATTACATAGCTGAGCAATAGCTATATTAATGTTCTCATTGTTAAGTAAATCAATTGTAACTTGAAAACTATTGCATTTACAGTATTTTGTTTAAATATATTATTCACCTACTTTTGAGTCAGCTATAACATAGTGAAATTACAGACCTGTAGCTCATGGCATAGCTGAACAATAGCTGCTTTGAGTTTCTCACTGTTGAGTAAATCAGTTGTAACTTAAAAACTATTGCATTTACAGTTATTGCTTTTTTACTTATCCAAGATTATCAGCTAGTCATAGTTTATTGGCAAAGATGTTGTTTAAAATCCATATTTAGCGGGCAATATTTCCTTGGTCATATAGAATAGAATAGAAACATTTATATAGCGCAAAATTGATGCAACATCCTCTAATGCGCTTGAAATCAAAAAGGGAAAGTCGAGGGACGTTCGAGGTCATGATCCAACGTTAGCGCCCGCCAGGGAGATGTACTATGGTGGAGGATATGCTAATCTAAACAAGTAGGTCTTTAGCTGGCTACGGAAACCTGTTATTGTTTGTTGTGATCGTACTGATTGTGGGAGTCTGTTCCATTCTATGGGGGAAGCCACTACAAAACCTCTCCTACCGATGGCCTTTTTGTGAGAGGCTGAGGAAAGAGAAAGACGATTTCCACGTGTTAGACAACTGGTTTTGATCAAGGATGATAGGTATATGGGTTGAGAGAAATTTATAGCCTTGAAAGTAATTAGATTGTACTTAAACAATATACGGTAAGTGATAGGAAGCCAGTGTAGTTTTTGAAGAAAAGGAGTGACATGGCTAGTTCTATCAAGTCTAAAAACAATTCTACAAAGGGCATTTTGTATCTTTTGGAGTTTAGCAACATTGTACTTACTGATGCCATAAAGTAGGGAATTGCAGTAGTCAAGTCGACTACTGATCATTGAGTTTGCAAGCAAGGCTGCAGTTTCCACACTGAGGAATTTACGGATACGTCTTAGGTCCTTAAGGTGGTAGTAGCAGGCTCGACACATATTAGTTATGTGGTTGGAAAAGGTGTTTCCAGAGTCAAAAATTACACCCAGGTTCTTGACTGTATCAGTAGGGGAAATAGAATTTCCGAGAAGTTGAGTAGGGAATTTATTTATGAGGGACTCTCTGGCTTGTCTATCACCTATTATAATAAATTCAGTTTTCTCGGGATTGAGTTTCAATTTCACGCCAGCCATCCAGTTTTGGATACATGTGAGACACTCTGTAAGCTCAGCGAAACTGGAATCAAAATTCCTATTGTCCAATGCTAGATATATTTGGGTGTCATCAGCATATAGATGGTGGGTGACATTGAAATTGGAAATGATATTACTGAGAGGGGTTGTGTAAAGGGTAAAAAGGAGGGGGCCCAGGACAGAACCCTGAGGCACACCATACGGAAGTGAGAACACATCTGAAAAGCTATTTCCTAATTTAACCTTCTGTTTCCGGTTTGAGAGATAGGATCTGATCCACCTCAACACAGTGCCATCAACCCCAAACCAATCTCTTAGGGAATTAAAAAGAATGTCATGGTCGATAGTGTCGAATGCCGCTGAGAGGTCTAGCAGTGTGAGTGCAACAGCCTTACCAGAGTCCAACGAAGCAGCAATGTCATTCTGGATTTTCAACAGCGCTGTTTCTGTGGAATGGAGTCTCCTGTAAGCGGATTGGTTGACATTGGAGAGACCCTCGCTATCGATATAATTATTTAACTGTTTGGCAACTACTTTTTCGATCAGTTTGGATAAGAAACTAAGGTTGGATACCGGTCTATAGTTTTTTAGTAGATTTCTGTCTAAGTTTGGTTTCTTGAGAAGAGGGGTGACATATGCTGTTTTGAAACAGTTTGGGAAACTCCCTTCTTTGAGTGAATAGTTTATAATATTGGTGATTGGAGTGACCAAAATGTCCGCACACTCTTTGACTAGTGCGGTAGGGATTGAGTCCAGGTCGGATGATTTGGTGTTGGATGACCTTAGGATTTTGAGGATGTCATCCTCAGATACAGGCTCAAAAGAGGTCAGGGCACTGCTATTACTCTTCGGTATTGTGAGGGAAACAGGCACTGATGACTCTAAAGCAACTCTGATTTTCACAATTTTGTCACTGAAAAAATGACCGAAAGTGTTAGCTAAATCAGTAAGACTAATATGATCGGGTAGGATGATAGTTGAGGTTTTGTGCAAGATTTTCTTGAAAGTGTTCCACAGAGCCTTGGGGTTACCATTATTTTCAGCAATGACAGTGGAATAGTGCCTGCGTCTTGATTGTTCCAGTAGGAAATTGTAGCGATTGACAGCAGCTCGATATCTTCTCCGGTTGATTGCAGAGTTGTTACTGCGCCATACTCGCTCACACTTGCGCTTCAGACGCTTTGCTGAGAGGATGTCTGAATTCACAAAGCCTTTGTCGGGGTGCACTGGAGCCATTTTCCTCTTTATTGGGGCATGCTTGTCTAGAATGCTGCGCAAGGTGTTGAAATATTGGTGACTGAGCAAACTGGCTGTTCTGTGAGGATGCTTGATTAGATCAGAATTCAGGATGTCCTCTTTAAAATCCGTGATGTTTATCTTGTGAATTTTCCGGGTATTAACTTGTCTAAATTTGCAGGGAACCTCAATAGGTATATTGACCGAAAAAGTGATGGCAAAATGGTCAGATAGCCCAGCTATAACCTTAGCGCAGAGTGCCTTTGAAAAGGTGTCCCTCACACATATGACATCTAATATATGGCCATGAATGTGTGTTGGGGAATCAATAATTTGGGTGAAATTATATTGGCAGAGGGAATCATTGAATTTCTGCGACCAACCGTCCTGTTTATCCAGGTGTAGATTTAAATCACCTAATATTACATTTTCACAACATGATAAGGCAGCACCTTCGACAAAGGAACTGAAATCCTCAATGAAATTGGCTTTGGAAACATTGGGAGGCCTATACACAGTATGGAAAACAATATCCTGAGCATTGCCTGTGGATAGGTGAACAGATATGGACTCGAAGGTATTGAAACACGGTTGAGGCAGAACCTTAAAATCAATATCATCACGGATGAAAAACCCGACACCACCACCTCTCCCCTGCTGGCGTGGAACATGAGTACATTTATAGCCCGGAGGAGTGACACTTGCTATAAAGCTGTCTGTGTCGTCTGGTCGAAGCCAGGTTTCAGTGACCGCAATAATATCAGACTTATTGCTATTGATAAATTCTGCAAGAGCAACAGATTTGTTTCTAATGGATCTAATGTAGGGCTGCAAGCGAGCCCGAAAATGCGCCTCGATTCCTCGTTTTATAAGAATCGACTCGGACTCGGTTAATCGCTTGATTATCGCCCACGAAATAAACTGCTTCATATTTTGACATATCATGCCTTATTAAATGGTTACAAACCACACAACAGTAAAGAATTTTGATAATTTATTGAATTTTGGGGAAAAGACGTATTTATAATGCAAAATATAAGAAACTTTAACCATCTTTATATTGCGAGATTTGAGGCGTCTTCGAAATACGTTAGAATAAAATGCCGTCTTATAAAACGTTGTTACACAAAGAACTAAAGTTTGCAAATAGTTAAAAAATAAAATACTGAAATGGAAATGCCTTATATTAGTAAAATATATAAATATATTAATATATTTAAAGAAAAAAATTGAATTTTGTAGTAGATTTTACTTCTACGTTTAGTTGTTGTCGAAGACCCGGTTCACTTTTCTTGCCTCGAGTATTGAACTGAATCGTTTCGTTTCCGAGTAACCGAAGAATCGTTGCAGCCTTAATCTAATGTTTATTAGACTCCCAGTTAGAAGGCTAGTATTATGTCCACCCCCCTGGGGGGTGGATATATTATTTTTGCTTTTTTCGCCGTCCGATGTCCGGCGTCCGGCATCCGGCGTCCGGCGTCCGATGTCCGGCGTCACGCATGGTTTCCGCTCATTTAAAGGAAAAGTATTAGAGCTATTGTCACCAAATTTGGTATGCAGGCTTATTGGGTCAGTAGCTTGCTTGGGATTGCTTTTGGCTGTTGTACCTCTTTTGCTTACTGAGTAATACTTAAGTACAGCTATTTTCAGTACCCATTGGTTTCCGTGCATTTAAGCCAAAATAATTAAAGATATTTTACTACAATTTTGAATACAAGATTGTTATGTCCATAGCTCGCTTGGTATTGCATTTGGGACTGATAGCTTTGTCAGTACATGAGTAATAGCCATTTAGGTACTTCATTGTGTATTTTCAGTACTACTTTTGAGTAATTTGCTAATATCTCAGAAACCGTAAGAGATAGAGCGATTTCGTCGAAATTTTCGACCCACAGGGTATCTAAGGAATGTAATATTTGCAATTTTCAAAAAATTTTCCCCTCCCCAAAAATGGCGGCCATTTTGAATTTTCGAATTTTTGCCAAAAATGGCAAAACACAAATTTGCTTCTATCTCCTTAACCGTGTGAGATAGAGCGATTTCGTCGAAATTTTCGACCCACAGGGTATTTAAGGAATGCAATCTACAATTTTCCAAAAATTTTCCCCTCCCCAAAAATGGCGGCCATTTTGAATTTTCGAATTTTTGCCAAAAATGGCAAAACACTAATTTGCTTCTATCTCCTTAACCGTGCGAGATAGAGTGATTTCGTCGAAATTTTCGACCCACAGGGTATCTAAGGAATGCAATCTTTGCAATTTTCCAAAAATTTTCCCCTCCCCAAAAATGGCGGCCATTTTGAATTTTCGCCAAAAATGGCAAAACACAAATTTGCTTCTATCTCCTTAACCGTGCCAGATAGAGCGATTTCGTCAAAATTTTCGACCCACTGGGTATCTGAGCATTGTACTCTTGGTAATTTTTAAAAAATTTTCCCCTCCCCAAAAATGGCGGCCATTTTGAATTTTCGAATTTTTGCCAAAAATGGCAAAACACTAATTTGCTTCTATCTCCTTAACCGTGCGAGATAGAGCGATTTCGTCGAAATTTTCGACCCACAGGGTATCTAAGGAATGTAATATTTGCAATTTTCAAAAAATTTTCCCCTCCCCAAAAATGGCGGCCATTTTGAATTTTCGAATTTTTGCCAAAAATGGCAAAACACAAATTTGCTTCTATCTCCTTAACCGTGCGAGATAGAGCGATTTCGTCGAAATTTTCGACCCACAGGGTATCTAAGGAATGCAATCTTTGCAATTTTCAAAAAATTTTCCCCTCCCCAAAAATGGCGGCCATTTTGAATTTTCGAATTTTTGCCAAAAATGGCAAAACACCAATTTGCTTCTATCTCCTTAACCGTGCCAGATAGAGCGATTTCGTCAAAATTTTCGACCCACAGGGTATCTGAGCATTGTGCTCTTGGTAATTTTTCCAAAAATTTTCCCCTCCCCAAAAATGGCGGCCATTTTGAATTTTCGAATTTTTGCTAAAAATGGCAAAACACTAATTTGCTTCTATCTCCTTAACCGTGCGAGATAGAGCGATTTCGTCGAAATTTTCGACCCACAGGGTATCTAAGGAATGTAATCTTTGCAATTTTCCAAAAATTTTCCCCTCCCCAAAAATGGCGGCCATTTTGAATTTTCGAATTTTTGCCAAAAATGGCAAAACACAAATTTCCTTCTATCTCCTTAACCGTGCGAGATAGAGCGATTTCGTCGAAATTTTCGACCCACAGGGTATCTAAGGAATGCAATCTTTGCAATTTTCCAAAAAATTTTCCCCTCCCCCAAAATGGCGGCCATTTTGAATTTTCGAATTTTTGCCAAAAATGGCAAAACACAAATTTCCTTCTATCTCCTTAACCGTGCCAGATAGAGTGATTTCGTCAAAATTTTCGACCCACAGGGTATCTGAGCATTGTACTCTTGGTAATTTTTAAAAAATTTTCCCCTCCCCAAAAATGGCGGCCATTTTGAATTTTCGAATTTTTGCCAAAAATGGCAAAACACTAATTTGCTTCTATCTCCTTAACCGTGCGAGATAGAGTGATTTCGTCGAAATTTTCGACCCACAGGGTATCTAAGGAATGCAATCTTTGCAATTTTCAAAAAATTTTCCCCTCCCCAAAAATGGCGGCCATTTTGAATTTTCGAATTTTTGCCAAAAATGGCAAAACACAAATTTGCTTCTATCTCCTTAACCGTGCCAGATAGAGCGATTTCGTCAAAATTTTCGACCCACAGGGTATCTGAGCATTGTGCTCTTGGTAATTTTAACAAAATTTTCCCCTCCCCAAAAATGGCGGCCATTTTGAATTTTCGAATTTTTGCCAAAAATGGCAAAACACAAATTTGCTTCTATCTCCATAACCGTGCCAGATAGAGCGATTTCGTCAAAATTTTCGACCCACAGGGTATCTGAGCATTGTGCTCTTGGTAATTTTAACAAAATTTTCCCCTCCCCAAAAATGGCGGCCATTTTGAATTTTCGAATTTTTGCCAAAAATGGCAAAACACTAATTTGCTTCTATCTCCTTAACCGTGCGAGATAGAGCGATTTCGTCGAAATTTTCGACCCACAGGGTATCTAAGGAATGTAATATTTGCAATTTTCAAAAAATTTTCCCCTCCCCAAAAATGGCGGCCATTTTGAATTTTCGAATTTTTGCCAAAAATGGCAAAACACAAATTTGCTTCTATCTCCTTAACCGTGCGAGATAGAGCGATTTCGTCGAAATTTTCGACCCACAGGGTATCTAAGGAATGCAATCTTTGCAATTTTCAAAAAATTTTCCCCTCCCCAAAAATGGCGGCCATTTTGAATTTTCGAATTTTTGCCAAAAATGGCAAAACACCAATTTGCTTCTATCTCCTTAACCGTGCCAGATAGAGCGATTTCGTCAAAATTTTCGACCCACTGGGTATCTGAGCATTGTACTCTTGGTAATTTTTAAAAAATTTTCCCCTCCCCAAAAATGGCGGCCATTTTGAATTTTCGAATTTTTGCCAAAAATGGCAAAACACTAATTTGCTTCTATCTCCTTAACCGTGCGAGATAGAGTGATTTCGTCGAAATTTTCGACCCACAGGGTATCTAAGGAATGCAATCTTTGCAATTTTCAAAAAATTTTCCCCTCCCCAAAAATGGCGGCCATTTTGAATTTTCGAATTTTTGCCAAAAATGGCAAAACACCAATTTGCTTCTATCTCCTTAACCGTGCCAGATAGAGCGATTTCGTCAAAATTTTCGACCCACAGGGTATCTGAGCATTGTGCTCTTGGTAATTTTTCCAAAAATTTTCCCCTCCCCAAAAATGGCGGCCATTTTGAATTTTCGAATTTTTGCCAAAAATGGCAAAACACAAATTTCCTTCTATCTCCTTAACCGTGCGAGATAGAGCGATTTCGTCGAAATTTTCGACCCACAGGGTATCTAAGGAATGCAATCTTTGCAATTTTCCAAAAATTTTCCCCTCCCCCAAAATGGCGGCCATTTTGAATTTTCGAATTTTTGCCAAAAATGGCAAAACACAAATTTCCTTCTATCTCCTTAACCGTGCCAGATAGAGTGATTTCGTCAAAATTTTCGACCCACAGGGTATCTGAGCATTGTACTCTTGGTAATTTTTAAAAAATTTTCCCCTCCCCAAAAATGGCGGCCATTTTGAATTTTCGAATTTTTGCCAAAAATGGCAAAACACTAATTTGCTTCTATCTCCTTAACCGTGCGAGATAGAGTGATTTCGTCGAAATTTTCGACCCACAGGGTATCTAAGGAATGCAATCTTTGCAATTTTCCAAAAATTTTCCCCTCCCCAAAAATGGCGGCCATTTTGAATTTTCGAATTTTTCCCAAAAATGGCAAAACACAAATTTGCTTCTATCTCCTTAACCGTGCGAGATAGAGCGATTTCGTCGAAATTTTCGACCCACAGGGTATCTAAGGAATGCAATCTTTGCAATTTTCCAAAAAATTTTCCCCTCCCCAAAAATGGCGGCCATTTTGAATTTTCGAATTTTTGCCAAAAATGGCAAAACACAAATTTGCTTCTATCTCCTTAACCGTGCGAGATAGAGCGATTTCGTCAAAATTTTCGACCCACAGGTATTTCAGCATTGTATTCTTGGCAATTTAAAAAAAAATTTCCCGTCCCCTAAAATGGCGGCCATTTTGAATTTTCAAATTTTTGTCAAAAATGGCAAAACACAAATTTGCTTCTATCTCCTTAACCATGCGAGATAGAGCGATTTCGTCGAAATTTTCAACCCACGGGGTATCTAAGGAATGTAATCTTTGCAATTTTCAAAAAATTTTCCCCTCCCCAAAAATGGCAGCCATTTTGAATTTTCGAATTTTTGCCCAAAATGGAAAAACACAAACTGGCCTTAACCGTGCCAAATAGAGTTATTTCGTTGAAATTTTCGACCCATAGGGTATCTAGAAAATGTACTCTTGGCAATTTTCAAAAAAATTTCCTTTTCCCCAAAATGGCGGCCATTTTGAATTTTCAAATTTTTGCCAAAAATAGAAAAACAGGAATTTGCTTCTATCTTCTTAACCATGCCAGATAGAGTGATTTCGTCAAAATTTTCAACCCAACCAATGCAAAAAGGCATGAAGCTGAAATAATTTACATCTACACTAACAAATATTTAAGCATCATTGATATATTTTACAAATGAAACAGGGTCTTGTAAGACTACTGTACAATTTGGGCAAAAGGTTCATGGGTGGACATTACACATGATAATGTGTGTTCTTCTATGCTATCCTGTTTCTATTCGCATCTACTATCAACAGGGCGGCCGATTTCTAGTTTGGGCCAGGATTTATACTGACATCCCCTGAGAGGATCAACAAGATGGACACCCATGGGCTGACATGTTTATATGAATGTGTTACCCTACGAATATGTCCTTGTATAGCCAAAAAGGCATAATTGACCCCATTGAGACATGGGTGAATGCCAGAAGCAAAATATATGGTTGAATAGGTGGGGAAAGAAAAAGGCAGACTTGAGGCAACAGGAATTGGTGTTGTAGAAGGGTTGTCAGTGGTGGTATTGGTTGCTCGAGCAACCAGCAAAAAGTAAAGACAGAGCCAGAAAGTGCAATGCATGTCCAAAAGAAATACCAAAAAAAAGAAAAAGAAAACTAGAAAAAGATGAACCTACCTTTCCTGTGTGCCCACCTGTCTAAACAGCAAACCATAGATAAGTAAGTTTAAGAACACTAAAAAGATTGGTGCAGGATTAGTATGGACAAGGTGTGATATTGTTTGGTTGTAATTTTATTTAAGTTATTGGGTTCACTAGTTATGGTGAGAAATGGACAAGGTGTGATATTGTTTGGTTGTAATTTTATTTAAGTTATTGGGTTAACTAGTTATAGTGAGAAATGTTGAAACAATGTGTGAGAATCCGCGGGAAATGTCCGTTGAGCGATAATACCCGATAGAGCACTATTTACAATTCTACCAAGTTGAAGGAGGTAGTATGTGCAAGCAGTTAATGTTAAACAACTAAATATCTTATAAAATGACAATAAAAACAGATACAGACCAGCAAGCTGTGTAAAAACGAGAATATTAGTACCGGTCCGTTATGACAATATAAAAACACGTTTCGCCTGGCGAACGCTAAACATTTTGGGAGGTATCTGGTAACAACTGTTGCCATGGCAACTCTTTTAAGATTTTCAAGTCTTGAAGTTTGTGGGTGTTCCACAGACTCCCTGCACGGATTTTCACCAAATTTTCAGGATATGTTTATGCCAAGAGGATCTAGAGCTGATTAGGTTTTGGTGGGTATCCAGCTACCAATGTTGCCATGGCAACACTTTTAAGATTTTCGGGTCTTAAAGTTTGTGGGTGTTCCACAGCCGAAACCCTTGCACAGATTTTCAACAAATTTTTACCTGTGTTTGTAAGTGTATAATTCTAAAAGAAAGCAAGACTATGGTTGTGAATGTACCCCCAGTTGGGTCTGTTCATTTGTGAATCTGGTGAAATCCTATTTTATCCAAATAACTTGAAATAAGCATGATCTTAATCAAATATTTACTCAGTCCAAAGGTGGGTTTGCAGATTTTCCCTAATTTGAAATCAGTGGGGACAAAAAATGTTTGCTCATTATGAAAATAAATCTTAATGAATAATAACCGACTTTATTGTTTTTTAACCCCAGGCTTTATGGTCGTCCCCTGCGCTGTCTGGGTAGCGGTGGCAGGCATAAAGCTTGTGGGTGTTCCACAGCCTAAACCCCTTTATGGATTTTCACCAAATTTTCAGGGTATGTTTACCCTAAGAGGATCTAGAGCTGTTTAGGTTTTGGGGGATATCCGGTAACAGCTATTGCCATGGTAACACTTTTAATATGTTCAAGTCTTAAAGTTTGTGGGTGTTCCTCAGACTAAACTCCTGCACGGATTTTCACCAAATTTTCAGGGTATGTTTACCCCAAGAGGATCTACAGCTGATTTGGTTTTGGGAGGTATCTGGTAACAACTGTTGCCATGGCAACTCTTTTAAGATTTTCAAGTCTTGAAGTTTGTGGGTGTTCCACAGACTCCCTGCACGGATTTTCACCAAATTTTCAGGATATGTTTATGCCAAGAGGATCTAGAGCTGATTAGGTTTTGGTGGGTATCCAGCTACCAATGTTGCCATGGCAACACTTTTAAGATTTTCGGGTCTTAAAGTTTGTGGGTGCTCCACAGCCGAAACCCTTGCACAGATTTTCAACAAATTTTTAGGATACATTTATCCCAAGTAGATCTAGAGTTGATTAGGTTTTGGGGGGTATCCAGTAATATATGTTGCCATGGAAACATTTTAAAAATTTTCAGGTCTTAAACTTTGTAGGTGTTCCACAGCCTAAACCCATGCATGGATTTTCACCAAATTTTCAGGATATGTTTACCCCAAAAGGACGTACAGCGGATTAGGTTTTGGGGGTATCCACCTGCATCTGTTGCCCTAGCAACACTTTTAAAATTTTCGGGTCTTAAAGTTTGTTCTAAAATCTTCAATGTTTTCTGTAACCTAAAATATTGCAGCTAGCTTCATCAGATTTGCACAAAATGCAAATGGACAGGAAAGCTTGCCTGAGAGTAATTGTGTCCTTGTTTTGGAAACAAAATGGCCGCCATATCATATCTTTAATGGCAAATAGGAGGGTCATCATATCAAAAATGCCTTGTATCTCCCTTAAAATTGTTTCTTTTGGCCTCAAAATATAAAAACTACTTGTAAGAAATGGCTTGTGAATCTTTTCTAGAACATCTAGTGGGTTCTCTATACTTCTTACAACAGAAGTTGTTCCTAAGATTTTCCTAAATCTCAATGTTGTTGGCCATTTAGCTGTACCTGCGGGCTGGGGTTCTTGCCTGCAGAGGCCGGCTATTTTTGTACCTTTCAAGAGAAATATACAGGGTTTTGTAAGAAGCCACACCTTTATTTTCATCTGACTAAACCCTTTGGCCAACTTTTTGCCTAATTGTATCACTTTGATTTGAATTATGATCAATATGTGGTGTGGTAAGAAGCCACATCTTGATTTGTTCAGTGTACCAGATGCAGTAAGAAGCCTTATCCAATTCTCTAGAAAATTTGGATTTGATTTGTATGTAATCTTAAATTGGACTGAACCCTTTGGCTAACATTTTCAAGTGTTATGACATGCGTGTGTATTTGAATTTTTAAATAACATGATAATTAACATTAATCTAAAACTCTAAAAAATTATAAAAGGTGGCGAAATCATCCCTCTGCGATGGCAAGATCAATGTACTTGTGAAAAATGTAGTGAGATCTATGGGTGGCAAAATCAATGATGGCGAAATCATGTACAATCCAATCCCACACCCCTAGATCTATCTCTATTAGTGTAATATACCTGTTTAAAGTAACAAATTGACAATTATTATCTCCTGCTAATGTCACAGTTTTCTCTGAAACTACTACAGTTACACATTTTTGGTAAATTACTTGTCCTAATGAATTTTTACGGCCTTCAGTATTTTGGGGGGTTTGTGAACTTTGGTCTACTTTTGAGTGAGTAATAGCACTTTTACCTAATATAGTTGTATGACTTATAACTCCCAAACTATTGCATTTAGAATATTTTGTTCAAACATGTTGTTAAGGTACTTTCCCACAGCTATAACATGATCAGTAGTTTGAAAGTGTATCTCCATAGCTAAGTGAGTAATAGCTACTTTGTCAATTTTTAATGGTAACCATAATGAGTAAATGGCTTATATCTTCAAAAGTATTGCACCTACACAATTTCTCTCAAGTATATTCTTCATCTACTTTTTACCCCACAACCCTTAAGGGCTGTTGGGATATTGTTTTCACCCATGGTGTCTGGATGGGCGGGCTGGCGGCGGGGAAAAGTTTGTCCGGACTGTATCTCAGAAACTGTAAGGTGTAGGAAATTGATACTTGGTAGGGACATTGGTTACGGGGTGTAAGTGTGCAACATCATGGTGTGACCTTGATTTGACCTTTGACCTTGCCGTAGTGACCTTGACCTATAAAATCTTGTCCGGGCTATATCTTGGAAACCGTAAAGTGTAGGAAGTTGATACTAGGTAGGGACATTGGTTAGGGGGTGTAGGTGTGCAACGTCATGGTCTGACCTTGATTTTATCTTTGACCTTGCCATAGTGATCTTGACCCATAAAATCTTGTCGAGCTATATCTCGGAAACTGTAAGGTGTAGGAAGTTGATACTTACTAGGGACATTGGTTAGGGGGTGTAGGTGTGCAACGTCATGGTCTGACCTTGATTTGACCTTTGACCTTGCCATAGTGACCTTAAACTATAAAATCTTGTCCGGCTATATCTCAGAAACCATAAGGTGTAGGAAGTTGATACTTGGTAGGGACATTGGTAAGGGGGTGTAGGTGTGCAACGTCATGGTCTGACCTTGATTTTACCTTTGACCTTGCCATAGTGATCTTGACCCATAAAATCTTGTCCGAGCTATATCTCGGAAACCGTAAGGTGTAGGAAGTTGATGCTTGGTAGGGACATTGGTTAGCAGTTGTAGGTGTGCAGCATCATAGTGTGACCTTGATTTGACCTTGACGTAGTGCCCTTGGCCTTTTAAAATTTTGTTGCACCTTTGAGTCTGTCTTTTGATGCCGATTAAGCACTGTTAAAGTAATATTAGAATTCATTAAGAATTTTACTTTTATAACTTTCGATTGTAACAGATGAAATTTCATCAAGTGGGCCACAGACTTTGCTCCAACACCACACATAAGCATTCATTGAATGTATTGCCACTCCTGTATGCATGGTAATATTCAAAACATCCAAACCATAATTCGGCCATGCCAGATGTAGATAAAGCGTGTTGTAAATTGTAATGTTTAGTTTACTGATTAATGCTGTCATCTTGTTTTTGAATTGTCTTGTTTTAATACTTCATCTTTACATGCATTATCTTTCTCTTAGACATTATTTCTCTATTTAAACATTGTTTGGACCTTTATATAACTGGCAGTGCCCTGAAAGTATCCTGAACTTTGTACTGATGCACTACTTCTATATCTCATGCTGTTAAAAATATTTCCCTAGGCTGTGGGGTACGGGCATCTCTGATGCTATTTTTTGTGAACTGTAACATATTGAAGTTTCACACTTGTTGCTCAATGTACAAGTGAGTAATGCTACCTTATTGCTACTTTTAGTGAAAATGTGAAAAATCACAAATATCTCAAAAACTGTAAGGGATAGAGTGATTTCGAGTGAATTTTTTTACCCATAGGGTAGTACAATCGTATCCTGTACAAAAAGGAAAAATTTCATTTTTCAACACTTTTGGCGGCCATCTGGAATTTTAGTGGAAAATAAAAAATTGTAAGTATCTCGGAAACCGTAAGAGTTTGAGCGATTTCGAGCAAATTTTTGACCCATAGGGTACTACATGGGTATTGTGTGCTTAAAGGAAAAATTTCAATTTTCGCCACTTTTGGCGGCTATCTTGGATTTTAGCGGAAAACAAAAAAATTGTCAATATCTCAGAAACCGAAAGAGATAGAGATTTCAAGTTAATTTTTGAGCCATAGGGTAGTACAATGGTGTCCTGTACAAAAAGGAAAAATTTCAGTTTTCGACACTTTTGGTGGCCATCTTGCATTTTAGCGGAAAATAAAAAATTGTAAATATCTCGGAAACCATAAGAGATAGAGCGATTTAGAGTGAATTTTTTACCCAAAGGGTAGTACAAGAGTATTTTGTATAAAAGGGAAAAAATTTCAATTTTCACCACTTTGGCGGCCATCTTGAATTTTAGCTGGAAAAAAACATTGAAAATATCTTGGAAGCTGTAAGAGACAGCGATTTTGAGCAAATTTTTCACTAGTAAGGTAATATAAGAGCATCTGGTACAAAAGGAAAAATTCAATTTTCACCACTTTTGGCGGCCATCTTGAATTTTAGTGGAAAAGTAAACATTGAAAATATCTCGGAAACCATAAGAGGTAAAACAATTTCGAGTGAATTTCTTACCCGCAGGGTATTACAAGAGTATCCTCTGCAAAGGGTAAAAATATAAATTTTTGCCACTTTTGGCGGCAATCTTGGATTTTAGCGAAAAATAAAAAATTGGAAATATCTCAGAAACTGTAAGAGATTTTGAGTGAATTTTTGACCCATAGGGTAGTAGAAGAGTATTCTGTTCAAAAAAGAAAAATTTCAATTTTCACAATTCTAGTAGCCATCTTGGCTTTCCGCGCACCATACTTCATATTTGAAGTATGTACACATTAATTAAATTATGTCATATAGTAATTTTATCAAGTTTATGACAATTTCTTGAGTAATCATCAGTTACCAACAATAATAATATTACCTTTGCACAATATCCTTTATACTGCTGTTGTGTAGTTTAGCATCAATTTTTCAGTGCTATTCTGTGCCACAACTCAAAAAGTCAAATGACAAAGTTGCACCAGGTATTGGCTGGGAAAGGGATAGGATAGTTCTGAAGGGTTGTCAGTTAATGTCCTTTCCAATTAGTATGTTTTTTGGTGTTTTATAGCCATCCGATGTCCTCGATGGTGCTCGCGACGAATGCACTCATCACAAAGCCAGCGCTATCAGTAGCTCCCATGATAGCAGTCTCCATCCTGAATATGTATGGCTATGAGGATTTCAAAACCAACAAACTAGAATATGTAGATGGGTTGAAAGACTCTATGTTTTCCATGGCTTCTCTCTTTCCTGTGATAATTGGAACAATCCAATACATATGTTGGTCTGGTTATAAGATAAGAAAACAGCACTTGGCAACAGTTAAATATGTTGAAAAGTGATAAAGATGTACAGGTACATATATATTGAATACAATCTAAAATAGTTATATTTTATAATATACAGAAGTTTTAAATTCATTTTTCTATTTTCAACATATCACAGCTTTTAAGTATTGAGTTGAAAAATGCTATAGATTTTCTAAATATAGCATGGTGCAAATTAATGGCTGCTTGTAATATACACAACAACATTTAGATAGATGTGATGTTTATATATCAGTGATGACTAAGTGATTTAAGTTTCCGATAGACATTTGATTCAAATTAATGTGCCTCTATTTTTATTTGAAAACAATTGTTATCGGACTTCATTTAGTGAAGTTTACTTCAGTTCTGTATACAAAAGTACTCTGCAGAGGGAGAAGTAGTACAGCGCATGTGATCTTTGCCAAGATGCCGTTTCACCAGTAAATATTCATAAAAATTACTACTACCAATATTCAACAATCAAGAAATACGTCCAATTCTTAAACTGGAGCTTGGGGTATACATCAGTTAATGTATATAATGGACATGTTTATCCTCTATAAATCTGCAGAAATTTGACCCCAAATATATTCAGTCAAAGTGTTTCAGGCAGCAGAAAATTTCCAACTAAAAACCTTTTATTCATGTTTTGGCAATACATGTATTTTAGCTTTTACATTATTGACCGTAAACCTTTATCTGACCTTTAAGACCTGCACTGCTTCAAGGTTCAAATTTATTGCCCTGTAAGTTAACATTTTAACTTTTATATTTTTAAAGCAAACGATGTTAACATGATTGTAACATTCCAAAGTGAATCAATAATAAAATCATTTCAACAGATTCTTAGCAGTAAAAGTGCCTTTTAGAAATTCTGCATTCGACATAATATGATCAGTTTTTAAACAACAAAGTCACAGTTTTTAGCAAAAAGCAGCTTAATAAAATATTGACTGTGCTCATCATGTTAACATTTTTTAACCATGACAGTGTAGTTGTAGTTAGCATTGAAATGCATAGATTAAGGAATTTGAAATTGTTGACAGTATGTGAAATATGTCTATGAGGAATCCCCCATCTCCTTCCTTGACCCTAAGGAAATCCTCTACACATTTCTGATTTTGTGACACAATGGCTCCAACTACAAAGATTTCCTTTCAGGTGTTCAGTGTCAAAAATTATTGGACCTAGAACTTTCAAATTTGGTATGTGGGCATATCTGTACATGGCACCTATTTCTTAGTGAACTTGACCTTCTATTTCAAGGCCAATGGCAGTCTTGGCGGTCAATGTTTGGCCGTTTTCAGATTTTGGCCCAGTACTCCTATACTGTGTCTGGAATCATGTTTTAGTTAATGAATATATTAGATGTATGTCTCCTCTATAAACCTGCAAAACATTTGACCTTGAATCTCATTTAAGGTCACTTAGAGCACAAAAGCTCCCACCAAGATGCATTTTACCTCCATGTTCTGGCATATTTTAGCATGTAGTTATGGAAATACATAATGAAAGCCATTCAACTTTACAATGGAACTTGACAAACTAATAAGTATTTATATTGGGTCCTTGAGCGCCTTAGTTTATCTGACCTTTGACCGATATTTCAAGGTCGGGCTATTAAAAAATGCTTTATGACTCCTTTATTATAGGTCCTAGGTTCGGAATGTCAACACAAAACTTATTGGAATTCATGGACTGCAACTCTTTTTGCAAGTTACCATAATGACCTAATATCCTTATTCCTCACTTTGTGTGTATTGCACTGAATTTTCCTATGTAGAGATATGCTCTGTTGACACACAATATCTAGTTAAGCGTCCCGCATGGGATGCTTGTTTGTATACGGGAGAAGTGACTCCGCCGGATTCCACCGGATTTTCTTTTCGCAATAGCGTCGCAGCCATAAGGCGGATTCTTTTTAGATTTGGCAGGTGTAGGCAGTAGCCCTGGGAAATTTTTCTGAATATGCCGTGATAACATTTTCACCAATCAGAGAGGTCACATTACCAAAAATGCGTTTTTTGGAAGGGCGTCCTTGTCCGGATGATAACTTACGAAGCATTTTATCTATTCACCTGAAATTTAGCAAATACATTAACAATTTTCTCAATGAGTAAAACACAAACTGCTTGTATTTTCTTAACCGTGTGAGATAGAGCGATTTCATCGAAATTTTCAATCCCCAGGGTATCTAAAGAAACTACTCTCCAATTTTCCAAAAAATTTCGTCTCCCCCCAAAATCGGGGTCATATTCAATTTTCAAATTTTCGACAAAAAAATGCAAAACACAAAATTGGAAATATAGGCTCATAAGGTACACATATAGAACAATACTAAGTGACATGAGTACTTTTTGAAACCATTTTCTTCATAAAATAAAAACAAGAGGAGAGTGCCCGTGAACGGGCACTGTGTCAGCTGACTGAATGTTTTTGATTTGTGATGGTGATAATGAGAGGAATGCATAATTATCAGGGAAAGGGCTGTACAGAAATACAGTAAATGGTAACTGAACAGCATGTTCGAAAGATATTCCGAAGCTGACAGAAGAAAAGGACAAAAAAGTTGTGCCCTGCAAATGGTATTATGAAATAAAGTAACAAGGTAATTGTTTAAGTGTAAAAAGTAGGTTAAAAATATTTAAAGAAATACTATAAATGCAATATCCTCGTTCGACCATGAAGAAGGGGTCCAAAGGTCAAATCTGACCATACCAAAAGATTCCCAGCCAAAGAATTTAGGATGGTTTACCATCCCAAACCTCTCGGACCAATAATAAGTGAGTCATAGGCACTTTTTAAGTTTGGCTATCCTTGTTTGACCTTGAAGGAGGGGGTCCAAGGTCAAATCCGACCACACAAAAAAATTCCCAGCCCATGATTTCCTGTAGCTTGTTTACCATCCCAAACTTGTAGGACCAATAATAAGCGAGTTCTAAGCAATTGTAAGTTTGGCTATCCTCAATTGACCTTGATGGAGGGGTCCCAGGTCAAATCTGACCACACCAAAAGAATCCCAGCCCATGATTTCCTATATGTTGGTTTACCATCCCAAACCTCCAAGACCAATAATATGTGAGTTATAAGCACTTTAAGTTTGGCTATCTTCGTTTGACCTGGAAGGAGGGGTCTAAGGTCAAATCCGACCACACCAAAAGATTCCCAGCCCATGATTTTCTATCGGTTGGTTTTCCATTCGAAACCTCTAGGACCAATAATAAGTGAGTTATAAGCACTTTTAAGTTTGGCTATCCTCATTTGACCTTGAAGGAGGGGTCCAAGGTGAAATCCGACCACACCAAAAAATTCCCAGCTCATGATTTTCTATAGGTTGGTTTTCATTCCAACCTCTAGGACCAATAATAAGTGAGTTATAAGCACTTTTATGTTTGGCTATCCTCATTTGACCTTGAAAGAGGGTTCCAAGGTCAAATCGGACCATATTAATAGATTCCCAGCCCATGATTTCCTACAGGTTGGATACAATGATTTACTCAACAGTGAGAACCTGAAAGAAGCTATTGCTCAGCTATGCCATGACATAGAGGTCTGCAATTTCACTATGTTATAGCTGACCAAAAATTATGTGAATAACATATTTAAACAAAATACTCTAAATGTAATAATTTTCAAGTTACAACTGATTTACTCAAGAGTGAGAACCTCAAAGTAACTATTACTCAGCTATGCAATGAGCTACATGTCTGAATTTTTGCACTGTTACAGCTGACCTAAAAGTAGGTGAACAACATATTTAAGCAAAATACTGTAAATGCAATAGTTTTCAAGTTACAACTGATTTACTCAATAGTGAGAACCTGAAAATAGCTATTGCTCCACTATGCCATGAGCTATAGGTCTGTAATTTCACTATGTTATAGCTAACCCCAAAGTAGGTGAACAATGTATTTTAACAAAATACTCCAAATGCAATATTTTTCAAGTTATAGCTGATTTACTCAACAGTCAGTGCCTGAGAATAGCTATTACTCAGCTATGCAATGAGTCACAGGTCTGGAACTTCACTATGTTATAGCTGACCCCAAAATAGGTGAATAACATATTGCAACAAAATACTCTAAATGCAATAGTTTTCAAGTTATAAGTGATTTACTCAACAGTGATAACCTAAAAGTAGCTATTACTCAGCTATGCCATGAGCTACAGGTCTGAAATTTTACTATGTTATAGCTGACCCAAAAGTAGCTGAATAACATATTTATACTAAATTCTCTAAATGCAATAGTTTTCAAATTACAAGTGATTTACTCAACATTGAGAACTTCAAAGTAGCTATTACTCAGCTATGCAATGAGTCACAGGTCTGGAACTTCACTATGTTATAGCTGACCCCAAAATAGGTGAATAACATATTGAAACAAAATACTCTAAATGCAATAATTTCCAAGTTATAAGCGATTTACTCAACAGTGATAACCTAAAAGTAGCTATTACTCAGCTATGCCATGAGCTACAGGTCTGAAATTTTACTATGTTATAGCTGACCCAAAAGTAGGTGAACAACATATTTAAGCAAAATACTGTAAATGCAATAGTTTTCAAGTTACAACTGATTTACTCAATAGTGATGACCTAAAAGTAGCTATTACTCAGCTATGCCATGAGCTACAGGTCTGAAATTTTACTATGTTATAGCTGACCCAAAAGTAGCTGAATAACATATTTATACGAAATTCTCTAAATGCAATAGTTTTCCAATTACAACCGATTTACTCAATAGTGAGAACTTCAAAGTAGCTATTACTCAGCTATGCAATGAGCCACAGATCTGAAACTTCACTATGTTATAGCTGATCCCAAAATAGGTGAATAACATATTGAAACAAAATACTCTAAATGCAATAGTTTCCAAGTTATAAGCGATTTACTCAACAGTGATAACCTAAAAGTAGCTATTACTCAGCTATGCCATGAGCTACAGGTCTGAAATTTTACTATGTTATAGCTGACCCAAAAGTAGCTGAATAACATATTTATACGAAATTCTCTAAATGCAATAGTTTTGAAGTTATAAGCGATTTACTCAACAGTGATAACCTAAAAGTAGCTATTACTCAGCTATGCCATGAGCTACAGGTCTAAAATTTTACTATGTTATAGCTGACCCAAAAGTAGCTGAATAACATATTTATACGAAATTCTCTAAATGCAATAGTTTTTAAGTTACAAGTGATTCTACTCATGATGGAAGTTACTGAAAAGCCCAAAAGTAGCTATTACTCACTTAGCTATTGAGACAGGCACCCAACTTACTCACCATATTGTAGCTATGAAAAAAGTAGCTGAATAACATATTTTAACAAAATGCTCTAGATGCAACAGTTTTCAAGTTATAAATGATTTTGTGCATGATTTCATGAATTTTAATGCATTAAAAATTATTAAAAAAATTTATTAAAAAAAAAAGTAAGACAGATCCAGGTCTCATACTCACACAAGAGAATCTACCTCTGGCCTAGTACATATATGCAAGATATGAGAGAAATCCCTGCAATAGTCACTGAGAAAATTGTGATTAAGTGTTGAAATTTTCACACTTTTGGTGGGGGTACCCCCCTTGTAATGTCTCTAGCAAACAGACGAACAGACAGATTTGCATGCCTTGAACAATTTTTCATCCTCGATAGATAAGGTATCTTTTAAAAAAAACAGCACGTCTCTAGGCCTTGTAGTTGTGGAGGAGAAGTTGTTCACGCGGACGCAGACGCCCACGCCGCAGAGTGACGACATAATGTCAGCTGACTGACAAGTCAGCTGACATAATTACTAGTGGGACTTCAGCAAAATTTTTGACCCCCAGGATATCTGTGAAGACTAGCCTTTCCAAGTTTCAACAAATATTTCACTCGCCAAAAATGGCGGCCATTTTGAATTTTCGAATTTTTTTTCGAAAATGCAAAACACAAAAATTCCTGTATCTCGAAAACCTTACTAGATAGAGCGATTTCGATGAAATATTTGAACCACAGGGTACTTTTGCAGAGTAGCTGACCAAGATTTCAAAAAGTTTTTGTCCCGCCAAAAATGGCAGCCATTTTGAATTTTCGAATTTTTTGCAAAATTCGCAAAACACCAAAATGCTTGTATCTCAAAAACCGTGTGAGATCGAGCAATTTCAGCAAAATTTTTGGCTCAGGGCATGTGTGAAGACTAGCCTTTCCAAGTTTCAACAAATATTTCACTTGCCAAAAATGGTGGCAATTTTGAATTTTCGATTTTTTTGAAAAATTCAAAACACAAAAATGCTTGTATCTCGAAAACCGTGCTAGATAGACCGATTTTGATGAAATTTTTGATCTGAAGGGTAACTCTGGTGAGTAGATGACCCAGTTTTCAAAAAATCCAAAAATGACGACCATTTTGAATTTTCTAATTTTTCGCAAAAATCGCAAAACACAAAAATGCTTGTATCTTGAAAACCGTGCGAGATAGAGTGATTTTGGCAAAAAATTTTTACCCACAGGGCATCTGTGACGACCACACCTTTCCAAGTTTCAACAAATATATTTTACTCACGAAAAATGGTGGCCATTTTGAATTTTCCAATTTATTTTCAAATTTGTGACAAAAAGGGCAAACCACCAAATTGCCTGTCTCCTTAACCATGCAAGATAGAGCAATTTCATCAAAATTTTTTAAACACACTGTATCCAAGATAACTACCCTGCCCAAGAACCACTTTTCCTATATTCTAGCTTTGTTGAGCTATAAGCAGAACTTCCTTACATGATTAAGCTGCCATTATTTCTCCTTTTTGGGACGCTATGGCAAAAACAATCCCTTTGTTTTGCAAGCGATCCTCTAGTTGTATCCACCAGATGCCTCCGGTGGATACTTTGGTTTAGTGTCCGGTGTGGATGGATTTGACCTTGGGCCCCTCCTTCAAGTTCAGACGAGGATAGCCAAAGTTAAAAGTGCTTAAAACTTGCTTATTATTGGTCCTAGAGGTTTGGGATGGCAAACTAACCTATATGAAATCATGGGCTGGGAATCTTTTGGTGTGGTCGGATTTCACCTTGTGCCCCTCCTTCCAAGGATAGCTAAACTTAAAAGTGCTTATAACTCGCTTATTATTGGTCCTAGAGGTTTGGGATGGTAAACCAACCTATGAGATCATTGACTGGGAATCCTCTGGTGTGGTCAGATTTGACCTTTGGCCACCCCTTCAAGGTCAAACGAGGATAGCCCAACTTAAAAGTGCTTATAACTTACTTATTATTGGTCTTAGAGGTTTGGGATGGTAAACCAACCTATAGGAAATCATGGGCTGGGAATCTTGTGGTGTGGTCGGATTTGAGCTTGGGCCCCTCCTTCAAGGTCAAACGATGGTTCACTTGCTTTGGTGAGTTGTCTGTCCGTTGGATACAAATTTGCATCGGTTCTCTGATGCGTAGGTCTAGTTTAGTCTTACTTTCAAAGGGTTGCATATTTCACATGCTGTATAAATTTCACATTTCTTACTCTACTCTACCTGTACACTAAATTATAACTGTGATTTCCAGTGTTTGCTCAGTAGTACTATGATAAGCCAAGACGCAGTAGTTTTGTAATAGCTGGTAATGGACTGTGAGGTCCTTAAAGTGAACTGTTGTGTAACTGATGTTAAAAATTCACTGTGTTGGACATGCTGATATGAAATGCTAAATATTGTATTGTAATCCCTTTGTTTTGCTTTACGATAGCTTCATAAGCAAGCCTGACACAATATTCAGACTTTTCATTCCATGCTAATAGCAAAAGGGTAGATAAATACTAATTATCCTGAGGAAAAATATGAAAACAAAATTAAGATTTGCTAGTTGCTATTTACAGTATCTTTAAATTCTCCAAATACTTTAGAAGTTCATAATTTTTTTTAAAGAATCATATGGTCTAGGATTTTTCTTTTGGAATGAATTTAATTAAACTGTTTTTGTTAGTAATTTTGTAAACATTTTGTTACTACCCCCACTTCTGCAAAAATACATTACAAGTTAGTGAATTTTATTATGTTTACCGGTGTGGTTTTTTGTTGTTTTACACATGTTGTTATTTTAGTGGATTATTATACAAATAAACTGCTTTTTTGGTAATTTTGATAAAAATTTATTGTGTACCTCCACACAAATATCTGCAAATATATGTCCTTCACAAAATTTCAATATGGGCCATAACTTTGTTGAAGTGTTGCACACTTTTTGCAAAAATTTTTGTAAAGGTGTGTTCAAAGACATTTATATACTGATACAGAGACGAAGATTCTTCAGATTGGCACATTTTCTAAATCCAGGAGTCACCATTGTCCAAGGGGAATTTATAGAATTCAGTGGTTTACCTGATCTCTTCCATCGTTTACTTGTTTTCTACATTTCAACATTTCACTGGATGATCAAACTTCAGCCACAACTTGTTTTATTTTTTTTATTTGTTTGTTTGGGAGAGTATGTGGCATCACACTCACTTTTTTTCTGTATAAGTCATTTGGGAAGTTTCCCTATTATACCTGCCAGTGCCACGTAACAACATGCTACACCTTACAGTTTCCAAGATACAGCTCACACAAGATTTTAATTGTCAATGTCACCACGGTGAAAGGTTAAATCGAGATCACACCATGACATTGTATAACAACACCAATGTCCCAGCCAAGTATCGACAGTTTTTCTTATTGTATGGATTTTGCTTCGTTACGCCGCCGCCGCAGTGTGTAGAGATTTCACCGTTACCGCTCTAACGAAAAAAATTATAGCTAGCATTCTCAAATTTGCAGGATATCTTCATAACCATAAAATCTTGCCTGGGAATATTTTTGGCCTCATTTTGAAAAACAAGATGGCCGCCATGGCATTTTTTCAACTTTCAGCAAGGACTTTTGGTGGCCCTCTAGAGCAAAGGGTATTATAGGTAGAGATCTCAAATTTGCAGGGTATGTTCCTCATTACAAAATCTTGACTGGGAATATTTTTGGCCTCATTTTGAAAAACAAGATGGCCGCCACGGGCGTTTCTTTGTCAGTCATAAAAAGTGCTTATATCTAGCTTATTATTGATCCTAGAGTTTTGGGATGGTAAACCAACCTATAGGAAATCATGGGCTGGGAATCTTTTGGTGTGGTCTGATTTGACCTTGGACCTCTCCTTCAAGGTCAAACGAGGATAGCCAAGCTTAAAATGCTGATAACTGGCTTATTATTGGTCCTAGAGGTTTGCAATATGAAACCAACTTATAGGAGGTCATGAGCTGGGAATCTTCGGATGTTTTCAGATTTGACCTTGGGCCCCTCCTTCAAGGTCAAACAATGGTTCACTGGCTTTGGTGAGTTATCTTTTTGGTCGATACAAATTTGCATTGGTTGTCCGATGCATAGGTCTAGTTTTCAACTTGATATTTACAGAGTACTGTGTTTCTCTTTGTCATGTACGTGAATCAATATCACACCAGGATTTCTGCGTCATGATTTTTCATTGATATTTCGGAAAAACCAGGTAACCTACAAATATCATTAGAGGTATTATTACAGCACTCTGCTAGTTTTATTGTGTAAAAATCCATGTAGAAAAGGTGGAGAAATCGTAGGTTAAAGAATAAAGTTTTTACCTGACAGCCCTCAATATACCCCATGGAGTCCGGATGGGTGGGCGGGCGTCCGTGCGGCAGGAAAATGTTTGTCCGGGCTGTAACTCAGAAACCATAAGGTGTAAGAAGTTGATACTTGGTAGGGACATTGGTTAGGAGGTGTAGGTGTGCAACATCATAGTGTGACCTTGATTTGACCTTTGATCTTGCCGTAATGACCTTGACCTATAAAATCTTGTCCGGGCTATATCTTGGAAACCGTAAGATGTAGAAGTGACACTTGGTAGGGACATTGGTTGGGGGTTGTAGGTGTGCAACATCATGGTGCACCCGGTGGGGGGTGGACATATTATTTTTGCTTTTTCCGGCGTCCGGATGCTTGGTTTCCGCTTATTTGAAGGAAAAGTATTTATCCTATCTTTACCAATTTGGTATGGGTGTTTATTGGGTTAATAGTTTGCATGGGATTGCTTTTGGTGAAGACAGGTCTATAGCTGAGTAATAGCTACTTAGCTACTTTTGTGTACTTCTTTTGTTTCCGGGCATTTTAAGGAAAAATATTTGACATATCTTTACCAAATTTAGTATGAGCATTACTTAGGTCGATAGCTTGCTTGGGATTGGTTTTAGTGATAATAGCCATATAACTGAGTAATAGCTACTTTGCCAAAAATGGAAAATACAAATTTGCTTCTATCTCCTTAACCGTGCGAGATAGAGCGATTTCGTCGAAATTTTCGACCCACAGCGTATCTGAGCAATGTACTCTTGCCAATTTTCAAAAAAATTTTCCCCTCCCCAAAAATGGCGGCCATTTTGATTTTTTGAATTTTTGCCAAAAATGGCAAAACACAAATTTGCTTCTATCTCCTTAACCGTGTGAGATAGAGCGATTTCGTTGAAATTTTCAACCCACAGCGTATCTGAGAAATGTACTCTTGCCAATTTTCAAAAAAATTTCCCCTCCCCAAAAATGGCGGCCATTTTGCATTCTGAATTTTTGCAAAAAAATGGAAAACACAAATTTGCTACTATCTCCTTAACTGTGCGAGATAGAGCGATTTCGTTGAAATTTTCAATCCTCAGGGTATCTGAGAAATGTACTCTTGGCAATTTTCAAAAAATTTTCCTCTTCCCACATATGGCGGCCATTATGAATTTTCGAATTTTTGTCAAAAATGGGAAAAAAATAAATTTGCTTCCATCTCCTTAACCGTGCGAGATAGAGCGATTTCGTCGAAATTTTTGACCCACAGGGTATCTAAGCAATGTACTCTTGGCAATTTTCAAATAATTTTCCTCTTCCCAAAAATGGCGGCCATTTTGAATTTTCGCCAAAAAATTGAAAAACAGAAATTTGCTTCTATCCCCTTAACCGTGCTAGAGCGATTTCGTCGAAATTTTTTACCCAACCAATGCAAAAAGGCATGAAGCTGAAATAATTTACATGTATACCAATAAATATTTAAGCATCATTGATATATTTTACAAATGAAACAGGGTCTTGTAAGACTACTGTACAATTTTTGCAAAAGGTTCATGGGGTGGACATTACACATGATAATGTGTGTTCTTCTATGCTATCCTGTTTCTATTCATATATCGCAGCTACTATCAACAGGGCATACTATTTCCAGTTTGACCTTGCCGTAGTGACCTTGACCCATAAAATCTTGTCTGGGCTGTATCTCAGAAATCGTAATGTGTAGGAAGTTGATACTTTGTAGAGACATTGGTTGGGGGTTGTAGGTGTGCAATGTCATGGTGTGGACATGAATTGACCTTTGACCTTGCTGAAGTGACCTTGACCTATAAAATTTTGTCTAGGCTATATCTCAGAAACTGTAAGGTGTAGCAAGTTGATACTTGGTAGGGACATTGATTGGGGGTTGTAGTATGCAACATCATGTTGTGATACTGATTTGACCTTTGACCTTGCCGTATGACCATGAGTTTTAAAATCTTGTCCGGGCTCTTGATTTCCGTAAGGTGTAAAAGGTTGAAACTTTGTAGGGACATCGGTTAAGGAATGTAGGTGTGCATCATGGTGTGAAGTTTATCCTTGGCTCTACCAATGTGTGTTCACCTGCCATATTTGAGTCATGTTTCTCTTATGACAAAGATATATGGGTTGCTGCAACTGATTACTATTTGCACTTTTACATAATTGTGCTATTTCCATTGATCTCTATTCACCAGTTGATACTTGGTAGGGACATTGGTTGGGGGTTGTAGTTGTGCAAAACTTGTCAATAATAAAAGCAGTATTATATCTGTTTTACTGGGATAAGAAAAACAAGATAAAATACTAGATAACCTTTATAGAAACAACTGTTAACCTTTACCATTAGTCTCACACATAAAATTCATCTGAAAATAAAAAGTACATGTATACATTTTAAGGAAATAACAACAAACATAATATTTAAATTTTAACAACTGGTACAACAATCTAGCTATGGTTTAAACTGTGCAAAAAAAGTTAAAATTTTTTGTTGGAAATGTGTCAGAAATGACATATAATGTGTACACTAAAGTACTCCACAAACCTTTCAAATATTAACAAAGAAGTATTATAATAATATAATAATAATAGTATCACAGACTCATTTTAACATTTATATACTGTATAGGTCAACATATAACCTCATGGAACATTGCTTTAACAGCCAACTTTCCATGTCTTTTCAAGAGAGAAAGGAGAAATCTGTAGATCCTGACAACACTCCTTTCATTTGCAACATATTACTTTATAAAATGTTACAGTTGTCCGATATAACCCAAGAAGTTAAAATTAAACTGAATCATATGACCTTAGTGTTCATGGCAGTGTTATCCAATGTCTTATTTACAAGCAAAATACTACCACTTGATTTATACCTGTAAAGTGTGTTGACAGAATAAAAGCATATGTGTATTCACTCTCATGTTGTTGATTTACTTTAAAAATATGTTTTATGTTGTAAATTCTTTGGCAAGTATGCTTGTTTACAAAATCTTTGAAATGCTTCTAACAAATTAAATATAAAAAAACATTGTACATAATACAATACGAAAGAATAAATTGATATTTAGATTTTCGAACATAGTTTCTTGGTTTTGTACTTTAGCATAATACCTTAACAACTTCACAAGATATTGCTTTGCTTGCATGAAAACACGTGTAATTAAAGTCATGAATGGTTTTGCACTAGAAACAGAATGTTTTTAAGTTTGAAATGTTACGGCAGTAATACTTGATTATATATTCTTTAAAATAACAGTAATTCTACTAGTGTTTGCACTAATTTTTAAACTAAATATTGCATTCATTAAAATGCTTACCATAACAGTCTGCATATCAATATGTGAATGTTTTACAAAACATTTGATAGTCTTAATTGTGGTTTTGACCTTTCATCACCAAGAATTAATTAAAAGTACAATCATTATACTCTTGATAGTGTTGACAAATAAAACTTTTTGTGTTATAGCAATCTTTATGACCTTGTGTAGCTCTGTTCTATAGAAACTGAAAAAAAACTTTGGAAGTGAGTATATATTTACTTTGTGTGAAACACAAACTGAGAGTATTCAATAAACCTCACACTAAACCAGAAGGAAAAAAAGATTAACTAATACAAGACTAAGTCTCAATAATAAATTCAATCATACACCCAATACACCTTTTAAGATTTAAAAATTAATGTCCTAACTATCATAAGTAAAACAATTCTTACTCTTTTTTAAAAAGGAACTTAAGACTCAACATACTTGGACACAACTAAATGAGAATTTCTGATTGTGTAGAATGACCATATGAATAACTGTAACACACCTATTATAACTGGTGTAGCGCTGGTTATGATAAACATTGCAGTTTGAAGGTCTACAAAAGCTGAAGAAGACAGCACACTGGCTTCTGTGGCGGACTTGAGACTCTCGTATCCAAACCTGTTGAGGACAGCTACTGTCAGCATCGGGGCAAATGAGTGCGATGGTTTGGTGATCAAAGCATTTGTACCAAACACCATAGAGGATAACGGGAGTCTGAAACAGAATATTGTTATTTGATTCTCTCTTCTCACATTGTTAATAACTACAACTTGAGTGCAATGTAACAATATCTTGCATTTGTATCTGACCCAAAATGGACAATATAATATTACAGTTAATTGTCTCTTTACATCAATTGCAGTATCATGAAATACTAAAATGTATTCATTATGGAGTATTACAGAAATATAAACTACAGCAGAGTGAAAATGGGCTTAAGTATGAACCAGAGGAATGCTTTTGCTAACAAAAACGAAGCATCCCTGAAAGTTTAAAATGCTTTGTGGTTTTAATAAGCATGCTGTAAAGCTAAGAATGCACAAAGCGTATGCTTTCCCAATACCTCTTAATACATACTGAAGCTATAAAGCAACGATAAAGGATATATAAGGCAAAAACTCCAAAGCAGCAATTTATGACCCCAGTTTGGCCCATAAGGGGGGGGTCGGGGGATAAAACTGACTGGCTATTTAGATTCTCCACATATGCTTTCCTAATACCTCTTAATACATTCTGAAGCTATAAAAGCAACAATAAAGGAGATATAAGGCAAAAACTCGAAATCAGCTATTTTATTACCCCAGTTTGACCCATAATGGGGAGCTGGGGGTAAAACTGACCGGCTATTTAGACTTTCCACATATGCTTTCCCAATACCTCTTAATATATTCTGAAGGTGTAAAAGCAACAATAAAGGAGATATAAGGCAAAACTCCAACTATTTTATGACCCCAGTTTGACCCATAAGGGGGGCCGTGGGGTAAAACTGACCGGCTATTTAGATTCTCCACATATGGTTTCCTATTACCTCCCAGTACATTTTATGGCTCAAAATGCAATACTTAAGAAGATAATAGGGGGGTTGACCTAAATTTAAGGCTTTCAGATAGGAAGGTGTCAGAAAATCACTCATAAATGAGACATTTTTCAAGGGATTGCTCCCAAAATCTAATCAGCTCGCGTTTTCGATAGTATGAACAGGTGTGTCAAACTATAAGGCTAAGCAAGTAGGTTTTCCTGAACTGCGATGACGGGGGTGGGGTGTGTACTTAAAAAAAAATTGTTTTTGATCATGTGACCTTCATAAAGGTCAAAGGTCAAATTTAAGCATGCAGAAAAAATTTCCCACGCCTAAGGTATATAACTGCCACATATGGTTTGAAACCTTCTAATAATAAGGGAGATATTCAAGGGAGACCATAATGCAGCGGTGGCGAGGAAACGGAGGCGAAAACAAATAAGCGCCCAATAAATAGAAGTTGGAACAGGACACTGCACCTTAAAAGTATCACTAATCACAAAAACTAGGGGCATGGTCCACACATGTCAATCAATGCATAGAATGAAAGGATAACCTGTTAATAAAGAGTTCATCAGAATATTTACAGGTTACTTAAAATCTATGATACTTATCATTTGTCACCATGGAAATTTGTTATTTTATAATTCATGTCATGGCTTACTTGCGCTGGAACTTTGCTTTATCTTCATCAATTATGTCACTCAAACAGAGGTTAAATAGTGAGAATGTTGCAGATGCTTCCCCGCTGAAAACATTACAAATCATGAGAAATAATTGTTGATATTTTTAATACAGCATTAGCCATATATTCAAAGTTTGTATTACCATGGAAAAAATGTAATACAACCTAATCTAAAACAAATATGCATGTTCCTAGCTTTTTCTTTTTTTTACTTTGTTTTGAACAAAGAGAAGTGTATCGGTACCACATTATGAGTCAGCTTAAAGAGATACCTATTTGAAACATGAACCAGGCATCAATCATTTGAACTACATTATAGTTGTAACATGTAGATGTTATGACAGACATTTTGCAAAAAGGTGAAAGATCAAACTTTAAGGTAAACATTAAATTGAGGCCACACTAATATAGAACACTTATATTTTAAAAGATATAAAATGTTATTAAGGCTTCTCATACATCCCATTGTGTATATGTTACAGTCAATCTGTGAAACCAGTCATTACGCGTAATGACTAAAAGTTTCAGTCATTTCGCGTAATGACTGAAATCACCAGTCATTACACGTAATGACTAAAATTTTCAGTCATTTCACGTAATGACTGAAAATAAGGTCCAGTCATTACGCGTAATGGCTGAATTGTGATAAATAGCTTTAAATACTTGCTTTACAAAAAATGAAATTGTCTGGCCTCACTTAGTAATTTAAATTGCATTCTTATGTGATTACTAAAGAGGGGTAATGAAATTATCACTTCAGATTTGAACATATTCTGACATGATTACTAATTGATAACATGGGTAAATGATCAAATTATCAAACTCTTCTGCAGTTATTTTAACTAAGCCCCACTTCTTTTAATTTGACCTTCATATATATTATATATGTACTCCCTTGTAACATATGACAGGGGACCCAATGGATAGGTAGCATTCCTAACAAATGGGGACCCAATCTATACTTCTTACTAAAATTTAAAGTTCTGTGTAACATGTATGTCCAACGGAAGAACATAGGGTAAATCAAATATTTTGAGGGTTATTTATTGTTACAATGGTAATCAGGTGTGAGTTAGAGCTCTAAGTTATCACACTCAGGCTTTAATAACTATGAAAAGAATGGATTAAGTTGTCCCAGTTATTTTAGAACATTAAAGGTCAACCCTATCTTTGATAAACAGGCTCTTTGTGTGGAGAGGTCAAACAACAGTAACAAGGCCTGAAAGAACAAAACAGGATGACAGAGCTGCATTGCAATCGGGATAAGGGTGGACAAGATTCACTTCAAAAGCTTCATGGTTTCTTGCTTCATAACAACCTGCCACAATAGAACTCCATATTTAATTAACAACATAAAAAGGCAAAATGTATTATAAATTATGATGGATAAATGAGAATTAGTCTTCAAACAAAACATAAATTTCATTGACAACAAAGATATTTTCATTCTATGACAACGAGTTTAGTCTTAAAACTGCAAATATGAATTTAGAATGTAAATAACATTTAAAATGTAATTAGATACATGTAACCATTCAATATTTTAATAATATTTTTGAAAATGAGAATAGAGTCTATTACAAAAGTCTGGGTTTAGGTTTGAAAATTCTGGCTATAAATTCAGGAAGCATGTGAGAATTTCAAAGTTATTTATTTGATTAAAATACTTTAATGTTCTTTAGCACAAAAATTTACAAAATGCAGGGGAACAATGTACAAAGGTTGAATAATACAAAGGGTGTGATGAAAAACAACTTTAAATCAATTACACATATTGACTGAAATTAATTCAGTCAATCTGTGTAAAAATGAACCATATATTTCAGTCATTACATGAAATGACTAAAAATTTTAGTCATTACACGTAATGACTGGTCATTTCAGTCATTACGCGAAATGACTGGTCATTTCAGTCATTACGCGAAATGACTGGTCATTTCAGTCATTACGCGTAATGACTGGTTTCACAGATTGACTGTAACAGTGTGTTGCAAATTAGTTGAAAAATATGAGCGTAGCCTGGTAATGGGGCAGCAGAGATTTACACGTGCAAACAAGGTGTATTTTCCCAATAAGAGTGTCAGTACTTGAGCATCAAAGAACAGACTGCGACTAGTTACAGGCCCCATAGTGGGTTAATATGGATGCAAGGTAAACAGGAGTGTATTATACGGCACATGCAAACCCTGCAAGTGCATGGGGAGATCTTGCAACACTAACAAGGGGAATGCACAAGTTGCAAGTCTCTTGTAAGTTACCCTTGAGACATGGATGCATTTATAGGAATACTGTGTGCACCCAGAGAAAATGTGCATGTCAATTTTCACTGCTGGGTCTGTACGACCTTAATACTCTGTTATAAAATTGTAAGTGTAGCTTAAGTGTCCCTTGCCATTTCCTCTGTAACCAGGACGTACGTACACGTACGATAGGATGTACGAGAGGCTTTAGATTGAAATATGGCCAGCCAAACATATCTCACTCAATCTTCTTCATATTTCAGTTATTCTTCATCTGAAAGACTTATCTTAGCTAGATTCACAGTGTACCAGCACCATTGAATATACTGTAATGTACAAGTAAATTTAAAACAGAAACAATATATATTACATGTCACAAAGTAACTTTCTTCTTGACAAATCTCTTACCATTCCACAATAAAAAATATCACCAGTGCCCACCACTGTGGCCCAGTCAAATACAACCAGATACCCATACATATTTTCAGAACAAAGCTGCTCCTAATGACACTGTAATAGCCAATCTTACTTATCACTGGTGTGCCCAAGATCACCAAAATCTGTCAATTTAAAAACAAGATATTTACAGGTTATTTAATAAATAAATGAATTACATGATGTATATATGTATGTATGCCCAATAAGACTTATTATATGCCCTGACAAGTCATGGACACCTTTAAGTAATGAAAATAAAGTTTTTAGCTTCCACCTGTTTTACTTTTAAGGGTTTTTAAACCAAACTTGGCACATATAGATTTAGCACAAAATTTCTATTATCTGGTGAACTTAACCTAGTATTTCAGAAGTTATGGCCATCTTAAAGTAAAAAAAAAATGCTATTCAGCTCATATAGTTATGAACTTATTTCAGTTTGGTACATTATAGACATATTTTTCTCTTGTAGTCATGTAATGCTTGTCCGGGGATATAATTTTCCTGTTGGAAAATGCATCTATTTTAGTTTAAATTTGCAAGAATTCTCAGATTACTGGGAGTTTAATGATGTATTTGTTTTCTTCTTGCTAATAACGTCCAAATTAAAATTACTGGGCTGACCCAATCTAATCTTTGGTTTTAATACAGAATCATACTGCAAGAACTTTGTATTATTACTTCTATTCCTAAGTCAAAGTTTGAGTTTTGTCACTTTTATGTCTCTTCCAATAGTCAAGGTCATTCCAAAAGTCAAGGTCAAATCAGGACAGGCTCTCAATGAAGTTCATATATTATCATATGCTAGATATGAACCCACAAGCACAGAGGTTGAAGTGATCTGATTGAAATATCAAACTTTTTATTAGTCACTCAGCTAATAGAAAGTAACAATTATTCAGTACATTTGTACACACTATACTAGTTTCAAAAGTGCAAAATATTGCTGGAAAAGAAAAGTGTGACAACTGTACCACCACTAACAGTGATAATGAACTCTCAATTGAAAAAATAGCATCAGAGATGCCTGTACCCCACAGCCTGGGAAATAATTATGAGATATAGAAGTAGTGAAACAGTACAAAGATCTGGATACTTCAGAGCAGTCTCAGTTTTATAATGCTCCAAATAATGTTTAAGTGCAGAATATAATATCTAAGAGAAAGAAAATGTCTGTAAAAATGAAGTATTAAAACAAGACAATTCAATAGCAAGATGACAGCATTAATCAGAAAACTAAAAGTTATGGAGCTTTAAAATTTATTAATTGGAGATTAGCTATAAATGGAAAAAGCACAATTATGTAAAAGTGCATGTAACAATCAGTTGTAGTAATCCATATTTCTTTGCCATAAGAAACATGTCTGAAATATGGCAGGTGAACACACTTTGGCAGAGACAAAGTTAAAGGTCACACCATGATGCACAACTACAACCCCTAACCAATGCATCTACCAGGTGTCAACCTTCTACACCTGATGGAACCCAAGAGATAACCCAGACAAGATTTTAAAACTCATGGTCACTATGATAAGGTCAAAGATCGAATCAAGGTCGCACAATGTTGTTGGACACCTACAACCCCAACCAATGTCCCTACTAAGTATCAACTTCCTACACCTTACGGTTTCCAAGATATAACCCGGACAAGATTTTATAGGTCAAGGTCACTACGGCAATTCAAAGGTCCAATCAAGGTCACACCATTAGTGTTGGTATCGAATACAAATATGTATATCGATATCAAACCATATTTTTGCCTTCCATATCGATCGATATGGAAATATTGGGGCATGAGATGCTTTCCTGGGGGAGACCTTCCAGACTCTTTTGCGAGGTTTAGCAGATTCCCGAAACGTAAACAAATATGGCGATTCCGCTTTAGCGGTAGGTAAAAGTTGACAAAAATAATAGGAAAACCAATATATTCTTCAAATATTGTCCTTTAATTGAATGAAAAACATGATATTTGTACCTGTTAAGTGGTATGTTTCGATATTGATATTGTACTCTACATTATTGATATCGGCAAATGTAGCATGAATCGATAAATATTTCAATATCGATAAACAATACCAGCACTACACACCATGACATTGCACACCTACACCCCCTAACCAATGTCCCCACCAAGTACCAACTCCCTGCATCTTACGGTTTCTGAGATATACCCCGGACAAGAATTTATAGCTCAAGGTCACTACGGCAAGATCAAAGGTCAAATGAAGGTCACACCCCAATGTTGCACACCCACACCCCTAGCCAATGTCACTACCACGTATCCATTTCCTACACCTTTCAGTTTCCGAGATATAGCCCAGACAAGATTCTATCAGTCAAGGTGACTATGCAAGGTCAAATCAAGGTCACACCATGATATTGCACATCTACACCCCCTAACCAATGTCCCTACCAAGTATCAACTTCCTGCACCATATGGTTTCTGAGATATAGCCCGGGCAAGATTTTAAAGGTCAAGGTCACTACGGCAAGGTCAAAGGTCAAATCAGGGTCACACTATGACATTGCACACCTACACCTGTAACCAATGTCCCTACCAAGTATCAACTTCCTACATCTTACGGTTTCCTAGATATAGCCCAGACAAGATTTTCAAACTCAAGGTCACTGTGGCAAGGTCAAAGGTCAAATCAAGGTCACACCATGACGTTGCACACCTACACCCCCTAACCAATGTCCCTCCCAAGTATCAACTTCCTACACCTTATGGTTTCTGAGATACAGCCTTGCCAAACTTTTTCCTGCCGTCCACCCATCCGGACACCATGGGTGAAAACAATACCCCAACAACCCTTAAGGGCTGTGGGGTAAAAATTGCATGTATCAAAGCATTATTAAAAATTTGTAACAGTTCCACCGTTAGTCTAGGATTAATATAGCTTGCACATTCACCTAAATCTACAAGTTCATATGTACTAACTTAAGTTACACAAGGTATGATGTATGATTGTACGGCACCACATAAACAAGAAATTATCAGTTTTTGTGCTAAATTCTGCAATATTTACCTCGAACAGAAACTTATGTTGCCAATGAATTCACTTGTTTATTTGTTTTTGTGTTAACTCCAAAAGTAATGAACAGATTTTTTTTAAATTTTTTTATGTGGTAGAGCCTAAATTTTTATATGTGAAAAATAATATGTAATGTACTCAATAGTCAATGCATAGTACATGTACCATAATGTGTTAATAATACCAGTACAAATGGACCCTGTGGGCTTACATACCTGTGGTATGATAAAAATAGAGCCATAAAATATACTCCTTACAGAGCTGGTCATCACCCCATCTGAGATAAGCTTATCACAGAAAATGCTGGCAAAATTTGAGTAAAACACAACGTTATAGATTTGGCACAGATTAACCAACACAAAACTGATGAAGCTCCTGTGTGAAAATATTTGCCGCATTTGCTTCCAAATACTTTCTGTAATGGCATCAGTCTGATCACCTGCCTTTATGTCATTTTCTTTCATCTTGTGTAAACCTTTATTACCATTTGTCTTTTTAGTTGACATGCCATCATTACCATTTGTTCTCTTTGAAATGTCCTTGGCATCATACTGTGTGTAAGCATTTCTTCCTGTGTAGGCCATACATATCACAGAAAATACTGCGATAGCCAAGCAACTTGTCACAAACAATGGATAAAACTCCAGATTTTGAGATATCAGGCCTGTGAAAAACACAGAACTTGATCCAATTAGGGAAGCTATCTGTGAATACCTGATCAAACGTATTCTATCCTCATGCACATGGGACATCTCTGTGAATAAAGCACACTGCGCCAGCAAAACAAATGTGAACAAGGTGTCATAGAAGCAAAGAGAAACCATCAGTTGAAACCCACAGAGCCATGTTGGTGTGGAATAATCCCCCCATGGAATCCATAATATGATAAAAGATAATCCAAAGAAAGGGGCGCCATAAAGTATTGAATGCCTTCTGGTTCGAACCCAAGAGAAGCTGAAGTTATCCTGTATGTATCCAAATAATGGATCATTGATAGCATTCCATATCAAAAAGACTATCTGTGCAAATTGAAACCAGCTCTCAGTGACATTGAAGCGATTCAAATAGACCTTCACATAATAAAATGAAAAGACGGTGTTCATCATGCTGGCTCCAAGGGTGGTGGAAGCATAAGCCACTGATGGCATATGTGGTGCAAACAACCGCATTGTGTTCACTTAGTCAGTTCAGAAGCCTGCAAAAAAAAAAAGGAAAAAACTGAATACAAAAGAATAAGGACCAAGGACACATGTATACACCTGAGAAGGACAAGTGACAAGGTTTTGAAGATAAATGGCATTTTTCAAGATGGTGGCAGAAATTAAGAAATTCTAAATTATTCACATTAAGGGAGTAGTCTTTAAACATATTATCTAGTGGGTCCAACATTTGCACGAAATTGTGTATTTTTATGCTGTATTTATCTATTTAGACTGTACTAATTTTATATTAGTAAAGTTTGAATAAATAAAATGATTACAGACTAAATCGATAAATACAGCATAAAAATACACTAAAAACCCATTCTAGCTTTACACATCTCCTTGTGGTATATCAATCTCCGTGCAGTATTTCCCTCCTTTTGTGGTAAATATAGCCCAGCCCTGGGTGTTTATTGGAGGTGCTGGGCCTTGCAAAGGTATGTATGTCCGCTCGAAGTGTTCTTGTTACAGTCGATGACCGTTATGTCAAAATGCTCATTGAATCAATCAGTCAGACTTAACAGTTTTACTACACAGGGCAAACTTCATTTGAAATTGCAAATAAAATAACTCCCGTTTGTTGAATACGTTCAACAAAAGTACCCTTCCAATGTGTCTCAATAAAGCAGTTGTATTTTTATATTTTCTGAAATTAAAAAAAAAAAGAAATTTTACCCCAATACAGAAATAAAGATCCAGTCTGTCATAATACAACCAATATAAACTCTGTGTACAAACTTTTATTCAATTGACACTACGTATTTATTATCTTGTATCAAATCTTTTATATTGTTGATCCCAATGACTGTGATTGAACCAGGTGGTCGACTTAATTATCGTTCTTTTAATGACATTTTTTCTGCATTTTCAAACTTAAATTTCTATTTACTGTTGAAAAAACACTTTGAAATCTTGCAGCATTTTCTTAGTTTATTTGTTGGTCGTTATTTGTTTTAGGAGGTCGTTTTTGGATTTTGAGATTGGATTTAGACCGAGTTTCTGTCCCGTCGCCAATTGCTATTGATATACTGATGGACACAATGGCGAGGGACAGAGTTCCCATGTACCTGTTTTCTGTGTAAATTTTGAACGGCATATTTGTACACATATTACAAGAAGTATAAAATGTTATTTGGTTTATTTAAGTTCTGTATATGTGCCGTTCACCTATATTTTATGCCAATCAAACTGGCATGTATATATTTCAACCAATTTTCAAAATGTAAACAAACCTTCAACATAACATAGTTATCTACAAAATAAATTCATGGCTTCCAAAAGCAGTTTAATTTAATGGTATATGTATTGTAAACTGGATACAGCTATAATAGACACTACAAGGAGTGAATACAATAATTCCCCATAGTTCGAGATTTACACAAAAAACAAGTACATATGAGCTCTGTCCCTCGCCATTGTGTCCATCAGTATCCTTGCGTTGCCGGTTTTCGACGGTCTTACGCATTTTAATCCATTTTTGTTTCTTTCATCATTCCCTGATGTATTTTAAACTTAAAATTAGAAAAAAATGTTGTTTAATTGACAAAAACAAAAATAATGGATAAATATTTTAAGTTATTTTATTTATTTTATTTGATTCAATTTCTGTACATATAGTGTTCTTATTTTACAAATGGTTGTCTGTTATCGACGGTAAAATAAAATCAATATAAATGGTATGCAAAATATATTCTAAACTTTTTATTTTTCATATTGTCCTCTGTAAATTGGTAATTTAACAAATAAATGGCATAGTTGTTGCAATTATATCATTATAATGTACAAATAACATTGTTTTTGAAGGTGTACACATAAAGTTATTTCCCTAGAAAATTGTGTCATTAATTTTTAAAGTTCGTTTTGAAGGCTATTTCTTCTTATTTTGTGTCCACAAAAGCACGTGTTTTTATGTTAATGATCATGTATATGGCCAATTTATTTTATAACCTCCAAAAATAAAAATATTTTATGGCATATTTTTTCTTATATTTGCTGCTGAACAAACGCATGCTGTCTTTGACAATGGATCACATTAAGGTCAATTTAATAAAAATGTATGTGTACACGGGTGGTCATGAAGATAAACGGTCATAGAGATAAACGGTCTTCAGAATTGTTCAAATCTAAGTGGTGTAAACAACAAAATCACACAAACTAAATAAGAAAATACAATCAAAGAAAGCTTATCAAGACATCTGGTATTTGGTTTGTGTTGTGCTGCTCTTTAGACTACTTATATTTGAAGAATTCTGAAGACTGTTTATCTCTATGACCGTTTATCTTCGTGACCACCCGTGTAGTGTTTTGTAAAACAAATATTATAAATCTTTTTGTCTTTTACAATAAACCTTGTAATTTCATTTTATGAGGATAAAATTTGCATATTCACGGAAATTCATGAGTGTTGCCACTGACATCCATATTTTATTTTACTTTAAAAATGGATACAATATTTCACTTAACAAAATCGGGATTTTACTGCATCATACATTAAGAAACTTTATTTTATCAAACTCAAAACAATATTTGCATTAAAAGCAATGTGATATATTTTAAACTAGATTGGGCCAACTCGGCGCCAACATATCCCCAGACAGGTCATCACTCACGCCACAGGTTTTGATCGGGAATTTTTTAAAACATAATTACCCATTATTATATGAACTTCAGCACATCAATCTACTCTGTTTATATCTCCCCAAGGAAGATGGTGTATCCCCAGACGCCGAATACATACCTCAAATTATATTTTCAATCTTCCTGCAATGATAACTCTAAACCTATTTTCAAAGTATTTAAATGATTGATGATTGAATGTCCATTCTAAAATAATAATCCCAAAAGAGCATATCTGTTTCTATATTTGTTGACAAATAAAATATTATTTTTAACTCAACTCATCATATTTTTCAATCTTCCTTCAAAGTATTTAAATGATTGATGATTCAATGTCCATTCTAAAATTCATAATCCCAAAAGCGCATATCTGTTTCTATATTTGTTCAGAAATAAAATATTATTTAAAAAAAAATTATTTATATTATTATTTTATTATATTATTTTTAGAATTTGCAAATTGTTTTCAGTTATTCATTTCCTCTATACCTATATATGTGGTCCATATATATGCAACCTAAATATGTGACACAATCTCAGTTCTGACTCCCCTTTGTGTTATATGTAATGAAGCCCACCACCTCCCACCCCCACCCCTCTCCCCTTCTCCACACCTCTCTCACTATTACACAAGATCTGCAACCCCATTGAGTTCTTTGTTTCTCATCTGATATCACTAAATACCTTTGTTTATTTAGTGTCACTCAATATAGCTGGAGGTCCCAGAGGTGGGTGGGGGGAATCCGGGTGGGGGATGTGGGTTGAGCATAAATGGTAAACAAACAATCTATATAAAAGGGGTACTCAAATACAAAAAGAATTGAGAATTTTAAGTATGTGATTATCAACTGAAATGAGTTCATAACTGTAGGAGCTGTGCCAAAATTAACTGAGGCAAGTTGAATAAAACTGGGCTAGTTGAGGGTTAAAAATCCCCTAGTTTTACTACATAAGGATATAATTTCATTAATATTGGGACTTAAAGCTCACTTAAAGTGTCTATTTTGTCTACTTGAATATGTTTAACCAGTTTCATTTTAAAAAGTGAAAAACTCAGCAAGCAGAGGTATAACACACAAAAATAAGTTCTTAAAAGACTAAGATAGCCATAACATTATTAATATTCAAAATTTAAATAGACAGGCATTTCCTTTTAAAAATTCAAAGATTTCAGCTCTATAACCCACATAGTTTGACAGTTACTGGGCTTTAAAGTGGCATAATATCCATAAATTGGGTTTCTGTGGGCATTTTACAATTGTTAAAGAGACCTTAGCAATTAAACTACAGATCTGAAACTTTTTGGGGGACATACATAACAAACAAAAATTATATATAATACAGTTTAAGACTTGTCACACTAAGCATTTCCAAATAACAGGGCAAAATACGGAAAAAATGTCAAAAAAGGCACTTGGGCGAGTGTCTATGGCCCTCATACACAGGTTAAATGTCTACTAAAAACCTTGATTTTCGGCATATGTAAAAAGGACATAATAATGCATTCCCAGATGGGATTTCAGCTCCATCAATCACATAGTTTAACAGTTACAGGGCTTAAAGGTGGTAAAAAGTCCAAATATTGGGTCATTGTGGGCCTTTTAGAGATCTCGATGTGGCTTTCAAATTAAAGCTTCAGATTTAAAATTTGTTACATACTAAGATTACACATAGAATATGTATCTAATAAAGTTTGAAACTTCTCAGACTTACCATTTCCAAGTTACAGAGCAAAATATGTGAAAAATGTCTTAAAAGGGTCACTCAGGTGGGTGTTTAAGGTCCTCATACACAGGTTAAATGTCTACTTGAAGCCTTGATTTTTGGCACATGTAAAAAAAACATAATAATGTATTCCCAGATGAGATTTCAGCTCTATCAGTCACATAGTTTAACAGTCACAGGCCTTAAAATTGGAAAAAGTCCAAATACTGGGTCTTTATGGGGCCTTCTAGAGACCTAAATGTGGCCTTCAAATTAAAGCTTCAGACTTAAAATTTGTCACATACTAAGATTACACATAGAATATGCATCTAATACAGTTTGAAACTTCTTAGACTTACCATTTCCAAGTTACAGGGAAAAATATGTGAAAAATGTCTAAAAATGGTCACTCGGGTGGGGATTTATGGTCCTCATACACAGGTTAAATGTCTTCTTAAAGCCTTAATTTTTGGCACATATAAAAATAACATACTAATATCTTCTCAGATAGGATTTGAGCTCTATCAGTCACATAGTTTGACAGTCACAGGGCTTAAAAGTAGCAAAAAGTCCAAATATTGGGTCTTTGGGAGCCTTTTAGAGACCTCAATTTGACCTTCAAAATTAAAGCTTCAGACTTAAAATCTGTTACATACTAAGATTACACACAGAATATATATCTAATACAGTTTGAAACTTCTCAGACTTACCATTTCCAAGTTACAGGGAAAAAGATGTGAAAAATGTCTTATAAGGGTCACTCGGGTGGGTGTTTATGGTCCTGATACACAGGTTAACTGTCTATTAAAGGCTTAAATGTTGGGGCACATATAAGAAAACACATAGATATATTCCCAGATGATATTTAACTTAGATGAGAGACATAGTTTGAAAGCTACAGTGCTTGAAAGTGGCAAAAAGTGCATAAATTGGGTCTCTGTGGGCACTTTTGAGACCTTAAGTTGACCCCTTTGGGTAAACCTACAGCCCTAAAATTTTCTACAGACAAGGATTACATATCAAAATTATACCTAGCGCAGTTTGAGACTCATCAGAATTATCACTTCCAAATTATAGGGCAAAATATGTGTAAAGTATAGCAAAAAATCCCTAAGTGGGGGTATTTATGGGCCTCAAACACAATTTTCTCCTCAACTTAAAGTCATGATTTTCGGCACATGTACTAAGAACATATTAATGTGTTGTCAGGTAAAATTTCAGCCAGCTGAGCATCATAGTTTGTGACCTACAGGGCTCTAAGTGGCCAAAAGTGCAATTTCTGACCTTAAGGTGGCCATAAGTTCTTTTTTACTGGGAGTTTAAGGTCACCTTAAAATAGGGATCTTCCTTTGGGCACCCTTAACATGTGTACCAAGTTTGAAAAAAAAATATTAATTTGTTTTTGAGTTATCGCGTCCACAAGGAAATTTCTACGGCGGCGGCGCGACGGACCTGAATCCAATATATCCCCGACTTTCGTCTGGGGATATAATAAAGAGTAATACTGTTATTTATCCAATTTTTACTGAGATGAAGAGCACGTGCACAGAACTACAATATATTAATGCGCGGCCGTCGATAATAGACGACCGTCGATAATAGACGACACAACGATATATCAATACCAATTGGCGACGGGACAGAAACTCGGTCTAGATTGGATTTTGAGGTTGATTTGGCCTTTTTAATACATATTTTAATATCACGTTATGGGTCATGTATATACCTACTGTACTTCACATTTCTAAGTAAAAATATATGTAGGCCAAGAAACCTACTGAAAATCCATAAATCAAAACACGAAAATCATCAGAATTTCAGAACCATGGCACATACTACAGCATCCGACAACATTTTTGATTGACATGAACTGCAATAAAGAATTAATCTCAAAACGGATCTTGATTGGGTTGCGCTTTTATTCATCGACTACATCTGTTGTACAGTGCTCATATGCAATCATATCAAATTAATGTAGACCCCAGCAAATGTCAAATAGAAAGTGTCTGGACCAACAGAAACCTTCAGAAGAATGTAGAAAAAAGTACGAATATGTACGAGTAAGACATGAAAACTCACAAGGAACCTAAAAATTATCATTTTGTACAACTGATGATTTTGATTCATATTAGAAATAAAATAAAAAAGAAATATTTATTTAGCGGAAATTGATACAACATCCTCTAATGTGCTTGAGATCAAAATGGGAAAGTCCAGGGGCCGGTTTCATGAAAAGTCTCAAACTGAGCCAGAATCAAGGCTGAGTCAGGGTCTCAAATCTGAGACTTTTGTCTCGGCTGAGTTTTTGGCTCAAATGGATTTCACAAAGGGGTGGATCAGCTGAGACCAGTCTCAAGTTATGGTCTCAACTTTTTAATCTCATTTCATATATTTAGTGGGCTTATTTTTAGTTTAAAAAGTTATATTTCATGATTATTATCATTTTAAATATCTTTAATACTCATAATACAAAGAAATTATATGATAATATATTATTCTAAGTGATCCATAAGATTGAGACTCAACTGAGGTTGAGTCTGGCTTTGAGTCCACCCTTGAGGCCTGTCACTTGATAAAAGCCTATAAAGCATGTCAATTCTATTGGCTTTTGTTATTAGTAAATATTGAATATGTGGCTGTAATTACAAAATAAAATTAAAATAGAAGATTTCAAGATTTATCAATTTCATTTTGGAACAAATTGTATCGCTTTATGTATGTGTTTTTTGGCATCAAAGCTTGGACTCAAATTTGAGACACCTCCTTCATGGGCTCAAATTTGAGCCTGTGACTGAGCCAGGTCTCAAGTTGAGCTTGTTTGTGAAATGCATTGAGTCTGAGTTCACAGACTCAGCAAAATATTTCCAAAATTTGAGACAAAGTCTCAACTTTTGAGTCTGACTCAAGGCTTAAGTCTGTTCATGAAACCGGCCCCTGGGGCTGGTTTCACTAAATGACTTAAACTAAGTCCCTTTATTGGCTAAGTCAGGGACTTGAATCTAAGACTTTGGTCTTAGCTAGGTCTTGGACTTAAAATGGATTTCACAAAGGTGACTTAGCTAAGTCCAAGCTTATCAAATAACCACAGTGGTTTTCTGTGTCATAGATAATATTGGTGCCATATATCCTTCATTTGATTTATTTTATCTAAGGATAAGGACTGTTTTGAAATTGAAAACCTTGTCACCACATATAAACTTTCCAAAGACTACTTTAATGAGATTTTCTGTGTAATTATACTTTATTTACAGCCATTTCAAATTTTGAAGTGGAAAAAAGTTTATGGCGGCCATATTTAAGTCCTCTTTACAAAATTTAAGCCCACTACTTCCCAGACTTAAAGTTAAGTCCACTGACTTAGCAATTTCATGGACTTAGCTGCTTTGTGAAATTCGCTAAGTCTAAGACAGACTTAACATTCTTTTGACAAAATTTAAGACTTTGGTCTTAAATTTAAGTCTAAATCTGGACTTAAGTCCGTTTGTGAAATAGGCGCTAGGGACATGTTTGGTCGAGATCCAAGTTAGTGCTAACCAGGGGTGATATACTATGATGGAGGAAATGCTAGTATAAACAAGTAGGTTTTTAAACTGGCTTCGGAAATCTGTTATTGTATGTTATGATCAGACTGATTGTGGGAGTCCTTTCCATTTAGTGGGGGAAGCCAGTGCAAAACCTCACCTACCAGGCCTTTCTAAGCATAATTAAGCATAAACAGAAATTGGATATTTAATTTCACAACTTTATTCATTTTTTTATCTTCAAGCCAAAAATTATCATCTGATGACAGCAATCATGCATCACAAATTATGGCATGCAAAGACATGTCATCACCTGAATATAAATTACAGCTGGGGCATAGATTGCTTTTGTAAACTTGACATCTGTTGTCAGGGGACACATGGGTAAATTTAAACATTTATACATAAGAAGCTTTTGTCCTTGGTTTGGTTGTGTCATTGATGCTAATTATATAATCTCACTGCGTTTTAAAAAAATTTTTTTTGAATGAGTTTTACTAAAAGTTATTGCTATTGAATTTTTTGTACTAGAACAGCCACATTATACAACTAAAAAGTCAAATCATTATTATGTCATCTTAAAGACTCAATGAATAGCTATTAACTTTTAAAGGTCACTTAAAGATATCACTTTAAATACCATTGCTTTATTTATGATGCCTATTTCAGGACATTCCTCGCCATGAGATCAGACAATGATACAGTCTATTTTACCCCATGTTGGTTCAAAGTGATACAACCTAGTTAGACTCTATTCAGACCGAGATTTAGTATGCACCCGAGAATATTTCTTGTTGGCGCATGCGTAACTAACATAAACAAAATAGTTGAGTTTTCGGTTGTAAAAGGGAGAACAAGATGTCTTTTAGAGATTTAAGAAGTGTGTTACCTTTATTAAACAGTGATATTATTCGAATCAATGTGCAGTACTCGTGGTGTTTTATGTGTTGAACTATATCGTAGCACAAAATGTGACATACCATTGAATGGCTTGTGATTCAGTTGCAAAGAGACCCTTCACTGTCGATTAAAATTTGTTCTCCCTTGAGTATTGACCCTTTGCATCTTACGTCACAATGTTACGCATCATCATTTGGACGGCAAAACATCACGCTTGAACGAACATGTCTGTGTAAAACAGACGGGATATATTGGAAGAAATACCTTATTTTAAAAATGAATTATAAAATAAATATGCATCTTATCGACTTCAAAATTGCACACATGAAAGTACAAGCATTAGTCTATCAGGTCCATTTTGCAAAATAACATTAGGATGCATACTTGTCGAGATATAGAGCATTGAACTTGTAGTAAAATGCAAAATATCCGTTTTTTTATAATGTCTGTCCCAAGTACAGACAGATATAAAAATGTTAGGCCACAGAATAATTCTTTATTTTCATTTTACCGAATTGTTGATTTCCTACTCATCAATATACTTTTTACAGAACAAAAATGGACAAATTATTCAAAGAGAAATTTTCATTTAAATGTTGTGTACTTTCGATATATATCATTTTGTGTAAGGTTTTCTCGATTGTAAGTGAAATCTAACAAATATTCGCATAAAATATCAAAATGACTGTTAATATTTTTAAAAGCTGTGCCTTCATAAAGGAAATATATTTAGTATTATTTCCCTTTTTACAGAACTCAAATATATGATCTATAAAAGACAGAAATTTAATTTTTTAGTCAAAGTTCAGCAGTAATAATCCGTGTTTTGCCGTCCAAAATGGACGTTGTTCACTGAAAACGTCATCCTGACGTCACATAATGACGTCGATGCAAAGGGTCAATACTACTGCTTCCCTGCATAAGTTGGCCGCGGGTCGTAAGTTGGCCGCCATCATCATATTTTGAAATTTCTATAAATCTAAAGGCCTGTATCATTCTTGAATGGTCTATTATAATAAGATTTATTATAACTACCACTTTTAAAACCTGTGCAACCACACATTTGTCTGTTTGATACATTTAAATGAGTGGTGGCCAACTTACGACCCGCGGCCAACTTATGCAGGGAAGCAGTATACTGCTACCCTGCATAAGTTGGCCACAGGCATAAGTTGGCCGCGGCTCATTTACACGGGTGGACACGAAGATAAACGATTTTCGGAAATTTGCATATTTTCGTTGAATAAACAAAAATAATTCACCAAATAACCAAGAAATATCATAAAAATATTTGTTTCAGTCTATTTTAATATGTAATGTATATGATTTTGTTGTTTACATAGCTTTATTTTTCATTCCAAAAAACGTTTATCTTCGTGTCCACCGTTTATCTTTGTGTCCACCCATGTACATGCTCCAGAAATACAAATAGGTTATTGTACACCAATGAAAACTGTTGCATATAATAAGTTTAACAATAATACATGATTTCAGAGTGTACACGGGTGGTCATGAAGATAAACGTCATAGAGATAAACGGTCTTCAGAATTGTTCAAATCTAAGTGGTGTAAACAACAAAATCACACAAACTAAATAAGAAAATACAATCAAAGAAAGCTTATCAAGACATCTGGTATTTGGTTTGTGTTGTGCTGCTCTTTAGACTACTTATATTTGAAGAATTCTGAAGACCGTTTATCTCTATGACCGTTTATCTTCGTGACCACCCGTGTAGTAGGCCACGCTGTTAGACTGAGTTTCTGTCCCGTCACCAATTGCTATGATATACTGATAGACACAATGGCGAGGGACAGAGCTCACATGTACTTGTTTTCTGTGTAAATCTCGAACTCTGGGGAATTATTGTATTCACTTTCCAAACTCCTTTTTATATCTATTATAGCTGTATCCAGTTTACAATACATATGCCATTAAATTAAACTGCTTTTGGAAGCCAGGAATTTATTTTGTAGATAACTATGTAATGTTGAAGGTTTGTTTACATTTTGAAAATTGGTTGAAATATATACATGCCAGTTTGATTGGCATAAAATATAAATGAACGGCACATATACAGACCTTAAAGAAACCAAATAACACTTTATACTTGTTGTAATATGTGTACAAATATGCCATTCAAAATTTACACAGAAAACAGGTACATGGGAACTCTGTCCCTCGCCATTGCGTACCATAAAAAATATCAACAGCAATGTGCGACGGGACAGAAACTCGGTCTACCACGCTCTATGAAGGTGTGATGAGGGTGGCCAACTTACGGCTGCGGCCAACTTATGCAGTGTAGCAGTACGCCAGAATTTGTGCTCTAAATGTGCGTAGAGCATGGATTTTTATGGGCTATCTCTATTCTAACATGATATGTCCATAATAAAACATTTTTATGACTTCTCAATTGTGTTGTATTTTACATTTTTAGGAGGCTAACGATAACCGGAAGTAGGAACCACAAGTTCATGATAATATTGAGCATGGTATTTTTGTTCGATTAGCCAATCATAAATTCTGTTACATCACCTTCATGTTAGAATCCTCGATTGACGAGTTTTTGATATGACAATGTAAACAGACAGTCAGGAGTATCCAAATGTACCCAACCAAAATGATCAGAAAAATTAAAATCCAAGAAGTCTCTGATTCATTGTGATTGCATATTCATTGTACAGTATCATAAAAACGTCATCAAAAATGAGTCTGTGAGCTTGTAGTTTAAATGATTGAAAATGTGAATATATCGAAAGCCCATACATTGGCTAAATACTGCTTCCTCAAAATTAAACTATTGCTTCCCGCTGTAACTTGGCACACAGGATCCTTATTTTTTGTAAGGGTTTTTAAGGTTGCAATATTATAATTCTGCATGGAATCAGCACCTCAACGTGGCAAAATTTGCACGGGGAAATTCCTGAAACCAGTTACTTTATATGCATCATCACATCATTTTACACTTTCGTAAGTGTGAGCGATATAAAACAATTAACTGTTATTAGTGTTGAATACAGTAAACCGGAAACCTATTTGCTGACCAAAGACAGTGATCCGGTTACGTTTCATTTTCTTCTAACCAAAACTGTCACATATTTCATTATTTTAACTTAAGTTTACCAAAATATTAAAACAAAACAGATATTTGACAGTATTTTATAATGTTCTATTGCTGTATCAATGATATAAAATACTGTGAAATATATCTGTGATACAGTATCACACATTTTGTCCTTGAAAGTCTTGGAAAAGCGCATTGTGGTTCTTATTTTTATGTGAGTTAAAGCTTATGTACGCATTTGAAAACTTTTGTCTTTGCGTTTTATAAATCAAACATACCCGATTTTTAGCCAAATTTCCACTTTCAAAAACCGGTTCTAAAATTTCCATTCAACCATAACACCAACTGTTATCATTTTTTTTATCTTACATTGTGTGCCAAGATGAGGTTTGTGTCATGATAAGGTGCCAAGCAGTAAACCAAGGATATAAATTCATCTTGTATCTTGTTGTTCTTGAATGATTGTGTAAGAATTATATGTTACATACTAAATTTTCAGATAATATCATAATAATCCAACCATTTTCTGTGTATGTGCAAAATCGAGAAACAGGTAAAAGGGACATTTAAATTTCACAGGACACCACCACCTAATACTGCCTGCCAAATGGTTATGGTCACATATTTTTAAAGCTTTATTAATGCTTGAGGAAAGGAGAGGGTTAATTATTGTAATCAGTTTTGTTCTGTCATTCTGTCTGTAAACCTTCTTGTCCTTATAACTCAAAAACTACAACATCAATTAAGTTCAAATTTGGTGGGCAGATTCTTCATGCGGTACACAAGGAATTTTTTTTTTTTTAATTTGAGTGAATTAAAGTCAGGAGACAGTTTTTCTTATTTTCAATTGGGCATATACAGAGAAATCTGCTTATGTTTGTCATGTACATTAATTAATATCATGACAGGATTTCGTCTTTAAAAATTTTTGTTCAGAAATGAAGGCTCTTGTTACGTAAGCAATGTGTGATTACATTACTTCTTTGCGGGATATTTGTCAAAGTTTTTATACTTAATATTTCGAAAACCATTTAATTTACCTACACATATGTTATTTATACCACTAGAAAAGTTTTATTGCAGCACTTCTGCTCATTTTAATTGAATAAAAATCCATGTCAATATGACAGAGAAATCACAGTTTAAATATAATATTTACTGATGCGCCAATATGGATGAAAGACTTCTACCAAAGTTTCAAAGAAGTCTTTTTATTGTAAAAATTAAGGTGTAAAACTACATATGCATTATGCAGTATAATCTCGCTTATCCGAACCCTGTTTTATCCGAAAATTAGGCATAGGCGAACTTTTCTGTTGTCTCCCATATTTTGGTTTGGTTGTCTACCGAGTCCAAAGGGCGATAATAGATGATTTTGATAAAATCTTCAAATTTACCTAGCTAGAAATCGTGAGACCTACTACATGTGTCTATGTAACAGAGTTCCTTGATCTGCCACCTTTTGTTTAACATAACACATAGTAATTCTTCCATGCTGAGCCCTTTCTCAGTGCCTGGTCTCATTGATTAAGTGCAATTAAGGCATCTTCTAAATTCAAAACAAAGGACTCAGTGTTTGGATGATAGCTTGGTTTACAAAGTGAAGCATTCAGTTAGGTAATTAACCCCCAAGTACACAATAAAGTGACAATATGCACTGAATTTATTGTGATTTGATTTTGAAAGTGTTTGCAACTGAATCTGAGATTTTTTTTGAACATTGTGTTTGGAGTAAAGTACAAAATGGAAAAGTAGCATGTATATGTCGTGACAGAACTTAAAATTTGACAGAATTTTAAATTCTGTTGACAGAACTTAAAATTCTAAGTTCTGCCAACAGAACTTAAAATTCTAAGTTCTGTCGACAGGATTTGAAATTCTGTCAAATTTTAAGTTCTGTCACGACAAAATATCTTGACAGAACTTAAAATTCTAAGTTCTGTCGACAGAACTTAAAATCTTGATAAAATGATGATTCTCTATATTCAGTTTAACTTAATTTACAATGAGTGAGTATATTACATTTTAATGGGGGCTTAGTACTTGTACTGAATGTCACAGTGGAAACTCCAATCCAGTGCCATTTCTAATTCCCCTAGTGGTAGTTCCAATTGGAACTACCACTAGTTGTACTTCTAATTGGAAGCAGCACTAGGGGAGTTAGAAATAGCACTAGTGGTAGTTCCAATTGGAACTACCACTAGGGGAATTAGAAATGGCACTAAATCTTTGAAAGGTGTAATTTCTAATATCATCAATCCTAATTTTTGTGACAACACTAATTTCTAATCTGAATTGCAATTACCCCATTTTGTCCCTTTAATTGTGATATCTGCTCAGATGAGCAGCTCTCACCAGAGCAGCAATTTGTTTAATATTCTAGATTATAGTTATGCAGGTAATCCATGTCATCATTTTGATCTATCTTTCTTTAGAACACATAAAAGGGGGGCCATTTCTGTAATTAACTGTGCTACTGTGTCTATATAAGACCAGCCCATCTAGGCAATGGTCAGTTTAACTTTTGGAAACAACAGTGAATAGTTATTATCTCTAAAGTTTCACATACACTAATAAGTATGGATGAACAGAAGTCTGAGTTTGTGAGACAGCTTGAAAAGCATATTGATGGACTAGTGGAAAAGAGTAGAAGTACTTTCTCTATATCACAAGACAAATATGACCAAGTTGTGGCTTCTTTAAGTACTGGGTTTCAAAAAACTTTAAAGTACAAAAACTTAGTGCCAGAAATGTGCTATACTGTCTGAAGACTTCCAATCCAGTGGTTCCTCAAGTGATATAAAATATTAACACTTGTGAAATGACCACATATTGTGTATTGTATGTATTGTCATTTACTGTATGTAAATACTGTATGTATTATCATTTACTGTATGTAAATAAACAGTTTGTGATCAATGATGAACTTCTTCATGAGAAGTCAAATCAAGAGTCAGGGCCATTTCTAATTCCTCTAGTGGTAGTTCTAATTGGAACTACCACTAGTGCCATTTCTAATTCCCCTAGTGGTAGTTCCAATTGGAACTAGCACTAGTGCTACTTCTAATTGTTGTTTATCAGCAAAGGATTAGAAATGGCACTAGTGGTAGTTCCAATTGGAAGTAGCACTAGTGGTAGTTCCAATTGGAACTACCACTAGGGGAATTAGAAATGGCACTGGATTGGAGTTTCCACTGTGACATACTGAATGTTTAACATCATTACTTTTCATTTCTATATTTCTGGTTTGTATTTTTTCGGTTTTTATTATCATTTTAGTTGAAATAAATGTAAAAGGATTTCTTTGGAAATTTCTTTGAAAAAGACTTCTATATATGGTCAAAATCACAAAGTGGCTAATTGTGAAAGATATTGGACACTTTAACACCTGCCTAGGTGTTTGCTGGTTTTTGTCTACAATCGCAGTGCTAAACTCAGTGAATAATATATGTGTTTAATGGTGCATATCACCCATAAAGTTTAAAATGAATATATTATACTTTATTAATCTGATTACAGTTATATAAACACGATTTTAAGTTCTGTCCACAGAATTTTAAGTTCTGTCGACAGGATTTTAAATTCTGTCGACAGAACTTAAAATCCCTCCAAACCAATGAAATCCAAGGATTTTAAGTTCTGTCGACAGAACTTAGAATTTTAAGTTCTGTCGACAGAATTTAAAATTCTGTCAGATTTTAAGTTCTGTCACGACATATATATGTGCATATGTGATTATATCCGGTAACCGGGTCCTTGTTACTTAAGAGTAAATGTTAATAAGTTGAGTTACTTGTACACATATATATGTGTGGGTGTATATATATACCGACGTATAGTTTTTAAATAAATGGTTTCAAAATATTAACCAAACTTCACTATGAACATGTGTGTATAAACCCCAAAACAGTGTTTCTGTAAGAAGTAAGGAATTGTTGACAGAATTAGATGGTACCAAAAGTTACTCTGTGACCCATACAGACAAATATAGGAGTTAAAAGCATGATTAACCATTAATCTGTACACATTAGGTAAAAACTATCATTCATATTCTAATACAAGCTTCTACAAGTGTTTAAACTAATAAAATCTTTTTGCCAAACTTTGCCTGAATATGTGGTGAGATTATATAGTATATAGATGATCTATAAAGTCATTAAAGATATTTTTGCTTGAAAATGTTTTACAGCAGTCCATAAATATCAAACTGTATTATTATTCTACTAAATAATTTGTAAGATACCTAAACAAAGATTTGAAATGTATAATTAAAACTACTTTCCACCATTTTCCTTGTTGCCTTGTGTAGCTATGTGTTTCTTTTTGTGTGTCTGTTATTTTGTAACTTGTTTTGAGTGTCCTTGTTATTTTGTTCTTAAACTAATTACTACCAACTATTGTATATTTTGTGTCTGTTATTGTATGACTTGTGCTCAGTGTCATTGTAATATATTTCTTAAATTAAAAAATGGTAAACTCTTGCAGGCTTTGTTTGCAAATGTAAGTAAAAGTAAAATTGGGTATACTAGAAAAGAAAATAAATATCAGCATATTTCCAGAAAAAAATGTGTGTATTCAAAGATCCTAATGAAAACATTGTACAGTAGTCAGAATGAAACCAGATAAGGTAACACTAAATTCTTTTAACTGTCGAGGCCTACGCAATAAGAAAAAAAGATTGAATATTTTCCACTGGCTTAAAACAAATCATTCTGGTATAACTGCACTACAAGAGACCCATACCACAAGTAATGATGAACAAATTTGGGAAAAAGAATGGTGAGGCAAAATATTGTTCTCACATGGATGGTCTAATAGCTCTGGGGTAGCCATTTTGATCCCAAATAAACTGTTACCAGATTTTAAAATAAATAATATTGAAACAGATCGTGATGGTAGATTGCTCATTTTAGATTGTAGCATTTCTGACAATCCCTTCATTATAATATTTGTATACTTTCCTACAAAAGACAAAGTTCAACAGCAGCTAGATTACCTCAAAAACTTTAAAAAAATGATAAATAAGTACACTGGGCAAAATCTACTTGTTGGTGGAGACTTCAATACTTGTTTAAATGTAAAATATGATAAAAAAGGTGGTCGCGCTGTAGAAAATGAATCTTCATATACCAAAGCCTTGAAGGCTTATATGGAGGAAGTAGACTTAATTGACATTTGGCGATTAAGGCATCCTGAAGTACGACAGTTTAGTAGAAGAGAGCAATCTAGAGCAGGTTTTGTACAATCTAGAATTGACTTTTGGCTTATTTCTGTAGCTCTTGAATATCAAATTGGATTGAGTACCTTAAAACCCGGAAATAATTCCGATCATAGTATCATATCCATAACATTAGAATTATCTAACACTCAAAAAAGGGGAAAGGGCTTTTGGAAATTCAATAATGAGCTTTTAAAGGATCAAACTTATATTGCAATGATTAAAACAATCATTAAAGATATTAAAGAAAATGTAACAATGGAAAACAAATGCCAACTTTGGGATTTTGTGAAATGCAGAATTAGAGGAGAAACCATAAGCTATTCTACCAAAAGATCAAGATTAAGCAAGAAGAAGGAGAATGAAGTGCTTCAAATTTTAACAGCCCTAGAAGGAGAACTAGCAAGTGATAGTGAAAATGTAAACTTAGATAATTATCATAAAGCTAAATATGAATGGGAAAGTATACAACAAACAAAATTAAAAGGATCAATTTTAAGATCAAAAATGAAATGGGTTGAAGAAGGTGAAAAAAATAGTAAGTATTTTTTTAACCTAGAAAAGCGGAATTACAATGTAAAGCATATAAAAAAACTAATAATAGGACAAAATACTATTACAGATCCTATAGCAATTCTAACTGAACAAAAAAATTACTTTAATAACCTTTATGCATCAAAGCAGAAGCTTGATGGAATTGCAGATACAGAATCTAAGTTTTTAGAAAACCCTGCTATTCCAAAGCTTACAGAAGATCAAAAAAAACTTTGTGATCAAAAACTACATGCTTATGACTATGGTAATGCTCTGAAAAAATTGGCAAATAATAAGTCACCTGGTTCTGATGGTTTAACTACAAACTTCTATAAATTCTTTTGGCCAGACATTCGTAACCTATTAATAGAAAGCTACGAGTACACTTATAAAGATAAAAAACTCTCTCAAGAACAGAAATTGGCAATAATAAACTTAATTCCCAAAAAAGACAAAGATCTAAGGTTTTTGAAAAACTGGCGTCCTGTGAGTTTGTTAAATACAGATTACAAAATTCTTACAAAAGCCCTGGCTGAGAAGCTACAAAAAGTAATAGGAGATATAATTGACAGAGATCAAATAGGTTATATAAAGGGTCGTTTTATAGGTGAGAGTATTCGAACAATATTTGATATTAAAAACATAACTGAAAAACTTGACTTGGGTGGCTATATTGCTCTCATAGATTTTGAAAAAGCTTTTGATAGCATTGAATGGGCTTTTCTCTTAAAATGCCTGAAAGCATTTAATTTTGGGGAATCGTTTATATCTTGGATAAAGATCTTATATACTGATATCAAATCTTGTGTTTCTAATAATGGATATCATTCCGAAACTTTTAACTTGTCCCGATCAGTTAGACAAGGCTGTCCAATTTCTGCTCTTTTGTTTATAATAGTAGCTGAAATTCTAGCTATAAATATTCGGTCAAATAAAAATATTCGTGGCTTAAATTTTATTAGAAAGGACATAAAAGAAGAATACAAAATTGTCCAACTAGCAGATGACACTACTCTCTTCTTAGCAGATATCAAGTCAGTTTCACGAAGTGTTGCATTATTTCACAAGTTTGAAACAGTTTCAGGATTAACTATTAATCTTGAAAAAACTGAAGTGATTCCATTAGGAAGGCTAAAGAAATTAAACATTAAATTACCATCGGAACTAAAAAAGATAAATTTAAATACAGGTCCTTTCAAAACTTTAGGTATTTGGTTTTCAAACAATGATAAAGAAATACTAGACATGAATTTCTATCCAAGAATAGAAAAAATTAAAACACTGCTTCAGATATGGTCTGGTCGACATCTGTCCTTAAAAGGCAAAATTACAGTATTAAAAACATTAGTAATTCCTCAGGTTTCTTTTTTATTTAGTGTACTATTTGTACCATTATATATATTGGAAGATATAGACAAGCTATTGCTGTCATTTCTTTGGAACAAAAAAACCCCAAAAGTGAAACGAGAAACAATTATTGCTAGTATTGAAGATGGTGGTCTTAAAATGCCAGATATTTTTGAAATCAACAAAACCTCAAAAATTATGTGGATTAAACGCTTGTCAGTTGAAGGTACTACTAAATGGAAAAAGTTAATGCTAAGCTTCTTAAATTTAGAAAAAAATCAGTTTTTGTATAAAATGCCCAATTCCTCTGTCCAAAAATGCAAAAGTAACTTCCATAAACAAATCTTGGATAGCTGGATTTATGTAAAAAATACCATCCCAACTTCATGTGCAGAGATCATGAATGAGTACATTTTTAACTCTACCTTGATCACATCTGGAGATAAAGTTTTAAATGAGGACATTTTTGGTACTTTTTACAAATCCCATAAACTTTTAAAAGTAATAGATATTATTGATAAAAATACAAACTGCTTACTGGAAAAACAAGCCCTTAACAAAAAATTCAATATTAATTTGAATTATGTGCAATTCTTAATTTTAAAAAATGCTGTTCCAGCAAAATGGTTAAAGAAAATTAAAACCTCATGCTCTAAATTTGAAGAAAGAACTACCGATGTAATTTGTATTAAATTGAGAGAAAAAATAACTGATATTTGTAAAGCACAAGCAAAAGACATTTATACAGAGCTCGTAAACAAAAAAGTAAAACCACCATCATCAATAAATACATGGATAAACCTTTTTCCATTTTTAGAACAAGACATATGGAAGGAAATCTTTTTACTTCCTTTTAAAATTTCGGTGGAACCATTCTACCAAAGCTTTCAATATAAAATTTTACACAGGACTCTGAATTGTAAAGAAAACTTGTTTAAATGGAAAATAATTGAAAGCTCAACTTGCAGCTTTTGCAGAGCTGTAGATACCTTAGAACATCACCTGTACTACTGTAATGTTAGCTCAATATTTTGGGAAGAATTATCTAAATGGTGTAAGCATACAGTAAAAGTCAAATTTAAATTTACAGTTTGTGAAGTACTTTTTGGTCTTCAGTTAAGAGAGGATCCAGTTCTACATATAATAAATTATGTAATTTTAATTGGAAAGTGGTTTCTAAACAATAAAAAAACTGAAAATAAAACTGTACACTTTTCAGAGTTTCTAGAATTGATAAAATCAAAGTTAATTATACTAAACGATATTTGCAGAGAGAAAAATACAGAATTACAACCATTTGTTGATAAAATATTAGAAAGCCTGCAAGAAACTTGAATAATGTTTACCAAATACTCAAATACATATTCTGCAATTGTAAACAAAAAAAAAAAAAAAACTTTTTCTTTTTTAAGATGTCTTTTTCACGTTGTAGACGTTATATTTGTTCTGTACGTGGTTGTAAGTTTGTATATGTCATGTCTGCCTGTCATTATTGTTATTGTGATTATGTGAATAATGTGAAATAAAAAAAAAAAAAAAAGATGTCAAAGGGAAAAAACAAAAAAAAAAAAAAAAGTTCTGTCACGACATATATACTGTGTATGCTATAGATTCTAATGCATTTTTAGTGGGCATGTAAAAGTATATAACAGCTCTAGAGACATAAACTTTTAGAACTCTCGCATGGTACCAGTTATATACACAAGTGTCTTCAGAATTGATCTGGGTGATTGTCTCATCAAAATGTTTAAGTTAACTTGAGCATTACAAGGCTTGAAAAAGTCATGATAAATTACATAATATTGAGTTCAATATTTAATTGATATAATATGGAGTACAATATTTAATTGATATGATATTGAGTACAGTATTTAATTGACATAGTAAAGATAACACCACTTGTCCTGCTTCAGTTATAATAACAGTGATGAACAATTTCAATTTTTGATTGAATGACATTGATAATGGAAGAACTTGTTTGTGTGATGTACTTCTACATTTTAGATTTTACTGAAATGATGAGAGCCTTGGGCTACACACGTCTTATATCAATGGAGAATTTCAGAACACCGAACTTTGCTTTGGTGGCTGAAGTTTTAATGTGGTTAGTTAAAAGGTATATATATATATATAATTAAGCGTCCCTGAAAAAGGCGCTTATTTGTTTTCACGTCAGTTTCCTCACAGCCACCGCTGCCGCTGCATTATGGTCTCCCTTGAATATCTCCCTTATTATTGGAAGCTTTTTAACAATATTTGTCAGTTATATACCTTAGGCACGGGAAAATTTTTCCACATGCTTAAATTTGACCTTTGATCTTTATCAAGGTCACATGATCAAAAAATAGTTTTTTTGGGTACACCCGCCCATCATCGCCATTCAGCAAAATCTACTGACCGCAGAGACTTGTAATTATACACACATGTTCATAGTCATACAATCAAAAATGCGAGCTGATTAGATTTTGGGAGCGATCCGATGAAAAATGACTGATTTATGAGCGTACAGGTACCAACCAGAAAGCTTAAAATTCATGTGACCCCCCCCCCCCCCCCCTTATGGGTCAAACTGGGGTCATAAAATAGCCGATTTTGTGTTTTTGCCTTATATCTCCTTTATTCTTGCTTTTAGGGCTTTAGAATGTGTTAAGAGGTATTGGGAAACCATATGTGAAGAGTCAAGATAGCCGGTCAGATTTACCCCCTGACCCCCCTTATGGGTCAAACTGGGGTCATAAAATAGCCGATTTTGTGTTTTTGCCTTATATCTCCTTTATTCTTGCTTTTAGAGCTTAAGAATATATTAAGAGGTATTGGGAAACCATATGTGAAGAGTCGAGATAGCCGGTCAGATTTACCACCTGGCCCCTCTTTTGGGTCAAACTAGGGTCATAAAATAGCCAATTTTGTCTTTTTGTCTTATATCTACATTATTTTTGCTTTTAGAGCTTTAGAATGTATTAAGAGGTATTGGAAAAACTTATGTGAAGAGTCTAGATAGCCGGTCAGATTTACCCTCTGACCCTCCCTTATGGGTCAAACTGGGGTAATAAAATAGCCAATTCTGTGTTTTGCTTTAGCCCGGGAGGGAGATTATGAAATGACGACTGCGTGTGTGCGTTAGATTTCTCCAAAACTACTACAGCTACAGATTTATTTTTTGTAAGTTAATTGTCCCAATGAATTTTCACACCCTTGAAAAATTTTTTTGGTTTTATGGACTTAGGCCTGAAGATAAGTGAGTAATAGCAATTTTAGCTACTTTGAGTAAAGAACTCATAACTCAAAAACTATTGCACTTACAGGTTTTTCTTCAAATATGTTGTTCAGCTACTTTGTCCTTAGCTATAAGATGGTACATAGTGTGGGGTCCCATTGCATGCCATAAGTGAGTAATAGGTATTTTCTTATTTGTAGCAAAAATAATGACATAAGTAAATGTCGAATATCTTCAAAAGTATTAAAGTTATGGAAATCTTTTCAACATGTTATTATATCCCCAGACGAAAGTCGGGGATATATTTGGATTCAGGTCCGTCGCGCCGCCGCCACCGCCGCCACCGCCACCGTAGAAATTTCCTTGTGGACGCGATAACTCAAAAACGGATTAATATTTTTTTTCAAACTTGGTACACATGTTAAGGATGCCCAAAGGAAGATCCCTATTTTAAGGTGACCTTAAACTCCCAATAATAAAGAACTTATGGCCACCTTAAGGTCAGAAATTGCACTTTTGACCACTTAGAGCCCTCTAGGTCACAAACTATGAGGCGTATCTGGCTTAAATTTTATCTGAGAACACATTAATATATTCTTAGTACATGTGCTGAAAATCAAGACTTTAAGTTGAGGAGAAAATTGTGTTTGGGGCCCATAAAGACCCCACTTAGGACTTTTTTCCTACATTTTTAACATATTTGCCCTATAATTTGGAAGTGGTAATTCTGATGAGTCTCAAACTGCTCTAGGTGTAACTCTTATATGTAATCCTTGTCTGTGAAAAATTTAAAGGCTGTAGGTTTACCTGTTAGGCCGACTTGAGGTCTCAAAATTGCCCACAGAGACCCAATTTATGGACTTTTTGCCACCTTCAAGCACTGTAGCTTTAAACAATGTCTCTCATCTAAGTGAAATATCATCTGAGAATATATCAATATGTTTTTCTTGTATGTACTCCAAAATTTAGGTCTTTAATAGACATTTAACCCATGTATGAGGACCATAAATCCCCACCCGAGTGACCCTTTTTAGACATTTTTCACATATTTTGCTCTGTAACTTGGAAATGGTAAGTCTGAGAAGTTTCAAACTGTATTAGATACATATTCTATGTGTAATCTTAGTATGTGACAAATTTTAAGTCTGAAGCTTTAATTTGAAGGCCACATTGAGGTCTCTGACGGGCTCCCAAAGACCCAGTATTTGGACTTTTTGCCACCTTTAAGCCCTGTGACTGTTAAACTATGTGAGTGATAGGGCTGAAATCTCATCTGGGAATACATTATTATTTTCTTTTTACATGTGCCAAAAATCATGGCTTCAAGTAGACATTTAAACTGTGTATGAGGACCATAAACACCCACCCGAGTGACCCTTTTAAGACATTTTTCACATATTTTGCTCTGTAACTTGGAAATGGTAAGTCTGAGAAGTTTCAAACTTTATTAGATATATATTCTATGTATAATCTTAGTATGTGACAGATTATAAATCTGAAGCTTTAATTTGAAGGCCACATCGAGATCTCTAAAAGGCCCACAGAGACCCAATATTTGGACTTTTTGCCACCTTTAAGCCCTGTGACTGTTAAACTATGTGATTGATGGAGCTGAAATCCCATCTGGGAATGCATTATTATGTCCTTTCTACATGTGCCGAAAATCAAGGCTTTTAGTAGACATTTAACCTGTGTATGAGGGCCATAAACACTCGCCCAAGTGACCTTTTTTGACATTTTTTTCCGTATTTTGCCCTGTTATTTGGAAATGCTTAATGTGACAAGTCTTAAACTGTATTATATATAATTTTTGTTTGTTAAGTTTGTCCCCCAAAAAGTTTCAGCTCTGTAGTTTAATTGCTAAGGTCTCTTTAACAATTGTAAAATGCCCACAGAGACCCAGTTTATGGATATTATACCACTTTAAAGCCCTGTAATTGTCGAACTATGTGGGTCATAGAGCTGAAATCTTTGAATTTTTCAAAGGAAGTGCCTGTCTATTTAAATTTTTATTAATAATGTTATGGCTATCTTAGGCTTTTAAGTACTTATTTTTGTGTGTTATCTCTCTGCTTGCTGAGTTTTTAACTTTTTAAAATGAAACTGGTTAAACATATTCAAGTAGGCAAAATGGACACTGTTATTTTCTGGTGAGCTATAAGTCCTATATTAATGAAATTATAGCCTAGCCCAGTTTTATTCAGTGTGCCTCAGTTAATTATATCCCCAGACGAAAGTCGGGGAAATCAATCATTTAAATACTTTGAAGGAAGATTGAAAAGTATGATGAGTTGAGTTAAAAATAATATTTTATTTGTCAACAAATATAGAAACAGATATGCTCTTTTGGGATTATTATTTTAGAATGGACATTCAATCATCAATCATTTAAATACTTTGAAAATAGGTTTAGAGTTATCATTGCAGGAAGATTGAAAATATAATTTGAGTTATGTATTCGGCGTCTGGGGATACACCATCTTCCTTGGGAAGATATAAACAGAGTAGATTGATGTGCTGAAGTTCATATAATAATGGGTAATTATGTTTTAAAAAATTCCCGATCAAAACCTGTGGCGTGAGTGATGACCTGTCTGGGGATATGTTGGCGCCGAGTTGGCCCAATCTGGTTTTGACACAGTTCCTACAGTTACTAACTCATTTCAGTTGATAATCACATTCTTAAAATTCTCAATTCTGAATTATTATTATAAATCTGTTCTTGTGGCTTGATAATTTATATTTAATTCTGGAGGTATATAATTTTCCTGTTGGACATTCCTTATTTATATATTTGATTTGATTTTAGTGATAAGATTAACTGAGCTTTTTGTATTTGATTACCCCTTTTGTTTGTTTACCATTTGTGCTGTAGCACTCTATCTCTTTGTAGTTCCACCCCGCATCCACCTCTGGGACCTCCAGCTATTGAGTGACACTAAATAAACAAAGGTATTGAATGATATCAAATGAGAAACAAAGAACCAGACTTTTCAGTGGGGTTGCAGATCTTCTGTAACAGTGAGAGAGGTGTGGAGAAGGGGAGAGGGGTGGGGTGGGGTTGGGAGATGGGTTTGCTTCATTATCTAATAAGACAAAGGGGAGTCAGAACTGAGATTGTGTCACATATTTAGGTTGCATATATATGGACCACATATATAGGAATTGAGGAAATGAATAACTGAAAAACAATGCAAATTCTAAAAATAATATAATAAAATAATAATATAAATAATATATAATTTTTAAATAATATTTTATTTGTGAACAAATATAGAAACAGATATGCGCTTTTGGGATTATGAATCATTTAAATACTTTGAAAATAGATTCAGAGTCACCCTTTGCAGGAAGATTGAAAAGTATGATGAGTTGAGTTAGAAATAATATTTTATTATCTCCCGCCCGGCTCGCCGGAGGGAGATCATAATTTGCACCATGTGCGTGTGTACGTGCGTGCGTGCGTGCATGTGTCACGCAGTTTTCTCTGAAACTACTACAGTTACACATTTTTGGTAAATCACAAGTCCTAATGAATTTTTTTGCTCTTCAATATTTTTGGGATTTGGTGAACTTTGGCCTACTTTTGAGTGAGTAATAGCTATTTTAGCTAATATAATTATATGGCTTATAACTCTGAAACTATTGCATTTACAGTATTTTGTTCTAATATGTTGTTCAGCTACTTTCTCCACAGCTACAACATGGTCAGTAGTTTGGAAGTGTATCTCCATAGCTAAGTGAGTAATAGCTACTTTGTCAATTTTTAATTATAACCATAATGAGTAAATGGCTTATATCTTCATAAGTATTGCAGCTACACAATTTTGTTCCAATATGTTGTTCAGCTACTTTCTCCACAGCTACAACATGGTCAGTAGTTTGCAAGTGTATCTCCATAGCTAAGTGAGTAATAGCTACTTTTTCAATTTTTAATGATAACCATAATGAGTAAATGGCTTATATCTTCAAAAGTATTGCAGCTACACAATTTTGTTCCAATATGTTGTTCGGCTACTTTCTCCTCTGCTACAACATGGTCAGTAGTTTGGAAGTGTATCTCCGTAGCTAAGTGAGTAATAGCTACTTTTTCAGTTTTTAATGATAACCATAATGAGTAAATGGCTTATATCTTTTGCAGCTACACAATTTTGTTCCAATATGTTGTTCAGCTACTTTCTCCACTGCTACCACATGGCCAGTAGTTTGGAAGTGTATCTCTATAGCTAAGTGAGTAATAGCTACTTTTTCAATTTTTAATGATAACCATAATGAGTAAATTGCTTATATCTTCAAAAGTATTGCAGCTACACAATTTCTCTCAAATATGTTGTTCATGTACTTTTTTGTGAACTGTAACATATTTAAGTTTCACAACTGTTGCTCAATGTACAAGTGAGTAATGGCTACTTTATTGCTACTTTTAGTGAAAATGTGAAAAATCAGAAATATCTCTCAAACTGTAACATATAGAGCAATTTCGAGCAAATTTTTGACCCACAGGGTAGTACTAGAGTATCCTATTGCTAAGGGGGGAAAAGTTTGGTGAACTTTGGCCTACATTTGAGTGAGTAATAGTGCTTTTACCTAATATAATTATATGACTTTTAACTGTCAATGAGTAAATGGCTTATATCTTCAAAAGTATTGCAGCTACACAATTTTGTTCCAATATGATGTTCAGCTACTTTCTCCACAGCTACAACATGGTCAGTAATTTGGAAGTGTATCTCCATAGCTAAGTGAGTAATGGCTACTTTTTCAATTTTTAATGATAACCATAATGAGTAAATGGCTTATATCTTCAAAAGTATTGCAGCTACACAATTTCTCTCAAATATGTTGTTCATGTACTTTTTTGTGAACTGTAACATATTTAAGTTTCACAACTGTTGCTCAATGTACAAGTGAGTAATGGCTACTTTATTGCTACTTTTAGTGAAAATGTGAAAAATCAGAAATATCTCTCAAACTGTAAGAGATAGAGAAATTTCGAGCAAATTTTTGAACCACAGGGTAGTAATAGAGTATCCTATGCTAAGGGGAAAATGGTTTGGTGAACTTTGGCCTACTTACTCACCTCCTCAAAATGAGTAAATGCGAATTATCTCTAAAAGTATTGCAGGTAGCCAATTTTTCTCAAATAACTCATTCACCTACTTTTGGGAGAGCTTTCACTTGGTTAAGTTTCAGATGCGTAGCTAGTTACTCACCTACTCAAAATGAGTAAATGCTAATTATGTCTAAAAGTATTGCAGATAGCCAATTTTTCTCAAATAACTCATTCATATACTTTTGGAAGAGCTTTCACTTAGTGAGGTTTCAGACCCCTAGCTAATTTCTCACCTACTCAAAATGAGTAAATGCGAATTATCTCTAAAAGTATAGAAGATAGCCAATTTTTCTCAAATAACTCATTCACCTACTTTTGCGAGAGCTTTCACTTGGTGAAGTGTCAGACCTGTAGCTAATTTCTCACCTACTCAAAATGAGTAAATGCTAAATATCTCGAAAAGTATTGCAGATAGCCAATTTTTCTCAAATAACTCATTCATTTACTTTTGGAAGAGCTTTCACATGGTGAAGTTTCAGACCCATAGCTAATTACTCGCCTACTCAAAATGAGTAAATGCGAATTATCTCTAAAAGTATTGCAGATAGCCAATTTTTCTCAAATAACTCATTCATCTACTTTTGGAAGAGCTTTCACATGGTGAAGTTTCAGACCCATAGCTAATTACTCACCTACTCAAAATGAGTAAATGCGAATGCTCTCTAAAAGTATTGCAGATAGCCAATTTTTCTCAAGTAACTCATTCACCTACTTTTGGGATAGCTTTCATTTGGTGAAGTTTCAGACCCGTAGCTAATTACTCACCTACTCAAAATGAGTAAATGCTAATTATCTCTAAAAGTATTGCAGATAGCCAATTTTTCTCAAATAACTCATTCATCTACTTTTGGAAGAGCTTTCACATGGTGAAGTTTCAGACCCATAGCTACTTACTCACCTACTCAAAATGAGAAAATGCGAATTTTCTCTAAAAGTATTGCAGATAGCCAATTTTTCTCAAATAACTCATTCAGCTACTTTTGAAAGAGCTTTCACATTGTGAAGTTTCAGACCCATAGCTACTTACTCGCCTACTCAAAATGAGTAAATGCTAATTATGTCTAAAAGTATTGCAGATAGCCAATTTTTCTCAAATAACTCATTCATATACTTTTGGAAGAGCTTTCACTTAGTGAGGTTTCAGACCCCTAGCTAATTTCTCACCTACTCAAAATGAGTAAATGCGAATTATCTCTAAAAGTATAGAAGATAGCCAATTTTTCTCAAATAACTCATTCACCTACTTTTGCGAGAGCTTTCACTTGGTGAAGTGTCAGACCTGTAGCTAATTTCTCACCTACTCAAAATGAGTAAATGCTAAATATCTCGAAAAGTATTGCAGATAGCCAATTTTTCTCAAATAACTCATTCATTTACTTTTGGAAGAGCTTTCACATGGTGAAGTTTCAGACCCATAGCTAATTACCCGCCTACTCAAAATGAGTAAATGCGAATTATCTCTAAAAGTATTGCAGATAGCCAATTTTTCTCAAATAACTCATTCATCTACTTTTGGAAGAGCTTTCACATGGTGAAGTTTCAGACCCATAGCTAATTACTCACCTACTCAAAATGAGTAAATGCGAATGCTCTCTAAAAGTATTGCAGATAGCCAATTTTTCTCAAATAACTCATTCACCTACTTTTGGGATAGCTTTCATTTGGTGAAGTTTCAGACCCGTAGCTAATTACTCACCTACTCAAAATGAGTAAATGCTAATTATCTCTAAAAGTATTGCAGATAGCCAATTTTTCTCAAATAACTCATTCATCTACTTTTGGAAGAGCTTTCACATGGTGAAGTTTCAGACCCATAGGTAATTACTCACCTACTCAAAATGAGTAAATGCGAATTATCTCTAAAAGTATTGCAGATAGCCAATTTTTCTCAAATAACTCATTCACCTACTTTTGGAAGAGCTTTCACTTGGTGAAGTTTCAGACCCGTAGCTAATTACTCACCTACTCAAAATGAGTAAATGCTAATTATCTCTAAAAGTATTGCAGATACCCAATTTTTCTCAAATAACTCATTCATCTACTTTTGGGAGAGCTTTCACTTGGTGAAGTGTGAGACCTGTAGCTAATTTCTCACCTACTCAAAATGAGTAAATGTTAAATATCTCTAAAAGTATTGCAGATAGCCATTTTTTCTCAAATAACTCATTCATTTACTTTTGGAAGAGCTTTCACATGGTGAAGTTTCAGACCCATAGCTAATTACTCGCCTACTCAAAATGAGTAAATGCGAATTATCTCTAAAAGTATTGCAGATAGCCAATTTTTCTCAAATAACTCATTCATCTACTTTTGGGAGAGCTTTCACTTGGTGAAGTTTCAGACCCGTAGGTAATTACTCACCTACTCAAAATGAGTAAATGCGAATTATCTCTAAAAGAATTGCAGATACCCAATTTTTCTCAAATAAGTCATTCATCTACTTTTGGGAGAGCTTTCACTTGGTGAAGTTTCACGCCCGTAGCTAATTACTCACCTACTCAAAATGAGTAAATGCAAATTATCTCTAAAAGTATTGCAGATAGCCAATTTTTCTCAAATAACTCATTCATCTACTTTTGGAAGAGCTTTCACATGGTGAAGTTTCAGACTCGTAGGTAATTACTCACCTACTCAAAATGAGTAAATGCTAATTATCTCTAAAAGTATTGTGGGTACCCAATTTTTATCAAATAACTCATTCATCTACTTTTGGAAGAGCTTTCACAATTCACATGGTGAAGTTCCAAACCTGTAGGTAATTACTCACCTACTCAAAATGAGTAAATGCGAATTATCTCTAAAAGTATTGCAGATAGCCAGTATTTTTCAAATAACTCACTTCACCTATATTTTGGGAGAACTTTCAATTAGTGAATTTTCAGATCCATATCTAATTACTCACCTACTCAAAATGAGTAATTGCCTATTATCACAAAAAGTATTGCAGATAGCCAGTATTTCTCAAATAACTCATTCACCTACATTTTGGAGATATTTCACATGCTAAAGTTTTTTTATGAATTATTAAAATAATTTTTAATGCATTAAAATTAATGAAATCATGCACTAAATCGATTATAACTTGAAAAGTATTGTATTTAGAGCATTTTGTTAAAATATGTTATTCACCTACTTTTTCCCACAGCAACAACATGGTGAGTAACTTGGGTGTCTATCTCAATAGATAAGTGAGTAATAGCTACTTTTGGATTTTTCACTAACTTCCATCATGAGTGAAATCACTTGTAACTTGAAAACTATTGCATTTAGACCTTCAGGGTAGTACAAAAGTGTCCTATGCAAAGGGGAAAGATTTCAATTTTCGCCACTTTTGGCGGCCATCTTGGATTTTAGCGGAAAAAAATGAAAAAGTGTGAATATCTCGAAAACCATAAGGGATAGAGCAATTTCGAGCGAATTTTTGACCTGCAAGGTAGTACAAGAATGTCCTGTGCAAAGGGGTAAAATATCAATTTTCGCCACTTTTGGCGGCCTTTTTGGATTTTTGCGGAAAATAGAAAAGTGTCAATATCTCGAAAACCGTAAGAGATAGAGCGATTTCGAGCAAATTTTTGACCTGCAGGGTGTTACAAGAGTCTCCTGTGCAAAGGGGGAAAATTTCAATTTTCGCCACTTTTGGCGGCCATCTTACATTTTTGCGGAAAATAAAAAAGTGTCAATATCTCGAAAACCGTAACAGATCGAACGATTTCGAGCGATTTTTTGACCCGCAGGGTGATACAAGAGTGTCCTGTCCAAAGGGGAAAAATTTCATTTTTCGCCACTTTCGGCGGCCATCTTGTATTTTTGCTGAAAATGGAAAAGTGTCAATATCTCGAAAAGCATAACAGAGCGGTTTCAAGCGAATTTTCGACCTGCAGGATGGTACAACAGTGTCCTATGCAAAGGGGAAAAATTTCAATGTAGTATTTCTTCCCCTGCGGTACTCGGCGGGAGATACATACCGCGGCAGTGGTCTTGTTTGTCAACAAATATAGAAACAGATATGCTCTTTTGGGATTATTAATTTGGAATGGACATTCAATCATCAATCATTTAAATACTTTGAAAATAGGTTCAGAGTTATCATTGCAGGAAGATTGAAAATATGCTCTGTTGAGTTATGTATTCGGCGTCTGGGGATACACCATCTTCCTTGGGAAGATATAAACTTAGTAGATTGATGTGCTGAAGTTCATATAACTTTTCCCAAGATTTATGGCATACAACAAATGGCTTACATAAAAAATTCCTGATCAAAACCTGTGGCATGAGTGATGACCTGTCTGGGGATATGTTGGCGCCGAGTTGGCCCAATCTAGTTCATCTAGTTTTTGATAATCTATCACATAGTAAAGTTTCAGACCTGTTGCACATTGCATAGCTGAGTAATAGCTACTTTGAAATTCTGACTGTTGAGTAAATCCATTGTAACTCCAAAACTATTGCAGTTAGAGTATTTTCCTAAAATTATGGTGTTCAGCTACCTTTTCCTTAACTATAAGATGGCATATAGTTTGGGGTTCTATTGCATGCCATAAGTGAGTAATAGCTATTTTCTTATTTGTAGCAAAATAATGACATAAGTAAATGTCGAATATCTTCAAAAGTATTAAAGTTAGGGAAATATTTTCAAATATGTTATTCATCTAGTTTTTGATAAGCTATCAGTAAAGTTGCAGACCTGTTGCACATTGGATAGCTGAGTAATAGCTACTTTGAAATTCTGACTATTGAGTAAATCCATTGTAACTCAAAAACTACTGCAGTTACAGTATTTTACTAAAATAATTTGTTCAGCTATTTTTTCCTTAACTATGACATGGCATATCGTTTGGGGTTCCATTGCATGACACAAGTGAGCAATAGCTATTTTCTTGTTTGTAGCAAAATTATGATGGAAATAAATGTCAAATACCTTCACAAGTATTAAAGTTAGGCAAATCTTTTCATTTGTTATTCATCTAGTTTTTGATAAGCTTACTTTCCTGTGCGCTTTATATTTTTATTGCATAAAAACATACTTACATAATCCCAATGTCTTTTATCTCTAAAAGTATTACAGGTAGGCAGTTTCTTGTAAATAAGTCATTCACCTACTTTTACCTGATCTACCACATAGTGAAGTTGCAGATCTATAGCTTTTTGCATAGCACACTCATAGCTGCTAAAATGAGTAAATGTCTTTTATCTCTAAAAGTATTACAGATAGGCAATTTCTTCTAAGTAAGTCTTTCACCTACTTTTGCATGATCTACCACATAGTAAAGTTGCAGAACTGTAGCTGTTTGGATAGCTGAATAGTAGCTATTAAAATGAGCAAATGTCTTTTATCTCTAAAAGTATTACAGATAGGCAATTTCTTCTAAATAAGTCATTCACCTACTTTTGGGTGATCTACCTAATAGTGAAGTTTCAGATCTATAGCTCTTTGCATAGCTCAGTCATAGGTACTAAAATGAGTAAATGTCTTGTATCTGTAAAAGTATTGAATATACGCAATTTCTTGTAAATAAGTCATTCACCTACTTTTGGGTGATCTACCACATAGTGAAGTTGCAGAACTGTAGCTCTTTCCATAGCTGAGTAACAGCTACTAAAATGATTAAATGTCTTTTATCTCTAAAAGTGTTATGAAAAGGCAAATTCTTCTGAATAACTGATTCACCTTTTTTTGGTGATCTACCACATAGTGAAGTTGCACATCTATAGCTCTTTGCATGGTTGAGTCATATACCTGCTAAAATGAGTAAATATCTTTTATCTCTAAAAGTATTGCAGATAGGCAATTTCTTCTAAATAAGTTGTTCACATACTATTGGGTGATCTACCATATAGTGAAGTTGCACAACTGTAGCTCTTTGCATAGCTGAGTAACAGATACTAAAATGAGTAAATGTCTTTTATCTTTAAAAGTATTGGACATAGACCATTTCTTCTAAATAAGTCCTTCACCTACTTTTGGGCGATCTACCACATAGTGAAGTTGCAGAACTGTAGCTCTTGGGATGGCAGAGTAAGGAATCCAGGAAAAAAGGGGCCCAGGATAAAAGGGGCCCACAGTTTTTGGAAAAGGGGAAAAAAGGGGCCCAGTATTTTTTTTAAATTTTTGTTTATGATTATGTCTTAAGATTTATTAATATTATATAATATGACTAGAAATTTCCTTCATACAACAAACATTTAACATTGTTTTTCAAACTTTATTATGTTTTAACCTACTTTAAAGGCTTTAAATTTGTAATTGCATCCATTGAAGTGCATGGGTAGATGCATTGAATTGCTTAGATTGTTTAATCGGGGCTATATGAAAGGGCCTTCAATTTTAAAATGCAAGCCAGAGTAGATGCATAGAATTGTCTAGATTGTTTGATGGGGGCTACTTAAAAGGGTCTTCAATTTTAAAATGCAATCCAGAGTAGATTCATAGCATTGCATAGATTGTTTGATGGGGGCTACTTAAAAGGGTCTTCAATTTTAAAATGCAATCCAGAGTAGATGCATAGAATTGCCTAGATTGTTTGATGGGGGCTTTTATGGATAGGGTATTAACTTATAAAAATTTAATTTACTTATTAAATTTGCAAAATTATGCACTCGAGACTGTCCATCATGGTCAAAGGGGTACACAGGAGAATTCCCTATGTATTGCCTCAGCATTCTAGTATTACTATGAAAGCATAGAAGGTTATCCCCAAAAGGGATATCTTTAATTTATTGCATCATAGGCTTTAACTTAACAGAACCAACTCTTTCAGAGGTTTTGCCTTATATCTACTTTAAAACTAGTGTTCTTACAAACTATAGCATTTATTAAATTAAGTTTACACAATTTATGACCATAGAAAACAGAATAAAGCTTACATTTTTCTTTCATGTTAATGCATAAACTTCCACACTGTCTGCTTAAGTTTAGCTTCTTCTCTCAGCACTGCATGTTTTTCTTTTCAAAAACCTTTTTCTACTTTATACTATAAAGCATCTGACCTTTTGGGATGCTTTGTTTCTGTTAGCAAAAATATTTTTCTAGTTTTATAACGGTGCTTATTTTGTCATGTAAAAAGTTTTGTAATTAAGTGTCCCTTGCGGGACGCTTGTTTGTATATGGGAGGAAATCAGTCTCTGCCTGTATATGGGAGAAAATCAGGCTTTACATTTCGTTTTCCTTATAACTCTGCGACCATTGGGTGGATTCTTTTCAAATTTGGCAGGTCACATGACCAAAAATGTCTTTTTTTTTCGATGGTTAAGCTTGTCTGTATGATTACTTGAAAGGGATTTTATCTATTCACCTGAAACTTGGGAAATACATTCATTCCATTAAAATCGGGAAGTCATTAGATTTTGACATTGGTTGGTTAAGAATTGGCCGAGTAATTAATGATTAATTAATCATTACAAATTTTCCAACTAAGGAAAACACAAAAATGCCTGTATGTCGAAAACCGTGTGCGATAGAGTGATTTCGACGAAATTTTTGATCCACAGGGTATCTCTGCAGATTAACTAACACATTTTTAAAAAAAATTCTGTCTCGCCAAAAATGGCAGCCATTTTGAATTTTCGAATTTTTCGTTAAAATTGCAAAGTGCAAAAAACATGCAAGATAGAACGATTTCGATGAAATAGCTATCCTAATTTTCAAAGAAATTTTATCTTGCCAAAAATGATGGTCATTTTGTAATTTTCGAATATTTTGCGAAAAATGCAATAATGGTTATATCTCGAAAACTTGTGCTCGATAGAACAATTCGACGAAATTTTTGATCTGCGGGGTATCTCTGCAGAGTAACCATCCCGATTTTCCAAAAAATTTTGTCTCTCTAAAAGTGGCAACCATTTTGAATTTTCAGATTTTTCGCAAAAATTACAAAGCACACAAATGCTTATATCTCGAAAACCGTGCTAGATAGAGCAATTTCGACAAAATTTTTTATCTGCGGGGTATCTCTGGAGCACCATCCCAATTTTCCAAGGAAATCACTGCAGACACGGACATTGACAAAGTATGATCCATTGTATCCCCAGTTTACGGGGTACAAACATACACTAATGGTGAAAACTCTCTTGGCCACACATTTCCAGGTTTAAATCCATCAGAACCATTTCACCTTATTTTCAATCCCTTTCATTATTTATAGTTATTTTTTATTCTTATATCAGGAATATTTTATCATATAGACAATAATAATTAACCCTTTCAACAAACAATTTTGCTTTTCAGTAGCTCAAGAAAAGCAAAAAATGAATATCCATTCAGAGCACAATACCAAGGCAAATAACTATCATCCAGCCAAAAATATACACAATAGTTTCCTCCCTACAAACCTTAGACACAATGTGTTATCACAACTGTTAAGTACATGTCATTGATCTGTATTACATGTCTGACATACAGGTGTTCATATATCCATATATGCCATTTTTGTGATTGCTCAATACCTAATAAACTACATAGACTTTGGTTGCCACAACAGTATAAGGCTATAAGCAGAGCATTTTCTTAATACTTTAGCATTCACCTTTATATCCTTTTTGGGACACTTTGTTTTTGCTGTGCAAAAACATTATCTTTTTTACCCCACAGCCCTTAAGGGCTGTCAGTGTCCGGATGGGTGGGTGGGTGGTTGGGGGGGGTGGGGGTGGGGGTGGGGGGGGAGTTTGTCCGGGTTATATCTCAGAAACGGTAAGGTGTAGGAAGTTAATACTTGGTAGGAACATTGGTTAGGGGTTGCAGGTGTGCAACATTGTGGTGTGACCTTGATGCGACCTTTGAACTTGCCGTAGTGACCTTGACCTATAAAATCTTGTCCGGGTTATATCTCCGAAATCGTAAGGTGTATGAAGTTGAAACTTGGTAGGGACATTGGTTAGGAGGTGTAGGTGTACAACATCATGATGTGACCTTGATTTGACCTTGCCATAGTAACCTTTAATTTGAAAATCTTGTCTGGGCTATATCTCAGAAACCGTGAGGTGTAGGAAGTTGATACGTGGTAGGGACATTGGTTAGGGGTTGTAGGTGTGCAACGTCATATGGTGTGACTTTGATTTGACCTATGACCTTGCTGTAGTGACCTTGACCTATAAAATCTTGTCCTGGCTATATCTCAGAAACCGTAAGGTGTAGGAAGTTGATACTTGGTAGGGACATTGGTAAGGGGGTGTAAGTGTGCAACGTCATGGTGTGACCTTGATTTGACCTTTGACCTTGTCATAGTGACCTTGAACTTTAAAATCTTGTCCGGGCTATATCTCAAAAACTGTAAGGTGTATGAAGTTGATATTGGGTGGGAGTTGTAGGTGTGCAGTGTCATGATGTCAATCAATCAATCAATCAGTTGTCCAGGTGCTTAATCTCCGTATCAACGGATTCTAAGGCACACCATCCAATCCGTAAGGCATAAATCATGAGACATTAGACATGTTCCGAGTCGTTGCCAGGGAGGCGGTCCGGTGTTCGGTAGTAAGAAGCTATGGTGGGAATGATTTCTGAAATAGGTAGGTTTTGAGTCGACTTTTGAAACTGGAGAGATTTGGAGCATGATGTGACCTTGATATGACTTTTGATCTTACCATAGAGACCTTTAAAATTTTGTCCGTTCAGTATCTCTGAAACCATTAAGTGTAGGAGGTTTATGCTTGGTAGGGACATTGCTTAGAGGTTGTAGTTGTGACACATCATGCTGCAATCTTGATTTGTGCTTTGACCTTGTCATAGTGACCATGAATATTTAAATCTTGTCCAGGCTATTTCTCGGATTCCGTAAGATGTTGAACGTTGACACTTGGTAGGGACATTGGTTAGGTTCTATATCTCGTGGTATTGAAAACTATTTTGCAAGGGCTGTGGGGTACAGGCATCTCTGATGAGGATGGAGGCACTTAATGTAAATAAATAGAGGATGGAGGTAGTTCAAAATGCAAATAAATATGACCAAATTTCAGTCAAATATGTAATTGTTTAAGTTAAAAATTTGAGATTATGTTAATGATGCTTTGATGTATTCAGATATGATCCCAATGCAGACCTCCCTTCAGACACAGACTCAGAACAAGACAGAATAATGTTTATCAAATCAGTAGCCCAATTTATGGTGAGTTTTTCCTAATCACTATCTTATTCACTCATTGTTTCATTCATTTATGTTTTAGCAAGATTATGTTTGTTCTTTATAGGTTACAGATTTCTGCTTAAAAAAAGTACTACATTGATATTTGTGCTGGCAATGAATCTTACAGATTATATAATTCCGTATAATGGGGAATAAAATAGAATAATGTTCATAATTGTAGCTTTCACCACCAGTGTATCCTTTATGCCATGGTTGTATGTGTCATACTCATATTTTAGCCTTGTGTATTGTAGGCAACTAAAGCACATATAAAATTGAATACAAAGAAGCTATACCAGGCAGATGGTTATGCAGTGAAAGAGCTATTAAAGGTATAATTTCATTTAAGAAACAAATTTTAATCTCATGCTAACCCACTAGGTGGGAGATTGTAAAATGCTGTCTGTGCATGCATGTGCATACATCATAGTGAATGTTTTCTTATTTTTTGATACTCGCCTAAGAACTGCAGTACTTGGTGGGTTTCATATGTATTTAGTATATGAGAAAACTTGAGCCCAAGAAAGCTGTTAGTTTTATGGTAACATTAAAGTCCCAAATGTAATTTCATTATAACAAAATTAAAGCAGCCACTCTAATGCCTAATATAACGTGATTACAAAGTTGATGTGGAGTGTGTTTTGTAGTGTGGCTGTTTAAACACTTGTATGGTGCCCACTTTATGGTAATGTAAAAAGTACCAGAGATGATTTAATAATAGCAAATATAAAGTTGTTACTAATATTCCAAAGACTTTATGGTCGATTCCATTTATATTTGGTATTTGAGTGTACTTATACCTAGGAAGATGTCCACAATATGGTAATCTTAAAGTCTAAAGGTAACTTAATGATTGCCTTACATGTAGTGACTTTGAGGTGCCTGCCCTTATGACCGTTATTCCAAAAACTGCAAAACAGATTTCATTTGTATGTGCTATGTGGGTGAACTTAGGCCCCAGGAAGATATCTATTTTATGGTAAATTTGAAGAACTTAATTATGGTGTCTTTAACTATTATTTTTGTCATTGTAAATATTCCAGACTACATGATGTATTTTATGCAAATTCCTTGCTTTGGACTGTAGGCATCCACAGTGGGAGTTAACTGCTATTATAGTGATCTTGTTTTTCTGCCTCAAAGAAGTTGCAGATAGTGGTGTGTCTGAACAGGCACGTCTGTAACTTCTCTGACAAAAGTACAACCATACTTATATCTTTTTTCTGACAGCACGGTAAAACAGCATTGAATTGTCTGTGACAATGTTTTATGCCTATTTGTGACAGAGATATCAAACACATTTTCACTGAACTCCAGATTACAAAGGCTTAGTGTTCATATTGGACCATTGCCTCAATTGTCTCACAAAAAGAGTCTAATTTTAACAAAGAGATCAAATTGAGTGTTCCAGCAGTCAATCCAAATTCAACCTTCCCAAAATAATTTTTGGTAGCAATATTGGCAAATATCACCAGTGACAAGAAGTCTGGACCTTGTCTTCTCCTTTGCAATCTTGTTCTCTGCTACAAGAGTTGCAAGTTCTCTCTTGCTTTTTTAATATCAACTGATAAAATGCTGGTTACTGAGCGGTGAGTGCTTGGATATTATTAATAAGAGCTTTGAATTGTTTATATAGTAAGAAATAAGAAAAATGCAAATAATTAAGCAGCCCAAAAGGGACACTGTTATTTTATGGTCAACTTAATACCCCAATATGAATGAAGTTATGACCACTTGACAGTAACAGAAGGGGGTGTTCACCCTCCAACTATCTTATTGATCAACTGACGTCAGTTACATTTGCACACTTATAAAGGATGCCAAAAGGGACATTCTTATTTTCTGTCCACCTTGAAGTCCACCTTATGTGCCATCTTACAGTAAAAAATGGGTTTTCAGCCCACAACTGACTTACTGTTCAACTAACATCAGTTAAACTTGACACTTTGATTAGGCTTACTCACAGGAAGGTTTCTTTAGAATTAATTTACCATTCATACAATTATAAGCATTACTAACATATTGCATATGTTAATATCTTTTATGGATTACTTCGCACTTTTTCATCAGGGTCGCTTCGTTTTTGTCTGCAAAAATCTTTTTCTAGTTGTCATCTAGACTAATGCAGTTATATAAGTAAGTCATAGGTAAACCTCTAGGCAGAGAGGGTTATATTTTGGTGAAATATACTAATTATGACGGCTATAATATCTAATTCTATCATCTATAAAGTGGTTCAAATTTGGTACAGGCAAAGTTATTGTGATATATTTCTCTCCTTTTCTCACCGGTTAATAGAAAATCCAGTGAATTGAAACAAAACATGTTTATAATTGTATTCTAAAACTTTAAACATCCAAGAAATAGTGGTGTCTATACAAATTCAGCTCATACTATCTTGTTTCATTAGGTAACGTCGGTGTTGTATAGTGCAATGAAATCTGGTGTTTCAAAATTGGATGATTCAGGAAGTGATGATAGTCTGCCAATCACCTTTGATATTTCTGCAAAGGTAATGCAACATATTTATCAATTTTCTATCTATTTACTTAAATTTTTTATGACTCTGTGTAGTACTGACTGGATTATTTAGATATAATGTGATAATTATCCAGCCTTTACATTGGGCATTGTAAATCGTATCAGTTTTCCATTGCGACTGTATTATTAATTGAAAGAAAATAGTGTATTCTACTTTTGAATATTATTTTGAATATAAGACCGACATTATGAAAATATGAAATTAACCTTTGATACAAACAAATGATCATGTATGAATTAATGAACTGACACCTCTGTGATTATCATCCACCAGATTGGCGAGTTGAAAGAAGCCAGAAGGTTGGCATCAGAAATCACAGCAAAGGGGGCCGGTCTGTATGACTTGCTGGGCAAAGAAGTGGAGTTACGGGTAAGATTTATTTTTTGGTTTTTCAGTGTACCTACACTCACATTTGTTTACATTTTGTCAGGGAAAACTAGCACTCATTTTACAAGACTCTGAGAAAATATAAACCATTACAAATATCACAAAGTCAATAACTAAATTTCATGCCCACTGCAAAAGAAAAACAGACATGGGTTTTGTAAATTTAACTGCTTTGTAAAGTTAACTTTTGTCAAAACAAAGAATATGCACATTTCACCATTTTACTCTGTTTTGTAAATTTGTTTAAAGAGATGGAAACATTTTGATAGCCATAGTTCAAGTTTTAATTAGTAATTTCACCTACTGTAGCTTTAATGGCATGCATGTTTTGCTGAAAGCAGTTGTTTATTTCATTGAAAGATAGTCACATATCTCTATGGCATAGAAAAAGACTTTTACTTAATGCTGAACACAAGATAATAGGCTAAATCTTCACAGAAAAAGCTATCTTAAAGAGTAGATGTTTATTTCCACTTAAAAGAAATTCTGCTAAATTCTCTTAAGTATAAGGATCACAGACATAAATTATGTGATTTGTTTAATAGGAATCTAGATCTGCAGTGATAGCCAGAAACCTTGAGATTGTTGAAGTGGAGCGGGGACTGGCAAACTCTGTGAAGGCTGTGGAGACAGAAATCAAAAAAACTCTGCAGTCCATAGACAATGTGGCAGCTGATGAAGCCAACCTAGAGGCCAAAATAGACAAGAAAAACCAAGAATTGGAGAGAAATCAGAAGAGACTGGCTACTCTACAGAGTGTCAGGTAATTCAGTGTTTTGTGTAAGAAATGTCTGAACTATCTAGACTTTTGCTACACAAAATATATGACAAAAAAATGACAGACAATTCAGATGAAGAAAAATAAAATTTGAACTTGTGCTGTGAATGGTTACTCGAACCTCGAAAGTCAAGTCGGTCTTTGCTAGAACTTGTGTTCATTTTAACTACTTCGTTATTGTATTATTGCCCGCAAAATGAAATGTTTGTGTAAATATGCTACATTTCTGCCACATAATATCAATTAAAATTTTGGTCTTGCTTAAAAAGGTATAATTTACTCCATATTCTATAATATCTGGTTAAATAGAAGATGTTTTTCTTAACATTTGTTTACAGAAGACTTCTAATTAGAAGTATCATAAGATTTTAATTAGAATTAGAGATCCAGAGTGTTTTAATCTTGCTTTGCATATTATGCGACATCTAGAATGAAGAAATGTTTTCTGTGTGTTACTATTATTTTCTGGTTCACTTCTTTTCAGCATGAGTGAATAAATATAAGACATTGGAGGAAAGATTTATATGTTTTATTTGACTTTAGACCAGCATATATGGATGAATATGAGAAGTTGGAAGAAGACTTGCAGAAGTTGTACGATGAGTATATGGAGAAGTTCAGGAATCAGTCTTATTTAGAGCAGCAGTTGGAGGATTATAACCGTACTGAACAGGACAAGGCTGAGGTAAATTTTGTGGAATATCACAGTTTTACAGTTTTAAGGTACTTCAGTGTTCTGCTGTAAGATTTGGCGGATAACTGAACAGAAATAAGGTAGAGGTAGCTCTACTGTAATGTCTGTAATACATTTTTGTGGTATAAATAAGTTAGTACCCATGAAATTGTACTGTAGCTAATAGTCCATGTGCTCAACTTTTACCTCATTAACACAGAGAACTGTAATGGGCAGAGGTAAGGTCTAGTGTTATTAAGCGTCGCTGAAAGGGTGCTTATTTGTTTTCACTTCAGTTTCCTCACCGCCACTGCATTATGGTCTCCTTTGAAGTTCTTCCTTATTTTTGGAAGCTTTCTAACCATATTTGGCAGTTATATACCTTAGGCATAGAAAAATTTTTCCACATGCTTAAATTTGACCTTTGACCTTTATAGTTTTTTGGGGTACACCAGCCTTTCATTGCTGCTCAGCAAAATCTACTAACTGCAGGAAATACGCAGGAAATATGTATTTGCAAGATATTTTGAAGTTTATAAACTTCATTTACATGAATATAAACTGAAAATGTAAGGCGTTTCCTAAAATTTATATGTTCTATATTGTTTTGACGAAGTATTAACCAGTAGAAGGCCTGATATAATAATGTTTTCAATAACCGGTACTTAAATATTCTTTGTGGATTTTGTTATTTCTGTCTAAACAAAACAAAATGTGGTATCACAGTTTACCATTAACACCACTAGTGATTTATGAGTGATTTTCTCACAGGTACCAACCAGAAAGCTTAAAATTTGTGTGAACCCCCTATTATCTTCTTAAGTATTGCCTTTAGAGCCATAAAATGTATTCGCAGATAGTAAGAAACCATATCTGGAGGGTCTGGAAAGCAAGTCAAATTTTTTGCCAACCCCTCTGTAGAGGTCAAACTGGGGTCGTAAAATAGCGGATTTTAACATTTTGCCTTAGAGCTCCTTTATTACTGCTTTCACAGCTTTAGAATATATTAAGAGGTATTGGGAAACCATATGTGGCGAGTGTATATAGATGGTCAGATTTACTGCCTGTGCTTCTGTGCTGGTACTGCCTGAAGTAACAGTAATAGGACATAAGTATTTGGATTGGGCAATTTCTCATATACCATTAAAATCCAGTCTCAGAACAAGAGCTCTAGCATTTAAATAGGACTGAGGAGAAAAAGGCTGTTTTAGTCACTACAGTACCTGTCACCTGTCTGCTTATGGATTTTCACAGGATACTTCCATTTTGTTCCACTGGTTGCTGCTGCTGCTTCCCATCTAGATTTTGTTCTGCCCATTGTGCTATGCCAGAGCAGCCTAACAGCATTGCTATATCTCATGGTTTTAATACACATGGCAGGTATCTGGTATATTTTAGGACATTGACATGCATCTGAAGAAACTAGCAGACAAAATCAAAACAGAAGAACACAAACATAACCAGATGACTGCAGCAGGTGACAGTGATGATGACTTTGGTGAGTAAGAAAATAATGTATCCAGTGTTGCAGTATTTATAATACTAGGTCATAGCTTATATGTCAGTTTAAGTTAATGACAGTTTCATTCATAGACTGCATAATCTTTCTGAAATGTTTGAAAACTTATGGTTATCGAGAAAGTATAGCTATTGGAGGGGATGTAAAAACAATGGCGTGTTGTCTCTCTATATTCATTGTTCATTCTGTTTAACCCTAGGTTACATGTTCTGCCAGAGTATGTGGTCAGCAGTCTTCGTATCTGGGTAGATCTTGTAACCTATAATTATCTCATTCTACTTCATATATGACTTTTATCATACATTAATTACTTTAAGTCTCCATTACAGGTCTGGGTGGAGCTACAATTTCCACTTTAGCTGGCTGAAATGTTGCTGCAATTTTGACATTTTTTGTACTTTGCTATTCCAGGCAGGACCTGCAGTCTTTAATTTGTAAATTGTATACCCTTGATAAATAACAATAAAGATAGTGGACAGGATGTGGATCCCACAGGCCCGTTTCACAAAGCCTCCTTAAGAAAAAGGTCACCTTAAATTTAAGGATTTCCTTGAATTTCCCCCTCCTTTAAAAGCTCTCAGTTTCAGAAAGCCTCCTTCCTTGAAGGAGACCTTGAAAACCCCCTTAAATTTCAAGGAAGCTAAGGACCTACCTTAAATTTAAGGAATTGTCCTTCAAAGAAAGTTTAATTATTGTAAAGGACATTTGCTTCCTCCTTAAGTTTCAGGGAAGACCTTTGGTAAGGAGTTAAAGGGGCCTTTGTGAAACTGAGATTTAAGGTGGCCTTACCAAAGGGGGAAAAAATTACCTTCCTTTACTAAAGGAGGTCCTTTTCAAAGGAGGCTTTGTGAAACTGCCCCTGTACTTACCTCTGTAATATAGAACTTACTATAATTTAACTGCATCAGTTGGCTGATAATGAATGCATGGACTTGTTTGTAGGCTGTTATCTCAATATATCTGTACTGTAGGTTTGGGTGGAGCTGACGATGATGACAGTGGAGAGGATGTGGCTCCGCGTAACATGAGGGAGCGACCACAGAACCACCGGCAGCGACCCACAGCAGCAGCCGGCCAGGGCAATGTACGGGGAGATATGGGTATGACTATGGATGATGATGATGAAGATGATGATGATGATGAGGATGATGATGAGGTCAGTAATAATATTATGTCTATAGTGATGTTATATTAATATAGGTCAATTATAACATTAATGCAATACTAGGATGGGTATGATGATGAGGTGTTACAGTGTTGTGTTAATGGTGAAGTTACATAAATACACATCATTTATACTCCTATTATTGCAGTATAATGATGACAATGATAATATGAGGTTACTTATAATGCTGTGTTAAGTGTAAGGTTAAATAAATATAGGTCAGTTATACTGATGTGTGACTTATAAGCTGTGTTCAGGTAATCAGAAAGACAAGCATGTAACTGATGTTCTGTACTCAGTAATGGGAAGGATGAGCATACAACTTATACTATGCACTTAATAGTAATGAGAAGGATAGGCATCTTACTCATACTGTTCACTCAGGTAATCAGGATAGGCATGTCAATATTACTCTGCACTTAGGAAATCAGTGGGATAAGCATATAACTCATACACTCTGTGTCAAGGTAATCAGAGCAACCAATACTGTGCATGCAGGTAATTGGATTGATTGGCATTAACATATACTCTGTGCTCAGACTCAGGTAATCAGGATAGGCATTTAAGTTATACTGTGAACTGTGAGCTGGTAATCAAGTCCCCAATTTGCTTCATATGAGATCCTCTTTGTTTAATACTGGAGGTACTGATAAATATACAGATATACTTGTAAACATGCTTGTCAGTGACATGGACTTTGTTACAGGATGATGATGTCGACTCAGACCTGTCTATAGATGATGACGATGAAGACTCAGATGAGGTTGAAATGGGAGGTCATGGTCACCCACTGGTTGGAAAGACTCGCAAAATGCACCCACCTCCAGAGGATGAAGATGATGATGACGATTTCTAATCAACATGTACAAACTCTTGTATTATAAAAAATGTCAGATTTCAGTATTGGTGTCCTTCATCAAGTTATTAACATTTCAATGCCTATTAACTAAGATTCACAATTTCAGTGTCAATATTAATGTGTAAATTTAAGTGGTGTTTCCAATTAATATGGAAGCAATACTTAATAGTTACTGCTGTTATTTAATATTAGCATTGAAATTAACAGTTGATACCCTAAAAAGAGTTGTAATAGGCAGGTTAAAAGTTTTCATAATAGTCAATCCTAAGTTTTTACTTTGAATCACATTACATTCCTTAGCATTGTTGTGCACAGCTGTTTAATATGTTTGTACTCTTTGGGAACATTTGATGTATCAAAATAGAATTGTTTTTGCCACATTGAATTGGATGCTAAAAATTGTTTATTGCATATTTCAGTTACATTGTTAAAATATTTTAGAGTAAAATACACTTGATTCACTTGCTGTCTGAATTATCCACATTGGGAAGACCAGCATATGCAACCATGTATATCTAGTTTTAGACATTTAAAAGTTTGTGGCATGAGATATGTATAAAAAATATTTCTTTGAAATATTGAAGCATTGTTCATGATCATTGTGTAAAGACTTTCTATTACCACATCATTCAGTTTGGTCTAGTATTCCATTAATGTTTGTCTAAAAATATCGTTGACTATACTGCTTAATGTCGGTACTTTTCTTTTGCAGACATAGTGTTGGTAATCGATCTATTTTTGTGTTTCATCATCTGTGATATGCAATACCATAATTGTGATTTTCTGTACAAAAACACTGTGCCAGTTTGTAACGTTTCCTTATATTGTGTTGCCTCCTCAGGTAGCTATCCTGGATGTTCACGGATATCTTAAATTGTGTCCATCATTTCAAGTAAATCTTCGACCCATATGGTGTTACCAACTGTGTATAATTTAACTTTAGGTTTGCCGACCATCTTGACTTCGTAGAAAGCATTAAATCTTGTTTATCTCTAATCTGTGTGAGATAAAACATTTTAAATCAAATTTTCTGCTCAGGGCTTTACAAGGTACATACATAGAAACTTAGAAAAATATTAATTTCTGAAGTTTTGGCAGCCATTAAATATAATAAGTGTAACAAATAAATATAATAATGTGCTAATCTTGTTAATTGGTGCAAGATGCAGCATTTTCTGTGTATTTTAGACCTGTAAGGCTATAGAAGTTACATACATGTACACGGAAACTTAGAAACATTTGACATCAGCTTTGGTTGCCGTTTTGGATTTTTACATAAAATCTAAAATCACTTTTAATAATCTCATAAACGGGTTGAGTGAAAAAATTTGGAGTGAGTTTGAATCCTCGGAGTATTACAAGTTATCAAAAAGCCAAATGATGAACGTTGATTTACTCCAATATCAGCAACCATCTTGGAATTTTTCTGAAAAGATAAAATAGTGATGTCTTGTGAATGGTGTGACAGAGCAATTTTGAGTATATTTTCATTTTGTAGGGTAGGTACTTACTATTTTGCTTTTTTGGGGAGCTGTCTGCCATCCAGTATCACACTGTCTTCCTGTCCACTAAAAGGAAGAGAATTGTGGAGAATTAAGGCAAATTATGGCATGGAACTTTGGTTTTCCAGTTTTACAATTATATAACATATTTAGTCTTGTAAGGTGTCTGCATGTTTGATTGAAAGACTATTATCATATTCAAACTGATTTATCCACAAGTTGTCTATAAATTTCCAAACCTCTGAATGAGTTTGTTATGTTAAGTTAAACTCTATGATGCAATAAATTAAAGATATCCATTTTGGGGATAATGTTATATGCTTTTATATTAATACTGGACAATTGCATTTTTAGCAGGGTGCATTCCCAGACTGGGTATGTATTAGTGCAGTAATAGGCATCAAAATCTTTATAGTACACAAAATACTAACTACCTTATAAAATCTTATGATAATTTGCATTTTTAAAGAAAGCAATAACATTTTTAAGTTGTCACGGATTTCAAGTGGAAACAACAATGGCTGCTTCCCTCATTTTTTTAACCGCAAATATAGGTCAAAGATCAAACCACAGAAATTCGTTTTTTATTTAAAACCGGCTAATTAATAAAGTATATTTCTTCTGAAGTCCTTTATCAACACTAGTACGACTTTCGTCGGTTCACCGTCGTCTATTAGTTCCGACGCGTCGACTCTAGTATTTCTTCACGTCTTACAGCACTAGTATGTATGGTGCAATATATAGGGAATTCTCCAGTGTACCCCTTTGATCATGATGGACAGTCTGAAGTGCATAATTATTGTGACCAAAAGTTCTTTCAAATCCAAGTGATTAGACATGTACCAGGATATAATGTTTACAAATGTACATGATTTTATGGTTGATTTAGCATGCTAAATGTGAAAGAGAATATACAAGGAGATATGTGTGCTACTTATATACGGAGAGCCTCTTTGCAGAACATTCACAATCTATATTTTCTAGGAATTCATATACATCAACATCCAGGACAAATAGTTAGCGAGATAAAATGTGTTTCAGTGATGGTTACCTTATTGTATCCTTGGTAAATATCGGGTTGATACTTTGGATTGCGGTTTGCTAATGTAGTGTGCTCCTTCATTTGTACTCTTGCCAAAATGTTTTACACCTGAAGTTCCCACTCACACAAAAAAGTTTTACACTTGAATTCCCGTTTGTTCTGTATTAGAAAAGCTTTCTGGGAATACTTTTAAACCTCATTTTGAGGGCTGCCACATCCATTTCTTTGACAAGAATCAACCTTTTTGTACTGAAAACTGGTGCTTTCAGCTATAGAAGGTTGAATCTCTGAATCTCTTTTTAGGTGATAGGTTCCACAGATATGTTTCTCTGAAATATTTGATCTGAAATCAACATATAGGAAATCATGGGTTGAGTTTTTTGATGAGATTTTACCTTGGAACACTGCATCAAGGTCAGATGAAGGTAGTCAAATTTAAAATGCTTATAACTTGCCTATTAGTGTTCCTACAAGTTTTGGATGTGAACACAAACTACTAGAAATCATGGACCAGTAATCTTATAATGTGGTCATATTTGACCTTGCACCTTACTTCAAGGTCAATGAAACTAGCAAAACTTATGTGTTTGATATGGGTGTAATATTAAGCATCCATTGAAATGAGGATGCTTAATAGTTTTTTTTTCGCCCCATTTTCTATGCTGCTGCCACAGTATTTTGTAAGTTAAATACCTCCCTTAAAATAAAGCCTGTCAAAGTGCTTTTCACCAGTTATCATTTTTAGGCATGGAGAAATTTTAAGAAGTTTGAATTTGACCTTTATCAATACCACATGATCCAAAACAATTTTTTTCTTGTACTTCCTTTTCACCAGATTGAAAGAGATTGGGTTTATAGCTTCAACAATTGTATCCTCATGTTAAGGTTACCATAAAATCAGTCAAATATGGTGGCTTAGCTATGTTCTGTATAAGCAGAAGAAATTTGAAAATCCCCCCCCACCCCCCACCCCCCCAAAAAAATAAATAAACCCCCCAAAAAACACTGCTTAAGTCTCTCCAACCCCTCCCCCCATCTGCCATCTGTCAAGATTGGGGTCACAAAGATGAATTTCTTGTATTTTGTATTGGACCTACAAAAATATTGCCTGAAATTCTATGAAACCACATTCAATTTGATGTATTTTTCGGGACTATTCAGACCTAGTGATATGGCTTTTTTCGCTCCTTGCCTTTCATGGTAAATTCTATGTGTCAGTTGTTCATTTTGTGTTTAATATCTCTTATTATTATGATAGAGCTTTGGAATGTATTGGGAGGTAAGGGGAAACCAAGTCCAAAGATTCCAAAAACCTCAGAAAATTTGCACTACCTCGCCTGGCTAAATTTGGGTCATAAAAATGTGATTTTCTTTTATTTCGTATTGACTACAAAAATATTGTCCCAACTTCATTGAAACATTCTTTGGGGCTTACACAGTGATATGGCTTTTTGCCCCTTTCCTGTATCTTCAAAGTGAATTCTTAATATTAAATGGGTCAAATTTGTATTTATTGTGTAATGTCGGTTTTTAGTTTTGCAATAAGAAAACATTGCCTCGGATTCCAAAAAGCCCATCAAATTCACCTCCACCCCCATCAACGTCAAACTAGGGTCATAAGTTTAAGTTCTTGTATTTTGTAGTATTTCTACATAAATGTTGTAGGAAGTCTTTAAAAACGTTATATAATTATTTTTTAAGACTATTCATATGGCTTTTTTTTTGCTTTTTGCACCTTTCTTGTATTTCCAAGTCAATTCTATGACCGCAGTTTCCGTCAAATATTGTTTAATATCTTTTATTATTGTGATAAGAACCTTATGGAATGTTTTAGAAGGTTATAGCAATTCGTACCCTTGGATTGCAAATTTTAAAAATAGCATCAGAGATGCCCGTACCTCACAGCCTGGGGAAATAATTTCAACACCATGAGATATAGTAGTGAAACAGTACAAAGATGGGGATACTCTCAGGGCATTGTCAGTTATATAAAGCTCCAAATAATGTTTAAGTAGAGAAAATAATATCTAAGAGAAAGAAAATGTATGTAAAGATTAAGTATTAAAACATGACAATTCAATAGCAAGATGACAGCATTAATCAGTACACTAAAAATTTCGAAGCTGTAAAACTTATTAATTGGGGAATAGCTGTCAATGGAAAAAGCACAATTATGTAAAAGTACTTATAATAATCTGTTGTAGCAATCCATATAGCTTTGTCATAAAAGAAAGATGTCTCAAATATGGCAGGTGAACACACTTTGGCAGAGCCAAAGTTAAAGGTCAGACCATGATGCACACCTACACCCCCTAACCGATGTCCCTAGCAAGTGTCAACCTTCTGCACCCAATAAACCCAGACACAATTTTGAAACTCATGGTCACTATGACAAGATCAAAGGTCAATCAAGGTCACACCGTGACGTTGTACACTAACACCCCCTAACCAATGTCCCTAGCAAGTATCAACTTCCTACACCTTACGGTTGCTGAGATATAGCCTGGACAAGATTTTCAAACTCAAGGTCACTGCGGCAAGGTCAAATCAAGGTCACATCATGACGTTACACACCAACACCCCCTAACCAATGTCCCTACCATGTATCAACTTCCTACACCTTACGGTTGCTGAGCTATAGCCCAGACAAGATTTTATAGGTCAAGGTCACTACAGCACGGTCAAAGGTCAAATCAAGGTCACACCATGACGTTGCACACCTACTACATCTAACCAATGTCCTTACCAAGTATCAACTTCCTACACCTTACGGTTTCCTAGATATAGCCCGGACAAGATTTTATAGGTCAAGGTCACAGGTCAAATCAAGGTCACACCATGACGTTGCACACTAACACCCCCTAACCAATGTCCCTACCAAGTATCAACTTCCTTCACCTTACGGTTCCCGAGATATAGCCCGGACAAGATTTTATAGGTCAAGGTCACAACGGCAAGGTCAAAGGTCAAATCAAGGTCACACCATGACGTTGCACACCAACACCCCCCAACCAATGTCTCTACCAAGTATCAACTTCCTTCACCTTACGGTTCCCGAGATATTGCCCGGACAAGATTTTAGAGGTCAAGGTCAAAGGTCAAATCAAGATCACACCATGACGTTGCACACCTACAACCCCTAACTAATGTCCCTACCAAGTATCAAGTTCCTACACCTTACGGTTGCCGAAATATAGCCTGGACAAGATTTTCAAACTCAAGGTCACTACGGCAAGGTCAAAGATCAAATCAAGCTCACACCATGACATTGCACACCTACAACCCCTAACTAATGTCCCTACCAAGTATCAACTTCCTACACCATATGGTATATAGCCCAGACAAACTTTTTTCCCGCCAACCTCCCACCTATCCAGACACCATGGGTGAAAATACCCTGACAGCCCTTAAGGGCTGTGGGGTAAAAATGCATAAAATTTCCCCCACGCCCTCCCCTTGAGGTCAAAATGTGGTTGTATTTTTGAAAAATACAAAACCCCTTTATAAAAAAGATGGTTAAGAATGTTTATGTATATACTGACCTTTAACAATTATACACTTGCTGTGGAATGTTTTATTCTGCATTAGCTATAACTTTTTGTAGTTGGCCCTGTGGGTTTGGGATAGAAAACAAACTGCTGGAAATCAAATCGCTGGGAATCTTGTAGTGTGGCTAAATCTGACCTTGTGCCCTCCTTCAATGTTCAACAGGGATAGCAAAATGTAAGTGTTTAGAATTCAAGCTGTAGGAAATCATGTGAAAGGAATCTTATGTAGTCAGATTTGACCTTTTGTTTCTTATTGAAGGGAAACCGGCCAAACTCAATGATTATTACTTCTGGCATGGGTGCAAGGTAAAGTGTTTGCTCACTAGGCCTTGTTTTTAGGGTTATACTAATATGTATCAAGTCTCCATTGTGCTAGGCTAACTTTATTTTTAAGTCCAAAGTTAAATCTGACATGCAAAAGTTTTTGCGAATCATGATATCATGATCATTATTTTGACATTCCAAGCCTATAGCAGGAACTGGAAAAGAAGTTCAAGCATATGGTTTCAACTGTTATGAATAAAGTAGTCAAAACTGAAGAAGTACCTGCCAAGAAGAAGGTGTATTCCAATCCTCCAGCTATACATGTGAAGAAATTAAGGCACTGGACACAAAGTGGTCAGAGAGGTTCTCAAGATTAGAAGATATGCTTCTTGCAAAGACTTTCCAGCAACTCGTTTTTCAACAGGTCACAATACCAGTTTCACCAGTGAAACAGCTACCATGTGGTGCTGTCACTTCATAGAGACCTTTCATTCAACCTACCCGCCAGTCAGACCTCTTCAAGGCAGTCTGTTATGGGTACCAGTGAGATGACAGTAGTGCAGTCTGCCGGACCAGTCAGCCAGATTACTACCAGTTAGACTCCTATCAGTGCCAATGAGAAAGTCCTGCCCACTGCTTCAGTTCCTGGTGCTGCTGCTCAACAGAACCCTGATTTTGAACACCAGACCAACCCCACCTCTCCTGTCCATCCTATGGAAGAAGAAGGTGAGGTTCTGACCAAGACACTGGTATACCAGAACAGGAACTGAATCAACAGCTTTCTGAAGAGCAGAACTACCGGGAAACTGTTAGGGGTGTACATTCATTATGGGGTGGCACCAGGCACAGAAAATTGAAAGCACATCCTCTTCTCAAGATGATAATCCCTTTATTAGCCCCAGGACAACTGGCAAATGTCACCGAAACTTCCATCAGATGACTGGGTCTGCTGGAAAATGGAGAAGCTGGAACTTACCTTGACAGAAGGCTACCCAATATGTAGTACTGATACCAGTGGACTGTCCTAGGACCAATTTATTAAGGTTCCTTGTGCTCAGAACTTCTTAGGCAAAAGTGATATGACATATACTCAGAGAAGAAATACTTTTCCCAGTTGAAAGATGCTTCCTGGCCAAATGAACCGTCACTGTCTGCTGGATCACTGGCCAGAGGCTCAAACTTAATTTGCGACCAGGCAGCAGGGTTGAGTCCCTGTTTGACCGAGGTTCAAGACAATATGGCCACCCAGCTTAAGGTTATTCAGGAAAATAAAGCCAAGGGGAAGTTGGTCACATAAACACTGGAAGCAGTCGAGGAACTACCCTACTTAATGACTTTTAATCAGAGTATTCCACAGGCTATGGCTAGAACTATGCAGGACCTGTCAGACATTGTCTTTATCAACATGACAAACCTTGCTCTGGTCTGACGTGATAGCTACTTGGATTATTTGAAATCAGGTGTTAAACATGATACACTAGCTGCTCTCTGCAACTCACCACTTCACATGACCTCTTTTTTTTCCGCACAATGTGATATTGAAAGCACAGGAGATGATGATAACCATGATGATAATATTTCTCTGGTAGCTCCCAGAAGAAATCCAGCTGGCACCACCTATATCCTCAATCTGTCAAGCAAGCACTGGTAGACAGCCGGAAATCTGGCCCGCCAGCATGGGAAACACTCGGCCATTGTGGTCAGAGCAAACAAGGTTCGGGAAAGGCCTCCCAACTACTCATGGCAACCAGTTCTTAGAAATGCCAATTACTGTGTAACCCAGAGGGGTTTTGTGAAGATAGCCGGAAGGGCAATTGTCAGGCTTTAGATGTAAATTGTATTGTGAATCATATACCTGATGGAGGCATTACATGCACATAACCAAAAGAATGCAAAAAGGTCCAAACTCAAACAACTCTGGCTTTCTTCGACAGACTTCTTGGTTCCAAAACCCAACAAGCGGAGACCTATCCTAGTTCTGAGCCTTCTCAACAAATATCTGAAATCAGAGAAATTCAAAATGGAGACCCCTGAAAGCATAAGGACTTCCTTGCAGAAGGGCAAATGGGTAACATCCATTTGACTTCAAGGACACTTCCTTCCATATCCCAATAAATTCACAATCCAGGAAGTACCTGTGTTTTCACCTGTGTCAATCCTACCAATTCAAAGTTCTACCATTTGGTCTATCCATCACTCCAATGATGATCCTACTGTTCTTAAGAATCTTAAATATCACACTTCATGTGCAGTCTCAAAATTTGAAGTCAGCGAATGCATCAAGAAATTATCTACGGGAAAAGCTCCTGACATGGACAACCTTACAGCTGAACATTTAAAGAATTGTAATTCTCGTGTACACCTTATTATTTCAATGTGCTTTTCTGCAATGTTAGTTCATGGGTATCTTCCCTCAAAAATGATTTCTGGTCATATTGTACCTGTAATTAAAAATAAGTGTGGTAAATTGAGTAGCAAATCTAATTTTCGTCCAATTGGTATATGTACCATTATGTCAAAACTGTTTGAATATATTTTACTATCCAGGTTAGAATTATATCTAAAAACGTCAGACAATCAGTTTGGCTTTAAAAATCAGAGCTCAACCAACATGTGTATCTTTTTGTTGAAAGAAATTCTCCATTTCTATAAAAATAATGATACAAGTACATTTGTTACATTCCAGGATGCCTCTAAAGCCTTTGATAAGGTGAATCATGGAATACTTTTTCACTGTTTGTTAGAACGTCATGTTCCAGTGTATTTAATAAGAATTTTACATTATTGGTATGCCAATCAGAAACTATCTATACGTTGGGGTTCCACTGTGTCTGAATCATTTACGACGAGAAATGGTGTGCGACAAGGAGGTATCTTGTCACCATTACTATTTAATGTATATGTTGATAGACTAAGTACAAAGTTGAACCAGTTAGAAACAGGTTGTCTGTTTAATGGTTGTGTCATTAATCACCTAATGTATGCTGATGATATTGTTCTCTTTGCTCCTTCAGTTAAAGGTCTACAATCATTAATTAATGTCTGTTATAGATTTGGTATCGAAAATGATATTGTTTTCAATGACAGTAAAACTGTTTTCATGAAAATGCTTTGTAATGATGATAAGCGACAAAAGATTTCTTTCCCTCCTGTTCTTTTGGGTAAAAAAGAAATCACACTTGTAAATACCTACAAATATCTAGGTCACTTTATTTCTGATAATCTGAATGATAACGTGGACATAAAAAGCCAAACAAGATTAATCTACGCCAGAGGTAATATGTTAAGTCAGAACTTTAATAATTGTTCAAATGAAGTTAAGCAGGTTTTATTTAGAAGCTATATGTACAATATATATTGTTGCTCTTTATGGAGTGTATTCTCTCAAGATGTTTACAAAAAGTTAATTAGCTCTTATAACAACTGCTTTAGAATTCTGTTCAAATATCCCAAATTCTGTAGTGCCTCTCAAATGTTTGTTGAGAATCGTGTTCGCTCCTTCAAGGAAGTCATGCGAATAAGTTGTGGTAGCCTACTGAACCAAATATTACTGACAACAAATAGGTTCCTAAATAAATATTACTTTTGCTATCTTTCCAGGCAATCTAAACCTCTTACCCTGTGGAAAGAATATCTGTACATAGTTTAAATCTTTACTTTTGTGGTATGTTCAAAATAATGTAATATTTGTATCAGTTATTATATATGGACCATATAGTGTCTGAAATAAAGTTCTATCTATCTATCTATCTAATGGAATTCACAATGGTAGTCAAGTAAGTCAGATTGATGGCTCAAAACAAGGGTATAAGAATCCACCAGTACTTCGATGCTTGGTTGGTAAGAGCCGTATCCTACCAAAAATGTCTCCATCATACTCGGACCCTAGTAGCTATTTGTCAGGAATTAGGTTGATAGTAAACATGGAGAAGTCAGAACTGGAACCCAAGCAGATCTCGACACATTCCAGGCCAGCTGAATGTGGTAGCAGACAAGCTCTCCAGGTTAGGCCAGATCATCAAGAATGGTCTCTCCTTCCAGAGGTCTTCCAGTTTATATGCATCAGATGACACCAACTTCAAATAGACCTATTTGCAAAGTGGTTCAACAAGAAGTTACTTCAGTGCTTGTCACAAGTTACAGACAGCCTAGCCTGTGAGGAAATTTTCAACATACTTTCTGTTTCTCTTCCTTCAAACTTTAACACTTGATTTTTAAGCTTATTGGAATGCTCTGTTTTTGTTTTCAAAAACCTCTTTCTAGTTTATCAGGTACTTTTTAAAATAAGGCAAATATAGCAGACGCCTGATGGAAACATTCTTATTTAGTAATGGTACAGTGTGCTAGATTTATTTTGATTAAACACTGGGAACATAGTCCGTTGTTATGTTTAAGTTATAATTTCTACTCTAATCTCTAATGGATAGGCAATGATCAAATCAGTCATCTGACTTAGCGAAGACTGAAAAAAAAAAGAAAAAAGTACATTTTCCCCGTTTTTAGTTACTTGCCATGTGGGCAAGTGATGCATAAAATCCACTTACATTGACTGAAAATTGCATCATCCAGCCCATACAAACTATATTAAGGCCAATACACTTGGATCCCATGAAAATCAAGAAAAACATCCATATTGTGTAAAAAATATTTTATTGATACAAAAAATTCATACATAACAATGAAAGTCTGCTGAAATTGGAGTGATATACAACTATTACTTACATCAACGAGATCATTAAAACTTAATGTACCATGGCACCTTCTATCCACTAGATTGAATGTGATGGCTAATTAAGTAATGCTGTGAAAAAGGAATGAAGCATTAACATATTTGTATCTATTTGCAACATTTTCTTAAAGTATTTAAATCTTAAACAGAAAAATAAATGCCACACAATTATAAAATAATAAATCCATCTTAGGGACCAATTATTAAAGTTTGAAGTATGTTTTGCATCAAAAAATCTCTATATTGGACATATCGAAATCTGTTCCTGCTTGCACTTAAAAAAAATGATAGATAACAAAAAAACATGTCTTATATAGTTCTAACATCTCTTGATAGTAAATTCACAACTTCTTAACATACATTCATTGAAACCTTAACAAATCTGAACTGAGCACCAATTCATACAACCATAAATGCAAAATTCAAAACAATAAATGCAATGTTCAAAAACACTGTCAAGAACTTGAAATCATAATCCTGGATAGAAATACATTAAGCACTATTTCCCAGAGAATACATTGCCACTGAAGACTAAACACCTGTTTTTCCCCAAGTGAATGCATTGTCTAACAGTTAATATTATATTGAACTTAATTAATCCATTAACCATGATCAGTAATATCAGAAGTCACTGTTGTCATAACTCTGTCACTGCTTGAGTATTTACATGTCCTCATGGCCTGGCATGTCGAACTTTAGTGCAAAGTTCTCCACCTCAGTCCGGAGTGCTGCAATTCTTGATTTGACCTTCACGTCTTCCTCAAGCTTTGTCTTAAAGTCCTTCAAAGTGGGACCACAGTCAGCACTGATCTCTTTACTCAGCTCTATACCTGAAATTATTCAAATGTCGTAATGATCATTTCTGCACTTTTTACTTGTGGCAGTTTTAACTTTTGCAGAAAATAACAGTTTAGAGAAATATACCTGTGTTGTACTACTCGGACACCATAACACAAGAACACCTGTGTAACATCTTATAATTATATTCCACTGAAACTTTGTTAATACCATCTCAAAACACGACCTTTGCACTGTTAAACAGTGTATGCTCATTTTAGGTAGTTTTTAACAATGACCTCTGAAAGACAGGTTAAACACTAGTACCTTGATTTGTTATACTGCTATAGTTGCAGTGTGTTTGCATGAGATGTCAAATAATGCCCGCAGATATTAGGTATAAGAAATTGCGTTGGTTTTGAACATAATCCACAAAATCCTGCCAATATAAAAGGTCTCTTCAGTCCTCTAATTTGTCCCTTCAAAATAATATGATTAACCCACTTCTGCATCAGGTATAAAAAATTTTAATATTGGGTTCCAAACTGTACCTTGGTGGATGAATTCTGCCACAGTGACAAAGTCCTCCTTTTTGAGTCCTCTGGATGTTAAAGCTGGAGTACCTAGTCTCAGACCACTGGGTCTCAGGGCGCTCTTATCTCCAGGACATGTGTTCTTGTTCACAGCTATGCTGATTTCTTCCAAAATCTTCTCAGAACGGGCTCCATCACCTTTGGTGGGCCTCAAGTCAACAAGGATCAGGTGGTTATCTGTGCCACCTGTTGGAAAATAAGGCACTCATTTGTAGGGTTACGATATTTATTAGGGATGGGAGGGTTGTTTAAAAACAGCCCCGACTTCCCGCATGCTGACAACTGACCAGAATTTGAGTAACCGCGAGATTTAGTACCTACTATTATAAGTCTTCTGTAAACAAATAATAGCAAAACTTTTGAAGAAAAACATCTTCTATTTAATCAGATATTATAGTTTATGGAGTTAATTATAGGTTTATAAGCCAAAATCAAAACTTTAATTGATATAATGTGGCGGAAATGAAGAAATGTAGCATATTTTACAAAAACGTTTATTTATTTGGGGTTTTACGTTGCCTTCAACACTGTACAGGTCATATCACGATGGGTAGTTGGAAGGGCAGAGGAAACCAGTACATACAGTTTGTTAGGGTTCTGTATTGTAAACGGCTGACCAACGGCAAGCAACTACCAGCTTTCCCACTTGAGGCCATACCGGGAATACACAAACGTTTCATACACAGGCAAAAATACAATGCACTGTGAGTAATCAGGTAGCTGAAATGGACTCGAGTACCAGCAAAGATGGACTCGTCTATCGAGGCTTGAATAACCATTCGCATCCCTAATATCTATAATTTGTTTTAATTGCTGGTAGTGGTGTCATCAAAGTATATGAGGTCTCGATACTGTGAACAAAATTGAGCGATATCAAGGTGCCACTGTTGCATAAATAGAAACTACATTTGCCCTTTAAATAGACGTGCATTGATAACTTTTACTGTAATATATTCAATTTTATAGATCTTTTGCAAAGATGTTAAAGTGGGCCTGTATTTACAAAGATTCTTATTAGAATTAGTCTTATTCTAAGAATTTTTTCTTAGAATTGTCATTTTTCTAAGAAAAATTTTAAAACTAAGAATTTTCCTGTTCACAAAGATTCTTATTCTCAGACTTTTTTTCTAAGAATAAGAAATTGCTATATGCACAAAACTCTTATTCCTGACACCAGAATTGCATACAAATACAGAAAGTCACTTCTGGGACTGTATTCACAAAGATTCTTAGAATATTTCTTTGAATTACACTTAGTTTAAACTGTACACACATTTCTTTTTACTTCTTTTCTTAGAATTATTTTTAGCCAAGAATTGTTTTGTGAATAGATTTTTATTCTAAAAATAGGAAAATTCTTAGCTTATAATTTTTCTTAGACTTAAGTGTAATTCTAAGAAAAATTCCAAGAATCTGTGCAAATACAGGTCCTGGTGAGTAGAACAAAAATTATTCAACAGGAGCCACAGTTCTAATGCATGATAACCTGCTATTTCTTATATTTGTTTGAGTAAAAAAAAAACAACAGAAATGACCACTGCTATGGTTCAACAAAATGGTGTAAACAATTCCAACCTCTAACATAATGATGTGACACACAGAAGTAACAGAAAAAATTTACAATTTTTCTGTTATCTCTATTGAATCTTCATGACTCACCTTTATCTATTTACTGGTTCATTTATATGTTTACTGGATACATTATTTTTGACCAGTGACTTGCGTCCTATGCACCAGAAGCCCTAAATAATGACATCACATACCACAAATCTTTTGATAGATTATATCAGGTTCACGTACCAGACACAATGGTGTAGCCCCTGTCTTGCAATGCTTTACAAAGAGCTCTGCAGTTGTCCACCACATCTTGCTGGTAAACCTTGTACTCGGGTGTCAAGGCTTGCTTCAAGGCAACACCCACACCTTGGAATAAAAGATATTCAGTCATAATCATAAACTTAGCAGGCTACTTAAAACCTTGTTATAATAATTGAATAATATTGTCATTGTAACAAGACCAGGTGAAATGATATAATATGAACTTCATCTTACTTGAACCTCCAATATCCACAGCGTTGTTTTTTTCTCACTATAATTCTCACTTTACAAAAATACAGGATTTTTTTTTATTTCAAAACAAGCTCAAAAAGAAGTTATACTGGTTTCATTTACAAACCTTACTATGTATGTAAATTAGGGGTGCGGCAGGGTGTCCGGGTATTTGAAAATGGTTCGAATCCTTTGAGAATATGAGTACAAAGTGGCGAAGCAGGTAAGCGAAAAAAATATTAAATATAGAGTAAATCAATGAAATACTTGGTTAAACCTTAGTATTCTGTCAGATTTCATTAACTGATATTAGTTTTTCACATAATTTTCCTTATTTATACAGATATTTAATATTATTTTTCATAGGGTTTTGTTTACATCATCCACCATGTTTGCTTCTCTGCTACTTCCACTGGGTGACAACTAAAACACAGTTACCCGAATTCGGACCGGTTCTTTCGAGGCGAATACCCGGGGTCGTTTTTCTAATGAAGTCACTGCCCTAATGTAAACACAACATAAAACACTAACAGCATAAAATCAGATCATTGAGTGATACCAACTACTTTTGTATTGTACTAATACCCTTAAATCTAGTACTTGTACCACTGTGTACACTTTGACAGACTTTGTATTCAAGGTGCCAAAATCCCAACAGCATACAAAGAAAACTTATTATTAGTTTACCAGCAATGGCATGATTGTGTGGTCCACCCTGTAAACCTGGGAATACTGCTTCATTGATTTTCTTTTCAAGGTCGAACATCACTTTCTCTCCACTCTTGGTTACCTTCCTCACACCTAAAAAAATTATCCAAGGTCCAAATTCAAACAGACTAGTAGAGACTACCATCCTAATATTCACTTGGTCACCTTGTGACTTGGTAGAAGTAGCCTAAAAGAAAACTCTAATGACATTAAACATTTCTCAGGGCTCCAAAGTGAGTAATCTAATCTACCAGGTCATGATGCGCAAAACAGAAATTTTTATTGGGTGACTGATTTGAGTGTACGGAATCATTTATACCCAAAACTCATTGAAGCTAACACCGTTTACAAGCAAAGTCCAACAGTATTTTTAACCTTTCCTGTGGAAGAATACACAAGAATAAGGACGTTTATATGAGAGGACTTACCTTTCCTGTAGAAGATCATACCAGAACGAGGTCCTCTGAGTGTTTTGTGGGTCGTAGTGGTGACAATATCACAGTGTTCAAATGGACTGGGTACCACCCCTGCAGCCACCAGACCACTGATATGTGCCATGTCTGCCATTAAATAAGAGCCATTCTCATTGGCTATCTCCCTGAACCTGGCATAGTCTAAATTCCTAGAGTAGCAGCTGATACCTGGTAAAATTATAGAAAGCATGGATTGGGTAAAATTCACAAAACACAAGCTTTGATACTGATGAACAAACTGTAGAACATTAGTATTCTTGACCTTCAAAATGGCAATTATTTATTTTAATGTCTAGAAACCGATTCTATCATTTTTATAAAAATCAATATATTGTAAGAAACAGATAAAAAAAAAAGGGAAGGCTATTCCCGACTTAATTTCTGCACTCTTCTACATAAGAGCAATACACAAACTTTTCAACTCAAACCTGCAATGATCATCTTTGGTTTGAACAGCCTTGCATTCGCCTGGAGTTTGTCATAATCTATCAGACCAGTCGACACATCCAACTTATATGGCATGGATTCAAAGAATATTGAGGTGGCATTGATCTTTTTGGTGGCTGTAAAGAATCCATGTGACAAATGGCCCCCATCAGGTAAATCCAAACCCATGATTCTGCCATGAGGTTCAACAAGTGCAGTGTATACTGCAAAGTTAGCCGGTGACCCAGACAGCGGTTGTACATTGACTCCCCATTCTTCAGGATTCAGCTGATATACCTCCAGGGCACGCTTCTTTGTTAGGCTCTCCATCTCATCAATAAATTCATTTCCTCCATAATACCTGTTCAGGATTTATTAAGTATTAATGTTATTTTCATCACATTTCTATGGATGAAACACTGATGGCCATATTTAGAGGTGGCAGAAAGCAACCATTATTGGTTACAAGGATTTTAAACTGTAAATTATCAGCAAAAATTATGAAATATGCAAGCAATGTTTAATAGTTAGGTTTCAACTCCATGAAGGCAATTTAGATTTTCCAAACAATCCAACTACAATATTAAAGAAAGTCGAATGCATTAAGTGATGTAAAATTACATAATAATTCAATTTAAGCATAACCATAAATTGCATGAAACCAATGTCCACAACTGAACATTTTACAAAATAAAATAATTACTCACAATGAAATATAAAACACTCCATGTTCAAAAGGTTGTCACAGTAGGATAAAACTTATGTTTTGTGGTATTGCCTGTAAAAGTACTTTTCATTACCTTTGTCCAACTTGACCTACCTTTGTCCAACTTGACCTTCAGAGTATTTGTTATTCAGACAAGAACCAAGGGCCTGCAACACAGCTCTACCAGCAAAGTTTTCACTGGCAATCAGTTCCAAACCTTGATAAATTATATAAAATGACACTTAATATCACACAGAAACATTAACACAATACAACTAAACAGATTTTCAAAATGAGAATTTAATCTGGTACTGGTCAAATATAAGTAACCTTCCACGTTTGACCAATTTTACCTGTTTGGTCTTCACTCTTCAGGCAGTACAAGATGCCTTACAACTAAAAAAATATGTATGAACACAAATACGTAGAAATAAATGGAAGCAAAAGGTGTTGGACTGTTAATATACTTGCTTCAGAAAATCTTCATTGAATTTTAAAATTTAGACTCTTGTACTTTGTATGAATATTACCTCTCTTCTGTCTATCTTTTTCTTTTTTGATGATCTCACACATTTCAGGGTCAACTTTACTGATATCATCCTTCAAATCCCAGTGGCCTGAATGGCCATTAACTTCCATATTATCTCCAGACATATTCAGTTGCTATGTAGAATCTACAACAGTTGTGGATTTTCAAGTAAAAAAGTAGTAATAATTTGTCATTGAACAAAATAACATCTTAGATGCAGTTGAAAAACAATCATATTTATATATTCATTTCATACTGCTTTGTCAAGGTTAACTTACCAGTATTTCATGAAATGTTCCACATTAATAGTTTTGATTTTTTTAGTTTTAGTTAGTTGAGGTCATGAAATAATTGTGACAGCATGCAAGAGAATTGTAAAATATTTTGAACATGAGGTCAATAAATAGAAGTTTTACAATGTCCAACAAAACAAATAGCTTTCAACACCATGAGATGTAGTAGCAAAACAGTACAAAGATCTGGATACTTTCAGAGCAGTGTCAGTTATATAAAGCTCCAAATGATGCTCAAGCAGAGAAAATAACATCTAAGAGAAAGAAAGTGTATGTAAAGTATTAAAACAACCCAATTCAATACTAAGATGACAGCATTAATCAGTATACTAAATTATGAAGCCGTAAAGTTTATTAATTCTAGAATAGCTGTCAATGGAAAAAAAGCACAATTATGTAAAAGTGCACGCAACAATCAATTGCAGCAATCTGTATATCTTTGTCATAAAAGATGTCTCAAATATGGCAGGTGAACACACTTTGGCAGAGCCAAAGTTAAAGGTCAAACAATGATGAACACCTACACCCCCTAACGGATGTCCCAAGTGTCCACCTTCTACACGTTATGGAATCAGAAAAATAACCCAGACAAGATTCCTGGTCACTATGACAAGGTCAAATCAAGGTCATGCCATGATGTTGCACACCTACTAGGGGCGGCACAACTAGCCGATTAATCGACAACGGTTTGAATAGTGTTATTATCTGTTCATATTTTTAAGTATGAATAATCGCTCAATGTAGTAAAAGATTGCAGAAGGTCTGAATCTGTCAAATATGTCCATATTGTCACATAAAATATGTTAAAATCCAACATCAGCCACATTTTCTGTTATTCTGTACTGTTTATACATTCACGTAAAACCGGAAGTGCCATTTATCTCTTATATTGCCCACTTCCTGCATGACAAAAATCCATCAGAAATCGCACAAAAACCAATTATATACATATATTTTCATTTTATTTCACATATTTATTGTTTTCATTGCCTTTTACAATATGAAACTTAAGATTTGTGGTAGTTTTATAAATTCGACGGTTATTCAGTGTTGAGACGAATAGTACTTGGCGAATAGCCAACATGAAATATTTGTATTTGTGATATCCCTATCACTCACTACCCCCAACCAATGTCCCTACCAAGTATCAACTTCCTACTTCTTACGGTTTCCGAGATATAGCCTAGACAAGAATTTATAGGTCAAGGTCACTACATCAAGATCAAAGGTCAACTCAAGATCACACCATGACATTGCACACCTACACCCCTTAATCAATGTCCCTACCAAGTAACAACTTCCTGCACCTTATGGCTTCCAAGATATAGCCCAGACAAGATTTTATAGGTCAAGGTCACTATGGCAAAGTCAAAGGTCAAATCAAGGTCATACCATGATGTTGCACACCTACACCCCCTTAACCAATGTCCCTACCAAATATCAACTTCCTACACCCTACTGTTGCCGAGATATAGCCCGGGCAAGATTTTAAATGTCAAGGTCACTACGGCAAGGTTAAAGGTCAAATCAAGGTCACACAATGATGTTGCACACCTACAACCCTTAACCAATGTCCCTACCCAGTATCAACTTCCTACGCCTTATGATTTCCGAGAAATGGCCCGGACAACATTTCATACTTTCATAGGTCAACGTCACTACGGCAAGGTCAAAGTCACACCATGATGTTGCACACCTACCTACACCCCCCCCCCTCCAAACCAATGTCCCTACCATGTATCAACTTTCTACACCTTATGGTTTCTGAGATGCAGCCTGGACAAACTTTTTCCTGCCGCCTGCACATCCAGACACCATGTATGAAAACAAATACCCCGACAACCTCTTCGCCATTGACATAGCTTCCAGTCATGAGAACCTCTCCGACCATTCCTGATCTATAGCTTTTAAGTTTTTATGTATTGATGACTTTTATGGTGCTGATTTTTTGGACTTCTCTTTGACCGCCTTTTCTTGGGCTTCTCTTTGAACCACCTATTCTTCTGGAGAATTGGTGTTCATAGTCCCTAAAATGGAACCTGGTCAGGATCCATAAGGGTGGCACTATCGTTGCCAGAGTGTTTCAGAATTCAGTAAACCAGAAACCTATTTGCAGACCGAAAGACATTGATCCGGTTACATTCCATTTCCTCAATGTCAAAACTGGTTTCACATTTTTACCAATTTAACAGAAGTTTACCCCAATATTCAACTACCAACACTATTTTTGCAGTATTTTATTATATTCTATCAGTAAATTACAGTTTGTCCTCAAAACTCTCACAAAATGGACACATGGATACCTGATACCCGATTGCGGTGCATATTTACACAAGAATTATAGCTCATGTATGCATTTGAAAAATTATGTCATAGAATTTCGTAAATCAAACACCTGATTTTTCACCGAATTTCCTCTTTCAGTAATTGGTTCTAAAATTTGCATTCAACCACAACACTATTTTGCAGCTTGTAAGAGGGTGTCACAAGCTGGGCCTTCTGGTCAGTGGTCAAAACATCACAGAAGATACAGTCCTGATGCATCACAAAGGGATCAGACCCTTGACCCTTATAATGACATTGTGCACCACGGTAGTGTTGGCAGAATCCTGCCACATAGTGGCCGCAAGTCCCTTTTGTTTGCATGTTGGAATTGACCAAATACCATAGCTGTGCTCTACCCAGTTCAAAATGCACCATGTTACAAAAGGGTAAATAAAAAATAGCTGTGGGGATACTTTCGGTGTAGACATTTGTGGGGTATCTGTGTTTAAAGTGGGACAAAGGAAGATTGAGGCGCCGCTCAGAAAACTGACGAAAGATCTCCCACTCGGGGAACATACATAAGCCCCCCCTTCAAATGTGAGGGGGGTAGGGTATCGATAGTATTTCTACTTAACAGGTAATAGTTAGGCATCAGCAGATTTAATATAACCTGTGAGATGGGGGGGGGGGTTGTTAGGGGGCTTCTCCAACTCGACCCATGTTTTAACGACTTGTTCCTTTAAAGCGAAATCTCCAGTTTGCCACATCTCTACACGCAAGTAAGGTAGAGCCTAACCGTCACTACTGCTTCCCTGCATAAGTTGGCCGCGGGTCGTAAGTTGGCTGCCATCATATTTTGAAATTTCTATAATTCTAAAGGCCTGTATCATTCTTGAATGGTCTATTATAATAACATTTATTATAAATACCACTTTTAAAACCTGTGCAACCACACATTTGTCTGTTTGATACATTTAAATGAGTGGTGGCCAACTTACGACCCGCGGCCAACTTATGCCGGGAAGCAGTACTGTGTTTATCACCATGGTGTGGGCGATAATAGGAAATTTAGCTTTTCGCGCCAATGTAATAAATTCAAATCAGGAAAAACGTTCAAGTGAGGTGCGTATACCAACCCTAGAAAACAATACTGTCAAAAAATGTCAAATTATTTATCGAAGATATCGAAATTGAAAGTAGTACTCCCAATAGGATACACAACCCCCCAAAAAAACAACATTACCTTTGGCTTTCATGAGACCAAAACAAAGTGAGGCCGATAAACACGGGATGAAAAGCTTTTATACTTTCTATTAGCCAATGAAACCGATTGTAACATCTTTAAGAGTCGTGAAGGGAAATGATCGAGTTATTTCATAACAGTGGAACATTGATATTTGTGAAGTCTTTGTTATCTTTTTTTTTAATTTGAAAGTATAATAAATTACCAGTTTTCTACGTCCCAATTATTGAGACGTTATCAATTGCATCTAGACGATTATGTATAATGTGGTCACTATACGTATGCATAAAACTTCGTGAAAACTTTTTTTTCTTTTTAGACTTCAGATATGTCAATGACTTCATGTTTCAGTAAAGTTGTGTAACCAGTGAAGTTTCTGTTTGATCTTGAATGAAAACTTGATCCGAATCAACAGGTTATAGATACCACTGAAGGTTATTAAATTGTGTTTAGTTGTGCATTATCTTAAATATTATGGATAATAAATGAATTAATTTGTGTATGAAACATTTATCACACCAAATAATTGTATATGATCATAAGTAACTTATGCTGAGGGCGGGGGATTTAAATAGAACTTACAACATGCTTACAAACAGTTCCACAGCTATCTTGAATTAATTCTAATTCTTGCAATCCAAAAGGAGAACTCATAACACTATATAGAAAGAAACGGAAATCATAGGTTGTGTACTCAGCATCAAAGAGAATTTGGATTTTAAAGTATTTTTTAAATTGAAGTATCAAAGGTGTTTGTATAATCTTATCATATCTAGACTAAAAATGAGGACAATATCGACAGTCTCATCATGCAGTCTATTACCTCTACCAAGGAGATATTATTTTCAGTACCATTCATTTACCTTTTTTTGTCCATTTCTAATTTTCTGTTTGCTTGCAGGATTACACAAATACTACTACGAGCATGTATCTTTCTGAACAAAAATCGGAAGATAGGTCTTGGCCCGATTAAAAATTTAGATTCCATTACATTTAGAGAATGATCTGGATCACCATTTGGATCAAAAAATGCATCTAATTCACTATCACCAAGGAGATATATATACTATTTCATGACTGTCTCTTTCTCTGTTTGTTGGGGGCCACGGTGGCAGAGTGGTAACACTCTCGCCTCCCACCTCTGAGGCCAGGTTCGATCCCCGTCATGGCCTTAAGTGGAAAAGCTGGTAGTTGCTTGCCGTTGGTCGGCAGTTTACAGTACAGAACCCTAGCGAACTGTATGTACTGGTTTCCTCTGCCCTTCCAGCTACCCGTCGTGATATGACCTGTACAGTGTTGAAAGCGACGTAAAACCCCAAATAAATAAATAAACTTTCTCTGTTTGTCTGTTCCATTTCTCTGTTTGTCTGTTTGGTAGCAGCATTACACAAATACTACTGCTTGGATACTGAAAAAGTCAGAAGATGGGTCTTTGTTCAACTTAGATCCAATTAAATTTTGAGAGTGATCTGGATCACTGTCTTTATACAAAAAATCCGGATTTTCCCCATTTACTTATTATTATATGCCCTGCTTTTAAATAAGTGTCTGACACGATGATGGAGTCACAGTTTGTTTTGTTGTTGTACACTTGATCAAACATGGATCCACAATCTCTTGTGGGTGCTGTAAATTTTCCCATTCACGTTTTAGTGAGGGGTATGTTGAATTTATGACTCTTTGTCTGTGTGTTTGTTTGTTGGATGATGCAATTACCACTCCTTGGACCTTCGTGAAAAACATTAGAACATGGGTCTTGGTCCAACATAGACCGAGTAAATTTTGAGACTGATCCGGATCACCAAGATTTTCATAGAGCTTCACCATGTCTTACACTGCGTCAGATTATTGATGCAATTTTTAATTATCGCATGCCTGAACAGAGGTATGCACTTTCTCAGTGCTTTTATTTTTGTTGTTGTGGTGATGTTGTTCATTGTAAACAGAGTGAAGATTGTAGATAGAGTGTGTGTGATATTGATAAGTAGTCCCAGCTATTGACACTTTAAAACCCATGTACTAACTTTTATTTTTAAGTCTGTTAAAATAAAAATCATGCCTAATTCTAAAGAAGACAGAATAAAGAAAGATTTGTATAGGAGATTTGTGAAGAACAAAGCACCTCTTCCCAAAAGATGTGTACTATACTATAAAAATACAAGCTGGACATCATGACTACAGGCAATGAAAAATTTATTATGGGCAACTAAATTGAATAAAAGGGGATAAGATAATATGAAAGGCTGGGTAAATCATTGCTCTGATGTTAATACAGCTGGGTGTTGAATGTAAAAAGTATTTATAGACAAGCTTTCAGACAGCCAGTCCTAGATAAAGTGCATTAATCTCGTCAACGACAAAATATTTAAAAAATACCTTAATAAAAAGTCAGTCACATCACAGCATTTCAGCCAAATTTTCACTAACATTCTTATTCTCAGGTTCAAAATAAGAATGTATAAAATCATAGGATTTTTTATTATTTCTGAAGGGTATAAAACATTCTTAGAATTTTACTTATTCTAAGAAATCGTTTCGAAGTAAATCTCTAAATTCTTATAAACTTCCTATTCTACTTTACAGAAATTACCGCATTACATGTAAATACGTGTTATAGCTATAGTATTATAATTTACTATCAAATGGTAAAACGAATCATTGGCAGAACCTTTGGGAACATGAACTCATAGTAAAATTGTATGTCAGTATCTTGTAACCTCTCAGTCAGTTTAGAAGATGCCAATTAACGGACTACAGACAGTTAATCAACTGGTGAAATAATATTTCTCTGAATGCCGAGGCTAGATGTTCCCAGGCTAAATGCAAGGGCAAATGTATGTCACTAGCTTTCAACTTAGCTTTTAATTTAGCAGATATAAAAGGCTGGTGGTAAATTGTTGTAATTCAAGCTACATGTGATGTCTTCATGTCATGAATACGTTACTAACAATCATGGTGATTTGACCTTTTATTTATAGGTCAAGCCCCAAGTCTATTTGATCAGCTGTCCAAAAATTGGATGAACAATGAGTTCATAATTCAGTAAATGGTATGACATTCATAAGATATATCAATTCAGTAAATCAACCAGTGCTTAACACAAATGAAATATATTACTTAAATCTATTTTGGTCTTTATATCTGCTTATATTATATTTAAACATATATAACTTACCTATGTCCAAAATGCACTTACCATTATGACTTTATACAGAGAGAATTTAAAGGAAAGTACCCAAAGCCCAAAGTAGAAATAAATTCATACATTCAGCTGCAATATAAGGGAATTAATAGAATTAATATGCAATGAATACCACAAGTAATGATCTTGTGTAAACTACTTAAATTTTTTGAATCTGAAAATAAAAATTTAGTAAGGTAAAAGTGAAGGGGTTCTTTTAAAAAAAAAGAAACACACAATTCTAATAAATAAATAAATAAAAAATCATTCATTATATTTGGAGTAATCGTGAAAACAGACAAATAGTCAAACAATCTAACAGACATAGTGATATACATCTACCCAAAAACATAACCTACTTGTGAAGGTAACAAAAAATGAGCTTTTCTGGGTTCAGCTGTGTCTTTTTCGTATCAATAACAGGTTATTGTTCCAAACGTAAAGTTAAATTTTACAAACCCCAGAACAAAGACTCATTGTTTTTAAAATTATGTTTATAAATTAAAATATTGGACTCTCGTCTAGTTTTAGTATTTCCCCTTCTTTGCAGTAAGGTAGGAGGAAAATTTATTTCCAGGAAAAGTTTCACATTACTTTGGTGCAAAAATCTGTGCCCTGGAATATTGTAAATATTTTAGAATCATCCATGAATCATCAATGAACAATATTCTAAGTGAAATTCTGATGTCTGATCTGTCTATGCTGTGATATCTACAAATAATTGTCAACTCTCTGGATCCCGCCCCAAAAGTTTATTTTTTTTAACATTGATCTGTATGTTCTCCACCACCAGATGTTTTTTAAGTTAATTTGTTTGCATGTCCATCTGTATATGTGTTTGTCTGTGTTTGTGATAGCGGCAAAAGTAACATTCTGAAATGTTTAATTTTCGCGGGGCCTAATCACAGGAAGAAGTGATTAAATTTCGGGAAAGAACATCATCATTTTCTGGATACCTAAAATTCCCGAATTATCGGAAATGCGCCTGGTGAAAGTCTGTGTTGTTCAAGTGCTTTCTACTTACTTCTGCCAAGGAAGTATTAATTTCATGACTGTTTGTTTGTGTGTTTGCATGATTGCACAAATGCTACTGGCTGTATCTGCATGAAAAAAGAAAGATTGATCTCAATTCAACTTAGATCCCATTAAATTTTGAGAGTGATTGGATCACCACTTGGATACATAAAACATCAAAGATCCCATTTACTTATTATTGAGCCATTTTTGGTTTGGGATAGACAGATAAGGCTATCATATACTAGTACTATATACTATACAGGACTTGGCAGAGGTCTACGCCCTCCAAGTGCTCTTGTTTGAACTGCAATTGATTGAGTTTTACTGCATGGGGGGGTTATTAGGTATCTGACAAGTGTAGATTAATAAAAGAAATTTTGTAGTGTGAAACAATAGTTAAGTCTTCTAAGAGCTTAAGGATAGGTCAGTTGATTTCATTTACATGTGAAATTATGTTTATCTTCATACTCTTTTTGGCTTAATAAGGGTACAATGTAAACAGTGGATGAATAAGATTAACATTTTAAATAAGCCTATAAGAATTAAGGCTGCTTGGGTAATATACATTAGGTTTTGTAACCACTAATTCCTATAATGAATTTTCTGTTCGAGTTTTCAAAATTAATTCAGACCTTCTAAAATAATACAGATTAGAGTAGTTTGTCTTACTTAGAAGGAAAATGATATTCACTACAAAGTCAGCAAGAGATCAGAAATATGTCTTGACATAAATGTGTAAACTATACCACGGAGATTTCTCTATTGCCATGAGCAACAAGAAGATGTAGATTTTCTGTTACAAAAGTTTGCATTGCATACATTTATATGTAAATTATATTTATCTCTCAGGTTCCTATTCACTGGCTAATGCTTTATTCTGTTCCCAGGTACATGGTAATAGATTCACTCATTTGTATGGGAAAATGCATATCCCTTGTTGACCAGAGATAAATCTCCTTAATTGACATAAGCCAATGCCTTGTCGGATTAATTTTACCTCGTGTATTTAACGGTTCTAAAGTGCATGAGTGGAATGATATAATGAGGGAAACAGAATATATTGATCTTGATTGAAGACACACACATGATCAGTTTTACAGTAATGTGGCTATTGTAAACGGATGACAAGTTTACAAGTTGATATGTTGATTGTGCAAACATTTCTTTTCTTTGTGAATTAAATAGGAAATGACTGAAAAAGTTAATTCAGATATCACCAGATAGCATGTGGAATAAATGGATCGGGCTGATGAATTCTGATAAATCCATAAAGACTGGTCTGTCTCTGGATCAGAGTTATGGATGTATTTTCTTTTTGAGAAAACACATGGGTATTCTTTATCAAATTCTGACAAAAAAGCTTATACACAAGAGATATATAATGGACAACATTATGTGTTTGTTTGCTTTGCAAACAGCCATTGAAAGCTCTTTATCTTACATATAACACATAATTACCTAATTGAGATAAATTAATAAGGCTATTATAATGGTTATTAGTGTTTTGCTGAGAATGTTGTTGAAGTTATTGTACAAGTGGAAGGCGGATATTGTATGGGATATATAAGCGTTGTCTCTAACTTATACTGCTGTGGTTACTGTGAAAAATACTGCATAGAAAGTGAAGCAAGGTTTATTTTTTTCATGAGATATTTTAGACATGCTATTATATTAAGCATGTCTAAAATATTGAGCTTCTATATCTACACTATTTCAGTTGGTTTGGGATAATTTCTTCACTTGTTATCTTAATTTACCCAGATATTTTATGAATAACATATCAAAACTGAAAACTGTACGGCTAGGAAACCAATGGCGACATGAGATGTTATGAAGATATTCAGTCACATGTCAGTGACATAAGTTGCACACACATATATGTGTGACGTCACTTATATATGTTAACTGATTGTCTTATATGAAAAAGGATGAACTGAACAATATGCCGGTGAAATTATATTTTGTGTAAAGATCAAATGACGATATTCTATTTGAACCAATCTGCTCTTTTAAAATAAACAAGAAGGTAACATAATTGAAGTAAGTTTACATAGCAATATACCCAGAAGGTGGAAAGATGTCAGAATTCAGTGAGGTGTACAGTGAAAGTGACTGCTCTGAGGTCTCATTTCAGCATGATTTCTATGCTGGTGTGGCTAAAGTGACTGAGCTGGGAACATTGAAGGATGTGACGTCTCTGTCAGATAACTTCAGGTAGGTCTGTTTTCCACATTTACAAACTACTGGTTGGTCGAGTAACTTTAAAGGCAACAAAAAACGTAATGGTCACCCTCGTCAACCAATATATGAGGACTTTGGTGTGACTTTACTTTAAAATATAGCTCAAAATGTTACTCTGTAGTAGATACATAGCCCAAAAGCCTGTAAACCTAGATATAGAAGGTTTTGGAGTTACCATTGTACATATTATGCTCTTGTTAACGAACAGATAAATAATAATATATGACAACAATTCGGGGAACTCCGTTAAAGTACTGTCCACATCCATTTTACCAGTTTGGGTGATACAAGGAGAGGTCATAGTATTTGGAAGGTGTTGTCATGGATCAGATTGAACCCATGACTTCTGTGATAAGAACCAAGTAGTCATTTGCTAAATTTAAACTCATTAGTGGCAAATATAGACTATAACACTGTATACTCTTGGATGTGTCTCCGCAAGAATCAGAAGAGATAGTAGACATATTTAGAACTGGATAAAACAGGATCAGTACCCCTGCAATGGAGGTTATCTGCGAGATTGTTTTCATTTGTCTGCCTCTCTTTCTTTCTGTCTGTCTGTCTGTGTTTGTGATTACTACAAAATTAATGAAAAAAATATTTGAAAAAAATGTGGTTAGGACCTAAAGGAAGCTTAAGTGATTTTGGGAAAGATGTAGATTATAGTTTGGATATTAAAAAATCCTGAATTTTCAACAGTTCCACTTTCAGCGATTTGTGGTTAGTGTTTGAGATTACTCCAAAATAATGAACGGATCGATCTTTCTGGTACTTTTTATGTACATACGACCAAAAGCCAAGGAAAAATTAATCATACTGCGAGAAAGATCTGAAGCATTAGTCTTCAGACTCAGCTGTGTTAGCAGAGGTCTGTGCTCGAGTGGTTTCTACTGTGTTAGCCACCATCATTTTATCAGTTTAATACATAGAAGTTCTCAATTTATAGCAGTAAAACACATCAGGAGTAATATGATATTCAAGTGAAGTTAAAATCTGCTTAACATTCCGAAATTTTGTTAGTACATTCCATCAACATCGATAAATACGCATAATTAAATTTAAAATTTGTCAAATTAATTTGTTTATTTCCTACTTTATTGTTTTCTGCATAAATTCAGTTCATAATTTATAAATTTATAGAGATTCTCACATTTTCATTTATTAATATTTATTCGTTACTGTGTTCCACAAGCCACTGATTAATCGTGATATCACGAGGCCAAGTTAAAAAACGCAGCAAACCTCAGAACAGAAACGGTAAATTCTGTTGAAATATAATACCTCAAAAGTATGGTTTTGAACTCAGTTTAGAAGAAGTTTGGCCTTTTCATACAGAGGTTGAATCAACATTGACACAGTACTTTGTAAAAATGTTCTGCATGAGGACATTGTGATATAGCTTTCCGTCAACACTTGCATGTTACACTATAGGAGGACATATTAACATGTTAGCACAACTAAATTCTTCTCTCAATCAGTTGTCCAGGTGCTTAATCTCCGTATCAACGGATTCTAAGGCACACCATCCAATCCGTAAGGCATAAATCATGAGACATTAGACATGTTCCGAGTCGTTACCAGGGAGGCGGTCCGGTGTTCGGTAGTAAGAAGCTATGGTGGGAATGATTTCTGAAATAGGTAGGTTTTGAGTCGACTTTTGAAACTGGAGAGATTTGGAGCACTGTGTATATCATATGGAAGATCATTCCATAACTTAGGGGCATCATATGAGAAACTATTGTTAAAATGGACCTTTGATTTATGGATGGAAGGACAGTAAGAGGGAACCAGAAGGAACAAATTTTTGGGATTGGAACGTCTTGTATTCACGGCAGATTTGTACAAGGGGAGATATGGTGCAAAATACTTAGGCTGGCCAGTGGTGAGGTACTTATAGACCAAAACTAGGGTTTTGAAGATAATACGTTGTCTAACGGGTAGCCAATGGAGTGTCCTAAGGGTGGATGTAATGTGAGTGTACTTTGAAGCACCAGTGACAAACCGTGCAAGCGCATTTTGAACATATTGGAGCCTTGTAGTATTTCGGGATGACAAACTGCGAAAAAGAGAGTTGCAATAATCCAAACGACTACTGACCAGAGCATTTGCAATCACCACTGATGTATCCACAGAAAGAAACCTCCTGATACGATGAAGGTCCCTGAGGCTGATAAAGCAGGATTTGATAACAGAATTTACGTGATTGGTGAAACAAAACTTTGCATCAAACAGAACACCCAGATTGCGTACAACATCTGCGGGAGAGAGGCAATTACCCAGGATATTGACAGGTAGTGAGTCACTGAGCCATTTGTGTCTGTCTTTGGCACCGAAGACTATGAATTCTGTTTTATCAGGATTAAGCTTGAGTTTGTTTTCAGACATCCAGACCTGAATATCATTCAAACATGATTTAAGACGGTCAAAAGACTTGAGACTATCATCGGGGGATAAGTGAATGAACAACTGAGTGTCGTCCGCATAGAACTGGTAACAGACTCCGGTATATTTTCTGATGACTTGACCAAGAGGTGTTGTGTAGAGGGAAAACAGAAGGGGACCTAAGACAGAACCTTGGGGGACTCCAAACTTCAATTTGAACAAATTCGAAAGACTAGAACCAATCTTGACTGACTGAAAACAATCCTGGAGATAGGATCTAAACCATTTTAATGCCGATCCAGCAAAACCAAATCTAGACGACAGGCAGGATAGGAGTGTGTCATGATCGATAGTATCAAATGCCGCAGACATTTCTCTCATCAATTTATTTATTTATTTGGGGTTTTACGTCGCTTTCAACACTGTACAGGTCATATCACGACGGGTAGTTGGAAGGGCAGAGGAAACCAGTACATTCAAATCGTCAGGGTTCTGTACTGTAAACTGCGGACCAATGGCAAGCAACTACCAGCTTTCCCACTTGAGGCCGTGCCGGGAACCGAACCCCGGCCTCAGAGGTGGTTCTCTCATCAAGGTGGTTTATTATTTTTAAATTTAGGTTGCTAAGCCTCTGTTTGTTTCATGCATTCTGGTTATTTCCCTAAACTCACTTTTAAAACAGCGATAACCAGTCAATTAAATATGTAACTTATCTTTGTGTATTGGATATCTCACATAAGACCAGATTACTTAGCTAGAATTTCTGTGATGTCCAACCATGAAGTAACTGCCAATTTTCCTAGTTAACCCCAAGATTGGAACCTGTGATATGATTAGTGGAAGGCGGGTGTGATACTACTGTGACAGTTGATATTTTAAAATCTGCATTTCACCAAGAAAATAAAAGTCACTTAGAAAGAAGACCTAACATAATCTTTTGTTATTATTTCGCCTCATACATTATAAAATAATGCTTATGAAAACAATCCAGTTAATGTCCTCTTGACAGAATCTTTTATTTATTTTTAGTAGTTATTTTTCGTAGTTTTATATTGGGTTCTTTTTGTTAAAACATGACTTCAGAATATGATATGAATATGATACAGGGGCAATTGATTAAGGTCTTTTCACTTGGATTTATAAAATATGTGTGAACTTCAAGTACACTCCCTTTGTAAGCTCAAATATTGGAGAAATTTCAATCTGTTGGGGTAATTTTTTTATCATAACATATCTGTGACAAGTGAGTTATTATCTAATATTAGCTTGGGTTCATTTAAGTGTTTGTTACGCCTGGCAAGCAAACATTGGATCAATTGATTATTCACAGTGAAATACAGGTAAAGAATCCAGTGTTATGCTTGGTGACAAACCTCTTACAAGCATAAGGCACATAATCTTTGTGTTTTTTCAATGGGTTGTCCCTTTCTATAATGAAATTAAATGTGTAAATGTTATTCGGGTTACATAGATTTTTATCACATGTGTTATTTAATATGTCACTCTTTCTGCAAGGTAATTAAATTTCGGTTTTGGCAAGATCTTTGTGTCGTTTAGAAATTTAGTTTATGTTCCAGTGTTTACGATTCCCAATCAGGGATCACGAATAGAGATGGTGCCGTGTTTTCGGGTGTAGGACATTTCGTACCCGGACACTTCGTACCGGGACATTTCGTACCAGAAAAATTCGTACCGGACAATTCGTACCCAACCTAGGACATTTCGTACCAAAAACTTAAAAATGCCAATTATCATTCGAAAATTACTTTTCAAATATAAAATTTAAACAATTCTAATATTAATCATGAGGAGGATGTCAAATCCCTCAATTAGTTTGACTAATAGCCCAAGCAAAGCCTTTCACTATGGAACAATAGTCACTGTAATCCCAAATAAAACAGATTAGATATGAGGATGTAACACTTGGAACTCTTGTCAAACAGAATAAGTATTATTTAGCCAAACATGTTTTTAAACAATTCAGGTTAATCTGACACTAGTATAGAAGTGATTATATGCTATGTCAAATCCCTCAATTAGTTTGACCAATATAAAAGCGTTTCACTATGGAACAATAGTCACTGTAATCCCAAGTAAAACAAATTAGATATGAGGATGTAAAACTTGGAACTCTTGTCAAACAGCATAAGTATTATTTAGCCAAACATGTTTTTAAACAATTCAGGTTAATCTGACACTAGAATAGAAGTGATTATATGCTTTGTTACACTTTGATTCTACATTTCTTGAATATGAAAACTAATGAAAAAAGAAAAAAGGGGCCCAGGAAAAAAGGGGCCCACAGTTTTTGGAAAGGGGGAAAAAGGGGACCCAGTATTTTTATTTTTAACTAAAATAAACACTGTTATTAAGTTCAATCCAAAGTTTAATTACAAAACCCAGCTCTTTGTAGTAAAATTAATTACATATACTTATTAAGAGAAAAATGACACACAGTTAATCCCCCTTTTAGATTTCTTATTTGTTGATTGTAATTAAGATTACCTGTACACATCAATGGAAATAGGGGGTAACTGTTTCTCTTTGTTTACTTTCTCTTCTTGTTTACTTGTATATTTTAAATTAGTGCTTATGAGTCATATATTTGTGTGATGGTGCCTTACTCTATACTAGTGCTTGGAAGTTTATGATTCATTACTCTATTCTTGTGCTTTGAAGTTGATATGTGCATATTATGAAGTCCATATACGTTTTCAATCTTTATGATACATATATGTTTTAATAAAATGTTATCTGGATGTGTTGTTTGCCTTTTAAAATATTTGGGTACGAAATGTCCTAGGCTGGGTACGAAATGTCCCAGTACGAAATGTACCGGTACGAAATGTCCCGGTACGAAGTGTCCGGGTACGAAATGTCCGTACCCCGTGTTTTCAGGTCCCAACATTTTTTGAGTGATTTTCTGAATAATAAACATCAAATCCCAATAGAATAAATAAGGATTAAACCAAATTGTCAAAAAAAAACATGCATTTTATGACTCCTGGTCATTCACAAATCGCAAATATATGGAAACTCTTTGTGTCACTCTTGTGGGGAGAATCAAACCTGTCATAAATTAATGGCCAGGTCAGAGAGTGGTGTGTTTTAATGGCGAATACATCAAAATAGTATATTATTCGGTGTTCTTCCATTGCCTTCAACCTGCTTCAAATGTCTCTGCCTCACAGAGACAGCAACCCGATGTTTAAATTTGTTTCCTTTGAAGTTTGCCATGACAACATGCCACAATAAGTAGCATACCGGGTATTCTCCCATGTCGTCACTCTATTGTAGGACAGTCGCCAACGAGTCATACTAGTTTCTTGTTCTCAGTAAATTCTGGATGTTTTTCCTTGTTTTGGAGTAGAGTCAATCTTCCTTTGTGGTAGAAGTGTCTTCACTGATCCCCAACTATTCGTGAGGTTCTTGTAGGAAAATTCGCCAGACATCCTTTACTAGTTCATAGGGCTTTTTTAAAACTTAATTCTCAGGAGATTTGAAGAACGTCATAGAAATCTGGAATTCTTTTTATCACATGACCACACTTTCCCGCCTCTTCTGGGTGAATGCTGGGGAATTTGATACAAGTGCCCTTGTTCTCCTTTATTCACTAAGATGATCATACTATCCTCTGCAGTGTGTGACCTGGTCATAAGACACATGCATGGAGGTGTATACTGTAGTCTGGCATGTCACTAGGCATATTGAACTTGTCTAGATTTCCTCAAAATGTGATGTTTTAGAAAACATTCTCATCCAAACCCACAAAGTTTCTAGATTTACTCTGTAGGTTTATGTCTCCATGACGGATTTAAGTATTTATAGAAAGTGGAGTGTCTCTGTTGAAACAGTAATAAATACACAACACACAATTCTTAATCCTTGTGTTTTGTCATGCGCCTGTCAAATTCAATAAATGGGACTTTTGCTTTGGAACAATCTGAGTTAGTCTTCAAGGAATATGATACTTAGTGGTGCTCACAATACAATGAATTATCTAAGATATTTTTCTTTCTTGTATCCAATGTATTTTGCTTTTCATTGCCCAACCATGGATCCTTTTGGTCACGTGCAAGAGTATTACACAAATCATACTGTGGTGAAAATCCACAAGTTGAGAGTGACCAGTTGTGCTATGGGTCTGGATATTGCAAAAAAAAGTTCGAGCTAAGTACTTCATATCCAACATTATTGCGTTCTTGTCTGTAATAAGATGCTGTTGAATGTTGTCTCCACATGTCAGCTAGTACTCAAGTTTGACGAGATTGAGATTGAGTTTAGTGTTATCCATCCAGAGATCATCCAAGAAAGTTTGCTTCTATTGGCTGTTAAAAAGCCCAGTGGTACTTTGGATACAGATACTTTAATGCACAGCCACGTTGCCAGTGTTTGTCATGTGTTCTCCTGTCATCTGCGGGAACTCTGCAGAGTTAAGCGGTATCTTACACATAATACAGCTATAAGGGTGGCAAACTCCATGGTCACCCGTCACCTGGACTATTGTAATTCATCTCTATGACACAGCAAGTCCGGAAAGTCTTTTTGTCTGTATGCACGAGGTGCAAAGCCACCAGAGACACGAGTAGTACACTAGAATTTATTATGGTCTGGTGAAAAAACTTATCCCAAGCCAGATACATCCCATACCTGGCCAAGAACTCAGGCGGCCCCCATCCAAGTAATAATGTAGCCCATTGCTACTTAACATCAGTGATGAGATGGGTACTCATAATGCTATTCCACAATTCATGAAAGGCAGGTGATGAAAAATGAAAAAAGTGATCTCTAGAAACGCGAGCCTCGCCAGAGCCCACACTTTAAAAAGGCAAACATCAGTAGACACCAGAGGGTTCAGAATGCCTCATGTCATATTGTGTCACTTCTCACATACAAAGCAATCAGTATGAACCAACCTCTATATCTTTCCTCGCTCATTAAACCAAGTGGCCTCACAAGATATAACCGCCTTTCTGTTTCCTCGACAAGACCCAATAAATGCATGGAGGCTCTTCACTATTTGTTGTTGAAATGTAAATTCCCTGTGGCTTATATGACGAAAGAGCCATAGAATTCACAACCTGAAGCTACCATTCTTTACTTGAAAAATACTAGCTCATTCACTTGTGTCTCCTACAACATGATACCGACGTCACAATATCACTAACAAGCCAAATCCTTCTGCTTAATAGTACCAATGTACAGGTTTTGTCAGTGTACACACTTTGAAGCTAAAGGATAGCAGTACTTTTACCTCTGGCATTATTAACTTTCAGTTTCACAAGAATAACTAATTCATCTCAGACCATAAGAGAAGAACAAAAAGCACTTACTGTATTATTTGAAATTTGTTTTGTGGTAAATAATATTGAATTGAGGAGTACTGGGTATTAACGTAATTGCAGCATTTTAAAGTCTTATTACAACAGACCCCCAGTATTCTATGTTTCTGCCCAGGTTCAAAAATAAGGCCACATTGGTTATAGTCAATTGGCGATTTAATTGTTATCTTTACATCAACATTGCTTCATAGGTTACTTTGAAACAAAGAACACGTAAAATGTCTCTGCTGACAGGTGGTCTGGTATCTCCAGATTGTAATATCTTCGGTTTGAGAACCATAAATTCATCGGGGTTAAGTTGGAATTATCAGTGCTAATCCATTCTCACTGTTACGAGTTTTAGGGACTGTAAACTCCATGTTTAAATCTCTGAGCTTAAGATTTTAAAACAGATAGAAATGTGTTATCTTGCAAAAAATAAATGCATAAAAGCCTAAAGTGTGAGAGAAAAGAACAAAATAGGCACATATTTTAATTTATACCTTGAAAGTAAATTATAACTGCAGATTCTGTAGCAAAGCAATGTGTGCTCATAATAAACTGGTGTCACTTTTATTGAACACAAAAGCCTTATATAGATTTATATAATAAACTAATACCTATGACACGTTTAAGTAGGGATGAGAGCCCTTTTCAGTAAACTTTTACAGTGTGTGTACTTCCTCTGCACTATCAGTTGTCAACAATATTTACACCAGATAACTCTTAGTAGCTAATAAACAGTTGATCTGCTCCTGCTTATCAGGAAATTAATAAAAAAGACAATCTGACAAAGTGATAGCTATAACAACATGTTGACAGTTACAGTCCTAACATATAACCAGTAGCTTGTAGTTTTTACCTTATTCATGGACATGATTTATTAACTATATGTTGGCATATAAAAATGAAAGTAGTACACGTTTGCAAGATTTGTACAATACATTTACATTTTATATGACAATACTTAAATATTTGACACAGGTGGGTGTTAAAATTTGGCCCTAATATTTGCACAGCGTCTGGGAATTTGTGTTGAAAATATTCCAAAAGTGAACACACATGGGATATGGATTGAGATTTCCTGTGTAGATGACTTAGCATTCTGGATACATGTACGCAAGTTGACAGCAGAATGAATGGAGAAGAGGAAGTCAGAATTATCATGTAAGTTGTAAGCCTGTCATTAGACTTATCACAAACTGTATTACAGCCGCACGTCTGGTCAGAACTACTGACTAGTTTTTTGGTAGACAACTAACATATTTATTGTTGAAGTTGTTTTAAATTCAATGAATTGATTGGAACAGAAAACAATCCGTAACTACATAAATGAAACATATGGTCGCAAAATGTTACTTTCGCGGAATATCCATTTGAGGTTGCAATAAAGTAACATCTGGTCATTTAGTGGGTGTAAATTATTTCAATGATCCACTTAATACAATTCAAGTTCAGACAAATATATATGAAGCAACAAAAGAATGAGTTATAGTTATTCTAAAAACTCTTTCATTCAGCAAAAGTACAAAAAACGCCTTCCGAGAATTTCCTCACGTTCTCCTTTTTTTTTTAAAAAAAAAAGAGTCTGAACTTTTATAACAATTGTTACAGAATTATATTCAGCCGAAACATTAGATATAAAATAGACAAAAATACATGAAAAGAAATAAAATAAACAGCCAGGAGACTGTGTTGTGAAAGAATGAGACCAAGTATGTGTGGATGAATGGGCGGAATGATTGATAATTTTACCATGCATTACAACATTTTCCTTTTATCTTTTGTATTCCTCACTGACAAGTTGTTGCTGTGCAGTAGGTAGGAAGCTCATTAGTGTATATGTTGGAGCCCAACTTAGGAGTCAGCCCATCTTAAGATGGGCTATAGCCCAACTTAGGATCCTAAGCTGGTAGCCTATCTTAAGATGGGCTAGAACATATCAGCCCAACTTAAAATTTTAGCACTGAAATAAACTGGTTGATTAAACAGTCCATGAAGTATGACATAATGTTTTGCTAATATATATATATGTTACGACCCAAGTGTGAAATTGTCCATTTCATGAAACGGACAAGAAAATTGTCCATTTCATGAAATGGACAACCTCACTGTCCATTTCGTGAAATGGACAAATACATATATATTTTGCTATCCATTTCATGAAATGGACAAAGTCATGTATGAAAGTTTAACTTTCATTCATGGTAAATGTTTTGGTCTAATTTATCACTTTATTCCCCTATAATTATGATGTGTATATTATATACCTTACATTAAGTTAGTTAATAGTTAAAAAGTTATAAATATTTGAAATATATTTGAAATACAAGTGTCAATTATGTAAAGCATACTTTTTAATGGGGATTATTATTTAAAATTACACTTACACTTTTAAAAAGCATATTGGTACCTGGTATATTATTTTTTACTGTTTGCTTAAAAGAAATACAATAATAGAGTTTTGTCTCCTTTGTGCACTAATCTTCTTTAAAAGGTTTTCCTTTAATGATAAGACCTGAGGAATTGTAGCCTACCCTTTGAAGATTAGCTCCAAGGGTTATTAAAAGTAACTGTCCATTTAGAAAGGTTGAAGCCATCCCAAAGGTTACAAAAAGAAGTGGGCTAATTACAATTAAATCCAACTTACTAGTGGTGAGGCTTTCTTTTAATGAGATCTGAGGATTGTAGACACACATTTGAGGATTAGATCTAAGGGTTAATTCAGTGCCTGTCATAAGTCTTATGATAATGTGGACAAGCAAATAACAACAGTGATATCAACATTTGCAATTACTAATTTAAATAAACTACCAATGTGGCTTAGTGTTAAAAGCTCTTAATGTTGTAAAATATATGTAGCCGTTTAGTCTCACCTAGATTCTATCTCAAATTTTAAAATTTTTAATAAATGTAAATGCAAATATTAACAAATACTTAACTAATCTTGTAGCTTAATAATATTAGGTTCATGTTAAATGTTATAAGAAAATGTTAAAGGAATTATAATAACCTGCACCTCACCAGTAGACTTTAGGTTAAGTATAACCATTGATGTATTCTAATACAATGTTTCAATAAAAACGCAACAAGTTTTTTTCACTCTGAATGAGAGTAAAAATTTCATACACTTAGTTGTCCATTTCATGAAATGGTCAGTAGATTTTTTGTCCATTTCACGAAATGGACAATTTCACATTTGGGTCGTAACATATATATAGGATAATATTAAATTTCAGATTTAAAAACCTTCTTGAATTTTATTATCCTAAGTTGGGCTATAGTCCATCTTAAGATGGGCTGACTCCTAAGTTGGGCTCCAACATATATGCTCTGTAAAACAGGGGGACTGTGTCTTCCTACTTGGCTTTATAATAATACTATTTTTCACATTTAATTGTTGACCAAAAGAGTACAATTACCATATGTAATCTGGCCTGTCGTTCTATGAGATAATGAAGTTAATACATGTAGTGCCACCTGACAGAGCATTGTTTACTGACACATTTAAGTGTCAGATGTCCCCGTCATAACAGCCATCAATTTGTTTTTATGCTTTCAAGTTCCAAAGTATTGCCTAAATAGTCATAATGTCATAATATTGTAATAATCGTGTGAAATGAGTTCCAAGTTTGAATATTTAAGACATTTACGAATTTGTTAATGTCCCAATATGACCCTGGCTGTTGAGCTGGACAATAACCCTTGACTTTGAATGTTCGTTATCTATCAATGTAATGCTTAAAATAAATCATCAACCTTTTGCCACCCTCTTCTGAAATACCGTCTTTTGGCCATGGTTTTATAAGAATAAACTGTCGTAATAACATATGTTGTTTAATGCAAGTAATTCTTACAGAGAAAAAAAAATAATGTAAACAAATACAGGTGTTTCCACATCTGCCTCTGCCAAATAATCCTGGATAAAAGTGAAATGTCCTTTTGGATTGATGTAATTGATTAGCTAAATTATTCATTCCTGTGTATGGTGTCTAATTAAATATGAAACACTCAATTTAACCTCAGACTTGGAACTCTGTAGACGAAAGTGTATGCCATATAATAATAGATAAACAAAAAATCACCAAACTCCTTTCCAGTTTACATCAGCACAAAAGGGAAGTTTTTCACATTTGCATTCTGATAGAGATCCCTCAGAAGATTCAAATGAGATTCTTTAGATGGTAGATGACATATATAACTGTCTAAAGCAATGGCTGGTGGATCTGAATGAATATTACATGAATGTCACATTCTTATGAGAATGGGGCAATATGTTTAACAGAGAAGGCTGTATTGAACCGGGTAGCCCGACTCTTACATTCATCACAGTATTTGTTCTCCCCTTGATGAAGTGATTAAACTTTCAGCAGGTGTACCAGCAAGCCTGGAGTGTTTCTGGAGAGAGTGGGAAATTCCTGCCATGTTGTCACCATGACAACAGGATCTCGCTCCTACACTGAGGGATTGTTAATGGACATGTCCTGTTTCTAAATTGGACTTTCACACGGCAGGCTAATTGTATTCTGTATGGAACCTAATGGATGATATATGTAAAGTGGACCTTGTATTGGTCAGAGTTTGGATAGTAGGGAGCTTTGTAGATTAGAATTCTTCTAATGTCTCAGTGTCATTCTGCCAGAGATTAGGAGTGGTTTTATAACACTGTTGGAATAACACGGGAAATGTATGTGAAATGAAATATAAAAATTTATTTTGAAAACTGTGTTGAAGAAGAGATGACATGCAGATGGACTTATTTATGTTTAAATTTTTCAGAGATGATTGTGTATTGCATCATACAACGGATTTTATAGATGATAAAATATGTTATTTTAGTATTTTAAAGACTGAATTATTTCTCAGAATTAAGGGGTTGATAAAAAGTGTTACTAAGAAACTCGGAATAGACATGGGCAAGACAGCCAAAAAGAAAATCTCAAATTTCAAGTAAGAATGTATTCATTCTCATTGTTATTTATTTTCTAATTAACTATACAGGAACACTGAAAATATTTCGTAACATTTCTAACAGTTAAAATCTATGCTTTTTTCAATGATATTGGTTCTGTTCTTTTTATGCATTTCATTCACTCATGCAGTGGTTTCGTCTTCAATTGTGTTTTCTGTAATTTTCCAAAACAATACAAAAGACTTCTTTGTATCTATGTCTATAGTTACTTGTGTGAACAACTGAATTTAAATCGATTTTTCAATTCAGTTTTATCAGTACATCAGATCTAACTTTCGTTTTTAGGATTTTTATCCACATTTTTGTTACATTTTTTATTTTAAAAAGCACAGTGGCATTCTGTTGATAAGGAATTGCATGTTTTGTTCTGTTACCCGAACAAAATCTGGAGTTTTTAATAATGCCAGTTTAGGGATAGAATATTGTGACAAATATTGTGTCAAGCAAGAAAATAAGCCATGTGAAAGAAAGACATCAAATCTCTCAACAGATATAGTACTCTGCCATCAAAATCTGAAAGAAAATTTAATTCTAAAACTAACAATCGGTATTTGCAGTAAACAGTTAATGTACCTGGTTTCTGTATTTTGTAAATGCATTCATCACAACTAATTAATGTTTTAATGCCTCTGTACTGCCTACATCTGCTTCATCTGAAAATAGTCATTTCAAACTCTCAAATAATCATTCCTTGGTATGATCTCCTTTTATCCTTTTACCATTGACTTTCGAATCTCTTATGGTTAAACTGTTTTATGCTATTGTTGGAAAAATCTTGTCCAGGTTGTATCTCAGAAACCACGAGGTATAGGAGGGTTCATACTTGGTGGGGAACTTTTTGGGGAGAGTAGTTGTGCAACATCATGGTATGACCTTGATATGATCTTTGACCTTGCCATAACGACCCTGATCTTTAAGACTTTGTCCAGGCTATGTCTCAGAAACTGTAAGTTGTAGGAAGTTGATACATGGTAGGGACATTGGTTGGGTGGTGTAGATGTGTAATATTATGGCATGACTTTGATTTGACCTTGCCGTAGTGACTTTTTGTTCTCATACCAAACTTTTGGATTTAGTGCAACTGATATATTTACTTTTTCTTGATTGTGCTGTCTTCATTGGCCCCCATAATAATTAATAAATCAATTCTTAAGTGTTACAGTCATGACTTTTAGTTTGGAATTTAATGCTATCATCTTGCTATTGAATTGTCTTGTTTTGATACTTTGTCTTCACAATAGTGTTATTTCTCCTGTACGTTTACATTACTTACACTCACTGTTCTGAAAGACTCCTTATCTTTGTTATATGTTTTTATGTAGAACCCACCACAGAGATGACAGTGAAGTGATCATTTGGCAAACTTGTATAACCACTAGGAAACTGAGGTTGTTTGATCTTTTTGTAGAGTCTAGACCCTCAGGGTGACAGTGTCTGCTGTGCATAGAGAATATTTTGTGTTCTCTGGACAGGTTGAAAGCTATTATCACTGTTGTGAGATCAAACCCTTTTAAGTATAACTCTGTTAAGCAGACATGCCAATTAAGTGGAAGACATATTATGTCTCAGATGAAGTTTACCCTGTTTTGTAGAATTCCTGGTTAAGTAGAAAGATATATTCTTATCCTTTAAGATACAACTTAACAAGGTTCAACTGTATTTTTTACTTGAAAACAATTTCCTGTGTTGTATAAATTAGTCTCTCAGCCAAATAACTATAACTAACAAACTGGTTAACTGGCATGGCAACATGTGGTAGATTGTTCAGCTTGACATTTGACATTTGAATAAAGATGTTTCATTTCTTTTCTGGAGAAAATTTAGAACCAGTCTAGTTGAAACTTGTTATATATCTACATACCCTCTGTCAACCATTTGGAAATAAAGGCTTTACATTTACATGATCTTGCAAATAGGCAGCACAATCAATAATATAATAAAATGTGAAACCAGGTATTTTTATTCTTGTGCAAAGTTTACATCAGTGAACAGTATGTACCATTGTTGCTGGGTTGTATATTTCCGGAGGAGTATAATAAACCTCATGTTTCCATAAATAAATATTTGTCTGTAAACAAGATCTTCTATCGCTTTTACAGAAATATGTATAAGATTATTTTATACACGACAATGAAATATATAGCAAAAACTATCAGAAAAGTCTTTGTGTTTTTTGTATTATATGTCACAAAGATACATTGAAATTGAAAGCAATCTTAGAGAGATTTTCTTTTTAATTGTAATGAATAGCTTTGGTCATGGCCTGACATGAAAACTATGGCACATTGTCAGATCACACTGGACCTCCATTCAGTGCAATCTACTGTACATAAAGTTACCTGGGCTGGAAAATGATAGTCACTTGAGTAAGCTTGTGTTTGCATTTCAAGTTGATGAAATGACACAATGACACAAAGACAAATGACACAATATATATTTCTCAGTGACAAAGCTACTTTGTTTTTTTTTTCTCTGACCAGAAAGTAAGTTGAATATCAATGAAAATAAATTTTACCTGTTGCACATATCTTTGTTAATTGTATATTAAAATTATTGTCCATATCAGTTAAATATAAAATTATAAATGGAGCTCACTCAAATTGAACTCTATGTAAGATGTATTTACAATAAAACAGTGTACCTTAATCCTAAAGATCCTTGCAATATTGTCAATATGTTTCCAGCAAAACTTAAGTCTAGATATATTTTTAATGAGTGAAAAATGAAATATTAAGCAATGAATCTTTTTATTTATACTGGGGAATTTATTTTTATAATGTATTATAATGTATTTACTTTTTCATGAAAAAGAATATCCAGATGCATATTAAGCACAAACAGAAAAAAAATGTTAATTTAATAATTTTCTAAGAAGTGTAAGAAGTAGAGAATTTCTAGTTTACATGTAACTAAATAAAATCTCCATAAAGTCTTCATAAGATAAATATAATGAATATTTTTACATTTAATAAGCTTGTTTGAGAAACCTGAAAAAGACTGTAACAAACTCTGCTAAGTACCAAATCAGAAAGTCTTGTGTATCCAACACTAAATGTTATTTACTGCAGTGAATTACCCTATATACATAATTATCAGCAGATATATTATGCAGTTTTGTAAATTCTTGTCATGTCGACAGGTTACCATTCAGATAAAGGTCAACAAATTGAAATGACACAAAAACGAGAGTTTTACAATCTGCAGCATACATTCCAGAACACTTCCTGAAGTCTTACTTCATATTCCAGACATTATACAGGTTTTATTTATGAGATATTCATCTGCAAATATCTAGAACTCATTTAATGTAATAAAAAGTCAATGAACTGAATATATAGCACAGTTCACTGCAGAATCTGTGTGGTATGAGCAAATAATTCCCAAGAAAAGGGAATATTGTGAATTTTCAGTTGGTGCTGAAGAATGAAGTCATTAAGCAAAGTGATTAATATAAATGTATTTGAATAAAAATTGCAGTTTGAAACATAAATAGTATATGTTTTTAAAAGACTGGTGAATTTTCGTTTTTCAAACTGCAGTTTAGAGACTGCTGGATTAAAATATGACAAGGTGTAACAGATATGTTCACAAAAGTGTGATAAAGTCATCACCCAGGAAGTGGAAGTCAAAATTTTATGGCGGAATACGAAATATCAGCTTCTACAAAGGATGTATTGCAGTGAAGTATGATATGCAGTATTTACTATGTGTTTATATTACTTACCAACAATTTAAATGATTATATGTTGCACTAATTGCAGAGAAATGCATGTTGCACTGATTGCAGAAAAAATACAGCACAGTAAATTATACAGCAACTTAATATTATTTGGCTAAAATAATGTGTATAAATGGTCATGTAGCTTTTGTGGTTCAATCAGTGGCAATAAAGACAGTTTTTTTCAGCTCAGTCAGTTGATTTACAGTAATTCCCATGATATTAGGTGTTTCAATTGGATGCATTTGTTTACACACAGTTTTTGTGTTCATGCCATTTGAAAAGCCAAGAATAATATCCCAGAATACTACTCCATTCTCACATCAATACAAGTGACAGTCTGAGTTTTTGTAAGATCTATAATGTGTGTGTGTTGGAGCCAGATGTAAGTGCTTTTGTGTCAAATTAAGGTGGCAGAGTAACAAAAATGAAGTTACTCTTATAATGATGTCAGTGTAAAAACACTAACAGTCCATTTACAGTCTTTTGGGATGGGTCACTTCAGTATACAGACTTCTCAACACTGTGTAACTTTCCTCTGTAAAGTGCAGCAGTAACTCTGCTTTCACAACCATCACAAAAGCTGCCCTGCACTGCATATTTCAAACCATTTTAATACTTCTGAGGTGCAAACTCAAAAAATGAGCAGCTAAAGGGTCCAACAATTACCACATTTCAGCAAAGACCCCATCCATACATGATCCAAGTCATGATACATTTCATCATCTTAGAACTGTAATGACCACTATTTCCATGGTAACATCACTACTTGGAAAATATATAAGCATATTTATCCACTTTCAACCCATTTTCATGCTTTGTTTGATGGGTGACATGCCAATCAGATATGCTTAAAGAATCTAATCACACTTTTATGGCACTGATAACACATATCAAGTGGATTAATCTATATACTAACAGATGTGTGTTAAGGTGCAGACATATAATTATACTATTATAACACTGATGCATTAACTTCAATACTAACAGATACTAAGGTGTAGACAAATAATCATACTTTTATAACATTGATAACACTTGTCTAGTGGATTCATCTCTATGCAAACAGATGTTAAGATGCAGACAAATACATGTAATCATACTTTTTTTAACACTGATAACATATGTCCAGTGGAATAATCTCAATAATAACAGATGCTAATGGGCAGTCACTTAATCATATTTTACAACACTTATAACGCATGATGCAACCATCCAGATTAAAGGTTCTTGGAGGTTCCTCCATTCTACCCATCAGTACAAAAATCCAAGAACCACTTCGGCCACAGCTTTGCTTTTCATGCTTGAATGATTTATCTGATGATGTTCATTGGGTATTGATCTGGCTATGTCTATGGAATTGGTTTCTGGTTTTGCGTCTTAGAGTCTGCCTTGGTAGGGATTAAGCTCTATAAAGCTCCAGAATAGAATAGAATAGAACCTGTCCAGTGCATTAAGCTCTATGCGTATAGATGCTGAAGTGCAGACAGAAAATCACAGTTCAAAATTTATCAACCCATTGAACATGTAAGGGCCTTAAAAACCAGAGATGCTGTTGAACCAAGGCAAAATCATGGTACAAAAGCCCTGCTGAACAAGTAGATTTTTAAGGCCTTTTCTAAAACATATAAGAACTGACCCATTTTATCCTTAGATTTATGAACAGGGCTCCAAGTGTCAATTAATAGCTTGAGTAAGTCCATTTTTGCTGGTTGTCATTTGATTGGCTTTTTGTACTCCAGTGTAGCTATCAATGGTTTGTGTCTGGTGGTGATATGTTGTGTCTGACTTCATATGGATTGAATTCAGAACAGCTTGTTGGCTTACAATCAAAGATGCATGATCCTGTCAATGCAATCTAAGGTTTCAGAGGCTGAGTCATATCCTGTATAGTGAAGTAATGTCCTGATAGTTTTGGATATAAAAACACATTGTTTTAATATACTTACAGAATTTATCACCGATACCTGATTTTATAGGTGGGGGGCTTCATGTAAACATGTATCCTACTCTTTTTAAATTTCATGTTCATTTGATATGATGTTCATGTATTAAGTGTGACTTTAAAGAAAGATTAAGAACTCTTTTACATCATTCTGTACTTTATAGTTAACCTTCTTAGTTTTCAGATTACTGTCATTATTTTGGATTGCTCTCATGTTTAATTCTCTATAAAATACTGTTACATTAGTATAAGTATACACTTTACTCTAGAGTATTATCTTTATAACTTGTTATTAAAACATAACCTAGTGTCACACCCAGTTTGAAGGAGACTGAAGATGTATTTAAAAATATTGAATAAGTGGAAGTATTAAGTTGGAAAAAAATTCAAATATTTAAAAATTCAATATTTTTTTTACTAATGGCCAGTTCCTATTTTATTAGGAATAATTTTCTCTATCCACTGTCCATCACCAAAATAAATTAACTTAATACTTTGTAGAAATTTCAACTTATGCAGAGTTTACAGTCTGTTTTTAAATGATGATTGTTGTTTTTACTGTAAAATGCTTTGACTCACAGCTTTGCTCAGGGAGATGGGACGCGTGTAGAGGAGAGGCTACAACTCTGTCATCTGGAGGAACTGATGCACTGGTTTGAGACACACAAACCCCCAGTGGTACAGCAGCCTAACTCCACCCTCGGCCTACCTTCTCCCCATAAAAAGAGGAACACCAGACAGCCTGGCCTTCTCACCCTAGAAGAGTTCAAAGACACCATAGTCAGAGTGTTGGGAACACATGATTTTGATGACCAGCTGGACAATTTGTTTTTGAAGGTAATGATTTTGATGACCACAATTTGTTTTTGAAGGTAATGATTTTGATGACCAGCTGAACAATTTGTTTTTGAAGGTAATGATTTTGATTACCAGCTGGACAATTTGTTTTTGAAGGTAATGATTTTGATTACCAGCTGGACAATTTGTTTTTGAAGCTAATGATTTTGATTACCAGCTGGACAATTTGCTTTTTGCAAGTGAAAATGGACTAAATTCAACTCATATTTCTGTATTATTTACATTTATCTGTAACATGGCTTTGTCATTAAAATTTTAAAATCATTATTACCTTCTCCAATTAGCTTATGTGATCATTGGATTCTGTTTGTTCATATGTTCACAGGATTACAAAATATCGAAGTAAACTGAACAGTTTTACATCAAATTTTTACTGTAGGTGGGGTTATTGGTCTAACATAGAACTGATTTAATTTTGGGAATGATCCGCAACCAATTGTGAAATCCATGATTTTTAAAGGGTATTTGTTTCATTGCACTCATAACAATAATGGAGTTATAAGGTCTTGTCAAAGGTATGCACTCTCTGAGTGCTCTTGTTGAATGTAAGATAAATGTTGCAACTACTTATTGTACATTTTTCCTGTTATGGTACTTTATTTATTTTATATTTTATGTGTAATTGATCAATAATTTATTTAACACATGATGTCAAATAAACAAAAACTTTTTTTTGTTTGTAATGATAAGAGGTTTTTTTATCTGCATTGAAGTATTTTGATAAGAAAAAATCTATGACACATAAATCTGACTGAGTTTGAGAAGATCTTCTCAAACATATCAGATTACTTTGAATGTAATTTATTTTTAATGATCATTAATGATGATCTTTTGATCTGAACCTATTTATGATGTTACGAACAAAGAGGCCTCTTGACACTGGGTTTTCAGTAAACTTTAACAATCCTTGAGGAAATTGATAAAACTTTATACGAAATTGATAAAAGTTTATACCTGAGACCATCTCTGTGTTGCTTTCATAATCTCCAAGAGACATGTATACAGTCTTTTAACTTTTGTCACTTGCAATGGCCCAAGTCTGTGAGAGAAATGGAAGAAAGTTGAACCAAGAATAAACCAAACATACTTCAGATATAGAGTAAGAAATCTAAAATTCACCACATATTGGACATTTACCATATGGGGAAATACCAATAAAAATAATGAATTGAGGTGAGATTTGTTGAATGTAGTGTAATTCAAGGCTTTTGAACTTTAAGACAAAGCATCATTTTCTTCATAGAATTAAACAAGGTTTTAGAGGTGGCGGATTTTAGATTTCTGGTGAATTTTAGATTTCTTACTCTACACCTTAACATAGTAAGGAAGTTATTTGATCCTCCCTAATATGCTCCCCTGGGCCCATATTCATGAACACTCACTCTTAGAATAAGGACTTTCTTAGAATATCAGCATTTTTTAGAGAAAATTCTTAAAATAAGAAATATTTCTAAAATAAAAAGTTTTCAACATTTCTGTAGAAGGTGTATTTTAAAAACATTTTTTACATGTTTCCACACAGATATTTCATTCAGTTAGTCATTATAACCTTCAGAAATTCCAAATATTACAATGAATTGAAGATTTCTTATTCCTAGAAGCTTTTCATATTCTAAGAATCTTCATAGAAACTAGTTTTTGTCTTAGGAAAATTTTAACATTGTTATTATTTACACTAAGAATGTTTATGAATATGGGTCCTGATTTCATATAAAAATATCACTGCACACTGGTACCCCTCACTGTATAACTTTGACAAGTAGAATTCCCATTTAACTAGAAGTAAATATCAGAAGGCATTAACCACTTTATCCCCATATCCTGGTTAAGTTAAAGCATTTTTCTGGTTCCTTTGATATACAACTATATGCCTTGGGTTTTGCAATTGATACACATTAAAAATGTTAATGACATGACAAGGTATCTACATACTTCATGACTGTAAAGAAGACTACGTTATTGCTCCTGAAAGCAATTCAAGAGATCCATTTTAACCTTTGGTTCCTTTGGTGGTTAGTATAGCTTATTTCCTTAGCCATTTTTATGAAAAAATAAGAAGTATATAAAATTATAAATTTTTTGTCAAAATGTCTCCATAAATGCCAGTCATGACATCATAAAACAGTGAAATGAATTTCCACATCAATAATTGCCTGACTGCATGTAATCTATAACAGATGACTCAGCATTGTAAATCTTGCTGGGGAATAGATTACAATACTGGAAATTAAGTTAACAAAAAGGACAGTTACAATTGTGTAATTTCACCACCGCCCCCCCCCCCACACACACACACCCCACCCCCACACCCAGGTGCCTTTTAATAGCTGTGTAGTTCTCAGAATGTAAAGCTATTTTAACTGCAGTTGGTATAGGAATAATATGACTTTAATGTTAAATCCTTTATGTTCTTTAACATAAAACTTTCATAGACTGCTTTGTCATTAACACACACATTTTAACACCATTAGTGGAACTAGAACAAGTAGAATTCCTTTACAAAATGGAAGTAAATAGCAGATCCTTAAAAGGTTCTTGCCATTGCAATTTACCCTGTTATCCAGAGAAATCCTTGTTAAATGTTAGTCTTCTTCTGTTCCCTTGAATTTATCCCTGTAAAGCTGTACCTGTCTTCTGTCAAAAGATGTGGTTTAAAATGAATGTGGTATGTTAACTGACTGATATATAAAGCCCTGTGTTGTGACAGCTGGACACATCCTGTGATGGGTATGTAGACTGGAATGAGTTCTGTACCTATATGCTGCTACAGTTCAGAGAGAATGACTACCTCCGCGCTAAGAAAATCCTGCCCTTCCAGAGTGAGGCCAAGATCAGACATATAGTACACAACAGGGTGAGTCCACAGGAACTCAACTGAGCTAATGATAAATGAAGAAATTAGCTGTTTTTATTGTGCTTCATTGTTTTTTTTTTCATTTCATTCAGCTAAAATTTAAAAAAATTTAAAAATTGGTTGATGATGAAAAACAGATGTGTTTAAAAAGTAATAAAAACTAGCAATTGTTTTGCTTATGTAATTTTCTTCATTAATTTTCCAGAGTTGTTGTTTATTGGATTTATCCATGGACCACTTAACCAATATAGCTTACATTTGTTAAAACCAAAGAATAAGACTAAATAAAAAAAAAACAACAAATATACACACAGACAGCACTTGCTTCTTCTTACCTTTTACAATGATTACCTTACATTCAAACACATTAAATATCACAGTTTTATATTATTATTTATGATTTACACCAAATAAATATCTGTTATCTGTCAAGCATGGCCTTGCCCTGTGATTTTATGTTTGTTTAAATGGTTTGGAAGATGGCAGGCAGACAGAAAACAAAGCCATCTACAACTGCAATATTTTACAGAGTGTTTCAAGTAAGATGAAACTGGCATTTCTGTTTGACAATGTATTTTCATTTTGAAATTGTATTCTCTGTTACAGCAAGAAACTACCAGTAAACTTGTTGCTGTTGACAATCCCTTGAAGTATGTAGCTGTGAGCAAGGTAGAGTAAGAAATCTAAAATTCGCCACATATCTGAAATTCGCCACATGTGAAAATACTAATAAAATAAATGAATTGTGGTGAGATTTGTTGACTGTATAGTAAATTAAGGCTTTTAAAACTGAAAAATACCAATTTTTGGACAAAAACATCATTTTCTTCATAAAATTAACTAAGGTTTTAGAGGTGGCGAATTTTAGATTCCTGGCGAATTTTAGATTTCTTACTCTAACAATGAATTTTTCAATTTTAATAGTTACTATTCCCTGGTACATTTATTGCACCAAATTGATAAAAGGTAAATTAAGCAGAAGTTTCACTGAAATACTCAGTATTATCCGCTCACCACATGAAGCATGTCATTTTTGTAATAATTAGCCTCTTAACCAAAATAATAATACACATGTATGACTGTTCTCTATAGTTTCATCTGCAGAGATGTTGTTTTAATATGGAACGTTTCTTTAGTAGTAAATTTAAAAAAGACAGATATATTGCATTTCTGTAATCAGTATTTAATTTATAAATATCTATTTCACTGGCTTTAGTGCGTGACTTTCATCAAGTTTGAGATTTCTTAAGATTTTATACATTATTGTTTGTCAAAGATTCTATTTTGTTTCAAAGACTGCTTTGCATGTTGAGTTCCAATCTGTTTAGCTGTTTTTGTTATTCCGAGGCTTTTTAGTGCGTATTGATCAGAATTTAAGGTCATGTTATTTAAGGATTGTCATAAACTTTATTGCCTGCTGTAAATTAGGTGGCTGAGAGAGACATAAAAATTGATAGTCAACAATGCACTAACAGTTATAGTTATAAAAGGCATTGTGGTTCAATTACTCAATACAATATCCTTAAAGTAGCATATTGTGCTGTTATTGTAGTTTTCATTGCACACTTAGCAGTCTGCAATACATGATATAAGTTTGAGTGAGTCAAGGTCTTCCTATGATAATATTACAATGTTACCGAATGTAATCACATTACTTGTCTTTATTTTAGAATCTGTTTTTTATAATTCTTGAAAAGTTTTATGTGTAGCAAAGACTTCAAAGACTTAGAAATGGATTATATTATCTGGATTTAAACAGTGCCTCCATCAAAGATTGACCTTAACAGATGCTTATACATATACCTTATCCTTATGCATAGTAGTAAAAGTAAATATTGAAACATATCCTGTGAGTTGTGGGCAATTTTTACAACCACAGAAAAGAGGTTCTCAAAAACCCTTTACTCCTTTTTGCTGGATCCTGAAGTGTTTTTTTTTTCATTTTAATGATGGGATAAACTATATTAACTGAAAACTATACACTTTGGTGGTGCATTGAAAGTAAAACCTTGAACATCAAAATGATGCCAGTTACCAAAATAATTATTCCTTTAAAACCCACAGTCATCCATGAAAATGTTATTTGATCCAAAGTTAAACATTGTTACTATTTGATGTATTAGAGATCAAAACTTGTTGACTCCATTATCAAGGAACCAGAGGACATCACCAGGTTAATGTTTCTAAAAATCCCTTTGAAGACCTGAATTTTATTTTTACTGAAAAGATGATTTTATTAAACAGTTTTGTGAGTGTAGTTTCACGTCAGTGGTGACGATGTAGAGTTATAAGAAATGTGAATTTTGCACAGTATGGTAAATTCACTAGTGAGGAATCTCCCTTCTATTTCCATGACTTACATGAATTCTGTTCTTCACACATAAATTTTTGTAACTGCCTTAGGCCTCTGGTCTTCCTTGATGCAATATTGGTACAAATGTTGTTGATTTTTGTATTTCCTTTAAAGGGTGTCACTCACTGGCAGCTTTCATAGTATAGTTAATATATTCCTGCAACAGGCTGCATTAATGTATTACCATGGAGAAAAGCTTTCTCTGCAATTCAAGATGAACAAGTTTTTTTATTTTGAAAGACTAGAAAGTACCCTAAAAGAAATCATCAATATACGATTATTTTGTCTGGGTTATTGGTTACTTTTATCTGTGTTTGCAAGGTGGACAAATCAGAACACATTTGATGGCTTCATTTTTTCAGTTCTTGATCCAATAAGATGGCCTTTTTTATCCAAATGATATTTCCTGAGGGTTGAACTATTTAGAATGCTCTTCATAGCAATTTATTTGTACTTAAATATCAATTAACTTATCTTTACAAAAAAAACAACACATTTCTGTCTGAATATGGATAGACTATTATCCATAAGATTTACACGATGGTGACACTGCATAAATCTAGCAACACAAAGTCAAGTGCTAAAGTACATCACAGTCCTAAATGGTAGAATTATGGTTTTAAAATCTGCTAAAATTTATACCCTTTAACGTACATCATCAAACAACTGAAATGACATTTTTTTGCCTTATATGTTCTGTTTGACAGTAAATATATAATATATAAATATAATAGAACCTTGAATTAAATATCATAATAATTCAATTTTATATTTCATCTAAGATATTAGTGTAAAATTTGTCACTTATATTAAATAAAAAGGAATGTTGAACTCAATGAGAATACATGTATAGTTATGTATATTGAGTGTAAATACCCAAGAGAGTCCCTGTACACAAAGTCAGTGCCTGATAAATAAGTCATCTATAGCATTAGGTTCAGGTAAACATATTTAAAACATTAAATGGGTGTTAGATACAAGGTGACCACGTTTTAAACATCTCATTTCTCTCACACTTTCTGCCCGAGCTTTATTTTATGAACTTCAAAACTCATGCATTCATATTTTATGTCTGCACAGTGCCAGACTGTTTAGTGTATATTGGTCCGTAACAACAATGTCCAGTATAAATATTTCAACAGCGCGAATTTCAGCACGGTCCTCATGAATTATAAAGTGGTCTACCCATTGATTTATCAGTTGGATGAATGCATTAATTGAATATGTTTAAGGGTACTGCATAAAGTGTTATTGGGAACAATAAGCAAACGTGATAAGAGCCTGGAAATTTATAAATGCTTTTAGTAAGATGGGAATTGATTGCAAAAGAATTGAATTAAGATTAATTTCACAAAATAATCTCAATAATTTCTTTCTGATTGTCAATATTTTCCTTAGGCATTCATACATCCATAAACAGTGTTCTACCATAATATTTATGAAATATATTTTTTTAGTATTCATCTTGAATATCTGAACACTTTTGGGTACTCTGTATTCACATGCATTGCAGTGATTCAGAAAACATGATAAGCAGCACTGTGTATGTCACATTCTTCAAAGGTCTCAATTATAATTATTAACTGTTTAACTGAATATGAAATGCCTTTAAATGTTGCCCAAATCAACAGTTTTCATATGCAAGATATGGGAGGGTAGGGGAAGATTCCTGGTAGGGTACAATTTCCTTAGGATTCTTGAAAAGATGTTACTTTCATGCTGATAGCTTAGATTGGAAGCTTTCTTAGAATATAAGACATGGATGAAACATTTTAAGTGATTTTCTTCAGTATAGGCTTATTGTGTGAATAAAACATTTCAGTGTTTCATATTTTTTGTTTTGCTTGTTTTGTCAAATCCTTCTGTGCAATAGGCTTTTGAGATGGCTTTTTGAAAGGTTGTTTTCAAATTATTCTGCCTTGATAGTTTATTGCAGGGAAATAGAATTTTGGATTTCAAATCATTCTTTTTGTTGCTTCATTTATTGAAAAGATATAACTCCATTATTTTAGGGTGATATTTCCTTGGTTATGTTATTGTATTTTAATTCTCGCTGGTGTAGGAAGGCAACATATCAATGTGTGACAATTTCCTACACTTTGAAAAAGTATTTCACTAGTTTTGGATGATGATGATCGAAGGAGGGATTTCCCTGCATTACATGTGCGACTGCTTGGTTTTTGTAGGCGCCCAAGGAGGCCATCACAGTGTTTGCATAACAATTCTACTGATTTTTGTTCTTGTTGGTGTAAAAAGGCAACATCACAGTTATTATCAAAATTATTGATTTTTGTTAGTGTTGGGCCATATCACTGTTTATGTAAAACTTTTATTAATTTTTTACTCTTGTTGGTGCATAAAGGAAACATCTCAGTTGTTGACCATCAGTTATACTTTTAGTACAGCGTTATTGAGTTCTGGGCCTGTATTCACGAAAGGTCTTAGCCAGGGCTTAGGCTTAAAGTTGAGACTTTTGTCTCAAGTTTCTGCCCAAAAACTGCTAAGACTTTTGTCTTAGGCTTAGTGGTATTCACAAAGAATTAAAGACTGGTCTTAGGCTTAGCCAAGGGCTCAACTTTAAGACTGCTTGGTAGTGGGCTTAAATTTTGTAAAGAGGACTTAAATATGGCTGCCATAAACTTTTCTCCACTTCAAAATTTGAAATGACTGTAAATGAAGTCTAATTATACAAAACACCTCACTAAAGCAGTCTTTGGAAGTTTATATGTGGTAACAAGGTTTTCCATTTCAAAACAGCACTTTTCCTTAGATAAAATGTGTTAAATGAAGGATATATGTCACCAACAGTATAGTTTGAATAGAAAAGAAAGGACACATGACACAGAAAACCATTGTGGTTATTTGATAATTTTGGTCTTAGCTAAGACAAAAGTCTCAACTTTAAGACCACATTTAAGCCTAAGACCTGGCTAAGTCTAAGACCTTTCATGAATACGGGCCCTGGTCACCTTACACCAGGAGGTTATGTTTTGGGTGCATTTGTTTGTCTGTTTCTTTGTTTCTGTGTATTTTCTATGTGGGTAGGGCCAGGAACAAGTTAGTAAATTTAGAAAAGATTCGGATCATATGCCGAATACAAAAAATCCTGAATTTTCAAAGAAGGGTCTGGCCAAAAGAGAAAGTTATTACATTTTGAATAAGATCTAGATCATATTCTTGGTACAAAAAATCCTAAATTTAGGAGACAAGCCCTTGTGGCGGTCTATGCTCCATGAACACTTTCTGTTTCTTATTGGTGTAAGAAGGGATTCCACTGAATATAGATTTCTATTGCTTGGTGTAGGAAGGCAACATCTCGGTGTTTGATCATCATCTGCACTTTGAGAAGTACTACACTATGACAGAGGGGGAGGACACCAGCTCCAGCTCTCAGAGACGCAGGATCAAGTACTGGGTGACTGATGCCTGCTATATGTCCAACTGTCACAAGATTGCTATTGCTTCCACAGGGAGAGACATTCGCTTCTTTGATGTCACCTCCAGCTTCTTCTATGAAGAGTTTCACTTGTACAGTAAGTTAGTTGGTTCCTTATATTCCAGCCAGCTTCTTTCCAAGGGTATATTCATAGAGTACAGAAAGAATAACAAACTCCTGTTAGATCCCTGGAAAATGTTTTGTTCAAAAGCATTTTTACAAATGTGCAGTGTAGGTGTTAATTTGGTGCACTGCAAAAGTGTTTGTATTATTGGGTTGCTGCTTGTGACCTAAATAAAAATTGATGGATTACAATATGGCAGTTAATCTGCCTCAATATTAATTTAATGAAATGTCAGAAACTAAAAATATGTCACACCAACACTTGAAGGAATTTCACAGTTAACTCACAATTGTTCTGGCACCATGAAGAACATGGTTATGCTTTTGCCTTAGACCTTGTTCAGAACCTAAAATTTTTCGGTGCAATCACTCTCAAAAGCTTAACCTTCTTATCCAAAACATATATATCTTCATTGTATACATTTATTACATATATATTTTTATCATTAACTTGAATTCATTTTCTGGTGTAACCTATTCACTACATCTGATGACAGTTTCTGTGGTGCAACATGAATCTATTTCTGTTTTGGAAGTACATTTATTTATTTGGGGTTTTACGTCGCTTTCAACACTGTACAGGTCACATCAGGATGAGTAGTTGGAAGGGCAGAGGAAACCAGTACATATTGTTGGTCAAGGTTCTGTACTGTAAACTGCCGACCAACAGCAAGCAGCTACCAGCTTTCCAACTTGAGGTCGGGCCGATAACTGAACCCCGACCTCAGAGGTGGGAGGCAAGAGTGTTACCACTCTGTATAACTATATATGGTAAATAAAAGTACAATAAATTGGAAAGTGATCAACTAAAAAAATCTGTGCAAAATATAAAATGTTGTGTAACATTTTTTATGAATGATCTATAACAAACTTTATCAGGACTTATGGCGAGCACAAAAAGTAAATTAGGTTTTTAACTTGTAATATATAACAGAGAAAATAACCACTAGTGTATTTTTGATGGTATTCAAGTAGCAATTGAAAAATGATTTATTCATTCTTACACATTCCAACTTGTATCAATTTATCAATCGTTTTGTAAAGTTCTAGTTGCATGGAGAGATGTAATTTAGCTTTAATTTTTATAAATATGTGTTATAATTTTTAAACAGTTAAGGGACAGGGAAAATGCAATTTTGTGACATCTATTTAAAGTATCTTCTTATGTAATGTTAATCTGAAGTTACACAACAAGAGCTTTTAAAATGCTGTGATTACAACACAGTGATAATTCTCTAAACCTCTTAAAATTGTTTCTGATTTTATACTGGATATGGATAGCTTTATAGTAGGTTACACAAGCTTGCTGGAACTTAAGTTTAAAGGATAATTAAACTTATCACCATTTTCAAAATCTCAATCTGACTGAACCAGCACTGCTCTGCATATTGATCTTACTGAGTGATATACAGAAAGAATTGTTTTTAACACATGCAAATTAATGATCCTTTCTTTGAAGTTGTATATGGATCATGACTTGTGAATAAACTATTCATCAAACTCACCTGCTTCAATGTTATGTAAGTGTTCCTCTTGAGAGTCACATATGTTCTCAAAGACAGGAAATTTAGACATATTATTTCACTCGCAGTTTTAATCAAAAGCATTCCTTTCATATTAATAAATATCTAACTAGTATTCATGGTTTACATGTAATGACATTGAGTCAGTTGTAACAAGGTATAATTGTACACGTCTATGCAACCATAGCAACAGCTATATTATATTATGCTACCATTTATTCTGGTAATACAGTATCTTAAGGTTCAGTAATAGGCTGTAGGTTTGAAGTGGAATGAGTGAAGTGACAGACTACTTGACACCTGACCATCAGGTGTACTTTACTTCTGAAGTGTCAGACATGCATTGGAGTGCATTGTTTTAATGAATTTATCAACTGTACCCACAAACCCACTAAATATAAACTGAAGATATCTAAAAATATACACCCACATAGATTAGAAGATTGTCATGTGACGCATATTTCTAATACGTTGAATTCTATTTGTTTTTACTGTGTCACTCTTTTTTCAGGTATGCCAGATGTTCCAACTTGTTTTGATTATTATTATGATGAGAAAGTAAGTGATAAATAGTCTATGACATGACTTTATTCTGTAATATTATATTTCTCTGATATGAAATGAGATTGTATTCTTTTTCGTTTAATTTGAACTTTTACTCTACTATGCCACTATGGAACCAAGTAAGAAACACTGTTTTCTTTAGACTATTCTGAAGTGTTTACAGTGGCATGAAAACTGAAGCTTTAACTATAAAACAGTTGTTCACTTTATCTAAGTCTTTGTTATTAACTTTTGTTAGGCTACAATTGCAGTTGCAATTATATGACCGTGGTAGCATCTTCAAAGATACTCTGCATATATTTTCATCTAACTATTTCAGATAGCATGTCTTAATATTTTAGCATCCCAGTGACAAGTCGATGCTGATCTATGGAAATGATAAAGGAGCCATCAATCTGCTATATTTCTTAAAACCTATGAGTCAGCTTTTTGAAACCCCATTCAAAAAGGAAGAAGGTGTTCAGAAGATTTATTTCCCAGTAAGTGCAGAAATCATAGGCTGATACTTGGATTGTTTGAGATCTGACTGTTTTACACTGCAGTGCTGCTTGAGTATTCGTTAGATCACACAGTTAGTCAAACATGTTTGTTGTTGGATGGGTGATAATCCAAGGACTGAAAGCAAAAGTTGTCATATATTAAAATATTGTTCTTTGTAAAGTCACCCCTCTCTACATATCACTGATCTTTTGAATACTAGACAGCTGTTTGAACCACTGTTCTTTTCAATACCAGACAAATGTTTAAACCACCAATCTCTTAAATACTAGACAGATGTGTGAAACACTGATCTTTTGAATTTTAGACAGATGTTTAAAACCGTTGATATTTTGAATACTGGATAGATATTTGAACCACTGATCTTTTGAATATTAGACTGATGTTTGAACCACTGATTTTTTTATGAATACTAGATAGATGTTTGAAATCTTATGATCTGAGGAACAAATATTTGAAGCATACACCCAAAGGTAAGTTCGCTTAAGCTTACAGGTGCCAATTTACTCGATGAATGACATAATATCCATACACAACAGACTGTACCTTTATTACAGAAAATGGCTGTATTTTTGATAGTGAGAGAAAACTAGAAATGAAATTGATTGATAGTAAAGAAACCCATTCCATTGATGTGACTCTTCAATGTGAGAACCAGAATAGTTCCATTTGGGTTATTTATATAATCGCACATTTTAAGTACATTTTTCTTTAAGGAGAAACAATAATTAAGTTAAAGATGACATTTTTCAATAAATTTGCTCTGTTGTCTGGAATTTCTGTAAAAGCATTTTTGTGGTACCTTTGACTGAACAAACCTGTTTAACTCTTCCCAGGACTTGTCAGCTCATGCCTCCTATGTGAAGTTTGTCCAGTTACCTGACATCCACCCTGAACAGATCAAGCGGGTGATGTATCAGGCAGAAAACGACTGTATCATCTCCTCTAGTGGCAGTCACAGGAACAGTCTAGTCATCATAGACATAGAGAGAAAGAAGAAGACTTATGTCTGGAAACTCACCAAAGTATGAGAGGACATCTAAAATGTTGATACACATCTGTAATGTTTAACATTGGTTTCACTACATTATTTAGGTTGTATCCAATAAAAGTGGTGTTTGGTAGTTTGTTAAGATATCTGTATTGGAAACTGCCAACTGTCAGTGTACTCAGCTAATCTTGTCTGAGAAAAATCTAAATGAGTGGTCAGTTCATTAACCATAGCATTAATGAGGTTCAATCAAGAGTGCACAAATGGTAAAAGTAGCCTCAGATGTTAAAGGTTAAACACTTGTTTTGATTGAATGTACTGTACGTTTTAAGAACATTTGTCACCAAATTATGTATTATGAACATAAAGTAATACAAATCTGATGAATTTCATATGGAGGATTCTTTTTACATGTAACAGTAAATATATATATTTTAATGGAATGTACCAAAGAAATAATTTATATATATGAAACATTTCTGTGTGCTCACCTATGTCTCCCCCTAAAACAAACCTCTATACAGAGAAGGGCATGCTTTGATTAGTATTTACCACAGAACCAATCATTTCCACAAAGTATTTTGATAATGTCTTCCATTTTTAGGGGCCACATTATGGTTGGACTAGTACTGTATATTTACTTTTCAGTTAACAATTCCATACAGGATGCATAGGTTTGATAAGCATTTTATCATACATGTGCAATACTTCCACAGGGTGCAGAGTGCTTTGACTACAACAAGAACCTGAATGTGCTGGTAACTGGAAGCACAGACCATCTGCTCAGACTCTGGAACCCTTATGTTGTGAGTAAAGCTGTGGCTGTATTAGAAGGTCACTCCATGGGTATTATTGACGTGAAGCTTCATGAAGGACTTAGACAGGTCTTCAGTCTCTCTAGAGATGCTGTGAGTAGATATGGTACATGCAAAAACCATTTTACCTAAATGCTGCTATGTCTGCTTATTAAAAAATTAAAGAATATGTCACACAGAGTCAATTTTTTTTGTACAGCACTATTGAAAAGTCATCGTATAATCCAAAATAACCACTAATGAATGTGATTAACAGAATACAAAAAATTGTCTTTACCAGGTAACATGTTGCCTTTTAATTGCTTGTGTTACCAAAGAAAATACCAAGATGATGAAGTCCTTAAGCATTAGCCTGAAATAGTGATAGTCCAGTTCAATGCTGCTGTTGTAAACATGATTCTTTATTAAGAGAAAAAGTGGTCCATCTATTATATGGGTAACTCAAAGGACGTTCACTTTAACCAATAAGTACTGGCTAGTAAGGAGAAAGTTTAAGATTCAAACCCCCTCCACCCCTGTCAAACCATTTACAAAATACTATATACTGTTATGGGATAATGCTTGATTCAAACATTCCATGTTTAACTTTTAGTCTAACACATTAGTTTCCTTACGTTTCAGACATTAAAGGTGTGGGACATCAAAGAACAGAGCTGCCTGCAGACAATTGGGATCCGGTTTCCCGCCAGTCTGCTGGGCAGGATGCCAGAATACAGTACTTTTGCCATGCACCTGCAGCTCAACCCTGGACGCTGTCTACTGGTGATGGCCAATGACTATGTTGCTCAGCTGAAGCTTGGGGAGGAGGGTCTGCCAAAACACAGTGGTGTCACCACTCACCACACTCAACTCTGCTGTGCCATCTATAACCCTAAATTCAAGACTGTGAGTGTAGCTAATATATATCATGGTAGAAAGTCCAATCTAGTAGAATTTCAAATTCTACAGGTAGAAAGTCCAATTTAGGAGATTTGGGTATTGCCTTGGGGTCCGAAATCTAAAACTTGAAACTCTGGATGAGGTAACAGTACCACATGCTTTACATTGAGAGATCAACTGGGCAGTTGTGACAAACAAATGCTGCTAGAAATTAAAATTTAATTGGCTAAAACTGTATTTTATGTAACACTTGTTATAGGACACTTAAATCTTACATCAGTTACTGATGTCCATATTGGAGATTTCCCTTGAAAAATGGTGTGTTACAATAAAATAATTTTTTTAATATGCATTTTCTTCATTTATGAAAGCTGCACCTTGATTAAGTGATAGGTTTATATGTATAGAAGGCCCACTTTTTGTGCTTCAGTTGGACTTCATTCAAGTTTATTAGATTTCGGACCCCAGGGCAATACCCAAATTTCCTAGTTTGGACTTTCTACCAGTAGACACTCCAATTGGACTTTCTACTAGTAGAATTTGAAATTCTACCAGATTGGACTTTCTACCATGACATATATGTCATATTTTTTGCCATATTTGACACATAGAATTATAATTTACTTTCAAACAGCAGGACTCATGCCATTTATTTCTACCAAGTGTCTATTTGAAATGGCAAAATTAAATTTTGACAATCCCATGTTCAGGACTGTTTAAGTTATGATTTTTTTTTTTCATAATGAGGCAGAAATCAAAATCTAGGAAGATAATGTTGTTTTAAAATAGGCCCACTTTTTGTGCTTCAGTTGGACTTCATTCAAGTTTATTAGATTTCGGACCCCAGGGCAATACCCAAATTTCCTAGTTTGGACTTTCTACCAGTAGACACTCCAATTGGACTTTCTACTAGTAGAATTTGAAATTCTACCAGATTGGACTTTCTACCATGACATATATGTCATATTTTTTGCCATATTTGACACATAGAATTATAATTTACTTTCAAACAGCAGGACTCATGCCATTTATTTCTACCAAGTGTCTATTTGAAATGGCAAAATTAAATTTTGACAATCCCATGTTCAGGACTGTTTAAGTTATGATTTTTTTTTTCATAATGAGGCAGAAATCAAAATCTAGGAAGATAATGTTGTTTTAAAATAGGAATCTTTCTGAAATGCCAAGAGTAGAAAATGTATTTTAAGTCATATATGTGATTTGTACCTTTAACTCAGCAGTATCCATGTTCTCCCTTATTTATTTGCGGGAAATTTCCACTGAGCTTTGTCATTAAATGTTTTTATAGTTTTGGAATTAACTATTTCTAATCTAATCTCTGCATTATAATTTCCCATCAGTGTTCATCAGATATTTTTTCAGTGTGTAAAATTTGACACTGAGGTTACCGGTTTAATTTAGTTTCAATAATATGATATCCCTGTCAAATGTATTGTTTTTAGTGAGACAACTGTAGGCCAAATATACTTTGAAACTTCTCTATGTTTGGTTTCTTATTGTTGTATATAAAGGGGCCATCTCAGTGGATCTTTTTATATTTCTCCCATTCTGATGATCCTTGTGCTTACAATGAGACAGGTGGTGACAGGGGCAGATGACTCCAGTGTGGCTGTATGGGATCTAGAATCTGGAGCCAAATCCATGCTGTTCACAAATACACATGGACAGGAAGAGATCACTTGTATGACATTTGACAGCAGCTGGAGACGTCTCTTCACAGGGGCCAGAGATGGCACTATAAAGGTAAAAGTGAGAATTTCATTTATTTTGAACTGTCATGGACAAGTGTGGCTAATTTTTAATTTACCACTCCAAGATTTCTTTGGGTGATAATACAAAATTTTACATTTAGCATTTCTATTTCTCATTATCAAATTCATTATAAAATATATGTATATGCACCTAGTACTACTTATTGAAGGGACAGTGGTGACTTACGACCCACTTTTTACAATATTTTTTATTTACCGGGTAATTTTGAATTTGGTGCATCCTGTACTGATGAAGTCAAATTGCTCCAAAATTGTTATGGCAGTGAACAAGATGATATTGAAATGTTATTTGATAATAATCCATATTTGATAAATTTTTATTATTTTATTACCTGTAAATTTTTTACATCCAACATGTCTTTCTTCAATTTTTATATAAACATGCAAACTTTAGATTCATAAGCATTTCTTGGATATCAAAATTGCCTACTTTTAATTGTAAGACTAAAACCTTTATTGCAGGTAAAAGTGAAGCTGAACATTCATTCACACAGACATTAAAAATGTATGAATATCAGTATTGGAAGAAAATAAATGGTTATTCTATCACAAATCAGCTAAGGTAGATAACCTTTCAGAACTATAAAATAATTTAAAAGTTTACCAGATACCTTGACCAATTGTTCACTTGTGATTTTGCTATTCTCTTTCAGCCTTACTGACCCCCTTTATTCAGCATGGTGCACGTAGTACTCCCCTTCTTATATAGTTAATATCTACTTCTCTTTCTATGTAATCCAATCATGACCTCCAACCTCTAGAGTGACATTTGAATCTCAGTCAGGATTTATATGTGATTTGGTTTTCTTCTAAAAAAATTCCTAACCATGATAGGACCAATGCCACTAGGACAATTAATCACTGGACACTCGTATTTGTGGTGGTGGGTTCAAACCCAGTTCATGGTAACATATGCACTGAGGACACTGTACTAATATGACCTTATCTGGTGAAACTGACACAATATTCCAGCTTTAACCTTTGTAATATAAACAAAAGTGAACATTTTAGGTGTGGAACATTCAGAATGGACACAACCTACATGAGCTGGAGGCAGTGGATGAGAGTGAGGTGACAGGCATCCTTCCTCTTCCAGACAAAAAGCTCACACTAGTGGTGGGCTGGAGCAGACACATAGCCCAGTATGACGACTCAGATCCTGATGTGAGTCAACTTGTATATAAGTAACTCTCTAAATAATGCAATTTTTACATGTACAAGTTGCTTATTTTCATGACCTAGATTCTGAGTCAACTTTTATACATAATGTCAGGCTCCCTAAATTGTCTAAATAATGCACTAGTGGTATTTACACATACATCAATATGGCTATTGATACTCTGTTGGTAAATGGTTGATAACAGTAAAATTATATGTACCATAAACTCCCAAATGAACATACTGCTTTGAGTGGAGAGTATTTTATTACAGTATGTCCAATGTTTTTGCATGTTGATTAAGGGCCACAGTAATTTCACATATATAACAGCATTTGTATATTTCTTTATAAAAGAAATAAAATTTAACAATCTTGCATCAGGTGAAATCAGAGGTATAATATATTCACAAAAGTAATGTGTAAATAATTTCCCACAAGTTAATGAAGTGAAAGAGGTTTTTCTAACTGAGAAGTTTTCACATACTGTTTTGAATTACACATTTCTAACTCTATATGTATTAGCTATGTCAGTATTCAATTTGTTCATGGGTTTCTTCTGTGTACAGATGCATCACATCAAAGTGAACACAGGCTGGAAGGCTGGGGTGGTGCACCAGGAGGACATCTTGTCCATAGCTCACCTGCCTCCTTACTTGATGGCCACCTGTAGTTTTGATGGAGAGATCAATATCTGGAACTTGGACACTGAGAATCTGTTTGTGAAACTCAGAAAGGGATTTACAGCCGATATGTGAGTAAATACAACTATCTGAATGCCATTAAGTGGAACTTTTGTGAGTGGAATTTATTGTATTTTTAAGTACAAAAAGTAAATCACATGTTAGGTTGATAGTAGGTTGTTCCATTAAAATTTACTTCAAATCTGACAGAATTTCAAATTCTGTCAACAGAACTTCCAATTGGAAACTCTGTCAACACAACTTCCAATTGGAAGTTGTGTCAAGATATTTTGATAGACTTCCAAATTCTGTTGACAAATAAATAATTTTAAAATATAAGATGATAGGTTAACAGCCATAACTGGCTTGATTAATGGACATGAGTGAGTAGGTACTGTATATAAAAAACATGTGAAAATTATATTCTTCAAAATAACCTAAAATCTGGAACTCAGAGCAATACCCCCAAATGTCATTAACAGGATTTGAAGTTCTGTGTACAGGATTTCAAATTCTGTCGACAGAATTTCAAATCCATCCAAAAATCTGGACCTCAGAGCAATACCCTCAATTTTATCCACAGGATTTGAAGTTCTGTCTACACAATTTCAAACTCTGTTGACAGAACTTCAAATCCCTCCAAATAAATGAAACAAGAATTGGAAGTTTTGTCAACACAGCTTCCAGTAGGAAGTGATGTTGACAGAATTTGAAATTCTGTCATGACAAATACACTTATCAAGAATACCTAGTTAGGAAGAAGAGATTTTTTAACCCAGTTGGGTTGCACATAACAAGGTATGCTGTATATGGTATGACATATGGATGTTTGACTTAAATGCAACCCCCAATCTGCACTCCCCCATTCACCAAACACTGTCAGTATTTATAAGATACTATGTGCATGTTGATAGAAATGAATTTAATAGATTGTGTTTGTAGCTATATTATTTAAAGCTTATTATAGTTCAGTTTAATGTGCTGTATTGTTACAGTAGTGTTTACTTTTGTATGTACTTTAAAAGTAGAAAAGTGTCATTAGTTCCACCACCCCAGTGTTAACAGCATTTTACTAGCTTAACATCACAACTGACATCTTTATTCCAACTGAGTAAAAGTATAGGGTTACTTAAAATATTAAAATTGGAGGTTTCCTTTTTCCCCTTGGTATTTTGCACATTTAGAATCTGTTAAAGAGTTGACTGTGAAATTTTCATAGTGGAAGTATGGGAACACTATCTTGACGAACAACATTTTCTGTTTGGCAGGTCTATATGATTGAGAAAATAATCAAACATATCTTATTGGTACCATGGATTTAGAAGAATTTTTTATAGGAGTGATCTCAATATCTAAAATCTGGTACCATCCAACCATTTTTTTTAAATTTCTCCTTATAAGTTATTACTGGTATCCTTGTTACTTTGCATGCTTCATCAATTATATTGTCATTTCTGAACAATATTACTCATCTATATGTAGTCAGTCATCTGCTTGTAAAACCCTGTGTATTTTGTGATAAATGTACCGGTGTAGTATAGCTCGTCACTGAGTGGATGTCGGTAGTCTGTGCACACTGGGTGTTGATTTGTATTTAGGTCTACCACTATGTATGCTGCCATCATGGGACAGTTTGTTCGTCCTTCCTTTGTCTCACGATCCCGCCCACCCACTGGTCACCTAGCAACAAAGAACAACAAAGATAGCAGTACAGACAGTAAATCTACTTCTCGACCAACCACTAGAACAGGCTCAAGACCCAACTCTCGCCACCGGAAATCTCATAAACCTCCAGTTGGGTGGGTTTCTATGTGTTAAGTTCTCTGTGGTGTTGTTTGTACTACATTTCACCCACAACCAGCAGATAGATTTACTTTAGATGGTGGTTAATTTTCATAAATTTTATTTTATTGGGTCATTTTTGTACTTGTAACCTGAGTATGTTAGCTTGGCACAGTTTTAGATGTATCTACCTTTCACCAGTGTCCTTTCATTTGGTTTATTTTTGACCTGCTTAGAAAATGTAGAATCAGTTGAAAATATGAATTATACCTTGGTTATATATATTTATATATGCCATGTTGTGACATGTAGCATTGTTTTGCTTGAAGTAAATACATCAGTATATGTTGTAGTAAAAGGTTTATATGAAGTTTTGTAACACCAGGATTAGCCCCTTCAGCATTGAATATAATTTTACATTTATCCATGATGTAAACTCAGGGATATTTGTGGGTTGGATAGCTTGAGTGCTTTTTTATGTGAAAAGTTTTGTCATCCTTGTTGAAAAAAATGTAATCCAAAAAAAACTTATTAAAGGTATATTGTCCGTTTACAGTGTCATTGATGACACATTATGTCCAAATTGATATTAATATATAATATTAATATATATTCAAATTGACTTTATGTATGTAGTATTATTTATAACTGTTCAACATTACGTTTTAGGCAACCGGCTCCTGTGGACAAAATTATGTTTTTAAACTCGAGAGCAAAGAAGGATAGCAACAAAAGAAATGAGGCTGCCATTTTGATATCAAGTGAAGCCGGAACACTCAGATTTTGGAGCATTTATCACATACAACATGAACAAGGTAACTGCTAAATTTGAAACTTTCAAAATCCATCAAAATCTTTTGGAGTTATCTTACAATCTAAATGCTGCTGATTACATATACTTCCTTACCACAGGTTAATAATGTGCAAGGTATCATAAATGTTTTGAAAAATATAGCTTTCATAGATTCAGCCTATATGATGCTGACATTTCAGAAGCATAAATTGTTTAGTCTTCACAATAAATGGCACACACCCACAACATCTTCCAATCTTTGCCTGGTGACTTTGTGGTGCTTTCAGCTTTTTGTAGAATCCAAGAGGATAATAAATGTTGCTTGCTATATATTCAATTATTCATTTGAATTTGAATGGGCAAACTAACAAATGTACATTTTGATACAGAGGAAACTGCCTTTTTCACTTTGAATTAAACATGTGTTTGAGATTTGGATCAAATTTTTGTTTTTCTTGATAAAGTAAGACCACTGATATAATCTATTGCAGTAGTTGTTAGAATTATGCCTCTTGTTGCACATTTTCAGGGTGCAGCTCCAGTGGTAAATTTCATGTTTCTAACTGTAATAATTTGTTGGCATGCAGGCATAGATGTTGTTAGATTTTTCATATCACAGCAGTCGGAAAAACACCATATCCAGACTTTTCTGTCTATCCAGGGTCCATGTTCACAAAAGTATAATAAGAATGTCATAAAGTAATTGTCCATGTAACAGTTACTTTCTTCTACTTCCAGCCAGTTTCTATGCTCCTGAGGAGGAGGATGAATCTGTCCTGGGTCTGACAACATCAGAAAATGACAGTCATGTGATCTCAGGTGACACCAGTGGTCGGGTGTGTGTATGGGACATATCAGAATACTGTACACAACCCAGAGATGAGGTGAGTGTCTGGTTATATAAATACATAACTTATCACAAAAGGACAGCCTTGTAGTCTGACCATTTCACAAATCAACACCATGTCTACTAAATTAAAAAAATATAAGTTAACCACTCCAGACCTTTTCTGAAGCATATGAAGTCCCAGCAAAATTGTACAAGTGGAATGGACTAACTTGAGGATATAAGTGAGTGTAAAACTTGAAGGCTTTCTTGTGGTGTGGTGAACCAGTGTAATGACATTGCAGGTTTTGTATGTTAATTTAAAGATAAGTAACTAGTGTCTGTAGAGGATGGTCAGAAAAAACTACTGATTTGTCAGGCTGATATATTTTCCCAGGAACCTGAGTGTCCAATCACAATAAGTTAAGAAAGTGCAGATAACATGCAATGTTGCATTGCTCAGGTTCTGTGCCTGAGACCTGTTAAAATTTGTTTCACCAATAATAAATTAAGCAATAACCATGCATGAATTCTGCTTATTGATCAGGTTCTTCATGAGAAACCAGGACTGGTATTTGCATGGCAAGCTCATGACTCTGCTATTGTGAGTGTAGAGTATGTGTCACATGACGCAGGCCAGTTTGTCATCACAGCTTCCACTGACTTCACAGCCAAACTCTTCACAATACAGGGATTCTGTGTGGGTGTCTTTGGTCAGGTGAGAGGCTTCATATATTGACATTAATTACATTTATTGCAAATATTGTTGCTGAAATTTTGATTGTCCTCAGGATGATGGCAGACTGCACATACCAGGTTAAAGTAGCATGACATTAGCATTTGGGGTAAGAACAACTTGAACATTGACTGATGTAACACACCTGAAAATTAGCAAGATTTCAGTGAAGTGGATGGAAGTGACCCAAAATAAAAACTTTTCTGTTTTAAGTGAATCTCACCCTCATGAATGTAGATTACTATATGTAATTTAAATGGTCCTGGTAACAGTGACACAGTCAAAGATAAAACCATAGAGACACCAAAAGATAGGAAAAAGCATATAATCTTCTGAATGACAATTATTATCAGTTATATTTCTTAAGATTTACTTAAGATTCTGTTATGCAAATACTATTCAGTCGTATTTATGATTTTGTTTAATATCTCAACATCGCTTAATGCCCTTCTGTTTTATACAAATACATTTTCTATTTTATGAATGTTCTATTATGCACTAAAATATCACCTCCCTATCATTATCAGATAATAAAGGTTGCACAGCATTAAATTTCAAATTGTTTTCCATGTGCAGAAAAGTATGTGGCACTTGAAGAAGCCAAGTACCTGGAGAGAACAGCCACCTGACTTTCTCGATGAGGAGCAGGAAGACAGATCTGACACTCCAGTACCCTTTGACCAGGATGAACTGCATCACAATGGTGAGCTTTGTTACACTCAAAATGCACTGAAATCATAAACAATGGGCAAAACATTAAGTCAAGGGGCATACATTGTCTACAATCCAGGGTTTTAACACAGCAGATACTTAATTTGTAGAGGTGAGTTTAAAGAAGGTTCCTTAACTAAGTTAAATAAATCAGTCAAGTTGTAAATAAACCAGTCTTTTGTAAATAGCAGCCTACCAATGAAAATCCTTTGTTTCAGATTCCTGGTGAAAGATATTTATTTAAAATTACAAAGTTACTTCTGAAACCTGGGGTGATATTCACAAACAATACTTACATAATGTTACCTTAGATCTTAGGGAAGGTTTTGAACTTGACTTTCTCTTTGAATAGGTATTCACCGAACAAAAAGTTAGGAACGTTTGTGAATACAGCTATTTAATTTCTTACTTGAAATCTAAGTAATGCTGAAAATCTAAGTTAAGAATGGTTGATGTGTTGCATATATCTTTAATTCTTCCTTAACCTTATTTATTCTGAACAGAGTTATACTGAAAGAGGTCCAAATGTACTGGAAAATATATACTCTGACTTGAGAAACTGCACGATTCATTTACTTAATAATGTATTAGTAATGTGTATTGCATTCTAATTGCAGGATTTGCTATTCCTGAAATACTGGAGCCCTCTGCTAAGTCCAGGTCTCAGTATGGTGGCTTGCCCCAGCCTATTAAGGAGAGTACACAGCTGTCCATCCCTGTGATAGAGAGGGGAGACACTCTGCTGACCTCAGACCTCAGTGACCACAACCTCTCTGACATTGAGGATGAGGTGGAGAAACTAGAAGAGAGCTTTCCAACAACCAGTTTACCAAAGGTTGGAGAATGTGACCTCTTTCAGTTAATATCTTAATAGCAGATGTCATACTTGATTTTTGAAAAAGAATACAAAAAAACACTTGTCTTAGCCTGTTTCTCCTAGTGGTACTGATAGTGTTCAGCTAAGTTTGAATATTTTAATGTGGTTGTCAAAACATCTATGGACTAGTTATTTTTATGGTAATTCCTTCACACCTGTCATCAATCATAAGAGATGAGGTGGTGATATATTAAATGTGAATTTACAGCATTGCTGATTTCCCATACATTTATATTCTTTGTGACTATTAGTGTGTATTCGATGGTTGGGTGGAGATTATGGCTATCAGTGTGTGCATTAGTATTGCTGTGTGTGTTTTATGGTTATCAGTGTGTGCATTAGTATTGTTATGTGTGTTTTATGGCTATCAGTGTGTGCATTAGTATTCTTGTGTGTGTTTTATGGTTACCAGTGTGTGCATTAGTATGGTTGTGTGTGTTTTATAGTTATCAGTGTGTGTATTAGTATGGTTGTGTGTGTTTTATGACTGTCAGTGTGTGCATTAATATGGTTTTGTGTATTTTGTTGCTGTCAGTGTGTGCATTAGTGTGGTGTGTGTGTGTTTTATGGCTATCAGTGTATGCATTAGTATGGTTTTGTATATTTTATGACTGTCAGTTTGTGTATTGATATGGTTTTGTGTATTTTGTGGCTGTCAGTGTGTACATTAGTGTGTTTTGTGTGTGTTTTATGGCTGTCAGTGTATGCATTAGTATAGGTTTGTATATTTTATGGCTGTCAGTTTGTATTGGTATGGTTGTGTATAATTTGTGGCTGTCAATGTGCATTAGTATGGATGCAAGTTTATCTGATTTGAGGCTGTCAGTGTCCCTTTTTTGGTTTATAAATGTGTGTTCTATGACTGTAGATTCAGAAGGCCATGACAGCTGGAGCCAGACCTGTTGCTCTATTTACTGACAGTGAACTCAACATGGCCACCCGATCACAGACATTCCACCATGGCATGAGAAAATCCAAGCCATATAAGGTAGGAAGCACACAGCATATAAGCAGAAATTGTAGCTAGAAGAACATTTCACTAATTACTAGTTTTAAAGATATTCACTGGAATTATGCTAATGGAATTTTGGTAATGGTTAGTTTCTACTTACTAGATTTATACAGATTTAAAACTTCACTAGAAATGAATTTTCAACTCAATAGGTAAAATTAATAAATTTCAACTTATACAGTACATTGTAGTTAATAAATAGCTTACTGGCCTGTGTTACACAATATTCTATTAGTCTGAGGAAGTCCAATAGATAAAAGCTATTCATCCTACAACCCACAGGTATTACTAGTATATGAAATAAATGGCTTACCACTGTGTATTACATGTATCAGCAATACTACTAATAGTACACCAGCTAGTAACTACAAGACATTCACATGGGAGGAGGGAAGTTCAAGCCATTATATGTATGTAATGTGGGGTTCACAATTCAGCCAGTATACCCCGTAGTAATAGGAGTTGGGCAAAACGCCTTTGTCCTTTAACTAACACCTGACGTCCATATTTGAACTTGTGAGACAGTAGCAAATTGTCCCATTCCTTGGCTGTCCCATAGAAGTTTTGGCAGTGCTCAAAATTACCACCTGAGAAGGCCACAACATTAGTTAGCGTCAGTCATCATCTCTTTTGAGCCCTATCACCATCCGTATGTCCATGTGTGTCAGTGCCTGACCATTTCAGTGACCTTCCACAGATACATTTTTCTTAGGGTAACTGAAGGTGTCATCCATGGTTTCTAGACGGTTGTAAATTGTTCCTGTTTCAGTAGCAGGTGTTTGTCTGACGGCTACCAAAGGTGAGTTGAGGTTAATGGAGTTGTCTCTCGGTCACCAACTTTTGTAGTACTGTCATCCTACTGTAACTGATGGTTACACACTATGTCCCATCAGTGACCATGTGTGTCATACCTTATGGATACCTCAAATATCAGAAGATATGAGGCGTCCTGGCAGGCGGTTGTGCCACTGAGTAAAACTTCTAACCACTGGGTATACCACCTGTAGTATAAATGGGGCGTAAGGAATGCATCATTCAGTCAAAATATCTGTTAAGGTAATCAATTATTAAATATCCCACAAGCCTGTTATAACAAAATATTTCATTACAATATTAGTAAAAATATTAGAAGATCAAGATAACATAATTTACAAATTTGGAATAAAAATCATATCCAGAAACTAGACCTAATCATTACTCCCCTTGACACAAGATATGTGAGTGATTTTATTTATCACTGAATTGTTACATACAATCCAGTTGGCTCTGTATAAATGTGGTGTTTTGCATAGTTGTAGTCACATACAAAAACATCTAGTACTTTTGATGGACTTTTCTTGTATTCACAGACCAGCAGAAAGTGTATGTAACTGTGCTTTTGTGTTTCAGAGCTTACTGGGAACCACAGTGGATGACCATTGGTCACGTGTAACTCGGGACAGGCAGGCAAGGCGAGAGTTCATGGAGAGAGAGTTCAACACCAAGGCCACCAATAGGATGGGCAAGATCTGCTGTCCATACCAGGCAATGACCATCCCTGTAAGTTGTATACTGTGAGAATTAGTAATTATAAGAGACAGGTCACCTGACCCTCTACACCTGCCATTAAAGCTTTTGGGTAGTAATACACATATAAATGACTGTTTCAGTGATTATTTATATCAGCTGATTTGTGAAAGTCCTGACTCAGCAATTAATACAGAAGGTAAAGAAAAATAATAAAAATAAATCAAGAATGGTCAAGCTTGTCTGTAAGATTGTTTATAGAAAGGCTGAAATATATACTAGTAGTTTTCTTTACAATTGAAGAGTCTTTGTTACATCACTCTTAACATGAAAAACAACCTAATCCAGCGTAACAATAAGGTCTAAATATATAGAGTTCTCATACCTCTGTCAGTGTGATAAAATCAGGCACAAAAGACAAACTTCCATGCCACTTAAAGACTTTTGAATATTTGAAATAACCTAGCATTCAGTGAAAGCAGCTGGCTGTCTAATTTGGGTTCCAAATAAAAATGCTGAAGCATTTAACATACTTAGAAGCCTCAATCACCCTCGCTGAACAGACCAAGGATATCTTACTGGGCCCTGTGATAAATTTTTCTGTGTAAAACAGAAGGAATTAACAAATATGTCTACAACTGCATATGTTTATTCAAGTCATCCAATACAACATGTAACCTTCCTTCATTCAATGATTTTATCATTTATGTTTAATTCTAGTATTTTGGTGCCTTAGGATCAGCAAAGGTAAATTTCTTTAAAATTCTAGTAAGAATAGCATAGAACCTTGTACTTACAGGAACTAAAAGACATTGAATTACCCAAGGATCTGCCTTTATCACCCAGACTGTTAAATCGGGGAGTGACTGCAGAAACCCTCAGATTGGAGGATGTACTACACAGTATGGACACATCTCATGACACCCTGATGGAAACCTTGTCTAACTTTGACCCAGATACTGTCAACAAGCATGGAAACAAGAGCCGTACTGGGACAGTGACTTCTGAGAAACCAAGAAAAGACAGCATTCTGTCTGCAAATGTACGGCTACCTGCCATCAAGAGAGGCAAAACTGAACTGGGACACAGTCAGGGGATCACCAGCAATGGTATCAAAGTAGGCAGGAAGCTTAATGCTATTCCATCTTAGTTAAACTACAGGTAGACCTTGTAAAGTCACAACTAAAGTAAGATGGATAAATATATTCACTCAGCTAGGAATTCTGGCTAATATAGTAAATTTGGAAACCAGTCAGAACGCCACCAAACCATAACGCCACCTCCACAACGCCACCACCAGAACACCACCATTAACCAACATTAATGTACAGAATATGCAGATACATCTTGTATTTAGTAACTTATTTTTCTAAGAACAGCAACAACCTGTTAAAGAAACAAAATAAATAAAATTCCTATTGGCAGAGTTAAAAGCACAATGCAATATATATGACTTCGTTTTAAAACATTTTCTCTATGTAGACATGTACAGCATTTCATGAGCCTTGGTTGTGAATTTTCCTTTATATAAGATGGGAAAAATATTTTCTGTTGAGTTTAAACCTTGTTTATTTATATTCTTATTTATCTCCTAGTAGGAGACTCCTACTGCTTACTCAAAGTGAACTCCACCATAGCAGAACAAGGTTGACTCCAATATATCAAAACATGTGGTGGCATTATGGAGTGGCGTTTTGGGGTGGCATTATGGTTTGGTGGCGTTTTGACTGTATTTCGTAAATTTTAACCAAGTGCTCTCAAAGGGCAAGGGAAGTTGAAATTTAAAATAAAATAATAAAGTCATATTCATACTGTGTATAAAACTATTGTTAGCTGCCAATGATGAAGGGGGGGAGTGGTCCACACTCATTCATCCAGCAATCATTCCGTTTTTGTTAAAATTGTGAATAAACTGATTTTCCAATTGGATAAAACATGATATTCTGTTTTAGTTTAAAGTGACTTGAGAATTGTCATGCATGGGCTAAATTGTTAAATATTGAACCATCAGTACCAAAGCAGCAATTATTATACTGACAATATTGTGTCATTGAACTAGTGTCATCGTAATTCTGTCTTTGTAATTAGCAGTAGTAAGAAACACTTACAAAGCACTGAAATTGATGTAAACATCCTCTAAGGCACTGATGTCCAAAAAGAGATAGTCCAGTTCCAAAAAGAGATCTGTTTCCATATTAGTGAAATCACAATTCTATCATTATTTTTCTTACAGAGAATATGAAATACACAGTTCTTATATTTTTATTATTTTACATAAATATCAAGTTAGTCTGACACATTTGAAACATTAATATGGTTTTCTGTTGGTTGTTAATTCTCTATGTGTCTCATCTGTCTGTAATGATTTTGGTGCTGTAGTCAAATTTAATAACACCAGACATATAGAGATACATGTATAAGTATTTCATGTTTATTTAATCTTAATATCAAAATAATAAAGAATGGGTTCATGTTCAAGAATATTTCATTATATTTGGTTTGTTAAGAATATGTCAGTATAAACAAAATATAATCAGATTTAGTGGATATTGTATAGATTATGGAGCATTAAGTATGAAATCATAAATGTTTACCATAAATATACATATATATCTATGCCTAGTCTACTAAACTAGTTTCATACTTAAAGTACTTGATTTTAATCTAATTCAACTTTTATAGCACTTAATCTTGATACTGGGATATCCTTTATGTACATATTTAGTTTTGTAAATCAATAGATAAATGTCACATGCCAAATTAACATCCACCTCCACCCAGGCCAAATAAATATGTTGATCTCACTCAAACCAATTCAAACTTTTAAAATTGCCTAGAAATTAGCTAAGCCTACCTGGTAGTTCATCTTGTCCAGGTTGATCTTCATTTTTTGTTTTATCTATCTGAAAATAAAAACCTTCTTAATTGTAGTTAAATATGGTATTTATGTGGATAAATTTTATTGTACCAAGTATTCAAGAATGAAAATTTAAATCTGTGTATGTGAGATCTTAATTTAGACTGTGACTATGTCAAATCAAAATTTGAATTTGGCCTGGGCAGAAATTAAAACCTACCAGAGTTTTAAATTGGCCTGTAACTTATATGTTATGGTAGAAAATCCAACCTGGTAGAATTTCAGATTCTACTGGTAGAAAGTCCATTAGAATGTCCAATTGGAGTGTCTACCAAGCTGAACTTCGCAGAATGTCCAATTGAAGTTTCTACCAAGCTAAATTTGGTAGAAAGTCTAATTTGAATTTTGTTGCTATTCTCTTGTTATACAACTTGAACCTTTTTCTAACATAAGATGAAACTCAGAGGAGAGGAATTATATAAAATCCTATCCTTTTGTGGCACAATACCTGAGTGCCATAGATGTTTTCTTTTGCAACTACTGCACACACAAGTGGATTTCTTACAATACAGTAAATCTGTAGAGCTTATTTGTTTTCAATTTTGAAGTGTTTGTCACTCAAGTGCTGGAAAAATACATCAGTATCACTTTTTTTACCATTTCACAATTCAGAGAATCAATTATTTTGTCATACTTTTCCTGTGAGATGCAAGAATTTACTTTTTCTTTTCTGTTTCACTTTTCATCCTTCTTATTAACATGCTGCTCAAACAACTCATAAAATTGTGTGTTCTGATCCAGTCTGAGTTAAAAAATTATCAAACTTATAAAGGACTGAACACATAAAAGTTCCAGTGGGACTTTCTGAAAGGTAAACTTGGTACAATCTCCATTTGGACTTTCTACTGATAAAATTTGAAACTCTGCCATGCTGGATTTTTTCTGCCATGATATATACATGTATTTATTGTAGTATGTATTAAGTATTTTATTGCAATTATGGCTAAAACATTTTTGTGACTGCCTGTTGACATGATCAATAGTGCCTTGATATACATGTAAGTCACAGCATTTGGAGTCAGTGATATGATGGACCAAATTATAGTTTTGCAGTTAACTTAATTTATGAGATATTGACATACAATGTTGATGTTTTGTGAACTTATAAAGAGCAGTAGCAAAGTAGTAAAAGATAAATACGTCAATAATGTATGTTGTTTACAGCCATTAAAAACAATTACTTAGTAGTGTCATAAATTCTAGCCTTGTCAAGAGAAAAACAATAGCTTCCACCTATTGTACTACAAACAAGACCTGCAACAATGACTCGCATGAAGTTTTTCAGGTTGATTCTTTTATGCCTTCTTCACACTTCTCTGGAAGAATGGATCTGTATTGTCTCTTAATTGAACAGGGCTGACCAAACAATCAGCAAAATGGGTTAAAATGCAGAAATGTATCCATATTTCATAATTTTGTGACGTCACAATGTAAATGGATATCAGCACGGTTGTAATGTGACAGTATCACTCCTCAGATCCAACATGGGCACCGCAGTGGTAACATATCTGTAAAACACAAGAGTGAAAACACGACCCTAGTTAGATAAAAACTGCTGCATTTTGAGTTTGTACTCCTATAGTCTTGAACAGTTTAAAGTAGTTGGCTGGATATTGTCATGGATCCAAAAGTTAGCTTTTAATAAACTTTATGAACTGATGTCACATAGTGTCAAACTTTAAAGACCCATTTGGAAATGTTTGTACATCAGGACATCTTGTCAGAATGTAAGATAAAAGAATCTATAAGTGGAAAAAGTATTAAATTAGACATTCAGATCATAAAACTGTTTACTGCTATATACTAAAATAGTTAATTTGATTTATTGTTTTTTTTACAAAACCATGCAGTGTGTTGTGAATATGAATTATAGCATATATTTTTATTACTATCTTTTAAAATTTTTAAAACCATTGAGAACATTGGTAACAAAAAGAACAAAACAAATGCTAGAATACACAATATCAAAGTGAAAATACAAAAATGTAAAAATTTGTCAGATGCTGAGATATCAGCTACTTTGGTCTCCCATTAAACTGAAGTGAATAGAAGCAAAATGGTGTTCTTTATTGCAATGTCATCAAAATTTGTGAAAACACAAAGCAATTTCACTTCTACAACAAAATAAATAAATGGCTTAAAATTATCACATAACAGACCAATTTGGGAGAAATATTTTCTTATTATTTAAAGTGAAAGGGGGGGGGGGAACTCTACAGTTGCTGATTTCGCATGCTACGGTGTTTTCTTTTTATTTCTTTCACTAAGACATTGGTTAAACTAGCAAATGTATCGATTCTCTATTCATAGTGCCTTGCTTGCAGTGACAGTCTCTGCTTTTAAGTATATGTGTCACTGAATGAGAAAGATGCTCAGGTTATTGTGCTTGTGTAGAAATACTGCTCTATATTCATGTTTTATCTTTTGTTGACAAACGGAATTCTTGTTCTTGTCATTTATCACTCAGTCCCTGTGATATTATTTCTGTCTGTGAGTAAACAAATTGTTTGACTGGAAGATACACATTTTTAAATTGGAGTGAAAACCCCTTATACAAATATCTTGGTATGGCCATAAAGATTTGAGACAAAGAACCTGAAAATATAAACAAGAGTTATAGGCGTTGTAGAGATTGCAAGATTTCAAATGAATATTTAGATTGAAATGAATGTGTGTCTTGCAGAGTGAGGTTGTGTTTTGTTCCTTGAAATTGTAGAAATTCCAGCCTAGTTTTGTCCAGTTTGTCTTTTATAGATATCAGAATCAGTAAGGTTTAGTAGGTGATATACACTCATAATCTTGTCACAGTCAATATTACACTTGTCGCTCAGGTGGCAAATGCACAGTAACTGCCTTAAAATTTACACACACCACAAACAAGTACAAATGATGTGTGCAGGGAGACTTTTTTCCTGTTAAACATTAAATTTACAAACAGTGTATTAGAAATTATGTGTATACAGTTACAAAATGCCTTCAGAACATAAACACTCGTAGTCTGAGAAAAAGGAGGGTGTGTGCTCATTTGTACTGCTTTAGTTCACCACTGACACTGTCCATTGTGGTAAGACCTATATGTTACAGGCAAACTGTGTAATCAGGCATTTCACAAAATATAATGTTTCACAATTAGCCTAAACTACGTCAGGCAAGTTGTGTAATAAAGATAGTCAGATTTAGGCATTACATGGAAAACCTGGAAGTTTTAGGGATTTTACGAAATGCCTAAATGAATCAGGGAAAATGCCTGGAATTTTTAGGCATGTCGCTAAATGCCCGATTACTCCGCGTTTCCTGTAACATATACAATGTACTGAAAGTGATACTAACCCTAATCCTCCTAAAAACAATGAGAGGAGCATGTAGTGGTGTAGTGGGTGACACACAGGCCTCCCATCTCTCAGATCTTGGGTTTTTATTCCTTCCCCTAAACTTAAGTAGTTGCTTACTGTTGCCTGATGGTTTTCAGTGCAGAGTCTTGACCAACTGGTATGTACAGGTTTCCTCAATTTTCCTCAGTTACCTGTCATTATATGGCCTTTACAATGTGTTAAAAGCGACATAACCCCAAATCTGTTGATTAAATACCAGATATATAAGTAATTTATCACATGCAAGTGCCTATTTATTATGCATCATACATAAAAAGTCAGTTTGAATTCAGAGTTTTTTTTATATTATATACAAACATTGTGTTGACTGCTACTTATATTGTGTCATGCTGATATATACTTACAATGACATCTACTGAATGATTGTAAACTTAAAACTGTAAATTATGAATGTTTTGCTGTGTATATTTATATGTTCCAAAGTGCTTCTTGTTATAACTTATTGCAGCAATGTTTCCTCTCGATGCTATGTTTCCTACTGACTGTGATACATAGAGCCATAAATATAAAGTTTACCATGGTATGTGAATTCTCCCCTAGCTGGACACCCTTTAAATATAGAAACAACCCCCGACCAAACCATGGTATGCATGGTATAAACTCCGAAGGCAAAGCCTGAGGGATTTAATGCCTCAAACCATGGTAAAATTCTGCATTTACCATGGTTTATATCATTTATTATTTACATTTTAATGACAAAAATGGATTATTGTCGGGACAGCCATAATGAGTGGTAATAGGGAGCTATAGGGTTATGCTGTATTTTGGCAATGAAGTATTTTGTTGTTAAGCCAATCAAATTCAAAGATACATCCGTGTAATGTTAGAATGCAAGACAAACTAATCCCAATATGTGTTAATTTCGCATCCAGGGAGATCAAAGGTCTGTTTCAGAATCAAACATCACAAATGTGTAAACAATTTCCCATAAATTTCACAGATTGTAGTAAACTTCACTTACTCTGGCAAATTTTATATATGTTGCTTCATAATGCTTTTGGATTTCACTGATTTGAACTTTTTGTAATCCTGGAAAAGTAAAAAAATAGGATTATCTCATAGACACTGCAAGCATCGCTTACCTCTGTACAGCTCTATCATATTCATGTAAGTCTCAGACCGCCATCTGTATTTCTTGCTAAAGCTCTATCCTAATAAGGACATATTAAATTCTCTGTTCAGAGGCTTATGACAATACTGTACAACCATGTTATCTGACCATACTGGGAGACTGAGATTGTAGTCAGACAAATAAGGTGTGGAATACAGAAGACTCTTTCTAATATTCTAATACAACAACACTGCGTCAGTGAATCTGATTGGTCAAGAGGAAAAATTCTTTGGATTATAACTCTGCAGCATCATCCAGCCAATGGTTGCCCGATATAAAAGTGTCATTTAAAATCAGATTTACACATTATTTAACCCTTTTTGTATTAGAATAGTAATAATAAATCACGAGTTAGGCATTGTGCGTAATTAAAGTCCAATTGACAATTTAGAACTACTCAGGCTTTGCCTTTGTGGTATTACACTGCCAGTCAGATTATAATTCTGCATAATGGCCACCCAATGATGGATTACTACTAAAATATACTTATAATAGAGGTGCTACTGCACACAGTTTTGACATGTACTCTAAACATATTAATCGGTATCTAAATCTTCAACACGGTGGGTTAAATCCTTGGATTCAGATATGTTCTGGACATCCACATGTATTGATATGAATATTTTGAAATTTCATCTTTGTGCATGTTTGAAACCAGTGCACTTGATGGGTGCTCCAGTACAAAACTGGCATATGGTGTTAAAATGGCATGACTGTTTCAATACCAAATCAAAGTTTGTATACCAATTCCTTGCAGTGTATATCTGTTTCTCAAAAAGTCTTTCATTTGAAACTCCATTCATCATGAGCACAGAAGTAAAACATAATAAGTAGGCATAAAATGTTATTTTACAATATTGTATATTGTATATTCTAGATTATTTTAAATGTTCACTTATTTTAAATTATTATCTTCCGCCCGGGGTTTAGCCCAGCAGGGAGAATATTAAATGCATCCTGTATGTGGGTTTGTGTGTCCGTCCATATCGTGTGTCATGCACATTTCTCTAAAATTACTGCACTTGCACATTTTTTGGTAAATTACATGTGTAAGTTTTATTATCCTCCATGTTTTTGCTGCTTTTGCAGATCTAGGTCCATAGTGAAGTGAGTAATAGCACTAACAGCTACTTTGTATAAATTGCTTGAACTCCAAAATGACTGCATTTAGAGCATTTTACAAGAATTATGTTGTTCAGCTGCTTTCCAAGAAATCTACAAGATGTTTTTGAGGTCTGCCTCAATGACTAAGGGAGTAATAGTTATTTTCTGTTATAACAGTGAGCAAAATAAGTACATGTTTTTTTCTGTAAGTGTAACCTTTAGAATTACAATGTTTTGCTGAAACATTTTGACCAGCTATTTTTTGATTTCTGTATCATGGTATATTTTCAGAGGTGTAGCTCCATAGCTGACTGTGTGAAAGCTACTTTGACATTTTGCTCATGAGTAAATCACTTCTAACTTCAACACAATAGAATTTAGAGGATTTTTATCAAATATATTGTTCACCTACTTCTTGATGATCTGTGTCATGGCATATTTTCAGAGCTATAGCTCCATTGCTGAGTAATAGCTAATCTGATCGTTTAGCTTGTAACTACAAATCTATTGAATTTAGAGAGTTTTTATAAAATATATTATTTGTCTTCTTTGTAATATACTGTGTCATGGCCAATTTTTAGAACTTTAGCACCATGGCTAATGAAGCAATATGTACTTTGACAGTTCACCATTGTGGAGATCACTGCAAAACAATTGAATATAGAGCATCTTTGTCAAGTATGAGTACACCTACTTTGTGAAGTACAGTATGATTGCCACTCTTTAGACATGTAGATCAGTCATTGAGTAAGTCACTTGTTTAAGTTATATTTCAATAGCTAGATGTGTAAAAGCTATTTTCTGTTTTTAACATTGAGTAAATTAAATAGATAGTTTTTATCTTTACAGTTATAATATTTTTACCAAATATGTTGTTAAGCTTCAGCCTATGAAAAAAACTCATGGTTAGGGATTCTTCATGCGGTTGGATCTGACCTTGTGCTCCTCATTTAACCTCACTGGAATGTGACTTTAAAAGTGCCTATATTTCCCATGTTAGATTCCCATTTTGTGTCGTCACGTCCATGTCATACCTGGTGGCCCCAGACTGGTGAGAGATAACTGCCATAACAGTGGCCTTGTATTTCTTTGGTGTTTCAATGGCTGATGGTGCCATTTCAAATTGGCACCTGCACCTATATGGTACACAACACAAACACCAAGCATAACACTTTTTAAGGTCATAAAGGTCAATTTTTTCAGTTTTTAGTCAGATAGCATTGTGTGACTGCTACAGTTTCCAAGTTTGAACTAAATGGTGTTACTTTCAATGACATGAGAACAATCTGACATTATAACTTTAAATATTAAAAACATTTAACTTTTTGTCATTGTTCTAAATTTGCATGTACATTTACTTTTGTTAAAACAGGGCAGTAACAACACTCGGTTTATTTTATTTCAATTGGTGTTTGTTAAAAGCATTTGTGGGTTTAAGTCTACACTGGCTGAAGTTAGCTGTGTTTTGAAATCAGTATGTATGATGAAGTTATCTGAATATTTATTTAGGTAATACAGGTTTAAGCTGTAAAGTGACTGTTTTGCAGAAACCTTAAATTAAAAATATGCAGTGTTCTCCAAATCATTGCAATGACACAATGCCTCAAACATTTTTGATAATATTTATTGGATTTCAGTAAACTGCAACAGCATAATGTAGTCTACGCATTATATCAATCACAAATTGTTAACTGTTATGAAATAAAAATGCTTAATATTGTCTCAGGTTTTCATTGAAACAACACAACTCCTTTATTTTCTTTGTTTTCAACCTTATTCTTGTGAAGAATCTATTAAGAATTGATCAAAGTTGGTACTGACATCTCTCTTATCAGATAAGGATATATAGAAAGACAGGTCATTGGTGTATTCCATGTTTTCATGAGATGGACTCAAACCCACAACCACAGAGGTGTGAAACAAGTGATTACATGTGAAACTTGTTACCCACTCATCCCTGGAGACCTCCTGTAAATACTGGAGTAAGCTGATTGAAAGTGAAACTTGATCTTAATACCTATAATTTTACCCAAACAAAACTCCATTGCAAATGTCAAATGTTTGTTACTTTATAAATACCAGGAGTGATGTTATTAGCCCTGTGCTCCTCCCAAATCAGACCATACTAAAGATATGGATCTATTTTATGAAAACAGACCATTTTAACACCTCATTCCTTAATGTACTACACATACACATATGCCATTATTACAGAGAGGCAGTTGATACTTTTTGTCACAGTAACAAGCTCGGTGTGGCATTCCTGTACAGTTGCCATGCATTTGGATCTTTCCCATACACTGACAGCCCAGACAGAAGAGCAAGCCTAGAGGACTGCCACAGTCACTGTCATGTAAACAGACAATCTTTGAAACTCTCTTCTCATAACCTGGGTAACCTTGGCGAAGTCCATCATTGTTGGTCATATTAGGGAATGGGTTCATTGGAGAATCTTTTAAGTGTCTCCAGCCTCCGAGGTTAAATTTAGTGGCATCATTTTTTCCAGGTTCTGGATAGGTGTTGTCTTTTCCAGGTAACTTGGCCCATTCATACCAAAATCCATCCACAAAGCTGTGCAGGAGCCAGAATATCGGGTCATTTGGTGAACACTCTACACACGCAATGTGTCCAACACAGGTAAGGTTAATGCATTTCCCAACATAGCAGTGGATCAAGCCATGGTCTAATTCAAATCTGGAGTACGGTAAACTATTCTTGGCTGTCATGAGGTGTGCTAGGGTTGATTTTCCTAGATGTTTCTTTATCTTTTGACGATTATAGAGGAAGTCAGGGTCTCCTGTGACAGATCTAATGAGGCGTTTTCCAAAACGCCTGCATCCCTTAGTAACTTTCCATTTCTTCCCCATCTTTCCTTCCACCACGGGACCATACCGAGTCCCAAAGAATTTGGATGTCCACAAGACTGAATCTTCTGAAGAGGGGAGAAGTTGATCCAAGGATGTGTCCCAGTAAGGTACGGTGAAGTTACAAAATCTTGTACCAAGGTTTCTCAGTGCCTGCTCAAAGCTGGAACAGAAATAATACAGTGTTCAGATAGAAACGACAAATAATAAACAAATATAATTAGTGTTTTAAATAACTCTTAGAAAAACTTGAGATTTTACATAGACATTTTCTTCTATTCATCTTTCTTACCACTCTTGTCTTTTCTTTATAGAATATTTTCTTCACATTATGAATGGACACAAATATTTCATTTCAATATAAACAATACAGCTTAACACTTTTTGAGCTTTTCTTAAGTGTCTGAAAGATAATTTTCCAAAAAAAGTTTAATGTTACACAAATGTTTAAAGTTACAGTTTTGAAACATCTTGTTGCATACTTTCTTCAAGCAATTTCATAATTTATGTGAACATTTTAAATGCAAGAAAAACATATATTATAGGACACTGCTATCTCAATACATAATATCTTGATTAGTTTATTTCTGCATAGAAACAACTGTCCTGAATCAACCGACATGTTTAGAAAACTGTAATCATACATGTCTAGGTATTCTCTGTGCCATGGAAGAAATGCAGCCCCAAAGTGTGCAGCCCTAGCCAAGCGAAATGCATGTTGGTTAGTTATTCGATCATATTCTCCACTCTTCTTCAACTTCTTTAAGCCCTATACAACGATAAAAACATTCAAACAAAGTTTTATAGCTTAATTAACACCAAACTGAAGGTCATAAAAGTAACACTCAGTCATTGATTTAAAACACGATGTCTGAGATTATTGCTATTTTTACCTGTTGTAGTTTCAACCTAAAGGTCTGCTTTATCTAATCTAATCTACTGCTTTGCAACAAATGGGGAACTCAGTGCATTAAGTTAACAAAATATTAATCAATAGGTTAGTTGATGGATGGTCAAGGTCGGTAGTCCAGAGTTGTGGGTGTGACCAAATCGAACGGAAATAAGTGGGGGGGGGGGGGGGGACTACAGCTAGAAAGGTGAGTTTTTAGATGTTTCCTGAAGGAAGTGACTGAGGTGCTATTTCTTACATGGAAGGGGAAAGAGTTCCAAAGAGCAGGTGTTTTAACTGTTTTCGTATAAATACTGGCTCGTGTTCCAAGAATAATTTGGTTTAGAAATACTTTCCATGTGGAAGATGTTGAGTTCTTTCCGGGTGAGCTGGCGATACTCCTTTCTCTTGAGTAGTCCTCCAATACGAGGTGCTGACATCTTCTTCGCCAGAAACTCTTGACTGCTTTCTGGTGAAACTGTGGAGGTGTCATTCTCAGCATTCCAGTGACTGCTCAATGTCGTACCCGCTTTCACTTCCTTCCTGTATAAATACAGCAGTTGGTCACACTCACATAGATTGTACTAAATAGCTCAGATGGTTTCTTTGAGGTTTTAGACTAGTTGTAACACTAAAAGTCTCGAGTTCTGCGATTAATGTCTCCTCTAGAGGTCAGTAATTACCCCCCAGTTGTGGTAAATCACACAATGATCAGATGTCATTCATATAGTTAGTCTTTACAACAGTCTACAATCCAGTTTGGCATGTGACTTCACAGGCAGGCATCTACCAACAGATGTATTATAATGTTGCCAAAATGTCTAACTTCTGGCGATTGTTTGCACACTTCAGAAAGGGAGAGTAAATGTGTATGTAGTTCTGCACATAAGACTGCCTTATAAGCAAGAAATGACACAAACTATGGAAGCCTGTCTATTTCACAGAGGACCAATTTAATGGTCAATTCACAGCTCATTCTGGTCTTTCAATTTTTTGCTTAAATGTAAGAAGTTTAAAAAAAAAAATCAATAATGTCACTCATGTATTAAATAACATTTGCGTTAAATTTGATATACTTGCAGTCACAGAAAACTGGCTGGAAAAAAGTGATGTAGAACTATATGACATTGATGAATTTCAGGTAACTCATGTAGTTAGAGATTCAAAAAAAGGTGGTGGTGTCTCATTGTATATACGTAACAGTATATTAAGTTTAATGTAGTTAAGAATTTGTGCTTTTCCTTAAATGATGAATTTGAATGTGCAACTATTGAGCTAAATATTGACAGAATGAAAAACGTGATGGTCTGTTGTATATACAGAGCCCCTGGAGGGTCTGTGGATAGTTTTAATGAAAAATGGGAAGAATTACTGAATAGTTTATCTGTGAATGACAAAACAATTTATATTTGTGGAGATTTTAACTTAGATTTATTACACGCTGAAAGCCATTATAAAACTCAAAAATTTGTTGATATTATGTTTAGTGCAGGTATATACCCTTTAATAACTAAACCAACTCGTATTTCTGAATACAGTGCAACTCTTATTGATGACATATTAACAAATGATCTACGGGAAATCAAAAGGTGTGGGTTATTAATCAGTGATGTTAGTGATCATTTACCAGTATTTGTGTGCAGCAAAAAAAATGTTATTCACAAAAAGACTAAAGTATATAAATATAAAAGAACATTGAGTCATGAGAACTTTTGTAAGTTAAATACTTGTCTAGAACAGTTTGATTGGTCAAGTGTAATACAATGCAATGATGTGGATGAAGCATATGCAAAATTTATAAACCTGTATAAACTGAACTTTGACGCTTGTTGTCCTGTTAAAAAGTATGTAGTAAAAGATGTACAAAAACAAAAGCCCTGGATTACCAGGGGCTTAGAGAATGCCTGTAAAAAGAAAAACAACTTGTACAAAAAATTTCTGAAAAATCAAACAAATGCTTGTTTAACGAGGTATAAGCTATACAAGAATAAGTTAACTGGTATACTAAGGTATGCACAAAAGTGTTATTATGATAAGTTATTGTCTGAAAAGAAAAATGATGTCAAGGGTACTTGGAAGATTTTGAACAGTTTAATAAAAGGTAGTAACACAGTTAGAAATTACCCAGAGAAATTTTATAATGATAATAAATGTGTTACAAATAAGAAAGACATTGCAAATGGTTTTAATAACTTCTTTACTAATGTAGGTCCCTCACTAGCTAGTAAAATTGTATCTCCAGTTAAAGACAGTATCCATAAAACAATGAGTAAAGGTAATATTAATTCTATGTTTCTAAAACCAGTATCAGATAGTGAACTGTGGAATATTTTCAATGCTTGTAAGAACAAAAGATCAACTGATGTTGATGATTTGAGCATGGATATTGTTAAGAGTACTGTTAGTGTAATAATTAAACCTTTTGTCCATATATGTAATTTATCATTTTGTACTGGTGTTTTCCCAAGAAATATGAAAATAGCCAAGATAATACCATTATTTAAGTCAGGTGATGATACAAGTTTCACTAATTATAGACCAGTATCACTGCTCCCACAGTTTTCAAAGGTATTAGAAAAGTTATTTGATAAGAGGTTGACAGATTTTATTGAAAAGTATAATATTTTAAGTAACTCACAGTATGGTTTTAGGAAAGATAGGTCTACATCATTAGCTCTCTTAGATTTCATGGAAAAATTAAGCTCTGGTATTGATAAAAGTAAAGTTACGGTTGGTGTATTTATAGATTTAAAAAAAGCATTTGATACTATTGATCACACATTGTTAATAGATAAATTAAAGTATTATGGTATCCAGGGAATTGCGAGTAATTGGTTAAAATCATATCTTTCACAACGTAAACAATTAGTTAACTTTAATAATGTTTATTCAGATCAACTAGATGTTATTTGTGGAGTACCTCAGGGTTCCATTCTGGGCCCGAAGTTATTTATTTTATATATTAATGACATTTGTAATATTTCCAAATTATTAAATTTCATCATATTTGCTGATGATACTAATATATTCTGTACAGGAAACAATTTAGAAGAAACTTGTAAATTGATTTCAGTAGAACTAAAAAAATTACAAACTTGGTTTGCCTTGAATAAATTGTCACTAAATGTCACAAAAACAAACTTTATGGTTTTTGGAAAGAAGTTTTCTAGTAGAGATTGCCAAGTAACAATTAATGAGTTCAAAATAGACAGAGTGTATGTTACAAAATTTCTTGGTGTACAAATAGATGCAGAATTAAGTTGGAAACCACATGCAACTGAGGTAAAAAATAAAGTGTACAAGAGCCTGGCAATTTAAAAAAAAGTTAAGAAATCTTTAAATAAAGATACAATGTTAAAAATATATTGTGCTATTGTACAATCACATCTGTCATATTGTGTAGAAATATGGGGAAATTGTTCCAAAGTTTTATTGTCCCCTATTATAAAAGCACAAAAGGTCGCCATAAGACTTGTATGTAATTTAGGTTTTAAAACCAGCTCTAGTTTCAAAAGTTTAAAAGTGTTAAAATTTACTGATATAGTCAAATTTAAGCTACAATTATTAATGTTTAATGCATGGAATGTCAAATTACCAGTTAATATACAGAGATTATTTATGGTAAATAAAGAAAATAAGTACCCAAGCAGGAAATGTTTTGATTTTAAAGTAAAGTATTGCAAGAGTAAAATCAAATCTAATTGTATTTCAATTTTAGGGGTGAAGCTATGGAATATGTTAGATGATAAACTCAAAATCTCAAATACTGCATTAAGTTTCAAAAAAAGGTTGAAGTCAAATTACCTTGAAAAATACTAGAAATATATGGAAGTTAGGTCACTTAAATCTCAGGATGAAAGTGCTTATTGTTGAGATAAAAATTGTCGCTGTTGTCCAGGATTATTCTTAATTTTGACATTTAAAGTATTACCTTTTAATAACTACTCAGAGATGTATCTAATAAGCAATTTAATGTAATTTTACTGGTTGTAGTGGGATCAGCCAAGATAAGCTTTAGCTTCTGCTGTTCCCTTTTCACAAACTTCTGTCATATACTAAAGTGCCAAAGTCATATTCATATTGTAAAAAAGTATAATATTGTATGCATGTACAGAAATGAAATAAATAAATACTAACTAACTAACTGTCAGTAACCCTGAAGATAAAGTAAGTTGGGAGTTCTGGTTTCTGTTTCTAATTACAAACTAGCAACTCTTTTCTCCTGTGGAGTATGTGTGGATGATCCAGAAAACTTCCACCAATACATTGTTATGTATTGCTTTCATTTACAATTTACCTTCTGTTAATGAGTTATATAATGACAAAATGCTAAAGGTAACCTACTCTGGAAGATCATCATCATTGGTTGCAGCTTCTGAGTCAGTATCAACGTCTGACTCACTATGGCAAAACTAAAAACATATAAATAATGGAACACAATTTACAAGTCTGTTTACATGTAAACACAAATTAAATATGTGAGAGCATGCTTGTCTTTACTGTATGGTATTTCTGGAATGTAAAACAAAATCACAGAAACCCTTTTATATATATTTATGTAGAAATAGAAATTCCCAATTATATATATTTATATAGAAATAGAAATTCCCAGTTAGAAATTTTAGATGCCTTATGTCCATCAAATTGTCAAGATGTCTGGATAAGCTTTAAGAAAAAAATTGTCTTTAATAGTCAGTTATGCATTTTTAACGACAGTATTGTCCAGCAAAACAGCCCGATGTGTTGATAAGTCACTTGGATCATTCATAAGCCATGCCAAATAAACATCACACTGCAAAGATTGACCACTCCCACGACAAGAAAAACAAGACCACTGTTGTGATGGATATGTCCTGGCGGGTATTACAGCAAATGTGGAAGTAGTGTGACATTAACAGAGATGTCAATTGACCAAACTCAACTGTAACGTTTACAGTCCCAGTCAAACAAGATGACAGACATTTTGTTTTTTCTTTCAAAATGATGCCAAAAAGTTGTTTTCACATCCAAAATCTGTAAGACAAATAATAAGGGAGACCTGAGGCCTTTTAAATATGATGACCCAACTCAACCTTGAAGCAGGGGTCAAAGGTAAAATTGGATATTTGAGAAAAGATTCGTAGGCCATGATTTTCTATACATTGTCTCCAGATTCCAGACCGCTAAGACCAAAAATAAGGAAACTATAAGACCTTTTTAATGTGATGACCACATTTGATCTTAAAGGTGTGATATGGGAGCCATTTTGTTTTCAAAACAAGGGCAAATTTACTCTCAGACAAGCTTTCCTTGCCATATACAATTTTTGTAAATGCCTAGCTGCAATAAGTTTTAGACCATCTTAATGATTTTCGAAATAATTGTAATAGCAGCCGTTTTCTTTTTCAAAGTATGAAAAAAAAAAATCACAGCCATAAATGTTTTCTGCAAATTTAATGAAGATATCTTCATAAAATGAGATACATGAATGAGATACAAGGTTTACATAAAAACATGATGAACAGACACATACACGTACACAACCCTGCACTCTTGTGTGCATGGAAGGCATTTTATAATTTAACATCATGAAATATATTAAAGAAATATTTTACATACAACTGCCAAATAATGTCTTTCCTTCTTATTATTTTTAAAATTACTCTTAGACATCTGATATATACTTTTCATACATTTTTATAAAATATCACAAAACTCACTGAACAATTTTAATACATATTTATAAAGATTAAATTATACTACCTCTTGTGAAACAGATAAACATATTAATAAAATAAGATTTACTCCTAAAAGCAAAGCCTTTGTCATTATGTATTCCAAGACTCGTAATTTGAAAAATAAATGGTGAAAAAATTAAATTATTATTGAAATCTATTGGCATTTGGTGATTCTGATTCCGTTTTATAATTGATTGCTTTTGTAGGTGAAATATAAACATCAATAGCTTTCCTTGTGATTTTTCATAGAAAACAACAATTAACTTCTTATTGCCATGCAGAGACTGAAGGACAAAAACTCATTGAAGAATTTTATCTTTAATGACATGTGTACTTTCATATGTTTCTCAAAATCACAACAACTGTTTCTCAGAAAATCAAAAAAATGAAGAGTAACATTAAGTGAAAATTGTCCCAGTGTTAGAAATTTGCCACGTTAGAAACACCATTGTATGGACTTTCAATTGTATGGCATTTCTTGTAAAAGTTGGTGATTTTTGGTGACACAATTTTGGCCGTTTTACTTATTTTTACTTAAGTGTTACTTTATTTTAACATTTGATTCAAGTGTGAAATTTCTCACTGCGGTTGTCATTTCCACTTCTTGTACTTACTCTAGATGTTTTATACACAGTTTCTTGAAGTTTTTATGTCTTTCAAACGTCTCTTGAAAAAAACACAATAAATTGCAGATACTGAGAATCAAAGACTGCAGGTATTTGCTCAGGGATAAAGCATAAAGTATGAAAATAACGAGAAAATGCCAAAATAAACAGAAAAACATGCAAGAATTTCTTTCATATCATAATTTGAATTATCAAAGAAGGAAGCCAGTAATAGACCACTACCGTACAAAGAAAGTTTTGAAATTGGATCCTTGTTGGATAAAAAAACAGCTCTGTTTGAGGGTAATATCATGAGTGGTTTGGAACAGTTTAAATATTTTGGAAAAATTTAAATTTGTCAAGGGCCAATAAGCAAGCTCTTCCCCAGCTTAAAAAAACAACCCAGTAAACATTTTTTCGAGTTTTGTAAATGTTTGGAGGGAAACGTTTGGTGAAAGTTGAAAAGTGATTGGTATGAAACCCATTTACATCGATTGTTTTCAAAACGTTTCATGTTTACCATTTGTAAAAAATAGTTTAAATGACAAACGGTACAATGAACATTGCAATGTCTCAAAAATATTACTTTGGCATTACGTAGCAATATTAACCTTTATTGGAGTCAGAGGTCCAATTCAACATGGTTTTAGGTTGTTCACTAATGATAATATTATATTTATGTCTAAAATTAAACATAATGACTTAAAAAACTTGTTCCACCATTCAATTCTCACTTTCAGGAATTGCATGAGAGTTAATTTTGTCAAAGTCCTCCAAAATCCCCTATTATTGCTGACCGCAGTATTATTCCTCGTTTGCAAATGTTTGAAAGTAAATATTAAATAAGCATTCTGAAAATATGGGTACAACAGCACTTTTGATAGAACAAAAACCAGTTGTTATTAAATCTAATCTAATCTAATCTACTGCTTTGCAAGCGCAATATCTTCCCCACAATGAGGAACAAAATCATTATCATATGGAAGTCGAGGGGCATTCAGGGTCAGTAATCCAGGATTGTGGGTGTGACCGGAAGGGAAGGAAGACTAAGTTGGGAAGCTAGAGCTGAAGAGGGGAGTTTTGAGGTGCTTCCTAAAAGATGCAACAGAGGAACTATTTTTATTGGAAACAGTTCCAAAGGGCAGGGGCATAGTGACTGAAGGAATTAGAAAAGTGTTTAATTGATTTGTGAACTCTACGATTAAAAGTGGGAGTTTGAAGGACTTGAGTTTGGGGGTACTTCGCCTTGTGTTTCTAAAAGAGGTGTAGGGGTGGATTAATCCTATTAGGTAAACTGGTTGACCCTGGGTGAGAATTTTGTATTTAATAAGACCAATTTACCCTCATTACAATTAACAATTTACCCAACAATTACAATAACATTACAATTTACCCAACATTACAATGAAAAAGTTTACTTGGAAATGTTTAGTAACCCTAAAGAAAAGGTTTTAAAAAATTTTGTAAATGTTTAAACCATTTTCTACTGTTTTTAATGTTTACTGGAAATATGTGTATTGGATTAAATTTGTACCCTGTATCTAACTGGTAGCCAGTGGAGTTTTTTTAGTTGAGGGGTAATGTGAGAGAATTTAGAGGAATGGGTGACAACCCTGCAGAGTGAGTTTTGGACTAGCTGCAATCTCCTTAACTCAAAATCAGTGAACGATAAGAGTAAATTGCAGTAGCATTCGCTAACAGCACTGATGTATTCAGGTCTAGAAGGGGACGAATTCTGTAGAAGTCTCTCGCTGGTACTCTGGTGGACTTAATAACCTGTGACACATGGTTTGAGAAAGTGAAATTAGTGTCGAACACCACTCCGAGGTTCCTCACACTTTGTGCTGGCAAGACCTGATTTCCCAGAATATTGATAGGGAAGTGAGGGAGGAGTTGATTATGATTTTTGGGAGCCTATGACAATGAACTCGGTTTTGTCTGGGTTAAGTTTTAATTTATTTGTGAGCATGAAATTTTGAATGTCGTTTAGGCAGTTCTTTAGTTTTTGGATAGAGTGAGAGAAATTTTCTGGTGAAAGTGTTATGTATAACTGGGTATCATCGGCATAAAAGTGGTAGTTGATGCTACTGTGGGAATGAATGATTGAGCCGATTGGGTTAGAGTAGAGAGAGAACAGGATTGGTCCAAGGACAGAGCCCTGGGGTACTCTGTAGTGGAGCGCAGCAGGATGCGAGAGTGTACTACTTACCTTGACCGAGTGTGTCCTTCCCGACAGGTATGATTTGAACCAGCCGAGTGCTAGCTCACTGAGTCCATAATAAACATTGAGTCTGTCCAGGAGAATGGTGTGGTCAATGGTATCGAAAGCGGCAGATAGATCCAGAAGGGTAAGGACAGTGACAGAACCCTTGGCCATGTTAAAAAGAATATCGTTTTGTATATTAAGGAGGGCGGTTTCAGTAGAGTGGTGTTTTCTATAAGCCGATTGGAAGGCAGTCATAAGACCGGCTTCATCAAGATGAGTTTGTAGCTGGATGGCTACTACCCTTTCAAGGATCTTTGAGACAAAGTTTAAATTTGAGACAGGCCTGTAGTTTTTAAAAACTTCTTTGTCTCTGGATGGTTTTTTGAGGATAGGGGTAACATATGCCTGCTTAAAAAAGTTTGGACACTTACCTTGCTCAAGAGAAGCATTGATTATTGCGGTGATGGGGGTAATCAGAATATCCAGATAATCCAGAACAAGGAAAGTAGGCCAAGGGTCTAGGAAACATGATTTACTGGGAGAATTGGTAATACCTTTAGTAACTTGATCCTCTGTTACAGTCAAAAAAAGTGGAGAACATAGGGGGAGGAAAGTCAGGGGTGATGTGTTGCAAATTGGCAGAAGCAGAGAATGTTGAGCGTATGTTTTCTATTTTTTCTGTGAAGAACTCCACAAACCTGTCAGCCAAAAGCTGAGGGGGCTTTATCGATGGGAGGATCTTGACTGGAAGTCTGTGTAACTCATCGCCAAGGACACGCCATAATTTTTGTGGATTGTTGTGATTGTCCTGAATTTTCACTTTAAGAAATTGAGATTTGGCTTGCATGCAGATTCTATTATATTGATGACTTTCTGCATGTGCTGGAATCTATTGAAGGTGGATTTATCTCTTCGCCAAATGCATTCAAACAAACGTTTGGTCTCTTTTGCCGCAATTACAGTGTCGTTAACCCATCCTGGGATGTACTTTGCCTTGGTATGTTTAGTGTGTAGTGGAGCATGTTTGTCAATAAAGGTCGACAAGGTGGAGTGATATTGTTTGTAGAGAGTATTAGGTTCTTTGGGTGGATTATTGATCAGTTCTGAAGCAAGGAGATCTGCTTTCATTTTCTCTTTGTCAGTTTTATGGTATTTTTGAAAGGAGACAGTAGCATTATTCTGAGATCTAAGGGTTAAAAAAATTTAAAGTGAAACTTACTGAGAGATGGTCGGAAAAAGCATCAATGGTATGGAAATATTGTCATTGTTGGATTTAGTTAAAATCTGATCGAGGGTATGTCCATGAATGTGAGTAGGGAAATTAACTTTCTGAATTAAGTCAAATGAATTGATCAGTGAGTGAAAGGTTTTTGAATTTGAACATGTTGTTTCAAGGTGAAGATTGAAATCACCGATGATGGCCAGATTTTCTGTGGTGAGGTGAATGTCCTCCAAAAGTGATTGAAAATGTTCAAAAAAGAAGTACTTGAGGAAGGTGGTCTGTTTATGTTCAAAAAGTAAAAGGATTCCTTGTTCAGGGATATCTTGATGAGCAAGTTTTCAAAGGTGCAGCAGGTCTTTGTAGAAACAATGGATGCATCCAGTCCATCTTTAACAAAAAAACCCAGTCCTCCGCCACGGCGGGCCACTCGAGACTGTTGATACAGACTGTAACCTGGTGGGGTGATTTCCGATAAATTGGCGCTTGTGATGTCATGTCTTATCCAGGTCTCCGACATGGCAAAGAGATCAGTATCATTGTCTGCAAAACATTTCCAGAGCAAACATTTACAAAACATTGTCAAAATATGTCGTTTAAATTTTATGTTTACTGTTTATCATACATTTCATGATTACTGTTTGAAAAACATTTCCAGCATAATCTTCATTTCTTGAGCTATTTTGTAAATGTTTAAAACACCTTTCCAGTCAAATCTCAGTTTCCTTAGTTATTTTAGTGTTTATTAAATGCTTTACAAAAACATTTGTAAAAAGATTGCTTCTCAAATGTTTTTAAACATTACAATGAAAAAGTTTACTTGGAAATGTTTAGTAACCCTAAATAAAAGGTTTTAAAACGTTTTGTAAATGTTTGAACCATTTTCTACTGTTTTTAATGTTTACTGGAAATATGTGTATTGGATTAAGAGTTTTTCTCGTCCTCGATGGATCTATTGATTTGGTTGGAACACTTTTTTAATATATTGTATGACTCAGATATAATCACCAGTAGCTGTGAGGGTGGAAGAATGCAGTCCATACCAGTCAAGATTGTGTACTGAAACCATCTGAAACATCTGGTCAAAAAGTCGGTTTCATCACAGCAGAACAAGCTGGGAACACAGCAGGATCAGATGTAAGAGGAAACCGGCAAGGCTTTTACAGTAATAGACAAGCTGGGAAGTGTATAGGACACATCTGTATCATTTCACTGACTCACGGCTATGGTCAAAGTTATGGGATCTATGTCCAGTCGGCTGGTCCTGCGTTTAGGTGTCTCCTTTTTCCCTGCAAATCAGAGTAAAACTTTAAATATTTTACTCAATAAAAACAACAGGGCCCTAAGCCTCTGTTGAAAGTCTCTCTGATGTGTATGTGGCATCTTTACAATGATAAATGGTGTTATGGTTGTTTGATCTCGATTTACGATCCCCACTCCAGATATTCATCTGTCCACTGGTGGATCAGGACACTGCTCCAGTCTTGTCGATTTGTCACTGAGGCTTGTCATGGCCTTATACAGCTTGTTTATTAAGGGTTTACAGCTTGTCCTGGTAGTTTCCCATCTAGTCGGAGAGAACGCACCCCGATCCCAAGTCATTTCGAGAGGTTGATCCAGACAAGCCAGGATGCAATATATCCTGTCAGGGAGGTGAAACTGCCCCAATTTTTTTGCTGGATTTTTTCTGGATTTTTTCTTCTGGATCCCCGACTCTGCTAACAAACCAGAGTGTAGGGTCAGCTACAGTGGAACGACCCCGTTAACTTTGTTTGCCTAACACAAATGTATCAACATGTATCTACAGAAAAGAAATATCTACGTCTAATTAGTGCTTATTGACAACTTATTAGAATGGTTTTACTTGATAGCAATGAACCTCTTTTTGTTTGGCCAATACTTTTTTTTGAGAAAATAAAAAAATGGTTTCTGTGCATTTTGGACACTTTAATATTCCAATGAGAGAGCAGATTATTTCAGGATTGCAAATCTTCTCTTATGGACTCAGTGTAGTGACTTGGAAAACTTTGAGTTAATATAATAAACTTCCAGCTTATACAATAAAATCTTACACATATTGGAGTTTACATTACTACACTGCCGAGACACAGTGACCTCCTACCTCCTAACATAGACGAGTACTTTATGAAAACCAAACATTTGTGTATGTGCTTGAAATACATGGTGGATATTTAAGCCTTAAGCAAGGCTTATTGCTTGGCAATGCACTCTGGTTTTCAGTTTACAATCTTGACCAACGAGAATACACTGTTTTGTAATCCCCTCATGTAGTACTGGACTTGCTCAAGTCTTTGTATTTCTTATTCCATCAAATCTGACATACATGAAATCATTATTAATTCATGCAATACAAAGACTCATCTGAAATCAGCCTCACATTCTGGTAAAAAAGTCATTCAGTCCCGATAAAATACCTAAGACAAAAGTACTTGAAAAAGTCTACTGATGTACCCGTCCTGATATGACCCTGTGTATGTACACAAGGTGTTGATATGACGTCAACCCCAACCCCCCTGAACAAAAAGTGTATACAAATGAGACAATTAGATTGTTTATTTAATATAAACAGATGAGGCCAGTATGCAGTTATATTGGTTTCAATTATTACACAGCGGTTGACTATTAGCAAAGTTGGTCAAAGTTAAGGTTTTATATCCCATTCAATAGCAACGGTATGTATGTCCACATTGGACCAGACCGGCCGTATAGCCTCTGGAGGGAGTCCAAAGCACATAGATGTGACAGTATGTGATAAGATGCAAAACTGGCACTGCATGGCCAAGCACTGGGCCACTGATGCATGGCCTCAGTTTGGATATTGAATATATTTGCCCATCAACAGAGTTATAATCCATATTTAGGTTGTTTTCCAAAGTTAATTAGAAAATTTGAAGCAGCATACCCCATACATTTAAACACTTTGGAGGAATTTGATAAAACTTAAAAGCGCAAATGTCAGGGCACATGACACTTGCCTCAAAACTTTTGAAGTCGTTTGTCACTGCAATGGACATTGCCCTTTAAATTGGATTTAAAACATTACGGAAGACAACTTTAAATCCACAACACAGAACACGATAAAAGTTGAACGAACGAACTTCTCGTCCGTTTTTACCCCACAGCCCTTAAGGGCTGTCGGGGTATTGTTTTCACCCATGGTGTCCGGATGGGCGGGCGCGCGGGCGGGCGGCGGTAAAAAGTTTGTCCGGGCTGTATCTCAGAAACCGTAATGTGTAGGAAGTTGATACTTGGTAGGGACATTGGTTAGGGGGTGTAGGTGTGCAACGTCATGGTGTGACCCTGATTTGACCTTTGACCTTGCCGTAGTGACCTTGAGTTTGAAAATCTTGTCCGGGCTATATCTCGGGAACCGTAAGGTGTAGGAAGTTGATACTTGGTAGGGACATTGGTAGGTGTGCAACGTCATGGTGTGACCTTGATTTGACCTTTGACCTTGCCGTAGTGACCTTGAGTTTGAAAATCTTGTCCGGGCTATATCTCGGGAACCGTAAGGTGTAGGAAGTTGATACTTAGTAGGGACATTGGTTAGGGGGTGTAGGTGTGCAACGTCATAGTGTGACCTTGATTTGACCTTTGACCTTGCCGTAGTGACCTTGAGTTTGAAAATCTTGTCCGGGCTATATCTCGGGAACCGTAAGGTATAGGAAGTTGATACTTAGTAGGGACATTGGTTAGGGGGTGTAGGTGTGCAACGTCATGGTGTGACCTTGATTTGACCTTTGACCTTGCCGTAGTGACCTTGAGTTTGAAAATCTTGTCCGGGCTATATCTCGGGAACCGTAAGGTGTAGGAAGTTGATACTTGGTAGGGACATTGGTTAGGAGGTGTAGGTGTGCAACGTCATGGTGTGACCTTGATTTGACCTTTGACCTTGCCGTAGTGACCTTGAGTTTGAAAATCTTGTCCGGGCTATATCTCGGGAACCGTAAGGTGTAGGAAGTTGATACTTAGTAGGGACATTGGTTAGGGGGTGTAGGTGTGCAACGTCATAGTGTGACCTTGATTTGACCTTTGACCTTGCCGTAGTGACCTTGAGTTTGAAAATCTTGTCCGGGCTATATCTCGGGAACCGTAAGGTATAGGAAGTTGATACTTGGTAGGGACATTGGTTAGGGGTTGTAGTTGTGCAACGTCATGGTATGACCTTGATTTGACCTTTGACCTTGCCGTAGTGACCTTGACCTATAAAATCTTGTCCGGGCTATATCTCGGAAACCGTAAGGTGTAGGAAGTTGATACTTGGTAGGGATATTGGTTAGGGGGTGTAGGTGTGCAACGTCATGGTCTAACCTTGATTTGACCTTGCTGTAGTGACCTTGACCTATAAAATCTTGTCCAGGCTATATCTCGGAAACTGTAAGGTGTAGGAAGTTGATATTTGGTAGGGACATTGGTTAGGGGGTGTAGGTGTGCAACGTCATGGTGTGACCTTGATTTGACCTTTGACCTTGCCGTAGTGACCTTGAGTTTGAAAATCTTGTCCGGGATATATCTCAGAAACCGTAAGGTGTAGAAAGTTAATATTTGGTAGGGACATTGGTTGGGGGGGGGGTAGGTGTGCAATGTCATGGTCTGACCTTGATTTGACCTTTGACCTTGCCGTAGTAACCTTGACCTATAAAATCTTGTTCGGGCTATATCTCGGAAACCGTAAGGTGGAGGAAGTTGATACTTGGTAGGCACATTGATTAGGGGGTGTAGTTGTGCAACGTCATGATCTGACCTTGATTTGACCTTTGACCTTGCCGTAGTGACCTTGACCTATAAAATCTTGTCTGGGCTATATCTCGGAAACCGTAAGGTGTAGGAAGTTGATACTTGGTAGGGACATTGGTTAGGGGCTATAGGTGTGTATTATCACGGTGTCACCTTAATTTGACCTTTGACCTTGTCGTAGTGACCTTGACCTTCAAAATCTTGTTGCACCTTTGGGTCTGTGTTTTGATGAAGATTAAGCACTGTTAAAATGATATAAGAATTTATTAAGAATTTTACTTTCATAACTTCCCATTGTAAGAGATAGAATTTCATCAAGTGAGCCACAGATTTTGCTCCAACACCGCACATAAGCATTCATTAAATGTATTACCACTTCTGTATGCATGGTAATATTCAAACCATCTAAACCATAATTCGGCCATGCAGATGTAGATAAAGAGTGTTGAATTTTAGTTTGCTGATTAATGCTGTCACCTTGTTATTGAATTATCTTGTTTCAATACTTCATCTTTATATGCATTATCTTTCTTTTAAACATTATTTCTCCATTTAAACATTGTTTAGACGATGATATAACTGACAGTGCTCTGAAAGTATCCTGAACTTTGTACTGGTACAGTACTTCTATATCTCATGGTGTTGAAAATACTTCCCTAGGCTGTGGGGTATGGGCATCTCATCTTTTTCATTTGGAACTATAGTAGCTTTGAAATTCTTTTTCATCCAATTATAACGTACAAAAATAGAATGACTTTTTGAACAGCTCTATTTCATTAGATTTTTTTCATAATAACAGTATTTAACTCTTCCTTAAACATACAGTCCAAAAATGTCACACAATCCTGAATTTTTGTCACAGAATTCTATGTGATCCACTTTTACATTGACATCAGTAACAGTGTAGATTTTTTGTGATTTCAGTAAACTTCACAAGCATTTAACATCAAAGTTTCATTTAATGTCTCTGACACCATGGCCAAGCTTCTGAAGACATAGAAGCTTGCGCCATACCAGTCTAGTGTTTTTTTCCAATAACACTATCTCTCTCAGAAGCAGTATGTCTAGGACCCATTGTGCACCTACAAACCACTTTTATAAGATTGCAAACATATTTGCTGAAAACATTTTATAACGTTTACAAAATAGCCCCAAAACTAGGTTTGACTGGAAACGTTTTTTAAAACATTTATAGAATAGCTGAGGAAATGAATGTTATAATGGTAATGTTTTTCAAACATGCATCGTGAAATGTTTTATAAAGAGTACACATAAAACGTTTGAACAACATTTGTTGAAACGTTTAATAGCAACTGGTTTTCATATCTAACGTCTTTGAGATGTTTTCTATTAAATAATTTGAAAACGTGTTATCACAAACGATTTTAAGCCCGATTTTCAGGATTCTTATTAGACATTTACCTTCAAACATTTCCAAACAAAGATGGCGTTGAGCAATAATAAGTGATTTTAGAGGATTGGTTAGCACGGCTTGTGAGGATCCTGCTACTTCAGTTTGAGGGGACCTTAAACTAGCATCCTACTTATTTTACATTTTATCATGCTTATTTTTGTTTAGCAATAGAATCAGTGGTCACACCTCATTGACACAATTGAATTAACCTCTAACATGTTATTTTGAAAGACGATGGAGAAACAAGTTTTCCCCACCACCGCTGCCCTGGTGCACTGCATTGTATTTGAAGCCCAGTGGGCTTCCTTAACAGTAAGGTCGACTGAGTAGTCATTATAATTTTGGCTATCTATGTTTCTTCTGTAGTCCTGACCCCTTGTGCCTATCCAGCACAAGGGGATTCTCGCATATGGGATCGATATAGACTTCAACATTCTTGGGTACTAGGTTGGGCCAGGCTGACCCAGGTTCCCCCTCTCAAGTTTGACTTTTTCAGCCAAATTGACCTTTGAACCTCTAATTTTGATCAGGATTAGAGGGACAGATTAGGATACTGTGACTTTTGATGTTCCCTTAAACTGGTACGTTAAGGTCTTCTGAGGATATAATTCAACTGTTCACAGTAACCCTCTTAGGCCCTGGCTCCCTTGTGCTTTTCCCAGTATAAGGGAGTTCTCCTTGCTTGGGACTGATATAAGCCTTTGTAGCACTGTGGGAGAGGCTGGACCAGGCTGACCTACCGGTTTTGCATTTTTGTACAGAATCTGACTTTTTCGCTGCTATGCTTTGACATATCCATAGACCGGACACTGCTAATGAAAGTGACCTTCTGGCAGACAAATGCACATGTTAACATAATATTATAACTGTGTTCTACCCTTAATGAATATATGTGTTGATAGTAACTGATAATTGTGCTTATGGTGTGTTATCTCTCCATTTGTGATGTGTATTTTGATATTAATGTGGTTTTAAATATTTCTCATGTTTACATTCAAAACTTTTAAATACCTATTCTAGTATCCTCTGTACATTTTTGGTACTAACTTTTAAATAAAATATCTCAAGCTTATCCTCACTTTAACTTGCCTCAACTTACTTGACCTGTCATGAACTTGACCTGGTCGGACTTCATCTGTGGTCAACAATCGCCCCACATGCAATCCCTAAAAGTAAGAACTGAATGAGTGCAAATTTTAAGCCACTATCTTACAGATTTAGACATAAAATAATACTGTCATTAGCGAGAAACTTAAAAAATAATGAATTTGACGTTTGGCCCCATTATAAATGAGACATTATTAGGTTAATTTGTAACGTTTTTCTAACATTTAAACGTTTACTAAAACATTTAATAAACAGTATACATAAAAAGTTTTGAAAACATTCTATTATAAATGGTATTCGTACCCATCATTTTTTTTTCAACCTTTGCCAAATGTTTCTTTTCAAACGTTTGCAAAACTCATTTTTTTACTGTGGTGGATTTTATTCACGATTGGTGAATTGGTACTGACACCTAGGTATGCGGACCATGGTAATAACTGACTGGAGATTACTGTCACGGCTATGCTCTTGTTTTTCTGTGTTTTACTTCTTGAATACTTAACAAGATGCTACTGCGTTAATAATAATAATTTATTTAATGTTTCATTGTATGTGTATAAAGGGATGACAGCGATTCGCTCAAACTTCTTGGAGATTTGCTGAATGTAAACAAAAAACAAATGATGTCACAGTCACTTACCATTAAATTGAAGAGGTTGTTCTAAGTGAATATAAAATAGACAAGTACCCCGAAAAAATAATATAGCACAGATAAATTTCAACCACATCATATATATCATGATAACCTAGTTTAGATTGCTTGAAAGTGGACAGCAATTCGCCCTTTTCAAGTTACCATTTACATAAAAGGTTAAAAAGTCAATAGTTCTTTTCATTGAGCCAAATAAGGGATATATATATTATATAGCATATATGAAGTAAATATGAAGTAAATAACATAAAATATCAGGTAATGTTGGTATAAGCATACAGTCTTAATCGTGGCATAGTCATACTATATACTTTCTTCAATGTCAAAAATCATGAAACTGGAAAAATAATTATTTCTGAGTTATATTTGTCTAATGTAAGTGATTAATCAGTAGTGGTAAGGTGTGTTTATGTTTTTCACAATGAGATTCTGTTATATTTTGGTTGTAGGTTTAGTATTTACTAGATTTTATGTAAAAATAGTCAATTATGGCAAATAGCTGTCCCCTGCGAATCACTGCCCCCCCCCCCCCCCCCCCCGCCCCCTCAGACAAAGTAGCCCATTTAAACAATTGACATTTATTTGATTTTAATATAATTTTCAACATACTAGTATTGTCCAGGTCATATCATGGTTATGCAGCTGTGATTTTGTACTGAAAACATTCAGGCCCCACTTTGTCAATCATTAATTCTTATCTAGGGTCAGGACTAAGTTTCATACATACTAATCTAATCTAATCTACTGCTTTGCAAGCGAAATATCTTCCCACAATGGGGAACTCAGTGGAACTCAGTGTGCTAATTAAACGAAATCATTATCGTAAGGAATATATTCAAGGTCAGTAATCCAGGATTGTGGGTGTGACCGGGAGGGAAGGAAAACTAAGCTTGGGAAGCTAGAGCTGAAGAGGTGAGTTTTGAGGTGCTTCCTAAAAGATGCAACAGAGGGACTATTTCTTACATGAAAATTGAAAGAGTTCCAAAGGACAGGGGCATAGTGACTGAAGGAATTGGAAAAGTGTTTAATTGATTTGTGAACTCTACGATCAAAAGTGGTTGATTGAAGGAACTTGAGTTTGGGGGTACTTCATCTTGTGTTTCTAGAAGAGGTGTAGGGGTGGATTAATCCTCTTAGATCAACTGGTTGACCCTGGTTGATAATTTTATATGTAATCAGGCCAATTTTAAATTGTAACCTGTATTTGACTGGTAGACAATGAAGTTTGTTTTAGTTGAGGGGTAATGTGAGAGAATTTAGAGGAATGGGTGGCAACCCTGCAGAGTGAGTTTTGGACTAGCTGCAACCTCCTTAACTCAAAATCAGTGAGCGATAAGAAGAGTGAATTGCAGTAGTCCAGCCTGCTGCTCACCGATGCATTTGCTAACAGCACTGATGTATTCATGTCTAGAAGGGGATGAATTCTGTAGAGGACCGGGAGGGAAGGAAAACTAAGCTTGGGAAGCTAGAGCTGAAGAGGTGAGTTTTGAGGTGCTTCCTAAAAGATGCAACAGAGGGATTATTTCTTACATGGAAAGGGAAAGAGTTCCAAAGGACAGGGGCATAGTGACTGAATGAATTGGAAAAGTGTTTAATTGATTTGTGAACTCCACGATCAAAAGTGGGGGTTTGAAGGAACTTGAGTTTGGGGGTACTTCATCTTGTGTTTCTAGAAGAGGTGTAGGGGTGGATTAATCCTCTTAGATAAACTGGTTGACCCTGGTTGATAATTTTATATGTAATCAGGCCAATTTTAAATTGTAACCTGTATTTGACTGGTAGCTAATGAAGTTTGTTTTAGTTGAGGGGTAATGTGAGAGAATTTAGAGGAATGGGTGGCAACCCTGCAGAGTGAGTTTTGGACTAGCTGCAACCTCCTTAACTCAAAATCAGTGAGCGATAAGAAGAGTGAATTGCAGTAGTCCAGCCTGCTGCTCACCGATGCATTTGCTAACAGCACTGATGTATTCATGTCTAGAAGGGGATGAATTCTGTAGAGGTCTCTCGCTTGTACTCTAATGAACTTAATGACCTGTGACACGTGGTTTGTAAAGTTGAAATTAGAGTCCAACACCACTCCAAGGTTTCTGACACTTTGTGCTGGGGAGACCTGATTTCCCAGAATATTGATAGGGAAGTGAAGGAGAAGTTGGTTACAATTTTTGGGGGAGCCTATGAGAATGAACTCAGTTTTGTCTGGGTTAAGTTTTAATTTATTTGCGACCATGAAATTTTGAATGTTGTTTAGGCAGTTCTTTAGTTTTTGGATAGAGTGAGAGAAATTTTCTGGTGAAAGTGTTATGTATAACTGGGTATCATTGGCATAAAAGTGGTAGTTGATGCTACTGTGGGAATGAATGGTTGAGCTGATTGGGTAAGTGTAGAGAGAGAACAGGATTGGTCCAAGGACAGAGCCCTGGGGTACTCCATAATGGAGCGCAGCAGGATGCGAGAGTGTACTACCTACCTTGACCGAGTGTGTCCTCCCTGACAGGTATGATTTGAACCAGCCAAGTGCTAGCTCACTGATTCCATAATAAACATTGAGTCTGTCCAGGAGAATGGTGTGGTCAATGGTATTGAAAGTGGCGGATAGATCCAGAAGGGTAAGGGCAGTGAGAGAACCCTTGGCCATATTAAGAAGAATATCATTTTGAATATTAAGGAGGGCACTTTCAGTAGAGTGGTGTTTTCTATAACCCAACTGGAAGGCAGTCATAAGACCAGCTTCATCAAGATGAGTTTGTAGCTGGACGGCTACTACCCTTTCAAGTAGGGGATAGGGGTAACATGGGCCTGCTTGAAAAAATTTGGACACTTACCTTGCTCAAGAGAAGCGTTAATTATTGAGGTGATGGGGGTAATGAGAATATCCAGATAATCCAGAACAAGGAAAGTAGGCCAAGGGAACATGATTTACTAGGAGAATTGGTAATAATTTTAGTATCTTGATCCTCTGTTACAGTCGAAAAAGTGGAGAACATAGGGGGAGGAGAGTCAGGGGTGATGTGTTGCAAATTGACAGAAGCAGAGAATGTTGAGCGTATTTTTTCAATTTTTGAGTGAAGAACTCCACAAACCTGTCAGCCAAAAGCTGAGGGGGCTTTATTGATGGGAGGATATTGGCTGGAAGTCTGTGTGTTACAACCATTAATGTATCAATAACTAATAATGTATCAGCTAACCAATAATGTAGTAAAAATTGACCAATAATGTATCATCAACCAATAATGTATCAAAATTAACCATTAATGTATCAATTTTCTAACCAATAATGTAAAAATCACTTGCTCCAATAACATATCAACAAATAAGCAATAATAATGTATCATTATTAATGTATTAGGCTACATTTGAGTTGATACTAAACAGTCATTTCCCACAGATCACGAGCATTTATGTGTTATCCCCTGTTATTTACAATTTCCTCAGTATTTAATGAGTGTCTGTTCCAATTGTTTTAGTTTTATTTTAAAACTCAGGCAAGTATTATATGCTCAGAGACTATCAAGCTATACATAGTCTTCAAACGTCAAATTTAGGGTCTTACTTTTCATTCAACAGTCATGGTCATATTCACACTGGAATGATAATTAATGATACATTAATGGTTGTAACATCTGTGTAACACATCGCCCAGGACACGCCACAATTTTTGTGGATTGTTGTGATTGTCCTGAATTTTTGCTTTAAGGATCTGAGATTTGTCTTGCATGCAGATTCTATTATATTGATGGACTTTCTGCATGTAACGGGATCTATTGAAGGTGGATTTATCTCCTCACCAAATGCGTTCAAACAAACGACTTCAGGAATGCACAGTGGGTATCTTCTAATTATATCAATACTATATTTATTAATTGTTTAACTGTGTGTTTTGAGAACTCTAACTATTATGTTTCTCAAAAAGTTTTGTTACACTTGCAATTAGAAGACTTTTTCCAGATCTTAAAAAGGTTATATGGTAGGTCTATAACTGTTTTTTTATCCTTTGTGTTTTTTGTTGAGAAAAAATTTGTACCGACAGTTCTAAAGGCTATTTAAAGCTGGAATAAGTTGTTTTTCCATCAAAGTCTGACATTCAAACAGTGAACCTTTGATTTCATTCTTTGGTCATTTTCTTGCCACCTTTTTACTTGTTATTAAAAGTGTATTTTTTCAACCCATACATTCAGAGGGCCTGAAGGTCGGACACACAAGACAGGGCAATTTGACTTTTCATTTAGTGAAACCAATCTAAATGAACTCATGAAAAATTCAACTCAATCAAAGACAACCCATTTCAGGAGAGTTTTACGAAGCCCTTATCAGGACATTGTGATTTTTGTTTTAGAATGTATTGTCTCTTAACCATGCATGCGAGAAGATTTAGTTAAAGAAAAAATATCCCAGGCTCACGACATAATATTCTGTGCACAAGATGATCTGCCAGCTTTTTGTGATTACATATTTTCTTGTGCATATCACATATTGTGTGATCACTAGATAATAAGTAGTGAGAATGATACCATCTGGATCCTACCCATTTGTTGTCCTCTCCAGATGATGTCGTGACAAAATGATGATGGTACGACATCATGCGTGCTCACTACTTGTTTTGTTGAGTGCCAGATGATGTAATTATGAGATAATCTGTTGATTAAAACAAAACTAAGCAGTGTGCACTATCAGATGTTGTGATCATGACAAAATAAATGGGGATGACCACATCATCTGATCACATAATTCTTAAAACAGGTTGAGAACACCAGTTCACCCAATTATGTGATTCATAGATAAATCATGTGCACCACAGTGTCTATTGATTACAAGAAAATTAGTGATCAGAATGATATCATCTGGTCTTCATAAATAATCTTCTTGTGGTCATGCCTCAGCCAAATAACTTAGAGGTGTCTATGTTAATGTCCTAACAGGGGCTCCATAGAATCTGATGCAAAAAAGAGTCTAATTATTTTCCACCTCTTATTCAGGAAAAAGTCGGGCAAGTTGTCACTAAAAGTAAGTCATTTTGGAGAGTTAGGGAAGAAATTGTAATGAATAATTCAGTACTAGCCAACATAAACTCCACCAACAATTCACAATTTATCATTCTCTGATTCAAACTTTGCTCCCACACAAAATAGAACTCTTTGAGGTGTATAATGGATATTAGTTTTCTGAGTTGCACAAATTTCAAAGCAGGTTACCAGTGCAATTAAACTGGTATACCAGGAAATGCAGATGCTGAAAGTAGATTATTTTTGTCTTAACCTTCTACAAAATTTTTATTTTTTCAACTTACAAGGGAATTGCTGTATTTTTTGATAATCCATCTTACCCAGATTTTCTCATTAAAAATCATTATATAAAAAAACAACTCCTGGCCCAGTTGTGTAATAGTAATATATTGGATCACAATAATATCAGGCTTTTATTTACAGCAAGAGTGTTAATTGTGAAAAAAGACATGGAAAAATAAAAAACTCTTAAGTGTGATGTCTGATCCAAACAAGTATTTAGTTGGTAAGTAGTTTGAAATATCATCACCTGTAAAATCATATAATATCAGGCTTTTATTTACAGCAAGAGTGTTAATTGTGAAAAAAGACATGGAAAAATAAAAAACTCTTGAAGTGTGATGTCTGATCCAAACAAGTATTTAGTTGGTAAGTAGTTCGAAATATCATCACCTGTACAATCATATAAATTCTAAAAAATCATTTTTCTATTTATTTCCACAATTTTCGCGAAAGTCTGTGCCCGTATTCACGAAAGGTCTTAGCCAGGGCTTAGCCTTAAAGTTGAGACTTTTGTCACACGTTTCTGCCCAGAAACTGCTAAGACTTTTGTCTTAGGCTTAGTGGTATTCACAAAGAATTTAAGACTGGTCTTAGGCTTAGCCAAGGGCTCAACTTTAAGACTGGTTGGTAGTGGGCTTAAATTTTGTAAAGAGGACTTTAATATGGCCGCCATAAACTTTTCTCCACTTAAAAATTTGAAATGGCTGTAAATAAAGTATAATTATACAGAACACCTCACTAAAGCAGTCTTTGGGAAGTTGATATGTGGTAACAAGGTTTTTCATTTCAAAATAGCACTTTTCCTTAGATAAAATGCATTAAATGAAGGATATATGTCACCAATAGTATAGTTTGAATAGAAAAGAAAGGTCACATGACACAGAAAACCACTGTGGTTATTTGATAATCTTGGACTTAGCTAAGTCACCCTTTGTGAATATGGTTTTAAGACAAAACTTAGCTGAGACAAAAGTCTTAACTTTAAGACTGTATTTAAGCCTAAGACCTGGCTAAGTCTAAGACCTTTCGTGAATACAGGCCCTGGAAATGACAGTGCCTGTGTTTAGATGATGTGATTATGTGATTGTGTCCTTTACAGGGTACAAGCTGTGTGATGTAGGTCACATTTTGGTATTTGTGTCCCTTTAGACAGCTGAGTCACGTGATGATAGGTGCTGACCACATCCCACATGCAGCATGGGGTGGATTTCAAATGGATAAGCACAGTGCTTACAAATGTCATTTGCAAACAAATGTTTGGAACACTTGGCCACTCAGCGGTGTAATACAATTCGTATGTTGTCATTCACAAAAATTGCTGATCTCAATATTATTTTCATTTAATTTTCAGCATCCAGTCATTACGGAGAATATGTGTATCAAGGAAAAGACTCTGCAGTGCTGCAATGATCTCATTGGTGATACGACACTTGGATGTTCAACTATTCACACAGTGCTGAGGTAAAGATTATAATTTTTTTTTGCAAAATTTCCCCCCCCCCCAAAAAAAAAAATAAAAAATTAAGCAATAAAAGAAGAGCATAAATGTAAGACAAATTTTATTCATCACATGCATGGAAATAATAAAGTTTTTATATTAGTTTTTATTTTGGATATAGCAAACGATTGTATACGCTTAAGAATATTATATTTATATAATTGATGTATCAGTTTAGCTAAGTATGTAGCACCTCATTACCATAGTGACTTTCTCCATTTGGCACATGGTCACGCTATAAGTTCAAACAGAAGATTAATACTTCATTCAAACACTTTATTACATCAAACTGTGGCGAAATGGCACATTAAATATGATATTTTAGAAAGATAATTTAAGCTTGTTTTAATTTACAAATTATTTTTATGATAAATGTGTAAATTATATAATAAAAATAGTTTTTATAAGGTATTATCTTTTAAAATATATCAATGAAATACTATCCTTCAATAAAATATTCATGGACATTTTGTACTACGCTATTATATGTTAAAATATTTACAACCTTTCAAAAAAAAAACACACAAAAAAAATGGACACCTCTGATGGACCATTAAGAAGTATGTTAAATTCTATAATTTGAAACATTACTCTTACAAAAATACAAACATGAACAATATACTATATACTATTTGGTCACTTTCTCAATATTAATAAAATCACAATATTTACATTCTTATCACATGACACAGCAGCTTTCACAGTAAAACAACAAAAACAAGTGCCTCAATAGTTGACCAATGCATGACTGACAAATACATGTATAAAATCTCTAACTCTAAAACAAAAGTAGAACAGAAACACAAACTAATATCTTTGTAATTAGAAATGACCACATCAATATGGATATGTAATTTCACATTAAAACATTTCAAGAGAACTTAATGAAGTCAGTTTCCGTGTTATCAATTAGAGTCAATCAGATTTTAATGGGTAAATTTCCGTAAAAGTTATATGATGAATTAAATGAAAGGTATTATGTTGACTAGTACATAATCGAGTGAAGATAAATCCTTTCTAAATTTTAATCTGATCTAATCAGGCACTCAGTTCCTAATAAACATGTCATCCTGTTCTGGTGAGCATAACTCTTCCAGTTAACTTTGTGGCACCAAACATATGCACCATCTCTAAGTTTCACTGGATATAAAAGATGATTCCACACTTTATGGCCTTTGGGGTGTCGGGTAGCATTTGATTCTTTGGCAGATATACCGGGCATTTTACAAGAGGTGTCCAATTTTTACATAATCTCATTGACCAATCTCATAATTATAATGTCTGTATCTTGTACAATGACAACCGATGTACTTTAACATATAGTATTCTACTCTATCAATTATTATGACATTAGTAATTTCATGCAGTGGCCCGAAAAACTTCTGTAGGAAATTCTATAGAAAAGTTTGGGTGTAATGATGATGCAAAACTAATATTTGGGCCACAGTAGAGCTTTTAGCGCCAATTCCAAAACAGTAACATATACTTGAAGTGGTATAAGTGTAATTCAACTTTGATGCGTTACCAGTGCAATACAGGAATCACCAATTTGCCTCAACATTCTAGAAAAATACAAACGTCATAGTTTCATAGTTTTGCAAACAAGAATATAACTTAGAACAATGTTATGGTTAGCCAGAGATATAGAAACATCATGTTAAAGTAACATGAGAAGTTGCAAATGTTGAAAGTACCTTGCAATGATATGATACTGCCATTTAAAGGCCATTACATGAAACATGGCTTCAAATATAACAAAAGCAATATATGTAAATAAATGTCACTAAAGTTACATTATGGAGCCACCGCCTTGTTTTCATACTGGAAGAATTCCTGTCTCAAATGTAGTGAAATTTAGGAAATATCAAAACTCTAAAATGAGGCAAAAACAACAGATATAACACAATTTTTGCCACAAAAATACACACCCCATAGATATGAAATATGTCTGTTGGTCTCTCAGGATAATAATAGCTAAATGTGACACAAGCATTTGTAGTTCATATTTTTTTTCTTAATAATTGCAATGCATATTGTTGACAGTGTTGCTATGACACTGTATACTATGGCTAATTCATAACTGCATGACACATTCCAGGTCTCATTATATTTATATGCTACAGCATGCACACTTACAGGATTATTGGCAAACATGATAAGATCAAGTAAATGTAACAACTAATCAATCAAAACTCTCATGGGATTTATGGGATTATGCTCATAGCGTCGAATAAAGCCAATGGATGAGATTGGGAACACCTCAAAGAATTAACAGATAATAGAAAATAACTAGAAACTCCACTCTTTGACAACATTTAACCAAAGCAATGAATTTAATACAATAACACTTGTATATGTATCTACTGTATATATTTATCATTCACACAGTTTTCCACAACACCTCATCACCTCAGTTTTTTTTATCTAGTAGCTAACTCCTCTGTCTTGTCTCTCTATGTAGAGCTGTTTTCATTCTGTATGCTGGCCCCACATGACACAGATGACTTTTCGTCTGCCTCTGGACATGGCAACAGGGTATGCCAGTGAGCCACAGAAGAGCGTGGGCAGTAGAGCATGCTACTCCAGTGGTTCTTCTCCTCCTGACCTGAGGGGTTTCTGCCCAGTACGATCCGGCCAACCATGTCATCCCGGCTCTTACAGTTATAGTCCCACATGGTCACCACCAGGCTACACTCATCCAGAACATCCGGTGTCAGCTTGAAGCTCAGCGTTTCATTGAACACAGGGTCAATGGTGTTCTTTCTGATGGATGTCTTCCTGGTTTTGATGGTCTTGTCAAAATGACACAGTGACACTTTTACATAAGGATCTGCAAAGCATAAAAAGTAGTTCATAGGTGAACAGAGAGAATGCTGTGATGAATGATTTTTGTTCATATTTGAAAATAGTTGTGGTGATTCTGTGTTTGAATCTTCACTAAATCATTAGAGATTACAGCAGAAACTCATATTTACCAGCACTGTTTATGTGTGAGAAGATGCATAAATACCCTGTAATGTGTCCGTCTGTTTAAATCCTGTTAAAATTATTATGCGGCTAAAGTAGTAAATAATGTAATCCTGTGTAATGCTATATGTCTATGCTCGTGTATTTTCTCTCATACTTTATTTGTCTCTATTTTCATAAACATTTTAACAGCATAATTAAATCAGGCACTGAGAACCTCTTACATAAAATAACAATAAAGTTGCTTTTATGTAAATGGCAGCAGAAATATCAAAGGCGTAACTATCTTTTGTTAGATGAATCACTAAGTAGGCATTGTTATATATGTCTATGCTAACGTAACTAAAACTTCAGTAACTCTGGCATATAACAAAAATAGCATCAGAGATGCCCATACCCCACGGTATTCAACACCATGAGATATAGAAGTAGTGAAACAGTACAAAGATCGGGATACTTTCAGAGCAGTGTCAGTTATATAAAGCTCCAAATAATGTGTAAGTAGAGAAAATAACATCTAAAAGAAAGAAAATGTATGTAAAGATAAAGTATTAAAACAAGACAATTCAATAGCAAGATGACAGAATTAATCAGTACACTAAAAATTATGAAGCTGTAAAACTTATTAATTGGAGAAGAGCTGACAATGGAAAAAGCACAATTATGTAAAGTGCATATAATAATCAGTTGCAGCAATCCATATATCTTTGTCATAAGCGAAAGATGTCTCAAATATGGCAGGTGAACACACTTTGGCAGAGCCAAAGTCAAAGGTCACACCATGATGCACACCTACACCCCCCAACCAATGTCCCTACCAAGTGTCAGCCTTCTACACCTTATGAAATAAAGAAATAACCCAGAGAAGATTTTAAAACTCGTGGTCACTATGACAAGGTCAAAGGTCAAATCAAGGTCACACCATGACATTGCACACCTACACCCCTCTAACCAATGTCCCTACAAAGTATCAAGTTCCTACACCTTACGGTTTCTGAGATACAGCCCGGAAAAAACTCTTTCCCGCCACCCGCCCACCCTCCAGTTCATCAGGACAACATAGGTGAAAACAATACCCCTGTGGGGTAACAACAGCACGAAGGAAAAGTTAGAATCGCTGAACCATGATAAAATTACACTAAACTGTCTAAAGCATTAGATATAAATAACAAATATTGTCACGCATAAGACCTTACTGGTATTGAATTTTAGCTGGTGTTCATTATTGTGAAAGGTTAATTTAAACTGCAGTTAAACATCTGATCTTGGTCTTGTCTTATTAGCTTTGCCCAAAATGGGAGGGGCAATGGTTTTGTGATTAGATCTGTTTGTCTGTGCACATAAAAAAAACTATACGTTAAATGTGTGTACTGCTTGTTACAACAACAATGATCAGCTTAGATACATATCATTGAACCATACATCACACAGTGTAAATATTCTCATTGGTTTAGATGATAAATAACAGGTTAAGTATACTCTCCGCACTGAGATATACTATTTTACCCTATAGTTCACCTCCAAGTCTACTCATTGGACTTCCCAGATGTATAACTCTGTAGGTTGCTATGGCTGATCTAGTTGAAAACAAGCAAGAAACCCGACAAAACATGTGATTTGTCACACGAACAGAAAATTTGTACCATCAAAACATGTATCTCATGACTCGCTCCTGTTACCATTCATAAAGATTTTATTTATTTAGGGTTTTACATCGCTATCAACACTGTACAGGTCATATCACAACGGGTAGTTTTGTGGGCAGAGATAACCAGTATATACAATTGGTCAAGGTTATGTACTGTAAGCTGCATACCATCGGTAAGAAACTACCAACTTTCCCACATAAGGTCTGGGGTTTGAACCGCTGACCTCACATGTGACCTCACTGTGCCACCGTGCCCCCCCCCCCCCCCATTCATAATGACAGAATGAAGCACCAACCACTACAGTAAATTGTGTACTCATACAACTAAGCCTCTCATAAGACGAGATCACAGAGTAGGTCACAACAGACAAAAAATTAGCCATAACCCCCAAAACGAGTGACGTATGACCAAGAAGATACATTGTAACATCTGAGGACAGAAATACATACTCTCCAAGGTTTTGAACATGTTTAAACATTTGGACAATCCTCACAATCACCCTAATTTGTCTCCTGGGCTTCTTGAGTGACAAAATAACACATACAACCCTGGTTTTGATCCTAATCCCAAACTCAGGACCAACAGATGTAAACATGAGGCAGTATAACTAGACTTTTATCATAAACGATTACTTCTTATCAAAATATCCAAAGAATATGTCTGTGGTGTTCAGGATTTCAGAACCTAAATATTTCTGTTTAGCCACAGGATCCACATTCACACTGACGTTCTGTGTTACAGACTCTGCTCTGTCTGAAGGTACTATTTGGTTCTGATGATCTAAAAAAAGAATATTCAGATAGTAACATGTTTTACTCACCAGATCCTCCTATCAGGTCAGTCTGTAGGAGCTGCTTGGCTTTAATGACATCTACATTCAGCCTTCCAGCAGATGGTAAGTAGTTGAGTGACAATAAGATCTGTCCAATGTCTGCTTCTTCCTGTAAACAGAATACACAAGATTACAGCAGGACTCAGTGCAACTAATTTGTGATGTAGTATATGACCATTGATTTGTAACTTTTAGTCAATTATGCTGTAATTGTTGTCTTCTAAGTTTGTTTGACCATATTGCTTCATGTGTACTTTGTTCGATGTTATATAATTCAGCAAGCTCCACAATAACCATTTGGAAGGAATCAGTCAGATTGTTTTTAATGTGTTTTTTTGTTTTGGTGTTTTTTTTTGTCTGATAAATTTAGAAAACCACTGTACATGGCTTATAAAGTATTATACAACACTTGATTTGCTTCAATAACGACCAGACAAAGTGAACTGGTTTTGTCAAAATGTCTAACTTATCTAAAACTAAAACCTCAAAAGTGTTTGTATTATGTTGACACTCAAAAGGTTGAACTTGACATAAAACTGACAAAAGATTGGGGAAGGGCTGGGTGACTGATGGTCATTGTGACTAAAAGAAACTGACAGTTTTTTCACATGGCAGTTCAGTACACGTGGACTATAACAAAACACATTACACGTGATTTATGTCTGTACCCGGGACAGTGACTTTGTCCTGTCATTTTTATTTGATGTTATTTAGTCATGACCAGGATACAACATGGAACACAAGAAGTGATTCAAAGTGTAACCTTTTTGTCTGATGGAAGAAAGTATAATGAGCAATAAATATAAATATGTATTTTTCTCCCTTGCCTTTAGTAGCCATTTAGTTAAATTTTGAAGAAAGGTTTTTGCTCAATCTAATGGTATTTCAGATATTTTTATCACGGAACATGTGAGCACTTAATACAGCCACGTGACAATGTGATTACGCACACTGTGGGGGACAACGTGTAGACAAAGTCTCAAGTCTCAGGCTATTATCAGATCCAGGGGTAAATAACAATGGATGCCAGGCTGAAACCCTAATCAATTTCCACGTTTTTATACTCAGTGGCTGACAGTAAATTAAAAAAAATAAAGGGGTAAATTGGTATAAACATAAGCGAATGAACACAATTGCCACCGAATCATGCAGATTGATTCAATAAACATTTGTTATGAAGATTTATAAATGATGATAATAGAGATATATTTTGTGGGATTCTATTTGTTACAGATTCACACAGAATCAAAAATCCGTGTGAATGAGGCAGAAGTTATGTGTGCAATGTTTAAATATTTGAGGTACCTGTGATAAGCTCGCTTTCGTGGCATTTTTGTTTGTACCCTGTCTGCAATCCACCTGGAAAATCCAGTATAATGTTAAATCGTCCCCTCTCTTAAATATAAGTATAATGTTAAATCCTCCCCTCTCTTAAATCTAATCTTAATTCTCTCCCTTCCCCCCTCGGGGTGAATAATGTTGGAAAATAATATCCCCAACTGAAAATTTACCCCAAACCTCAAACCAATAATTTCTGACAAATAATACTGTGGCTTAGAGTTGTTTTTGGTTATTGGAAGTAAATAATACCCTCACCTGGAAATATCTCATACCCCATAATTTTTTAAAACATTTTTTTTGTTCCAGTGTGCATATTTTAAGTCACCATCTAATTTAAATATATTAAGATGATTTATTTGATACATACATCAAATCATTTATTACAATTTCATGTATCAAAAAGGAATGGATAACATTAATATCAGTAATTCCACTGAACAGGTGGAAAGATTTTCTTTTGTTCCATATCCCCTAGTGATTAAAAGACAACCCAATAGATTTTGCCAGGCCCCATTAGGCTTACACATCCCTTTGTAATCTGTTTTGCAATGTGCTAGCTTAACAAAAGTAGCGTTAAAACACATAATCAAGGTACATTCTTCAGTAATCAAGAACTGTGGGCGTGACCTGAGGGGCAGTACTAAGTGATGAAGCTTGAGTTGAAAAGTTAAAGAACAGTGATTTAAAATAAGAATATAAATAGCTAATGATTTGGAACCATTTTATAAGTAGATTTAATTTTAAAGAATTGCTGGAAAATAAATGAAAATCTACCCCAACTGCCACCAAAGGAACACTATCTTTGACAAATGATACTGTGGTTTAGTGGATTTTTTGTTATGATTATTATTGAAGGTATTAAGTTATAATAATCATTTACAAATAAGAGGGCTGTTCAATTTCTGCTATATATTGTAAGCAGTGATCCTGAATCTAAAATTTTGGAAATTGGGAGTTGAAACTGTTCCATTTTTTTCCTCATAAAGCTCAAATGGGACCATCCTGAATATCGTCAACATATTCTATAGAAATATTCTTTTTAAACGGTTTCAAATTCTTGTAAACTTTCCCCGATGTCTTATCTGATCTTATATGCCTTGTCGTAAACCTATCATATGCCTATCGTGACCATTATATGGCCATCTTTTTTGTCATACCAAGACGTTTTTGCTTGTAAACCTATCGGGAACCCATGAATCATATTGAAATCATAAATGTATTATCTCCCTCAGCGACATTTGAAAAGATATGAATCTTACCAATAGGATTGCTTTGCCGAGGTCAATTAAAGTATGTGATCTAAAAGGATCCCATCTCGATGGGGTTTATGAAAATGGAAAATGATGAAAAAGGATTGAGATACGATTAAAAAGATTCCCATACGATGGGTTTATGATGGCTTTCCAATGGGGACTGGATTAACAACACAACATCAAAGGTTTGTGATTTTCTGTATAAACCCTCGCGATTCAGGCCTCAGCATTCATTTCATGACTAGCAATAGAGAAGTACACATACTTGTGAGATAAAATTGAACATATTTTCATAGGACTTAATACTCTGCAATAGTCTGGATATCATTTAGTGGCATTTCTGTCTTTTTAGTTCATTTTATAGTTTGTTAAAAGTTCAGTTATTGCCATTATTGCCACCAAAGAAGAAGCAGAAGCTGCAACAGATAGACAAAGTCAAGAAGCCCAGAGAGTTGGAGTGTGTCTGAGACGGAGGCTTTAGGGGATGAGGCTACACAGGAGGCTGCTATGGAGGCTACACAGGGGGCTATTATGGAGGCTACACAGGAGGCTTCAGAGGAGAGCAAGAGGACAGTTGTTGTATTTAACGAGGAAGATGAGTTGAACCTAATGGAATTTCTTAAAGACAATGAATTACGGTGCAACAAGAGACTCACGGGCCATAAAGATCAAAACAAGAGGGAGGCTGTATGGGATAGATTTTGCACTGAGAACAACATGGAAAAAGCTGCCTGTAAGAGATGATTCTAGAGCCAGAGAACAATGTATGGCAAGATTACACATATGAAGCTAGGCAGAGAGCACCTCATCTCACCTCCAAGAAGAACTTTGGATTTCTACACAACCACAATGTTCACCATCATTCTTGCCTTTAAGCCAATCCATGACGCAACAAAGTTAAGGCTGCCCGATGCTGGTCCATCAATCCCCCATTTACAGAGCCCATTACAATGGAATCATTTGAAGATTTCCAAGTTAAGACTTTTAACCCTCCACCTCTCTGTCACACAAAGTCCAAACAAGCTGGGGGGTGTAACCCTCGAATCCAGGACAAAATACCGGTGGACAAAATGCCGGTGGACAAAATGCTGGTCAAATTTGAATAGGTGGAAAAAATGCCAGCCGGTTTTGGGACAGGTTGGACAAAATGCCGGTCTCTGAAAATTTTTAATTAGTTCAATTTTTTTTTACAAATTTAGACATGCAGCACTGTAATGTTGCCCGTGTATCATATATATAGTCTCAAACTTTGTGTTATATTAAAACTACATCAGAATTGTGCTCAAATGTGACGTCAGTAGTAAAAGTGTACATTTGTTGCATGCCCTGGAGACGTTTGAAAAAGGGGTCTGTTTGTTTGGAGAAAGCTTAAAATCCACCTTAAATTATGAATTATAGATATTAAGGATATAAATCTATCTTGACATAAACATTTTAAAAAGTAATATTTGTACACTCAGTTAATTGCTTTTGTTTTATATCCATATATTTCTGTTATAAAAATCTCATTAAAACTGTCAGATTTTTAATAATTTCTTTGCTTTTAGCAATCCATGTAGAAACAGACTGCCTGATGTGAATGAAAAACAAAGGTCTATGAATTAATGAATATTTAATGGAGAGTGATTTCCTGCGAAAAGTTTATTTCTTAACAAAAATCTTATCAAAAATGTAAAAGTAACCCTCAGGGCCAACTCTGGAAAAGAAGTGTGATGTTAGTGTGATATTTTTCCCCTTTTTAATTCCCTGTATAATTTCCTGTGTCTGTGTCTTTACTGATAACAGGAGTGCATTTTGTTCAGGGCATCAGGTCCATATCCCATGTGATTATTCTTTTCTGCATATAATTACACTCGTGTCCGTCATATGGCAATATACAACCTTTATAAGATAATCAAGACTTGTGGAAATATAAATAAACCATGAATTTTTTTCTGTGTAAAATGTTACTTTTCAGTGAAAAGGTGTCCTATTTTATCTAGTTTCCTGGACCAGCATTAGTAATTAATTGAAGTGGATTCTTGGGACACCCTGCAAATATGTCATTGTTTTACACATTACTTAATACATATATGTATATATAGACATGAGTTGCCTGTTTTACACATAACTTGGTGCTTCTACAAATTTTCACATTTTATAAGTCTATGAACCACTTATGGTAACTTTCTTGTTCATGGTACTAAAATGTGAATAAATAACCTCAAACTAAATGCTTTCTACCTCATTTAAAAGTTGACATTTGGTATGACCTTTGGCTTGACCTTTTACTTTGTGGGGAAACTGATTCAATAGGAGATGCAATATTTGACATCATCTCTATGTCAGCAACAGTCTTTGTCAACTTCTTGAAACATTGTGAACAACACTGAATTATTAAGATTATTATGATAAATAAACTGCGCAATAAGTAGCATGGAAAGTATAAGGGATCTGGACATTTAATTCTGAAACTATTGACTAAAAATAAGCTACATATAATGTGTATATAATATAATGAGTTTCTGATGTTCATTTGCGGTTTTGTCGCAAAAAAGAGACCAAATTACAGACTAAATTGTCACGACCATGAAATAGAAGAGCTTTTTTAGCTACTACAAGAAAAGTCCAGTTTTTTTTTTCCTTTTAATTAATTTCTGGGTGTTAAACAAGCGTCGGCCTGCAATGTGAAGACAGTGTCAATTCAAGTAGCACAAATGGCCAGGACACACATTGAAACATGTGACCTGGCAATGAAAGAAATCAACTTCACAAAACTAGTGTAGAGCTGATTTCCCTTATGTTTTCACATTTTGACATTAATTAGATTTAACCTCACCTGACTGCTACCTCATAGCTAAAACATCAAACAGAGGTACCAGGCCAAAACATTCTTAACAGAGGTACCAGGCCAAAACATTCTTAACAGAGGCACCAGGCCAAAAACTCCAACAGAGACACCAGGCTAAATAACACTGAACAGATGCACCAGATCAAAAAACCAACACAGGCATCAGGCTAAAAAACATCCAACATAGCCATCATGTTAAAACATCCAACAGAGGCACCAGGCCAAAAACAACAGAGACACCAGACCAAAAAAACATCACACCGAGGCATCATGCTAAAACATCCAACAGAGGCACCAGGCCAAAAACAACCAACAGAGACACCAGACCAAAAAAACATCACACAGAGGCATCATGCTAAAAACATCCAACAGAGGCACCAGGCCAAAAACAACCAACAGAGACACCAGACCAAAAAACATCACACAGAGGCATCATGCTAAAAACATCCAACAGAGGCACCAGGCCAAAAACAACCAACAGAGACACCAGACCAAAAAACATCACACAGAGGCATCATGCTAAAAACATCACACAGAGGCACCAGGCCAAAAAACTCCAAAGTGTAGTGGGAAGGGAGATTATTGATTGGTTCTGCTGTGTCTCGAACTCACAGCCTTCTGATTACACACAGATATAAACACAAGTCTAGCTCTTTAATCAGGTGAGATAAAGGGGAATCCCCCGAAGCCCAGGTATTAACAGAACTTATATACGTGAGGATATTACATACCACCACTCCAAGGAAAGACCTGTCCTCAGGTCTTACATGAATACATTATTACACTGTACTCGCTTGGCTTTGACAGGGAAGGATCTTTAGGCATCTCACCATGTAGTTGGAAGGGAGATTATTGATTGGTTCTGCTGTGTCTCAAACTCACAGCCTTCTGATTACACACAAATATAAACACAAGTCTAGCTCTTTAACCAGCTGAGCTAAAGGAGAATCCCCAGAAGCCCAGGTATTAATAGAACTTATATACGTGAGGATATTACACAAAGGCACCAGGCCAAAAACACCCAATAGAGACCTCAGGCCAAAAAGACAACCAACAGATGCACCAGGCCAAAAAACATCCAACAAAGATACATGGCCAAAAGACATTTAACAGAGGCACTAAATCAAATATGAGTTTCAGTTTCAGTATGAGCCAGTGGATCAGATAGCTAATCAAAAACCATGGATCATTGAGCTGAAAAGATTGAATATTTGATGTGATTTTTATTATTTCTCACAATTTTGAATATAGTTCTTCATTGCTAAGAAAATCTAAGTTTTTTGGGGGATCATGAAGTACCCTCTGGTTCAGTAATGACTGATCAAAACCTTCTTCTCTGAAAAATTTTCTAGCTGATCTTTGTTAGTAAATATCCCCCAGGGATAGATTAGGTTAGACTAAGACCTTATAATGTAACAATCAGTGATTACTACTCACAAATTACAGCAGTGCAAAAGTGTTTGAATCTGACAGACAAGTATTTTAACTCGTGTTAGACCTTTTTAAATACCAGCAATATGTCTTGATTATATGTGATGTAGTTTTCTGAAACCTAAAGCTTTTGATTTCTCTGTTCATTTTTTCACTGCCGCATCAGTTGTGTTCAGTACACTATAGGGAGGTTTCTCTTCTGTGAAACATCCATTTATTATTTAATTGTCTGTAATATAAAAGCTGACAATTTTTTTCCTTGAAGAAGATAAATAAGAGAGTTACATCAGTCATTCAGAGCAATATATATAATCATTACTCTAAATGAAAAAGAACGAACATGAAATACGTACCTTTATGGATGGGGTAAGTGGCTTCCATATGTATGATCCCCTCACTAGGTTAATATGCTCTAACGGAACAGTCACTTGTCCTATAACACAATGCCTACTAAAGCGATCAAAGTCTTTAACGGTAATCTCCAGCTTCCTCCGCTGGGCATCCTTGAACGGGATCTCAAATTTGAAGGCCTCATTCCACTTGGGGTCCTGTGTTTTTCTCTGGACTGTGGTCTGTCTGGAATCTTTGTGATCCGGTAACAGACAGATTTTCACATAGGGATTGGAATGGGCCATATCTTGCTTACTAGAGTCCTGATTATATGGTAGAGGTAAGTCTCGTGCCTCAATGATCCTCACCACGAGTGACTTGGTGGCAATTTCAAACTGAATACTGAAGTAGACTTGTCCTAGTTTGTACCTGGCCATTTTCTGTTCATCTGAGAGGCATTCTTCAGACATATCAGTCTCATAGATATCCAGGTTCAGATCCTCTATGCTGATCTCGCTCTCACTGGGTAGTCTGTGTTTGTGAGATCTCGGCTGGACATTTTCTGCTCTGTTCACAGCCCAGAATTCTATAGGCTTCATGTCAATCAGTGGTGTGAGCTTTTTCCCAAAGCTTGCTGGTGAGTCGGGTACGGAAGAGTTTGAGTCATTTCTGGAGCTGTAACTGTTGTCAGATCCAGTCCTTTCTCTAGAGGAGAAGACTGGGGAATTGTGGGAGGAGGAGGACCAATTGGAATAACAGCCTGAGCTGCTGAGTCTACTGGACCTACTCCTGCTGCTCTGACTGGTCAGTACAGTGTCTGTTTTGGCAGGGATGGTAGGCTGCTGGCTGATGACAGGATGTAGGATGTCTGCCTTAGTCAGCTTCTTCTTGAATTGACTCTTGTTGCTGTGGACCAATTTCTCACAACACTGTTGGCACAGGTCAGTCTGGCAGCACACAAACTTTTTCATCATGCTTAGAATACCTTCTCCATCCATCTCCTGGAAAAGTATACAGAAAGGGGAATGACAATACTTGAATGTAAATTGAACAAATCTGCTACAGCATTTGGTGATCACTGGATCACTTCTTCATCTGGAGTTCACTACATCACCAGGTGAGCACTAGATCATCTGTTGATCACAGCATAATAAGTGGTAATCACCAGATGATGTGATCAACAGATGATATGTTGATTACCATATTATCCGGTGAGCACCAGTTGATGTTGTCATTACCAGATGACTATCTGGTGATCACCACACCATCTGATATCACAACTAAATAAGTCATGAGCACCATATCATCTGGTGGTCACAAGAAAATAAAAGGTGATTAACACATCATTTGGTGATCACTACTTAATCATTAAGTCATGATCACAAGATCTTCTTGTACTCACAAGAATCTCAGGTGATCACCACATAGTAAGTGGATTCCATACTTCAATATTATCAGTGTATAACATTATTTTTGTCCGAGAAGGCAAATGTCATGTGACTCATCTCTTTGTGTCATCTTCAGCATAATATAAAAATACAGCTAATATCATATCACTTTTCATATAATATCCATGATTTTTAATTAAAGTTCAAGTTTTAAAATTACATTCTATATTTATACGTTTGAATACATTCTTTCTTTTCTTTTCATTGTGATCTTCGTAATCATTTTCAAAGTTAATTAAGATTCTTTTAAATCAGGACACAGACGATAAATTTATGTAAGTTCTTTAAATGGCGACATAGTTAATGAATTTATTAAAACACGTTGACGTCAAGTACACAATTGGTCCTGTTATAAAGAGATTGACATCAGATTTCCCTAATTAGATGACATTTTTGTATTTGTACCCCAGGGGTTTATACTTTTTGTTTTAATTAGCTGAGATCACCAATGTCCATTTCTAAACATTCTACTTTGTGTATGCAGTTGCGTGCGTGTGTTTCTTGTGTATACAATTAGTTATTTAATTATATGAATTGCCCCATCTTTAAATACATTTATAAGCAAAATAAATAAACTGAACTTGTTTGTGTACATAATTTGAACATATTTTAAAGTTTATTTCACAGTATATGGATTCCAGCAAAAGTGTTTCCCTCGGATCGTCTCAGGTAACTTTTTCCTATGATTAGTGCTGTATTCTTAGTCATGTCACATGGGCTTGTATAAAAGTTAAAGTTAAATGTTAAACATAAAGTTTACTTGATGGCAAAGTTTTAGTCCGTTCAAACTAAGAATAAATCTTGCGTATTTTGGGATCCTGACAGGTTGACACGTGAAAACAATTTACAGGTAAACATGGTATTTAAATCTGTTAAAATGTCAGATTGGCCTTAGTTTACATTCTACTGTCAATTATTCAAAAAAAGTCTTGTTTATATGGGCGACTTGATTGTAAAATTATATGACTGGAAAACCACTTACAAGGAGTCATGGGATTTCAATCTTTTTCCATGTCAGAGTGGCCTTCTTCCTTCACTTTTCACTGATCAGAATGATCTGTCAGTGTCAGAAGTCTTACACAGCTGGGTCAATATTAATAGTTGAAGTTCAGAGTGTGAAACCAACCAACAGGAATCAGGGTTTACAAAACACATACCATTGCAATGACAATTAATGAAGGTTTAATGTAAAGTGCTAAGCTGGTATATAATCTGCCTTTACCTAATATAAATCTACGAGTTGCCTCCGAAACTGGTTTGGTGTCGGCGGTTGTGTTTTGAAATGGTTCACATCCTACCTAACAGACCGTTACCAATCAATAAAAATTGGAATAAAGTTTCATTTCTATGCAGATGATAGCCAAGTTTATATACATCTATCCCAGAAAAAAGCATCTGCTGCCTTTGAAAAGCTAAATAGGTGCCTAGACGATGTTAAAGAGTGGATGTCCACTAGTAAGCTCAAATTGAATCCAGACAAGACCGAGTTTATCATCTTTGGTTCAAAGAGACAGCGGGACAAGTTGAAAGCATGTTTTCCAATTAATATCTTGGGCAACTCACTCTGCCCTGCTGATTCAGTAAAAAATCTGGGAGTGTGGTTTGATTCAGACTTTTCTTTGTCCAAGCATGTTCAGAATGTCTGCAAAAGTTGTTTTGTTAAACTCTGTGACCTCAGACATGTCAGGCGGTTTCTCACTCATGATGTTTCTGTGCTTCTGGCTAATGCTCTGGTTAGTAGTCGGCTGGATTATTGCAACTCACTTTTCAGGAGCCTCTCCAAGTTCAATCTACGCAAATTACAGTGCATCCAAAATAGTGCAGCTAGAATTGTATCAAACACCAGTCGATACACCAGTATAACTCCTGTGCTAAAGAAACTGCATTGGCTTCCTGTTGAACAGCGCACAGTGTTCAAGACGGCCACACTTGTTTATAAGTATCTTCACACAGGCTTTCCCAGGTATTTTGCTCCATATCTTTCCTCCTACAGCAGTTCTTATAGCACCAGGCGCAGTCAAAGTGGTGGTAATTTCCTTGTCATTCCAAAGTTCTGCCCCTCCGTTCACAAATCTGTCAAACAATTTGGTAATAGTTTTGCGTTTGATGCTCCCACTGTGTGGAATGCTCTCCCTGATGAGATTCGTGCCACTCCCTCGCTGGCCTCCTTCAGAAAGCAGCTCAAAACCTACCTGTACACCAAAGCATACCCACCTTAGCCTGGATCATTCCCCTGGCGTTCTCCGTGGTGCTTGACCCCTGCTATGCCCCTGGATACAGAAATTTTGATGTCTGCTTTTTGCTTAGTTGCGCCTTAGAGTCCTCTTATTTGGGGAGATTAAGCGCTATGAAAGTCCAATTAGAATTAGAATTAGAGGTAGACTTGCTCCAAGTCTTTGTATTTTTTATTTCACCAAATCTGACATACATGGAATCATTTTGAATCCATCATGATGGGTGGGGATATTACTGTCTGATAAAATATAAACTTTTGCCAGCACTAAATTCTTGAAAAAGTCATCCAGTCCTCATATAACACCTAAGGGGCCACGGTGGCAAAGTGGTAACACTCGCCTCCCACCTCTGCGGCTGGGGTTCGATCCCCATCATGGCCTTAAGTGGGAAAGCTGGTAGTTGCTTGCCATTGGTCAGCAGTTTACAGTACAGAACCCTAGCGAACTGTATGTACTGGTTTCCTCTGCCCTTCCAACTACCCGTCGTGATATGACCTGTACAGTGTTGAAACCCCAAATAAATAAACATATAACACCTAAGATAAAAGGACTTGAGGAAAGTCTACTTGATTAAAAAGATTACTGTTTCAGTGAGCTCTAAAATGTAAAAGTTTTTATGTTAAATATCCTTGATCCCTTTATATTTCTATTAGGAGTCGAAAAAGTGGTCAAATCCTGTAATCTCCCAGTAATTGTGATCTCAACTTATTTATCTATTACAGTCGAGTCATTTTATCTCCAGTACAAAGAAGATAAAACACTGTTGCGCAAGATGATTAAGGCCCCATAAACCCCAATCTGATGCTTACATAACATGCCCAAACAACCCAAACAACCCATTTCAACAGTAATAACCTTTGTTTTTCAGCTTTTAACAAGATATATGGAACTATTTCCAAAATGCTCTTTTCTGCAGTCATGCAAACAAATGAACATATGAAGAATAAGAGTTCTTGAGACAGGGAGGTATTTTATGTGAAGGGTGGATATTCATGGCAGCCATGATGTGGGTAAATACTGCAGAAACAACCCGTCAATAATCCCCAGGCACTGCTCCTGTAAATCTATTTAGATGAAGAAAAGAAGCATTTCTTCTGGGAATGGCTTGGAGCTGCACAACTCTCACTGACCCAAAGCTTCTCTTCTCTCTTTTCTGATTTATTTCAAGCTCACAGTAAAATAAGTACACATCATTAATGTCGTATGCACAAGACCCTACAATACCAGGTTTCCTTTAATGATAAAGTGATCCAATAGCATGTGTAACTTATTTCCAGAATAGAAGGTTCAATCCCATCTGAATGGAATTCAACAATACTCAACATTCGACAAGTTTGGAAATTTTAAATGGCTTGGGTGCTAAGGTGACATTAGCAGTTGCATCTGAATGTTTAGTTTAGTTAGGTCAGGAGAAGGGTGGTGACAAGAGGAACATGGACATATTCAATTAATGTTATGCTGTAGAAAATCCCAGAGTTTATAATTCTGTTTTTGTAGATAGTCCCTTTTGCACCCCAGTAATATAATGGCGGCCAGATCAAAATGGACAGCAGACATGTTCTTACAGAGGTGTAGACATTAGCCCCTTGGCATCATATACTGTAGAAGTAGAAGATTTAGCGGGAAGAAAATTTCACCAATTCTCAGATTTTTTGGGGAGAAATTCACTAGAATTAATTTTCACTAGTGCCCGTGTCTTCATCAGAGGAAATACTGCTAAAATTGGTACATAGTAAATATTTCCACTAATACAAAATATAGTATCTAACAAGCTAGCAGACAAAGGTCGATGTTTGGGCTTTGTGTCTCTTTTATTAGCAAAGGGCATATCAAGATATGTCCCTATACCTTCCACATATTGTCATCTACTGGACTCAAACCCACAATGGTGAGAACCGGAGCCAATAATGTAAATTATGGAAATGGTTGGCCTTATTTGCTCTAATTTGTCTTATTATAAACTAGTGAAAAATACCCCAAAAATCTGATGATTTTATTGTTGCACATTAAAGTAGGATTTCTTTAAGAACTATCATACGATTGAGCAAGAAATCTGAGTTAGTGTTTTTCAGTAGGTTACTTTAACTGATGTAATCACACACTGCTCGTCTACCCGGTACTATTGATGTCTCATCATGTGACTATAACAATTGATTTGTGAATTTCTTGTGGGTTTTGATTTGTGGTTCCATTTACATGACAGCAATGTTCCCCTGAAGTACCTTTCATCTCACTAATCACCTCTAATTAAGAGCTGACTTATATTCTGATCACATTTAGCAGTAGAAATAGTAGTCATACATGATCCAAACACTATATCATTAGTTTCTCAATTTACTTTGTAATTAAGCCTGGACTCTCTCTATTTTTATTGTGGAGTTTCCAGCAACTTCTCTTTTCATTTGGGGTAAGACGAGGACTATGGGGTTATAACATCATGACAAAATCTTGGTGAAAGAAATGTAATGTAATGAGTACTTTCATAGCACTTAAATTTTATTATGGTACACTCTAAGGACAGTTAAGGAAGGAGGGAAAATCTGAATCCACAGACATAGCAGATCAACACTAGACACACCAGGAAGACAGGAGAGATATGGAGGGTTAAGGTTTTACTGAAGAGATATGTCTTCTATTTACACCACCTGAAAGATGACAGAGAAACTGATGTTCAAATATCATCAGGGAGCTAATTCCAAACAATTGGAGCATCGAATGCAAAGTTGTAGCTAAACTGTTTTTTCTTTCATTTGTGCAATGAAGACAGTAACTGTGGAAAGTTTAAGTAATTCCTGACTGTTTGCTGTACCTGGTGACAAGGTACACAATACTTGGCAGGGGCTGAAATACTTATCCAGCGCAGAGGTACTTGTAAACCCCACTTTCAGGTTTTCACTATTGATTGATATGTCCAATATTAATCATTACTGGATACTTTCTCACCATTACCATTGGGGGGGGGGGGGGGGATTTAATTTGTTCCTGTAAAAACAGAAATCACAAAATTTGGGCACAAGTATCATATATCTTGGGGTCGGGCATCATATAGGATACATAGTGGGGTTTACAACAGCCAAACTCCTCAAAACTAGGCAACACCAGGAAATGTTGAAAATCTCGGACCTATCGGGCCTCGCTATCCAATATTTTCTGGTATTGGCCACTTTTTCGGAGTTTATTGTATTAATTGTTTTGTCACCTTGGCTTTTACTCTGAAATTAAGGGTCAGGTACCGGATGCCATTTTAGACACTTGGCCTTCATAGTTACATTTAGCAATAATAAAGAAAAAATATATATAATATATTTCTAGTCCATTCATTTGGTGCACATTTTGACATTTTATTCCCCTTTTACCATGTAATGAGATCGCATAATAATTAAATAACAATGTGTGTTCAATAAAAAATGTGCATCAGTTTAAGTGTTGTTGATCTTGTCGCTTTCAATTTGATTTTGATTTCAAATGTAAATGGCGAAACCATATATTATTAAGCTTAATTGGCAATATTTCATTTTATAAGTGCCATGATATTTGGTTAAATTTTTTGAACACATTTAAAATTGATATAAACAATTATTTAAAATTCGTAAATCACGATCCAGGCTTAATGCTGCATTCTTCCAGCGATTCAAGACTGGCATATACCATTTCAAAAAACTGTGTCACGGGTATTTAACACCATCCCACAATATGTCAAAGAAGCAGCATTAATAGGTGAAGGTCATCATGGGCGATACCAGTCCCTTTATTCGACTGGTGTCCTGTCTAAATTGTATCAGCATATTTGAAAACAGAGAATTGTTCAACAGGCAACCAGTGTAGATTTTGAGGTTATTTTAGACACACAGTAGTTTTTTACCTTGGATTTGCTCAGACTTCTGAACAGAGAATTACAGAAGTCAAGGTGATTGCCCACAAGCTAGTATTGCAGCTTTATGCATGGGGTACTTCCTAATGTGTCTTACATCTGAGTGAATCAGACACCGCAAAACTTCTTAACCGGTGTACTGAATATAAAACCCTGCATCGAACCAAACCCCATGGTTTCTGACAGCTGTCAGGATTTAGCTTGAACCTATTTGACATCCAATGGGTAATATTGTACAGACATTGTTCTTAGAAGTAGCCTTATTACGTGTAAGGTGCATATAGAGCTGAATGTCACCGGCATAGAAGTGGAGCTTTATGTTTTTGTGGTTCTCGATGGACTCTGCAAAACGGGGCTGTGCATAGGGAGAACAGGATCCATCTAAATACTGAATCCTGTGGCAACAAGTTACAGAGATCAGACAAAGTAGAATTGATACATAAAGTTGGGGGTTTATGTCCCGTTCAACAGCCAGGGTGATATTGAGACAGGTCCTCATTATTGCCACTTGTGGGAGTCGAACCCACACAGAGATGACTGTGATTAGATGCCAAACCTGCTAACCAACCAGGCCACTGAGGACCTCTAGAATTGATACGAGCTACTATACAAACTACTATAGTGCTATATTACAGACCCCAAATCACTAGGTGAGACAGGTAAGGAGTATGGAATGGTCTATAGTATCGGATGCTCCTGACAAGTCAAGCAAAAAACCCAGTGTACGGTGAGCTCACCTCAGCCTGATGTAAAAAGTAGTATAATCAAAGTGCATATTTCGTAGAATATACGGCAAGTTTTTCTACTCAGATCCCATAACTAATTCAAATAAACATCCATATTGCAACATATGTGGTCCAGCATGAGGTAACAATATATGTACAATTAAGTGTGACACAACATTTATATAAACTTACTATACTTTTTGATCAATGCATTTTATGACCTTTGATAAGGTTGCAAACTATTGATCTGCTGTACAACTACTGTATAGAATGACTGCAACTTATTGAACAGTTTCCTTTTTTCCCAGTTCTCCCCTTTCAATTTCATAATCTGATTGGTTTTAGCCTTACTTCAGACTCCAATTTGTACCATATCCCTTTTATTTATTTATTTGGGGTTTTATGTCGCTTTCAACACTTTACAGGTCATATCATGATGGGTAGTTTGGTGGGCACAGGAAACCAGTACAGACAGTTGTTCAAGGTTCCGTAAACTGCCGACCATAGGTAAGCAACTACCAACTTTCCCAAAAGGGTTTGGGGTTTGAACCACTGACCTCAGAGGTGGGAGGCAAGTGAGTTACCACTGCGCCTCTGTGGCCCCATTATATCCCTTTTAAACATGTCCACAAATACTATGTATTCATAAAACATTCATACATACTAGGAGATAAAAGCTAATCAGACTGAGATGTTTGCTAATTCAAAAGCCAGTATATGTAAGAGTACATTATATAAGCTGAACTATATTGTGTAAACTGAAAGTTTTCTCTTATTCCAAAGAAACTCTAGCCTTTGGCAAGGCTAAATGACTTTATACATCTATATACATAATACCTAATATATCTGTCATAGTATTGACAGTGTACGGATATCATATTTCTGTGGGATTTAATTACTATTGTTATTAGATATTCTGTGCCTTAATGAACTAATCATAATCACATTACTTATACAGTCTATACCATTCGTTCTCTTTTTATCAAATGAATATCATATTTGTGATGATATTTGATTAGCAATAAGCAAGCACGGTAAAAATGGAGAGAAAAAACACCCCAAATTAATTTTCTTTTGAAAGCTCTTGTGATTATCGCTGTATATATTTGTACTTTCAATAATTAGGTAACACCATTGGACCCAGTAATATCAAAATGAAGATGGCTTACATTTAATGGGATCTGTATCAAATTATAAAGTGTCATTTTTGTTCAACCACTGAAGTCTATTTTTATTCCTTTTAACTAAATACATCTTAACCATGAGAGTTATTTTCACAGTGCAACAATTAAAGCTAAAACAAATAGTATCGGAGATGCCCGTACCCCACAGCCTGTGGAAATAGTTTTCAGCACCATGAGACACAGAACCTAACCAATGTCCCTACCAAGTGTCAACGTTCTACATCTTACAGAATCCAAGAAATAGTCCAGACAAGATTTTAAGACTCATGGTCACTATGACAAAGTTCAAAGCTCCCATCTAGATTGACCTGTCACACCTACGACCTCTGGGCAATGTCACTACCAAGCATCAACCTCCTACACTACACATAACTGCCTTGCTTTATGTTTAGATGCGCCTTAGAGTCCATCAGTGATGGAGATTAAGCGCTATAAAAGTCCACATTAGATTAGATTAGATACACTTAACTGTTTCAGAGATATTGCCCACACAAAATTTTAAAGGTCACTACAGTCAGATCAAAAGTCAAATCAAGGTCACATCAGGACACTGCACACCTACAATGCCCAACCAATGTCCCTACCAAGTATTAACTTCCTACACCTTACAGTTTCCGAGATATAGCCCGGATAAAATTTTATAGGCCAAGGTCACTATGACAAGGTCAAAGGTCAAATCAAAGTCACACCATGACGTTGCATACCTACACCTCCCAACCAATGTCCCTATCAAGTATCAACTTCCTACACCTTACAGTTTCCGAGATATAGCCCAGCCAAAGTTTACAGGTCAAGGTCACTACAACAAGGTCAAATGTCAAATCAAAGTCATACCATGACGTTGCATACCTACACCTCCCAACCAATGTCCATACCAAGTATCAACATCATACACCTTACAGTTTCCAAGATATACCCCAGACAAGATTTTATAGGTCAAGGTCACTATGGCAAGGTCAAAGGTTAAATCAAGGTCAGACCATGACTTACACACCTACACCATCTAACCAATGTCCCTACCAAGTATAAACTTCATACACCATACGGCCCGGACAAGATTTTATAGGTCAAGGCACTACGGCAAGATCAATGGTCAAATCAAGGTCACACTATGACATTGTACACCTACCTCCCCAATGTCCCTACCAAGTATCAACTTCCTACACCTTACAGTTTCCGAGATATAGTCTGGACAAGATTTTTAAACTCAAGGTCACTACGGCAAGGTCAAAGGCCAAATCAAGGTCACACCATGACGTTGCACACCTACACTTCCTAACCAATGTCCCTACCAAGTATCAACTTCCTACACCTTGCGGTTTCCGAGATACAGAACTTTTCCCGCCCGCCCATCCGGACACCATGGGTGAAAACAATACCCCGATAGTGCTTAAGGGCTGTGGGGTAAAAATTACTTCTCTCTATTTGCACATTACGATTATATCAAACTTTAAAAAGATTGTTACTTTAAAATGGCATCAGATATGCATGTATCCCACATCAAAAATAGCTTTGGACACCATGAGATGTAGATGATGTGAAAGTACAAAGGTAAAGAATCTTTCAGAACAGTGTCAGTTATGCACAGGTGCAGGAGAGATACCTCTCAAGAAGAAGAAAACGTATATAAATACAAAGTATCAAAATAATACAATTCAATAACAGAATGATAGCATCAATTATTAAACTAAAACTTATGAAGCTGTAAAATTTATTAACGAACTATTTATTTATTGTAGTATGGCTACAGTGGAAATAGCACAATTAGATAAAATAACATATAACAGTCAGTTGCAGCAATCCATATATCTTTTTGATAGGAAAAATATCTCTTAACTGTGGCAATGAAAAGCATTCTGACATAGCCAGTGTCAAACATTCACACCATGACGTTGCACACTTACAACTAAAATACCCACCAAGTAATGATTTCCCACACCTTATGGATTCCGAGGTATAGCCCAAACAATATTTTAAAGATCAAGGTCAATATAGCAAGGTCAAAGATTAAGTCAAGGTCAAACCATCATATTGCACATCTACATTCCCAACCAATGCCCCTACTAAGTATCAACTTTCTACATCTTATATTTTCCGAGATATCGCCCAGACATGATTTTAAAGGTCAAGGTCACTATGGCAGGGTCAAAGGTCGAAGCAAGGTCATGCCATGATGTTGCACACCTGTATGCTAACTAATGTCCCCACCAACCACCCAAACTCTCGAAACACCAAATGCCCACCCGACCATTATGCTGGACACCTTGGGGAAAACAATACCGCATAGATTTTAAAGGTAGTGGGATGAAAATGACTGACCAAAGCCATTCCTGGATGTTGATTTTTCATACAAGCCAGAATATTTTTTTCGCTCTCCAACAATTGTTACAAAAAAAAACCTTTTCTACATTTTGCATAACTCATTTAATACCAAAACTTAAGCATTGTATTTACAATTAAAGGGGACTCAAATCCATTCCTATTTTAATGCTACAATTATCAGTAAGGAGTTCCCTTTTTCGTAGTTACTTCAGATAAAAACCTAAAAGTCTCCTTACAAAAACGAGCTTTTCTACCTTCATCTCCTCTGCTTTCCCCTGTGTCTGCAGTTAATGATCCTTGCTTACGGTTAAATGACTTGTGTATAATGCTCTATGTGCCTCATAGTCTTTTGGTACAAAATGATGCACAATAAAAGTATAATTATGTCTAACTTTTTGCAATAACGATGGTTGAATTTCTGTGTGTCAGTTGACTTTCTCCCATTGCAGTAATTGAGAAGACAAAACTATAACTCGTTGTTATGCATTATGGTCCAAACACATTCAGATGGCTACAGATCGCCGGTTCAGTTGTTTCCCCAAGCAATATAGAAGACACCTTAACTCAAATAGTCATGCATTGCATACACGATTTATGTTACACCATACTGTTATTCTAAATATACGACGACTATTTCACCATAACTGCCAAAAAAGGTGTTTTTAAAGATGAGGTTTTCCTGCTAAACTTACAGTAAACACTGTTGCCCACGATTCAGCAGATGATTTGTGTCAGGGTGGTTACAATAAATCCCATGTGACGTATAAATCTGATTCTGCAGATAAATCCGGATCAGCCTTAATGTGTTTACACCCTGTTACTGATTTAATCTTAACATTGAGCAATGGATTATTTTTTTCCACTTTTTGAAAACAATCTCATCCCTGGTTGTTGATTTCCAGGAGTCAGGTTATTTGCCTGACTGTGGAGTGTGTTGGGGTGACGTGTTACACACTCAAGTGCCTGGAGTCAGTGAGACACCCTGGCCCCTGGATGCTTAATTATATCTACGAAGTGAAGACCTGAAGGCTTTTCAACCCCAAACAGCTAGTGAAAAAGGGTACATTCTTGTGGTTTAAAAACTACCAGACCTACCTATCTCCTGTAACTGTAGCTTTTCATTTAACACTACCTCAGAGCGACATTTTTTCTCGTTTGTAAGTCATGATATTTCCATAAAAGGTAGTAATTATTGCACGGTGTTTTGGCAGCAATCTAAACTATCTCATTATTTCTCTGGAAAGATGTGTTGTTAACTTTTTAGCTATTATTTAGTAATCATTATTTACTCCTTGATACAAAATATTTAGTCTTTATATTTAAAGGAATAGTAGCGTCGTAATGTTATTTGATGTCATCTGGAGATAATAAGTCCCTGGAGAATTAATGATTGTGTTAATATTATTTAACATAATATAGTCTGATACTATGTTGGAAAATGTGGAGTTTTTTCTGTAGCTACCAATACATAACACTGGTCTTATCACACATTTCTAGGGTGAAAGAACAGTGCTTACCAATTGCTCCAAATTCTGCACTGTAAACCTAGGGTGATGAGCAACGCAACATGTCAGTTAATGGTAAAGCCAAGATTCAAACCCAGAACCTCAAGCAGGCTACTCACTGCACCCTCAAGTCTCCATGGAATATTTTCAAAGTGACTCAAGGTTTATGTTCCAGTCTCGAGTGGAAACAATTGTGTATCTCCACATAACTAGATATTACATATAGGAATGTAAACATTACTGTAAATAACTACTCAAATTGGGTTTTCTCTACTATTGACGACTCAGCTGTACATTGTATTTAATGAAACCATTTAATGAAATATTTGTAATTTAAATTTTCTAATATCCACAATCTTACCTCAGAGTGTACATGCTCCTCTTCCTCCATTTTGACTACAGGGAATCACTTCTCAGTTACTCGTAAAGTCTTCAAAGTCTCCCCGACAATGTTGGCACCAATATTATTATGTCGTCTTCCCCACAGGCAGAATGCATTTATTGCTCAAATGTCATAAGTATCAGCACTGATATATCAAACAAAATGTACCATTTCTCCAGTTGAGACAGATTTTCTATCAACAAAATGTTATCACACACAGCACTGGCCTAACATAACACCGTCCCTCCTTATGGCTTTAATATGTCCTCTGGATGGCAATTATATGGAGACAGATTGATCAGCAACATATTGAAACAATGTCTGGTTACAGCTCTGTAAAAGTGTCCTCAGTGTAATCATAAAATGTCTCTCCATAACATAAGCCAGACCATTCCCAGCTGGCATTATGCTACACCTCTATTTCATATTTATCAACATATATCTTCACCAGTACACTGTCAACAGCTTCAAGATGTGTTTGTACCTTTAGCTGTCGCCAACCTTGTTATTATACTGCACGGAGAAAGCAGATCTCTCTCCTCAACAGCCCCCTTTCTTAACAAGCATCCCCCCCCCCCCCCACATTGGTCCCCAGCCAGGAATGCTACTGTTATTATTGTCACTGTAGAATACAGGAAAAACTGCCGCTGCAGTAGTGTCTGTAGCTCCCTCCCAAAACATGTCCTTAAGGTGAAATGAATAGAACTGAACTTTCTGTAAGCTGGATATCAAAACACAATGCAAATGTATATTACTTATGGCTGCAATTAAGATGATTATGTGTTTTTATTATTGCATATGCAGATGACAGAGACATAACAGGAGCATTTCTGATACAGAGTTTTGTTTGGGTTTCAGAAGATTCAGAGATTGCACTCTGTGGTTACCTCAGTTGATTTGTGGTCACACTTTACACACTATCTCTTTAACCACAGAAACCACATCACAAATAAGTGACTTTTTCCTTCACAACCACATTTTCATGAATTGTTTTTTTTTGTTTTCTGTTCAATGGAATGAAGATATAGGATTGTTATTGTGAGTAATTTGGGGTTTGTTGTTCTGTGTCTCGCTTTAGAATTATTTAACCCTGAAGCCTCAAAGCTTTATTTTTTTTTTTTAATATAGCACCATTTCTCTAACCAAGTAAACAGGGGCCACAGTGGCAGAGTGGTAACACTCTCGCCTCCCACCTCTGAGGCCGGGGCTCAGTTCCCGGCACGGCCTCAAGTGGGAAAGCGGGTAGTTGCTTGCCACTGGTCAGCAGTTTATAGTACAGAACCCTGATGAACTATATGTACTGGTTTCCTCTGCCCTTCCAACTACCTGTCGTGATATGACCTGTACAGTGTTGAAAGTGACGTAAAACCCCAAGTAAACAAATAAATAAACTAACCAAGTAAACAGGGACAATTGTGTCATTTTATCATAATTTTTTTATTCATTCAAGCCATCTATTGGTCAGACAGGTCTACATGTCAGTGATGGGGACATGTACTTGTGAAGCCTAATGAATTACTGCATGTGAACTGCAGAGTGCAAGACTGGAGACCTGAATGGACAGCAATCAGGCAGGGGGCACAACAATCAATACTGCTTCCTGGAAACAAGTACTCATATTATTCACTTCACCCCAAATCACCCCCTTTTTTCCTTTTCTTATTATTGCATTTTTCACTCACAGAAAATATTTACCCAGTAAAGCTAGCCTGTTGTTACACTGAAATATGCAAAGAGTTTTGTTGTTCTTACCCCTAACAAAATTCAACGTCCATGAATTCTATATTTGCAAGTGTCTGTGTGAATTTGATTGATCACTTCAATACAGTTATATAAAACTGCATTAAACCTACAGGGCAGTTTTCAAACCTCGAAGGTATAAAAGATATATGTCGTTAATGGGATGTGCACACATTTTTAACTTAAATGAAAGGCTATGGGATCTAGGAGTTTCATGGTGAGAGATCTAATTATCTTGCTCTCCTTGTCCTGGTAATTACTGGGTGTGATGCTTGAATCAGTAGGTACAGGTTCACAGCTTCTGTAAATAACACAGGTGGAATTATACACATATCAACAGCCATCTCGTTCTCCTCATAAAATAAGCTATGATGTCCACTTCAATATTTACCTCATTGAAAAATTGGTTCTTTAAAAATTCACTTAATTATTCTCTCTTCTGACATCAAAAAGAAAAAAAAATCCTATTTTATATATTTGGTACACACAGCCATACAAAAATGACTTTGTACACATTTATGTATATACAGGTACAGTGCCATATCACATGCCAATTTTGATTCTTATTATTTTAACCATTATGTGTACCCTAATATCTTCCAGAAACATATTTAATAGCTTAACCATTGATATTATAACGTGTATACACAATTACAATATAATTAAAATAAAACAGGTCATTCAACGGGACAGCTCTTTCCATAAAAAATGAAATTCCCTATCGCTGTCAAGAGGCGAACCTACAGCCTTAGTATTGCTAGACCTCTCAGCTGCCTTTGACACCATAGATCATTCCACTCCTCTGAGTTGTCTTCAGACTTGGTTTGGAGTTGGGGGGCTCTGTTTTTGAATGGTTCACTATCAGTCTATAAAAATTGGTTCTACTTTGATCTTTGCAAACTTTTGTTTGGCGTTCCCCAAGGTTCTGTTCTGGGCAAGTTGTTATTTACATTCTATACAAACCCCCTCAGTCTGGTGATTGGTAAACACAAAAAGGTATAAAGTAACTTTTTAAGCAAATTATACAAAAGTTTATGTGCACTTATCCCAGAAGAATGCGTATGTTGTCTTTGAATAATTGAACATGTGTATTGGTGATGTAAAGGAGTGAATGTCAACTAGTAAACTCAAATTGAATCCAGACAAGACTGAGTTTATACTCTTTGATTCAAAGAAACAGGAGAAAAAGTTGAAAGCATGGTTCCCAATTGACATTTTGGGAAGTCCTCTCTGCCCGGCTGAATCATTCAAGAACTTGGGCGTATGGTTCGATTGTGATTTTTCCATGTCTAAACATGTTGAGAGTGTCTGCAAAAGTTGCTTTATCCAACTCCTTGACTTCAGTCATATCAGCAGTTTCTTACTTATGATACATCCATACTTGTGGCCAATGCTCTTGTCGGTAGTCGGTTGGATTATTATAATTCTCTTTTCAGAAGTCTCCCCAAGTTCAATCTCTACATAAATTACAATGCATCCAAAATAGGGCAGCTAGAATGGTATCGAACACAGTAGATACACTAGTATAACTCCTGTTTTAAGAAATTGCACTGGCTTCCTGTTGAACATTGTTCAGTCTTTAAAACAGCCATACTTGTTTATAAAGTTTCTTTATGTTGGTTTTTAAGTATTTTCCTCCATATCTTGTAGTAGTGCTATCCTCCCATGGAAGGCTGAGTGCATCGACTGCACAGGCCAAGAGATCTGGGACAAGTAATACAAACTGGATCAGCTTGTTGTTAAACCTCATATAAAATAGATCTGAGGTTGGTGCTACCTGTTGCATATGAACTGGAACACCTCTGGAAGGACAGACCACTCTGTTTGGATGGTCTGGCCTAGCCTTGATAGCTTGTCTACAATGCGAAGTACTCTGATCATGTGACCCAATTATAAAGCTGGTACAAATACACTAGATCATGTTTAATAATTGACCTGTAGCTCATGACATAGCTGCGCAATAGCTACTTTGAGGTTCTCACGGTTGAGTAAATTAGTGGTAACTTGAAAACTATAACAGGCGCTGTCAAAGTGGTGGAAATTTCATTGTTGTTCCAAAGTACTATCCTTCTACTCGTAAGTCTGTCAAACAGTTTGGTTATAATTTTACTTTTGATGCTCTCGCTTTTGGGAATACTCTTCCTGATGAGAATAGTACGTCTCCCTCCCTAGCCTCTTTCAGAAAGCAGCTTAAAACCTACCTGTACACCAAGGCATACCCACCTTAGTCTTAATCATCCTCTTGCATTCTCTCTGGTACTCAACCTCTTTTATGTCCCTGGATACTGAAGTTGGTTGACTGTCTAGTGTTGTTGCGCCTTAGAGTCCCTTTTTAAAGGGGAGATTAAGTGCTATAAAACTCCAATTAGAATTAACATTTAAAATTTTCACAAAATTCCTTTTACTGTAGTGGATGTTTTAACTATTTGACAATTTTGATAGCCATTGCATTGAAGCCCCATCTGACCCCTATTTCTTGTTTAACATGACAAGTGCTACTAAAGACACCGTTACAAGCACACTGGTAGTTGGTCTAGATATACATATTTATGTGACACAAAACAAAGCTAATCCTATAATTCAATTTGATTTCTTTGCACTGATTGCAAATGTCACGAAGTCCCTTTACTGGGTTCCAACACAACACACACAAACCACAAAGCCACAGAAGTAAATCTGATTAGCACTGTAGTTCATACTAGTGATTGCAACAGAAAAATACTGAGTATAAAACCTAAGTTTATAGACATCAGTGTATTATTAGATATATCTTATAGTGCTATTATAACCCTCAAGATTTCCCGTGAAAAAAGGGGTTCAAAAGACTGGGCATCTGAGAAGGGTATGTTTCATTTGTAAAGCTTCAATGTTTGAGGGTAACTTTAAGAATTGCCATACAGCTGTAGATGTGATTAGACTAGGGAGGAATGATGCCACATCAAATGTCACTGACTGCCCCTATAGCACTTGTGACTCACGCCCTGGATCTGTTTAATATCGTTTAAAATCTGTTTCAAGATTTATTGGCTGAATCAATATTTTGTTTTGTGTCTTTTACTTTACACATAGACTGAATTCCAGTGGAAGGATTGAAGGTTCCCCAACCTATTTATCTCCTTCTACTGTTCGTCTCAGTCGGCAACTTACCCCTACCATACCTATAGTGTGATGTATATCCGACGTCTAGTGGCGACAATGTATCAAACAAAAGGACTAAATATACTAAATATGAGCTAAAACTCTTTTGAAAAGATATTTTCTTTGGCCAAAGGAAGTAAACAATAATAATGCATTGTTTTAGAAAGCAGGTAAACATGTGCAATATGTACAGTATGTTTTGTTATTGTTATCATAATTAATATTCAAGGTTATTATAGTGGTTTTTACTTTAAATATTTGTAAAATGACAATAACCAAATCACAAGCTTATGAATACCGTGATTCGGATGACCAAGAAACACATAATGTCTGAATAAAGTGTTCTATAATGTTTGATGATTATTCATGAATTGCTTTACATTATATAGTTTTATCCTTACTTGTTGTATATTTAGAGAATATACCTTCAGCTCATTGGTCATTGTACTATACTGTTTTTGTATCAAAATTTTCGGATAAACTTCACAATTTTTTTAATAACTCAGTTTCAAATTTCTCTTCAAAAGTGTGGACATCTTGATAATGAAATATTTTGTTAATATGCTATTCAATATTTTACAAACTAATGTGTCTTTTCAAGAAATATATCAGGTATTTAAAGAAAGAGCATTCCTTTGTTAAAATATCTTGTCATTGTTATATATCAAAGCTGCTAGTTCATTTCATTCGGTGGGTGACTGCGTAGAATACCCAGCTCACTCAAACAGGCTCAGACTGATTGACTAAAAAACAAAAGCTGTTGGGAAGTCCTAATTTCAGTTAAGCTTGTTTCAGAACAAGTTTTAAATTGTTGTCTCATATAATTAACTTGTTGTCTCATATAATTAAAGAAATTCCCGCACAACAACATCAGAGAACATAGTTTTTTTTTTTTAAACATTTCAACATCAGTCTGTCCTAACAACTGAATGAAACCGGTATAAAAGACATCACTGTTGATCATCTAGAATGAAACTGATCCTATACTTACTCATTCATGTAAAAAGTATGAAAATTGGACATATATCTTTATTGTCATGTAGCTAAAACTGCAACTTGAATTGCTTCTATCAGGAAAAAACAATCAAATTCTATCAATAACATCTTTAAAGGGTGATTACATCTCAAAGTTTTAAGTATGTGTATTTGTTATAATTAAAGAAGCCTCCACTTAACAACAACATGGTACCCTTCGTACAACCAAAATAAAGTATGAAATGTATCACTATGACTGATCACATAGTAAAACTGCTTGCTTACTCATTTGTGCAAAAAGTAGGAGTTGTATCAACGTACACCTCCATTGTCGACTAGTTAAAACTGCATTCAATCACATTCACATTCAATCTATAAGATACTAAGATATAAGATAAGATAAGATTATCAAACAGATTGCCCGAAATCTCCAATGTCTAGGTATTTCGCGAAAAGTTCAGTTGTTGAATCCCTGAAAAAAGCCCATCAGGAATATTGCCCATCAGCTATAGTGATGGATAGGAAAATTGCCCATCAATTTTTTAATTTAGTATTTTATTTAAAATACTGACAACATAAATACAACTTTTCGAATAAACTTTATTAGATTAAGAACCACTTAACATGATTATACAACTTTTAGCACTACTTTATTGGAAAAGACTATACATAGATTTTAAGTAACCCAGGATTAGAACTAACGAAACACTGTCATGATAATACAAGTTTTATCACTATTTCAGTCCAAACTCAAGTGTAACATCAGTAGTTACTGAGCCTTTACAATCAAGACTTCGTCTCTGATCACATTCCAATCGAACATGTTATTTTCTTGTAAACTTTTTTGTGTTCCTAAATCCTCCATAACAAAGCTTCTGACCACCTTTATTATTTTTTATGATCTCCATTCTCCACTTGTAAAAATATGATTGTACTACTCTAAACCATATATACCATATATATCCTTTTACGTTCCACCTAATTGCATTTTAATCTTATAATCTTACAACAGGATTCTTTAATTCAGCATTTTTATACAATTCATACTCAGATTATACATCAAACACTATGGCCTAGTGAGTAATACACTCACCTAGGAACACAGAGGGCATGGGTTTAATCCCAGGTACAGGCAGATACAAAGTGGCTTGGATGACCACTTAAAATGGCAGTCCTCTGTCAGTGGGTCTTATCCCCAGTGGCAGGTTAAAGAACCTCAAAGACGTTGATAAATGGTCATCCTTGAGCATCTGTCTTTCAGTAAGGGGAATGTCAGTAATTTGAGAGTTGGACTGTACTTGGACAGTTGGATGGGTCATATTGCCCTTTAAGTACTGTAGTACATGGAGATATTGTGCTGAGTATAAATACAAATACAATATAAACAATAACTTTTTTATTGATCTCATCAAATGTAATGTAGTTTATCATTACAGAAGTTTTGAAAAATTGATGGGCAATTTTCCTACCCATCACTTTAGCTGATGGGTAACTTTTCTGATGGGCTTTTTTGCTGATGGGATTCACTTGATGGGCATTTTTCCTGATGGGCTTTTTTCCGTACACCTCAGTCATTAAGGGTAATGCCTGATTACAGAGATTGCCTGTAACCTATACATATTTACATTATCACAAGTAGAGTGTCTTGTGTAATGTCACACCCAAGACTATGTCATGGATTGTTTGAAATTTCAGATAACGTAAAACACAAGTAATTCATTAAATGTTGTTTTATTCTCTTTAGTTACACGAAGAAACATGGGTACAAATTTCACTATGCAAAAGTAAATGTAGTTTGAGTCAGAAATCCATACATTATTATAAGTATCAATTTCTTCAAAAACAAGCTAAAAATTCTAAATGTTTTTAAAAAGTTACGTTGTTAAAAGCTAAGAGTGTGTTATTTTTATTTTTCCTATAACATCTGTAAAATACAGGAAATATCTTATAAAAACTGCGCCATACTCGTGCGTGTCGCGTATTTTTTATGAATTAAGTCATTATCATGAGGACAATGGTATGTTAGTTTTGACAAGGGCCCATGCTGTCATATTAACATCCAGTTTAACGGCTAAAGTTTTTATCAGGACAGAGAATCAGTCAATCTCACAATCTGTAACATAAAACACATGGATCTAAATCTACGGTCACAGAGGTGACGGTAAGGTGACCAAATGCCACCTTTATTCACCCTAAAACCACTCCAGTCGGGTATGCATAGTTTGAACAAATTTTCTAAATAAAGAGAGAGAACCGTGCAGAGTTTACCAAATCAAAACGCTTTGACAACATATAGATTAACTGCAAACACCACACAAAGTGTGACAAAGATTCATATACAATATGACTGTATCAATTTATGATGTTATGTTGCAGACAATTTTCAAACCATGACACAATCAACAGAAGTTTTTGGGTTTCTTGAATCTACAACACATTTTGGGACACCTTGACATCTTGCTAAATTGGAAGAATAATAGAAGCCAAGTTCTTCAAGGCCAATAAAAATAAATAATGTCCTAGTTTTGTGCCTGAGAATCTTTAGAGATATTAGGCTTGAAAACACAAACAGACAATGTGGTGTGATTTTACAGGTGACAATCATTCTGGTTATTCTGATACTGTTTTCTCCTTTCTTCAACAAAATCAGGTCACGCAGACATGATCACAAGATGGTTGTTTAAGCTAAAATACTTCACATTTTCAACTCCAAGTGACAATCTCTTTGAGAAACACAATAAAAACCTGATGTCGGATTCATAAAACGTCTGAGTATTTCCTCATGCATTTCTATCAAATTTGGTTTCTTTCTTCTTCTTATAAATCTTAGTTTTGTCTGAGTTTTGACTTAATATAAGATTCATGAACCTGGCTGTTGAACTGAACCTAAAACACCGACTTTGACCTTTGAGAGGGTGACACAGTATTTTTCTCACTTCGTGGGAGTGTTTATATCACAATATTGTAAAAGTTTGACATGCAGATAAAATGTTTAGCTGATTTTTTTGTCTCGACTAACATTTCTTTTGTGCGTCTTAACTAGTGCGAAATCGCGGCTGAGAAAAAAATCTCAGATTTCAATCAAGAGTTAACTGAGTTTTTGCTGAAACTTCAACTTGAGACCTTTCTGAACTTGGTGTCGCATTTTGTTCATTTAGAATACAAGAGCAGATGTCTTTTTAACCCAGCAGCACACTTAAAAAGAATGTATATTAAATCCCCTGACACAGGTCAAAGACACTGCGAGGATGTCTTTGTTTGATTAGAGCAAGGAGGTGAGACGTGCCTTGCCAGACCTCAAGAAGGCCTAATTGCTCTAACACGGGGATATTAGCAGCATTCCTTGAAAACCTAATTACATTAGCTATAAAAGCCAGCCTCCAGCTCTTTCATTTTGTAACCTGGATTGCTAAAGCAGACTACAGGGTGTTGCAAAGGGAGAAACCGACGACCCTAGAGCAATAGTAAGGACAAGTTATGTAAAAATGGCATGCAAATGTTGACTATATTATGAAGGCTACTCATTTCCCCATTACGCCTACTGGGTTGAAATGTCTCTTTTGTGGATCTCAAATAAAAAAATAATAGAAATCTTAACATTGGGGGAAAATGCCACGACATAAAATATGTATTTGCGGTCTGCCATATATGGTCTTTGTAAACTGATGATTAGACTGACCTTCACTTCAGCTAAAACTGGGCTTTTCCAATTTGATGTTGCTTTCTGTTGGCAAAGATATTACTACTCTCACAGTTACTTATTAAAGTCTTTCTTAAAAACACCCTATTGTGTACAATGTCTTAGCTCAGAGAAAATTGAAGGAGTTTCTTCTCCAAACCTGTTGCTATAAATGTTGTAAAAGTAGGTCAAGTAAACATAAAATGTCTTCTTTAAGGTTCACAAAAATATTGATGTTTTTCACAAACTGTGGAGCCAGGATGCTATTTGTGTGATTATTTTTGTAAGTAATTGACTCAGTCCTGGGACACAATGTGAAATTTATAAAAATATACTCATATATATGCAAATTTATCCATCAGAAGACTAGAGGAAGATACACATTGATTTGGATTTCCTTTTCATTTTATGTAAGTAATTAGCATGGGGCATTTTGCATAATTGACCTGAAACAGAAATCAGTTTATTTACCCAGTAAAAATAAGATGAGAAATATCAAATGGCCCTCTCATATTGTGTCAAAGGCCAATTAATTACATGCTAGTGTTGATAAGATGACCTGATAACGAGTTCTGCTTTTTCAATAAAGACAGTTAATTTCAAATTTAAAGCTCGTTTTTGTCATTATAATTAAGTCTGTCATAGGCGGTGTCAATTGGAACTGAAGCTTTTCAATATTAATTTTAGCATTGTGGAGACCCCCCCCCCCCCCCCCCCCCCCCCCCACCACCAAAAAAAAAACACCTCTGGATGGATGAACGCTTGCTGGTATCAGCGGATCAGCCGAGAGAGGCAGGAATGCCAGATTTCTTTAAACATGTCCCCAGCAGTTCTGGGTCACCACGTTCATACAGCACCTTGTTGTAGGGGTGACAGTGAATGGATGGAACCGGGGTACCATGGTTCCTCTCACAGGTATCCATACCTGCTCTCCCAGGTCCGAAAATCACCCGTAGCAACATTAAGGTCCACTACAGTGTACGGTGTACCCAATTTGATGCCTGTAGGGCATTAGGTGTTCAATCAATCATTGCACATTAAAACGGAGGCTCAAGGTCAGAGATAGTTCACTCCCTGGTAGATACAAAGGTCTAGCATTGTGGGAGAGGACCTGAGTTCAAGAAAGAAACAACAGGACAACAGGAGGATGGCATGTACTGGCTCATGGTTGTGTTGAGTCGGTATAGGTGTGTCTTCCGTGGAGATGCATAAAGAATCAATGTCTCCATTTCATGGTGCAGCAACTTCTGGTAATTATTCCTCTTTTATTGACGTTACTGGATGCTTTGGTGACTTACAAGCCTGCTGTATTGTAGGAACTACACTTGTCCTTTTTTCATCACCCGTATCCGTGTCCGTTATTGCCCGTACCCGTGATACCCTAGATCTTTTGGTATAAAACAGTGTAGTCATCCGTGTCCGTGACTTGGAAGGGAAAAAAATTGTTCTTCACGGACACGGACAGCTAGTACACTGTTTTATACCAAAAGATCTAGGGTATCACGGATACGGGCAATAACAGACACGTATACGGGTGAAGAAAAAAGGACAGGTGTAGTTCCTACTTATGACAGCTGAGGCTGGACAAAGGGCTGTTTTGGTGTTGGCCAAAAGTTCCTCTCCAACAGGAAACTGGGTCTCCTTTGATGTGTGATGGGTGAATGGCATCGATGACTCCTGATGGTCCATTTTTTTATATGTCAATTTTCCCCATAGGCAGTCAGGGACAGGTTGAAAACGACCCTAGATGGTGCTGGATATACAAGATAGCCCTTGGAGACCCACAGGGATGTCCTAGGATAGCCAAAATTGGGGTTGCTTCCGATCCATCTTGACAGTGGAACAACCCTATTAGGATCTGGATCAAACTTCAGTATATTTTAGATACAATTATGTCCTGTATTTTGGCCAAGCTATATGATTATTAATTATGGAGCTAAATAAATATATACTGAAAGTGGCGAATTCTCGCAATGATAAGAGATCCTTCAAAAATATTTAGAACTAGACAGTGATCTTGATCACGACCAAAATCTTATTTTCTGTTCCTTTTTTTCCATTGTCAGCATTTTCTGAAAATTTCATCAAAACTATAACTTTTTTATCTTTTTTTTCAAACAAGCAGACAAACACCGCAAAATATGTAATATCTTTGGCATATAGGTTATAAATAATCTTCCATTGAAAATGTGAATTGTAATCTTCTCCAAAGGGAAGATTTGTCGAAAAAGACCACATTAGGATCAGTTGTAGCTGGCCACCACCCCACTCCATCTATCTAAAAAGAGGAGCAAGGGAATAAAATAAAGTAAAATAAAAAAAGATTTCCACGTATCTTCTTGCCAGGTCATTTTAAAGACAATTTATTTTCAATAGACAATTACTAGACAGATATATATGACATATCAGTGAATAAGGGATTGTCGTGCCTACAAAAGCTATAGCTCTCATTAAATGTACTGTAGTTCTAACCGCATCAGTTATATATAGAATCATATTTTACAGTTGTTTTTAGAATCCTAATTAGTATATAGATGTAACTAAAATTATCAGAATTTTGGTCTGGTGTAAATGCAGAATTGCATGTTCCCTGCAAATTGTATTATATTAAAAAAATGGGTGCGCACGTATTTCTAACTTCATTGGCATATTGAATTATAAAGAAGTTTTTGCACTTGTCAGAAGACAAATGCTACCAAATATATAACCACATAACTGCAGTTCTAGTTGTTATATAACCACAGAATCCCCACACATTATACAGAATCGATCGATTGGTGATCTGGCAATTCTGACAAGACCAAAAGCAGCCTGGCAAGCTTACAACAAGCAAATGTTCTATATAAAACTTAATTGTGTCATTAAGGTTACCAAAGTTACAAAAAGAAATAGTTATCAACGTTGGTTAAATGGAAATTGCATTTACAAATATTACATTAGATTTAAATTGATATGTATATATATATATAATCGTAGCTGAATGGAAAATATATTACATAAAACAGAAAGGTCATTACATTTTCTAAACTAAGACTGCACCAACTCAGATAAACGATGTGTCAATTGTCGTCAAGCTCCACGTGTATTTGTTTACTCAGCATTACATTATGGACCAGATAAATTACATATAAAGTGAGTAGTAAAACAGTTATCAGTAGTTCTGCCTTCACTTCTAATAACTAAATATAATAAGATTTATATAATAATTAATATTGTGTTGAGATATTACTGTAGATCAAACCAAGACTTTCTAACCTGCAATATGTGGAACACAATCACTGGATGGTTTTTAGGCACCCTGGAATATTTCAGTGAGTATTTAACTACATCTTGTTGATAATTTCGTTGATTTCAGTTAATCTTGAATGACAATGTGGTCCCTATGGTTATAATTCTACTATTTTAACATTAAAATCTGAGAGAGCTACTTTCTTCATTTTTTTTTCTTATTTTATTTATTATTTTTATTATTACTATTACATTTTATTGCTTTTCTTGTCACAATTGTGTCGGGTTCATAATAATGTCCGATTTTTATTGAAGTTTACTTTTAAAATGTTATAACCAGAACTAAAAATTTTTTTTCAAATTATTCCCGTTGAGATTGATATCATTTCATGAAAATTTTAAAAATTGAACTAAACACCCAAACTGAGTACATTCACGTTCAACAAAAAGTTAAAGGACACAATTACGAACCAGACACAATTGTGACCACCCGTGCATATTTATTTCAGTATTTTTGCAGGGGTATAATAAACATAAAAATATTTAATAAATGACCCAGCTGAAGTCCACTCACCTGTTACTTTAATATTACTTTCACAATATTGCATGACATCTACATAGCTTGGTTCTGTCTGAAAAGTACATTAAACATTGTAAAATTTATTTCTAGTGTTGTGTAACTTAATTAAAGTTCTATGAAATGATCCTTGATAACCCCTTACTTTTTTCTTGCAAAACGAAGACAAACCTATTAACAAAAGGAGTGACTTTTTATTTAGAAACTTGAATAGATTGCAGAAATGTGAAAATAAAAATAGCAATACACCCCATTGAACCTAACAGGATAGGAAAAGAAATAAGTCTACGTTTCCAGAAATTTCAAGAAGGTGACTAATGACAATGTTCTTTAAGTGTTAGGTATTCATTTTTATTTGAATGGAAGAAAGCTGAAGAGAGTGCAACTTAACTGGATCTCATTATTGTCTGTAGACTGTCACCTGTCACTGTAGCATGACCTACAAGAGTTCAAGTAGTGATATAATGACTCTTCATTGAAATTTACCCTTGTATTTGGAATTTCTGGATAAGTGGAAATATCTTACTGGCCAATGCAAACTTGACTTAATACAATTCCATTTTAAATAACAACAATAAACGACTTTTTAACCTTGGACATTGAGCTATATCCATTTATCTACACAATGATGCATCCAATGCTTCACATTCTAAAGAACTGATCCAAATCACCCCTATTTGTAAATCATATGCTTCCTGAATCCTTCACAAATCCGCTTCATATTTTGCTGTAAAGATCTTGCTAACAAATCATCATTTTCTTGGAAAGATCAAGCCTTATAGCTGTTTATGACTTGCTATTTTTAGTTCCGTCCCTGTTTCCGAGAAAAGCCAAGCTGTTATTTCTGGGACTGGATCATGCTGGAAAGTCCACTCTGATGTATCGGCTTGTGACAGGGAAAATGGGCGCCCCAGTGCCCACAGAGAAGCCAAGTAAGTCAGGCAGAAAGCAATACCCAGTCTGTATTGCTTATACAATGAGGGATTTACAAACAAACCTATGAATGCTGCTCATTATATGGGTCAGCACACCAGTTATAGTTACCCCTCATATTGTTATAGTTTATTTCTAATATTAAATGCCAATTGTCTGCTGTCAATACACAGCTTTATGTGGATAGTTGTTAAAATCAGTATTACATTATAAAACAAGCTTTTTAACTTTTGTAATAGACAAATTGGGGTGACTATAATTATAACTTTGACCGTAATTACTGGGAAAGCAGTTGGTGCTGAACAAGTGTGAATAATAAATATAATAGAATGAGAAAAAATGAACAAGTGTGAATAATAAATATAATAGAATGAGAAAAAATGAACAAGTGTGAATAATAAATATAATAGAATGAGAAAAAAATGAATAAGGTAACAGTTGGGTTAGTTAACTTATTATTTTTTTCACATTTAATATTTAGGAACTTACTTTAAAAGTTTGACCATGACAAAAATATATAACACTTTGACAATTAAGAAAAATTTGTCCATTTCATAATTGCTCTGTTATATTATCATTTTTATCAAACCTTAAATGTATAATGACACAAGTAACATACCAGGATGATATGAACTAAAGCACCTGTTTTATATTTTTTTTTATATTTAACCTTCAGTAAGGTTACTGGGTTTAGGTGATTAGGGATTAGTCACACATTGACTTTATTTCTTTGAATGAGAATGACAAATGAGCTGTTCTCATTTTCTATGATTCATCTCCTAGATGCTTTAAAACATAAGGATTTCAGCTTTAAAGATGTAAAGAGGAGAGTTGTTTTCAAATTTTATTGCTTTTAAAACCTCTGTCTCACATTTCCTCTTTTGTTCCACTAAGTCTCTTGTCACAAATGTGTATGATATCCCATCGGTAAACAAAACAGGATGTCAGTAAATTATTTTAGTTTTGGATCCATTTGTTAAGAGTTGTGGAGATCATGTTAATTTTAAAATTAAGTAAAACCTATTATAACTTAAAAACCTAAATGAAGTATTTTGGTTCAAGGTAGATCACATCTCATCACTTTTTACCCCACAGCCCTTAAGGGCTGTCGGGGTATTGTTTTCATCCATGGTGTCCGGATGGGCGGGCGGGCGGCGGGAAATAGTTTGTCCGGGCTGTATCTCAGAAACCGTAAGGTGTATGAAGGTCATACTTGGCAGGGACATTGGTTGGGGGGTGTAGGTGTGCAACGTCATGGTCTGACCTTGATTTGACCTTTGACCTTACCGTAGTGACCTTGAGTTTGAAAATCTTGTCCGGGCTATATCTCGGCACCATAAGGTGTAGGAAGATGATACTTGGCAGGGACATTAGTTAGGGGTTGTAGGTGTGCAACGTCATGGTCTGACCTTGATTTGACCTTGCCGTAGTGACCTTGACCTTTAAAATCTTGTCCGGGCTATATCTCGGAAACCGTTAGGTGTAGGAAGTTGATACTTGGTAGGGACATTGGTTAGGGGGTGTAGGTGTGCAACGTCATGGTCTGACCTTGATTTGACCTTTGACCTTGCTGTAGTGACCTTGACCTATAAAATCTTGTCCGGGCTATATCTCGGAAACCGTAAGGTGTAGGAAGTTGATACTTGGTAGGAACATTGGTTAGGAGTTGTAGGTGTGCAACATCATGGTCTGACCTTGATTTGACCTTTGACCCTGCCGTAGTGACCTTGACCTATAAAACCCTGTCCGGGCTATATCTCAGCAACTGTAAGGTGTAGGAAGTTGATACTTGGTAGGGACATTGGTTAGGGGGTGTAGATGTGCAGCGTCATAGTGTGACCTTGATTTGACCTTTGCCGTAGTGACCTTGACCTGTAAAATCTTGTCCGGGCTATATTTCGGAAACTGTAAGGTGTAGGAAGGTGATACTTGGTGAGTACATTGGTTGGGGGTAGTAGGTGTGCAACGTCATGGTGTGACCTTGATTTGACCTTTGACCTTGCCGTAGTGAACTTGACCTATAAAATCTTGTCCAGGCTATATCTCAGAGACTGTAAGGTGTTTGAAGTTTATACTTGGTAGGGACACTGATTGACCTTTGACCTTGCTGTATTGACCTTTAAAATCTTGTTGCACCTTTGGGTCTGTCTGTTGATGCAGATTAAGCACTGTTAAAGTCATATTAGAATTCATTAAGAATTTCCTTTTGCAATTTTCCATTGTAACAGATGGAATTTCATCAAGTGAGCCACAGGCTTTTCTCCAACACCACACATAAGCATTCATTGAATGTATTGCCACTTCTGTATGCATGGGTAATATTCAAAACATCCAAACCATAATTCGGCCATTTTTGGTTTACTGATAAATGCTGTCATTTTATTATTGAATTGTCTTGTTTTAATACTTCATCTTTATATACATTTCTTTTCCTTAGATATTATTTTCTCTACTTAAGCATTATTTGGACCTTAATATAACTGACACTGCTCTGAAAGTATCTTGAACTTTGTACTGTTACACTACTTCTATATCTCATGGTGTTGAAAAATATTTCCCTAGGCTGTGGGGTACGGGCATCTCTGATGCTATTTTTTCTGCTGTGTTAGTTGTACCTCACTCTTTTGATTTTATTGCATCATGATACTTTCGATCACATCAAAACAGCGACAAATTGTGAGAACTTAATGCAGTAGAGTAAGAAATCTAAAATTCGCCACATGTCAAAATACTAATAAAATAAATGAATTGTGGTGAGATTTGTTGACTGTATAGTAAATTAAGGCTTTTTAAACTGAAAAATACCAATTTTTAGACAAAAACATCATTTTCTTCATAAAATTAACTAAGGTTTTAGAGGTGGCGAATTTTAGATTTCGTACTCTAACAGAATACCGTTTTCAGTGATATGTTTGAGGTGTCCCATTCCACCAGAGAGATTTCATGATGTAATCCAAAGGAAGTATGAAAGCAACCCAAAATATGATTGTTTTTTCATAGAATGTTTTTTTTCTGTGGTTTATGATAGTAATGTGTAATTACTCCACACATTCTTGTCAAGTTTTTTTTTCAGATATAATATCTGTCATTCATTTTCATAAAGGGAGTGAATCATTTTTGAAAAAAAAAGAAGAGTAGAATGTATAAAAGTCCAAATTTATGGTCGGAATTATTGTATTGAAATAAGCCTTAAGAAGTTCTTTCTGTTACCTAATTTAATGCTTAAGACAGTAGGGTTTCACTTTAAAAAGTTGGATCAATCAAGAGTTTCCCATTTTGAGTGACATTATTATGACTGTTTGTGGCCCCTGGATTTTTCAGTGTAGCATCCTGTGCCACAGGGCTATTTAATCTGGCTCTTCAAAACCAAGCTATCTTGTGCAAAGATGCAAATTACAGAGGGATGAAAAATTTTACGAGCAAAGACTCATGACTTTTCTAGAACGTGTATTTTGTTGATTTTATCCATTTCTTATTCACACATTTTTAGCTTCATCTATCTTAACCTGGAATATTTGATCAATTAATGTATAAGTGGCCAAAAACAAGAATACCGTGTTTCCAAATTTATTTCACAGATTGATTTTCCCTCAAAATGGTAATTATTGTTTTCATGGCGTTATATGTAAATCTTAGGTTTATTGTGACTTCTATAGATGACTCAAATTACACATCTAAATGTTGTTGCTTTTATTTTGTTCAATCTATGTACACTTGTATGGCTCACCTCTATATTTTAGCCACAGAGGAGCTCAAAGTTGGCAATATTACCTTTACAGCAGTTGATGTTGGAGGACACAAACAAGGTCAGTGTGACCTTTATCAGGAAATAATTTCTGCTTTTATCTACACTGCTAGAGGTTACAAATTAAAATCTCCTAAAATATATGATTCTGATTAATTAGCTGCTGCAACCTTAGGATTTTGGCTAGAATGAAGAATTGCTTATCATACAAATAACCCCAACCTTGTATAATCCAGTTTCCCTTTGTATGGTTTAACAGTAAAAGTCTCCTTATGGTTTATGAACCATTTGCTGGCTAAAGAAAATCCTTCTCTCACAGTATCTTTAAATAATAGAGGTTGCAGTGTTTGACCTTATTTATCTCAAAATCTGCATGTGTTTTTATCACTGATTGAACTATTTCAATATTATCACAGCTGTGTGTGCATAAATACACAATCAAAATTAAAGGTGGAAAATTTAACTGAAAATTACTCAAGTAGCATATATTTTTAAATTTTATCACAAGTAGAGAAAAATAAGATCTGAGTAAATCCTTCAGACTCCGATGTGATTTTTGTTAACTTTGTGAGTGATTAAATTTCAAAATATACGTTCCCGTTCATTATATCTACAACTTTGAAGAACAAGTAAAATACCGGTAAGTTCATATTTACAACAACACCTAAAAAATCAGGCCTTGAAATGTGTCTGTATGAATAAAAAACACCCATCTTTAACTTCAGATTTCTTTGTCATTTTCTGCATTTTTTTAATGCATCAAAAATGAATTAAGAATTAATTAAAATTTAGTAATGAAAAATCAATCCATAATAAGGGGCTCAAGGGGGATATATTCACCAGAGAACCTCTTTGTGGGACATTCTGTTTTATATAAAACAGTCAGTGTTACACATGGAATAGTGGAGAGTCACTTGGCTGTAGGCTGTAGGTTTGAATCTGGACCAGAGTAAGCTACAGAAGACAATTACAAATGGAGAACAATGGTGGTTTCTGTGATAAATATTTGTAAGAGATTACTTATTGAGACACTAATTTGAGGGCGGCTTTGACAGATTTTTACCTTTAATAAAATATCAGACATTTGAACCTTGTAAGTCAAACCTCTAGGCACCAGAACAGTTTTTTGCACTCTGGTGGATTTAACCATGAATTGCAGAGAATAGAGTAAATTGTAACGAGGAAGGATCTGATTTTTACCTTTACTTTTAAAGGGTAACTACTATACTAGAGACAGTTCTAGTGTAGATAATTATCTATACTTATATTTTCGGTCATGTTTATTGTGAATACCTGGACACCTGTTGTATGATTTTTCACAAAGTACTAAACTAATTCATATTTTGTTTGTAAAATCAAATAAACTGAATGTTGATTTTTGCATACAAGATGTGCCATCACATTAAAATCTAATATTAGCACAATGTCATTCAATTTTTCAGCAAGGCGAGTCTGGATGGATTACTATTATGCTGTTGATGGGATTGTGTACATCATAGATGGTTCCAACAGGAAAAGATTTGAGGAGTCCAAACCTGAATTGCTGGTAAAAACCAAAGCACTATTTAATGCAGTTTGTTATTTCCATGTTATATAATGCACTCGTGAATGTCATGTACCTCTGATTTAGCCAAGGAACCTATTTCAAATAATATATTCTTTCTTTTCACAAAGTTTACATTATTGCAGTAAAATTTTAAGATATATAAATTTTTCTCCATAACGGACGTAAATATTTGTGAATTATTACCTCTGCCAAGGAGGTATTATTTTCATGACTGTTTGTTAGTTAGTAGGATTACACAAATACTACTGGTTAGAAGATACTACTGGTTGATCCAACTTAGATCCCATTAAATTTTGGGAATAATCTTAATCACTGGCTGAATACACAAAATATCAAAAATCCAGATTTTCCCATTTACTTATTAAAACTTGCCTTTGGAGAGGTATAGTGCTGTATAAGTGATTTGTTTTTATTTTTTTGATTATTATTTAGGAGATTGATTCTTTGTTTATAGTTTTTTTTGTGTAAATTGGTAATTATTTTGCCATTGCATTCTTTATACAAATCTGTCTACTTAATATTTGTATTAATATATGTTTATATGATGCAAGCAAAGACTTCTCATTTGCATGTAATTATGTAGAAACTGTTGGCAGAAGAAGAATTGAAAGAAATCCCGGTTGCAGTCCTAGTCAACAAAATTGACATTCCACACTGTGCTAGTGATCAAGAAGTCATATGTATATTTGATTTATATGATCACTTGGCTACAAAGGTTTGTTCTACAATTGTAATTATTGGTATTAGTGTTTTAGCCGACAGCGTTTAAGGGCTGTGCAGGTATTGTTTTCACTCATGGCATCCAGATGGGCAGATGGGTGTGTGGGTGGGTGACAGGAAAAATCTTGTCCGAGCTGTATCTCAAAAACCGTGACATGTAAGATGTTGCTACTTAGTGCGGACATTGTTTGCGGGATCTAGGTGTGGAACATCATGGTATGATGTTGATTTAACATTTGACCTTGCCATAGTGACCTTTAGTTTGAAAATCTTGTCTGGGCTATATTTCAGAAACCACGAGGTGTAGGAAGTTAATACTTGGTGGGGGCATCGGTGAGATGGTGTATGTGTGCAATATTATGGTGTGACCCTGATTTGACATTTGACCTTGTTGTAGTGACCTTGATCTTCATAATCTTGTCTGGGCTATATCTCAGAAACTGTAAGGTGTAGGAAGTTTATGCTTGGATGGGTGTTCACCTGCCATGTTTCAAACATATTTCTCTAAATTCCACAAAAATATGTGGATTGCTGTGACTTATTATTATATGTACTTTTACTTAATTGTGCTATTTCCATTGACAGCTATACTTCAATAAATAAATCTTACAGCTTCATAACTTTTACTTTACTGGCTAATGCTTTCATTTTGCTATTGAATTGTCTTGGCTTAATACTTTATCTTTGAATACATTTTTCTCTCCCAAATTTATTTTTTCTACTTAAAAAGTATTTTGACCTTTACATAGCTGACACTGTTTGCTCTGAAAGTCTCCTGATCTTTGTACTGTTTCACTTCTTCTATATCTCATGGTGATGAAAACTATTTTGCCGTGATTTGGGGTATGGACATCTCTGACTAGTACTATTTTTTTTTTGGGGGGGGAGGGGTCAAGGGAGGGCATGGGGGTGTTGGAGGATCTTTCTTTTTGCATAGTCATGTTTGTTTGTCTGTTCAGGTATTACATACTATCTGCCTCACAGCTTTGATATGATTATTATTTATGTGGCACTTTCCATATATATTTTACTATGCATAGTTTAGCATCACATTTGACTCAGGAAAAAATAATTTTGAATGCTCTGACCTCTCAACTTGGGACTTTATATAGGTAAACAGATGCATTTTTTTTACATGCGTGCCTTTTACATGCCCTCCACCCAACCAGCTCATCCCCCCCCCCCCCCTCCCCAAAAAAAAAAAAAAATGTATTCATTGAAAACAATATTTTACTTTAATAATTGAAAATAATATTTGTATATACAAAATAATTTATCAGTATAAGAAATTCTTGGCATCACATTCTAGTGGTATAACACTATGAATGATCCCTGTTAATAGCGTATCAATTCAAAATCACTTTCAAAGCTCAGGTACTGTAATGAATGAATAATGTCATATTTGTCTAAGAACAGCAAGTGCTGCTTAATTATATCATTATGTTTTCTCTGTAAACATAACAGATACTGCATGTGTATTCAGTAAAACTTTAAAATGATAATAAATATGGCCAAACATTGGTCAATCAATTGCTTTTGCAATGCAATCTAGTTCATATTGATAGAAGCTTAAAAAGATTGGACGTGAAATGATAATAACCGAGACTGTTAAATCGTAAGTATAGCTTTATTAATGGGCAGCTCTGCAGGTTTATTTATACTCTTCTATTTACAAACAAGTATTCCTTGTTTTTGGACTAAACTCAGTTCAGACTTCACTTTTTTACCACCTTAGCCACTCTAGTTTATAGATGACCCCAATTCTGGGGTTGTATTCTACAACAATACTTGGATCATTTCTAACTTAGATTTTAAGTATTACTTAGATTTCAAGTAAGAAATTATGAAACTGGACATTCCTAACTTTTGTTTCGTGAATAGAAAGTCCCAAGAAAAACTTAAGTGAAAGTCATCCCTTACTTAGATCTAAGGTCACCTTATCTGAGTATTGTTGTAGAATATGGCCCCAGGTCTCTTAGTCCATTTAGACTGAGTGATTGGGTTCACCATCACTTTCAATGTCTTGTATAGGTTATATCACAACTTGTATTTGAGGGGATGGAGAAAAGCACTGCATACTAGCCGAGTCAAGATTCTGCACTGAAAACTGATGGGCACCAACCAACTTTCCCTCTACAGGTAATTGCCAGGTTTTACCCCTACAACCTGTTGGTCATGAGAGGGGAGAAGTGAGTGTGTTACTAGTGCCATAGAAGTTTATTTCAAGTTAGTCACTGTATAAATCTCCCATAATAACTACAATTAATTATAATAAATTTCAGGAAGATGCAAAACGTACAGGAAAACATCCACTGCAAGTCTTTCCAGTTAGTGTCTTGAGGGAACAAGGTTACGGGGATGCGTTCCATTGGATAGCTTCAATAATGAGATAATCTCAGTGCTGAATGAACACTAAATCTCTGATCAGAAGATAAACTGACTTCATGCCATGCACAGTTAGCAGTCTTGAACACTACTCAGAGGACCATAAGGATATGTGTATGGTCTTGTCAGAAGCATGACACAGATTGGAGTTATTGTGTATGAAAATTTTATTGTTTTCAAATATTAGGACTGTTAAAGGATACAGTGAAGCAAGAACCAATATATGTAATATTATTCATCACTGATAATGCATCAATAATGCACCATTACTGTAACAAAAAACAACAATGCTGTAAATTTTACCAGTAATGTGGCACCTAATGTCATTAGTGAGGTACAGTTATGGCACTGCTGGTCTTAATTTTACTGCATTACTGGCAGAGTAAAACATTATTGAATATTGCTATTACGGTCGTTACACAATAAGTACCCATTTTGCATTTTTATAGTTATTCATTATTTGTGTTTGTTAATTTATACTTAAAAAATGAAAAAAAGCTCTATCTTTTGTTATTTCTCCAATACTTAAGTCACAGCTTTCCTGCATATTGCAGCTGCTAATAACCACATCAGTGCATGCTAAATACATCTTTTTTTTTTCTCTGAAGATGCCATAACTTCAGAAACACTAGGTTAGCTTTGCCAGATAAAAGAAATATTATAAATCTAGGATTAAATATCTCCTGGAAAAAATTTACGATTCCACATTTACAGCTACATATAGTTTCTCTTCAGCCAACCTCTAGCAAAAATGATTTGTAAAATATACTACTTTACGAAACACAATAAAGCTCACATTCTGCTTACAGACTTCATGAATCTGCCTCCAGATTGATCTCACACAAAAGCAAATACAGAGTTGGAGGAGAAATAAAGAGAACTCATTTATTTTCAATTAGCTGGAGATACATAAAATACTGTACAAGAAAAATTCTTCATGAGAAAGTGTTTTTTTCCAGTCATCTTATCTTCTGAAAGAAGTCAAGTCTATACATTTGACCAATTTACATAGTGTATATGATTAAGTAGGTAGATCAACAACTCCTGCTGCTAAATAAAAACTGAATTAATTAAAGCTTTTTTCTTAAAAAGGAAAAGTCATATCCACACAATTCCACAAGAATGGAATCAGAAGAATTTGGGATTTTTTTAATGTGCTTAAAATTAGGAATTTATATTATATGAACACTGATCAGCTGCAATATATTAATAACCACATCACTGCATGCTAAATACCTCATTTTTTTTGAAGATGCCATAACTTTAAAAACACTAGGTTAGCTTTGCCAGATAACTAAAATTTTGTTTGAAGTATACATGTGTCAAATGTGGTTTTAAAAAGTCTTTAATAAGTGAAGTGTAAGCAAGAACTATATATTTATTATGTTAAGATGCCCCAAGTCTCTGAAATACAAGAATTTTTAGTAAAAAGGTAATAAAAATCTTCCTTAAGCTTAATCAATGTGTCAAGTTAAATTGATGTTTTTGAACCGTAAGTCAGTTGGCAGCTGAAAACACTCATTTTTACTTCAAGATGGCCATGGCTGTACTTGTATTGGAACTCCAAGGTGGAAAGAAAATTAGAATGTCCCTATTTTCATCTTTAATAAGTGTGCAAAATATAACTGAGGTCAGCTGAACAATACAATAGCTGGAGGTTAAATTTCACTGCAAGGTGGCCATAACTTCATTCATATTGGGACTTTAAGGTGACCATAAAAGAAGAATGCCCCTTTTGGTGACCATAAAAGAATGTCCCTTTTGTCATCCTTTATAAGTGCACAAAGTTTAGCCGAGGTCAGTTGAACAATAAGATCGCTGAAGGCTGAAAACTTTCTTTTTTCACTGTAAGGTGACCATACTTTCATTGATATTGGGACTTTAAGGTGACCATAAAATCAGAATATTCCTTCTGGCAACCTTTATAAATGTGCCAAGTTTTATTTTAAAAATTTAAACATTAACTGAACTTAGGGCTGAAAAACCCTACATTTTAAGTTTAAGATGGCCATAACATTATTAATATTTACATCATAAGGTAATTAGAGTCTTATTTTGATCAACCTCAATATCAAGTTAGATTCTTTAAAAATAGAAAAAATAAAGGGGCCAGATGGTTTTATTCCAATTTTATGACTTTAGGGGGCCATAGCTCCAATTATATTAACATTTTAAGGTCACCATAACTTCAGGGTAATCCTTTGGTAAACCTTAATATATATACCAAGTTTGGTTGAAAAAAGTGAAAAACTAAGTGAACTGGAGGGCTAAAACCCCCTTACAAAATGCCAAAATCCTGACCGTTTTTAAGATACAGACCAAGTTCCCATTTTTAAAAAAATAAGAAAATGAAACGCCTCCCATTCAGGAATCTATGGTCCGATTGATCAGAAAATCCTTTCTGACCTGCGGATTTAGGTCTAGAATGTACCTGATAAATTTTATAGCACAGGTGTGTGTGTTTTTTCACGAAACGCGATGATGGGGTGTTTTTGAAAATGCTTAGGGTTACCTTAAGTAAAGCTTAAGGTCTCTGCAAAGTATCCCAAAAAATTTTCCCGCCCCTATAGTTTTAAAGAAAGATAAGAAGGAAAGAACAATTTTAAAGCCCAAGAAGTTATTCAAGGCAGATCATAATGCGGCAGCGGTGATCAGTGAATACCAATTCCAAGAAAAGCTTGAGGGAAAAACTTTCTGTATTTAGATTTAAGGTCACCTTATCCAACTACCGTTTTGAGACAAGCCCCAGGATTTTAATCCATAGTAGAACTGTGAATTGTTAACAGTAACTGGTACTTGTGGGCACTATTACTCTCTAAAACTACTGGCTAATTCTTATTTTTAAATCTATTCCATGATTGACATGAATAAAGTATTTCACAAAGCAACACCAGTTTGACGAAGTTCATAGGCTTTGTATAACAGTCACTGGTCTTTTTCCCCATCCTTTTTTTGTTTTTGTCAGAGACTATATTCACAATTGCATGCTTCTATAGTAATACATAGATCTTGAAAATATGGCAAAGCTAGTTACATGTATCTCCTTTTTCAGGGTATTCACAATTTACACCTATGTAGAGGTCCTCAGTAACATAGTGGCAAGATGGCACCTAATCACAGGCTCTCACCTCTATGCAGGTTCAACTCCCACAGTACACACTACACAGAACGCTTTGAGTTTGTAGTTGTACATCAGTTTCATTGTCATTGGAAAATGTATCCTGAAATATATGTAAGATAACGAAGTATTTTGTACTCATGACTTGTTGCGATCTCTCAAGAAATCCATTTAGACATCCACGGTCTAAGACAATATGTATCAGATTGATGCTGTTGACATCCTTCTGTAAATAGACCTAGCATATTGGAGAATCAATACATATTTGTATCCACCATAAAGACAAAGCATCCTAGCTAGTAAGAAACTTAGGCAGTACCCAAGGTAGCAGCTGTAAATTCCTATACAGCATCCTGACAAAGCACACAGCCAAAAGAGTAGGGTACACATCAGAAACCTGTAGTACAGATTATGAGGCACCTGTAAGTTTATATACACCCAGCCCATTGTTACCTGTACACTGGTTTCACATTCCAAATGTCTAGGGACCAATATGGAGTGACCTAGAAGTACTTTTATTTCTTTTAGGCTGGTTTCAGATGACAACCTCTTGGATCAACAAGCAAGATGTAGTTGAAGGTGCAATCAAGGTGAAATCTTACCTCAAAAAATTCAAGCCAATGATTTCTTATTAAACCTATAGGGGTAAAAAAAAGGATATATATCTAGGTCCAATAACAAGTAACATGTGCCTTCAGGGCCAGTGATAAGCAAGAAATAAGCACTCTAACCAAAATCATCTACATATTTTGTCAATGTATTGATCACACTGAATGATGAAATTTAAGGTCAATGTCTGCATACTTGTCAGAGTACATACATATCTGTTCAACCCATCATCAAAAAAGAAATTTAAGCTTCTACAGCTTAGAAACATCTATTGTTTTTCCATTACAAAAAGTCTAATTTTTTTCAAAGGTATTGCCATGGGGGATCATCGATGTGTTTCAAATGCAGCCAAAATTATTCCCAGATAAGCCTTTTATAATAAAGAACTGGTGGACACAATAATGATAAACATGCAGATTATATTGCTGTATCATATACACAAGTATCACTTGATTAGTGCTGGGAGATCGCCATGGTATTTACCCGACGATGTGTTTATCGGCAAAATGCAAACATCGATTGTTGCCGATTCACATTTGATTGTCAGTTTCAACAGATTCAGATCAACTATTAAATAAAATAGCATCAGAGATGCCTGTACCCCACAGCCTGGGGAAATAGTTTTCAACACCATGAGATATAGAAGTAGTGAAAAAGTACACTGATAGGAATACTTTCAGAGCAGTATCAGTGTCCAAATAATGGTTAAATAGAGAAATTAACAGAGAAAGAAACTACATGTAAAGATTAAGTATTAAAACAAGACAATTCAGTAAACTAAAAATTATGAAGCTGTAAAATTTATTAACTGGAGAATAGCTGTTAATGGAAATATAACAATTATGTAAAAGTACATATAATAATCTGTTGCAGCAATCCATATCCTTACGGTTGCTGAGATATGCCCGGACAATATATTATAGGTGAAGGTCAAATCAGTATGGAGTGTGGCCAATCCGCAACCGACAGAAATGCTTTTGGGTTGAAAAGATTGAGACCCTGCCAGTCTGTTTGTCCTAGAAGCTGTAAGATGGTTACACATGCACATTTCGCAGAGTTGAATTATGATTTGCATGTTTTCGATAATGTTCAACCATACCAAAGTGACTTCATACATTTGTGTGAAGATTTAAGACTTCTTCCATTTTGATATTCATTTGTATGGTCGAATTATGGTTTGAATGTTTTGAATATTACCCATACATATAGATGTGGTAATACATGCTTTTATGTGGAGTTGGGGCAAAACCAGTGGCTCACTTGATGCAATACTATTTGTTACAATGGGAAGTTGCCAAAGTAAACTAGAGGATCGCTTGCAAAAAAAAGATAATGTTTTTGCTATGCAAAAACAAAGCGTCCCGAAAAGGATATAAAGGTGAGTGCTAAAGTATTAAGAAAATGCTTCGTTTCTAGCCTTATACTGTTGTGGCAACCAAAGTCAGCACAGTCTGCTCTATCTAGCACGGTTTTCAAGATATAAGCATTTTTGTGTTTTGCAAAAAATTAAAAAATTAAAAATGTCCGCTATATTTGGTGAGACAAAAATATTTTGAAAATTGGCATGGCTACTCTGCAGAGATACCCAGCAGGTCAAAAATTTTGTTGAGTTGGCTCCATATAGCACAGTTTTCGAGATATAAACATTTTTGTGTTTTGCAAAAACTTTGAAAATTTAAAATGCCCACCATTTTTGGGGAGACAAAAATTTTTGTCAAGACCACTGCCGCGGTGTGTATCTCCCGCCGAGCATTGAAGGAGAAGAAATAGCTTTTCCGAGATATTCACAATTTTTCATTTTCGTGTGTGAAAGGTCTTCCAAAAGTAGGTGAATGAGTTATTTGAGAAAAATTGGCTATCTGCAATACTATTAAGAGATAATTCGCATTTACTCATTTTGAGTAGGTGAGTAATTAGCTATGGGTCTGAAACTTCACCATGTGAAAGCTCTCCCACAAGTAGATGAATGAGTATTTGATAAAAATTGGGTATCCGCAATACTTTAGAGATAATTAGCATTTACTCATTTTGAGTAGGTGAATAAATAGCTATGGGTCTGAAACTTCACAGAGTGAAAGCTCTCCCAAAAGTAGGTGAATGATTTATTTGAAAAAAATTGGCTATCTGCAATACTTTTAGAGATAATTCGCATTTACTCATTTTGAGTAGGTGAGTAATTAGCTATGGGTCTGAAACTTCACCATGTGAAAGTTCTCCCACAAGTAGATGAATGAGTTATTTGATAAAAACTGGGTATCCGCAATACTTTTACAGATAATTAGCATTTACTCATTTTGAGTAGGTAAATAATTAGCTATGGGTCTGAAACTTCATCAAGTGAAAGCTCTCCCAAAAGTGGGTGAATGAGTTATTTGAGAAAAATTGGCTATCTGCAATACTTTTACAGATAATTCGCATTTACTCATTTTCAGTAGGTGAGTAATTAGCTATGGGTCTGAAACTTCACCAAGTGAAAGCTCTTCCAAAAGTAGGTGAATGATTTATTTGAAAAAAATTGGCTATCTGCAATACTTTTAGAGATAATTCGCATTTACTCATTTTGAGTAGGTGAGTAATTAGCTATGGGTCTGAAACTTCACAGAGTGAAAGCTCTCCCAAAAGTAGGTAAATGAGTTATTTGAGAAAAATTGGCTACCTGCAATACTTTTAGAGATAATTCGCATTTACTCATTTTGAGTAGGTGAGTAATTAGCTATGGGTCTGAAACTTCACCAAGTGAAAGCTCTCCCAAAAGTAGGTGAATGATTTATTTGAAAAAAAATGGCTATCTGCAATACTTTTAGAGATAATTCGCATTTACTCATTTTCAGTAGGTGAGTAATTAGCTATGGGTCTGAAACTTCACAGAGTGAAAGCTCTCCCAAAAGTAGGTGAATGAGTTATTTGAGAAAAATTGGCTATCTGCAATACTTTTAGAGATAATTCGCATTTACTCATTTTGAGTAGGCGAGTAATTAGCTATGGGTCTGAAACTTCACCAAGTGAAAGCTCTCCCAAAAGTAGATGAATGAGTTATTTGATAAAAACTGGGTATCCGCAATACTTTTACAGATAATTAGCATTTACTCATTTTGAGTAGGTAAATAATTAGCTATGGGTCTGAAACTTCACCATGTGAAAGCTCTCCCAAAAGTAGGTGAATGAGTTATTTGAGAAAAATTGGCTATCTGCAATACTTTTACAGATAATTCGCATTTACTCATTTTCAGTAGGTGAGTAATTAGCTATGGGTCTGAAACTTCACCATGTGAAAGCTCTTCCAAAAGTAGGTGAATGAGTTATTTGAGAAAAATTGGCTATCTGCAATACTTTTAAGAGATAATTCGCATTTACTCATTTTGAGTAGGTGAGTAATCATCTACGGGTCTGAAACTTCACCATGTGAAAGCTCTCCCAAAAGTACATGAATGAGTTATTTGATAAAAATTGGGTATCCCCAATAGTTTTTGAGATAATTAGCATTTACTCATTTTGAGTAGGTGAGTAATTAGCTACGGGTCTGAAACTTCACCAAGTGAAAGCTCTTCCAAAAGTAGGTGAATGAGTTATTTGAGAAAAATTGGCTATCTGCAATACTTTTAGAGGTAATTCGCATTTACTCATTTTGAGTAGGTGAGCAATTAGCTATGGGTCTGAAACTTCACCAAGTGAAAGCTCTTTGGGATAGCTGCTCTGCAGATACCCTGAAGATAAAAAAAAAATTTCGTCGAAATCGCTCTATGTAGCACGGTTTTCGAAATATTAGCATTTTTGTGTTTTGCAATTTTTGCGCAAAAATTTGAAAATTCAAAATGGCCGCCATTTTGGGCGAGATAAAATTTTTTTGAAAATTGGGAAAACTACTCCGCAGAGATATCCTGTGGGTCAAAAATTTCGTCGAAATCGCCCTATCTAGCAGGGTTTTCGAAATATAAGCATTTTTATGTTTTGCAATTTTTGCGAAAAATTCGAAAATTCAAAATGGCCGCCATTTTTGGCAAGACAAAATTTTTTTGAAAATTGGCATGGCTACTCTGCAGATATACCCTGTGGGTCAAAAATTTCGTCGAAATCGCTCTATCTAGCAGGGTTTCGAGATATAAGCATTTTTATGTTTTGCAATTTTTGCGAAAAATTCGAAAATTCAAAATGGCCGCCATTTTTGGCGAGACAAATTTTTTTTTGAAAAATGGCTTGGCTACTCTACAGATATACCCTGTGGGTCAAAAATTTCCTCGAAATCGCTCTATCTAGCAGGGTTTTCGAGATATAAGCATTTTTATGTTTTGCAATTTTTGCGAAAAATTCGAAAATTCAAAATGGCCGCCATTTTTGGAGAGACAAAAATCTTTTCAAAATTGGGAGAACTACTCTGCAGAGATACCCTGTGGGTCAAAAATTTCATCGAAATCGCTCTATCTAGCACGGTTTTCGAGATATAAGCATTTTTGTGTTTTGCAATTTTTGCGAAAATTTCGAAAATTCAAAATGGCTGCCATTTTGGGCGAGACAAAATTTTTTTGAAAATTGGGAAAACTACTCCGCAGAGATATCCTGTGGGTCAAAAATTTCGTCGAAATCGCCCTATCTAGCAGGGTTTTCGAGATATAAGCATTTTTATGTTTTGCAATTTTTTGCGAAAAATTCGAAAATTCAAAATGGCCGCCATTTTTGGCAAGATAAAATTTTTTTGAAAATTGGCATGGCTACTCTGCAGATATACCCTGTGGGTCAAAAATTTCGTCGAAATCGCTCTATCTAGCAGGGTTTTCGAGATATAAGCATTTTTATGTTTTGCAATTTTTGCGAAAAATTCGAAAATTCAAAATGGCCGCCATTTTTGGCGAGACAAATTTTTTTCTGAAAAATGGCTTGGCTACTCTACAGATATACCCTGTGGGTCAAAAATTTCCTCGAAATCGCTCTATCTAGCAGGGTTTTCGAGATATAAGCATTTTTATGTTTTGCAATTTTTGCGAAAAATTCGAAAATTCAAAATGGCCGCCATTTTTGGCGAGACAAAATTTTTTTCAAAATTGGGATAACTACTCTGCAGAGATACCCTATGGGTCAAAAATTTCGTCGAAATCGCTCTATCTAGCACGGTTTTCGAGATATAAGCATTTTTGTGTTTTGCAATTTTTGCGAAAATTTCGAAAATTCAAAATGGCCGCCATTTTGGGCGAGACAAAATTTTTTTGAAAATTGGGAAAACTACTCTGCAGAGATACCCTGTGGGTCAAAAATTTCGTCGAAATTGCTCTATCTAGCACGGTTTTCGAGATATAAGCATTTTTGTGTTTTCCTTATTTGGAAAATTCGTAATGATTAATTAATCATTAATTACTCGGCCATTTCTTGACCAATCAATGCCAAAATCTAATGATTTCCAGATTTTAATAGAATGAATGTATTTGCCAAGTTTCAGGTGAATTGATAAAATTCCTTTCAAGTTATCATCCGGACAACCTTCCCCATCGAAAAAAGACATTTTTGGTCATGTGACCTCTCTGATTGGTTGAAATGTCACTGCAGCATATTCAAAAAAATTCCCCAAGGCTACTGCCTAAACCTGCCAAATTTGAAAAGAATCCGCCTAACGGTTACAGAGTTATAAGGAAAACAAAATGCGGAGCCGGCGGAGCCTGAAGGTCTCCCATACACAAACAAGCGTCCCTTGCGGGACGCTTAAATACTTAATGAATTCTAATATAACAGTGCTTAATCTACATCAAAAGACACCCAAAGGTGCAACAACCAAGATTCAAGTAAAAAGATATATGAGAGATATAAAGAGAGATAAAATAGTATCAGATATCCCCGTAGAGATAAAATAGCATCAGATACGCAAGATCAAAGGTCAAATACAGGTCACAACATGACATTGCACAACTATAACCCCCAACCAATGTCCATACCAAATAGCAACTTCCTACACCTTATGGTTTCCAAAATATAGCCCAGACAAGTCATTATAGGTCAAGGTCACTACGGTAAGGTCAAAGGTCAAATCAAGGTCACACCATGACGTTTTACATCTACACACCCTAGCCAATGTCCCTACCCAGTATTAACTTCCTACACCTTACGGTTTCCGGGATACAACCCGGAGAAGATTTCATAGGTCAAGGTCATTACAGCAAGGTCAAATCAAGGTCACGCCATGACGCACACCTACACCGCCTAACCAATGTCCCTACCAAGTATCAACTTCCTGCACCTTACAGTTTCCAAGATATAGCCCGGACAAGATTTTATACGTGAAGGTCACTGCGGCAAGGTCGAAGGCCAAATCAAGGTCACACCATGATGTTACACACCTACACCCCCTAACCAATGTCCCTACCAAGTATCAACTTCCTACGCCTTACAGTTTCCGAGATATAACCCGGACAAGATTCCATAGGTCAAGGTCACTACAGCAAGGTCAAATTAAGGTCACACCATGACGTTGCACACCTACACCCCCTAACCAATGTCCTTACCAAGTATCAACTTCCCACACCTTACGGCTTCCAAGATATAGCCCGCACAAGATTTTCAAACTCAAGGTCACTACGGCAAGGTCAAATCAAGGTCACACCATGACGTTGTACACCTACACCCCCTAACTAATGTCCCTACCAAGTATCAACTTCCTACACCTTACAGTTTCTGAGATATAGCCCGGACAAGATTTTCAAACTCAAGGTCACTACGGCAAGGTCAAATCAAGGTCACACCATGACGTTGTACACCTACACCCCCTAACTAATGTCCCTACCAAGTATCAACTTCCTACACCTTACAGTTTCTGAGATATAGCCCGGACAAGATTTTCAAACTCAAGGTCACTACGGCAAGGTCAAATCAAGGTCACACCATGACGTTGCACACCTACACCCCCTAACTAATGTCCGTACCAAGTATCAACTTCTTACACATTTCGGTTTCTCAGATACAGGCAGATAAACTCCCCCCCCCCCAACACCATGGGTGAAAACAATACCTCGACAGCCGTTAAGGGCTGTGGGGTAAAAAACAACAGAAACACGAATCTGCACAAATATAACCTAAAAGTTTTTCGCACACATCTGCCTTTATTTTATATCATACTTTACCTCTGTTCACTTGTGACTGGTTTATTTTATGATTACCTCGATAACAGTGGGAAAATCCCATGGTGTTTTCTGTTTACTTTATATATATATTTTTTTTCACTTAGGACTAGTTTTGTGATTTTAACTGGTGAAAGTAGCAAATTTTCACAAAACATGATTCTAGTCAGTGTTCTATTATGTCAAAAAGGCTTCAAAGAAATGAGTTTATAAACTATCAGCTGAACTTTTACTGATCATTGGTCTGCAATGAGCTAGCGAGCCATAACAGTGAAGTTTGCAAACATCGTCCCAGCATTACATTTGATCATTTGAACACAGATATAAATGCAAAGAAACTCAACACATAATTTCATATCTTTATTTAATAAAAGGTTTGTTACAAATTTTATAGTTACGATAATAATGCTAAAATCTTTCCTCCCTTTTGAAAAAACTTATATAATATGACTTGAACTAACCAAAGAAAGAAAACTATATTTCCCTGCAATATTGCAGTCTTAAATTATGGGGAATATTTTCCAAATGCTGACTCAACTGATAAACTTTCCCAATGCAGCAAATTTACCAATAACGTAAGATTGTGAATGCTACTTTAAAGCCTGTGAATATATCTACAGAGTGGAACAACATGTAAAATGTGTTACTGCCATCTTATTCAAACAGGTAAGCCTGATCAGAAATGAGTTATGGTTTTCATACGAAAATACAGAAGATGACACAGAAATATTCCAATACACCTTTCCTGCAAAAATAAAATTGTGAAAAAGTGGGAATAACTTCTTTATTAAGAAACAATGGAAGAGTGAAGCAACAAGGAAGAAAATAATACTTTGAAACTGTATGGAAAATGTAGACAGCAGCTATTTAAGCTTTGTTCTTAAACCAACACATCATCCTCTTTATTCTTTATTCACAGGTATCACAATTTTGGATTTGTCATAAGCTTGGCTGACAAAAAATAATGTCACATGCAATGAACATACTGCGTCATATAGCCCAAAACTTTAATGATAGCAAGGTGTAACAAACCTGCAATCATATCTCCTTTGGAACTTATATCTTAAAATGTGATCAACAGTATCACATCAATATTTCTGGTTATTATGCACTCAGTCTGGCAAACATTTTATATCTTGCAAAAGCTCCTACTGTTTATTCATGGTGTAATATAGACCGAGTTCTGTCCCGTCGTGCATTCCTGTTGATATTTCTGATGGTACGCAAGGGCGAGGGAGAGAGCTCACATGTACTTGTTTTCTGTGTAAAATCTTGAATAGCGCATTTTTGTTCTCCTGATGAGTTTTCTTTGTTTCTTAGAATTGTGTATGAATCAATTTATTATATAAATATATTCAGCAAACGTTTCAGACATTACAATAACATATATTTATGACAGCAGAAAAGGCTAGTGAAGTTTTTACATTTTAAAAATGTGTTGAAATTTATTGATGCCAGTTGGATAGGCATTAAATGTTAGTGAACGGCACATGCACGTACCTCAAAGAATACAAATAACACTTAATACTTTTGATAATATATGTAGAAATATGCCGTTCAAGATTAACACAGAAAACAACTACATGTGAGCTCTGTCCCTCGCCATTGCATACCATCAGAAATATCAAGAGCAAAGCGCGATGGGACAGAAACTCGGTCTAGGTGTAATATTGATAACAGGACTTTATAGAATTCGCATTAAAATCACAAGTTGTGAGTTGTGCAATTTTATAGTCGTGTTTATTTTTAATAACCTCTTTAATTTCCCATATATTCTTTGTTTTAAACAACAACTCTTCCCTTTCAGAAAGAGATTCTCCTGTATCAACGTACACAGGAAAATATCACTTGTGTGAAAACATACATGTTCAGGCAGAGGTGCCATGCATATAAATACCACACTCCAAATCACTGCAATGTCTAATATATAACTACTTACAGTCACTTTTTACAAACGGAAGTACTTTCCAACAGTTACTTTTGTACTTTGACTTCATACCATCACACACTACACATTTCACTCTGGTTGTCCCAAGTGACATACACACAATATGCCTGAACTCAGTCAAATATAGACATGAACAGAAACATTTAGGTAGAAGGTTTAAATTTTACCTGTCACTTTACAGTCCATAATGCATAACTACACACAGAGGTGTTATTTCTTATCTAACAAGTGATGACCTGGTTTGTAACACTAGTTTCATATCTACAGGTTAGTTGTCAGGGTTTTTTATACAAACTTTATAAACAAATGAGGCAGACTAGAAATATAAATGGAGCATTGGAATTTCTGACGTAATATAATTATTAAAAGAAAAAAAAAAATTTCTAGCAAAATTACCTGGTCAATGCTGACTTTTTAAAACATTTTTACCATTCCTTAGAAGTGGATAACAAATTTTGAAATACTCATATTTCACAGATTTATATCAAATACATTGATTTAACTTGGCTCTATTTACATGGTACACATCTGATATGGGATTATTTAGAAACCATTTAATTTTATTTTCATTATATCATACTTGCACTGTAGGTTTTACTGACATAACTTAAAACATTTATAACCACAAGTGCCCAAATTTTCAATCTGTTTAGCACACCACAGTTGTTTTCCAGTAAATTACACACCACAGATTAAACATTACAATTTCATTTCAACAATTTAAGCCGATGTTCGCCAGTGGTGGGAAAGCCCACTTCTTGAAGTAAATTTGATTGGCATAATTTCCGGTTAAATTTACATTTTAGTCAATTGAAGTTCTCTTAATTCATGTTAGAGAAGAACTATTGTCATTCTCCCTCGATTCCTTGTAACGAGAAGAGATTAGGCACAGAAATATAATTGCGCAGCAATTAATCAAACAACCCCTACTGATGTTTACCAAAGAAGTAAATGGCAAAAACATATAAATAGCTCATAAAAAAAAAAACTTGTCAATATTGTCTACACTGTGATTTGCAGAAACAACTTACATATAATAACACATAGAAAAAAAGCACAATTTCCTAAAACATGGTTGATATCACTCAACAGAAACAGAAGAATGACTGTTTAAATGTACAAACACCCACACTATGGTCATAGAAGCCTGTACATTTAATCCAGATATGACATGTTTTTGTATTTATTTATACATCTAGAGGAGTTGAAAGGATTGGTGTGAAGAGTTAGATATACTGTGCCAACCAACGGAACCCTTCCCCATAACCTTGTCTTTTTAACACACTACACATAAACACCTCCATTGGGCGCCCTGGAAGTTCACTCCTCACAATCTGTCCCTGAAAAAATACGCACAAGAACTCCTCAGTTTTGTACAGACATACAATAAGTTATTAGATATGTATAGAAATACAGCGGGAACGTAATAGTTTTATAGAGAAATACAAAAGCTATGAAGGAAAAAAAACAGGAACTTATTAACTTTGTAATACCAGAGGAAAGTTTTAGTTTTGTATAGCAATACAACAGGAACTTCTTTCATAACAGAAACTCATTAGCATTGGAGAGAAAGATGACATGAATTTATTTACATTGTACAGAAATACAGGACATTTTTTTTGTACAGCAATACAACAGTAACTTATCTGCTTTGAACAGAAATACACCAGGAATTCTTTTTGACTTTGTATTGCAATACAGCAGGAACTTACTAGCCTTCTGGAGAAATACAATAATACATAATCAGCTTTGTGCCAACATATAATATGAATTAATTAACCATGTACATCTATATAATGTGACTTTGGAAGAAAGCAGGGGTCCCAGTTAATATTTCACTATTGCCTATATCTACAAATAAACAGGGTCTGGCTTTCAAATGTATGTTGCTTAACATACTCTGTATAACTGTTTCTATAGATATAAATTGGGATCTTTCATTGAGGTGTTTACATCAGATGCACTTATTTTCTCTTAAAATTTCTTAGTTCTCAAATGGTATGGACTTTTGTAAACCGAATGAACGGAACAACTTTTTTCTTCATCACATTTTTTACCTCAGACTAGGAGTGGAATAGAAATAAACATGGATTATCTAGAAGCTGTGGTGACTATGGAGAAGGCTATTTACCCTGCCCGTAGTCTGTCCATGTAGCCCAAACATGTGTCTGATTTCATCCTCACTAGCAGCCCCTGGGATATCTATTTTGTTAGCAAGCACCAGTACGGGAGCACAAGCAATCTGTTCATCTGCTAATAAACTGTCCAGTTCTGCCCTGGCCTCAACAAAACGGCCCCGATCAAAGGCATCTATAAGGAACACCACACCATCGACTGCAGGGAAATAGTCCTTCCATACACGCCGTGCTGAAACACACATGATATTTGGTGGTGACTTTGTCACAGTAGTATCTCCATTACTTGAAACATGGTGGGAACGTGAAATATTATTTAAAGAATAAAAAGTTCATAAACACAACAGGTACATTAATGCAAAACAGTAAGAAACAATCACATTAAGAGAGAGAAGTGCGGACTTTAATCTGAATATCGGGATAACTGATACTCAGATAACAAATATATTATGAAATGTTGAACAATAAATATATATTATTAAAAGTGAATTTTTTTATTTATAGTATTCAGGGTTATGGGGAAACTTAAAACATACCGTTTTAACTTTAAGTGCAAATCATTTTAGCAATTAATTACCACCCCTGTTTAATTATGATTTTGTACTTGCCTCTGAAAGAGTTATTAGACTACGCAAAAAAATTATTATGATCTTTCTCTATGTTTGTAATTTCAGAGATTTATTATGATCTTTCTCTATGTTTGTAATTTCAGAGATTCTAATACTTAATTTTACAATTGACAGATTTCTTACAGAATACAAACTATTTAGAACAGTAGGCAGAACTGTCTTACCCTGCATATGACCACCCAAGTCAAATGTGGTAAACTTCATTCCACCCATGCTGAGCTCTTCTGAAGCTGAAAACAACAAGTCACATGAGCAGATGACTCAGTATTGATTTCAATGAACTGCCGGTCAGGTTGTCAACTGATCTGGTTATCCATGAAATCAAAGTGTACACACTATAAACCAGATGATATTACATTGACTATAAATTATTATCATCCCCTACTTTATCATGACAACAGCTGCTGTGGACATTGCAGACAAATGTAGTGCAATACACATCAGGTGACAAATGCAAGATTTATTACTATAAACATAGAACTTGAAAATATGATACCACAAGAGAAATGTAGAATGATTATTTGACTTACTTAGAAGACTAAATGAAGCATAAACGTTGTGCCAAGTAAATGAATATAATAACAGCTGCATATTATTTTACACAAAAAAATAATAAATAAATAAATGGATATTTAACTTACATCATATGGCCAAAATAAAATTCAGTGCTATTATTACCAAATTATATGATCACAAAAGAAGAAAATATTTAGATTTTGTTAAACTTTTAACCAAATATTAACCTCACTGTTAATGTTAATAATTATTGCCATATAAATATGAACCTACTTTTCAGATGCTTCATGTCTACACAATAAAATAAGTTTGGGGTTAGGTAGATGGAAATTACAGGCTATACAATAACATGAAGAATATGTAGGGAGGCTGCACCTTAATAAGTACCCTATGTAAACAGTGAGATAATATACTGATCTAACATTTCCAAAACATTATTACTTTAATGTAACTAAATACTTTTTAGACAGAGGCCGTTTCTGTTTCCTAAATTCTAATTCTACAAAAACTTCTGTCTCAACTTTCAATTTCTAATTTTTGTTAAATTGTAGAAACTTTTATGCCAATACTTTAATCTTTAACACAGAAATTCACTTTTCAATATCAAGAGAAAATATTGCTTATCTGATACCAAAATTTAATGAAAAACATTTCTTGTGAAACATACCAACTGAAATAAGTTTACTGAACAGAGGTTTGGTAATGAAAAACATGCTATGTATAAAGTTTGAAATTATTACAACATAAGTTGTCGTGATAATTAGCTTTCAATTTTTGAGATTTTTTACAGCTCTGTGAAATTTTATCCACCAAGAATTACTTATTAGTGACATGTAAATTACACTTCTCAAACAAATACAGTTCAATTATTAATAACTACAGCATGGTGTTGATAGTTTTGGAGAGAAGACAAATGATTTAAGCTCAATAACAGTACTTCAAGCCAGTCTTCTAGGTCAATAACAATAAAAAGCAATATTACAAATTTTCCAGGTCATGTTGACAAAACTTTCACTAAAGTTACAATAATGGCACTGCCAAAGCACAAGTCACAAAATCCCAATAAGCTATAACACAGGCAGAGTAAACAAAATTATCTGAGACCCCCTGCGAAGCCATTATAAAAAAAGGTAAAGAAAAATAAAAAAGAGTGTCTTCTCAAAACTATGGCCTGTGACATGCAGACAAAAAAATAGTGCCAACCATATGTATTTACATTTTGTATGTTCAAGTTGACACCGTACAACCTGACCCTTCAATATCCACAGGATTTGTTTCTTGAGTGACTTCCCATATCCAGATAAAAACAGTATTGTCTGATATTGGTACCCAAAAAAATTGGTTCTATTTGTCCCAAACATCAAATCGCTTTGGTTTTAGTTAAATTGAGTCTACTGTAGTACAATACTTGCACATCCAACACACCTAGTTAACCACAGCAACCACAATCACATTTCTGAACAGAATGCAAAAATGTATCAAACTCTCGAGTCAACAATTTCTCAGAAGTTTCTCTGTGCCATGCAACAGAATGTTAGCTGTGCCAGGTCACCTAACACTGCACTTCCTCACCATTAAAACACACTTACTTGGATGTAAAGTGGGAACTGGTTGTGCCATTCTGTCATCTTTGAGCATGGATAAAAGAGTAGTTTTTCCAGCATTATCAAGTCCCAAGAAAACTAGCTTTCCAGACTTTTTATACAAACCTAATGAAGAACACAAATGTTAAAAGTCGGTTAATATACAAGGGCACTTAGGTTTTGAAAATTTTTGACACATCTATTTCACTTTCTTTTTCAGGCAATTTTTGAAAGAAAGCAATTGTCTGTGTATCCAATAATAAATATGGTTCCTATGAGAAAAGCTAATGACAGATTAATAACTGAAATTAATGTTTATTTTTGTCTGTCATCTGTATTTCATGAAAAGACGAAAAGTCACATCACCAAAATATTTCAGATGTCCATCCCATAAGCTTTTTTGTCATGTGCTGAATACATAAAATATCATGAAACACTGAAAGCCAAGCTAATATTAAGACCCTCAAAGAAAAATTGCTGTGTAAATACAGTTGAAATACATGGTGAAAGAATATTTACATCAAAACAACTGCCAATAACTGTCTCCAAAAGATATGTAGTTTATGACTGGTCATTTAGAAATATTTTGATGTGAATTTGACTTTGTCAAATATATTTTTTTTAGATATCAGTATTATTTCTGATACTGGTTGGGTTACAGATTATGATATGTCTGTAATTTTCCTTTTTTTAAAAAAAAATCTAAACCTAAAAATATAGAAAGAATGCAGTTGTTTTATCGATTGCACCCACTGAAAAGATCAACTAACTTCTGAAGCAAAAAAACATGCATGTTAATCCAATGTACAACAAAACAGGGCTATATATCTCAAGGAGATTAAATGATAATAAATATGATGGTGAACGGTACATTTTTAAAAGGAGACATGCAGTCCAAACCACAGGAAAACTTGGGATGATTCAACTAATCTATAGAAGAAAAGTTTCAAATGAATATTTTAAAACTGAAATAAAAGCAATTTTGTTGAGATATTTGCCCATGAAACTGGGTATTACAAGTCACCCAAGCTTTCAATGTGCTTTGTTAGATTAATGCATCAAATGTCCCATTTTCTGAAAAAAAAACCCACTTGGGTGGAGTGTAGGTACAGGCTGGGTCATCTTATCTTCTTTCAGAACACTTAGTAATGTGGTTTTACCAGCATTGTCAAGGCCCAGAAAAATAATTTTACCATTTTTCTTGTATAAACCTGGAAAGAACATCACATGAATGAAATGCATTTGTACTATTTCCATGAAAATATATTTTAATATCATTAATCATAAACAAGCAATCCGTGTCGATGATTTCCATCATTATCTGAGAACTAGAAAGAACCAGTCAGCAGTTTACAAAAACAAACATAAGTTTGAGTAACTTTTCTGCCTTTTTTGTAGATAGACTTTAATGCAATAACAAAATATAAACGCAACAGAAGCACTATACAATTACCTTTTTAATGATATAGGGCTTTATATTGCTAAACTGTTATTAAAATATTTGAAAAAAAAATAAATAAAATAAAAATTAACGTTTGTTGGCACTTTCCAACTGTGATTTAGGTGAAAATTGTCATACTTGGTAGAATTATTCAAGTTATTGATGCCATTTTAAAGTAGGGATGGGTTGATAGTACTGGTATCTCAGTATCTGGAGCATTTTACTGGAACACTGCGACAACACTTTACAACTTACATCTCGATTGTCAAAACAAATAACTGAAGGAAAACTTAAAATATTAGAAAAAAATCCTAAATTTGAAGAAAATATGAACTTTTATCCAATAGTTCCATGCCTTTGAGTAGTTCAGTTGAGCAGAATGTCTAAGTTTTGGGTTCATGAAGTTTGCGTCCTGTTAGAAGGTTTAATTGATTGAGCATATTGCTGGCACACAAAACTTCTTCAGAAACACTTTAGCATCAGCAAGATACTGAAGCAGATTATATGCTATCGACCCATCTCTATTTTAAAGGAAAATTCCTGTTACAAACTTTTTACTTGAGGAAATTATTTATCGTTTGGCCAGGAAATTTTAAAAGTGTTGACTTTACCAGAAATTAATGTTTTGAGTGAGGGCTTTTTTAAAATGAAATTACTTATACATCTATAAATATTAATAGGCAAGTAAGTATTGAAGTTACAAATGTCATACTTAAAACATTTTGACTTGCATTTCATTGTAGTTTCTGACCCTTTCATTCAACAAATAAGTCAGCTTCAAGGCAACATTTGTTTTTGGAGGCTCTGCCTCCAAATTATAAAGTAAAAATGCATTAAATATGTTATCATCAAAGAAAAAACATTTACAGAGCATCCAAATCACTCAATGATTATTTATATAAAGCATGCATCTTCATACTTAATAAAAAGAACACAAACTAGGTCCAAAACGTGTTGCCTGCACAATATGGATGTTGGCTTTCTTGGTTGAATATGGAGGATAAAAAGACCTAGTGTTGCTCAATATATAATCTGATGGATATGTAGGTATCTGTAGTACTGTTCTTCCACACCAGTAAATAAAAATAAATTATTTTACCCACAATGAAAGCCGTCTTAAATTCACTATACATGAAGCATTTTCTTGAAAAGCAAAGGAACAAGTGTTTCTTAAATACTTATGCTGGATGAACAATTATTTAATGTATACAGTAAATGATACTTACCAAGAAAATTTAACATTGATGCGAACCAGTCCCACAAGAACATTTTCGAGTTGTAACTAACTTGTAAGCATCTAAAACTGACCAAAAAAAGACCAATTTAACAGCTAATTTAACAACTTTATCCTTTGCCGAAAATATCAAGAGTCAAAAAATTAAACATTGTTACACTGAAAGAAAATAAATGGTTACTTCAATGATCCAAGGTAAATATGAAAGTGTGTTTTGTTAACTTGACAAACTTGAATTCTTCACATGGATTGGATACAAACAGAATTTCTGATGGAAGTCCTTTGAAAGGGGATGAATTAGTTTCTGGTGTTGCACCTTCTGCCATGGCAGAGGTTAAGCACTATAAAAGTCTAGAATAGAATATTTACATTTAATTATGGTGATTTATTTCATGTGTTTAAATTTCTACTGAGTAGCATTGTTTACACTTTTCAACCATAAATATTTTATTTTATGGCATTCTACCAGTAAATGCCCATGCTGAAGTTATTATATCGAATTTAAATTATGTAAACAGCTTTATATTTTATTCTTCTAGTACCATCAGATAGTCAAATGATATACACCACAATCAATAATTGAGGTGGGTGTTGTTATATTTGTTTCAAAGCTTTATATTTTAATAATTTAACTCTATTACCGGCCGTTTTTACCGCACACTGGATATACCAGTGAATGCCGATTTTGCAGATGAACAGAAGTATGTGACCTTAACCTCTATCAAATAAATATAAGAGAGGCATTCACTGGTAGGCGGGCATTTACTTTACAGAGTGTCTTCGGAACCGACAAGGACGGGAGATAATTCTCTTAATTTCAGAACCGTCACGTCCAAATATGTACTGTATAAAATATTTTGTGACTTTACATGTATTGGCTGTTGAATTAAAGCATGCGGTCTGTGAAAATAGATTACAATAAAGGCCGATAATAAAAACATATGGTGTATTATTTCTTTTAAAATAACTGTTAAAAATCTTTGTCTTGTACAAAATTCTTTTAGGGGATAAAATTTGCATATTTCATGGAAATTCCTGAGCGTTATCAATGACAACCATATTTTATTTTGTTTTCAAAATTCATATATTACTTCATACAACAGAATTGAGATTTCACTGCACCTAACATAAAAATTATTTATTTAAACAGAACCTACGCATATATATTTCATAAAAGACATCAAGGGGAACGACGTTTTTGTCTATAATGGGTCTTACAACAAATATTTTGAAAACTGTTTCCATTAGCGGTTCTGAAAGTGATTGTTTTCTGATCTGTCAGTGACTGTTCTGAAGCCACAGTGTTTACTTTAAGAAAACCACTACTATTAAAGTGCACAATTTTATTTTTTTTTCTTATTGATGTATTATCCACTTTCAAGAGTCCCTGGCTGTGTACATTGGTTTCTGGGTCCATTGGCTGTGCACATTACCTAACATGACTGTACTGGTCGGCCAGTGAAGTTCGTCACCCCAGTGAAGTTCATCACCTGCATTTTATGACAATATTAAAGAGTTTTTACTGTCCAGTTACAGCATATATGTATCGAAGCTCTATATGTATACCTTGCCATTGGAAGAAACTATTCCATTTATTCAAATGTGAATATTACCTGTCAGTGTTTTTACAGCAGGTGACAAACTTCACTGGGGTGACGAAATTCACTGGCCGACCAGTACCATCCCAATAGTGTATTCGAGTAGGATGACCAAAGTAGATTCGATCAGTAAAAAACTTTAAAATATTAGAAAAAATAATGGGTCTTAAACCAAATAATTTGAAAACCGTTTCCACTAGCGGTTCTGAAAGTGACTGTTTTAAGTTTTTTACTGATCGGAAACTTTTTTATTCGGCTGGGGCCTTTCAGCATAGCTAAAATGACTACAGTACACCAAGTGGTCCTACGAGGATGTTTGATCACTTTCAAGTGATTTAAGCGACCAGATTATCGTGACTTTTCCCCACCCGAATAGCCCTAGTATCAACACCGGCCGTGTAACGGTGTATGTTGACTTAAACGTCATGAGAGCAAAGTGGCGATATGGACAACTTGTGCGGTAATCCTCACTTGCCACTAAAACAAGGATATTGACTCGAAAATTACTTCTGGTTGAATAAAATGAACAAATTAAAAAAATACAGTGCACTGGAAGTCTGCAATAGTTATTTCAATTTATTCAGCGATAAAACAAACCTTTTTGAAAAAATGGCTACCCTTACGTCACCCACTGTTGTGTCCGATGTTTTGCTTGGTCAAACATTTGCCAACTTGGCATTTTGCACCAATAGAATTTGTTCTTACAAAATTAATTTCTTCACTATAGTGTCAAGGTCATTACAGTAGGCTAACCAAGCAGACGTGAATATGTTGTTGTTTGAAGAAAATTGAGCCACGATGATTTTTCATGCGATACAAAGTTGGATTTATAACATTTTTGCGCTATTATTACAAAAACATAGTTTTGTAGGTCTTTAGAAGCACAGCATTAATCATAAACAGTCCAAGGACCGTTAGGTAATGAAGTGTTCTAAAAACCTGTTACAACTGTACAAAGTTATGTTGTTTCTATTATCATTAGATGACTGTCTGTTTGTTTATTTGGGGTTTTACGTCGCTTTCAACACTGGACAGGTCATATAACGACGGGTAGTTGGAAGGGCAGAGGAAACCAGTACATATAGTTCGCTAGGATTCTGTACTGTAAACTGCCGACCAACGGCAAGCAACTACCAGCTTTCCCACTTACGGCCATGACGGGGACCGAACCCCGGCCGCAGAGGTGGGAGGCGAGAGTGTTACCACTCTGCCACCGTGGCCCCTATTAGATGACTGTCATCATATCATAATAAATAATTATAACAATTACTAGAAGATTCTTATTATATTATAATAGCCTTGCATCTTGATGATTGGCAACTTTTAACCTTTTTTAAAAGCTAATTTCGTTTGTAATATTATTTGTTTGCAGCAATTGAAATTGTTGTAAACATCTTTACACATCAAAGCCTGATTGTCTAGTTTTTAGTGGAAACAGATGCTCTTATACCCAAGAAAACCAGTAATACTCTTATTCACAAGACTTTGGAATTAATGGGACTTGATTATATATTAGGCATATAATCACAAAGTGTCACCTCTGTGTGGATTCAATTCCCACAAGTGATGATGCTGAGGACCTATCCCAATATGACCCTGGCTATTTAACAGGACATAAAACCCCAACTTTGACCTATGACTGTATATAACTAATAATTTTTTTTTGTGTGTATTTTTATACAAAGAAACCTTCACTGAATTATAATTTTAAGAATCCATCTCAATCAAATTATGACATCATAAAATATAAAGGGTAATAGTACCATGTAACTGGATTCTTTACACCACATTTAGTCTTGATGTTTTTACTTTGTCATGTACAGATAAGACATAAATATGTAATTAAACACATGATTTTAACTGATTTTTTGTCAGAAATATAACCCCTCTGTAATGGTAGTGTTTTGTGATTAAAATTAACATTAGCTCGACAGATGTCATCTTTATTTTGGACTTATAGTGAAAATAATTTAGATAGTTTTGATGTGATGAAACGTCATAATGATTAGAACCATAGTTTCTAAACATATCCCCACAAATGATCTCACACAACCACATGAAATGATTAATGGTAAAGTACATCAAACATAGTGTACATCAAAATTTGATTCTGCCAACACAAGAAAACGTAAAAGAAAATAATTGTTTTTAATATTAATGGCGTTCCGGCGTACTAATAGTAGCGTGTACCCGAATCCAGGTGGCGCCGTTATCGATGTGACCTTTAACCCAAACACAGTAACTAATGTAAACAAATGTCGGAAATTCTTGATAAATTCTTGTTCTGTTATATACAGCAGAGTTATTCGAAAAAATATATATAATACTTATCAATTGATGCATAATACTTCTTTTGATGCAGTTTATGACAGCTGCCATTTTTTATTTGTAGTGTATTTATCATGTGAAATGGGCGATAATAGGGGTGTCTGAAACTCCAACAGCCTGTCAGGAGTGCTTACATGTTTTACAATGGTACACCTGTTCGCCATCGCCGGATTATGGCCACCCCTGAATAACTACTTTGTCTTTGGAATTGTTTTTACTTCATTGTACTTTGTTTTAAACGATAGGGATGAGAATTTGGGGGATATACATCAATTTTATGGTTACCTTAAATTGTAAATATTAATGTAGCTCTATATGTCATCCTTAAAGTAATAAAATATGAATAAAACCCTCTGGCTCCTTTACTGATGTTGAAGAAGACCAAAAATAAATAAATAAAAAGACCCTGGCTACCTTAATATTTCAATATTTATTATGTTATAATTTTGTTATACAGTCAGTGAGTATTTAATTTATAAAAATGTCCTCGGATGCTTTAAATACCAGTACAATCAGTAAAAAAATTATCCATTATTTGAGACATATTGCTCAAAGGCAAAATATTTTTAAAGTTATATCAGAATTTTTTGTTGTTGTTGTTGTTTTCATTCTTGTAACTTACTTATTTATTTATTTGGGGTTTTACGTCGCTTTCAACACTGTACAGGTCATATCACGACGGGTAGTTGGAAGGGCAGATGAAACGAGAACATAGAGTTCGCTAGGGCTGTTCATTCTTGTAACAAAATATTAACTGTCCGCTCAGACTGGGAGACCTGGGTTTGATTCCCAGTGATGTGGAATGAGACATCATAGCTCAGTGACAGAGCACTCAGTCTGTTATTTTGTTGCTGCAATACTACAACATAAAAAAATTACATATATATATTAAAGAAAATTTGCTTTTTTGTATCGGTACTTATCTCTTACTGAGGACCTAACATGAGTTTAAAGTACCCCTTTTTGACCCCAGCCAGCCATATTCTATTTTGTGTGTATTTAGCTTGTTGCCTGTACTATAATAAGGGTTTCCAAGAGTTATTTAGCAGACACGTTTGGGAGTGCTTATTTGTTTTCAGGTTGGTTCGATTGATCGCTGCCACTGGATTATGTGGTAGGGATGTTGGTTGGGGATGCCACCGATTGATCGCTGCCGCTGGATTATGTGGTAGGGATGTTGGCTGGGGGTGCGACCGATTGACTGCTGCTGCTGGATTATGTGGTATGGATGTTGGTTGGGGGTGTGACCAATCCCACCAAACTCCAAAAAAGACATCCTGTATATACTATTGGCAGGACCGGTCACGGAGTGTGCATTCGCTAGGCGTCACCTTGTACTTCCTTTCTGTCCAGACAGCATGACATCATAGCATCTTTTTTGTTGTCTAGTGCTATGAAGACCTCTGGTAGGCTGATAGCGGGGCTGGATGGGCGGGCCTTGCCGGTCCATTGGATAGGGTATCAACTTATAAAAATTTAATTTACTTATTAAATTTGCAATTCTGTAAGTGTACCGTCCTGTTGGGGAGGTGCAACCAACCTAGTATTTTCCCGCCCTTTTTGTGAATTTTTATCCCTGACCACCCGACTTTTGTAGACAAGATTTTAAACTCATGGCCACTATGACAAGGTCAAATGTCAAATTGAGATCACACCATAATGTTGCATACACCTTACAGTTCCCAGGATATAGCCCAGACAAGATTTGCAAACTCAAGGTCACTATGGCAAGGTCAAAGGTCAAATCAAACTTTTTCCGGCTATCCACCTGCCCGAATGCCCATCAGGACACCATGGGTGAAAACAATGTCCTGACAGCCCTTAAGGGTGTTGGGGGTAAAGATGTATCATAATTAGTGGTGTTTGACTCATTGGGCTCTTGTTCACTAAAATATTTTATGAAAAAAAATTGAAACTAGACCTAGCGCATCGGAGAACCGATGTAAATTGTATCCACCGTAAAGACAATGCACCAAAACCTCTAGAACCAATAATAAGCCAGTTATAAGCACTTTTAAGTTTGGCTGTCCACATTTGACCTTGAAGGAGGGGCCCAAGGTCAAATCCAACCATGCCAGAACATTCCCAGCCCATGATTTCCTATATGTTGGTTTACCATCCCAAACCTCTAGGATCGATAACAAGCGAGTTATAAGCACTTTTAAGTTCTGCTATCCTCCTTTGACCTTGAAGGAGGGGTCCAAGGTCAAATCTGACCACATCAGAAGATTCGCAGCACATGATTTCCTATAGGTTGGCTTCACATTGCAAACCTCTAGGACCAATAATAAGGGAGATATAGGCACTTTTAAAGTCTGCTATGTGGGTTACTTCGGCACTCCGTGGATGACCTTGAATTAGGAGCTTCAAGGTCAAATGTGTGCAAGGTTGTAGAGGACATGTATATGTGTCATACATATCACCTATGAAGAGATTCAACCTTCTATCTATGAGGAACAGCCAGTAGAAAAATGTAGATTATTTTCAAAGAAATGCCCGTGGCGGCCATCTTGTTTTTCAGAATGAGGCTATTTTCCTTCCCAGAGAAGCTTACCCCCCAATGAAGATATCCTGCAAATTTGGTGAACCTAGCTGCTGTTGTTTTCCTCCTAGAGCGTTAACGTCGAAAATCTCTCTACGCGCGGCGGCGGCGGCAGCGGCGTAGCGGACGCTAAACCAAAGTATCCACCGGATGCTTCCGGTGGATACAATTAATTAATTGATAATCTATTTCTTCCTACAACTTTCACTTTCTGAGATATAGCCAGGAAAAGAATTTTAATCACATGCAGAAACTGTAAGATTTTAAAGTTCAAAGTCACTACAGCAAAGTCCAAGGTCACACCATGACCTTGCACACTATGTAGAAACTGTAAGATTTAAAGTTCAAGGTCACTACAGCAAGGTCAAAGGTCACACCATGACCTTTCACACTATGTAACCCAGAGATGAGTTCTATATGTCACTAGTAAGGTATTTCCTCAGTGCTTCTGCTCATATGTAGTCCCTAAAAATCCATGCAGAATGTATTTTGAATAAATAATAAAAGAGTAACATAACTGACAAACTGAGTGCTTTATCACTAAGCTATGATGTTTCTGAAGGAACACCACTGGGAATCAAACCCAGGTCTCCCAATATGTCAGAATATGCTACTGTATTACTTATTGTTGTAAAATGTAATGTATTGTAAATCCAAGAAGTATGCCCTTGTCTATTAATTTCCATACAGAATTTTAGGGGGCTCAGCGGTGTAGCGGTTAGAGTTCTCTCTAACCTCTGAGGGCGCCGGTTTGAATCTCGGGCCAGGCGCTTCATGTTGGAAAGTTGGTAGTTACTTGTTGATGCCTGGTGGTTTACAGTGCAGTATGCACTGGTTTCCTCCACCTGTAAACTACCCGTCGCAATATGACCCTGGCTGTTGAACGCGACGTAAACCAACAAATAAATAAATAAAATCCATGCAGAATTTCCTGGCATTTCTTTGAAAATTTTTTTTATTTGAAATAAACATTAAAATATTAGCTAATAAATTTAGAAAATGGTTGAGAACACCAGTAATTGGTACATACATGTTAATAAGTTGAAAATATTTGTGTATTTGCCAAAAAAAATCGGCAAAAAAGTTTTCAGAAAATTTTAGATAAAATAACATGTACACTACACACACTAAGCTTAATTTTTTATATAAAAATATAAATATAGATCTACAGAATAGTGGGGTTTTTTGGCCAAGAAAAGGTACTTTGAAATTTTTTTTTTGTTCTTCTGAGATGGGCGAAATGGGGTTTATTTAACCTGTACAGTTATTTTTGGAGATGATTTTTGACTGATTATTTAATTTATAATAGGATAATAATGGGAAAATAGTACAAAAGTATTAGGAAATAGGTACATAAATATATGAAACAATTTATTGGGTGTTTTATTTATTATCCACCAGTTTGTTTAAATAATATATTTTACTCTCACTGCACCTACTGTTTAACTTGCATTTAATATTTTTTTCTCAATTATCGGCCGTTTTTACCGCAAACCGGAAATACCAGTGAACGCCCATTTTGTAAACATATAAGAGGATTTGTCCTTCACCTCTAACAAAGATATATAAGGCGGGCGTTCATTGGTAGGCTGGCATTCACTGGTAGAATGTCACTACTAGTACTCTGTTCAGCTACATCTGGGCGAAAATAGGGGATTTATGTTAAAACTGCTACAAATATCTCACACAAATTCTATATTCTTCACGGAACTAATTTATGTTATTTATTACACTATTTCCATTATATTTTTTATAAGATAAATGCGTGTATATCCAGAAATCAGATAAATTAATATTTGCTACTTCCTGGTTCTTCTGTCGCATACGTTTTTTGTTTAGGTCACATCGATTGTGGCGCCGCCCTGGTGAGTATTTCGTGCCGGAACCCCATTGTTCAAACTGCATTTTCTGACATCCAAAGGCATCAACCTTGGCTCCCAGTTGAACCCCTTTCTTTGTTTATAATAAATGTATTTCAAATGCAGGTACACCAGTAGTAAGCAACCTTGTTTTTGACACTCAGATCCTTAAATCAAAATTGCTGAAGTCTATTGCTGAGTAAATCTGGGTGTCATCAGCATACCACTGCTGATTGACATTTAAACCTTGAAATTACCTAACTGATGGGATTGGTGTAAAGGGTGAAAAGAGTGGTGGGTGACAGAACAATGGAAAGTCTCCGAAAAACTGTCCCCAGTTAAATTTTTGTTGTGGTTTGTGAGATTGAGGAATTTATCCACATCAACACAGCTGCAATCAACACCAAACCCGAAGGTCCATGTATTTCACAACTTGAGATTTATGTGATCTTGGTGATCAAGACTGAGATCCTTCATATCAGTTAAATCTATATGTAATGCAGAAATGACTTAAATGATGATCCAAGATTGCCACTGAAATAGTACGTTTCACATCTTTGGAAGAATGCGTAAAGGAAAGCCACAAATGATGTTTTGGTACAACCTTTTACATCCCTAACACAAATACCACAACACATATTTCTGTAACCATGAATTTGCTTTCAGTTCAATACAAAATACATTTAAACCTTAACAATATTAACCCAAGCTACCTCAAGTTTCCCCCAATTTTTGCTAGGGATTGTGGGTAATCCATGATATCTGAATCCGTTGATTAAACCCTTGAGCTGGATCAGAGAGATCATGGTCAACATAATAATCTGTCATCTTTCATAAAAGAAACTACTGATCTTTGTGATCCAGGTCACAAAGATCACAATGTGAAACACTCCTAGTCTTAAGACACTCATGTAAAATGGAGTGATATATCTTGTTGAAAAGTGCAGAGAGATCGAATGGTGCAAGAGCAACTGCCATCATCAAGTCCACAGATGTAAATATACCAATTTTCTTAGTCAAAAATTGTTCAAATGTGCTGCTTGCATAGTCTATTTACTAAATTACTGTCGTGAAAAATACCGAATGATGATTAGAGATCCAATAATCTACAGCAGATTCATTCAATGACTTCCATCTACGGGGCTCTCAGTCATGTCCAAAAGTCATAATAGGTGCCCGCTAAAACTCGGACTTCTGTCCAACTTGGAATCCTACTTGGACAAAGCAGCAATAGCAGCAATGGGATGGGGGGGGGGGGTTGTGATGATGCGAGGATATTGCTACAAAACCACCAACCACTAGGGGTTTGCAAGGCAAGTGGCGATGGCCGGGATTTCTTTTATTTTTAAAATATTGCTTATATGTTGGGTATTGGTGTACACATCCAAGATGGGGCCTCATGTTACCTCATATAAAAGACATCCTGGCCATCACTGCTTGCTTTAGTTACTTGAGGAAGCATGAGGCCCCAGGTGGGGGTTTCAAGCAATATTTTGTAAATAGAAATAGATTCCATCATGAAGTTGTATACCCAATAACCAACATATAATGGTATGGGGGGGGGGGGGGTGCTGTGATGAAGAAAGGGACAATATTGTGTTGTTTATAAAGTCAAGAATGTAAGATCCACTAGTACTTGTACACACAGAAACTTAAAAAGAAAATATAAAGAATCAATGGGTTTTCTTGCAATATTTTACAAATAGAAGAACTAGCAATTTTGGTTGTACATATCCACGATGGGATCTCTGTTAGTTTGTAAAATGTTGCTAAAAACATGAAGCTCTAGCCATATTTTATAAATAAAAGATATCCTGGCCATCACCACTTGCCTTGGACAATAAATTGCTGGTGTTACAATTTGAATTATGTTTGGGTAATTTTGATGCACTCTATGCACTTTATGCAATTTGTCCACATTAGTTAAACATTTACCAATTACAGATCCTGTAAGGTTCTCTAGATGTGCATTGATGTATATAACCCAATATTATAAGTGACCTTTAAAGTACATTGATACAGCATGGTGTATAAATGTTACTGTGTTAATCTTGTGTTATATAAACTAGTACTGTCAAATATGATTGGTAAAAATCAGGTTAAAACCCTGGTCACACTTGTTTCGATAATGTAGTTACTTTAAATGAATACAAATACTAAAAACATGTTCTGGTATAATTTCTTTAACACAAACAGATGTTAAAATGGGAACATATGATATATTGTGTAATATCGTGTATTCATATAAAGTCTTAAGTGTGTTTCAGGCAAACTAGTTAGATATTTAGGACAGTGTGACCGATGTTTAAATCATGCTGCCTGTTTAATATTAAAGGTGTTCTGATCAAGGATTAAGGATATTTTTGAAGGTCAAAATTCTTTTGTGATAAAACTGTTGAAGGGAATTAGGATATATTTCAATGTTAGTTTGGGTTTTGGAGTCAGTGGGACAAGTTGTGTGAGAAGCATTGTTGGAAGTGGAAAGTTTGATGTCTGTAAGTACATGTAGTTTGTTTGTTTTAGCAGTATAACTTTTTTAGTGTATTAATGCTAGAAGACTTGTAATTTGTTTAGTTCACTCATTCTATATCTCTCGGGTTGACAGTTCCTTAGTATGTTTAAAATGCTATGTATTTGAGTAGTGATTTGGAATATTGCTATATCATTATCAGAAGAAAATAGACATGTGTAAAGTGCTTTCTTTGAATTTTGAAAATCAAGCTTAATTGATTAAAACTATGTAACTGAAGTAAATGCAATCTATTGCATATTTCACTTAGCTTTATGAGTAAGAAATTTTATTAATTTCTTTTTTCTAAGCACTGAGGGATTGCAGTACCACCCTTATTTTTGGTATCTCAAAAGGCATTGTGAGATGTTTTGCTGAAGTTTCTGAAGTTTGCTGAAGTTTTGGCAGTGACCATGTGATGTACTCAGTGACTATGTGATCTATGCAGTGACTATGTGACACTACTTGTTCTCAAATATAGATGGACATATTAGTAACTCATGCATATTGACATATTGTAAAGTGTGTATAAATCATTTTGAAATAATCATTATTAGAGTTAAAAGTTTAATATCATTTTTTTTTCTTTCTTTTGTCTATAAACCACCATACGATCAAAGTCTTAACAGCTGGCCAACTCCCATTCCTGATCTCCACAGCCCCCCCCCTCCCCATTTCCAAGTTGGACAGAAAGGCCATGGCTGCTTGCTACTGTTTATTGAGTTGTACTTTCAATACTGAGCATATGAGGCAATGTGAGGCTCCAGACAGGGATTTTTTCCTGAAGGAAAGGAGAGAGACTGTGTCATGCATTAATTTAGCCAATCAAATGAAATGCCACATTTATAAAATCAAACTTATTGCCACATCTCTACTTAGGGCAAGGAGATGGGCTGTGTTATATATCGACTCAGCCAATCAACAAGTCTCAGATGAGACCAGTGGGGAAGGGGGGAGGGGGAAGCTTTATTTTCTGTCAATATTAATTTATCAGGGTTTGATCAGCAACTTTTCACATGATCAGTGTGTTGAAAGCATTTTATCATTAATTATTTTTAGGTATGATTGCTGAGAAAACCACCCCCACCCGGGGCTGGATTCATGAATGGTCTTAAGTCTCAAATCTGAGATTTTGGTCTCAAATCTAAGATTTTTCTTAGATTTTTCTCAGATTTGAGACCTTTTGCTCAGCTGGGATTCACAAAAGATCTCAGGCTAAGATTTTTCTCAGATTTGGTCCCAAATCTAAGACTGCCTAGGGGGTGACTTAAGTTTTCATAAAATAGAGTATATGTAATAAAAAGTCACAAAACAAAATAAAAATAGTGAAGTATGACATATTATTTAACTTGTAACACAAAATCTGAATATATATTAAGAGTTTGTACAAAAACAACAGTAAACATTTACATAACAAATTTACATGAGTGGCTTGTTTTGCTGTTTTAATCAGTTCTTTTGAATGTCAGTACAAATTATAGTAAAAAGACAATGTTTTGCTTGATGGAAAATATTCTAAAATGTGAGTATATATGGTAGAGTGGTAAAATATAAATGTGTATACTTTCCACTAATCTCAACAAAATGTTACATCAGGTTTGATTGGTCCAGACTCAAAACTTTGCTGAAATTTTTGTCTCAGCTGAGATTCCTTTCGTGAATCTCAACTTGAGCAGAATCTCATCTGAGACAAAAATCTCAGATTTGAGCAAAATCTCAGCTGAGATTTGGCTAAGCCTTGAGACCTTTTGTGAAACCGGCCCCTGGAGTCTCACTTTTCCTAAGGTATTTTTTGTTGGTTATTGGATATACAACTTCACAATGGGATCTCTTTGACTTATAAATGACATAAAAACCACATGCATATTGAGGCAACATGAGGCTCCAGATAGCGGTTTTCTGGCAATATTTTATAAATTAAAAGACATTTTGGCTATCACCGCTTGACTATTGTCGGTAATTTCATTTGAAATCTGTCACTTTATTGTCAAATAGTTATGTACACAACCTGCAGTTAGTTTTTTAGATGATAATAAACATGTACTAAGTAAACTTATAAATAATGATTAATCGATTAGGAAGGACCGTCACAAGGTGTCAAAATAGCACTCTTGACCGCCGGAACGCCCTTCCTAGACCACGCCCAAATAGAAAAACGTCTATTTAGCCACTTCAAAGGAAATCCCCCCCCCCCCCCCCCCCCCCCCCCCCCTTGAAAAGACGAAAAATTAAGGTAGAGGATATTTACCCAACGGCTGTGTACGCTAGATCAGTTTCACTGCTAGCGTACCCAACGGTTGTGTACGCAAGATCTATTTGACTGCTAGCGTACTCAACGGTTGGGTACTGTACGCAACATTTATATCACTGCTAGCAGTCTAGCGTACCCAACGGCTGTGTACCCAAGATTTATATCAGTGCTAGTGTGCCCAACGGCTGTGTACATACACTACTGGCATACCCAACTACCCTGCACCCCAGGCATTGAACCCTATGTTCCCAAAGGCTGTGTACACTAGATCAGTTTCACTGCTAGTGTAGCCAATGGTTGGGTACGCAAGATGTATTACACTGCTAGCATTCCCAACGGTTCTGTACGCTAGCAGGGATATCAGTCTCAGTCTAGTGTACCCAATGGTTGTGTACGTAAGATCTATTTTACTGCTAGCGTACCCAACGGTTGTGTACTCTAACAGTGATATCGGTCTAGCCTACCCAACGGTTGTGTACACAAGATCTATATCACTGCTAGCATACCCAACGGCTGTGTATGTACACTAATGGCATATGCAACTCTCCTGTATCTAGTTAAAGCACTAAGTTCTGTTTTCCCAATGGTTATGTACCCTAGATTAACGTCATTGATATTTTCTTTTGTTAGTGTAACCAAAAGCTGTTTAAGGTACTGGCATACCCAACTACCCTGTACCCAAGGCAGTAAACTCTGTTCCCAATGGTTTTGCACCCAAGATCAGTATCATTGCTGGCATACCCAGTGGTTGTGTGCACAAGATCCATATCTCTGCTAGCGTACCCAGTAGTTGTGATATTGGTCTAGTGTACCCAGTGGTTGTGCACACAAGATCTATATCGCTGCTACTGTAGCCAACAACTCCAAATTTTTTACAGCCTGCCCAATTTCTCATTACCCAAGGTAGTATGCACTCAATGGTTGTGCACTTGATATCAGTACCCTTCATAGCGTACTCAACAGATCTGTATCCAAGGCATTGTGAAGTAATTAGTTTTTAAGGAATTTTTTTGAGTAGTCAGAAATGGGCCAAGGACCACTCTCTGAATTAAACTTATTCAGCTTATTGTTACATTTTAACAAAGTTAATTTAAGGAAGAAGTGATTAAGATATGGGTACACTAGCACTGATCTTGTGTACATAGCCGTTGGGTACGCTAGCGATGATATAAATCTTGTATACACAGCCGTTGGGTACGCTAGACCAATATCACAACTAGCGTACACAGCCGTTGGGTAAATAACCACTCCGAAAAATTAAAGTTGTGTGGAAATGTCATGTTAAATTTCTTTGGTAATGTGTACAAATATTTACGTAATTGACTGAAGAAATTTTACAAGCCAAGATTCATATTCGAAAAAAAAATCTTATATGCTATTATCGTCCAAGTACTACTTGTGCACTAGGTGACAGTCTCCGGTGACAACGTACCAGCGAAGATTGGAGTCATGGCTATATTCTCTTGTTAGAATGTATTTAAGCCAGATGAGAATTTTTATCATCTAGGCTTATGACATTATTTTGTCGATGTACAGATTTTTGTGGAGCTCAGCCAGTGAGGTTCGCCACCTGCATGTTATGACAAAATTAAAGAGTTTTTACAGTGAGCTTTCAGCATACATGTATACATTGCTGCTGAAAGAAGCTATTCCATTTATTTAAATATGAACTTTGCCTGTCCTTGAGCATTTTTACAGCAGGTGACAAACTTCACTGGGATGACGAAATTCACTGGCTGACAGTAGAACTCGTGACCACAGCAACTCGCTGCCACAACTAGCTTCCAATTAATACACACAGATACATACATGGTGTACTTGAAATGGTATGTAGAATATATGAGGTAACATTATATATATGGGGTTTCCTAATAAGATTTTAATAGAAATACTGCTTGAAGATAAAATAATTTCAAAGTCTTGGACTTGTACAACTCGAAAATATTCTAGTAATAATAATATTTCAATTCGCAAACGTAGCTCATTAATATTCATGTGTGCATAGAAAATATATGAGGTCATGGATAGTGCTGTAACGAGTTGACCGAAACTCGAGTCATAACTCGCAGCAATAATTTATTGGTAGCGAGATGTGGTTACTGGTAGCAAGATGCTGTGTTCGCGACTTAAACATAAATTGTTTTCGATTTATTCATGTTTTCGATCATTTGAAATATAAGCTCACAGCCTCGTTTTTGGATGAGATTTTTATAAAATCTAAAAATAAATATGCAATCATACTGAACCAGAGACTTCATAGATTAAATTTTGTTGTTATATTTCTGATCATTTTGGTTGTGTTGGCTCTGATCCTCATCATTGTCTGATACTCTGATACTCATCATTGTCTGTTTACATTGTCATATCGAAAACCCATCCATTGAGGATACAAGTTTGCCCTTGACCTCAAATCCAGTACAAAGGCTTATGATGGGTATTATACCAGTAAACCCCCTTGCTGAAGTTAATATTTTGAAATTATATATGCTGACAGCTTTACATTTTATTTTTCTACAACCACAGTGTCAAATGATATTTACTACAATTAATAATTGAAGTACATTTTGTTACATTTCCTTCAAATTTTTGTATTTAAAAAAAAAATATTTTTATTATCACTTCTTTTACAGAAAATGGAAATGTCAGTGAACACCTATTTTGTAGAGATATAGAAGCATTGGTACTTGACCTGCAACAAAAAAAATAAGCAGGCGTTCACTGGTATACATGTTTACTGGTAAAATATCACTATTGGTGGTGGTCCGATTTACGCCCATGTACCTATTTGTACCCACCCTTGATTTTCTTAAGCATTCATACTTTTTGATGAAGATATGTTTACTACTTCACAGATAATTATAAATTGATCATTTAAATTGGTAATTTATTGTGTAACTGTTATTTTCTTTAATTAAGAGTGGGCATGAATAGGTACATATGGGCATGAATTGGTTCACCACCACTCGATCATACAGTGGAACCTCATTTATTCAAACTCCATTGGGTACAGACTTTTAGTGAGGAAAAGTGAGAACTTTGGATACCCTAAATCATCTTAAGTCCACCATCTGTGAGGGATTACCAAATGGGTGATAAATTGATAATTATAGAATGACCATTTTTAGGCAACAAATGTGCATGTGAATGGTCATTGATGAAACAGTTTAATACATAAAATTACAACTGACCTTTTAATTGTGATTTTTTTGTTTCATTAATTTAAAATAATTCACTCACATGAGCTGGGTATGTTTGGATTATAGTTGCACTGTTGGTCTTGTAGGAGGGGGGTGGGGATTGTATTAATATCTCCCCCGGTTGAATAAAAAGGTGTTAAATGTCAAAGAAGTAATGTTTTTCTGTGGTTGGTGTGTTTTACAAAGGACTAGAATTAATAGTTTGCAAAAATGTGTCAAATCCTACAGTATCGCTCATGCTAGACTGTACATTATTAAGTAGGGCGACAAGATTTCAGATCAGTTAATCTGGAGATTCATCTCATAGAGGTGTCAGATAAATAATGTTGTACTGTATTTGGCATTGAAAGGTGAGTACTCGGAGAAATCTAATGCATGTGCATATCCAGTTTTCTGAGTACACAAACTAAAGGACATGTCACAGTGATGGTGAAGCACCTCCGATAAATGGAGTCTAACAGACTACATCACCTAAAATAAGGAGCCCCAGTCATTGTTTTTTTCGTTTTTGGAGACCTTTGTTATATTATGCAGTAAAATCAGCAAAGAGTGTGGTAACCTAATATTTCATAGGTCAGAGTTCAACAAGCAAGCTCATGTTGGCAATGGCCCTTTGCAGATTACACAAACTAGAAATCAATTATGATTGATTTTTGAAAATCCCCACAACCATTTGTGAATGTGGTCTTTTTCTTGGCTTGCTTTCACAGAGTTCTGTGCAATACATAAAATCATACTGAAGTCAAATGAATTGAGATTATCTTGTCCATGTTCCTGGAGTTTTCTTTTTTTAAAATTTTTTTTAATAATCCCTCATATTCTTTACTGTCAGCCACATTTTACCCAAAAGTGCAAAGAAATAACAAAAAAAAAAGATTCACATGTGCGCAATGGTAATCTTGCACATGTGCCAACCGAAATTCACTTCTGAAGCGAAAATATTTTCTGCATTAAAATTGCAACCTGATGGACACACTGACAACTGAAATTCACGTCCAAATCTGAAATACGACATATTTCATAAATTCATATACACAGATGGTGTAATCGCGATCCCTGGTATCAGATTAAAGAAAACATTAGATTTATAATGGTTATTAGAGTAGTTATGTACATATAAATTCAACATTTTTTAAGTTGCAGTATTTTGTCTTCTTGAAATCTGAGTGCTTCCTCATAAGTTGGAGATTACTCGCACAGAAAAATTTCACATTCCCTCCGATTAAATATGGGGGTGCGATTTCATTTCCTCTTGGACTGACATACATAGTCAAATGAAGTCATGAAAACAGTTTTTATCACACAGATATGTTGCTGTTTCAACACAAGCTTTACTAGCACTAAAAACTATTTTTCTTTTTTGTCGTAAAATCAACACTGTGTTTACCCATTGCCTTAATATGTTTAACTTACGTTTCCCAGAATATACATTTTTCTTTGAAGTATTTCCTAGACTTAAGCTAAAATATAATTAGATACAAGAATTTTTTGCTGCGATTTACATATGTCGTTTGACCCATTTCAAATGCCAGTGAAATTTGTCACCCAGTGAAGTTAATCACTTACATTTTATGACTATTTTGAACCTCCACAGTCAACATTTGGTCTAAAATTACAGATAAGTGTTGAAATATAAATGTTACTTTTCTTTGAGGATTTTTAAAGCAAACCTCACTAAGTGATAAACTTTACTAGTGGATTTATTAGAAGGGTGTCTTGGTGACAGAAACTTATGGCGAGTCAGTGGTAATTCAGAATATGCAACTAATGGTAAATTTTGTTCAGTAATAAGTGTGTATTTCACCCCCTGAATACATCAATACTTTGAGTAGTGAAAAAATACTACCTGAAAAAAAACCAGCAAGTGTCAAAAACTTCTGATGTAGATATTCAACTTCCCAGCAAAAACCACTACAAGTACACAGACTTTTCACAAATCCCAAATGTAGATCAGGGGCGGATCCAGCTTTTATGTAAGGTGGGGGTTCACATCGAGTAATTTGGGGGTTCACATTGAGTAAGGTGGGGGGTTCGCATCAGACATATTATAACTAAGGGGGTCGGGGGGCATGCCCCCCTGGAAAAATATTATTTTTGGTAAAAATAGTGCATTTCCTGTAAATTTAACACCACTGTCAAGAAATAATTTTGTACTTTGGGTTGAACCCCTTTACATTATTACATTATTTGTCAGGGGTGGGTGGGGGTGGCGGGTTCGAACCCCCTGAACCCCCCCCCTGGATCCGCTAGTGCTAGATAGTGTAAGGAATTAGGGACTAAACCTAGGCTGGGTGATACTAAATTTCACTCCAAAATTTACTTAAAACAAGAACTATTTAACTTTTATTTAACATGTAAAGTAGTATTGTAATTTGTTATCAATGTGTGTGCATTACTTAGACTGAAGCAGTAATACCAAACTACCAAACTGAAACAATTTACTTATACATTAAAATATTGAATTTGTTTCACTCTTATCATGTGCTTGCCTATATGTAACAATAAAACTTACCATGATTGTTAACTACTTGTACAGATTTAAGGAAGAAAAATAGATTTTACTCCAAAAAGTGTGTAAAAGCAACACCATCTCTGGTGGAATTTCGAAGACATTGTTTTAAATAGAATTGTAATTTTTTTTTGTTTTAGATGCATGAGAAGTACATGAATGTTAGAAAGGGAATAAAACTTTAAGTGTCGCTCTCAAGAAGTCAACTGTTAAAACATGCTGCGTCAGTGCCAACGTGTTATAACCCAGGTTTGTAATTTCAACAAATTTTTTTTGGACTTCAGTTGACTTCAAAAAGATATTTCACAAAGCTATGTTGCATGTAATGCCAAAGATTCTAAGATTAATCAGTATTATCAGATACTAGGAAAACTTGCCGAATGACATATACAGAAAAAATATATCACAGATGAAGGTAATATTATACGAGTGTGCAGCACGAGTATTATATTGTTAATCTTCATGAGTGATATATTTTTTTCTGTAAATGTCTAATGAGGGGTGTTTTACTTTTATTATCCACCATTTTGTATGATTTATTGGTTAAATAACATGAATATTTAAGGAGAGAATGTGAAAAGGCTGTCAAAACGCACAGGCAACAGTGAATGTAAAAACTCCCAATATTTAACTTGCAATAGCTCCTTTATTTCTGCATGGATTTTTATGCAACAAACCTGAACAGAAGCACTGTAAAATGACCTATTGATCTATAAAACATATTTGTAGGTAACATAGTTTCCGAGATATTAGTGAAAAACTGGAAGTGATTGACACTAGTTATCCATTTACTGTATATTGTGCATATTGTAAAGCACTTAGTTTAATAGGCGCTATATAAATGTTAATGTAATGTAATGTAATCCATAGTGTGGAGGCTCTGTTGTATACAAATAAAATATATCCTGCTCTGTATATTCCTCTATACGGGTCAAATATGGCGCACGGTGAATAATAAAGTGGGAAGAATATGGCAAACATACTGCCACAAAAATGATATATATATAGATTTTAGATTGGCAGTTTCATAAGGGAGGCAGAATCATTGGCGTTTTTGAGCACAATAATCTATACCGATGTGTAGTTTTGCTCATTTATTTTGTAACAGCATGTGAAATTCATTTAAAAGCACTGAAATCACTTTGAAAATTATATTGTACAGGCAGAGTTGCTGTTGATATTTTAAGTCATTGAAGTGCCTGTTTCAGTGAAATAGTCTGTATTTGGACACACTTTATTGTCTTCACACTTAACTGTAACATTTTATGGTTTGGGAACTTGGCTTTTTAGGCGGGTTGCGTGTAACCAACCCGCCTATTAGATTGATGTGTCCGACGTCCGTCTGTCCACATTTTCATTTCTGGACTCCAACTCAAAAACGCTTTGTCCAATCGAATTCAAACTTGACGGGGACATAAATCACCATCACAGCTAGGTTCCTTTCGAAATTGATGTAATTCCGTTTGTTCGTTTGTCCATTTTTTGTTCGATTGTCTGTCCGGCAAAATTTCCATTTCCAGACTCTAACTTGAAAACGGCTTGTCCAATTCAAACTTGACAGGGAGATAGATCACCATCACAGCTAGGTTCCTTTCGAAATTGGTGTAATTCCATCCATTCGTTTGTCTGTTTTTTAGGCGGGTTGCGTGTAACCAACCCGCCTATTAGATTGATGTGTCCGACGTCCGTCTGTCCGTCTGTCTGTCTGTCCGTCTGTCCGTCCACATTTTTCGTTTCCGGACTCTAACTTTAAAACGGTTTGACCAATCAAATTCAAACTTCACAGGGAGATAGATCACCATCATAGCTAGGTTCCTTTCGAAATTGGTGAAATTCCGTGTGTTCGTTTGTCCGTTTTTCGTCCGTTTGTCTGTCCATCCATCTGTTTGTCCACATTTTCGTTTCCGGACTCTAACTTTAAAACGGTTTGACCAATCAAATTCAAACTTCACAGGGAGATAGATCACCATCATAGCTAGGTTCATTTCGAAATTGGTGAAATTCCGTGTGTTCGTTTGTCCGTTTTTCGTCCGTTTGTCTGTCCATTCATCTGTTTGTCCACATTTTCGTTTCCGGACTCTAACTTTAAAACGGTTTGACCAATCAAATTCAAACTTCACAGGGAGATAGATGACCATCATAGCTAGGTTCCTTTCGAAATTGGTGAAATTCCGTCTGTTTGTTTGTCCGTTTTTCCGTCCGTTTCTTCGTTTTTGTCCGTTTTTCTGTCCATCCATCTGTCCGTCCACATTTTTGTTTCCGGACTCTAACTCGAAAACGGTTACTCCAATCTAATTCAAACTTCACAGGGACATACATCACCATCATAGCTAGGTTCCTTTCGAAATTGGTGTAAATCCGTCCGTTCATTTGTCTTGTTTTTCTGTCCATTTGTTCGTTTTTAGGCGGGTTGCGTGTAACCAACCCGCCTATTAGATTGATGTGTCCGACGTCCGTCTGTCCGTCCACATTTTCCAATTCCGGACTCTAACTTGAAAACGGTTTGACCAATCAAATTCAAACTTGACAGGGACATAGATCAACATGATAGCTAGGTTCCTTTCGATATTGGTGAAATTCTGTCCGTTCGTTTGTCCGTTTTTCGTCCGTATGTCTGTCCATCCGTCTGTTTGTCCACATTTTCGTTTCCGGACTCTAACTTGAAAACGGTTTGACCAATCGAATTCAAACTTGATAGGGAGATAGATCTCCATCATAGGTAGGTTCCTTTCGATATTGGTGAAATTCCGTCCGTTCATTTGTCTGTTTTTCGTCCGTTTGTCCATCCATCTGTTTGTCTACATTTTCATTTCCGGACTCTAACTCGAAAATGGTTTGACCAATCGGATTCAAACTTGATAGGGAGATAGATCTCCATCATAGCTAGGTTCCTTTCGAAATTGGTGAAATTGCGTCTGTTCGTTTGTCTGTTTTTCGTCCATTTGTCTGTCCATCTGTCTGTCCGTCCACATTTATCCTGTACATATGGTAAATAATACTATGACTTACATTTATTTTAATAAATTATCTTTTGTGATTAGGTGCCATGCAATATTATGGTACATTTTGTAAGTATATGCTATAGCCAAATTTCCCAAGTTCTCACTAAAATAATTTCACCAAATTTTTTGTTATTACCGTTTCATAGTTTTTACTCTTTACTTTATTATTTTATAGCATATACTTACATTGTTTTGCAGACCCTTATAAAGATAAGAAAAGGCACCTAATCATATACACTTTTAGCCAAATGAGTTTATTAGTAAATAATTATAGTTACTAACCAACTAGTATTGAATTCCAAATAATATACCATTTCGGTAACACTTTTTGAGGTTCTGCAATGCATGTCAGCAGCACCTCCTCGTGGTTGTACAGGTAACATGAACAGTGATACATTTTTCCATTTGCACTAGGTATTGTACAGTTCTTACATTGTCAAAAATGTTTGTTTCTGCATGTATAGTAGTGGTAACTAGTACATAATTTGTAGTGGTTTGGCTATCACTTTTCATGGCAAAGCTGCTAATCACTGATTAATATTTATAACTCTTTTTCTGTACAGATTACACTTAGTATGTTTTTAATTATGCATATTTTTCATTCTTGATTTAGTGGGTCCATGTGCTGCTGTATAACCTACATTATGTAATAACATTTCCTATTTTTTTCATTCTTGATTTAATAGGTGCATGTTACATGTAGTGCTTTTATTTTGGTACGTGGGTTCTTCTGTCATTACTTACTGCTTACTTTGCATATTGTGTTATATTGTCATCTTCACTCGTGATATATTTTTTCATATATGTCGTTCATGACGTTTTCCTGTTATAGATGTTGCTGTCAGTTATTGCTGTTATTCCTCCTCAGTTGCTATCTATGTTCAATGTCAATATCTATGTTTCTATACACTGCATTTGGTATAAGTTAAATGGTCATTGTTCAATATTACTGATTACTCAATACAAATGAAAATCACTATCAACAATGCATGTTGGCAACACCTTTCATGGTTATATCGGTAACATGAACAGTGACTTTATTAATAGCAAGTAATTAGAGTAACACATTATTTTCTATGAAAACATTGACCCTCTCATTTCCAATTTCATAAATATTAAATAGATCCTATTACCATCCGTATTGGCTAATAAAAGCCTTGAAAAAAACATTTCTCAAACATGAATAGTTGCATGAATAGGACTGGTGCACATTTAACTTATAGCAAATCCACTTTATAAGTGCATTCATTCTCTCACTGTACTACTACCTTGTATTTATCTGTAGCATTATGTATATATAACTTTCTCACATAACCAGACATTTCTTTCCTTGTTCCTAAATTTAATGAGAGCAGTTGCTAACCTTGTTTCCTGCGTGCGCAACCCGCCTTTTGGGGCACCTCTGACCCTCTTGTTGTCCGTTTGTCTGCCGTCAAAATTTCCGTTTCCGGACTTTAACTCGAAAATGGTTTGTCCAATCAAATTCAAACTTGACAGGGAGATAGATCACCATCATAGCTAGGTTCCTTTCGAAATTGGTGTAATTCTGTCCGTATGTTTGTCTGTTTTTTGTCCGTTTGTCTGTCCGTCAACATTTCTGTTTCCGGACTCTAACTCGAAAATGCTGTGTCCAATCGAATTCAAACTTGACAGGGAGATAGATCACCATCATAGCTAGGTTCCTTTTGAATTGGTGTAATTCTGTCCGTTCGTTTGTCTGTTTTTTGTCCGTTTTCCATCAACATTTCTCTTTCCGGACTGTAACTCGAAAACACTGTGTCTAATCAAATTCAAACTTGACAGGGAGATAGATCACCATCATAGCTAGGTTCCTTTCAAAATTGGTGTAATTCCGTCCGTTCGTTTGTCCATTTGTCCGTCAACATTTCTGTTTCCGGACTCTAACTCGAAAACGCTTTGTCTAATCGAATTCAAACTTGACAGGGAGATAGATCACTATCACAGCTAGGTCCCTGTCAAAATTGGTGTAGTTCTGTGTGTTGGTTTGTCAGTTTTGTCTGTCCGTCAAGAATTTCAGTTTCCGGACTCTAACTCGAAAACGGTTTGTCCAATCGAATTCAAACTTGACAGGGAGATACATCACCATCATAGCTAAGTTGCTTTCAAAATTGGTGTAATTCCGTCCTTTCATTTGTCCGTTTATAGCATAGATACAATTATGTAACCTAGATTACAAGTTTTATATTTCTTAGCATGTCACATTCACCTTAACTGGGTGACCTAACATTTCTTTCCTTGTTTCTAAATGTAATTACAGCAGTCGCTAACCTTATTGCTGCCTGCGCAACCCGCCTTTTGGGGCATCTTTGACCCTCTTGTTTAATCTGATTAGTTGATAATTTTTTTGTGAAAAGAAAAAAAAAACAGTGGGAAAAAATGTAATTTTTTTTTCAGTTGGCCAGTTCTTATCTGGTTCTGGGTTATGAATATCAAGAACATGGTGGAACATTTTAATGTTTTGAAAGTGAATTTGCTGTCTCCCCAAAAGTTCAGTGCAAAATATTTTTAGGGAACAGTTCACAAACTTAGACTTGCTGTCAGATACTAGTGACATTCCAAATTCATTTGCAATGTTTGAGAGTCAATCATAACATGCTTTAATGATTGTCAGCTGTTCCATCTCTTTCCTGTGAAGTTTGTAGGAAACTAAATCCCCAGGTAATCCTGAACTTCATGGGAATCTTCCTAGATGACTTCCATAATGGCAGGAATTACTCTTAAACCCAACAAGAACATAAAAACTTACTCCAATATTGCCCCAGTGTTTTAGAATGACTAAGGAATGCAGTCCAAACATAAAGAACTGCTTTCAAAAATCATCAGAACTACTCCCAAACATGAAAATCTGCTCCCAAGAATTAATGTATTAATACATTTTAGTAAACCCCACTTGCAGGTTTTCACAATTGACTGATATATCCAATACTAATCAGTACTGGACACTTTCTCTCAGTGACCATTTTGGGGATTAATTTATTCCAGTAAAAAGAGAAATTACAGAATTTGGGGACAGAGTATCATATATATCTTGGGACCAGGTATCAAATAGAATATAGAGTGGGGTTTACAACAACCAAACTCCTCAAAAGTGGCCAATACCAGAAAATATTGAAAATCTCGGCCCTCTCGGGCCTCGCTCGCCAATATTTTCTGGTATTGGCCACTTTTTCAGAGTTTAACTGTATTAGTATGTAAGTTACAGTGAATTGTGTGATCAGGGAATTTGTGAATCCCATGAACCTTATTAGGGAACACATGGAAATCTGAAATGGACCAGGAATTTTTCACAAATGCACTAAATTAATTTAGGGAATATGTGAAATGATATTTAATTCATTTGTTTCAGTTAGGTTTTGACTGATAGAAAGTTATAACTGATTGTTTTAATTTTTTTAAAAATACATTTAGTTGTAATATACATAATTATTAATCCCATAATAATGATTGATTTATATTTAAGTCCATTTTTTTGTGAATAAAACATTTTTGCTTTATTGCTTTATTGGCTTTAGAATATAAATACAAGCTGTAGTACTTTAAATATTAGCATATGTTTCTGATTTTAGCATTTTAATGAGATTCTGCACTAATATAGTTTCCAAAATTTTAAATTAATGTTTTTAAATAAATTATTTCAATAAAATAGATATGAAATCTAATTATACTTGTTAAATTTTCATGTTTAAGTGTTATTTCACTAGCTGTTCTTACATGTTTGTAAAATTTAATAATTGCAATCTTCATTTAGCCACACACAGAGAGAGGGAATACAGAGAATACATTCATCACAATCTCTTTACTAGTATCATTCAAAAAAAGTTTAATAGGCTGATCAATGAAAAATACTTTGAAAATTTTCAGGGAATTTGGCAATTTGTGAATTCCCAGATGACCTTAACTCCCTTTAAGATATAACAGACACTAGCATAACGGGAAATGCCAGTCAAGGATATGGTTATAGCACTGACCACACTGTTCGCAGCTTGGAAAAAAGAATTTTTAACCCCAGCCCATAAAGGCTGGGGTTATAGTCATCCCCTGCGCTGTCGGGGCAGTGGCAGCGGGCATAAAGCTTGTGGGTGTTCCACAGCCTAAACCCCTGCATGGATTTTCACGAAATTTTCAGGGGATGTTTACCCCAAGAGGATCCTGAGCTGATTAGGTTTTGGGAGTATCTGATAACAACTGTTGCCAACAATTTTAAGATTTTCAAGTCTTAAAATTTGTGGGTGTTACAAAACCCCTGCACGAATTTCCACCAAATTTTCAGTGTATGTTTATATTATGAGGATCTAGAGCTGATTAGGTTTTTGCGGGTATCTTGTAACAACTGTTGCCATGGCAACACTTTTTAAGATTTTCAGGTCTTGAAGTTTGTGGGTGTTCCACAGCCTAAACCCCTGCACGGATTTTCACCAAATTTTCAGGGTCCGTTTACCCCAAGAGGATCTAGAGCTGATTAGGTTTTGGTGGGTATCCAGGTACCACTGTGGCCATAGCAACACTTTTAACTTAAAAGTTTTAAGATTTTCGGGTCTTAAAGTTTATGGGTATTCCACAGCCTAAACCCCTTCATGGATTTTCACCAATTTTTATTATCCGACCTTCTATTATCCAAATTTTCAATTGTTCAACCTCAAACCCACTCTCCCAACTCCATTTAACCCTGTTATTTTAGCCCTTCTATTATCCGACCCTTCTATTATCCAAACCAATTGTCCCTCCCCCAAGAGGATCGGATAATAGAGGTTATACTGTAATTGTACCCTTGTTTTGGAAACAAAATGGCCGCCATATCATATCTTTAATGGCAAATAGGAGGGTCATCACATCAAAAGGCCTTATCTCCCTTATAATTGTTTCTTTGGCTTCAAAATATGAAAACTACTTGTAAGAAATCATGGCCTGTGAATCTTTTGTAGAACATCTTGTGGGTTTTCTATACTTCTTACAACAGAAGTTTTTCCTAAGATTTTCCCAAATCTCAATGTTGTTGGCCATTTAGCTGTACCTGCGGGCTGGGGTTCTTGCCTGCCAAGGCTGGCTGTTTTTTTATCTGTTAAACAGTTTATTGTGTCAAAATGTTGGTTGAAAAATAAGAAACTGGAGAAAATTGGTTGGGGAGGAAAAGGAATGAAGTAGCCTGGGGAGGACAGTGACATAGTAAAGCTATCACTGAGGGGGAGTCCAGGCCCACCCAGAGACTCAAGACGCTGGAGTCTTGCAGCCCACTCCACCTTTAAGCCAGGATCCTGCCACACGGGGAGACTGTAGTGATTTAGATAAGGAAGAGGTAGAGGGAAAGGGCAGGAGAAAAAGGGGAAAAGTAAATTACTGTAACATTGACCTCAGACCAGGGACAAAGGGTAGTGGGCTGGCTGAAGGATGCCAACAATATGACCTCATTTACAGCAGGAATTGCCCCCACCTCAAGAGTGAGAGCGCCTGGATGGAGCTGGCAAGGCAACAAATTTTTGGGCAGAGATGGAATTTCTAAAGTGGCAGGCAGTGGCAGGCATAAAGCTTGTGGGTGTTCCACAGCCTAAAACCATGCAAAGATTATCACCAAATTTACAGGTTAAGTTTAGCCAAAGAGAATCTACAGGTAATTAGGTTTTTTGGGGGTATCCGGCAAAACTGTGGCCATAGAAACACTTTTAAGATTTTTGGGTCATAAAGTTTATTGGTGTTCCACAACCTAAACCCATGGATGGATTTTCACCAAATTTTCAGGATATGTTAACAGAAAGAGAATCTAGGGCTGATTAGGTTTTGCAGGGTATCTGGCAACACCTGTTGCCATGACAGTGCTTTAAATACTTTTTGGTTACCGTCTTAAACTTCTTAATTGAAAAAGGGGTGCTATTAAGCGATGTTACTACTGTTGCATTTTTATCTCCAGCCAGCCAAAGGCCGGGGTTGGGAGATTATTAAATGCCTTTCATGTGTGTGTGTGTGCGTTCATGTGTGCATTGGCCACATTTTAACATTGACCTTTATATCTCATTCATTATGAAGGTATCTTCACCAAATTTGCAGAAAATGTTTATGGCTGTAAAAGATGTCCATAAAAAAATTGTACTAATTTTAAAAAACAACATGGCTGCCATAGTTGATTTTTATCATTTATAAATCTTTTGCAAGTGCCAAATTTTACCTTTGATCCCTGCTTCAAGGTCATGTAGGGTCATCATGCTAAAAGGGCCTTATATCTCCCTTATAACTGGTTCTAGGACTTCAAAATATGAAAACAACTTGTGAAAAATCATGGCCTGTGAATCTTACATCTGATAACATTTCATGGATTCTGTCTACTTCTTACAAATTTCCCTAAATTTCAATGTTGTTGCCCATTTAGTTGTACCTGCAGGCTGGCTATTTTTATATTTAGCTGCGTTTTATTGTTTCATAGCATGAACTGGCATCATTAGCGATAGCAAGAAGTTTTCATGCATCATCGTGCTACAACAAAAACATACGTGCAGGAGTTCAGAAAACCACTAGATACCAGAACAAGCCCTTAACATATGAAGAAGCAAATCCTCCTGAAGCCATCGGTGTAAGAAAAGCTTGGACTTCATGGAATACAAGTTAGTTTTTTACATACATCTATTAATGTCAAGTCTAAATAAACAGCGTCATCTCATAGAACACATTAGCTAAATATATATTGCAGAATTAGTATTTTCAGTAATCACAGTATGTCAAATTATTCAGTGCCTTGTTGAGCTTCAGAAGAAGTGATGGGCTGGGCTGTGAATCTGTTTGCAGTGTCAGTTTTTACATTTGACCCTAATTGTTCAAGGTCAAATGGAATGTACTTCAATAAAAGTTTCAAGCTTTATATCTTCCTTATTATTGATCGAAAGCAAAGTCTATGTGAAACAACTTGCATGATGTAATGATTCTTTTAGTAAAAGTCAGATTTAACCTGTGGTGTATACTCCATTTCCTGGTTCAATGCCATCAACATACCAAGTAGCATTTGTACTTTACTTAGATACTTCTGTGTATCTTCTGTACTATATATCCCAATTGAAGGTCTCAGATAAAATAATAAGCTAGTATTTGTTCCCCATGTTTACTCTCAGTTATATAATGCTCTGCTTTTCATTCTTATAGTCTGGGAAACCAGGTCTCCATTCAGACACCTGCACTCATAAATGAATAATTGTGCATGACACAATTCCCACTAGTTGGAATATTATGCTTGGATAGTGCACCGTGTGTGCTTTAGATGTCAGTTAGGATCTTATTTTAACTATCTGTATTGCTCCTAATGTTATGCTCTTCAGTTCCACAATAATTCCACAAAATTTTAGTACTCTGTCTAAAAAAGATGTTTATTAATTTGAAACTCACATTTTGCAAAGACGTTTCCTGAAGCTATGTGGAAGCTATGTCTTATGTTATGTTGATATGGGTGTCCCAAAAAATAAGTTTCCATTAAATTAGTTCTTTTTACCTGTCTTACGCTATCACACACGCGTAGAAATGGTTATATACTGAAAACACTAATATGTTACATAATATTTTACTTATTTTTGTTAGTTATTAATATCTATACATAATAATACCTAAACAATCATTTAACAACAAGGGAAAGCCTCAATCATTTCTATCCATGGTTTAGTATCAATTTTGAGGAACTTCTTTCACAAAGGATGTAATTTAATGCTACAGGGGAGTCTGAAGGATCCTTGTGGCGCATATACAGTTTGGTCATGTGTAAGTGACTTGTGTGTATGCATTTATTCCAGGTAGTCTGCATGGTGAAACTGACAGAAGAGCAGAAACAACATTGGAAGATATCACAATTAGGAGGTAATTGAATAAATTTGGTGTGTATTTTGTCATATCTCAAGATCAAGGTAAGATAGACTGCTTTGACTTATGACCCAGTTCCATTCTCATAAGATTACCTGTGACTGCCCTGGGGCCATATTTACAAAAGGGATTAGCAAAAATCAGCAAAAAAATTATGTTAAGTTAATCTAAAAATTGGTATAGGGCGAAGGTTCGTATTCACAGAGAATGTCAAGCTAATTTTTGGCTTAAATTTTGGATTAACTTTAAGGCAACCCCAAAAAGATAAAATTTTGGATTAAATATATTTGAATCTGTTGAACTTAATCCAGAAATTAGCTTGAGTTTGTGAATATCTATTTAATCCAAAGATTAGCAAAGCCATTTTTGGTAAAAGTTGAGCAAATTTTTCACTTAATCCACTTTGTAAATACAGGTCCTGATAATGAAGTCCTGAGTGTAATCTTTTTGGTTTTATGATTTATCTTCTCAGTTATCAAACTCAGAAGTTTAATTGCTCTAGTCGTAGATGGCCTTCCATTTATTAAATATGTTGAAGAACTTTCAGAGCAAGTAATTTTGTCCTGAGTAATCACGACCAATCTTTCTAGTTATAATGCAGATGAAACCTGAATGTTTCTGTGCTTGATGTGAATTGTACTATGACTTATCTTTTTGGTGCTATGACTTATCTAAATTGTGTTGTGTTTTTATAATGTGTGTAAAGTATAGCCCATTATACTTTGAATAAACTTTTAATGTTTAAATGCATTTTTGGCCTTTGAAATAGAAAAAAAGCATTGAAATCTGAAATAAAAGGGTGTGAGATATTAGAATTGGGACAAATTTGAGTTCTTTTTTATCCACCAGGATATTCAGTAGTTCCAGTTAAGCTGTATGGCAGAAATGTTACCCTACTCAGTGCAAAAAAAAAAAAAAAAATCAAAAAAGTCAAATTATATTTGAGAGACTGACTTTCAAAATTCCAGAGTTCAGAATGTATTTCTCACTCACACCCATGTTTTGCTCACTTTATTGCTATTTATGAGTTTTCAATTAAGTGAGCGCTATTAAATGCAGTGGAGATAATATAATAAACAAAAATCAAATAAGTTAATCTCTATCAAATGAAGCAATAAATTAGGATTTCCATTTGTTTGAAGTTTTTGGATGTATTTTGAAGATATATTTTGGATACTTCCAGATTTATAACTGGCACTTGGGTGAATATGTTCAAGTCACCCATAGTCATCAAAAGGAGACAAAACATTGTTGTAATCGCTGGACTCATCTTGAATTCATCTCCCAGTAGAAGAGAGCTTTACTTCTTAAAAGGATACACTGAGGAGCTGTTGTCTTCTTACTTAAGGAGACCAGTCAGGATGGAATTACAGACAGTGCAGCATGTCAATGATCTCAGAGTCAAAATGATCTAATTCATATTTATTGGAGACAGCTTCTATTGTAGACAGTTCACAGTAGAACTACAGAAGTGAATAACTCATTGAGGTCGATTTGTATTTTTCAATAAATTTTTCAACTCCTTTAAATTTAGATATTTTAATATGTCAATCTGTTATTACATGTAATTGTCGAAAGCAATTTCAAAATTGTTTAAACCAACATCAGACTGGGCATCACTGACTTATAAAGTTTTGAAAATGCTGGAAATGGAATCTGTTAATGGTAAATCTAGACACTATCAATTGAGTGGTATATAAAATGTCCACAATGTCCAAGAAAAATAGAGCTATAATACTGGCCGGATGCCTTAAACACTGAAGGTGAACCCCAGAGTAAACTACAGTGAGACTTCCTTCTTCTGATTACTAGCCTCAATATACACACACATTTTGATGCAAGGAAAGAAGTTTAATATTTTTCATATGGATATTCTTATCATTGGATACTGAAACTACAGTTTTTTATCCCACTGCCCTTAAGGGCTGTCGGGGTATTGTTTTCACCCATGGTGTCCAGATGGGCGGGTTGGCGGGCGGCGGGAAAAAGTTTGTATCTCAGAAACTGTAAGGTGTAGATAGTTGATACTTGGTAGGGACATTGGTTAGGAGGTGTAGGTGTGCAACGTTATGGTCTGACCTTGATTTGACCTTGCCGCAGTGACCTTGAGTTTGAAAATTTTGTCCGGGCTATATCCCAGAAACTGTAAGGTGTAGGAAGTTGATACGTGGTAGGGACATTGGTTAGGGGGTGTAGGTGTGCAACGTCATGGTCTGACCTTGATTTGACCTTGCTATAGTGACCTTGAGCTATAAAATCTTGTCCGGGCTATATCTCAGAAACTGTAAGGTGTAGGAAGTTGATACTTGGTAGGGAAATTAGTCAGGGGCTGTTGGTGTGCAACATCATGGTCTGACCTTTGACCTTGCTGTAGTGACCTTGACCTATAAAATCTTGTCCGGGCTATATCTCGGAAACCATAAGGTGCAGGAAGCTGATACTTGGTAGGGACATTGGTTAGGGGGTGTAGGTGTGCAACTTCATGGTCTGACCAGGATTTGACCTTTGACCTTGCCATAGTGACCTGGACCTATAAAATCTTGTCCGGACTATATCTCAGACACCGTAAGGTGTAGGAAGTTGATACCTACTAGGGTCATTGGTTAGGGGGGTGTAGGTGTGCAACGTCATGGTCTGACCTTGATTTGACCTTTGACCTTGCCGTAGTGACCTTGACCTATAAAATCTTGTCCAGGCTATATCTCGAAAACCATAAGGTGTAGGAAGGTGATGCGTGGTAGGAACATTGGTTAGGGGTTGTAGGTGTGCAGCATCATGGTGTGACCTTGATTTGACCTTGTAGTGACCTTGACCTTTAAAATCTTATTACACCTTTGGGTCTGTCTTTTTATGCAGATTAAGCACTGTTGAAGTCATATTAAGAATTTTACGTTTACAACTTCCCATTGTAACAGATGGAATTTCATCAAGTGAGCCACAGATTTTGCTCCAACACCACACATATGTATTCATTGAATGCATTACCACTTCTGTGTGCATGGTAATATTCAAAACATCTAAACCATAATTCGGCCATGCCAGATGTCGATAAAGAGTACATGCATTATCTTTCTCTTAGACATTATTTTCTCTATTTAAACATTGTTTGGACCTTTATATAACTGACAGTGGTGTGAAAGTATCCTGAACTTTGTACCGATACAGTACTTCTATATCTTCTGGTGTTAAAAATATTTCCCTAGGCTGTGGGGTCCGGGCATCTCTGATGCTATTTTACGTCAGCTGACATTATGGCATCACTCTGCTGCGTATTTTAAATGAGCTGACATTATGGCATCACTCCGCTGCGTACGCGTACACGTGAACTACTTCTCCAAAACTACAAGGCCCAGAGACATGCTGTTAATTTTAAAAAGATACCTCATCTACTCTAGGATGAAAAATTGTTCAAGGTATGCTGATCTCTTTGTTCGTCTGTTTGCTACAGCCATTAAGTGTGACACCCTAAGTGTGAAAATTTCAACACCTCATCACAATTTTCTCATTGACTGTTGGAGGGATTTCTCTCATATCTTGGCACATATGTACTAGGCCACAAGTAGATTCCCTTGTGTTAGTATCAGACCTGGATCTTTCTTAATTATTTTTTTTATGAATTTTTTAAATAATTTTTAATGCATTAAAATTCATGAAATCATGCACTGAATAATTCACAGAACAGATAAATATTTTTAACATATTTTACAACTTAAATTCAATCCCTGGCTAGTTGTGAACTAAAGAGTGGATGACTAGGACTTGATGTATGCAGCTTATATACGGGACCTACGCTTGTCGAAGTAAAAAAAATATTTTAGAGGTTTAACCCCTGCCTGCTACATTCTTTGACCATTTAAAGTGTTAAATATGAAATAAAGTGAAAAAAAACCAAGTCCTTGTTCAACGGAATCTCCGAGAAACCCTTTCTGTGACTTCATCGTCTAGACAGCAAGTACTTGCCAAACCATGTTGATGGGGAGACCTTGGTTGGCAACAATAAAAGTCATCCCCTTTTGCGCATTTTATATAAAAAAAATAAACATATATTTGATATGTATATGAAAACATAATATTTTAAATACAAGTATTGCTAATAGACGTCATCGTCTGAAGAGCAAATGCTTGCCATATGAAAGCGTAGCATGTAGGTTGGTTTGGCAACAGTAAAGTCCCTTTTTATTGCGTTAATACATCCTATCCAATGGACAATTGCTTATCCGGTCGGCGCAGACCGGCCCGCCAAACGACAGAAAAAGCCGTCTTCTATGAGTGCATAATACCCTCACAAGCTGGCCGGTCCCAGTGTGCACTCGCCAGGTGGCGCATCGGACTTCCTTCCTGTCTAGACAGCGTGACGTCATAGCATCTTTTTTCGTTTGGCGCGCGTGTGTGGACAAGGAATTTAGAAGAAGTTTTTATTTCTAATTATTTGGTGGTTTATCAACGAATTTGAACTTTGTATCATTGTTATATATTTCTGTGAGTACTATGGCATCTCCTGGACAAACTCGAGGGCAGTGTGGCCATTTAATGGCGGGTTTTGATAGACATTCTGTTTGTGCCCGATGCCGTGATAAGAAAAAGGGAGAGGATCCCTGTATTAAAGACAAGCCATGTTCGCACTGTGATGTACTCACAGAAGGTCATAAGCTGAGACTAGCCACCCCAGCTTATCAGAAGAAAAAAGAGAAGCGGGAATTAAAAGCAAAGGCTGAAGAGTCGAGTAGTACCCTAGTGGACCCTGCTTTGGTATCCGTTATAGGGTTAGTGAAAGACAATGGGGGTCAGAGTTCAGAAGAGGTGAGTACCACCCCTGTGGGTGCGAAAGCCAAGAAGATGGATAAGAACTCGGGAACTGTTGCCGACACCCCAGAATCTACCAAGACTAAGAAAACTCCTGATAGCAAGGAACCTAAGGGAAAGTCAAGCAAGAAACGCCACTCTTCACCGGCTAAGTCATCTAAAGTATCCACTGATAGTAAGCTGGAAACCATGGACCTTAGGTGGTCAGAGAGGTTTAGTCGTTTAGAAGCTATGCTTCTTGCCATGTCTATCAACCAGCCTGAACCTTCATTCCAGCCGGTGAAGATTACTCCAGTTAAACCCCCACCAGCTGGGGCAGTGTTAATTTACCCACAGATGATTGGCTTTGTCACAAGATGGACAGACTTAATGTAACCTTAAGTCATGGCTATCCATCAAAGGGCTCTGAAGCTGGAGGTCTCCAGAGAGATCAATTTATCAAAGCACCCAAATCCCAGGTGAAGTGGTATGGCCTTCACCCAAGTCAGGACAAACCGGCCGGATGTGTGTCCTTTTGGCATGCTGAGTCCACCAAGTTGAACAGTACTTACAGTAGAGTGGCAAGGTCGTCTGGTCTCACTTCTCCGGCCCCTGTATCGCGTCCTATATCCCAGGACACACTTAGGAAGTGGGAGAAAAGTGCAAGGGAGGCTACATACATATGTAACCGGGCTGCCGGACTGAATCGTTGTTTGAATAAAGTCCAACAGGGCATGACTTCGCAGTTGAAAATACTACAGACCAAACATAGCAAAGGGAAATCTGCAGATAAGGTCAGTGGGGCGACAGAAGAGCTTCAATATTTGATGACCTTTGGTTCATCTGTTACTCAATGCATAGCCAAGACAATGGAACATTTGTCGGACTTTGCCTTTGTTAGTATGTACAACTTCAATCTGGCTCCTAGCCCACATGAAGTTTAGAATAAAGCAGGATACCTTGGCATCTCTACGCCAGGCTCCAATGGACTTACCAACATTATTCCCAGACAGCATTCTGAAGAAGGCAGAAGAAGACCTCTCCAAATTCGAGGACAAGGGGCGTTCTCACACAAGCTCTTCAGGTCATTGGGATACACGGTATCACGCATACAAGAGGTCTGACAAGCCAAATTATGAGTCTAAACCTGGTAAACCAGCATGGAAGAATTTGGATCGGTCATATAAGAAGAAGGCTTGTATCCAGACCTCAAAGTTTTCCTCGCGTCAGGCCAAAGGTCAGTCTGCTTATAAATGACAATCAATGTGTAAGAAATTTGTTTCCAAGCAGACTGACCGGAAACAACCACCAGCCACCTGTAGTTACACAGACAATAAACTCTCATTTAATTGTAAAGCCTCATGTTGCAAATTAGGTTCATTCTACGCCCGGGCATTCCCAAAAGAAAGGAGTAAGTCCCGGGTCAGCAGGTTGTTATGGCAAAGAGAGAAAATTAAAATATGTGAAAAGTGTTTCTTCTGTCATTCAATTGTCTTGTGTAAAAGCTGTAACAAATGTCAGACCTGTTGCCTTAAATCTGTAGGGGCCAGACTTCAAAACTTTTGGCAAATTTGGCTGGATCTGGGTGCCGGTCCGAAAGTGGTTCAAATCCTGAAAGAGGGCTACACTCTCCCCTTTCAGATCCGGCCCAAACTCACAAGGTATCCCACAGTCGTAAGCTGCTATGTCAATCCCCACAGGAACAGCTACCTGTTGGAGGCATTACATCAGCTTATAGACAAAAATGCTGTAGAACTGGTGCAAAATCAAAAGTCCCTGGGGTTTTTCAACCGACTTTTCCTAGTCCCAAAGCCCAACAACAAATGGCGACCTATACTAGACCTAAGCAAACTGAATCTTTTCCTCAAGACGGAGAAATTCAAAATGGAGACACCGGAAACCATCAGGACCTCCCTCCAACAAGGGGAGTGGGTAATCTCGATAGACTTCAAGGATGGATGCCTACTTCCACATCCCAATACAGGAACAATCCAGGAAATATCTGAGATTTCATTTCCAGGGTCAGACATACCAATTCAAAGCACTGCCCTTTGGTCTGTCCACAGCACCCTTGGAGTTCACAGTAATAGCAAAGGAGGTGAAACTGATGGCCACATACAAGGGTATAAGAATCCACCAGTACCTAGACGACTGGTTGGTGAGAGCCACATCCCACCGGGTCTGTCTCCAACATACTCAAGATCTGGTGAAGATATGCAAAGAACTCGGGTGGATGGTGAATTTGGAAAAATCAGAACTGGAGCCCAAACAAATATTTGATTTTGTAGGTTACCAGTTCGACCTCGAAGCAGGTCGTGTCCGTCCGACACCGGACCGGTGGAAAAGCCTTCAGGACAAACTACTAGAAATGCTGTCACTACCGGCCTGTCCGGTCCGGCAGTTTATGTCCTTGATAGGTTTACTCACGGCCACAGAAAAGCAAGTTCACCTAGGTCGTCTACACATGAGACCTATACAATGGCACCTCAAGAACAGTTGGAGAATACCGGAGTCCCTGGAAAAAGTGATTCCTATTCCCAACTCTCTGCACCCCCACCTACAATGGTGGCTCGAGGCAGAAAATGTCCTTACAGGCCAACCATTACACCCAATAAAACATGCACTGCAAATCTTTACAGACGCATCAAAAGAAGGGTGGGGCGCTCATGGGGTTCATGGTCCCTGCCAGAAAGCAAGCTGCACATAAACTATCTGGAATTAAAGGCTGTCTTTCTAGCTCTAAAAGAGTTCCAAGACCTCTGTACCGACCAGATTGTCTTGGTGGCAACAGACAAAACCACTGTGGTTTCATACATAAACAAGGAAGGAGGCATGAGGTCGGGCCCACTTTGTGCCCTACTGTGGAGAATCCTGACCTGGTGTACCAGAAAACGAGTAACTCTCAAAGCTCGCCACATCCCAGGCCGGCTGAATGTGGTAGCAGACAAGCTATCCAGGCTGGGCCAGACCATTCAAACAGAGTGGTCTCTCCTTCCAGAAGTTTTCCAGGATATATGCATTGGCCTCAAATAGACCTGTTTGCCACGAGGTTCAACAACAAGTTGCCTCTGTTTGTGTCACCAGTACCGGATCCCCAGGCAACAGCGGTGGATGCACTCACTCTACCTTGGGAGGATTTGGACGCATATGCTTTCCCACCGGTAGCCATCTTGGGCAAAGTGTGGAGAAGTTACAGGACACCCCATGCAAGAGAGTTATTCTGATTGCTCCGGGGTGGCCCAACATGCTTTGGTTCTGGGATCTAGTGACCATGTCCAGCCAGATCCCACTGTGCCTGCCCAACCTCTTCAATTTACTAACACAGCCCTTCAATCAGACTCCTCACAGGAATCTGGCCAACCTAAATCTCCATGCATGGCTCCTAGAGCCACAGCAATCAAGGAGCAAGGGTTCTCTGAGGCAGTGGCGGCAAGAATTGAGGCTCCTCAAATGCGATCAACTAGATCAGTCTATGAGGCAAAATGGACCATTTTTACAAAATGGTGCATCTCTCATCAGGTGGACTTCAGGGCACCACCTGTAAAATCAGTGGCTGACTTCCTTATGTACCTTTTCCAGGATAGGAAATTACAGCCAAGTACCATTGATGGTTACAGGTCAGCCATTGCTGATAAATTGGGGGAGTCCATCCTCAACTTTAGTAAGGACCAAAATCTCACTCGTCTCCTAGATAGTTTTCATAGGGACAGACCCAAGGGTAGGAGAGGAATTCCCTCCTGGAACCTCTCTCTAGTTTTACACCAGTTGACAAAGCCTCCTTGAAGAATTTGACCTTCAAGACAGTCTTCCTGTTAGCTCTTGAGTCGGGTAAACGCAGAAGTCAGATTCATGCCTGGCAAAACAGGAATATCAGACACCAATCTGACTGGTCAAAGGTGTCCCTGTACCCATCTCCCAGCTTTCTTTCCAAGAATTAGCTGGCCAAAGAAGGACCGGATAGTGTGGCCCCAGTGATTATACCAGCCCTGGCCCCTACTCTGGATAGATCCCTTAAGTCTGACAGATCCCTCTGTCCAGTTAGGGCCTTACGCTACTATTTGGACAGGACTTCAGACCTCAGGCAGAACAAGGATTTGGTCTTTGTCTCCTTTAAGAAAGGTTTCGACAAAGACATCTCCCCTGCCACCATCTCCTCTGGATCAAAGAAACTGTGATCCTTTGTTACGAGCTCTCTGATCAGGAGTCCCACTCCTTGCATCAGGTCAAGGCCCATTATGTCAGGGCTTTTGCAGCATCTAAAGCTTTCCATTCTGGAGTGTCCTTAGAGCAAATATTGTCGGCCTGCCACTGGAAATCACATAACACCTTCACACAATTTTATCTGAAGGATGTGGCTTGGGCTGACTCAGAGCTTTACCATCTGGGACCAGTTGTGGCTGCTCAGCAGATCCACCAGTAGTCCAGGATAGAGAGGGGATGCTTGTACATATGTAAATAATTGTACAATTGTAACTAGCTGTACATATATTTAAGAAGCAACAAAAAAAAACAAAAAAAACTGACGTGCTTCCTTCGGGAGGTTTATTTTACTTCTTATGGGACTGAACTCATCCCTCTACCTCTCTTCCCCTACCTCAGAGCAGGCAAAAAGGGGGGGGAGGAGAAGTCGGTTTGACCGGTTATGCAGTTCCGGTGACCGACTAGGGCCTTTAGGGTTTCCTGACCTCAAGGTCAACCCAGGCTTGGGAAGAAAATTGCAAATTTAATAAGTAAATTAAATTTTTATAAGTTAATACCCTATCCAATGGACAATATGCTAAACCGGTCGGCGCAGACCGGCCCGCCAAACGTCAGAAAAAGACGTCCTGTGTTTCCACCGGCTGGCCGGTCCGTAGTACTGTGCACTCCCCAGATGGCGCCTCGTACTTCCTTCCTGTCTAGACAACCTGACGTCATAGCATCTTTTTCGTTGTCTAAACCTCTTAGACCCCTAGTAAGCTGATAGCGGGGTCGGTGGGAGGGGCTTGTGTGTCCATTGGATAGGGTATTAACTTATAAAAATTTAATTTACTTATTAAATTTGCAATTTTATTGCGTTAATACATCCTATCCAATGGACAATATGCTGAATAACTACCGCTTGGTCGGCAGGTAAGTTACTAGGGACTTATGTGAACTCACAAATGATAATAAATTTTAACCTACGGTCTAGGCTGACTTTGTCAGGAGACCTATAGGCCCAGGCCTGGATTGACCTTAAGGTCAGGAAACCCTATAAGGCCTTGGTCGGTTGCCAACAGCCGGTTACCCGGGGCTATACCGACGTCGCCCCCCCCCCCCTTTTTTAACAGACCTGCTCTGAGGTAGGGGGAAGAGAGGGATGAGTTCAGTCCCAGAATGTCAATAAACCTCCCAGGAAGTACATCACATTTTTACTATGTACATTTAGAAAATGTTTATACTATGTACATATATACAAATCTTCTCACCTGTGGATCTGCTGAGCAGCCACTACCGAGCCCAATTGGTAAAGCTCTGAGTCCGCCCAAGCCACACCCTTCAGATAGAACTGCGTGAGGGTATTATCTGACTTCAGTGGCAGGCTGACAAGATTGGATCTAAGGAGACTCCCAACTGGAAGACCTTAGGAGCAGCAAAGGCCCTGACATCATGGGTTTTAGCCTGATGTAAAGAGTGGGCCTCCTGGTCAGAGAGCTCATAACATAGGATCACAGTCTGCTTGATCTAAGAGGAGATAGAGGCAGATGTCTTGTCGGAACCTTTCTTAAAGGAGACAAACCAACCACCTCCTTATTCTACTTGAGGTCTGAGGTCCTGTCCAAATAGTAGCGCAATGCTCTAACCGGAAAAAAAGGGACCAGTCAGACATGAGGGATCTATCCAGAGAAGGGGGGCCAGGGTTGGTATAACCACTGAGGCCACACTGTCCGGACCCTCCTGACCAGCTGATTCTTGGATAGAAAGCTGGGTAATGGATACAGGGACACCGTTGACCAATTGGATTCATGGATTGGTGTCTAATATTTTGTTTTGTCAAGTATGAATCTCACTTCTGTGTTTGCCCGACCCAAGGGCCAAGAAGAATACCGTCTTGAAGGTCAAAGCTTCAAGGAGGCCTCCTTGATTGGTTCAAACGGAGCCTTATTTAGTTGGTGCAAAACCAGTGAGAGGTTCCCGGAGGGTATGCCCCTCCTGCCTTTGGGTCTGTCTCTGTGGAAACTATCCAGGAGATGAGCGAGATTTTGTCCTTGCTGATGTTGTAGGAGGAATTTCCCAGTTTATCAGCAATGGCTGAACTGTAACCATCAATGGTGCTGGGCTGTATCTTCCTGTCCTTATAAGGTACATAAGGAAGTCAGCAACTGACTTTACAGGGGTCCCTGAGGTCCACCTGATTAGTGATGCACCACTTGTAACAATGGTCCACTTGCCTCATCGACGGATCTGGTTGATCCCTTTTGAGGAGCCTCAATTCTTGCTGCCACCGCCTCAGCGAAGCCCTGCTCCTCGAATGCTGAGGCTCCAGGAGCGGAGCATCGAGATTAAGATTTGTCAGATTTCTGTGAGGGATCTGATTGAATGGTTGTGTCAACAGGTTGGGCAGATTGGGCAGGCTCAGTGGGATTTGGCTGGCCATGGCCACTGGATCCTAAGACCAAGGCATGATGGGCCACCCTGGAGCAATCCGAATGATTCTCTTGTATGGGGAGTCCTGTAACATGACCGCTTTGCCCAATATGGCTGACAGTGGGAAGGTGTATGTTTCCTGATCCTACCATGGCAAACTGAGCGCATTCACTGCTGTAACCAGGGGATCCGGTACCGGTGACACAAACAAGGGCAACTTGTTGTTGAACCTTGTGGCAAATAGGTCTAGTTGAGGCCGGTGCCACCTGTTGCATATTGCTTGGAAGACCTCCTGAAGGAGAGACCACTCTGTTTGGGTGGTCTGGTCTAGCCTGGATAGCTTGTCTGCGACCACACTCAGCCAGTCTGTGTTGGGCTTTTAGAGTTACTTGATTTCTGGCGCACCAGGTCAAGATTCTCCATAGTAAAGCACAAAGTGGGCCCGACCTCATGCCTCCTTCTCTGTTTATGTATGACACCACTGTGGTGTTGTCTGTCTCTACAAGTACTATCTTGTGCATACAGAGGTCTTGGAACTCTTGTAAGGCTAGAAAGACTGCCTTGAGTTCTAGGTAATTGATATGCAAATTGCTTTCCAGGAGGGACTAGGTGCCTCCTGCAGTGTGTTCGTTTAAGTGAGCACCCCACCCTGCTTTTGATGAATCTGTAAAATTTGCAGATCATGTTTTATTTGGGTGTAATGTTTGGCCTGTCCTCTTGCAACCACCCTTGTAAATGTGGGTGCCACACCTTGGTATTGGAATCACCTTTTCTAGTGACTCTGGTACCTTCCAGTTGTTTTTGAGATGCCACTGTATGGGTCTCCTATGAAGTTGGCCTAGGTGAAATTACTTTCCTGTGGCTGTTAGTAAACCTATCAGACATGAACTGCTGGACCGGACAAATCGGTAGTGACAGTATTTCTAGTATTTGTCCTGAAGGTTCTGCCAATGGTCCGGTATAGGTCGGACCCGACCAACCATGATGTCGAACTGGTAACCTAAACTTTGGCATATTTTCACTAGATCTAGTGTATGCCGGAGACAACCCCGGAGGGATGTGGCTTTCACCAACCAGTCTAAGTACTGGTGGATTATTATACCCTTTCTATGGCCATCAGTTTCGACTCCTTTGCTACTACAGTGAGCTCCATGGGTGCAGTGGACAGACCGAAAGACAGTGTTTTGAACTGGTATGTCAGACCCTGGGCATGACATTTGATATGTCCTGGACTGTTCCTGTATAGGTATATGGAAGTAGGCGTTCTTGAAATCTATTGAGGTGACCCACTCCCATTGTTGGAGGGTGGTCCTGATGGTCTCCAAAAGGTTTGGTTTGCTCAGACCTAGAATAGGTCCCCAATGGTTGTGTGGTTTTGGAACCAAGCAAGGTTGAAGAAGCCCAGAGATTTTGAACTGGCTCGACTGCACCATTCCTTGTCCATAAGCTGATGTAATGCTTCTAACCAATATAGGTTCCTGTGAAGATGTGCATAGCATTTGATAATTTGGGTGACCTTGTCAAGCTTGGTCTTGACTGGAAAGGGAGAGTGTAGCCCTCCTTCAACATTTGTACTACCTAGGGTCCAGCCCCCCCAAGGCTTCCTAAGTCCCGAAATGGGGTTAGTCGGGACCCTACAGGCAGTCTGACAAAAATTTCTGTCCCTCCGGCCTCCGGACACTGGTCCGGTCTGGTGACAATGATCTGAGAAAACAGTCTCTCTGTTCTTGCTGTGGTCCGGTCCGGTGGGATTGACACCACTTTTCACATTTAAAGAACTCTTGCCCCAGGCCAGCATCCTGCAAGGTGCAGCATTAAGAATTTTCTGTAGCCAAATCTACCAAGGCAATTCTGTCCAGTGCCAAGACCCCATAACCGGTAATTCACTGTAAACAGTTAGGTCTCTGTAACTGGCACAAAAAAAAACTGGCAGGCTGGGGTCACCAATGAATTTAGACAGCTACTGGTCTATATTTAGCCAGCTTTTTTTTTTTTTTTTTTTGTAACCAGTTGGGGTGAAGCCCTGTACCCTGTACAGTAAGGACTGTGTAGCCAGCACCCTGTTTGTAGACTTGTAACCGGTAGGTTGAAGCAAGTGTACAAGGCTATGTAGCCAGTACCAGCCGGTACACTCTGTAACCAGTTGTTGAAGCAAGTGTACAAGGCTGTGTAGCCAGTACCAGCCGGTACACTCTGTAACCAGTTATTGAGGCAAGTGTATAGGGCTGTGTAGTCGGTACCTGTCAGTACACTCTGACACCAGTTGTGGAAGCAAGTGTACAGGGCTGTGTAGCCGGTACCCTGCCGGTACACTGTAACCAGTTGTTAAAGCTACTGTATGAGGCTGTGTAGTCGGTCGGTGCACTGTAACCAGTTGTTGAAGTAACTGTACAAGGCTGTTTAGCCGGTAGTGGGTCGGTACATTCTGTAACCAGTTGTTGAAGTAAATGTACCTACAACTATCTTGTGTTGAAATCAGCTGGCTGTAGGTTTCCGCCATTAATAAAGTATTTCTTTTGAACGCACGTCTTATTTGTAGATTTGACAGTTGCTGAGAATGCCCTTATGATATATATTTAGAAACAATTGTTGGTCGGTGTGTCACATGACCAGTTTGGTGGTCGGAGGGAGAACGTGATTGGCTGATTGGAGATGACGATCAGCTTCGTGACCTGGTCGGTGAATCACGTGACCAGCTTCGGATCTTCCGACCATTTCCGACCTTCTTGTTCGGTGAATCACGTGATTTGACAGGTGCTGGGAAAGCCCTTATGATATATATTTAGAAACAATTGTTGGTCGGTGTGTCACATGACCAGTTTGGTGGTCGGAGGGAGAACGTGATTGGCTGATTGGAGATGACGATCAGCTTCGTGACCTGGTCGGTGAATCACGTGACCAGCTTCGGATCTTCCGACCATTTCCAACCTTCTTGTTCGGTGAATCACGTGATTAACTTCCTGACCTGGTCGGTGAAAACACGTGACCAGATTCATGATTTGGTCGGAAGGACACGCGATTGGCTAACTGGAGATGACGTCAGTATTCGCGTTCTTTGTGCGATGCTTTACTAGCAACTTTACAGTCCACAAAACCCCACTACCGACAACAAGGCCAGGTCTGCAAAGCAGGGACTGTAATCACAGTAGACGTGAGTTCTGAAGAACGCACTTCCGACCTTCCTGGTCGGTGAAAACACGTGACCAGCTTCGGGATTTGGTAGGAAGGACACGCGATTGGCTGGCTGGATATGAGGTCGCGTTCTTTTTGCTGGCCGGCCGGCTGATGCTTTTAAAGCAGAGAAGCTTGGACCGGTACGCTCTGTAGATGTGTAGATGAAATTCCTTCCTTCTTTCATGATAAAACCAGTGAACTGGCCATCCACAACCCCCACTACCGACAACAAAGCCGGGTCTGCAAGGGAGGGACTGATATCGCCTATTGTGAAGTCGGTTCTTCTCAGCCAGCTGTGCACTCAAACCAGTGTTCTGGCCATCCACTGCCCTTATTACCGACACACGTGCCGGGTCCACAAGGGTGGGACTGAGAGTGAAATTCCTTCTATGTCGTAGATATGAAGTACTGATGAAAACACTAAATACTCGAGCTAGGCTGGTGTGACTGATGCTTTACAGCAGAGAAGTCGGTACCAGTTGCGCTCTGAAGAATCTGAAGAATGCATCTCTTGCTTGGGGAATTCCTTCTATTTCTAGTGTTCAAAACTACGTAGATTGCAGTTCCCCGTGATTTCTATTGGTAATACTAGAAAAGACGTTTCTATGGTGACTGTAGCCTGAAACAAAAGACACGGATAAAAATACCTGTAAGTAGAATATCCATAATTCCTCAATATTGTCGATCTGCCCCTAACAACACAAAGGTTGAATGGGAGGAAACTAGTAAAATGGCTGCCTTTATATTTCGCGTCGTGACTGCCCTATCATCAACACTAAATTGAGTCAGCTAGGGAGCGTTTCCAGCAGATTAAAAAATGTATATCTGTGCTTGAGATGTAGATAACACTTTTAAACAAAAATATTTGCAATTCAGGTGAAAAATCCATCATAATGCACACTTTTTCTTAAAATATCTGGAGATTGTTGAAAACACGTTTGCACAGTACACGCGCCAAATGAAAAAGATGCTATGACGTCAGGTTGTCTAGACAGGAAGGAAGTACGAGGTGCCATCTGGGGAGTGCGCAGTACTACGGACTGGCTAGCCGGTGGAAACACAGGACGTCTTTTTCTGACGTTTGGCGGGCCGGTCTGCGCCGACCGGTTTAGCATATTGTCCATTGGATAAGATGTATTAACGCAATAAAATTGTTGTTTTGTTTTTGAATTCACTTTAAGTCCCTAGTAACTTACCCGCCTACCAAGCGGTAGTTATTCAGCAATTGTCCATTGGATAGGATGTATTAACGCAATAAAATTGCAAATTTAATAAGTAAATTAAATTTTTATAAGTTAATACCCTATCCAATGGACACACAAGACCCTCCCACCGACCCCGCTATCAGTTTACTAGGGGGTCTAATAGGTTCAGACAACGGAAAAAAGATGCTATGACGTCACGCTGTCTAGACAGGAAGGAAGTACGATGCGCCACCTGGCGAGTGCACACTGGGACCGGCCAGCTTGTGAGGGTATTATGCACTCATAGAAGATGGCTTTTTCTGTCGTTTAGCGGGCCGGTCTGCGCCGACCGGATTAGCAATTGTCCATTGGATAGGGTATTAACTTATAAAAATTTAATTTACTTATTAAATTTGCAATTTTGTACGTTTTGTTGAAAATTAAGCATATATTTGATATATACATGAATTTAACTCCCTACGTCCAGAAATGGAATAAATGGGAGATTCTGCATTGCTGGCAGACTATATAATTTGTGCATCATTCTTTGATAAACAAGAACGAGAGAACGATTCGGCACAAGGTCTTTGTAAAAAGTCTCTCGGATCTCAAATGCACACTAATCAGCCCAGGGCTTCCTTTTCAATCACCCTCACATTGAGTGGATCAGACTGAATCTGGTACCAGTACCAGTCAAGTCTCAGGTTCAAACCTGAGAACTCAAGACTGAGGGAAGTTGAATTTGTAGGGCCTCCACTTCCACCTAATTTTAAAAAGTGAGGGCATTTCTCGGATCCTTATTCAGATCACAACTATCACACAAAAGGTGCAAAACTTAAAAACACTCGGATAAAAGGAGACACAAATCTCTGAAATATAGGTCTTCCTCTTTGGAGGAATCAGACCTCCACCCTCAGGGTCAAAAGTCTCCCACAGGTGAACAACCTGTGAGATATAAGGGTGAGTCTACAGAGACCCATAAGTCCATCACTTTTGATGACCTTAAACAAAAGGACTTAGCTGAGTCTAAATAAAGTGGCTCAACAATAGGAGCACAGACCTAAAGGTCCTTCAGCTATGCTCCGAGTTAGTCCTACCTTAAAAGAGGCCCTAGCAAATTTATTAAACCACCTCCCTCCTCTGTAAGTGCTACAAGTTGGGTAATTCATGTTTGGAGATAAAAATGCAAGAGTTCAGTATAGATTTTGCTAATATATGTATCTCCCTAAGTCTAAATGTAAATCCCTAACCCTCTGGAACCTCTATGGGTAAGGTCCCTATGCAGGTAGCAAGGAGTTTGAGCACCAGGCTAGGCAAATCTCTGTACCCTTAACTTTTCTGCTTCCTTCACCCAGGTCATTTGTAATCCAACGTGGTCATGGAAAACTGTAAAGACAGTATCAAGGCTACTGCCAACGGGTCAAAACTCAGATTCAAAAAGGTATCAGTCCTGAAAAAGCATCCAGAAACGGTTATGAAAGATCTGTGACTACCTAGATATCCTGAATTAGAGGATCCTTATTTAACAGAGCCTTATCCTGTCAAAGTAAGGCCTTAGCCCACTTTCTCCAGAGACAGATGTATACTATGGGTTTTACTGTGCTCATTAGGCTTGATGCTGAAATGACCATCTCTATCCTCACTTTAGAGATCAAGAACTTAGACGCTCCCCATTCTGTCCCTCTCCTTTGTTCTAGTCACAATTGGTTAAGGAGGGGGGGAAAGTTCCTCCTAAAAAAAGGCACCCCTAAAAACACTCGAGGTTTTAGGCCCTATTAAAACCAGCCCTTTCGTCCCCACCATAATAAAATAGAGGCTCCTACAGGAAACGCCCCTGTGGGGAGTCAATCCACTCTAAGCAAAAACGACTTGTTTTCCTCAGGCAGTGAGAAATCGAATAACAGAGGGTCCAGAGGTCATTGCTGACCTCGCCCAAGGGGACGAGGGTGTGGAAACCCCTCTTCGCAATGACTCCTTAGCCTCAATCAGTCCACCAGTAGAAAGGTCACCTCCGTTATTTCAGAAGAGACTGGCAAACAGAAAATGCTCAAACATTGTGTTAAACATTATTACCAATGGTTACATTCTACCATTCATCACAAAACCAAAATTAACCCTGATTCACTCCGGATACAATGCCCATCAAAAGATCTAGCTCTGGCCTCTTGTATCTAGTGCCTTCTGTCAAAGAACGCTACAGAAAGGGTGGAAAATGTAAATTTTATTGCATTAATACATCCTATCCAATGGACAATAGCTTATCCGGTCGGCGCAGACCGGCCCGCCAAACGTCAGAAAAAGACGTCCTGTGTCTCCACCGGCTAGGCCGGCCCAGTACTGTGCACTCGCCAGATGGCGTGTCGTACTTCCTTCCTGTCTAGACAGAGTGACGTCATAGCATCTTTTTCGTTTGGCGCATGTGTGTTGTGCACGAATTTTATGAGTAAAGAAACTTTTAAGAAATCTCACATTATTCTTCAAAGTGTGACTTTTATTTTATATCTATTTGTTCAAGAGTGTGTATAGATCATTTTGGACTTTCTTTTGTTACGGATCGTCATGTCTTCCCCTGCTCAGAAGCATGGAAGTTGTGGCCATATCATAGCCAGCTTTGACAGCCACAGTTTCTGAGAAAAGGGTAAGGGATCAGATCCGTGTGTATTAAAGAATGACTGCAACTCTTGTAACATTTTGTCTGAGGACCAACGCTTACAGTTGTCCACTCCATCTTACAGACTAAAAAAGGAAAAGCGAGATCTCAAGAAATCCGCGGATACTCCTAATAAGGACTCCTCCAGTTCCTCTCTCATAGATCCGTCTTCAGTGATGGTGGTGGGAGTTGTGGACGATCAGGGGATTGTAAAGTCCCCTGGTTCGAGTTCTGATAAAAAGAAGAAGAACAACCAACCTGATAAACCTCATTCTTCTAAAGATTCAAAAACTTCTGCTGATAAGCCCTCCAAGTCGCTTACTAATACTCACAGATCCTCACCGGACACTAGGATTGAGGAGTTAGACCAGAAATGGTCGGAAAGGTTTAACAGACTGGAGGCTCTCCTATTATCAAAGTCGTTGGATAAGGAACCTACCTTTTCCTCAGTGAAAGTGACTCCAGCCCACTCGCCTCCTCAGAGTTCGGCTATCTCTTCCAGACCGTTCATTGAGCCCGGTCAAATTCAAGTCAGTTGGCTACCGACCTCGCCTCTCAGAGGCCGGTCACCGACCAAACAAAGGATTCCCCTTCTGCTCAACGACCCTCAGATTTGCCTGGTGTTATTCAGACTGTCTCCAAGTCGACCGGCAAATTGTCAAAAGGAAAGGTGTCTGCCGACCAAAATTCAGATGTAGCTGGTACCGACTCTCCCTCATCTCAACAGGTACCCAGCAGATCATCAACAGCACCGGCAAGGCGGCACAGTGTTTCATCAATGGACACCGATTCAGAAACTGACCTTTCGGACCGTCCCCCAGTAGACCTCTTTGTTGAGGAAGGGGAGATCTCTGATCAAGAACTGGAAACCTCTGTAAATGATCCAGACCTTACCCTCTCTGAAGAGCAGAGCTACCGAGAAACCATGAGTGGTATCAGGTCGTTTATGGGGTGGACCCACATCCCAGAAGTAGACAGCACAGCTTCCAGGTCGGAGGATAATCCTTTTGCCGGTCCAAAATCTCAACCGACAGGAAAGGTCTCAGTCACCATGCCCACAGATGAGTGGCTTTGCAACAAATTTGGAAAATTAAATATGACTCTCACAGAAGGGTATCCATCACGCAGCTCAGAGGCTGGAGGGCTTCTCAAGGACCAGTTCGTCCGCCCCCCAAAATCGCAAGCAAAATAGTATAACTTTGCACCTAACCCACAGAAAAGTGATCAAGAGGCTTCACAGACTGTAACTGCTTGGAACACGGACGTTTCTAAAGTTAACAGTTCCTACAGTCGCATAGCAAAGGCGGCCGGCATTGCTTCAACCCCTCCTGCTTCCCGTCAAATATCACAGGATAATTTACGCAGATGGGAAAAGGCGGCTCGCGAAGCGTCCACTACTTGCAACCAAGCGGCTGCATTCAATAGGTGCTTATACAAGGTCCAGGGAAACATGCAAGCGGAACTTAAAACCATTAGATCAGAGTTGAGTAAGGGGAAATCGGCAGGAAAGATGTCCCGTGCAACAGAGGAAATGCAGTTCCTCATGAACTTCAACTCGAGCATTAGGCAGTCTATGGCTAAAACCCTTGAACATTTAACAGACTTTGTTTTTGTGATGGTCGCAAATACCACCCTTATTAGAACAGATTCGTATCTCTCCCACTTGAAGATGGATATCAAGCCAGACACCCTGTCCGCTTTGAGGACTGGACCGCTTCACACTGCAACCCTGTTTCCAGATGCCGCCTTAAAGCAAGCGGAGCAGGACATTGCCAATTTTGAAAACAAGTCTCAACCCCAGTCGGGCAAGAAAGGTCGCTTCCATTCATACGAACGAACCGACAAGCGTTCAGATTACAGGAAATCAGACCGACCAGCTTGGAAAAATATTGGCAATAAGGGACAGGGCAAGAAGAACAAGGGAAAGGCCTCATTCTATTCCTCGCGACCAGCCAAGGGCCAGCAGTCATATAAATGACAGTTATTGTGTAATCAGTTTACAAAAGGGACTGCTGGCCCGGAGCAAGACATTAGTACAAGAAAAGACACTAAATACTGTAAACTTTCATGTTGTAACAGATGTACCTTCTGCGCCCGGGCACTCCCAAAGAGAGAGTTAAGTCCCGGGGCAGCAGACTGTCAAGTATCAAGAGTATCACAAATTAAAATATGTGAAACTTGCTTCTTGTGTCACTCAGTTGTCTTGTGTCCAACCTGTAAACAATGTCCCAAATGTTGTACAAAATCTGCCTGTAGGGGCCAGACTCCAAAACTTTTGGGAAACGTGGTCAAAGCTAGGAGCCGGTCCAAAGACCGTTCAAATACTGAAGGAGGGTTATACCCTCCCTTTTCGGACCCGACCAAATCTTACAAGGTCTCCAACAGTCATAAGCTGCTATGCCAATCCCCACAGGAACAGGTGGCAAAGCCTTCAGGGCAAGATACAAGCATTGCTCTTACTGCCGACCTGTCCGGTCCGGCAATTCATGTCACTAATAGGACTCCTAACGGCCACAGAAAAGCAGGTTCACCTCGGGTCGTTTGCACATGAGACCCATACAGTGGCATCTCAAAAATCATTGGAGAGTACCAGAGTCACTCGAGAAGATCATTCCTCTACCCAGATCTTTGCACCCTCACTTACAGTGGTGGCTGGAGGAAAACAATGTGCTCCAAGGCCAGCCTCTACACCCAATAAAGCATGCTCTGCAAATTTTTACAGACGCATCAAAAGAAGGGTGGGGCGCTCACTTAAACGAGCTCACTGCAAGAGGCTCCTGGTCAGTTCCAGAAAGCAAGCTACACATAAATTACCTAGAACTCAAGGCAGTCTTTCTAGCCTTAAAAGAGTTCCAAGATCTTTGTGTAAACCAAACAGTCCTAGTGGCTACGGACAACACAACAGTCGTAGCATACATAAACAAGGAAGGCGGCATGAGGTCGGGCCCTCTGTGTGCCCTCCTGTGGAGAATCTTGACCTGGTGTTCCCAGAGACAGGTGACTCTAAAAGCCCGTCATATTCCAGGCAGGCTAAATGTGATAGCCGACAAGCTATCCAGACTGGGCCAGACCGTCCAGACGGAGTGGTCCCTCCTCCCGGAAGTATTTCAAAACCTGTGCAAGAAGTGGCACCAGCCTCAAATAGATCTCTTCGCCACCAGGTTCAACTACAAACTACCTCAGTTTGTGTCTCCAGTTCCGGACTCCCTGGCGGTGGCAGTGGATGCTCTCACCCTGCCATGGGAGGATCTGGACGCTTATGCCTTTCCACCGACCGCCATCTTGGGCAAAGTGGTGGAAAAGCTACTGGACACCCCGTGCAGAAGATTAATTCTGATTGCTCTGGGATGGCCCAACATGCCCTGGTTTTGGGACTTAGTGGCCATGTCCAGCCAAGTTCCCCTGAGCCTACCACACCTGCCCAACCTGTTGACACAGCCCTTCAATCAGATCCCTCACAGAAATCTGACCAACCTAAATCTCCATGCTTGGCTCCTAGAGCCACAGCAATCAAAGAGCAGGGCTTCTCTGAAGCAGTGGCAGCAAGAATTGAGGCTCCTCAGAGAAGATCAACCAGATCAGTCTATGAGGCAAAGTGGACCATTTTTACAAAGTGGTGCATCACTAATCAGGTGGACTTCAGGTCACCACCTGTGAATTCAGTGGCTGACTTCCTACTTTACCTCTTTGAGGTCAAAAATCTTCAGCCCAGCACCATTGATGGATACAGGTCTGTCATTGCGGATAAACTGGGTAATACCACAGTCAATATCAGCAAAGATGAGAATCTCACTCGTCTCCTGGACAGTTTCCACAGAGACAGGCCCAAGGGTTGGAGGGGCATACCCTCCTGGAACCTTTCACTGGTATTACACCAGCTCACAAAGGCCCCCTTTGAACCTCTTCGGGAGGCGTCATTGAAGCATTTGACCTTCAAGACTGTCTTCCTTTTAGCTCTGGGTTTGGGCAAAAGAAGGAGTGAGATCCATGCATGGCAGCACAAGAACATCAGACACCAGTCAGACTGGTCCAAGGCGTCCCTGATTCCATCTCCCAGCTTTCTTTCCAAGAACCAGCTGGCCAAAGAGGGCCCAGAGAGTGTAGCCCCAGTGGTCATACCAGCCCTGGCTCCTACTCTGGACAGATCCCTCAGGTCTGACAGATCCCTGTGTCCAGTCAGAGCTCTGCGCTATTACTTGGACAGGACTTCAGACCTCAGGCAGAATAAGGATTTGGTTTTTGTCTCCTTCAAGAAAGGTTTTGACAAAGACATCTCTCCTGCCACTATCTCCTCATGGATCAAACAGACTGTGATCCTATGCTATGAGCTCTCTGATCACCATGCCCACACCCTACATCAAGTCAAAGCTCATGATGTCAGGGCCTTTGCTGCTTCTAAGGCCTTCCAGTCGGGAGTCTCCTTGGAGCAGATCTTATCAGCCTGCCACTGGAAATCTCATAACACCTTCACTCAATTCTATCTGAAGGATGTGGCTTGGGCTGATTCAGAGCTCTACCATCTTGGCTCTGTTGTGGCTGCTCAGCAGATCCACCAACAGACGGGGACTTAGAGGAGATCTGTACATATGTAAATAAGTGTACATATTTGTATATATTGCACATATAGTTAAGGAACAAAAAAAAAATCTCTCACGTACTTCCTCCAGGAGAGGTAATTTTATGGGACTGAACTCATCCCTCTCTTCCCCTACCTCAGAGCAGGTCTGTAAAAAGGGGGGGGGGGCGCAAGGTCGACTCTGACGGTTCCTTTCCGGTATTTAGCCTTAAGGGTATTTGACTTCAAGGTCTACCCAGGCTGTAAAAAAGGAATGGTCATTATTTCTAACATGAGTTCAAGTTCTTTAGTCCCTAGTAACTTACCCGCCAACCAAGCGGTAGTTATTCAGCTATTGTCCATTGGATAGGATGTATTAACGCAATAAAATTGCAAATTTAAAACCCGAGAGATTTGCAAATTTAATAAGTAAATTAAATTTTTATAAGTTAATACCCTATCCAATGGACACACAAGACCCTCCCTCCGACCCCGCTTTCAGTCTACTAGGCGTCTAATAGGTTTAGACAACGAAAAAGATGCTATGACGTCACTCTGTCTGGACAGGAAGGAAGTACGACACGCTATCTGGCGAGTGCACAGTACTGGGCCGGCCTAGCCGGTGGAGACACAGGACGTCTTTTTCTGACGTTTGGCGGGCCGGTCTGCGCCGACCGGATAAGCTATTGTCCATTGGATAGGGTATTAACTTAAAAAAATTTAATTTACTTATTAAATTTGCAAATCTCTCGGGTTTTACAGTCGCCTGTTTCTAGTCCCCTAGCCTCACCAAAGGTGGAGGCCAGTGATAGACCTAAGCAGGCTCAACACCTTCCTATTAGTAGAAAGGTTCAAAATAGAAACACCAGAGTCCATCAGGGCCTCTCTGATTCCAGGGGAATGGGTGTCATCTATAGACCTATCAGATGCATACCTTCACATTCCCATCCACTCAATCAAGGAAGTACCTACGGTTTTTCCACAGTTCTCAAGTGTTCCAGTTCACCTCACTCCCTTTAGTCTTTACAATGATTGTAAAAGCAGTGAAGCTGATGGCCCTCACAAGAGGAGTCAGACTTCACCAATATCTGGACGATTGGCTTATCAGGGGCCCATCCCTGGAGGAGGCACAAGCGAACACTCAGACCGTGGTAGACCTAACACAGTCCTTGGGGTGGATAACCAATCAAGAGAAGTCCGAACTCAAACCCACTCAGGTGTTTTCATTCGTGGACTACAAATACCATTCAGCCCTTGTATAAACCACTCGAGAGATAGCTCAAACTTCAGGATTTGATCCTAAGACTCAAGTCAAAACATGTTTTGACTGCAAGATGTTTGATGTTGCTAATTGAGGGACGCCTTCACATGAGGCCCTTTCAGTTTCATCTCAAGGAGCACTGGAGATATCCTCAGTTGTTGGACAGCCTCCTTCCTTGGTCAAAGACCATTTCAGGTCACCTAGAGTGGTTTTAAAACCCTGTAAACTTGATGAAGGTACAGACCTTCATCCCAGACCACAGTATCCAAATCTTTGATGCCTCAAACGAAGGTTGGGGCGCTCACTTAGAGCAAGTCTTTACAAAAGGTCTATGGTTAGACAGGGAAAAAAGACTGCACATAAACGTTCTAGAGTTGAAGGCGGTATCTCTGACCATGAAAAGGTTCAAGGACCAGTGTCAAAATTCAACAGTTTTGGTTGCTACAAACAACAGTAGGAGCCTACATAAACAAACAAGGAGGAACCCACTCAGGGGAGATGTGTGCTCTCCTGTTGAAAATCATGACCTGTTGCCATGATTACCAGATAATCTTAATAGCCAGGCACATTCCAGGGTGCCTGAATGTGATGGCCGACCTACTGTCCTGGTTGAACAAAATCCAATCAACAGAATGGTCACTGTATCTGCAGGTGTTCAAACATGTCTGTCAAAAGTGATTCACTCCTCATGTAGATCTTTTTGCCACTCAACTGAACCACACAGTTCCATTGTATGTAGCTCCAGTCCCAGACCAACATGATTGGGACATAGATGCTCTGAACATAAACTGGTCAGGTCTCACTCCTTATGCTTACCCTCCCATGGCTCTCCTTCACAGGGTGATCCAAAAAATCAGGCAAAGTAATTGCCTCATCATTCTAATAGCCCCAGGCTGGCCAGGGATGCCCTGGTTTTGGGACCTAGTGCAGCTCTCAACAGAGATCCCACTTCAGTTTGTCAACAAACACTTATCAAATAGTTCCACAACCAAGTGTTTCACAACAATCCACAACCTCCACACCTGGTGTCTAGGAGTGGACAGCTCCAAGAACAAGGCTTCTCTCAGGAAGTGGCAGAGAGGACTGCTGCCCCTCAAAGATCATCAACAAGGACCATCAAGTGGTCAAAGTCAAAGTGGGCCCTATTTAAGAAATGATGCAGAAAAAATTCGGTGGATTTCTCCACTCCCTCTGTGAAACAAGTCTCAGACTTTTCATGCACCTGTACCAAGATCTAACCCGGCTCCCTTCAACCATTGATGGTTATAGGATGGCCATTGACACCTTCATTTACAGCAACAAATGGGTTCCTTTCAGGCATCCATGTTGGAAGCTTTCCAGTCGCTTCGAGAGGAGTTGACTGCTAAAAAGCAAACAGAGGTGGATCAGACCTCGTTTCTTGCTTCCAAACCTGGTACATCCAGTAAAACTGCTGTAAATCTGGACCTACCCCCTCCGAGACCTAGTACTAACATTCAAACCAAGGCTATGGATATGGACTACGGTCCAGCACTCCCTCCTCGTCTTGTACTTGACCAGCATGAATCCTCGGATCAATATGTTGCTCCATCTGAACTACCTCCGAAAGAGGTCTCGTACTCACACAGAAAGCAAAGCCACTCTCGTAGTAGGCAGGAAATTGATCCTGGGTCTGCCTCGGACCAACCAAATGAAGAATCCGATGAACCTCGGATCCCTTCTACCAAACCTAAAAAGCACTCTGATAAGAGTAAACACAAATCAAGGTCCAGATATGTGTCATCCTCTTCAGGGGAGGATCAGTCCCCTGTAGCCAGACACAGGTCTTCTAAGCCCTCTAGGGCTCAGCCCTCAGGGGCTGTTTCTGATCAAGACCTTCCACAACATGATCCAGACCCCCCTTATTATAGGGAAGTAGCTCTGTCTGACATGCCCTCACAGTACGCTGAAGAGGTCGACACTTTTAGGGGCATTCTTTCCCTCCCTGACCCCAGGGAGTCTATGCCTAGGTCTTCAACGTCCGTGATGGGTCTGGATGATGAAAACGGCCGTCAAGAGCTAAGACCTGGAGGTCCTTACTCTATTCTGCCCCTCAGCTCAGTTATCAAGGACACCTTTGATAAATTTCAACATGACTTCAAGGCTGCTAATTTACCCGAGGGTAAATACGTCAAGCCGCCTCCTTCCACTTCTAAGTGGTACAGGGTGGGACAGCCCTGTTTTCAGGACAAAATTCAGGAGTTGAATACAGATTTCGCCAAAATCTGTATTACTCCTAAACCCTCTGGGGCCCCTATGGGCAAGGTCCCCCTTCCACTTCTCAAGGAGTTGGAGCATCAGGCTAGACAAAATATCTCAACCCTCAATTTCACCGCTGCCTTTGCTAAAACTTCTTCTTGCAATGCTTCCCTTGAGAAGTGTCAACATAGCATCAAGTCAACTGTCAAGAAGATCAAGTCTCAGATTCAAAAAGGTGCCAATCCTGAGAAAGCAGCAAAGCGCAGATATGAGGAAGTCGCTGAGTACATGCATTTTTGGAATAAGACAGTTCTTATTCAACACAGGGCCCTCACATGCCTCAGCAAATCCCTAGCCCATATTCTCCAGAGGGAGTTATATTCTATGGCTAATACCGGCTTGCTTAGGCGCGAAGCCGAGATGACTCTCTTACAGCCACAGTTGGGGGAAACGAGACGCCAAGAACTTAGGCACTCGTCCTTTTGGACCCGTCCTTGTTCGAGTCTCAACTTGTGAAGGAAGGGGAAGACTTCCTTCTCAAAAAAGGCACCTCTAAAGACTCTCAGGGTTTCGCACCCTACCAGAATAAGCCCTTTCGTGGTCCCCACAAGAAAAGAGACTCCTACAGGAAACGCCCCTATGGGGGCAACTCCTCACAAAGCAGTAACCAATCGTTTTCCTCAGGAAGGGGGAAACCGAACTTCAGAGGCTCCAGGGGTCGTTTTCGACCCCATAATAGGGGAAGGGGGGTGTGGATACCCCTCTTCCCAATGACTCCTCCAAAGCCTCAGTCCACCAGTAGGAGGTCGCCGCCGTTCTTTCAGGAGAGACTGGCAAACAAACAAATGTTCTCCAAACGTGTTAAACATTATCACCAATGGCTACGTACTGCCATTCCTTTCAAAGCCAAATTTGGTCAGATTCCCTCTGATTCTGTCAGAGTACAAGGCCCAGCAAAAAGACCAAGCCCTGGTCACTTGTATCCAGTCTCTCCTGTCAAAGAACGCAATCGAAAGGGTGGAAAATGTAAAATCTCTCGGGTTTTGTTCCTAGTACCCAAGCCTCACCAAAGATGGAGGCCAGTCATGGACCTAAGCAGGCTCAACACTTTTCTACTCGTAGAAAAGTTCAAAATGGAAACTCCCAGAGTCCATCAGGACCTCCCTGATTCCAGGGGAGTGGGTATCGTCGATAGATCTGTCGGTCGCTTACCTACACATCCCCATCCACCCAAACTCAAGGAAATACCTAAGGTTTTGCTACCAGTCTCAGGTATTCCAGTTCACCTCCCTCCCATTCGGACTAGCCACAGCCCCCCAGGTCTTTACAATGATTGTAAAGGAAGTGAAACTAATGGCCCTCTCCAGAGGAATCAGAATTCACCAATACCTGGACGACTGGCTGATCAGGTCCCAGTCTCAGGAGGAAGCCCAAGTGAACACTCAGGCGGTGGTAGACCTAACCCAGTCCTTGGGGTGGATAATAAATCAGGAAAAATCAGAACTGAAACCTACTCAGGTGTTTTCATTCGTGGGCTACGAATACCATCTAGATTCAGCCCTTGTAAAACCCACTCAAGAGAGATGGCTCAAACTTCAGGATTTGATCCTACGACTCAAGTCAAAACGTGTTTTGACTGCAAGATGTTTGATGTCCCGGAGGGACGCCTTCACATGAGGCCCTTTCAGTTTCATCTCAAGGAGCACTGGAGATATCCTCAGTCGCTGGACAACCTCCTTCCTTGGACAGAATCCATTGCAGCCCACCTAGATTGGTGGCAAAATCCCTCAAACGTGATGAAAGGTGCAGACCTTCATCCCAAGGACCACAGTATCCAACTCTTTACCGACAGGGTCTGTGGTCAGATCAGGAAAAAAGGCTACACATAAATGTCCTAGAATTGGAGGCGGTCTCCCTGGCCCTTCGAGACTTCAAGGACCAATGCCAGAACCAAACCGTGCTAGTTGCGACGGACAACTCAACAGTGGTAGCCTACATCAACAAACAAGGAGGAACTCACTCAGCAGAAATGTGTGCTCTCCTGTGGAAGATCATGACCTGGCGCCATCACTACCACATAACATTGAAAGCCAGGCACATTACAGGGTGCCTGAATGTGATGGCCGACCTACTGTCCAGGTCCAACCAAGTGCAGTCAACAGAATGGTCTCTGCATCCGCAGGTGTTCAAACAGATCTGCCAGAAGTGGTTCACACCTCATGTAGACTTATTTGCCACTCACCTGAACCACAAACTTCCACTGTACGTATCTCCTGTCCCAGACCTAAAGGCTTGGGACATAGATGCTCTAAACATAAACTGGACGAACCTCACGGCCTATGTTTACCCTCCTACAGCTCTCCTTCACAAGGTGATCCAAAAGATCAAGCAATGCCATTGCCTGATCATCGTAATAGCCCCAGGCTGGCCAGGGATGCCCTGGTTTTGGGACCTAGTGCAGCTCTCAACAGAGATCCCACTACAACTCCCAGTGTCCACGACCCTACTCCAACAGTCCCACAAGTATGTGTTCCACAACAACCCACAACAGCTGAACCTCCACGCCTGGTGTCTAGGAGCGGACAACTCCAAGAACCAGGCTTCTCTGTGGAGGTGGCAGAGAGAATTGCTGCTCCTCAGCGGTCATCAACAAGGACCATCTACAAGTCAAAGTGGGCCCTATTTGAAAAATGGTGCAGAGAAAATTTGGTGGATTTCTCCACTCCATCTCTGAAACAAATCTCAGATTTTTTCATGTACCTGTACCAAGACCTAAACAGGCGCCCCTCGACCATTGATGGTTACAGGACTGTAATCGTTGACACTTTGGGCCCAACGGCCCACCATATTTCACATAATGCAGACCTTCATAGGTTACTCCCCAGTTTTTACAGGGATCGTCCCAAAATTTACAGAAATCTACCTAAGTGGAACCTTTCTGTTGTTCTCAATGAGCTCACAAAAGCACCCTTTGAGCCTATGAAAGACACAGACCTCAAACATCTTACCCTCAAAACTGCTTTCTTGCTAGCTTTGGCCTCCGGCAAACACCGCAGCGAAATCCATGCCTGGGTCGCAAACAAAGTATCTAATCTAGGCCAATGGGAAAAGGTCGCCAGGCTGGCCAGGGATGCCCTGGTTTTGGGACCTAGTGCAGCTCTCAACAGAGATCCCACTACAACTCCCAGTGTCAACGACCCTACTCCAACAGTCCCACAAGTATGTGTTCCACAGCAACCCACAACAGCTGAACCTCCACGCCTGGTGTCTAGGAGCGGACAACTCCAAGAACAAGGCTTCTCTGTGGAGGTGGCAGAGAGAATTGCTGCTCCTCAGCGGTCATCAACAAGGACCATCTACAAGTCAAAGTGGGCCCTATTTGAAAAAATGGTGCAGAGAAAATTCGGTGGATTTCTCCACTCCATCTGTGAAACAAATCTCAGATTTTTTCATGTACCTGTACCAAGACCTAAACAGGCGTCCCTCGACCATTGATAGTTACAGGACTGCAATCGTTGACACTTTGGGCCCAAGGGCCCACCATATTGCACATAATGCAGACCTTCATAGGTTACTCCCCAGTTTTCACAGGGATCGTCCCAAAAGTTCCAGAAATCTACCTAAGTGGAACCTTTCTGTTGTTCTCAATGAGCTCACAAAAGCACCCTTTGAGCCTATGAAAGACACAGACCTCAAACATCTTACCCTCAAAACTGCTTTCTTGCTAGCTTTGGCCTCCGGCAAACGCCGCAGCGAAATCCATGCCTGGGTCGCAAACAAAGTATCTAATCTAGGCCAATGGGAAAAGGTCGCCCTGTTCCCTTCTTCTGATTTCATAGCCAAAAACCAACTAGCAAGAGAAGGTTCTCAAAGTGTGTCTCCGGTGACTATTCCTGCTTTGACTACCATTGTAGATAGACAATTTAAAGAAGACAGGACCCTGTGTCCGATGCGAGCCCTGAGGTACTATCTGGACCGAACCAAAGACCTGAGAGGGTCTCGTTCCCTCCTTTTCATCTCCTTCAAGAAGGGACATACCTCAGACATCAGACCCGCTTCTCTCTCTTCCTGGTTGAAACAAACCATCCTACTTTGTTATAAACAAGCAGACCAACAAGCCGTGGACTTGGTCCAAGTTAAAGCGCATGACATCCGGGCCTTCGCGGCCTCTATTTTTTATGTTGTCACTGCGGCGGGGGTGTCCGCGTGAATAACTTCTCCTCCTAAACTACAGGACCCACAGACATGCTGTTTTTTTAAAAGATACCTTAACTATAGGGGATGAAAAATTGTTCAAGGCATGCAGATCTGGATCCAGACATATTCTAAAAATTTCGTCAAAATCTGTCCATAAGTTTTTTAGTTATCTTGTACACAAACACATCTGGCAGCCTGGATCCACATGATCCAGACAGTGATCCAGATTACTCCCAAAAACTAATCACTTGTTCTTTGTCCCATTTAAGACATTTCCTGAAAATTTCATAAAAATCCATCCATGACTTTTTGAGCTATTTGTCTTTAAAAATTACATTTCTTGGATCCAGAAGATCCAGATAGTGGTCCAGATCACTCGCAAAATTGAATCATTTCTTCCTTTTACCACTTCTTCCTTTTACCATTTCTAACATATCCTAAAAATATGAAAGTCCATCCCAAGATTATGTGGCAGCCTGGATCCAGATGATCCAGACAGTGATCCAGATCACTCCAAAAATTTAATCACTTGTTCCTTGTACCATTTAAGCCATTTGCTGAAACAATCCCTCCATAACTTTTTGCAGTATCTGTCTTTAAAAATTACATTTCATGGATCCAGAAGATCCATATAGTGATCCGGATCACTTCCAAAATTCAATCATTTCATCCTTTTACCTTTTCAGACATATCCTGAAAATTTCATCAAAATCCATCCATAAGTTTTTGATTTATCTTGTACATAAACACATCTGGCAGCCTGGATCCAGATGATCCAGATCACTCCCAAAATCTAATCACTTGTTCCTTGTCCCATTTAGGACATTTCCTGAAAATTTCATCAAAATCCACCCATGACTTTTTGAGCTATTTGCCTTTAAAATTATATTTCATGGATCCAGAAGATCCAGATAGTGGTCCAGATCACTCGCAAAATTGAATCATTTCTTCCTTTTACCACTTCTTCCTTTTACCATTTCTAACATATCCTAAAAATATCATCAAAATTCATCCTAAAATTCTGTTGCAGCCTGGATCCAGATGATCCAGACAGTGATCCAGATCACTCCAAAAATGTAATCACTTGTTCCTTGTACCAATTAGGTCATTTGCTGAAAATATCATCACAATCCATCCATAACTTTTTGAGGTATCTGTCTCATGGATCCAGAAGATCCATATAGTGATCCGGATCACTTCCAGAATTCAACCATTTCATCCTTTTACCTTTTCAGACATATCCTGAAAATTTCATCAAAATCCATCCATAAGTGTTTGAGCTATATTGTACACAAACACATCTGGCAGCCTGGATCCGGATGATCCAGACTGTGATCTAGATCACTCCCAAAATCTAATCACTTGTTCCCCGTCCTATTAAGGACATTTCCTGAAAATTTCATCAAAATGCACCCGTAAATTTTTGAGTTATCTGTCTTTAAAAATTAAATTTCATGGATCCAGAAGATCCAGACAGTGATCTGGATCACTCCCAAAATTTAATCATATCTTCCTTTTACCATTTTGGACATATCCTGAAAATTTTATCCAAATGTATCTGTCAGTTTTTGAGTTATCTTGTTCACAAACAAATAAACAAATAGAGGACCAAAAATGACCCTCGGTCAGGTACTTTGGCGGTCAATGGATGACCTTAAATGAAGATCTGTAACTGGTAAGCCTGGATGCTGGTACTCCATCATGTACTCAACCTCCAAAGCCATTTTCCATAGTTTCCATGCAATGTAGTCAGCATTAAGTGTGAAAATATCTCCAAATTTGCCAAAAATGACCCTTGGTCAGGTACTTTGGCGGTCAGTGGATGACCTTAAATGAAGATCTGTAACCAGTAAGCCTGGTTGGTAGAAGTCCATCATGTACTCAACCTCCAAAGCCATTTTCAATAGTTTCCATGCAATATAGTCAGCCTTAAGTGTGAAAATATCTCCAAAAAGGCCTAAAATGACCCTCGATCAGGTACTTTGGCATTGCCCATATATACCCACATACCAAATTTGAAAGTTCTAACTAAAATATTTTTTAAGTTATCGCATCCAAAAGGAAATCTCTGCGGCGGCGGCGGCGGCGTGACCATACTGAATCCTAAGTATCCCCGACTTTCGTCCGGGGATACAATAATAGCTACTTTCTGACTTTTCAGTACCTCATGTAAATGGAGTAAAATCACCTATAACGTGAAAACTTTTGCATATACAGAATTTTGTGTAAATATGTTATTCAGCTAATTTTGGGTCAGCTACAACATAGTAAAATTTCATACCTGTAGCTCATTGCATAGCTGAATAATAGCTACTTTGAGGTTATCACTGTTGAGTAAATCAGTTGTAACTAAAGTAGTTTGTTTGCATATGTTATTCACCTAATTTTTGGCCAGCAATAACAGTGAAATTGCAGACCTGTAGCTCATTACATAGCTGAGCAATAGCTATTTTCAGGTTCTCACTGTTGAGTAAATCAGTTGTAACTTGAAAACTATTGCAGTTACAGTATTTTGTTTAAATATGTTGTTCACCTACTTTTGGGTCAGCTATAATATAGTGAAATTGCAGACCTGTAGCTCATGGCATAGCTGAGCAATAGCTACTTTCAGGTTCTCACTATTGAGTAAATCAGGTGTAACTTGAAATTGCATTTGGAGTACATGTATTTTGTTTAAATATGATGTTTACCCACTTTTGGGTCAACTATAACATAGAAAAACTTCAGACCTGTAGCTTATTACATAGCTATGTAATAGCTACTTTGAGGTTATCACATGTGCTTTGAGTAAATCAGTTGTAACTTGATAACTATTGCATTTACAGTATTTTCTTTAAATGTGTTATTAACCTACTTTTGAGTCCGCTATACCACAGTAAAATTGCAGCCCTTTAACTCATTGCATAGCTGAGCAAAAGCTACTTTGAGATTCTCTCTGTTGAGTTAGTCAGTTGTAACTCGAAAAAACTTCTTTCATTTCTACTCTGAAACTCAAAACAGACAGTCAGCTGACACAGAGCCTGTTCATGGGCACTGATTGCTTGTTTATTTTTGGCTTTATGCAGGCCCAGTTTCCGATACCGGGGCACTGTGAGCGGGACTCAGACTGGTAATTTTTTAACATACATTTTAATCTAATTTTTATTCAAAATACAAGAAAAATTGACAAATACCTCCAATCTCAGCTGCAATCCCTCCACCTAGTTGTTGGATTCAGCATTCAGTTCCACATGGCAAGCTATTGTAGCGCAATAAAATTGAAAATTTTAATAACTTAAATCTAGCTTTTATAAGCTGCAAGCGTACCATGTGGAACTGAAGAGATTCCCTCCCTGCCTCCGTGCTGTATTGCAGCTCAGGGGGTACAGGCAAAAGTTCGAACTCAAAGAAGGAGGTCTCGCGGTAGTTGGCTATGGGCTTCACCTTCAGTCTTAAGAAGGCATCAGGCCAGTATTATACATCCATTTTTCTTGGATGTTGGCCAGATGCCTGCGGCCGTCTGAGACAGCATTCAATTCCACATGGTAAGCTTGTAGCTTATAAAAACTACATTTAAGTAATTAAAATTTTCAAATGTATTCAACTTAGTATTTTATGGGGTTTAAGTGTCCCTTCAAATGTAGTAAACATCCAGCTATGTTGTATATTGCTTTCTTTCAAAGGAACAGAAATCATGTCCTATATTTGAAAGGACATAATCCTATCTTCCAACACTGCTAGCTGTGGGATGCTTCATGGCTGTGGTTATAGTCAGCTTGTGGGTGTTCCACAGCCTAAACCCATACACAGATTTTCTCCAAATTTTCAGGGTATATTTACCCCAAGAGGTTTTCGGGGGTATCTGGCAACAACTGTTGCCATGGCAACACTTTTTAAAGATTTTTGGGTCTTAAAATTTGTGGGTGTTCCACAGCCTTAACCCATGCATGGATTTTCACCTAATTTTCAGGATATGTTTACCCCAAGAGAATCTAGAGCTGATTAGGTCTTGGGGGGCATCTTGCAACAACTGTTACCATGCCAACACTTTGAATATTTTGGGGTTTTAACTGAAACAGGATTAAGAGCCGAGTAAGTTTTGGAGGGTATCTGGAAACACCTGTTGCCATGGAAAGACATTAAATACTTTTCACTCTTAAAATTCTTAAATTGAAAAAGGGCTATTATTAAACCGAGGTTTCTACAATTGGATTTTTATCTGGTAAAGGTCGGAGTGGGGCGATTGTGAAATGCCTTCCTTGTGTGTGTGCGTGCATCTGCATGCATGTGTGCGTTGTCACTTTTTTAAATCAAGCTTTATATCATATTCATTTATGAAGATATCTTCACTAAATTTGCAGAGAATGTTTATAGCTGTGAAAACATGTCTGTAAAAAATTTTGTACTCATTTTAAAAAACAATATGGCCGCCATAGCAGATTGCTCGAAAATTCTTTTTTTGTTCTAAAATTTAAAATATTGCAGGTAGCTGTCAGATTTGCACAAAATGTAAATGGCAAAGAAAGATTGTCCGAGCGTAATATTGGCTTGGTTTTGAAAACAAAATGGCCACCGTATCACGGATTTAATGTCAAATGGAGGGGGGGGGGGGGGGGGGGGGGGGGGGATGCATAGCAAAAAGCCCTAATATCTCCCTTATCATTGGTCCTAGGGGTTTGGAATGACAAAACGTGTTGGACATCGTGGTCTGCAAATCTTTTGCAATGTTAAATTTGACCTTTGACCCTTGCTTCAAGGTCATACATGGCCATCATGCTAAAAGGGCATTATATCTCCCTTATAATTGGTTCTAGGGCTTCAAAATATGGAAACAACTTGTGAGAAACCATAGCCTGAATCATGAATCTTACATCGGATTCTGTATACTTCTTACAACTGAAGTTGTTCAAGATTTCCCCAAATCTCAATGTTGCCCATTTAGTTGCACCTGCCGGCTGGGGTTCTTGCCTGCCGAGGTTGGCTATTTTTCCTTTGTGAAAAACCTTTTGTCTAGTTATGGCTGTTAATGCACTTTTACTCAAAACTTTATTGACTGCACCGTAGCAGCAAAATATTAATGGGCATTCCTGCACTGTGACCGGTTACATTTGATCTCCCCTCTAAAAGACCTCAGGGTCTGAATGGTTCACTAATTTCTTATTTAAACACTTGGTCCTGAACTGTATGGTCATGGGTTCAAACCAGGTAAAATTTTAAGAACAGACAAATAAGAATTTGCGTCCCCCTTTTACACTTTACAGAAGTGGTGAAAAAAAAGGCTAAGATTTGGAAAGATCTAAAAAAAGGCTAAGATTTGGAAAGATCTAGGTCCACTGCATTTTTGATAATGATAACAGCTGATTTTTATTAGAAAAGATGGAAAAAAGTGAGAAACTGAAATTTCCATAGTATATTTATTTCCTGTAAATGTATATTGACAAAAACAATATTGAATTTAACTGTACAAGATTTATTCCAGAAACAACAGTGACTCTGGTGAAGCACTGCCTGTGAAACAGTTATTGTAACTACTATTTATATCAGGCAACCTGATCTGTTTTCTGCACTAACACACCTTAGTATCACATCATGATTGGGTTTGATTTTTACGTACACATTAGCTAGCTATATACCCACTACATATTGACCAGTGCACTACTAGTGATACTAGTAGGTTAAGTCTATACTTTTAACTTTCTGGTAACAAACAAAATGCTAATTTTTACATAAGTTATTTAAAACTCCAAGAAGCCTTGTCCAAATGTATACTATTGTATACAAGCGAGTTACAAGTACCATTGTATGATTATGTCCATGCTGGCTGCCACAGGAGGTAATATCTGCTATTTCTTTTTACATTAAGAGAGAAGCCTGAAATGTGAACACATATCAAAATACTGGACCAACACACAAATTAATATTCCTGTTTTAGATATGACTGATGATTCTTGATATTTGGAGCACACATAGAGCAACCATTTACAGAGTTGTATGGCAATGTTACTATTTAATTCATGTATTGATACTTTATACTAGAATAAATAAACTCGCTCATTTTGCTTCTGTTTTTTCTATTTCCTATACATGTGCTACACCTTTACTGTTGTTTCAATACAAGTACATGTGTACCAGTTTTGCACAAACACAAAAAAAAGGAACTGAAATCACAGAAAACTTATAAAACACAGAACATCATTTAAAAGCCCTACAAGGAATTGTCATAATTATTGTAAAATGGAACCGTTCTTAAACAGACAATATAACCACTTCCCATTTTGTACAAAACAGAGACTAGAGACAGATTATGCAAGCGATTTATTTCAATAGACAAGCTATGGCTATGCAATTGATTGCTTTCATGTCATCATTATATATAACATTGCCTGTATAATGTTGGCAAAGCTTAAATGCCTGTAAGATTCCTTAAGTCACTGCTCATTTTAAAGAAATTTGTACAACTAAATGAATATTAAGTTTAAACCCCTTAATCAAAAATAGGCGTGTTCAACCAAACAATACACTGCATGAGTTGCCAAAATATATTTTGGTGTCATGATGTAGATTTGAACTAATAACTGGACTGCTGACCCTTTAAAAACTAGCCTATTAACAGTGGATACAATTATTAGACACTTTGCTTCACATAGTGACAATTTCACATCAAAACAACAGTATTTAAATAATACCTACAAGTGACATGCACCAAACACCCATATTTAAGGACATAAGGACTTGGATGTAGTGAAAACACAAAAGCTTTGATTCAGTATTTATAACTTATATTTACACAATCAGAGACCATTAGTAATGTTCTTGGTTTTGCTTTGCATTTTACGATTTTATCAAGTTATTTTAGAACCATTCCTCACATCCCGAGAATAACTCATCGCTAAGCAGATGTAGTTTCAAATGATAAATATATGAAACCAAAAAGATAATTCAATTAAATAATAATACTATCAACAAAAACTTCCTAGAACTTGGGCAAGACTATTTCACCTCTTTTTGCAAGTGCTGCAAAAACTCATAATATGAAAATGCAGAGTCTGATCGGTCCTCAATCATGTGTTGTAGAAATAGGCCCCTTGAGCGACTGTCATCTCTGAAAAACACACACTACACAGAGTTAATACAGACAAATCAGGGCAATTACCATGCACAAAACACATCATATTTCATATAATACTCGTCACTTAACATGAAACTCATCACTTTTTACACAAATCTGGTCACTTAACGTACAAAGCTGATCACCACACAATCTAAAATAAGCCAGATGAAAATTTCGTTACAAATCTTATGTTGTAAGAACATAACACCCACCCACCCACCCCCAAAGAAATTCTAACATATAGCTAGATTTGAAACCCAGATCTCGTGGAGGGAGGTGACCCTCGTTTAATAACAATATAATTACAAAGTAGAACAGATGTACCATCTGGTATAACTGGTCTTATTAAGGATACTGGATCAATGCAAACCGAGATAATTAAGTTAATATTACTACAGACATTTCTGAGATAGAAGTAAAATAGGGCGGTTCCTCACCTGATCACTAGGAACGCTGCAGGGAATGGTCTTTGATCATTTAAATAGTTCACAAAAGTTCTAAGCCTTTCTGAAGTCATGTTGTCAAGCTCTGGCAACTCCGTCTAAAAAGAAATAGTTCTATCATTTAACACAATTTTTTTCCTGAAGCTTAATTGTTAAGAACAAGTCTTTGATATGATTCAAAGATGGAATTAAGCTATAAAATAGTATTATTTGGGTTTAAGTATACATCTGTGTTACACTTAAAAAATTACTAGTGCTTTGAAAATGCATTACATAAACAGACTGATTTAGTCTGACTGGATTTAACATGTTGCTATCTTAAAATATCATGCATTTGGTTTGGTCTGACATTATAACACGTACATCCCACATGAATAACCTGGAAGTTGTGCACACCAAATACTGTGGACGCAGAAACTGTAATAGATTACATTGCATACTATGTATACACTAACCATTCCATCTTGTATTGCTGTGAAGTTGGGTACGTCAAACACATCCTGACAGAAGGTATCGTTAACAGCGGCACCAACCCACAGGTAGATGGCGCTACCTCTGTCCATGAGGTATACACCGTGCCTGTCCATGTTACCAGATGATAGCTGCAGTACAGGTGGCTGAGGTATCACAGAATCTCCTTTGTTGAGGGCTTGCTGTTAAAACAGGACCAGTCATGTTTATTAATAGTATGAGGTTCCAGATCTCTTGCAATGCATACTAAAGTAAAATTCTATTTCACATAATGCCCCAACATTTTACAAATCTTTTCCGGAGCTATGCCCAACTCTGCCATGTTTTTTTTTTTTCAATTCAACATATATTACCTGAAATATTATGGACATAAACAAAAAAATTCAGATGTCACAAGCGATCGGTGTCACCTATTACTAAAAGTGCCATATGTTGTACCTTTTCATTCTACATACAATGCAAATGACATATGAACACACAGAAATACTTCATTAAATTGTAATAAACAGTCTTACCTGATCATCCAGTTTGTGTACAGGATACAGACTAGGATACACCTCCAACAAGAACTGAGACAGAGGTAAACTCTTGGCACTCTCCAGAGCAAACACTCGGTCATCTATTCTAGTTGGGATACCAGTCCTGAATCCACTCTGAAAAGTATCAAGTTGCATGAACTTTAGTACAAATACTACATTGTGTGTGATCTTAGCTATTGTTGAAGCGTGTTTGAGAAGTAAATACATTGTATTATATTCTAATAATATATCTTCCAAATATCGTTTGAATATCAGAAACTATCTGTTTTGGTAGGATAATATATATTTAAAATTTAACAATTAGGTGGGTATGACCAGAGTATTTTTTACCTGTTTACATTAAATACACTCATGATTCTTAAAGCTGGTACTAGGACAGGTCTGAGTCTAACTTTTTGTGGAAAGGGCAGTTTATATTTTATCTACATATCTCAGAGATGCCAGTACCAAAACAGGCACAAGTCTGAGTATATGAGGACAAGGAAGTTTTTTGCAATATATTTTCCTGTCTTTACTCACACATTTAAAGGCAGGTTACTATTTTAGTGAAAAAGTTAAGGATCATCTACTTGTTTACAAACAATTCTCACATATTTAAGGACATGTTACTTGTTTGTAAACAGATTTTACTTACATATTTTAGCAATGCCAGTACAAAAGCAGGCATGAGTCGGAGTGTATAGGGACAGGGCAGTTGACCTATTTTCTGAGGAGATGCGACAGTGGTACCAAAGGCACCAAGCATGTCTATACAGGAGTTGACTAGAGCATCGCGAGCATCACCCATAGACTGACTTGTAGACTTGTCCACAGCTGCAAAATATCACAAAGCAATCAGGACCAATGCAATTATTTTTGCCAGATGTTATGAATACATTGGTTGTTTATAGTGCTATATAGTGCTGTGAAATTATTTAGAACTTTGGATTTGATGTTTATCTGTTTATCTGCTAGTGAAATGTTTGATCTAGTTCAATCATCGAACCAAACTTTACAAAACCGGTAAACAAACAGAAATCTAACACAAAATCTTATCAATTTGTTGAAAATATGTGAAAAATAAAATACATAAATATTATGGGAAAATTTCACCATATTCTCAATGAAACACAAGTTTTATTGATGGGTGAAAATAGCATCTTTTGGCATGTTAGAGATTTCATGTTTTGCAGATTCTGAATTTCAGACATTTGAACTGAACTTGTTTTCAGAGCAGACAATGAGCAAACTATTGAACTTCTACAAACATAGTCACAGCACTAGTAGTTTAACAGGTAAATTTAGTATTTTTATAAGAAGGAATATCAGTTTCCATCCGTTTTTAAATATATTATTGTTACAAACAGAAACGTGTGTGAACCATGTAAAGTGTATTCTCATCAGAACACGGACATTCTTCTACTTTAGCAGATATTCTAACTAAAAATCTAAATTTCAAAGAAAAAGGGTTTTGCAATGGCAAGACAATTCATAAACATTATTTTATTAGAACAAAAAAATATTTTAAAAAATCAAGCAAAGACCTGATAATTACCTCTATTTAAACAAAAATATCATAACCAGTTTTCATCAAAGGATTTTAACTGTCTTTTTAACTTGATTTCTACATATTGTCAATTAAAACATAAAAGAGACTTTTTTCTTTATTTAAAGTAATTTTTTTATTCTTAAAGATTTTACTGTTAAACCTCACAATTTGCAGCACTTGGTACAAACAAAATACAGATGACTTACCCATTTTGGCCAGTAGTCCAACAATTGCTTGCTGATCTGCTGCACCGAATACTTCAGTGATTGAGTTAGTGACAGGAATACAGAGAGTGTGCACCCGGATTCTTCTTTCACCTGTGTTCAGTGATTTAAAAAAAACCTTAAAAGACCTTGTTAAATAGGCCAAAGCTTTAATTTGTAAAGAAAAACATTACTGCTTTGTTTTGCCAAATATATTTTCTAGAGTTTTCAAGATGAGATTTCAGTTGTACTCTTACTGAGTCGGAATATACTTCTAAGACGAAAAACTCATTTGGAAAGTCACTTTGTATCAAAATTACAGCAACTTGTTCAAATAAAATTAAACCTTGTTAACTTTTTTTTTTATTTTAATAAAATATTGCAGGGTTACTTAAGTGTTCTCCTCTAATAAATTCAATTAATTAATCAACATATCAATCACTTATTTATAGCACATCATATAGTAGAGCTGTTACCTTTACTTGAGGTGTACAACAGGGCTGCCTGAAAACAACCAAAATTGCTTTCTATGTTGTCTTCGATAGACATTTGCATCCCAAATCCTGAATCTGGGTTAATATTGGGCAAGGATAACAAATCTGTGGAACGCACAAAGAAATTCCCGTGGAAGGTATGGATGGTGAGACCTGAGATAGAAAAATAAACCAACATCGTCATGAAATTAATAAAAAAAAAAATTATAATAATAAGACTAAGACTGTCTTCAATTCTACAAACAAATTAAACAAAATTTGGCAACTTTATGCAACTACCATACAATGTCGAACAATTAGTGACATAAATAGTCAAGATATTGAGCAAAATATTTCAGTTGTAATAGGAACAACAGTGAGTACACTATTATTATCTCAGACCTTATAACCAGTTATGTCTCTTTGGTGGTGTCGACTTTTATCTAAGCCTTTAACATCTATTAAAACCACACATGCACACACGATTTTGATGCTTCATTTGTTAAATATTTAGTACAATCCACCAGTACTTTACTGATTCCAACCAAAAAGAGTTGTATGTGAATGCAGAAGAGGCCTATTTTCATGTACATGTAAAAACATTAGACAATAGTTCTCATTATTTCAATCTTGAAATACAGAGAACTAATATAATGAAGAAAACTCTACATACAACAGTGCTGCAAAGAAAGCAGCAAACATACAAGTCCACTGCCACAGTGGTTATCTCCTGCCTTAGAATCAGTAATAATGGAGAACTAAACTAGATATAAGGCATTTGTAGTAAGATAACCCCACTTGACACTCAAGAATGGGTCAAAGGTAAAAGTCAGCAATTGGAAAAGAGTCTCAGGCCATGACTTCCTTTAAATTGTTTTCACATTTGGAACCCCTAGTAGCAATGATAAGGGGAATATAATGTTCATGCAAAAACGTGACAAACGGACGCAAGTACGGAAGGTGTTTTATAATCTCCCGACCACGGCCTTCGGCCGCAGCCGGGAGATAATTAATGGGTTGAACTAAACTGGGAATCCAAAGTCAGAAGCAATTTTAATGTCAAAAATACATTAAAATGGCTCTCCTCTGTCCACAACATTAAGTACTTAGAGCGTCTCTCCATCCTTCAGTGGGAAAGTCGAAGTTGTTTGCCACTATAAGACGGTTTTCTCTAGAAGGTTAACATTAGTTTGCACTGTTTTACTTCACCCCCCCCCCCCCCCCCCCCCTTCACTACCTACTGAAACAGGACCTATAGAACGTACAAGACATGACACCTAACTCAGTCAATTAATGAAGCACTCACCTCGGGAGCACCTTATTCTCATCACAGATTCAAAACCGATTTTCCTGGTGATGTACCTCCTCAATGTCCCTTCAAAGCGCTCAGTGAGACCAGGGTTACTCTTGGTGTGGAAGTTAGGGAAATAGTACAGAGAACCACCAGAATACTTGGACACCCCAGCTGAAAGTGGAGGACAATAACATCATAAACCATCCATCTTACTGACAGTGAGGTGACTGTGTTGGTACTTTCAGGAATATGTGTGATTTTATAGTTCAAAAAAGTAAGAATTATAGTACAAGACAAGCAACTACAGAAATGTATAGAACTAAAATTTACTCAATTTTTGTTTAGATTACTCTGGAAGAAAATTGATACATTTTAGCTTCAATTTCATTATTCATTAGTTTTTATTTATTTACAACAGTGGTAGGCTATTCATACCTATGATGATAATATTATTCTAATTGTACTTCATCACTAAAGGCTTAAGTTTTCTCATTCTATATTATAAGCCATACATGTCATGTGCAAGTTGAAAATGCTGTACATGATATAACTTGCATAAGATAAGCAGAACCGAGTATGAAGAATATAATTCACTGATTCAGACTGTAGTACATACTCAAAAGATATGAAAAAACCCGAACCTACCTATTGTTGCCAGATCTACATACTGTCCATTGAGCAGGAACATATCTACAGCAACTTGCTGGGCAGAACAATCTAAAGCTAACTTCTTGTAGAAATCTATTGCTGGTCCCAAATGTTGTACTTTCTGTGTTAAATAAAGAGAAAATAAATGTTTTCATAAATATCCCATTACACTTAACATGAAGCTATTTCTATATTTTTCTTGTAACCTATGACTTCAAAAATCTGTCTGGATGTCTCCTTTTGACAGCTAGCATCATGATTAAAGAGCCTATCATCATTTTCCTCTCACTCTCATGAACTAAAGTACTCAATTGAAGATTTGTTAGAACATGACTTCATATATTGAGAGAACTTAAACACTAACTGGACCAACAGAAAGTAGTCATAATAATCAGGAAATACAACAAAATCCATACAATTCAAAGTTCAAACTAGGCTCCAAAATGTTACTGATAGAACTTTTATTTAACCAACAAAGATAACAAAATTGGATTAATGTAGCTCAAGGCTTACTTTTCCTGTCCTTTCATTTGGATCTTCTCTGTTTTTCAAGGCACCTGGTCCCACAGTAGGAAGCTGTGTTTGGAATACTGATACTCTACCACCGGTCGCACTCTGAAATATAATACAATGCTGAGTAAATATTACAGGTCAATCAAACCGAAAATGAAATAGCGAAAAGAAATAAACTAAATGTAAAAGGGAATATTGCAAAATCTGCACTATATACCTAGTCGGCAGTTACAATTGTAATCCACCCTCCTAATTGGAAAAACTAAAGGCACTCACAATTCACTGGTGTATTTTAGACTAAGTTTCCGAACATCATCACCACAAGAGTTTAGAAACCTTCTAACCGGTTCTCAAAAAAAATCCATTGGCCCCAAAAATGTTCTGATCAATTCCTGAATCCTCCCGAATGGGTCACGAACCTTGAAAGCCACTATACGATTACTAGGATTAAAGATAGAAAAGATTATTTTGCGACTCTTTTAAGATAGGTTTGACATTAGTTTAAGATAGGTACCCAAACACACTTTACAATAATTTCAAACAGTTCAAAATAATCTGGGAGACACCCCGAACATTCTGATTGATTCCTGAATGCTCCCAAATCAAAAATGCTGGTACTGAATTGGTCCCAAACATTCCAATCGTGCTTTACCCGCATTCCAATGAAAAATCAACCTCCTGAATGGAAAATTTACAGGGTCCTAAACTAATGGGGCAGCATTATTATTACCTCCGCCAAGGAGGTTATGTTTTCGCCTGGGTTTGTTTGTGGGTTTGTGAGTTGGTGCGTTTGGAAACAAGATAACTCAAAAACTTATGGACGGATTTTGATGAAATTTTCAGGATATGTCTTAAAAGGTTAAAGGAAGAAATGATTAAATTTTCGGAGTGATCCGGATCACTATCTGGATCTTCTGGATCCATGAAATGTAATTTTTAAAGACAGATAACTCAAACATGGATTTTGAGGAAATTTTCAGAAAATGTTCTAAATGGGACAATGAACAAGTGATTAGATTTTGGGAGTGATCTGGATCCAGGCTTTTTTTAAAGGAAGTTATAGCCAGATAATTTTAGGGTGGATTTTGATGATAGTCCAGGAACTGAGCTCCCTTGGTGGAGGTCTGCGCTCTCCGAGTGCTCTTGTTGTGAATATGGTTTGTAACATTATATCAAACACAGAATAACTATAAAATGACAGTTAAATTTTAAAAATATCAATTTAAATACATATATATATATATATAACTGTGCAATGACACTAATTTGCCAATAACTTTTGAGGGGTTTAAATCTGAGTGACTCAGAAATAACTTGTATGCAGCTGCTTAACAGTAATTTGTGTATAGTACCTGAACAGGAACATGTGTGCAGTCTACAAAGCTAGTTTAAGTGACTGACAAGTAACATATTTACAATTTAAAATATTGGCTTAAGTAACTCATCAGTAACTTGTGTGCAGTCTACAACATTCATTTAAATGACTCAGTAGCAACATGTGTATAGACTACAATACTGGTTTAAGTTACCCATCAGGAACTTGTGTGCAGTCTGCAATGTTTGTTCAAGTGACTCACTGGCAACATGTGTGCAGTCTGCAATGCTCATTTAGGTAACTCACCAGTAACTTGTGTGCAGACTGAACTGATGGTTTACGTGACCCACTGGCAACAAATGTACAGCCTAAAATATTGGTTTCACCTGTAACTTGTGTGCAGTCTGAAATGTTAGTTTAAATGACTCACTAGTATAATGTCCAGTGTGCAATGTTGGTTAAAGTGACTCACTAGCACCATGTGTGATCCGCAATGCTGGTTTAAGTAACTCACTAGCAATGTATTTGCAGTCTGTAATATTATTAAAGTTATTCACTACCTAAACATCTACAGTCTGGTTTAGGTGACTCACCAGTAACATGTGTGCAGTCTGCAATACTTGTTTAAAGGACTCACCAGTAACTTGTGTGCAGTCTGCAATACTTGTTTAAAGGACTCACCAGTAACTTGTGTGCAGTCTGCAATACTTGTTTAAAGGACTCACCAGTAACTTGTGTGCAGTCTGTAGTGCTGGTCCTAGTGCACTGCCAGTTTCCAAGTTCCCCTCAAACATGGAAGGCAGTGAGTTGAGCAGGTCATTCACCAGTTCTCTGCTCTCATGTATGTTCACCAACAACCCCTCAGGTAAAGGCAGGAACACATCTGAAGCAGACACAGCAGTGGATTTATTACATAGAATGGATAGAGTTAACTGGAACCATGCCACCTTCAAGACACCCTTTAGGTTGCAGAATAATGTACAAGATCATGGATTACAGGTAAGAAAAACTGCCATTTTGTTGGTAAACTATACAATGTTAACTACAGGTTACCAACGGCATGCAATCACTTTAGAAACCAAACAGGTATTTTACAGATGTTTAATAATGAACTCAAGTTACATGATAATAGCTAGGTTTCACAGTGACGAAAACTGCAACAAAAAGAGCCAGTGACAACTTTCTGAAAAACCTGTGGATAATGCTAAAACAAAGAGTGTTTTGTTTTTCTTCCAGATAAGAAACACTGGACAGTTTAAATAAAACAATTTGAGTAATCTCAGATACAGATAGCACTAGTTTTGAGGCAACAGATTCAGAAAAATTAGTATTTGTTTTAGGTAGTTGAAGTGAGCCTGAATCGAAATTCGACTTTTTTACTGTGTAAACTCTATGTCAGTTTCTGCACAAACCTTCAACATCTGAAACAACCAACATCTGTGGTTGAGAGAGACCCTCCTGCAGGTTGTAAAACTGCAGACAACTGTCAAAAGTGATGAACCCGACCTGTGTGCGGCTGTCACCTGGAATCCGGTCAAGCTCTTCAAGTAACGTCTGGCAGAACAGTGGCAAGTAGCCTACCAAACACAAACAGTGTAACTTCAAAATAAGTTCTTTCACATTAATTTTATGGTTAAAAAATACATTAGTGCTGATTCTAGAAATTTTGCAAGTTCCCCCAAATCTGAAACAAGAGGAGAGTGCCCGTGAACGGGCACTGTGTCAGCTGACTGAATGTTTTTGATTTGTAATGGTGATAATGAGAGGAAAGCATAATTATCAGGGAAAGGGCTGTACAGAAATACAGTAAATGGTAACTGAACAGCATGTTCGAAAGATATTCCAAAGCTGACAGAAGAAAAAGACAAAAAAGTTGTGCCCTGCAAATGGTATTATGAAATAAAGTAACAAGGTAATTGTTTAAGTGTAAAAAGTAGGTTAAAAATATTTAAAGAAATACTATAAATGCAATATCCTCGTTCGACCATGAAGAAGGGGTCCAAAGGTCAAATCTGACCATACCAAAAGATTCCCAGCCAAAGAATTTAGGATGGTTTACCATCCCAAACCTCTCGGACCAATAATAAGTGAGTCATAGGCACTTTTTAAGTTTGGCTATCCTTGTTTGACCTTGAAGGAGGGGGTCCAAGGTCAAATCCGACCACACAAAAAAATTCCCAGCCCATGATTTCCTGTAGCTTGTTTACCATCCCAAACTTGTAGGACCAATAATAAGCGAGTTCTAAGCAATTGTAAGTTTGGTTATCCTCAATTGACCTTGAAGGAGGGGTCCCAGGTCAAATCTGACCACACCAAAAGAATCCCAGCCCATGATTTCCTATATGTTGGTTTACCATTCCAAACCTCCAAGACCAATAATACGCGAGTTATAAGCACTTTAAGTTTGGCTATCTTCGTTTGACCTGGAAGGAGGGGTCTAAGGTCAAATCCGACCACACCAAAAGATTCCCAGCCCATGATTTTCTATAGGTTGGTTTTCCATTCGAAACCTCTAGGACCAAAATTAAGTGAGTTATAAGCACTTTTAAGTTTGGCTATCCTCATTTGACCTTGAAGGAGGGGTCCAAGGTGAAATCCGACCACACCAAAAAATTCCCAGCTCATGATTTTCTATAGGCTGGTTTTCATTCCAACCTCTAGGACCAATAATAAGCGAGTTATAAGCACTTTTATGTTTGGCTATCCTCATTTGACCTTGAAGGAGGGTTCCAAGGTCAAATCGGACCATATTAATAGATTCCCAGCCCATGATTTCCTACAGGTTGGATACAATGATTTACTCAACAGTGAGAACCTGAAAGAAGCTATTGCTCAGCTATGCCATGACATAGAGGTCTGCAATTTCACTATGTTATAGCTGACCAAAAATTATGTGAATAACATATTTAAACAAAATACTCTAAATGTAATAATTTTCAAGTTACAACTGATTTACTCAAGAGTGAGAACCTCAAAGTAACTATTACTCAGCTATGCAATGAGCTACATGTCTGAATTTTTGCACTGTTATAGCTGACCTTAAAGTAGGTGAACAACATATTTAAGCAAAATACTGTAAATGCAATAGTTTTCAAGTTACAACGGATTTACTCAATAGTGAGAACCTGAAAATAGCTATTGCTCCACTATGCCATGAGCTATAGGTCTGTAATTTCACTATGTTATAGCTAACCCCAAAGTAGGTGAACAATGTATTTTAACAAAATACTCAAAATGCAATATTTTTCAAGTTATAGCTGATTTACTCAACAGTCAGTGCCTGAGAATAGCTATTGCTCAGTTGTGCCATGAGCTACAGGTCTGTAATTTCACTATGTTATAGCTGACCCAAAAGTAGCTGAATAACATATTTGCACAAATTTCTGTAAAGGCAATAGTTTTCCAATTACAACTGATTTACTCAACAGTGAGAACTTCAAAGTAGCTATTACTCAGCTATGCAATGAGCCACAGGTCTGGAACTTCACTATGTTATAGCTGACCCCAAAATAGGTGAATAACATATTGCAACAAAATACTCTAAATGCAATAGTTTTCAAGTTATAAGTTATTTACTCAACAGTGATAACCTAAAAGTAACTATTACTCAGCTATGCCATGAGCTACAGGTCTGAAATTTTACTATGTTATAGCTGACCCAAAAGTAGGTGAAAAACATATTTAAGCAAAATACTGTAAATGCAATAGTTTTCAAGTTACAACTGATTTACTCAATAGTGATGACCTAAAAGTAGCTATTACTCAGCTATGCCATGAGCTACAGGTCTGAAATTTAACTATGTTATAGCTGACCCAAAAGTAGCTGAATAACATATTTATACTAAACTAGAAATAGGCCGCCCTGTTGATAGTAGATGCGAATAGAAACAGGATAGCATAGAAGAACACACATTATCATGTGTAATGTCCACCCATGAACCTTTTGCCCAAATTGTACAGTAGTCTTACAAGACCCTGTTTCATTTGTAAAATATATCAATGATGCTTAAATATTTGTTAGTGTAGATGTAAATTATTTCAGCTTCATGCCTTTTTGCATTGGTTGGGTTGAAAATTTTGACGAAATCACTCTATCTTGCACGGTTAAGAAGATAGAAGCAAATTCCTGTTTTTGGCAAAAATTTGAAAATTCAAAATGGCCGCCATTTTTGGGAAAAGGAAATTTTTTTGAAAATTGCCAAGAGTACATTTCTTAGATACCCTATGGGTCGAAAATTTCAACAAAATAACTCTATTTTGCACGGTTAAGGCCAGTTTGTGTTTTTCCATTTTGGGCAAAAATTCGAAAATTCAAAATGGCTGCCATTTTTGGGGAGGGGAAAATTTTTTGAAAATTGCAAAGATTACATTCCTTAGATACCCTGTGGGTTGAAAAATTTCGACGAAATCACTCTATCTCGCATGGTTAAGGAGATAGAAGCAAATTTGTGTTTTGCCATTTTTGGCAAAAATTTGAAAATTCAAAATGGCCGCCATTTTAGGGGAGGGGAAATTTCTTTTTAAATTGCCAAGAATACAATGCTCAAATACCTGTGGGTCGAAAATTTTGACGAAATCGCTCTATCTCGCATGGTTAAGGAGATAGAAGGAAATTTGTGTTTTGCCATTTTTGGCAAAACTTCGAAAATTCAAAATGGCCGCCATTTTTGGGGAGGGGAAAATTTTTTGAAAATTGCAAAGATTGCATTGCCTAGATACCCTGTGCGTCGAAAATTTTGACGAAATCGCTCTATCTCGCACGGTTAAGGAGACAGAAGCAAATTAGTGTTTTGCCATTTTTGGCAAAAATTCGAAAATTCAAAATGGCCGCCATTTTTGGGGAGGGGAAAATTTTTTTTAAATTACCAAGAGTACAATGCTCAGATACCCTGTGGGTCGAAAATTTTGACGAAATCGCTCTATCTCGCACGGTTAAGGAGATAGAAGCAAATTTGTGTTTTGCCATTTTTGGCAAAAATTCGAAAATTCAAAATGGCCGCCATTTTTGGGGGAGGGGAAAATTTTGGGAAAATTGCAAAGATTGCATTCCTTACATACCCTGTGGGTCGAAAATTTCGACGAAATCGCTCTATCTCGCACGGTTAAGGAGATAGAAGCAAATTAGTGTTTTGCCATTTTTGGCAAAAATTCGAAAATTCAAAATGGCCGCCATTTTTGAGGAGGGGAAAATTTTTTGAAAATTGCAAATATTACATTCCTTAGATACCCTGTGGGTCGAAAATTTCCACGAAATCGCTCTATCTCGCACGGTTAAGGAGATAGAAGCAAATTAGTGTTTTGCCATTTTTGGCAAAAATTCGAAAATTCAAAATGGCCGCCATTTTTGGGGAGGGGAAAATTTTTTGAAAATTGCAAAGAGTACACTCCTCAGATACCCTGTGGGTCGAAAATTTCGACGAAATCGCTCTATCTCGCACGGTTAAGGAGATAGAAGCAAATTTGTGTTTTGCCATTTTTGGCAAAAATTCGAAAATTCAAAATGGCCGCCATTTTTGGGGAGGGGAAAATTTTTTGAAAATTGCAAAGAGTACACTCCTTAGATACCCTGTGGGTTGAAAATTTCGACGAAATCGCTCTATCTCACACGGTTAAGGAGATAGAAGGAAATTTGTGTTTTGCCATTTTTGGCAAAAATTCGAAAATTCAAAATGGCCGCCATTTTTGGGGAGGGGAAATTTTTTTGAAAATTGCAAATATTACATTCCTTAGATACCCTGTGGGTCGAAAATTTCCACGAAATCGCTCTATCTCGCACGGTTAAGGAGATAGAAGCAAATTTGTGTTTTGCCATTTTTGGCAAAAATTCTAAAATTCAAAATGGCCGCCATTTTTGGGGAGGGGAAAATTTTTGGAAAATTGCAAAGATTGCATTCCTTAGATACCCTGTAGGTCGAAAATTTCGACGAAATCACTCTATCTCGCACGGTTAAGGAGATAGAAGGAAATTTGTGTTTTGCCATTTTTGGCAAAAATTCGAAAATTTAAAATGGCCGCCATTTTTGGGGAGGGGAAAATTTTTTGAAAATTGCAAATATTACATTCCTTAGATACCCTGTGGGTCGAAAATTTCGACGAAATCGCTCTATCTCGCACGGTTAAGGAGATAGAAGCAAATTTGTGTTTTGCCATTTTTGGCAAAAATTCGAAAATTCAAAATGGCCGCCATTTTTGGGGAGGGGAAAATTTTTTGAAAATTGCAAAGAGTACACTCCTTAGATACCCTGTGGGTCGAAAATTTTGCCGAAATCGCTCTATCTGGCACGGTTAAGGAGATAGAAGCAAATTAGTGTTTTGCCATTTTTGGCAAAAATTCGAAAATTCAAAATGGCCGCCATTTTTGGGGAGGGGAAAATTTTTTGAAAATTGCAAAGAGTACACTCCTCAGATACCCTGTGGGTCGAAAATTTTGACGAAATCGCTCTATCTCGCACGGTTAAGGAGATAGAAGCAAATTTGTGTTTTGCCATTTTTGGCAAAAATTCGAAAATTTAAAATGGCCGCCATTTTTGGGGAGGGGAAATTTTTTTGAAAATTGCAAATATTACATTCCTTAGATACCCTGTGGGTCGAAAATTTCGACGAAATCGCTCTATCTCGCACGGTTAAGGAGATAGAAGCAAATTTGTGTTTTGCCATTTTTGGCAAAAATTCGAAAATTCAAAATGGCCGCCATTTTTGGGGAGGGGAAAATTTTTTGAAAATTGCAAAGAGTACACTCCTTAGATACCCTATGGGTTGAAAATTTCGACGAAATCGCTCTATCTCACACGGTTAAGGAGATAGAAGGAAATTTGTGTTTTGCCATTTTTGGCAAAAATTCGAAAATTCAAAATGGCCGCCATTTTTGGGGAGGGGAAAATTGTTTGAAAATTGCAAAGAGTACACTCCTCAGATACCCTGTGGGTCGAAAATTTTGCCGAAATCGCTCTATCTCGCACGGTTAAGGAGATAGAAGCAAATTAGAGTTTTGCCATTTTTGGCAAAAATTCGAAAATTCAAAATGGCCGCCATTTTTGGGGAGGGGAAAATTTTTTGAAAATTGTAAAGAGTACACTCCTCAGATACCCTACGGGTCGAAAATTTTGCCGAAATCGCTCTATCTCGCACGGTTAAGGAGATAGAAGCAAATTACTCAAAAGTAGTACTGAAAATACACAATGAAGTACCTAAATGGCTATTACTCATGTACTGACAAAGCTATCAGTCCCAAATGCAATACCAAGCGAGCTATGGACATAACAATCTTGTATTCAAAATTGTAGTAAAATATCTTTAATTATTTTGGCTTAAATGCACGGAAACCAATGGGTACTGAAAATAGCTGTACTTAAGTATTACTCAGTAAGCAAAAGAGGTACAACAGCCAAAAGCAATCCCAAGCAAGCTACTGACCCAATAAGCCTGCATACCACTCTGCCACTGTGGGCCCCCGTTGAAGGACCTTGAAGGAGAGGTCCAAGGTCAAATCTGACCACATCAGAAGATTCCCAGCCCATGATTTCCTATAAGTTAGTTTCACATTGTAAACCTCTAGGACCAACAATAAGCAGGTTATAAGCACTTTTAAGTTTGGCTATCCTTGTTTGACCTTGAAGGAGGGGCCCAAGGTCAAATTTGACCACATCAGAAGATTCCTAGCCCATGATTTCCTATAATTTGGTTTTACATTGCAAACCTTTAGGACCAATAATAGGTGAGTTATTAGCACTTTTAAGTTTTAAGTAATACGTATCACCTATGAAGAGATTCAACCTTCTACTTATGAGAACCATCCAGTAGAAAAAGGTAGATAATTTTCAAAGAATCAAAAATCTCTCTACGCGCAGCAGCCGCAGGCTAGCGAACGCTAAATCAAAGTATCCACCGGATGTAGCCTTTATTATCATAAAATTAACCTATTACTGTGAAATGATTGGTGCCCCACATGTGCCCCGCCATTCTGTACACTTGTGAGAAAGCAAAGTATCCACCGGCAATAACATCTTCACGACCAAATATAGCCTTTATTATCATAAAATTAACCTACTACTGTGAAATGATTGGTGCCCCACATGTGCCCGTCATTCTGTACACTTGTGAGAAAGCGTCGTCCACCAAACATGCCAAAGCTACCAAATTGCAGGTTAGTCTTAAAACTTAGACAATATCGTGTATCCAGCTATCTGGAGGCACAATGTAATGATTTTGACCTTTAAAAAAAGAGTTTTATATCCTGAGGAGGAACTGTGGCATAATTAGACTGGTTAAATTGGATTTGTAATGTTATATATTCACAATAACCACTGAAGTACATCCTGATATTTGAAATATGCACCGATACATTGCCGTGTTTTCATGATTATGCCATGATCACTTCTTCTGTTTACAATTTAAGAGAAATGTTCAGTTATAATCCCACAGGCACTTACCTGTATTCAGTGCATTGAAGGATACATCCAACACATATAGGTACACTGCAGGTTGAGGTGGCCTCAGCTAAACAACAACAAAACACTGATGTTAACAAAAACACAGAGACAGCTAAATAAATTTACTGAAAATGTGTACAAAATTCCAGATAAATATATTATGACAACAAAGTATTTTAATACTTCAATTAAATTTGTCAGTAGTCAAAAAAAATCTGGGAGTAAAAGACTTCTACTGATGCCACTTACAGCAATGAAGAAAGTAGGTTTTATCCAAATTATCACATTATAACTTCAGTTCCTGCACAATCAGTGCTGTCTGGCTTATATACCAATAACCATGTATATTTTACACCAGAATCTTCTGAATCATATACTAGGAAATTGGTACGATAATTTGTGAGTATATATCTTAAGTAAACTAAGTAGTTTACTAAAGCACATTTGCCAATTCTTACCATGTATTCAGAGGGTGCGATAAACTCTATAGTGGATGATTTAATCTCAGGCCGCCTCTGGGGATCTCCATAGGTCTTGCTTACTGGGTCATAGCTAAACTCTTCAGGCACTGTAGATAAATACAGGAGAATAAACAGGAAAAGATTTTCATTAATTTATAGGCTAAACAGGTATCAACAGCTGTCCACCTTCTGACAGAGTTATAACCAAAATCTCCATAATTTACAGTATAATTGCACAAATTTATGAAGTCTTAGAGTCTGATTCATGCCTAAAATGTTGTGACAATGAAGATAAATAAGTTCATCAAAATACTTTTCATTTACACAGATTGAATTTTATATGTTGTATCAGAAAGTCTTATCCATCATAATTTTAAACTAGAGGATCGCTTGCAAAAAAAAGATAATGTTTTTGCACAGCAAAAACAAAACATCCCAAAAAGGATATAAAGGTGAGTGCTAAAGTATTAAGACAATGCTCCACTTATAGCCTTATACGGTTGTGATGGCTTGATCCAGTAGGCTACTTTTCAGGGATACGCTATGGGTAAAAAATTTCGTCGAAATCACTCTATCTAGCATGGTTTTCAAGATATAATAATTTTTGCGTTTTGCGATTTTTGTGAAAAATTTGAAAATTCAAAATGGCCACCATATTTGGCGAGACAAACTTTTTGAAAATTGAGATGGCTACTCCAGAGAGATACCCTGTGGGTCAAAAATTTTGTCGAAATCGCTCTATCTTGCATGGTTTTTGAGATATAAGCATTTTTGTGTTTTGCAATTTTTGCGAAAAATACAATAATTCAAAATAGCCGCCATTTTTGGTGAGACATATTTTTTTTTGAAAATTGGAATGGATACCCTGCAGGGATACCATGTGGGTCAAAAATTTTGTTGAAATTGCTCTATCTAGCGAGGTTTTCGAGATATAAGCATTTTTGTGTTTTGCAATTTTGCGAAAAATTTGAAATTCAAAATAGCGGCCATTTTTGATGAGATAAAAATTTTTGGCAAACAGTGTTAGTTAATCTGCAGAGATACCCTGTGGGTCAAAAATTTCGTTGAAATCGCTCTATCTAGCACGGTGAGATAAAATTTTTGAAAAAATGTTTTAGCTGATCTGCAGAGATAACCTGCGGGTCAAAAATTTCATCGAAATCGCTTTATCTCGCACGGTTTTTGAGATATAAGTATTTTTGTGTTTTGCGATTTTTGCAAAAAAATTGGAAAATTCAAAATGGCCGCCATATTTGGCAAGACAAAAACTTTTTGAAAATTGGGATGGCTACTCTGAAGAGATACCCTGTGGGTCAAAATTTTCGTCAAAATCACTCTATCTAGCACAGTTTTCGAGATATAAGCATTTCTGTGCTTTGCAATTTTTGCAAAAAATTCAAAAATTCAAAATGGCCGCCACTTTTGGAGAGATAAAATTTATTGGAAAAATGCTTTATCTGATTGGCAGAGATACCCTGTGGATCAAAAATTTCGTCGAAATCGCTCTATCACGCACGGTTTTTGAGATACAGGCATTTTTGTGTTTTCCTTATTTGAAAAATTCGTAATGATTAATTAACCATTAATTACTCGGCCATTTCTTAACCAATAAATGCCAAAATCTAATGACTTCCAGATTTTAATAAAATGAATGTATTTGCAAAGTTTCAGGTGAATAGATAAAATCCCTTTCAAATTATCATCCGGACAAGCTTACCCATAAAAAAAAAACACATTTTTGGTCATGTGACCTCTCTGATTGGTCGAAATGTCACTGCAGCATATTCCAAAAAATTCTTCAGGGCTACTGCAAACACCTGCCAAATTTGAAAAGAATCCGCCCAACGGTCAGAGTTATAAGGAAAATGAAATGCGGAGCCTGATTTCCTCCTATACACAAACAAGCGCCCCTTGCGGGAGGCTTAATTCTAACATCACACACTTCAACTGGAAGTTCTGATGTCATAAAGTCCAATTCTGTTATTTAATCAGAAAATTGCTCTGAGGTACGAATTTGTTTTCTTTCTATATCAAATTTATTTATCACATTATCAAGCAAAAAAAAATACCAGTAAACACACAAAATTTAATATAGATACATTTGAATACAAAGTTGTTATTATTATTACAGATTTTATTTTGACAAGAGATGTTGCTGGCATGATATTTTGTTGAACACTTTACACCCTTGTTACAATTACAAGAAAATACTGAGTAGGTAGTTAAGCCTATTAAACAGGGTTCTGATAGTCAGAAAAAAAACATAAACATAAATGGTTACTAACAAACTTGATTAAAAATGTTATGTGGGAAATCTTATCGAAGGGGCCTTGTTCTTACAAAAAAAAACAGAAGGAAAATTAAGAAAATTTGAACTTCGATACTAGGATTTGAAGTTCTGAAATAACTTTGTCAGAATTTTAAATTGTGATTGACAAATCCATCAGAAACTTCAACTGCACTTTCTGACATCAGAACTTCCAACTGGAGTTTGTGATGTCAGGATTTGAAATTCTGTGTTATCTTTTGGGCGTTTTATGTACTGTTAATGTCACAAATTGGCCCAGTAAACATGTTAGAAATCCCAATCAAGTCATGACTGAGGAAGGTACAAAATGCATCAAAAGATTCATTATTCATTTTTGCACCACCTCCTCATCAGTGTTCGCTCTCGTCAAAAATGAATGCGAGACAGACTGTCTCCCTTCACTTGAAAAGGCGAGACAACCGTGAAAAAATGTGAGACATGTTTTGCGTCAAGATATTTTGAAATATTTAGTTCCAATTTGGGACTGCATAAAATCTTCTTTATTTAAATAATAAGAAATAGATGCTAAACTAAAAGTTCAAATAAATAAAATATTTAATGCTGTTTTTATTTGTCTTTTTTTTAATTTATATTTCACTTTTAAACCACATCTTAATGGCTTAATGGCTGGGTGCTACTGTTTTTGTTTTTTTTATTTTATTTTTTTTATTTTACTATTATCTGGATTCATCAAATAAATAAATAAATTGCATTTCTTCTCTTTTCTTTGAAGAAATATATATTTTGTCTCTTCCGACAATAGACGAATTTCTTTGGTCAGTAGTTGTTTCGACTGTTTCGCCTGTGACACTATAAGCAGAAGACGAGTTTAAAAATCAACAAAAAGCACGAAAATCTCGCGAGAATACCCGAATTCTCACGTGAATTACTGTTAGCTGGATATATAATATAAAATAAACTGATTTTCATGCTTTTTTCACCCATTTCTATGAGGAAATATGTAGGTCGTCGCTTCCGATAATAAGACAAATTTCTTCAGTCAGTTTTGAGCGTTTCGCCTGGTAGCGACAGCACAGACGCATTTGTGAGTTGGTTTTGCGACAACTCGCCCCAGAGTGTGTACAAACTCGCGAAATCGCGCTCGAGAGCGAACACTGCCTCATAATACTCACACTCATTGACTCTATAACAGAGATTACACTTCCATCTTCGCATATCCATGAAAGACACAAAGGGGTTGATATAAGTCCTGCATGAGCGACATCGCACGATTACACTGGACTGTATGACAGGCAATTGCTGAAAGAATACAACCTGATTACAATAAAAAGTAAAGATAGCAAAATTACAATCACAAAGAAGTGATTTACTTGGTTTGACATCAGATAGAGGTCACATTACTATTGGCAGTTGAAGACCTGTTGGCATCAGTGACAGTTGGGCTTTGCAACTTTATTGAGACAGGCCCTCAGTATTACCCAAGTTGGTATGAGTTGCATTTCAGGTTGATTGGACAGCAAAAAGCAGCAAGTACTCATTCGTCAATATTCTGCTTTGTAAACTCTGAACATTAACAAGGAACTACCAACTTTCCCAATTAAATTCAGGGGTGGGACTTAAATCCACAATCTCTGAAGGGAGAAGCGAGAGTGTACGCATCACATCATGGTACACCCAACTAGGCAATGACAACATCAAAACATATACAATTATGAATTAGACCTACACATCGGAGAACCGATGCAAATTTGTATCCACCGCAAAGACAACTCACCAAAGCCAGTGAACCATCGTTTGACCTTGAAGGAGGGGCCCAAGGTCAAATCTGAAAACATCAGAAGATTCCCTGCCCATGACTTCCAATAAGTTGGTTTCATATTGCAAAGCTCTAGGACCAATAATAAGCAAGTTATCAGTACTTTTAAGTTTGGCTATCCTTGTTTGACCTTGAAGGAAGGGCCCAAGGTCAAATCTGACCACATCAAAAGATTCCTAGCCCATGATTTCCTACAGGTTGGTTTCACATTACAAACCTCTAGGACCAATAATAAGCGAGCTATAAGCACTTCTAAGTTTGGGTATCCTCGTTTGACCTTGAAGGAGAGGCCCAAGGTCAAATCTGAGCACATCAAAAGATTCGTAGCCCATGATTTTCTATAGGTTGGTTTCACTTTGCAAACCTCTAGGACCAATAATAAGCAAGTTATCAGCACTTTTGAGTTTGGCTATCCTCGTCTGACCTTGAAGGAGGCGCCCAAGATCAAATCCGACCAAACTACATTATTCCCAGCCCATGTTAGGTCCCAAACCTCTATGACCAATAATAAGCAAGTTATAAGCACTTTTAAGTTTGGCTATCCTCGCTTGACCTTGAAGAAGGGGTCCAAGGTCAAATCTGACCACACCAAAAGATTCCCAGCCCATGATTTCCTATAGGTTGGTTTACCGTCCCAAACCTGTACGACGAATACTAAGCGAGTTACAAGAACTTTTAAGTTTGGCTATCCTCGTTTGATCTTGAAGGATGGGTCCAAGATCAAATCTGACCACATCAAGAGATTCCCAGCTCATGATTTCCAATAGGTTGGTTTACCATCCCAAAACTCCAGGACCAATAATAAGGGAGATATAAGCACTTTTTATGACTGACAAACAAACGCCCATAGTGGTCATCTTGTTTTGCACAAAGAGGCCAAAAATATTCCCAGTCAAGATTTTGTAATGAAGAACAGACCTTGCGAATTTGAGATCTCTACCTATAATACCCTTTGCTCTAGAGGGCCACCAAAAGTCCTTGCTGAAAATCGAAAAAACGCCCGTGGCGGCCATCTTGTTTTTCAAAATGAGGCCAAAAATATTCCCAGGCAAGATTTTGTGGTTATGAATATATCCTGCAAATTTGAGAAGGCTAGCTATATAAATATTTTTTTTGTTAGAACGGTAACGGTGAAAGCTCTCTACACACTGCGGCAGCGGCATGGGCGTAACGAAGCGAAATCCATAGTATCCACCGGATGCTATCCGGTGGATACCATGACGTGTTGATGGTCAACCATCAAGATGTACATTTTTGTAAACTCCAGTATGAATCAAAATACCTCAGGATTATGCTTTTATAATTTTAAACTAAATAAATTTGAAATTCAATATGTGAAATGAACAAATTATAGTTTAAGTCTGAAATCAATTATTTAACTTTGAAGTGAAGAAACAATAGTTTTTTATGAAAAATTCATCCAAGGGCCACATCTCAGTGAATACACAACTAAATACACTAAGAAGATTACACAGGATGAATTTATTCAGAGCCATTCATAATTGTAATTCTGTTTTTGTAAATTTGGTCTTTTTTTTAGCCACACAATTCAATTATTTACAATTTACTTACAATTTATTTACAAATTAAATATTAAAAAAAATAACCTGTTCAGTTATCTTTCCCTTGTAAAACTAGACAAAAGTTTTTGTACACAAAAACAAAGCGTCCCTACAGCTTTTAAGTTTTATAAGAAATGCTAAAGGACCAATGTGAAGAGGTAAATGTTATTGGTGAAGAGAAATTCTCCTGAAAGGACCATGTTAGGGTCACAAGAGTGATCTTAAAACGAAAAAAGGAATCAGTGCCTGTGAACAGGTTCTGTATCAGCTGACTGTGTTTTTTAAGCTGCAAAGTAGAAGAAGCATGTTTAGGTTTGGCTATGCTCGTTTGACCTTGAATGAGAGGCCCAAGGTCAAATCCGTCCACACCAGAAGATTCCCAGCACATGATTTCCTACATGTTGGTTTCACATCCCAAACCGCTAGGACTAATAATAATCGAGTTATCGAACTTTTAAGTTTGGCTATGCTCGTTTGACCTTGAAGGAGAGGCCCAAGGTCAAATCGGACAACACCAAAAGATTCCCAGCCCATGATTTCCTATATGTTTGTATACCATCCAAAACCTCTAGGACCAATAATAAGCGAGTTATAAGCACTTTTCAGTTTGGCTATGCTCATTTGACCTTGAATGAGAGGCCCAAGGTCAAATGCGACCACACCAGAAGATTCCCAGAACATGATTCCCTATATGTTGGTATACCATCCCAATCCTCTAGGACAAATAATAAGCGAGTTATAAGCACTTTTAAGTTTGGCTATCCTCATTTGACCTTGAAGAAGAGGCCCAAGGTCAAATCCGACCACACCAAAAGATTCCCAGCCCATGATTTCCTATATGTTGGTATACCATCACAAACCTCTAGAACCAATAATAAGCGAGTTATAAGCACTTTTAAGTTTGGCTATACTCGTTTGACCTTGAAGGAGGGGCCCAAGGTCAAATCCGACCACATCAGAAGATTCCCAGCACATGATTTACTGTATGTTGGTATACCATCCCAAACCTCTAGGACCAATAATAAGTGAGTTATAAGCACTTTTAAGTTTGGCTATGCTCGTTTCAACTTGAAGAAGAGGCCCAAGGTCAAATCCGACCACACCAAAAGATTCCCAGCCAATGACTTCCTATATGTTGGTATACCATCCCAAAGCTCTAGGACCAATAATGAGCAAGTTATAAGCACTTTTAAGTTTGGCTATGCTCATTTGACCTTGAAAGAGAGGCCCAAGGTCAAATCCGACCACACCAAAAGATTCCCAGCCCATGGTTTGCTATATGTTGGTATACCATCCCAAACCTCTAGGACCAATAATAAGCGAGTTATAAGCACTTTAAACTTTGCCTATCCTCGTTTGACCTTGAAGGAGGGGCCCAAGGTCAAATGCGACCACACCAGAAGATTCCCAGCCCTTGATTTCCTACATGTTGGTATACCATCCCAAACCTCTAGGACCAATAATAAGCGAGTTATAAACACTTTTAAGTTTGGCTATGCTTGTTTGACCTTGAAGAAGAGGCCCAAGGTCAAATCTGACCACACCAAAAGATTCCTAGCCCATGATTTCCTATAGGTTGGTATACCATCCCAAACCTCTAGGACCAATAATAAGCGAGTTATAAGCACTTTTATGTTTCGTTATGCTCGTTTGACCTTGAAGGAGGGGCCCAAGGTCAAATCCGACCACACCAGAAGATTCCCAGCCCATGATTTCCTACATGTTGGTATACCATCCCAAACCTCTAGGACCAATAATAAGCGAGTTATAAGCACTTTTAAAGGTCATAGGAAGTATTTTCAAATCATTCATTAGTGATTACATATACATAAGTTCAATTTCTGTGAAAAAAGATGCGTCTGGACAAGGTTACATGGTATATTCAATCACTTTCTGGCTGTTTTTTCAAGATTTTTACAACTGTCGCCATTATTTTTCACTTGACAATTCCCGTAGAAAATACTAGCCTTGACGTCACAGGTTCATGACAATGTAAACAAACTATTATTTCCGTAAGCCTTTTAATACATACATATATATTTAAAAGATTGCATAATGTGTTTTTATGAAGTTTATTTGTTTATAAGACATCAGTCTGCCACAGTAAATTTTTGAAATAGCCTTCAGAACATCTTTTATTTTTGTTCTCAAATAAAAAATATTTAGAGAGGTATTAAGCAAGTTGCATAAAAATCACCAAACAATGCAGTCAACCAGGTTCAACTCTGAGATGAATTTTGATAGTTATTTTTTTCAATTTTGAAAACACTATTGCCAGGAGATGAAATAAATACAACATAAATGTCTTTAGAACTGGGCCTCAAGCAAGGATAAATCATATATTTTCTCCAAATTAGTTTCCCATAAAAACTGTAAACAATACTGCTTTCATAGTATACATAATGCGTCTAGCCATCTAGTGTTGATTACAGTTCCCCTAAACACATATCCTTTTTTTTGGTCTCAACAAAGGCTTAAATTGAGAATAAAATGTCACCAACTAATTTCCAAAACTTTAAATTATCCAAACTTAAGGCCAAGAAATACTGAACTAATATCTTAAGGAAAACTCATATACTGAATTATTTCATAAACTGATAATGTAAAAGTTAGAACTTCAAACATGATTCTTTCAGAATAAATTCAATAAATTTGACTACAACAGCATGCTTTTATAAATTATTAATGCAAATGAAAACAAATTGTGTATTTTGATTTCACTTTACATCATGCCTTTTCTTGATAGAAATGCCGGTGATTAAAGGCAAAAAAACAGTATCCAGTAAGTTCAAATGACCACTTTTGAATTTGATTTAAACATATTTTATTAGCAATTAGGCAACAATCGTAAAAGATACAATTATATTAAGCCCTCTTGAATTTATCAAGAGATTCTTAGTTTTGTGTAAATTTATCTAACTTGAAAGGCTACTTTCTCATCACAGTTTAAAAACCTGGAAAAAATGATGGAAGGAGGCAAAATCTCATACATATGTTTACGCTTTCTGCATTCCAAGACAAGCCTACTTACAGTATATCTGTGTTTGTTAGAACTGTCAGTGATTAAAAGTTAGGTAAAACTTGAGAAAAAAACAGCATCTAGAAAAAATAGAGGCTAGTCAGCTTTTTTGGCAAAGGAAAATGTTATCTTCCTTCAGTTTGGAAATATATACACTATATCTCCAACTACACGGAACTTCATTATGAACCTGTGACGTCATCAATCATCTACTACGAGAAAAACAATATGTCCACTTTTTACTCCATGTTCGGTTCTCGCCTCCAACCTCTGTGGCCGCCGGTTCGAATCTCGGGCCGGGCGCTTCATGTTGGAAAGTTGGTAGTTACTTGCCGATGCCCGGTGGTTTACAGTGCACTATGCACTGGTTTATTCCACCTGTAAACTACCCGTCGCAATATGACCCTGGCTGTTGAACGCGACGTAAAGCAACAAATAAATAAATTTACTCCACGTTCGTGATATTTATTTTTATAATGCTATTTATGGCTCTTGTACCATATATTTCTTAAAATAAACCACATTTTCATTCTTATAGGTTGTTTGTCTACTGAATGAAGTTAACTTCATAATTTTTGTGAAAAATGTTTCCTATGACCTTTAAGTTTGGCTATGCTCGTTTGACCTTAAACGAGAGGCCCAAGGTCAAATACGACCACACCAGAAGATTCCCAGCCCATGATTTCCTATATGCTGGTATACCATCACAAACCTGTAGGACCAATAATAAGTGAATTATAACCACTTTTAAGCTTGGCTATGCTACTTTCACCTTCAATGAGAGGCCCAAGGTCAAATGCGACCACACCAGAAGGTTCCCAGCCCATGATTTTGTATATGCTGGTATACCATCCCAAACCTCTAGGACCAATAATAAGCGAGTTCTAATCACTTTTAAGTGTGGCTATGCTCGTTTGACCTTGAACGTGGGGTCCAAGCTCAAATCCGACCACACCAGAAGGTTCCCAGCCAATGATTTCCTACATGTTGGTTTACCATCCCAAAGCTCTAGGACCAATAATAAGCGAGTTATGAGCATTTTTATGTTTGGCTATCCTCATTTGACCTTCAAGGAGGGGCCCAAGGTCATATCCGACCACACCAAAACATTCCCAGCCCATGATTTCCTATATGTTGGTATACCATCCCAAAGCTCTAGGACCAATAATGAGCGAGTTATAAGCACTTTTAAGTTTGGCTATGCTCGTTTGACCTTGAAGGGGGGCCCAAGGTCAAATGCGACCACACCAGAAGATTCCCAGCACATGATTTCCTACATGTTGGTATACCATCCGAAACCTCTAGGACCAATAATAAGCGAGTTATAAACACTTTTAAGTTTGGCTATCCTCGTTTGACCTTGAAGGAGAGGCCCAAGGTCAAATCTGACCACACCAAAAGATTCCCAGCCCATGGTTTCCTACATATTGGTATACCATCCCAAACCTCTAGGACCAATAATAAGCGAGTTATAAGCACTTTAAACTTTGCCTATCCACGGTTGACCTTGAAGGAGGGGCCCAAGGTCAAATCTGACCACACCAGAAGATTCCCTGCACATGATTTCCTATATGTTGGTCTACCATCCCAAAGCTCTACGACCAATAATAAGTGAGTTATAAGCACTTTTAAGTTTGGCTATCCTTGTTTGACCTTGAACGAGAGGCCCAAGGTCAAATCCGACCACATCAGAAGATTCCCAGCACATGATTTCCTATATGTAGGTATACCATCCCAAAGCTCTACGACCAATAATAAGCAAGTTATAAGCACTTTTAAGTTTGGCTATCCTCGTTTGACCTTGAAGGATGGGCCCAAGGTCAAATGCGACCACACCAGAAGATTCCCAGCACATGATTTCCTATATGTAGGTATACCATCCCAAAGCTCTACGACCAATAATAAGTGAGTTATAAGCACTTTTAAGTTTGGCTATCCTCATTTGACCTTGAACGAGAGGCCCAAGGTCAAATCCAACCACACCAGAAGATTCCCAGCACATGATTTCCTATATGTAGGTATACCATCCCAAAGCTCTACGACCAATAATAAGCGAGTTATAAGTACTTTTAAGTTTGGCTATCCTCGTTTGACCTTGAAGGATGGGCCCAAGGTCAAATGCGACAACACCAGAAGATTCCCAGCACATGATTTCCTACATGTTGGTATACCATCCCAAACCTCTAGGACCAATAATAAGCGAGTTATAAGCACTTTTAAAGGTCATAGGAAGTATTTTCAAATCATTCATTAGTGATTACATATACATAAGTTCAATTTCTGTGAAAAAAGATGCGTCTGGACAAGGTTACATGGTATATTCAATCACTTTCTGGCTGTTTTTTCAAGATTTTTACAACTGTCGCCATTATTTTTCACTTGACAATTCCCGTAGAAAATACTAGCCTTGACGTCACAGGTTCATGACAATGTAAACAAACTATTATTTCCGTAAGCCTTTTAATACATACATATATATTTAAAAGATTGCATAATGTGTTTTTATGAAGTTTATTTGTTTATAAGACATCAGTCTGCCACAGTAAATTTTTGAAATAGCCTTCAGAACATCTTTTATTTTTGTTCTCAAATAAAAAATATTTAGAGAGGTATTAAGCAAGTTGCATAAAAATCACCAAACAATGCAGTCAACCAGGTTCAACTCTGAGATGAATTTTGATAGTTATTTTTTTCAATTTTGAAAACACTATTGCCAGGAGATGAAATAAATACAACATAAATGTCTTTAGAACTGGGCCTCAAGCAAGGATAAATCATATATTTTCTCCAAATTAGTTTCCCATAAAAACTGTAAACAATACTGCTTTCATAGTATACATAATGCGTCTAGCCATCTAGTGTTGATTACAGTTCCCCTAAACACATATCCTTTTTTTTGGTCTCAACAAAGGCTTAAATTGAGAATAAAATGTCACCAACTAATTTCCAAAACTTTAAATTATCCAAACTTAAGGCCAAGAAATACTGAACTAATATCTTAAGGAAAACTCATATACTGAATTATTTCATAAACTGATAATGTAAAAGTTAGAACTTCAAACATGATTCTTTCAGAATAAATTCAATAAATTTGACTACAACAGCATGCTTTTATAAATTATTAATGCAAATGAAAACAAATTGTGTATTTTGATTTCACTTTACATCATGCCTTTTCTTGATAGAAATGCCGGTGATTAAAGGCAAAAAAACAGTATCCAGTAAGTTCAAATGACCACTTTTGAATTTGATTTAAACATATTTTATTAGCAATTAGGCAACAATCGTAAAAGATACAATTATATTAAGCCCTCTTGAATTTATCAAGAGATTCTTAGTTTTGTGTAAATTTATCTAACTTGAAAGGCTACTTTCTCATCACAGTTTAAAAACCTGGAAAAAATGATGGAAGGAGGCAAAATCTCATACATATGTTTACGCTTTCTGCATTCCAAGACAAGCCTACTTACAGTATATCTGTGTTTGTTAGAACTGTCAGTGATTAAAAGTTAGGTAAAACTTGAGAAAAAAACAGCATCTAGAAAAAATAGAGGCTAGTCAGCTTTTTTGGCAAAGGAAAATGTTATCTTCCTTCAGTTTGGAAATATATACACTATATCTCCAACTACACGGAACTTCATTATGAACCTGTGACGTCATCAATCATCTACTACGAGAAAAACAATATGTCCACTTTTTACTCCATGTTCGGTTCTCGCCTCCAACCTCTGTGGCCGCCGGTTCGAATCTCGGGCCGGGCGCTTCATGTTGGAAAGTTGGTAGTTACTTGCCGATGCCCGGTGGTTTACAGTGCACTATGCACTGGTTTATTCCACCTGTAAACTACCCGTCGCAATATGACCCTGGCTGTTGAACGCGACGTAAAGCAACAAATAAATAAATTTACTCCACGTTCGTGATATTTATTTTTATAATGCTATTTATGGCTCTTGTACCATATATTTCTTAAAATAAACCACATTTTCATTCTTATAGGTTGTTTGTCTACTGAATGAAGTTAACTTCATAATTTTTGTGAAAAATGTTTCCTATGACCTTTAAGTTTGGCTATGCTCGTTTGACCTTAAACGAGAGGCCCAAGGTCAAATACGACCACACCAGAAGATTCCCAGCCCATGATTTCCTATATGCTGGTATACCATCACAAACCTGTAGGACCAATAATAAGTGAATTATAACCACTTTTAAGCTTGGCTATGCTACTTTCACCTTCAATGAGAGGCCCAAGGTCAAATGCGACCACACCAGAAGGTTCCCAGCCCATGATTTTGTATATGCTGGTATACCATCCCAAACCTCTAGGACCAATAATAAGCGAGTTCTAATCACTTTTAAGTGTGGCTATGCTCGTTTGACCTTGAACGTGGGGCCCAAGCTCAAATCCGACCACACCAGAAGGTTCCCAGCCAATGATTTCCTACATGTTGGTTTACCATCCCAAAGCTCTAGGACCAATAATAAGCGAGTTATGAGCATTTTTATGTTTGGCTATCCTCATTTGACCTTCAAGGAGGGGCCCAAGGTCATATCCGACCACACCAAAACATTCCCAGCCCATGATTTCCTATATGTTGGTATACCATCCCAAAGCTCTAGGACCAATAATGAGCGAGTTATAAGCACTTTTAAGTTTGGCTATGCTCGTTTGACCTTGAAGGGGGGCCCAAGGTCAAATGCGACCACACCAGAAGATTCCCAGCACATGATTTCCTACATGTTGGTATACCATCCGAAACCTCTAGGACCAATAATAAGCGAGTTATAAACACTTTTAAGTTTGGCTATCCTCGTTTGACCTTGAAGGAGAGGCCCAAGGTCAAATCTGACCACACCAAAAGATTCCCAGCCCATGGTTTCCTACATATTGGTATACCATCCCAAACCTCTAGGACCAATAATAAGCGAGTTATAAGCACTTTAAACTTTGCCTATCCACGGTTGACCTTGAAGGAGGGGCCCAAGGTCAAATCTGACCACACCAGAAGATTCCCTGCACATGATTTCCTATATGTTGGTCTACCATCCCAAAGCTCTACGACCAATAATAAGTGAGTTATAAGCACTTTTAAGTTTGGCTATCCTTGTTTGACCTTGAACGAGAGGCCCAAGGTCAAATCCGACCACATCAGAAGATTCCCAGCACATGATTTCCTATATGTAGGTATACCATCCCAAAGCTCTACGACCAATAATAAGCAAGTTATAAGCACTTTTAAGTTTGGCTATCCTCGTTTGACCTTGAAGGATGGGCCCAAGGTCAAATGCGACCACACCAGAAGATTCCCAGCACATGATTTCCTATATGTAGGTATACCATCCCAAAGCTCTACGACCAATAATAAGTGAGTTATAAGCACTTTTAAGTTTGGCTATCCTCATTTGACCTTGAACGAGAGGCCCAAGGTCAAATCCAACCACACCAGAAGATTCCCAGCACATGATTTCCTATATGTAGGTATACCATCCCAAAGCTCTACGACCAATAATAAGCGAGTTATAAGTACTTTTAAGTTTGGCTATCCTCGTTTGACCTTGAAGGATGGGCCCAAGGTCAAATGCGACAACACCAGAAGATTCCCAGCACATGATTTCCTATATGTCGGTATACCATCCCAAAGCTCTACGACCAATAATAAGCGAGTTATAAGGACTTTTAAGTTTGGCTATCCTCGTTTGACCTTGAAGGATGGGCCCAAGGTCAAATCCGACCACACCAGAAGATTCCCCACACATGATTTCCTATATGTAGGTATACCATCCCAAAGCTCTAGGACCAATAATAAGCGACTTATAAGCACTTTCAACTTTGCCTATGCTCGTTTGACCTTGAAGGAGGGGCCCAAGGTCAAATGCAACCACACCAGAAGATTCCCAGCCCATGATTTTCTACATGTCGGTATACCATCCCAAACCTCTAGGACCAATAATAAGCGAGTTATAAGCACTTTTAAGTTTGGCTATCCTCATTTGACCTTGAACAAGAGGCCCAAGGTCAAATCCAACCACACCAGAAGATTCTCAGCCCATGATTTCCTATATGTTGGTATACCATCCCAAACCTCTAGGACCAATAATAAGCGAGTTATAAGCACTTTTAAGTTTGGCTATCCTCGTTTGACCTTGAACGAGAGGCCCAAGGTCAAATCCAACCACACCAAAAGATTCCCAGCCCATGATTTCCTATATGTTGGTATACCATCCCAAACCTCTAGGACCAATAATAAGCGAGTTATAAGCATTTTTATGTTTGGCTATCCTCGTTTGACCTTGAAGGAGAGGCCCAAGGTCAAATCCGACCACACAAGAAGATTCCCAGCCCATGATTTCCTATATGTCGGTATACCATCCCAAACCTCTAGGACCAATAATAAGCGAGTTATAAGCACTTTTAAGTTTGGCTATCCTCATTTGACCTTGAAGGGGGGGCCCAAGGTCAAATGCGACCACATCAGAAGATTCCCAGCACATGATTTCCTATATGTTGGTATACCATCACAAACCTCTAGGACCAATAATAAGCGAGTTATAAGAACTTTTAAGTTTGGGTATGCTCGTTTGACCTTGAAGGGGGGGCCCAAGGTCAAATGTGACCACAGCAGAAGATTCCCAGGACATGATTTCCTATATGTTGGTATACAATCCCAAACCTCTAGGACCAATAACAAGCGAGTTATAAGCACTTTTCAGTTTGGCTATCCTCGTTTGACCTTGAAGGAGACGTCCAAGGTCAAATCTGACCACACCAAAAGATTCCCAGCCCATGGTTTCCTATATGTTGGTATACCATCCCAAACCTCTAGGACCAATAATAAGCGAGTTATAAGCACTTTAAACTTTGCCTATCCTCGCTTGACCTTGAAGGAGGGGCCCAAGGTCAAATCTGACCACACCAGAAGATTCCCAGCACATGATTTCCTATATGTTGGTATACCATCCCAAACCTCTACGACCAATAATAAGCGAGTTCAAGGCTTAATCTTAGCAAAATTTTTATGAACTTATAATCAATCGCCCGTCAATCGGTCAATTATGGCCCGACTGATCCCAATATCGACTGGCACCTAGATTCTTCCCCCAGGAATGTGCATACCAAATTTGGTTGACCCACACCCAGTACTTTCTGAGGAAATCTAGTGAAAAGGAAGTAAATTTTTTTTTGAATTTTTGATAATGTGACCTTGATAAAGGTCAAAGGTCAAATTTATGCCTGTCAAAAAATTTCCCCACGCCTATAGAAGAACACTGCCACATATCATTTGGATAGGCCTAATAACAAGGGAGATATTCAAGGGAGACGATAATGCGGCGGCGGCGGCGGCTGACTGAAAACCGGGGGTGAAACCAATAAGCGTCCCCTTTTCAAGGGACGCTTAATTATCAGAACACCCATTAAAATATATTTGAATTTACACACATGGAGCTTTGAATATGATGTCAATATTGTACTGTAATATATTTCATTGTCCAATTGAATACAATAAAATTAGGTACTTCACACAAAAATATATTGATCAGCTAGAAATAAAATAAAAGATGAAAAGTTAAAACTAAGAACAGGTATTTGGATATCTGAGAAAACAGGAATGATAAGGGGCCAAGACACAACAGTAATCCATAAAGCCACAATAGAAGAAACAGACTTTGTACCATATATTACAAATCATACAAGCACCGAAATCATAAACAGAAATTATAACCAGTTTAAATAAAGTATTTCATCCAATTAAATGTTTGTTTTTTTTTTATTTCACAAGGTTAACTATGTCATAATACCTCATCGACTTCTTCCTATAATTAATAAAGGAAACAAAATGTTTAATGTAAAACTACATGAAAAGAATGGGACTGCTTGCAACCAACATAATATGTAAAGTCTAATTATAAATTCAATTGAAAGCTAGATTATTAGAAATCAATATTTTACATCTGTTTGAAATTAATTTCATCATGCATCATTTTAAATGGGTGACTGCATTTTATTAATAGTTTCTGTAACTGTTTGAACATCAACATTAGCCCTTTATATTGGTGGTAACAAACATTCTTTATACAATACCACTTTAAAATCTCATTTTTATGACAATTCCAAACAATTCTGATTAATTTGCTCATACTTTATTTAACTGTTCACAGAAGAAAACTGTATAAATGAAGACATAGAAAGCAGTATTTTACTCACTGATAAATCTTTAAAGGGATGTATAAGTAACCCCAGTGGTAGTCTGCATTTATTCAGCAGAGACTGAGTGTTTGGTATAGCATTCAGAGTACATCTAAACACACTGAAAAAGTGGAACAAGACCCTGTAACTATGGAATTATTAAATTTAAACATTTCTGCTCACCGTAACAATACAGGTCATAAACTAGCAAGTTTTGAAGGCAAACTAAATTAAATTTTAATGCTCACTGTCAATACAAAAACCATCTAAATCCAACTAAAAATCTTTTTATCGGCAAAATTTATAAGAAAAAGTACTTGGCTAAATATTACAAATTATAGTTGAAAGGTTGTTGCTGCCTTAGCACCAGAAATAAGTACATTATAAGATTATAAGAATAGAGTATTCATACAGTGGAAGCCAGATTGATGTGGACATCCTCTAACATGCAAAAGTCCAAAACAGATAATAGTAGTCTATTTAAAAAGTCAAAAAAGTAACATATAGCAAATCATTTTAAGTAATTTAACATTAAAACTTCAACTACTCCAACTCATTGAACAAAATAAAGAAATGCCACTTATCATGACAATCTTTTCATATTGCTGAAAATATTGTAATCAACTGAGTAAACATTTTCTCAATAGTGTTACAAATATTGTATAAGGCTGTACTTACTCGGTATTAACGTTCACCTTTTTGTAATCTGATGGCAGATTTGGTTTCACACTTTCAATGCCCTCAGGAGGAATCAAGCTCTTTTCTTGTAACAAGTTTAGAGGACGCGTTGCATCAGGCTGAAATTCAAACAGCAAAGCACTCAATGTACTAACTAAATGCACAACACTTGTAATTTTTAAATGTTTATTCCTTATAGAAGCATATTAAGGTCCCCAATCAAGTTTATGGAAACTTTCTCATCTTCAATCCGAATTCTTATGCAATGCTTGCAACATATAACAATTTATAAATTCCAATATCACACAGCGGGTTAAACAGATAATTTTTAAACTTAACATCTACTGTACGTCTCTATTATACATGTGATATATTGCATTTTTCTATGCACACATACGCACACCCACAAATACAATATGACAACAGAGGGACACAGCCTGCAGAACTTATAAGTCACGATCTCCTGTTAATAAAAATAACTCAGATGTTTTACAAATGACAATTTATCAAACCGCAAGTAATGGAAATTTGCAAATTTAATAAGTAAATTAAATTTTTATAAGTTAATACCCTATCCAATGGACAATAGCTTATCCGGTCGGCGCGGACCGGCCCGCCAAACATCAGAAAAAGACGTCCTGTGTCTCCACCGGCTAGGCCGGCCCAGTACTGTGCACTCGCCAGATGGCGTGTCGTACTTCCTTCCTGTCTAGACAGAGTGACGTCATAGCATCTTTTTCGTTGTCTAAAACTCTTAGACCCCTAGTAAGCTGATAGCGGGGTCGGTGGGAGGGTCTTGTGTGTCCATTGGATAGGGTATTAACTTATAAAAATTTAATTTACTTATTAAATTTGCAATTTTATTGCGTTAATACATCCTATCCAATGGACAATAGCTGAATAACTACCGCTTGGTAGGCGGGTAAGTTACTAGGGACTAAAGAACTTGAACTCATTTTGGAATAGTGACAATGCCTTCTAAAGCCCGGGTAGACCTTGAAGTCTAAACCCCCTAGGGCTATGGTCGAATATCATCATCCGGTTATCCGGAATGGAACCGTCAGAGTCGACCTTGCCCCCCCCCCCCCCCCCCCCCCCCCCCCCCCCCCCCCCCTTTTTTAACAGACCTGCTCAGAGGTAGGGGAAGAGAGGGATGAGTTCAGTCCCATAATTTAATCCTCCCAGAGGAAGTACGTGAGAGATTTTTTTTTTTTTTATATTCCTTAATTATATGTGCAATATTTACAAATATGTACAAGTATTTACATATGTACATTTCTCCTCTAGGTGCCAGTCTGTTGGTGGATCTGCTGGGCAGCCACAACTGGTCCGAGATGGTAGAGCTCTGAGTCAGCCCAAGCCACATCCTTCAGATAAAATTGGGTGAAGGTATTATGAGATTTCCAGTGGCAGGCTGCTAGGATCTGCTCTAAGGAGACTCCCGACTGGAAGGCCTTAGAAGCCGCAAAGGCCCTGACATCATGAGCTTTAACTTGATGTAGGGTGTGGGCCTGTTGATCAGAGAGCTCATAGCATAGGATCACAGTTTGTTTGATCCATGAGGAGATAGTGGCAGGGGAGATGTCTTTGTCGAAACCTTTCTTGAAGGAGATAAAGACTAACTCCTTGCTCTGTCTGAGGTCTGACGTCCTGTCCAAGTAGTAGCGCAAAGCTCTGACTGGACACAAGGATCTGTCAGACTTGAGGGATTTATCTAGAGTAGGAGCCAGGGCTGGTATGACCACTGGGGCTACACTCTCTGGACCCTCCTTGGCCAGCTGATTCTTAGAAAGAAAGCTGGGAGATGGAAAAAGGGACACCTTAGACCAATCGGATTGGTGTCTGATGTTCTTGTGCTGCCAAGCATGGATCTCACTCCTTCTTTTGCCAGAGCCTAGGGCTAAAAGGAAGACAGTTTTGAAGGTGAGGTGCTTCAGAGATGCCTCTCTAAGAGGTTCAAAAGGAGCCTTTGTCAGCTGGTGTAGCACCAGGGAAAGGTTCCAGGAGGGAATACCCCTCCGCCCTTTGGGTCTATCTCTGTGGAAACTTTCCAAGAGACGAGTGAGATTATCATCTTTGCTGATATTGACTGTTGTAGGACCCAGTTTATCAGCAATGGCAGATCTGTATCCATCAATGGTGCTGGGCTGTAACTTCTTGTCCTCAAAGAGGTACATTAGGAAGTCAGCTACCGACTTTATAGGTGGTGCCCTGAAGTCCACCTGATTAGTGACACACCACTTTGTAAAAATGGTCCACTTTGCCTCATAGACTGATCTGGTAGATCTTCTTTGAGGAGCCTCAATTCTTGCTGCCACTGCCTCAGAGAAGCCCTGTTCTTTGATAGTTGTGGCTCTAGGAGCCAGGCATGGAGATTTAGATTGGTCAGATTTCTGTGAGGGATCTGATTGAAGGGCTGTGTTAGTAGACTGGGCAGGTTGGGAAGGCTGAGAGGGACCTGGCTGGACATGGTCACCAGGTCCCAGAACCAAGGCATGTTGGGCCACCCCGGGGCAATCAGAATGAGTCTCTTGCACGGGGAGTCCAATAGCTTTTCCACCACTTTGCCCAATATGGCGGTCGGTGGGAAGGCGTATGCATCCAGATCGTCCCATGGCAGGGTAAGTGCATCCACTGCTACAGCCAGGGAGTCCGGTACTGGAGAGACAAACTGAGGCAACTTGTGGTTGAATCTCGTGGCAAAGAGATCTATTTGAGGCCAGTGCCACCGGTTGCATATTTGTTGAAAAACCTCCGGAAGGAGGGACCACTCTGTTTGGATGGTCTGACCCAGCCTGGATAGTTTGTCTGCTATCACATTGAGATGGCCTGGGATGTGCCGAGCTTTTAGAGTCACTTGTCGCTGGGAACACCAGGTCAAGATTCTCCACAGTAGGGCACACAGTGGGCCTGACCTCATGCCTCCTTCCTTGTTTATGTAAGCTACCACTGTAGTATTGTCGGTTGCCACTAGAACTATTTTGTCTACACAGAGGTCTTGGAACTCTTTGAGGGCTAGTAACACTGCTTTGAGTTCCAGATAGTTTATGTGCAGTTTGCTTTCCGGCACTGACCAGGACCCTCTTGCAGTGAACTCGTTTAAGTGAGCGCCCCACCCTTCTTTTGATGCGTCTGTAAATATCTGCAGAGCATGCCTTACTGGGTGTAATGGTTGACCTTGAAGTACATTGTCTTCGTCTAGCCACCATTGTAAGTGAGGGTGTAGGGTTCTCGGGAGGGGGATAATCTTCTCTAGAGATTCTGGTACCCTCCAATTGTTTTTGAGATGCCACTGTAGGGGTCTCATATGCAGTCGGCCGAGGTGAACTTGTTTCTCTGTGGCTGTTAGGAGGCCTATCAGGGACATGAACTGTCGAACCGGACAGGCCGGTAATAACAGAAGTACTTGTATCTTGTCCTGAAGGCTTTGCCACCGGTCCGGGGTCGGTCTGACCCGGCCGGACCTGAGATTGAACTGGTAACCTACAAAGTCGAAGACCTGCTTGGGTTCCAGCTCTGATTTTTCTAAATTCACCAACCAACCGAGGTCCTGGCACATCCTGACCAGGATTTGGGTGTGATGGAGACAAGTTTCTTGGGATCTGGCTCTCACCAACCAGTCGTCTAGGTACTGGTGGATTCTTATACCCTTGTTTATGGCCATCAGTTTCACCTCCTTTGCCAAAACAGTGAACTCCATGGGCGCTGTGGACAGACCAAAGGGCAATGCCTTGAATTGGTAAGTCCGGCCTTGGACATGAAATCTTAGGTATTTCCTGGATTGTTCCTGTATTGGAATGTGGAAGTAGGCATCCTTGAAGTCTACTGAGGTGACCCACTCCCCTTGTTGGAGAGATGTTCTGATGGTTTCCGGTGTCTCCATCTTTTTCTGACCAGCTCTACTGCATTTTTGTCTATAAGCTGATGTAATGCTTCCAGCAGGTAGCTGTTCCTGTGGGGATTGCCATAGCAGCTTACGACAGTTGGTGACCTTGTAAGATTTGGCCAGGTCCGGAAGGGGAGGGTGTAACCCTCCCTCAGGATTTGAACTATTTTCGGACCGGCCCCTAGATTCAACCAGGTTTTCCAAAATTTTTGTAGTCTGGCCCCTACAGGCAGATTTCCGGCAGCATGTTTGACACTTGTTACAGATTTGGCACAAGACAATGGAATGACACAAGAAACACTTTTCACAGACTTTAATGTGTAATCTTTTAAGTACAATTTACTGGCCCGGGACTTATTTCTTTCTTTTGTGAATGCCCGGGCGCAGTAGGAACATTTGTGACAACATGAACTTTTATATTTGAAATTACAGGAGGAATTACAGTCTGTGGAAGGCTCCCGGCCAGCAGTCTGTTCTGCAATGGTGTCATACAGTAACTGTCATTTATATGACTGCTGGCCCTTGGCCGGTCGGGATGAGTAATATGAAGAACGTCCTTTCCCTTTCCTGAACTGCTTTTTGCCTATGGTTTTCCAAGCCGGCTTTTCAGGTCTGGTGTCTTTATTGGTGTGTTTCTTGTCCGGCCGCTCATAAGGGTGGAACCGACCTTTACCCTGCTGAGGTGCAGTGTGACCTTTTGCCTCAAATTGTGCGATCTCCTCTTCTGCCCGCTTAATAGTTGAGTCCGGGAAGAGTGTAGGTATGTGTAGTGGGGCAGCTCTCAAGGCTGTGAGAGTATCTTGCTTTATGCCTGTCCTGAGGTGGCTAAGATACGCGTCCCTGCGGACGAGGGTGAGGTTTCCCATTGTTATGAACACGAATTCTGACAAGTGTTCCATTGACTTTGCGGCTGCCTTTGAGATACTTGAGTTGAAGTCAAGCAGGTAGTTAAGTTCGTCAATAGCCACCGAACTCTTTGAGGAGCCCTTCCCTTTATTCTCAGAGGCCAAAGTTTTGATGTGATCCTTCATGTTTTGTTGCACTCTAAACAAGCACCGGTTAAAACTAGCTGCTTGGTTACACACTATAGAAGCCTCCCTAGCCGACCTCTCCCACCGGCGCAATGTTTCCTGGGCAATCCTGCGTGAAGCTGGTGGAGTGGATGACAGGCCGGTATACCGGGCAATCCGGCTATAACTGCTGTTGAGCTTGGAGGCGTCGGTACTCCAGGTAGTAACTTTATCCAGATCTAGTTGAGAGTCGGTGTGGAGCCCGTACCATTTTGCCTGTGAACGGGGAGGTCGGAGAAAAACATCCTTAGCCAAACCACCGGCTTCTGAGCCACGGGAGGGGTAACCCTCAGTGAGTGTCAGATTTAGTTTTCCCAGTTTTTTACAGAGCCACTCCTCTGTTGGCATTTTAACGGATACTTTTCCAGGTGTCACAGTCTTAGGCCCTGCGAAGGGGTTATCGTCTGAGGTGGCTGTTGTGTTATCGACTTCTGGAATGTGGGACCAACCCATATAAGAGCGAATGCCCTGCATAGTCTCTCTATAGTTCTGTTCTTCTGAAATGGGTTGGTCCTGCTCCGTCACTGTCTGATCCGGATCTTCAGAAAGTTCGCCCTCCTCAGTGTATAAATCCAATGGAGGTCGGTCCGACTGGACACTGTCTGCGTCTGAAGAAAGACTGGAAATACTATCCCTTCTAGAGGCATGAAGGGCAGGAGAGCCGGTGTCGGCCGGTTCGGTAGACAGAGGTCGGTCGGTGACAGATGGTCGGCTCTGAGAAGAGTCCAGCATGGGAGTAGGTCGTTTACTAACAGTTTGACTGGCAGGCTGATGCACAGAGGCAGAGGAGCCTTGTCCAGGAAACTTGGAGGCTGGGGTCGGTCGACTGACAGTTGAGGTAGGTCGGCTGGACTTAGTTTTACTGGCCGGCTGATGCTGGGTAGCAGAGAAGCCTGTACCAGGAAACTTAGCTGAAGAAGTCTGCTTGTCGGTCACTGCTTTACTGGTAGGCTGATGCTTTTCAGCAGAGAAGCCATTGCCAGGAAGCGTGCTGGAAGTTGAAGGTCGGATAAACGGCTCAGACACATTTTCAACCGAAGATGGAGGTGAATGGGTCGGTGTTACCTTCACGTTAGCAGAGAATGATGGTTCAAAGTTCTTAGATAAAATCAAAGCTTCCAAGCGGTTAAAACGTTCCGCCCATTTATTATCCAGTTCGGCAATTTTCGTGTCTGCACTGCTTTGACTTGAAGAAGTAGAAGCTTTTGCAGGGGAAGATATGTCTTTCTTAGTGTCCTTTTTAACATCTTTCTTTTGCTTTTTCTCTGGTGGAGGGGCAGGGTTAGGTGACTTAACAGATCCTTGGTTATCGACTGCCCCTATGACAGCTACATTAGCTGGGTCCACTTATTCTTCCGCTTCGTTTGGAGGGGTAGGGATGACTTTCTTAGCTTCACGCTTTTCCTTCTTTAATCTATAAGAAGGTGTAGCTAACTGTTGACGCTGTTCCTCAGAAAAAGCTTTACATATCTGGCAATTGTCTGAATGAGGTTCTTTAACACACGAGTCAGAGCCCTTACCCTTCTCCCTACAGCGTGCACAATACAAATGAGTGTCGAAACTAGCCATAGCGTGTCCACAACTCCCCCTGCGTTGTCCTGGAGAAGATATGATGATAATACTTCCCGTTGAACACAATTATAAAGCTTCTAAACAAAATGGGTGATGAAAAAATAAAATAATATCTGGCTGAAGAAAATTCCTGTGCACAAGCCACGCGCCAAACGAAAAAGATGCTATGACGTCACTCTGTCTAGACAGGAAGGAAGTACGACACGCCATCTGGCGAGTGCACAGTACTGGGCCGGCCTAGCCAGTGGAGACACAGGACGTCTTTTTCTGACGTTTGGCGGGCCGGTCCGCGCCGACCGGATAAGCTATTGTCCATTGGATAGGATGTATTAACGCAATAAAATTTATCTTTAATTCTGTTTCTCATTATGGACAGACATTGGATTACAACCACTTCCTACTCACCTGCAAATTCATCTGCCCAAAGCTGTTCACCACATTGCCCATACTGGTATTTGGTGCATGTGGTCCACTGTTGGCCATTGCAGGTGCCCCAGTGCTGAGAGGGTAGCTTGGCCTCGAGGATCCTGGTGCAATTGGAGTCCCCGATGATGTAAAGGGGGTTACTCCAGTGGGAGGGGGTCCACTCCCCATAGAGGGTGGGTGTCCCGGACCCAGTGGTGGGGCCCCAGTGGGCTGACCTGGGAGGGGAGGTGCATACATTCCAGGAACAGGATGTGGCTGTTGCATGGCAACACCAGATACCCCCGGAGGGGATGGTACACCTGGCTGAGAAGGCGGTGGTGGGGGCACATTGCTTCCTTGTGGTGTGGTGTACGAGTTGGGAGCCTGTAATTAGACATACACAGATGGAATATATGAAAAAAAAACAACAAAGGAGTAAAAAAAATGCCCTCTTGCTTTACAGTAATTTTGACTGAGGTGTCTCATTCAAGATAAACTGCATTATTGTATATTATAGTTGATTCCTGTTTATCTTGTTATTTTAAAAATGAAGTAATGGTGATGGCAAGTGAAGGTGTCTATGAAATGGTCAATAATTTAAAAGAAAGATCAATATCAGTAGCTTTCATCTACCTTTCACATAATCATCCAACTTGATCCAAGTTAACAGCAAATATTACAATCATGGGTGGTCAAAAAATTATCAGATATCAGCATTTAAATGACTCTTTAATTAAAGCTAATATTTAGACAGCCAGTTACCATTTGTGGGTAGACTCTTTTTCCTGATGTAATGGAGGGAGATGGGATGGCATCTGCAGGTGTACTAGAAGCTTCCACTCCTGACAGACTGGTTGGCTGTGGTTGCTGGACTCCAGGAAATGGCTGGGTAGGGGGACTACTAGGTGTAAACTGACCCTCCAGTGCATCATACTTCTGACTAGGGACTGGGGAGGGGGCTCGTGATGACTTCCGAGAGGCTGGCTCTGTAAATATTGAAATAATATACAAACCTAGAAGTATTTATAAGTAATTAATTTTCTTCTGAAAATGTTTTTTTTCTGATTGTAGTAATTTTGATATAAATGAAACCTTCATTGTCACTCTGGCTTCGAGAAAGGAATATCAATTCCAGGCTCATTGCCAATGTATAAATATATAAAACAGAAATGCAGATAGCTTGATATGATTCTCATGCATGTGTTTCAACTAAAGGATACGCATTACACAGTTGTCAAAATCAACTAAAATAGAACAAAGCCAAGCACAAAGTATCATTTCAAAAAAGTAAATAAAAAGTAAAACATATATTTACAAAATAAAACCTCAAGGATACATTTATTTTACTTGCACTTTAAATATTTTATAATTTGTATGTTAACACATGTTTCTAAGGACTCAAATGTCACAACACATGCTAAAATTTATACAAGTCACTCACTACACTGATCGACAAAAAAAATATATTAGTAATCTTAGGTAATGTTTTTAAGTACACAATTTACAATCCCTGAAAAAGTATTTACAATGTATGTCAACCATGTAATTAAGTTTTGTTTCAGATTCATTTAAACACTAAACTAGAAATACCATGCGATCCAACAACATACCAAAGAGCAAAGTACTTATAACTAGATCATTTGGTACCCACATTTGTAATTTTTACCAACAGAAATTTTTATAAAATTGTTTTTGGTTTCATCATTTCATTATCTACAAAAGGTTTAGTTTAAAAAGAGATAATGTTAACAAGGAGAAATGATTACCTATGTATTAGTTACTGGTCAGAGGCAGAACTTACAAGAAGCTGCACATTAAAGCCTATGATTGCTCTAGTTTATACAAGAAATTTAACTTTTTACGAATTTTTGCCACAAGCTCCTAATTATCGAAATTAGAAAGTGTAAAATGCCCCCCCCCCCCCCCCCCCCCCCCTCAATACATATTCAGTTTATGCATAAAGCTGTAAGTACCTGAGCCAGGTGTTAAACCGGAAGTATTGGGATCTGGGCCTAAATGGACTTGGGATGAATATTGGGCCTGCCCATGATAGGGCACAGGAAGTCCAGCAGGGCGATCTGGAAAACATGCAAACACAAGAGTAAGCCAGAAACTGAAAAGCTCCAAACACAAAGAACTACTGCTTGTCAAGCAATTATTGTGAGTACAACAATTATGGTCAGTCCACATAATTATTGTATTAATTTTGTTCATATTGTAAAGGTCACATTTAAAATATCAATGCAAAACTTAAATAGTGGTTTCAATTGATATACAAGGTCAAACAAGGATGGTTTCTTGACAGTTGAAAGATTGACAATACGGGTATCATCGGGGGATGTGCATAATTTTTACCATGACCATAATTGCCATAAAGGCAGTAAGCTTAAAAATTTCACATGCACCATTATATTAGCATAAATAAAATAAGAAAAAGATAATTTGTATTTACAGTATGCCAGCTTATAGTCCACCAAGTTGACAGAAACATTTCTGTTGTTGTGATGACACTGTATGGAGAAGTATTATTGTTTGTGGTGAACACGGCGAAAAATTATGTGAAAAACAAGCATTCTGCCGCATGCATTTATCTCCCGCCATATAAATGAGATGTACTAAAGATAACATATTTTAACAAGGTGCTCTAAATGTAATACTTTTCAAGTTATAATTGATTTAGTGCATGATTTCATGAATTTTAATGCATTAAAAATTACTTTAAAAATTCATTAAAAAAATTTAGCATGTGAAAGCTCTCCAAAATGTAGGTGAATGAGTTATTTGAGAAATATTGGCTATCTGCAATACTTTTAGTGATAATAGGCAGTTACTCATTTTAAGTAGGTGAGTAATTAGCTACGGATCTGAAAATTCACTAATTGAAAGCTCTCCAAAATGTATGTGAATGAGTTATTTCAGAAATACTGGCTATCTGCAATACTTGTAGAGATAATTCGCATTTACTCATTTTGAGTAGGTGAATAATTAACTACGGGTGTGAAACTTCACCAAGTGAAAGCTCTCCCAAAAGTAGGTGAATGAGTTATTTGAGAAAAATTGGCTATGTGCAATACTTTTACAGATAATTCACATTTACTCATTTTGATTAGGTGAGTAATTAGCTACGGGTCTGGAACTTCACCATGTGAAAGCTCTCCCAAAAGTAGATGAACGAGTAATTTGATAAAAATTGGATACCCGCAATACTTTTAGAGATAATTAGCATTTACTCATTTTGAGTAGGTGAATAATTAGCTATGGCTCTGAAAATTCACCAAGTAAAGCTCTCCCAAAAGTAGGTGAATGAGTTATTTGATAAAAATTGGCTATCTGCAATACTTTTAGAGATAATTCACATTTACTCATTTTCAGTAGGTGAGTAATTAGCTACGGGTCTGGAACTTCACCATGTGAAAGCCCTCCCAAAAGTAGATGAATGAGTTATTCGATAAAAATTGGATATCCGCAATACTTTTAGAGATAATTCACATTTACTCATTTTGAGTAGATGAATAATTAGCTACGGGTCTGAAACCTCACCAAGTAAAAGCTCTCCCAAAAGTAGGTGAATGAGTTATTTGAGAAAAATTGGATATCTGCAATACTTTTACAGATAATTAGCATTTACTCATTTTGAGTAGGTGAATAATTAGCTACGGGTCTGAAACTTCACCAAGTGAAAGCTCTTCCAAAAGTAGGTGAATGAGTTATTTAAGAAAAATTGGATATCCCCAATAATTTTAGGGATAATTCACATTTACTCATTTTGAGTAGGTGAGTAATTAGCTACGGGTTTGGAACTTCACCATGTGAAAGCCCTCCCAAAAGTAGATGAATGAGTTATTTGATAAAAATTCGATATCCGCAATACTTTTAGAGATAATTCACATTTACTCATTTTGAGTAGGTGAATAATTAGCTAAGGGTCTGCAACCTCACCAAGTAAAAGCTCTCCCAAAAGTAGGTGAACGAGTAATTTGATAAAAATTGGTTATCCACAATACTTTTAGAGATAATTAGCATTTACTCATTTTGAGTAGGTGAATAATTAGCTATGGGTCTGAAACTTCACCAAGTGAAAGCTCTTCCAAAAGTAGGTGAATGAGTTATTTAAGAAAAATTGGATATCCCCAATACTTTTAGGGATAATTCACATTTACTCATTTTGAGTAGGTGAGTAATTAGCTATGGGTCTGGAACTTCACCATGTGAAAGCTCTCCCAAAAGTAGATGAATGAGTTATTTGATAAAAATTGGATATCCGCAATACTTTTAGAGATAACTAGAAATATGCCGCTCACTTTATTGTGAGCCAGCTTTGTATCCCCATGGCTATCTGGAATACTTTTAGAGATAATTTGCATTTACTCATTTTCAGTAGGTGAGTAATTACCTACGGGTCTGAAACTTCACCAAGTGAAAGCTCTCCCAAAAGTAGATGAATGAGTTATTTGATAAAAATTGGATATCTGCAATACTTTTAGAGATAATTGGCATTTACTCATTTTTAGTAGGTGAATAATTAGCTACAGGTCTGAAACTTCACCAAGTGAAAGGTCTCCCAAAAGTAGTTGAAGGAGTTATTTGACAAAAATTGGCTATCTGGAATACTTTTAGAGATAATTTGCATTTACTCATTTTCAGTAGGTGAGTAATTACCTACGAGTCTGAAACTTCACCAAGTGAAAGCTCTCCCAAAAGTAGGTGAATGAGTTATTTGAGAAAAATTGGCTATCTGCAATACTTTTAGAGATAATTCGCACTTACTCATTTTGAGTAGGTGAGTAATTACCTACAGGTCTGGAACTTCAGCATGTGAAAGCTCTCCCAAAAGTAGGTGAATGAGTTATTTAAGAAAAATTTGCTATGTGCAATACTTTTAGAGAAAATGCAGAATTACTCATTTTTAGTAGGCAAGTAATTTAGCCACAGGCCTAATTTAGACATAAAGCCTACCAATAGAATACTGTGGTGCACCCTCTAATACACCTTGCAAACTTGAGAAGGCTAGCTATAATATTTTTTTCGTTAGAGCGGTAATGGTGAAATCTCTCTACACACTGCGGCTATCCAGTAGATACAATGATTTACTCAACAGTGAGAACCTGAAAGTAGATATTGGTAAGCTATGCCATGACATAGAGGTCTGCAATTTTATTCTGTTATAGCTGACCAAAAATTATGTGAATAACATATTTAAACAAAATACTGTAAATGTAATAGTTTTCACGTTATAACTGATTTACTCAACAGTGATAACCTCAAAGTAGCTATTACTCAGCTATGCAATGAGCTACATGTCTGAATTTTTTCTATGTTATAGCTGACCCAAAATTAGGTGAACAACATATTTAAGCAAAATACTGTAAATGCAATAGTTTTCAAGTTACAACTGATTTACTCAATAGTGAGAACCTGAAAATAGCTATTGCTCAGCTATGCCATGAGCTATAAGTCTGTAATTTCACGACGTTATAGCTGACCCAAAAGTAGGTGAACAACATATTTTAACAAAATACTCCAAATGCACTATTTTTCAAGTTACAAGTCATTTACTCAACAGTCAGTACCTGGAAATAGCTATTGCTCAGTTGTGCCATGAGCTACAGGTCTGTAATTTCACTATGTTATAGCTGACCCAAAAGTAGCTGAATAACATATTTACACAAATTTCTGTAAATGCAATAGTTTTCCAATTACAACTGATTTACTCAACAGTGTGAACTTCAAAGTAGCTATTACTCAGCTATGCAATGAGCCACAGGTCTGGAACTTCACTATGTTATAGCTGACTCCGAAATAGGTGAATAACATATTGAAACAAAATACTCTAAATGTAATACTTTTGAAGTTATAAGTAATTTACTCAACAGTGATAACCTAAAAGTAGCTATTACTCAGCTATGCCATGAGCTACAGGTCTGAAATTTTACTATGTTATAGCTGACCCAAAAATAGCTGAATAACATATTAAAACAAAATACTCTAAATGCAATAGTTTTCAAGTTACAAGTGATTTTACTGATGATGGAAGTTACTGAAAAGCCCAAAAGTAGCTATTACTCACTTAGCTATTGAGACAGACACCCAAGTTACTCACCATGTTGTAGCTATGAAAAAAGTATCTGAATAACATATTTTAACAAAATGCTCTAAATGCAACACTTTTCAAGTTATAAGTGATTTAGTGCATGATTTCATGAATTTTAATGCATTTTAGACATTTTTGTCTACCAGAGGCCTAATTTAGACATAAAGCCTACCAAAAAGATAGGGTGGCGAGTCCTCTAGCATACCAAGCCACCTGCCAAATATGAAAGAAATCTGGAAAGAAATGTGGACTGTAGGTCGCTAACAAGCAATATTCCACATTTTAGACATTTTTGTCTACCACAGGCCTAATTTAGACATAAAGCCTACCAAAAAGATAGGGTGGCGAGTCCTCTACCATATCAAGCCATCTGCCAAATATGAAAGAAATCCGGAAAGAAATATGGAGTGTAGGTCGCTAACAAGAAATCTCTGCGGACGCGGACGAGGACAATGATGAATCCATAGTATCCCCGCTTCGCGTCGGGGATACAATTATCATTTACTCATTTTGAGTAGGTGAATAATTAGCTACGGGTCTGAAACTTCACCATGTGAAAGCTCTCCCAAAAGTAGATGAAGCAGTTATTTGAGAAAAATTATATCATTATTTTGCCACAAATAAGAAAATAGCTATTACTCACTTATGGCATGCAATAGAACCCCAAACTTTATGCATTTACCCTACAGTCACAATTTCAAAGTAGGTATTACTCGGCTATCCAATGTGCAACAGGTCTGAAACTTTACTATGTGATAGGTTATCAAAAACTAGATGAATAACATATTTGAAAATATTTCCCTAACTTTAATACTTTTGAAGATATTTGACATTTACTTATGTTGTTATTTTGCTACAAATAAGAAAATAGCTATTACTCACTTATGGAATGCAATACAACCCCAAAATATATACCATCTTATAGTTAAGGACAAAGTAGCTGAACAACATATTTGAAGAAAAAGCTGTAACTGCAATAGTTTTGGAGTTACAATGGATTTACTCAACAGTCACAATTTCAAAGTAGCTATTACTTAGCTATGCAATGTGCAACAGGTCTGAAACTTTACTATGTGACAGCTTACAAAAAAGTAGATGAATGACATATTTGAAAAGAATTCCGTAACTTTAATACTTCTGAAGATATTTGACATTTACTTATGTCATTATTTTGCTACTAATAAGAAAATATCTATTACTCACTTATGGCATGCAATAAAACCCCAAACTACATGCCAGCTTATAGCTAAGGACAAAGTAGGTGAACAACATATTTTACGAAAATATTGTAACTGCAATAGTTTTGGAGTTACAATGGATTTACTCAACTGTAGAATTTCAAAGTAGCTATTACTCAGCTATCCAATGTGCAACAGATCTGAAACTTTACTATGTGATAGCTTATGAAAAAGTAGATGGATAACATATTTGAAAAGAATTCCCTAACTTTAATACTTTTGAAGATATTTGACATTTACTTATGTCATGATTTTGCTACAAATAACAAAATAGCTATTACTCACTTATGGCATGCAATAGAACCCCAAACTATGTACCATCTTATAGCTAAGGACAAAGTAGCTGAACAACATATTTTAGGAAAATACTCTAACTGCAATAGTTTTGGAGTTACAATGGCTTTACTCAACAGTCAGAATTTCAAAGTAGCTATAATTCAGCTATCCAAGGTGCAACAGGTCTGAAACTTTACTATGTTATAGCTTACCAAAAAGTAGATGGACAACATATTTGAAAAGATTTCCCTAACTTCAATACTTTTGAAGATATTTGACATTTACTTCTTCTGTTATTTAGCTACAAATGAGAAAATAGCTATTACTCACTTATGGCATGCAATAGAACCCCAAACTATGTACCATCTTATAGCTAAGGACAAAGTAGCTGAACAACATATTTTAGGAAAATACTCTAACTGCAATAGTTTTTGAGTTACAATCGCTTTACTCACCAGTCAGAATTTCAAAGTAGCTATTACTCAGCTATCCAAGGTGCAACAGGTCTGAAACTTTAGTATGTGATAGCTTACCAAAAAGAAGATGGACAACATATTTGAAAAGATTTCCCTAACTTCAATACTTTTGAAGATATTTGACATTTACTTCTTCTGTTATTTAGCTACAAATGAGAAAATAGCTATTACTCACTTATGGCATGCAATGGGACCCCAAACTATGTACCATCTTATAGCTAAGGACAAAGTAGCTGAACAACATATTTGAAGAAAAAGTTGTTACTGCAATAGTTTTTGAGTTATGAGCCCTTTACTCAAAGTAGCTAAGATTGCTATTACTCACTTATCTTTAGGCCTAAGTCAATAAAACCAAAAATTTTTTCAAGGGCATGAAAATTCATTGGGACAATTAATTTACAAAAAATCTGTAGCTGTAGTAGTTTTGGAGAAATCTGCGTGACTAACTAACGCACGCACACACACACGCACGCACGCATGCACGCACACACAGACATCATTTCATAATCTCCCTCCCGGGCTTTAAATACCAGGTAGACATATCTGACTGAACAAGAGGGTTTTTCCAAGTAGTTCAATGATATAAACTACCATTTAATAGAATTTTGGGTTCCCCCTTCACTACTATATATTATGTACTTTTTATCAACAAATTTAAACTGTTTTCAGGTTACCTATCACCGCCTTACCAAAAATATACAAAAAACCCTATATATTTACTTAAACCCTTTGTTAACAGCTTACTAATAAAAACAAAAGTTACCATGAAATCCCAAAGGAAACTTTATGTTGCATTTGTCGCCGGATTGATATCCATTTTGTTTGATTTCTTTTTTCATGTGCAAAATATAAGCCAGGATAAAGCACATTTTGCTCTAAACAAACTTTCTAATTAAGTTTCTATACAATTTTAGTACATCATATACACACGTTTCAGACAAATGATATCTCATACAAACTTAACTTGTTTTATACATCGTATAACCACTAAGTTGCAGACTTTGCCCAAGAAATAATACTTTCAGTTAGCTATTCCTGTATTTTGATACCTTAGATTACAAAAAAAAAAAAAGAAGCTTTTTATTAGAGCTTATATATAGTGCAAATTGGCCTATCTCCAATAGACGTATAAGTGATCACTCATGCTATATTCCATTTATAATAAAAAATAAAGTGAATGATGCAACAGACAATAATATTAAGCTGTAAATGCCAGTGTAAGTGTTTTTGTAATAACCTACAGTGTGTAGGTAGGTATACCTCTCTAACCTATGACCATGTTTATCATTACAAACTTGTGATATTCTGTACACTTTTTTGTGGATATTTCTTGCACATCAGAACAAAAATACAAACCAGGTAAGCTATCAATTTGTTGCTGACTTATCATAAATTCACAAATTCTCAAGACATGAAGTCTATTGTTTTTAATTTTGACAAATTGTACTGATATTAATCATATCATTGTGGATATCAATTATCCAATTGCAGTTTAAACAAAAGGATATAAACTTGTTTATTGCTCACTGAGGAATACTTTTCTTTACAAATATATTCAAACTCTCCAAGTCTCTATTGGTTTACTATATTTACTGCCAAGGTCAAAAACTGTTTGCTCTGCTATGGGAGACTCCCAACTGTGTACAGTAATAGATCACAAAATGGCAGGTGTCTACACATATAAATTATAATTCATTACAGAGCTTTGACAGGGTGATCAAAAATAGGCTGATTCTATTGAGAAACAGGAAAGAAACTAGCAAACCAGATACTCATACAATTATTAATTGTTGTGTATTTCCATAAACGATGTGACTGAAATATAATTTTTGGTCATACTTCAAAACCTAACTTAACCTAATAACTAGTGGTGTAATATAAAAATAAACAATCAGTGCCCGTGAACGGGCTCTGTGTCAGCTGACTGTGTGTTTTGGATTTCAGAGTAGAAGTGAAGAAGAAAAGGACACAAAAGTTGTGCCCAGCAAATGTATTCAGAAGTAAAGTACCAAGTTAACTGTTAAGGAGTAAAATGTTGGTGGAAACATATTTAAGCAAAACACTGTAAATTCAATAGTTTTCGGGTTACAACTGAAGTACTCAGCAGTGAGAATCTCGAAGTAGGTTTTGCTCAGCTATGCAATGAGTTAAAGGGCTGCAATTTTACTATGGTGTAGCTGACCCAAAAATAGGTGAATAACACATTGAAAGAAAATACTGTAAATGTAAAATTTATCAAGTTACAACTGATTTCCTCAACGGTGAGAACAAGAAAGTAGCGATTACTCTGCTATGCAATGAGCTACAGGTCTGCAATTTCACTATGTTATAGCTGACCCAAAAGTAGCTGAATAACATATTTAAACAAAATACTGTAAATGCAATAGTTTTCAAGTTACAATTGATTTACTCAACAGTGAGAAAATGAAAGTAGCTATTGCTCAACTATCCCATGAGCTACAGGTCTACAATTTCACTATGTTATACCATAAGTAGGTGAACCACATATTTAAACAAAATTCTCTGAATGCAATAGTTGTCGAGTTACAACTAATTTACTTAATAGTGAGAACCTGAAAATACCTATTGCTCAGCAATGCAATGAGCCACAGGTCTGTAATTTTTCTATGTTATAGCTGTAAAGTAAAAGTAGGTGAATAAAATATTTAAAGAAAACACTCTAAATGCAATAGTTTTCAAGTTACAAGTAATTTACTCAACAGTGAGAACCTCAAAGTAGATATTGCTCATCTATCCAAAAGTAGGTGAATAAAATATTTAAAGAAAACACTCTAAATGCAATAGTTTTCAAGTTACAAGTAATTTACTCAACAGTGAGAACCTCAAAGTAGATATTGCTCATCTATACACTGAGCTACAGGTCTGCAACTTTACTTAGTTATAGCTGACCCAAAAGTAGGTGAACAACACATTTGAAGAAAATACTCTAAATGCAATAGTTTTCAAGTTACAACTGATTTACTCAACAGTGATAAGCTCAAAGTAGCTATTGCTCAGCTATGCAATGAGCTACAGGTCTGAAATTTTACTATGTTATAGCTGACCCAAAAGTAGGTGAACAAATGATTTGAAGAAAATACTCTAAATGCAATAGTTTTCAAGTTACAACTGATTTACTCAACAGTGAGAACCTGAAAGTAGCTATTGCTCAGCTATGTCATGAGCTACCGGTCAAGTAAAAGTAGGTGAATAAAATATTTAAACAAAATACTCTAAATGCAATAGTTTTGAAGATACATGCAATTTACTCAACAGTGATAGCCTAAAAGTAGCTATTACTCAGCTATGCAATGAGCTACGGGTCTGCAATTTTACTATGTTATAGCTGACCCAAACGTAGCTGAATAACATATTTATACAAAATTCTCTATATGCAATAGTTGTTGAGTTATAAGTGATTTTACTCATTATGAAAGGTACTGAAAAATCAGGAAGTAGCTATTACTCACTTAGCTATTGGAATAGACACCTAAGTTACACACCAGGTTGTAGCTATGGAAAAAGTAGCTGAACAACATATTTTAACAAAATGCTCTAAATGCAATACTTTTCAAGTTATAGGTGATTTAGTGCATGATTTCATGAATTTTAATGCATTAAAAATTATTTTAAAAATTCATAAAAAAATAATTAAAAAAGATCAAGGCCTGACACTCACAAAGGGAAATCTACTAGTGGCCAAGCACATATCTGCAAGATATGAGAGAAATCCCTGCATTACACAATGAGAAAATAAGTGATTTAGTGCATGATTTCATGAATTTTAATGCATTAAAAATTATCAAAAAAAATACAGTAGAACCTCAATTATCCGAACCCAGTGGGAGACATACAATCCGGCCGGATAATCGAGGGGTTCGGATAGATGAAGGAAACCGAAATTCACCGTCTGTAGGTTACCGAGTGGGCGATAATTGAAGAAACATCGATTTATGCACTAAATATAGACGTCGGTGGTATTTGAAGATATAGCTTAATATATTTGTGTGATATTATATAACTGAACCTGTAATTGTCATATATTTGCTCCATATCCATGGATATTTTCACTTTTATTTAAAATATTACGTGGATTTGAAATGGTTGTGTTCGGTTGGTACATGCATTGTGGACGTTTTAATTTTAGATAAACATCGTTCTGCATTTTGTCATTTGGAAAACTCCGGGAGATTATTTATTGTAAAACCCCGAGCGAACACGCCTTCAATGATAGGTGTGTTTGGTTGGTAATGCATTGTTGACGTCTTTTCTTTTGATACACATTGTCAGTCTGTGAACCTACTCCGGGAGATTATAAATTGCGAGAGCCAATCGAACACGCTTTCATTGATTGGCGCATTATCAAAGAAGTTGTGTAGCGGGGTAGTGTAATTGAATTTATCCCTCCCCCATTGTAACAATGGTGATAAAGATCAAAGAAGTTAGGCGTTTCTGTGAATGGTACATTTTATAAAGCACTAGAATTAACAGTTTCCGAGACTGTGTAAAATCCTGTATTATCGCTCACGCTTGACGATGCATAAATATATGTAGGGAGACACGATTTCGGTTCGGTTAATCCGGAGATTCGGATAACAGAAGGCCGGATAATTGAGGTTCTACTGTATATATATATTAAGACAGATCCAGCCATGATACTCACACAAGGGAATCTACTTGTGGCCTAGTACATATACGCAAGATAGGAGAGAAATCCCTGCAATAGTCAATGAGAAAATTGTGATAAAGTGTTGAAATTTTCACACTTCTGGTAGGGGTACCTCCCTTGTAATGTCTCTAGCAAACAGACAAACAGACAGATTTGCATGCCTTGAACAATTTTTCATCCTCGATAGATAAGGTATCTTTTAAAAAAAAATGAGCATGTCTCTAGGCCTTGTAGTTTCGGAGGAGAAGTTGTTCACGCAGACGAGTGATGCCATAATTTCAGCTGACTGAAAAGTCAGCTGACATAAAAATTATAAATCAGTAACATTTATTAATTCAAGTATAGCTGTCAATGGGAATAGCACCATTCAGTCGAAGTACATTTAATAATCAGCTGCAGCAATCAATGTATCTTTGTGAGAACAGAAATATGTCCCACATATGGCAGGTCAACAATAGTGTTAGGAATCGGTCTAAAAAATCAGAATCGATTAATCGGTAACTCTGAGCAATCGATTATCGATTATAATCGTTTTTCTGCTTGCTTTGTAAGAAAGACAGAATATTCTTTTTTACCAAATATAATAACAGTAGTCTTCCGATAGGTCAGTGGTGAAAAAAATCTAGGTTATTTGTTTACATTTTGGGGTAGGGAAGGGGGTATGTTAGGAAACCAGTAGGTTGAAGAGTCAACAAGTATGTGTATCAGCAATAATATAATAATCTATTAAGATGGCCTTAACAGTTACAAAATAATATTTATTTTCATTCTCCCTTTTCATCAGCTAAATCATTTACAGTGTTTGAATGTAACATCAGCAGATTAGCAACCAATCATGCTTAAAATAACAATATTTCAACCCTAGACTTTCTTCAAGTCCTTTTTTCTAAGGTATTATATGAGGACTATATGACTTTATACTAGAATGTGGGGCTGACAAAAAGTACTGTTTCAGCATAGAGAAGGATTTTTCCCTCCTTAAGTGGATGTATAATGTTTTCATCTATGTCAGATTTAGTGGGATGAGAAATACAAAGACTTGGTGCAAGTCTATTTCAACCCCTTTTGTTCAACATCACCATGTGGTACACCTGTGTTGTGAACTCAGGACACTTTGTATATATGCAACAAAGAAGAATAGAATATCTGCTTATCATTATCATATGTCAAGAACAGTGACTGCCAAGCAGCTTCTGAAAATTATCCTGAATAAAATGCTTCTTTGGGAACTAAACAATACATAGACATGTGTTCATGGAAATTTCCTTCCATTTTTAACTCAGGACACTTTTCAAAGACATGCTACTTTCATTAATCAAATGGAAGAGTGACTTTTATTGTTTCTGGTCAATATTAATGTTTTGTAATATATACTAGGTTATATGAAACAGTTTGGCACAAGTGAACATGTATTTCAGCATTGTCACTCAAGTTTATGTGTATTGGATGGGGTCTGGAAAATCTGACTCTTATCCTGAAAACAATATTCCATGAATTTCGTTTTTTAAGCAGATCTTCATGACCTATTCATTTCATATAGTTATAATTTCTTAGATACTGTAAAATTCTAAGTATGGCAATGTAGTAAACATTTTAGTTTTCTTGTTCAACAAAATTTGTCAAAAATATTCATGGCAGACTGCTGAAGTATTACAGTAGTGTGATCTCTCTCCACTTGATTTATGGCCAAGGTTATTATTCCCCATTTATAGGGAGTATACATGTTGTGTGTGAAGCAGTGAAAGTTAAATTTAATTTAGGTTGAACTTAGTTTATTGTATTAAAAGATCTTCTAAATACCTACAGAAATTTTGAGTTTTAGTTGTAATCAACAGGAAGTAGATACCAGTGAAAGAAACATGGCAGATAATGTAAACAAATGTTACGAAAATAAAATGTTAAACATCTGTAGAAAAAGGGAAAATTAGGTGGTTTATAAGTCTTACTTTCAATTCACAATCGATTCTTAAAATGAGAATCGATTTTCTACATCGAAAGTTTTAAATAGACGATTAATCGATTTTCCGTCTAATCGTAGGACCACTAGTCAACAAACTTTGGCATAGCCAAGGTTAAAGGTCACACCATGACGATGCAAACCTACACCCCTTAATCAATGACTCTACCAAGTTATAACTTTCTATGCCTTACACTTTCAGAGATATAGCCCAATCAAGATTTTAAGGTTTAGAGTCACTACAACAAGGTCAAAGGCCAACTCATCCCCCCACCAATGTCCATACCAAGTATCAACTTCCTACACCTTATTAATGCCAAGAGATAGCCCGGACAAGATTTAGATTTAAAGTTCAGTCACTACGGTAATTTAAAAGTTCAACTCAAGGTCACACCTACATCCGCAATCAAAGTACTTACCAACTACCAACCTTTTACACCTTACAGATTCCGAAATATAGCACTCTGTGCAAGAAAGCCCACCCCCACCCCCCCCACCCCACCCCCCAACTCACAAATGGTTGTATGCATTTTCAAAAAATCAATCATGAATCAGAATTGATTTGCAGTTTGTGTAATCTGTAGAGGGTCTTTGCCAAAATGAGCCTGCCTGTTGAACTATGACCTGTTAAAAATCTCAGGTTAATCATACTCTTCGTTGATTTTACTGCGAACTGTAACACAGGACTCTGAAAAAAAAAACATGATTGGGACTCTATTTTTTTCAAAAATGGGGTTTTATGTCCAGTTCAACAGCCAGGGTCATATTGGGACATGTCCTCAGTATTGCTATTTGTGGGAGTCAAACCCACATCGAGGTGATAGTCTGTGATTAGATCCCAAACTTGCTAGCCAATGTGACTTGAAAGTGTTTTAGTATTATCTAAGTGAGGTGTTTGCCTACCTGCTACACTATAAAACATGGTATCATGAATAGTGGGCTAAAATCTCACACTAAAGCTGTGACAACAGTAAGCCTGACATTCTAAAATTTGTACTGAAGCACCCTATATGAAAATGGGGGTAAATACAAACTACATACAAATAGGTGTAGTCAACTAACCTGGTCCAGGTGTGTGGGCTTCATTCTGTGAAACAGGAATTCCACCCAATGGTGGGCCAGGGGGCCCAGGTTGGCCCATTACTGCAGTCCCTGGTTTACTGGTCACTGGAAGAGCACCTCTAGGGGGACTTGAGGCAAACTGATTGGTCCCCGGTGGAGGTGGCCCAGAGGGGCGTGAGGGTGGGCCTGGTGGACCCAGAGGCCGCTGGTTGATAGGAGGGGGTACACGTGGCATTAAAGGGTTGCTGGACACTGAGGAGGGAGGATGGCCAGGCACAAATCCAGGCATGGGTGGGGAAGGATAACGTGGTCCAACTGAGGAAACTGGCTGTCCTTGAATCCCTGCTGCTCCAGAAATCTGTTTTAAAACATGTAAATAAAGAGGACAGCTTGGATTGGCAGAGACAGAAAGCGCCATCAATATTATAAATAAAAACTAACACGCAAGTAAGTATTCGTTATCAGAAATATGTCAACTTTGTCAAGCAATCCATATATCTCGAATGGGTCGGTAACATATTTTCCACAACTAGGGATGGGTCGGTAGGTCCGGTATCTCGATATTGAGAGCATGATTTTACTGAAATACCGTGATGAGATTTTACAACCGCCACTTCGCTTCTGAAGAAAATATAAGCTTTTCTCCCCAATTTTCATGCATTTGCAGACTTTATTCAGTAGTAGCGATTAGGTTGGGCAAAACTGTGATGTTTTGGTTATGACTATTTATAACCTCAATCTCGCTTGTCAGCTTAAATAACGCAAGGAAAACTTAAAATAATGGGAACAAACAAGAAATCTGAAGAAATGATAGGCTTTTATCTTGTTTTTTATGCATTTGGTCATTTTTTTTTTTTTTTTTATTGTGATGTCGTGAAGAGGAAACATCCACGTTTGTTTGGGGGGTACTAAAATGTGGAATCCCCAAATCAGTACGGTTTTGTATTGGCGACCTCCTGATGTACATAATTTTTATACCGACCCATCCCTATCCACAACCTAAAAATCCCATCTTCTGTGGAGATTATAGTAAGAATCGTCCCTCCAAACAAAGATACTCCCTTTCCAATTACATATGTCATATATTCGATTAAAATATACAAAATTAGGAAGCACTCCCAGATTGAATACTTCTGCCAAGGGAGCAGAGTACCCTCAAATTGTAATCTCACCCAAATACTGAATGCTTTTTTTAAGCTCTAGCTCCAGGCTTGTGCTTCTAGAAATCACGTTTTTTGTCTCCGGACTTTCATGAATTGTGGCATAGCGTGATGAGTACCTGTCTAATCACTGAAGTTTAGCAGCAATGGGCTACATTAAAACTCGGAAGGGTGGCTGCCTCAGTGGACTACTCATGTCACTAATGGCTTTGCAGCTCTCACTAGTAGACTGAAACCCCTTTCAGGCTTGCTTTTTTTTTCTTTCATTTTCACAGCAATCTCCCCAAAATCATTGAAAATATGGGAATCTTTTTTGTATCTTAAGTATGATCCACATCTTTATACAGCCTTTTAAATGTTAAATGAGATGAAATAATCTGTACAATCCACTATTATATGTCCTCTGCATTTTAGCTATGAGGAATTCAACACTTGGTGATTATTTTTGAGAGTTTGTCCAACTTATCTATAAATTACTTTGGAAAGTCTCAGCTAAAACAAATGCAACAATATCGTGAACAGACATTTCTTGTAGGGATTAAATATTGTACACAAATTATTATTATATAGTTCTATATTTCTGGCAATTAAAAAGGGTTTTTAGAAAACTTCTGAATGTAATCTTTAAGTTAATGCTCATCGAATCAACTACTTTCAAGTAATTAATATTGCATTATTTGTTATTTTATCAAAGTACCGTAGATAAATTGAAGAAAACAATATGACACACACACACACAAGCCATTTTTTAACACGGCAGGGCCTGATTGAAGGATGGAGTGGATAATTTTAGGAAAGATCCAGATCACATTACGGTACAAAAAATCCTGAATTCTCAAAGGTCACATTTTCAATATTTCTGGCTTTCTGGTTCACAATAATCCAAAATTAAAGAGTGGATCTTTATCAATTTGTGTCCATGGGTAGGGCATGGCCAAAGAAGAACTAGAGGATCGCTCGCAAAAAAAAAAAGATAATGTTTTTGCATAGCAAAAACAAAGCGTCCCGAAAAGGATATAAAGGTGAGTGCTAAAGTATTAAGAAAATGCTTCGTTTGTAGCCTTATACTGTTGTGGCAACCAAGGTCAGCGCAGTCTGCTCTATCTAGCACGGTTTTCAAGATATAAGCATTTTTGTGTTTTGCAAAAAATTAAAAAATTCAAAATGTTCGCTATATTTGGCGAGACAAAAATATTTTGAAAATTGGCATGGCTACTCTGCAGAGATACCCAGCAGGTCAAAAATTTTGTTGAGTTCGCTCCATATAGCACAGTTTTCGAGATATAAGCATTATTGTGTTTTGCAAAAACTTTGAAAATTCAAAATGGCCACCATTTTTGGGGAGACAAAAATTTTTGTCAAGACCACTGCCGCGGTGTGTATCTCCCGCCGAGCATTAAAGCAGAAGAAATAGCTTTTCCGAGATATTCACAATTTTTCATTTTCATGTGTGAAAGCTCTTCCAAAAGTAGGTGAATGAGTTATTTGAGAAAAATTGGCTATCTGCAATACTATTAAGAGATAATTCACATTTACTCATTTTGAGTAGGTGAATTATCTGTGGGTCTGAAACTTCACCAAGTGAAAGCTCTCCCAAAAGTAGGTGAACGAGTTATTTGAGAAAAATTGGCTATCTGCAATACTTTTAGAGATAATTCGCATTTACTCATTTTGAGTAGGTGAGTAATTAGCTATGGGTCTGAAACTTCACCATGTGAAAGCTCTCCCACAAGTAGATGAATGAGTATTTGATAAAAATTGGGTATCTGCAATACTTTTACAGATAATTCACATTTACTCATTTTGAGTAGGTGACTAAATAGCTATGGGTCTGAAACTTCACAGAGTGAAAGCTCTCCCAAAAGTAGGTGAATGAGTTATTTGAGAAAAATTGGCTATCTGCAATACTTTTAGAGATAATTCACATTTACTCATTTTGAGTAGGTGAATAATTAGCTATGGGTCTGAAACTTCACCAAGTGAAAGCTCTGCCAAAAGTAGGTGAATGAGTTATTTGAGAAAAATTGGCTATCTGCAATACTTTTAGAGATAATTCACATTTACTCATTTTGAGTAGGTGAGTAATTAGCTATGGGTCTGAAAGTTCACCAAGTGAAAGCTCTCCCAAAAGTAGGTGAATGATTTATTTGAGGAAACTTGGCTATCTGCAATACTTTTAGAGATAATTCGCATTTACTCATTTTGAGTAGGTGAGTAATTAGCTATGGGTCTGAAACTTCACAGAGTGAAAGCTCTCCCAAAAGTAGGTGAATGAGTTATTTGAGAAAAATTGGCTATCTGCAATAATTTTAGAGATAATTCGTATTTACTCATTTTGAGTAGGTGAGTAATTAGCTATGGGTCTGAAACTTCACCAAGTGAAAGCTCTCCCAAAAGTAGGTGAATGAGTTATTTGAGAAAAATTGGCTATCTGCAATACTTTTAGAGATAATTCGCATTTACTCATTTTGAGTAGGTGAGTAATTAGCTATGGGTCTGAAACTTCACCATGTGAAAGCTCTCCCACAAGTAGATGAATGAGTATTTGATAAAAATTGGGTATCTGCAATACTTTTACAGATAATTAGCATTTACTCATTTTGAGTAGGTGAATAAATAGCTATGGGTCTGAAACTTCACAGAGTGAAAGCTCTCCCAAAAGTAGGTGAATGAGTTATTTGAGAAAAATTGGCTATCTGCAATACTTTTAGAGATAATTCACATTTACTCATTTTGAGTAGGTGAATAATTAGCTATGGGTCTGAAACTTCACAGAGTGAAAGCTCTCCCAAAAGTAGGTGAATGAGTTATTTGAGAAGAATTGGCTATCTGCAATACTTTTAGAGATAATTCGTATTTACTCATTTTGAGTAGGTGAGTAATTAGCTATGGGTCTGAAACTTCACCAAGTGAAAGCTCTCCCAAAAGTAGGTGAATGATTTATTTGAGAAAAATTGGCTATCTGCAATACTTTTAGAGATAATTCGCATTTACTCATTTTGAGTAGGTGAGTAATTAGCTATGGGTCTGAAACTTCACCATGTGAAAGCTCTCCCACAAGTAGATGAATGAGTTATTTGATAAAAATTGGGTATCCGCAATACTTTTACAGATAATTCGCATTTACTCATTTTGAGTAGATAAATAATTAGCTATGGGTCTGAAACTTCACCATGTGAAAGCTCTCCCAAAAGTACATGAATGAGTTATTTGAGAAAAATTGGGTATCCGCAATAGTTTTTGAGATAATTAGCATTTACTCATTTTGAGAAGGTGAGTAATTAGCTACGGGTCTGAAACTTCACCAAGTGAAAGCTCTTCCAAAAGTAGGTGAATGAGTTATTTGAGAAAAATTGGCTATCTGCAATACTTTTAGAGGTAATTCGCATTTACTCTTTTTGAGTAGGTGAGCAATTAGCTATGGGTCTGAAACTTCACCAAGTGAAAGTTCTTTGGGATAGCTGCTCTGCAGAGATACCCTGAAGATCAAAAATTTCGTCGAAATCGCTCTATGTAGCACGTTTTTCGAAATATTAGCATTTTTGTGTTTTGTAATTTTTGCGCAAAAATTCGAAAATTCAAAATGGCCGCCATTTTTGGCAAGACAAATTTTTTTTTAAATTGGCATGGCTACTCTGCAGAGATACCCTGTGGGTCAAAAATTTCGTCGAAATCGCTCTATCTAGCATGGTTTTCGAGATATAAGCATTTTGGTGTTTTGCAATTTTTGCGAAAATTTCGAAAATTCAAAATGGCCGCCATTTTTGGGGAGACAAAACTTTTTGAAAATTGGGAAAACTACTCCGCAGAGATACCCTGTGGGTCAAAAATTTCGTCAAAATCGCTCTATCTAGCACGGTTTTCGAGATATAAGCATTTTTGTGTTTTCCTTATTTGGAAAATTTGTAATGATTAATTAATCATTACCGGTGCCGCGCTCTGTAGCGCCCATGGGCAATGTAACCAAATATTTGCAAAAGTTGGGGATGGGCATTTACAACAATGAAAACCAGCCCGGCGTTTCAAAAAAAATAACCCGAATTTGGGGAAACCGCATTTTAGCACACACCGACTGGAAGTAAAATATGCGGTTGGTAAACAAATCTCATTGCAATAAAAGGTGACATAACTGCTAAAATAAGGAAAATTCGTTGAAAATGGATATAAATTAATCATATTTCACGAATTATTGGCTTTATATGGAGAAAGTTTACCTCGAAACGACATTATAGTAATTTATGAGCGATAACGTAAGATAGGGATGGGCGCTTTCAAAAACATGAGCGTTACAGAGCGCGGCAACGGTAATTACTCGGCCATTTCTTAACCAATCAATGCCAAAATCTAATGATTTCCAGATTTTAATAGAATGAATATATTTGCCAAGTTTCAGGTGAATTGATAAAATTCCTTTCAAGTTATCATCCGGACAAGCTTCCCCATCGAAAAAAGACATTTTTGGTCATGTGACCTCTCTGATTGGTTGAAATGTCACTGCAGCATATTCCAAAAAATTTCCCAAGGCTACTGCCTAAACCTGCCAAATTTGAAAAGAATCCGCCTAACAGTTACAGAGTTATAAGGAAAACAAAATGCGGAGCCGGCGGAGCCTGAAGGTCTCCCATACACAAACAAGCGTCCCTTGCGGGACGCTTAATTACTTACATTTTGCTAAGATCCAGACCATTATATTCTGAATGCAAAATATGGATTTTGAAAACATGTCCTGGTGGAGATCTGTGCCTGGTATGGAATTTGGGAGACATTTGTGAAAAGCTTTTAGGTTATATTTTTATTATCTCCCGCCTGCGGCCGAAGGCCGAGGTTGGGAGATTATAAAACGCCTTCCGTCCATCCGTCCGTCCGTTCGTCACGTTTTTGCATAAACCTTAATATCTCATTCATTTATAAAGATATCTCCACCAAATTTGCAGGGAATGTTTATGGCTATGAAAACCTGTCTCTGCAACATTTTAGCCTCATTTTGACTCCCGTCTGCGGCCGAAGGCCGAGGTTGGGAGATTATAAAACGCCTTCTGTATGTCCGTCCGTCCATCCGTCACGTTTTTGCATAAACCTTAATATCTCATTCCTTTATAAAGATATCTCCACCAAATTTGCAGGGAATGTTTATGGCTATAAAAACCTGTCTCTGCAACATTTCAGCCTCATTTTGAAAAACAAAATGGCCGCCATAGCCAATTGTTTGAAAATCATAAAGGTGCTCTAAATCTTGAAATATTCCAGCTAGCTTCATCAAATTTGCACAAAAGCTATATGGCTAAAAAAGCTAGCCTGATAGTAATTTTGGCACTGGTTCAAAAAACAAAATGGCCGCCATATCACATGTTTAAAGTTCGGCACGTTTTTGTATAAACCTTAATATCCCATTCATTTATAAAGATAATGAAGATATCTTAAAGATATCTTCACCAAATTTGCAGGGAATGTTTATGGCTATGAAAACCTGTCTCTGCAAAATTTTAGACTCATTTTGAAAAACAAAATGGGCGCCATAGCCAATTGTTTGAAAATCATAAAGGTGCTCTAAATCTTGAAATATTCCAGCTAGCTTCATCAAATTTGCACAAAAGCTATATGGCTAGAAAAGCTAGTCTGATAGTAATTTTGGCACTAGTTCAAAAAACAAAATGGCCGCCATATCACATGTGTAAAATTTGGCACATTTTTGCATAAACCTTAATATCTCATTCATTTATAAAGATTTCTTCACCAAATTTGCAGGGGATGTTTATGGCTATAAAAACCTATCTCTGCATAATTTTAGTCTCATTTTGAAAAACAAAATGGTCGCCATAGCTAATTGTTTGAAAATCATAAAGGTGCTCTAAATCTTGAAATATTCCAGCTAGCTTCATCAAATTTGCACAAAAACTATAAGGGCTATGAAAACTTGTCTCTGCAAAATTTTAGCCACATTTTGAAAAACAAAATGGCCGCCATAGCTAATTCTTTGAAAATTATAAAGGTGCTCTAAATCTTGAAATATTCCAGCTAGCTTCATCAAATTTGCACAAAAGCTATATGGCTAGAAAAGCTACCCTGATAGTAGTTTTGCCACTAGTTCAAAAAACAAAATGGCGGCCATATCACATGTTTAAAGTTTGTCATGTTTTTGCATAAACCTTAATATTTCATTCATTTATAAAGAAATCTTCACTTTACGGCTTTTCAATCTTCACTTTACGGCTATGAAAACCTGTCTCTGCAATATTTTAGCCTCATTTTGAAAAACAAAATGGCCGCCATAGCTAATTGTTTGAAAATCATAAAGGTCCTCTAAATCTTGAAATATTCCAGCTAGCTTCTTCAAATTTGCACAAAAGCTATATGGCTAGAAAAGCTAGCCTGATAGTAATTTTGGCCTAGTTCAAAAAACAAAATGGCCGCCATATCACATGTTTAATGACAGGTTATCCTATTAAAAAGGCCATATATCTGCCCAAATATTGCTCCAAGAGGTTTGGAATATGAAAACAACTTGTAGGAAGACATGGACAGGGAATCTTTTCCAGGTGTTGAATTTGACCTTTGACCCCTGCTTCAAGGTTAAATGAGGTCGTCACACTAAAACATCCTTATTTCTCCCTTATTATTGGTGCTATGGCTTCAGAATATAAAGACAGGCCATCAAAAGTCCTGCCCTTCAAATGTTTTGCCTCAGAAAAATTTTGCCTTATTTTGAAAAATAAAATGGCCGCCATAGCCAATTATTTAAAAATCATTAAGATGCTCTAAAACTTGAAATATTGCAGCTAGCTTCATCAAATATGCGCAAAATACATATGGCTAGGAAAGTTAGCCTGATAGTAATTTAGCCTAGTTTCAAAAACAAAATGGTCGTCATATCACATGACTGTTAGATGGGATTATCCTATTAAAAGGCCTTATATCTCCCTTATCATTGCTACTAGGGGTTCCAAATGTGAAAACAACTTATACCAAGTCATGGCCTGAAACTATTTTGAAATTGCTGACTTTTACCTTTGACCCCTTCTTCAATGTCAAGTGGGGTCATCTTACTTCAGAGGCCTTAAATCTCCTTTAATTCTCCATTTTTACTGATTCTGAGGCGGGAGATAACTGCTGCGGCAGTGTCCTTGTTATATTTGTAGTGATTTATGTCCATTTCCTTTTTTTTTTTGTTTACAGTTTCGATTCCATGATCATCAATGATCGGGCATGGTAAAATCGTGGCGATCTCCCAGCAGTCCAGCACTACTATATTTAGGAACACATTCAGTGCTTCCGGTTGAGAAAACCCAACCAATCAAATTTTCATTACTTCAGGGTATAACATGAAATAAGGTATATGCAAGTTTTGCTTATTACTAAACATACAGTAAGCTGACCTTACTTTACACGAGTGACAAATATCTATGACTCTAAACATACCGGTTGCTGTGTGTAATTTCGGAGCGGTATAGCATCTATTGGGCCTGTTCCTGCTGGACTTGAGAATGATTTCCCCAACACTTGGCCTTTTGGTCCAACAACTGACATCCCAGGCCCAGGAGGTCCATTTGACAATGGCTGTGAAACCAACGGATTACTGGACACTTGATTTGTTGATCCTTTATAGCCATTGACTACAGAGTGTCCGCCTGTATTTACTGGTGTTGTATTTTGTCCCAAAACAGGTGGAGGTGGCATTTGTGCAGAACTACTTCTGTACATGTGTTGATTGGATGGTCCTACCATTCCAGTGGCTATTGTCCCAATCGGTGGTGCTACAGAACCTGGTTGTGGGTGTCTTGGGATTGAAGGATTGCCTGTAACTGCATTAACTGGACCATTGACAAAATTTGGTGCAGACATCATGTTTGGCCCATGAGTTCCAGAATGAGGAACTGGTTGTTGACCTGTGTAAGACAGAAAAACTGACAAATGACACAAGCAAACCTGGGGTAATGCGAGTGTTTTGTGTACTTTAATGCATTTCCCCTTTTTCAAGTACTAAAATGCCTGTTTTCCACACATAATTGTTTTACAGATATAAAAATAAATGGTAATGTGGACTACAAAATTATCCTTGTTTGACTTTGATGGAGGGGCCCATGGTCCAATTGACATAAGATCTTTATTTTTGAATGCATTTTAATAATTTAGATATCAATGTTTATGGTTTTCAATTGTGGATATAATGGTGTGACATAACCTTTAATCAACCCTACACAGCTGGAGTAATCTGCACAAGAGTGCTTTGTATCAAATCCATTGGAAACAGCTTTAATAATGTAGCCATCCCTTGTAAAATACTACCTTCTAAAAATCATTTCCATGCAAATTTATCTCTTAAAATACATAATACAATATTAATATATGACGCATGCATAAATAATAGATACGAAAAAGGGACAACTTGGTGAGGATGAGTTTTAGAAGAGGCTGAGTTTGCATCAAAGTGGGTCCGAGTTGGCAAGGCCCAAGCTGGCAAAGATCCGAGTTGTCCATGATTCTCTGTGGAACAGAATCACATTTAAATGGCACTGCTGGCATAACTGATATGGTAGTGGCATTCTACCAGTAAACGCCGATGCTGAAGTTAATATTTTGAATTTTAATTATATTGACAGCTTTATAGTTTATTCTTCTACCCCCAGATTGTCAAATGGTATATACAACAATTAATAACTGAGGTACATTTGGGTACATTTGCTTCAAAGCTTTTTATTTTACAGAGTGTAGGTTTTAATATTCTATCTCTATAATCCTCCATTTTTACCACAAACCGGAAATACCAATAAGTGCTCATTTTGTAGACATTTGGAGCTAGTTTGGCCTAGTATGCCATGTGTAATAAATCTTGCACATGCGCAGATTGTGTATACCGAGATAAGAAGACAAACAGTTTGAAATATCTTCTCAGATTAAAGTAGACAAATGGAAATAGGGGAAACACTCAGTTTCAGATTATGTGATAATTATTGTGTAATAACTTTAATAAAAATAATTATGGGTGTTCCTTAATTTTTGGTGATACAAAAATACACAAACAAGACTATATAACCAGATATTTACCAGTGCTGGACCCAGGTTTGTTAACACTAGTGGTGGGATCGCCAGCTAAAATGTCAGATCGAGCATCACCTGTGAGAAGCGAGTTGAACTTGGGTTAAACTCGAGTAATTTTCGGGTTAACGTATTTCGTTTGTTAGCCAATAATGTGGGAAAATATTTTACATAGCCCTACATGAACCAAAACTTTGACCTGGAAATGGCTTTTGCGATATAATTTATGTGAAATCTTCATTGATTTCAGCCAGAATAAAGTAAAATAGCATCAGAGATGCCCGTACCCCACAGCCTAGGGAAACACCATGAGATATAGAAGTACTGTATCAGTACAAAATTTCAGGATACTTTCAGAGCACTGTCAGTTATATAAAGGTCCAAACAATGTTTAAATAGAGAAAATACTTTCTAAGAGAAAGATAATGCATGTACTTTATCTACATCTGGCATGGACGAATTATGGTTTAGATGTTTTGAATATTACCATGCATACAGAAGTGGTAATACATTCAATGAATGCTTATGCATGGTGTTGGGAAAAAAATTTGTGGTTCACTTGATGAAATACCATCTGTTACAATGGGAAGTTGTAAAAGTAAAATTCTTAATGAATTCTAATATGATTTTAACAGTCCTTAATTTGCATCAAAAGACAGACTCAAATGTGCAACAATATTTTAAAGGTCAAGGTCACTACGAGAAGGTCAAAGGTCAAATCAAGGTCACACCATGATGCTGCACACCTACACCTCCTAACCAATGTTTCTAGTAAGTATCAACTTCCTACACCTCACGGTTTCCGAGATATAGCCCGGACAAGATTTTATAGGTCAAGGTCACTATGGCAAGGTAAAATCCTGGTCAGACCATGACGCTGCACACCTACACCTCCTAACCAATGCCCCTACCAAGTATCAACTTCCTACACCTTACGGTTTCCAAGATATAGCCCGGACAAAATTTTATAGGTCAAGGTCACTACGGCAAGGTCAAAGGTCAAATCAAGGTCAGACCATGACGTTGCACACCTACACCCCCTAACCAATGTCCCTACCAAGTATCAACTTCTTACACCTTACGGTTTCCCAGATATAGCCCTGACAAGATTTTATAGGTCAAGGTCACTACGGTAAGGTCAAATCAAGGTCAGACCATAACGTTGCACACCTACACCCCCTAACCAATGTCCCTACCAAGTATCAACTTCCTACACCTTACGGTTTCCGAGATATGACCCGGATAAGATTTTCACACTCAAGGTCACTACGGCAAGGTCAAATCAAGGTCAGACCATGACGTTGCACACCTACACATCCCAACCAATGTCCCTACCAAGTATCAACTTCCTACACCTTACGGTTTCTGAGATACAGCCCGGACAAACTTTTTCCCGCCTCCTCATCCGGACACCATGGGTAAAAACAATACCCTGACAGCCCTTAAGGGCTGTGGGGTAAAATGGAATATATTGTGGAAAATTTCGGATATTTTTGTTGTTTTGATGAAGTGTCAGCCTTAGATGGTGAAAATATTGACGTTTTCAAAAACTCGAGTTTCACTTGCGCAGATCAATGTTACCCCTAATTATCGCCCATCGAGTTACAACTCGAGTTTCAGTCAACTCGTCCCAGCACTGGTTAACACCGCCAGCTTGAAATTCCGGATGCACCCACTAGTAGTGGAGATTATTCAGCATGCAAAAATTTTGTCTTCGGGGGAAGCATTCTGAGTCTTTTGGCCTCACTTGTGTATACACCTACATAATCATGGACAACTTGGACCTTTGCCAACTGAGACCAATTTTGATGCAAATTCGGCCTCTTCTAAAACCTATCCCCACCAAGTTGACCCTTTTTTCACATCTATTATTCAAGTATGCATAATATTAATAATGTATTATAAATGTTAAAGAGACAATTTTGCATGGAAATGGTTGTTAGAAGGTAGTATTTTGCAAATGATGGCTACATTATTAAAGCTGTTACCAATGTATTTGATATAAAACACTCTTGTGCATATTACACCAACTATGTTAGCCTGATTCCAGGTTATGTCACACCATTTTATCCATGATTAAAAATGGTCAACAATGATACCTAGATTTTTAAAAAGCCAGAGTCTATCGATCAGGACATTGATCATTAGAAACACTACCTATCGATCGGGTTCCCTGTCATATTTTACAAGTGAGGATATGATAATTTACCCGTGAATACAAAGTGCAAGAAAATTTTAAGTGAAAAACCATCCCTTACTTGGATCTAAGGTCACCATGTCTAAGTATTGTTGTAGAATACGGCCCCAGTAATCATGCCAGAATATGGTCAAGTCTGAATTGCTAATTTACCCCCCCCCCCCCCCCCACACACACACACACACACCTAGTAATCAAGTCAGAATGCAATTTACTACATTTAGTGTAGCAAATATTAATGGGTTCGAATATTAATTAATTCAGATAATCAACCAATGAAATTAAAAGGCTAATTGAGAAACATACATACAGAGTTTGTGCATACTGACGATTTCAGCAATTAGTACCCACTTAGTAAAAACCAATTAGGTAAGGAACCAATGAAATTAAAGGGTTAGCACTGGATAAAGCATGCTTACATACAGATCTGTACAAAGAATAAACAGGACCCGTTCGATAGTAACGTCTTCTTGTTAGCCACTTCGTATTAAAAACCCTTCCATAAATAAAGATTCTATGCCAGGTTCAATTTCTAAAAGAATAGGGCCGAGTTTACGTGGACTGAGTTGGCGAAGGGCCGAGCTGACCAATTTCACGCCTACACACTCAACATACAAAGCCAAACTCACACATACTGCTCAGCCAGTGAATTTCGTCACCTACATTTTATGACACTATTATGAAACCATTTTTACGCTTAATTTCCATCGCTGAATTATATATTAATATTACAAGCTGTGGTTACATGTGTTTAAGCACAAGTATTGCTGGTGTTTGAGGGTTTAAATGGCAGGTGACGATATTCACTGGGTGAAGAAATTCACTGGCTGAGCAGTAGAGGCATCTGTCCTAGCCCTTAAATAGGCTGTTATATCCAATAGCGGTGAACGCAAATTTACTACTGCATATGGCTGCATTTGTCCTTGACATCTAACAAAGCAATATAAGCCGGGCATTCACTGGTAGGCTGGCGTTTACTGGTAGAATGCCACTAAACCTCTTGAGAACTTCCACACTAACCTGATATAGAACTTTGACCCCCATATGGACGGGTATTCCACTGTGGGTATTGTCCAGACATTATGAGAATCAAATTTTAGATATATCGTTTATAATGCGATCATCTATATTTTTAAGTTTGGTTGTCCAAACATATTATACCGTAATAACATTTAATTAAGGCTGCCACAACTATCATGACAAACACATCGGAATGTCAATATTCGGTTCAACATAAATCATGGGCAATATTAGAATCATTGAAAGCAAAACTAAATATAGTTAGTATGTTTTATTTGATAGTTCGTTTTATCTTTGTCTAAATGAGTAAACTGAACCACATATATGAAATAATTTAAAGTCTTTATTTAATAAACACCTTCCCGGAAATAAGAAACATACACGCATGCGCATCCACAACGTGGCAATCCCACAATTCCTCTGTAGATTATTTCGATTGGTTTCACTCAGGGTATCTGTCACAGCTCTATATATAATAATAATAATAATAATAATAATAATAATTTATTTTCCCAAAGCAATTTATATATATATATACATAAATTTATAAATAATACATGTATGATTCAACACCAAGGACTTCAATAAGAAGTCAAATAGATAGTATATAATATTTAATTTACTGTATATATACAAGATATATGGTTTAATGATGTCTACTGACAATATCAATTACATATATAAATTTACTCTCGTCAGGGAGGAAATAGCTGAAGCCTAAGCTTTTCTAGGCTATTCCCTGCTTCCGGATAACTAATAAACTTTTTTTTTTTCTTTTATCTTTTATTCATTTTTTTTTTTTTCAAAAGCAAGTCAAGGTGTTACATGAAGCAAATATACAGAAAAGGAGTAATATAGATATACTCATTAATACAGTAAAAATATAGTTTACAGATAAAACAGAAAAACAATTTGCATATTAATTATCTGGTCATGCATACTGATACAAAATCTCCCAAACACTATCATTGTAGATGACAAATCATAATGCCCTTAAATTTTCAAAAAGGACACCAAATTTTTGAAAGAAAACCTGTTCTTTGCCTCGATTTATGTGTGAAAGATGGTCAGTAACCAAATTAGATTTTGGGGCTCTGCAGAAATGATCCCAGTAAATTTCTTTCTGTGACCTTTTTTGTTTATTAATAAAGTATTTACCATAAAGGAAAATATAATTCATGGCATAAAATGTAGTTTATCAACATGGATACATCCCAACAAAATTTCTAAGATTGTGAAATTTACAGGTTTAGAGAATATATTGCTAAGCCAATTTTCCAAGTAAATCCAGAATCTTCTAGAAGATTCACAATAGTAGAAAAAGTGTTCCAAATTATCTATTTCACCACATTCTGGACAATTTGGAGATTCAACAATCTTCCACAAAAAAAGTTTGTGCCTACAGTTAAAAACTCTATGGAGTATTTTATACTGTAGACTTAATAAATGTGTGGCATATTTTTCCTGGCAGTAAATAAAAAGATTTCCAATTAATTGTGTCTAAGAAAGGGTAATATTCCACCCATTTGTTCTGGCTAGTGGGAGCCTGATATAAGTGCTTAATCAATTGACAGTATATCTGTTGGCTACTAATTTCATTTAACTTTTTCGGGCCAAAGGTTTCGACACTACTGGCAGTAACATGTATTGTTTCTATGGAAGATGATACTTGTTTTATTGAACTTACTATTTTATTATATTTTAGGTGGGGAATCACAATGTTAAACTGGTTTTCAAGTTCTATTTTCCCTCTAAAGGAACCATTGCTTTGTAAAATATCTGAAACATTTGAAATACCAGCTTGCATCCAATCAGAATATTCTCTGGATATGTGTTGGCCTCCAATTTGAAATACATCATTAAAAAACAATGGTTCAGCAAGAAGTTCAGTAAAACTTGTTGGTTTGGCATTGATAAAGTCAAGCCAGTTTGATAATATACCACAATAAAATATGTTTCTTGGAAAAGTCAATAGAGAAGAAAATTTTAATTTCCTAAATAAATGTTCCTTGGTAATGCCCATCAAGTAGAAAGACAAAACTTTCCATTTCGCATTGATTGGGTTTATAAGTCGTTTAAACCACATGATCTGTGCTGTTTTAACTACCTCTAATACTGATACAATTTTTAGACCACCCAGATCCAGAGGCTGAATCAGAGTGTTTTTAGCTATTAAAGGTTTTCCATTGTTCCAAATAAAGCTAAACAACAAGAGTTCAGTTATAGTTTTTGAGTCTACTGGTAACGTTGAGGCCAGCACCTGAATATGTGGTATTACTAAGGATTTTACAACTGTGATTTTGCCTTTCAGTGATAGAGGCCTAGCTTGCCAAGCATTTAGTATGTCCTTGATAACTTGCACTTTCTGGTTTATATTCAAAATAGCAGTATCTTTATAGTTGAGGGTGAAATAAGTGCCCAGTGTTTTGAAACTATTTCTTATCCAACTAATTCCAAGATTTGTGTCTTCATACATTGAGCCATCATTTTGTACAATTATTGCTTCAGTTTTTGCTTTGTTCAACTTTAACCCAGCATATTTATAAAATTCTTCAAAAGATTGTAGTGCTTTCAGAATGGATTGATTGTCACTTAAAAACAGGGTCATGTCATCCGCGAGTTGACATAGCTTTATGCAGGTGTTTTTGACACAAATTCCCTTTATTGAATCGAGGCTACGGATTATAATAGCAATAACTTCAGCCGGCAACAAGAACAAGAGAGCACTGAGTGGACAGCCTTGTCTGATACCTCTAGAAATGTTAAAGTATTCAGACTGATACCCGTTATTTGAAACACAACTTTCAATGTTATTGTAAAGTATAGAAATCCACTTTTGAAACGAACTGCCAAAACCAAATCTTTTTAGACAGCAATGTAGAAAGTTCCAACTTATTTTGTCAAATGCCTTTTCAAAATCAGCTAGCAAAATAAGACATGGGGTTTTGAGCAATGTACAATAGTCAATTATATCACTGATTATATAACTAATAAACTTAATATTTTACCCTAAGTTGAAACAACTCTAAAGAAAGAATACGATATATGACAAACATCTTACCTTTATAAGTATTAAAATTCACACAAAGTTAGGGGATAAATACATTGAATAAGTTCTTGCTTGAAGAGATATGATTTAAAAAATAAGGATGACTCATACTAATTACTGTAGAATTCCAGTGAGATGTCATTCTCTTACTCTGTCAAGTTCTGCCAACCATACCTTGGGTTAATGAGGTAATGTCGCGTTCAGAAGTAGGTTGTGAGCCAGTGCACACGACCTGTGAGTTGGTACCCACCAGTGGAAAGTTTTGACCGTTCTTAACAATTCACCGCCTGTGTGTTTATGTGTGGATGTAAACAAACACAAATCACAATATTTCACTATCCACCATGCAAAAGATATATATTTCATTTGTTATACGTTTTCTGAGGTTATTTATCAAAATCCAGAGTACCGAAACACTTCATTTAACATGTTTTTTATAATGAAAGCACTTGTATTCTGCATCTTTGTTGTCATTAGAGGTGAAGGTCAAAGTTTGGAAAGTCTCTGGAGGTACCCAACTCAGCAGTCGTATATACAACCCGTGAGACCGTTCTTGACCAATTTACAGGCTGTGAGGTGGTGTTTATGGCCGGTATGAATGCTACATAAGCCAAGTAATGAGCTGGGGAAAGAGCTTATTTCATATGATTTTCACACTTCTTGATAACATACTGAGGCTGAGACATTTGAGGGTTTCTATTAATTCCTCCATATTTAAACACTATCACTGATACTGCATCATCAACACTCTGAATTTTATCCAATGCACAGGCAATTGGCTTTATGTGTTTGAAAATAAATGCGACAGAACCCAAGAAGTGATAAAATCACTACTACTGGTTTGGCTAGTAGGGATTTCCCTTATAGCTCACCTGGTATAGTGTGGGCCTCATGAGTGAGGGGTTGTGGGTTCAAATCTTCTGGATACCCTGTACTGTGACATTTGGCCCCCAATAAGGGGCAATGATCTCACCCTAATTAGATCATTGGTTGGAAGGAAACTGCATGCATGCATGATTCTACTCACACTCACAACGTAAGCCTGGAGCCATGCTTGATTCTATTTCTTCATTAGTGTAAGGAACACCTGTTAACCTCTATGACCACTCTGGATCTGGGATGTAGATGTGATTCTGTACACATGAGATTTTAGCTGTGTTTTATTTGATTGGGACCAGCAACTGTGTGTGCTTAGTGACAAGTTGGAACAAGTGGACAGATAAGGTGCAGTTAAGACAGTGTTAGAACTCTTCATTTTGTGCTGCAACAAGGACTCGGACGGACAAAAGTAATTATGTTTTTTGTTTGCTTGTTATAATTTATGCTTAATTTCAATGCATGATTTTAAGATTTTTATTGTTGCACCTGCGATTATATGACTGAGTTGGTGGTTGTGAACTGTTGTAGTTAAGTACTATTTACTAGATGTAAGTATTTTTGAAAATTGGTAATTTTTGGAGTGTTGTGCTATTTAATTTATTTATGCCAACTTATGCTTTGGATTTTGTTTGATTAGACTCTTTTGGTGTTTAGTATTGATATTTATTTTGAATTTTTAAAAATTTTTACGCATGTGGTAGATTAATGTTGCATTTAAGACACTTGATCTGTGCATGTATGGTGGATGGTTTTGTGATTTATTTTTATTTTTCTTTTGCCATGTGATATTATATTTATGTGATTTATGTGATTTGATGTGATTATGGTGTGTGAATAGGTGGTAGTGAAGATTTGTCTTAGTTTTTGTGGGTGGTTCTGATATAACTAATATATATTTTCTTTTTCTGATAGTTATATTGTTACACTGAAAATTCTACATAGCAAGTATATAGTTATGATATTTTCATGTAGTTTGAAGTTTATTTTATTTACTCGTTACATGTACTGTCCTATCTTCACTTATACGTCATGAGTTATACTCAGTTTTAATTTTGAACGTAACTCATTTGAAAATTAATTACTAGGAAGTCTGAACTGGAAACTATCTCTATTGAAATTATTTTAAGGAAATATTCATTTCAAACATCGATTGATAGTTGCAGTGTAATTTTAATATTTTACTTGTTGATATTTGTTGAGAGTCCAGTGTAAGTTGTAATTACCGCACAAATCACTGTTAACACCATCGGTAACTAGTCTGTGTAGTGTTACTTTACAGTTTGTGACCGCTGATCAAACTGGTCAAAGTAATATTGTAGATATATATTGGCGTTTGATCTGGGATAAGCGCATTCAAAACACATAACCGCAAGGCATATAATTGCCATCAAAGGGTTACCCCATGGCTCTAATCTACACTGAAAACCGCGGTCGAATTAACATTTGTAATTTATTTGTCTCTCGAATTGTCACCGATTAATGTTTGTCACTATTTTGTTTTTAGTATTACCCACGTGGCATGGTTGAAGAAGTTTACAGAAGGGAGTTTATGAAGTAGGTATGTTTTAAAGACAATATCTGCATATACAGTAAAGTAATAGCTAATATTAATTGCTACTTGATGTATAGGTTGAATTGAAATGAATATTCAAAGCTGAAATTGAGAAATGGGCAATTTACAGACAGTTGTAAATGTGAGTTGGATAGAATCCTCTATTGTCACCCATCATAATAAAGTGACTTGCTGCTGATTGTTTTCCAAAAATTTGGAAAGAAATAGATGCATAGACTTATTTGGAATGGGTAGCATATCAATTTTTATCTTCTTTATGCTATATGTTTCAACTGTTAGTTTAATTTAGTGTTACTTTTGTAGTTGACCATGTATGTATTTTAGTTGTCACAAATTAGTCGCGAAATAGAGCAAAGTTTGTCAATTGACTAACTTCCTGTGTCATTGTCATTCTACAGTCAAATCAATGTTCGTCAGAGATTTGTCATACTGTTAAAAGTTTGTCAGGTGACAAATTTCATTAAAATTATTGCCTTGGAAACATAATCAGTGGCTAATGGGTGCATACCAATCGTAGGTACCACACACCTATTGTAGTTGACCTACTTACAGTTACCTGCACTGAAAACCGCAGTCAAAGTATTTATCATAGTTTGTTTTCGTTTTTCTCTCAGTCAATTCCTGAACGTTTGGTGATCACCTGATGCACGCAGGAAAGTCGGGAAGTTTATGAAGTGGGCTGCAGGTTTTCAAGTAAAGATATGGACAGAATTTACCCAAAAGTTTACCCAGAATGGGTAAGATAACAGTATATATATCTTCTTTATATTATTTATTTCAATTGTCAGTTTAATTTGGGGCAATTGTTGTAGTTGATTAGGCCACATAAATTTTAGTTGTCACAACTTAGTCACGGAAAAGACCAAAGTTTGTCAACTGACTATACCTTCCCCGGCCATTGTCAATCTGTATCAAATTAATGTTTGTCAGATGTTCATTATACTAGGCAAGCTTTGTCAGTTGACAAATTTCAATGAACTTATTGCTTTAAAATTATAATCAGCCATAAGCCAATTCACGGTCTCGCGAGAAAACTGCCTCTGTGAGAAATTCAGGATGAAAAGAAACAATATTTCCATTCGCAGAAACGTAAATTTTATTGCGCTACAATAGCTTACCATGTAGAACTGAATGCTTACTCGGGGGGGCCGCAGACATTCGGCCAACGTCCAAGAAAAATGGACCAATAATAGTGGCGAGATGCCTTGGAATCCAGGTGACCCCCAGTAGTGATGTAGCCATCCACTTCCTCTTTTTGAGTTGGCTGCAAATAATGGAATACGTGCCTTTTATTGCAAGGAAAGAAAATTATTATTTCTGTGGATATACTTGTCGTTGGATACTGAAACTACATCAGTTTCTTTATTTTATAGCATAGAATCTTATTTTGTGACAATTCACAGATCATACGAGTATTTTTATCATATTTTACAACTTTAAGTCCACTTCTGGGTTTATGTTGTAAAGAATTAAGGACTTGTGCTGTAGCTTATATACCATACAGGACATTGGCCTGTCGAAATAAAATATTTAACCCCTATCTGCTTCCATATTTGACCATTTTAAGGGTTAAAAATATAAATTATAGCACAAAATGAGTCCTTGTTGAAAGAAGTCATCGGAAACAACTTCTGTCCTTGTCTACACAGCAATTGCTTGCAAACTAATGCATGATTCGTGCATGCAGCTTATATACAGGAATATATGCCTGTTGGAATCAAATAAAACTAAACCTACGCATCGTTTATGCAAATTTGTATCCACCAGAAAGACAACTCACCAAAGCCAGTGAACCATTGTTTGGCCTTGAGGGAGGTGCCCAAGGTCAAATCAGACCACACCAAAAGATTCCTAGCCCATGATTTCCTATAGGTTGGTTTACCATCCCAAACCTCTAGGACCAATAATAAGCGAGTAATAAACAGCTTCAGGTTTGGCTATCCTTGTTTGACCTTGAAGGAGGGGCCCAAGGTCAAATCTGACCACAACAAAAGAATCCCAGCCCATGATTTCCAATATGTTGGTTTACCATCCCAAACCTGTAGGACCAAGAATAAGCGAGTTATAAGCACTTGTAAATTTGGCTATCCTCGTTTTACCTTGAAGGAGAGCCCAAGGTCAAATCTGTCCACACCCAAAGATTCCCAGCTCATGATTTCCTATAGGTTTTTTTACCATCCCAAACCTTTAGGACCAATAATAAGCGAGTTATAAGCACTTTTAAGTTTGACTGTCCTCATTTGACCTTGAAGGAGGGGTCCAAGGTCAAATCCGACCACATCAGAAGATTCGCAGCCCATGATTTCCTATATGTTGGTTTACCATTCCAAACCTCTAGGACCAATAATAAGCGAGTTATAAGCACTTTTTAGGTTGGCTATCCTCGTTTGACCTTGAAGGAGGGGTCCAAGGTCAAATCTGACCACATCAGAAGATTCGCAGCACATGATTTCCTATAGGTTGGTTTCACATTGCAAATCTCTGCAACCAATAATATGGGAGATATAGACATTTTTAAAGTCCACTATGTGGGGTACTTTGGCACTCTGTGGATGACCTTGAATTTAGAACTCCAAGGTCAAATGTCTGCAAGGTTGTAGAGGACATGTATATCTGTTATAAATATCACCTATGAAGAGATTCAACCTTCTACCTATGAGAACCAGCCAGTAGAAAAATGTAGATAATTTTCAAAGTAATGCCCGCGGCGGCCATCTTGTTTTTCAGAATGAGGGTAATTTCAGTCCCAGAGAAGTTTACCTCCAATGAAGATATCCTGCAAATTTGGTGAAACTAGCTGGTGTAGTTTTTCTCTGAGAGCGTTAACGCCGAAAATCTCTTCGCGCTGCGGTGAATGCTAAACCAAAGTATCCACTGGATGCCTCCTGTGGATACAATTATCCATTATTTGAGACATATTGCTCAAAGACAAATTTTTTTTAAAGTCATGTCTGAATATTTTTTTGCCATTCTTGTAACAAAAAATTGGACTGGGAGGCCTGGGTTTGATTCCCAGTGTTGTGGAACGAGACATCATAGCTTAGTGACAGAACACTCAGTCTGTTATTTTGTTGTTGCAATACTACAACATAAAAAATTATATATATTTTAAAGAAAATTTGCTTCAATTGTTTAATATGTTGGGTATTAAATTGTATTGGTACATATCTCTTACTGAGGATCAAATATGAGTTTAAAATACCCCTTTTTAACCCCAGCTACCCGTATTCTATTTTGAGTGTACTTAGCTTGTTACCTGGACTATAATCAGGGTTTCCAACAATTATTAAGCAGGTTTTGGGAGCGCTTATTTGTTTTCATGTTGGTTTGATTGATCGCTACCCCTGGATTATGTAATAAGGACATTGGTTTGGGGAGTAGGTATGCAACATACTGTAACAGTTTGCTCTGAGAGTCTCTCGCTCTTTTTTATTATGTCCACCCCATTGGACATATTATTTTTGCTTTTTGCATCATCCGGCGTCCGCTGTCCGTCACGCTTGGTTTCCGGTCATTTTAAGGGAAAGTATTTATCCTATCTTTACCACATTTGGTATGGGTGTTTATTGGGTTAATAGCTTGCATGGTGATTGCTTTTGGTGAAGATAGCTCTATAGATAACTGATTAATAGCTACTTAGTTACTTTTGTGTACTTCTTTTGTTTCCGGGCATTTTAAGGAAAAATATTAGACATATTTTTACCAAATTTGGTATGAGCAATAGTTAGGTCAATAACTTGCTTGGGATTGCTTTTAGTGATAATAGCTATATAACTGACTGATTAATAGCTACTTAGCTACTTTGAGTAGCTTTTTTTATTTTAAGCATTTTAAAGGAAAAGTATTTCACCTATGTTCACAAAATTGGCTTGCTTGGGATTGCTTTTGGTGATAATACCTTTATAGCTAACTGAGTAATAGCTACTGTGCTATATAGCTATTGTACTATTTTGAGTTGACTTTTTTTCTGGACATTTTAATGAAGCAATGTTTTCTATCTTCACAAAAATTTATATGAAGGATAATCGGGTCAATAGTTTGGCCAGGGTAGCTTTTGGTTGATGATAGCTTTGTAGCTATCTGAGTAATAGTTGCTTTGCTACTTTAAGCCTACTCTGAATTGCATTTCTGTTTTCACTCTTTTAAAAGAAACATATTTAACCCATCTTTGTAAAATTTGGTGTGAAGGTTAATAGGGTCAATTTCGTGCTTGGTATTGTTGTTGATGGTAATAGCTTTAACCTCCTGAGTAATAGCTATATAGCAAAAACCATAAATATGTCTATCTCCTAAACTGTGTGTGATAGAGCAATTTCGTTGAAATTTTTGACCCGCAGGGTATCTAAGTAATGTACTCTTGGCAATTTTCAAAAAATATTCCTCCCCCAAAGATGGCGGCCATTTTGAATTTTCGAATTTGCTCCAAAAATGCAAAAAACAGTAATTTGCTTCTAACCCCTTAACCATGCGAGATAGAGTGATTTCGTCAAAATTTTCAACCCACAAGTTATCTAAGCAATGTACTCTTGGCAGTTTTCAAAAAATTTCCCTCCCAAAAAATGGCGGCCATTTTGAATTTTCGAATTTGCTCCAAAAATGCAAAAACAGTGATTTGCTTCTAACCCCTTAACCATGCGAGATAGAGTGATTTCGTTGAAATTTTCGACCCACAGGATAGCTTAGCAAACTACTCTTTGCAATCTCAAAAGATTTTACTCTCTTCAAAAATGGCGGCCATTTTGAATTTTTGTTAAAACTGCAAAAACACGAATTTGCTTCTATCTCGTTAACTGTGCAAGATAGAGCGATTTCGACAAAATTTTTCGGTACACAGGATATATGTAGAGTCTACTGTCAACTTTTCGCAAAAATCGCTTTCCCGCCACTTTTGGCAACCCTCTTGAATTTCTGCGTAAAAGAGCATTCACCTCGAAAACGGTGTAAAGTAGAGCAATTTCGACAAAAATTTTGGACCCACAGGGTATCTGCAGAGTGTACTGGCCACATTTTGCAAAAATCACTTTCCCGCCATTTTTTGGTGGCCAACTTGAATTTCTGCGTAAAATGCAAAACATGTTTATCTGGCAAGCCGCTCGAGATAGTGATTTCGATGAAATTTCTCACCTGCAGGGTATCTGTTGAGTCTACTGGTGGCTTTTCACAAAATCACTTTCTTGACATTTGGTGGCCATCTTGAATTTCTGTGTAAAATGCAAAAATGCATATATCTTGGGAACGAGATTTTGGCTGACACCTTGAATTTTGATGGAAATTGAAAGTGTCATTTATCTCAAAAACCCTCAGAGATAAAGTGATTTTGAGCAATGTTTGGACCCTTTGGGTACTAGAGACCTTAGATATAGTGCTTGTGAAAAGTTGAAATTCCAGAATTTTGTCGGCCATCTTGAATGTTGGCGGAAATTGAAAATGTTATTTATCTCGAAAACTGTAAGGGATAGAGCAATTTCAAAGTAATTTTTGACCATTCGGATATTAGAGATCTTTGGTATTGTTTTCACCCATGGTGTCCGGATGGGAAGGCGAGCAGGAGACAGGAAGAAGTTTGTCTGGCCTGTATCTCAGAAACCATAAGATGTATGTAGTTGATACTTGGTAGGGATATTGGTTAGGGGGATGTAGGGGTGCAACATCATGGTGTGACCTTGATTTTACCTTGCCATAGTGACCTTGCCCATAAAATCTTGTCGGTACTATATCTCAGAAACCGTTGTTGGTACTTAATACAGACATTGGTTAGGGGGTGTATGTGTGGTGTGGCCTTGATTTGACCTTTGACCTTGCTGGAGTGACCTTGACCTATAAAATCTTGTCCGGGCTATATCTTAGCAACCATAAGTTTTCGGAAGTTGATACGTGGTAAGGGCCATTGATTAGGTGGTGTAGGTGTGTAACATCATGGCGTAACCTTGATTTGACCTTTGACCTTGCCATAGTGACCTTGACCTTTAAAATCTTGTCCGGGGTATATTTTGGAAACCGTAAGGTGCAGGAAGTTGATACTGGATATCGACATTGGCTATGGTGTGTAGATGTAAAATATCATGGTGTGACCTTAATTTGACCTTGCCATAGTGACCTTGTCCTATAAAATCTTGTCCGGGCCATATCTCGGAAACTGTATGGTGTAGGAAGTTGATACTTGGTAGGGACATTGATCGGGGGTTATATGTGTGCAACGTCATGGTGTGACCTGGATTTGACCTTTGATCTTGCATATCTGATGCTATTTATCTATCTATGGGGATATGTGATACTATTTTATCTCTCTTATATCTCTCTTATATCTTTTTACTTGAATCTTGGTTGTTGCAACTTGGGGGTCTCTTGATAAAGATTAAGCACTGTTAAAGTCATATTAGAATTCATTAACCGTTTTACTTTTGCAACTTCCCACTGTAATGGATGGTATTGTATCAAGTGAGCCACAACTCTACATAAAAGTATAAGGCATACATGTATTGCCACATCTGTATGTATGGGTACCATAATTCGACCATACAAATGAATATCATAATGGCAGAAGTCTTAAAGCTTCATAAGTTTAGTTTACTTCAATTGTCTTGTTTTAATACTTAATCTTTACATGCAGTTTCTTTCTGTTAGATGTTATTTTCTCTACTTAAACATTATTTGGACACTGACACTGATCTGAAAGTATCCCAATCTTTGTATTGTTTCACTACTTCTATATCTCATGGTGTTGAAAACTATTTCCCCAGGCTTTGGGGTACAGGCATCTCTGATGCTATTATCAATCTTATTACTTTCACCATTATATATATGCTACCTAAACTATTTCAGATTTTAGATGTGGTATATAAAATCTAAGATATTATTATATCTACCGGAGGCATCCGGTGGATACTTTGGTTTTGCGTTCACTACGCTCTGCGCATACAGATATTTTTGTGTTAACCCTCTCAGAAGAAAACTACACTAAATTTGCAGGAAATATTCATGGGGGGGGGGGGTAAGATTCTCTGGGACTGAAATGGCTGCCGCGGGCATTTCTTTGAAAATTATATACCTTTTTCTACTGGCTGGTTGTCATAGGTAGAAGGTTGAATCTCTTCATAACTGATATGTATAACAGATATACATGCCTTCTACAACCTTACAGACATTTGACCTTGAAGCTCTTAATTCAAGGTCATCCACGGAGTGCCAAAGTAACCCACATAGCGGACTTTAAAAGTGTCTATATCTCGCTTATTATTGGTCCTAGAGTTTTGCAATGCGAAACCAACCTACAGGAAATTATATGCTGTGAATTTTCTGATGTTGCCCGATTTGACCTTGGGCCCCTCCTTCAAGGTCAAATGAGGATAGCCAAACTTAAAAGTGCTTATAACTTGCATATTATTGGTTGTACAGGTTTGGGATGGTAAACCAACCTACAGGAAATCATGGGCTGGAAATCATTTGGTGTGGTCAGATTTGACCTTAAGCCCCTCCTTCAAGGTCAAATGAGGATAGTCAAACTTAAAAGTGCTTATAACTCACTGGTTATTGATCCTTGAGGTTTGGGATGGTAAACCAACCTCTAGGAAATCATGGGCTGGAAATCTTCTGGTGTGGACAGATTTGACCTTGGGCCCTCTCTTCAAGGTCAAACGAGGATAGCCAAACTTAAAAGTGCTTATAACTCGCCTATTCTTGGTCCTACAGGTTTGGGATGGTAAACCAACATATTGGAAATCATGGGCTGGGATTCTTTTGTTATGGTCAGATTTGACCTTGGGCCCCTCCTTCAAGGTCAAACAAGGATAGCCAAACCTGAAACTGCTTGGACCCCTTCATTGAGGTCAAAAAAGGATAGCGAAACTTATTATTGTTGGTTTCTGTGCATTTAAAAGAAAATGATTCAAGTTATTTTGCTAAAGTTAGGCATACATTTGGCTTGCTTGGTATTGCATTTGGCATTGTTAGCTCTGTGGGTAAGCGATTAAGAGCTATTAAGGTATGCTCGAACATTTTTGACCCAGAAGGTACTAGAGAAGTATTCTATTCAAAAGTGATTTTCGCCACTTTTGGAGGCCATTTTGTAGTTTAGTGGAAAAGAAAAAATTAAGCCATTGCTTGGAAACTGTAAGAGATAGAGATCCATAGGGTAGTGAAAAAATATCCTATACATAAGGGTAAAATTTTGATTTTCATAAATATTGGCGGCCATCGTGGATTTTAGCTGAAAATAAAAATTTTAAATATCTTGGAAACCGTACATAAGAGAGCAATTTCGAGTGAATTTTTTACCTGGAGGGTAGTAGTGAAGTAGCCTATACAAAAGGATAAAATTTTAATTTTTGCAAATTTTGGTGACCATCTTGGATTTTAGCTGAAAATACAAAATTGGAAATATCTCCGTAACAGTAAAAAGATGGAGCAATTTCGAGTGAATTAGTGAGAAATTTACATACTTTGTCGTCAAATACTCACCTGACAAAATAACTTTATATTTAGCAATTTTATGACAAGCTTTTACTGTGCCTATGGACTACTTTTCAGATACTGTCCCCTGACTGACCAGTATATTTGACTTTTATGACAACTTTTCACTCTGTCTGAAATGACTACCTTTCCTATATATTGTGTGACAACTATGTTTGCATGCATTAGTCATAAACTAGTCACTTTTGGCTAACTAAAGGCAAATATATTTGATAATTTTATGACAAACTTGTTACTGTGCCTGAAAAGACTATACCTTTTACTTATTGACAAATGAGTGTGATATATTAATCATAAAAGAGTCACCTCTGAAAAAAACTAACAAGTGTACATCAGTCAGATGTGACTACTTTGTGACTAATGTATGACAAACATTCATTTGTGAATAAGTAAAAGGTAGTCGTTTCAGGCACGGTACAAAGTTTGTCATAAAATTGTCAAATATATTTGTCTTCAGTTTTTCAGAGGTGACTAATTTTTGACAAACATACAGTTGTCAATGTGGAAAAGGTAGTCATTTCAGGCACAGTAAAAAGTTTGTCATAAAATAGTCAAATATACTGATCATTAGTTAGTCAGAGATGACTATTTTGTGACTATGTGGTGACTGATATATGACATACTATTGACTAATATGTTTGACTATCTTTGGACAAACTTTTTACTGTGCCTGAAATGACTACCTTTGGCACAGTGAGAAGTGTTTGTTTGTCATATATTAGTCAGAAAATAGGCATCTCTGACTAACAACTAGCAAGTGTATGCTAATCATTGATTAGCATTAACTTGTCATTAGTTAATCAGAGGCGACTTTTCTGACTAATATATTACAAACTAATGACTAATAAAAGTTGTTTACTGACAAGTTTATGACTAGATATACTTGACGAGTTTTAAACAAATAAATACTAGTCATTAGGGTAGTCAACTTTTTTTTGTCACTTATTTGTCATTTCGGTTTTCAGTGTAGAGGAGGTGTGTAGGAACCTTAATTTGGATGCCAAACCAGAGGATGTTGTCCTTGATTGTATTCTAGGAGATGATGGCACTATTTTTGTAGTGTTTTCCGGAGAAAAGTATGCTGATTTAGCAATTCAGAACCACCATATCAAACCTTGCTTGGAACCATGGTTTGAGTCAGTGGGATTTCCCACAGGAACAGGCAGGAACAGGCACTGAGGAAGTTCAAGCCAAAACTATTTTGAGCCGTCTCAAAGAATGAAGCCATACATGGAGCTGAGGCTGGGAATCCAAATATTTTGTCCATTCCTAAGAAGGTGGATTCTAGGTTAAGTAACATTTTGGAGGACATATCAGGATTGTCCATTGAGCAGAGAAAGCAGGTGAGGTCCGTATTGTTGGCCCCTGAGATGAGTTCAGAGGAGGGCATCACAGGTATCTCAAAACAGGAGATCATGGGAGTGAAGCCATCACATCTTTCATTCCATATGGGGGTAGCACCTGAGATGAAGGAAACAAAGCCGTCATATCCTTCATTTCATATGGGAGCAGCATCTAATCCCATAGTGTCTAACCCTCATGACCATACTTTCCACTTTGGAAATTTCCAAGTTCGGTGAACAATATCAAAGTTAATTCTTTCTGTAGAACACCAAAGGACAACTCGTTTGATCAGTTCAGATACAATGTGCAGTGCTTAATTCATCAAGGATGCCCAGAAGGAATGATCCTAACTGCCATTAAGCGGTCGATAAATGGACAAGCCCAGGAAATTGTTCTTCATTAGGGAGAGAGTGCTTCTGTGACAGATATCTTAGCTCGATTCGAGATGGTGTTCAGTGATGTGAGTCCACCTCATGTTTTACTGGCCAGGTTCAAGTACAAGTATAACAAATTTGGTCAGAGCTAAAAAATGTCTTTAAACTCCAACGGGCTGGAAAGTGGGAGCTCCTGTGGATTGTTAAGACTATAGTTGGGAAGGCAAATGAGGTTTTACTGTGGATCAATGGAGAGAAGTTGACTGTTTTGCTGGACACCGGGTCCATGGTAAGCACGATGGCTCAGAGTTTGTGTAAGAGACTGGGTCTGATTATTCAACCATTGAATAGACTGTTATCAATCAAGGGGGCGGGAGGTCATCAAGTTCCTTACTTGGGATATGTGGAGATTCAGTTATATTCCATGGAGATTCAGCTCAAGGAATTTCCAGCTTTGATGCTCATTGTGCCAGATACAGCATATCATCAGCGGATACCAGTTTTGTTGGGGACTAATGTTTTGCACATTTGAGTGATCGAATTGCAAATCCAGATTCTGCCTGGAAGAATGTTTAAGCTTTGATTCTGAAGCAACAAGCAGTTGTCAACAATCCTGACAGTATTGGTGAAGTAAGGATGACTCAGAGTTTAGACATTCCAGCAAATGGTCGGATGATCATTCATGGCAGGAATCGGTTAAGACTAGTGATCTCAACGGGTACCCAAATATCCGGGTACCTGATCACTGAATATCTACCCAAATACGAAATCATGTACCCGAGTACCCTCATCAAAGCACAAGTGCTTCCAATATCGCCCATCTTGGCCGACCGAGTTCCGACATATCCCAGCTTCATTAAGTCACTTCAAAAGGAAACTATTCAGTAAATATGTACAACAATATTGTTTTCTCACCTTTATACACCATTTATAGTATTAGATTTATCTTTTATTTTGGTTGTTTATGCATTGTTAAATGCAGGAACCCTTTAAAAATCGTCATTATGTTAAAACAATGATCTAATTCCGACAACATAAATTGCTGTATATTGGCCACATAGTGACATGTATAGACCTTACTTAATATTCTATGAATATTCATGAGGCAAAATCCAGAATGAGACTGATTATGGAACTGTGCTAGGTAATGGTAAACAACATGGCTGACAGTACTGAAGAAAAATCAGAGCATTCTTTTATTACTGAAACAAAAACCACACAAAGCACTGAAAAAATATTTTCATACAGCTCCAGAGATTTATCTCTGATTCCAGCAGGACTGTCATTTGGATTTATAGATAATTATGCTAAAAGCCACAACAAATCATCAGGCTAGGAACACATGAGTAAAGGGATAAAATACTTTTCAGATGGTTACATCCAAGGAATATCTTGTAAGTTTAAGTATAACTTTTTTGCTACTGTGTCTAATTGTTGATATATCTGTTAAACAACAAGTTGTTCAACCTTAATTATCATTAGTATAAATTTATTTAATATATATATTAAGGTTAAAAATGTTATAGGCTACAATTCAACACTGATTTTGCACAGCCAAATACTGTGGATTTTGATTAAGAACTTTTTTTCTTAACTCTACTCGTTATTTTGTATTCTGTACAAGCATTATATATAAATCACTTTGTAAGTATCCTGGCTTTACAAACACACAGTCCACATTTCACTCCTATGTTCCAGGGAGATCACTCCATATAACAATTCATTTTTTTTTTAATTTTCAGTACATCCAATAGAAAATGGTTGTCAAATAAAAAGAAAATGTTACAGATCAATGAAGAAAAGTGAAACACCTCACATCATAAGAGTTTCTTTGGTTTTTCAAAGTGAGCTTACTGTAGAAAATGCATCATGCACTTTTCAAAAAAGATTAGGTGGGGCTTGTGGTCATTTGATTGGTTTATTGTACATCATAAAGGACAAGGACTCAAAGTGATCCCAGTGGATGTAGCAAAAACATCATTACCACAAGTGCGGGACAAACCAGGAAGAAGTTCCAAAATTTCTGGTCAAGCTGTACAGGATATGGTCATTATTGGTGGACACACACAAAAAGTCAGTGGTGGAAGTGAGAGCTATTTTAGTGGAGAAAGGAAGGGCCTAAAGTCTACCTTGTACAACCCTTTAAGAAACAAATTAGGTAGCTTTGCAGATCTCAGGAAGAGCCTTTCTAGTGTGGATGATAGAATGCTAATATTACCTACATTAGATCAGTATCTGTCTTCACAAATCCCACAAACAAAATTTGGGATGTTTCCAAAAGAATTACCAATAAGTGTACAGCAGAAGCTGCACAGTGATTACCTTATAAATGTCTATGATGGGAGCACTTTTCCGAAGTTGCCACTTACTGATGTCATGAAAAATGATTATTCAAAAGTTCTAAACTACAATGAATCAATATTTTTTCATTCTTTATGTATATCTGAAGAAGAGATTCACAAATTTGAAGAACTAACTCGTTTGCAGTCAGCAACCCCACTATGGAGTCAGCTCAGAGTCCTCCATTTGGACTTTTAGAAATAAAGTGTCCACGAGTAACTTCTGTTTTGGAAAGGGATTACCTGATGAAAGATGGACAGAGTTTGAAACTGAAAAGACACCATAGCTACTACACTCAAGTGCAGGGTCAGTTAGCTGTTACAGGATTGCAATGGTGTGACTTTTTTGTGTGGTGTGAAAATGATTTACATATGGAAACCATCCATTTTGATCCACAGGATTGGCAGCTCATTAAAGACAGTTGATAATTTGTCTTTGATCATTACCTAACATATCAAAATGATATAATAAAATAACTGCATAGATGAAATATTAAATATAGTGTACAATGTACAGTTTGAGTATATGAGAAAAAATTATGAAGTAAATATACATGAACAAGCACTACTTGATCAGTGGACCCTTAAAGTTGGCCAACATGCATGCTACTGTCCACAGTTGATTGGCTGATCCAGTGAGACTAAGTGGAATTTCACAGTCAAATATATGGTTTTCTTTAACACGACGTATATATCTCTCAACATGGATTCTTAGTGAGGCAATCTCTTCATTTTCAGCAATTTCATTTCCAGGAAATTGACCTCTTTCATGTAGGAAGGCTGGAATATTCAATGACGCTCCCTTTTCTTGTAAAAGTTTTGCCACTATGAAGCCTTTATCTGCCATGACACTGTCCCCATTCTCAATGAGGTCTAACAAACCAGACAGCCTGGTTATTTCAACATCTGACATATTGCCCGTATACAAGTTAGAAATGAATGTTACAGCTCCATGAGGGGCTATACCAACTAATGCCTTGAATGTTGTTCTGCTTTTATAACTTGAGTATAGCTGAGAATTTACCAAGAGAGATGAAGCAGACTGTGTCCAAATTTCTGTACAGTCAATAATAACTCGTGTTGAAGAATATTTCTGTCTAAAAGATGTTGGCATTAGCTGATCAATCTGTTTTCATGGTATCCAAATTGGTAGCTGCGCAAGCACAAAATAGGAAATTAACCCATGTGATAAGTTTTCCACTGACTGAGCTCTGGGAAATATTAAAACGAATAGCCAAATCTTGCTCTCCAAAATTTAGTCTAAGTCTACAAAGAAACATGACAATTCATCCATCAGGGGCATGGCTCTAGGTCTTCCAGCATAACTGACATTTTCACTTGGTGTATAGTAGGCACTGGTCATAGTTTATGGAGAAGGGGCTAGGTAATCATAAAATGCTTTCAATGCTGTGTAATTGGTAAAGCCAGTGTATAAATTTATGAGGGTGTCATCAGTTCCATATTGATCCACACCAAATTTAGATAAGGAAAGCTGTTCTTTTAAGGCAGCTATTGTCTGATCTTTAGCCCTCAGTAAATCATCTTCGATTTTCAGTTCTTCTTCTAAGCTTTTAATATTTTTGGAAGGGGAGTCCACTAACATGGTCAGTTCTGGGATACTATCAATACTTTCAGTCAGTTGTGCTTCCTCAGGCTCTTCATCATCACTTGATGATAAAGCTTGAACATAGCATCTTTTGGTGGCTTTTCTGTCCGTGGTTTTGGAGATTTCGACCAGTAAAAAACTGATTGTACAGCATCCTTTATAAGTAATGACATGCCAGTTAAGGAATGCCTATAATCCGATCTGAAATGCCTTGAGCATACCACAGTTACGCTAGTTACCTACAAATAAAGTATCATGTACTTGTACATAAATAATTATGCCTTCAATTGTCAGACTGGCTTGCAGCTAGAAAATAATAATCAGGAAGAGACTGAGATATAGTGACCTCCCCAATTTTAATTAGTACAGTTGATTCAAGCTTTTTATGTGAAGCTGAAGTGAAAAAATGACAGCTAAACTTTAAATAATGTACACTTTAATTTCTTGAATAATTTGCTTCTCTATTCTTAAAAATTTGTTAATAAAATATATAAATTTCCATGTACATTTGATTATATGTGTAACTATTGTCATCTATTGGTATTTATCTTCTGAAAAATACTTCACTTTAAGAAGATCACATTATTGTCTCTTAGAAACACAAGATTATCTTCATGTTTTTGTTGAAGTACCTTGGATGGTATCCAGAACAAAAACTACACCACCATAACAAAAAGGTGTCATTTCTTCTTGAATATTTTTCAATATTCAAAACAAAGTTTACATAGTAATGGTGACTAACGACTAATTAAATGTTACAGCAATGCAAAAGAATACCTGGGCCCGTATTCACTAACATTCTTATACTTAGAATGAGAATTTTCTTAGAATATTTCTTAGAAAATTCTAAGAATAAGTATTTTTGGTATTCACTAAATTCTTATTCTTAGAATTTTTTCTTATTCTTAGAATTTTTTCTAAGAATGATGTTCAAATCTAAGAATGATCAAGACCTTACTTAAGTTAAGAAAAAGGTGATTTTTTATGCATTTTGCATGCAAGTAGACATTTTTTCTATGACCAGACAAATCCAGTGTTTGTTTTTTTCTGGTCAGCATGATTTTTTTACAAGAGCTTTATATTTACAGATAAAGACTGAAGTGAATGATTTATGCTATCTTGTTGACTGGTTTTAAATATGGTCGCCATGTATATTTTCCCCACTTCAAAATTTCAAATGGCTAGAATTAAGTTAAAAATACTTACACACCCCTCTATATTAGTTTTTTTGTATGTTTTTAAGAGGTTAGAAGGTTCTCAACTGCAAAACTTATCCCTTTCTGATCCAAGTGTCAACAGTAAGTGGACAAGTTTTACAGTATACATCAACATATTCTGAGAAATAAATATCCACAAGATAAGAGTATACATCAACAGCATTTAGCAGCACATATCCAATTGAATACAGTATATATATTTACATGGACTTTATGTACATATCCCACTGTGAAAGTTTTAGTTTCACTTTTCAAATTATTTTATCCATTTGGTGCAACTATTTTATTACATAATAACCCAAAATAAATATGAATAAGATTTACAATTATATATCCCACAAAAAATAGCAAGTGTACTACGTACTACACCAAACTGATGTAAAATAATTAATATTAAATACTTAAAGTTGTTTTTTCCCCAGAAATGTGCTTTCTTTACTGACCTTGACATAACTATAAGCATCACAATTGACATGATTTGCTCAGTGCATGGGCACTTCCCATTTATTGATTTTTTTCAAAGTGGCACATGTAGGATCAAATCAACAGCTCACTTGTGTTTACATTCCCTGGCATAAACCAATCATATTAACCAAACTCAATCAATGTTTAGTGCAGAATACATATTTGTAGCTATACATTTGTCTGTAAAGTGGTTGTTAAAATAATATGGATATCTTTTTCAATGTTTAGCATATATGTTCTGTAAAAACATCATATATCTCTAAAATAGTTTGTGTGAACAATGTGGATATAAGCAATTCGTTTATGCATACAAGACAGGCTTCAAACAGTTTTCATACAATGTGCATAATTGTTTCTAATTACAGCAAAAATAAATTATAATCAGGCTCCAAAAACCTGAGGTGAATGTGGATACCTTCTTTTTTGTTGGATATTAATATATTTATTATCATAAAAAATATGATACATGAAATTGGGAAACCATATTTCAGTGCTTATAATTATTGCAGCACTGTAATTTTGTTTTCCTTTTGAAGTGTAAATCTGATTTGAAGTGTCTTATTCTGAAATTTTAATATAAGAGTGATGAAAATGGCTAGGTTAATGCACTCATTTTATAGCTGTCAGGAGATGAGCTAATCAGTTAATATTGACATTTTTACTTGTGTGGGATATATTTGACAGTTAATATGTACACCGCTTTGTGATTTATGTTCGATAAATTTGGTTACATGAAAAAAAACCTGCTTATGAATACCTGTTTATGAAAATTCTTAACTGAGAAAAAAATGTTGTGTTTAAGACTGGTGTAAACCTAAGAAAAGGCTAAGATTAAGACCTTTTGTGAATCTGGCACCTAATTCTGACTCCATTTCAAACAATAAAGATGTAAATAATCACATGACTAATCATGTGACATCAAAAACTATATGCATACACATGTTTCTGTTTACTATTCTTAACTAAGAAAATTCTTATTCTTAGAAATAATTCTTAACTAAGAATTGCTTTGTGAATACAATTTTTTTCTAAGAATAAGAAAATTCTTAGATAAGAAAATTTTCTAATTCTAAGAAAAATTCTTATTCTAAGAATAAGAATGTTAGTGAATACGGGCCCAGGAATTAACATTATAATTACATAGTAGCTAAGACATATATAATGCCTCAGGTGTTTTGAAGAAAATAATTACTGAAACTTACTTTCTTCGAAGGAGTGTAAGAATTACTGCTGTCTTTGTTAAATGACTAAAACAGACCAACATACCTTAAACATTTCACCCTCATCTCTTCTTATTTTTTGCAGCCATTCTTTTTTCCCTGCTAGTGTAATATGATGAAAATGAACTCCTTCATTTTTTGTCCATCAGATGTACATCCAGGAACACAATAATGTTGTCTGTTTTGTTTGTTTTGTTTATTTTATAATTGATTACTGGCCATTATTCCCACTTTTACTGTAATCTAGATAGAGCTTGTATAGAATGAAGCTGTCAGCTGATAAACATCCGGGACCTTATATCTTATCCATACTCAGCCTCATTTTGAAATGGGGATTTCCACTATGCATAAATATTGAACACAGTGAATTCCTTAAATAAATAAAATAAAATGTTTTCACACAGTATTTTACGACTTTGAATAAAAAAATTGACTTATCGATCTGATAAAAATATAAAGTTATAATTCCAAACTACATTCAAGCTATATTGAATGTACAGAAATCTTTTTTATTGACATTTCTTCTGTGACCTGGTGTTTTGAATGCACCAACGAGTGAAGCAAAAAACAAAATTATCCTAATATACGCGATTAATGTGTCATTTGTTAAATAAAAGGTTTCGCAGATAAGAAATAAAGCAAAATAGTTTAAGACCAGTCTGCCAACATATGACTGTGTGTGGAGATGGAGTCTCACATTTACCGAAAGGACTGGTGGTGACACCAAGTATTAACTTCATTGCTCCAGGAAAATCAAGGGCTAAAGTTTCTATAGAAGTGGTAAATCATTCTTTGTAGTCAGTGACCATTCCGGCAAAGGCAAAAATTTGTGAACTTTATAACACAGAGGATGTGGTTGGATTAGACCAAGGGGTGACAGAGACAGAACAGGATGGTCAGTCAGTTTCTCACCAATTTTGGACATTTGAAGGACAATTTGTCATCATCGCAGGAGCAGGGTGTGAAGGCACTGTTATTGAAGTGGCAGTCTGTATTCTCCTTGCATGATTTGGACCTGGGACTTTTTATGGATAAAGCTGTTCACCACATTTGTCTCTACGACAAATACGATAAATAATGAATTTTTCTTGATTCTTTATAAATGCTTCAACACGCGCATGTTTGGTATCAAAACGTTCATCTGGACTCACAGATTGAGACGCTTTTTGAATGTTTAAAATCGGTGTATCCCTCGCAGAGTTAGGGCTGTTTCAAATTGCAAATTAGGAGTCTCTTAACATAAATAATTAATTTTTTGCGATTTTTTATTAATCATTTAACACAAGCATGTAACAAAAACGTTCGTCTAGATTCATGGATTAAGACGCTTTTTGAATTTTTAAAATCCAACTATCCCTCGCAGAGTTATGACCATTTGAAAATTATACATTATAACCCAGTGTATGACAATTATGACTCTTTGATGATTAATGAACCTAATGACCATCTGTGAGACAGTTATTTCAAAATGCTGGGGATAAAAGCCTGAGAGTCTAGCTGAGTATTTTCCTAAGCCATACAGTATTTAGTCATTTAGAATGGGTTATATTTAACTGGCTTTTTTGGTGTTTTAGTTTAATATTTTAAGGGTAAAAAGCTTGGTTAATGGTGTACAACAGTGCTTGTTTTCTGGTGTGATGTTTTAAGTTTGCATGAGTGTCTATCACTTGTTGTGATGCTATTCATGTTTACCTTTAAATGCCTTCAGTTGTTTACATGTTTTAAATACCCTTAGTTGTTGTGATGCTACAAATTTGTGTGTATAGTTACTACAGTGCTATAAATTCTTCAGTTTGAATAAATGTATTATATTCCATTGATTTATTCTACTATCCTTCTTGACCATTTCAAAAATCTCACTCTTTTAAAAAGTCTCATGGTTAATTAACTCCATTCATTAATTCCCCCCTTCCCCCCTCCCTAATCCTGTGATAGCCGATTACCCTGACAGATGGTCCGTGGTTTGGGTTTCTGGGATACTAAGGCATCATTTCAAAAATGATGCCTTAGTATCGCCTTTACTAATGCCAATTTCTATCGGTGATTTATCAAAAATTTCGCCAAGATAGCTCGTCCTCTGCACTCTGTAGCAGAAGGTGGTACACATTACAAGACCAAGACAAGGACAAGAGTTCAATATCTATCCTTGAAGTGGGGTGAAGATCAGCAAAAGGCTTTTGATAAGTTGAAGAATAGGTGCTGTGATACACCAATTTTGGGGTTTGCTGATTAATCCAAACCATTTTTTCTCAGGACTGACGCCAGCGGGGAAGGTTTGGGTGCAATTTTGTCATAGTAGTTCCAAGGCAGAGAATTACCCAGCCCATAAATTGGAGTTTCTGGCCTTGAAATGGGCTGTCAGAAAAGTCCCATGACTACTTGTATGGAAATACCTTCTCTGTCATCACAGATAATAATTCCTTGACATATGTGTTAAATTCTGCAAAACTTGATGCTACTGGGCACAGATGAGTAGCCCAGCTTGCAAACTACAACCTTACTCTTTCTTACTCGCTGGGTTCTTCAAATTGTGAGGCAGATGTGCTATCAGGGATACAGTGGCCTGATTTGAATTCTGCTGTAGTGAGTCAGGTGATGAATATTCGTGTTCTGAATACAGTTCCTGCAGTGTTTCTGCTATGGACAGTAGGCCATTCCTGCTGTTTTTTTCTCAGGGCCGTGACTTGACTAAGGATAGTTCAATTGACTGGTCAACAGAGTAGGATAAAGATCCTGTCATCCATAAAGTCAAGCAACGACTTCTGGAACCAGTGGCTCAGGGCGATATGTCATCTGAAGCAAGGAAGTTATGGAAAGTACAGAAGGTTCTTCAAGTTGTCAATGGTCAATTGGTGAGACATAGGGATTGCTCAGGGGAAGAACAATCACAACTGATTTTACCCAGAAACTACTGTGAGTTGGCTCTGAAGAATGTGCACAATGAAATGGGTCATCTTGGAAGGGACAGAACTCTTGAGTTGCTTCGGGAACGGTAGTTCTGGCCAAGGATCCATCAAACAGTTGGTGATTACATCGCTTCTTGCAGTAGATGTGTCAGGAGGAAGGATTGGAATCCACAAGGTGCTCCACTAGTGATCACTGAAACCCACCAGCCAATGGAACTGGTGTGTATGGATTTCCTCAAATTAGAACCATCGAAAGGCGGAATATGAAAATGTCTTGGTAGTGACCGACCATTTTACGAAATATGCACAAGCATATCCAACATGAAATCAGTCTGCAAAAACAATAGCTGCAGTTTTAAAGTCTGCATAGCGACCAGGATCAAAATTTTGAAAGTCGGCTGACTGGAGAATTGTGCAAGATGGCAGTCATCAAAATGAGCCTTACAACACCATATCACCCAATGGATAATGGTATTGCGGAGAGGTTTAACTCTACTTTGCTGAATATGTTGGGTACTCTACACCCAAAGAGGAAGATGTACTGGAAGTTGATGACAGAGTCCTAATGCGAAATGTGGGCATTAAGGGTACTCACAAGCTCGCTGATCAATAGGGTGAAGAAGTTTATGTGGTTGTGGCACAACCTAGTATGGACATACCCGTCTTTCTATTGAAACCAGAAACAAGCACTGGGAGAATCAGGACACTTCATCAGAAGTTGTTGTTACCCATTCCAAATTTGCCATTGGATGTAGAGGTGCCACCCAAACCAAGGCCAAGACAACGTAAGGTGATTGGGAAGCAGGAGGAGAGGGATTCACCGACTGACTTGGATTCAGATAGAAGCACTTTCGGTGAAAACTCTTCAGAGTATGGACATTTTGTGGGACCAGTTCCCAAGGTTCATGATGAGCAGTTAGATTCTGTTGGGTCAGTGGAGGTATCTGATGAGGTGATTTGGCACTGGAGGATAATGTATGGGCTGAGGAGGAGTCCATTGCTGGCCATGGTGAGGCTGTCGGGAGTGTTATCTCTGAAGAGGATTTGTCCAGTACAGGTAGTTTTGCACATTTGGATGTGGGACAGTTCGAACCTAGTGATGTAGATAATGTGGAAAATGACACTGGTTTATCAGTGCCAAAGTAGTAGGTCAGCTAGGGTGAGATCAACTGCACATTTGAGGCTGGATTATGTGTACAATTTCCCTCAGGTGTCTGGAGATAGTGAAACAATGGGTTCAGCTATACCAGCTTCAGATAAAATTAATCTGCTTAAGGGTTTCTTGAAATTATTTTCAAGTGTATTTTAGTTTAGTTATTTATTTTTTGATGTGTATTGATTTGTGATTTGGTTTGAATGATTTGAAGTTGGTTGTAGCTGTGTGGATCAGGTGACGGATTAGTGTTGTGTGATTATCCATCCGTGTTGTTTTGTGTGTCACTTTGTTGATTGTGTTGTCCTGTAATTTATGATTTATGAATTCATGATAGATTTTGTGCAACATTCATTTTAATAGTATTTGCCATATTCATTTTGATATTATTTCTGGTGATTTAAAGTGATTCGGGTAATCATGTAACCATAATCTAACTGATTGCAGGGCTTTTAGTTGCTGAAAGCCGTTCTAGTAATGGGTTAACTGATATTTCATTATGCTTATTTTAGTCTGTAACTGGTGCTTGATATGTAATGATTGGATTGGAAATGGCTTGTTTATAAATGGTTTATTTGGCAGCATGTTATGATTTATAATTTTTTTATTTAATTTAAATCTTTATTCGGACCATTTATGGATTAATTTATTGGTGTTATTTATTTTACCACTGAACAGTTTTACTGCATTTGTTATAAAGTATATATGTTATTTGACAGGTGTTTTTTTTCTTGGTTTAAGTGTGGATTTCTCCACCGTGTTTCTACCATTTTACTGCCAAGTACTGTGTGAGCAAATAAAGATAGTTAAGAATTCTTGCCGTTTTCCTTCCTCGCCTTAGTCAAGTTCATCACCTTGAGTTAAGATTGGCCATGGTGACATAAAAAAGAGGTGACTATTCACATTACATATTTATTTATTATTAAACAACCTGAATGCATGTAATTTATTGCATGTCAGCTTGTCAAAGAATTTTCTCTCAAGGCTCACTAGCGGATCCAGAGGGAGAGTTTAGGCCCTTGAAAAATAATGTAAAGGGGTTCAACCCAAAGTACAAAATTATTTCTTGAGAGTGGTGTTACATTTACAGGAAAAGCACTATATTTTTACCAAAAATTTATTTTTTTTCAGAAAGAAGCCAATATGCATCCTTCCATGATTAAATAGGTGATTAAGATTCAAAATTTAGTTTTAAAACAAGCGATTCAGTTTAAACTAAACATGTCTTTTATGTCAAAACTATTGGTCAGGAATGAATGACTAAAAATTATATTCATTCAAAACAACAGTCTATTTTAAATATTCTAAAATAGAAAATGTGTGAAATTAAAAATTAAAGTTAGCACTTTTTTATTGATAGAATATAAACATGAAATTAAACAGTCACAACAACATAGACCATGAGCCTCCCTTAGCTCCTCCCACTTTTCAAACAGTCAATAGGGTCACCCAAACAAAGCCATTTATAGCCATTTGAAAAGGGTGACTAATCACCATGAGTTTTCCACAAAACTTAAAAGAGAGAATATAATTTAAAAATAAACTCTTGAAAATAAATATTTATAACATTTTTAACATTTATGTATGATGCAGACATATTGACATTAAAATTATTTATTTTTACAAATGACTAAACCAGGAAGTAAAAGCAAAGTAGCAAAGATATTAGAAATTTTAATTTGTGGTCCTAGATGTTGCACCACCTCTATTTCAGTAAAAAGTGTCTGAAAAAAAATATCTATGTTACAACCCCGGACAAGTTATTTTTTAACAGTTCAACATAAAATAATTAAATCATTTTAGAGGTTATCAGTATGTCAACATGCATACCCAACAAAATGGCTGTTTACCAAGCCTCATTTTCGTTGGATTTCCTGTAAGATTTCATTGGCCAGTGAGCTGTCAATCAAATCTGTCACCAGATACCACTGAAAGGTCCATTCATATGATCCCTATGCAAAAGTTCAATATTTTACACCATCGAATAGTTGAGTATACTGCTTAAGTAAACAACTAACTTAAAAGTTAAACATATTTTAAAATATAATTTAATTCAGAATGTGAGAAACTGACTAGTAACACTATATATGCTGAAAGTATAATTTGTACTTTAAAGGTGTCCTTAAATATACCCTTAAGCAAACTTAGACAAAGTTACATATTCATGAAGAGAAGTGAGACAAACTAACTTGCTAGATTAATAAGTGAATTTTCTGCTTATTTATAGTATTATACTGTGACAATGGTTCATTACTTACTAAGTAAATACATGTATTCCTTAAATATGTGTATTCACTGAAAATTTCAAGGAATATATATATTCTCTGATTACACATATTCACTGTAACATGTCCACCTATAGGCTTTCATGAGAAAGCTCTGAGACTATATTCCAAGTTAACTTTTTTTCGCTGGTCAACCATATCTAACTTTGTCAATCTCATAAAAATGAAAATACAGACACTAATCAGTTGCCTCAAGTTTGCTTGGATGCTGCTGAACATTTCCATTGTCTTGTGGTACTGTTCCTAGCCTTTTCAACACCTAACTCATTTGTTTTACATACCATTAAGGAAAATAAATGAGATAGGTGTACTTAAGTAAACTTTGGTCACTAGAACCAAAACCAGACCACATTTGTCTAAATCAGACTTAAAGGGTAGTATTATATGAATCATGGCTAGATTATTAAAGCAATTACCAGCTGCAGTAAATTGTGATAGAAGTACTATTGTGCATATAACTCTTACTCCCCATTGAAGATTACATCGTACCATTATATCCACAATTAAAAACGAAAAAGAATGATACAAAGATTATAAAAATCCATCCATTAATAAAGTTTTTATTTTGAATTAAGGAATAACACACGACTAGCACGGGGTTATGCAGGGTTTTACAACAAATAGCGATATTAGTAACACGAATGCGAAGCCCGAGAGTTTCTAATGAGCTAGGAGTTGTAAAACTACATACCCCACACTAGGAGTGTATTATTCTGAATCTAACATGAAATTTCATATTTTTACATTTATTCCTTGCCTTCTTACTGTTTTGATGAAGATTTGTAATGCTTGTTTTTAGTAATTTGACTTTTAAAAAGTGAAATAGGATTATCACCCACCTATGTAAAGCTGGGCGTGAGGTTATGCTCTGTTTTACAACAGCTATTGATCAATTAGAATCGCAGACATAAGTGTGTCATGTTAGAATTAAACTTCTACCTGAACGGGGTCGAGTTTGTTATAGATGGGTCTGAGTTGGCACGTACCGAGTTGGCGGAGGTCCGAGTTGACCAGTTTCCAATTTTCGAAGTATACTCTTACATATGTGTGCAATAAACTTTATTTTTATAAATTAATAAAAGCCATTATTTCCGAAAACTAGTTAATTTTAAGTTATGACAGTAATTTAATTATTTATAAGGCACGCTTTAATATAGCTAAAAATATAAATTCAGTGTGACGGTTAAAGAAATGCAAAGAAATTTCGAAAGAGGACAAAAATGGCTGCTCTCTTGAAAAAAATTGGCAGTTCTTCTGCTTTTGTTACTACACTGTCCAAAAAATTTACAAATTCATCTATTAAATATTTATCAGTATACACTGAATCAGGGGGAATAAGTAAGAAACCAACCCAAGTGAAATTTGGACTGATCAAAGCTTTCGCCACTGTTTTCCCCTTCCTGTATCTAGGAGCAACCATTAGTAAAAACGGGGCGGCGTTTTTAGAAGAAAATGACATATTTGTTCCTGATGATGATGACGATTAAATTTTCATTTTTATACAAGGATTCAGGTATACATCCTGTTTTGTTGTCAAATTTATAAACCATGCCCACTATATTTTATGGTGGTTTACCGTTTTATCGGCCCACTAAGCAAGTAGTAAATGTGACTTTTAATGGCAAGTTTTACACATTTATATAGTGGTGGTGGACCGATTCACGCCCGGGTACCAATTCAAGCCCACCCCTAGACGTGGTTACCTCGGCTCTACTTTACTTGCATGTAGAGCCGTGGCACGACCCCACATAGAACTGGAGATTTGCATAAAAAACAAATATCATACAAATGTGTACACACAATTGTTCCCACAACTCTTTTGTTTCATTTTCTTCAACATTTAATCAACATGCAAACATATTTGACAAAAAATAAATGACATTTCCTGATTTTCCAGGGTTTTTGGACCATTTCTCCAAAAATTTGAAAATGTTCTTTTATTATAAAATCTGTGTTAAATAGGATATATTTTGTACAAGTATTGTATTTGTTGTGTCCTTGGCTAAATATCAACTGGTTCTAATGATATTAAACCATTTTCAGTCATTTTTTTCAAGTTTTATTCAACAGAAAAAGATTTTTTTGCAAATCTCCAGTTCTATGTGGGGTCGTGCCACGGCTCTACACGCAAGTAAAGTAGAGCCGAGGTAACCACGTCTAGCCCACCCCCAGTTTTCTTGGAAGATTTATAATTTTTCATAGGGAAGATGTTTACCATATCGCGATAGATAATCATCAAATTGATTGTATACATTTGTAATATATTGTTTAACTGTGATTGTTTTGGATAAAATTAGGGGTGGGCGTTAATAGGTACATGGGCGTGAATTGGTCCACTACCACTACTCATTTGGTTAAAATAAACTGCTAACAGTTGCTTTACATTGGAAGATGATCCGATGTTGTTGGATCAAGTGAACTTACAGGCGCTGTTTTTGTTATTGTTGAAAGACTAGATTTGTTATCCTAATGTGACAGAACCCAAGAAGTGATAAAATCAGTACTACTGGCTTGGCTAGTAGGGATTTCCCTTATAGCTCACCTGGTAGAGTGTGGGCCTCGTGAGTATGAGGTTGTGGGTTCGAGTCCCCTGGTGACCTTGTCCTGTGACACTATTTTAATGCCAAACCATACACGATAGGCTGAAAATATGAATTAGGCCGAATATAAGAGGATTAACCATACATATCTGCATGTGTACAAGTACTAGCATTTGGTGTTTTGTTTGTAAAATATTGCTAGGTTTTTCATTTCTAAAATATAGAAACCCCCATTGTGGCCTCATATTTCCTGATGTTTAGGTTACCAGCTTGAACCGCACTTTAATTTACTGAAATATGGCAAATGAATGCTACCGTACTGAAGAATTTCTTTAGTGATTTACCGTACTCCAGTCACTTCGTTTACAAAAACCCAAATTTATAAACTGTGTCCCTCATACTTGAATATCATCACTGACTGCAAAGTTCCTGTAGCGAGTAAGTGGGAACTTTACCTGGCCAATTTCCTGTTTAGTAGTCATGCTTGTCATTGACTGTACTGATACCCTGGTATACCCATGGACAGTGAATCGGACAGGACAGTGGAGTCGGACACCAATATAAATTGCACTAGATTTCTCAAAAAAAAAAGCATATATACATGTGTGAACACATTCATACGTCTTGAGCTTCATATTGTTGTTGTATGTCTCTGTTTCATTTAAACAATAATACTCAATAAAAATGCATCTGACAATATTTATTTTGGTGTCCAAAAGGACTGTCCTGTCCGATTCACTGGCCACAGGTGGACTAGATACACTATCTTTGTATAAAGTGATGTAGTTATTAGTTAATATTAGTTGCCATGTCCATAAAATGGATGAGTTTCAAACATAATGAAATCTCTGTAAATCCAGTCTGTAGACACCAATGGAATTAGACTTTTTGGCCTTGTTTTTCAAATGATCAAAATATGAAATTCTTTTAAGCATACAGTACAGATTTGTATTTAGTCTTTCCATGCCATGGCTGTGTTAACTTATTTGTATATTTAACAGTTTGTTTGAAGAATAAAATGTGAAAGATTAACCATTATTGTTTTTCAAGGTGGTTTGAAAAAAAAACTGTGGAATTTAAAAGATTAATTGAACAAAGAGGTAGATAACAACTTAAATACAAGCTTGAACAAAATTTGGAGTTGATTCATAATAAATGAAATTATGTTTGAAACTGTTTGAATAACATCATGTGTGAGCTTACATCAATAACACATTATGTTGAAGCTTTTATCAAGAAACATACATTGAAGTGACTGATTTCTTGGTTACAGATTATCATGAGTGAAGAAGAGGGACTCTAGAAATTGCCATTCACAGAACACACTTTAGCATTATAGTAAATCTTAGAAGATACCTTAGTAAAGCTTTGCTTAGCTTTCAATTGCACCTGTATTATTTGTGAAAAGCTGTTTTATTATATCCCCAGACGAAAGTCGGGGATATATTGGATTCAGGTCCGTCGCGCCGCCGCCGCCGCCGCCGTAGAAATTTCCTTGGGGACGCGATAACTCAAAAACAAATTAATACTTTTTTTTCAAACTTGGTACACATGTTAAGGGTGTCCAAAGGAAGATCCCTATTTTAAGGTGACCTTAAACTCCCAATAAAAGAGAACTTATGGCCACCTTAAGGTCAGAAATTGCACTTTTGGCCACTAAGAGCCCTCTAGGTCACAAACTATGATGCTCAGCTGGCTGAAATTTCACCTGAGAACACATTAATATGTTCTTAGTACATGTGCCGAAAATCACGACTTTAAGTTGAGGAGAAAATTGTGTTTGAGGCCCATAAAGACCCCCACTTAGGGATTTTTTGCTATATTTTTCACATATTTTGCCCTATAATTTGGAAGTGGTAACTCTGATGAGTCTCAAACTGCACTAGGTATAACTTTGATATGTAATCCTTGTCTGTAGAAAATTTTAGGGCTGTAGGTTTACCCAAAGGGGTCGACTTAAGGTCTCAAAAGTGCCCACAGAGACCCAATTTATGCACTTTTTGCCACTTTCGAGCACTGTAGCTTTCAAACTATGTCTCTCATCTAAGTTAAATATCATCTGAGAATATATCTATGTGTTTTCTTATATCTGCCCCAAAATTTAGGCCTTTAATAGACATTTAACCTGTGTGTGAGGACCATAAACACCCACCCGAGTGACCCTTATAAGACATTTTTCACATATTTTTCCCTGTAACTTGGAAATGGTAAGTCTGAGAAGTTTCAAACTGTATTAGATATACATTCTATGTGTAACCTTTGAATGTGAAAGATTTTTAGTCTGAAGCTTTGATTTGAAGGTCACATTGAGGTCTCTAAAAGGCCCACAGAGACCCGATATTTTGCCTTTTTGCCACTTTTAAGCCCTGTGACTGTTAAACTATGTTACTGATAGAGCTGAAATCTCACCTGGGAATATATCATTATGTCATTTTTACATGTGCCAGAAATAAAGGCTTTAAGTAGACATTTAACCTGTGTGTGAGGACCATAACACCCACCCGAGTGACCCTTTTTAGACATTTTTCACATATTTTTCCCTGTAACTTGGAAATGGTAAGTCTTGAGAAGTTTCAAACTGTATTAGATATACATTCTATGTGTAACCTTTGATTGTGAAAGATTTTAAATCTGAAGCTTTGATTTAAAGTTCACATTGAGGTCTCTAAAAGGCCCACAGAGACCCAATATTTGGACTTTTTGCCACTTTTAAGCCCTGTGACTGTTAAACTATGTGACTGATAGAGCTGAAATCTCATCTGGGAATATATTATTATGTTCTTTTTACATGTGCTGAACATCAAGGCCTTTAGTAGATATTTAACCTGTGTATGACGACCATAGATACTCACCCGAGTGACCCTTTTTAGACATTTTTTACATATTTTGCCTTGTAACTTGGAATGGTAAGTCTGAGAAGTTTCAAACTATATTAGATATACATTCTATGTATAATCTCTGATTGTGAAAGATTTTAAGTCTGAAGCTTCAATTTGAAGGTCACATTGAGGTCTCTAAAAGGCCCACAGAGACCCAATATTTGGACTTTTTGCCACTTTTCAGCCCTGTGACTGTTAAACTATGTGACTGACAGGGCTGAAATCTCAACTAGGAATACATTATTAAGCGTCTTCTTTTTCCATGTACCGAACATCAAGGCCTGTAGTAGACATTGAACCTGTGTATGACGACCATAGACACTCATCCAAGTGACCTTTTTTGACATTTTCTACTGTATTTTGCCCTGTAATTTGGAAATGCTTAGTGTGACAAGTCTTAAACTGTATTATATCTAATTTTTGTTTGTTATGTATGTCCCCCAAAAAGTTTCAGATCTGTAGTTTAATTGCTAAGGTCTCTTTAACAATTGTAAAATGCCCACAGAAACCCAATTTATGGACATTATGCCACTTTAAAGCCCTGTAACTGTCAAACTATGTGGGTCATAGAGCTGAAATCTTTGAATTTTTAAAAGGAAGTGCCTGTCTCTTAAAATTTTGAATATTAATGATGTTATGGCTATCTTAGTCTTTTAAGAACTTATTTTTGTGTGTTGTACCTCTGCTTGCTGAGTTTTTAACTCTTTAAAATGAAACTGGTTAAACATATTCAAGTAGGCAAAATGGACACTGTTATTTTCTGGTGAGCTTTAAGTCCCAATATTAATAAAAGTATATCCTTATGTAGTAAAACTAGGGGATTTTTAACCCTCAACTAGCCCAGTTTTATTCAACTTGCCTCAGTTAATTTTGACACAGCTCCTACAGTTATGAACTCATTTCAGTTGACAATCACATACTTAAAATTCTCAATTCTTTTTGTATTTGATTACCCCTTTGATATATATCAGATTGTTTGTTTACCATTTATGCTGTAGTCCCAACCCACATCCCCCACCCACCTCTGGGACCTCCAGCTATATTGAGTGACACTAAATAAACAAAGGTATTTAGTGATATCAAATGAGAAACAAAGAACTCAATGGGGTTGCAGATCTTGTGTAATAGTGAGAGAGGTGTGGAGAAGGGGAGAGGGGTGGGGTAGGAGGTGGTGGGCTTCATCATATAACACAAAGGGGAGTCAGAACTGAGATTGTGTCACATATTTAGGTTGCATATATATGGACCACATATATAGGAATAGAGGAAATGAATAACTGAAAACAATTTACAAATTCTATAAATAATATAATAAAATAATAATATAAATAATTTTTTTTTAAATAATATTTTATTTGTGAACAAATATAGAAACAGATATGCGCTTTTGGGATTATGAATTTTAGAATGGACATTCAATCATCAATCATTTAAATACTTTGAAATTAGGTTAAGAGTTATCATTGCAGGAAGATTGAAAAGTATGATGTTGAGTTAAAAATAATATTTTATTTGTCAACAAATATAGAAAGAGATATGCTCTTTTGGGATTATTATTTTAGAATGGACATTCAATCATCAATCATTTATTAATAAATACTTTGAAAATAGGTTTAGAGTTATCATTGCAGGAAGATTGAAAATATAATTTGAGTTATGTATTCGGCGTCTGGGGATACACCATCTTCTTGGGAAGATACAAACAGAGTAGATTGATGTGCTGAAGTTCATATAATAATGGGTAATTATGCTTTAAAAAATTCCCGATCAAAACCTGTGGCGTGAGTGATGACCTGTCTGGGGATATGTTGGCGCCGAGTTGGCCCAATCTAGTTTTATGCAGTATGATTGTGATAGTTGAGTTGTGTATTGTGTAACATAGTCATTGGTCAATCAGTCAGATACACATATAGTTTTAGTTGATAATGTGTTAGTATTTAGTATTTATGAATTGCAATAAAGATATATAACTGAACATACAAGTATGTATAACATCATAAGGATTTGATTTTTCACCATTTGTTGGACTGTTTCGTGATTCAGTGGCATATGTTTCACTTCAGAATCCATTTTGTAACGATACCCAAAAAGTTCTGTCCAGATCAAAGAGGCTCACTAGCACCAACTCAAGTTCATGAAATGACACATTCTGATTAAAATCACTAAGGAAGCCACAAAATCTGCAAAAATGTAAGATATAAAGTTTCACATTTGTCTAGGGTCCGTTTCTACTATTTTTATGTGCTGACAGTCTAGATGGGAATTCTAATATTCTGGGAATTTAACAAATTGGTCCCAATTCCAGAACACAAGCACTACTGACCCAGCCCTGCCTATTAATTATTGAAAAAAAAGAAACAAACAATTTGTCAAGGAAAACTTATATATTGGACCCATTCTTGAAAAGCAGCATAGTTGCCACTACATATTACACAATATTCTGCCATGCGTTGATTTCGGGTCCATTACTGAAAAGTAACTATGATGCTTATTTCTGTTACTTTGTGTTCATCACATGGGTTGATGGGGATATGTCGGTTGTCTAAGCCACTTTGTTCTACTTTAAAATTTGTTGTTTATAAGCCACTTTATTCTACTTTAAAATTTGTTTATAAATTATCAAATAATTACAAATGAGAAATCATTGAAGTTATTAAGTGTTTGAAAAGTTTCTATATTGTATGAATATGTTAATTGATTTGAAACAAAGAAAGTTCTGTTAGGAGTTATGTAATTATCACCTTAAACATCAACATGTACTTTTAGTTTTTTTCTGCCAAGACAAACTTCTAGATGTGATTGCCGATTGATGTTTTATATGGATCAAAATGTCAAACATCATTGTGATGTAATGTGGAAGATGTTTCTAGTAATTTAAAAATGTGTATGGGAAATGTTGTAGACTAATGCAACTAGTAAAAGTTAAATGAATTTAGCTTTTTTTTTTTCCACACACACTTCCACACTTGAAAAAGACAGCATTCATTATGTTCTACATCATTTAGCTATGGAGAAACTGGATGTCAATATCATATACCGAATTATGTCAGTGTTACAATTTTATGATTCCTGTCATTTTCATCTTTCAAAAGTTACATTTGTGGCAAAGCATGGATTTTTAACTGTCTAGTATTTACAGACTTTTGTCATAATCTTGTACATCTTTAATCTTTTGATGACTTGTCAGTCCAGAGAATACCAAGAACAATACCAAATTTATAAATGATACTAACAGGGGTATATACAGTGTCATGAACATATAGTACTTGTGCAATAAGAGTTTTTAACTTTTAAGTAAAGTTTTCGTCCCCTTTAATCAGTTTAATGGCAATGTCATGTACATATAGATGTCAAGCACTTGGTTTTACCTAAAATATTTATTAAATTTAAATGTGTATAAAGGTTCAAACATTTTATAAACCAAACTTCAAGTGTCTTGAAGGGATCATTCGTGATTTTCATCCCACATAGAATACTATTCAGCTTGGATTAGGCTAGGTGAGAGCCACTGGTAAATACTAATTAAACAGCCCAACAGGGGCCCTGATTTATTTTCACATAGGTTCAACTGATCACCACCACTGCCGCCAGATTATGGTCTCCCTTGCATATCTACTTTGGCTTTGGAATTTTTATAGAGTTGGTGGCACGCATAGTATATGCCTTCCAACTCTATAGTGTTATGTTTTTTGCGTGTCTTTGTCCTCAAATTTCTGGTGTTTCGAGTGCTCACTAATTGCCATTTTTCAGTGACTTTTGAACAATTTTAACTAAACGATCGTTCAGATTCTTGCCCATTCTTTTGTGATTTTAATAGAATTTGTTTAAAAATCTTGTCTGAGCCATATCTCAGAAACCGTAGAAAAACGTCAAAAAAAACCCTACTTTGATGCACTAAAATATATAATATCTTAAAATATTTTCCCACAGCACAAGGGTTGATTCATGTCTTGTGTCTTATATTTTATTTTCGTGTTTAAAAGAAAAAAAAAGTTGTTTTTTTTTTCCTCTTTTTTCCAAAAGAGATTGAACAGTTGACTTATTGACATTTTAATTCTACTATTACTATTTACTGATTGTAACATCTGTTTTTCTGTAAGTCTTCTTTATATCACATTTATATCATACTGTGTACATATATATCATACTGTCTATGATAATCACTGTTTAGTTTTGATGGTGGGTTTGGTATCCTCACCCACCCATAACATTAGCACAATTGTTAAAAAAGAATAAATAAAATTATAAAATAAAACCATCCCTGTTTCAAAACATCTAATTAAGTATGATGGCCATTTCATCATCTCATTGTTTTTAAGCAGCCAATGTCTTCAACATGGATTTAACTGTGTTTTATGTCAATTATTATGAATTTGTAGTGGCTCTAACATGTAATTACTAGTATACTTTATATGATCTTTATAATGCAATCTTGAAAATCAGTCTTCATCCTATACCCACTTTATTCTTTGGTATAATTAAAGGCCTTTTCTTTGATTCCCACAAAATAGGGGAAATCCAAATAAGTGAATACTTAAAAGAGTGACTAACAAATCACTATCAAGAGAATTTAAGAAACACAGTATCAGGAGGGAAGCCATTCCTTTCATGTAGATTGTTTTGAGGTGTAAATATTAATTGCATTTAACTTCTTTTCTTGACTGGTCATAGACCAGTCACAAACTAATCCATATGTTAAAACAACAGGCATATTCAGGGCCCAGTTGAAGATCATAAATGTGGCTGCTGAAGTCACTAGTTGCCTAGTCACAAAATCATTTCAAGTCAAATGGCCAAATCATAGATCATAGCTCAAGTGTACCTGCTTAAGTCCCTCTGAACAGTTAGGTTTTGCAACCAAGTAAGGTTTTGAAATGAACAAATAAATTACTTTGGGCGGCTTAGATTGGGGAGTATTTTTTTTGGAAATGGTCGATTTCCGATTTCTCTCCATTATTTTGGGAGCATTTCTGTTTTAAGAACACTTCTAAAGTTCTCCAAGGTTTCTGAGAGAGAGCTTTAGAAATCGGAAGTCACATGACAAAAAACAATATGGCTGAAGATGATAAAAATATTTGTACTAAAAATATTTCTTAAAAATGTATTTGTACTTGTACTAAAAGATTTCATTATTTAATTTGGTGCGGCTTTAAAACAGTTACTGTCAGATTGGACAACAATCACTTTTTGAACTGCAAATGGTTTTCTTTTAACTGCTTTAAGACCTGTTGTTAAAACGTCCTTTCCCTTTATGTGATATATATGTTTGATAAAATAAAGTTAATGTAAGGTTCAGTAAAATCCCGATTTTGTCTTGTAAAAATAGTACATGAATTTTGAAAGTAAAATAAAATTTGGTTGTATGGCAATGCTCAGGAATTTCCATAAAATATGCAAATTTTATCACCAAAAGTATTTTGTAAAAGAATTTGGTTGTGGACTGTCATTACAGAGTAATATATATATAAAATTTATAAAACTTCGGGGTGATGCTATTATAGATCATGTTAATTTTTAAATAATGCTTTTTTGATTTCCTCTAAACATTTCTTTTCATTAGATTCAAAACAGTATTTTTTCGGAAATAGATCTTCTGTTTCCAGAAACAGAAGCTCCCAATCTAATCCAGCCTGCCGTTTCAAAATGGCCGAGGTTGTGAATCAGCCAGAAACAAGCTCATTATTATTAAGCGTCCCACAAGGGACGCTTGTTTGTGTATGGGAGAGCTTCAGGCTCCGCCGGCTCCGCATTTTGTTTTCCTTATAACTCTGTAACCGTTAGGCGGATTCTTTTCAAATTTGGCAGGTTTAGGCAGTAGCCTTGGGGAATTTTTTTGGAATATGCCGCAGTGACATTTCAACCAATCAGAGAGGTCACATGACCAAAAATGTCTTTTTTTCGATGGGGAAGCTTGTCCGGATGATAACTTGAAAGGAATTTTATCAATTCACCTGAAACTTGGCAAATACATTCATTCTATTAAAATCTGGAAATCATTAGATTTTGGCATTGATTGGTGAAGAAATGGCCGAGTAATTAATGATTAATTAATCATTACGAATTTTCCAAATAAGGAAAACACAAAAATGCTTATATCTCGAAAACCGTGCTAGATAGAGCGATTTCGACGAAATTTTTGACCCACAGGGTATCTCTGTGGAGTAGTTTTCCCAATTTTCAAAAAAATTTTGTCTCGCCCAAAATGGCGGCCATTTTGAATTTTCGAAATTTTCGCAAAAATTGCAAAACACAAAAATGCTTATATCTCAAAAACCGTGCTAGATAGAGCAATTTCGACAAAATTTTTGACCCGCAGGATATCTCTGCGGAGTACTTTTCCCAATTTTCAAAAAATTTTTATCTCGCCAAAAATGGCGGCCATTTTGAATTTTCGAATTTTTCGCAAAAATTGCAAAACATAAAAATGCTTATATCTCGAAAACCCTGCAAGATAGAGCGATTTCGACGGAATTTTTGACCCACAGGGTATATCTGCAGAGTAGCCATGCCAATTTTCAAAAAAATTTTGTCTCGCCAAAAATGGCGGCCATTTTGCATTTTCGAATTTTTCGCAAAAATTGCAAAACATAAAAATGCTTATATCTCGAAAACCCTGCAAGATAGAGCGATTTCGACAGAATTTTTGACCCACAGGGTATATCTGCAGAGTAGCCATGCCAATTTTCAAAAAAATTTTGTCTCGCCAAAAATGGCGGCCATTTTGCATTTTCGAATTTTTCGCAAAAATTGCAAAACATAAAAATGCTTATATCTCGAAAACCCTGCTAGATAGAGCGAATTCGACGAAATTTTTGACCTGCAGGGTATCTCTGCAGAGTGGCCATGCCAATTTTCAGACAAAAAATTTCTCACAAAAAATGGCGGCCATTTTGAATTTTCGAATTTTTCGCAAAATTGCAAAACACAAAAATGCTTATATCTCGAAAACCGTGCTAGATAGAGCGATTTCGACGAAATTTTTGACCCACAGGGTTTCTCTGCAGAGTAGCCATGCCAATTTTCAAAAAAAAATTGTCTTGCCAAAAATGGCGGCCATTTTGAATTTTCGAATTTTTGCGCAAAAATTGCAAAACACAAAAATGCTAATATTTCGAAAACCGTGCTACATAGAGCGATTTCGACGAAATTTTTTATCTTCAGGGTATCTCTGCAGAGCAGCTATCCCAAAGAGCTTTCATTTGGTGAAGTTTCAGACCCATAGCTAATTGCTCACCTACTCAAAAAGAGTAAATGCGAATTACCTCTAAAAGTATTGCAGATGGCCAATTTTTCTCAAATAACTCATTCACCTACTTTTGGAAGAGCTTTCACTTGGTGAAGTTTCAGACCCGTAGCTAATTACTCACCTACTCAAAATGAGTAAATGCTAATTATCTCAAAAACTATTGCGGATACCCAATTTTTATCAAATAACTCATTCATGTACTTTTGGGAGAGCTTTCACATGGTGAAGTTTCAGACCCGTAGATGATTACTCATCTACTCAAAATGAGTAAATGCGAATTATCTCTTAAAAGTATTGCAGATAGCCAATTTTTCTCAAATAACTCATTCACTTACTTTTGGAAGAGCTTTCACTTGGTGAAGTTTCAGACCCATAGCTAATTACTCACCTACTCAAAATGAGTAAATGCGAATTATCTCTAAAAGTATTGCAGATAGCCAATTTTTCTCAAATAACTCATTCACCTACTTTTGGGAGAGCTTTCACTCTGTGAAGTTTCAGACCCATAGCTAATTACTCACCTACTCAAAATGAGTAAATGCGAATTATCTCTAAAAGTATTGCAGATAGCCAATTTTTGTCAAATAACTCATTCACCTACTTTTGGGAGAGCTTTCACTTGGTGAAGTTTCAGACCGATAGGTAATTACTCACCTACTCAAAATGAGTAAATGCGAATTATCTCTAAAAGTATTGCAGATAGCCAATTTTTCTCAAATAACTCATTCACCTACTTTTGGGAGAGCTTTCACTTGGTGAAGTTTCAGACCCATAGCTAATTACTCACCTACTCAAAATGAGTAAATGCGAATTATCTCTAAAAGTATTGCAGATAGCCAATTTTTCTCAAATAACTCATTCACCTACTCTAAAAGTATTGCAGATAGCCAATTTTTGTCAAATTAATCATTCACCTACTTTTGGGAGAGCTTTCACTTGGTGAAGTTTCAGACCCATAGCTAATTACTCACCTACTCAAAATGAGTAAATGCGATTTATCTCTAAAAGTATTGCAGATAGCCAATTTTTGTCAAATAACTCATTCACCTACTTTTGGGAGAGCTTTCACTCTGTGAAGTTTCAGACCCGTAGCTAATTACTCACCTACTCAAAATGAGTAAATGCGAATTATCTCTAAAAGTATTGCAGATAACCAATTTTTCTCAAATAACTCATTCACCTACTTTTGGGAGAGCTTTCACTTGGTGAAGTTTCAGACCTGTAGCTAATTACTCACCTACTCAAAATGAGTAAATGCGAATTATCTCTAAAAGTATTGCAGATAGCCAATTTTTCTCAAATAACTCATTCACCTACTTTTGGGAGAGCTTTCACTCGGTGAAGTTTCAGACCCATAGCTAATTATTCACCTACTCAAAATGAGTAAATGTGAATTATCTCTAAAAGTATTGCAGATAGCCAATTTTTCTCAAATAACTCATTCACCTACTTTTGGGAGAGCTTTCACTCTGTGAAGTTTCAGACCCATAGCTATTGATTCACCTACTCAAAATGAGTAAATGCTAATTATCTGTAAAAGTATTGCGGATACCCAATTTTTAGGCGGGTTGCGTGTAACCAACCCGCCTATTAGATTGATGTGTCCGACGTCCGTCTGTCCGTCCACATTTTTCGTTTCCGGACTCTAACTTTAAAATGGTTTGACCAATCAAATTCAAACTTCACAGGGAGATAGATCACCATCATAGCTAGGTTCCTTTCGAAATTGGTGAAATTCCGTGTGTTCGTTTGTCCGTTTTTCGTCCATTTGTCTGTCCATCCATCTGTTTGTCCACATTTTCGTTTCCGGACTCTAACTTTAAAACGGTTTGACCAATCAAATTCAAACTTCACAGGGAGATAGATCACCATCATAGCTAGGTTCCTTTCGAAATTGGTGAAATTCCGTGTGTTCGTTTGTCCGTTTTTCGTCCGTTTGTCTGTCCATCCATCTGTCCACATTTTCGTTTCCGGACTCTAACTTTAAAACGGTTTGACCAATCAAATTCAAACTTCACAGGGAGATAGATCACCATCATAGCTAGGTTCCTTTCAAAATTGGTGAAATTCCGTCTGTTTGTTTGTCCGTTTTTCCGTCCATTTCTTCGTTTTTGTCCGTTTTTCTGTCCATCCATCTGTCCGTCCACATTTTTGTTTCCGGACTCTAACTCGAAAACGGTTACTCCAATCTAATTCAAACTTCACAGGGACATACATCACCATCATAGCTAGGTTCCTTTCGAAATTGGTGTAAATCCGTCCGTTCATTTGTCTTGTTTTTCTGTCCATTTGTTCGTTTTTAGATTAGAAGTATTACATTTCTTAGCACGTCGAACACATTTACCTTAAGTGGGTAACCTAACATATCTTTCCTTGTTCCTAAATTTAATGAGAGCAGTTGCTAACCTTGTTTCCTGCGTGCGCAACCCGCCTATTGGGGCACCTCTGACCCTCTTGTTATCAAATACTCCTTCATCTACTTGTGGGAGAGCTTTCACATGGTGAAGTTTCAGACCCATAGCTAATTACTCACCTACTCAAAATGAGTAAATGTGAATTATCTCTTAATAGTATTGCAGATAGCCAATTTTTCTCAAATAACTCATTCACCTACTTTTGGAAGACCTTTCACACACGAAAATGAAAAATTGTGAATATCTCGGAAAAGCTATTTCTTCTGCTTTAATGCTCGGCGGGAGATACACACCACGGCAGTGGTCTTGACAAAAATTTTTGTCTCCCCAAAAATGGTGGCCATTTTGAATTTTCAAAGTTTTTGCAAAACACAAAAATGCTTATATCTCGAAAACCGTGCTATATGGAGCGAACTCAACAAAATTTTGGACCTGCTGGGTATCTCTGCAGAGTAGCCATGCCAATTTTCAAAATATTTTTGTCTTGCCAAATATAGCGGACATTTTTTATTTTTTTATTTTTTGCAAAACACAAAATGCTTATATCTTGAAAACCGTGCTAGATAGAGCAGACTGCGCTGATTTTGGTTGCCACAACAGTATAAGGCTAGAAACGAAGCATTTTCTTAATACTTTAGCACTCACCTTTATATCCTTTTCGGGACGCTTTGTTTTTGCTATGCAAAAACATTATCTTTTTTTTTTGCGAGCGATCCTCTAGTTAATGAGCTGTACAAGGCCATAAATATTTATTATTTGTTTTCATGTAAGTTCGACTGATCGCCGCTGCAGGATTATGGTCTCCCTTGAATAACTTCTTGGGCTTTCAAATTTTTTCTTTCCTTCTTTCTTTAAAACTATAGGGGCGGGAAAAATTTTTGGGATACTTTGCAGAGACCTGAAGCTTTACTTAAGGTGACCTTAAGCAATTTTCAAAAACACCCCGTCATCACGTTTCGGAAAACACACACCAGTGCTATAAAATTTATCAGGTACATTCTAGACCAAATTTCGAAAGTCGGAAAGGATTTTCTGATCAATCCGACCATAGAAACCTGAATGGGAGGCATTTTATTTTCGTAAATTTTTTTTAAATGGGCGGGCGGCGGGAAATAGTTTGTCCGGGCTGTATCTCAGAAACCGTAAGGTGTAGGAAGTTCATACTTGGCAGGGACATTGGTTGGGATGTGTAGGTGTGCAACGTCATGGTCTGACCTTGATTTGACCTTGCCATAGTGACCTTGAGTTTGAAAATCTTGTCCGGGCTATATCTCAGCAACCATAAGGTGTAGGAAGTTGATACTTGGCAGGGACATTAGTTAGGGGTTGTAGGTGTGCAACGTCATGGTCTGACCTTTATTTGACCTTGCTGTAGTGACCTTAACCTATAAAATCTTGTCCGTGCTATATCTCGGAATCCGTAAGGTGTAGGATGTTGATACTTGGTAGGAACATTGGTTAGGAGTTGTCGGTGTGCAACATCATGGTCTGACCTTGATTTGACCTTGCCGTAGTGACCTTGACCTATAAAACGTCCGGGCTATATCTCAGAAACTGTAAGGTGTAGGAAGTTGATACTTGGTAGGGACATTGATTAGGGGATGTAGGTGTGCAATGTCATGGTCTGGCCTTGATTTGACCTTTGACCTTGCCATAGTGACCTTGACCTATAAAACCTTGTCCGGGCTATATCTCAGAGACTGTAAGGTGTAGGAAGTTGATACGTGGTAGGGATATTGGTTAGGGAGTGTAGGTGTGCAACGTCATGGTCTAACCTTGATTTGACCTTGCTTTAGTGACCTTGACCTTTAAAATCTTGTCGGGCCATATCTCGGAAACTGTTAAGGTGTAGGAAATTGATAGTTGGTAGGAACATTGGTTAGGAGTTGTGGGTGTTGAACATCATGGTCTGACCTTGATTTGACCTTGCCGTAGTGACCTTGACCTATAAAATCTTGTCCGGGCTATATCTCAGAGACTGTAAGGTGTAGGAAGTTTCTACTTGGTAGGGGGGTCATTCGTTGAGGGTTTTAGGTGTGCCACGTCATGGTGTAACACTGATTAACCTTTGACCTTGCTGTATTGACCTTTAAAATCTTGTTGCACCTTTAAGTCTGTCTGTTGATGCAGATTAAGCACTGTTAAAGTCATTTAGAATTCATTAAGAATTTCCTTTTGCAAGTTCCCATTGTAACAGATGGAATTTCATCAAGTGAGCCACAGGCTTTTCTCCAACACCACACATAAGCATTCATTGAATGTATTACCACTTCTGTATGCATGGGTAATATTCAAAACATCCAAACCATAATTCGGCCATTTTTGGTTTACTGATAAATGCTGTCATTTTATTATTGAATTGTCTTGTTTTAATACTTCATCTTTATATACATTTCTTTTCCTTAGATATTATTTTCTCCACTTAAGCATTATTTGGACCTTAATATAACTTACACTGCTCTGAAAGTTTCTTGAGCTTTGTACTGTTACACTACTTCTATATCTCATGGTATTGAAAAATATTTCTCCAGGCTGTGGGGTACGGGCATCTCAGATGCTATTTTTTAAAAGATAGCTTATCTACCTAGCATGAAAAATTGTTCAAGGCATGCAGATCTGTTTGTTCGTCTATTTGCAAGAGCCATTATAAGTGAGGTACCCCCCACCCTAAGTATGAAAATTTGAACACTTTATCACAATTTTCTCAGTGATTATTGCAGGGATTTCTCTAATATCTTGCACATATGTACTAGGTCACAAGTAGATTCCCTTGTATGAGGGTCAGACCTGGATCTTTCTTAATTATTTTTTAAATTATTTTTTAAATAATTTTTAATGCATTAAAATTAACGAAATCATGCACTAAATCATTTATAACTTGAAAAGTATTGCATTTAGAGCATTTTGTTAAAATATGTTATTAAACTACTTTTTTCATAGCTACAACATGGTGAGTAACTTGGGTGTCTATCTCAATAGCTAAGTGAGTAATAGCTACTTTTGGACTTTTCAGTAACTTCCATCATGAGCAAAATCACTTGTAGCTTGAAAACTATTACATTTAGAGAATTTTGTGTAAATATGTCATTCAGCTACTTTTGGGTCAGCTATAACATAGTAAAATTTCAGACCTGTAGCTCATGTCATAGCTGAGTAATAGCTACTTTTAGGTTATCACTGTTTAGTAAATCACTTATAACTTGAAAAGTATTGCATTTAGAGTATTTAGTTTCCAAATGTTATTTACCTATTTTGGGGTCAGCTATAACTGGTAACATTAAAACTATTGCATTTGCAATATTTTCTTTAAATATGTTTTTAACTTACTTTTTACACCTTAACAGTTACCTTCTTACTTTCCTTCTGAACACCATTTCCAGGGCACAACTTTTGTGTCCTCCTGTCACTTCTACTCTGAAACTCAAAACACACAGTCAGCTGACACAGAGCCCATTCACGGGCACTGATTGCTTGTTGGAATAACTTATTCAGCTACTTTTTGATAATCTTTCACATGCCGAAGTTTTAGCCCTGTATCTGCAATCTTAAGGTCACCTTAATGTCAAAAAAGGGGGTTTTAGCCCTCCAGTTCACTTAGTTAGTTTTTCACTTTTTTCAACCGAACTTGGCATATATATTAAGATTTGCCAAAGGAATATCCTGACTTTATGGTGACCTTAAACTCAAAATGTTAATGGACCTATGGCCTACTTAAAGTCATCAAATTGGAATAAAATCCTCTGGCTCATTTCTTTTTCCATTTTTTATGTCTAAATGATCACTGCTATTAAAATAGATAAAAATAATACTTATGGTCACCTTAAACACTCAGTATGAATTGAGTTGTAGCCACCTTAAAGTAAAATATGGGGGTTTTCAGCCTCCAACTATCTTATTGTTCAACTGACCTCAGTATTATTTCACATTCCGAACTTTTAGCCCTGTATCTGCAATCTTAGGGTCACCTTAATGTTAAAAAAGGGGGTTTTATCCCTCCAGTTCACTTAGGTTTTCACTTTTTTCACCCAAACTTGGTACATATGTTAAGATTTGCCAAAGGAATATGCTGACTTTATGGTGACCTTAAACTCAAAATGTTAATGGACCTATGGTCTGCTTAAAGTCATCAAATTGCAATAAAATCCTCTGCCTCCTTTCTTATAGATAAAATAATACTTATGGTCACCTTAAACTCTCAATATGAATGGAGTTGCAGCTACCGTAAAGTGAAATAAGGTGTTTTCAGCCTCCAACTATCTTATTGTTCAACTAACCTCAGTTAAACTTTGCACACCTATAAAGGGTGGCAAAAGGGACACTGTTATTTTATGGTCAACTTAATGCCCCAATATGAATGAAGTTATGGCCACCTGACAGTAACAGAAGGGGGTTTTCAGCCTCCAACTATCTTATTGATCAACTGACGTCGGTTAAATTTGCACACTTATAAAGGATGCCAAAAGGGACATTCTTATTTTCTGTCCACCTTGAAGTCTGCCTATGGCCATATTACAGTAAAAATGGGTATTCAGCCCCCAACTGACTTACTGTTCAACTAATATCAGTTAAACTTGACACATTGATTAGGCTTACTCACAGGAAGGTTTCTTTAGAATTAATTTACCATTCATACAATTATAAGTATCAGCAACATATTATTCTCTACATTGGCCACATTATAACAAAATACCAAAACATAAATTTCACTTACCAGAAGAATGTATACTTTATCCGTAAGCCAAAACAAGCCTTTACCAAAACTTTGCAAGCTTTAATGTATTGTTCATACAAAAGCACAAAAAATATCAGTGTTTAAAACAGATACACTGCAGCAGTAGAGAAATAGGAGATTTGTTTTAAACATTATAGTATCAGCTACTTGTAAAATAAGAAGTTCGACTGATCGCCGCCGCAGCCGGATTATGGTCTCCCTTGAATAAATTTTTAGCCTTTCAAATTTTTCTTTCCTTCTTATCTTTCTTTAAAACTATAGGGGCGGGAAAATTTTTTGGGATACTTTGCGCAGACCTTAAGCTTTACTTAAGGTAACCTTAAGCATAACTCCAAAACACCTCGTCATCGCGTTTCGGAAAAACCACACACACCTGTGCTATGAAATTTATCTGGTACATTCTAGACCAAATTTCCAAGGTCGGAAAGGATTTTCTCATCAATCGCACCATAGATACCTGAATGGTAGGCGTTTTATTTTTGTAAATTTTTTTAAAAATGGGTACTTGGTCTGTATCTCAAAAACGGTTAGGATTTTGGCGTTTTGTTGGAATAACTTATTCAGCTACTTTTTGATACTCTTTCACATGCCGAAGTTTTAGGTTTGTATCTGCAAACTTAAGGTCACCTTAATGACCAAAACCTGGGTTTTAACCCTCCAGTTCACTTAGTTTTCCACACTTTTCAACCAAACTTGGCATATATATTAAGATTCACCAAAGGATTATCCTGACTTTATGGTGACCTTAAACTGTTAATATTATTAGGGCTATGGCCCCCTAAAGTCATCAAATTGGAATAAAATTATCTGGCCTGTTATTTTTCCATCTTTTTTAAAATCTAACATATATTGATATTGAGGTACATCAAAAGAACACTCTTACTACCTTATGATTCAAATATTAATAATGTTAGGGCCATCTTAAACTTAAAATGTGGAGTTTTTCAGCCCTAAGCTTAGTTAATGTGTACATTTTTCAAATAAAACTTGCATTGATAAAGGTTGGCAGAAAGGACATTCTGCTTTTATGGTCACCTTAAAGTCCCAATATGAATGAAGTTATGGTCACTTTTCAGTGAAAAAAGGAAGTTTTCGGCCTCCAGCTATCTTATTGTTCAACTGACCTCAGCTAAACTTTGTACACTTATAAAGGATGACAAAAGGGACATTCTCATTTTATGGTCACCTTAAAGTCGCAATATGGATGAAGTTATGGTCACCTTGCAGTGAAATTATGGAGTTTTTAATCTCCAGCTATCATATTGTTCAGCAGAGCTCAGTTAAATTTTGTACACTTTTAAAGATGACATTAGGGACATTCTTATTTTCTTTCCACCTTTGAGTTCCAATACAAGTACAGTCATGGCCATCTTGACATGAAAATGAGGATTTTCAGCCCCTAACTGATTTACTGTTCAGTAACATCAGTTTAACTTGACATTGATTATACTAAAGTAAGATTTTATTACGCTACAATAGCTTACCATGTGGGACTTAATGCTGTTCTCGGGTTGCCACACCCGGGGCCAACGTCTTAGAAAAAAAGATCGTTCTTGTTAGCCACCGGATATACTGGTAGTTGTCTGATAACTTCTGACCAATCGCCCTACTTTCTCGTTGGCCACGATGACTGGTAGCAGTTTGTAAATATACAGACATTTTTATTTATTTCTCAGTATTCAAGTATTGTGGGAGGCTAATATTTGGATATTTCTTTAAATATATTTCATAGATTATACTGTAAAATTTTTAATTTCACAACTTAAGTATTTTCCTTACAATCCGCGTGTTTTGAGTTTTCTTGGTTCAGGCAATTTCAATTGTACGTCTTTTTATTGCGTTAAAATGTCTCTCCATCAAGCAAACAAAGACAAGCCGAGAGCTCAGAAATGCCGCCATTTTTGCTTCAGTTTTGATACTCATAATTACTGCCCTACCTGTAGGGAGGCTGGCAAGGGAGATGACCCCTTTGTCACTTTTGAAGCACCCTGCCATATTTGCACGTCTCTCACTGATGAACAATTGCAAAAAATTCAAAACATGAAGCGGTACTTAAAAAAGCATAAGCGGAAACTAGTTCTAAAGATGAACTAGATCTCTTGGGTGAAGGCGATGGGGACTCTTTTACTGGTTCTAATGCAGACCTTGAGAGTGCTGCCGATAACCTCTTTACCTCACCCCCCCGTCCTCAACCTCTCGCCTTCAGTTCTTTATCACTAAAGACCCCAGCCAAAGCTGTTCCACCCACCCCAGGTACTGTTTTACAAAACAAAATTCAAAGAAATCTAGAGAAATCCCTGGGTGATTCTTTAAATATACATATCCAGCAGCAAATGGGTTCCTTCCAGGCATCCATGTTAGAAGCATTTCAATCACTCCGAGAGGAGTTGGCAGTTAAAAAGCCTGCCGAGGTTGATCCCTCGCCTCATGCTTCAAAAGCTGGTCCATCCAGCAACTCTGCTGCTCATCTGGACCTACCCCCTCCGAGGTCAAGTACTAATGCACAGTCCGAGGCAATGGATGTGGACGTTGGTCCAGCACTCCCTCCTCGACTAGTACTTAACCAAACTTCCTCGGATCAGTACGTTGCCCCTTCTGAAGCTATACCGAAGGATTCCTCGTACTCACACAAAAAACAAAGCCACAGGCAAACAGTAGCACCGAGCTCTGCCTCGGATCAACTGGATGAGGATTCCGACAAACCTCGGATCCATCCTAGACCTAAGAAACACTCTGACAAGAGCAAGCATAAATCTAGGTCCAGATATGTGTCATCTTCAGAGGAAGATCACTCCCCTGTGGCCAGACACAGGTCTTCTAAGCCCTCTAGGGGTCAGCCCTCAGGCGCAGCTTCTGATCAAGACCTCCCACAACATGATCCAGACCCCCCTTATTATAGGGAAGTAGCCCTGTCTGACATTCCCTCCCAATACTCTGAAGAGGTAGACACCTTCAGGCGCATTCTTTCCCTGACCCCAGGGACTCTATGCCTAGGTCTTCAACTTCAGTGTTGGGTCTGGATGACGAAAAAGGCCGTCAAGAGCTCAGACCTAGAGGTCCTTCCTCTATCCTACCACTTAGCTCAGTTATCAAGGACGCCTTTGATAAATTTTAACACGATTTCAAAGCTGCCAATTTATCTGAGGGAAAATATGTCAAGCCTCCTCCATCCACTTCTAAGTGGTATAAGGTTGGACAGCCCACTTTTCAAGACAAAATCCAGGAGTTGAATACGGACTTTGCCAAGATCTGTATTACTCCTAGACCTCCTGGGGCACCAGTAGCCAAAGTCCCTATGCCAGTCCTTAAGGAGCTGGAACGTCAGGCTAGACAAAATATTTCAACCCTCAATTTCACCACTGCCTTTGCCAAAACCTCTTCTTCTTGCAATGCTTCCTTGGAAAAGTGCCAACATAGCATCAAGTCAACTGTCAAGAAGATAAAGTCTCAGATCCAGAAAGGTGCCAATCCTGAGAAAGCAGCAAAGCGCGGATATGAGGAAGTTGCTGAGTACTTCGATTTTTGGAACAAGACGGTTCTTGTTCAACATAGAGCTCTTACCTGTCTCAGCAAATCGCTAGCCCATATTCTCCAGAGGGAATTATATTCCATGGCTAATACCGGCTTGCTTAGGCGCGAAGCCGAAATGACTCTATTGCATCCCCAGCTAGGGGAAACGAGACACCAAGAACTTAGGAACTCGTCCTTCTGGGACTCCTCCTTGTTCGAGTCTCAACTTGTAAAGGAAGGTGAGGACTTCCTTCTCAAAAAAGGCACCTCAAAAGATTCGCAGGGTTTTGCACCCTACCAGAATAAGCCCTTTCGTGGCCCCCACAAGAAAAGAGGCTCCTACAGGAAACGCCCCTATGGGGGCAATACCTCTCAAAGCAGTAACCAATCCTTTCCCTCAGGAAGAGGAAAATCCAACTTCAGAGGCTCCAGGGGTCGTTTTCGACCCCACAATAGGGGAAGGGGGCGTGGAAACCCCCCTTCGCAATGACTCCTCCAAAGCCTCATTCAGTCCACCAGTAGGAAGTCGCCTCCGTTCTTTCAAGAGAGACTGGCTAACAAACAAATGTTCTCAAAACGTGTTAAACATTATCACCAATGGCTACGTTCTGCTATTCCGTTCAAAGCCAAACTTGATCAGATTTCCTCTGATTCTATCAGAGTACAAGGCCCAACAAAAAGACCAAGCCTTGACCACTTGTATCCAGTCTCTCTTGTCAAAGAACACCATCGAAAGGGTGGAAAACGTAAAATCTCTCGGGTTTTACAGTCGCCTGTTCCTAGTACCCAAGCCTCACCAAAGGTGGAGGCCAGTCATAGACTTAAGCAGGCTCAACACTTTTCTACATGTAGAAAAGTTCAAAATGGAAACCCCGGAGTCCATCCGGACTTCCCTGGTCCCAGGGGAGTGGGTATCGTCGATAGACCTGTCGGACGCATACCTTCACATCCCCATCCATCCAAACTCAAGGAAGTACCTAAGGTTTTGCTACAAGGCCCAGGTGTTCCAGTTCACCTCCCTACCTTTCGGACTGGCCACAGCCCCCCAGGTCTTTATGATGATCGTAAAGGAAGTGAAACTAATGGCCCTCTCAAGAGGACTCAGAATTCACCAATACCTGGACGGCTGGCTGATCAGGTCCCAGTCCCAGGAGGAATCTCAAAGGGACACACAGGCAGTGGTAGACCTAACCCAATCCTTGGGTTGGATAATCAACCAGGAAAAATCAGAACTGAAACCTACTCAGGTGTTTTCGTTTGTGGGATACGAATACCACCTAGATTCAGCCCTTGTAAGACCCACTCACGAGAGATGGCTCAAACTTCAGGATTTGATCCTACGACTCAAGTCAAAATGTGTTTTGACTGCAAGATGTTTGATGTCTCTAATTGGGTTGCTAGCCTCAACGGAGAAAATGGTCCCGGAGGGACGCCTTCACATGAGGCCCTTTCAGTTTCATCTCAAGGAGCACTGGAGATATCCTCAGTCGCTGGACAACCTCCTTCCTTGGACAGAAGCCATTGTAGCCCACCTAGATAGGTGGCAAAACCCCTCAAATGTGATGAAAGGCGCAGACCTTCATCCCAAGGACCACAGTATCCAACACCTCAAACGAAGGTTGGGACGCTCACTTAGATCAAAATTCGGAAGGATTGCAGAATTCCCCTCCCGGAAGTAGAAAGGCGTAGGAATATAAGCGAAGTTATTTTCTGCAATAATATAGTTCCTGATTAAATGGAAAATAAGATAAGTGGACAGGTAGACATGTAGGCAGGTAGACATGTAGGCAGGTAGACAGGTTGGCTGGTAGGCAGGTCGGCTGGTCGTCAGGTCGGCTGGTCGGCAGGTCGGCCGGTCGGCAGGTCACCAGAACAAATATCCACAACTTTATGGCAGTATAATGCATGGTTTTTTTTGTCAGATTAACCAATCAGAAGCTATGTATCATTGTTGTTTGTTTTATAATCTCCAAATACAAAATATTTTTTATAAATTATTTTTTATTATTTTATTTTATACTTTTAAGAATATCTGTCTACCTGCCGACCTGTCTACCTGCCAACCTGTCTACCAGCCGACCAGTCTACCTGTCTACCAGCCGACCTGTCTACCTGCCTGCATGTCTACTTAATAATCCACATATTTATTAATTTGTACTATTTCACTTGATTTTATTTATTTTTATTGGATATATATATATCTAGATATATATATATAGATATATATGACAGAACTACTTTCAGCTATATCCGGGAGGGGAATTCTGCAATTTAGCCCAAAATTCTACAAAAGGGCTGTGGTCAGAGCGGGAAAAAAGGCTACACATAAATGTCCTGGAATTGAAGGCGGTCTCCCTGGCCCTTCGAGACTTCAAGGACCAGTACCAGAATCAAACAGTGTTAGTTGCGACGGACAACTCAACAGTGGTAGCCTACATCAACAAGCAAGGGGGAACTCACTCAGCAGAGATGTGCGCTCTCCTGTGGAAAATCATGACCTGGTGCCATCACTACCATATAACATTGAAAGCCAGGCACATTCCAGGGTGTCTGAATGTGATGGCCGACCTCCTATCCAGGTCCAACCAAGTGCAGTCAACAGAATGGTCTCTGCACCCTCAGGTCTTCAAGCAAATCTGCCGAAAGTGGTTCACCCCTCATGTAGACTTATTCGCCACTCACCTGAATCACAAACTCCCTCTATATGTGTCTCCTATCCCAGACCCAAGGGCCTGGAACATAGATGCTCTGAACATAAACTGGACCAACCTCACGGCCTACGCCTACCCTCCTACGGCTCTCCTTTACAAGGTGATCCAAAAGATCAAGCAATGCCATTGCCTGATCATCGTGATAGCCCCAGGCTGGCCAGGGATGCCCTGGTTTTGGGACCTAGTGCAGCTCTCAACAGAGATCCCACTACAACTCCCAGTGTCAACGACCCTACTCAAACAGTCCCACAACTATGTGTTCCACAACAATCCACAACAGCTGAACCTCCATGCCTGGTGTCTAGGAGCGGACAACTCCAAGAACAAGGCTTCTCTGTGGAGGTGGCAGAGAGAATTGCTGCCCCTCAGCGGTCATCAACAAGGACCATCTACAGGTCAAAGTGGGCCCTATTTGAAAAATGGTGCAGAGAAAATTCGGTGGATTTCTCCACTCCATCTGTGAAACAAATCTCAGATTTTTTCATGTACCTGTACCAAGACCTAAACAGGCGCCCCTCGACCATTGATGGTTACAGGACTGCCATCGTTGACACTTTGGGTCCAACGGCCCAACACATTGTGCACAATGCAGACCTTCATAGGTTACTCTCCAGTTTTCACAGGGATCGTCCTAAAAGTTCCAGAAACTTACCCAAGTGGAACCTTTCTGTTGTCCTTAACGAGCTCACCAAAGCACCATTTGAGCCCATGAAAGACTCAGACCTCAAACATCTTACTCTCAAAACTGCTTTCTTGCTAGCCTTGGCCTCTGGCAAGCGCCGCAGCGAAATCCATGCCTGGGTCGCTAACAAAGTAGCTAATTTAGGCCAATGGGAAAAGGTAGCCTTGTTCCCTTCTTCTGATTTCATAGCCAAAAACCAACTAGCAAGAGAAGGTTCTCAAAGTGTGTCACCAGTGACTATTCCTGCTTTGACTACCATTGTAGATAGACAGTTTAAGGAAGACAGGACCCTGTGTCCCGTGCGGGCCCTGAGGTTCTATTTGGACCGAACTAAAGACCTGAGAGGGTCTCGTTCTCTCCTTTTCATCTCCTTTAAGAAAGGACATACCTCAGACATCAGACCCGCTACACTCTCCTCATGGTTGAAACAAACCATTCTACTTTGTTACAAACAAGCAGATCAACAAGCCTTGGACTTGGTCCAAGTCAAAGCGCATGACATCCGGGCCTTCGCGGCCTCTAAGGCCTTTTACGGTGGAGTATCGGTGGACCAAATCATGCAAGCCTGTCACTGGAAAGCTCACAACACATTCACAAATTTTTACATAAAAGACCTTACTTGGTCGGACACCGACAACAATATGTATCTGGGACCCGTAGTGGCGGCACAACAAGTCCTAGATCCTTCCCCTCAGACCAGTTGTCCTCGGAAAGAAAAAAAGGGGGGGTGGGGGCACATCCGCTACAACCAAGTCTTCAGGAGTCTCCCAGGATCTAGGTATTCCTTTACCTTCAAGATGTTACGGGTAAGGTCATTTTATTTTTTAATTATCAGGTAATTTCTATTAAGGACTTAGTCAGTTGTCGTTAATCTCATATTTCAGGTTAAAAATTTCATGAGATGCCCGACCACTGGGTTGGTCAGTCACATGTGAAGGTCTAATAGGGACCCTTAGACCTCGAAGTGAGCACCGCTGCACTTCCGTCCTACTACCAAACATCTGGACAGTTTTAGCACTGTCCCTTTTTACTCAGGTTTTTGGCTCGTTACAGGCCCGATCTTCGGGATCGGAGCTCTGTAAAAGGGACTCAGACCGGCATTTCTGGCACTATTCTGTATATATTAATTCAAATCTTAGAAAAAAATTACATATCTTCCAGTCTCAGCTGTAATCCCGCCACTGGGCGGTTGAATTCAGCATTAAGTCCCACATGGTAAGCTATTGTAGCGTTGAAATTGAAAAAACATGGTAAGCTATTGTAGCGTTGAAATTGAAAATTTTAATTACTTAAATGTAGCTTTTATAAGCTACAAGCTTACCATGTGGGACTTAGGAGAGTCCCACCCTGCCTCCCCGCTGTTTACAGCTGAGGGGTAGGTTTAATAAAAAATTTCAACGAGAAAGTAGGGCGATTGGTCAGAAGTTATCACGTGACGACAACTACCAGTATATCCGGTGGCTAACAAGAACGATCTTTTTTTCTAAGACGTTGGCCCCGGGTGTGGCAACCCGAGAACAGCATTAAGTCCCACATGGTAAGCTTGTAGCTTATAAAAGCTACATTTAAGTAATTAAAATTTTCAATTTTGTATAACATTTCACTTAAAATTCCTGTACTTAAGAGGCTTTGGCCATCTTAACATGATAAATATATACTTCTTGCTCCCTCCTCATTTATTTTAACACTTTTCAAAACCACACCTGGCATATGTATACTTAAAAATATTTATGCTGTCTGGCAAACCTAATCTCTTAGTGTTTATGAAGTTATGACATCTTCAAAGAAAAAAATGAGCTATTTATGATGCACTGATGTGGTTATTAACATATTGCAACTGATCAGTGTTCTCACAATATAAATTCCCAATTTTAGGCAGATTAAAAAAAACACATTCTTCTGATTCCATTCTTTTGGAATTGTGGGGATATAACTTTTCCTTTTTGGCAAAAAAGCTTCAATTGATCCAACTTTTGTTTTGTAGAAGGAGTTGATGATCTAGCTACTTGTTCACATAGACTATATAAATTTGTCAAATGTATACACCTGACTTCTTTCACAATATAAGATGCTTGGAAAAAAACACTTTCTCATAAACAGTTTTTCTTGTACAGCATTTTATGTATCTCCAGCTGAGTGGAAATGAATGACTTGTCCTTTTCTTCTTCCTCCCCAACTCTGTATTTGCTTTTGTGTGATATCTATCAAAACGCACATTTTTGGAAAGTCTTTCTATGCAGAAAGAACCTCCCCCCCACCCCAACTCCCCTTTAGTGCACATAAAAAGCAAGTGGGAAAAAAAGAATGGCCTCAGTGCGGGAAGTGGGGGGGTTGATGGAGGGAGATGATAGATAGAGATATATATATATGTGTGTGTGTGAGGCAAAAGTGGAACAAAAAAATGAAATATTTATGCTATTCTTTCGAATGTATATTGTTTTCTTTTACTTCTTCCATTTCACTTAGACTTCTACATTTAATTAATTTTAGCTCAAGTGGGAAATGAATTTTTGAAACTTTAATGCATTCAAATTCCTGAAGTGATGCACTAAATCACTTATAACTTGAAAAGTATTGCGTTCACAGCATTTTGTTAAAATATGTTATTAGGCTACTTTTTCCACAGCTACAACAAGTCCAGTAATTTGTTTGGTCTTAATTTTGTGCATTATTGAAGTGTGGAATGGATCATGATCTCCTACTCTTATTCCTAAGCCTAGATTTTTAATTTCAATTGCTAAATCATTCATAAATATTGCAGTATATGTACTCGTACTTTTGTTTCCTAATAAATCCAGTAACATTTTTCTAGTGCTATAGCTTGACTTGTTTGTAACTTGATTTTTCTTGTAAGCAATAACACTGAAGCAAAATCAGTAACTTTTGAACAAAAAGCCTAACATACTTTGGTTCACTGGATTTTATTAGTGGTTTGTTAAGTTTTTAATTGAAGCACAATCAGTAATTTTAAACAATAGTTAAGTCTGATACTAATGACATTTTGAACAGAAATGTCTGTGGTCAGTGTACCCTTTCACTTGAGACCTCTTCTCCGAGAACATGACCAAAGAATGTAGGACATACAGAATCCGGGAAAAAAATGCCTCCTGGGCAAAATGCCTCACAGAAAAAAATGCCTCCTGGAAAGAATGCCTCCTAGAAAGAATGCCTCCTGGATATTTTGTGACCAGGAAAAAATGCCTCCTGAGAAAAAAAAGCTATTTCAACTTGTAAACATGTTACATATGAAACCTATAACATATAATATCAAAAACATGTTAATTTCAGATATGTACAGTCAAAACCAGAATGTACAATATCATGAAGTACAAATTACAAATATCTTCTTGAAAGGGTATCCCTTCAGCTGTACTCTGGACCAGTTTAAAAGCAGGATTTATGGCTGTGAGGTTTCTTGATGAAATAGTTGTGGCCTTTATGGCTTACAATATGCATTCTAATCAAATTACAACATAGGTTATCCCCTCTGTAAGGAGTTGATCGCAGTAAGATGCACTAGGAGGGGCAGAAATGTAATTACAAGAAAAACACAACACCTGTCATAATGGAAACCAGGGATGCGCAGCCAGCCAAAAGAGTGAGAAGCACCAGCAAAACCTTACAAGAGAAACTTACATACCTTTGTACAGCTAAGCAAAATGGGTAAAACACTGTGAATTTTTGACAGGTATTGGCGACTAAGACTCAAGTGGAAAAAATGAAGATGCCTCTGAAGTTGTAATGTGAACCTGTAGTGTTATAATACTTGAAAGAACTTTTTTTTCTTAGGCGGTATTTTTCCTGGTCACAAAATATTCAGGAGGCATTCATTCTAGGAGGTATATTTCCTAGGAGGCATTTTTTCCAGGAGGCGTTTTTTCTGTGCATCGGACATACATTCTTTTGAGAAGTAAATGTCACACCTACAATTTCTCTTCTGCCAAGCTGTGGTCGTTCTTTCATTTGTTAAATATGGTAACATACACAATGCAATAAACTTTACATTTTCTATTCCTTGTGATGCATATCTTGACATCTTTTATGGCTCACTTCGCACTTTTTCATCAAGGCCGCTTCGTTTTTGTCAGCAAAAACATTTTTCTAGTTTTTGTTTGAAGGATTGTAGTCACACAAGAAAACACAATGTCCTTCAACACAGTTTCCAATGAAGGGTACAAAAACACAAAAGCTTTTCATGATAAGAGTGATTGGATTGAACAGCCTACATATGGTCTTCATTATAAAGAAACTTAATCCCCTGTTTCAAGTAAGTCTAATCAGAGTGGGACCTTTGTCTGCCTTTTAAAATAACCTTATAGTCACACAGAAGTCAACAAACATCCCAAACTATCATAATCTCCTACTAAACATATAAATATTTACTTGTACCATTTGAAAACTACACAAAATGTGAAAGGAAGACTGATTTCCCTGGAAAACTTCCCAAATACTTTTAGATGTTTTAGATGAATTTTATCTGTCATCATCAGATGACAAGCCTAGCTGAACCAGTAATTGATATAAAGGGTTAATGTTCTTGGCTAATGGTCAAGTGTGAGCCTTGTGTTTGTGTCTGCTGAATCTATACCTGTACTATTGTGTGAGTGAGGGGGGAGGGGACCTAGTCAGTTGACTTACCATGTCATTCTACATAAGGGCTTTGATGTGGGGAGATAAAAAAGAGGTTGCATGTCACATTCCACAGGGGTTCATTGCCTCTGTGTGTGTGATATATATATGGGGTTTTTTCTCCCTTCAGTGTTTCCATTGAAGTGAAGAGGGGTAGGGGGAGGGGTGGGGAAGATTTACAATAGACCTTTTCAACATCTCCTCAGGTGACTGAATTTAGGTAAACACTCCTCCATATACAGATTTACTGCAGTGCACACAAACATTCTTTAGTTTTCTCTTAGTGTACATTATTAAGACACAAATATCACTTAAATTCTATGATATTTAATACTTTGAGTTATTTTGTGCTGCATGTTAACTTTAAAAATATTTCATTTACAATTACAAAACCAGTTTACAACACAGTTCCATATTCACATTGTCCCAGGTTTTTAATGGAGAGGGGCTGTAATATACATGTACTTGAATATTTTGACAAATTACCCAGAAAAAAGAATCTGCAGCGTCTTGTCTGTTTTGAGAGAATGGAAAAAGCCTTTAATTAAATATATCCTGGAAACAATTTACGATTCCACATATACAGCTACAGTTTCTCTCCAACCAACCCCTAACAAAAATGATTCGTTAAATATACTACTTTACAAAATACAATAAACCTCACATTTTGCTTACAGTTTAATACTGTAACTGCTACAGTTTTCAAATCATCCACTTTTCGATCAGATACAAAACACAGTAAACCTTCCGTTCTGCTTAGTCTCATACTGCAACTGGTACAGCTCTCCATTTGGGCCGCTCGTTTTTGTTAGCAAAAACTTTTTCTAGCTATGTTTGATATTCAAGCAAATTTTGATTTCAAAGATATATTTTCTCTAAAAACCAATAAGAAACCAATAATGTTATACTGTCTCTCCCCACACATTTCAATGGCTATAGTCCAGGATATATATGGACACAAGTAAATGAAGGAAGTGATGTAATTGGAGTACTGCAGATTGCTCATGTCACATTTATGCGAACTAAGGTTATTTGTATGTAACCTAAAAGGAAAGCCATCATTACCCGATGAGCACCAGATGAAATAGTGATCACCACATCATCTGGTGATCACTTATTATGTCATGATCTGGTGAAGTAGTGCTCACCAGATGATTTAGTTCTCACCAGGTGATATAAGTTATAAGATAATTCTGGTGAGATGACATCGATAGTGTGTTTGTGATCCAATTCACAAAGATTAATGCAATCTGTTATGAAAGATGACAGATCATGATCTAGATCATGTTCTCTCTGATCTAACTCAAGATTCAGATATCAGGATTACCCACAATTGCCAGCAAAATGGAGCAAAACTCCATATAGCTTAAATTAATACTATTATTATGTTATTGTTTTCACCCCCGGTTTTCAGTCAGCCGCCGCCGCCATCACCCCTGCATTATCGTCTCCCTTGAATATCTCCCTTGTTATTATGCCTATCCAAATGATATTTGGCAGTTATCTTCTATAGGCGTGGGACAATTTTTAACAGGCATAAATTTGACCTTTATCGAGGTCACATTATCACAAATTCAAAAAAAGAAATTCACTTCCTTTTCACCAGATTTCCTCAGAAGGTACCGGGTGTGGGTCAACCAAATTTGGTATACACATTCCTGACAATCAATATTGGGATCAATCGGGCCATAATTGACCGATTGACGGGCGATTGATTATCTGTTAATAAAAAATTTGCTAAGATTAAGCCTTGAACTCACTTATTATTGATCCTAGAGGTTTGGGATTGTAAACCAACATGTAGGAAATCATGGGCTGGGAGTCTTCTGGTGTGGTCAGATTTGACCTTGGGCCTCTCCTGAAAGGTCAAATGAGCGTAGCCAAATTTAAAAATGCTTATGACTCGCTTATTATTGGTCCTAGAGGTTCGGGATGGTAAACCAACATGTAGGAAATCATGGGCTGGGAATCTTCTAGTGTGGTCTGATTTGACCTTGGGCCCCTCCTTCAAGGTCAAACGAGTATAGGCAAACTTAAAAGTGCTTATAACTCGCTTATTATTGGTCCTAGAGGTTTGGGATGGTAAACCAACCTATAGTAAAACAGGGGCTGGGAATCTTCTGGTGTCGGCGAATTTGACCTTGGGCCTCTCCTTCAAGGTCAAACGAGCATAGCCAAACTTTAAAATGCCTTGTAACTCGTTTATTATTGGTCTTAAAGGTTCAGGATGGTAAACCAACCTATAGAAAATCATTGGCTAAGAATCTTATGGTGTGATCCAATTTGACCTTGGGCCCCTCCTTCAAGGTCAAACGAGGATAGACAATTGGTCCTAGGGATTTGGGATGTGAAATTAACCTATTGGGAATTTTTTTGGCTCTCCTGAAAGGAATACTCCTATTATAAGTATTTACCTACAGATAAGTTGCCTTATAAATTCAGTTCTGACAAGTCATAGCTTATGTCTAAATGAGTAAAGACACAATACACATGTTATTGTAACACATCTTACAATCACATGAAAATTGTTTTTCATTTGTGTTTTTGAAATGTTTCTGCAGTTGGCCTTCATATCTCTGACAAGTGTATTTAGTTGGCAACCTCTTGGTTTTGACTGAAGTTACATAGATCTTTTTCCTGCACAGTGCAACAACACCATATATTACTTTGTTCTCTTCCTTTTATAGTTGTAAAAAGGACTTTATAATCTTTGGTTAACAATGACTCTATTTTATGTAATTTATGTAACTTTATGTAATTACTTTTACATGACAATGTGGACAAATTCTTTCTGTGTAAAAATATACAGATCCATGCCAAATTAATAGTGGATTCAACCTTTTCTTTGCACTCACTCAATGATAATTTGGAGAAAAGACACTGTTGTATATATACTTCAAGGATGAAAAAACATGTAGCCTTGTTCAGGAGCACAGATTGTTTCAGTTGAAATCACCATTTTAATCACCTTTTTAATATAAGACCAGTTTGTAGCATTGTCTGATGGAATATTGGTGATCGATGTTCCCAAGATGAATACAAATAATATTTAACAAGTCCCTATAATAACAGACATTGCATCATATTCATTTTATTTCCTATAATATGCCACAGTACATTGTAAAAAAAATATCATGTATTACTGACATTATCTACAGATAACATAGCTTTCAGATTTGTTTTTAACACATATTTTTGTTAATGAAAACAATAACCTACAGTATTATAATTGCTTCATTTTTAAAGCTGTAGAACTGTTTTTGAAATAAGTAAGGTTAATTGCTGGTGGTGTGTATTTGCAGTAATCTTGATCAACCATCCTAACCTGTAATGACAAATTTAAAAGTGTTAAAAACTCGTTTATTATTGGTCCTAGAGGTTTGCAATACGAAACCAGTCTATAGGAAATCATGGGGGGATCAGATTTCAAGTGATCAGATTTCACCTTGGGCCCTTCCTTCAAGGTCAAACGAGGATAGCCAAAGGTAACAGTGCTTATAACTCGCTTATTATTGGTCCTAGAGTTTTGCAATGTTAAACCTACTTGTTAGAAATCATGGGCTGGGAATCTTCTGATGTGTACACATATCACTTGGGTTCCTCCTTTAAGGTCAATTTATTTATTTATTTGGGGTTTTACATCACTTTCAACACTGTACAGGTCATATCACGACGAGTAGTCGGAAGGGCAGAGGAAACCAGTACATACAGTTTGTCAGGGTTCTGTACTGTAAACTGCTGACCATCGGCAAGCAACTACCAACTTTCCCACTTGAGGTCATCCCAGGAACCGAACCCTGGCCTCAGAGGTGGGAAGCAAGAGTGTTACCACTCTGCCACCGTGGCCCCTCCTTTAAGGTCAAACAAGGATAGGTAAAGTTAAAGGTGATTTTAGCTTGCTTATCATTGGTCCTAGGGTTTACAATATGAAATCAACCTATGGGAAACCATAAGCTAGGAATCTTCTGATGTGGTTAGATCTGGCCTTGGGCCCGTTTTAGAGGTATACAGTTATAAGTATAGACTTTGGGAAAGGCTAAGACAGTTGTAAGGTGGAGTATAAAATCCAGATGTTAAATATATCATTTTATTGCGTTAATACATCCTATCCAATGGACAATTGCTTTACCGGTCGCCGCGACCGGTCCCGCCAAACGCCAGAAAAAGACGTCCTGTATATAATACCGGCTGGACCAGTCAGGAGAGTGTATTCGCCAGGTGGCGCATCATACTTACTTCCTGTCTAGAAAGTGTGACATCATAGCATCTTTTTCGTTTGGCGCGTTAGAGTTAGGACGTGTTTTTAACGAAGATGTTTTTTATCTCTACAACGAACTTAACCATTTGAATTTTACTTCCAAGTATTTCTTCTGATTTATCTACCATCATGTCCTCCCCAGGACAGAAACGCGGCATATGTGGCCATGTTATGGCTAGTTTTGATGGCCACTTCAAATGTGCAAGATTTCGGGACAAGAAGTGGGAGAAGACCCCTGTGTTCTCAAGAAGGACTGTATCATTTGCATAGGGTTTACCCCTGAGCAGATTCTGCAATTAGCCACCCCCCACATACAGTGAACACAAAAGTAAAGAAAATAAGTTGGTTTCGTCCTCCCCTGCTCCCACTCTCGTGGACCCTTCACACGTGAGTGTGCTGGGTAAAGTGGAGGGGGACATGCTTGTACAACCTGAAACCACACCAGCTGTGAAGAAGACTTAACGCAGTGATTCACCCAAGCCCTCTGCCAGCAAGAAGAAATCCAGCTCTGGTAGCAGATCTTCAGCAGACGACCTGAAGAAACTGGATGATAAGTGGGCAGAGAGGTTCTCCCGGCTGGAAGCAATGCTGCTAGCCAAGTCTTTCAAAGTACCGGTTTAACCGGTTGTGAAACCAGCAGCAGAGGTCACCACCAGCCAGAAGCCCTTTTTTGACCCTGGTGCTAGCACCAGCAGTCTGGCTAGAGATAGTTCCAGTCCCAGCTTTGTTCAGGCCACTGGTGAGGCTGTAGAGGAGATGCAGACTGCCACCCAGCCTCTTGAGGCTCCCGGTGCCGGTACAGCAACCCAGCCTGTTCAGGCCCCCGGTTCAGTCCCTGATGTACAGCCATTCAGTGAGGGAGATCTCAGTGCAGCATCTGATAGTGAGGGTGACCAGCACAGTGTTACCGGTTCCCTATCTGATGAGAACTACCGGTACGGGTCCCCAGAGACCTCCCAAGAAGTTGCAGATCAGGAACTTTCAGAGGAGGCAAATTATCAAGAGACAATGAGAGGTATTAGAAGTTTTATGGGTTGGCACAAGATCCCAGAATTCGAGACTGTGTCCTCTTCTGATGACAACCCTTTTGCCGGTGCACGTGTACAGCCAACCGGTAAAGTTTCAGTCAAGCTTCCGGTGGATGACTGGTTATGCAGGAAGATGGGAAAACTTAACCTCACCATCACAGAGGGTTACCCTGCAAGAAACATTGACACTGCTGGTCTCCTCAAAGATCAGTTCATCAAGCCACCCAGATTTTTCAGATGGTATGGGATGCATACTGAGAAGAAGGACTGTGAGAGCAACACAGTATGCACCTGGTCACAAGAACCGGCCAAACTCAACCATTCCTTCAGTAGGGTTGCACGTAGAAACCTTCCTTCTGCCCCACCCTCCCGGGCCTTCAGCCAGGACATGCTCAGGTGTTGGGAGAGAGCAGCACGTGAACAGACGGTTATGTGTAACCAGGCTGCTGGTTTGTCAAGGTGTTTGACCAGGGTTCAAGATGACATGTCTGCTCAGCTGAAAACCCTGCATCTGGACAAGAAAGGCAAGTCTTCTGAAAGGACGAAGCAAGCTATTGATGAACTGGACTATCTTGTGACCTTCAACCGGTCAATTTATCAAGCCATGGCCAGAACTATGCAAGATTTGTCAGAAGGGGTTTTTATCAGCATGGCCAACTTCACACTGGCGCGCAGGGACAGTTACTTAGAGTATTTACATGCCAGTGTGAAGCAAGATACCCTGAATGCCTTGAGAACATCTCCAGTCCATCTCAACTCACTGTTCCCGGATCAGCTTATCACCAAGGCTGAGGAAGAAATCTGCAGAAGTGAGGAGAGATGTTCTGCTGGCCAGCCACACAGACGTCAAGGACATTTTCACCCTTATGCTTCTAGGGACAAGTCTGCTAGCCACCTGGACCGGAAGTCCGGTGTCCCCGCATGGAAACAGATAAGGGACAAGCAACAGTCAAGGAAAGGTCGTGGCAAGGCCTCAACATTCTCCCAGAAGCTGACTAAGGGTTCCAAGCCACGTAAATGACAATCACTGTGTAAATTCTGTGACCGGTCAGAAGAACTCTGTTTGTGTTACCGGTCAGACAGGCTTGAACCCACCTTCAGTTGTAGCCGGGGACAAGAAAGTGACTTTAAATTTGAATGTAGACTTTTGTGTTGCAAATGCTCATATTGTCACTGGGTTGCCACAAAGGAAAGGCATAAATCCCAATTGTTGTCAAATGTACACAGAAATAAAATATGTGAAAGATGTTTCTTGTGTAGGTCACTTGAGTTCTGTAAATCTTGTCACAAATGCCCCACCTGTTGTTACCAATCCACCTGTAGGGGCAAGATTAGTTTTGGGAGAACTGAGACGTTTTGGGTTCGAGTCCAAAAATAGTCACCACACTGAGAGAGGGCTACACCCTCCCCTTCCGGTTCAGATCAAACTTGACCAGGTCACCTACTGTCATAAGCAACTACCACAATCCAGCCAAACAGGCCAACCTTTTAGGCACTGTATCAGCTGGTGAACAAAAATGCAGTAGAACTGGTAGAAAATCAAAACTCTCTGGGTTTTTACAATCCTGGACCTGAGCACCTTGAACACCTTTTTGAACACAGAGTCGTTCAAGATGGAGACCCCAGAGACAATAAGAACCTCCCTACAGGCAGGGGAGTGGGTCACTTCCATAGACTTCAAAGACACGTACTTCCACATACCTATTCACAGTCAGTCCAGGAAGTACATGGGTTTTCACTTCCAGGGTCGGTCCTACTAATTCAAAGCCCTACCCTTTGGCCTCTCCACAGCTCCCATGGAGTTCACAGTGGTAGCCAAAGAGATCAAACTCATGGCACTGCAGGGGGTATAAGAATCCACCAGTACCTAGACGACTGGTTGGTGAGAGCCTCGACCCATGAAACCTGTCTCCAACATACACAGAACTTGGTAGTTCTCTGCCAAGATCTAGGTTGCCTAGTGAACAAGGAAAAGTCAGAGCTGGTTCCAAAACAGGTTTTCAACTTTGTAGGTTACCAGTTCGATCTGAAAGAGGGCAAAGTCAAACCCACACCAGAGCGTTGGCAGGCCTTGACAGACAATATGCAGTCTGTACTGTCCGGTCCGGTATGCCCGGTCCAACAATTCATGTCCCTCATAGGTCTTCTCACAGCAACAGAAAAACAAGTACACTTAGGGCGACTTCACATGAGGCCCATACAGTAGCACTTGAAAAACAACTGGAGGGTGCCAGAATCACTAGACAAGGTGATCCCAGTCCTCAGGTCGCTCCACCCCCACCTAAGATGGTGGCTGGAGGAAAGCAATGTGCTACCAGGTCAACCTTTACACCCTCTAAAACATGCTACACACTTTACACCCTCTAAAACTGCAAATTTTTACAGACGCATCAATAGAAGGGTGGGGCACTCACTTAGATGAGCACACTGCAAGGGGAACTTGGTCCCTTCCAGAAAGCAAGTTGCACCTAAATTACTTAGAGCTAAAGGCAGTCTTTCTAGCTCTAAAAGAGTTTCAAAGCCTCTGCTGCAATAAGACAGTATTGATAGCTACAGACAACACAACAGTGGTTGCCTATATCAACAAAGAGGGGGGATGAAATCGAGCTCCCTGTGTACCCTACTGTGGAGAATCCTGTCCTGGTGCACCAGAAAGCAGGTGACCCTCAGGGCATGTCACATCCCCAGCCGGTTGAACGTGATAGCAGACAAGCTATCCAGACTGGGCCAGACCATTCAAACAGAGTGGTCACTTCATCCAGAAGTGTTCAAAGCTATATGCTCCTGGTGGCACCAGCCCCAGGTGGACCTGTTCGCCACCAGGTTCAACAACAAACTGCCACAGTTTGTGTCACCGGTCCCAGACCCCCAGGCATGGGCAGTCATTGCTCTCAGTCTTTCCTGGGAGGGCCTGGACCCATATGCCTTTCCACCAGCAGCCATCTTGAGCAAAGTGGTGGAAAAGTTACAGGACTACCCTTGCAACAGGATAATCCTGATTGCACCGGAGTGGCCCAACATGCCCTGGTTCTGGGATCTAGTGGCAATGTCCTGTCAGATCCCACTGTGCCTGCCCAACATACCCAACTTTCTCAGACTTTCAACCAGGTCCTTCACAGGAACCTGTCAAATCTGAACCTACATGCTAGAGCCTCAGCTATCAATGAGCAAGGTTTCTCTGAGGCAGTGGCAGCACGAATTGAGGCTCTTCAAAGAGGATCAACCAGATCTGTCTATGAGGCAAAGTGGACCATTTTTACAAAGTGGTGTAATCAGGTGGATGTCAGGGCACCACCTCTGAAAGTCATTGCTGACTTCCTCCTGTACTTGTTTCAGGACAAGAAGTTGCAAACAGGCACTATTGATGGCTACAGATCAGCTATTACTGACAAACTGGGCAATGTCGCTATTAATGTCAGCAAAGATGAGAAACTCACTCGTCTCCTGGATAGTTTCCATAGAGACAGACCCAAGGGCAGGAGGGGCATCCCCTCCTGGAACCTCTCTCTGGTGCTGCACCAGTTGACAAAGGCTCCATTTGAACCCCTGAAGAAGGCCTCCTTGAAACACTTGACCTTCAAGACTGATGGACTTGGGCTCTGGTAAACGCAGGAGTGAGATCCATGCTTGGCTACATAAGAACATCAGACACCAGACAAACTGGTCTAAGGTGTCCTTGTACCCTTCACCCAGCTTTCTATCCTAGAATCAGCTGGCTAAGGAGGGTCCAGATAATGTGGCCCCAGTGGTCTTACCACCCCTGGCCCCTTCTCTGGATAAGTCACTCAAAGGTGACAGGTCCCTATGTCCAGTTAGAGCCCTGCGCTACTCCTTAGACAGGACCTCAGACTTTAGGCAGAATAAGGAGCTGGTCTTTGTCTCCTTCAAGAAAGGTTTTGACAAAGACATCTCTCCTGCCACCATCTCCTCATGGATGAAACAGACTGTGATCCTATGCTATGAGCTCTCTGACCAAGAGGCCCTCACCTTGCATCAGGTTAAAGCCCACGGTGTCAGGGCCTTTGCTGCCTCTAAGGCTTTCCAGTCAGGAGTCTCCTTAGAGCAGATTTTGTCAGCCTGCCATTGGAAATCTCATAACACCTTCACTCAGTTTTACTTGAAAGATGTTGCCTGGGCTGGCTCAGAGCTTTTCCATCTGGGGCCTGTTGTGGCTGCCCAACAGGTGCACCACCAGGCCCAGAAATGAGGAGATGTGTGTATGTATATATATATGTAAATATGTACATTATGTAAATATGTTAAGATGTACATTATGTAAATATGTACAAAATAAAAAGAAAGCAAAAAAAATGTGACTTGCTTCCCTAGGGAAGTTTATTTCATGGGATTGAACTCAGCCTCTCTCTCTCTCTCTCTCTCTCTCTCTCCCTGAACCCTCCTGAGGAAAGAAAAAGGGGGGGCAACGTTGGTAGACTTCCAGTTAACCGGTTAGTGGGTAGCCGACCTTGACCTTACAGGGTTCTATGACCCTAGGTCAAATGGGCCTGTTCAGTTTTGTTTTGTTATGCGTTCACTACAGTCCCTAGAAGCTTACCCGCCTTCCAAGCGATAGTTATTCAGCAATTGACCATTGGATAGGATGTATTAACGCAATAAAATTGCAAATTTAGTAAGTAAATTAAATTTTTATAAGTTAATACCCTATCCAATGGACAGGCAAGGCCCTCCCAACCGGCCCGCTACCAGCTTACTAGGGGTCTTATTAGGATTAGACACGAAAAAAGATGCTATGACATCATGCTGTCTAGACAGGAAGTAAGTACCATGCGCCACCTGGCGAATACACTCTCCTGACCAGTCCTGCCGGTATTATATACAGGACGTCTTTTTCTGGCGTTTGGCGGGACTGGTCATGTCGACCAGTAAAGCAATTGTCCATTGGATAGGGTATTAACTTATAAAAATTTAATTTACTTATTAAATTTGCAAGTTTATGGGAATGATCACCTCTTGAACTCTAAGATCCTTTTATAAAGGTAAATAGCAGTAGTTAAATCTTGTGAACAAAACCATATACATGTGCCTTTATAAATGTGTGTGTGATTATACAGTAAAATAGAAAGATATAAATTTATATATAACTATCTTTAATATATATATTATATAATAATATATACATCAGACCTATAAACATGGTATCAGGTGTGTGACTATTATGGAGGAAAACATCTCATAATAGGATACAAATAGTGACAACAGGATATAATACACAGTACAATCAAAATATTCAGAAAGGCTTTTTCTTAATATCCCTGTTCCAGCTCCAATGGAGGTGAAAGGGGACTTACTTAGTAATTGGACATTTTTCAAAGATCAATGGGAAATTTACAAAGTTGCCACTGGACTAAGGGAGAAATCATAGATTGTAAGTGTTGCAACTTTAAGATCTGTTATGGTAGACTTGCTCCAAGTCTTTGTATTTATATCCATCAGTAACTAAAACAGTTAAATTTAAACTGGAAACTTACAAGAGTTCATTGTAGCACAAGCATTCTGGAGTATGGGGGATAGTCTCTGAAAAAACGGGCTGTATCTCATTTAACTGAAGAAAGTCTCGAATTTGTCATCACATATTACTTTATAATTTAAAGTTTTCCCTTTAACCAACTTCACAATTAGTGCTCAAAATGTGATATATTATTTTCAAGTAATGTCCAAGGCAAGAGATATGTTAAAAAGTTTCAAATAAACTACAATTTCGCATCCTTCTATGTTAATTTATTTCAAGAAAATCAATTATTGCAAGTTAAAGGTCTGCTTTTGAGTGCTAGTGAAGATTAAGTGCCATAAAAATTGATTAAAATTAAATGTCTTATGTATACTAAAGCAAATAAAGTGCCTAATATATAATTTACTTTTAAAACTGTTCACATGCACATCACCTTTGTGTCTAACAATGATCACAAGTTGAGCATTGAGTTTTAACACTTTAAGGTACAATGGTGGCCTTTCATCTTTGAAAGCATTTTAAAGTAGGCAGGCCATGGTCAGTGAATTCCAGCCAAACTAGAAAATACCCAATTAGAAAATCTGTTACCACAAGATACTAACTCGTTCCCACAATTTAGCAAAGTCATTACCACAAGATACAAAGTCATTCCCACAAGATAACTATTCGCTCCCACAAGATAGCAAGTGGTTCTCACAAGTTAGCAAGTCGTTACCACAAGATAGCAAGTCTTTACCACAAGGTATGAAGTCATTCCCACAAGTTCTACTAAGTCATGCTTTGATGCCAATGTACAGGCAATTTCTTTGTCTATGATACCTAACTTATATAGAGGTCACCCATCTAGCATACCATAGGCTTTTAGTTACCTTAGCAGTTTTAATGGTTATTCTTCTTAGTAACCTATCTAATGACCTTTAGAGGTCACCTACTTATTATTACAGATACACAGACACATAGAAACATGTATATTGCATTACTGTCTTTTAGAGGTACCTGTTTTATGGCACTTTCCTTCGTCTTTCTAAGACATTTTAGTATGTTACATTGGACTGTGTGCTTTTTGGCACAGCATACCTTGCAGGATCTCCATTGGATTCACATACAAGCTGTATACCTGGATGCAGCAAAACTCGTGTTTGCTGTGCTGCAAATTGCAGATTTTTCATTCAGTAAATTACACAGTACAGTCAAACCTGTGTATAAAGACCGCCCAAGGGAAATGCTAAAAACGGTCTTTCGTAGGGGTCGGTCTTTATATGAAGGTTTTGTATAAATTCCTAAAATTTCACTAAATTTCTCTCTCCATTCATTAAGCACTGCAATCCACAATCTATTTGACATGTTAGAGATCAGTCACAATGAAGTAAATGAGAGTACAGTGGTAAAACTTGCTATTTGTGGAATCCTGTTAATTGGTTTAAAATTATTATATGTTAAAATGTGCACAAGTACATGTAATAGCAGACATTTTGGATTAAAATATAGGCCATTACTAATTATACTTAAATTTCTCATTTGTAATACCCATTAAAGGCTGATTTGTGTTTTTGTCTTGTTTTATACAGACTACATTGTTAATATCAACCAGTTCAGTTTTCCATTCATTCACAATGTACTGATCTACACACACCCCTTTTCCAACCCAGCTATTCATATGTCACACTTTCTTTGAAAGGATTATAGAAATCCCCTTTTCATGATCAAAGAAAATAGGCAGGGATGTTATATCTGTGTTTATTATAGGTGGAGGCCTTAATTGAACATGTATGTGGAAATGGACAATGGGAACAATTCATATATGGCCCATCCATTGATTATCAGTGCCCAAGTAGTAAACTAAGTGCCACACCACTTACACGATCACTATTGGATATTTGTAAATCAGCTGTAAAAGGGTTATATAATCAAGTACCAACCCCACAACTCAAGCATATGATCTCATTAGCCTAGATATGAACCCCTAAGCTAAGATCTAACCCCTAGATCTTGAACTAACTTTAGGTATGTAACCCCATATCATATATGAACCCTAGATATGAACCCTGATCTAACCCCTAGATCTTGAACTAACCCTAGCTATGTAAACCCTTATCCCCAACTTATGATTTAAGCCCAGGAATCTCTATTTATGTAACCCCAACCCTAACCCCAATATCTATATTGTAATATCTTCGACATATGACCTAACTCTACGAATATAAACCCCTAACCCTTAACCCACATATCTTGAACAACTAACCAAATAATCTCATAACAACCTTGATTACATTGTAGGAATGTTTTTAAACCAACCTTAAAAGGCTTATATAATCAAGTACCATCCCCAACTTATGACCTAACCTGAGGTATTTAAACCCTAACACCAATATCCCCATCAACTGAGCAAATAATCTGTTAACACTCATACCCTCACCTCTGCGTATCCCCAATATAATCAACAATTACTTTGCCATGACCTATCCTCAGGTATGTAAACCCTTAATATTAAATTAACCTCAAGATCCAATAAAATTAATAATATTATCATATAATCAAATGCTCCTCTCAAATGCTGCTCTCATGTTGGAATAATTACCAAGTAAGTGTTTATATAAGAGCTCCTCATTAAACTACTGAACTTGATCATCTCACCCCAACAATTTACTAATGACATGATATTAATAGATAACATAGGGACAAGGGTAATAGGCTACAAAACATGCTTGAGGACTCTTGCAACATCTCTGCATAAATGATGCATAAGTGGAATTTCTCACTCGCTATTTATATGAAATCGCGATGGGATCTAAACGCGAATTGACCTTCCTTGACCCAATTAACCACCTGACCAATCACAGAATTTACAACCTATACATTTGGATCCCATCACGTGACCAAATCAGCTGTTTTTCCTTGCGTTGTCAAGAGGCTTAACCCTATTTTTTATTATATAAACAACACCAATAAATCTCCACACTCAGACTTTGAATGCCTGTCATACAATAACATTCATGATAAATATGTTTATCAATTTTCAGGGCTTGGGAGATAAATAGGCTGGTTCCACATGTACATAACCAGAATCCATGCCCAATCTTGGATGTAATATTATTTTCTGTCGATATAAACTCTCTCAGGAGATTTTGGGTATGTTTCATGTATGTTGGATGTTGTTGTTACCACTATCCACGACACTCTCTTGATATTATGAAAATTTTTTTTCATCATCTAAAACAATCTTTCAAGAAACGACGTCATGGATCCAACCACACCACGAAGGCGTTATAGATGTTGTTATTGTGGATGGGATATGATTACTAACTCAAATCTGCAACATCATCAAAGAATATGCCTCCATTCTGACAGAAGATCACAGGAAATATGTAAAATATGTGCAAAGAAGTTCAACACCTCAGAGGAACTCAAGTTTCATTTGAAGAAATGTGGCAAGTATCAATGTTTTAAGTGTGATATACCCTTTTTGACCACTGTTGCTTTGAATTCTCATATTCATCTAAATCATCATCACAGTGAAAATCTCAACAACGCCAGGACATATGCATGCTCTCAATGTAAGAGAATTTGTACAAGTAGACGAGAGCTCTACCACCATAGAATGAATCAACATGGAGGGAATGATGATGATGACACTGATAATGAGGATATTCCAGACTATATACAGAATGAAGAAAACGAAAACATTTGAGAGGTTTATGTAACCAACAGGAATCATATTAAGGATTATCATCATGAGGGTGATTTTAGGCATGTATATAACTTTTCAACTAACAATCTCAATGAAGGTTATGCAGAAATCAGAAGACACTTAAATGACATTTATGATGACCTAAATGTGACATATAGAATTAATTTTGCTTTTGGTATGATATTATTGGTATGTCACAAAATTCTTCTAAAATGTATCTTAATGTCTACCATAATCATTATAGTTATATTACGAATTTTTCAAAGTATGCTAAAAAATTTCAATGCGAAAAATGCTCTAAAATTTTTAAGAAGATATGGCATCTGAATAGACACACATCACAATGTTATGAAAGAACCAAATATATATTTCCAGGGGGTTTCCATAAAACACAACCAAATATTTTTGATAAATTAGAATCAGTGGGAATTAATGTTCCACAATCAGAAAAATATTTTCCAAATTTTATTGTATGGGATATAAAGGCTATGTTACAAAAAATTCAATCCACCTCTGATTCACAAGATAAAAAGCTGCAATGGTTGACCAAACATGTACTTATCAGCATTAGTATTGCCTCCAATGTCTCTGGCTATGAAGAACCTAAATGTATAGTAGATTTAAACGAGGAAAAATTGATTAATAAGATGATGACCACACTTCAAGATATAGTAGTGCTTGCTATCATACATTAACAGAAAAGTATTCATCTTTGATCCAACAATTGGATGAACTAATAGAAAGCTATCAAAGTACACAAAACCAAGATTCTGAATCTGAATCAACCGAATCCTCAAATCATATCCTAAACCAGAAACATTCCTCAAACCCAATCATAAATTTAAAGAAAGAATTTGACAGATACCTTAGGCAGATACCAGTTTTAGGTTTTAACTCTGGAAAGTATGATTTAAATCTGATAAAGAGGCATATAATGGCATATATTTCGTATAAGTATAAACAGAATGAAATATTTACAATAAAAAGGAATAACACCTACATCTCTATTGCAGTACCTGAAATGAAATTTTTAGATATTACAAATTATCTAGCTGCAGGTTGTTCGTATAGCAAATTTCTTAAAGCATATGGATGTGAAATATCTAAAGGAATTTTTCCCTATGAATGGTTAGATTCACCCTCCAAATTAGATGAGCCATACCTACCACTACCAGAAGCATTTTACTCAAAATTAAGTGGAACCAATCCAATACAAACTGATGAAGATTACGATCACCTTAAAGATATTTGGAGTCGTAATAATATGAAGACATTTAAAGATTATCTGATGTATTATAATAATTTAGACACAGGTCCCTTTGTCATTGCCCTTACCAATTTTATAGATATTTATAACCAGGAGGGTATAGATATTTTTAAAGATTATGTGACACTACCAGGAGTAGCTAGAAAAATGCTCTATGAATCATCAGGTAGCAAATTTTCATTAATAAATAAAGAAAATGCTGATCTATATGACACCATGAAAAAAAATATTGTAGGAGGCCCCAGCATAATATTTTCTAGGTATCATGAGAAGGATGTTACAAATATAAAAAATATAGAGAACAATCTATGTAAAGCTGTGGTAGGGTATGATTGTAATGGACTTTATTCATATGCCATTAAACAGAAGATGCCAACAGGCGTATATATTCGAAGATTTGAACACAGCGATTTCAGACCAGAGGTTAGTGAAAAGTATATAGATTCTTACGTTTGGATGGATTTTCTTATGAAAGATCAGAGAATCAAAATTTTACATAAACTGAATAATTCCAAAGAGATAAGAATTAGTAATTACCTAGTAGATGGATTTTGTATAAGAAGCAAAACAGTTTATGAATATAATGGATGTTATTATCACCATTGTCCTCATAATTGTTATATTGCATCTAGTATAAAGAGTAAGACATGGCTTTCTAAATTACAAAAAACCAAAACAAAGGATATGATCAGAAGAAATTTTCTTATATCCCAAGGATATGAAGTGATTACTATTCAGGAATGTGAATTTATTTCTCAAATATACTACCATCATACTACCAAAGGAATAAAGGTCCATTGTCATTTAATAAAATAATTAAAGACATAAAGAACGGTAGGCTATTCGGTGCTGTGGAGGTTGATATCAGAGTTATACCTCAATTTATCGAAAAATTTCAAGAATATCCCCCATTTTTTTGCACCTGCAATGTTGAAATGGATGACATAGGACCTCATATGCAGCAGTACTGTAAAGAAAACGACATAAAGTTTTCACACAAAAGACTATTAATTAGTGGACTTAAGGCCAAAAAAACACTACTTGCTACTCCACTTTTACAATGGTATTTGAATAATCATTGTGAGAAAGAGAGGATTTATCAGCTAGTTGAGTAGCAACCACTTACCTCTTTCAAGTCTTTTATAGACACAGTCACCATGCATAGAATTAGAGGAGATCAGAATCCTGATAAAGCAATTATAGGGGACACATACAAATTGTTAAGCAACTCCAGCTATGGATCTGTTTTAATGGACTGTTCTAAACATACACAGACAAAATATATGTACAACAAGGTCAAGGTCACACAAATGATTAATTCGCCCAATTTTAAAACTCTAGAAGAATTAAATAACCAAATTTTTGAGGTTGAATCCTATAAGAAAAGTATTATAATGGATAACCCCATTCAAATTGGGTTTTTTATTCTACAATATGCTAAATTGAGAATGCTAGAATTCTTTTATGATTGTATTTTCAAATATTTTATTGAAAATAGTTTTGAACTCACAGAAACAGACACTGATAGTATATACATGGCTATTAATGAAGCAACCATAGACGAGTGTATTAGATCCTCACACCATGATATATTTCAGAAAGAAATTTTTAAATCTTGCTCAGATGAAAAAAGTCCCACCTGGTTTCCTAGAAGATGTTGCCAGCGCCATCTGATGCTCAATGGGAGACATTTAGGTACTTATAAGCGGGAATGGCAGGGTGTTAAGATGGTATCACTGTGCTTTAAGTCATATATAATAGAAGATGCTAATGGAAATCAAAAAGTATCATGTAAAGGTATTTCCAAAAAGAATCTGAAAGATCCAATGCAAAAATTTCAAGAGGCTCTGCACAGCAAGACCACAATTGAATCCAATAATGTCGGATTTCAGATCAGAAAGTCGGATATATACACCTATTCGCAGGATAAGATAGGTTTTAATTATTTCTACTGTAAAAGAGAGGTCCTAGCTGATGGCGTTTCTACCAAACCCTTAAATATTACATTATCACCCTGGGAGTCTACGAACCTAGTTGTGGATAAAGCCCACCAAGAATAGCACAGGTTATTTCTCTCTCTTCAATATCCGGCAACAACCTTATGGGACAAATTCTGATGGAATATGCCACAAAAATTAACGAAGAGTCACCATAAATCAGCATATCTTTATTGGTTTCAGAATGACAAACTTGACAAGAAATTACCTATTAATACACTTTTAACTGAAATTCATCAAGAAGAAATTAGTTACAATTTTTTCATTATCCGATAAATCGGAGCTAAATCCTTGTAGTATGTTTTGAAAGGACATGAACCTGCAGGAATAGAAGCTGTAGTATAAATAAAACAATGCACATGTATTAGTATTGTATGCCTGTAATCTACTGTTATTGTACATATATTTACTCCTGTTACCTATTAATAAATTATGTATGAACTTTTTTGGTGCTTTTCCTACTAAATCAAAATGTTCAACTATGTCCTTTTCTTTATAATGTAGTACGATCCAATGACTCCATGCCTCCATGGACCTGTCTTGATTTACAACAATTAAAGAATTAGCAGGAACATTCTTGGGGATCATATCTAGTGGATATATCCCACGAAACCACCTCTCAATCATTCTGTCACTTGTCATTAATCTTGCAAGGGTATTGGAATCCATTATTCAACATATGCACCTTAGATTCAAGCTATATTGCCTAGGTATCCCTACTCTACCAACTTGTAAAGCAGAAATTCCTGTTCTTCCTCATCCTCTTTCAGTTATATCTACTCTAACAATATCACGTGACCACATCAAATAGAGGTGTTTACCTTTACATTCGAAATAATCAAGGGTGCTTTCCCAGAAGCTCGGAATTTTTGATCCGAAATCTCTCTATGTAGTACAGGTGTTTTCCTTTACGTTCGAAATATCTAGGGTACTTTCCCTGGAGCTCGGATTTTTGATGAGAGATCTCTCTGAAGTTCGAAATCTGAGAATATAAACCAGTCATTCACATCACGTGGTCTGTTAGATCTCAGCTCATACTCACATTTCTACTCTGATCAATGCTAACTATTTCTGGAAATTTTGCATAAACTATGACATTAATAGTCTCTGCTAAAGCCTTGGCATACCTTATGCTCAACCTAAGATGCCCTTTCATTGGACTTGACATAATTTTTCCACTAAGGAAACTCTGTATATCAAAAAGATAGAGTGCATAACCACCAGGATAATCTCCCATACGAATTATGATTCCTTTCTTGCAATTAAGGTCGCTGTCCAATAAGCTAAGGTAAGACGCCACATAATTTTTTTCCTCAAAGTTAGGTTTGCGGGGTCTATTAGGTACTGGTTGACCATCTACAGTGACCTCCAGGTAATTGGCATTCATATGCTGAAAATTAAAGGGATTTTTACTAAAGTCACCTGAATAGGCAGAATTTGAGACCATTCCTATTATCAATTTACTTGGTACCTTACCATGAAAGATATTATCTGTCATAAAGGTTTGAGAACCAGCAGCAACACTGAAACTTTTTATGTCACTCCTCCAGAAAGGGTATATTGCAGGTGCTAATTTTAGAGCCTCGTTATGTGCTAGAATTACAGAGGGGTTTAGTCCTACATGATAGACCTTTAACACAGCTGACAGTATCTTTAATTTATAGACCTTCACACCATGTCTCATTAATCTGAAGTCATTCCCTGCCTGAAATAACTTAACATTGATAGCCACACCGTTTAAAATAGCTCTGTTTTGACCAAAGGCAAAATCTAGATACAAGGATCCTTCTAAAGTTATTGACCCCCCATCTTTGGTTTTTTCTGCTCTATAGGTAAATGCTGGATTACCCCCTAAATATGTGACCATCTCCATTTTTTCGGGTTGATCTTTATGAAATAAAACAGCCTGGCCTTGAGAATTGATCATATCTGTAGTTGTCCCTAAAAGGAAATCTATCATAGCCTTATAAGGATAGTTTACACCTACATCTGGCGAAATTACTTTTTGATTTAAAGACAAATCTATTTGTCAAAATATTGAATGTAGAGTCAGATTAACGGGGGCAACCTGATCCGAAGTATCCAGAGGTTGCCCTTGGTCACCCCTCTCATCCTTGATCGGATTCCCATCTTCTGTAGTTAAAACATAAGTAACCTGCAATCTAGTCTTGGCCAAATTTATGTAATCAAGGGAGGTACCAGGAATATTAAATTCTACAGCCCCACTTTCAGATATTGTAGCAATAGGGTTAAATTCAAACCAATATTCTCTCTGAATTGACTTGTCAATAGGTGGGGGTTGAAACAGACTTAGAGATGTCTGAACTACATCCATATTGAACTATAACCACCCCCTTTGATTTTTTTTCGATTTTAATTAAATCTTTTTTGTCCTGGTTATCTTAACAATTTTTTTCTTTCCACCTTTCTTGGACTTCAACACTGTTTTTTGGGTTTTAGTATTTTTCCCCTTTTTTCTGGATTTGCTTTTGATTGATGATGTACTTCCCCCAAACTGATTGTACTTTCTTTTTTTTCCCCTATTTATAGCCTTTTCCTGTTTAATCTCACTCCTCGCCTGTTCTACTCCCGCCTGGGTAGGAGTGACCACTGATATGTCTATATTACTAGCTTTCTCCCCCTCCCCTGTTTTATTTTCCAGTTTTAGGTCATTATCAAGAATATAAAATTTCTTATGATAATCCATCTTTCCTTGCATGCATCTGTTACAGAAGTCGAGATATTTATTCATTTTTAATAATCCCTCTTAAGATGTAATGTCAGCTGTAGATCCTCTGTCATAATAGCTGGCACATTCATGCTCTTGTCTCTTATATATATTTGCAAGCGCGTGAAGTTTTTTGGAGCTAGTGGAATATAATATCTCTTAGAAAAATTAACCGACTTTGATGCATCAGTCAGATAAATCATTCTCAAGATAGGTTTCATTGAATTTTGGAAATATGAAATGTCACAAATATCACAAAATATATACAAAGTTTCAGCACTTGATACATTTAAATTGAGATCAGATAGGGCCACCAACCATCTACCAGTTAGATTTAATCTCTCACCCAATTTAACAATGAAGGTATGGGGTTTATTGTCTGGATGATAACTCTTAGAATCAGCTGAGGAAATAAATAAATAAATATCCTTACTACACATTTCTCCTCATAATCTCTTCAAGGTTTTTTTTTCCTTCCTTTCTATTTATATGAGATCAAAACTGATTTCTGTCCGACCTTGACCAAGATTCGCGTTTGGATCCCATCACGTGATGATCACGCAAAACATATATAAGTAAGAGTCCAACAGCTGATACACCAGTTAGAAAGGCTAGTTTATATCCTGTAAATCGCTCTCTGGAATCCAGGAGTTGAATTTATCTGGCCACCCCTTCCATTTCACCAGAAATTCAGAAATTCTATTCCTTTTTCTTTTTTGCAGTATTTTCTCAATCTTATAAATTACATCACTGTCAATATAGGCCATCTGTAATTCCGGTTCATAAAAATAGGATTCTATAACCTCATTGTTATAGTCTTTCAATTTATACATTGGTACATTCTGATTCATTTTTCTCTCAACAATAGTAAAAATCTCTCCAGACCATCTTTCAGAATACTCTCTGTCGAATTTTTTTTTAATGTCACTGATCTTCACTTTGTCACATAATTTGAATTTATATCTTTTGGTATACAGTTTTCTTGAGGAATTTTTTTTAGTTTTATTTTTATAATTTTTGGTGGAAGAGCTCGGCTTATTTAAATCGATAGCACATTGTCTCTTCCATAAGATGAACCTGTCAACATCTTGTGCATCAGAGGGAGACATTTTGATGGACCTATGATATGACTGGTTATAGCTGTAAGTTAGATCCGGTAATATTTCCATCCATCTGTAGGTTTCTTTATTTGTGAAATACTCTCTCAGCAAAATTTGCCTTTGTTTCGTAAAATGTGAATATATGATCTATTCCTTTATCAGTTACAAATTTCCTCATATCTCTGTTTAGGTATTCACTTCCTTGATCACTTCTTAATTTTTTAGGTTGCTCATCAATAGTGTTGATTAGGTGATTTAAAATATAAACCATTTCCTTACCAGTCAAAGTTTTCAGAGGTGCTGTATACAGAAATCTCGTAAATATATCTATAAATACCACAAAATAGCCATAGCCATCATTGTATTTCTTGTATTGATTCATATTTGCAGTATCTGTGTCCCACTGATAATTTTTTGAAAAAGCCAAGACCCTAGGTCTTTTTCTTCTAGCCAGATAATGAGATGTATAAGCCTCTTGTTTGCTTAACCAAACCTTCAGTTTTTTAGGTTTGATGTTTTTCCCCTCCTGTTTTATAAATTTGTAAATCTTTTGAAAACCACTGAAAGCCACAGAACTCCGAGGGCTATAATATATATCCTTGAGGTAGTCGCTCTCCTCATCTGATATTTTTGTTCCAGAATCTGACCCATTCTGGATCCTTGTTTCCACCTCTTCCTCCACTGTTGACTCATGTGCTATATATATGTATATATTACAATTAAAGAAGACAGATTTCTAATGGGTGCTTTCCCTGACGTTTGAAATCGTAGTATATAAACAGACAATGCACTGAAAAAAAACCATTAGTATTTACTCAATACGCTCAATCGTTTGAAATTGTAGTATATAAACAGACAATGCACTGAAAAAAACCCATTAGTATTTACTCAATACGCTCAAGGCTATTCTCTAGGGCTGGAACCTCTGCACTTGGTCTCATAAAAAGTATATCTGTAAAGTCATCTTTAAGATCCTCATGACATTCCTTACATCTTATGGGTGTGTTTCTACTTCTTTCAACTGTATATGATGAACATATAGTACAAAAAAAGTGGCCACATCTTGCGACAAAGGCCATTTCAAATTTGATAGGTAGGCTACATATTGTACAAGACAAATTATTCCTCCTTGTCTCATAATAATCTGCCCAACCAGGAGCCAAAGATTTCTCCAATTTAGATGGTACAGAGATCATCAAAAAAGTATAGTAAAATGCCTTCAAGATATTTTTTACATCAAGGCACTCTAAGAGAGACTGAGGATAATTCTGTCTAATGTACACAGATGTAGGCACCCATATAAATAACGATGTAGTGTTCAACCTACTACAATGAAACAGGGCTGGCTTCGCAAAGAGATGACCTAACAATACAGTTCTGCACATAGGACATCGCTTTCTAACAGTTCCATTTTCTTTCCAAACCTTGCAGAGTTGAGTTGAGCAGCTGGTACATAAAATATGCCCACAGGGGTTGGTCAATATGATCTGCTCTCTATTTAATGACTCTGTACATATACCACAAGCAGCTTTAGTGATCTCATCGATGAAGAACTCAGAAAATGTAGGATATTTCTTGCTGAAAGATAAGTAATAATGAAAATTGAGGAACTGTAGAGATTACCATGGGCACATATATTGCCTTAGGCAGTTCCAGTGAGATGGACATATACAGAATGAGTTTGGTGACAAAGCATTTATATATGACTTGGAGATGGGATCCAAAGACGTTTGACCCGACCTTGACACAAATATGAAATAGCCAATCAGCTTTTTTAAACGGAACAAAATTTGGATCCCATCACGTGACATAAAAGTTATATAAATAGTGACACGCCTCGCAGAGAACATTTACTGGAAAAACCATCTGAGAGTTACATTGCAAAGATTGTTGTGAAATAAATTTTATTCCTTAATCGAATAAAATGAACTACTTACATGAAGTACTCGGGTAGAATTTCTCCCATCATAAGCAAACAAGCAAATGCATTGTGGTAGGCTCCCTCGTTGATATATTGAAGCAACTGTACAAATGTTATCATCATAGATGGCATGTGAATTGGGTAATACACGTTGTAGCGAGTCCCCAAAAATATATTCATCTCATTCTCTATGAAGTTATCCATTATCTCTGTTTTAATTGTAATTTGCTCAGTATGTCAACCTCAAATAGGCCAATGTCCAACCAGTAACTTTATCTTTCGACCCTATGATGAGTTGATTTATCTTCAGATCCTTCTTGCAGAAGATGCTATCTAAGAAATAATATCAGATTTTATATCTACAGACCCATACACTGCACATAAACTGTGAAGGTTGTTAGCCATATAGAGATTATATCAAACTACACATATTCGAGTTATGTCCTTGAGGCTTAGATTATATAACATTAAAAGAGAGATATACAGATGAGTTGGGTTTATTGGTACATCATTATATGGGGATATTGAAATCCACCTCCCCCATAGGTGCCTGGTCAATATCAGCGCATTCAACACAATTTAATTTATTATGACCTTTTTCCCGGGTTCCATAATGCAAGGTATGAAAGTAAAAATCTCCATCCTCTCAGCATATAACACATTAGAAATTTTACAAAATTCTCTCCATTGATTGAGTGTAAGGCTTATACCTAATTTAGTTGGAAATAAATCACCAGAGGCACCCTTCTTCCACATCCTAATTGCCACAGTTTTGTAGGGACTGTTGGCTGAGAGATAATAAGAGGCCCCAATATGAATCTTGGTATCCTGATCTTGAGCTCCGTTCAAAATTTTATCGATTGTATGATCAATTATTTCTACATTATGTAACATCATAAGAAACCTTGAAAGGTTCAACTTAACCCCTTCCATTGTGACCTTTTCCCCATCCCATTCTTTAATGTATATTTCCTCAATAATACCACCAGCACCGTAAAATACTGCATATTTACGCCCTCCCAGATGATAATTTTTCCTATATATCTGGCTAATGGGTTGGTTGACCTCCATTTGCTCCACATCTGTATTTCCAATTAAATTATTTTCGGCTGAGGTTGAGCAGTGAGATAATGCCTTCTTGTTCTTTGTCATTTGACCATTCTCTGATTTCTGCTTCTTCGTGTTATGGGCTTTAAGTTGCATAGATAGACTTGCCTCTGCCATTTTCTTAAATTTTATTCTGAGTTTTATGTCAAATTATTGTAAATTTCGGTTATTATGAAACTTAGTTCTTGTATCTTCTTATCATTCCTTTGAAATGCAATTTCTGCTTTGGTCAGCCCACAATGACCTGCAACCAATGCCAGCTTATGGCTTATATAGAGTATAGCAAATAAAGGGGGAGGGGGGGATTTTAAAATTTTCTGTACTGGTCAGCATAAAAAAAATGCCAAATATTTATATGAAAATGTATCTATGTGACCAAAATCTACTCGGGAGGAAAAATTAAATAAATATTATGTCTAAATTAGAGTTTAATAAATCTTGGGGTAGATTTCGTATTTAGATAATCTGTGGTACATTTGAGTTTAGGCATGAGATTACATAGTTATAACCTTGAGGATGGTGCTGAAGTGAGAGATTTTTCATGCAATATATACGTAATTTGGCTGAGGCGGGGGTTAGAAGGTTATGAGAACAGATTGCTTTTAGTTTAATGTAAGAAAACAGTATCACATGAGGTGGAGAAAATTTTATTTACATTATTACATTGACGGTTATACATATATTATGTTATAATCTACCAATTTAACAGTCTCATCTCCTTAGAAAATGTTTCCACTAGGTCGACCATAGATACATCAGAGAAATTTTCATGGTATCACCATATCCACATAGGAACAATAAGGAGAATGTCTTCTATGTTCTTCAAATGGTAGATCATACACTTCCCACTCGATTAACATCAACTTACACCAGGGGCATAAGACTTTATCCCCTTGTCCTGTGTAAAGGAAACCTGCCCTACACAAATTTTCTGGACGTATTGGATGCGATTTAGGCCAGGATTCAAAAGTATCATATCTTCTGCGGTAGCTGGAGTATATGCACAGATCATAAAATTGTGAAAAATCATTGTTGAAACATTTCTTCAGTGATTCTCCAGCAGTATGAATCGGTAAGGAGGTGTGGTTTGCCGCCCCTTTAAATGTATACTTCATATTTTGATTATTCTGTAAAGAAATCCAGCCACCATTCCTTGAGATGGTGGTTTAGATGCAGGTCTTACTGCATCTGTGACATCTTCAGGTTTGTTTTTTCCATCTTTCTCATGAAAAATTGATTGATTTGCAAACATCTCTTAGGAATGGATTAGCTTTTAATAAATTTAGTTTATATCTACTTGTATATTTGAAGTAAATAAATGACATAGGTTTGATTTTGTGGGTCGTTTATATAGTGTTAGGTATTATGCATGTATGATGTAGCAATCTACTCCTATTGGGTTTGAGAAATGTCTTCTCTTGATTAGTTATTGAGTTACAGATGCTTTGTGAGATTGTGTGTAGACGTCATCAGAGTATTTATACTGAAAACAGATTGTCACGTGATAGGATCCAAAAGTGAGAGGGATCAAATTCTTTCATTGGAGGAGATGTAATTAGGTCAAGGGCGGTTACAATGTGATTTGGATCCCATAGTTTTCGCAATGTACATATCTTGCCAGTGTTGAGACATACATCAAATTCTTAGTGCGTGTGAAAAAGTTATTTAATTAAAACTATGATATGAAATATTCTTCCCCTTAAGTTAACACAGGCATTTCAGATGACTAAATAATTATTACTATTATTATTATTATTATTATTTTCATTAAGTGTAATTATTATTATTATTATTATTTTTCAATAAATGAGATATCTTGGTTGTTTCAAAATAAGTTATTTAACCTTTGTTTCTGCATGAGGAAAATTATTGTAAAATTGAGGTAAGCCTATTGGGGTTACACAGAGGTGAGGGTATGAGTGTTATTAGAGGTTAAAGGTTCTTAGAGGTTTATTTGCCCAGTTGTTAAAGATATAGGGGGTTACATACCCGGAGTTAGGTCATGTTAAAGATATTGGGGGTTACATACCTGGAGTTAGGTCATAGGTTAGGAATATGGACTCAGGTAGGAGTGTTTTTATAGGTTAAGGGTTGTTAGGAGATTATTTGCACAGAGTTGTTAAAGATATTGGGGTTAGGGGTTGGGGCTACATTCCTGGAGTTAGGTCATAAGTTGGGGATATTATGTTAGGGTTGGGGTTACATTCCTGGGGTTGCCCATTCTGTTGACTGCACTTTGTTTGACCAGGACAGAAAATAATATTGGGGTTAGGCTTGGGATTACATTCCTGGGGTTAGGGTTGGGGTTACATTCTTGGGGTTAGGTCAGAGGTAACCCTAGATAAATAAGATTTGAACTAAGCCATTATGATATGGGGTTACATATTCATAGCTTAGGGGTTCATATATGATATGGGGTTACATACCGAGGTTTAGTTCAAGATCTAGGGGTTAGATCTTAGCTTAGGGGTTCACATCTGGGCTAATGAGATCATATGCTTGAGTTGTGGGGTTGGTACTTGATTATATAACCCTTTTACAGCTGATTTACAAATATCCAATAGTGATCGTGTAAGTGGTGTGGCACTTAGATTACTACTTGCCCATGTTAGCCTTCAGTCTCCATTGTGTGGTCTCTTGTATAGAGGTTTTTGTGGGTCATTGGGAATGATTTTAGCGGTCTCTGGTCACAACTAAGGAGTGGTCTCTATTCGGGGTATGTTTGACATCTAAATATCCTTGGGGGGAATAAAAGCGGTCTCAACTAGCAAGTGGTCTCTCTTTGAGAGTGGTCACATGTACAGGTTTGACTGTATTATCATTCTCAACCCCTTCTTTATATCCATTACACTATAACTAACATCTTCTTTCATCATATACCATTTTATACAAAAAATTGCCATTTTAGGTCTTAACCCCCTGCCTAAATTTCTAAATTCTTCTAGGATCTCTGGCTTTGCCCGTAGTTGGGGTAACCTTGGTTCCCCTTAGGTCCCACATACAGACACTATAACCCAATTAGTACTAAACCTCTAAAAGACAGTATTGCAGTATACCTGTAACAATAAGTAGATGACCTCTGAAGGTCACTAATTAGGTAACTTAGAAGAATAACCATTAAAATTGATAAAATGATAACCATAATAGTATAAGGGTTTCACATGTAAAGTAACAGGCAACATGCAAGCTCTGGAGGTCACTAAAAGCCTACAGGGATATTTAAACTTAAATGGTATGCTATTAAATGCTATACAAGTTTAGTATCAGAGACAAAGAAATTGCCTGTGCATAGGCATCAAAGCATGACTTAGTAACTCATGGGAATGACTTCATATCTTGTGGTAATTATTTGCTAACTTGTGGTAATGACATGCTAACTTGTGGGAATGACTTGCTATCTTGTGGGAACAACTTACTTACTTGTGGGAACGACTTGGTAACTCGTGGAGACAACTTTCTAACTTGTTGGGAACAACTTTCTAACTTGTGGGAATGACTTGCTATCTTGTGGGAACGACTTTCTAACTTGTGAGAACGACTTTCTAACTTGTGGGAATGAGTTGTCAACTTGTGGTAATGAGTTGCTAACTTGTGGGCACAACTTCTTAGCTTGTGGGAACGAGATAAAAAAAATGCCAAGGAAACAGTTCTATGTCCCTTCCTGAGTCCATAAATAGAAGCATTTGTGCAGCACAAAATTGATGAGTATCCTCTAATGCTCTTGCATCCAAAGAGGGACAATCAAAAAGCCAATCAACTAAGCGACTAAGCACCTGCTAAGGGAGGATGACTAGTGTGGGTGGGTAAGCTAGTCTAAATAGTTAAATCTTGAGTGCAATCTAAAGTCTGAAATGGTCTGTTCTGATCTGACATTAAGTGGGAGTATACCATTCCACTAGTGCAGCTGGGGCCAAACCACTCCTGCCTATGACCTTTCTAGCCATGAGTAAGGTACCTGATAGTCTATTTGTACGAGTCAGGCCACTAGACTTGATGTAATATGATAAAAAAAGAAATTATGAGCAATTTATTACTTTGAAAAGGATACAATACGAAATGGGAAGCCAGTGGAGTTGTTCTAGATAGGTGTGACATGACTCATTCTATCCAGCCTGAACACAATCAGGCCTGGGGTCAATTAGATTCAAATGTAATGCATTACAATTACATTACATTTGAGTTTGCATGCATTACAATACATTACAATTACTTTATATTTTGGAAAGTAAAGCATTACATTACTTTGGAAAATGTAATGCATTATAGGGCATTACACATTATCATTACCCCAGGCCTGAACACAATGCAGCAGAGAGCATTTTGAGCTTTCTGAAGTAAGCAACACTGGCCCTGCAAACCCCATATAATAGGGGATTACAGTAGTCTAACTGATTACTGACAATAGCATTTGCCACGAGAGCTTTGGACATTGCAATCTTCTGAATTCAGAATGAAAGATTGCAGGAAATTACAACAATCCAGTCTGCCAAGTTAGCAAGTCGTTCCCACAAGATATGAAGTCATTCCCATGAGTTACAAAGTAATGCTTTGATGCCAATGTGCAGGCAGTTTCTTTGTCTATGATACCTAACTTATATAGAGGTCACCCATCTACTAGCATACCATTCAAGTTTACATATGCCTGTAGGCTTTTAGTGACCTTTAGAGGGTCGCATTTTTCCTATTATTTTACATGTCCAACTTTTATACCATTATGGTTATCGTTTTTGCAATTTTAATGGTTATTCTTCTTAATAACCTACCTAGTGACCTTCAGAGGTCACCTACTTCTTATTACAGGTATATTGTATTACTACCTTTTAGAGGTGCCTTATGAGGTGTTTTATGGCATTTCCTTGGTCCTTCTAAGATATTTTAGTATGTTACATTGAATTGAGTGCTTTTTTGCACAGCATACCTTGCAAGATCTCCATCGGATTCTCATATAAGCTATACCTGGATGTAAATTGCAAAGTCATTTCATACAGCAAATTGCATAGTCTTATCATTCTCAACTCCTTCTTTATAGCCATTAAATCTCCTGAAAAGCTCTTCTAAATTATATAAAGCTTGTATATTGAAAGTTGGCAGAGCCTAAAGTTTTGGTCTAAATAAGAAATATTTAAAATATTCTTCTTCTGCAAAAAATGAGCCAAATCTACATTAACTTATACTTTGTGGAACCTCAGTCATACAAAGACTGTGAAAATTTATAACAAGAATAACCTATGCATTGCTTAGTGAAATTTTTTTTGTTTATTGTCAATTTATTTCAGTGCCAATTGTTTATTTATAATTGTTTTGGCTCAGCTGACCCTTCCTTTGTGAAAACAGACTTGAGCTAATGATCAAATGACCCATTTTCCTGGATTCAGGTCTGATTTAGAGTTGATTTTTCACTCAGTCTGAGTCATATTAACCCTGGGTAATTTTCTATCACTGAAAAGCCTATTATCTGCCATTCACTGTTTTTTTACAGATTGAAAATCGATGCATTATTAACTGAGATATTGGCATTTAAAGTTTGCCCATTTTATAGCACATTTTGTTCACAATCGCAAGATACTGTAATATTTCCCGGCCGTATTTCCCGGAAGTGAGATGCCAATGTCCATTCTAGCTTTTTTATACGATTTCTATGGTTTCTCCAAAGGTCATACAGTACTCATATATGACACAAAAGACAAAAGGACTTGGTGAAAGTCTGTGTTATGGGTAGAGATAGTTTTAGAATCTTAAAAAATCTGCAAAGATATAGCAAAATCCATAAAGGCACTAGAAAGTTACTTCAAACCAACCCAAAATGAGATTTACAAACAGTACATGTTCTACTCATGTGATGAAGGACCCAATAAAAATGTGGATCACTGGGTTAACAGACTGAGACAACTTTTAAAGTCTTGCAACTTTGAGGCAATGATTGACAGTTTGTTGAGAGACCGAGTGGTTATGGGGATGAAATACAAGGCCGCAAGAGCACAGATGTTTAGAGAGAAGGTAGTCAATCTAAATGAAACAGTTGACATGCTGAGAGCTAGTGAAGTAGCTGCTCAACACATAAAGGAGATTGACCAAGGGACATCTGACGAAGTGGTATCACTCTGCATTGTCCGGTACGCGTACGCATCCTCGTGAACAACTTCTCCAAAAGTACACGGCCCAGAGGCATGCTGTTACATTTAAAACATACCTTGTCTGTCGAGGATGACAAATTATTCAAGGCATACAGATCGCTCTGTTCAACAGTTCCCCATAATCATTAGAAGAGAGGTTCCCCCACCGAAAGTGTGAAAATTTCAACATTTTATTACAGGTTTTCTCCTTGACTATGGAAGGGATTTATCTCTTAACTTGGACATATGTACTAGGCTGCTAGTAGATTCCCTTGCGTGAGTATGAGGCCCGGATCTTTGTTAATTATTTTTAATGAATTTTTAAAATAACTTTTTAGTGCATTAAAATTCGTGAAATCATGCACTAAATCACTTATAACTTAAAAAGTATTGCATTTAGAGTATTTTGTTAAAGTATGTTATTCAGCTACATTATCCGTAGCTACAACATGGTGAGTTACTTGGGAACCTTTCCCAATAGCTAAGTGAGTATTAGCTACTTTCTGACTTTTCAGTAGCTTCCATAATGAGTAAAAGCGCTTGTAAATTAAAAGCTATTCCATTTACAGAATTGTGTTTAAATATGTTATTCGCCTACTTTTGGGTGACCTATAACAGTAAAATTGCAGACCTGTAGCTCATTGCATAGCTACTGTTCTCACTTTTGAGTAACTTGGTTGTAACTTGAAAACTATTACATTTAGAGTTTTTTAAAATTTGTTGTTCATCTACTTTAGGGTCAGCTACAGCATAGTAAATCTACAGAACTGTAGCTCATTACCTAGCTGAGCAATAGGTATTTCAGGTTTTCACCGTTGAGTAAATCACTTGTAACTTGAAAACTATTTCATCTATAGAATTTTCTTTAAATATGTTATGCACCTACTTTTACGCAGCTATGAGATAGTTACATTTGCAGACCTATAGCTCATTGCATAACTGGGCAACTTGTGTGTCCTTTTATGCTTTCACTTCTACTTTGTAACTCAAAACAGTCAGCTGATACAGAACCCATTCACAGGAACTGATTGCTTGTTTGGTTTTACGGTCGCTCTTGTGACCCTAACATAATAGTTTCAGTAGAATTTCTCTTCACCAATAACATTAACCTCTTCACATTGGTCCTTTAGCACTTTATATAAACTTTCTAAGCTGCAGGGATGCTTTGTTTTTGTGTACAAAAACCTTTTGTCTAGTTTAGGTTTATATTTGTTTGGGTTTTTTTTTTGTTGAACTGAGACCAAATTTATGGTTCATTAGATTATTCCCAAAAAGTAATTCCAAAGATGTGAACATGCTTAAATATATTTTTTAATGTCTTATCACGGGTTCCCTTGTAAAGCCATCATTTTTGTAGTACTTTTGACTGACATTCTACGGAAGACCGAACGGTAAATTACAAGGGATTTTTCAAGTTTAACGTTAACCTTGAAGAGAAGTGAAATCAAAACAAACATGAAAAGCATATTTTCTGTTTGTATTAATATTGTTGTAAATTTATTAGTTTTATCATATGGAAAAGAAAAGTTTGATGGGTTAAATTCTTTTGCGGAACTCGCAGATGACTTTATTGAACTTTTCGGAGAAGAAAAGTGTATTTTTACGTGTGGGAATGGTAATTATCGCTCAGCAGCAAAGCTGACGTGTGAAATTCTTATTCGCAAAATTTACCTATCCTTATTTACGTTTCTGTATCCGCATCCGTAATTGTCCGCATCCGTGATACCCTGGATGTTTTGGTATAATACAGTGAACTTCCGTCCGCACCTGCAAAAAAGAAACCACCCTTTTTTACGGAGGTGGACTAGTATAGGGATTGATGCTCGATCTTTCAATATCGATCGATCATCCCACAGAACTGCCGATATCGACACACACTACCAGCATTTCAATATCGAAATAACATACAACAAACACAAAAATTATTTTAAAAATGGCAATTTTACTGCTTAAATGCATATTTATTGTATAAAATCTTTAAAAGGCACATTTACAACTGAAACAAAACGGGGTCAAGTCTGGCGCCATCTTTGTTTACATTGCCAGTGACCTACTTCCTGTTTCACGGAAGGGATACAAAACCTGACAGCTAGTGCACAGGAAAGCAAGAATACTCTTGTTTAATGTACGTTTTGTTCATTTTATTTAATTTTATATTGCAGAAATATATTTTTGATGCATAAGTAGTATCTTTTGATATTTTCGTGAATTTATATGTGCACGTTTTCAAAGAACCTCTATTATCGCCCACGGCTTATGTTAACGGTCCCGATATTGAAATATCGATCGATCCATAACCCTAAATTTTCATTCGATATCGATCCTCAACATGGGTCTCGATCCCTATACTAAGGTGGACGGAAGTTCACTGTTTTATACCCAAATATCTACTGCCTGGCCACCAATTATGGTCACGTCTGTGTAGGAAAATTAATTCCTGTGCTTCAATAAATGAAAATAACACTACAGATATTAATTAGTGTGTGTTTATTTTACTAATCAAAAGTTTTGCCTTCGTTTCAGCACAATCAATTTCCTCTGTACATGTACATTGCACCAAAAATGCCTATTATCACCCAAACAACTGGAATTTCTTCATACCAATTATGGTCACCCCATTATTTTAGCCACTGATATAACAGAAAATAATGTTTGATCTGTGGTGCTCTGCAAATATAACTTAATGTTTAGCCTTTAAAAATATATTTTAATAATCTTTTGTTATTTAGAATAGGATTACTCTAGCTGTTTACAATTACTTCATGTTTTCCTCACCATGGCATTTACTTTTATTTGACCGGCTGGGGGTGACCATAATTGGTACACTGACCATAATTGGTGGCAAGGCAGTAGTGCTAGGGTCTTACAGGTGCTGACATGGAGGCGGGTACCGACAAGATTAAGGACAGGTGTATTTCCAGCCTTACAGTGGCATTTTGCCGGTAAACGCCCATATTTTGTATTGTAACTTAAATTTACATAATATCGATTGTTTCTAAACCACAGAATTTCCATTGGGCGATGCAGAAAATCGCCTAAAAACCCAAATATCGCCTAAATTACTTTTAATGGTAGTTTTACAGTGGTAAATTGTAGCCTTGTTGAAAAGACTATAAAACACTTATGGTGAGACTAAATTTAAGCCACGTTTCCATGGCAATAATGTGGTGCTTTATTTCCACACTCCACACAAAAAGGGAAACCTGCAACTCATAAATATATGCAAATTCACAGTTTCAAGTGCCTCGTTTTCACAAACGGCCTTGTATATTATAAGGTCAAGTTGGTAAAAACAAACACGTCTGTGACAGACGAACCAGGAAGTAGTGAAAATCAATTTATGTGGATACTGTAAAAAATGCATACATATTATAAAAATAATTACTGGAAATAGAGGAATAAATTATATAATTTTATTGCATAAAAACTACTTACATAATCGCAACAGATGCTTTTGTGACCTACTGTTTGGTCAAGGACACATAGAATGTGTTTCACCATTTTTTTTGTTATTGAAAGTGCACATGTAAAGCCCAGCGGGCACCTGCTGGAGGTTGTACATCCTCTGTAAGTTGTCATTCATATTTTGACTGCCGTCGAATGCACACACACATTCTTTTTGGCGCTTCAAAGTATATTTCATCATGGCTGACAAACGAAGGAAAGGCCCAGTTTGTGCTTGTGATATGCTGCCTTGGGATAACCACCAGGCTTGCATTAAATGCAGAAGTGATAGGAAAGGATAAATGTGTTACTGGCAAGTAATCAGATTGCTCTATATGTGCGGGCTCCCTGAAAATTCCTCACAAGAAGAAATCCTCAAAGAGTAAGTCTCGTGCAAAATGTGATTATTCACTATTGGATGAACATACACCTTCTGAATCATCTCAATCCACTCCTTCCACTACTGACACCTCTCTCCAGGACTTGATTAAAACCATGAGCAGTCAGTTGGTGTCTCTGACTTCTCAGATTGAGGAGTTAAAACGTAAAGACAAACCTTCCACTTCTCAGAGAGATCCTCCTTTTTCACAGGAGCAGGGTATGTGTGCTCCCGAAAACGCCGCAGATCTAGGTCTCCTCAGGGTGAGGCAGATTCACATCAGCAAGAATTGGATCCCTCATATGTGGAGATGTTAAATGCTATCAGGGGTCTCCTTGACCTTGAAATTCTACAAGTGGAGTGCCTTGTGGCCCCTTCTGCCTTCTCTAAGAAACCTTCTGAACAGGTTGTAAGGAAGCAAAACCTGGCTTTACCTCCTGTGCAAGACATTAAGACCATGTGGGATTATAGATTCAGAAAGGCTTTATTAAATACATTGAAGGACAAATCTAGCGCAGAATCATTGCTCAAGGTCAGTTTCTTGCCTTTGATAGGCCAGATATGATCTTCTACTCAACTTCTCCTCAAGAGACTCCTTTGAAGGCTCCAAAGTTTCCAGATTCTTATTTCAACATTGCTAGAGTGAAAACTTTATCATCCTCCATCTCTGTTCCATCAAAACAGCACATTATACAGGAGACAGTCTGTAGACAGAATGGGCAGATTTTAGCCCATGTTATGTGCTTCAAGATGGCCATTTAGGAGCTGAATAACAGGATCCAGGAACTAGCCAGTGAAATCAGGAGTTCAGGAGATCTGGATAATGTGAGGGAGTCAGCAGATCTCATAGGAAACTGGAAAGTACTCTCAACTCCAAGCTTCTGTCACTTCATCTCTGGGAATTGCTTTGGACACTGTATTGAAGCAAAATATGACCCTTGCTTGCAACATGCTCCTAGCTAGGAGGGACAGCCTGTTGAAGAGATTGTAGCTCAAAACTGGGACCTAAAGATCTGGCTAATCTGCGTAAAGACCACTTTGACCAGCAGGAGGTCTTTAATTCAGACATTTTGCCTCAAGTATTATTATTATTATTATGTATTTAAGAGGAGGTAAGTAGAGGACAATATGATAAAAATACTTTCAAATTTCAATTATCAAAGAATCTGACACCAAGTCATACAGGGATACTGCCAGAAATTTTGATTTCGGGAGGTCATCTCACTCAAAAAGTTCACAGTCAGAAGGAAACAAGTCTTTTCATGACAAATGAACGATGTAGCATTAAGTGGCCTCTGGTCAAACAAGTAATCTCAGCTTCACATCAATGTATTGGAGCTAAAAGCTGTTCTTCTGGCCCTAAAGGGCCTTCAGGAGCACTTATAGGGTCAAATAGTGCTCATCTGTTCAGACAACAGCACTGTAGTATCTTATCTGAACAAAGAAGGAGGCACACATTCCATAGAAATGTGTGCTCTTATCTGGAGAATTCTGGCATTCACAAATTCCAGAAGGATACAGATAAGAGCAAGACCTGTACCTGGATCCCAAAATGTGATAGCAGTCTCTCTATCACGAAGGGACAAGGTCATACAAACAGAGTGGTCCCTTCAACAACAGATATTCAACCAAATTTGCAGAGTTTGGCACACACCATTCGTAGACCTGTTTGCAACACATCTAAATCACAAACTTCCAATTTGTGTATCTCCTGTCCCAGACAAAAAGGTTTGGAAAATAGATGCATTGAATATCTGTTGGAAAGGCCTAGATGGCTATGTCCTCTGTCCAGTAGCCATCCTGCCACAAGTGATTAAAAAAATAATAACATACCCATGCAAGATGATTGTACTGGCCCCAGGGTGGCCAGGGATGCCATGGTTTTGGGATCTGGACATCTGGTGGATCGCTCGACCAGGGTACCCCTACAGCTCCCTCACTGGAAGACACTACTGAAACAACCACATTCAACATGTTCCACAACAATGTGGAGTACCTGAATCTACATGTGTGGCTTCTGGATTCCAGGAATCCAATTCTTGAAGATTCTCATCTGAGGTGGCAGAAAGAATTAAGGCACCTCAGAGGGAATCCTCAAGACAAGTCTATCAATCAAGGTGGGCCATTTATGGGCAATGGTGCTCACAGAATAAGGTGGACATCACCTCAGCAACTGTTCCCCAGGTAGCAGAGTTTCTAGCCTACATGTTCACAGTCAAAAATCTCAAAGCAGGCACAATTATTGGTTACAGAACAGCAATTGCTGATGCTTTGTGTTCACAGGGTGAACTCATATCAAAGAGTCTGGAACTGAATAGACTTATTGCCAGCTTCACCAGGGATAGACCCAAACCAAATAGGTCCATACCTACATGGGACCTCTCCTTGGTCCTCCTAGGTTTGACAAAACCTCCTTTTGAGCCTTTATCTGAGGCTCCTTTGAAGTGGCTAACTTACAAGACAGTGTTCCTGTTGGCTTTAGCCTCAGGGAAAAGAAGGAGTGAGATACATGCTTGGACGCACTCTTCTTTCTCTTCAAGGAGAAACAGGTTAGAGGTCACTGTTTCTCCTTCTCCAGCATTCCTGGCCAAAAACCAATTGGCTTCGGATGGCCCTGATTTCATTAAACCAGTAGTGATACCAGCTTTTATTACCATGTTGGACAGTTCACTGGTGGAGGACAAGTCACTTTGTCCAATTAGGGCCCTCAAAGTCTTCTTGGACAAGACCAAATCCATGAGAAAGGGCAAGGCCCTTCTCTTTGTATCACTTAGGGAGGGTTATTCTAAGGATATCACAAGAAAACCATTTCCATTGGATCAAACAGACTGCACATTTGCTATCAGTTTTCAGATATGACTGATCAACAGGTCACTCAGGTTAGAGCTCATGATGTAAGAGCTATGGCTGCATCACTTGCATTTAAAGGAGGTGTCTCCTTAGAGCAGGTGTTGAGCTCCTTTTACTGGAGGGCCCACAATACCTTCACAAACTTTTATGTGAAGGATATTTGTTGGGAGAATGATAATATCTTTAAGTTAGGTCCCATTGTATCTGCACAACATGTAGTGAACAGTCAAGACTTAATTTATTCAGCTCTTTATTTTTAGGATGTGTGGAGTTGGACTGGACTGGATTAGGACTATGATTATGGATATGATTACGGATGTAATTTCAAATTACATATGGATGGCTTGAGGGACAGCTGCACTCTTACTGTTGAAGTTGTATTTGACTGAGCGCAACTGACCTTTGATCCTGCACAACTGTACAGACATGGTGACAGGATTGAGGATTAATATATATTTGATGTTTTTTTATGGTACAGCATGCTATCGGTTACTTTACTACAGCTACTTTATGTGTTCTTCAGTACTTGTGGATTAACATAATTAAGCGTCCCTGAAAGTCCCTATGAAGGTCACATGATCAAAAACAATTTTTTTAAGTACCCCCCCCCCCATTATCGCAGTTCAGGAAAAACTACTTGCTACACAGCCTTATAATTTGACACACCTGTTCATACTATCGAAAACGCGAGCTGATTAGATTTTGGGAGCAATCCCTTGAAAAATGTCTCATTTATGGGTGATTTCCTCACACCTTCCAATCTGAGAGCCTTAAATTTAGGTCAACCCCCCTATTATCTTCTTAAGTATTGCATTTAGAGCCATAAAATGTATTGGGAGGTAGTAGGAAACCATATGTGGAGAGTCTAGAAAGCAAGTCGAATTTCCCCCCGATCCCCCTGTAGGGGTCAAACTGGGGTCATAAAATAACCAATTTCATCTTTTCCCCCTATATCTCCTTTATTCTTGCTTCTAGAGCTTGAGAATGTATTAAGAGATAATGGGAAACCATATGTGAAGAGTCTAGATAGCCAGTCATATTTACCCCCAGACCCTCCCTTATGGGTCAAACTAGGGTCATAAAATAGCCGATTTTGTGTTTTTGCCTTTTATCTCCTTTATCCTTGCTTTTAGAGCTTTAGAATGTATTAAGAGGTATTGGGAAACCATATGTGAAGAGTCTAAATAGCTGGTCAGATTTACCCCCGGACCCCCCCTTATGGGTCAAACCGGGGTCATAAAATAGCCAATTTTGTGTTTTTGCCTTATATCTCCTTTATTCTTGCTTTTACAGTTTTAGAATGTATTAAGAGGTATTGGGAAACCTTATGTGATGAGTCTAGATGGCCGGTCAGTTTTACCCCCCGATCCCCCCTTATGGGCCAAACTGGGGTCATAAATAACTGCTTTGGAGTTTTTGCCTTATATCTCCTTTATTGTTGCTTTTATAGCTTCAGAATGGATTAAGAGGTATTGGGAAAGCATATGTGGAGAATCTAAATAGCCGGTCAGTTTTATCCCCCAACCCCCCCTTATGAGTCAAACTGGGGTCATAAAATAGTTGCTTTGGAGTTTTGCCTTATATCTCCTTTATTGTTGCTTTTATACCTTCAAAATGTATTAATAGGTATTGGGAAAGCATATGTGGAGAGTCTAAATAGCCGGTCAGTTTTACCCCCCGGCCCCCTCCTTATGGGTCAAACTGGGGTCATAAAATAGCCGATTTTGAGTTTTTGCCTTATATCTCCTTTATTGTTGCTTTTATAGCTTCAGAATGTATAAGAGGTATTGAGAAAGAATATGTGGAGAGTCTAAATAGCCGGTCAGTTTTACCCCCCGACCCCCCTTATGGGCCAAACTGGGGTCATAAATAGCTGCTTTGGAGTTTTTGCCTTATATGTGGAGAATCTAAATAGCCAGTCAGTTTTATCCCCCAACCCCCCTTTATGGGTCAAACTGGGGTCATAAAATAGTTGCTTTGGAGTTTTGCCTTATATCTCCTTTATTATTGCTTTTAGACCTTCAGAATGTATTAAGAGGTATTGGGAAAGCATATGTGGAGAGTCTAAATAGCCGGTCAGTTTTACCCCCCGACCCTCCCTTATGGGCCAAACTGGGGTCATAAATAGTTGCTTTGGAGTTTTTGCCTTATATCTCCTTTATTGTTGCTTTTATAGCTTCAGAATGTATTAAGAGGTATTGGGAATGCATATGGTGCAGCTTTGTGTATTCTTAGCTTTACAGCATGCTTATTAAAACCACAAAGCATTTTAAACTTTAAGGGACGCTTCGCTTTTGTTAGCAAAAGCATTCCTCTAGTTTATCTCTATTATCAACTGTTTTTACCATGAAATCAGTGCCGTGTTAAATTAGTTTCCCCATGAAATAAGTTCCTCAAACTCGAAACTAAACCATGGTTTGAAGTTATTCAAAGATTTATTCTTGAATTAATTTTTACCTCACAGCCCTTCTGGGCTGTCAGGGTATTGTTTTCACCCATGGTGTCCAGATGGGTGGACGGGCGGGGGGAAAAAGTTTATCCGGGCTGTATCTCAGAAATTGTAGGGACATTGGTTAGAGGGTGTAGGTGTGCAGTGTCATGGTGTGACCTTGATTTGACCTTGCCGCAGTGACCTTGAGTTTAAAAATCTTGTCCGTGCTATATCTCGGAAACCATAAGGTGTAGAATGTTGATAATTGGTAGGGACACTGGTTTGGGCCCTTTGGGGTTGTAGTTGTGCAACATTTTGTTATGTCACTTGTAGCTTGAAACTATTGCATTTAGAGTATTTTGTTAAAATATGTCAGTGAAGTACTCTTTTGGTACTATAGACCCTGAATAAATTTCATAATTTTCTGAATTTTGGCCGCCATCTTGAATTTGCTGAAATCGAAAATGTCGATTTTCTCAAAAACTGTTAGAGATAGAGCGATTTTGAGCATATTTTGGATCATTTAGGTGTTATAGACCCTGGATATAATGCCTCTGAAAAATTTTAATTTTTCAAATTCCGGCCACAATCTTGAATTTGCCAAAATTGAAAATGTCAGTTATCTCAAAAACCATTCTATGAGATTTTAAGCAAATTTTGGTTTCTTTGGGTGTCATAGACCCTGGATATAATGTCTTTGAAACATTTTGAATTTTCTGAATTTCCAGCCACCATCTTGGATTTGCCGGAAATTGAAATTGTCGATTATGTCAAAAACGTTTAGAGATAGAACAATTTCGAGCAAATTTTGGACCCTGTGGGTGTTACAGACCCTGGATATAATGCCTCTGAAAGTTTTTAATTTTTCAAACTTTGGCCCACATCTTGAAATTTGCCGGAAATAAAAAAATGTTGACTATCATGAAAACCATTGTAGACCATAGAGCAATTTCGAGCAACTTTTGGACCCTTTCGGTGTTATACACCCTGGATATAATGCCTATGAAAAACTTTTAAGGTTTCAAATTCTGGCCACCATCTTGAATTTTGCAGGAAATTGAAAATGTTGATTATCTGAAAACCATTTTCCAGTGAATTTTGGACTCTTGGTTACTATAGACCCTGCATATAATGCCTCTGAAAAATTTTTCCTGAATTCCGGCTGCCATCGTGAATTTTGGCAGAAATCGAAGATGTCAATTATTTCGAATACTGGTAGAGATAGAGCAATTTTGAGAACAATGTACGCTCATCGCGTACCAGGCATCATGGATATAGTGTCTCTGAAAAATTTTTACTTTTCCTAAAGCTTCCTTTTACTTGCCTCGAGTTCTCCTAAAAGAGACTTAAATTAGTGTCCCACGAGGGACGCTTGTTTGTATATTCGAGAAGCAACCCCACTGGACCGTCGGAGCCGACGGATACGCATTTTCTTTTCACAATAGCTTCGCAGCCATAACGCAGATTCTTTTCATATGTGGCAGGTGTATGCAGTAGCCCTGGGAAATTTTTCTGAATATGCTGTGATGATATTTTCACCAATCTGAGAGGTCACATGACCAAACATGCATTTTTGACAAAAAAGACAAAACACAAAATTGGAAATATAGGCCCATAAGGTACACATACAGAACAATACTAAGTGATATATGAGTACTTTTTGAAACCATTTTCTTCATAAAATAAAGATTTACTAGTGGGATTTCGGCAAAATTTTTTGACCCACAGGATATCTGTGAAGACTAGCCTTTCCAAGTTTCAACAAATATTTCACTCGCAAAAAAATGGTGGCCATTTTGAATTTTCGAAGTTTTTTTGAAGTTTTCAGAAAATTACTGGTGGGATTTCGGCAAAATTTTTGACCCCCAGGATATCTGTGAAGACTAGCTTTTTCCAAGTTTCAACAAATATTTCACTCGTCAAAAATGGCAGCCATTTTGAATTTTCGAAGTTTTCAAAAATGCAAAACACAAAAATGCTTGTTTCTCGAAAACCGCGCTAGATAGAGTGATTTCAACATTTTTTTACCCACAGGGTACCTCTGCTGAGTAGCCGACCCAGTTTTAAAAAAACTTTGTCCCACCAAAAATGGCGGCCATTTTGAATTTTCACTTGTATCTCGAAAACTGTGCGAGATAGAGCGATTTCGGCAAAATTTTTGATCCATAGGGTATCTGTGAAGACTAGCCTTTCGAAGTTTCAACGAATATTTCACTTGCCAAAATGGTAGCCATTTTGAATTTTCGAATTTTTTTCAAAAATGCAAAACACAAAACTGTTTGTGTCTTGAAAATGCTAGATAGAGTGATTTCGACAAAATATTTGACCCATAGGGTAATTCTGCTGAGTAGCTGACCCAATTTTCAAAAAAAATATGTCCTGTGAAAAATGGCGGTCATTTTATATTTTCGAATTTTTTCACCAAAAAAAAAAAAAAAACTTTGATCCACAGGGGGTCTGTGAAGAGTAGCCTTTCCAAGTTTTAAAGACATTTTTACTCGCCAAAAAAGGTGGCCATTTGGAATTTTAAAATTTTTTTTCAAAAATTTTTGTATCGCAAAAATCGTGCTAGATAGAGTGATTTTGACGAAATTTTTGACCCACAGGGTAAATTTGCTGAGTAGCTGGCCCAATTTTCAAAAAAATTTTGTCCCACCAAAATGGCAGCTATTTTGAATTACCAATTTTTTTTGCACAAATCGCAAGACACAAAAATGATTGTGTCTTGAAAACCATGCTAGATAGAGCGATTTCGGCAAAATTTTTTACCCACAGGGTATCTGTGAAGACTAGCCTTTCCAAGTTTCAAGGAATAACTCACTTGCCAAAAATGGCGGCCATTTTGAATTTTCGAATTTTTTTCAAAAATGCAAAACACAAAAATGCTTGTATCTTAAAAACCGTGCTACATACACTGATTTCGATGAAATTTTTGACCCATAGGGTAACTCTGCTGAGTAGCTGACCCAGTCAAAAAATTTTGTCCCGTCAAAAACTTTCTTACATGATTAAGCTGCCATTATTTCTCCTTTTGTTTGCAAGCGATCCTCTAGTTGTATATAAGCTTTTTGTCAGTTTTTTCCACTTTTATTTCAGTTTTGAATTCATTTTAGTTAAGTCCATGCAATGAGGCATTAATAGAAATTTTCAACAGCATTGTATTCTTTTTACCCCTTCCTTTAAACTTTAACACTTTCTATTTTTATGTCAGCTGACTTGTCAGTCAGCTGACATTATGTCATCACTCTGCGGCGTGGGCGTACGCGTCCGCGTGAACAACTTCTTCTCCAAAACTACAAGGCCTAGAGACATGCTGTTTTTTTTTAAAAGATACCTTATCTATCGAGGATGAAAAATTGTTCAAGGCATGCAAATCTGTCTGTTCGTCTGTTTGCTAGAGACATTACAAGGGGGGTACCCCCACCAAAAGTGTGAAAATTTCAACTTTTTATCACAATTTTCTCAGTGACTTCTCTCATATCTTGCATATATGTACTAGGCCAGAGGTAGATTCTCTTGTGTGAGTATGAGACCTGGATCTGTCTTAGTTTTTTTTTTTAATAATTTTTTTTATAATTTTTAATGCATTAAAATTCATGAAATCATGCAGTGAATCACTTATAACTTCAAAAGTGTTGCATTTACAGCATTTTGTGAAAATATGTTGTTCAGCTACTTTTTTCATAGCTACAATATGGTGAGTAAGTTGGGTGTCTGTCTCAATAGCTAAGTGAGTAATAGCTACTTTTGGGCTTTTCAGTAACTTCCATTATGAGTAAAATCACTTGTAACTTAAAAACTATTACATTTAGAGAATTTCGTATAAATATGTTATTCAGCTACTTTTGGGCCAGCTATAACATAGTGAAATTTCAGACCTGTAGCTCATGGCATAGCTGAGTAATAGCTACTTTTAGGTTATCACTGTTGAGTAAATCGCTTATAACTTGAAAACTATTGCATTTAGAGAATTTCGTATAAATATGTTATTCAGCTACTTTTGGGTCAGCTATAACATAGTAAAATTTCAGACCTGTAGCTCATGGCATAGCTGAGTAATAGCTACTTTTAGGTTATCACTGTTGAGTAAATCACTTATAACTTGAAAAGTGTTGCATTTAGAGCATTTTGTTAAAATATTTTATTCAGCTACTTTTTTCATAGCTACAATATGGTGAGTAAGTTGGGTGTCTGTCTCAATAGCTAAGTGAGTAATAGCTACTTTTGGGCTTTTCAGTAACTTCCATCATGAGTAAAATCACTTGTAACTTAAAAACTATTGCATTTAGAGAATTTTGTATAAATATGTTATTCAGCTACTTTTGGGCCAGCTATAACATAGTAAAATTTCAGACCTGTAGCTCATGGCATAGCTGAGTAATAGCTACTTTTAGGTTATCACTGTTGAGTAAATCACTTATAACTTGAAAAGTGTTGCATTTAGAGCATTTTGTTAAAATATTTTATTCAGCTACTTTTTTCATAGCTACAATATGGTGAGTAAGTTGGGTGTCTGTCTCAATAGCTAAGTGAGTAATAGCTACTTTTGGGCTTTTCAGTAGCTTCCATCATGAGTAAAATCACTTGTAACTTAAAAACTATTGCATTTAGAGAATTTTGTGTAAATATGTTATTCAGCTACTTTTGGGCCAGCTATAACATAATAAAATTTCAGACCTGTAGCTCATGGCATAGCTGAGTAATAGCTACTTTTAGGTTATCACTGTTGAGTAAATCACTTATAACTTGAAAACTATTGCATTTAGAGTATTTTGTTTCAATATGTTATTCACCTATTTTGGGGTCAGCTATAACATAGTAAAGTTTCAGACCTGTGGCTCATTTCATAGCTGAGTAATAGCTACTTTGAAGTTCTCACTGTTGAGTAAATCAGTTATAATTGGAAAACTATTGCATTTACAGAAATTTGTGCAAATATGTTATTCAGCTACTTTTGGGTCAGCTATAACATAGTGAAATTATAGACCTATAGCTCATGGCACAACTGAGCAATAGCTATTCTCAGGTACTGACTGTTGAGTAAATCAGCTATAACTTGAAAAATATTGCATTTGGAGTATTTTGTTAAAATATATTGTTCACCTACTTTTGGGTCAGCTATAACATAGTGAAATTACAGACCTATAGCTCATGGCATAGCGGAGCAATAGCTATTTTCAGGTTCTCACTATTGAGTAAATCAGTTGTAGCTTGAAAACTATTGCATTTACAGTAGTTTGCTTAAATATGTTGTTCACCTACTTTTGGGTTAGCTATAACATAGTAAAATTTCAGACATGTAGCTCATTGCATAGCTGAGTAATAGTTCCTTTGAGGTTCTCACTGTTGAGTAAATCAGTTGTAACTTGAAAACTATTACATTTAGAGTAATTTGTTAAATATGTTATTCACAGAATTTTTGGTCAGCTATAACATAGTGAAATTGCAGACCTCTATGTCATGGCATAGCTGAGCAATAGCTACTTTCAGGTTCTCACTGTTGAGTAAATCATTGTATCCACTGGATAGCCGCAGTGTGTAGAGAGAGATTTCACCATTACTGCTCTGATGAAAAAAAATATTATAGCTAGCTTTCTTAAGTTTGCAGTATATATTAATAACCATAAAATGTTGTCTGGGAATATTTTTGGCCTCATTTTGAGAAACAAGATGGCCGCCACAGGTGTTTTTTGTCAGTCATGAAAAGTGCTTATATCTCCCTTATTATTGATCCTAGAGGTTTGGGATGATAAACCAACCTGTAGGAAATCATGGGGTGGGAATCTTTTGGTGTGGTCAGATTTGACCTTCAATGACCCCTCCTTCAAGGTCAAACAAGGATAGCCAAACTTAAAAGTGCTTATAACTCGCTTATTATTGGTCCCAGAGGTTTGGGATGGTAAACAGACAGGAAATCATGGGCTGTGAATCTGTTGATATGGTCCGATTTGACCTTGGAACCCTCCTTCAAGGTCAAATGAGGATAGCGAAAATTGAAAGTGCCTACAACTCGCTTATTATTGGTGACAGAGATTTGGGATGGTAAACCATCCCATAGGAAATCATTGGCTCGGAATCTTTTGGTATGGTCAGATTTGACCTTTGGACCCCTCCTTCAAGGTCAAATGAGGACAGCCAAGCTTAAAAGTGCTTATAACTCATTTATAATTGGTCCTAGAGGTTTGGAATGGTAAACCATAGGAAATCATGGGCTGGGAATGTATTTGTGTGGTTAGATTTGACCTTGGACCCCTTCTTCAAGGTCGAACGAGGATATTGCATTTGTAGTATTTCTTTAAATATGTTTTAACCTATTTTTTACACTTAAACAATTACCTTGTTATTTTCCTTCATAATACCATTTACAGGGCACAACTTTTTTATCCTTTTCTTCTGTCAGCTTCGGAATTTCTTTCGAACTTGCTGTTCAGTTACCATTTACTGTATTTCTGTACAGCCCTTTTCCTGATAATTATTCTGTCCTCTAATCACCTTCACAAATCAAAAACACTCAGTCAGCTGACACAGTGCCCGTTCACGGGCACTCTCCTCTTGTTTAAATCTATTTGGACACTTTGTGTTTATTTTTGTCCACAAAAAGTTTTTCTAGTTAAAATATACAAAATATTTTTGGTAGTTGTATGATATTCAAATTGTACTGCTACCAACAAATAACGAATATCTAGAATTAGCCTTTCAAATTTATTTATATGCATAATGCTATTAATATGAATAGCAATCAAGAACTCTTGTTGACATAGCAAAAGATCATCAAATAAGAAAATACAGTTCTTTTTACCTCCCATCATCTGCATGTGTGGTGTAGCTTAACCAGTTCCGGTCTGATCACTGAAGTTATGAATCACTGGGCTTTGTTAGTACTTGGATGGATAACCGTCTTGATTTCTGGGCTAGGTATTGGCAGATACATAGCGACTTCAGTGATTCGTTAAACGATGATCTTGACCAAAACAGGGCACTTGACGCGATGTTAAATCAGATAATTAATAATATTAACTCCTACCAAATAACCTGAAGCCTATTAGAAACTTAGTCTGATTCCTTCCTGAAATGACAGGTTTGACTGGAAATTAGACTTGGGTCTGAAGAGAGTATACTTGCACACCATGGATTTATTCTGATGCTATCCATTCTTTGAAGACAATCTCACATACCGAAGTGTCCTGTTAGATAATGATAACAATAATGGTGCATGTAGCAGTGCTTTGTATAAGTAGAAATTTGTAAAAAAAATTTGTTGACTTCTTAATGATAAATTTTGTATTAATAACAGGTGAAAAGCCAGTAAAAAATCCAGCTCATGTACCATCATCCAATGGATGTGGGTCTTTTGGCATAAAGGTGAGTGCAAAAGAAACTAAGGCATCTTGCCATTATCATCATCAAGCTATGCATGTACATGTGATGCCATTGAGGTCTCCCCTAAAACTTTAACTAGAGTAACAGTGATATATATATATATATATATTTTGATAGTATATAATGCAGCGTGACATATAAGTGGTGACATTAAGATCTGTGTGTTGGTTGTTTCAACACTTTTTTATTTTTTACTGATCACTTTTAAGGTTTATTCCCTCCTCCTGTTTTCTTAGAATAAGATATTCAACTACTTTTGCATTGTCTCTCTTATGCCAGAATTTCAGCCCTCCATCTGCAGTATTCACTGATTACTGTGCCATTTTTGCATTATTTTCCCCATTTTCACATTAAGTAAAAAAAAATCCAACCTGGAACTCATTCTACTGGCTCTATTTACATGGAAATTTGCATTCATAGGCTAAAGTAAGTTGTTCACCTACATGTAGAGTAAGGAATCTAAAATTCGCCAGGAATCTAAAATTCGCCACCTCTAAAACCTTAGTTAATTTTATGAAGAAAATGATGTTTTTGTCTAAAAATTGGTATTTTTCAGTTCAAAAAGCCTTAATATACTATACAGTGAACAAATCTCACCACAATTCATTTATTTTATTAGTATTTTCACATGTGGTGAATTTCAGATATGTGGCGAATTTTAGATTCCTTACTCTACATTTTTGTGTCATGTGTGCTGTGAAGTTTTCAGACCCAAGGTACATGTATAATGTTAACTTGTTTCATTCTTTTTTTCTTAAAAATCTTATCAATCAAATCAAAAACCACTTAAAACAACGTATTCGTGTTTTACAATAATCTGCCACCTGGTTAACTTAAAACAAAGCAATCATTTAAGCATAGTGTGCACACAAGCTTCTATCAAAAATGAAATTAGATCTGTTTTGGCAAAGGGTCTAACCAGTCAAAGTTGTAAAGAATCTTCATGTTTTACATGTTCTGACTATTTTTGTTTACATATAACAACTTGATATTTCAGATTGAAATGGACTGGTTACCTACTTTGAGTATGTGCTGTGATAAGCATGATATATGTTATGATACTTGTGGAACAGTCAAAGAGACTTGTGACAAAGATTTCAAAAAGTGCCTGAATAAAGCCTGTGAAAAACTGTATAAGAAAGGTGTGTTGGTGGCAGAAACATTTAAAAGTAAGTGTTTACTGAGTTTAGTTAAAAAAATAACATGTATGTTACAGTAAATATGTGAAATCGGTAAACAGTCAAACTGAAACTCAAACTAGTAAACTTGCGAAAAAACACGGACCAAGCCGAGTAAATACACATATTTATTAATTTCAAATATTTAACATAACATATACGAAAGGAAAAGTATACTATTTGTAGATCATTTGCATCAACACACAGAATATATTGTTGCTGTGGACTTTAACAAAATCTGTAAAGGGAGAGAGATTTTTCACAATCCTATATATTAGTCAACATTTTTCAGTTTCAATAGATGATATTTTCATGTCTTTGTAGGATATAATTGTTACTCAAAGTTTATTACCATAGCGTCACTATAGCTGACCATGAAAACAGTTATGCAGCAGATTAATTTGCCATTGACTACAATTAGTAAATATATTAATATAAATGACAATATTATTATCACTTATTTTCTAGTATATCTTTAGGTTAATGACTGCTAGAGTTTAAAGAAAATATAGATGTCACAATTTTCTCCAAAACTTGTTGAACAGTCTTTCTAAGGGGAAAAACCTAAATGTTAATTCCATGGTTTTAATATTGAATATTCTCCAATGACCCAGACTTTTACCCCTGTAATTTTTATAATTCACAAATTTTTGTTATTTTCAGGTTGCAAAACCACTGCATCCATGTTTTATGGTGGGACATCTGTACTTGGCTGCCAAGCTTTTAAAGAATCTCAGGAAAAAGCATGTCTGTGTTCAAAAAGTAAACCTCAGAAGAACAATCATCAAAAACATCAAAGAACCGAATTGTAGTTTTGCTTGACATTTATCAGATCTTTTATTTATATTTAGTTTCTAACATACACTTTAGTTTACAGGGATATTATGTATATTATTGTATATTATGGGGAAAAATACATTTATATTTACAGATTGTGTTTTACATATATATATAAGTACATTTTACGTTTTTTTATGTCAGCTGACTTGTCACTTAGCTGACATTATGTCGTCACTCTGCGGTGTTGGCATCCGCGTCTGCGTGAACAACTTCTCCAAAACTACAAGGCCTAGAGACATGCTGTCTTTTTAAAAGATACCTTATCTATTGAGGATGAAAAAATTGTTCAAGACATGCAAATCTGTCTGTTCGTCTGTTTGCTAGAGCCATTACAAGGGAGGTACCCCCACCAAAAAGTGTGAAAATTTCAAAACTTTATCATAATTTTCTCAGTGACTATTGCAGGGATTTTTCTCATATCTTGCATATATGTACTAGACCACAAGTAGATTCCCTTCTGTGAGTGTCAAACCTGAATCTTTCTTAATTATATCCCCAGACAAAAGTCGGGGATATATTGGATTCAGGTCCGTCGCGCCGCCGCCGCCGCCGCCGCCGCCGTAGAAATTTCCTTGTGGACGCGATAACTCAAAAACAAATTAATATTTTTTTTTCAAACTTGGTACACATGTTAAGGGTGCCCAAAGGAAGATCCCTATTTTAAGGTGACCTTAAACTCCCAGTAAAAAAGAACTTATGGCCACCTTAAGGTCAGAAATTGGACTTTTGGCCACTTAGAGCCCTGTAGGTCACAAACTATGATGCTCAGCTGGCTGAAATTTTACCTGACAACACATTAATATGTTCTTAGTACATGTGCCGAAAATCACGACTTTAAGTTGAGGAGAAAATTGTGTTTGAGGCCCATAAATACCCCCACTTGGGGATTTTTTGCTATACTTTTCACATATTTTGCCCTATAATTTGGAAGTGGTAATTCTGATGAGTCTCAAACTGCGCTAGGTATAACTTTGATATGTAATCCTTGTCTGTAGAAAATTTTAGGGCTGTAGGTTTACCCAAAGGGGTCGACTTAAGGTCTCAAAAGTGCCCACAGAGACCCAATTTATGCACTTTTTGCCACTTTCAAGCACTGTAGCTTTCAAACTATGTCTCTCATCTAAGTTAAATATCATCTGGGAATATATCTATGTGTTTTCTTATATGTGCCCCAACATTTAGGCCTTTAATAGACAGTTAACCTGTGTATCAGGACCATAAACACCCACCCGAGTGACCCTTATAAGACATTTTTCACATCTTTTTCCCTGTAACTTGGAAATGGTAAGTCTGAGAAGTTTCAAACTGTATTAGATATATATTCTGTGTGTAATCTTAGTATGTAACAGATTTTAAGTCTGAAGCTTTAATTTTGAAGGTCAAATTGAGGTCTCTAAAAGGCTCCCAAAGACCCAATATTTGGACTTTTCGCTACTTTTAAGCCCTGTGACTGTCAAACTATGTGACTGATAGAGCTCAAATCCTATCTGGGAAGATATTAGTATGTTATTTATATATGTGCCAAAAATTAAGGCTTTAAGAAGACATTTAACCTGTGTATGAGGACCATAAATCCCCACCCGAGTGACCATTTTTAGACATTTTTCACATATTTTGCCCTGTAACTTGGAAATGGTAAGTCTAAGAAGTTTCAAACTGTATTAGATGCATATTCTATGTGTAATCTTAGTATGTGACAAATTTTAAGTCTGAGGCCTTAATTTGAAGGCCACATTTAGGTCTCTAGAAGGCCCCATAAAGACCCAGTATTTGGACTTTTTGCCAATTTTAAGGCCTGTGACTGTTAAACTATGTGACTGATAGAGCTGAAATCTCATCTGGGAATACATTATTATGTTCTTTTTACATGTGCCAAAAATCAAGGCTTCAAGTAGACATTTAACCTGTGTATGAGGACCTTAAACACCCACCTGAGTGACCCTTTTAAGACATTTTTCACATATTTTGCCCTGTAACTTGGAAATGGTAAGTCTAAGAAGTTTCAAACTGTATTAGATGCATATTCTATGTGTAATCTTAGTATGTGACAAATTTTAAGTCTGAGGCTTTAATTTGAAGGCCACATTTAGGTCTCTAGAAGGCCCCATAAAGACCCAGTATTTGGACTTTTTGCCAATTTTAAGGCCTGTGACTGTTAAACTATGTGACTGATAGAGCTGAAATCTCATCTGGGAATACATTATTATGTTCTTTTTACATGTGCCAAAAATCAAGGCTTCAAGTAGACATTTAACCTGTGTATGAGGACCTTAAACACCCACCTGAGTGACCCTTTTAAGACATTTTTCACATATTTTGCTCTGTAACTTGGAAATGGTAAGTTTGAGAAGTTTCAAACTTTATTAGATACATATTCTATGTGTAATCTTAGTATGTAACAAATTTTAAGTCTGAAGCTTTAATTTGAAAGCCACATCGAGATCTCTAAAAGGCCCACAGAGACCCAATATTTGGACTTTTTAACCACCTTTAAGCCCTGTGACTGTTAAACTATGTGATTGATGGAGCTGAAATCCCATCTGGGAATGCATTATTATGTCCTTTTTACATATGCCGAAAATCAAGGTTTTTAGTAGACATTTAACCTGTGTATGAGGGCCATAGACACTCGCCCAAGTGCCTTTTTGGACATTTTTTCCGTATTTTGCCCTGTTATTTGGAAATGCTTAGTGTGACAAGTCTTAAACTGTATTATATATAATTTTTGTTTGTTATGTATGTCCCCCAAAAAGTTTCAGATCTGTTGTTTAATTGCTAAGGTCTCTTTAACAATTGTAAAATGCCCACAGAAACCCAATTTATGGACATTATGCCACTTTAAAGCCCAGTAACTGTCAAACTATGTGGGTTATAGAGCTGAAATCTTTGAATTTTTAAAAGGAAATGCCTGTCTATTTAAATTTTGAATATTAATAATGTTATGGCTATCTTAGTCTTTTAAGAACTTATTTTTGTGTGTTATACCTCTGCTTGCTGAGTTTTTAACTTTTTAAAATAAAACTGGTTAAACATATTCAAGTAGACAAAATGGACACTTTAAGTGAGCTTTAAGTCCCAATATTAATGAAATTATATCCTTATGTAGTAAAAGTAGGGGATTTTTAACCCTCAACTAGCCCAGTTTTATTCAACTTGCCTCAGTTAATTTTGACACAGCTCCTACAGTTATGAACTCATTTCAGTTGATAATCACATACTTAAAATTCTCAATTCTTTTTGTATTTGAGTACCCCTTTTATATAGATTGTTTGTTTACCATTTATGCATCCCCCACCCGGATTCCCCCCACCCACCTCTGGGACCTCCAGCTATATTGAGTGACACTAAATAAACAAAGGTATTTAATGATATCAGATGAGAAACAAAGAACTCAATGGGGTTGCAGATCTTGTGTAATAGTGAGAGAGGTGTGGAGAAGGGGAGAGGGGTGGGGGTGGGAGGTGGTGGGCTTCATTACATATAACACAAAGGGGAGTCAGAACTGAGATTGTGTCACATATTTAGGTTGCATATATATGGACCACATATATAGGTATAGAGGAAATGAATAACTGAAAACAATTTGCAAATTCTAAAAATAATATAGTAAAATAATAATATAAATAATTTTTTTTTAAATAATATTTTATTTGTGAACAAATATAGAAACAGATATGCGCTTTTGGGATTATGAATTTTAGAATGGACATTGAATCATCAATCATTTAAATACTTTGAAGGAAGATTGAAAAGTATGATGAGTTGAGTTAAAAATAATATTTTATTTGTCAACAAATATAGAAACAGATATGCTCTTTTGGGATTATTATTTTAGAATGGACATTCAATCATCAATCATTTAAATACTTTGAAAATAGGTTTAGAGTTATCATTGCAGGAAGATTGAAAATATAATTTGAGTTATGTATTCGGCGTCTGGGGATACACCATCTTCCTTGGAAGATATAAACAGAGTAGATTGATGTGCTGAAGTTCATATAATAATGGGTAATTATGTTTTAAAAAATTCCCGATCAAAACCTGTGGCGTGAGTGATGACCTGTCTGGGGATATGTTGGCGCCGAGTTGGCCCAATCTAGTTTTTTTATGAATTTTTAAAATAATTTTTAATGCATTAAAATTAATGAAATCATGCACTAAATCAATTATAACTTGAAAAGTATTGCATTTAGAACATTTTGTTAAAATATGTTATTCAGCTACTTTTTTCATAGCTACAACATGGTGAGTAACTTGGGTGTCTATCTCAATAGCTAAGTGAGTAATAGCTACTTTTGGACTTTTCAGTAACTTCCATCATGAGTAAAATCACTTGTAACTTGAAAACTATTTGTTTAGAGAATTTTGTTTAAATGTGTAATTCAGCTACTTTTGAGTAAACTATAACATAGTAAAATTACATGGCATAGCTGAGTAATAGCTACTTTGAGGTTCTTACTCAACACTAAATCATTTATAACTTGGAAAGTATTGCATTTAGAGAATTTTGTGTAAATATGTTATTCAGCTACTTTTGGGTCAACTATAACATAGTAAAATTTCAGACCTGTAGCTCATGGCATAGCTGAGTAATAGCTACTTTTAGCTTATCACTGTTGAGTAAATCACTTATAACTTGAAAAGTACTTCATTTAGAGTATTTAGTTTCAAATGGTATTCACCTATTTTGGGGTCAGCTATAACGTAGTAAAATTCCAGACCTGTGGCTCATTGCATAGCTGGGTCATAGATACTTTGAGGTTATTACTCAACATTAAATCATTTATAACTTGAAAAGTATTGCATTTAGAGCATTTTGTTAAAATATGTTATTCAGCTACTTTTTCCATAGCTACAACATGGTGAGTAACTTGGGTGTCTATCTCAATAGCTAAGTGACTAATAGATACTTTTGGACTTTTCAGTAACTTCCATCATGAGTAAAATCACTTGTAACTTGAAAACTATTGCATTTAGAGAATTTTGTGTAAACATGTTATTCAGCTACTTCTGGGTCAGCTAAAACATAGTAAAATTTCAGACCTGCAGTTCATGGCATAGCTGAGCAATAGCTACTTTCAGGTTCTCACTGTTGAGTAAACCATTGTATCCACTGGATAGCTGCAGTGTGTAGACCATTACCGCTCTAACGAAAAAATTATATAGCTCTCCTTCTCAAGTTTGCAGGATATATTAAAAACCATAAAATGTTGCCTGGGAATATTTTGGGCCTCATTTTGAAAAACAAGATGGCTGCCAGGGACGTTTATTCGACTTAAAGCAAGGACTTTTGTTGGCCCCCTAGAGCAAAGGGTATTATAGGTATAGATCTCAAATTGGCAGGATATGTTCGTCAAAAAATCTTGGCTGGGAATATTTTTTGACTGATTTTGAAAAAGAAGATGGCTGCGACGGGTGTTTCTTTGTCAGTCATGAAAAGTGCTTATATCTCCCTTATTATTGGTCGTAGAGGTTTGGAATGGTAAACCAACCAATAGGAAATCATGGGCTGGGAATCTTTTGGTATGGTCCGATTTGACCTTGGACCCCTCCTTCAAGGTCAAACGAGAAGAGTCAAACTTAAAAGTGCTTATAACTCGCTTATTATTGGTCCTAGAGGTTTGGGTTGGAAAACCAACCTATAGGAAATCATGTCCTGGGGATCTTTTGGTGTGGTCAGATTTAACCTTGGATCCCTCCTTCAAGGTCAAACGAGGATAGCCAAACTTAAAAGTGCTTATAACTCACTTATTATTGGTCCTAGAGGTTTGGGATGGTAAACCAACATATAGGAAATCATGGGCTGGGAATCTTTTGGTGTGGTCAGATTTGACCTTGGACCCCTCCTTCAAGGTCAAACAAGGATAGCCAAACTTAAAAGTGCTTATAACTCGCTTATTTTTGGTCCTACAGGTTTGGGATGGTAAACCAACCTATAGAAAATTATGGGCTGGGAATATTTGGTGTGGTCTGATTTGACCTTTGACCTCTCCTTCAAGGTCAAACGAGGATAGTCAAACTTAAAAGTGCTTATAACTCGTTTATTATTGGTCCTAGAGGTTTGGGATGCTAAACCTACTTATAGGAAATCATGAGCTGGGAATCCCTTGGTGTGGTCGTATTTGACCTTGGACCCCTCCTTCAAGGTCAAGCGAGGATAGCCTAACTTAAAAGTGCTCATAACTTGCTTATTATTGGTCCTAGAGGTTTGGGATGGTAAACCAACCTATAGGTTTATTTGTTGTTTTATGTCGCATTCAACAGCCAGGGTCATATTGCGACGGGTAGTTTTACAGGTGGAGGAAACCAGCGCATACTGCATTGTAAACCACCGGGCATCGGCAAGTAACTACCAACTTTCCAACATGAAGCGCCTGGCCCGAGATTCGAACCGGCGACCTCAGAGGTTGGAGGCTAGAACTCTAACCACTACATCACCGAGCCCCCTACCAACCTATAGGAAATCATTGGCTGGAATATTTTAGTGTGGTCGGATTTTAATTTGGGGCCTCCTTCAAGGTCAAACAAGGATATCCAAATTTAAAAGTACTTATAACTTGCTTATTATTAGTCCTAGAGGTTTGGGATGGTAAACCAACCTATAGGAAATCATGGGCTGGGAATCTTTTGATGTGGTCTGATTTGACCTTGGACCTCTCCTTCAAGGTCAAGCAAGGATAGCCACACTTAAAAGTGCTTATAACTCGCTTATTATTGGTCTTACAGGTTTGGGATGGTAAACCAACTTACAGGAAATCATGGGCTGGGAATCTTTTGATGTGGTCAGATTTGACCTTGGGCCCCTCCTTCAAGGTCAAACAACAATAGCCAAACTGAAAAGTGCTGATAACTTGCTTATTATTGGTCCTAGAGGTTTGTAATATGAAACCAACTTATAGGAGGTCATGGGCTGGGAATCTTCTGATGTTTTGAGATTTGACCTTGTGCCCCTCCAAGCTCAAATGATGGTTCACTGACTTTGGTGAGTTGTCTTTTCGGTGGATACAAATTTGCATCGGTTCTCCGATGCGTAGGTCTAGTTGAACATGTGTTTGATACCATTGTAGTCAGTAAACCTGACCTGTTTCAGTTAAGGAATATTAAAAGCACAAATTACACTTACACAATGGTCAGAAATATCACTTTCCCTAAATCCTAAACTATAGCAAAGTAGATGAAAGCAATTTCTAAAGTAAAAAAGGATTATACACAAGTTGTATACTTTATGCTACTTCAAAGGAAGTAGCCATCTCTTTTGTCAAATCAGTTAACTGGTGGGGCTGACTTGAGTCCATTTTAAGGACCACTTTGGCCATAACAGTTTTCTTGAGCACTCAGTTGTGTCTTTTGTTTTTTGGGGATTAGTTTTTTATATTTTTTTTCTTCTTTTTCAGTCGTTTTTTTTTCTTTTTTCATATTTTTTTCTCTGTAATTCCTCAATATATGTCACTTTTAATCATTCTCTGCCCTTGCTAGGACATTTGGAAGTCACTGAACACTGTTGTTTGAGGTGCTTGCTTTGATTTCATTTAACTGGTTGCTAATTTGGTGATGGTTCTACTGGGCCCTGAATGGCAGGGAGGTGCAGTTTTCCTATTCATAAAAGTCCATTGGGTATACCATACTAAACTTTGTAGAGCATCCAGCTAGAGACTATAATGGTGCTAAACTAGCTGGTCCTCAAAAGCCCCCAGAAGTGAGTACACTGACGAGGCACTTAAAATTTCCTCCATTGTGGTAAGAATAACAGGTGGCATGAAGATACTTTGGTGTCAGGTGCTTTGAGGCTGCTGTGGCATTGCTTATGTGTAAGCAAGTATGCCCAGGCATACCGTTTTTAGAATCACTGAAGAGATATAAACTACCCCATCCCCTAAGAAATATTGCATATAGCCACAACTTTATTAAAAATCGGGGCATACTAAATCCTAGCTTCTCTCCTGCATTGGCTGTTCAACTTGCTGTGTCTGCTGCTGCTTTGGCTGGTGGACTCCTTGAAATATTGTCTATACTGGCCGTTTTGCTATATGTATTGACAGTTGAAATGCACTGGAGTGGCATGTGCTGCAACACACAGGTACCAGGGTTTGGCTGATTATGATTGAATGAAAAATATCGGGGAATGGGCCATCTGCTTGTTGTTTTTTCAGTTTCCAAACCAGGGCCTCGATTTCCTGGTACAGCTACTGTAGTCTGTCCATCCCTGACTGCATGGGTTTCCTGTTAAGCTAGACCTCTTGGCACTGCTAGCAATGATCCCAACTGTTCAGTTATTTCCAAACATTTTTGCGGCTTGTAATGGGGTTGGAGAGGATATGTCTCTACACAGGGCATACATTTTGATAGTGTCACCTGCTTGGCCTGGGTCTGGGTATGTCATAATCCTTTCCTTTGAAAACCGTGGCTGTAGCAAAGGTGGACAGACCAAGCTGGTGTGGCAGTGAATATGACTCTGTGACCTTCCAGAGGAGACAGTGCTCCCTACAATATTCTGTCTCTTTACTTGCAGCAGCTCCATGGTGACTCTCACAACCTTTGACAGCTCCACTAAGACCCTTTGTCTCATGCTAGTGTCCTTGGAATTTTTGTGCCTCTTGTACAAAAGATCATGGTCCTTGTCCTTCAGCCAGTCCCACACCTTCTGTTCCTGTTCATCACTCATATAAGCAGCAGAAGTTTTCTTACTCTACATCCCCCTTCCCTGTCTATCCTCCTTGTCAGTGGTCTCACTGGTATCCCAAGGGTCTTGTGTAGTTGTATAACTGCTGGGCATAAAAATTTATGCAATTTTTATGGCACTGGGTCTCTGTGATGACCACAGTCTCTGTAGTATCTTGCATGAACATAAAGTTTGTTAATCGGCTTACAAAGCTTTATTTATAACATAGACAAAGCAACACCAAGCTATAAAGGTATATTTACAAACACGTTTATACTCCGTACCCGTTATTCCTTTCTCATTAAAAACTCTGTCAATATATACTCCGCTAACTATGACATCTCTTCCTTCCTTTAGCTAACATGTTAATAATATAGTTTACATGTTAATTATAGAACAATTGAAAAGTCAAGGTAAAGCATCTTCATATCAAACACCTGTCTTGGAAAATCACAAATGTCCAAAGATTAATTGACAGAAGTTACACAGGTGAAAGTTTAAAATGAACATAGCAATGAGGTGAGAGCTAAACTGTCTTTCCTAACTAGGGATGAGAGGTTGCCAGCTCACCAATCCCTTATCGCTGGGTTTTTACCACCCAGTTCCCTATGCTAAACTTATTTAGAGTCAGATTTCTTCTATAAGTCCCTTTGGTGTAGAAACTACACATCCTGATTGTCTTGGGGTAGCGAACCTGTATTCCCTGTATTATTTCCCATACTCTCTTCAACTGCCTTACTGGGATACGAGACATTCAAAAGTGGGTCAACATCATCATTAGGGGATGGATCTTGTGAATCGGGCATAGCAGTGTTGGGTGAACCCTTTTGAAAAAGGAAGCATTTCTGGTGACTTTCCTTTGGGCATTCTTAGCAGTGATCATTGAATGTTTCTTGTCTATCACTGTAAGAGGGACTGCTAAATAAGGGGTGCTGAATTTGTTCATCTTTCTCTGGCAAATAAACAAGTTGTCCCCTATTTCAGTATTGTTCTTGGTCACCTTGCGATGAACATCAGCATATGACTTCATCAGTGCTTTACTTTCAGTGTCTTTTTGTCTCATCCCAGTTTCATCACCTTTATTAAAATTGGTGACAACTTCATTAAATTGGGCATACCCACTTGGGGCTTGTTTCTGAAACCTCCCTTGAAGAAGGCAAAAGCCAGGGCTATGCCAGTAGTGCAATATGGTGTGCTTCGATAGTTTCTCAGAAGCCTTTTAGTACATACATATATATTTAAAAGATTGCATTTTCTGTTTTTATGAAGTTTATTTGTTTATAGGACACCAGTCTGCCACAGTAAATTTCTGAAATTTCAGATGTTTACGCTTTCTGCATTCCAAGACCAGTGTACTTATAGTAATTCTCCTTTGTTTGTGAGAACTGTTAGTGGTTTAAAATGAGGTAAAACTTGAGAGAAAAAAACAGCATATGGAAAAAGATAAAGGCTGGTGAGCTTTTTTCTGCCAACACTTAAATCTTCATAGAAACATCTTCCTCCAGTTTGTAAATATATACATTATATCTCCAACTAAACAGAACTTCATTATGAACCTATGTCGACGTCATCAATCATCTATTACAAGAAAAACAATATGTCTGCTTTTCACTCCACTTCCGTATATTTACTTTTTCTAATGCTATTTATGGCTCTTGTACCATATATTTCTTAAAATAAACTACATTTTCGTTCTTATAGGTTGTTTGTCTATTGAAGCTCCCTATGACCTTTAATATTCTTGGCACACCAAACGTGGCAGAGATCATCAAGTCTAGGAATCACCACGTTGGCAGAAGTGAACTACCTCCGTTATTGGGAACCGTGAATAATCCTCAATGAGCACCATGACATATTTTCCTCCCACCTCTGCAAAATCAATGCTGATAGACTCCCAGGGATCAGATGGAAGCACAGTCATCTGAAGAGGGTCAATCACTCTGGCTTGAAAAGGACCTGGGATCACAAGACTTGTGAGTTGAAAAAGTTATGATATTTCTCGAGTCCTTTGATAAGACCAGTTGGTGATAGCCACTTTTGAGATCAACCTTGGAGAATATTGTTGCCCCATTTAGATCCATGATCACTTCATCAAGGGTAGGCGTCACATGTCTTTCGCATTTTATGGCTTTATTGGCCATCCTCATGTCAATGCAAAGTCGAACTCAATCTTGTTTCTTTGGTACAAGTACTATCGGATTTATCCAAGCAGTTGGTCCATCTGCTGGTTCAATAATGTCTTGGCGTAATAAGGTTTGCAGACAATCTTCCAAATCCTTCCTTTGATGGAATGGAATGTGTCGGTGACTTTGACTTACAGGAACCACACTGTTGTCAATATGTAATTTCACTTCAGTGTCCTTCAGCTTTGGTGTGCCTTGAAACAATCCTACGTATTGGTTTACTGGTTGCAAATCACATCACTCTCTTGAACAGAATAAACAATTTTCGGAACTCCCAGATCAAACGCCATTGCATAACTGATGATTGAACAACAGTTTCCTTCCACGACAACAAAGTCACATTTAACATTCCTGTGTTTATATCTCATTTGAGCAGTGAACTTGCCACATGCAGTAAGTGGCTTTTCACTGTTGAATGTAAACAATTTAGTTGAGCACTGCCATACCTTGGCAGCAATCTGACTTGTTACTTCATCATTGACAATATTCACAGAGGCCCCCTGTGTCCACTAGAAATTTGAATCCCTTTCCACTGACTTTGGCATATATCAGGTCTGTCTCTGTTCACTGCTTGAGTTAACACAGTGAATGTGTACTCATCATCCAATGATTCAGAATCTTTAGATTTAATTGCATCTCGTTGATAATCTTCTTCATCAATCTTCAGGACCTTCTGTTTATTAGGCTTCTGTGAGCAACAACATTTGCTAAAATGGCCCAATTTTCCACAGTTATGGCATGATCTGTCGATTGCGGGACATGCACGACTGTGTGGCCATTGACCACCGCAATTGTAACAAGACTTCTGATTACCTTGGATAGACATGAACCTGGGATTTGAAGTGTTTCTGTGATCCTTTGATCTTCTTTGGTTACTAACACTGTTGACTATATTGACTTCTGTCCCACTTGCCTGAACTTCACTTTTCTCAAGGGCTCTGGCATCATCCAGTAGCTGTTCAAGGGAGATATCAGCAGTTTTCAGTCCCTTTCTCCTCAATTTCGAAGATGCACAGCACTGAATCATCTGTGATTTAATCTCTCCATTGACATTATGGAATTCACAGTTTCTCAATAATTGACGTAAATGTGTGTGATATTCATCTACAGTTTCATCAGCATTTTGTCTAGCCTGTCTGAATTTGTATATCTCATATTCTTTATTTTTCTTTGGTTCAAAATATTTGCCAAATTTGTCTTTGAGTGTTTTAAAATCTTCACCCGTATCAGGTAAAGTTTCATAAATTTCATACAGACTCTTACCACCGTAGTGCAGTAGCTGCAATGAATAGATTCTCAAAATGAGATATCCACTTGTGCCAGCGGACTGCAGTGTTTCCATCACAGTGGATGTCAAATGGTTCAAAAACTGGAAGACCTGAAGCCATTATGAAGAAAAAAAAACAATTTGGATTGCACAAAATGTCTGACAATGTGACTGTCCTGGAGTTCCTTACAGTGCACATCGTGATATCCTTGTTATAGTACAGTGACATAACAGTGATGGATATGCTTATCTAGAGACTCCGCGTCGCCAGTGTAGTATCTTGCATGAACATAAAGTTTGTTAATTGGCTTAGAAAGCTTTATTTACAACATAGACAAAGCTACAAAGGTATATTTACCAACATGTTTATACTCTGTACCTGTTATTTGTCTCTCTCATTAAAAACTCTATCAATATATACTCTGTTAACTATGACAGTCTCCCACTTAGAATGTGTCCCCTCTCTCTCTGGTGACTGATGCTGGTACTTCTCCATAGTCTCCCTATTTTAATAAATAGATTGATTCAAATTTTTCACAGGTTCATAATTAATAAAATTAATGGTTTCATCATTCTATTGAATTGTTTAGTTTTGATACTTTGCCTTTGCATACATTTCTCTTTTTAAGTGTTATTTCTCCTGCACCTATACATAGGTTGCACTGTTCAACTCCTTATCTTTACACTTTTTCACTTCTATATGTCATGGGGTCTATATGTTATATTTGGAACAAGGTCTGTTGACAGTTGTTGCTATGGCAAAGCAAGATAACTACAAACTATGTCTTATTGTGATCAATGACTGGTCCTGTGCCATTTTAGACCTGAAATCATGTTGGAGTTACAAACTGGTCCTGGCATTTATGTATCCATTTTCAATCCTAAAATAATATATATAAAAATATATATAAAAGCTAAGTTCACTTTCTGACATGAAAAAGTACCCATATTTCTCAAGAATAATCAATATTAAATCTAGTTTAGTTTTCTGGCATGAAAAGGTAGTCATATTTTACAACAAAAAAACATGTTGAATATTGGGAAATGTATGACCTGTGTGTGATATTGAGAAAATTTAGATTTTCTGAAGGATGTAATTTTTTGTGGATAGCATTTCAAAATTTTATCCTGATAAAGTTAGCAATTTTGATTTGTTCTTTTTGTTAATTATTTAAGCTTATTCTTTCTCATATTTTTTTTCTAATTTTCAGACATTACTTCAAAGGAACAGATGTCATTGGATAATTGCTTTTTAAAGAAAATATGGTTTGCTGTAAAATTATGAGAACATAAAATTTTAGGTGATGTTCATCAATCACAAATAGTTAATAAATAAAGATAAACAATAAATAATTCATATAAAAAGTTATATAGATGTTAATTTACAGGCACACTTTAGATCTGCATCAATGACAATGACTGCAATCTTTAAAAATGTTATTTGTTTTATGCAAATTTAAATATTAGTATTTCAAGAGCAGACCTGCTCTAAAAAGACAAGAATTTAAATATAATATCCAATGCGGGAGAATCTAAACTATATGAAGTACAATCACTCTTACAGGACAAGTATATTTTAGAAAAATAATATCACTTGTCCAAAACAGCAAGGGTCTAGGCTCTCCAGTTATATCATTTTATATTTTAGAACACAAAAGCTCATTGCTGTCATGCTCTTCATTGCTTTATTGTCATCTGTTGTTGTTGCTGCACACCCTAAGTTTGTTACTAAGACCTGGTCCTCAGCATTGCCACTTGTGGGACTAGAACCCACAGAGGTGACAGTCTATGATTAGATGCTAAACTTGCTATCCACTAGGCCACCGAAGACCTCTAGTTGGGATATTATTGGGACAGCACAAGGGTGAAGTTATTTACATTTGGACTGGTATTTTTTTCAAGCCACATAAAAGGTTGAACTGTGAATAATTTTACAGAGAGCAAACTAAACATTATACATTTAATGGATAGTTTCTTTATTGCTACAATGGCTATTTTAAATTATTTCAATTGAGGAAATTGGATTATGCTATTACATTGACATAAAATAATGTATATCTAGTTGCCAAATAAAAGATCAGAATATACAATCCAGAGTGATGAATTTGACTGTTATCGTAAAATTATGAGAGATACAATGCAGCAGCTATATTCAAGGGACATGTCATTCCATTATAACTAAGATAGAAAATTATCAATTAACATACTATGTCAATCCAACTGGCCTCATAAAACAATAGTTTGAGCTAATAAATGAGAATTAAAGCCCCAAATGACATGATTCCATGAAAACATTACACACTAGTTGGACTAACATATATTTCAATGTTGGATTCAAGTTACAATTTGCAAAATCATAATGGATTTCATCCTGACTTCACCTCTTGTTTTAAACCTGATTTCACTCATTGAATTCAACCTCTTTTCACAGTTGGATCCAACTAAAAATAGCTCACAAATTCTACATGCATTTCAACTAAATTTCACCTATTGTAATCTACCTGGTTTCACCTGTTGTTTTCAACCTGATTTCACCAGTTTGATCCAACTAAAAGTGATTTGCAAAATATATACATATTTCAACCAGATTTCACACCATTGGAGTCAACCTGATTTTAAAGTTTTGTGCGTGCTGGGAAGTTCCATTTTCATCCAAGTCATGTCAACTGACAAAGAATACTATTTAGACCTATAGGTTAACATTTTAAAGTAAAGGCAGAAATATAAATATATATAAAATAAATAATATATAAAATATATATATTCTACTGATATTCTGCCTTTATCAGTGTTGTTAGCCTATAGGTATAAAGAGTTATTGTTGTTAGCCTATAGGTCAAAATAGTTATTTTTATATATCGACAAAAAAAATTGTTATTTTTGTTTTTGCCTTCAGGTATAATTTCTAAAATTTAAATTGGATATCATGAAATGTTAAGTATTTGATATATTTACAGATTATAATAGCTCCAGGATTCTTGGCCTTATTTCTTCTAATTAAGCTTCCCCTGGAATGTGGAACTACGCTGTAACAGTATGTTCTAAGTAAAAAAATTTCTGTTCATATAAATTCTATCAAAATTATTTTACTAGTTATTAAGTGTGGAAAAATTGACAAGTATGAATTTGACCTTTCTCAATGTTGGAATACTTTCCTCACATCAAAATCCAGGCACGGGATAAAGTTTAGATTTATCTGGCCATAATTCAAGAAATTCTACCAAAATAAAAGTTTGCTGTATTACTGTATCCTGAACTTTTTTTGAAAAGTCTTACAGTACATATTTAAATTATAAAAGACCAGATCTGGATGTTTTGATGTCTGTTAAATTTAATAATTTAAATTATTGAAAATAAATTTTATTGCCCTTCTCATATGAGGGAAAATCCTGACTGCAATTACACCGCGGCATATTCACATACCAGATCTATTTATCATGAATTTTAATTCATTTTCTTTCTGGCGGACATTTTTTGTGAACTTTTAAGTATTATAAATCCAAGAAACACATTGATTTGGTCAAAATATGAATATTGGAAAAGTACTTTTGACTGAAAAATCGACCCACTTCATGAATGTTTGGTGCAGATATTTTTCAAAGATTTTGTACAAATTTACATTTGAGAGAAAAAGTTATGAACCAATTTTTACATTTTGTTGCTGCAATCACTTTCTTCTGTATTTCTGCCAAACATAATGTTTCTGGCCAATCTACTTTTTACACAGCACTAAAAACACTTGAAAAATCGACCCACTTTATGCTAACCCATGTAATATGTATATATATATTATATTGTGATTAAAGCGAATCGAGGCATATAATTCAAAAACTAAAAAAATAAAACAAACATTGACTCCCCTAAACCTCAAGCTAGCCTTTTGATGTATATGAAATATGAACACATTTGTATTTCACAGTTCTATTCCGGGCATACACATTTGGTTTTCTGGTCCTTTCGTATACAGTACACTGTCTTAAGAAAGGGGGCGATAATATAGAAGCTTGGGTTTTTGTGGAAAAACCTTTTTCTGCAATGGAAATGAAGTCTGAGGTCGGCTCACCCGAAAAAAAGTTGAAATCAAAAGACACGAAAGATAATTTAGACCAAGAAATAGTTGAGATCGGGGAACACTATTTGGTAAAACGTTTGGATGATACCTGGCGTAAGTCTTCTTTTTTTACCCCATTCACATTACAGGCGGTATCGCCCGCGGTAACCCGCGTTTGAAATGTATCTGTCCTTGGATCGCCGTCTGACGTCCGCATGCGACCATGCGAGTCAGTGGCGAACCGTCCTTTACTTTGGGAGTCCCACCGTTTTCAGAATTTTTCAAATTTCCACTACTGTTTTCGGTAGCCTTACATCTTGATGATTCGCGAGTTTTAACGTTTTAGTTAAGGGCTTATTTCACGTCAAAATATTTTATTTTGCAGCAATTTGGATGTGTTTTATAACACTATAAATACCAAAGCACCATTTTATGTTATAAAAAGTGAAAATAGATGCTCTTATATCCAAGAAAAACGGCCATACTCGAATCAACAAGACCCTCGAATCAAGGATACTTGACTATACTAACATGAACATGTGAAAGATTTTGTGCATGCCTGTATAACTTTTTTACTGCGGTAACTGAAGGTGTGGTCCATGGTGTACATGAGGATGTGATTCGGTCATCTTCTCTGTAATACGCCACGTATAAGGTGAGTTAAGGTATTGGTTGTTTCGCCATGTGTTTGTCCCTCCGACGGCTACCAAAGATGAGTTAAGGTTAATGAAGGTTGCTTCTTAGTGACCAAAGCCTGTAGTATTGTCATCCCACTGTTATTGATGGTTAAAAAACCGTGTCCAATCAGTGACCGTCCACCTGTAGTGTGAACAACTCGGATGAAATGGGACGACCTGGAGGCTGTTCTGCTAGTGATAAAGACGGCAAACCGGATAGTTGGTTTCTATTCGATTTATAAAAAAGTAAACGAAATCCGGTGACAAATTCCAAGAACCGGTTCCCGAAATGTCACATATTTCACATCAAAACATATAAAATATTGCACAGAAACGTTTAAAAATATTAACTTCTGTAATATTTTGCCAATATACACTGAAATAATATCCCAAACGTCTGTTTTATCATCAAATAAACCACATTTTAGTTGAAATTATTGTTCATGTACACGCACAGAAAATTTTACAGCTTGACTACAGCTTGGTGTATACTAATTCGAACGAATCCGGTTTCCGCCGAATTTTTGTTTTCGGGACCCGGTTTCCATATTTACATTCGATCGTAACACTATGTTCTGCTGCTGAGAAAAAGTTCTCACCACGAGACTACCACCTGTAGTGTGAATGGGTCATTTTTTGTGCATTTTTCGAGATACTGCTACAGCCCATGGGGATTGCATTGCCGACAAAAAATCCCATCAAATTTGCCGCCAGAGCCCCCCCATCAAGGTCACACTGGAGTAAAAGTTTATTTCTTGTATTTTAGAGTGTTATCTGTCAAAATGTTTCCTGTAATTCTCTGAAACTTAATTGAACTATTATTATACAACATACACCTTCTTAATCTTTTGTTTTATCATAGAGTGAAATGCATCTGTTAATTGAGTGCCTTCCACAATATGCTATCTCAAGTTATATGATTGTTCGATAGATCTGGTTTGCTTGAGTAAATGTTATGGTCTGTTTTTTGTATTGGAAATGGTTTACATGTTCTAAATGGGAAATATAAATGCATATTACTGTTATTACTTTTTGTGGGGGGGGATCAACAAGTTATTGATTTTCAATGGTAATAGAAACAGTGGAATCATATTTTTTATTTACCTTTTCATATGGCTTGTACTAATTAAGCGTCCCTGAAAAGGGTGCTTATTTGTTTTCGTGTCAGTTTCCTCGCTGCTGCCGCATTATGGTCTCCCTTGAATATCTCCCTTATTGTTGGAAGCTTTCTGACCATATTTGGCAGTTATGTACCTTATGCCTGGGCAAATTTTTCCACATGCTTAAATTTGACCTTTGATCTTTATCAAGGTCACATGATCAAAAAATATTTTTGGGGGGTACACCCCGCCTGTCATCGCCACTCAGCAAAATCTACTGACTGCAGAGGCTTGTAATTTTACACACATGTTCATACTATCAAAAACCCAAGCTGATTAGATTTTGGGAGCAATCTGATGAAAATTGGCCGATTTATGAGTGATTTTCTCACAGGTACCAACCAGAAAGCTTAAAATTCATGTGAACCCCCTATTATCTTCTTAAGTATTGCATTTAGAGCCATACAATGTATTGGGAGGTAGTAGGAAAACATATGTGGAGAGTCTAGAGAGCAACTCAAATTCCCCCCTGTCTTATATCTCAATTATTCTTGCTTTTAGAACTTTAGAATGTGTTAAGAGGTATTGGGAAATCATATGTGAAGATTTTAGAAAGCCGGTCAGATTTACCCCCGACCCTCCCTTATGGGTCAAGCTGGGGTCATAAAATAGCAGATTTTGTCTTTTTGTCTTATATCTCCTTTATTCATGCTTTTAGAACTTTAGAATGTGTTATGAGGTATTGGGAAACCATATGGGAAGAGTCTAGATAGCTGGTCAGATTTACCCCCTGAACCCCACTTATGGGTCAAACTGGGGTCATAAAATTGCCGATTTTGGGTTTTTGCTTTATATCTGCCTTCTCCAAAAGTAAAAGGCCCAGAGACATGCAGTTACTTTTAAAAGATACATTATCTATTGAGGATGATAAATTGTAAAATCCATGCAGATCTGTCCATTTGTCTGTTCCACAGAGCCGTTAGTAGAGAGGTACCCCCCCACTGAAAGTGTGAAAATTTCAACACTTCACCATGTTCCCATTGACTATTTAAAGGATTTCTCTCTCATCTTGCATATATATACTAGGACATAAGTCGATTCCCAAGTAGTATTATCAGGCCTGGATCTTTCTTAATCTTTTTTAATGAATTTCTAAAATAATTTTTAATGCATTAAAAATATAAGAATTCATGCAGTAAATCAATTATGACTTGAAAAGTATTGCATTTGGAGCATTTTGTTTTTTAATATGTTTTTCAACTAGTTTTCTTTCAGCTATAACATAGTAAAATATCAGACATGTAGGTGATTTCATAGCTATGAATGGCTAATTAGCGAACTATACATATGTTCATCTGTACACTCAGGCTGAACCCCCCCACCCCCACCCCCCACCCATCACTCACTCCTGCAGATGAGAGAATTTTCTGCGTGTGTGTGATTGGGTTATTTGTGTGTGGAGTACAGGCAGTGGTCTACTTTAATATCTGTTTCCATTCAGATGTGAGAAGGACAGATCTTTCCTCTTATTTTTATTATATCCCCAGACGAAAGTCGGGGATATATTGGATTCAGGTCCGTCGCGCCGCTGCCGCCGTAGAAATTTCCTTGTGGACGCGATAACTCAAAAACAAATTAATATTTTTTTTTCAAACTTGGTACACATGTTAAGGGTGCCCAAAGGAAGATCCCTATTTTAAGGTGACCTTAAACTCCCAGTAAAAAAGAACTTATGGCCACCTTAAGGTCAGAAATTGGACTTTTGGGCCACTTAGAGCCCTGTAGGTCACAAACTATGATACTCAGCTGGCTGAAATTTTACCTGACAACACATTAATATGTTCTTAGTACATGTGCCGAAAATCACGACTTTAAGTTGAGGAGAAAATTGTGTTTGAGGCCCATAAATACCCCCACTTAGGGATTTTTTGCTATACTTTTCACATATTTTGCCCTATAATTTGGAAGTGGTAATTCTGATGAGTCTCAAACTGCGCTAGGTATAACTTTGATATGTAATCCTTGTCTGTAGAAAATTTTAGGGCTGTAGGTTTACCCAAAGGGGTCGACTTAAGGTCTCAAAAGTGCCCACAGAGACCCAATTTATGCACTTTTTGCCACTTTCAAGCACTGTAGCTTTCAAACTATGTCTCTCATCTAAGTTAAATATCATCTGGGAATATATCTATGTGTTTTCTTGTATGTGCCCCAACATTTAGGCCTTTAATAGACAGTTAACCTGTGTATCAGGACCATAAACACCCACCCGAGTGACCCTTATAAGACATTTTTCACATCTTTTTCTCTGTAACTTGGAAATGGTAAGTCTGAGAAGTTTCAAACTGTATTAGATATATATTCTGTGTGTAAACTTAGTATGTAACAGATTTTAAGTCTGAAGCTTTAATTTTGAAGGTCAAATTGAGGTCTCTAAAAGGCTCCCAAAGACCCAATATTTGGACTTTTTGCTACTTTTAAGCCCTGTGACTGTCAAACTATGTGACTGATAGAGCTCAAATCCTATCTGGGAAGATATTAGTATGTTATTTATATATGTGCCAAAAATTAAGGCTTTAAGAAGACATTTAACCCGTGTATGAGGACCATAAATCCCCACCCGAGTGACCATTTTTAGACATTTTTCACATATTTTGCCCTGTAACTTGGAAATGGTAAGTCTAAGAAGTTTCAAACTGTATTAGATGCATATTCTATGTGTAATCTTAGTATGTAACAAATTTTAAGTCTGAAGCTTTAATTTGAAAGTCACATCGAGATCTCTAAAAGGCCCACAGAGACCCAATATTTGGACTTTTTACCACCTTTAAGCCCTGTGACTGTTAAACTATGTGATTGATGGAGCTGAAATCCCATCTGGGAATGCATTATTATGTCCTTTTTACATATGCCGAAAATCAAGGTTTTTAGTAGACATTTAACCTGTTGTATGAGGGCCATAGGCACTCGCCCAAGTGCCTTTTTGGACATTTTTTCCGTATTTTGCCCTGTTATTTCGAAATGCTTAGTGTGACAAGTTTTAAACTGTATTATATATAATTTTTGTTTGTTATGTATGTCCCCCAAAAAGTTTCAGATCTGTAGTTTAATTGCTAAGGTCTCTTTAACAATTGTAAAATGCCCACAGAAACCCAATTTATGGACATTATGCCACTTTAAAGCCCAGTAACTGTCAAACTATGTGGGTTATAGAGCTGAAATCTTTGAATTTTTAAAAGGAAATGCCTGTCTATTTAAATTTTGAATATTAATAATGTTATGGCTATCTTAGTCTTTTAAGAACTTATTTTTGCGTGTTACACCTCTGCTTGCTGAGTTTTTAACTTTTTAAAATGAAACTGGTTAAGCATATTCAAGTAGACAAAATGGACACTTTAAGTGAGCTTTAAGTCCCAATATTAATGAAATTATATCCTTGTGTAGTAAAACTAGGGGATTTTTAACCCTCAACTAGCCCAGTTTTATTCAACTTGCCTCAGTTAATTTTGACACAGCTCCTACAGTTATGAACTCATTTCAGTTGATAATCACATACTTAAAATTCTCAATTCTTTTTGTATTTGAGTACCCCTTTTATATAGATTGTTTGTTTACCATTTATGCTGTAGCACTCCATCTCTTTGTAGTCCCAACCCACATCCCCCACCCGGATTCCCCCCACCCACCTCTGGGACCTCCAGCTATATTGAGTGACACTAAATAAACAAAGGTATTTAATGATATCAGATGAGAAACAAAGAACTCAATGGGGTTGCAGATCTTGTGTAATAGTGAGAGAGGTGTGGAGAAGGGGTGGGGGTGGGAGGTGGTGGGCTTCATTACATATAACACAAAGGGGAGTCAGAACTGAGATTGTGTCACATATTTAGGTTGCATATATATGGACCACATATATAGGTATAGAGGAAATGAATAACTGAAAACAATTTGCAAATTCTAAAAATAATATAATAAAATAATAATATAAATAATTTTTTTTTAAATAATATTTTATTTGTGAACAAATATAGAAACAGATATGCGCTTTTGGGATTATGAATTTTAGAATGGACATTGAATCATCAATCATTTAAATACTTTGAAGGAAGATTGAAAAGTATGATGAGTTGAGTTAAAAATAATATTTTATTTGTCAACAAATATAGAAACAGATATGCTCTTTTGGGATTATTATTTTAGAATGGACATTCAATCATCAATCATTTAAATACTTTGAAAATAGGTTTAGAGTTATCATTGCAGGAAGATTGAAAATATAATTTGAGTTATGTATTCGGCGTCTGGGGATACACCATCTTCCTTGGGAAGATATAAACAGAGTAGATTAATGTGCTGAAGTTCATATAATAATGGGTAATTATGTTTTAAAAAATTCCCGATCAAAACCTGTGGCGTGAGTGATGACCTGTCTGGAGATATGTTGGCGCCGAGTTGGCCCAATCTAGTTTAAGAGTGTGTTCTCTGATCTTTTGGGAGCATCTTTAATTATATAAGACAAACTGTGGTGATAACCAGGCCTGTGGAACTTCCCAACCTTTTTTACAGTCCAATCACTCAGTCTGAGCCTGTTTGAGCTGGGTGGGTACTCTTCACAAAGACCTCCCAAATGAAAGGAACTACACATAGTAGCTTTGATTTATGGCAGTGACAAGCTGTTTCATGTAAAAACATAAAAAATAGGTGCTAGAATCTCAGAAAGGCTTCTATTGAGTTGCAACCTCATCCTTAGCAAATTTTTCTTTAAATGCCTGATATATTAGTAAGACATTGATATTCATACTGACACAATATTTAGCATCGAGATTGAAAAAGTTTTTTTAAACCAAGTCAATTCATGAATTGATCTGGTTTGCAAAACTTGATTTACAAATCGATTCAGTTCACAATTTTATGATTCCTTGTACCCCTAGTAGTAAGGACTATTTCTTCTGGAAAAAAATTTAAATTTTCAAAATTCTGACAAGGGTCTTGAATTTTTGTGGAAATTCTGACAGGGGTCTTGAATATTTGTGGAAATTCTGACAGGGGTCTTGAATTTTCGTGGAAATGGAAAATGTCATTTATTTAACTGTAAAACATACAGTGATTTTACAAATTTTACATCTGCTGCTTAGTAAAGTTGCTTCAAAGTTGAGTTTATCTAATGGAAAAGGTCTTTTATCCCTTTCATTATTGCTTCTTGGGGTTCAACCCGGTTTTGTGGTCACGCTACACCATATATGGAGAGTGTATATTGCCAGTCAGGTTTACCCCCTCACCCCTTCTTATGGGTCAAACTGGGGTCATGAAATAGCAGATTTTATGTTTTTGCCTTATATCTACTTTAAAACTACTCTTCTTACAAACTATAGCATTAAATAAAATTAACTTTCACAATTTATGACCACAGAAAACAAAATAAAGCTTGCATTTTTCTTTCATGTTAATGCATAAACTTCCACATTGTCTGCTTAACTTTAATTTCTTCTCTCAACGCTGCATGTTTTTCTTTTTACCCCACAGCCCTTAAGGGCTGTCGGGGTATTGTTTTCACCCATGGTGTCCGGATGGGCGGGCGGGCGGTGGAAAAAAGTTTGTCCGGGCTGTATCTCAGAAAGCGTAAGGGGTAGGAATTTGATACTTGGTAGGGACATTGGTTAGGAGTTGTAGGTGTGCAACGTCATGGCCTGACCTTGATTTGACCCTTGACCTTGCCGTAGTGACCTTGAGTTTGAACATCTTGTCCGGGTTATATCTCGGAAACCGTAAGGTGTAGGAAGTTGATACATGGTAGGGACATTGGTTAGGGGGTGTAGGTGTGCAACGTCATGGTGTGACCTTGATTTGACCTTTGACCTTGCTGTAGTGACCTTGACCTCTAAAATCTTGTCCGGGCTATATCTCGGAAACTGTAAGGTGTAGGAAGTTGATACTTGGTATGGATATTGGTTGGGGGTGTAGGTGTGCAACATCATGGTCTGACCTTGATTTGACCTTTGACCTATAAAATATTGTCCGGGCTATATCTCGGATACTGTAAGGTGTAGGAAGTTGATACTTGGTAGGGACATTAGTTGGGGGTGTAGGTGTGCAACGTCATGGCATGACCTTGATTTGACCTTGCCGTATTGACCTTGACCTCTAAAATCTTGTCCGGGCTATATCTTGGAAACCATAAGATGTAGGAAGTTGATACTGAGTAGGGACATTGGCTAGGGCGTGTAGATGTAAAACGTCATGGTGTGACCTTGATTTGATCTTTGACCTTGCCGTAGTGACCTTGACCTATAATACCTTGTCTGGGCTGATTTTGGAAACCATAAGGTGTAGGAAGTTGATATTTGGTAGGGACATTGGTCAAGGGTTATATGTGTGCAACGTCATGGTGTGACCTGGAATTGACCTTTGATCTTGCATATCTGATGCTATTTTATGTCTCTACGAGGATATCTGATACTATTTATCTCTCTTATATCTCTCTTATATCTTTTTACTTGAGTCTTGGTTGTTGCACCTTTGGGTGTGTTTTGGTGTAGATTAAGCACTGTCATATTAGAAGCCATTAACTGTTCTACTTTTGCAACTTTCCATTGTAACAGATGGTATTGCATCAAGTGAGCCACAGGTTTTGCCCCAATTCCACATAAAAGCATGTATTCCTACGTCTGTATGTATGAGTAATATTCAAAACATCCAAACCATAATTCAACCATACAAACGAATATCAAAATGGTCTAAAAGTCTAAAAGCTTCATAATTTTTAGTTTACTGAATTGTCTTGTTTTAATACTTATTCTTTACATGCAATTTCTTTCTCTTAGCTGTTATTTTCTTTACTTAAACGTACGTTATTTGGACACTGACACTGCTCTGAAAGTATCCCAATCTGTTTACTGTTTCACTCATTCTATATCTCATGGTGTTGAAAACTATTTTCCCAGGCTGTGGGGTATGGGCATCTCTGATGCTATTTTTCTACTCTATACTTTGTTTTTGTTAGCAAAAACACTTTTCTAGTTTTATGTATTATTGTATCCACCGGATAGCATCCGGTGGATACTATGGATTTGACTTCGTTACGCCGCCGCCGCCGCAGTGTGTATAGAGATTTCACCGTTACCGCTCTAACGAAAAAAATATTATAGCTAGCCTTCTCAAATTTGCAGGATATATTCATAGCCATAAAATCTTGCCTGGGAATATTTTTGGCCTCATTTTGAAAATCAAGATGGCCGCCACGGGCGTTTTTCGACTTTAAACAAGGACTTTTGGTGGCCCTCGAGAGCAAAGGGTATTACAGGTAGAGATCTCAAATTCGCAGGATATGTTCCTCATTATAAAATCTTGACTGGGAATATTTTTGGCCTCATTTTGAAAAACAAGATGGCCGCCACAGGCGTTTCTTTGCAGTCATGAAAAGAGCTTATATCTCCCTTATTATTGGTCCTAGAGGTTTGGGATGGTAAACCAGCTAATAGGAAATCATGGGCTGGGAATCTTTTGGTGTGGTCAGATTTGACCTTGGACCCCTCCTTCAAGGTCAAACGGGGATAGCCAAACTTAAAAGTGCTTATAACTCGCTTATTATTGGTCCTAGAGGTTTGGGATGGTAAACCAACCTATAGGAAATCATGGGCTGGGAATCTTTTGGTGTGGTCGGATTTGACCTTGGACCCCTCCTTCAAGGTCAAACGAGGATAGCCAAACTTAAAAGTGCTTATAACTCGCTTATTATTGGTCCTAGAGGTTTAGGATGGTAAACCAACCTATAGGAAATCATGGGTTGGAAATCTTTTGGTGTGGTCGGATTTGACCTTGGACCCCTCCTTCAAGGTCAAATGAGGATAGCCAAACTTAAAAGTGCTTATAACTCGCTTATTATTGGTCGTAGAGGTTTAGGATGGTAAACCAACCTACAGGAAATCATGGGCTGGGAGTCTTTTGGTGTGGTTGGATTTGGCGTTGGACTACTCCTTCAAGGTTAAATGAGGATAGCCAAACTTAAAAGCGCTTATAACTCGCTTATTATTAGTCCTAGAGGTTTGAGATGGTAAACCAACCTATAGGAAATCATGGGCTGGGAATCTATTGCTGCGGTCGGATTTGACCTTGGACCCCTCCTTCAAGGTCAAATGGGGATAGCCCAACTTAAAAGTGCTTATAACTCGCTTATTATCGGTCCTAGAGGTTTGGGATGGTAAACCAACATATTGGAAATCATGGCCTGGGAATCTATTGCTGTGGTCAGATTTGACCTTGGACCCTCCATCAAGGTCAAACGAGGATAGCCAAACTTAAAAAGTGCTTATAACTCGCTTATTATTGGTCCTAGAGCTTTGGAATGGTAAACCAAAATCTAGGAAATCATGGGCTGGGAATCTTTTGGTGTGATCGGACCTCTTTCAAGGTCAAATGAGGATTGCCAAAATTAGTGTTTATATCTTGCTTATTTGTATTCCTAGAGGTTTGCAGTGTCACACCAACCTATAGGAAATCATGGGCTAAGAATCTTTTGATATGGTCAGATTACACCTTGGGCTTCTCCTTCAAGGTTAAGCGATGTTAGAATGACTTTGGTGAGTTTTCTTCTGGTGGATACAATTTGCATCGGTTTTCCGATGCGATAGGTCTAGTTACTACTGACAACCCCATGCATGTATTTTATAAGGCCTTATCTTTACCATTTTTTACCATTATGCACTTTCTTTGCTATGGGATGCTCATTTTGCCTTAGTGAAACGTTTATCTGGTTAATGAAATCAAAAATGTGTATCTAGTTAACTTTCATTCTAAGTTTATAAATTACTGTCTCATATAAGTGCTGGGTACTAATTTTGAACAGGTACCAACTATCACCAGGCAGAATTAAAATGGACATAACTTGACAAACACTACCTTCCTAGTCTAGTAAATGTATAACTGTTTCCAAACTGAATGGAATTACTGCATACCAGAATGGCTTTGAAAATATTTCCTTTTCATGTCAGCTGACTGACAAGTCAGCTGACATTATGGCATCACTCTGTGGCGTGGACGTACGCGTATGCGTGAGCGACTTCTCCGACGAAACTACAGTGCCCAGAGACATGCTGTTTTTTTTTAAAAGATAGCTTATCTATCTAGCATGAAAAAGTGTTCAAGGCCTGCAGATCTGTTTGTTTGTCTGTTTGCTAGAGCCATTATAAGTGAGGTACCCCCCACTAGTGCTGGTATTGTTTATCGATATTGAAATATTTATCGATTCACGCTAAGTTTGCCAATATCAATAATGTAGAGTTCCATATCAATATCGAAATATACTACTTAACAGGTACAAATATGGGGTTTTTCATTCAAATAAAGGACAATATTTGAAGAATACATTGGTTTTCATATTATTTTTGTCAACTTTCACTTACCGCTAAAGTGGAAACGCCATATTTGTTTACGTTTACGGGAAATACTAAACCTCGCGAAAGAGTTTGGAAGGTCTCCCAAAGCATCTCATGCCCCGATATTTCAATATCGATCGATACGGAAGGCTAATATGGTTTGATATCGATATGCATATTATTATTCGATACTAGCACTACCCCCCCCCCCCCCCCCCTAAGTATGAAAATTATAACACTTTATCACAATTTTCTCAGTGACTGTTGCAGGGATTTCTCTAATATTTTGCACGTATGTACTTGGTCACAAGTAGATTCCCTTGTGTGAGTGTCAGACCTGGATCTTTCTAAATTATTATATCCCCAGACGAAAGTCGGGGATATATTGGATTCAGGTCCGTCGCGCCGCCGCCGCCGCCGTAGAAATTTCCTTGTGGACGCGATAACTCAAAAACAAATTAATATTTTTTTTTCAAACTTGGTACACATGTTAAGGGTGCCCAAAGGAAGATCCCTATTTTAAGGTGACCTTAAACTCCCAGTAAAAAAGAACTTATGGCCACCTTAAGGTCAGAAATTGCACTTTTGGCCACCTAGAGCCCTGTAGGTCACAAACTATGATGCTCAGCTGGCTGAAATTTTACCTGACAACACATTAATATGTTCTTAGTACATGTGCCGAAAATCATGACTTTAAGTTGAGGAGAAAATTGTGTTTGAGGTCCATAAATACCCCCACTTAGGGATTTTTTGCTATACTTTTCACATATTTTGCCCTATAATTTGGAAGTGATAATTCTGATGAGTCTCAAACTGCGCTAGGTATAACTTTGATATGTAATCCTTGTCTGTAGAAAATTTTAGGGCTGTAGGTTTACCCAAAGGGGTCGACTTAAGGTCTCAAAAGTGCCCACAGAGACCCAATTTATGCACTTTTTGCCACTTTCAAGCACTGTAGCTTTCAAACTATGTCTCTCATCTAAGTTAAATATCATCTGGGAATATATCTATGTGTTTTCTTATATGTGCCCCAACATTTAGGCCTTTAATAGACAGTTAACCTGTGTATCAGGACCATAAACACCCACCCGAGTGACCCTTATAAGACATTTTTCACATCTTTTTCCCTGTAACTTGGAAATGGTAAGTCTGAGAAGTTTCAAACTGTATTAGATATATATTCTGTGTGTAATCTTAGTATGTAACAGATTTTAAGTCTGAAGCTTTAATTTTGAAGGTCAAATTGAGGTCTCTAAAAGGCTCCCAAAGACCCAATATTTGGACTTTTTGCTACTTTTAAGCCCTGTGACTGTCAAACTATGTGACTGATAGAGCTCAAATCCTATCTGAGAAGATATTAGTATGTTATTTTTATATGTGCCAAAAATTAAGGCTTTAAGAAGACATTTAACCTGTGTATGAGGACCATAAATCCCCACCCGAGTGACCATTTTTAGACATTTTTCACATATTTTTCCCTGTAACTTGGAAATGGTAAGTCTAAGAAGTTTCAAACTGTATTAGATGCATATTCTATGTGTAATCTTAGTATGTGACAAATTTTAAGTCTGAAGCTTTAATTTGAAGGCCACATTTAGGTCTCTAGAAGGCCCCATAAAGACCCAGTATTTGGATTTTTTGCCAATTTTAAGGCCTGTGACTGTTAAACTATGTGACTGATAGAGCTGAAATCTCATCTGGGAATACATTATTATGTTCTTTTTACATGTGCCAAAAATCAAGGCTTCAAGTAGACATTTAACCTGTGTATGAGGACCTTAAACACCCACCTGAGTGACCCTTTTAAGACATTTTTCACATATTTTGCTCTGTAACTTGGAAATGGTAAGTCTGAGAAGTTTCAAACTTTATTAGATACATATTCTATGTGTAATCTTAGTATGTAACAAATTTTAAGTCTGAAGCTTTAATTTGAAAGCCACATCGAGATCTCTAAAAGGCCCACAATGACCCAATATTTGGACTTTTACCACCTTTAAGCCCTGTTACTGTTAAACTATGTGATTGATGGAGCTGAAATCCCATCTGGGAATGCATTATTATGTCCTTTTTACATATGCCGAAAGTCAAGGTTTTTAGTAGACATTTAACCTGTTGTATGAGGGCCATAGACACTCGCCCAAGTGCCTTTTTTGACATTTTTTCCGTATTTTGCCCTGTTATTTGGAAATGCTTAGTGTGACAAGTCTTAAACTGTATTATATATAATTTTTGTTTGTTATGTATGTCCCCCAAAAAGTTTCAGATCTGTAGTTTAATTGCTAAGGTCTCTTTAACAATTGTAAAATGCCCACAGAAACCCAATTTATGGATATTATGCCACTTTAAAGCCCAGTAACTGTCAAACTATGTGGGTTATAGAGCTGAAATCTTTGAATTTTTAAAAGGAAATGCCTGTCTATTTAAATTTTGAATATTAATAATGTTATGGCTATCTTAGTCTTTTAAGAACTTATTTTTGTGTGTTATACCTCTGCTTGCTGAGTTTTTCACTTTTTAAAATGAAACTGGTTAAACATATTCAAGTACACAAAATGGACACTTTAAGTGAGCTTTAAGTCCCAATATTAATGAAATTATATCCTTATGTAGTAAAACTAGGGGATTTTTAACCCTCAACTAGCCCAGTTTTATTCAACTTGCCTCAGTTAATTTTGGCACAGCTCCTACAGTTATGAACTCATTTCAGTTGATAATCACATACTTAAAATTCTCAATTCTTTTTGTATTTGAGTACCCCTTTTATATAGATTGTTTGTTTACCATTTATGCTCAACCCACATCCCCCACCCGGATTCCCCCCACCCACCTCTGGGACCTCCAGCTATATTGAGTGACACTAAATAAACAAAGGTATTTAATGATATCAGATGAGAAACAAAGAACTCAATGGGGTTGCAGATCTTGTGTAATAGTGAGAGAGGTGTGGAGAAGGGGAGAGGGGTGGGGGTGGGAGGTGGTGGGCTTCATTACATATAACACAAAGGGGAGTCAGAACTGAGATTGTGTCACATATTTAGGTTGCATATATATGTATAGAGGAAATGAATAACTGAAAACAATTTGCAAATTCTAAAAATAATATAATAAAATAATAATATAAATAATTTTTTTTTAAATAATATTTTATTTGTGAACAAATATAGAAACAGATATGCGCTTTTGGGATTATGAATTTTAGAATGGACATTGAATCATCAATCATTTAAATACTTTGAAGGAAGATTGAAAAATATGATGAGTTGAGTTAAAAATAATATTTTATTTGTCAACAAATATAGAAACAGATATGCTCTTTTGGGATTATTATTTTAGAATGGACATTCAATCATCAATCATTTAAATACTTTGAAAATAGGTTTAGAGTTATCATTGCAGGAAGATTGAAAATATAATTTGAGTTATGTATTCGGCGTCTGGGGATACACCATCTTCCTTGGGGAGATATAAACAGAGTAGATTGATGTGCTGAAGTTCATATACTAATGGGTAATTATGTTTTAAAAAATTCCCGATCAAAACCTGTGGCGTGAGTGATGACCTGTCTGGGGATATGTTGGCGCCGAGTTGGCCCAATCTAGTTTTTTTATGAATTTTTAAAATAATTTGTAATGCATTAAAATTAATGAAATCATGCACTAAATCAATTATAACTTGAAAAGTATTGCATTTAGACCATTTTGTGTAAATATGTTATTCAGCTACTTTTTCCATAGCTACAACATGGTGAGTAACTTAGGTGTCTATCTCAATAGCTAAGTGAGTAATAACTACTTTTGGACTTTTCAGTAACTTCCATCATGAGTAAAATCACTTGTAACTTGAAAGCTATTGCATGTAGAGAATTTTGTGTAAATATGTTATTCAGCTACTTTTGGGTCAGCTATAATATAGTAAAATTTCAGACCTGTAGCTCATGGCATAGCTGAGTAATAGCTACTTTTAGGTTATCACTGTTGAGTAAATCACTTATAACTTGAAAAATATTGCATTTAGAGTATTTAGTTTCAGTATGTTATTCACCTATTTTGGGATCAGCTATAACATAGTAAAATTCCAGACCGGTGGCTCATTGCATAGCTGAGTAATAGCTACTTTGAGGTTCTTACTCAACACTAAATCATTTATAACTTGAAAACTTGAAAAGTATTGCATTTAGAGCATTTAGTTAAAATATGTTAGTCAGCTACTTTTTCCATAGCTACAACATGGTGAGTAACTACGGTGTCTATCTCAATAGCTAAGCGAGTAATAGCTACTTTTAGACTTTTCAGTAACTTCCATCATGAGTAAAATCACTTGTAACTTGAAAGCTATTGCATTTAGAGAATTTTGTGTAAATATGTTATTCAGCTACTTTGGGGTCAGCTATAACATAGTAAAATTTCAGACCTTTAGCTCATGGCATAGCTGAGTAATAGCTACTTTTAGGTTATCACCGTTGAGTAAATCACTTATAACCTGAAAAATATTGCATTTAGAGTATTTAGTTTCCATATGTTATTCACCTATTTTGGGGTCAGCTATAACATAGTAAAATTTCAGACCTGTAGCTCATTGCATAGCTGAGTAATAGCTACCTTTATGTTGTCACTGTTTGAGTAAATCACTTATAACTTGAAAAGTATTGCATTTAGAGTATTTAGTTTCAATATGTTATTCACCTATTTTGGGATCAGCTATAACATAGTAAAATTCCAGACCTGTGGCTCATTGCATAGCTGAGTAATAGCTACTTTGAGGTTCTTACTCAACACTAAATCATGTATAACTTGAAAAGTATTGCATTTAGAGCATTTAGTTAAAATATGTTAGTCAGCTACTTTTTCCATAGCTACAACATGGTGAGTAACTACGGTGTCTATCTCAGTAGCTAAGTGAGTAATAGGTACTTTTAGACTTTTCAGTAACTTCCATCATGAGTAAAATCACTTGTAACTTGAAAGCTATTGCATTTAGAGAATTTTGTGTAAATATGTTATTCAGCTACTTTTGGGTCAGCTATAACATAGTAAAATTTCAGACCTGTAGCTCATGGCATAGCTGAGTAATAGCTACTTTTAGGTTATCACTGTTGAGTAAGTCACTTATAACTTGAAAACTATTGCATTTAGATTATTTAGTTTCAGTATGTTATTCACCTATTTTGGGGTCAGCTATAACATAGTAGAGAGGTTGCGAACAACGTTTCACAAACGCCCCTTGCAAAAATACGCAACATAATTAATCAATACGGGAGAAAGCCATTGGGGGGATGAGTTTTGTTTGGGAACAGCGTTTGAACCATAAATTTTACAGGTATTTCTTTTAAATATATTGGGAGTTATACAAGTCAATAAAGATAAATACACTGGTTTTAATCATCTACAGTACTGAATGAACTGGGTACTGATATATATTACAAACTTTAATGGCCCAACAGCCAATAAACCCACAAGTTAAATAGCGTATAAAACACACGTAGATAAAACTTTGGAGGATTGTGTTCATTACTTCAAAAAAATTTATGACAGGGGATGAAAAAAGGCTGGTCGTTGTACACTTGGGTTTTTCAAAAATTGACAAAGTTGCTAAAAATAATCTACAGTCTCTGAAGAAGTCTGTACTGACATGTATAACACACTTTATTGTTCCAATAATTAATAAATCCACAAGGGAAATAAATTACGTGGTGAAGCCATCTGCCACGTGAAAAACGTAACCTTGTGCAGTTAAAACCTTATGAAATTACGTCACACACAGATATCAATGATGTGTAACGTAGCGGAAAGTAGATACGGGTATCAAAAACATTGTTCGCAAACTCTCTAGTAAAATTAAAACTATTGCATTTGCAATATTTTCTTTACATATGTTTTTAATTTACTTTTTACACCTTAACAGTTACCTTCTTACTTTCCTTCTGAACACCATTTCCAGGGCACAACTTTTGTGTCCTTTTCTTCTGTCACTTTGAAACTCAAAACACACAGTCAGCTGACACAGAGCCCGTTCACGGGCACTGATTGCTTTTTTGACATTTTCACATGTCTTGCCCTGTAACTTGGAAATGGTAATTCAGACAAGTCTCAAACTGTATTACATATAACTTCTATATGTAATCTCTGTGGAAAATTTGAAGTCCGTAGCTTAAATTTTAAGGTCAGCATTAGGTTTCTAGCGTGCCACAAAGACTCAATTTTTGACTTTTTGCCACTTTAAGCCCTATTGCTGTCATACTATGTGACTGGTAGAGTAGAAATCTCAAGTGGGAATATGTTAATATGTTCTTTTTACATGTTCCAAAAATCAAGGCTTTAAGTAGCCATTTAACCTGTATATGAGATCCATGAACAATCTACCTGGAAGACTTTTTTTCTGCATTTTTTGCGTATTTTGCTTTAAAACTTGAAAGTGGCAAATCTGACCAGACTCAAACTGTAGTAAAAATAACTTGTATATGTGGCCTTTTTTTATTTTTCAATTTGCTTATTTTTGACCTTCAACCTCTATCAAGGTTGGATGGTCCAAAATATGTTTTGGGGCTCGGTCATCATCATCGCTCAGCCAAACATCTTACTGTAGGAGGGTGTTGTTTTAAATGTATGTCAGTACTATCAAAATCTCAAACTGATTAGATTCTAGGAGAGGTTGGACCATAATTCAGCAATGTCTGGGCATTTTTATACCAGGTAGTAATCTGAAAGGTTAAATTCATTGTATACCCCTCATATGTCTATATCTGGTGCATTTAGAGCCATAAAATGTATTGTGTTTTTGTCTTGTATCTCTTTTATTACTGCTTTTAGAGCTGTCAAATGTATGGTCAGGTAATAGGAAATATTAGCTTATATCTCCTTAATTATTGCTTTTACAGCATTTGACTATATTTTCATCATCCTTTCTTCAGGCTCAAATTTTACCAACCTTTTTCAAACATGTACACATGTATTTTCTATTCGTAGAGCACTCAGACATGTTAGGAAATAGCTGATGTAAATCCATGCAATAGTGCATGATGCCAAGTGAATTTTGTATGTATATTTTCCCTTATTTACAAAGGAACCTGACTCTTCAGCAAGGATGTGTCCCCTCTCATTATAAATACCTTAGGGGAAAAATTATATATCAAAAACACATCATTTTGCAATATCTGTTCCTCACTGTTTAATATTTAACAATAACTTTTACCAATGTGTGTTTTTAGCTTACTGGCCAACGGCCGTAAGCTAATGGCATGGCCTGGCGTCTTCGTTGTTGTTGTTGTTGTGGTTGTTGTCGGCGTCGTCAACAATTTTTTTTCCAGCCTCTTCTCCTCAGAAACTACTGCACCGATTTCTTTGAAATTTGGTATGGAGCTTCCTTGGGTGGAGGACTATCATTTTTCCTCATTGCATGTTTTTCCACCAATCAGAAAAGTCACATGACCAAAAACATGTTTTTCAAAAGGGTGTGCTTGTCTGGATGATAACTTAAAAAGCGCTTCACCTATTCACGTGAAATTTAAGTAGGTTCGTTATATACATGTCTGGAAATCAATGACTTTTCGAAACGATCCAATACAAAATGGCCGACTTATTAATGATTTACTAAATGTCACGATTTTTCTTAACGTTGAAAAAACAAAAACGCGTTTATCTCAGAAACGGTGCTAGATAGAGCGATTTCGTCGAAATTTTCGACCCGCAGGGTATAAAAGGAATGTACTATTGGCAAGTTTCAAAAAATTTTCCCCTCCCCAAATATGGCGGCCATTTTGAATTTTCGAATTTTCGCCAAAAATGGAAAAACACAAAATTGCTTCTATCTCCTTAACCGTGCGAGATAGAGCAATTTCGTCGAAATTTTCAACCCACAGGGTATAAGAGGAATGTACTATTGGCAATTTTCAAAAAATTTTCCCCTCCGCAAAAATGGCGGCCATTTTGAATTTTTGATTTTTCGCCAAAAATGGAAAAACACAAAATTGCTTCTATCTCCTTAACCGTGCGAGATAGAGCGATTTCGTCGAAATTTTCGACCCACAGGGTATGAAAGGAATGTAGTATTGTTAATTTTCAAAAAATTTTCCCCTCCCCAAAAATGGCGGCCATTTTGAATTTTCACCAAAAATGGAAAAACACAAAATTGCTTCTATCTCCTTAACTGTGCGAGATAGAGCGATTTCGTCGAAATTTTCGACCCGCAGGGTATAACGGGAATGTAGTATTGTTAATTTTCAAAAAATTTTCCCCTCCCCAAAAATGGCGGCCATTTTGAATTTTCGAATTTTCGCCAAAAATGGAAAAACACAAAATTGCTTGTATCTCCTTAACCGTGCGAGATACAGCCATTTCGTCGAAATTTTCGACCCAGAGGGTATAAGAGAAGTGTACTATTGGCAATTTCCAAAAAATTTTCCCCTCCCCAAAAATGGCGGCCATTTTGAATTTTCGCCAAAAATGGAAAAACACAAAATTGCTTGTATCTCCTTAACCGTGCGAGATTTTGTCGAAATTTTCGACCCACAGGGTATAAGAGGAGTGTACTATTGGCAAGTTTCAAAAAATTTTCCCCTCCCCAAAAATGGCGGCCATTTTGAATTTTCGCCAAAAATGGAAAAACACAAAATTGCTTGTATCTCCTTAACCGTGCGAGATACAGCCATTTCGTCGAAATTTTCGACCCAGAGGGTATAAGAGAAGTGTACTATTGGCAATTTCCAAAAATTTTCCCCTCCCCAAAAATGGAGGCCATTTTGAATTTTCGAATTTTCGCCAAAAATGGAAAAACACAAAATTGCTTGTATCTCCTTAACCGTGCGAGATACAGCCATTTCGTCGAAATTTTCGCCAAAAATGGAAAAACACAAAATTGCTTCTATCTCCTTAACCGTGCGAGATAGAGCGATTTCGTCGAAATTTTTGACCCACAGGATATAAAAGGAATGTAGTATTGTTAATTTTCATAAATTTTCCCCTCCCCAAAAATGGCGGCCATTTTGAATTTTCGCCAAAAATGGAAAAACACAAAATTGCTTCTATCTCCTTAACCGTGCGAGATAGAGCGATTTCGTCGAAATTTTCGAACCGCAGGGTATAAGAGGAATGTAGTATTGTTAATTTTCAAAAAATTTTCCCCTCCCCAAAAATGGCGGCCATTTTGAATTTTCGAATTTTCACCAAAAATGGAAAAACACAAAATTGCTTCTATCTCCTTAACCGTGCGAGATAGAGCCATTTTGTCGAAATTTTCGAACCAGAGGGTATGAGAGGAGTGTACTATTGGCAATTTTCAAAAAATTTTCCCCTCCCCAAAAATGGCGGCCATTTTGAATTTTCGAATTTTCGCCAAAAATGGAAAAACACAAAATTGCTTCTATCTCCTTAACCGTGCGAGATAGAGCGATTTCGTCGAAATTTTCGACCCACAGGGTATAAGAGAAATGTACTACAGGCAATTTTCAAAAAAATTTCCCCTCCCCAAAAATGGCGGCCATTTTGAATTTTCGAATTTTCGCAAAAAATGGAAAAATACAAAATTGCTTGTATCTCCTTAACCGTGCGAGATAGAGCCATTTCGTCGAAATTTTCGACCCGCAGGGTATAAGAGGAATGTACTATTGTTAATTTTCAAAAAATTTTCCCCTCCCCAAAAATGGCGGCCATTTTGAATTTTCGCAAAAAATGGAAAAACACAACATGCGGGTTGCCAGTAAGCAGCAGGCCTTGGCCTATTTTTGATAATTATTTCTGTATCAGGAAATTTTCACCAACATACTATTTCCTTTTTCCTCTCCTTAAAACTGTAATACTTTTGATTTTTAAACTTATTGGGATCCTCTGTTTTTGTTTTCAAAAACGTTTTTTTTTGTTCACCTTTTCTAACCTAGAGATTTAACCTGCAAGTAAAACTAAAACTGTAGGCTTTGTCTTGTAAAATAAATATTCTCACCTAAACTTTCATTCTGACAGGTTTCACCCTGCAAGTGAAAAAAAAAAAACTATTGTCATATCCATTCTTTAGTAAATCTGTCAATATGGTAGTCACTTTGTTGTTTCTTTTGTGATTTCTGTCAACTATTTTGATTGAAGAAAATCTTGTGATGGAATGGTGAATGACACCGCCTACCAACCACATTGAAAAGCACTCATAAATGCATAGGGTCAACAGGTGTTTCTTTTGCAAATATTTTAAAATTGCTTTAATAATACTCTAAATAAAACACCATTGGAAACGTATTTCAACTGTATTCTTGTTGTTATTGCATTAAAGTCCAACATTAAAAGCCAACTTTGGGTTTATAACTACTACTTATGCACTTGACTTTAGCAGGGAGGAAAACTGGTGTCCAGGACTTCGAAACCAAATGAAGTCCGGTATTTTGTATGCCTTCCACTGATAAAATAAAAAGTAAAAATATGAAATATTTCCTAAATTATATATTTATTTTTTTTATTCTTTTGACAAAAGATTAACCAGTAGAAAGCCTAAAATATTGATATTTTCAATAATCAGTTCTTAAATATTCTTTGTGGACTTCATCATTTCTACCAAAACAAAATGAAAAGCGGAATACTATATTTAACGTTCACACCGCAGATAGTAACCCAATATACAACCAAAACATTATTTATCGGAAATGCAATTCATATCTACTTCAAATGAAAAAGACAACTGCTTCTTAGCTGTATAGAACAAGTATGCACAAAAGTACTTTGAACAAATGTGTTTGTTACTGAAACATGAATATTTTGCTTGTGTCATGGAAGTTCGGTATACATGTTAGATAGGCAAAACTGAACAATAAACTTTGTCTCTGACTAATTAAGAAGATATGTTGATTCATTGGTCATTTGAAGACAACCAAGTTTTAGAATCACAGATATATATATATATATTATGCAGAGGAGTAGTTGGTATAAAATTATTGATATTATACTGGGTATATTCCTCACAGAACATCTTGACATTTATTTTCGAACCACTGATTTGTACCTGGTTTTTGTTGTGCAGATGCTGCAGAGGTCATAGAAGTGAGAAATAATGAACAAGCAGGTGGAAGATTTGAGTACTATGTTCACTATGAAGGCTGTAAGTTTACAAAATTGGTCATTTGACCTTGTTTAGATTTCCATGAACTGTTAGCGATTTACTTTCTGTCTGTTGCTGTGACAGCCTTTTTGCACACCAACATATCACTGTCGACAGAGTTTGGTATACCTGAAAAACTAACATTTTTAATGAGCCAATAAAATTCTACAAAACAGTTTAAATGTCTTTGTTTGTATGTAAATATATATTGGCACCATTACTTGATGTTGATAATTTACAGGGAGATTAAAACAAGAAAAGTTTAGATAGTTCTTCCCCATTCTTCTGTCATCTTTGTGCACTAACCAGTGTCGGCACATTCGCATACAATACTAGGTCCATGGTAATAATCTAAAATTATCTTTTAGATAATCTAGTTTTAAGACAAACTAAGAACTGTAGTTCTTACTGTCCGAAATATTCTTTGGTTTTTATGACAGAATATTTATGCGCAGGAGCACTAAGTTAATATGTATTTCGTCTCCATACTGTTTATCCAGTGAACAGAAGACTTGATGAATGGATTGAAGTGGACAGATTTGATCTGTGTAACAAGATAGAAGCCCCACCTGTGAGTCAAGAGCCCTCCATAGCAGTCACAGATTTTATTGATGGCACAGACAGGAAAATAACACGCAATCAGAAGAGAAAACATGATGAAATTAATCATGTTCAAAAGGTATACCACCAAATATTTTGTTTGTATTTATTGTAATGATTTTTATTGAAGCAGGTTATATTTCTTGAGTTTAATCCTAATTTAGTAGTATATGTTTTTTGACCACAACATGTTGTATGTTAACTAAGCATGTAACACCTTTACTAATTGCAGACCTATGCTGAAATGGATCCAACAACTGCAGCATTGGAGAAAGAACATGAAGCAGTAAGTAGATTTATTATATCCATACTACTTGCTGTGTGAATAAAAAATAAACCAGAGTGAAATATATTTTTGAATTTAATTGTAAGAAAAAAACAAAATGCAAATGCTTGTCTCTTGGACAAATTTTAAATATATACTTTATAAGGATTTGTTTTAGTTTTATTATTCTAATAAGTAACAATGCTGAAGATCTGTTAGTGATTGGGGATATGCTAGAACAAAACATTTTCGGTTATCCCGGATTAAGTCTATTTGGTAGACAATATCCCCCGATATCAGACAATATTGAAGTATTTTTACATTCAATATCGATATCCACAGCCAAAAGTTTTACCCATTAATTTTCTATGAAACAAAGAAAATAAAACAGTTTTTTACCCAATAGCCCTAAGGGCTGTCAGGGTATTGTTTTCACCCATGGTGTCCTGATGGGCAGGTGGTGGGAAAATGTTTGTCCGGGCTGTATCTCAGAAACTGTAAGGTGTAGGAAGTTGGTACTTGGTAGGGACATTGGTTACGGGTTGTAGGTGTGTGTCATGATGTGACCTTGACTTGTCCTTTGACCTTGCCATAGTGACTTTGACCTATAAAATCTTATTCGGGCTATATCTCAGAAACTGTAAGGTGTAGGAAGTTGGTACTTGGTAGGGACATTGGTTGTTGGTGTGCAACGTCACATAGTCACCATGAGTTTTAAAATCTTGTCCAGGCTATTTCTTGGATTCCGTAAGGTACATGTAGAAGGTTGTCACTTGGTAGGGACATTTGTTAGGAGGTGTAGGTGTGCATCATGGTGTGACCTTTAACTTTGGCTCTGCCAAAGTGCTTTCACCTGTCATATTTGAGACATGTTTCTCTCATAAAAATGTTAATTTGGATTGCTGCAACTGATTATTATGTACTTTTACATAATTTTGCTATTTCCATTGAGAGCTCTTCTCCAATTAATAAATTTTACAGCTTCATAATTTTTAGTTTACTGATTAATGCTGTCTTCTTGTTATTGGATTGTCTTGTTTTAATACTTTATCTTTACATACGTTTTCTTTCTCTTAGATGTCATTTATTTTACTGATTAATGCTGTCATCTTGGTATTGGATTGTCTTGTTTTAATACTTTATCTTTACATGCATTTTCTTTCTCTTAGATGTTATTTTATCTACTTAAACTTTATTTGGACCTTTATATTACTGACACCACTAAAAGTATTCCGATTTTTGTACTGTTTCACTACTTCTGTATCATGGTGCTGAAAACTATTTCCTGAGGCTGTGGGGTACAGGTATCTCTGATGCTATTTTTTGTTGTAACAGAATTAATATAAGAGTTAATTTTCCAAATAATTAACTCAGTTTAAATAATATATAGTCAAAAATGAAGTCGTTTCACAGAGACAAGGAAGAAATCAAAAGTTAAAAGTTTTAAGTGTGGGAAAAGTAAATAAATTAATTAATTATCCACAGTGACTTGGGTTCAAAAGAAATATACACTTGTCTGTATTTATCCCATTATTTGGGTCAAGTCTATTGTGTAATAATAATAAAATAATAAAAAAGTTACCAGAGTGGTGTCTCTTTATATATATTTCCACTTTCAAGCACATATCAATTTCCAATTCTTGAGTTTGGTACTGGCGACACAAGTTTGCATCACTCCATATGGTTGATTGAAAGATTAATCATAATTGCTCCATCTACAATCTGATGCAGCACATGAGGTGTGACTTTGCCCACAACCTGCAAGATACAAGGGTCTGGCCACACTTCACATTCAGGCAATACCTTCCCATCACTGGCCTGTTTCATTGGGGTGTACTAAAACACAGAATCAGAACAGTTTTGCATTGGCGGTCTGCCGATCTATATACATTTTTGATAATGACCCATCAATAATTTTAATTGTCACAAAATAACAAATTGGATATAGAATATCGTACAAAACAATACAAAATAAGAGTGCTTCCTATATTGTGAATTACACTTACAGTGGTAAATTTTGTACTTCAATATTTATTTATTTATTTTTTTTTTTTGTTTCATTGTTTATTTCAGTTAACAAAAGTGAAGTACATTGAAAAGGTTCAAATTGGAAAGTATGAGATCGACACATGGTATTTTTCACCTTACCCAGACGAATATGGAAAAGTACCCAAACTATGGGTTTGTGAATATTGTCTAAAGTATGTGCGACTGGAGAAATCATACAGGTATCATATGGTGAGTTACTTACTGTTTGTTAAAGTGCTGACAAGCAAGGATACTTTTTGATCTTACTTTCATCAGGGTTATACAATTATGCTTTGATTAGTATTCATATGTCCGAATATGTGATTTACAATTATTAGCTTATTGAATTTTGATTGCAATTGGAATATAAAGAATATTTTTCTGACTAGTAACATCTAGTGACACAGTTTTAGAAATGTATTGTTAACTGTACTGTCAATGGTAATTCTGGGTTTTGCACCAGTTCAGAGAAAGGATGCAACCTTTAGTATTTTATGATCATGTAACCAACAAATGATAAAGTTGACTGCAAAACTAAAATCTCAATTGTATAAATGATGTCAGTTCAGTTATGGTAAAATTACTTATTTCCCTTTATACATCCAACATTTCCCAAACTAGTTACACAAATTCCAGTTAAACCTTGATCTCTGTTTACCACTCCATGGTGTTGGTATTTTGGTATAATCCTCTATGATGTATGTGTAGATTGTCAGAGTTTATTATAGACACAGATTTCCACTATTATAAACTGTTTAATTTTTTAGAGTGAATGTGTGTGGAGACATCCTCCAGGACGAGAGATTTACAGGAAAGGAACCATCTCTGTGTTTGAAGTGGATGGGAAAGACCATAAGGTGAGGTTTAGCTCCACGCAGGGAAGGTATCATCTGTCAATACTTAGTATAGATCGATGTAGCTCCCTAGATTTCAAACCAAAGATTTATACCAAGATGTTTAAAGGACATTGATTGCTTGTACTGCAGTCTTGCATTAAATTTATGATCTTTCTTTATGATTTTTTTTTTTTTTTTTTTGGTACACAAGATACTGGCACTGCAACAATAACTGCACCATGTACTTTTAGTTGTCATCTAAGTTGGTAATAAGTATTTTGATATTTTGAAAAAAATAATTGAAATGTACAGTTGAACCCCTTTGAGTAAGTACAATAAACTTTGAAATAAAAGTAACTATTGATGTAATAATAATAATAATAATGATGCGGGCATTTATATAGTACAAAATCATTATAAATCCTTTAGTATGCTCGTGTCCAAAAACGAAAAGTCCAAGAGTGAGCAGAGGCTGTCTCCCAGTAGAGGGACTTTTGTTGTGAAATATACTTTGTTATCTGGAAATCCTGATTGAGAAGAGTTTTTTCCGTTCCTTCCAGCTGTATCATACCATTAAATACAGTGTACCAAGTTTACTGGAAAACTCTCCAGGTCCACTGGATCTGCACGTTAAAACTTTTACAGGGCTGTAGCAAAACTTGCCAGTCTGTATTTCAATGTAGGGTAATCAAGTTTGAGTTTCAAAACTGACCAGTTAGCAAGTGCTAAAGAATGAATGGTTTAATCTTATTTTCTATAATGGCATGAATGTTGTGGTGCCCTAGTCCCAAAGTAATTTTGGCAATAACGGAAAAAAATCTGAATAGTTTTGTTTAAGTTACAGGATAATCCTGACTTGTAACTCAAGAAAGATACAGGTGTATGAGAATAGTTACCAGTCTGGAACAGGAGGGGTAGGTGTGAATTCCATACACTGAGTATGTAATCTTTGTTATTGTTTTTGTGTTTCAGATATATTGCCAAAATTTGTGTCTACTGGCAAAGCTCTTTCTGGATCATAAAACTCTATACTTTGATGTTGAGCCCTTCCTCTTCTACATTCTTTGTGAAGTGAATCGCACAGGGTGTCATCTTGTAGGATATTTCTCAAAGGTACAAGTCCCGAATAGAGATAACTTATCACACTATTAAATCCATCATTGTATTTTCAAAACAGAGTATGTCTACGCACATAAATTATTTTTTGTAAAATTGTATTGCACAATTACTGTTTCTATCAAATTTAAAAAGTTAAATGTTTGAACTTTCTCAGTGTGGTTAGCCTTCAGTCAAAATGAAACCTTAGTTGAACCATGCTTTATATGCAAACCAAAAGAGGTAAACATCACTGAAATTCTGCTGGAGATATGTGACCGGATATTGTAAGTTAGATGAAATCTGATAATAGTTTCCCATATGTCAGTGTTAATTGAGGGGGTATCCTAGTAGTGTAAATTTCGGATACTATAGCTAGTTTCTTATTATTGCATATATATTTCCTGTCATTTCAGGAAAAAGAATCTCCAGATGGGAATAACCTTGCCTGTATTTTAACATTACCTCCATTTCAAAGAAAGGGCTACGGAAAGTTCCTCATTGCATTTAGTAAGTATTAATGGTCCTCTTAAGCTGTTTTAAATGTACAATTTATAGAGCTATGCTATAAACTATAAGTACTCCACTGAAATATATGTCGGTATAGTTTATATATTGGAAATGTTCAATGCACAATGCATGTTTTTTATGTATTTATTTTTATTGTTTAATCAGGTTTTAACGTTGGTTTCAACACTGTATAAGTCATATCACGACGGATATTTTTTGGGGCAGGAGAAACCAGTACATACAGTCAGTTGGTCAAGGTTCTGTACTGTAACCTGCCGACTATCGATAAGAAACTACATGTACCATCTTTCCCGTATATTTTTCAGGGTTTGAACTGCCAACCTCAGAGGTGGGAGGCGAGTCTGTTCCCACTGCACCACAGTATTCTGTCACTTGCATACATAGCTATAACATTTAAACAAAATGTTAGACTGACCTACATTTGTGGATTGTGTAAGTCTTTCACTATATTTCAGGTTATGAGATCTCTAAAATTGAAGGCACAGTTGGTTCACCAGAAAAGCCGTTGTCTGACCTGGGAAAGTTGAGTTACAGAAGTTATTGGTCATGGGTATTACTCGACATCCTGAGAAATTACAAAGGGACGCTATCAATCAAAGACTTGAGGTTAGGCCATTGTGCAATGTTTTTCTCATTGCTGAAGCATTTACAATTTAGCAAATGTACAGATGTTAGGTAGTAAATTATCAGATTTGTGTTAGATTAGGGTTGAGGCTCGCCATTTGTGTCAACAAAAGGCCATTTCAAGTAACTATAAATTTCTTCTAGGATGAATATGTATTCCATCCCCAGAAAGACTGTATTGGTGTGATAGGGAGTGAAACTGATTTGGAGGAATATTGAATTATATATCACATTAGATAAGTGGTTAATTAAACTGGTTGATTGGAGGTATAATATGCCTATTTTTTGATAAAGGCACAAAATAAATATTTTTAATGTGAGATTGATATAGTTATATACCCAGACGAAAGTTGGGGATATACTGGGTTCACCTCCATCGTGCCACTTCCTGCCCCTGTAATTCGTTTTGACTTGTGTGCGCGATAACTCAAAAAGCTTTCACAGATTTTATGCAAACTTGGCACACATGTTTTTGGGCGAGAAGAGGAGTCCTATTTTTTAAGGTGTCCGTAAACTCCCAATAATACAGAAGTTATTGCCAACTTAAGGCCAGAAATTTTACCTTTGTCCACTTAAAGCCCTCTAGCTCAAAGATTGTGTGGCTCATCTGGCTCAAATTTTACCTGGGAACACATTAATATATTCTTCTTCAATATGTCAAAAATCAAGACTTTATGTTGAGATTGTGTTTGAGGCCTATAAAGACCCTACTCAGACATTTTTTTCTACCTTTTTCATATATTTGGCCCTTTAGCGTGGAAATGGTAAGTCTGACAAGTCTCAATCTGAATTAGAAGTAACTTCTATATGTAATCTTGGTCTGTGAAAAATTTAAAGTCTGTAGCTTTAATTTTAAGGTCAACCCAATGTCAGTAAAATGCCCAAGAGTGACCCAATTTATTGTATTTTTGCCACTTTTAAGCCCTATAGCTGTCTACTACATGACTCGAGAGAGCTGAAATTTCATGTGGGACTATGTTAATGTGTTCTTTTTACATATACCAAAATTGGACGCTTAAATAGACATTTTTCCTGTGAATGAGGACCATAAACATACACCCAAGTTACCCTTTTTCAATATTTTTCTCATACTTACCCAGTGACTTGGAAAAGGTAAATCTGATAAGTTTAAACTGTATTAGAAATAACTTCTGTATGTAATCTTTATCTGTAGAAAATTTGAACCCTGTAGCTTTAATTTTAAAGTCACCTCAAGGTGTTTAAAATGCTCACAGGAACTCAATTTATGACTTGACCTGTGACATGTTTGTTAAAGTAAAGTTACATCAACCTACCTAGGAGCCCTTGAACCTCACTTGGGGAAATTCTTGGTCTGTTTAACTGAGTTTTTTCTGTGTTGAGATGCTTATGTATTTTAAGTGGGAATATTGTTTTGTAACTTAATTTTTGAATGAAATCCTATTTTTACCAAAAAAATCTGCTTATCTGTGAATTAAAGCTGTTGAAGTAATTAAGTCCAAGTTCAGATGGGTTGTACACCAGAAGGAGGCAATGAAAAGACAAAAAGAAGCAGAAAGCAATGATGGATATCTGGAATGAGACTCTTGTTACATGTGACATTGAGTTATATGAGTTACTGTTTTAAGTATTTATGGTTTCATTAAAGTCATTGCGAGATTAAAACAGTAAGGATAGCAAATATAGATTACCTTGATTCATGGATTTATCAATTTAGTAGTTTATCCAGTTATGAAAAAATGGAGTGCATGATATTGCTTTTCACTGTGTCATGCAAATGTACCACCATTACATTGTTAAATCATATTGCACAAAGTATACCAAACAACTTAACACATTTAATTTTTTCCAAGAGGTTTGACTTAACATGGCTTGTGCTTTTGATATAAAATATAAATACCGTAAACTATGTTTAAGTAGAACCAGTGTAAGTCAAATTAAGGTGTAAGTAGAACCAATGCTAAGGTCCCATCATCAGAACGTACAAATATGGTTTACTTTTATTTGTGTTAGTGCACGTTCACCATAAATAGAACAAGGTCCGCTGAACATTGAATGTTCACAGTCAACTGCCTTTCTCCTGTTTGCACAGTCCTCAGTATTTCTCACAGTTCAATATGCTTCTGCCTTAATTAAGCGGCCCGTCAGGGACGCTTATTTGTTTGCACTGAAGTTCGACTGATCACCGCCGCCGCCGCCGTAGGATTATGGTCTCCCTTGAATAACTTCTTAGCCTTTCAAATTTTTCTTTCCTTCTTATCTTTCTTTAAAACTATAGGGGCGGGAAAAATTTTTGGGATACTTTGCGCAGACCTTAAGCTTTACTTAAGGTAACCTTAAGCATAAGTCCAAAACACCCCGTCATCGCGTTTCGGAAAAAAACACACACACCTGTGCTGTAAAATTCATCAGGTACATTCTAGACCAAATTTCCAAGGTCGGAAAGTATTTTCTTATCAATCGGACCATAGATGCCTGAATGGCAGGCGTTTTATTTTCGTAAATTTTTTAAAAATGGGTACTTGGTCTGTATCTCAAAAACGGTTAGGATTTCGGCATTTTGTTGGAATAACTTATTCAGCTACTTTTTGATAATCTTTCACATGCCGAAGTTTTAGCCCTGTATCTGCGATCTTAAGGTCACCTTAATGTCCAAAAAGGGGGTTTTAGCCCTCCAGTTCACTTAGTTTTTCACTTTTTTCAACCAAACTTGGCACATATATCAAGATTCGCCAAAGGAATATTCTGGCTTTATGGTGACCTTAAACTGAAAATGTTAATGGACATATGGCCTGCTTAAAGTCATCAAATTGGAATAAAATCCTCTGGCTCCTTTCTTTTTCATTTTTTTTATATTGAAATTATTACTGGTATTAAAGTAGATAAAAATAATACTTATGGTCACCTTAAACTCTCAGTATGAATGGAGTTGTAGCCACCTTAAAGTGAAATAAGGGGGTTTTCAGCCTCCAAGTATCTTATTGTTCGGCTGACCTCAGTTAACCATTGCACATCTATAAAGGATAGCAAACCAAAGGGTTATCCTGACTTTATGGTGACCTTAAACTGTTAATATAATTTTGGCCTCCCTAAAGTCATAACATTTGAATAAAGCCGTCTGGCTCTTTTCTTTTTCCATATCTAACATATATTGATATTGAAGGGACATTCTCATATTATGGTCACCTTAAAGTCACAATATGAATGAAGTTATGGTCACCTTACAGTGAAAAATGAAGTTTCAGCCTCCAGCTATCTTATTGTTCAACTGACCTGAGGTAAACTTTATGCACTTATAAAGGATGACAAAAGGGACATTCTCATTTTATGGTCACTTTAAAGTCGCAATATGCATTAAGTTATGGTCACCTTGTAGTGAAATTATGGAGTTTTTAATCTCCAGCTATCGTATTCTTCAGCAGAGCTCAGTTAAATTTTGTACACTTTTAAAGATGACATTAGGGACATTCTTATTTTCTTTCCACCTTGAAGTTCCAATACAAGTACAGTCATGGCCATCTTGATGTGAAAATGAGGATTTTCAGCCCCTAACTGATTTACTGTTCAGTGACATCTGTTTAACTTGACATTGATTATAGTAAAGTAAGATTTTGTATAATATTTCACTTAAAATTCCTGTACTTAAGAGGCTTTGGCCATGTTAACATGATAAATATATACTTCTTGCTCCCTCCTCATTTATTATATCCCCAGACGAAAGTCGGGGATATATTGGATTCAGGTCCGTCGCGCCGCCGCCGCCGCCGCCGCCGTAGAAATTTCCTTGTGGACGCGATAACTCAAAAACAAATTAATATTTTTTTTTCAAACTTGGTACACATGTTAAGGGTGCCCAAAGGAAGATCCCTATTTTAAGGTGACCTTAAACTCCCAGTAAAAAAGAACTTATGGCCACCTTAAGGTCAGAAATTGGACTTTTGGCCACTTAGAGCCCTGTAGGTCACAAACTATGATGCTCAGCTGGCTGAAATTTTACCTGACAACACATTAATATGTTCTTAGTACATGTGCCGAAAATCACGACTTTAAGTTGAGGAGAAAATTGTGTTTGAGGCCCATAAATACCCCCACTTGGGGATTTTTTGCTATACTTTTCACATATTTTGCCCTATAATTTGGAAGTGGTAATTCTGATGAGTCTCAAACTGCGCTAGGTATAACTTTGATATGTAATCCTTGTCTGTAGAAAATTTTAGGGCTGTAGGTTTACCCAAAGGGGTCGACTTAAGGTCTCAAAAGTGCCCACAGAGACCCAATTTATGCACTTTTTGCCACTTTCAAGCACTGTAGCTTTCAAACTATGTCTCTCATCTAAGTTAAATATCATCTGGGAATATATCTATGTGTTTTCTTATATGTGCCCCAACATTTAGGCCTTTAATAGACAGTTAACCTGTGTATCAGGACCATAAACACCCACCAGAGTGACCCTTATAAGACATTTTTCACATCTTTTTCCCTGTAACTTGGAAATGGTAAGTCTGAGAAGTTTCAAACTGTATTAGATATATATTCTGTGTGTAATCTTAGTATGTAACAGATTTTAAGTCTGAAGCTTTAATTTTGAAGGTCAAATTGAGGTCTCTAAAAGGCTCCCAAAGACCCAATATTTGGACTTTTTGCTACTTTTAAGCCCTGTGACTGTCAAACTATGTGACTGATAGAGCTCAAATCCTATCTGGGAAGATATTAGTATGTTATTTATATATGTGCCAAAAATTAAGGCTTTAAGAAGACATTTAACCTGTGTATGAGGACCATAAATCCCCACCCGAGTGACCATTTTTAGACATTTTTCACATATTTTGCCCTGTAACTTGGAAATGGTAAGTCTAAGAAGTTTCAAACTGTATTAGATGCATATTCTATGTGTAATCTTAGTATGTGACAAATTTTAAGTCTGAGGCTTTAATTTGAAGGCCACATTTAGGTCTCTAGAAGGCCCCATAAAGACCCAGTATTTGGACTTTTTGCCAATTTTAAGGCCTGTGACTGTTAAACTATGTGACTGATAGAGCTGAAATCTCATCTGGGAATACATTATTATGTTCTTTTTACATGTGCCAAAAATCAAGGCTTCAAGTAGACATTTAACCTGTGTATGAGGACCTTAAACACCCACCTGAGTGACCCTTTTAAGACATTTTTCACATATTTTGCTCTGTAACTTGGAAATGGTAAGTCTGAGAAGTTTCAAACTTTATTAGATACATATTCTATGTGTAATCTTAGTATGTAACAAATTTTAAGTCTGAAGCTTTAATTTGAAAGCCACATCGAGATCTCTAAAAGGCCCACAGAGACCCAATATTTGGACTTTTTAACCACCTTTAAGCCCTGTGACTGTTAAACTATGTGATTGATGGAGCTGAAATCCCATCTGGGAATGCATTATTATGTCCTTTTTACATATGCCGAAAATCAAGGTTTTTAGTAGACATTTAACCTGTGTATGAGGGCCATAGACACTCGCCCAAGTGCCTTTTTTGACATTTTTTCCGTATTTTGCCCTGTTATTTGGAAATGCTTAGTGTGACAAGTCTTAAACTGTATTATATATAATTTTTGTTTGTTATGTATGTCCCCCAAAAAGTTTCAGATCTGTTGTTTAATTGCTAAGGTCTCTTTAACAATTGTAAAATGCCCACAGAAACCCAATTTATGGACATTATGCCACTTTAAAGCCCAGTAACTGTCAAACTATGTGGGTTATAGAGCTGAAATCTTTGAATTTTTAAAAGGAAATGCCTGTCTATTTAAATTTTGAATATTAATAATGTTATGGCTATCTTAGTCTTTTAAGAACTTATTTTTGTGTGTTATACCTCTGCTTGCTGAGTTTTTAACTTTTTAAAATGAAACTGGTTAAACATATTCAAGTAGACAAAATGGACACTTTAAGTGAGCTTTAAGTCCCAATATTAATGAAATTATATCCTTATGTAGTAAAAGTAGGGGATTTTTAACCCTCAACTAGCCCAGTTTTATTCAACTTGCCTCAGTTAATTTTGACACAGCTCCTACAGTTATGAACTCATTTCAGTTGATAATCACATACTTAAAATTCTCAATTCTTTTTGTATTTGAGTACCCCTTTTATATAGATTGTTTGTTTACCATTTATGCATCCCCCACCCGGATTCCCCCCACCCACCTCTGGGACCTCCAGCTATATTGAGTGACACTAAATAAACAAAGGTATTTAATGATATCAGATGAGAAACAAAGAACTCAATGGGGTTGCAGATCTTGTGTAATAGTGAGAGAGGTGTGGAGAAGGGGAGAGGGGTGGGGGTGGGAGGTGGTGGGCTTCATTACATATAACACAAAGGGGAGTCAGAACTGAGATTGTGTCACATATTTAGGTTGCATATATATGGACCACATATATAGGTATAGAGGAAATGAATAACTGAAAACAATTTGCAAATTCTAAAAATAATATAATAAAATAATAATATAAATAATTTTTTTTTAAATAATATTTTATTTGTGAACAAATATAGAAACAGATATGCGCTTTTGGGATTATGAATTTTAGAATGGACATTGAATCATCAATCATTTAAATACTTTGAAGGAAGATTGAAAAGTATGATGAGTTGAGTTAAAAATAATATTTTATTTGTCAACAAATATAGAAACAGATATGCTCTTTTGGGATTATTATTTTAGAATGGACATTCAATCATCAATCATTTAAATACTTTGAAAATAGGTTTAGAGTTATCATTGCAGGAAGATTGAAAATATAATTTGAGTTATGTATTCGGCGTCTGGGGATACACCATCTTCCTTGGAAGATATAAACAGAGTAGATTGATGTGCTGAAGTTCATATAATAATGGGTAATTATGTTTTAAAAAATTCCCGATCAAAACCTGTGGCGTGAGTGATGACCTGTCTGGGGATATGTTGGCGCCGAGTTGGCCCAATCTAGTTTTAACACTTTTTAAAACCACACCTGGCATATGTATACTTAAAAATATTTGTGCTGTCTGGCAAACCTAATCTCTTAGTGTTTATGAAGTTATGACATTTTCGAATTTATGAAGCACTGAAGTTATGAAGTTTATGAAGTTATGACATTTTCGAATTTATGATGCACTGATGTGGTTATTAACATATTGCAACTGATCAGTGTTCACATAATATAAATTCCCAATTTTAGGAAGATTAAAAAAAAACACATTCTTCTGATTCCATTCTTTTGGAATTGTGGGGATATAACTTTTCCTTTTTGGAAAAAAAAGCTTCAATTGATTCAACTTTTGTTTTGTAGAAGGAGTTGATGATCTACCTACTTGCTCACATAGGTAAACGGACAAAACCCCACTGGGCATAACCCCACTCAGACAAAACCCCATCGGACAAAACCCCACTCAGACACAACCCCACTCAGATAAATAAGGATGAGGACAAAACCCCACTCTTTATGAAAAAAACAAAACATATATTAAGTGCAGAGTTTTAATTGATACAAATACAAAGTCAAGACAAAAATAGACATTGATAGACATTTGTATGAAGAACTTAACGCAAAACCATATTATATTTAAGCAGTTATAGTTTGTACCACTGAACACAAAGCCCACTTCAACATTAGGAGATTTAACTGTTCCTTTAATCATAAAAGCCTGAGTAGGTAGTACCACTGAACACAAGGCCCAATTCAACACTAGCAGATTTAACTGTTCCTTTAATCATAAAAGCCTGAGTAGGTAGTACCACTGAACACAAGGCCCACTTCAACATTAGCAGATTTAACTGTTCCTTTAATCATAAAAGCCTGAGTAGTTAGTACAATTAAACATGATGCCCAATTCAAACATAAGATTTAACTTAGTATTTAAAAAAAATCTTAACATCTTCAAATTTTTAAAATAATTTTAAAAGTGGGGTTTTGTCCACAAATTAAAATAAGTGAGTGGGGTTGTGTCTGAGTGGGGTTTTGCCTGATGGGGTTTGGTCTGAGTGGGGTTATGCCCAGTGGGGTTTTGCCCTGGATTCGCTCACATAGACTATGTAAATTGGTCAAATGTATACACCTGACTTCTTTCACAATATAAGATGCCTGAAACAAAAAAACACTTTCTCATAAACAGTTTCTCTTGTACAGCATTTTATGTATCTCCAGCTGAGTGGAAATGAATGGCTTGTCCCTTTCTTCTTCTCCCCAATTCTTTTCTGTGATATCATGGAAAGTATTTCTATGCAGAAAGAACCCCCCCCCCCCCCAAACTCCCCTTTAGTGCACATAAAAAGCAAGTGGAAAAAAAAAGAATGGCCTCAGTGGGGGAGGTGGGGGGTTGATGGAGGGAGATGATAGATAGAGATATATATGTGTGTGTGAAGCAAAAGTGGAACAAAAAAAAGTGGAATATTTATGCTGTTGTTTTGAATGTATATTGTTTTCTTTCTTCCATTTCACTTAGACTTCTACATTTAATTAATTTTAGCTCAAGTGGGAAATGAATTTTTGAAACTTTAATGCATTCAAATTCCTGCAGTCATGCACTAAATCACTTATAACTTGAAAAGTATTGCGTTCACAGTATTTTGTTAAAACATGTTATTAGGCTACTTTTTCCACAGCTACAACAAGTCCAGTAACTTGTTTGGTCTTAATTTTGTGCATTATTGAAGTGTGGAATGGATCATGATCTCCTACTCTTATTCCTAAGCCTAGATTTTTAATTTCACTTGCTAAATCATTCATAAATATTGCAATATATAAACTCATACTTTTTTTTCCCAATAAATCCAGTAACATTTTTCTAGAGCTATAGCTTGACTTGTTTGTAACTTGATTTTTCTTGTAAGCAATAACTCTGAAGCAAAATCATTAACTTTTGAACAAAAACTCTAAGGCACTTTGGTTCACTGGATTTTATTAGTGGTTTTGTTAAGTTTTTAGTTGAAGCACAAGTTCACTGCATTCAATTAGTGTTTTATACTTAAGTCTGATACTAATGACATTTTGAACAGAAATGTCTGTGGTCAATGTACCCTTTCACTCAAGACCTCTTCTCCGAGAACATTACCAAAGAATGTAGGACATACAGAATCTGGGAAAAAAATGCCTCCTGGAAAAAATGCCTCCTGGAAAAAATGCCTCCTAGAAAGAATGCCTCCTGGATATTTTGTGACTAGGAAAAAATGCCTCCTGAGGAAAAAAAGTTATTTCAACCTGTAAACATGTTACATATGAACCTATAACGTATAATATCAAAAACATGTTAATGGAAGCCAGGGATGAGCAGCCAGCCAAAACAGTGAGAAGCACCAGCAAAACCTTACAAGAGAAACTTACGTACCTTTGTACAGCTAAGCAAAATGGGTAAAAGACTGTGAGTTTTTGACAGGCATTGGCGACTATAAGACTCAAGTGGAAAAATGAAGATGCCTCTGAAGTTGTAATGTGAACCTGTAGTGTTATAATACTTGAAAGAACTTTTTTTCTTAGGAGGTATTTTTCCTGGTCACAAAATATTCAGGAGGCATTCTTTCTAGGAGGTACATTTCCCAGGAGGCATTTTTCCTACGCATCGGACATACGTTCTTTTGAGAAGTAAATTTCACACCTACAATTTCTCTTCCGTCAAGCTCTGGTCGTTCTTTCATTTGTTAAATATGGTAACATACACAATGCACTAAACTTGACATTTTCTATTCCTTGTGATGCATATCTTGATATCTTTTACGGCTTACTTCACACTTTTTCATCAGGGCCGCTTCGTTTTTGTCAGCAAAAACCTTTTTTCTAGTTTAACCTTCTGACTGCAAGGTTTTCAGCCTTAATGATAGCTTTAATATGCAAATCTCAACAAAATGCCTGTCTATTGAAATCAGTGTTGACTTCATTCTTTGAGCCACTGTACTGTTCCTTGATTTTAAGCCTTAGATCATCTTTATCATACATCATATCACAGTCACTTCTTGTCACCATGTAGGCAGATTCCCACTTAGTCTTTTCTATGACAAGCTCATCCTTGCGTGTCTGATCCATTCCTTCACAGAAATTCCAGACTATGTGTAGTTGCTGTTCATACACCTCGACTTCCTCCAGAAAGTCTGAGCCCAGTGAGTTTATACGTTTCCAGAAAGTATGATTCATGAGGCGGTGTAGAAGTGTATCTACATTACTCCATTGTAAATATGTATAGCTTTCAGCCTCTGTTATGCGGTGTCGGATCCTCCTGCTTAGGTTCACAGGTCTGTAAAGCACGTCTTTTAGAGTCCAACACATTATCCTTTTTAGTAGCACCATTGATGTGTTAAAATGCTCCACTAGAATCACAAAATCCATTTGATTGTGAATAGTATGGAGCCAGTTTGAGATGTATGTATAATTCTGCTGTTGATCTGGTCTGTCAAAGTGATACCCCGTTGGGAATCCCAAATCAAATGCCATGGCATTCTTGGTGATGGTGACACTGTCTCGCATACAAGGGCAATATTTGATATACAATGTGTTGTCAAGCGACTTGTAAACATCTTCATAGTGGAACATGTTTCTGAGGAATTCTTTGGTTAGGTCCACCTTTTTTGGCATTTTTCCACAAATGTCCATGTGATTATATGCTAGGGCAGATGACAGCCTTGAAACAGGGTGTCGAAGACTTGTGAAGTATACAGTATCCTCTGGAAGAGCACTGGCAAAGTAGGAATAATTAAATACTGCGTGATCTAATACTATGTTGAAAGTTTTGTCAGATCTAGCCCATCTGTGCATAAAGAACTGGATTTGATGTGGCCATCCAAGAGTATATTTCCTCCCCAGAGGGAGCATTACAGATAAGTTACGGTTCAGTGCAAACCGTCTGAATACTGCTGCCAGGGTGTCAGTGGCTGTTTTATGTGTTTTGAGGAAGACAAAGTTTGTCTTCTCCTCTGTGCAAGGTTTCAGTGTAAACTTGTCTGCTGTAGTGATAGTGTCCAGGGAGTGATACATATCGTCTGGTATATCTGGTATTATGTCTGGATAACTTGGTTCATAATCACAGTGCATGTATGAGGAATCGTCAGCTATTCTCTGTATGTGTGTATGCTCTTTCTCAGAAATATAGATTAAGTACTCGAATACAATAATCTTTAGCACAGTAATTATGAGTACTCCAGTTAAGATTGTATTCAAGCTGTTGACACAACACTTTTTCATGGTTCTCTTGACTTTTTTCACAGAACTACATTGATTGCCAGTTTAAGAGTGTATGTGCTTGTTTCTCTGTTGCAGTATATACCAAATAACATCAGATTGAACTGTATGGAAAATTGTTTTCACACGAAATGCATGTCAGTATTCCTGCTTATCGTTGTATTTAACAAAATTTATTTTCCAACATTGTTCCCATTTGTAATACAAGTCAAGATAATACAAGGTTTAAATAATAATAATATGTCAGCATTTTACTGAGCTTAGTGTGTTAAAAGTCCTGTATGATTTGAAGCTAAAAGACACAGTATATGTCATGGTCAAACATTGCTAACGTATATATTTCAGATTTCATTAAGTTTGCCAGAAAAAAAGAGATAATCACATGTCCCACCAACTTAATTACAATTCAACTAAAATAGCAATACAGTCTACAGATAAAGCATTGATTTTGTTTCATATGATGAGTTTCTATTCAAAATCAATTGTCAAAATCAATGTTTTTGTTGCAAGAATTTCATGCTGAACAGTAAACTCATATGCAGCTTTCATTATTGGGAAAACAGGGATAACAATGATGTATTTGTTTTTTTTACCTTAACTTTTCAAAGATGATGCTCTTTCTTATCGTGATGAATTGATACTTTACTGAAAGTACATGTACATTTTACAGAGACAATTCCATTTCAGAGGGAGTTCCCCTGGTATTTTGTGAAGATGGTTCACAGACATACAGAATGTTAAATTACACCTGAGAGTTTGTCTTTAGTTAAAAGTGTCCCATATCTTTTACAAATGGGCATTGTTCTGCTCTGTGATTATTAACATTTGATATATAGAAGCCTTTTTCACACATTTATAAGAAACCCTTTACATTTATTTGAACAAAAATGATCCCCAAAACCCAAACATAAACACAAGTAATGTAGAAATGTCAAGTAAGTGTGTTAAAACAACATCATTAAAATTATTACAAATTGAGGGAGGGGTATAACTTAAATATATTGGACACTTACTTACTTGGCCATTAACCTATACGTTAACTCTGTAAATTAACTTGAGTGCAAAATCCGTACCAGCTAGTGTCTACGTGTCTACTTTTTCCCCCCGACTTCTCCTTGTGCTATGACCTATACCAGAATAATGGTCAATGTGAGTGAAAGTTATCTCTAATTATCTCTTTCCTTTAAGGGAATCATACAAGTACACCACTTAATCCATGGAAATTCAGTCTTTTCACTGGTGTCCCTTGAAATCTTTTCAGTTAAATTATGCACAAGAGTATACAGTAAGCCACATTTTCATTTATTACCTGTGAACAGGTGTTATTGTCACGACCATTTGTCCATTTGTTAGGATAATGCAAATACTAATTGTTGGATTGTCATGAAAAAAGATATGTTTTACAATATGGGTCTTGGTTGAACTCAGATCCCATTAAATTTTTGAGTGATCTGGATCACTGCGTGGACACAAAAAATATCAAAGATCTAGATTTTTCCATTTACTTATTATTTTGTGCCTTGGCGGAGATCTGCACTCCCCGAGTGCTCTTGTTAAGCTTATTAATATGATAACACATCATCTCCATATCCAAAAAGTATGCTCTCCAGCAATATAATTTATGAATCCCATAGTCTGATTCGTACTGACTACTTGTAATGAAATGTTTACTGTATATTGTGAATGTTATATTTTTCAAGAAAAATCTTCCATCTTTGATGATATTAGAGGATCTTCCGATGATATTAGAGAATCTTCTGCTTGATCTTAATTGAAATTGTCCATGTTTTCTCACCAGTGTGCTATTTTTATTTCAGTGATATGACGAGTATTACCCAGCATGATATCATTAGCACACTGCAGACATTGAACATGGTGAAATATTGGAAAGGCCAGCACGTCATCTGCGTCACCCCAAAACTGGTGGAAGAACACATACGCAGCTCTCAGTACAAGAGACCCATCATTATTGTGGACAATGAGTGTCTGAGGTGGTCGCCTCAAAAAAAGTCACCAAAACCTATCTTTAAAAAATAGTAATATCCACCCAAAAGGTCATTAGAACTCATATTTAAAAAAATAGTGAAAGCCCAACAAAATTCACCAAAACCCGTTTTAAAAGTTCTTCTTGTCATAAAAGTTTACTGAAACCTATTTTGAATATAAAATAATTGCTACTTTCCAGAAAGTTGCCAAAGTTATCTTCTAACGTTGTATATATTCTGTTGAAAAGTAAAAAAAAAAAAAAAATTCCCACATAGAAAGTCATGAAAAAAGAGGAAATAATGCACTTATTAAACATCTTGAAGGCTCCCAGCCTGTCTTCAAGTTGAAGTAGTATCCTGCGAAGTTACCAGTGTTATCCTTGAGAGGATATTTGGCTCCTTCGAATCACCCAAAACACATTTTCAGTGTAAATATCTGTTAAAAATGATATTGTGTGGATTTGTTTTAAAACTAGAAAGAGTCAATCTTTTGACGTTATAAATCTGCCAAGATACTCCTTTAGAACTGCTATTTTGTACAGGTTTTACACGAGATATTATTCACAAAAATATATAAATAGTTTCTTCATATCCTAGTGTCGATAAATGTGTCAAGCCATGTTTGTATAAACAGTGGACTCTCAATTATCCAGACATATCAGTGAAAGAAGATTTAAGTTTGATAATTGAAAGATCACAAATTATGAAGATAGCAATATTATATGAGTGTGTAGCACAAGTATGATCCATGTATTGTTATTCTTCATGAGCATCATTTGGGAAGTTTTTCTGATCATATGTTGTGTACACACGCAGACATAATCACTTCTATCTTCACATGTGGTTTGGAAGTTGATGATTAAAATTTAAGAAGAGAATTTTACAGTTCAGAATAATTTTTAAATTTTGTAAATATTGTACATTTTGAATGTGGTGTTTGCATTTGTGCTGCCACTTACTGTGCTCAAATACGGTTTCAGAAGTACTCTTTATAACAAATTAACAAAAATATAGAGTTTTTCTTTGAAAATTTAAAAAAAAAATGATCAGTGTGTTGCAATTTGGCAATGAGTATATCAATATTGGAGCCCAAAAGTGTTACTAGTTTCTGTACTAAAAAACAAACATTACCTCTTTAATGGTTCTCAAGAACTCTTTCACTGCCCTAGTTGGCACCAAAAGTTTTGTCTTTATAGTCTATTTTTTATATATGGTGTAACTACATGTTGTGTACAAATTATGCCAGAATCAGCTGTACATACATGAATATGTTATAAAAATAAGTTTGACGTATTTTCTATTTGAAGGAATCTAAATGGTTTCATTTACACATTTATTAGCAATTGTGTGCACTCGTAGAACTGGCGAGTTTGCAATATAATATTTAAGTGGTAGATTATGGAGGAACTTAATTTTATGGGGTTTTTTATTCCAGTTTAAAGTTTGTTTGAACCCAGGTAATTTTAAGATGGCACTCATAGGCCATTTCAGCTCTTCATATGTAATATTTACAAAGAAATGTGGTTTTTGTGTGAGGGTTATTTAAATGCCATCTAGTAGTGGTCGGACCGGTTCTGAAAGTAAAAACCGGTTTCCGGGGCTTTGAAACCGAATGAAATCCGGGATTTCGAAAGTGTGCAGGGATATGGTAAAAAATTTTACGCGAGCGTACATGAGCAATATTTTCCAGAGGAAAAATGGATTAGCGAGATATTTTGAAGTTTGTAAACTTCATTTACCATGAATATTAAGTAATAATGTAAGATGTTTCCTCAAAGATATACATTCTTTATTGTTTTGATGAAATATTAACCAGTAGAAAGCCTAATATAATGACGTTTTAAATAACCGGTTCTTAAATATTCTTTGTGGATTTTGTCATTTTTACCTAAACGAAACAAAATGCGGTTTACCGTTCACACCACTACCATCTAGTGTTGAAGACGGTAAACCAGAAACCTATTTGCCGACCAAAAGACAGTGATCCATTTATGTTTCATTTTTCTTCTCCCCAAAACTGGTTTCATCTTGTATATCATTATTTTACCTCAAATTTACCAAAATATTGAACTGCAACAAATATTTCACAGTATTTTATAATATTTCTATTGATATATCAAAAACTCAATCATGGTTCTTATTCATATACGAGTTAAAGCTCACATGCATGTTTGAAAACTTATTTTTTTATGTTTTATAAATCAAACATACCCGGTTTTTGGCCCAATTTTCACGTTCAGAAACCGTTTCTAAAATTCGCATTCAGTCACAATACTAGTGTGGCAGTAGTGCCATCCATGGTTGGTAAGCACTGTGTGTGACTGGTAAGTAAATATATGTAAAATGTTTTTGACAGACTTTGTGCAAAATATTAAAGATCACTTCTTGATGTTATTAATGTGGTATTGTTTATTGTCAGTGTTGTCCATATTATATTTATACAGAGATTTAGTCAATAAAAAATAAAAATATTGTATATCTTTGCTTTTTTTGCCCCACAGCCTTTAGAGGCTGTATTGGCATTGTTTTTGTCTCTGGCATCCAGATGAATGGTCGGTTACGCAGGCTGTTAGGTGTCGAGAACAATAATCTTGTCCAGGGTGTTACTGAAAACTGTAAGGTGTAGGAAGTTGATACTTTTTAGGGACATCATGGTGTGACCTTAATTTGACCTTTTACCAAGCTGTAATGACCTTGATTTTGAAACTTTTGTCCACACTGTATCTCAGAAATATTAAGGTAGGATATTGATACATGGTGGGTACACTGGTATGGAGGTGTAGGTGTGACTTTGGTTTAACTTTGATCTTGCTGTAGTGATCTTAATCTTAAAATCTTTTCTGTGCTAAATGTCAGAAACCTTAAGGCCTAGAAAGTTAGTATTTTGTAGGGTCATTGGTTTTTTGCATGTAGGTGTACAACATTATATTGTGACCTTGGTGTAATTTTTGACTGACTTTACCAAGACGTTTTCTGCTGCCTTAATAAGAGACACATTTCTATCACACAGATATATGGATTTCTGCAACTGATTATTGTAAGTACACTTACTTTACTTACTTGCATGGTGCTACCATATGTTTTGATTTGTATGTGCGATAAGTTGCTGTCAAGAATTGCATTGAAAAATGGCACATGTTTTGGGGTCTTGAGAGGAAAACTATTTTAAGATGACCTAAATCTCTCAATAAAGAAGTTATGGAATTAGAAATTTACCTTTGGCCACTGAAAGCCCTCTAGGTCACAAACTATGTGGCTCATTAGCAAAAATTCCACCCAAGAACACAAATATATTCTTGTATATGCCAAAAATGAAAACATTTTTAGGTGACCAACTTAAGGACTTTTTATGTCTACTGACTTGTCAGTTGGCTAACCTGTCATCACTTTGGCATTTGCATACGCGTGAACAACTTCTCTAAAACTACAAGGCTGAGAGATATGCTCTTTTTTTTAAAAAAAGATACTTTATCTATCGATGATTAAAAATTGTTCCAAGGCATGCAGATCACCTCGTTTGTCTGTTTGGTAGAGCATTACAAGTGAGGCACCTCCACCAAAAGTGTGAAAATTTCAACACTTTATCACAATTTTCTCATTGACTATAACAGGGATATCTCTAATCTTGCATATATGTAGTAAGCCACAAGTAGATTCCCTTGTGTGAATATCAGGCCTGGATCTGCCTTAATTATTTTTTTATGAATTTTTAAAATATTTTTAATGCATTAAAATTTATTAAATCATGCACTAAATTACTTGTAACTTAAAAACTATTCTATTTAGAGCATTTTGTTAAAATATGTTATTCAGCTACTTTTTCTATAGCTATGACATGATAACTTAGGAGTCAGTAATAGCTACTTTCTGACTTCTCAGTGTTTTCCATAATGAATAAAATTACTTGTAGCTTGAAAACTATTTCATTTAAATTATTTTGTCAAATATGTTATTCATCTACTTTTGGTTCAGCTATAACATAGTAATATTGCAGACAGGTACCTCATTGCATAGTTGACCAATAGCTATTTTGATGCATCCTTTTGTAATTTCACTTGTACTCTGAAGCTCGAAACGCAGAATCAGCTGACACAGAGCCCGTTCACAGGCACCGATTCCTGGTTTTACTTTTTGACAAGAGAGAATGGAAAAGAAGCCAGAGCTTGAACCTTTTCTCAGTCGTAACCAAAGGGGATCGTGGTATCTGGCAGTGGCTAGAAAAAGGCGCAACAATGAAGGGAAGAACGTTGCGAAAAAATGTTCGAAGACATTGCTTGAGCAGTTTTCTTTTAGCCATACTCTTCTGAAAGAACTGAGGCGACCTAAAGGTGGACCAGCTGAAGTCTGATAGACATTGACTGGAGGGGTTGCCATATTCTTCACCCCTGCGGTGTGGCTTAAACTGCCCCCTGTTGTCTTTACTTGTGGATTCCCTTTGTTAGAGGAGAGGCATTTGTTGCTGCCAGGGGTGGAACGAGTGCTGTGATGGAGTTTTAATAAGTGCTTCTTTTTTTGTTATGGTGGGTACCATGAAACAGTTGTCGTTGGGCCTGAAGCCCCGATATTGTTTAGGAGTGCCTTTTTAAGGAGGAATTCTTCCCCTTCCCTCACTGACTGTGAATAGAAAAGTAGAGAGGGGAAAAATGGTGAATTCCTTAGTTCCCGACAACTAGGTTCCCCCAGATCCTGAAGCCTAGTTTGTCCCAAGCCAGGTTGGAGATGTTTCATCCCAACATCTCTCTTGAGACCTTTATTGCCAATTAAGAAAGGTTTCTAGAACATGAGATAGGACTTCATTTGGCAGGCTAAGGTCCTTGTAAGCTATGGATCCTCTTGTCAAGATCTCGAAGTAGTCACAAGTTGTTCCAGGTATATTGTGTGGCCCCTGGGTTAGCCACTAGAATTTTGTTCTTGCCCAGTTTGACAGCCTTGATGCTGCCCCTACATCTTTCTGTAACAAAGTTACATTCAGGAATAACCCAGTTACCAGTGGGGAAGTTTCTCCCACGGGATAGTTGAGGGCCTAGGAGTGATGCAAACATTAGCAAGGTCTATATTTAAATCCTGAATCTTCTCTTCAATGTAGGGGTCTACCATCCTGCATCGTTTTCCTGAGACGGGAAGGTATATAAACTTTCCCTCAGAGAGATAGGTCAAGGGCCCTGTGGGTCCAAGTTCTTGTTGAGAAACTTCCATTTGGTCCTCAGTGTAAGGGCCAAGCTCCCTTTTATAATTGAGGAATGAACTTCCTAAATTTCCCCTTTCTCTTTCCAGGCTGTTCACGTAGAGAAGGTTTTTTTTAGTCCCCTGCTCTGTCCAGGCGGAGGCGGGCATAAAGCTTGTGGGTGTTCCACAGCCTAAACTCATGTCTGGATTTTTCACCAAATTTTCAGGGTATGTTTACTCCAAGAGGCTCTAGAGCTGATTAGGTTTTAAGGGTATCAGGCAACAACTGTTGCTATGGCAACACTTTTAAGATTTTGAGTCTTTTTTTTCAAACTGGACTTTTATAGCGCTTAATCTCCCCTATTCAAAGGGGACTCTATGGTTCAACTGAACCAAAACAGTCATTTTATTGCGTTAATACATCCTATCCAATGGACAGTTGCTATTCCACCAAATGTCAGAAAAAGACGTCCTGTGTTTCCACCAGCTGGGCCGGTCCAATACTGTGCACTCGCCAGGTGGCGTGTCATACTTCCTTCCTGTCTAGACAGCGTGACGTCATAGCATCTTTTTTGTTTGGCGCATGTTTTGTGTACACAGAGTATTTTAGAGAAAGCTTTTTGCGGAATTTAATCTTCAACCTTGTGTGCTTTTATTTTTATTATTATTGTATGCAAGGTTGTTTACAGACCTTTTTGACATTGAATTCACGTCAGATCATTATGTCTTCTCCCAGCTAGAAGCATGGAAGTTGCGGACACATCATGGCTAGCTTTGACAGCCATAGTTTCTGTGCGCGTTGCAGAGAGAAGGGTAAGGGCTCAGACCCCTGTATATCCAATAATGATTGCACCTCTTGTAACTCATTAACTGAGGACCAATGTTTGCAGTTGTCCACGCCTTCATATAGGCTCAAAACAGAGAAACGTGATTTAAAGAAAACCAGTGATACACCCAAACAGGACTCATCCAGTTCCTCTCTCATCTACCCATCTTCTGTGATGGTAGTGGGAGCTGTGGACGCCCTGGGGATTTTGCAGTCCCCTGGTTCGAGTTCGGGGAAGAAAAAGAAGGCCAATCCTTCTGAGAAACCCAAGGCACATTCATCCAAAGATCCGAAGACTGGTACAGATAAGGCCTCTAAGTCGGGTACTTCCAAGTCTCACAGATCCTCACCGGATGCCAGGATTGACGAGTTGGACCAGAAATGGGCAGAACGTTTCAACAGACTAGAGGCCCTTCTGCTAGCTAAGTCGTTGGATAAACAAGAACCAGCTTTTACCTCTGTGAAAGTGACACCGGCACACTCTCCACCTCCTGGTTCGGTTATCTCTACCAAACCCTTCATTAGACCTCAAGCGATAGATTCGTCGGTTATTGCCCTCACTACTCAGATACAGGCTACCGACCAATCACAGGGACCGGACACAGCTCAACAATCTTCAGATTTGCCTGGTAAAGTTCAGACTGCTTCCAAGTCAACCAGCAAATCGTCAAAAGGGAAGGTGGCTGCTGACCGACACTCAGATCTAGCTGGTACTGACTCTCCTTTATCACAACAAGTACCCAGCAGGTCGTCTTCGGCTCCCGCAAGACGGATCAGCAGATCAGAAGAACAGAACTATTGTGAAACCATGAGTGGGATCAGGTCGTTTATGGGGTGGAGTCACATCCCAGAGATTGATACAGCAGCCTCCAAGTCGGGAGATAACCCTTTCGCAGGTCCAAAGGCCCAGCCAACAGGAAAGGTTTCAGTAACAATGCCCACGGATGAGTGGCTTTGTAGCAAGATGGGCAAACTCAATCTCACACTTACAGAGGTGTACCCTTCATGCAGCTCAGAGGCTGGAGGTCTACTAAAGGACCGATTCGTCCGACCCCCGAAGTCTCAGTCCATATTTGCAAATTTAATAAGTAAATTTTTATAAGTTAATACCCTATCCAATGGACAATTGCTTATCAGGTCGGTGCAGACCGGCCCGCCAAACGTCAGAAAAAGACGTCCTGTGTTTCCACGTCCCTAGTACTAGTGCACTCGCCAGATGGCTTGTCGTACTTCCTTCCTATCTAGACAGTGTGACGTCATGGCATCTTTTTCGTTGTCTAAACCTATTAGACCCCTAGTAAGCTGACAGCGGGGTCGGTGGGAGGGTCTTGTGTGTCCATTGGATAGGGTATTAACTTATAGTAATTTAATTTACTTATTAAATTTGCAATTTTATTGCGTTAATACATCCTATCCAATGGAAAATATGCTAAACCGGTCGGCGAAGACCGGCCCGCCAAACGTCAGAAAAAGACGTCCTGTGTTTCCACCGGCTGGACGGTCCGTAGTACTGTGCACTCCCCAGATGGCGCCTCGTACTTCCTTCCTGTCTTGACAACCTGACGTCATAGCATCTTTTTCGTTTGGCGCGTGTACCGTGCAGACGTGTTTTCAACATCTCCAGAATTATTTAAGGAAAAGTGTGCCTTATGACGGATTTTCAACCTTATATGTGGATATTTTCAGTGTAGAAGTGTTACCTACTAACCAAGCACGGATATGCATTTATAGGTCTGCTGGAAACGCTCCCTAGCTGACTCAATTTAGTGTTGACGATAGGGCAGTAATCTATGAGAAATATGAAGGCAGCCATTTTCTAGTTTCCTCCCATTCAACAATTGTGTTGTTAGGGGCAGATCGACAATTTTAGAAATATAATGGATATACTTACAAGGTATTTTTTATCCGTGTTTTTTGTTTGAATGTTCCTGCTGTAACCTTCCAGCTACGATCACCATAGAAACGTCTTTTCTAGTACTACAATAGAAATCAAGGGAAATTTCAGTCTACCTAGTTTTGAACACTGTAAAGAAGGAATTCCCAGCAAGATGCATTCTTCATCTTCAGAGCGCACTGGTACCGACTTCTCTGCTGTATAGCATCAGTCTCACCAGCCTAGCTCGAGTATTTAGTGTTTTTTCATCAGAAGCAAGAGATGAATTCTTCAGATTTCTTCAGAGCGCACTGGTCCAGACATCTTTGCTTTAATGCATTAGTCGACCGGCAAGCTCGTATTCAGCCAACCTCACCTAGTATTTACATAGAAGGAACTTCATCTTAATCACTCTCAGTCCCACCCTTGTGGACCCGGCACTTGTGTTGGTAATAAGGGCAGTGGATGGCCAGGAAACTGGTTTGAGTGTACAGCCGGCTGAGAAGAAGAACCGACTTCAGACCGGCCAGGAATTTCATCTACAGAGTGCACTGGTCCAGGCTTCTCTGCTTTAAAAGCATCAGCCGACCGACCATCTCAAAAGAACGCGACCTCTGATGTCATATCCAGTCAGCCAATCACATGTCCTTCCGACCCATCACGAAGCAGGTCACATGTTTTCACCGACCTCAGAGATCGGAAGTGCGTTCTTTCAGAACTCACATCTACTGTATTCCAGTCCCTGCCTTGCAGACCCGGCCTGGTTGTCGGTAGAGGGGTTTGTGGACTGTAAAGTTGCCGGCAAAGCATCACACCAAGAACGTGAATACTGACGTCATCCCCAGTTAACCAATCGCGTGTCCTTCCGACCAGTCACGAAGGAATTCCCAGCAAGATGCATTCTTCATCTTCAGAGCGCACTGGTACCGACTTCTCTGCTGTATAGCATCAGTCTCACCAGCTTAGCTCGAGTATTTAGTGTTTTTTCATCAGAAGCAAGAGATGAATTCTTCAGATTTCTTCAGAGCGCACTGGTCCAGACATCTTTGCTTTAATGCATTAGTCGACCGGCAAGCTCGTATTCAGCCGACCTCACCCTAGTATTTACATAGAAGGAACTTCATCTTAATCACTCTCAGTCCCACCCTTGTGGACCCGGCACTTGAGCTGAGGAGCCTGCCCAATCTGCCCAACCTGTTGACACAACCATTCAATCAGATCCCTCACAGAAATCTGACAAATCTTAATCTCGATGCTCGGCTCTTGGAGCCTCAGCATTCGAGGAGCAGGGCTTCGCTGAGGCGGTGGCAGCAAAAATTGAGGCTCCTCAAAAGGGATCAACCAGGTCTGTCTATGAGGCAAGTGGACCGTTGTTACAAGTGGTGCATCACTAATCAGGTGGACCTCAGGGTTCCCCTGTAAAGTCAGTTGCTGACTTCCTTATGTACCTTATAAGGACAGGAAGATACAGCCCAGCACCATTGATGGTTACAGTTCAGCCATTGCTGATAAACTGGGAAATTCCCCCTTCAACATCAGCAAGGACAAAAATCTCGCTTGTCTCCTGGATAGTTTCCACAGAGACAGACCCAAAGGCAGGAGGGGCATACCTTCCTGGAACCTCTCACTGGTCTTGCACCAACTGAATAAGGCTCCGTTTGAACCAATCAAGGAGGCCTCCTTGAAGCTTTGACCTTCAAGACGGTATTCTTCTTGGCCCTTGGGTCGGGCAAGCGCAGAAGTGAGATTCATGCTTGACAAAACAAAATATTAGACACCAATCCATGAATCCAATTGGTCAACAGTGTCCCTGTATCCATTACCCAGCTTTCTATCCAAGAATCAGCTGGTCAGGAGGGTCCAGACAGTGTGGCCTCAGTGGTTATACCAACCCTGGCCCCCCTTCTCTGGATAGATCCCTCAAGTCTGACTGGTCCCCTTTTTTTCCGGTTAGAGCATTGCGCTACTATTTGGACAGGACCTCAGACCTCAAGTAGAATAAGGAGGTGGTTGGTTTGTCTCCTTTAAGAAAGGTTCCGACAAGACATCTGCCTCTATCTCCTCTTAGATCAAGCAGACTGTGATCCTATGTTATGAGCTCTCTGACCAGGAGGCCCACTCTTTACATCAGGCTAAAACCCATGATGTCAGGGCCTTTGCTGCTCCTAAGGTCTTCCAATCGGGAGTCTCCTTAGATCCAATCTTGTCAGCCTGCCACTGAAGTCACATAATACCCTCACACAGTTCTATCTGAAGGGTGTGGCTTGGGCTGACTCAGAGCTTTACCAATTGGGCTCGGTAGTGGCTGCTCAGCAGATCCACAGGTGGCCCTTAGATTGAGGAGATTTGTATATAGGTACATAGTACAAACATTTTCTACATGTACATAGAAAAAATGTGATGTACTTCCTTTGGGAGGTTTATTGACATTCTGGGACTGAACTCATCCCTCTCTTCCCCCTACCTCAGAGCAGGTCTGTTAAAAAGGGGGGGGGCGACGTCGGTATAGCCCCGGTTAACAGGCTGTTGGCAACCGACCTAAGGTCTTATAGGGTTTCCTGACCTTAAGGTCAATCCAGGCCTGGGCCTATAGGTCTCCTGACAAAGTCAGCTTAGACCGTAGGTTTAAAATTTATTATCATTTGTGAGTTCACATAAGTCCCTAGTAACTTACCCGCCGACCAAGCGGCAGTTATTCAGCATATTGTCCATTGGATAGGATGTATTAACGCAATAAAATTGCAAATTTAATAAGTAAATTAAATTTTTATAAGTTAATACCCTATCCAATGGACACACAAGACCCTCCCACCGACCCCGCTATCAGTTTACTAGGGGTCTAATAGGTTTAGACAACGAAAAAGATGCTATGACGTCACGCTGTCTAGACAGGAAGGAAGTACAACAGGCCACCTGGCGAGTGCACAGTAATGGACCGGCCCAGCCGGTGGAAACACAGGACGTCTTTTTCTGACGTTTGGCGGACCGGTCTGCGCCGACCGGAATAGCAATTGTCCATTGGATAGGGTATTAACTTATAAAAATTTAATTTACTTATTAAATTTGCAAACCAATTTCAGTATCCATGGACAGAAAAGAGGTAAGCACCACAGAACGCCAGCGGATGACCAAGACTAAGGTGGGTATGCCTTGGTGTACGGGTAGGTTTTAAGCAGCTTTCTGAAAAGAGGCTAGGGAGGGGAATGTACAAATCTCAAAGAGCAATCCAAACAGTGGGGGAATCAAAAGCAAAACTATAACCAAACTGACAGATTTATGAATAGAGGGGAAGAACTTTGGAATGACGAGGAAATTGTCACCACTCCGGCTGTGCCTTGTACTATAAGAACTGCTGTAGGGAGAGAAATATGGAGCAAACTACTTGGGAAAACCAGCATGACGAAACTTGTAAACAAGTGTCATGTAGGTATAAAATGTCAAGGACATGAAGCCTATATCTTGGTAACCTTGACCTTCAATTTTAAATATAATGGCAGCCTCAAGGTCTATCTTTCGCCATTTTTCAGATTTTTTTTCTCCTTATTGTTAGTGCTAAGGATTGGAAAGTCAATACAGCTTACTGGAAATTATGGGCTGTAAATCTTTTCATGGGGTCAGATTTGATCCTTGATTTTCATCAAGGTCAAATGGTCCAACATACAAAAAATGCATTGCATCTCCCTTTTTATCATAGGCCCTAGACGTTTCGAATGTCAAAGCAACTTCCTGCCCCAATCCTGCCCAAAAAATTATTTCACTGTCAGATTTGGCCATTGACCTCCTTTAATGTTAAATAAAGTTGCTATACCAAAATTTATCCATTATTATTAGTTGAAGTTTTCTGAAAATTCAAGACAATTTATGACAAATCATGGACTGTATCTTTTCCTGGGTTCAGATTTGACCACTGACCCTATTTCTAAAGTCAAATAGGATCAACTTGTAAAACTAGACCTAGCGCATCAGAGAACCTATGTAAATTGTATCCACCAGAAAGAAAATTCACCAAAGCCAATCAACAATCGCTAAACCTTGTAGGAGGAGCCCAAGGTGAAATCTGATCACATCAAAAGATTCCTAGCCCATGATTTCTTATAGGATGGTTTCACATAATAAACCTCTAGGACCAAGCACTTTTAAATTTGGCTATCCTCGTTTGACTTTGAAGGAGGAGTCCAAGGTCAAATCTGACCACACCAAAAGATTCCTAGCCCATGATTTGCTATAAGTTGGTTCACATTGCAAACCCCTAGGACCAGTAATAAGTGAGTTATAAGCACTTTTAGGTTTGGTTATCCTTGCTTGACCTTGAAGGAGGGGTCCATGGTCAAATCTGACCACACCAGAAGATTCCCAGTCCATGATTTCCTTTAAGTTGGTTTCACAATGCAAACCTCTAGGACCAATAATAAGCGAGTTATAAGCACTTTTAAGTTTGGATATCCTCATTTGACCTTAAAGGAGGGGCCCAAGGTCAAATCTGACCACATCAAAAGATTCCCAGCCCATGATTTCCTATCGGGTGGTTTCACATTACAAACCTCTAGGACCAATAATAACAAGCATTCTGACGTATGCATTTATCTCCCGCCATATAAATTAGATGTACTAAAGATAACATATTTTAACAAGGTGCTCTAAATGTAATACTTTTCAAGTTATAATTGATTTAGTGCATGATTTCATGAATTTTAATGCATTAAAAATTATTTAAAAAATTCAGTAAAAAAATTTAGCATGTGAAAGCTCTCCAAAATGTAGGTGAAACAGTTATTTGAGAAATATTGGCTATCTGCAATACTTTTAGTGATAATAGGCAGTTACTCATTTTGAGTAGGTGAGTAATTAGCTACGGATCTGAAAATTCACTAATTGAAAGCTCTCCAAAATGTATGTGAATGAGTTATTTCAGAAATACTGGCTATCTGCAATACTTGTAGAGATAATTCGCATTTACTCATTTTGAGTAGGTGAATAATTAACTACGGGTGTGAAACTTCACCAAGTGAAAGCTCTCCCAAAAGTAGGTGAATGAGTTATTTGAGAAAAATTGGCTATCTGCAATACTTTTACAGATAATTCACATTTACTCATTTTGATTAGGTGAGTAATTAGCTACGGGTCTGGAACTTCACCATGTGAAAGCTCTCCCAAAAGTAGATGAACGAGTAATTTGATAAAAATTGGATACCCGCAATACTTTTAGAGATAATTAGCATTTACTCATTTTGAGGAGGTGAATAATTAGCTACGGCTCTGAAATTCACCAAGTGAAAGCTCTCCCAAAAGTAGGTGAATGAGTTATTTGAGAAAAATTGGATATCTGCAATACTTTTACAGATAATTCACATTTACTCATTTTGAGTAGGTGAGTAATTAGCTACAGGTCTGGAACTTCACCATGTGAAAGCTCTCCCAAAAGTAGATGAACGAGTAATTTGATAAAAATTGGATATCCACAATACTTTTAGAGATAATTAGCATTTACTCATTTTGAGTAGGTGAATAATTAGCTACGGGTCTGAAACCTCACCAAGTAAAAGCTCTCCCAAAAGTAGGTGAATGAGTTATTTGAGAAAAATTGGATATCTGCAATACTTTTACAGATAATTCACATTTACTCATTTTGAGTAGGTGAGTAATTAGCTACAGGTCTGGAACTTCACCATGTGAAAGCTCTCCCAAAAGTAGATGAACGAGTAATTTGATAAAAATTGGATATCCACAATACTTTTAGAGATAATTAGCATTTACTCATTTTGAGTAGGTGAATAATTAGCTACGGGTCTGAAACCTCACCAAGTAAAAGCTCTCCCAAAAGTAGGTGAATGAGTTATTTGAGAAAAATTGGATATCTGCAATACTTTTACAGATAATTCACATTTACTCATTTTGAGTAGGCGAGTAATTAGCTACGGGTCTGGAACTTCACCATGTGAAAGCTCTCCCAAAAGTAGATGAACGAGTAATTTGATAAAAATTGGATATCCGTAATACTTTTAGATATAATTAACATTTACTCATTTTGAGTAGGTGAATAATTAGCTACGGGTCTGAAACTTCACCAAGTGAAAGCTCTTCCAAAAGTAGGTGAATGAGTTATTTAAGAAAAATTGGATATCCCCAATACTTTTAGGGATAATTCACATTTACTCATTTTGAGTAGGTGAGTAATTAGCTACGTGTCTGGAACTTCACCATGTGAAAGCTCTCCCAAAAGTAGATGAATGAGTTATTTGATAAAAATTGGATATCCGCAATACTTTTAGAGATAATTATCATTTACTCATTTTGAGTAGGTGAATAATTAGCTACGGGTCTGAAACTTCACCATGTGAAAGCTCTCCCAAAAGTAGATGAAGCAGTTATTTGAGAAAAATTATGTCATTATTTTGTCACAAATAAGAAAATAGCTATTACTCACCTATGGCATGCAATAGAACCCCAAACTATATGCATTTACCCTGCAGTCACAATTTCAAAGTAGGTATTACTCGGCTATCCAATGTACAACAGGTCTGAAACTTTACTATGTGATAGGTTATCAAAAACTAGATGAATAACATATTTGAAAATATTTCCCTAACTTTAATACTTTTGAAGATATTTGACATTTACTTATGTTGTTATTTTGCTACAAATAAGAAAATAGCTATTACTCACTTATGGCATGCAATACAACCCCAAAATATATACCATCTTATAGTTAAGGACAAAGTAGCTGAACAACATATTTGAAGAAAAAGCTGTAACTGCAATAGTTTTGGAGTTACAATGGATTTACTCAACAGTCACAATTTCAAAGTAGCTATTACTTAGCTATGCAATGTGCAACAGGTCTGAAACTTTACTATGTGATAGCTTACAAAAAAGTAGATGAATGACATATTTGAAAAGAATTCCGTAACTTTAATACTTCTGAAGATATTTGACATTTACTTATGTCATTATTTTGCTACTAATAAGAAAATAGCTATTACTCACTTATGGCATGCAATACAACCCCAAACTACATGCCAGCTTATAGCTAAGGACAAAGTAGGTGAACAACATATTTTACGAAAATATTGTAACTCCAATAGTTTTGGAGTTACAATGGATTTACTCAACTGTAGAATTTCAAAGTAGCTATTACTCAGCTATCCAATGTGCAACAGATCCGAAACTTTACTATGTGATAGCTTATGAAAAAGTAGATGGATAACATATTTGAAAAGAATTCCCTAACTTTAATACTTTTGAAGATATTTGACATCTACTTCTTCTGTTATTTAGCTACAAATAACAAAATAGCTATTACTCACTTATGGCATGCAATAGAACCCCAAACTATGTACCATCTTATAGCTAAGGACAAAGTAGCTGAACAACATATTTTAGGAAAATACTCTAACTGCAATAGTTTTGGAGTTACAATGGCTTTACTCAACACTGAGAATTTCAAAGTAGCTATAACTCAGCTATCCAAGGTGCAACAGGTCTGAAACTTTACTATGTTATAGCTCACCAAAAAGTAGATGGGCAACATATTTGAAAAGATTTCCCTAAGTTCAATACTTTTGAAGATATTTGACATTTACTTCTTCTGTTATTTAGCTACAAATGAGAAAATAGCTATTACTCACTTATGGCATGCAATAGAACCCCAAACTATGTACCATCTTATAGCTAAGGACAAAGTAGCTGAACAACATATTTTAGGAAAACACTCTAACTGCAATACTTTGTTAGTTACAATAGCTTTACTCAACAGTCAGAATTTCAAAGTAGCTATTACTCAGCTATCCAAGGTGCAACAGGTCTGAAACTTTACTATGTCATAGCTTACCAAAAAGTAGATGAATAACATATTTGAAAAGATTTAAATTTAATTAATACTTTAATACTTTTGAAGATATTTGACATTTACTTCTTCTGTTATTTAGCTACAAATGAGAAAATAGCTATTACTCACTTATGGCATGCAATAGAACCCCAAACTATGTACCATCTTATAGCTAAGGACAAAGTAGCTGAACAACATATTTGAAGAAAAAGTTGTTACTGCAATAGTTTTTGAGTTATGAGCCCTTTACTCAAAGTAGCTAAGATTGCTATTACTCACTTATCTTTAGGCCTAAGTCAATAAAACCAAAATTTTTTTCAAGGGCATGAAAATTCATTGAGACAATTAATTTACAAAAAATCTGTAGCTGTAGCAGTTTTGGAGAAATCTGCGTGACTAACTAACGCACGCACGCACGCACACACAGACATCATTTCATAATCTCCCTCCCGGGCTAAAGCCCGGCAGGAGATAATAAGCGAGTTATAGGCACTTTTAAGTTTGGGTATCATCTTTTGACCTTGAAGAAGCCCAAGGTCGAATCGGACCACACCAAAAGATTCCTAGCCCATCATTTCCTATAGGTTGGTTACCATCCCAACCTCGGAGACCAATAATAAGCGAGTTATAAGCACTTTTAAGTTTGGCTATACTCGTTTGACCTTGAAGGAGAGGCCCAAGGTGAAATCTGACATCAAAAGATTCCCAGTCTATGATTTCCAAAAGGTTGGCTTCACATACCAAGCCTCTAGGACCAATAATACGGGAGATATAAGCACTTTTCATGACTGACAAATAAATGCCTGTGGTGGCCATCTTGTTTTTCAAAATGAGGCCAAAAATATTCCCAGTCAAGATTTTGTAGAGGAACATATCCTGCGAATTTGAGATCTCTACCTATAATACCCTTTGCTCTAGAGGGCCAACAAAAGTCCTTGCCGAAAGTCGAAAAAAACGCCCGTGGCGTCCATCTTGTTTTTCAAAATGAGGCCAAAAATACTCCCAGGCAAGATTTTATGGTTATTTGAGAAGGCTAGCTATAATATTTTTTTCTTTAGAGCGGTAATGCTGAAATCTCTCTACACACTGCGGTGTCGGCGTAACAAAGCGAAATTCATAGAATCCACCGGATAGCATCCGGTGGATACAACAAGCAATCAGTGCCTGTGAACAGGCTGTCAGCTGACTTTGTTTTGAGCTAGTACAGACTAGAGTACAAGTGAAAGTAGAACAGGACACAAAACTTGTGTGCTTCAAATGGTAATCAGAAGTACAGTACAAAGTAAACTGTTAAGGTGCTTCCCAAGAAGCTACTGAGGACCTGGCTCTTCAAAATTCATGCAATTTAAAACTAAACCTAACACATACAAAGACATAATAAAGGTAGCCATTACATATTTATATATTGAGCATCAAGTTTGAAACTTCAACATACCATTGTTCATCAAAAAATAGATAAACCCCTTAAAAAGAAATTGCGAAGCTGCAATACCTTTCAAAATACAAGCCATATTCTCATAAGGCAACTACTGAAAAATCTGAAACTAGAGATTACTTACTTACCTATGGAGAAAGATTTCCAAATTTCTGATGATGTTGTGGCTATGCAAATAGTAGCTTAACAATGTATTTCAACAAAAATAGAATCAGACATGCCCGTACCCCACAGCCTAGGGAAATATTTTTAACACCATGAGATAGAGTTGTACTGTATCAGTACAAAGTTCAGGGTACTTTCAGAGCACTGTCAGTTATATAAAGGTCCAAACAATGTTTAAATAGAGAAAATAATGTCTAAGAGAAAGATAGTGCATGTACTCGTTATCTACATCTGGCATGGCCGAATTATGGTTTAGATGTTTTGAATATTACCATGCATACATAAGTGGTAATACATTCAATGAATGCTTATGTGTGGTGTTGGAGCAAAATATGTGGCTCACTTGAAGAAATTCCATCTGTTAAATGGGAAGTTGTAAAAGTAAAATTCTTAATGACTTTGAATATGAATTTAACAGTGCTTAATCTGCATCAAAAGACAGACCCAAAGGTGCAACAAGATTTTAAAGGTCAAGATCACTACGACATGGTCAAATGTCAAATCAGGGTCACACAATGATGCTGCACACCTACAACCCCTAACCAGTGTCCCTCCTTAAGTATCAACTTCCTACACCATACAGTTTCTGAGATATAGCCCGGACAAACTTTTTCCCGCCGCACACCCAACTGCCCACCCATCCGGACACCATGGGTGAAAACAATATCCTGACAGCCCTTAAGGGCTGTGGGGTAAAAATGCTCTAAATGCACGAGTTTTCAAGTTGTATGTGATTTTTTGTGTGTGTGATTTTACTCATTATGGAAGCTACTGAAAAGTCAAAGTTTCTATTACGTGCTTAGCTCTTGAGGTATGAACAACAGATTGGGATATGAATAACATATTTAAACAAAATCGTCTAAATGCAATAGTTTTCAAATTACAACTGATTTACTCAACACCTACTTCAAGGTGAAACAGTATATTTACCATGAAGACCTTGTTAAGTTGTACCTTACCTTATTATTGATCCTAAAGATGAAGACTATGAAACATCTTACAGGAAATCATTAGCCATGGGTATGAATCTTTTGGATATTTGAAAACTTGTCCTAAGAGATCTCCTTCATTAAGACAGTTCACTGTACTGATAGAGTTGGATATGTGGAAAGTTCTGCAAGTTCACCCAAGTACAAAATATACCAATGCTTTTGGTCAGTTTTTGGTGGAACGGTACAAGGTAAGGGGAGAAGCATTAATTAAAGCACAGAAATATACTTTTGTAGTTTTTTTTATTAAAAACTAAAATGTTGCCCAACTGCTGAGAAAATTACTGAAACTCCTAGGTTACACATCATTCATACAATTATTTAAAGCATACTACTAAGATGAACAGTCAATTATTTATTGCTCAAAAAAATAACCCTAACTTCCTGCATGTTAGCCTAATTTGCAACAAATGTAGTTAGAAAACCACAAGGCTACATTTCCTAAATATATGATGGGGAAACCGTCAAATGGGTTATCCAGAACACACACGGTGTGATTACCTATGCAAAGATGCAAATAACAAAGCCTGTAAAATCAACTCCAATAAATATGGATAGACTTGCTCTGTTGTGATGCTAGTAACACAGTAAAAATGACTGTGCAAACTACAATTCAGTTACATCGACCAAAGGGATATTTAACGACGTGTAACTCAAGTTACTATTAAAAACATCTTGGCAAAATACAATTCACTTACATAAATGTCATTGATCTTATTGAAAATTAGGAGAAAACAGTGCAATTTTCCTGGTATTCAAAAAGAACTTTAATCAAAGGCATCAAAGTAAATTGCTAGAGGAAATAACACATACTTTAAAAAAGTAAAAACCTTAAGTATCTGAGTCACATAATGCCAAAATTGATGCATAATTTTAAGACAAAGGTTTTAATGGTCAGAGTTTATCCCTGAGTGTTTTAACCTGGATAAAATGGCAAAAAATATTGCAGTAGGATGCCTAAAAATGGCAAGGTAAGAATTGGACTTGTGATACATTCTTTGTTATGGAAGAAATGAGCACAGTACAGTGGTGACCATAAAGAATTATGTGAAAGGAAAATAACAGTAAGCTTCAACATCACCCAAACTGGAACAGTCTCTATGCCCTAAAAGCAGTGTCACCAAAGTCATCAAGGGATATTGCCATAAAAATCCATCTGATGTTGAAATTGACAAGACTATATACATGTACCAATATAAATTTCTAGTGATACCAAAACTAAGTTGTCATTAAAATGTTATTTAAACAGCTACTGAGGACAGCTTGGATGAAACTGGTGATGAGCTAAAGGGGTCCAGTTTTGAGCAGAGGTGATGAGATTATGCTGTAAACATCCTGACTATATACCATCTTACAAATATCACACCAGGGTTTACTTCACCAACAGCAGTGATTCTTGAGGAGACTAATTACAGAATAAGCTATTATACAAAAATAAAGACACTGTTTTATCCAATTCATTGTAACAGCTTTAAAATTATGATACAAGTGTGTGGGTCAATAATTTAATTTGTAACACAATGCAATGTTTGTATACTATATAAATATGACACATAAAGAGGCATGCAAACGTGTCACACCCAAATATTATTTTAAAACAGATAATTGGTGACATCAAACTGGGATCTACTCGACAATCCACATGATACTGAATTGTTCATTCGGGATTTGTGGGAGATGCAGAGAAGTATACTAATTTGAAAATTTTAATTACTTAAATGTAGCTTTTATAAGCTACAAGCTTACCATGTGGGACTGAATGCTTTACTGGTTGCCGCGAGGCACAGACGACCAACGCTCGAGAAAAACAAGCATGCAGTTGGTTCGGCCTCATAGGTTGTCGTGACGTCATCACTTCCTGTGTATCAGCCTCCTTTTCGTTGAGATTAAACCCATGTCCCCTCAGCTGTAATACAGCGGGGAGGTAGGGTGGGACTCTTCTCAGTCCCACATGGTAAGCTTGTAGCTTATAAAAGCTACATTTAAGTATTTAAAATTTTCAATTTTATTGCGCTACAATAGCTTACCATGTGGGACTGAATGCTGAATTCAACCGCCCGGTGGCGGGATTACAGCTGAGACTGGAAGGTCTGAATGTTGTTTTTCTCGAATTGAGAGTAATAAAAAATAGTTCCAAAAAATTTCCAGTCTGAGTCCCATTTACAGAGTCCCAATCCTGAAGGTCGGACTTGTAAAGAGCCAAAAACCTGATGAGAATACACAGTGTCGTACACTGTAGGGTGTTTGGAAGGAGGATTGTGTACCCGGAGTACACAGATAGGAAGAACCCCTAAGGGCTATGACGTCAGAAATGAGGTCAAGGTTCGAGAATTGCTATTTGCAACCTTATTTATAAGACAACCTTATGGTCCCAAGAAGTTAAAGTTAATGTAAATTTAATATGTGTGACCTTACCTGTAACACCCTGATGAGGTAGCTTATACCTAGACGTGCGGACGTGCCCCCCCCCCCTTTTGTTTCCGAAGAAGACATCACTGAGGAGAAGGGTCTAGGACCTGTTGAGCCGCTACTACTGGTCCCAGATACATGTTGTTGTCGTTGTCCGACCAAGTAAGGTCTTTTAGGTAAAAATTGGTAAATGTGTTGTGAGCTTTCCAGTGACACGCTTGCATGATCTGGTCCACCGATACCCCACCGTAAAAAGCCTTAGAGGCTGCGAAGGCCCTAATGTCATGCGCTTTAACTTGGACTAAGTCCAAGGCTTGTTGGTCTGCTTGCTTATAACAAAGTAGAATGGTTTGTTTCAACCATGAAGAGAGAGTAGCGGGTCTGATATCTGAGGTATGTCCTTTCTTGAAGGAGATGAAAAGAAGGGACCGGGACCCTCTCAGGTCCTTGGTTCGGTCCAGATAGTACCTCAAAGCCCGTACAGGACACAAGGTCCTGTCTTCTTTGAATTGTCTATCTACAATGGTAGTCAAGGCAGGAATAGTCACCGGAGACACACTTTGAGAACCTTCTCTTGCTAGCTGGTTTTTGGCTATAAAATCTGATGAAGGGAACAAGGCTACCTTTTCCCATTGGCCTAGATTAGATACTTTGTTGGCGACCCAGGCGTGGATTTCACTGCGGCGCTTGCCGGAGGCCAGAGCTAGCAAGAAAGCAGTCTTGAGAGTGAGATGTTTGAGGTCTGTGTCTTTCATAGGCTCAAAGGGCGCTTTTGTGAGCTCATTGAGGACAACAGATAGGTTCCACTGAGGAAGGTTTCTGGAACTCTTGGGGCGATCCCTGTGAAAACTGGAGAGCAACCTGTGAAGGTCCTCATTATGGGCAATATGCTGGGCCGTAGGGCCTAGAGTGTCAACAATAGCTGTCCTGTAACCATCAATGGTAGAGGGGCGCCTGTTTAGGTCTTGGTACAGATACATAAAGAAATCTGAGATTTGCTTCACAGATGGTGAGGAGAAATCCACCGAATTATCTCTGCACCATTTTTCAAATAGGGCCCACTTTGATTTGTAGATGTTCCTTGTTGAAGACCGCTGAGGTGCAGCAATTCTCTCTGCCACTTCCACAGAGAAGCCTTGTTCTTGGAGTTGTCCACTCCTAGAGACCAGGCGTGGAGGTTGAGGTGCTGCGGGGAGCTGTGGAACACAAAGTTGTGGGACTGCTTGAGGAGTGTTGTCGACACCGGGAGTTGTAGAGGGATCTCTGTTGAGAGCTGCACTAGGTCCCAGAACCAGGGCATCCCTGGCCAGCCTGGGGCTATTAGTATGATCAGGCAGGTGCATTGCCTGATTTTTTGGATCACCCTGTAAAGGAGAGCCGTTGGAGGGTAAGCATAAGCAGTGAGACCCGTCCAGTCTATGTTTAGAGCATCTATGTCCCAGGCCTGGGGGTCTGGGATAGGAGACACGTACAGAGGGAGCTTGTGGTTCAGATGAGTGGCAAAAAGGTCCACGTGGGGAGTGAACCACTTTCGGCAGATCTGTTTGAACACCTGTGGATGGAGTGACCATTCGGTCGACTGAACCTGGTTCGACCTGGAAAGTAGGTCGGCCATCACATTCAGGCACCCTGGAATGTGTCTGGCTTTCAAGATTATGTGATAGTGGTGGCACCAGGTCATGAGTCTCCACAGGAGTGCGCACATCTCCGCCGAGTGTGTTCCCCCTTGTTTGTTTATGTAAGCTACCACAGTTGAGTTGTCCGTGGCAACTAGCACTGTTTGGTCCTGACACTGGTCTTTGAAGTGTCTCAAAGCCAGAAAGACAGCTTTCAATTCTAGGACGTTTATGTGAAGTCCTTTTTCCTGAGGTGACCACAGCCCTTTTGTAGAACTTTGTTCTAAGTGAGCGCCCCAGCCTTCGTTTGAGGCGTCTGTAAAGAGTTGGATACTGTGGTCTTTGGGATGAAGGTCGGCGCCTATCATCACCTTTGCAGGATTCTGCCACCAGTCCAGATGAGCAGAAAAGACTTCTGTCCAGGGAAGGAGGCTGTCGAGCGACTGAGGAAATTTCCAGTGCTCTTTCAGGTGAAACTGAAACGGTCTCATGTGAAGGTGTCCCTCCGGGACCATCTTCTCCGTTGAGGCTAGCAACCCAATTAGAGACATCAAACATCTTGCAGTCAAAACATGTTTCGACTTGAGTCGTAGGATCAAATCCTGAAGTTTGAGCCATCTCTCTTGAGTGGGTTTTACAAGGGCTGAATCTAGGTGGTATTCGTAGCCCACGAACGAGAACACCTGAGTTGGTTTCAGTTCTGATTTCTCTTGGTTTAAGATCCATCCCAAGGACTGGGTGAGATCTACCACTGTCCGAGTGTTCACTAATGCTTCCTCCTGGGACTGAGACCTGATCAGCCAGTCGTCCAGGTATTGATGAAGTCTGAGTCCTCTGCTGAGGGCCATGAGCTTCACTTCTTTGACGACCATGGTGAATACCTGGGGGGCTGTGGCTAGTCCGAATGGGAGCGAGGTGAACTGGAACACCTGTGACCTGTGGCAAAATCTTAGATACTTCCTTGAGTTTGGATGGATGGGGATGTGGAGGTAAGCGTCCGACAGGTCTATTGACGCTACCCATTCCCCCGGAATCAGAGAAGTCCTGATGGACTCTGGCGTTTCCATTTTGAACTTTTCTACGTGTAGAAAAGTGTTGAGCCTGCTTAGGTCTATTACTGGCCTCCACCTTTGGTGAGGCTTGGGTACAAGAAAGAGGCGACTGTAAAACCCGAGAGATTTTACATTTTCCACCCTTTCGATAGCGTTCTTTAACAGGAGAGACTGGATGCAATCGGCCAAGGCTTGGTCTTTTTGAGGGGCCTTGTACTCTGACACAATCAGAGGAAATCTTATCAAGTTTGGCCTTGAGAGGAATGGCAGAACGTAGCCATTGATGATGATATTTAACACGTTGGCTGAGCAATTGTTTGCGTGCCAGTCTCTCCTGAAAGAACGGAGGCGACCTCCTACTGGTGGATTGACTGAGGCTTGATAGGAGTCATTGGGAAGAGGGGTTTCCACGCCCTTTTCCTTTGTTGTGGGGTCGAAAACGACCCCTGGAGCCTCTGAAGTTTGGTTTTCCTCTAGAAGAGGGAAACGAATAGTTGCTGCTTTGGGAGGAATTGCCCCCAAAGGGGCGTTTCCTGTAGGAGCCTCTTCTCTTATTGTGGTGGGAACCACGAAAGGGCTTATTTTGGTAGGGTCCAAAACCCTGAGCATCTTTTGAGGTGCCTTTTTTGAGAAGGAAGTCCTCGCCTTCCTTCACTGACTGGGAGTTGAACAGGGAACGAGTCCAGAGAGAGGAATTCCTGAGCTCTTGACGTCTGGTTTCCCCTAATTGTGGCTGCAGGTGGGACATTTCGGCTTCGCGTCTAAGCAAGCCGGAAGTTGCCATTGTGTAAAGTTCCCTTTGTAAAATATGGGCAAGGGATTTGTTCAGGCAGGTTATGGCCTTATGTTGAATAGTGAGGGTCTTCTCCCAGAGATCAAAGTAGTCATAAGCCTCATCATAACCACGTTTTACTGCTTTTTCAGGGTCGGCACCTTTCCTGACCTGGGACTTGACCTTCTTGAAGGTTTCTTTTAGTCCATAACGACACCTCCTCATGGTAGAGTTGCAGGAGGAGGATGTCTTGGCAAAAGTGGTCGTGAAATTCAAAGTGGTTAGATTGTACCTTGCCTGTTGTTCTAAGTCCTTGAGGACAGAGAGTGGGACCTTGCCTAAAGGGGCCCCCGAAGGTTTAGGAGATATACAGATCTTGGCAAAGTCTGCATTTAAGTCTTGGAGTTTCTCCGAAAAACAAGGTTGTCCAACCTTGTACCACTTAGAAGTGGAAGGGGGGGGCTTTGGGTATTTGCCCTCTGCCAGGTTTGCAGCCATAAGGTCATTGTTGAATTTGTCAAAGGCATCTCTTATACCAGAGTTGAGGGGCAACATAGCTGATGGACCCGTAGGTCTCAGCTCTTGGACGGCCACCTCGTCATCGATACCTATGATAGCAGTAGCAGGTCTGGGGACTGAATCCCTCGGATCAGGTAATTTGAGGATACGTCGAAAAGTATCTACCTCCTCCGCATATTGATTTGGGATGTCAGCCAGAGCCACATCCCTATAGTAGGGCGGATCAAGGTCAATTTGAGGATGTTCCTGATCATCAGAGGCCATTCTCTGGGGCTTGGGAGACCTGTGTTTACGTCTAGGGGACTGATCCTCCCCAGACGATGAGGGCAAATATGCGGACCTTGACTTATGTTTAGACTTGTCAGAGTGCTTTTTAGGTCTAGAATATGAAGGGCGATCATGATCGGAATCAGATCCCGAACCTGAGATTGGAGCATGGCTAACCTTGTGAGTGGACGTCTTGGGGCGAACAGACTGTGTCTGTTCGGAAGAGCTAAGACGAACGTCCGAACCTTGCTCGGCCTGAAGGCGAGGAGGAAGAGAAGGGCCATATTCAATATCCATGGGTTCTGAAGCACTGACAGAGGTCTGAGGTTCGGTGCGAACAGCCGAAGAGGCGATCTTATCAGCCAGCCCTTGTTGAGATTTTAGGAAATCTTCACGCATAGATTTAAGGGCATCATAGATGTTGGCCTGAAAAACACCAAATTTCTGATCAAATTTGTGGTCCAAAGACTTTTCTACAGAAGAATGGACTTTATGATGTAAGGCTGTACTGGGAGTGGGAGGAACAGTACGCCCTGGTGTAGTAAGAGGCAAAGGATCGAAAGATAAGGGTCTGGGACGTGGAGGTGAAGTAAACAAATGATCGGCCGCAGCCTCAAGTTCGGCTTGCGATCCAGAAAACGATTCAAAAGAATCGCCAAGTACCTCGTCCCGATCTTTGTCCGATGCCTGAGAAGTGGGATGTTTTTTCTTGTATCGTCTTCTATTAGCAATTTTAGTGGACTGTTCGTCTGTGAAAGACGCACAGATTTGACAAGTACCAGCTTTTGTAACACACAGATCATCGCCCTTCCCTGCATCTCTGCAGGAAGGGCAATAGCCATGACTGTCGAATGGCTGACAGAAATGATTGCATTTGCTGGATCTGGGTTTATCTTTAGAAGACTGGTGGGCGGTGGCCATGTTTTAATGCAATAAAATATGAAAATACTCCGAACCGTAGATTCGAGCAGTACTAGTGTAGTGGCGAGCACACAACACGCGAAATAAGAAGACGTTAAAAAACTGACAAAATACAGCACCGGAAGTGCTGAAAATTGGGTATAAGATTCTATACTGCTAAATAAAGGAAAAGCCGAATTATGGACGAATGACAAACAATATATCCAGAGATATAATAGAAAACAGCTTTGAAAACTTAGCAGAGCATCCAATATGGCGGCGACCAACGAAAAGGAGGCTGATACACAGGAAGTGATGACGTCACGACAACCTATGAGGCCGAACCAACTGCATGCTTGTTTTTCTCGAGCGTTGGTCGTCTGTGCCTCGCGGCAACCAGTAAAGCATTCAGTCCCACATGGTAAGCTATTGTAGCGCAATAAAATGAACCTATTCAAGGGAACTCTAAGGCGCAAAAAATATATAATGCAGAAATAAATTTTCTGAACATAGGAACACATTTGTTTAAACTACTTTTTAATTATAACACTACTTTATCATTGTATTCCCTGAAAATATGTTGAGCTTAGCATTAACATTTACTGATGGAGTAGTTGCTATCATATACACTTGTTTCAATACAACATATTTTGACCTCGGCTTCATAGTTTAAACACTGGTACACCAAGCCATGACACTAAATATTGTAATTTGTTGAAAATGTTTTGGTATGAATTTTCAAGGGAATTTTTTTGCTTTTTTTTCGCAAGTTTCAAAATGGTTTTATTGAAATTTTTACCACTCTTGATTATCTCAGAGATGCCACTTTGACTGTCTGATACCCAAAAAGAGAAAGTCTGCAATCATAATCCAGAAATATTAAACTAGAAAAAAGAGGGTGAAAGACCAAAGTCAAGAGATATATGGACAAGTGTCCTCTGAAGCCAACAACTATGTAATATGGTAAGTTTGAGAAACCTACCCATTTAAACAGGAGCTGCAACTACAGAACACAGTGTGCCAATTTTCTTATTTTGTTGAGTTGATGAAATCCCATCTTTTTACAACATCCAAACTGCATTTAATATTGTTTATGTAGCTCAATAAGTCTTCTCACTGATTTAATTGATTAAACCTTTAAACTTTCAACAAATATGTTTATCTTTATAAAAGAAAAGTCCTTGCAATCACCTCTGCTATTTGTGCACAACCATCACAGTCATATTCATATTGAAATGCTTTAACTGCACCAGTCTTCTCCACAGTGAAACCTGGAGTTTATATTCTTGATTGTAGGTTTGTGAATTGCGAAACTATTCATAAATGTACTGAGCAAATCAATACTGTAACGAGCAGTAACTTTTGTACTGCATGCATGGGCCATTTTTACTAATATTCTTATTCTTTGAATTTTTCTTATTCTTAAATTTTTCTCAAAAAACAACCAATTTCTGACAAAAATTTCTCAGAATATACTTTTTTTACTTTTTGGGGGAAAACATGTAGCATCAGTATTTTAGTTCTTCATGAACATGGATGTATTAAAAAATGTAGCTCAATAAATCTTCTAACTTTCTTTTTGAATTTACTGAAAATCACTCGACAGAGGAAAATATTTTGAAGATATTTGCAAAGCTGATGGTATCATATCGGAAAAGATTATGTTTTTCTAAATCTTGTATTCCCAAATATTTCGTTGTTTTATATTTCAATGAATACTCGAGTAATTCCGAAAAGCTTGGCTGAATATCAAAAACTTGTTTCCTGAGGCCATATCCACGAACAATACTTAGATCAATCCTTCGATTTTAAGTATTACTCAGATTACAAGTACGAAATTATAAAACTGTATTCATGAACATGTTTAACTCTAAGGCAACTTTAGAATCATGTAAAAAAAGCAGATGACAACAATACAAAACATGTCTTCACAAAAACAGTGTGTTTGTTTCGGGTTTGTAAATATGGCTCCAGGAATGTGAAATTAACAAAATCTGGGAATACATACACTTATCGGTGACCTGATAAAGCTTAGCTATTAGACTACACGAACTAAAATTTGAAACTGAAAATGTCTTGGCAAGATATATTTCAACAATAAACTTTATTTTTATCCCAAATAAAGCTGAAAAGTGAGATATTGAACGAAACAAATTTACAGGTTTTTAAAATTTATTGTTTTGATGAAATATCAGCCACTAAAAAGCCGCAAGTGTTTACATAAACAATAACCAGTTCTTTAATATTCTTTACAGTTTTTGTCATTTCGATAGCAATAAAAAGAAAAGTAGAATGTTTTATTGTTCAAAATGGAGAGGTCACATATGTGCTAAAGAGTACCTCATAATATTTTGTTAACTTCGTCAGATTAATCCAGGAATCACTGAATGATTTTATTTTATATATGTTACAGTAAATATGACAAAGCCATTTAAAGTTTGAAATAATTGTTAATATGAAGACATAGCAGATAACACCCAATTACTTAAGATATAAAATCTTCATGATAATTTTAGTAAATACGCGTATTTACTGGACCAAAAAACCAGTAAATAAGCGTATTTACTGAAATTTTCAGGGAATACACATATTTACTGACCAAATCAGTAAATACGCGTATTTTTCAGTAAATACGCGTATTTACTGATTTCGCATATTTACTGTAACATATACACCACTGAACAGATTAGAATGGTCCTCTCAGTAGCTTTCACTTTGGTTTTCATTAAAGCAGTTGGGTCAATGATGCATTCGTGATTGATATTGAGAAGCCAGCATATAGTTTATACAACATGCTGATGTTACCATTCTGCATTAATCTTTTTTTTTTAAATTTATCATTGCAAGGAAACATGTAAAGTTATGTATTATTGCTCCAAACTTTACTGAAAGCCCCAAAAGAGAATAATGTAGTGAATGCAATGTTCATCAATATTTGCGATATTTATTGTTTTGGTACAAGGCTACCTAAAGAGATGTGCAAAGGTCTGCATCAGTAATGACATTTAATATATAATTATAAACTTGCAAAACATAAAAAAAAATCGGAAGAAATTGTTCACTTTTACCTCATATTTTTGCAGGGTTGCATTTTTGTTCAGAACTCCCACGTTTTGTTTTGATGTACTTCACACTCTGTTAGTGTGTTGGGGATATGCTTAGGGGTGCGACCGAGCAGTTGACACTTGACGAGCGAGGCAAATTCCATGAAAATTCGATCCCAACCTATAGAACTGGTTACATTTTTAGTTAATAAAACATAAATAACACACCTTATTTACATTAAATCGCATAAACCATCATTTTTAAAGTAATATTATTGATATTATGTGCTTGCAATAGCTAATTCAAGCGATTCAAAGCTTTTATCTTCATATTTTTTTTGTTTATGGGAGCCGCCATATTGGATGTCGTTTCTTGTCTCGTCACACCCCTAGATATGTTAAAACAAAACTTTCTTGTTACCCTGGATTCTGACTTTAAAAGTAGACAATAATACCCCCTTCCCCACCCCACCCAATGAAAGAAGGGGAGTACCAAAAAAAAAGAAAAAACCTCATATGCCCACCAACATTCTTCATTTCATTTCTAATTGCTTATTTGAATTTCTGTTTTCAGAAAAAAAAAATTGAACTCCACACTTGTGAATACAACAAAACATCACTCTATATAGTGACTACAAAAATTTAATTGTCATTCAAAAGAATGACGTGTAATTTTGATATACAATATAAAACGGCATATTTATGCTATTTTCTAAAATATACTGACATTGTACATTATATTTCAGAAAATCCTAGGAAAAGAACCGCAAAGACATTCCAACAACATATATAACTGTCAACTGTTAATAAACCCAGTTCCTCTTGTATCAAACAATTATAAAAATAGTTCAATGTATAAAAATTTCATATGTTTAAATAATAAACACATTCAATACACATTTAGGAATGGAAACAAAAGAATAAAGAGCGAGGGGATGACACTAAGTCAACATTAAGCACTACAATCCAGTCAGTTTATATATGTATATATAAAAACCACAAGACATAAACACTGCTTACTTTTTCATGAATATCTACAATTCACAGACAGAAAAAAAGCGAGACACATACCAATAAGGTGCTACATAATTATGTACATCCTCTATAAAGGCGAGGGTACAGATGATGAAATGCACGATCCGACTTCATCTCCTACTAATGAAGTGGTAGAAGATGTGGCCGAAGTTGCTGAAGTTCCGGTACTTGGATCGAGTTTTGACAGTAATCTGTTACCACCACCCCCAGCTGTGACAGAATTAAAGATACCGCTGAATCCCGTGAGGAACTTGCGAACGAGAAGCCCGTCAGACTCCATCTTTGAACTAAGTCTATAGATCTGCATGACCGTCCGTGTGACCACGTCTGGCTTGACTAGACCAAAATCGTAAAGGTTCACCAGGTGCAGCACCAGGTTCTGACACAGGTGCTTGCTGATGATGTCCATTCCGTACTCTTGTACAAAGGTGTGACAAGCCTTGGGGAGTTGGACATCTCCTATAAAGCTGGAATCAAATACAAAACTAGAGGATCGCTCGCAAAAAAAAAAGATAATGTTTTTGCATAGCAAAAACAAAGCGTCCCGAAAAGGCTATAAAGGTGAGTGCTAAAGTATTAAGAAAATGCTTCGTTTCTAGCCTTATACTGTTGTGGCAACCAAAGTGAGCGCAGTCTGCTCTATCTAGCACGGTTTTCAAGATATAAGCATTTTTGTGTTTTGCAAAAAATAAAAAAATTAAAAATGTCCGCTATATTTGGTGAGACAAAAATATTTTGAAAATTGGCATGGCTACTCTGCAGAGATACCCAGCAGGTCCAAAATTTTGTTGATTTCGCTCCATATAGCACGGTTTTCGAGATATAAGCATTTTTGTGTTTTGCAAAAACTTTGAAAATTCAAAATGGCCACCATTTTTGGGGAGACAAAAATTTTTGTCAAGACCACTGCCGCGGTGTGTATCTCCCGCCGAGCATTAAAGCAGAAGAAATAGCTTTTCCGAGATATTCACAATTTTTCATTTTCGTGTGTGAAAGCTCTTCCAAAAGTAGGTGAATGAGTTATTTGAGAAAAATTGGCTATCTGCAATACTATTAAGAGATAATTCACATTTACTCATTTTGAGTAGGTGAATAATTATCTATGGGTCTGAAACTTCACCAAGTGAAAGCTCTCCCAAAAGTAGGTGAATGAGTTATTTGAGAAAAATTGGCTATCCACAATACTTTTAGAGATAATTCGCATTTACTCATTTTGAGTAGGTGAGTAATTAGCTATGGGTCTGAAACTTCACCATGTGAAAGCTCTCCCACAAGTAGATGAATGAGTATTTGATAAAAATTGGGTATCCGCAATACTTTTACAGATAATTAGCATTTACTCATTTTGAGTAGGTGAATAAATAGCTATGGGTCTGAAACTTCACAGAGTGAAAGCTCTCCCAAAAGTAGGTGAATGAGTTATTCGAGAAAAATTGGCTATCTGCAATACTTTTAGAGATAATTCACATTTACTCATTTTGAGTAGGTGAATATTTAGCTATGGGTCTGAAACTTCACCAAGTGAAAGCTCTGCCAAAAGTAGGTGAATGAGTTATTTGAGAAAAATTGGCTATCTGCAATACTTTTAGAGATAATTCGCATTTACTCATTTTGAGTAGGTGAGTAATTAGCTATGGGTCTGAAACTTCACAGAGTGAAAGCTCTCCCAAAAGTAGGTGAATGAGTTATTTGAGAAAAATTGGCTATCTGCAATACTTTTAGAGATAATTCGCATTTACTCATTTTGAGTAGGTGAGTAATTAGCTATGGGTCTGAAACTTCACCGAGTGAAAGCTCTCCCAAAAGTAGGTGAATGAGTTATTTGAGAAAAATTGGCTATCTGCAATACTTTTAGAGATAATTCGCATTTACTCATTTTGAGTAGGTGAGTAATTAGCTATGGGTGTGAAACTTCACCGAGTGAAAGCTCTCCCAAAAGTAGGTGAATGAGTTATTTGAGAAAAATTGGCTATCTGCAATACTTTTAGAGATAATTCGCATTTACTCATTTTGAGTAGGTGAGTAATTAGCTATGGGTGTGAAACTTCACCAAGTGAAAGCTCTCCCAAAAGTAGGTGAATGAGTTATTTGAGAAAAATTGGCTATCTGCAATACTTTTAGAGATAATTCGCATTTACTCATTTTGAGTAGGTGAGTAATTAGCTATGGGTGTGAAACTTCACCAAGTGAAAGCTCTCCCAAAAGTAGGTGAATGAGTTATTTGAGAAAAATTGGCTATCTGCAATACTTTTAGAGATAATTCGCATTTACTCATTTTGAGTAGGTGAGTAATTAGCTATGGGTGTGAAACTTCACCAAGTGAAAGCTCTCCCAAAAGTAGGTGAATGAGTTATTTGAGAAAAATTGGCTATCTGCAATACTTTTAGAGATAATTCGCATTTACTCATTTTGAGTAGGTGAGTAATTAGCTATGGGTCTGAAACTTCACCAAGTGAAAGCTCTCCCAAAAGTAGGTGAATGATTAATTTGAGAAAAATTGGCTATCTACAATACTTTTAGAGATAATTCGCATTTACTCATTTTGAGTAGGTGAGTAATTAGCTATGGGTCTGAAACTTCACCAAGTGAAAGCTCTCCCAAAAGTAGGTGAATGATTTATTTGAGAAAAATTGGCTATCTGCAATACTTTTACAGATAATTAGCATTTACTCATTTTGAGTAGGTAAATAATTAGCTATGGGTCTGAAACTTCACCATGTGAAAGCTCTCCCAAAAGTAGGTGAATGAGTTATTTGAGAAAAATTGGCTATCTGCAATACTTTTAGAGATAATTCGCATTTACTCATTTTGAGTAGGTGAGTAATTAGCTATGGGTCTGAAACTTCACAGAGTGAAAGCTCTCCCAAAAGTAGGTGAATGAGTTATTTGAGAAAAATTGGCTATCTGCAATACTTTTAGAGATAATTCGCATTTACTCATTTTGAGTAGGTGAGTAATTAGCTATGGGTCTGAAACTTCACCAAGTGAAAGCTCTCCCAAAAGTAGGCGAATGATTAATTTGACAAAAATTGGCTATCTGCAATACTTTTAGAGATAATTCGCATTTACTCATTTTGAGTAGGTGAGTAATTAGCTATGGGTCTGAAACTTCACCAAGTGAAAGCTCTCCCAAAAGTAGGTGAATGAGTTATTTGAGAAAAATTGGCTGTCTGCAATACTTTTAGAGATAATTCGCATTTACTCATTTTGAGTAGGTGAGTAAAATGGCCGCCATTTTTGGCAAGACAAAATTTTTTTGAAAATTGGCATGGCTACTCTGGAGATATACCCTGTGGATCAAAAATTTCGTCGAAATCGCTCTATCTTGCAGGGTTTTCGAGATATAAGCATTTTTATGTTTTGCAATTTTTGCGAAAAATTCGAAAATTCAAAATGGCCGCCATTTTTGGCGAGACAAAAATTTTTTCAAAATTGGGATAACTACTCTGCAGAGATACCCTGTGGGTCAAAAATTTCGTCGAAATCGCTCTATCTAGCACGGTTTTCGAGATATAAGCATTTTTGTGTTTTGCAATTTTTACGAAAATTTCGAAAATTCAAAATGGCCGCCATTTTTGGCGAGACAAAAATTTTTTGAAAATTGGGAAAAGTACTCTGCAGAGATACCCTGTGGGTCAAAAATTTTGTCGAAATTGCTCTATCTAGCACGTTTTTGGAGATATAAGCATTTTTGTGTTTTGCAATTTTTGCGAAAATTTCGAAAATTCAAAATGGCCGCCATTTTGGACGAGACAAAAATTTTTTGAAAATTGGGAAAACTACTCCGCAGAGATACCCTGTGGGTCAAAAATTTCATCGAAATCGCTCTATCTAGCACGGTTTTCGAGATATAAGCATTTTTGTGTTTTGCAATTTTTACGAAAATTTCGAAAATTCAAAATGGCCGCCATTTTTGGCGAGACAAAAATTTTTTGAAAATTGGGAAAAGTACTCCGCAGAGATACCCTGTGGGTCAAAAATTTCATCGAAATCGCTCTATCTAGCACGGTTTTCGAGATATAAGCATTTTTGTGTTTTGCAATTTTTACGAAAATTTCGAAAATTCAAAATGGCCGCCATTTTTGGCGAGAGAAAATTTTTTTGAAAATTGGGAAAAGTACTCCGCAGAGATACCCTGCGGGTCAAAAATTTTGTCGAAATTGCTCTATCTAGCACGGTTTTTGAGATATAAGCATTTTTGTGTTTTGCAATTTTTGCGAAAATTTCGAAAATTCAAAATGGCCGCCATTTTGGACGAGACAAAATTTTTTTGAAAATTGGGAAAACTACTCCGCAGAGATACCCTGCGGGTCAAAAATTTCGTCGAAATCGCTCTATCTAGCACGGTTTTCGAGATATAAGCATTTTTGTGTTTTCCTTATTTGGAAAATTCGTAATGATTAATTAATCATTAATTACTCGGCCATTTCTTGACCAATCAATGCCAAAATCTAATGATTTCCAGATTTTAATAGAATGAATGTATTTGCCAAGTTTCAGGTGAATTGATAAAATTGCTTTCAAGTTATCATCCGGACAAGCTTCCCCATCGAAAAAAGACATTTTTGGTCATGTGACCTCTCTGATTGGTTGAAATGTCACTGCAGCATATTCAAAAAAATTCCCCAAGGCTACTGCCTAAACCTGCCAAATTTGAAAAGAATCCGCCTAACGGTTACAGAGTTATAAGGAAAACAAAATGCGGAGCCGGCGGAGCCGGCGGAGCCGGCGGAGCCGCCGGAGCCGGCGGAGCCGGCGGAGCCTGAAGCTCTCCCATACACAAACAAGCGTCCCTTGCGGGACGCTTAAATATACAGTTAAGCTACATAAGATCAACAGAACTCTGGTGAAACATAGTTATATTATGATGCAGTTTTATAACATAACACACTTGCAAAAAACTTGCAACAGCTCAGAGGGATTTTGAACCTCTCATAAAGCTGCAAGATGAAAAGAAATATAGAAATGTAGTTATATATAGCATACTTCTTTACTGAAGTGGGACAAGTCTAACAGTGCGACATGTCTTATACAAAGAGAAAATTTGTTTATTTGGGTTTTTACGTCGCTTTCAACACTGTACAGGTCATATCACGACGGGTAGTTGGAAGGGCAGAGGAAAGCAGTACATACAGTTCGCTAGGGTTCTGTACTGTAAACTGCCGACCAACGGCAAGCAACTACCAGCTTTCCCACTTGAGGCCGTGCCGGGAATCGAACCCCGGCCTCAGAGGTGGGAGGCGAGAGTGTTACCACTCTGCCAAAGAGAAAAGGAAAACATGAAAAGCTAACAACTTAGCTATACTAGACTATACTGTTGTACCACACTGTCAAAAAAACTTCAGCAGTCAATGGAGATACACACAAAAATCTGACAGTGTAAGTGGATTATTTAGAACTCCTGTACAAATGTATGGCTAACATTGGGGAGACGCACATCTATAAGGCAAAAAGATAACAAGAGGGTCAAAGATGCCCCAAAAGGCGGGTTGCGCAGGCAGCAATAAGGTTAGCGACTGCTGTAATTAAATTTAGAAATAAAGAAAGGAATGTCAGGTCACCCAGTTAAGGTGAATGTGTTAGACGTGCTAAGATATGTAATACTTGTAATCTAGGTTACATAATTGTATCTGCTATAAACGGACAAATGAAAGGACGGAATTACACCAATTTCGAAAGCAACTTAGCTATGATGATGATCTACCTCCCTGTCACGTTTGAATTCGATTGGATAAAGCGTTTTCGAGTTAGAATCCGGTAACAGAAATGTTGACGGACAAACAAACAGACAAAAAAGACAAACGAACAGACGGAATTACACTAATTTCGAAAGAAACCTAGCTATGATGGTGACCTATCTCCCTGTCAAGTTTGAATTCGATGGGACAAACCGTTTTCGAGGTAGAGTCCGGAAACGGAAATGTTGACAGACAAACGAATAGACAGAATTACACCAATTTCAAAAGGAACCTAGCTATGATACTGATCTATCTCCCTGTCAAGTTTGAATTTGATTGGACAAAGCGTTTTTGCGTTAGAGTCTGGAAACGGAAATGTTGACAGACAGACAAACGGACAAAAACCGGACAAACTAAGGGATGGAATTACACCAATTTCGAAAAGAAACTAAGTATGACGGTGATCTATCTCCCTGTCAAGTTTGAATTCGATTAGACAAACCTTTTTCGAGTTAGAGTCTGGAAACAAAAATGTGGACGGACAGACAAACGGACAAATCAATCTACATGCAACCCGCCTAAAACTTGAACAGTGCAGTTACCGAGTTGGATGTCTTCTGTAAAGCTACAAAGTAAACACCAACCGAACAATGTTACAGGAGAATCCTGTTACAGAACAAAGAAAACCCGTTATTCAATGAAATAGTCCGCAAACCATCTTATTCACAGTAGTGTTACATGTTTGATATGAATATCAATCAGGTGACACTTGCTGTGTATATGTCAGGAGGTTTACTTTAGTGTCGCATGTGACAGTGGGCTGAGTGATATTAAACGTTCTTTGACCTCTCAACTTCAGGGTTTAATGTAGTTTTATCATGTCACACTCATGTACTGTGGTGTAGTCAGTAAGAGTATCATACAATGCTAGAAGGGGGGAACAAGGGAAATATAAACATCTAAAATGTTTTTATTAAAAAAATAAGGGGAAAGGCAGATATTAACATAAGCGATGTCAAATTCTGATTTCTTTTATTGATCAATAAATCAATTTTTTTTTTTTTTTTTTTTTTGGGGGGGGGGGTATTTGTTTCTAAAATATTTTTAACATTTCACTTGACCACCTTGGGAAAAGTTTTTGAAATTGACAAGGATTAAACACACAGTGTATAAATTCTTACTTGTATTTCATCATGTGTAAATTCCACATTTTCATAATCTCCTTCTCTCCCTCATTGACGTCAGTAAAGTCATCAATGAGCTGAAAAACAGAACACATGGTAACATCATTTTCCTTGAAAGTAAAGATTGTACATCAAAATGAGCAAAAAATATACTACATGTGATAGAGATATGTGCTAATGATGCATAAACTTTAATACATTGGAAACTTATAATGGAGATTATATTACTAATACTTTAACCAGGGTGTATCCACTAAATTTTAATATTTTTGCCATGACTTCTCCATGATCGAAGCTTTAAAATTAAGGACCTTTTACATGCTTCATGACATGACGGAGACATGTACCGAGGTCACGAGTTCCTGCCGAGGCCACGAGCTCCCGCCAGTTTTGCCTTTGACAACCACTCACAAGGTTAAGGTCACAGTACAGGAAGATGTGGAAGAAGGATGCCTTTTAATTTCCATGACTTTTTATGAATTTTCCAAAACCGGGAGTCAATTTCCATGATTTTTCCAGGGCTGGAAAAAGAAAATGGAATTCCTTGACTTTTCCAGGTTTTCCATGACTGGATACACCCTGTTTAACATTAAATCTAGAATTTTATCAATTAAAACATTCCTAGTTGTGGAACAAATCACCACAACCCCATAACAAATTGCCTAATCAGTGACATCAGTCACACATGAGAAACTGAGAATTAAAAATTTCTTTTAAACGGGCAATTCTACATTTGAGTGCTAGTCTTGCACGAGTTCAGGATCAAAGCCTTAACAAGATACTGGAAATTATCACAACAAGTCCTGCAAGATGTCATCAGAAATGACCAGGATATTCAAGGTGGCCCCATTGTGATGTAAACTCAATGCCTGTACTGTTATACCATGGACTTACTCTGTACATATGCCAATTCCTCACTGATTTTAGCTTTGAAAGGGATAATAATATACTTTTACGTCCTTGCAATCATTGAGAAGTTGAAATTAGTTTGTGTACAGGACTAAAAACAATTAAAAACATACAGACAACAGGCTCATAAATCATACACAAGATAAACCAATGGCCAAATGTAAAGTGAGCTGATATCATTGAACTGTTAACTTATATAGCCAAGTGTACAGGAACGATAATGTAATGAAAGCCCACTGTATAGAGCTGGTATCATATGTATATATTGAAATATAGATTAGTAACAACTCCAGTAAACAATATTAATATAAAACGTCAATTTCAGTACCATTTTCAGTACAATTTTCCTCATACTGATCTGTTTTTGTAACTGTTATTATTGTGTTAAGATGTTTATTTCAGCATCTCATTTAACAGCGGAATGAGTGATTCCAATTTTCCTTTAGCCCTTCAACTTTGGGCTTTTATTGGTGATGTGACTCGACATGCACATATGTACAAGTGGAAACTTGGAAGACAACACTAGTTAAGTATATTATCAAGGCTCAATGCTAGATAAACCATAAAGAAAATGGATACTTAACATAAAACTACCCCTACAGTGGATTCTGTACAAGTTGAACAACCATAGATCAAATTAAGGTGTAAATGAACAAGTTTTGATCTCCAACAACAGAAAATAGCATCAGAGAAGCTCGTACCTTACAATATACTAAGTTTATCTGAAATATTCCAAAACTCAGTATTGATTTAATCAACACTGAAACACAGACTGGCAACATTTGCTGCAGACACGTTACATTTTTGAGTTACAGAACCAGCTGACCTGGAAAGTTTTCCAGTAAAGTTCGCCCACTGAGGGTCACATTAATACAGATTCCAGTGTACAGAGTATTACTTACATTGATTGTCTTTTTCTTAATCCATTGTGCATTGATTTCCTCTTCACTGTCCACATCTATTTCACAGGGCCTTATCGGCTGCAATGTGGCCGTGTGATAATACAACCTGAAGTCACAGACATAACCATTGTCTGGAATTAATTTATTTATATGCAAAATAGGACTTCATTGTCTGCATTTCATATCGACATGATACAGAAACTAAAGTCATCTTACACGATAATTTACTTGCGGTTTTTGAGATACAGCCCGGACAAATTTATAAACCCCCAAAGTGAAGAAATTGCACATTTTTATCCAATGCATTTGTAGATTTTAAGTCTTTTTTATCGATTTTTTAAAAATGGAATTGCCATGTTTTATTTTCATGAGCTTCACTTTCTGTAAGGGTGTCTATTCCATTTCTAAAAGCTTCTTTTTGGGATTCCAGAATTGGAAAGGTGCTGCATTGGCCGCCTCCAAATCTACATATTTTTAATATTGACCAAACCTTAATCCAAATCCTTAAAGCAAATGTAACAGCCTACAGTGAAATTAATACTCCATGGAAACAAGCCATCAAAACTTTTCATTCATTAAATTTTAATGAATAGATACCCACAATACACACAGTTTGAGGAAAAACAGTTATGCTTGACTATAGACTAGTACCTTAGTCAATATACCTTCAGTGATAACCATTTTGTAACATGTGCTTACCAACCACACTTACCTATTGTGTCCCGCTATGTGTCTGGCTCCAGGATTCTCTGTTTCTGGTTCAAGAAATTCAGATAATTCAAAGGGACCTTTCCTTGGCCTGGAATAAGAGATATAACATTCAAATATTTAGATATTATACACCAAGCAATGTGCATTTTGTACAACTGAAAATTTCTGCAAAAATTTCATAAATGTCCAGTGAAGCTGAAATGGTTAACACATTTTCGTCACCGGGTAGCCACTTGACTTAGCCAACGGAATTAATAATATGGTTAACTGTTTCCGGTGTACGGTACCTTAGGACAGACAGGAAATACAGAAAATGTCAGATGCTCATATGCCCTGGATGTAAATACTGGCCAAAATCTAACACAAGGCGACATACACAAGAAAACAATTAACTGATTCAGTAATACTGGTAAACTAATGTTCTATTAAGTACAGTTAATTATTTCAGCCTTGATGTCCAGTAAATATTTCTTTTAAAATTGACATAAACTATTTAAATGTTTGTTTTCACAGCACACGTAAAAGTAAATCTGAGTAAATATATGAAGTGTTTGGGCCATATTATGAACATTTATACAGTTATTTCTTGAGACATGCAGTACCTGTACACCAGGAGTTGAGTGACCGGTGTTCTGTTGACTGGTCCTAGTCGACTGAATGCGAAGCCAATATGTGACTGCAGGTCCTGAGGTCCCCCAACATATGCCCCGTCATAGTGCAGATTCACAGACACGTCTATACGTGCCCCTTTAGGGTGCTCCTGTAGAATACAGAAAGACACATATTTTGCAGCTTACTTGAAAATGTGATTTGCAATTCTAATAATGGACTGTGGTTGATATGTGCAAGAATACAGACAGTATTTGAAACAGCTGTTGGCCTGACGCCACCAAGTATCACAGCGGGCCTACATCTTTGAGGACAGCTCGGCCCGATTGGCCAGTAAAATAACAATTTACGAAGCGCAGAATTCTTTAATTTTAAAGCAAATATAACAAAACTCGCCATTTTAGTCCAGATTTCATCTGACATTGCTAGCTTTTATTATTGCTCATCGCGATAACCATTAAAAACATTTTGGTTGTTATTATTTTAGCTGTCCAAATGGAAACAATAATCTGTGAGGGTTTTATTCAGGTAGACTGATGCCGTAGAGGAAGCTGAATATTTATCACAATATTTACATATTTTTTTCAAAAACTGATTTACAATTGCAAACACAACTGGCATTTTGTACTCACAGTGTAGAGGAAGGTAAATCTGGGGTGGCACATCCTGAGGTGCTTGAGGAGGGAGTAGAGAGTGATACAATTGATGGAGCACCAAGGACACTGCATGTCATTGAGCGCCTCCGTCTGCTGCCGAGTATTATTGTTATACACAAAGTGGTAGAAAATGTGCTTGGGGTCCTGAGTTTTCTCACTGGAGGCCTTGTCACCAACAGGCTTGGTCACACATATGTCTGAATAAAGGAATATAATGTATGGTTAATTGGTTATACCCTTAAATACACTTAACTAGACATCCCCTCTAACTTTCTACCAAAATACATGTACAAATAACACATAAATATGCAGATGACAAGGTATCTCACCACAAAAGATGCATTATCAACTGGCAAGACTAACTAGAGGATCGCTCGCAAAAAAAAAAGATAATGTTTTTGCATAGCAAAAACAAAGCGTCCCGAAAAGGATATAAAGGTGAGTGCTAAAGTATTAAGAAAATGCTTCGTTTCTAGCCTTATACTGTTGTGGCAACCAAAGTCAGCGCAGTCTGCTCTATCTAGCACGGTTTTCAAGATATAAGCATTTTTGTGTTTTGCAAAAAATAAAAAAATTAAAAATGTCCGCTATATTTGGCGAGACAAAAATATTTTGAAAATTGGCATGGCTACTCTGCAGTGACACCCAGCAGGTCCAAAATTTTGTTGAGTTTACTCCATATAGCACGGTTTTCGAGATATAAGCATTTTTGTGTTTTGCAAAAACTTTGAAAATTCAAAATGGCCACCATTTTTGGGGAGACAAAAATTTTTGTCAAGACCACTGCCGTGGTGTGTATCTCCCGCCGAGCATTAAAGCAGAATAAATAGCTTTTCCGAGATATTCACAATTTTTCATTTTCGTGTGTGAAAGGTCTGCCAAAAGTAGGTGAATGAGTTATTTGAGAAAAATTGGCTATCTGCAATACTATTAAGAGATAATTCACATTTACTTATTTTGAGTAGGTGAATAATTATCTATGGGTCTGAAACTTCACCAAGTGAAAGCTCTCCCACAAGTAGGTGAATGAGTTATTTGAGAAAAATTGGCTATCTGCAATACTTTTAGAGATAATTCGCATTTACTCATTTTGAGTAGGTGAGTAATTAGCTATGGGTCTGAAACTTCACCATGTGAAAGCTCTCCCACAAGTAGATGAATGAGTATTTGATAAAAATTGGGTATCCACAATACTTTTACAGATAATTAGCATTTACTCATTTTGAGTAGGTGAATAAATAGCTATGGGTCTGAAACTTCACAGAGTGAAAGCTCTCCCAAAAGTAGGTGAATGAGTTATTTGAGAAAAATTGGCTATCTGCAATACTTTTAGAGATAATTCACATTTACTCATTTTGAGTAGGTGAATAATTAGCTATGGGTCTGAAACTTCACCAAGTGAAAGCTCTGCCAAAAGTAGGTGAAGGATTTACTTGAGAAAAATTGGCTATCTGCAATACTTTTTAGAGATAATTCGCATTTACTCATTTTGAGTAGGTGAGTAATTAGCTATGGGTCTGAAACTTCACCAAGTGAAAGCTCTCCCAAAAGTAGGTGAATGAGTTATTTGAGAAAAATTGGCTATCTGCAATACTTTTAGAGATAATTCGCATTCACTCATTTTGAGTAGACGAGTAATTAGCTATGGGTCTGAAACTTCACCAAGTGAAAGCTCTCCCAAAAGTAGGTGAATGAGTTATTTGAGAAAAATTGGCTATCTGCAATACTTTTACAGATAATTCGCATTTACTCATTTTGAGTAGGTGAGTAATTAGCTATGGGTGTGAAACTTCACCAAGTGAAAGCTCTCCCAAAAGTAGGTGAATGATTAATTTGAGAAAAATTGGCTATCTGCAATACTTTTAGAGATAATTCGCATTTACTCATTTTGAGTAGGTGAGTAATTAGCTATGGGTCTGAAACTTCACCAAGTGAAAGCTCTCCCAAAAGTAGGTGAATGAGTTATTTGAGAAAAATTGGCTATCTGCAATACTTTTAGAGATAATTCACATTTACTCATTTTGAGTAGGTGAGTAATTAGCTATGGGTCTGAAACTTCACAGAGTGAAAGCTCTGCCAAAAGTAGGTGAATGAGTTATTTGAGAAAAATTGGCTATCTGCAATACTTTTACAGATAATTCGCATTTACTCATTTTGAGTAGGTGAGTAATTAGCTATGGGTCTGAAACTTCACAGAGTGAAAGCTCTCCCAAAAGTAGGTGAATGAGTTATTTGAGAAAAATTGGCTATCTGCAATACTTTTAGAGATAATTCGCATTTACTCATTTTGAGTAGGTGAGTAATTAGCTATGGGTCTGAAACTTCACCAAGTGAAAGCTCTGCCAAAAGTAGGTGAAGGATTTATTTGAGAAAAATTGGCTATCTGCAATACTTTTAGAGATAATTCGCATTTACTCATTTTGAGTAGGTGAGTAATTAGCTATGGGTCTGAAACTTCACCAAGTGAAAGCTCTCCCAAAAGTAGGTGAATGAGTTATTTGAGAAAAATTGGCTATCTGCAATACTTTTAGAGATAATTCGCATTTACTCATTTTGAGTAGACGAGTAATTAGCTATGGGTCTGAAACTTCACCAAGTGAAAGCTCTCCCAAAAGTAGGTGAATGATTAATTTGAGAAAAATTGGCTATCTGCAATACTTTTAGAGATAATTCGCATTTACTCATTTTGAGTAGGTGAGTAATTAGCTATGGGTCTGAAACTTCACCAAGTGAAAGCTCTCCCAAAAGTAGGTGAATGAGTTATTTGAGAAAAATTGGCTATCTGCAATACTTTTAGAGATAATTCGCATTTACTCATTTTGAGTAGGTGAGTAATTAGCTATGGGTCTGAAACTTCACCATGTGAAAGCTCTCCCACAAGTAGATGAATGAGTTATTTGATAAAAATTGGGTATCCGCAATACTTTTACAGATAATTAGCATTTACTCATTTTGAGTAGGTAAATAATTAGCTATGGGTCTGAAACTTCACCATGTGAAAGCTCTCCCAAAAGTAGGTGAAAGAGTTATTTGAGAAAAATTGGCTATCTGCAATACTTTTAGAGATAATTCACATTTACTCATTTTGAGTAGGTGAGTAATTGGCTATGGGTCTGAAACTTCACCATGTGAAAGCTCTTCCAAAAGTAGGTGAATGAGTTATTTGAGAAAAATTGGCCATCTGCAATACTTTTAGAGGTAATTCGCATTTACTCTTTTTGAGTAGGTGAGCAATTAGCTATGGGTCTGAAACTTCACCAAGTGAAAGCTCTTTGGGATAGCTGCTCTGCAGAGATACCCTGAAGATAAAAAATTTCGTTGAAATCGCTCTATGTAGCACGGTTTTCGAAATATTAGCATTTTTGTGTTTTGCAATTTTTGCGCAAAAATTCGAAAATTCAAAATGGCCGCCATTTTTGGCAAGATAAAATTTTTTTGAAAATTGGCAGCTACTCTGCAGAGATACCCTGCGGGTCAAAAATTTCGTCGAAATCGCTCTATCTAGCAGGGTTTTCGAGATATAAGCATTTTTATGTTTTGCAATTTTTGCGAAAAATTCGAAAATTCAAAATGGCCGCCATTTTTGGCGAGACAAAAATGTTTTCAAAATTGGGATAACTACTCTGCAGAGATACCCTGTGGGTCAAAAATTTCGTCGAAATCGCTCTATCTAGCACGGTTTTCGAGATATAAGCATTTTTGTGTTTTGCAAAAAATTCGAAAATTCAAAATGGCCGCCATTTTTGGCGAGACAAAATTTTTTTCAAAATTGGGATAACTACTCTGCAGAGATACCCTGTGGGTCAAAAATTTCGTCGAAATCGCTCTATCTAGCACGGTTTTCGAGATATAAGCATTTTTGTGTTTTGCAATTTTTGCGAAAATTTCGAAAATTCAAAATGGCCGCCATTTTGGGCGAGACAAAAATTTTTTGAAAATTGGGAAAACTACTCCGCAGAGATACCCTGCGGGTCAAAAATTTCGTCGAAATCGCTCTATCTAGCACGGTTTTCGAGATATAAGCATTTTTGTGTTTTCCTTATTTGGAAAATTCGTAATGATTAATTAATCATTAATTACTCGGCCATTTCTTGACCAATCAATGCCAAAATCTAATGATTTCCAGATTTTAATAGAATGAATGTATTTGCCAAGTTTCAGGTGAATTGATAAAATTCCTTTCAAGTTATCATCCGGACAAGCTTCCCCATCGAAAAAAGACATTTTTGGTCATGTGACCTCTCTGATTGGTTGAAATGTCACTGCAGCATATTCAAAAAAATTCCCCAAGGCTACTGCCTAAACCTACCAAATTTGAAAAGAATCCGCCTAACGGTTACAGAGTTATAAGGAAAACAAAATGCGGAGCCGGCGGAGCCGGCGGAGCCAGAAGCTCTCCCATACACAAACAAGCGTCCCTTGCGGGACGCTTAATAAATACACAGAGATGAACCATGATATGGCAGAGGCTTTTTACCTCGTACAAAGTCACCTAGATATTCCCACCTAGAAAAACATTTGAATGAAAACAATGCATGGTTAATCAAATACATCATTCTTTGTCCTCGATTTCACACCTTGTTTGAGTCATATCATAAAGGGTCATACAAGGGGAGATACAACCTCATAGAATACACTCTACTGCAGAATTACTCACTTAATAAGTTGTAGGTTTGTAAAGTAATCATTAAATTCTAAGTGTAGAAAGTAACACCTAAACAAAATCGACCAGCTGTTGAAATAAAGATAAAAAGCTTATTAGCTGGTAATTTTTTATAAAATATCAAATTAATTGCTCCTATAACAATCAATACTTGTATTATACAGATTCTCTCAGTTAAAAAAAAAAAAAACAAAAAAAAAAAACACACATTTTGAACATATACAAAGCACATATTTTTGAAAATAAAGAAAATCTTTGTCAAAATGTTTATCAAAAGTTTTTTTTTTTAAATTTAGAAAGTTTATTTCAGTGACAGGATACAGCATAAAAGAATCTTACTGTTATTTAAAGCACCGTTCAACTTCTCTGCTTCTGTGTTTCCCTGGCTTTCTGTTTCTGTCACAGCTACACTTTCATTTTTGGCCCACAAAACCTCAAATTTCAACCTTGGATTTCTTCGGAAAACATCAAAAGTTTGGTTTCCCTAAAAAGACAAATATAACACACAAAACAAATAACATAACTTTTACATTCAATTCATGGTACTAAGCAAGCTGATCCTCCATACCAGATTTTGTTCGAATATCTTGAATCCTTTTCCTTCAAATGTGTGAAAACCAAATTGATACTAAAATTAGCTAATTATCCATTATTCAGCTATAATAAATTAATAACCGTAGGCAATATCAAGAAAGCTAACCAAATTATTCTGCATGTTAAGTAGCTTTTGTTATCCTGCAGCTCAAAGGGTTTCAAAGATATTTGCAAATAAAACATGTTGTTAGCTAATTAAAGTAAATATAGCAACACCTGACATACTACACATTAGTGCTGCAACTCGGTCCGCAAAAATCACTCGATTATCGCCCACATGTGATCGATGCATCATTCCATGCATCGGCAGACATTAAAATCATACAAAACTTACAGAGTAAATAACTAATCCAAACTTTTAGATAATGTTTTTGTACATTTCAACAATTCTAAGGGGATATATTTGGGACAAAAACTGCTCCATGTTTATTTTATGGAAAATCACTTCCTCTTTTGTGTGATTTGACTGGAAACATACTAAAACTCAACCCTTTTTCGGCATCCCGAATTTTGGTTTTTTGATCGATGCATTGAAAGTAATGCCGTAATCGATCAATGCATCGAATGGACCACTAATCGGCGCAGCACTACTACACATGTATATATTCGTGTTTTTGTCCAATAAGTAAAATATATTTCATCAAACAGGTTTTGTTGGTTGTCAATAAACATTTAATATTTTTCAGACATACCTACACTGACAGACATCAAAAGAAGTGACCACATTGTAGCTTGGGAGAAAGTCAGTGAGCCTGGGACCATTAATTTGCCATAGCTTGAGTGGTTTAAAAGTGATAACATATTTACTCAAAGGAGCTAATTAGCTATTAATACTGTAGCTAGGGAGCTATAACACTCCAAATCAATACGAAGCACACTTACTATTGACACTACAAACCTCATACCAAATTTGGTTAAGATTTCTCTTGTACCTTTTATTTAAAGTGAGTGGAAAACAAAGTGTTACTCAAAATAGATTAGGTGGCTAATTGGCTTCTACTCACTTAGCTACAGAGATATGACTCCCAAAAGCAATATCAAGCAAGCTATCAACCGAATAATCCTGCATGGCTAACTTAGTAAAGATAGCTATAACATCTTTCCTTAATTTTAACAGAAATGAAGTGTGATGCCAGACAGGTGCAAAAGACAAAATAATATGTCCACCCCGCTGGGAACAGAGTAACAAAATCATTTTATAAGTTGGGGTTTCAGAGTCCTTTCAACATAAGGACACATTGTCAGGGAATCACATGAGGTGGATTAAAACCTAGAACCACAATGGCGTGCCTCCAGTGATTAAATGCTAAACAGTGGACCATCACTTTATAAGGCAATATATCTGTGTAGCTGCATCAGTAGTAAATTTACAAGACAATTTATCTGTGTTTTAACAGATATTTGTAATTAAAGAACACTTATTTTATTTAACAATACATGGAGACAAACTTCAGTTGCCCCACACAACAATTTACCTGTGTGTCAGCAGCAATCTCCCACTGTGGCACCCCGTCCCTATGGTAAGCAGAGTCGTAGAGAACCACTTCATACTCCCCATTGGTCAGCAGTTTCTGGTGCTTGTGGTCAAAGATCATCAGCTCTCCATCATACAAGACTTTATCTGATACTTCAGCAGTGATCATCTCCTTGAAATTTCCCCGCTTCTTACGCCTTTTTGTGGATGGTTGATTCTCTGTGTCTGATGTCTTATCTGTTTTAATGTTGAGAGTAATTTATACACATACCAGCAGGTAGAGTAGTAGACTTGGTTAATAAATTATTCAGTTTACATAATTGCAAAATGAGTACTCTTTGGTTGATAAATGTTGACAATTATGCAATAATTCTCATAAAATTTATCTCGCATGGGACATTTTATGTAAATATTACAAGTAAAAACAGGCAAAAACTTTTACACTGCAAAGAGTACTCGTTAAGTAACGGTAAAAATTTCAAAGGTAGTTTTGCTGACTACATCATTTCATAAGCTGCATTTTAATGTTAAAATTCATATATTTTTAATCATTGGATCATAAGAACTGAACCTTGATTTGAGAAAACAAAAAACTGTTCAATCTCTGGAAAACCTTAGTAAAATTAGATGGGACCATATTTAACTTTGCAGTAGAAGAACTGCACACAAGAATTTAGTAACATGGGCATTTCAAAGTATAACCAACCTGTGTCAGATTCCAAGTACCCATTGTACATGCCATTTTCTAAAGGTCCACCTTCTCTTTTACGACATTTGACATTAAATTTCAGGGAATAAGCCCTGGAAAAACATAATGGGAAATTATAACAAACAAGATACAGCTATATTTTGACAAAACAGAAGTATGTGTCTGATAAAGTAATTTCAATATTAATGTCAAACAAATCTAGACACATTTGTGAAATATCTTGGTCAAACTTAGTTTGTTTTTTTTCATTCATGTGTCTGTGAGTATAATATGGGGACCCAACTGGCAACACTGAAAAGCTTTGAAGACTTTTTAAGTAAAATTCAATTAACTGATGTTAAAGCCTCTAAAAGATGGTCATTTCTTTTAATTATCTCATACAACCATGCACTACCGCCATGCACAAGTATGTCAGATGTTTATAATAACTTATAAGTCCCCGAATTTCTATGACATTTAGTTAAGCTTGAGTTACCTGACTGCTGCTCCATTACCATGTAGGAACTCATCTCCACTGACATGCAGCACCTCCCCACCACTCTTGTACTTACTCCCGTCACCCGAAGTGCTAGGTAACGTAAATGCCTTAATCTTCTTCTCCCGGGAATTACTGGGAATATCCTTCAAGTTACACAAGAAATTACAGGCTCTTTATAAAAATGTCAGGGCCCAAAATTTTTCTAATGAAGTTACAGCCTTAATTTTAAACATGCACTGAATATACCAAAAAGCATCCCAAGTACTAAAGCCTCTGAGATATCATACATCTTGTGCTCTAGAATCTACACTGTTACCTGTATATACTGATTTTTTACATACAATGTGTCTTATTTTAATTGTATTGTCAAATGCAAGAACACCTTTGAAAAGTGGGAATTAGTAGATATCGAAAATTCTCAAAAACATAAAATGCCATACAATAACTATATTGTCATATACCTAGAATAAGTTATAATAGACAATAGTTTCATATAGAAATTAAACTTTTGCACCAAGAGTCCTGTTGTCATAAGTTGCAGTCATTATAGAAGTATGTGAGGTACCACAGAACCTCTGTTATCCAGCCTTCTGTTGTCCAAACATTTAATTTGCAGTCTCCAAAATTTGTGACTTACTTGCTGTTTTATACTAATATACTTATTATACCTCACAATTATTATATTATCCGAATAAATTATTTTTCCAGTAGGTTTGGGTTATTGGGGTTATACTGTGCTAACCTTCCGTCTGCAGTGTGGCTTTTTACTAAGGATGACCTCCACCTCAGCCTTCTCCACCAAATTATTACCTGCAATACCAGAAAACAGATAACTATAGGAAAGAAAACAGTTTTAACCTCCTACATTAGCAAGTACAAAGTAATTCATTCCACTCTGTCAGTTTCATAATCAGGTTATTCTATCATTCTAATAAACCTCTCTCTGTATCTTATGCTGAATGTGAATTACTCACACAGGATGTCACCACTGTGGCAACATGGAGCACTAGTGCCAGGACGATGCACCGAGCAATAATCAGTAAAATTTAAATACAATTGATAATTGCTAAACTCATTTCTTTGTAGCCTTCTTGACATAATAAAATCACATTTTGTGAAAATTAGATCTATTCACCAGTTAAAATTACAAAATTATAAAGTGGACAGAAATACCTTTGGGGATTTCCGACTGTTGTCAAGGTGATCATAAAATCAGCCAGTTGCAAGTGATGATACATACAGCAAGACATGGAATGAGGGAGACGTAAAAAGCTTTTAGGTTCTATTCAGTTATACTTGTGGTGATTTTACTAATTCATGTCCATTTCCTTGTTTTTATTTCGTGTTTGATATTTTTTATCTCCCGTTGGGCTTTAGCCTGGGAGGGAGATAATATAATGCATCATGTGTGTGCATGCATGTGGGTTAGTGTGTTATGCAGATTTTTCTAAAACTACTACAGCAACAGATTTTTTGTCAATTAATTGTCCCGATGAATTTTCATGACCTTGTTTGGTCTGGTTTACACTTTTGATTCCGGAATCTGCAATGATCGATCTTTGTTCACATTATTTCGATTCGAACATTGACAGGTAAAATCGTAGTGATCTCCCAGCATTATGGAGCACTGTATCATTTTATAACAGAGACAATTTATCATCATTAATATCATTTTATAACAAATGATTTAAATACAACTTTTTCAAAATGACAATTTTGAAAACTGAATAATATCGATTTCATGGAACAAACAACATGAGAAAACTATCAACATGAATGAAAAAACAAAGAAAAAGATTTAACATTTTTTCTATTCAATAAGTCTTCCATGATGGAACACAGACTAATCCATTGATACCGTCTTCATGTAACACAAGATTTTAACACTTACCTTTTGCACACAGGCACTTGAAAACTACATCTAAATTTTCACATCTGAAAGAACAATGAATACAGTATGAAATAGGATTAAGTCCTTCACAAACCTGTATTTTTAACATGGCGGCTTTTAGTATAGGGATCGACTGCCATGTTGAGGATCGATATTGAATGAAAATTTAGGGTGGCAGATCGATCGATATTTCAATATCGGGACCAGTAATGTAAGCCGTGGGCGATAATACAAGTTCTTTGAAAACGTGCACATATTAATTCACGAAATTATCAAAACATATTATTTACACACCAAAAATATATTTCTGCAATATAAAATAAAATAAAACAAACAAAAATCCAAACAAATAAGAGTTTTCTTGCTTTTTTGTGTACTAGCTGTCAGGTTTTGTTTCTCTTCCGTGAAACCGGAAGTTGTTACTGACAATGTAAACAAAGATGGCGCCAGACGTTAACCAGTTTATTTCGGCTGTAAATGTGCTTTATATTGTGTTTATATAATAAATGTTTATTTTAGCAGTAAAATTACTCTGTTTATTTTATTTTTGTCTGTTTCTTATATGTGGTTTCGATATTGAAATGCTGGTAGCATGTGTCGATATCGGGAGTTTCGTGGGATGATCGATCGATATTGAAAGATCGAGCACCAATCCTTACACTAGCGGCTTTGAAAGCCAACATATCCCCTGCCAATGCATGCAACATACAGATACATAGTGACAGTGTGACACACCCGTAAAATAAATAACATAACCTTGTTAGATGATCTGAAAGAGTTACAAGCAACATCAGGTTATAATGGTACTGTGGAGATCAGCCCTTAGTCAACAACAGCAACACATACAATTGACAACAGCTTTGCTTTCAACCCAGCAATAATCAGTCTCCAGCTTATCATCTGTGATCTCATTTGCAGTAAAAAAAAAAACAAAAAACTGCAGAACAGTTTTTAGGTCTTTTGTTCATGTTCTATTATTATCCTTTTAGGTATTTAACTGCAATACTATTTTATGGTAAATAACATATCAGACATTACATCATCAAAGATTGCTTACCTGTAAATGTTATTTTTTATTCTTAACTTCTCAGCCAGTTTTGAACTTAACACATCCACCTTAACTTCACTCCTACAAAGTATAACAATTAAGTTCAGTCACACGGTGCATAACAATAACCATTTAAATGAGACAAACACAACTCATACCAAGGACACAACCTTATTTATTATTAAACAAGAAGTGTATCTGATGAACATTCTGAAAATTGATACACTAAGGATGGGTCTGCGGCACCCGTATGTTCATATCTGGGTCATTTTACTGACCCACAGGAAAATATCATACAAAACTTTAAACATGAAATGTTAGCTTTACTGATTTTGAAGCTTGGTCTTCACTTGCTTCATATCTTCTTTGCGAATCCTTTCAATTTGATTACACAAAAAACACAATTTTTGGATACCCTGAAATCAGATCACTAAAAATCAGAAAATCTGAGTCTCTTACAATGGTGTATAACTCATAGACACAACATCCAGGGGATGATACAAAAATATTTTTACACAGTCACCATTGGGGATTATTATTTATGGAACTGCTCACATATACAATTGTTTTAACTTCAACTGAGACATGGATAAGGTTGAGTATCGCTATGTAGTAATTACATTATGTTAACTCTACCTGGTGTTCTTCTTCCTTGAGCATCTCCCCTGCATATATGTTAGAGTTCTATGCAGAAACATAGGCTGAAACACACCAGACAAAAATTCAACATCCCCATTTTAAGCTTACAACACTGTATACTGTTGGATTTAATCAAGGATAATTTTCTAGATAATAATATTAGAATAACAGAAATGCAAATTTAAGCAAATAATATTCCCTGTTAATGCATCAAAAGTGGACTAACAAAATCCTAAGCTTAATATTTTCGATCTTGAAAAATTGCATCAGAGATGCCCGTACCCCACAGCCTGGGGAAATAGTTTTCAACACCATGACATACAGAAGTAGTGAAACAGTACAAAGATCGAGATACTTTTAGAGCAGTGTCAGTTATATAAAGGTCCAAATAATGTTAAAGTAGAGAAAACAAGACCACTGCCGCGGTGTGTATCTCCCACCGAGCATTAAAGGGGAGGAAATACCTTTTCCGAGATATTCACAATTTTTGGCACTTTCCGCTAAAATCCAAGATGGCCGCCAAAAGTGGTGAAAACTGAATTTTTTCCCTTAGGCACAGAATACTGTTGTACTACCCTGTGGGTCAAAAATTCGCTCGAAATTGCTCTACCTCTTACGGTTTTCGAGATATTCACACTTTTTCATTTTCCGCAAAAATCCAAGATGGCCGCCAAAAGTGGCGAAAATTGGAATTTTTCCCCTTTGCATAAGACACTCTTGTACTACCCTGCAGGTCAAAAATTCGCTCGAAATCGCTCATCTCGTACGGTTTTCTAGATATTCACACTTTTTCATTTTCCGCTAAAATCCAAGATGGCCGCCAAAAGTGGCGAAAATTGAAATTTTTACCCTTTGCACAGTATATTCTTGTACTACCCTGTGGGTCAAAAATTCGCTCAAAATTGCTCTATCCCTTACGGTTTGTGAGATATTTGTGATTTTTCACAATTTCACTAAAAGTAGCAATAAAGTAACAATTACTCACTTGTACATTGAGCAAAAGTTGTCAAACTTAAATATGTTACACTTCACAAAAAGTAGATGAACCACTTATTTGAGAGAAATTGTGTAGCTGCAATACTTTTGAAGATATAAGCCATTTACTCATTATGGTTAACATTAAAAATTGACAAAGTAGCTATTACTCACTTAGCTATGGAGATACACATCCAAATTACTGACCATGTTGTAGCTATGGAGAAAGTAGCTGAACAACATATTGGAACTAGAACATCAAAAAGTAGGTGAAGAACATACTTGACAAGAATCCTCTAAATTCAAAAGTTTTGCCGTTGAAAGTGACTTACTGAAAGGAAAACAATCAAAGTAGCTATTACTCAGCTATGGACTTACAGCAGTGAAACTTTGCCACGATACAGAACATTAACCCTTTCGCTACTGAAGGATCGTTATTCTGGGGGACTGTAGCCATATGACGTCATATCACGTCACAAATGCCAATAAAGTAAAACATTAACTCACTACCTTATACACTTCATTTGCGGTATTTTTCGGCATATTTAATTAGGAATTGATGAAAGTCGAATGGGAAAATTTGAGGGAATTCCCCAAATAAATATAACCACAAGAAAATAATATGCAGCTATATGCGGTAAATACGGCAATATCTACAGAAACCAGTTAAAATAGGTAAAAATGGTGATTTTTTTTTAAAGTATAGCATAACTTAGACATATTTTACTTCAGCAATCGTTTTAATACTAATGAACCAAAGAAAACTTATTGCAGTATACTGAAGGGAAAGAAGAAATCCATATTATTGCCGTCGACCCTGTGTCGACAGACATGGTACCTTGTAATACACATTAGCGTCGACTGCTAGTCGTCATAGATGGTAGCGAAAGGGTTAAAAAGTAGGTGAACAACATATTTCACAAAAATCCTCTAAATTTAATAGTTTTGCAGTTATAAATGATTTACTCAATGGAAAACCGTGAAAGTAGCTATTACTCAGTTAGCTATGGACCTACAGCTCTGAAACTTTGCCATGACACAGAACATTAAAAAGTAGGTGAACAACATATTTGACAAAAATCCTGTAAATTTAATAGTTTTGCAGTTATAAGTGATTTACTCAATGGGGAACCATCAAAGTAGCTATTACTCAGTTATGGACTTACAGCTCTCAAAATTTGCCATTACACAGTACATAAAAAAGTAGCTAAACAACAATCTCAGAAAAATCCTTTAAATTCAACAGCTTTGCTGTTATAAGTGATTTCCTCAATGGAGAACCATTAAAGTAGCTATTACTCGGTTAGCTATGGACCTACAGCTCTCAAAACTTGCCATTACACAGTACATCAAAAAGTAGGTGAAGAATATATTTGACAAAAATCCTCGAAATTCAACAGTTTTGCTGTTAAAAGTGATTTACTCAAAGGAAAACAATCAAAGTAGCTATTACTCAGTTAGCTATGGACCTACAGCTCTGAAACTTTGCCATGACACAGAACATTAAAAAGTAGGTGAACAACATATTTGACAAAAATCCTGTAAATTTAATAGTTTTGCAGTTATAAGTGATTTACTCAATGGGGAACCATCAAAGTAGCTATTACTCAGTTATGGACTTACAGCTCTCAAAATTTGCCATTACACAGTACATAAAAAAGTAGCTAAACAACAATCTCAGAAAAATCCTTTAAATTCAACAGCTTTGCTGTTATAAGTGATTTCCTCAATGGAGAACCATTAAAGTAGCTATTACTCGGTTAGCTATGGACCTACAGCTCTCAAAACTTGCCATTACACAGTACATCAAAAAGTAGGTGAAGAATATATTTGACAAACATCCTCGAAATTCAACAGTTTTGCTGTTAAAAGTGATTTACTCAAAGGAAAACAATCAAAGTAGCTATTACTCAGTTAGCTATGGACTTACAGCTCTGAAACTTTGCCACGACACAGAACATTAAAAAGTAGGTGAACAACATATTTGACAAAAATCCTCTAAATTTAATAGTTTTGCAGTTATAAGTGATTTACTCAATGGAGAACCATCAAAGTAGCTATTACTCAGTTAGCTATGGACCTACAGCTCTCAAAATTTGCCATTACACAGTATATCAAAAAGTAGGTGAACAACATATTTCACAAAAATCCTTTAAATTCAACAGTTTTGCTGTTCTAAGTGATTTACTCAATGGAAAACCCTCAAAGTAGCTATTACTCAGGTAGCTATGGAGATACAGCTGTGAAAATTTCCCATGACACAGTACACGAAAAAGTGAACAACATATTTGGCAATAATTCTCTAAATTCAACAGTTTTGGAGTTATAAGTGATTTACTCATGTTGAAATTCAAAGTAGCCATTACTCACTTAGCTATGGAGATATAGCTCTGAAACTTTTCCATGACACAGAACATTAAAAAGTAACTGATTAACATATTTGACAATAATTCCCTAAATTCAATAGTTTTGGAGGTATAAGTGATTTACTGAATGTTGAAGTTAAGAAATTTCAAAGTAGCTATTACTCAGCTATGGACTTAAGCTCTGAAAATTCACCACTACACAGTACATCAAAAAGTTGGTGAACAACATATTTGACAAAAATCCTCTATATTCAATAGTTTTTGAGTAATAAGTGACTTGCTCAATGGTCAAATGTTAAACTTAGTGTAGCTATTACTCAGCTAGCTATGGTGCTACACCTTGGAAACCTCAACATGATATAGTACATGAAGGAGTTGTTCAACAACATATTTGAGACCAATATTGAAAGTAACAGTTACAAAGATAAAAGCAACTTACTCATTTTGGTCATTGTTAAAAACAGAAAATAGCTATTACTCACTAAGCTATCAAGATAGACCCCTAAAAATGGTACCATCTTGTAGGCATGGAAAAAGTAGCTGACCAACATATTTTACAGAAATGCTGTAAATGCAGTCGTTTTGGAGTTATAAGCACTTTACTGATAGTAGCCACGATTGCTATTACTCACTTAGCTATGGACCTAGGTCTGAAAAAACAGCATCAAATGAAAAGACATAAGCAATAAGGTCATAAAACATTGAAAAGGCCAAGGAGAAACAAACAGTGTGATATACAGCCCTTTTTAAAAATGTGACACACACACGCACGCACGCATGGAATGCGTTTTATAATCTCCTGCCCAGCGGGCTGGCGGGAGATAATTAAAGATTAAAACAAGACAATTCAGATAGCAAGATGGCTGCATTAATCAGTAAACTAAAAACTAGAAAAAGGTTTTTGCTGACAAAAACGAAGCGGCCCTGATGAAAAAGTGCGAAGTAATCCGTAAAAGATGTCAACATATGCATCATAAGGAATAGAAAATGTGAACTTTATTGCATTGTGTATGTTACTATATTTAAAAAAAATAAAGAATGACCACAGCTTGGCAGAAGAGAAATTGTAGGTGTGAAATTTACTTCTCCAAAGAATTTATGTCCGGTGCGTGGAAAAAATTCCTCCTAGAAAATATGCTTCCTAGAAAGAATGCCTCCTGAATATTTTGTGACTAGGAAAAAATGCCTCCTAAGAAAAAAAAGTTCTTTCAAGTATTATAACACTGCAGGTTCACATTACAACTTTAGAGGCATTTTCATTTTTTCACTTGAGTCTTATAGTCGCCAATCCCTGTCAAAAATTCACAGTCTTTTACCCATTTTGCTTAGCTGTACAAAGCTACTTAAGTTTCTCTTGCAAGGTTTTGCTGGTTCTTCTCACTCTTTTGGCTGGCTGCTCATCCCTGGTTTCCATCATGACAGTTGTCGTGTTTTTCTTGTAATTATATTTCTGCCCCTCCTAGTGCATCTAACTGCAATCAACTCCTTACAGAGGGGATAACCTATGTTGTAATTTGATAAGAATGCATATTCTAAGCCATATAGGCCACAACTATTTCATCAACAAACCTCACAGCCATAAATCCTGCTTTTAAAATGGTCCTGAGTACAGCTGAAGTGATACCCTTTCAAGAAGATATTTGTAATTTGTACTTTGTGATATTGTACCTTCTGGTTTTGACTGTACATATGTGAAATTAACATGTTTTTGATATTATATGTTATAGTTTTCATATATAACATGTTTACAAGTTGAAATAACTTTTTTTTCTCAGGAGGCATTTTTTCCTAGTCACAAAATATTCGGGAGGCATTCTTTCTAGGAGGCATATTTTCCAGGAGGCATTTTTTCCCTGATTCTGTATCTCCTACATTCTTTGGGAATGTTCTCAGAGAAGAGGTCTCAAGTGTAAGGGTACATTGACAACAGACCAGGGTTGGGGCCAGAATACATTGTACTCGCGTACTCGTGTACTCGAGTACATTTTTTCTTGTACTCGTGATGTACTTGTACTCATTGTACTCGTGAGCAAATGTACTCGTACTTGTACTCGAGTACATTCAAAAATAGGCTGTACTCATGAGTACATTCTGAGTACAATATGAGTACATTTTTCAGAATATTCCCTGTGATTAAGGATAAATCTGTTTTCTTTACAAGGTTACATGCTGACTTTTCTTGCATTTGCCTTGTGTATATCATAACAAATTAATAATAATTGATGAAGTAATAACAATTCTGAAATCACTGTACTGTCTTAATTTGGAATAACTTTACCTTATAATTTAAATTTGAAACTATGAACACCAAGTTTTGAACTCTGGTAATTATTTATGAATTATTTATTAAATAGGCAAAATAAAAAAAAAAAATTTTCTTTAGTTTGCAACCAGAGAATTGCCTGGTTTAAACATTTGTTAAGAACTCTATCAAAAGAACCTATTTATTGAGGTGTTTTTAGTAAAGAACCATTATAAAAATTGTAATCTGCATTTTTCTCTTTAGTTTGCAACCAGAGAATTACCTGGTTTAAACATTAGTTAAGAACTCTATCAAAAGAACCTATTTATTGAGGTGTTTTTAGTAAAGAGCCATTATACAAATTGTAATCTGCATTATGTTTATTGTGAAGGCTATGGAATTAAAAGCTTATGCAAGTGTCACTTTTCACTATTGTTCATTGCTCAGGTATTTGTTGGGGGATTAGCTTCTTAGCATAAACACATGTCAGCTGTTGGTCTTCTTCAGTGTTATGTAAAATTATAATCAATAAGTCAAATATTGGTGAAATATGTAGGTTGTTTTACAACATATTGAAATCATTCTGAATAGTTGAAAAAGAGTTAAAGGGAGAGGGAGACACTTTAGTCAAGTTATTTCTAAAAAACTGCATCAAATTTTATAGGACACATATGGGTGAATAAAAGAAAGATTTCTTGATTTTAGCAATCATATACTGTGACTACAGATTTGTAATTAACCATTCAGCTGCAAAACAGTTCATGAAGTATTTTTAAAATATATGATTGTTACAAATTAAAATGCAAAATAGACATTAAAAATAAAACCCTTAAAAGTAGATTTAAGACACACTATATTTTAAAAGGTACTGTTAAATGTTTGAGCAGAAAAGTCAATTTGTAGTCATATTAGTAATTTGTCAATATTATTCATCACAATTAGGCCAACATATTAGTAACTTCAAATATGTTTTCATGTTTACATATCAGGACTTTAGATGCTCCTACAATAAATTTGATCTGTATTCACATTTTGATTAAAAAATGTGCCACTTTTTCCCCCTTTTCAAAAAACTGTGTGCCCCTTTTATCTTGTGCCCCTTTTTTTGTAGGTCCTTTTTTTCCTGTGCCCCTTTTTTCTGTGCACTGGTGATTCAAATGTAAAATGTAATTGAGCTTTTGGCTTGAATTAATTCTTAATATATTATATTGGTATTTAAATACAAAAAAGTCTTTTCTTCTTGCTAGTTGGTTTGTTTGTTTGTTTGTTTGGGGTTTTACGTCGCTTTCAACACTGTACAGGTCATATCACGACGGGTAGTTGGAAGGGCAGAGGAAACCAGTACATAGAGTTCGCTAGGGTTGTGTACTGTAAACTGCCGACCAACGGCAAGCAACTACCAGCTTTCCCACTTAAGGCCGTCACAATGAAACATTTGTGTAAAATATGCTGCATTATGAAATAAAAAATGTACTTGTACTTGTACTCGAGTACTTTCCAAAGTACTCGTACTTGTACTTGAGTACATTGCAAAAAAATGTACTCGTACTCGTACTTGTACTCATACATTTTGGATGTACTCGTACTCGTACTCAAGTACATTGACTTGTACTCGGCCCCAACCCTGCAACAGACATTTCTGTTCAAACTGTCATTAGTATCAGACTTAAATATAAAACATTAATTAAATGCAGTGGACTAAGATGCTTAAGAACTATTGTTTAAAATTACTGACTGTGCTTCAACTAAAAACTTCAAAAAAAAAATAAAATCCAATGAACGAAAGTGCTTAAGACATTTTGTTCAAAAGTTAATGATTTTGCATCAGAGTTATTGCTTACAAGAAGAAACAAGTTACAGATTAATTTGGTAGGTCATTATACTAAGCAAAATTGATGTAAATGTTGTAAATTAATGTAAGTTAATAAAAAAAAAAAAAAAATATTAGAGACCTTATCACATTGCACACATATTCTCCTCTTTGTTTGAATGGGCGGAAGTGAGACTTACAACACACACACATAATCTCACTTCCCCCCCATCCCCCATACACAGAGGCAATTCTTTGTCATATACATTTTTGAGTGAGGGGAGTGGGGAGGGGGCAGATCTGAGCAGAAAAAGACTGCCTCTTCATCACTCCCCTCACTGAAATAAAATGCAGGTGAGAAAAAGATTATTTACTGCAGTAGAAGGTTTAGGTTTTACAGCAATTACTTAATTATGTAAGGGGCTACAGTTCTAAAATTTTACGATGTTATAACTGACACAAAACTACATCAAAAACACATTTAACAAAATGCTGTATATGTAATACTTTTCAAGTTATAAGTGATTTAGTGCATTAATACATGAATTTTAATGCATGAAAAATTCATAAAAAATAATTAAGAAAGATGCAGGCCTGATACTCCCACAAGGGAATCTACTGGTGGTGTCGTACATATATGCAAGATATTTATATCAATTGCTGGTTAAGCTAGCCTTGTCATCTGATGCAGACAGATAAATTTATCCAAAACATCTGAAAGTATTTGGGAAGTAATTGCTGGTTCAGCTCGCCTTGTCATCTGATGCAGACAGATAAAATTCATCTAAAACATCGGAAAGTATTTGGGAAGTTTTTAAGGGAAATCAGTCTTCTTTTCACATTTTGTGTAAATAATTTTCAAATGGTACAAGTAAATATTTATATGTTTAGTAGGAGATTATGACAGTTTGACTATAACATTACCTTCAAGGCAGAAAAAGGTCCCACTCTGATTAGACCTACTTGAAACAGGGGATTAAGTTTCTTTATAATGAAGACCATATGTAGGGTGTTCAATCCCAGCACTCTTATCATAAAAACCTTTTGTGTTTTTTCCCCTTTCATTGGAAATTGTGTTGAAGGACATTCTTTTTTTTTTGTTGTGTGACTACAATCCTTCAAACAAAACTTACCAATTATACTCTTATGTCTTTTAGGGGCACTACACACAGGGGGTTTAGAACAATCTAGTCACTAAATTTCAGACCTCTTTATAGCCACTGTTTCATATTGCTTTTTAAATAAAGTTATTTGGCTTAAATGTATTTACTGAGTGTGGATTTTATACTTTTATTTTCTAGTTAACAATTTCTTTATTGGTTAAGAGGATTATTGCTGTGCAGATGAATAGACTGGAACAGTGTGGGGAAAAAAGTATTGTCACAATTTGTCAGTTTGATTTTCGTAATCTTGTGACATGTTTATTTTACAAGTAACTGATACTATAATGTTTAAAACAAATCTCCTATTTCTCTACTCCTGGTGTGTACCTGTTTTAAACAGTGATATTTTTTGTGCTTTTGTATAAACAATACATTAAAGCTTGCGAAGTTTTGGTAAAGGCTTGTTTTTGGCTTAAGCATAAAGTATGCATTCTTCTGGTATGTTTTGTTTTTACCTTTTGGTATTTTGTTATAATGTGGCCAATGTAGAGAATAATATGTTGCTGGTGCTTACAATTGTATGAATGGTAAATTAATTATAAAGAAACCTTCCTGTGAGTAAGCCTAATCAATGTGTCAAGTTTAACTGATGCTAGTTGAACAGTAAGTCAGTTGGGGGCTGAAACCCCATTTTTTACTGTGGGCTGAAAACCCATTTTTTACTGTAAGATGGCCATAGGTGGACTTCAAGGTGGACAGAAAATAAGAATGTCCCTTTTGGCATCCTTTTAAGTGTGAAATTTACCCAACGTTAGTTGATTAATAAGATGAAAACCCCCTTCTGCTACTGTCAGGTGACCATAACTTCATTCATATTGGGGCACTAAGTTGACCATAAAATAAAAGTGTCCCTTTTGCCATCCTTTATAGGTGTGCAAAGTTTAACTGAGGTCAGTTGAACAATAAGATAGTTACCCCTTATTTCACTTTAAGTTGGCTACAACTCCATTCATATTGAGAGTTTAAGGGGACCATAAGTATTATTTTTATCTAGTTTAATGCCAGTGATAATTTAGATATAAAAAAAATGGAAAAAGAAAGGAGCCAGAGGATTTATTCCAATTTGATGACTTTAAGCAGGCCATAGGTCCATTTACATTTTGAGTTTAAGGTCACCATAAAGTTAGGATATTCCTTTGACAAATCTTAATATATGTCCCAAGTTTGGTTGAAAAAAGTGAAAAACTAAGTGTACTGGAGGGTTAAAACCCCCTTTTTGACATTAAGGTGACCTTAAGATTGCAGATACAGGGCTAAAACTTTAGCATGTGAAAGATTATCAAAAATAGCAGAGATGCCCGTACCCCACAGCCTGTGGAAATTGTTTTCAACACCACGAGATACAGAAGTAGTGAAACAGTACACAGATTGGGATACTTTCAGAGCAGTGTCAGTGTCCAAATGATGTTTAAATAGAGGAAATAACATCTAAGAGAAAGAAAATGCATGTAAAGATTAAGTATTAAAACAGGATAATTCAGTTAACTAAAAATTAAGAAGCTTTTAGACTTCTCCCATTTTGATATTCATTTGTATGGTCGAATTATGGTTTGCACGTTTTGAATATTACCCATACATACAGATGTGGCAACACATGCTTTTGTGTGGAGTTTGGGCCAAACCTGTGGCTCACTTGATGCAATACCATCTGTTACAATGGGAAGTTGCAAAAGTAAAACAGTTAATGAATTCTAACATAACTTTAACAGTGCTTAATCTACATTAAAAGACACCCAAAGGTGCAACAACCAACATTCAAGTAAAAGATATAAGAGAGATATAAGAGAGATAAGAGTATTAGATATGCTAGATCAAAGGTCAAATCCAGGTCACACCATGACGTTGCACACATATAACACCTGACCAATGCCCTACCAAGTATCAACTTCCTACACCTTATGGTTTCCGAGATATAGCCCGGACAAGATTTTATAGGTCAAGGTCAATACGGCAAGGTCAAAGGTCAAATCAAGGTCAGACCATGATGTTGCACACCTACACCCCCTAACCAATGTCCCTACCAAGTATCAACTTCCTACACCTTATGGTTTTCAAGATATAGCCCAGACAAGATTTTATAGGTCAAGGTCACTACGGCAAGGTCAAAGGTCAAATCAAGGTCAGACCATGATGTTGCACACCTACACCCCCTAACCAATGTCCCTACCAAGTATCAACTTCCTACACCTTATGGTTTTCAAGATATAGCCCAGACAAGATTTTATAGGTCAAGGTCACTACGGCAAGGTCAAAGGTCAAATCAAGGTCAAACCATGACGTTGCACACCTACACCCCCTAACCAATGTCCCTACCAAGTATCAACTTCCTACACCTTACGGTTTCCGAGATATAGCCCAGACAAGATTTTATAGCCCAAGGTCACTACAGCAAGGTCAAAGGTCAAATAAGGTTACACTATGATGCTGCATATCTACACCCCTAACAAATGTATCTAGCATGTATAAACTTGCTACACCTTATGGTTTCTGAGATATAGCCCGGACAAGATTTTCAAACTCAAGGTCACTACGGCAAGGTCAAATCAAGGTTACACCATGATGTTGCACACCTCTATGTTTCCCACCGACCATCCACCTGCCCATCTGGACAGCATGAGTGAAAACAATACTCCGACAGCCCTTAAGGGCTGTAGAGTAATAAAACGTAACAGAAAAGTACTAGGCTGAAATTTAATAAAAACTAGAAATAGGCCGCCCTGTTGATAGTAGATGCGAATAGAAACAGGATAGCATAGAAGAACACACATTATCATGTGTAATGTCCACCCATGAACCTTTTGCCCAAATTGTACAGTAGTCTTACAAGACCCTGTTTCATTTGTAAAATATATCAATGATGCTTAAATATTTGTTAGTGTAGATGTAAATTATTTCAGCTTCATGCCTTTTTGCATTGGTTGGGTTGAAAATTTTGACGAAATCACTCTATCTTGCACGGTTAAGAAGATAGAAGGAAATTCCTGTTTTTCTATTTTTGGCAAAAATTTGAAAATTGAAAATGGCCGCCATTATTGGGAAAAGGAAATTTTTTTGAAAATTGCCAAGAGTACATTTCTTAGATACCCTATTGGTCGAAAATTTCAACAAAATAACTCTATTTTGCACGGTTAAGGCCAGTTTGTGTTTTTCCATTTTGGGCAAAAATTCGAAAATTCAAAATGGCTGCCATTTTTGGGGAGGGGAAAATTTTTTGAAAATTGCAAAGATTACATTCCTTAGATACCCTGTGGGTTGAAAATTTCGACGAAATCGCTCTATCTCGCATGGTTAAGGAGATAGAAGCAAATTTCTGTTTTGCCATTTTTGGCAAAAATTTGAAAATTCAAAATGGCCGCCATTTAGGGGAGGGGAATTTTTTTTTTAAATTGCCAAGAATACAATGCTCAAATACCTGTGGGTCGAAAATTTTGACGAAATCGCTCTATCTCGCATGGTTAAGGAGATAGAAGGAAATTTGTGTTTTGCCATTTTTGGCAAAACTTCGAAAATTCAAAATGGCCGCCATTTTTGGGGAGGGAAAAATTTTTTGAAAATTGCAAAGATTGCATTCCTTAAATACCCTGTGGGTTGAAAATTTCGACGAAATCGCTCTATCTCGCACGGTTAAGGAGATAGAAGCAAATTTGTGTTTTGCCATTTTTGGGAAAAATTCGAAAATTCAAAATGGCCGCCATTTTTGGGGAGGGGAAAATTTTTAAAAAATTACCAAGAGTACAATGCTCAGATACCCTGTGGGTCGAAAATTTCGACGAAATCGCTCTATCTCGCACGGTTAAGGAGATAGAAGCAAATTTGTGTTTTGCCATTTTTGGCAAAAATTCGAAAATTCAAAATGGCCGCCATTTTTGGGGAGGGGAAAATTTTTTGCAAATTGAAATATTACATTCGTTAGATACCCTGTGGGTCGAAAATTTCGACGAAATCGCTCTATCTCGCACGGTTAAGGAGATAGAAGCAAATTTGTGTTTTGCCATTTTTGGCAAAAATTCGAAAATTCAAAATGACCGCCATTTTTGGGGAGGGGAAAATTTTTTGAAAATTGCAAAGATTGCATTCCTTAGATACCCTGTGCGTCAAAAATTTTGCCGAAATCGCTCTATCTCGCACGGTTAAGGAGATAGAAGCAAATTTGTGTTTTGCCATTTTTGGCAAAAATTCAAAATGGCCGCCATTTTTGGGGAGGGGAAAATTTTTTGAAAATTGCAAAGATTGCATTCCTTAAATACCCTGTGGGTTGAAAATTTCGACGAAATCGCTCTATCTCGCACGGTTAAGGAGATAGAAGCAAATTTGTGTTTTGCCATTTTTGGGAAAAATTCGAAAATTCAAAATGGCCGCCATTTTTGGGGAGGGGAAAATTTTTAAAAAATTACCAAGAGTACAATGCTCAGATACCCTGTGGGTCGAAAATTTCGACGAAATCGCTCTATCTCGCACGGTTAAGGAGATAGAAGCAAATTTGTGTTTTGCCATTTTTGGCAAAAATTCGAAAATTCAAAATGGCCGCCATTTTTGGGGAGGGGAAAATTTTTTGCAAATTGAAATATTACATTCGTTAGATACCCTGTGGGTCGAAAATTTCGACGAAATCGCTCTATCTCGCACGGTTAAGGAGATAGAAGCAAATTTGTGTTTTGCCATTTTTGGCAAAAATTCGAAAATTCAAAATGACCGCCATTTTTGGGGAGGGGAAAATTTTTTGAAAATTGCAAAGATTGCATTCCTTAGATACCCTGTGCGTCAAAAATTTTGCCGAAATCGCTCTATCTCGCACGGTTAAGGAGATAGAAGCAAATTTGTGTTTTGCCATTTTTGGCAAAAATTCAAAATGGCCGCCATTTTTGGGGAGGGGAAAATTTTTTGAAAATTGCAAAGATTGCATTGCTTAGACACCCTGTGCGTCGAAAATTTTGCCGAAATCGCTCTATCTCGCACGGTTAAGGAGATAGAAGCAAATTTGTGTTTTGCCATTTTTGGCAAAAATTCGAAAATTCAAAATGGCCGCCATTTTTGGGGAGGGGAAAATATTTTGAAAATTGCAAAGATTGCATTGCTTAGATACCCTGTGCGTCGAAAATTTTGCCGAAATCGCTCTATCTCGCACGGTTAAGGAGATAGAAGCAAATTAGTGTTTTGCCATTTTTGGCGAAAATTCAAAATGGCCGCCATTTTTGGGGAGGGGAAAATTTTTTGAAAATTGCAAAGATTGCATTCCTTAGATCCCCTGTGGGTCGAAAATTTCGACGAAATCGCTCTATCTCGCACGGTTAAGGAGACAGAAGCAAATTTGTGTTTTGCCATTTTTGGCAAAAATTCCAAAATTCAAAATGGCCGCCATTTTTGGGGAGGGGAAATTTTTTTAAAATTACCAAGAGTACAATGCTCAGATACCCTGTGGGTCGAAAATTTTGCCGAAATCGCTCTATCTCGCACGGTTAAGGAGATAGAAGCAAATTTGTGTTTTGCCATTTTTGGCAAAAATTCGAAAATTCAAAATGGCCGTCATTTTTGGGGAGGGGAAAATTTTTTGAAAATTGCAAAGATTGCGTTGCTTAGATACCCTGTGCGTCGAAAATTTTGCCAAAATCGCTCTATCTCGCACGGTTAAGGAGATAGAAGCAAATTTGTGTTTTGCCATTTTTGGCAAAAATTCGAAAATTCAAAATGGCCGCCATTTTTGGGGAGGGGAAAATTTTTTATAAATTACCAAGAGTACAATGCTCAGATACCCTGTGGGTCGAAAATTTCGACGAAATCGCTCTATCTCGCACGGTTAAGGAGATAGAAGCAAATTTGTGTTTTGCCATTTTTGGCAAAAATTCGAAAATTCAAAATGGCCGCCATTTTTGGGGAGGGGAAAATTTTTAAAAAATTACCAAGAGTACAATGCTCAGATACCCTGTGGGTCGAAAATTTCGACGAAATCGCTCTATCTCGCACGGTTAAGGAGATAGAAGCAAATTTGTGTTTTGCCATTTTTGGCAAAAATTCGAAAATTCAAAATGGCCGCCATTTTTGGGGAGGGGAAAATTTTTGGAAAATTGCAAAGATTGCATTCCTTAGATACCCTGTGGGTCGAAAATTTCGACGAAATCACTCTATCTCGCACGGTTAAGGAGATAGAAGCAAATTAGTGTTTTGCCATTTTTGGCAAAAATTCGAAAATTCAAAATGGCCGCCATTTTTGGGGAGGGGAAAATTTTTTGAAAATTGCAAAGATTGCATTCCTTAGATACCCTGTGGGTCGAAAATTTCGACGAAATCGCTCTATCTCGCACGGTTAAGGAGATAGAAGCAAATTTGTGTTTTGCCATTTTTGGCAAAAATTCGAAAATTCAAAATGGCCGCCATTTTTGGGGAGGGGAATTTTTTTTGAAAATTGAAAATATTAGATTCCTTAGATACCCTGTGGGTCGAAAATTTCGACGAAATCGCTCTATCTCGCACGGTTAAGGAGATAGAAGCAAATTTGTGTTTTGCCATTTTTGGCAAAAATTCGAAAATTCAAAATGGCTGCCATTTTTGGGGAGGGGAAAATTTTTTGAAAATTGCAAAGAGTACACTCTTTAGATACCCTGCGGGTTGAAAATTTCGACGAAATCGCTCTATCTCGCACGGTTAAGGAGATAGAAGGAAATTTGTGTTTTGCCATTTTTGGCAAAAATTCGAAAATTCAAAATGGCCGCCATTTTGGGGGAGGGGAAAATTTTTTGAAAATTGGAAAGAGTACACTCCTTACATACCCTGCGGGTTGAAAATTTCGACGAAATCGCTCTATCTCGCACGGTTAAGGAGATAGAAGCAAATTTGTGTTTTGCCATTTTTGGCAAAAATTCGAAAATTCAAAATGGCCGCCATTTTTGGGGAGGGGAAAATTTTTTGAAAATTGCAAAGAGTACACTCCTCAGATACCCTGCGGGTCGAAAATTTTGCCGAAATCGCTCTATCTCGCACGGTTAAGGAGATAGAAGCAAATTACTCAAAAGTAGTACTGAAAATACACAATGAAGTACCTAAATGGCTATTACTCATGTACTGACAAAGCTATCAGTCCCAAATGCAATACCAAGCGAGCTATGGACATAACAATATTGTATTCAAAATTGTAGTAAAATATCTTTAATTATTTTGGCTTAAATGCACGGAAACCAATGGGTACTGAAAATAGCTGTACTTAAGTATTACTCAGTAAGCAAAAGAGGTACAACAGCCAAAAGCAATCCCAAGCAAGCTACTGACCCAATAAGCCTGCATACCAAATTTGGTGACAATAGCTCTAATACTTTTCCTTTAAATGAGCGGAAACCATGCGTGACGCCGGACATCGGACGCCGGACACCGGACGCCGGACATCGGACATCGGACGGCAAAAAAAGCAAAAATAATATATCCACCCCCCAGGGGGGTGGACATAATACACTGGAATGTTATAGATTGAAAAATAACAGATTCTAACTATTACTTTTCCATTACATTTTATTACATTTAAATTTAATGTCAAATATCATAAATTTTTAAATAAAACGGTGATATATAACTGTAATGTTTATGTGATACAAAAGTAGTTTTCAATAAGTCTTTTTTATAGATTAGATTGTCAAAATTGTTAACTGAGGAAAAAGTGATAGCACTAGTATCAGTCTTAAAATTGTAAAGTGTAATAATGAAAGTAATATGTGTCAAGTACTTTCAGTAGATTGTATGTAATAGACTCCATCCTTAATTTTGAATGATGTTGAATTGGGAAACTCAAGGTCAAATTTCTGCAGGGTTTATAGAGGATACATCTCACAAGGATCAAAGCTCCTATAGAAGAAAACCAGTTAAAAATGTGAGAAAGCTTCAAACATTAAATTTGAAACACCTGCCATTTTGACAAAATACTTCAGGTCTAATTTTTAAAACAGCAGGTTCCATTCATTGCCCAACCACAAACCAAATTTGAAAGGTATTCAGAGTTGTCACCCCTCGAAACAAAGCTCTATTCCTGACATATTCTTAACTTTCTTCCTGGAGAAACAAACATACACACAAAAAATTTTATTATTCATACTCACATTGGAAGAATGTCTTTCTCTGAGGTAGCGATAAATATGAGTGGGTTCTGAAAAGAAAAAAAAAATTTTAACAACTGCTTTGTCCTAAGTTTTTGACATTACCTAGAAGATTATAAGTGAACTGCCATGAGTTGTATTATGTGTACTGGTGTACCATTTACAATGACTCTATAACTTTTTTAGTACTCTGAAATCTTTCAGAATTTTGGGTTCAATGCTTGTATCACTATAGACTAGCGCACTTTGATTCACTTTTGTCATCCGATAGTCTCATGATTATAAAAACTAAAAAAAAATAGAGTATTGCTTCGAAAGAGAAAAAGGAATTGTTTTTGCACAGCAAAAACAAAGCGTCCCAATGAGTATTAATCAGTTTGTAGAAATGACTGTCTTCCTGTGTTTAATATGTTTTTCCATTTATGACAAAATGCAAGGTTTCCTAGATGAATCTGGTTTATTTTTTTATTTATTTATTTTTTGTGTTTTATGCAGAAATTCAAAATGGCCACCAAAAGGGGCAAGAAAACGATTTTTGGGAAAAAATTGCCAGTAGACTGCAGATACCATGCGTTTCAAAGATTTCACTGAAATCGCTCTATCTCGCTTTGATTTCTGAGATAAACAGGTTTTTGTGTTTAATGCAGAAATTCAAGATGGCCGCCAAAAGTCAGATACCCTATGGGTCAAAAATTTTGTCGAAATCGCTTTATCTTGCTCCTTTCAGAGATAAACACGTGTGTGTTTAATGCAGAAATTCAAGAAGGCCGCCAAAAGTGGCGGGAAAATGAATTTTGCATAATACCAATAGACTCTGCAGATATCCTGCATGTCAAAAACGCAGAAATTCAAGATGACTGCCAAAAGTGGCAGGAAAATGACTTTTGGGAAAATTCGGCAGTAGACTCTGCAGCTACCCTGTGGGTCAAAATTTTGTCGAAATCGCTCTATCTTGCTCCGTTATCGAGATAAACATGTTTGGCCATTTAACACAGAAATTCAAGATGGCCGCCAAAAGTGGTGAGAAAATTATTTTTGCGAAGTCGCCAGTAGACTTTCCGGATACCCTGTGGGTCAAAAATTGTGTCGAAATCACTCTATCTCACTCCCTTTCCGAGATAAACGCATTTTTGCGTTTTTAAGATAAATGGATTTTTGTGTTTAACGCAGAAATTCAAGATGGCCCCCCCAAAATGGCGGGAAAATGGGTCAAAAATGGCGGGAAAGTGGGTCAAAAATTTCTTCGAAATCGCTCTATCTCACTCTGTTATCAAGATAAACATGTTTTGGCATTTAACACAGAAATTCAAGATGGTCATCAAAAATGGCAGGAAAAAGAGTTTTGCGAAAAGTCACCAGTAAACTTTCCAGATACCCTGTGGGTCAAAAATTGCATCGAAATTGCTCCATCTCGCTCCGTTTCTAAGATAAACGCGTTTTTGCGTTTAACACAGAAATTCAAGATGGCCGCCAAAAGTGGCAGGAAACATTTTTTGCAAAGTTTCCAGTTGACTTTGCAGATACCCTGTGGGTCAAAAAATTGCGTCAAAATCACTCTATCTCACTCCGTTTCCAAGATAAGCGCATTTCTGCGTTCACAGAAATTCAAGGTGGCCGCCAAAAGTGGCGGGAAAATAATTTTTGCAAAACTCGCCGGTAGACTCTGCAGACACCCTGAGGGTCAAAAATTTCCTTGAAATCGCTCTATCTCGCTCCGTTATAGAGATAAACATGTTTTTACATTTAACGCAGAACTTCGAGATGGCCGCCAAAAGTGACGGGAAAATGATTTTTGCGAAAAGTCCCCAGTAGACCTTCCGGACACCCAGTGGGTCAAAAATTGCATCAAAATTGCTCTATCTCGCTCCGTTTCCAAGATAAACACGTTTTTGCATTTAACGCAGAAGTTCAAGATGGCCACCAAAAATGGCGGGAAAATGCTTTTTGCAAAAAGATACCAGTAGACTCTGCAGATACCCTGTGGGTCAAAATTTTCGTTGAAATTGCTCTACATGTTTTTGGTCATGTGACTTCTCTGATTGGTTGAAATGTCATGACATCATATTCAGAAATTTTTCCCAGGGCTACTGCATACACCTGCCAAATATGAAGAGAATCGGCCTTATGGCTGCAAAGCTATTGCGAAAATAAAATGTGGATCCGGCGAATACGGCGGAGTCGCTTCTCCCATATACAAACAAGCGTCCCTCGCAGAACGCTTAATAAAAGTAGCGGAACCAGCCCACAAAATCTTGTTATATGTTAAAAATATTGCAAAAACACATTATCCTTTGACATTATAGTTTGGTAAACATAACAATTTTATGCCTTGTTGCTTATTTCAATCCATTTACAAAGTTCAAATTTCAAATATTTAAACCAATGTTTTCAGGTCAGTTTTTGAGCCAACAATAAAACTTCCACAATCGCTGTCACAACACTACCTTTTGTAATGATAAAATCAAAATGTGCCATTTTGCCTGCAAGTAACAGAAATTGATCCAGTTGATGTTAATTTTAAGCCAATAATAACTTACTAGAGTATTGGTTCGCAAGAGAAAAAGGAATTGTTCTTGCATAACAGAAACAAAGCATCCTAATGAGCATTCATGATTTCACTGAAATAAGTATCTTGGTCTATTTAATGTGTCATTCCATTTATACAAAAATTCAACCTGCCTGAAAAATATATAGCAGGAAAATGTTTTTTATTTTTCTGTTGAAAAAGTGCCAGATGACTGTGTTTTGCATTTTACTCCGAAAGCCAAGACGACGCACAGAAAAAAGTGGGAAAAAGGCTTTTGCCAAAAAAATGCCAGATGACTGCGCATGCCCTCTATCTAGCATCATTTCCAAGATAAGTGTGTTTTTGGGGTTTACGCAGAACTTCAAGATTGCTGCCAAAAATGGCAAGAAATAATTTTCGGCAAAAAGTGCCAGATGAATCTGTCTATACCCTGCAGGGTAAAAATTTCAATGAAATCGCTCTATCTCTCACCGCTTCTGAGATATTAAAGATTTTTCATTTTGATTGTAGAGAAAAATAGTGGCGTTTAGTCAACCTTAATAAGGTTGCCATCATATCACTTCCAAAAGTTAACAATTTCCAGACATCTATATACCAAACATATTTAAAGGGTGTGTCCACTAAATTTCAATATTTTTCCATGACTTTTGCATGATTTCTCCATGACCAAAGCTTTAAAATTAAGGACCTTTACATGCTTTTTGGCATCAAAGAGACATGTACCGAGGCTGAGAGCTCCCACCGAGGCCACGAGCTCCCGCTGGTTTTGCCTTTGAGAAACACTCACAAGATTTCAGTCACAGTACAGGAAGATGTGGAAGACACCAAAATTGCAAATTTAATAAGTAAATTAAATTTTTATAAGTTAATACCCTATCCAATGGACAATAGCTTATCCGGTCGGCGCAGACCGGCCCGCCAAACGTCAGAAAAAGACGTCCTGTGTCTCCACTAGCAGGTCGGTCCGTAGCACCAGTGCACTCGCCAGATGGCGTGTCGTACTTCCTTCCTGTCTAGACAGAGTGACGTCATAGCATCTTTTTTGTTGTCTAAACTTATTAGACCCCTAGTAAGCTGATAGCGGGGTCGGTGGGAGGGTCTCGCGTGTCCATTGGATAGGGTATTAACTTATAAAAATTTAATTTACTTATTAAATTTGCAATTTTATTGCGTTAATACATCCTATCCAATGGACAATAGCTGAATAACTACCGCTTGGTCGGCGGGTAGGTTACTAGGGACTTGTGTGAACTCGTGGAAATTCCTTCTTAAAGCCTGGGTAAACCTTGGAAGTTTAAAACCCCTAAGGCTATGGTCGAATATCATCATCCGGTTAACCCGGTTGGAACCGTCAGAGTCGACCTTGTTTTTTCTCCCCCCCCCCCCCCCCCCCCCCCCCCCCCCCCCCTTTTTAAAACAGACCTGCTCTGAGGTAGGGGGAAGAGAGGGATGAGTTCAGTCCCATAAAATTAAGTCTCCCGGAGGAAGTACGTGAGAATTTTTTTTTTTTTTTTTTTTTTTTTTTTTTTTTTTGTTGCTCCTTAATTATGTGTAGTATAAACAAATGTGTACAAGCATTTACATATGTACAGATCTCCTCTAGGTACCAGTCTGTTGGTGGATCTGTTGAGCAGCCACAACCGGTCCGAGATGGTAGAGCTCTGAGTCAGCCCAAGCCACGTCCTTCAGATAGAATTGGGTGAAGGTATTATGAGATTTCCAGTGGCAGGCTGAAAGGATCTGCTCCAAGGAGACTCCCGACTGGAAGGCCTTAGAAGCAGCAAAAGCCCTTACATCATGAGCTTTAACTTGATGCAGAGTGTGGGCTTGATGATCAGAGAGCTCATAGCATAGGATCACAGTTTGTTTGATCCATGAGGAGATAGTGGCAGGCGAGATGTCTTTGTCGAAGCCTTTCTTGAAGGAGACAAAAACTAATTGCTTGTCCTGCCTAAGGTCTGAAGTCCTGTCCAAATAGTAGCGTAAGGCTCTGACTGGACAAAGAGACCTATCAGACTTGAGGGATCTATCCAGAGTAGGAGCCAGGGCTGGTATGACCACCGGGGCTACACTCTCCGGACCCTCCTTGGCCATCTGATTCTTGGAGAGGAAGCTGGGGGATGGAAACAGAGACACCTTAGACCAGTCCGACTGGTGTCTGATGTTTTTATGCTGCCATGCATGGATCTCACTCCTTCTTTTGCCAGAGCCAAGGGCCAAAAGGAAGACAGTTTTGAAGGTCAGATGCTTCAGAGATGCTTCCCTAAGAGGTTCGAAAGGGGGCTTTGTCAGCTGGTGTAGTACCAGGGAAAGATTCCAGGAAGGTATTCCCCTCCGCCCTTTGGGTCTGTCTCTGTGGAAACTTTCCAAGAGACGAGTGAGATTATGATCTTTGCTGATATTTAGGGTTGTATCACCTAGTTTATCAGCAATGGCAGACCTGTATCCATCAATGGTGCTGGGCTGCAACTTCTTTTCCTCAAAGAGGTACATCAGGAAGTCAGCCACCGACTTTACAGGTGGTGACCTGAAGTCCACCTGATTAGTGTAGCACCACTTTGTAAAAAGGGTCCACTTTGCCTCATAGACTGATCTGGTTGATTTTCTTTGAGGAGCCTCAATTCTTGCTGCCACTGCCTCAGAGAAACCTTGTTCTTTGATTTTTGCGGCTCTAGGAGCCAAGCATGGAGATTTAGATTTGTCAGATTTCTGTGAGGAATCTGATTGAAGGGCTGCGTTAGCAGATTGGGCAGGTTGGGCAGACTGAGAGGGGCCCGACTGGACATGGCCACTAGGTCCCAAAACCAGGGCATGTTGGGCCATCCCGGCGCAATCAGAATGAGTCTTTTGCACGGGGAGTCCAGTAGCTTCTCCACCACTTTGCTCAATATGGCGGTCGGTGGGAAGGCGTATGCATCCAGATCGTCCCATGGCAGAGTGAGTGCATCCACTGCTACAGCCAGGGTGTCCGGTACTGGAGAGACAAACTGAGGTAACTTGCGGTTGAACCTCGTGGCAAATAGGTCTATCTGAGGCCGGTGCCATTGTGTGCATAGTTGTTGAAAAACTGCTGGTAGGAGGGACCATTCGGTTTGGATGGTCTGACCCAGTCTGGATAGTTTGTCGGCTATCACATTGAGGTGGCCCGGGATATGCCGGGCCTTTAGGGTCACCTGTCTGTGGGAACACCAGGTTAAGATTCTCCACAGGAAGGCACAGAGTGGGCCTGACCTCATGCCTCCTTCTTTGTTTATGTAAGCGACTACCGTAGTATTGTCGGTTGCCACTAGGACTATTTTGCCCACACAGAGACTTTGGAACTCTTTGAGGGCTAGGAGAACCGCTTTGAGTTCTAGGTAGTTTATGTGCAGCTTGCTTTCTGGTACCGACCAGGACCCTCTTGCCATGGACTCGTTTAAGTGAGCGCCCCACCCTTCTTTTGAGGCGTCTGTAAATATTTGCAGAGCGTGCCTCATAGGGTGTAACGGTTGTCCTTGGAGGACATTGCTTTCTTCCAGCCACCAGCATAAATGTGGGTGCAGGGACCTGGGTAGAGGGATGACCTTTTCTAAGGATTCCGGTACCCTCCAGTTGTTTTTGAGATGCCACTGAATGGGTCTCATGTGTAATCGGCCTAAGTGAACTTGCTTCTCTGTGGCTGTTAACAGACCTATCAAGGACATGAACTGCCGGGCCGGACAGGCCGGCAGCAATAAAAGTTGTTGTATCTTTCCCTGGAGGCTTTGCCACCGGTCCGGTGTCGGTCGGACCCGACCGGACTTGAGGTCGAACTGGTAGCCTACGAAGTTGAAGACTTGTTTGGGTTCCAGCTCTGATTTTTCCAAATTCACTAACCAGCCTAGATCCTGGCATATTTTTACCAGTATCTGAGTATGTTGGAGACAGGCCTGGGGGGATTTGGCTCTTACTAACCAGTCGTCTAGGTACTGGTGGATTCTTATACCCTTGTGCATGGCCATTAGCTTCACTTCCTTTGTGATTACAGTGAATTCCATGGGTGCTGTGGATAGACCAAAGGGAAGAGCTTTGAACTGGTAGGTTTGGTCCTGGACCTGAAATCTGAGGTATTTCCGGGACTGTTTCTGTATCGGTATGTGGAAATAAGCATCCTTGAAGTCCACCGACGTTACCCATTCCCCTTGTAAGAGGGAGGTTCTGATGGTTTCCGGTGTTTCCATCTTGAATTTCTCTACTTTGAGGAATTGGTTCAGATGGCTGAGGTCCAATATAGGTCTCCATTTGTTGTTGGGTTTGGGGACTAAAAAGAGTCGGTTGTAAAACCCTAGCGAGGTCTGATGGTAAACCTGTTCTACAGCATTTTTGTCGATAAGCTGATGCAATGCCTCTAACAGGTAGCTGTTCCTGAGAGGATTGGCATAGCAGCTTACGACTGTGGGAATTCTTGTGAGGTTTGGTCGGATCCGGAAAGGGAGGGTGTAGCCCTCTCGCAGGATTTGAACTACTTTGGGACCGGCACCCCGGTCCAGCCAAGTCTGCCAAAAATTTTGCAGTCTGGCCCCTACAGGCAGAGTGAGGGCAGCATTTGGTACATTTGGAACAGAATTGGCATAAGACAATGGAGTGACACAAGAAACACTTTTCACAGATTTTAATTGACACCTTTTTACTTGACATTCTGGCACCCCGGGACTTATCCCTTTCTTTTGTGGAAGCCCGGGTGCAGAAGGTACAAATTTGACAACAGGAGGCTTTACATTTAAAGTCACTAAATTGTTCAATGTATGGTCTGTGTGGAAAGTCCCGGTCATCAACTGGCTTGTATCCTTGTGTACATAATAATTGTCATTTATAGTGTTGGTGACCGCGGGAAGGTCGGGAAGAGAAGTTAGAGGCTTTTCCCCTGCCTCGCTTGAAGGGTCGCCTGTTGATATTCTTCCAGGCGGGTCTGTCCTGTTTTCCCTCCGACCGACTCTCCTGTTTCTTATCAGGGCGTTCATATGGGTGAAAACGTTGCCTAGTATGCGAAGTGGTGGCAGTCGGGTGACTCTTACTATCATACAAGGCAATCTCTTCCTCAGCCTTTTTAACAACTGTTTCTGTAAACAAGGTGGCTATATGGAGTGGGCCGGTCCTAAGGGCAGCAAACGTGTCTGGTTTCACTCCGTTCTTTAGATGGCTGAGATATGAATCCCGACGGGCCAAGGCAAGGTTCCCCATGGTAATGAAAACAAAGTCTGTCAAGTGCTCCATTGCCTTGGCTGTGGCCTGTGTGATGCTAGAATTGAATTCCATAAGGAATTGTAATTCTTCAGAGGCGTCGGATAGTTTCTTGGAAACTTTACCTTTATTGTCTGAACGTATAACTTTCAACTGTGCTTGCATGTCCCCTTGCACTTTAAACAAACAGCGATTGAAGCTGGCCGTTTGATTACACACTACTGAGGCCTCTCTGGCCGTCCTCTCCCAGCGCCTGAGTGTATCTTGAGAAATTCTACGCGAAGCTGGGGGTGTAGCTGCTAAGGCGGCTTTCCTGGCTATTCTCCCAAAACTGTTATTCAACTTAGCCGGGCCTGTATGCCAACTGGTGACTGTGGCTGGATCTAACTGTTGGTCAGAGTAAAGACCATACCATTTAGTCTGTGGTTTTGGAGGCCGGAGGAAATGGTCCATGGGAAGACTACCGGCTTCAGTGGTTCTGGAGGGGTATCCCTCAGTCATGTTGAGGTTGAGTTTAGCTAATTTCCGGCAGAGCCAGTCCTCTGTAGGCATTTGTACTGAAATTTTGCTGGGTGCCGGAGCCTTGGGGCCCGCGAAGGGGTTGTCGTCTGAAGGGTTTGAGCTGTCCATATCAGGAATATGAGACCACCCCATGAAGGAACGTATGCCTCTCATAGTTTCCCGGTAGGTTTGCTCTTCTGACGTCGGAAGTTCTTGATCAAATTCCTGGTCGTCGGACAAATCTCCCTCCTCTACAAAAAGTTCCACCGGAGGAGTGTCAGAAAGCTGACTCTGGGTATCTGAGTCCAAACTAGAAATACTGTCTTTTCTGCCCGCCTGAGGGGTCGGTGAAAATGAGCCGGTTGAACTCAAAGGTCGGTCGGAGGGAGGGTGGTCGGATGTCTCAACAGGAAGAGTTGAAGGTCGGTGAGAGTCTGAGCTAGGCTTGCCGGTCGACTTATGCTTCTGAGAAGCGGTGTCTGGACCAGTGCGCCCTTGTGTAGCAGTGTTAGTCTTAGATTTCAGCTTACCGGCCGACTTTTGCTGCGAAGCAATAATGTCTGGGCCAGTGCGCTTAACAGTTGAAGAACCTTGTGAAGCATGTTCTGAGGGCAGCTTACCGGCCGACGGCTGCAAGGCAGCACTAGAGTCTGGGCCAGTGCGCTGTGAGATGTCCAGAAACGTTTCACTTGAATGAAAAAAGGGTTCAGAGTCACGTGAAACATTTCCTGGTGGAGGGTGATCTGGAGCGACCCTGACATCTGAAGAGAAGGTAGGTTCTATGGATCTGGCTAAGAGTAAGGCTTCTAGCCTATTGAAACGATCCGCCCATTTGTCCTCAAGGGCTGAAAACTTTTCTTCCGTGGCAGAAGAGAGAGTTGAAGATGAAGATTTCTTTGTTTTAGCAGGGGGCTTTTCCTTTTTGAGTTTCTTATCAGGTGGTGCAGGCGATTTATCAGCACTAGGCCCACTAACAACCCCAATGACGGAGACACTGGAAGGGTCTACAAGATCGTCCGTGGGTTGGGTATTATCCAAACGTTTTGTCTCCCTTTTCTCTTTCTTGATTTTATAAGATGGAGTAGAGATCTGGGCACGTTGCTCAGGGGTGAAAGAATTACAGAGAGTACAGTCTGCAGTGTCTTTGTTAGCAATACACGGTTCCTCACCTTTCCCCTTTTCCCTACAACGTGCGCAGAAGGCATGTCCGTCGAAAATAGCCATTACATGGCCACAACTCCCTCTCTTCTGGCCAGGTGAAGACATAGTTCATAAAATATAGTTGTAACTTCAAAATAATAAGATTCAAGACGATTTCCAAGCAATAAACTTCAAAAAACACAATTTCTGGCAGAGATAAAATTTTCCACTGTGCACTGGTTCGCGCCAAACGAAAAAGATGCTATGACGTCACTCTGTCTAGACAGGAAGGAAGTACGACACGCCATCTGGCGAGTGCACTGGTGCTACGGACCGACCTGCTAGTGGAGACACAGGACGTCTTTTTCTGACGTTTGGCGGGCCGGTCTGCGCCGACCGGATAAGCTATTGTCCATTGGATAGGATGTATTAACGCAATAAAATTTGATCCGATTACATAAACGACCCCCTTGTATTGAAATGCTGGATGAAAGAAAGGAACAACACCATTTTGCAAAAGGATACCTTTTAATTTCCATGACTTTTTATGAATTTTCCAAAACCTGGAGTCAATTTCCATGACTTTTCCAGCCCTGTAAAAAAACAGTGGAATTCCATGACTTTTCCAGGTTTTGCATGACTGGATACACCCTGTCATTTACCAAAAGAAGGGTGCACCTGGGTAAGGGGTGCATTGAGAGGGCATAACCTCAAACATATTGATGCCTGCAGGTTGGAGTGTAGGGAATGCCCAAATATAATATAGTTCCTTGCATTTGGACCTTGAGGATGCATTTGGGCTTAATGGATCCCCCATTCAAGGTAAAATGCTAAACTCCATATTTTTCACTGAATGGTTTTTCTGTAAAAAATGTCTAGAGACTGGGGTGGATTTTTCAGGCTGGAATTTCTGAACACTGCTGTAGTGTTCATACATTCTATTCCTAATTGGCCTTTTGTTGAGTATCTGGTTTGGGTGCAGGTGGATAAGTGATTGTGCTACTTGTCAACAAGTCCATGAGATTAGGTAATCTTCTGTAGCCTACTGTAGGTTTTGTCCTGACAATCTGAGTCATTTCTTCTGTATTTTGGATTATACTGCAATTGTCTTTTATCATGGATCGTATTTGTGGATTCAGAGTTGTTTTTGGGGACTGTATCTAAGCATTCATCCTGCGAGAATTGTCTTGCTCTGTGATAATGTTTTTTTCAGAGATGACATTGGGTAGGTAGGTTAACTGAGAGTTAAACTTATTGTCACTGACACCTATTCACTTATTATTCTTATACCAAACACATTTGCCAAATTTAATGTGATTAGGTGAAGCACTTTTTAAGTTATCATACGGACAAGCAGACCCCTTTTAAAAACATGTTTTGGTCATGTGATTCTCCGGTCGAAATGTCATGACACCATATTCAGAAAATTTTCCAAGGGCTACTGCATACATTTACCAAATTTGAAGAGAATCTGCCCAGTGGCTGCTGAGCTATAAGCAATAGAAAATGTGGGAGCCAGTGGAGCTGGCAGCCCCTTCCACATGAATTTTTTTTTCTGATTACAAACAAGCGTCCCTTATGGGACAATAGTTTTCAAGTTACAACTGATTTACTTAACAGTCAGAACCTGAAAGTAGCTATTGCTCAGCTATGCAATAAGCTACAGGTCTAAAATTTCACTATTTTATAGCTAATCCAAAAGTAGGTGAACAACATATTTCAACAAAATACTATAAATGCAATGGTTTTCAAGTTACAACTGATTTACTCAACAGTCAGAAATTGAAAGTATCTATTGCTCAGCATTGCAATGAGCTTACAGGTCTGCAATTTTACTAACTAAAAGCTGACCCAAAAGTAGGTGAATAACATATTTACACTAAATTCTCTAAATGCAATACTTTTCAAGTTACAAGTGATTTACTCAAAAGTGAAAATCTCAGAAAAGCTATAGCCCAGCTACACAATGAGCTACAGGTCTGCAATTTTACTATGTTATGGCTGACCCAAAAGTAGGTGAATAACATAATCAGACAAAATTCTCTAAATGCAATAGTTTTTAAATTACAAATGATTTTACTTATTATGGAAGGTACTGAAAAGTCAGAAAGTAGCCATTACTCACTTAGCTATTGAGATAGGCTACCAAGTTACCACATAGAAAAATGCAGTTGAATAACATATTTTAACAAAATGCTCTAAAAACAATACTTTTCAAGTTATAAGTGATTTAGTACACGATTTCATGAATTTTAATGGATTTTAAATTATTTTTAAATTCATTAAAACATAATTAACATTCCAGGACTGATGCTCACACAAGTGAATCTACTTGTGGCCCAATTAGTGAGTGGAATTCCCTCAATTTTCATGGTTGATTATTCATCCATTTTTCCGACCGATGATCGACCCATAATCGACTTTTTTACTCCACTGTTGGCTAATATATCATAACACTTTCCGGGATAACTTATATTTCATTCCGGTAAGAATAACAGTGTTTCCGACATTTAGAATCTACCAAAAGCACCCACTTCCGGTAAATATGGCGGTAGTTATAAACAAACACAAAACTAGAAATCGGCCGCCCTGTTGATAGTAGATGCGAACAGAAACAGGATAGCATAGAAGAACACACATTATCATGTGTAATGTCCACCCATGAACCTTTTGCCCAAATTGTACAGTAGTCTTACAAGACCCTGTTTCATTTGTAAAATATATCAATGATGCTTAAATATTTGTTAGTGTAGATGTAAATTATTTCAGCTTCATGCCTTTTTGCATTGGTTGGGTTGAAAATTTTGACGAAATCACTCTATCTGGCACGGTTAAGGAGATAGAAGCAAATTAGTGTTTTGCCATTTTTGGCAACAATTCGAAAATTCAAATGGCCGCCATTTTTGGGGAGGGGAAAATTTTTTAAAAATTACCAAGAGTACAATGCTCAGATACCCTGTGGGTCGAAAATTTTGACGAAATCGCTCTATCTGGCACGGTTAAGGAGATAGGAGGAAATTTGTGTTTTGCCATTTTTGGCAAAAATTCGAAAATTCAAAATGGCCGCCATTTTTGGGGAGGGGAAAATTTTTTTTAAATTACCAAGAGTACAATGCTCAGATACCCTGTGAGTCGAAAATTTTGACGAAATCGCTCTATCTGGCACGGTTAAGGAGATAGAAGCAAATTTGTGTTTTGCCATTTTTGGCAAAAATTCGAAAATTCAAAATGGCCGCCATTTTTGGGGAGGGGAAAATTTTTGGAAAATTGCAAAGATTGCATTCCTTAGATACCCTGTGGGTCGAAAATTTCGACGAAATCGCTCTATCTCGCACGGTTAAGGAGATAGAAGCAAATTAGTGTTTTGCCATTTTTGGCAAAAATTCGAAAATTCAAAATGGCCGCCATTTTTGGGGAGGGGAAAATTTTTGGAAAATTACCAAGAGCACAATGGTCAGATACCCTGTGGGTCGAAAATTTCGACGAAATCGCTCTATCTCGCACGGTTAAGGAGATAAAAGCAAATTAGTGTTTTGTCATTTTTGGCAAAAATTCGAAAATTCAAAATGGCCGCCATTTTTGGGGAGGGGAAAATTTTGTAAAAATTACCAAGAGCACAATGCTCAGATACCCTGTGGTTCGAAAATTTTGACGAAATCGCTCTATCTGGCACGGTTAAGGAGATAGGAGGAAATTTGTGTTTTGCCATTTTTGGCAAAAATTCGAAAATTCAAAATGGCCGCCATTTTTGGGGAGGGGAAAATTTTTTAAAAATTACCAAGAGTACAATGCTCAGATGCCCTGTGGGTCGAAAATTTTGACGAAATCGCTCTATCTCGCACGGTTAAGGAGATAGAAGCAGATTGGTGTTTTGCCATTTTTGGCAAAAATTCGAAAATTCAAAATGGCCGCCATTTTTGGGGAGGGGAAAATTTTTTGAAAATTGCAAAGATTGCATTCCTTAGATACCCTGTGGGTCGAAAATTTCGACGAAATCGCTCTATCTCGCACGGTTAAGGAGATAGAAGGAAATTTGTGTTTTGCCATTTTTGGCAAAAATTCGAAAATTCAAAATGGCCGCCATTTTTGGGGAGGGGAAAATTTTTGGAAAATTGCAAAGATTGCATTCCTTAGATACCCTGTGGGTCGAAAATTTCGACGAAATCACTCTATCTCGCACGGTTAAGGAGATAGAAGCAAATTAGTGTTTTGCCATTTTTGGCAAAAATTCGAAAATTCAAAATGGCCGCCATATTTGGGGAGGGGAAATTTTTTAAAAAATTGCCAAGAGTACAATGCTCAGATACCCTGTGGGTCGAAAATTTTGACGAAATCGCTCTATCTGGCACGGTTAAGGAGATAGAAGGAAATTTGTGTTTTGCCATTTTTGGCAAAAATTCGAAAATTCAAAATGGCCGCCATTTTTTGGGGAGGGGAAAATTTTTGGAAAATTGCAAAGATTGCATTCCTTAGTTACCCTGTGGGTCGAAAATTTCGACGAAATCGCTCTATCTGGCACGGTTAAGGAGATAGAAGGAAATTTGTGTTTTGCCATTTTTGGCAAAAATTCGAAAATTCAAAATGGCCGCCATTTTTGGGGAGGGGAAAATTTTTTGAAAATTGCAAAGATTGCATTCCTTAGATACCCTGTGGGTCGAAAATTTCGACGAAATCGCTCTATCTCGCACGGTTAAGGAGATAGAAGCAAATTAGTGTTTTGCCATTTTTGGCAAAAATTCGAAAATTCAAAATGGCCGCCATTTTTGGGGAGGGGAAAATTTTTGGAAAATTACCAAGAGCACAATGCTCAGATACCCTGTGGGTCGAAAATTTCGACGAAATCGCTCTATCTCGCACGGTTAAGGAGATAGAAGCAAATTAGTGTTTTGTCATTTTTGGCAAAAATTCGAAAATTCAAAATGGCCGCCATTTTTGGGGAGGGGAAAATTTTGTAAAAATTACCAAGAGCACAATGCTCAGATACCCTGTGGGTCGAAAATTTTGACGAAATCGCTCTATCTGGCACGGTTAAGGAGATAGAAGCAAATTTGTGTTTTGCCATTTTTGGCAAAAATTCGAAAATTCAAAATGGCCGCCATTTTTGGGGAGGGGAAAATTTTTTTAAAATTACCAAGAGTACAATGCTTAGATACCCTGTGGGTCGAAAATTTTGACGAAATCGCTCTATCTCGCACGGTTAAGGAGATAGAAGCAGATTGGTGTTTTGCCATTTTTGGCAAAAATTCGAAAATTCAAAATGGCCGCCATTTTTGGGGAGGGGAAAATTTTTTTGAAAATTGCAAAGATTGCATTCCTTAGATACCCTGTGGGTCGAAAATTTCGACGAAATCGCTCTATCTCGCACGGTTAAGGAGATAGAAGCAAATTTGTGTTTTGCCATTTTTGGCAAAAATTCGAAAATTCAAAATGGCCGCCATTTTTGGGGAGGGGAAAATTTTTTGAAAATTGCAAATATTACATTCCTTAAATACCCTGTGGGTCGAAAATTTCGACGAAATCGCTCTATCTCACACGGTTTCTGAGATATTAGCAAATTACTCAAAAGTAGTACTGAAAATACACAATGAAGTACCTAAATGGCTATTACTCATGTACTGACAAAGCTATCAGTCCCAAATGCAATACCAAGCGAGCTATGGACATAACAATCTTGTATTCAAAATTGTAGTAAAATATCTTTAATTATTTTGGCTTAAATGCACGGAAACCAATGGGTACTGAAAATAGCTGTACTTAAGTATTACTCAGTAAGCAAAAGAGGTACAACAGCCAAAAGCAATCCCAAGCAAGCTACTGACCCAATAAGCCTGCATACCAAATTTGGTGACAATAGCTCTAATACTTTTCCTTTAAATGAGCGGAAACCATGCGTGACGCCGGACATCGGACGCCGGACGCCGGACATCGGACGGCGAAAAAAGCAAAAATAATATATCCACCCCCCAGGGGGGTGGACATAATTCGTGAGAAATCTATTGATTTATTAAAGGAAAGTTTAGAAAATTGCTTAAAATATAAAAATTACTTGGATATTGAGACACATAAAGAAGGGTAAGATTTAATCGATTTCCAGAAGTTGTCACTGACCGTATGTGATTGTACCATGACACCGACGATTGATCGAACATTGGTCTAATCGTCCACCCACTAGGCCCAATACATATATGCAAGATAAGAAACAAATCCCTTCAATAGTCAATGAGGAAATTTCGATAAAGTTTTGAAATTTTCATACTTTGGGTGGGGGCTACCTCACTTGAAATGGCCCTTGGGGAAGAGACGAACGAAAAGATCTGCATGTCTTGAACAATTTTTCAACCTTCAAAAATAAGGTATCTTTTGTAACAGACAAATCCCTTCAATAGTCAATGAGGAAATTTTGATAAAGTTTTGAAATTTTCACACTTTGGGTGGGGGTATCTCACTTGACATGGCCATTGGGGAAGAGACAAACGAAAAGATCTGCATGTCTTGAACAAGTTTTCAACCTTGAGAAAAAGGGTACCTTTTGTAAGAAACATCACGTCTCTGGGCCTTGTACTTTTGCAGAAGTTGTTCACACAGACTGCGGACACCACAGAGTGATGACACAAGTTGTCTGCTGACTGACAAGTCAGCTGACAGAAAAAAATAGCAAGCCTTGACAGGCAAGAACCCCAATCCCGCAAGTACAATTAAATGGGCAACAACATTGATATTTCGGAAAATCTTAGGAACAACTTCAGTTGTAAGAAGTACACAGAATCCATGAAATTTTGTCAGACATAAGATTCACAGGTCATGATTTCTTACAAGTTGTTTTCATGTTTTGAATCCCTAGAACCAATGATAAGGGAGATATAAGGCCCTTTTACCATGATGACCCTACACAACTTTGAAGTATGGGCTAAAGGTCAAATTTAACACTTGCAAATTATTTGCCGACCACAATTTCCAACTAGAAAAAGCTTTTTGCTAACAAAAACTAAGCGTCCCACAAAGGTTCACTGCAATATATACAGTAGAAAAAGGTTTTTGAAAATAAAACGCGCAGTGCTGAGAGAAGAAGTGAAAGTTAAGCAGGGGGTAAATCTGACCAGCAGGGGGTAAATCTGACCAGCTATCTAGACTCTTCACATAAGGTTTCCCAATACCTCTCAATACATTCTAAAACTCTAAAAGAATAAAAGAGATAAAAGGCAAAAACACAAAATCGGCTATTTTATTACCCCAGTTTGACCCATAAGGGGGGATCCAGGGGTAAATCTGACCAGCTATCTAGACTCTTCACATAAGGTTTCCCAATACCTCTTAATACATTCTAAAACTCTAAAAGCAAGAATAAAGGAGATAAGAGGCAAAAACACAAAATCGGCTATTTTATGACCCCAGTTTGACCCATAAGGGGGGGTCCTGGGGTAAATCTGACCAGCTATCTAGACTCTTCACATATGGTTTCCAAATACCTCTCAATACATTCTAAAACTGTAAAAGCAAGAATAAAGGAGATAAAAGGCCAAAACACAAAATCGACTATTTTATGACCCCAGTTTGACCCAAAAGGGGGGATGCGGGGGTAAATCTGACCGGCTATCTAGACTCATCACATAAGGTTTCCCAATACCTCTTAATATATTCTAAAACTGTAAAAGCAAGAATAAAGGAGGTATAAGGCAAAAACACAAAATTGGCTATTTTATGACCCCAGTTTGACCCATAAGGGGGGGGGGGGGGGTCCAGGGGATAAATCTGACCAGCTATCTAGACTCTTCACATATGGTTTCCCAATACCTCTTACTACATTCTAAAGCTCTAAAAGCAAGAATAAAGGAGATAAAAGGCAAAAACACAAAATCGGCTATTCTGACCCCAGTTTGATCCATAAGGGAGGGTCTGGGGGTAAATATGACCGGCTATCTAGACTCTTCACATATGGTTTCCCAATACCTCATAATACACTCTCAAGCTCTAGAAGCAAGAATAAAAGAGATATAAGGGGAAAAGATGAAATTGGCTATTTTATGACCCCAGTTTGACCCCTACAGGGGGGGGTCGGGGGGAAATTTGACTTGCTTTCTAGACTCTCCAGATATGGTTTCCTACTACCTCCCAATACATTTTATGGCTCTAAATGCAATACTTAAGAAGATAATAGGGGTTCACATGAATTTTAAGCTTTCCCATTGGTACCTGTGAGACAATCACTCATAAATCGGTCAATTTTCATCGGATTGCTCCCAAAATCTAATCAGCTCACGTTTTTGATAGTATAAACATGTGTATGAAGTTACAAGCCTCTACGGTCAGTAGATTTTCCTGAACTGCGATGACGGGCGGGTGTACCCAAAAAAAAACTATTTTTTGATCATGTGACCTTGATAAAGATCAAAGGTCAAATTTAAGCATGTGGAAAAATTTTCCCACGCCTAAGGTATATAACTGCCAAATATGGTTAAAAAGCTTGCAATAATAAGGGAGATATTTAAGGGAGACCATAATGCGGCGGCGAGGAAACTGACGCGAAACCATATAAGCGCCCTTTCAGGGACGCTTAATAAGTTGTGATAAGGGAGATATTAGGGCTTTGTGATATGAAAGGCTGATGAGCAAAGTTTTATTCTTAAATCACTTGTACATCAAGAGGTTGCCAATGCAAAACCATACTGATTCCAGGACTCCTGTGTTTTAGTATACCCCACCCAAGCATGGACGTTTCCTATTAAAGAAATCACAACAAAAAGAGGCCAAAAACACAAAATAAGAGATAAAAGCTCATAACTTCTTCAGATTTCTGGTTTGTTTTTCAATATTTCAAGTTTTCCTTCAATTGCACCCGGTAACAGTCATCCGAATGGGACAGTAAAAGCGAACGCAAACATAAATAGTTCACAAACGGTGCTTAAAACCACGGACAATAACATCAACACCTACATGTTGTGTTTTATGTCATTATTTTATATATTTTAATCAATCTGTACACTAATGATAGGTAAAATCTTTCCTTTAAAATCCTGCTTTGGGGTTTCCCCAGGCATGACTAGTTTCAATGAGAAGGGGGTTCAGCACTGAAATAAGATGGACAGAGCCAACACTTGGCCCATTGCACTGTTTTAATGAGCATAAAATTTTTCATACATTTTTTATAGTTTACTTTTAATAGTGGCCTTACCCATGCATCAAATGGACTAGTTTCTAAATAAATATACCAAACAGTAAAGTAAATGGAAATCATTGGGTTTCACCTACAACCACTGGTCCCCAGTTAAAATGGAATTTAAATACTTCTTCTATGGCCTGTACAGTGTTGAAAGCGATGTAAAACCCCAAATGAATAAATAAATATAAATATTTTGATTATAAATAAAATGTATCTCCACATTATATTATAATGGACAAGCGACCGTATAGGTTTACTACTACCTCATATACGCCACAAATACCCCAACTGCTGACTCATTTTATTTTATGATATAATGAATGATCATCCAACCACTGGGGAACCCTGCCCAAGTTGTCCATAGTTAGAATATTTGTTCTTAGTCTGCCGTTTGGTTTCACTGTCCCATTTATTGACGTAAATCACTGAGTAGGTACTTGTGTTAATCAGTACTTAAGTACACAAAAGATTTAGCCAATCAATCTGAAGTATTATATATATTTAAGTAAAACATGTATCTCCATTTTAGAACACAAATATTTCGTAACATATTGAGTTCAATATAGATGAGACGCAAAAATCAAAAAAACATTCAGATCCACTGTTATCGGGTGTACATGAACTGACAAGCGAGACTGCGGTTATGAACCATTAAAGTGTTGTAACCAAAACATGACAGTTCTGCACAATATAATGCATGAAAATTGGGGATAAAAGCTAATAATTTCTTCAGATTTTGGGTCTGTTTGTAATATTTTAACTCTTCCTTCCAATATTTGTGTTCACAAGCAAAGTGGCAGTTGTAAAATCTCACTGTATTTCAGTAAAATGCTCTCTATACTGAGACACCGGGCCTACCTTCCCAACCCTAATTAATAATAGCAATCTCTAAGAAGAAAAACCTCCATTTTGTACTTATGATTTTATACATCTTAAGACTGATAATCTTTGAAGGGCTTAAATTTCTCCACTAACATGTGTAACTGTACATTAAAAGTGAACCTGTACATTTGAAACACACTCATTTTAATATAGAAACAACCTTTTACATTGATAATGAAACATTATAAAAAAACATCAAACTCTGTTTTAATGGCCAAATACACATGATAGGCTGAAAATAGCAGTTAGAATGAAAATATGAGGAGTGACCATAGATATTCTAAAAGGGGCCTCAGTGGTAGTGAAAAAGCTGCTACATTTGATATAACCCATGAAAATATACACAGGTGATCACAAAGATGAATGGACTTGAATTAAAAATATACGCTAAAAAGGGGTCCCATTCTAAAATCAAGCTCCATTTGGTAATTATTTCCATTTGGTCTCCCTGCGGTAATTAGCCCGGCAGATTAATATTCATGTGTGTACATACGAGGTCCCAGGATTCCGTGGTGAATCTGAATCATGGTCAACTGGGACCTTTACCAACTCGACCCCATTCAGATGAAATCTCGGCCCCATTTGAAGCTCATTCTCACATATTTTATTTATTTATACACCATATACTAATCATGTATAATGTGTTTCATAAGATAAATTAGCTGAATTATGTTATGATATCAACGGAAATGGTTTGAGAAGGTAGTATTTTACAAATGATGGCTACATTATTAAAACTGTTACCAATGGATTTGATAAAACAGTTTTGTACATATTACACTTATTATGTAAACCTGATTCAGGATTATGACTTACTATTATAGTCAAGGATCCTTGATTCGAGGGTCTTGTTGATTCAAGTATCTCTGGGTCTTTTTGTATATAAGAGCATCTTTTCTTCACTTTTTATAACATAAAATGGTGCTTTGGCACTTATAGTTTTATAAAACACATCCAAATAGCTGCAAGACGTGAGATATTTAGGCGTAAAATATGCTCATAACTAAAACGTTAAAACTCACGAATCACAAGATGTAAGGCTATATTCATGACTAGTGGTGGTGAACCAGTTCACGCCCACCCCTAAATTTCTCCAAAACAATCACAGTTGCACAATAAATTACCAATGTATATGATCAATTTGATAATTATCTATGATGTGGTAAACATCTTTTCTATGAAAAGTTATAAATCTTTAAGAAACTTGAGGGTGGGCATGAATAAGCCTTATCAGCATTTCGAGTATGCATGTATGAAGAAATTATCCCTTCTTCCGTTTCGGGATAAACAAATCTACGTAGATCTGAACCAGAAAGTGATTTTTACATTATAAAAATGGAAATATTATATATATTTTTGTGCATGACACACTCTAAACTTAATTTTTTATAAAAATACAAAAATGGATCTACAAAATATTGGGTTTTTTCGCGGAGAAAAGATACTTTAAAATATTGTTTTTATTCTTCTAAGCTGGGCGAAAATGGGGCTACTTAACCTCTACAGTTATTTTTGGAGACGGATTTGATGGATTATTTAAATTAAATACAGATATTAAAAAATTTATTGTAGCTTTCAGATATTTTTATTTGAAATAATCCGTACAGTTTTAGCTAATAAATTTGGGAAATTGTTGAGAACACCAGCAATTGTATATGTTAATTAGTTGAAAATAGTTGTGTACGTATTTGCTGAAAAATTTTGGAAAATTTTAAATAAAATTGTTATGTTCAAATTTGGTGGGCAGATATTTCATATGGTACAAACATCTGAAAAAAAATTTACATACAGTTGGAAAAAAGTTAAATTTCAATAATTTAACTAGATTGGGCCAACTCGGCGCCAACATATCCCCAGACAGGTCATCACTCACGCCACAGGTTTTGATCGGGAATTTTTAAAAACATAATTACCCATTATTATATGAACTTCAGCACATCAATCTACTCTGTTTATATCTTCCAAGGAAGATGGTGTATCCCCAGACGCCGAATACATAACTCAAATTATATTTTCAATCTTCCTGCAATGATAACTCTAAACCTATTTTCAAAGTATTTAAATGATTGATGATTGAATGTCCATTCTAAAATAATAATCCCAAAAGAGCACATCTGTTTCTATATTTGTTGACAAATAAAATATTATTTTTAACTCAACTCATCATACTTTTCAATCTTCCTTCAAAGTATTTAAATGATTGATGATTCAATGTCCATTCTAAAATTCATAATCCCAAAAGCGCATATCTGTTTCTATATTTGTTCACAAATAAAATATTATTTAAAAAAAAATTATTTAAATTATTATTTTATTATATTATTTTTAGAATTTGCAAATTGTTTTCAGTTATTCATTTCCTCTATACCTGTATATGTGGTCCATATATATGCAACCTAAATATGTGACACAATCTCAGTTCTGACTCCCCTTTGTGTTATATGTAATGAAGCCCACCACCTCCCACCCCCACCCCTCTCCCCTTCTCCACACCTCTCTCACTATTACACAAGATCTGCAACCCCATTGAGGTCTTTGTTTCTCATCTGATATCATTAAATACCTTTGTTTATTTAGTGTCACTCAATATAGCTGGAGGTCCCAGAGGTGGGTGGGGGGAATCCGGGTGGGGGATGTGGGTTGGGACTTAGTTTAGTTTATTAGTTTATTATAGTGACATGTATTATGTTGACAAGGATTATACAAAAACTATTGAAGTAATACCCAGCCCTATATGGGCTTATAAGTCACTTTAAATAGAGTTAATAACAAACAGAGCAAACATATTTTGAGGTAAGATACAGTAAATAAAGACAGCAATTCAATACATAAAAATTAACAATATAATTTACTTTTTCTTTCTTGCCACAAATCAAAAATAAAATTAATAACCATATTGACATTCATATGAGTTAATACCCTTGATAATTGATCTATTAATAATTCAGATTTATCTATATTTAAAATTTTGAAATATTTCATACGAATCAGCTCTAAAGCTGGACAAACACAAACAAAATGTATCTCATCTTCTACATCTTTTTTACACAGTTTACATGTTCTCTCAAAGAGATGGAGTGCTACAGCATAAATGGTAAACAAACAATCTATATAAAAGGGGTACTCAAATACAAAAAGAATTGAGAATTTTAAGTATGTGATTATCAACTGAAATGAGTTCATAACTGTAGGAGCTGTGTCAAAATTAACTGAGGCAAGTTGAATAAAACTGGGCTAGTTGAGGGTTAAAAATCCCCTAGTTTTACTACATACGGATATAATTTCATTAATATTGGGACTTAAAGCTCACTTAAAGTGTCCATTTTGTCTACTTGAATATGTTTAACCGGCGTTTAACCAGTTTCATTTTAAAAAGTTAAAAACTCAGCAAGCAGAGGTATAACACACAAAAATAAGTTCTTAAAAGACTAAGATAGCCATAACATTATTAATATTCAAAATTTAAATAGACAGGCATTTCCTTTTAAAAATTCAAAGATTTCAGCTCTATAACCCACATAGTTTGAGTTACTGGGCTTTAAAGTGGCATAATGTCCATAAATTGGGTTTCTGTGGGCATTTTACAATTGTTAAAGAGACCTTAGCAATTAAACTACAGATCTGAAACTTTTTGGGGGACATACATAACAAACAAAAATTATATATAATACAGTTTAAGACTTGTCACACTAAGCATTTCCAAATAACAGGGCAAAATACGGAAAAAAATGTCCAAAAAGGCACTTGGGCGAGTGTCTATGGCCCTCATACACAGGTTAAATGTCTACTAAAAACCTTGATTTTCGCCATATGTAAAAAGGACATAATAATGCATTCCCAGATGGGATTTCAGCTCCATCAATCACATAGTTTAACAGTCACAGGGCTTAAAGGTGGCAAAAAGTCCAAATATTGGGTCTCTGTGGGCCTTTTAGAGATCTCGATGTGGCTTTCAAATTAAAGCTTCAGACTTAAAATTTGTTACATACTAAGATTACACATAGAATATGTATCTAATAAAGTTTGAAACTTCTTAGACTTACCATTTCCAAGTTACAGAGCAAAATATGTGAAAAATGTCTTAAAAGGGTCACTCAGGTGGGTGTTTAAGGTCCTCATACACAGGTTAAATGTCTACTTGAAGCCTTGATTTTTGGCACATGTAAAAAGAACATAATAATGTATTCCCAGATGAGATTTCAGCTCTATCAGTCACATAGTTTAACAGTCACAGGCCTTAAAATTGGCAAAAAGTCCAAATACTGGGTCTTTATGGGGCCTTCTAGAGACCTAAATGTGGCCTTCAAATTAAAGCTTCAGACTTAAAATTTGTCACATACTAAGATTACACATAGAATATGCATCTAATACAGTTTGAAACTTCTTAGACTTACCATTTCCAAGTTACAGGGCAAAATATGTGAAAAATGTCTAAAAATGGTCACTCGGGTGGGGATTTATGGTCCTCATACACAGGTTAAATGTCTTCTTAAAGCCTTAATTTTTGGCACATATATAAATAACATACTAATATCTTCCCAGATAGGATTTGAGCTCTATCAGTCACATAGTTTGACAGTCACAGGGCTTAAAAGTAGCAAAAAGTCCAAATATTGGGTCTTTGGGAGCCTTTTAGAGACCTCAATTTGACCTTCAAAATTAAAGCTTCAGACTTAAAATCTGTTACATACTAAGATTACACACAGAATATATATCTAATACAGTTTGAAACTTCTCAGACTTACCATTTCCAAGTTACAGGGAAAAAGATGTGAAAAATGTCTTATAAGGGTCACTCGGGTGGGTGTTTATGGTCCTGATACACAGGTTAACTGTCTATTAAAGGCCTAAATGTTGGGGCACATATAAGAAAACACATAGATATATTCCCAGATGATATTTAACTTAGATGAGAGACATAGTTTGAAAGCTACAGTGCTTGAAAGTGGCAAAAAGTGCATAAATTGGGTCTCTGTGGGCACTTTTGAGACCTTAAGTCGAGCCCTTTGGGTAAACCTACAGCCCTAAAATTTTCTACAGACAAAGATTACATATCAAAGTTATACCTAGCACAGTTTGAGACTCATCAGAATTACCACTTCCAAATTATAGGGCAAAATATGTGAAAAGTATAGCAAAAAATCCCTAAGTGGGGGTATTTATGGGCCTCAAAGACAATTTTCTCCTCAACTTAAAGTCGTGATTTTCGGCACATGTACTAAGAACATATTAATGTGTTGTCAGGTAAAATTTCAGCCAGCTGAGCATCATAGTTTGTGACCTACAGGGTTCTAAGTGGCCAAAAGTCCAATTTCTGACCTTAAGGTGGCCATAAGTTCTTTTTTACTGGGAGTTTAAGGTCACCTTAAAATAGGGATCTTCCTTTGGGCACCCTTAACATGTGTACCAAGTCTGAAAAAAAAATATTAATTTGTTTTTGAGTTATCGCGTCCACAAGGATATTTCTACGGCGGCGGCGGCGCGACGGACCTGAATCCAATATATCCCCGACTTTCGTCTGGGGATATAATTATTATTATTTTTATTTCTCCTTTTTTTATTATTTATGGGTAGGTTTGAACGGGATGAATATGAGGAGAAGCATTGCTGGGGGGAGGGGGTGCGTCAATGAAAAAAAAAAACTTTGTGGACGTAAATATCTCAATTTTTTTAAGATATGGCAGGCTAGCCAACCTGGCTTACCCAGTATGTATAATTCACTTAAAAAAAAAAAAAAAAAAAAGGTGGTGGAGTTTTGTACACCCTGACTGACCTTAAACAAGAAAACTAAAGGTCAAACAATGCACTTAAGATTAATGCATAATAAACCTAATAAGTGAAGCTAAAAAAGAATAATGGGAAATTTTACAAAAACATTGTATTATAATTTTCATCTTTCGAGTGGATTATAAGTGCTATAAAACTTAGTTACAACTAGAAATCGGCCGCCCTGTTGATAGTAGATGCGAATAGAAACAGGATAGCATAGAAGAACACACATTATCATGTGTAATGTCCACCCATGAACCTTTTGCCCAAATTGTACAGTAGTCTTACAAGACCCTGTTTCATTTGTAAAATATATCAATGATGCTTAAATATTTGTTAGTGTAGATGTAAATTATTTCAGCTTCATGCCTTTTTGCATTGGTTGGGTTGAAAATTTTGACGAAATCACTCTATCTGGCACGGTTAAGAAGATAGAAGCAAATTCCTGTTTTTTTATTTTTGGCAAAAATTTGAAAATTCAAAATGGCCGCCATTTTTGGGAAAAGGAAATTTTTTTGAAAATTGCCAAGAGTACATTTTTTAGATACCCTATGGGTCGAAAATTTCAACGAAATAACTCTATTTTGCACGGTTAAGGCCAGTTTGTGTTTTTCCATTTTGGGCAAAAATTCGAAAATTCAAAATGGCTGTCATTTTTGGGGAGGGGAAAATTTTTTGAAAATTGCAAAGATTACATTCCTTAGATACCCTGTGGGTTGAAAATTTCGACGAAATCGCTCTATCTCGCATGGTTAAGGAGATAGAAGCAAATTTGTGTTTTGCCATTTTTGACAAAAATTTGAAAATTCAAAATGGCCGCCATTTTAGGGGACGGGAAATTTTTTTTTAAATTGCCAAGAATACAATGCTGAAATACCTGTGGGTCGAAAATTTTGATGAAATCGATCTATCTCGCACGGTTAAGGAGATAGAAGCAAATTTGTGTTTTGCCATTTTTGGCAAAAATTCGAAAATTCAAAATGGCCGCCATTTTTGGGGAGGGGAAAATTTTTCGTAAAATTGCAAAGATTGCATTCCTTCGATACCCTGTGGGTCGAAAATTTCGACGAAATCGCTCTATCTCGCACGGTTAAGGAGATAGAAGCAAATTTGTGTTTTGCCATTTTTGGCAAAAATTCGAAAATTCAAAATGGCTGCCATTTTTGGGGAGGGGAAAATTTGTTGGAAAATTGCAAAGATTGCATTCCTTAGATACCCTGTGGGTCGAAAATTTCGACGAAATCGCTCTATCTCGCACGGTTAAGGAGATAGAAGCAAATTTGTGTTTTACCATTTTTGGCAAAAATTCGAAAATTCAAAATGGCCGCCATTTTTGGGGAGGGGAAAATTTTTTGAAAATTGCTAAGATTGCATTCCTTAAATACCCTGTGGGTCGAAAATTTCGACGAAATCGCTCTATCTCGCACGGTTAAGGAGATAGAAGCAAATTAGTGTTTTGCCATTTTTGGCAAAAATTCGAAAATTCAAAATGGCCGCCATTTTTGGGGAGGGGAAAATTTTTGGAAAATTACCAAGAGCACAATGCTCAGATACCCTGTGGGTCGAAAATTTCGACGAAATCGCTCTATCTCGCACGGTTAAGGAGATAGAAGCAAATTAGTGTTTTGTCATTTTTGGCAAAAATTCGAAAATTCAAAATGGCCGCCATTTTTGGGGAGGGGAAAATTTTGTAAAAATTACCAAGAGCACAATGCTCAGATACCCTGTGGGTCGAAAATTTTGACGAAATCGCTCTATCTGGCACGGTTAAGGAGATAGGAGGAAATTTGTGTTTTGCCATTTTTGGCAAAAATTCGAAAATTCAAAATGGCCGCCATTTTTGGGGAGGGGAAAATTTTGTAAAAATTACCAAGAGCACAATGCTCAGATGCCCTGTGGGTCGAAAATTTTGACGAAATCGCTCTATCTCGCACGGTTAAGGAGATAGAAGCAGATTGGTGTTTTGCCATTTTTGGCAAAAATTCGAAAATTCAAAATGGCCGCCATTTTTGGGGAGGGGAAAATTTTGTAAAAATTACCAAGAGCACAATGGTCAGATACCCTGTGGGTCAAAAATTTTGACGAAATCGCTCTATCTGGCACGGTTAAGGAGATAGAAGCAAATTTGTGTTTTACCATTTTTGGCAAAAATTCGAAAATTCAAAATGGCCGCCATTTTTGGGGAGGGGAAAATTTTTGGAAAATTGCAAAGATTGCATTCCTTAGATACCCTGTGGGTCGAAAATTTCGACGAAATCACTCTATCTCGCATGGTTAAGGAGATAGAAGCAAATTAGTGTTTTGCCATTTTTGGCAAAAATTCGAAAGTTCAAATGGCCGCCATTTTTGGGGAGGGGAAAATTTTTTAAAAATTACCAAGAGTACAATGCTCAGATACCCTGTGGGTCGAAAATTTTGACGAAATCGCTCTATCTGGCACGGTTAAGGAGATAGGAGGAAATTTGTGTTTTGCCATTTTTGGCAAAAATTCGAAAATTCAAAATGGCCGCCATTTTTGGGGAGGGGAAAATTTTTGGAAAATTGCAAAGATTGCATTCCTTAGATACCCTGTGGGTCGAAAATTTTGACGAAATCGCTCTATCTGGCACGGTTAAGGAGATAGAAGGAAATTTGTGTTTTGCCATTTTTGGCAAAAATTCGAAAATTCAAAATGGCCGCCATTTTTGGGGAGGGGAAAATTTTTGGAAAATTGCAAAGATTGCATTCCTTAGATACCCTGTGGGTCGAAAATTTCGACGAAATCGCTCTATCTCGCACGGTTAAGGAGATAGAAGCAAATTAGTGTTTTGCCATTTTTGGCAAAAATTCGAAAATTCAAAATGGCCACCATTTTTGGGGAGGGGAAAATTTTTGGAAAATTACCAAGAGCACAATGCTCAGATACCCTGTGGGTCGAAAATTTCGACGAAATCGCGCTATCTCGCACGGTTAAGGAGATAGAAGCAAATTAGTGTTTTGTCATTTTTGGCAAAAATTCGAAAATTCAAAATGGCCGCCATTTTTGGGGAGGGGAAAATTTTGTAAAAATTACCAAGAGCACAATGCTCAGATACCCTGTGGGTCGAAAATTTTGACAAAATCGCTCTATCTGGCACGGTTAAGGAGATAGAAGCAAATTTGTGTTTTGCCATTTTTGGCAAAAATTCGAAAATTCAAAATGGCCGCCATTTTTGGGGAGGGGAAAATTTTTTAAAAATTACCAAGAGTACAATGCTCAGATCCCCTGTGGGTCGAAAATTTTGACGAAATCGCTCTATCTCGGACGGTTAAGGAGATAGAAGCAGATTGGTGTTTTGCCATTTTTGGCAAAAATTCGAAAATTCAAAATGGCCGCCATTTTTGGGGAGGGGAAAATTTTTTGAAAATTGCAAAGATTGCATTCCTTAGATACCCTGTGGGTCGAAAATTTCGACGAAATCGCTCTATCTCGCACGGTTAAGGAGATAGAAGGAAATTTGTGTTTTGCCATTTTTGGCAAAAATTCGAAAATTCAAAATGGCCGCCATTTTTGGGGAGGGGAAAATTTTTGGAAAATTGCAAAGATTGCATTCCTTAGATACCCTGTGGGTCGAAAATTTCGACGAAATCACTCTATCTCGCACGGTTAAGGAGATAGAAGCAAATTAGTGTTTTGCCATTTTTGGCAAAAATTCGAAAATTCAAAATGGCCGCCATTTTTGGGGAGGGGAAATTTTTTTAAAAATTGCCAAGAGTACAACGCTCAGATACCCTGTGGGTCGAAAATTTTGACGAAATCGCTCTATCTGGCACGGTTAAGGAGATAGAAGGAAATTTGTGTTTTGCCATTTTTGGCAAAAATTCGAAAATTCAAAATGGCCGCCATTTTTTGGGGAGGGGAAAATTTTTGGAAAATTGCAAAGATTGCATTCCTTAGTTACCCTGTGGGTCGAAAATTTTGACGAAATCGCTCTATCTGGCACGGTTAAGGAGATAGAAGCAAATTTGTGTTTTGCCATTTTTGGCAAAAATTCGAAAATTCAAAATGGCCGCCATTTTTGGGGAGGGGAAAATTTTTTGAAAATTGCAAAAATTGCATTCCTTAGATACCCTGTGGGTCGAAAATTTCGACGAAATCACTCTATCTCGCACGGTTAAGGAGATAGAAGCAAATTAGTGTTTTGCCATTTTTGGCAAAAATTCGAAAATTCAAAATGGCCGCCATTTTTGGGGAGGGGAAAATTTTTGGAAAAATTACCAAGAGCACAATGCTCAGATACCCTGTGGGTCAAAAATTTTGACGAAATCGCTCTATCTGGCACGGTTAAGGAGATAGAAGCAAATTTGTGTTTTGCCATTTTTGGCAAAAATTCGAAAATTCAAAATGGCCGCCATTTTTGGGGAGGGGAAAATTTTTGGAAAATTGCAAAGATTGCATTCCTTAGATACCCTGTGGGTCGAAAATTTCGACGAAATCACTCTATCTCGCACGGTTAAGGAGATAGAAGCAAATTAGTGTTTTGCCATTTTTGGCAAAAATTCGAAAGTTCAAATGGCCGCCATTTTTGGGGAGGGGAAAATTTTTGGAAAATTACCAAGAGTACAATGCTCAGATACCCTGTGGGTCGAAAATTTTGACGAAATCGTTCTATCTGGCACGGTTAAGGAGATAGGAGGAAATTTGTGTTTTGCCATTTTTGGCAAAAATTCGAAAATTCAAAATGGCCGCCATTTTTGGGGAGGGGAAAATTTTTGGAAAATTGCAAAGATTGCATTCCTTAGATACCCTGTGGGTCGAAAATTTTGACGAAATCGCTCTATCTGGCACGGTTAAGGAGATAGAAGCAAATTTGTGTTTTGCCATTTTTGGCAAAAATTCGAAAATTCAAAATGGCCGCCATTTTTGGGGAGGGGAAAATTTTTGGAAAATTACCAAGAGTACAATGCTCAGATACCCTGTGGGTCGAAAATTTTGACGAAATCGCTCTATCTGGCACGGTTAAGGAGATAGAAGGAAATTTGTGTTTTGCCATTTTTGGCAAAAATTCGAAAATTCAAAATGGCTGCCATTTTTGGGGAGGGGAAAATTTTTGGAAAATTGCAAAGATTGCATTCCTTAGATACCCTGTGGGTCGAAAATTTCGACGAAATCGCTCTATCTCGCACGGTTAAGGAGATAGAAGCAAATTAGTGTTTTGCCATTTTTGGCAAAAATTCGAAAATTCAAAATGGCCGCCATTTTTGGGGAGGGGAAAATTTTTGGAAAATTACCAAGAGCACAATGCTCAGATACCCTGTGGGTCGAAAATTTCGACGAAATCGCGCTATCTCGCACGGTTAAGGAGATAGAAGCAAATTAGTGTTTTGTCATTTTTGGCAAAAATTCGAAAATTCAAAATGGCCGCCATTTTTGGGGAGGGGAAAATTTTGTAAAAATTACCAAGAGCACAATGGTCAGATACCCTGTGGGTCGAAAATTTTGACAAAATCGCTCTATCTGGCACGGTTAAGGAGATAGAAGCAAATTTGTGTTTTGCCATTTTTGGCAAAAATTCGAAAATTCAAAATGGCCGCCATTTTTGGGGAGGGGAAAATTTTTTAAAAATTACCAAGAGTACAATGCTCAGATGCCCTGTGGGTCAAAAATTTTGACGAAATCGCTCTATCTCGCACGGTTAAGGAGATAGAAGCAGATTGGTGTTTTGCCATTTTTGGCAAAAATTCGAAAATTCAAAATGGCCGCCATTTTTGGGGAGGGGAAAATTTTTTGAAAATTGCAAAGATTGCATTCCTTAGATACCCTGTGGGTCGAAAATTTCGACGAAATCGCTCTATCTCGCACGGTTAAGGAGATAGAAGGAAATTTGTTTTGCCATTTTTGGCAAAAATTCGAAAATTCAAAATGGCCGCCATTTTTGGGGAGGGGAAAATTTTTGGAAAATTGCAAAAATTGCATTCCTTAGATACCCTGTGGGTCGAAAATTTCGACGAAATCACTCTATCTCGCACGGTTAAGGAGATAGAAGCAAATTAGTGTTTTGCCATTTTTGGCAAAAATTCGAAAATTCAAAATGGCCGCCATTTTTGGGGAGGGGAAAATTTTTGGAAAAATTACCAAGAGCACAATGCTCAGATACCCTGTGGGTCGAAAATTTTGACGAAATCGCTCTATCTGGCACGGTTAAGGAGATAGAAGCAAATTTGTGTTTTGCCATTTTTGGCAAAAATTCGAAAATTCAAAATGGCCGCCATTTTTGGGGAGGGGAAAATTTTTGGAAAATTGCAAAGATTGCATTCCTTAGATACCCTGTGGGTCGAAAATTTCGACGAAATCACTCTATCTCGCACGGTTAAGGAGATAGAAGCAAATTAGTGTTTTGCCATTTTTGGCAAAAATTCGAAAGTTCAAATGGCCGCCATTTTTGGGGAGGGGAAAATTTTTGGAAAATTACCAAGAGTACAATGCTCAGATACCCTGTGGGTCGAAAATTTTGACGAAATCGCTCTATCTGGCACGGTTAAGGAGATAGGAGGAAATTTGTGTTTTGCCATTTTTGGCAAAAATTCGAAAATTCAAAATGGCCGCCATTTTTGGGGAGGGGAAAATTTTTGGAAAATTGCAAAGATTGCATTCCTTAGATACCCTGTGGGTCGAAAATTTTGACGAAATCGCTCTATCTGGCACGGTTAAGGAGATAGAAGCAAATTTGTGTTTTGCCATTTTTGGCAAAAATTCGAAAATTCAAAATGGCCGCCATTTTTGGGGAGGGGAAAATTTTTGGAAAATTACCAAGAGTACAATGCTCAGATACCCTGTGGGTCGAAAATTTTGACGAAATCGCTCTATCTGGCACGGTTAAGGAGATAGAAGGAAATTTGTGTTTTGCCATTTTTGGCAAAAATTCGAAAATTCAAAATGGCTGCCATTTTTGGGGAGGGGAAAATTTTTGGAAAATTGCAAAGATTGCATTCCTTAGATACCCTGTGGGTCGAAAATTTCGACGAAATCGCTCTATCTCGCACGGTTAAGGAGATAGAAGCAAATTAGTGTTTTGCCATTTTTGGCAAAAATTCGAAAATTCAAAATGGCCGCCATTTTTGGGGAGGGGAAAATTTTTGGAAAATTACCAAGAGCACAATGCTCAGATACCCTGTGGGTCGAAAATTTCGACGAAATCGCGCTATCTCGCACGGTTAAGGAGATAGAAGCAAATTAGTGTTTTGTCATTTTTGGCAAAAATTCGAAAATTCAAAATGGCCGCCATTTTTGGGGAGGGGAAAATTTTGTAAAAATTACCAAGAGCACAATGCTCAGATACCCTGTGGGTCGAAAATTTTGACAAAATCGCTCTATCTGGCACGGTTAAGGAGATAGAAGCAAATTTGTGTTTTGCCATTTTTGGCAAAAATTCGAAAATTCAAAATGGCCGCCATTTTTGGGGAGGGGAAAATTTTTTAAAAATTACCAAGAGTACAATGCTCAGATGCCCTGTGGGTCAAAAATTTTGACGAAATCGCTCTATCTCGCACGGTTAAGGAGATAGAAGCAGATTGGTGTTTTGCCATTTTTGGCAAAAATTCGAAAATTCAAAATGGCCGCCATTTTTGGGGAGGGGAAAATTTTTTGAAAATTGCAAAGATTGCATTCCTTAGATACCCTGTGGGTCGAAAATTTCGACGAAATCGCTCTATCTCGCACGGTTAAGGAGATAGAAGCAAATTTGTGTTTTGCCATTTTTGGCAAAAATTCGAAAATTCAAAATGGCCGCCATTTTTGGGGAGGGGAAAATTTTTGGAAAATTGCAAAGATTACATTCCTTAGATACCCTGTGGGTCGAAAATTTCGACGAAATCGCTCTATCTCGCACGGTTAACGAGATAGAAGCAAATTAGTGTTTTGCCATTTTTGGCAAAAATTCGAAAATTCAAAATGGCCGCCATTTTTGGGGAGGGGAAAATTTTGTAAAAATTACCAAGAGCACAATGCTCAGATACCCTGTAGGTCGAAAATTTTGACGAAATCGCTCTATCTGGCACGGTTAAGGAGATAGAAGCAAATTTGTGTTTTGCCATTTTTGGCAAAAATTCGAAAATTCAAAATGGCCGCCATTTTTGGGGAGGGGAAAATTTTTTTAAAATTACCAAGAGTACAATGCTCAGATACCCTGTGGGTCGAAAATTTTGACGAAATCGCTCTATCTCGCACGGTTAAGGAGATAGAAGCAAATTAGTGTTTTGCCATTTTTGGCAAAAATTCGAAAATTCAAAATGGCCGCCATTTTTGGGGAGGGGAAAATTTTTTGAAAATTGCAAATATTACATTCCTTAAATACCCTGTGGGTCGAAAATTTCGACGAAATCGCTCTATCTCACACGGTTTCTGAGATATTAGCAAATTACTCAAAAGTAGTACTGAAAATACACAATGAAGTACCTAAATGGCTATTACTCATGTACTGACAAAGCTATCAGTCCCAAATGCAATACCAAGCGAGCTATGGACATAACAATCTTGTATTCAAAATTGTAGTAAAATATCTTTAATTATTTTGGCTTAAATGCACGGAAACCAATGGGTACTGAAAATAGCTGTACTTAAGTATTACTCAGTAAGCAAAAGAGGTACAACAGCCAAAAGCAATCCCAAGCAAGCTACTGACCCAATAAGCCTGCATACCAAATTTGGTGACAATAGCTCTAATACTTTTCCTTTAAATGAGCGGAAACCATGCGTGACGCCGGACATCGGACGCCGGACGCCGGACGCCGGACATCGGACGGCGAAAAAAGCAAAAATAATATATCCACCCCCCAGGGGGGTGGACATAATTAGAGAGTGTATATATGTCGTGACAGAACTTCCAATTCGACAGAATTTGAAATTCTGTCGACAGAACTTCCAATTGGAAGTTCTGTTGACAGAACTTCCAATTTCTGTATTTCATTGGTTCTAATGGATTAGAAGTTCTGTTGACAGAATTTCAAATTCTGTCAACAGAATTTCAAATCTTGTTGACAGAATTTCAAATCTTGTTGACAGAACTTCCAGTAATATTGAAAATTAATAACACCATTCATTTTCATCTTTTTTCAGATCATTTTGAGTGCACAATTAAGACTAAGTGAGATACATCAAATAACTCAAATTTGTTTAAGCACAGCAATAAAACATATAATGTATTAGAACTAATGTAGTAGTAAACTAATAATCACAAAAATATCACACATAATGTATCAGTACTACTTAATCACAAATAATAACACAGTTCATATTTTGTTTTGGCATGCCATGCTATTGATATGACACTTGGTAGAACATTTAATGCCTCTCTTCTTACAACAACATCGATTTGTGATACAGCTCCCTTTGCACTGACATACATCATGGACCTTTTTACTGGCCTGCCAGTTGGTTGTTGCCCTGGATGCTTGTACAAGAGACACTTCCTCTAAATTGCTTGGGTCTGCAGAAGAAAGGCTTGGAAATGTTACATTTTTCATGTCTGCTAACTCCTCTCCTGTAAATTTGTTTTTCAGAATACCACTGGCACTGTAAATTCTGTAGAACTTCTTTCCATTCTTCACTGAAACTTCCATGACTTTGCAGGGTAGAAGTCGAGCATCAGTATTGGTGCGATCTGCACTGTGGATTTTGATTCCTACTGTATCACCAACAGCATAGTCTTTCACAAATGTGGTTACTTGAATATTGTGTCTATTCCTCTGTGCAGCTACAGCCTTTAAGTAGCTTTTTTGAGCCTCAAGTCTCACTGCCTTGTGCATGGAGCTCCCTTCTCCAGAATCAATAAGTTGATCCCGGTCCCACACAACATGTTGATTTTCATGTAACTCTGCATCTTCATGTATCTCATCCACGGCAACTATTGCTTGTGCTTGGACAGCCAATACATCATCAGGATTATCATCAGGCCCAAGAACATTTGATGCACCATCAAGATTGTCATCTGAAGCACGATCACCATCAAGATTTTCATCTGTACCAGGGACAGGGATGTCTTCAGGGATGTCTTCTTCATAAATGATCCCTTGTGCAGCTAAATTCTCAAGGATGTGGAAATCGGAGCGTGGTGTCTGTCCAAACACAACTTCATAAGGAGATTTTGAAGTGAACTGAACTGAAATGATGAGGAATGGGATATTGCTCTGAGGGACGAAATTGGATTTGAAGTTCTGTCAACAGAACTTCCAATTGGAAGTTCTGACCAAAAATACTGACAGAATTTCAAATTCTGCCAACAGAATTTGAAATTCTGTCGACAGAACTTCAAATTGGAAGTTCTGTCGACAGAACTTCCAATTGGAAGTTCTGTTGACAGAATTTGAAATTCTGTCGAATTGGAAGTTCTGTCACGACATATACATATCTTTACATATTTTTGATGACTATTTTATTTATTACCCACCAGTTTCTTTAAATATTAAGTAAAGTAAGCCCATCTGTAAAAAATTGCAATAAATGTCATATGGGGGTATGAAATTTAAAAAAAATTTAAAATTTAAATTGTCATTCCTTCTCCATTTCTTCATGGATTTTAATGTAATAAATCAAGCAGAAGCTGTATAAAATACCTTTCCAATGATGTATATAACCTATTGTAAAGTTATATATTTCTTGGATATATCAAAGAAAAATGACGAATTTTTAACACCAGTTAGATCTTAGCTGCAACAGTTCAACTGGGCGAAAATAGAGGATTTATGTTGAAACTGCCACAAATATCTCACAGAAAATCCATATTCTTCACAGAACTAATTTATATAATTTATTACACTATTTCAATTACATTTTTCATAAGACAAATGCGTTAGTGGTGTGAACGGTAAACCGGTATACGGCAATTCGTTTCGTTTAGGTAGAAATCACGAAATCCGCAAAGAATATTTAAGTACCGGTAATTGAAAACGTCATTATATTAGGCTTTCTGCTGGTTAATACTTCATCAAAACAATAAAGAACGTATATATTTGAGGAAACATCTTACATTTTTACTTTATATTATGGTAAATGAAGTTTACAAACTTCAAAATATCTCGCGAATCCATGTTTCCTATTGGAAATAATGCTCATGTACGCTCGCGTAAAATTTTTTACCATATCTCTGCACACTTTCGAAATCCCGGATTTCGTTCGGTTTCAAAGCCCCGGAAACCGGTTTTAATTTTCAGAACCGGTCCGACCACTAAAATGCGTATATATAGAGAAATCACATAAATTAAATATTCGCTACGCCCTGGTTCTTCTATCACAGACGTTTTTGTTTATCCCAATGCCTTCCCATGATGCTTTGTGCGAATCGAAATGCTGATTAGGTAGTGTTGAAGACAGTAAACCGGAAACCTATTTGACGACCGAAAGACAGTGATCCAGTTACGTTTCGTTTTCTTCAAACCAAAACCGGTTTTGTCACATATTTCACTATTTTACCTTAAGTTCACCAAAATATTGAACCAACAAATATTTCACAGTATTTTATAATATTCTATTGATATATCACACATTTTGTCCTCGAAAGTCTTCAAAAAGTCCCTTGTGGTTCCTATGCAGCGTTCTTACCGGCCGTAAACACAACCTCACAGCCTGTAAATTTGTCGAGAACGGTTTCACCGGTCGTATATACGACTGGTGAGTTGGGTACCTCCAGAGACTTTCTAAACTTTGACCTTCACCTCTAATGACAACAAAGATGCAGAATACACGTGCTTTTGTTATAAAAACATGTTAACTAAAGTGATTCGGTACTCTGGATTTTGATAAATAACATTGGAAAAGGTTTAACAAATGAAATATGCATCATTTGCATGGCGCATAGCAAAATATTGTGATTTCTTTTACTTCTTTCTCTTTATGATTTGTGTTTGTTTACATACACACATAAACACACAGGCGGTGAATTGTTAAGAACGGTCAAAACTGTCCGCTGTACTCACAGGTGGTGCGCACCACTCGTGAATTTCCGTCTGAATGCAGCATTATTTATATACGAGTTAAAGCTCATGTACGCGGTTGAAAACTTATTTCTTTGCATTTTATAAATCAAACGTACCCGGTTTTTCGGCGAATTTTCGCTTTCGGAAACCGGTTCTAAAATTCGCATTCAACCACAACACTATGATTAGGCTTATTCGTCCACCACCACTAAAAACTGTAAACAATGATAGCTAGTTTATCAAAATCCATCCAAAAATATTTGAAATTCTAATTGAATGGGGCTGAGCTTGCATAGATGAATCTGAGTTGGCAAGAGTCGATTTTGCGAAGGCCTGAATTTAAGTTTCCATGAAGCGCATCATTTTCTGTATTCAATAGAAATATTACAGTAGCCTTACATCTTGATGATTCGCGAGTTTTAACATTTTAGTTACGAGTTTATTTCATGCCTAAATATTTTATTTTGCAGCAATTTGAATGTGTTTTATAAAACTATAAATACCAAACCACCATTTAATGTTATAAAAAGTGAAAGTAGATGCTATTAGTGGCTTCCTACCAGTGAACGCCCGCCTTATGTTTCTTTGTTAGAGGTCAAGGACAAATGCTTCTATAAGTCTACAAAATGGGCGTTCACTGGTATTTCCGGTTTGTCGTAAAACGGCTGATAATAAAGTTAAATTGCTAAAATATGACACCTTCTTTAAAATATTGCACAGTATACTCGATTTATTAGTTGAAGTACATGTCATTTAACAATTTGGTCACAGAAGAATATAATATAAAGCTGTTAATATAATTTTAATTCAAACTATTGATCACACCATGGGCGTTTACTGGTAGAAAACCGCTATATCCAAGAAAAACGGCGATACTCGAATCAACAAGACCCTCGAATCAAAGATACTTGACTATATTTTTGGTAGAAAGAAAATAAAATACTGGGTACGAGTTGTGGGTATGGATTGTTGGTCACGAGCTGCTTGTATTCTTCTGTCCGGTAACGCGTCAAAAGTGACCTACTTCGAAGTAGGTCAAATTTTTTTTTTTTTTTTAAATAAAACAAAATAATTTACGCAGTGGTTAAATCACGGGACCTCCCGATATGTAAATTACTGACTAAATGTCGGGGAATAATTTCATTGGTTGATTTTTTATCGTTAGTTTTCCGGGAAATCTGTGACCTCATATCTTCTCATGAATATTAATGAGTTGATGCTACTGCCATGAATTCTTGGAGTTTAATGATCTTCATTGAAGCCTCCATTTTATAAAATATTGTAAGAAAAACCCATTGAAGCTTCCATTTTATAAAATATTGTAAGAAAAACACGGGAAATCCACAACCTCATATCTTCTCATGAATATGAATGAGTTGGAGCTACTGCCGTGAGTTCTGAGTTTAAAGTATTTGATCTTTTTTGAGGCTTTCATTTTGTAAAATATGTCTACAATTCTAAAACAATGCATCCCATGATATAAAGCACTTCCCTAGATGAAGCACTTCCCAGTTTTCAAGATTTAGCACTTCCCGACATATAGCCAATATGTTACATATCGGGACGTCCCGGGACATAACCTTGTCGAATAATTTAGTTCCCTATTTACAATAATAATTCTTACAAGTAATGTGTGTAATATATGGTATTTGCAAAAACTAATTTTCGTAATTTCCTGGTTTGTCTGTAGCAGAGATGCTTAAAATTTGGTTTGTTTTCAGTTACTTTGGAAAGGTCCCAGATTTGCCGGACAGAAGAATACCAGGGGCCAGATTCACAAACAATACTTAGATAAGGTGACCTTAGATCTAAGTAAGGGAAGATTTTTCACTTGACTAAGTTTTTCTTAGAATTGGTATTCACGAAACAATACTTAGATAAGGTCACCTTAGATTTTAAGTAAGGAAAAAACCTCTCCTAACTAGTGGTGTCATCACAAGCGGTGATATCACAGATTCACCGGTGATGACAAAAATGGATGATAATCGAGGATTAATGATCATCCGCGATGCATCTCAAACATATTCAACCATTAACTTTAGCCGTTTTCAAGCGAAAATAAAAACTTAAATTGATATTATGTGACGGAAATGCTGAAATGTGGCATATTTTACACAAGCGTTTCATTACGTGGGTGATAATACAATACCTCGTGAGCAACCGAGGATTTAAAATGGACTCGAGTACTAGCAAAGATCGACTCAACTATCGAGGCTCGAGTACTCGTTCACAGCCCTACTCAATATTGACGCATGGAATTATGACATGCACCGAATTGTGACAACCCGTGTAATATCAGAATCCTGTCCTCCCAAGGTAGCTTTCAACTTAACTTAAAATCTAAGTACGGGTTTTAAGGTCATCTTAGAGCTAGGAACGTTTGTGAATAAGGTTTTATAATTTCTTACTTGAAATCTAAGTAATACTTAAAATCTAAGTCAGGAATGGCCTAAGTAATGTTCGTGAATCCGGCCCCATAGTATCATCAATGTGTCACAGATACTTAGATTATCGCCCACTGTTAAGTTTTTTTTTAGGGAAGTGTATTTAGTAACTCGTTACGATCAAAGTGCTTTAAACAATCAGGGTAGCTAATAAAAGAAAGAGACCTTGAAAAAGATAAGAAATTTGGGCAAAGAAATTGAACCGGAAAATGTCCGAACAAGAGTAAACAAAGGGACTTTTCAACACACTGTCAAAAGCTTGCAGAAATTGTTCATGATCAGCCTGTAATTGTTCAAACCGTGACTTTTTATCTAAAATCCCTCTTTTATCTTTTCTTTTAACTTTCATTTTACATTAAAATAAGATTTATAAAGTAGTTCCCGCGGAAAATGTTTGAAATTTTCTTCAATTTATCTAAACCTTCAGTCCGTTCGCCACCGACATAAGGCGGATAAAAATTGTCGTAACAAAAATCAAAAATATTTTCAGGTTTTAAACAGATTTATTTTGGAGACCCTGTTTACTCAGTAAGCCACATTATGCAAAAGTGAGGTCGATAGGGAAAGTACTCAAGTTTTTACAACTTTTTTGTTCTTATACTTAATTAAATGAAACAGGTTTGATGCATAATTTATTTAATAAATGTTTTTTGGTCTTTTGAACAACAGTTTCAGATGCTGCTTGAACTTTTTCTATGCCTCTAGGATGTTGCCTGAGTCCCAGTCCTTTGTGGGTGCCAGAACAGGGGCTGGATTCACAAACAATACTTAGACCAACATAGATTTTAAGTATTACTTAGATTTCAAGTGAGAAATTATGAAACTATATTCATGAAAATTCCTAACTTGAAAGTGACCTTAAAGCTTGATTGAGTTGCGCTTTCATTCGACTACATCTGTTGTACAGTGCTCATATAACAGGATGTTGATATTACATGATTTAGCTTGTAAACATTAGGCAATAATAGTCTTGTTTTTGGACGGGGGGGTTTATTTATCCACGTGGTTTGTGTATAAATCAAAATTTTAGTAAGAAGAAGTTTTAACAAATTTTTCAGAAATAATTTCCACTAATGGTTAGACTCTACTTGAAAGGAACAGATTAAAATTTTCACCAGAAATTAATTTTACTCTCCAAGCTCATCAGCTAAAATAATTAAAAATCTCACTTTAATAAACTGTGACTGTGACACAACCATAACTAAAGAGTTAGGAGAGGTTTTTTCCTTTCTTAAAATCTAAGGTGACCTTATATAAGTATTGTTTCATGAATACCAATTCTAAGAAAAACTTAATTAAGTGAAAAACCTTCCCTTACTTAGATCTAAGGTCACCTTATCTAAGTATTGTTTGTGAATCCGGCCCCTGTACTTAGATTTTAAGTAAGATTAGAAGCTACCTTGAACGTTAGTATCGCACAACTGTTTGTAAACATTTCGGAGGTTTATTTATCTAAATGGTTATTTGCTACTGTGGCCTAGTAGGTAATATTCTCACCTATGAACACAGAGGACGTGGGTTCAATCCCAGGTACAGGTAGATACATAGTGTCTCGGATGACCACTTAAAATGGTGGTCCTCTGTCATTCAGTCCTATCCCCAGTGGCAGGTTAAAGAACCTCAAGGACGTTGATAAATGGTCATCCTTCAGTTAGGGGAATGTAGTAATTTGAGAAAATACATATTGAAAAACAGCTCAGTATAGAATCACATGTTACATTTTATAAGTTTCAAAGTTCCTATATGAAATAAAAAAAGCACACCAATAATAATTAAGGACATGTTTTTCTTTATACGTGGAATGTGGGCGTAACTTTCTATTCAAAGAGAGTTTTAAATTATGATGAATTTTTAAAGTTTTCATATTAATATGAAATGTTAGTTATAGATTTATGTGAAAACATATCGATTAGTACGTCAAGTACAGAGAGAAAGAGAAAGAAATTAAACTTTTGTACACCCCTATATTCAACAGAGAAAAAAGTACCTATAATATGGCTGCAAAGGGCATATGTAGATTTACTTGACATGACAGAGATAGTTCTATATTAGTGCAGTGGTAGTGAGTGTGATGTATGGACTATTGAATAAACTGGAAGTTTAAATGAAATAAAGAAGCACTCAAAAATATTAAAAATGAAGTTTTTCAGGTTTTACACAAAGCTGGATGATGATATTATAAAATACCTTAAAACTTTGGAAGAGAATATCTAATATTATTGAAGATAAGATTACTAGATAAATTAACATTAAAAATCATTTGATATACAAATAGAAGGCAATGTTAAAAAGTCAGAGTGAAGAAACTTTGGTGAACTACCAAATTTTACTAAAAAACATAAAGATATAGCATGTACAAATATATACCCTGGTCAACACAGATAAAGAAATTCCAGAGTGTGCAAATCAGCTCATAGAACAGGGTCTAGGGATACCTTCTTTAAGGACTGTTAAAGCAAAGCACTTAATAAGTAGAAACTGTCATCTACATACATGGGCATGGTGAAGATCAAACTATCATCAATAAATGAAAAGTTGTAAACCAGTAGCAAGTAGAAACCAGTAACAAGCTTGATCAAATGGAAATCAACTATGAATACACATAGTGATCAAAAAGTTATGAACTCTACCAAGTACTCAATCTGATATGTTAGTCGACTTATCAAGATGATTTGGATCCCTGATCACCCATGCATAATAAAGGTTACACAACCAACTGAAAAACATTTCAACAGCCTCAACAGGTTGTATTGATAATTGTTTTTGTTTTTTTAAATGTAAACTGATGCTAATAATGCCTTAAGAAATTATGACCAAGATTTGAAAAACATTGTATACATTGTTGAATCACATTTCTTTAAACAAAAATTAATTTGTTAGATAACTATAAATGGTTTGAATACAATTGAGAGGTTAAACATATTAAGTCATGCACCTATCATTGACGATGGAGATGGAATCTATAAAACACTAGGCATAGAATTCATTTATTATTGATGTAATTATGTAATCCTATTTGGATTGTGTGATCAATAATTAGTTAGATCGGAACGCAAAAGAAAATCACCTGACCTGATTAGAATGTCACTAGAATATAGAAAATATCTTTTCAGTAATAAATTCATATACACTTTTATTGCAAAAAAGTCTGGTATAACAGGGAAATACACATTTTTATGTTTAAGCTCAAATACATTACAGTAGGTGTATTTTAATAGAGTAAAAATCTATGATCCAAGGTAATGTTGATCATTTACAAAGAGATCTAACAATGCTGTAACATCACTTTGTAAATGATCATCATTACACAAAAAAATGCCATCCAAATACAGAAAATCACTTGCAATTGCTTTAGTGATGTTCCACATAAAAACTTAAACTAAATCACAACAAAACTAATTTTTTTTGCAAGGCTCAAAAACAAGAGAAAAAACTAAACCCTCATTTCCAAAATAATATTCAATTAATAAGGTGGCACCTACCTCAAATTTAACGAATCTTGGCATGGTGTTTGACTTCAACTTGGCTCTCGGATCAGATGTCCAAAATCATAAAATCCACTGGCATCCATACAAGAGGTCTTTACAGAAGTTGCCACCTTCTAGACCTCAAAACATCATGTTTTACATTTTTGTGTCTCATGCTGCAGTGAGTGGCAGATTGGACTACTGTAATTGCCTCTTTGCATCACTCATTGATTTTAAATTCAGAATATTGCAGCATCTCCAAAACTCAGTTATTATTGATTCCTTCAGGTATTCCCAAATCACACTAAAAACTCCATTGGCTTCAGGTTAAATACAGGGTACAGTTTAAAATATGTCTCATCACATAAAACATTTTTATTCATACATGGCCAATTAACATACCTCAATGAAATAATCCATCTGTACACATCATCGAAAAATACAAGACATAGTCACCTAAGATTAAAGTTCCTCCATGCATATCCATTTTTTCATTTATAAAGTTCACGAACATTTTTCCAACTCCTTCAGCCATTATGCACCAACTTTCTTGAACTCTATTCCTTAAAAATATAGCCCCTCGGTTACACCAGTTAGGAAAAGTTACAAGATTCAGCTCTTAAATTTAAGCTTCTCCCACTTAGTGCTTTTTTCTCTGTTCACACCCACAACCCTGGATTACTGTCCTACATTGTCCCTTGAGTTCTCCATTTTGTCAAAGATATTGCACCTGGAAAGCAGTATATTAGTTTAGAGGTAGTTCTGATCATGATTTTATCACCCCATCTGTATAAACAACTTGATTTTTTTACTGAATATGAAATTTATTTACCTTTCTAACAAAACAGGTGCACTCTTGGAAGGCAAGGATAGCCAACTTTCCATCAAGGTTGATGGCACCTTAGGAATTATGACAATTGGTAAATATTCTAGATATGTATTGCATATTATTGACTGGATATGTAGTGTATATTGTTGACTATATCTTCTATTTTCCATGGGCAGAACAATTTTTCGGTCATTTGCTTTCTCAGTTCTGTAATCATAGGGGCTTCTTTTAATATTTTAATACCCCATTGGTATAAAGAATTACACTATGCACATTTTGATAGGTTTTCAAATTATACAGCCATTGATTTGAGTAAAACTACATATTGCCAGACACTGTTAGGTTTTAAAGACAGTAAAGGTTGAATCTTAAATGGGAGGTTAAGAGAAAATAACATTACATTGACCCATTAAGGAAATAGACATGTACATTACATCATGATACCCTATTCTTGATTGTTTAAAAGATAATTAAATTTAGTTAATTTAAAGGTAATTTATTGAATGATCTCCTTTTGAATATATATATAATCTATCCCAACACATAAAACACCAAGCAAACTCCCAGAACATTTCTTATTATTTGTAGATGAATTAGCTGAAACAGATGCAAATATTAAACATGAAAATAGGGGCCATGTTTATTATTAAATTTTATTATTAAATCCAGTGCTTTTTCCTTCCAAAAAGTCTTTTATGTTGACAAAATATGTACTTAAACCCCCAAAACAAGCCTGCAAATCACACATTGGATAGGTATTCAAATCATTTGGTGCACACATCGAACTAGTATTCATACAAACTTTTTGAAAATGCTAGAATTCGTATTCAAGAAAATATTTCAAAATGTGATTGTTTTTCAAGTATTCCTTCATTAATTTGTCGTATATTTTAAGCATTGTCATCCTAAAATATTCTCTACTTTTATGATTACATAATTTAATTGGTTTTCGTTATGTATATCTTAAACATGTTCGAGCGAGTTGCTGGATGTGTACATCGGTTTTAGGGTACATTGTAAAACCTGGAATTGGAATGGGAATCTTTCTGGAATAGCACCTCTTACCGCACCTCCATGCTGAATGGCTCATGAAAGTATAGGGGTGGGGCTTAAAATCCTACACACCTTTCATAAACCCTAGAGTATAGCAGCCTATTTTAGGGTTATGTAATTTAGAAATTTAGAGTTTTGAATTATTCCATCTCGTTTGAGAATATCAAATATATGTTATAAATTATAAAGTTTTTACAATAATCCCTACTTTCATATGTATTCACTCATTTAAAGGTGAAATATTGTAATTGTATCCACTATAACATATATTGGAATTTTTTCCAGAATAGCACCTCTTACTGCACCTCCATCCTGATTGGCTCATACATATATGGAGGCAGGAATTAACTCCTTGCCCACCTTTCACACCCCTTTAGTGAGTGATAAGATAATTTATTATTCAGTATCATAATTTAATAAAGCAGCAGTGTATATAATATATATAATATAAATAAAATAGCTGTTTAAAGTTCAACTATTTTGAAATTTTCAGGAATAGAGAACACTAACAACACCACCATACAATATATAATTTATTATTTTCTACTACAACTTGTATTGGAATTTTTTCTGGAATAGCACTTCACCGCACCTCTATGCTGATTGGCTCTTAAAAGTATGGGGGTGGAGCTAAATGGTCTGTCACACTAGGGTCATTCGCGTGGGAAAATTTGCGGCAAGTAAAATAAGCTCCGCCCATATGCGCAGTAACAACCAGTACTTACTGGAAACACTACCACAAAAATGAAAAAAGTAAGTATTTCACCATGATGTCATTTCTTTTAAATCTGATTGGCAGTTGTTTTTATAAATGAGATTGATTCCACGTGGGTATTTGAAGGTATTAGAAATATGTTCTAAACTTTTTATTTATTTCCTTGGCACATTTTTAATCAATAACTTTACATATAAACTCTCAAAATGTTATGAAAACTGTATAATTGTTGCATAGACCATTCAATATTAGGGGTTTGTACACAATATATTTTCCATGGCAACTTTTATTAAATTGATTTTGAAGCCTTTTACTTCTGATTTTTATCAAATGAAACAAGTTATTTAATCTTAATAAGTGTGACAAAGGTGTAAATGTTTTATCTCTTTCATAGCTTCCTGCTGATATTGCAATAATAAAAAAAATCAATTTTTGTGATGTTCAATAACAATTCTACAATAAAATATGTGATTGCTTCCCTTCTACTTTGTTCTATCACGTGACTTACTTACTACAAAATCAGAGGAGATATGTTGATCACTTCAGTACTTACTTGTTTACCCGGAAGCTACCACACAAATAGAAAAAAGTATCTTCCAGTAACTTCTGGCAAGTGTAGTAAGTACTGAAACGACCAGTCGAACGTGGGAACTCTGTACACACACTCTGGCTCACAGAAGAAACTATGTACAAATGTGAGTTCTCAAGTTTAAAATATTTGATCTTTATCAATGCTTCCATTTTATAAAATATTGCAAGAAAATGCCAAGGGAGATCTGTGTCATCATATCTTCTCATGAATGATTAATGACTTGGGTACTATGGCCGTGAGTTCTCGAGTTTAAGGTATTTGATCTTCGTCTATGCTTCCATTTTATAAAGTATATTGTAAGGAAATCCCAGGGGAAATCCATGTCCTCATATCTTCTCATGAATATTAATGACTTGGGTACTATGGCCGTGAGTTCTCGAGTTTAAAGTATTTGATCATCGTCTATGCTTCCATTTTATAAAGTATATTGTAAGGAAATCCCAGGGGAAATCTGTGTCCTCATATATACTCATGAATATTAATGACCGCACCTCATATTTTAACACCGCACCTCGCCGCACCATTTTACCGCACCTCGACGAACCTGTTTTTGGAATTCCGGGAAATATAACGCACCCGGTTATAGTGCGTTTGACGACTGTGATTACATCTGGTAAACGATATAACCCGGAAATATACTTAAGGTGCAAAGTTTATAGAACATCGTTTAGAAAACCACCTAAAGTTCGGGATCATTCTAGCAAAGTACATCTAATTAGATCTAAGTAATATTAAAATCATGAAAATGCGTATAGTTCACAAGTGTTTATCGTTAAATAACACCCCGATTATGGTCCGATAGTATATGCCAGCTTTATCAGTTTCCTTTTACCGTACTCCATGTAAATATACTGCTCAGCTAGTGAATTTCGTCACGCAGTGAATTTCGTCACCTGCCATTTAAACCCTCAAAAACCAGTAATACTTGTGTTTAAACACATGCAACCATGACTTCTAATGTTAATATATACACGGGGCGACAGCGATTGGGCCGTTTTTACTAAAATACTTTTCACAATATATAAAGTGAAATTTTAAACAGAAATTGATATTTTGAAAGAAAATTTAACAAATATTAGGGAAGTAAAGTTAAAGGGAGCAATGATTAGAGCCAAGGCTGAGGCATACTATAACTTTGAAAAACCAACTAGGTATTTTTGTAACCTTGAAAAGCGCAATTACACAAACAAAGTAATCCATAGATTGAAACATAAAGGTAGAGTTATAACAAAACAACAAGAAATTCTAGATATAACTAAGCACTTCTATTCAAACCTCCTTCAAAGCAAACGAGCTAGTAAGTAGTAACCCGCTTAGGAAACAAGCATTATTCATAAATGAACAGAAAACAAATGCAGAAGTGATAGTAGTCACAGATAAAGTTCACTTTATACCAAATACTAGTATGTATGGAGTTGGGCCTCTCAGGCCCAACTCCATACATATTTGGTATAAAGTGAACTTTATCTGTGACTACTATCACTTCTGCATTTGTTTTCTGTTTATTCTACTATGAGTGTGATCACAGAAAGTGAAAGCCACAGCACCTTGACTACTGCAGTTTCCATGTTTGACATACAGTCAGACACCATGGATAATAAGGGAGAAAGCACTCCTTATCCTAGAGAAAAGATTTCAGATGAACATATACCTTATCACATGTAGAAAATGTGACAAATATTATGTTGGTGAAACTGGAGGCCCGTTCAGGAAAAAAATCTATGAACATTGACTGTCTGTATCTAAACATAAGGATTCCAGAATCACCCCAGTCTCTAAACACTTCACAGAACAGGGCCATTCTGTAAAGGATATGCAGTTCTCCCTTCTGGAATGGTGTTCCCTTAAATACCACGAAGCCATTACTGATCACACAAAGATGAGAGAGAAATGGTGGAAGTGGAATATTGGGGCAATACATCCAATTGGCATAAACCAATTTATTTAATTGAGGGTTCATTTTGGTGTCTATTCACACTCAGGACACTCTTGTTTTTATTATTATTCATAAATGAGTCTAATATAGAACATCTAACAGAAACAGAGCGAAATCAGTGTGAAGGGATGGTGACATATACAGAATTAGGACAGGTATTAAAGGATATGAAAAATGGAAAGACCCCTGGGACAGATGGTTTTACAGTAGAATTTTACAAGTTTTTTGGGGGTGATATAGGACAAATATTATTGGAAAGTTTAAATGAAGCCCTGCAAAAAAAGGAGTTGTCAATTACACAAAAACAAGGCATAATCACGCTGATTCCAAAAAATAATAAACCGAGAGAATTAATACAAAACTGGCGTCCTATAACTCTTTTGAATGTAGATTATAAGTTATTATCTGGTGTTTTTGCAAACCGAATTAAAAAAGTGCTTCCAAAATTAATGGTAATGATCAAAAGGGATTTATTAAGGACAGGTACATTGGAGAAAATATCAGAACAGTCTTTGATGGGATAAAATATATAAAGGATAAAAAAATGACGGGTATGTTACTTCTTATAGACTTTGAAAAGGCTTTTGATTCCCTTGAATGGGATTATTTAAAATTAATTTTGACAGCCTACAATTTTGGACCTGAATTTATATCCGGTTTTTCAACTCTATATGCAAATAGCAACAGTTGTGTAATTAATAATGGTTTCTTCACCAATTTTTTCGATATAAGTAGATCATGTAGACAGGGGGACCCGTTAAGCCCATATCTATTCATCTTGGCTGTGGAACCATTGGCAGGAGCAATAAGAAATAGTGATTCAATTCATGGCTTATGTTTAAGTCAAACAGAGATACATATCAGTATGTATGCAGACGATACTTTACTATTTCTGGATGATACCGAAAACTCATTGAAAGAAAGCCTGGAAATTTTACAGTCCTTTCACAAATGTTCAGGGCTGAAAATAAATTTGAGTAAGACTAAAGCAGTTTGGTTAGGGAACACCAAAGCTAAAACCCAGATTGATTGAAGAAAAGTCTATGCAATGGGTTAACAATTTTGACCTACTAGGTATATTGTTTGATATGGACCCCCATGTCATGGTGATAAAAAATTATGAGAGGAAAATACAGGAGATTGATAAGGTTGTAAACCACTTCAAGAGATTTAAATTAAGTATTATTGGGAAGGTGAATGTCCTAAAAATGATGGCATTGCCAAAGCTAGTGTACCTATTTTCTGTTCTACCTAATCCAAGTATACAAATAATGGATAAAATAAAAAGTATATTTAAAGAATTTTTATGGGAAGGTGGACAGACTAAAATCAATGATAAACAGCTAGAAAAAAATATTGAAGATGGAGGTCTAAAACTAATTAATCTCAATGCCTTTAATAAATCAGTTAAAATGACCTGGATTAAAAGATTATTAACAACAGGAGGTAGTTGGCAATATTTATTTGAAGAGCACATCTGTAAGCAAAAAAAAAAATTATTTGGGAATTAGACAATAAAGCACTACACAGATTAAAATTGGGTATAAAAAATTTATTTTGGAAAAACGTGATAGAAAGCTAGGAACATTATAAATTAACAGTGCCTGATGATGTGCTAGTAAATGATAATCCTGTAAATATGGACAATGTGGTGAAAATTCTTCAAGATTTTGGCGCTTTATATATAAATGACCTTATAATGGAAAATAGTGGCCTTTACGGTTACATGGATTTTAAAGAAAAGTATAAACTTCATATAAATTTTCTTAATTTTTACAGTTTGATGCACAGTATACCAAGACAATGGGATCTTAGTACATCTACAAAATTAAAACCATCTAAAGTGAAACAGAATATCATAGAGAAGGTTATAGTTGCTCCTAAAGTTTGTAAATTTGTATATCAAAATCTGATTGAACAGGTCAAAATTAATAGAGGTCATGAAACTAAGTGGGAATTGGTTTTAGATGTGGAAATAGAGGAATGTAAGTGGAAGAAAATATACAGTATCAATTTTGAAAGCTGTATTGAATCCTCTTTAAGGGCCTTCCAATATAGTATTCTACTTCGAACATTACCAACCAATAGACATCTCTCTAGATGTAATCTAGTAAATACGGATAAATGTTTTTTCTGCCAAGTACATATAGAAACAATTGAACACCTCTTTTGGTCATGCGTTGTTATAAGAAACTTTGTTTTCACAATAATGGATAAAATAAATGTACCTGGTGAAATAAAAAAGGAAATTGGTGCTGTGGAATTTTTATTAGGCTATACCAGCAGTTCAACTTACAAAAACTTAAATTTTTTATTTACCTTGATAAAAAAGTTTGTCTTCATGACAAAATCCAGTGGGAGCCAGTTGTGTGTTAATAGATTCAAGGGAATTGTAAAATATTACTATGATTTAGAAAAAAGTGTTGTTTTATACAATTATGGAAACATGAGTAAACACATGGATAAATGGAATGGTCTTGTATCATTATTGTAATTGTTTAGAATGTACCACTTCAATATTTAATGTTTTGATTGGTTTTAAAATTCCAAATTTTAGATATAAACTTCTTTTTTTTTCTTTTTATCTCCCGCCGGGCTTTAGCCCAGGAGGGAGATTATGAAATGATGCCTGTGTGTGCGTGCGTGCGTGTGTGCGTGCGTTAGTTAGTCACGCAGATTCCTCCAAAACTACTACAGCTACAGATTTTTTGTAAATTAATTGTCCCAATGAATTTTCACGCCCTCGAAAATTTTTTTGGTTTTATGGACTTAGGCCTAAAGATAACTGAGTAATAGCTATCTTAGCTACTTGGAGTAAAGGGCTCATAACTCAAAAACTATTGCAGTTACAACTTTTTCTTCAAATATGTTGTTCAGCTACTTTGTCCTTAGCTATAAGATGGTACATAGTTTGGGGTCCCATTGCATGCCATAAGTGAGTAATAGCTATTTTCTCATTTGTAGCTAAATAACAAAAGGAGTAAATGTCAAATATCTTCAAAAGTATTAGAGTTACAGAAATCTTTTCAAATATGTTGTTCATCTACTTTTTGGTAAGCTATCACATAGTAAAGTTTCAGACCTGTTGCACCTTGGATAGCTGAGTAATAGCTACTTTGAAATTCTGACTGTTGAGTAAAGCCATTGTAACTCCAAAACTATTGCAGTTAGAGTGTTTTCCTAAAATATGTTGTTCAGCTACTTTGTCCTTAGCTATAAGATGGTACATAGTTTGGGGTTCTATTGCATGCCATAAGTGAGTAATAGCTATTTTCTCATTTGTAGCTAAATAACAAAAGAAGTAAATGCCAAGTATCTTCAAAAGTATTACAGTTACAGAAATCTTTTCAAATATGTTATTCATCTACTTTTGGGTAAGCTATCACATAATAAAGTTTCAGACCTGTTGCACCGTGGATAGCTGAGTAATAGCTACTTTCAAATTCCGACTGTTGAGTAAAGCCATTGTATCTCCAAAACTATTGCAGTTAGAGTGTTTTCCTAAAATATGTTGTTCAGCTACTTTGTCCTTAGCTATAAGATGGTACATAGTTTGGGGTTCTATTGCATGCCATAAGTGAGTAATAGCTATTTTCTCATTTGTAGCTAAATAACAAAAGAAGTAAATGCCAAATATCTTCAAAAGTATTAGAGTTACAGAAATCTTTTCAAATATGTTATTCATCTACTTTTGGGTAAGCTATCACATAGTTAAGTTTCAGACCTGTTGCACCATGGATAGCTGAGTAATAGCTACTTTCAAATTCCGACTGTTGAGTAAAGCCATTGTATCTCCAAAACTATTGCAGTTACAGTGTTTTCCTAAAATATGTTGTTCAGCTACTTTGTCCTTAGCTATAAGATGGTACATAGTTTGGGGTTCTATTGCATGCCATAAGTGAGTAATAGCTATTTTCTCATTTGTAGCTAAATAACAAAAGGAGTAAATGTCAAATATCTTCAAAAGTATTAAAGTTAGTGAAATCTTTTCAAATATGTTGTCCATCTACTTTTTGGTAAGCTATCACATAGTAAAGTTTCAGACCTGTTGAACCTTTGATAGCTGAGTAATAGCTACTTTCAAATTCCGACGGTTGAGTAAAGCCATTGTAACTCCAAAACTATTGCAGTTAGAGTGTTTTCCTAAAATATGTTGTTCAGCTACTTTGTCCTTAGCTATAAGATGGTACATAGTTTGGGGTTCTATTGCATGCCATAAGTGAGTAATAGCTATTTTCTCATTTGTAGCTAAATAACAAAAGAAGTAAATGTCAAATATCTTCAAAAGTATTAAAGTTAGGGAAATCTTTTCAAATATGTTGTCCATCTACTTTTTGGTAAGCTATCACATAGTAAAGTTTCAGACCTGTTGAATCTTTGATAGCTGAGTAATAGCTACTTTGAAATTCTGACTGTTGAGTAAAGCCATTGTAACTCCAAAACTATTGCAGTTAGAGTGTTTGCCTAAAATATGTTGTTCAGCTTTGTCCTTAGCTATAAGATGGTACGTAGTTTGGGGTTCTATTGCATGCCATAAGTGAGTAATAGCTATTTTCTCATTTGTAGCTAATTGAGAGCTTTCACTTGGTGAAGTTTCAGACCCTTAGCTAATTACTCACCTACTCAAAATGAGTAAATGCGAATTATCTCTAAAAGGATTGCAGATAGCCAATTTTTCTCAACTCATTCACCTACTTTTGGAAGAGCTTTCACATGGTCAAGTTTCAGACCCGTAGCTAATTACTCAAAATGAGTAAATGCTAATTATCTCTAAAAGTATTGCAGATAGCCAATTTTTCTCAAATAACTCATTCACCTACTTTTGGGAGAGCTTTCACTTGGTCAAGTTTCAGACCCGTAGCTAATTACTCACCTACTCAAAATGAGTAAATGCGAATTATCTCTAAAAGTATTGCAGATAGCCAATTTTTCTCAAATAACTCATTCACCTACTTTTGAGAGAGCTTTCACTTGGTGAAGTTTCAGACCTGTAGCTAATTATTCACCTACTCAAAATGAGTAAATGCAAATTATCTGTAAAAGTATTGCAGATAGCCAATTTTTCTCAAATAACTCATTCACCTACTTTTGGAAGAGCTTTCACTTGGTGAAGTTTCAGACCCGTAGCTAATTACTCACCTGCTCAAAATGAGTAAATGCGAATCATCTCTAAAAGTATTGCAGATAGCCAATTTTTCTCAAATAACCCATTCACCTACTTTTGAGAGAGCTTTCACTTGGGGAAGTTTCAGACCTGTAGCTAATTATTCACCTACTGAAAATGAGTAAATGCTAATTATCTCTAAAAGTATTGCAGATAGCCAATTTTTCTCAAATAACTCATTCACCTACTTTTGAAAGAGCTTTCACTTCGTGAAGTTTCAGACCCGTAGCTAATTATTCACCTGCTGAAAATGAGTAAATGCTAATTATCTCTAAAAGTATTGCAGGTAGCCAATTTTTCTCAAATAACTCCTTCAGGTACTTTTGGAAGAGCTTTCACATGGTGAAGTTTCAGATCCGTAGCTAATTACTCACCTACTCAAAATGAGTAAATGCTAATTATCTCTAAAATTATTGCAGATAGACAATTTTTCTCAAATAACTCGTTCATCTACTTTTGGGAGAGCTTTCACTTGGTAAAGTTTCAGACCCGTAGCTAATTATTCACCTGCTGAAAATGAGTAAATGCTAATTATCTCTAAAAGTATTGCAGGTAGCCAATTTTTCTCAAATAACTCCTTCACATACTTTTGGAAGAGCTTTCACATGGTCAAGTTTCAGATCCGTAGCTAATTACTCACCTACTCAAAATGAGTAAATACGAATTATCTCTAAAAGTATTGCAGATAGCCAATTTTCTCAGATAACTCATTCACCTACTTTTGGGAGAGCTTTCACATGGTGAAATTTCAGACCCATAGCTGATTACTCACCTACTCAAAATGAGTAAATGCTAATTATCTCTAAAAGTATTGCAGATAGCCAATTTTTCTCAAATAACTCATTCACCTACTATTGGGAGAGCTTTCACTTGGTGAAGTTTCAGACCCGAAGCTAATTGTTCACCTACTCAAAATGAGTAAATGCTAATTATCTCTAAAAGTATTGCGGATAGCCAATTTTTCTCATATAACTCATTCACCTACTTTTGGGAGAGCTTTCACTTGGTGAAGTTTCAGACCTGTAGCTAATTACTCACCTACTCAAAATGAGTAAATGCTAATTATCTCTAAAAGGATTGCAGATAGCCATTTTTTGTCAAATAACTCATTCACCTACTTTTAGGAGAGCTTTCACTTGGTGAAGTTTCAGACCCATAGCTAATTACTCACCTGCTCAAAATGAGTAAATGCTAATTATCTCTAAAAGTATTGCAGATAGCCAATTTTTCTCAAATAACTCATTCACCTACTTTTGGGAGAGCTTTCACATGGTGAAGTTTCAGCCCCATAGCTAATTACTCACCTGCTCAAAATGAGTAAATGCTAATTATCTCTAAAAGTATTGCAGATAGCCAATTTTTCTCAAATAACTCATTCATCTACTATTGGGAGAGCCATCACTTGGTGAAGTTTCAGACCCGTAGCTAATTATTCACCTACTCAAAATGACTAAATGCTAATTATCCCTAGAAGTATTGCGGATAGCCTTCACATGGTGAAGTTCCAGACCCGTAGGTAATTACTCACTTACTCAAAATGAGTAAATGCTAATTATCTCTAAAAGTATTGCGGATAGCCAATTTTTCTCGAATAAGTCATTCACCTACTTTTGGGACAGCTTTCACTTGGTGAAGTTTCAGACCTGTAGCTAATTACTCACCTACTCAAAATAAGTAAATGCCTATTATCACTAAAAGTATTGCAGATAGCCAGTATTTCTCAAATAACTCATTCACCTACATTTTGGAGAAGTTTCACATGCTTAAGTTTTTTTATGAATTTTTAAAATAAATTTTAATACATTAAAATTAATTAAATCATGCACTAAATCAATTATAACTTGAAAAGTACTGCATTTAGAGCACTTTGTGCAAATATGTTATGCAGCTACTTTTGGGTCAGCTATAACATAGTAAAATTTCAGACCTGTAGCTCATGGCATAGCTGAATAATAACTACTTTTAGGTTATCACTGTTGGGTAAATCACTTATAACTTGAAAACTTTTGCATTTACATTATTTAGTTTCAGTATGTTATTCACCTATTTTGAGGCAGCTATAACATAGTAAAATTCCAGACCTGTGGCTCATTACATAGCGGAGTAATAGCTACTTTGAAGTTCTTACTCAACACTAAATCATTTATAACTTGAAAAGTATTACATTTAGAGCATTTTGTTAAAATATCTCATTCACCTACTTTTTCCATAGCAACAACATGGTGAGTAACTTGGGTGTCTATCTGAATAGCTAAGTGAGTAATAGCTACTTTTGGGCTTTTCACTAACTTCCATCATGAGTAAAATCACTTGTAACTTGAAAACTATTGCATTTAGAGAATTTTGTGCAAATATGTTATTCACCTACTTTTGGGTCAGCTATAACATACTAAAATTTCAGACCTCTAGCTCGTGCCATAGCTGAGTAATAGCTACTTTTTGCCTTTGCCGGTGGATACATTTTGCATCTGGCCACAGATGCATCCTTGGTCTAGTCTCTAAAAGTATTACAGGTGGGCAATTTCTTCTAAATAAGTCATTCACCTACTTTTGGGTGATCTACCACATAGTGAAGTTGCAGAACTGTAGCTCTTTAGATGGCAGAGTAATAGCCACTAAAATAAGTAAATGTCTTGTATCTCTAAAAGTAGTACAGATAGGCTATTTCTTCTAAAGACGTGCTTCCCTACTTTGAGTTGATCTGCATAATGATGTGGCAGAACTGTAGCTCTTTGGATGGCAAAGTAATAGCTACTAAAATGAGTAAATGCCTTTTGTCTTTAAAAGTATTGCAATCAAACATTAAACTTGTCACTTCTACATGTGCCTCCATCTCGCAGGAAAATTTATATTCCACTATCTTTAGGACATCTAATTTATACGGCGGGAGATAAATGCATGCGTCAGAATGCTTGTTTTTTGTGTGTGTGTGTTTTTGTTTCTAATATGTACATAAAAAAGTTTAAATAAAAAAAAAAAAAAAAAAATGATATTTGTAAGGCGAATACTGAAATGAAACTCAACAGTTTATCAATATAGTTTAATGGATTTGTCCAAAAGCATGCTTTTTTTCATGGTGAATGTTTTATGGTGGGGTATTTTAAAATAACCCCAAACTGTCTACACCCTTTTGAAAAAAGTACAGTTAAAAATTTCACAGCATCTAAGCCACTTAATAAAGCTACAAATGTACTTGGAATATACATGAAAAGTGATTGGAAAACACTTGGATATTTTTATCAAGTATAAGTTATTTTAATTTTCAGCTCTTTAGTACAAATAAAATAAAACCTCTATTATCCAACCCTCTTTGGGGAGTAACAATTAGGTCGGATAATAGAAAGATTGGACAATAGAAAGCCTAAAATAACAGGTTTAAATGGTGTTGGGAGAGTGGGTTTGAGGTCGGATAATTGAATATTTGGATAATGGAAGGTCAGATAATAGAGGTTTTACTGTATTCTAAAATGAGTAATAAGTATTTGCACTCACTCCTGGCCTGGATAATTGAAATACAAAATGACACCTTGCAATATATAATTGATTAGATACAAGTAATGGGATAACCTATTTTTGAAATTAATGACACAATTACATTGTTCCAAATAAGAATGTTGTAATGGATTGACAGATTCAGTTCAGATGAATTTAATTTTTTCATGTTTCCGCACTCTATACCAAAAATGGCTTTATATATTGATTCTATATCTGGCATGTACATGCAACTGACCTTTAAATTGTGCCCTACATTAAGGTGACTTTAAACTCCCAGTAACAGTAAAATTTTATTCACTTTAAATTTTTTGTAATTTATTGTAAAGCTACCATGAAGTCATGACTCATGATAGTTGAAGAAACTTCCGAATTTAAGGTTGCACCTGTTTTTACTCATTATATCCACCGTGCTGGGAGACATATTAATTTTGCTTTTTCATCCCACAGCCTTAGATGGTGAATGTATTGTTTTCACCTATGGTGTTGGCTGGATGGGTGGGTGGGTGTCAGGAACAATAATCTTGTCCGCGCTATATCTCAGAAACCATAAAGTATAGAAAGTTGATACTTGCTACAACCAAGTTAAAGTTGGCAGGGACATTGGTTAGTAGATAAAGTTGTGCAACCTCATGGTTTGACCTTTGACTTTACCATAGTGACCTTGACCTTTGCTTTAAAATGTTATGGTATGAATTGAAGGCAACCTAGATTTGTTTTCTTCTGATGTCAGATTTGACCTTTGGCCCCTCCTTCAAGGTCAAAGGATGGTTCACTGGCTTTGGTGAGTTTTTTTTTGCCGGTGGATACAGATTTGCATCGGTTCTCCGATGCGTAGGTCTAGTTTGCAAATGTAATTTGATCTGTTCAATTTCATAACAAAAATTCAGTACTCAACTACTCTCCTCTGGTGCACACAAAACTTTTAAAAATTTCTCGGCCAATATTCCACCAAGTTCTTTGAAACAAATGTGTCAGAAGTGATAATGCTATTAAGCGTCCCGCGAGGGACACTTGTTTGTATTTGGGAGAAGCGACTCCACCGGATTCAGCGGATCCACATTTTCTTTTCGCAATAGCTTTGCAGCCATAAGGCGGATTCTCTTCATATTTGGCAGGTGTATGAAGTAGCCCTGGGAAAAATTTCTGGATATGATGTCATGACATGTCAACCAATCAGAGAAGTGACCAAAAACATGTTTTTCAAAAGGGTTTGCTTGTCCGGCTGATAACTTAAAAAGAGCTTCACCTATTCACATCAAATTTGGCAAGTAGGTTTGTTATATAGATGTCTGGAAATCATTAACTTTCGGAAGTGATCCAATACAAAATGGGTGACTTATTTACTAAATGTCACAATTTTTCTTAACGCTGAAAACGCAAAAACGCATTAATCTCTGAAACGGAGCGAGATTTCGATGAAAATTTTGACCCACATGGTATATGCAGAGTCTACTGGCAACTTTTCGCAAAAATCGTTTTGCCGCCATTTTTGGCGGCCATCTTGAATTTCTGCGTTAAACGCAAAAATGTGTTTATCTTGATAGAGTGATTTCGACGAAATTTTTGACCCGCAGGGTGTCTGCAGACTCTACTGGCGTCTTTTTGCAAAAATCATTTTCCCACCACTTTTGGTGGCCATCTTGAATTTCTCCGTTAAACGCAAAAATGTCTTTATCTCGGAAACAGAGCGAGATAGAGCAATTTCGATGAAATTTTTGACCCACAGGGTATCTGTAGAGTCTACTAGCGACTTTTCACAAAAATTGTTTTCCCGCCACTTTTGGCGGCTATCTTGAATTACTGTGTTAAGCACAAAAATGCGCTTATTTCAGAAACAGAGCAAGATAGAGGGATTTCGACGAAATTTTTGACCCGCAAAGTTGCTCCAGAGTCTACTGGCGGCTTTTCTCAAAAAATGTTTTCCCGCCACTTTTGGCAGCCATCTTGAATTTCTGCATTAAATGCAAAAATGTGTTTATCTCAGAAACGGTGTGAGATAGAGCGATTTTGACGAAATTGTTGACCCACAAGTTATCCGCGGAGTCTACTGGCGAGTTTTTGCAAAAATCGTTTTCCCACCACTTTTGGTTGCCATCTTGAATTTCTGCGTTAAATGCAAGAACATGTTTATCTCGGAAACGGAGTGAGTTAGAGTGATTTCAACAAAATTTTTGACCCACAGGGTAGCTGCATAGTCTACAACCGACTTTTCCCAAAAATCGTTTTCCTCCCACTTTTGACAGCCATCTTGAATTTCTGTGTTAAACACAAAAACCTGTTGGAAATGGAGTGAGATAGAGCGATTTAGACGAAATTTTTGGACAGCAGGATAGCTACAGACTCTACTGCCGACTTTCCCCAAAAATCGTTTTCCTGCCACTTTTGACAGCCATCTTGAATTTCTGTGTTAAACACAAAAACCTGTTTATCTTGGAAACGGAGCGAGATAGAGCGATTTCAACGAAATTTTTGGACCGCAGGATAGCTACTGACTCTACTGCCGACTTTTCCCAAAAATCGTTTTCCTGCCACTTTTGACAGCCATCTTGAATTTCTGTGTTAAACACAAAAACCTGTTTATCTTGGAAACGGAGTGAGATAGAGCGATTTCAACGAAATTTTTGGACCGCAGGATAGCTACAGACTCTACTGCCGACTTTTCCCAAAAATCATTTTCCTGCCACTTTTGACAGCCATCTTGAATTTCTGTGTTAAACACAAAAATTCGTTTATCTTAGAAACGGAGCGAGATAGAGCAATTTCAACGAAATTTTTGACCCACAGGGTATCTGTAGAGTCTACTGGCGATTTTCCGAAAAATCGTTTTCCTGCCACTTTTGGAGGCCATCTTGAATTTCTGTGTTAAACACAAAAACCTGTTTATGTCAGAAACAGAGTGAGATAGAGCGATTTTGACGAAATATTTGACACGCAGGATATCTGCAGAGTCTATTAGCGCCATTTCGCAAAATTCATTTTCCCGCCACTTTTGGCGGCCTTCTTGAATTTCTGCGTTAAACACAAAAACATGTTTATCTCGGAAACGGAGCAAGATAGAGCAATTTCAACGAAATTTTTGACCCACAGGGTATCTGACTTTTGGCGGCCATCTTGAATTTCTGTGTTATACGCAAAAACTGTTTATCTCGAAAATGGACCAAGATCGAGCGATTTTCACAAATTTTTGACCCACAGGGTATCTGGAGGGCTACTGGCGACTTTTCACAAAATTGTTTTCCAGCTACTTTTAGCGGCCATCTTGAATTTCTGTGTTAAACGGAAAAATGCATTTATCTCGGAAACGGAGCGAGATAGAGCAATTTCAAAGAAATTTTTGACCTGCATGGTATCTGCAGAGTCTACTGGCGACTTTTCGCAGAAATTGTTTCCCGCTTTTGGTGGCCATTTGAATTTCTGCATAAAACGCAAAAAAAAAAAAAATAAACAAACCAGGTTCTTCTAGGAAACCTTGCATTTGGAAACACTTGTCATAAATGGAAAAACATTAAACACAGGAAGATGGTCATTTCTACAAACTGATTAATACTCACTGGGACGCTTTGTTCTTGCTGTGCAAAAATAATTTCTTTTTGTCTTTCGAAGCAATAGTTTAATAATTACTTACCTATGCAATCTTAATTTTCGATATTTGATTATTTCACTAAATTTATGTCGTAAATGCAATATAATTGGTGAAAATTTTTTAGATCAAAAAGTGGCTCCCATAAAATTCAATCTATTTTCACTTCATCAATCGATGACAGATTTTTACTCTTTGACAAATGTCTGAGTTGTACCAAAATCATTTTGATAGCATTCTTTAAAACATATACAGGTATTCTATAAACTTCCTAAGTCCGAAAAGGCACAATGGGACCAGGGATACCATGCTTATAAACAACTTTGTACACATTTTGTAAACTATATTTATAGACACCAGGTGTTAGCAATGAATCCATTTGTTAAAAATGCATGATGTCTGAAATCCTGGAAACAGAAAGTATAGAAAGCTTTGCGTAAGTACAAAACACAATTCTATACTTTTTCAAGTATGATACATTTTGCCTATTAGTTTAACAAAAATTGCAGTTATGTTTGTCAAGACACACTTGTTTTGACTAATTTACATTTAAAGCTGATGTTACATTAAAAGGCTGAATCATAAAGTGATCCAATACAAAATGGCTGACTTATTAACGATTAACTAAACGGCACAATTTTTCTTAATGCTGAAAATGAAAAATCTTTAATATCTCAGAAATGTGCGAGATAGACGAAATTTTTGACCCACAGGGTATCTGCAGAGTTTACTGGCAACTCTTCCCAAAAATTGTTTTCCTGCCATTTTTGGTGGCCATCTTGAATTTCTGCGTAAAATGAAAAAACACATCTCGGAAACGGTGCGAGATAGAGTGATTCTGACAAAATTTTGACCCCCAGGGTATCTGCAGAGTCCATTGGCGACATTTCGCAATAATAATTTTCCTGTTATTTTTGCCAGCCTTCTTGATTTTCTGAGTAAAATGCAATAACACAATAATCTCAGAATTGGTGCAAGATAGAGCGATTTCAACAAAATTTTTTGACCCGCAGGCTATCTGCAGAGTCTACTTGTGACATTTCGCAATAATCATTTTCCCTCCATTTTTGGCAGCCATCTTGAATTTCTGCCTAAAATACAAAAACACAGTTATCTCAAAAACAGTGCGAGATAGAGCGCTTCCGACAAAATATTTCATCCCCAGGGTATCTACAGAGTCTACTGGCAACTTAAAAAAAAAAAAAAAACATTTTCCTGCCATTTTTGGCGGCCATCTTGAATTTCTGTGTAAAATGCAAAAACGTATTTATCTCAGAAATGGTGCAAGATAGAGCGATTTTGACGAAATTTTTGAGCCCCAGGGTATGTGCAGAGTCTATTGGCGACTTTTTTGAAAAATTGTTTTCCTCCCATTTTCAGCGCCCATCTTGAATTTTGGCGTAAAATGCAAAAAAAGAAAAAAAATACACATTCATCTACGAAACCTTGCATTTTGACATAAATGGAAAAACATATTAAACACAGGAAGATGGTCATTTCTACAAAATCATTAATACTCATTGGGATTTCCTTCAAAGTGAAATAGGGTTGTTGATACCTTCGTGCCCTGTATCTCCTTCACTATTGGTCCTACAGGTTTGGCATGTGAAGACAGCTTATAGGAAATCATGTGCTCTAAATCTTTTGGTGGGTCTGCTTTGACATTCGACCGGACAAGTGGGGTAATTCATACTTTAATACCCTGTATCTCCTTTGTTATTGGTGTTAGAGGTTTGGGATTTGAAGACAACTTCTAGGAAATCATGTGCCCCGAATCTTTTTGTAGGTTCAGATTTGACCTTCCCTTCAAGATCAAATTAATCCATGCTGCTTTTAATCCCTTTCCTTTATTGTTGGTCCTTGAAATTTAGTGTGTGAAGAAGAACTGGTACAAATGAGGTCCCCTATCTACTTTTAAAATTTTAACACCCTTTCATAATTTTTTTCTTTGAACATTGGAGGGATTTGTTTGTTATTTTACCAGTTTGTACTAGGTCAGAGGAATGTTAATTTGTGAAGGTATGAGCTTGACATCTGTAGTCACTATGCACCTAATTTTGAACGCTACCTTTGTATAAGAACCAGGTCCTCAGTAGCTCCTAAACAGTGAACTTTGTATGTTACTTCTGAATACCATTTGCAGTGCACAACTTCTGTGTCCCATTCTACTTTCACTAGTATTCTGAAGCTCAAAACACAAAGTCAGCTGACACAGTGCCTATTCACGGCACTGATAACTTGTTTAGTATTTTTCTCAATGGCAGTGCAAGGATATTGTACATATCCTCTGGAATATCCTCTTCTTGACTTATCTCTTTTTTAATTTAAATATACTTTTGTTAAATGTCTGTTTATTGGCTGCTTTTTTCAGACTGTTAAAGTTTAATGTTTTTGTTGTTATTATTTTACAGTTGGTATCATCCCAATATAGATCGCCATGTCGCGGAAACGTTATTGAAACACAATGGTGAAGATGGAGCATACTTACTGAGAGACAAGCGAAGTGGTGGGAAAGGAGAATATGTCCTTTCTGTCAGGTGTGTTTTACTATCTTTAGGTCTGTGGTTTACTCTAACAATATTGTTTCTTTTGGATTGTCCGTTTATCATAAAACCAACTTAGATGTGTAGGAAAGCATAGCAATGTATAGTTATTTAACTAGATGCTGGGTAACAACACATTGATGGATAAGGTCCAGCAGCTTTAGGTTTGTATCTGCTGTAATACATTTGTGAGAATCACAACAAAGTATATTTAAGGTAGTGTAATTCAGGTGCCAAAATTTTTTTAAATCCTAATCCTACAAGTACATCAATTTATTTTGTTATTGCCTCAATGTATTTTGTTAATTGCTTTTCTGTCTCAGATCAAAAGATGCTGTGAATCATTTTGAACTGAAGTATGATGGTACTCAGTATGTGTTTGGATTTGGTGAATTTTCTTCATTAGAGGACCTAAAGGAACACTTTACTCGCAACCCTCTTATTGCTGGGGAAAATGGTGAGATAAAGACTTCCTTCAAAATATGAACTGTTTGTGATAAAACAAAAATTAGTTTGTTCAACAGAATATTGCAAACCGGGATCACATGTTGTAATGCCCATGGGTAATAAAGGCAGATTTTTGCAAAACAGTGAACGATCCTGATATTTTTTTTGTCAATTTTAGTGTTATCTTGTCTACTTTAGCATGCTTTAAGTGTTCCAGATAAATTAAAGGCTAGGTTTTAAAGTCTTACTAGTCAATTTAAAGGACACATAATTATATGCACAATTATATTTTCCACCAAAGTCATGAAATGTAGCAATAACTGTTGCCATGGCAACGCTTTCAAGATTTTTTGGTCTCGAACATTTTGGGTGTTCCAAAGCCTAAACCAATGCATGAATTTTCACCAAATTTTTAGGGTATGTTTAACCTAAGAGGATGTAGAGCTGATAACAATTTGGGGAGTACCCTGTTGCCATGGCAACACTTCTTCATTTTTCCTGGTCTTAAAATGTGTCCGTGCTCTATAGGCGAAATCAATCTACAATCTTTTATCTCCAGAACAAGCAAAATCTGCAAGTTTTCCCCCCTTTCTTCAACTGCATGAAAGTTCTTTTATTTGACGGCATCTTGTTGGTTTTGTATATTTGTTTCTTTTGAAGTTGGTCCTAAGAGTTTGCCAAAATTCAGTCTTGTTTCCTATTTAGTTGTACCTGTGGGCTGGAGTTCCATTCTGCCAAGGCTGGCTATTTTTAATTCTGCCAGTCTCAATATCATAAATGTATTCATTCTGTGAGAGTTGCATGCCTTTTTTACTTGAAGATTAACTTTGAATGTCTTAGCTAACAGATCGAAATTCATCTTCAGTTGTCCAGCCATGCTGGGGAAGTCGGTCTGTGTTTGGGTAATGGGATGATTATAAAATAGAAGAGACATTTTATTATAAAAAAGTATACACAAACTTGAAAGAGGGGAAATGAGTTGTAGAGATAATTGAAGGTGGACTATAGAAGTTCTACTATGGTTGGTAATGATCAAGGGTCATATTCAAGTCATACTGCAACATTGACGTGTGTTGTGACAGGTGTGCTTGTTGTGTTGCGATATCCTTACCCATACCAGGTAGAGGAACCAGAATTGTATCAGAAAGTCAGAATCCATGCAAATATTGGAACTGCCAGTGTCCGGGAACCCAGGGGACTCTCAGTAAGTATATTTTTTAAGTTGTTTTCTTTTTAAGTCCTAAGCAAATATAAACTGAATCAACAATTCATACAACAGTTGAACACCTGTAAGTACAACTATATTCAGAAGTACATGAAACAGATCTCCAGAGGGCTCTATCCACTTAAAGCAACAATGCAATTATTGGTTTCATAGAGGTATTCGTCTGGTCCCTTCTGCTTCCAGGGTTCAAATGTGTGTGATTTGTATCGTAAAATGTTTTTACCACACAGCCTTTAATGGCTGTGTGGGTATTGTTTTCACCTGTGGTGCCTGGATGGCCCTGGCGGACAGGAAGCGGGAAAAAGCTTGTCTGGGCTGTAGCTCAGAAACCCTGAGGTATAAGATGTTGATACTTAATAGGGACATTGGCTGGGAGGCATAGGTATGCAGTGTCATGGTGTAACTTTGATTTGACTTTTGACCTTGCCGTAGTGACCTTGAGTTAGAAAATCTTGTCTGGACTATATCTTAGGAAACTGTAAGGTATAGGAAGTTAGTACTTGGTAGGGACATTAGTTAGGCAGTGTAGGTGTGCAGCATCATGGTGTGACCTTGATTTGACCTTTGACCTTGCCCAAGTGGCCTTGACTATTAAAATCTTGTCCGGGCTATATTTCAGAAACTGTAAGGTGTAGAAGGTTGATACATGGTAGGGATATTGGTTAGGGAGTGTAGGTGTCCAATGTCATGGTGTGACCTTGATTTAACCTTTTACTTTGAGGTAGTGACCTTGAGTTTGAACATTTTGTCCGGGCTATATCTCGGATTCAATAAGGTGTAGGAAGTTGATACTTGGTAGGAACATAGATTAGGGGATGTGGGTGTGCAATGCCATGGTGTAACCTTGATTTGGCCTTTGACCTTGACGTGTAAAATCTTATCATAGGCTGTATCTAGGAAACTGTAAGGAGTAGAAGGTTGCTACTTGATTGGGAGATTAATTAGGGGTTGTAGATGTGCATTGTAATGGTGTAACTTTTGATTTTACCTTTAACCTTGCTTAAGTGACATTGAAGTGTAAATTCTTGTCTGGACTATGTCTCAGAAACCGTAAGGTGTAGGAAGTCGATACTTAACAGAGACATTAGTTAGGGGTTGTAGGTGTGCATCATAATGGTGTGACCTTCATTTGACCTTTGACCTTGCTGTGGTGACATTGAAGTTTAAATTCTTGTTCAGGCTATATCTCAGCAACCATAAGGTGTAGGAAGTTGATACTTAGCAAAGACATTAGTTAGGGGTTGTAGGTATGCAGCGTCATGATACGGCCTTGATTTGACCTTGACCTTCCTGTAGTGACCTTGACTTTTAAAAGCTTGTCTGGGCTATATCTTGGAAACCGTAACATTTAGGAATTCGATATATGGTAGGGTTCATTTAGGTGTTCGACATAATGTCAAACAGTTTTCTTTGAAAGTGTCCTGATCTTTGTACTCAATTACTTCTTCTGTATCTTATGATAATGAAAACTGTTTCCTCAGGCTGTGGGATACGGATATCTCTGCTATTTGGAATTTTAGCAGTAATTACTCGTTAAATTTATATTTTTATATGTTACTGAGTTAGAATATTTGTATTTTTTCTGTTATGTCCCATTTTTGTAAAATCAAAGAAGTTACCTGTTTTTGTGTCAGGAGTTTTCACTGACTGGTTTAACTTTCTTTTGGATTAATGATTTTCTTTAACATTTCTTAGGTTGGAACCAAAGAAGGTTACCTCACAAAACTTGGAAAGGTGGTGAAGGTAATTATCTTTTGTTATTTTACTCCTAATTTTCATGTGCATGAAAGTAAATAACAACTGTCCTTTTTGAAAACAATATCCTAATACTAATAAAGGGATTGGATTTTTTTTGTTCAATATTACAAGTATCAGGTTCTTCCTTTCCCATTTAGAATGACACTCTTACTGTATACTTGAGAGCTTTTACAACTGGTACGTATTTCCATAAACATTTGCAGTTTTTGTGTTAAAGTTTAAAGAATTACTAGTAAACTTGTACCAGTTTGTGAAACAGAAGATCAGATTAATTTAGTAAAAGTTATTCATTGTGGAAAAAAGAAGGGTATAGTAGTGTATTCAGCAGGAGACTGACCTCCGGCCCCAACGTTGTGGGTTCAATTCCTGACGAGCTGTGATGGGAAAGTTGGTAGTTGCTTGTCACTGTCTGACAGGTTTCCATGTAGAATTGTGGCCAACTAGTATACACTGTTTTCTCCCATCCCAGTAAACTGACTGTAAATTTTTACCTATATGTTGTTGAAGGTGAGATTAAGCCCTAATCAGTAAATCACTTTGAAACAAAAAAATAGCACGAGAAGTTATCTTTGTAACAAAATAAAGTGCTAATGGTTTGAACATTCTGTATTTGTACAATCAGAACTGGAAGACCAGATGGTTTACATTGGAGAAATATGAACTGAAATACTACAAAACCCGTGAAGACAAAACTCCAATTAGAACACTGGACTTGCATGACTGTAGTGAATGTTGTGAAGATCAGACTTCACACAAACAGCACTGCATGAAGTGAGCTTTTTGTATTGCTTTATGTAAAAACAATCTTTTAAAATGTTGTGATGTAACTCAGTCATCATTTAATCATGGCAAATTAACATACACCTACAGAAAAAAGTAAACAAAATATCAAATTATCAAAAGTACTTAATAGAATAAAATTCTTGATTGTGTTCAGGTTTCACTCAATCATATTTTATTAGTTGTCACATGACACAGTGAAACAAAATCTAAATAATTGAAATAATGAAATATATTTTGTATAGCTGTATAGTATTGTAATTGTGGCAACTTTATTTATTGACTCATCAAATTTTGTGGCATAATATAGGATTTAATAAAGTTTATGAAGTTAAACAAACATCAACATGTGTTGGTGGCAAGCTGTTCTTGTGATTAGAAATGGTCTGAAACATAGTTCCATACATATTCAGAAGTAAAGATCATTGGCAAAATATGCAAGTTCCATTTTATGCAAGTTACCATAGATAACCTATAGTTTAATTAAGTTTACTGTCAAATAGTTTGTTTGTTAGTCTTTTTCTGATAATCTGTTATCACAGGCTTGTTTTGTCATGGCGCACATTCTATCTCACCGCCAAAACTACTGAAGAAATGCAGGAATGGATCACCATGATCCAGTTCAAACTGGTAAGGGCACACCCATCTTTTTCTTTCAGTGACTTTTCTGCGTAGGTGTTACATAGTTACCTGTAGTTACCTGCTGTTTATATTGGCCACATGTAAGAGCAGTATAAGAGATTGATGATTCACCAAGTTGTTTCTATTGATGTAATCCTGTGGTCAGAGCTTGTTAAAGGTAAAAGCTCTATGGCAACACTTTGATATTTCTGGGTCTTAAAGTTTGTGGGCGTTTCATGGCCAAATCCAATGCATGTATTTACACCAAATTTTCAGGATACGTTAACCCCAATAGGATGTAGAGCTGATTAGAATTTGGAGGGTATCTGGCAACAGCTCTTGAACTTTCCCAAAACTCAATGTTGTTGCCCATTTAGTTGTACCTGTGGGTTGGGGTTCTTGTCTGCTGAGGCTGGCTATTTTATATTCATTGACAAAATTTTTGTTCCTTTTCCTTAGTTTATCTGGGTACATTTTGTGTTATTGTGAGCTGTTAATGACAAAGCTTGGTGAACATGTAACAATGTATAATATATATAATATGTTTTCCTTGTTTCCATTTTCAGGAACAGCTGAAGAAACATAGAGACAAAACTATTTGAAAGGATTTATAGATACATTTATGTATAGTCATACAACTGGGCCACAGAATGAACATAAAGCTCTAGGAATCAAATGTAGATATAGTATAACATTTCAAACTATTTACCAATAATTTCTCCCAATTAAGCATTGTACATAAAAAAAGTTACATGATATTTTAGGATGTAGATTGACACATTTTTTCCCCAACAGCCTATAAAGGCTGTGCAGGGAATGTTTTTTTCACCCATGTCCTCCAGCTCCTTCAAACTTAGAAAGGATGTTCCTTGGAAATCTGGTTATGCAATGTCATGGTGGGACCTTGATTCTGTGCACTTGGACTTGGGGAAACTTTCCGACGTTGGACTTGAAAGTCTTGCCCAGGCCAGATCTCTACAACCGTAAGGTGGTAGAAGCTAAACTAGACAGGGATGTTCATTCAAGAACATACTTGTGCAACATTTTGTGACCAACGAGTTGCAATATTTCTAACTTTGAATTTGAAAATCTTGTCCTGCCCACATTTCTGCAACCTTAAGTTGGAAGAAGTTTAAATTTGGCAGGGATATTCATTAGGGGATGTAAACCTGCAGCATCATAGTGTTACCCAGGTATAATCTTTGACCTTGGCTGTGCGAGAATGTTTCCTTCTCTAACATTTGAAACATATCACCTATTCACAAATCTGTATGAATTGCTATGACTGGTTAGTAGATGTTTTACTTTTAACTTATTGTGCTATTTCCACTGACAGCTATATTTTGGGAGCAATCAGATGAAAATTGACGGATTTATGAACAATTTTCTCTCAGCTACCAACCAGAAAGCTTAAAATTCACGCAAACCCCCCTATTATCTTCTTAAGTATTGCATTTAGAGCCATAAAATCTATTGGGAGGTAGTAGGAAACCATATGTGGAGAGTCTAGAAAGCAAGTCGAATTTCCCTCCAACCCCCCTGTAGGGGTCAAACGGGGGTCATAAAATAGCCGATTTTGTCATCTTGCCTTATATCTCCTTTATTATTGCTTTTAGAGCTTTAGAATGTATTAAGAGGTATTGGGAAACCGTATGTGAAGAGTCTAGATAGCTGGTCAGATTTACCCTCTGACCCTTCATTTACCCTTTGTTTCTGTTGATGTTCATTTTCTAGAACTACTCAAAACTAAATTTTGTGTTCAGTCTTATTTTGATAAACCTTAATAAATCTATGTATATATTTGTGTGTATACTTGTCACTGTGACATTAAAATGTTAATGATTATGTCTGTCTTTTGTGCATATTTAAAATCTCTTATCAAAGTGATATGTTTGCTCTTTTTGTCTTCACAAGGTTGACATTTTCACAGTATTTCTCTAATACTTGCTGTATACTAAATGTATGTTTCCATACTTGCCCTGGAACTTTTTATTATGTCCACCCCACTGGGGGGTGGACATATTATTTTTGCTTTTTCCGTCGTCCGGACGCTTGGTTTCCGCTCATTTGAAGGAAAAGTATTTATCCTATCTTTACCAAATTTGGTATGGGTCTTTATTGGGTTAATAGCTTGCAAGGGATTACTTGTGAAGATAGGTCTATAGCTGAGTAATGGCTACTTAGCTACTTTTGTGTACTTCTTTGGTTTCTGGGCATTTTAAGGAAAAATATTTGACATATCTTTACCAAATTTAGTATGAGCATTACCTAGGTCGACAGCTTGCTTGGAATTGCTTTTAGTGATAATAGCTATATAACTGACTGAGTAATAGCTACTTAGCTACTTTGACAAAAATGGCAAAACACAAATTTCCTTCTATCTCCTTAACTGTGCGAGATAGAGCAATTTCGTTGAAATTTTCGACCCACAGGGTACCTCAGAAATGTACTCTTGGCAATTTTCAAAAAGCTTTCCCCTCCCCCAAAATGGCGGCCATTTTGAATTTTCGAATTTTTGCCAAAAATGGAAAAACACAAATTTGCTTCTATCTCCTTAACCATGCGAGATAGAGCGATTTCATCGAAATTTTCGACCCGTAGGGTATCTAAGGAATGTAATCTTTGCAATTTTCAAAAAATTTTCCCTCCCCAAAAATGGCGGCCATTTTGAATTTTCAAATTTTTGCCAAAAATGGCAAAACACAAATTTGCTTCTATCTCCTTAACTGTGCGAGATAGAGCGATTTCGTTGAAATTTTCGACCCACAGGGTACCTCAGAAATGTACTCTTGGCAATTTTCAAAAAGCTTTCCCCTCCCCAAAAATGGCGACCATTTTGAATTTTCGAATTTTTGCCAAAAATGGAAAAACACAAATTTGCTTCTATCTCCTTAACCGTGCGAGATAGAGCGATTTCATCGAAATTTTCGACCCATAGGGTATCTAAGGAATGTAATCTTTGCAATTTTCAAAAAATTTTCCCTCCCCAAAAATGGCGGCCATTTTGAATTTTCAAATTTTTGCCAAAAATTTTCAACCCACAGGGTATCCGAGCATTATACTTCCACAGGGTATCTAAGAAATGTACTCTTGGCAATTTTCAAAAAAAAATCCCCTCCCCAAAAATGGCGGCCATTTTGAATTTTCGAATTTTTGCCCAAAATGACAAAACACAAAATTGATTCCATCTCCTTAACCGTGCGAGATAGAGTTATTTCGTTGAAATTTTCGACCCATAGGGTATCTAAGAAATGTACTCTTGGCAATTTTCAAAAAATTTTCTCCTCCCCACATATGGCGGCGAAATTTTTGCCCAAAATGGCAAAACACAAAATTGCTTCTATCTCCTTAACCGTGTGAGATAGAGCGATTTCGTCGAAATTTTCGACCCACAAGGTATCTGAGCAATGTACTCTTTGTAATTTTCAAAAAATTTTCCTCTTCCCACATATAGCGGCCATTTTGGATTTTCGAATGTTTGTCCAAAATGACAAAACACAAAATTGATTCCATCTCCTTAACCGTGCGAGATAGAGCGATTTCGTTGAAATTTTCGACCCACAGGGTATCTAAGAAATGTACTCTTGGCAATTTTCAAAAAATTTTCCCCTCCCCACATATGGTGGCCATTTTGAATTTTCGAATTTTTGCCCAAAATGGAAAAACACAAATTTGCTTCTATCTCCTTAACTGTGCAAAATAGAGTTATTTCGTTGAAATTTTCGACCCATAGGGTATCTAAGAAATGTACTCTTGGCAATTTTCAAAAAAAATTTCCTCTTCGTAAAAATGGCGGCCATTTTGAATTTTCGAATTTTTGCCAAAAATAGAAAAACAGAAATTTGCTTCTATCTTCTTAACCATGCAAGATAGAGTGACTTCGTCAAAATTTTCGACCCAACCAATACAAAAAGGCATGAAGCTGAAATAATTTACATGTACACTGGGAAATATTTAAGCATCATTGATATATTTTACAAATGAAACAGGGTCTTGTAAGACTACTGTACAATTTTGGCAAAAGGTTCATGGGGGGACATTACACATGATAATGTGTGTTCTTCTATGCTATCCTGTTTCTATTCATATGTCGCAGCTACTTTCAACAGGGCGTCCTATTTCTAGTTAATTTATATTTTTCCATATGTGTTGGGATAGGTTAGATAGACGAATCTCGGGTATTGAAAAAATTTCAGCTTAGAGTTGAATATAGAGGGGTTGGGAAATATCTTGCAGATAACAGTAAATCTCAAAGAGAAAGATCCACTAAGGGCATCTGAATTCTGATGAACATAGTTCTTTTTCAAGAGTTTTGACCGTTTTCAGATGTTGTATTCATTTTTGTCATAAATCACTGCAACACCAGTTTAGTAGATCTTTATTATCAAAACCTCTTCACAGGCAGAACATACTAAGGTAATAGAAGCAGGTAATAGTCAGCAGTTTTTATTGTGGAAAAATGGTTTAAAAGTGCATGTTTCTTAGAGGGATAATGCGTTCATACCTTTTAATATTTTTGGATAATAGAAATTGAAATCCTAGAGAGTCAACTTTATTTTGTAACAAATTTGAGATCGGTCTCCGTATTCACGGATATTCTCAGAATACTTCATGCTAGTCAACAACTGATACACTAAAGTTGAAATCTAACCTTAAAATAATAAGCTAAAATGGCAGGCATTTTGGAGGGTATGGTTATATTTTAAAAACACAATGCTCTGTAATAGATTTTACTGCACGAAACTTGAATTAAAATCAAACTCGGTGGAAAACCTTTGCTCTGTATTCTTCATAAACAGAAATGGCAGAAGTTTTTTTTTTGTTTTTTTTTTGTGTGTGTGTGGGGGGTGGGGGTGGGGGGGGTGTGTGATGGTACTAAATATCAAATGTTGCATATGGAAAAAAATATGCATTGTTTAATATTACAGTTTCAAGTGCCTTCAAGTTCCATGCTAGACAAAGTATATATTCACATGTATTTAATAATAATATGTAAAAATGTATAGCACTTGTATATACATGTAATAACACAAGAAGATCTAACGTATGCAGACTATATCATTATTAATAATTAGGGGGCGCTTATTTGTTTTCACATAAGTTCGACTGATCAACGCCGCTTCCAGATTATGGTCTCCCTTGAATAACTTCTTGAGCTTTCAAATTTTTCTTTCCTTCCTATCTTTCTTTAAAACTATAGGGGCGGGAAAAAATTTGGGGGATACTTTCAGGAGACCTTAAGCTTTACTTAAGGCAACCGTAAGCATTTTTCAAAAACACCCCGTCATCGCGTTTCTGGAAAAAAACACACCCACCAGTGCTATAAAATTTACCAGGTACATTCTAGACAAAATTTAGCAGGCCGGAAAGGTTTTTTTTCATCAATCGGACCACAGATGCTTGAACGGGAGGCGTTTGATTTTTGTAAATTTTTTAAAAATGGGTACTTTGTCTGTATCTCAAAAATGGTCCGGATTTGGCCGTTTTGTTGGAATAACTTATTCAGCTACTTTTTGATAATTTTTCACATACAGAAATTTTAGCCCTATATCTGCAATCTTAAGGTCACCTTAATGTCAAAAGGAGGTTTTAACCCTCCAGTTCACTTAGTTTTTCACTTTTCCAAACAAACTTGGCATATATATTAAGATTTATCAAAGGATTATCTTGACTTTATGGTGACCTTAAAATGTTTTTTTTTTTTTTTTTTTTTTTTTTTTTTTTTCCCCACAAATAAAACTTTATTGACCCTTTTTTTCACAATGGTATATACTTAGCTAAGCCCCGGGAGGGCGAGGGTTCAAACCCTCCATCGGGGTTTTTACAGAGATTTTTCATACACAGTATGAACAACTGTCACATTTAAGTATCTGTGCATACATTTATACAGATAGAAATTCATCAAATGTTACTGAAACACATTCTGAAATACTACCCACTTTTTACAAAATTTATCATGTTTTGCTTCAAGCCTGGACAGGTATTCTTGTTCATTATATTTTTGTTTTAGATAGTTTTGAAATTCAAAAATATGAGGTTTTCTTTTATTTCTTGAACACCAATAAATGTAATATTTCCCAACAATATATATAACATTAAGACAAAAACAAGGGGAGTAAAAACCAGTTGTTTCCTGTTTTCCAAATAGTATATCAACTAGATCTAAACTTAAAATTACATCTCCTTTTCTCATTAACCATATTTGAACATTTTCCCAAAATATTTTACTTATTTCACATTCTAAAAAGAGGTGTACCATGGTTTCCGGATCATTGCTACAGAGTGAACACAAAGAACTATCAGTATAATGAATTTTGTGCAAATATTGCTTTGTTCCAAGCAGTCTGTGGATCACACGATATTGAAACCAGATAAGAGTGTTATCACATATAGTATGAAAGCAAATTTTGTGTGCAGTAGTCCAATATATTTTATCTAAATCTATTTTTAGTATGCCTGTCCATTTTGTAATATAGTTGTGGGCCTGCTTTGTACCTTTTCTAACTAAGATGTTGTAAAGATCCTTGCTTCCCTGACTAGATTTGGTCAGCACTTTTATCTGAGGTAACATAAAGGGCTTTTCAAATGATTGATCAGTTGGTTTTATTTTCTGTAGATAATTTTTTACAGTTGAATAAATTCTATGATAAGTTAAAAAATTAATTGGGCTGTTGAATAAGGTATGAATTTCTTCCAAAGTTAAAATATTTCCATCTTTCGTCAATAAATCTATTGGGGAAATAATACCTTTCTGATATAGTGAAGGTTCAAATAACAGAGCATGAGAATTTTCCTGATTGTACCATAGAGGTCCACAAATGTTCTCATAAGGTTCACAACATTCAAAAAGTTTAGTCATAAAATCGCCCCAAGCAAACAGAACGTCTTTCCAAAAAATATTAGTGGTGTTGCCCGCACATTTATATGACCATTGTGGTCCCATGAAAAGCAGTTTATTTCTAGGACCTGTATTTGAAATTGCTAACTTTATCCAAGGAGCATCGACATTTACATATATCCTGCGTAGCCAAGTCAGTTTTAGAGACTTAATAAAATGTTTCAGATTTATCATTTTGAGTCCTCCTTCTAAATAGCCTTTGCATAATAAGTCTCTGCTGACCTTATCAGGCTTTCCATCCCAAATAAAATTATAAAAAGTTTTATTCATTTTTAATATAAAATCAACATTTGGACTTGGAATGGACATAAATAAATGTGTAAGCTTAGGAAGTAATAAAGTTTTAATCACAGTTACCTTTCCCAGTGGTGTTAAATGACGATTTTTCCACCTATTTACTATAGTTTCTATTTCAAAGGCAACTAGTTCAAAATTTAGATCCACCATTTTGCTTAAATTTACAGAAAACATTATCCCTAGAAAACTAAACTCTGTAGCTCCCCATATAAAGTCTTCTTTTATATCTAGTTTATCTTTAGAGTATCGTTTCTTTCCAATCCAGACTAACTTGGTTTTATCAGTATTGATTTTCAATCCTGACAGTGTACCAAAAATTTCTAAAGTATTTAAGGCTGCCAGAAGGGACCCCACTGAACCATCCAGAATGAGTGTGGTGTCATCAGCAAACTGGGTTAGTTTATATTCCATATGATCAATGGTAATCCCCACTATATCCTTATTAAATTTAACAAGTAGTAGGAGTACTTGAGCACACATAAGAAATAAGTAAGATGCAATGGGATCTCCCTGTCTGCAACCCCGTTCAATATTAATAGGATCAGACAAGAAACCACATTGGATAATTGAAGCTGTAATATTATTGTTAAACATTTTTATCCACTTAATAAAGCCTGACCCAAATCCTAAAAACTCCAAAACAGAGTATAAAAACTTCCAAGACACAGAATCGAATGCCTTTTCAAAGTCTATTAACATTAAAAGTCCAGGAATTTTATGTTTCTCTGTGAAATGCATCAGATCGTAGATAAGTCTTGTATTTTCTCCAATGAAACGTCCTTTTACGAAGCCTGCTTGGTTTTTAGAGATAATTTTGTCCAAGATTTTTTTTATTCTATTGGCTATTGCTGTTGATCCGATTTTGTATATTACTGATAAAAGTGATATGGGGCGCCAATTTTTTAGAAATTCTCTTGGCTTATTTCCCTTTGGCAAGCAGGTTATTATACACTGTCGCAGAGTTGTTGACATTTCACCAGTGATGTATGCATGATTGAGACTCCTAAGAATAAAGATTTTCATTTTTGCCCAAAATACTTTAAAGAATTCTGCAGGAAAACCATCAATTCCTGGACTTTTACCGTTTTTCATTGAATTAAGGGCTATACCTAGTTCATGTATTTCTAGAGGACCTTCTAGTAGAAGCGATTCCTCATGCGACAGGGTCGAAGTGTCATTTTTTTCTCCAACAATTGCATTCAAATCTATGTCATTTGACATTTTAGTTTGGTTCCTGAATAATTTTTCATAGAAGCATTTTAATTCATTTAAGATTTCCTTTTGATCAACAATACACTTATTTGGAGTTTTAATTCGTTTGACGGTTTTCTCAGTATAGTTAAAACTTTCTAAGGCACAGAATAATTTAGAAGGTTTTTCACCATTATGTAGCCACTGGGCTCTTGACCTGACAATGTTCCCTTTAAGTTTTTGTTCTCTCATGTCCTGCAGTTCTCTTTTTTTATCATCCAAGAGATCCCCAGAGGATAAAGTATTCAAATTTTCCAAAGTTTTTATGTCTGAAATTAGATTTTTTTCCTTTGTGTCAAGCTGTCTCTTTACTTTTGTTGCAAATTTGATAGTTTCTCCCCTAATTTTTAGTAAAAGAACTTCAAGAAATTGAGCATCATTAATCCGAAAACAAACATCGGAATCCTCGAGTATATTTAAGTATTCATGACTATATACAAGGACCGAATAAAACTTTTTTTCAGAATCGATCAAGGAGTTAATCATGTTGACATATTCTGTATTTTTTAACAGTGAACAATTAAATTTCCATATACCTTTACCTTTAACGAATTTACAAGTGACCAAAGTCATTTGGACTATTGAGTGATCAGTTCTATAGCCCGGTTGAATAGTACAGGTGACTACAAAGTCCATTAGTGTATTTGATACAAGAAAGTAATCTAGACGGGCTTTTTGAAAGGGTTTTTTCCTATGCCATGTATATCTTCTAATGGTGGGGTTGAAGATACGGAACGCGTCTGCTAAGTTGAGGTTTGACATCATTTTATGTATTTCTATTCTTGCTTTAGGATTATTCACTTTTTTATAATTATAAGTATCTATATCAGTATTCAGTGGGACATTGAAGTCACCACAGAGTATTGTATAAGGTTGTTCACTGGAATTAATAATCTCAGCTATTGTCTGAAAGAAACTTGGAGAATCATTATTGGGAGCATAGATATTAATTAGTTTAATATAAATGCTGCTCAACTTCAGGTCAGCAGAAATAAGGTTTCCCAAGTCATCATTATAGTGAGACAGAATTTCGTATTCAATATTTTTCTTAAAAAGTATTGCCACCCCTCTAGAATTTGTACTAACTCCATGTACCAAGCATTCACCATTCCATATTTGTTTGATTAATTTGACATCTTTACTTAGCCAATGTGTGTCTTGCAGACAGAAGATATTTGCATCAGAACTATTTAGGTACTCAAGCACATCATATCTCTTTTTAAAGTCCCTTAAACCTTGACAATTTACTGACAACACCTTGATTTCATCATTCATCGTAACCAACCCGATGGGGCCCTGATGACAGCTGGTACATATTTACTAAATGATTATCTTTCAATTTCTTACAATATGTTACAGACATTGGAATTCTGCATCCTTTTATATCTTTTGGACATAATTTACCAGAATTAGTCCATATGTGTATGATAAAAAATTTTTTCAAAGAACACAGTAAAGGAAAGAACTTCAGTGGGAATGAATAAAAACTTAAATAAAAATAAAAGTAAAAACTTAAACAAAAATAAAGAGAATAAGTTATGGATCTACAACTGTCCATAACTTAAAATATATGTCGTGACAGTGTTACAAGTAGGGGGAAGTCTCTTAGTAGTGTAACAATTAAACATTCAATAGTGATATGAATATATAACTGTTTAAACCTAGAAGTGCTTCTTTGTTGAGACATGCATCATAATGCATTTTTGTATCTTTTTTTTTTTGGAAAATAGAGCTGAAATTGAGTTTAGAAAGGAATTACACCACATGACTGTTATCAAATGCATTGAATGAAGGTTAGAACTATAATCATGCGGAACTTACTGAAACATGTCACTTCTTAGGTGACAACTCTCATCCATTTTAGAGGATGTTTATGCTACTGTTAATGAAATAAATTTTCAGGTGTCATTTCGAATGCACCACATAACTGTTATCAAGTGCATTGATTAAAGGCTAAACCTTGAGTAGTAAAAACTAGCTAAAAACGCATCATTTCTCAGGAGACAGCTATCACCCTTTTTAAGGACTATCAATGAAGTTAATTTTTCAAATGTCATTGCTGCATGTATATCCACAAACACAACATGTGATATACAGGCAAATAGGTTTGTCTTTTCAAATCTTGTAAAAATTGATCAATAATCTTGGCCGGTGTTATAAATAATTACACCTTCATTTAATACCAAAATTTAACTATAACAATTAAAAAAGTGAAGGTATCACAATTAACAAAATAAGGTATGCGCGTCATATACATGCTTGTTTTAACATTAAATTATCACTGGGCTGCAATTCGCTCCACAGAGTATTATAAAAATAACTATGCTTATATTAACTCGATCAGTATGAAAAGCAGGTATTTCGCATCAATTACTTTAAACTGAAGTGACACTTGTATAACAGTAAAGAAATGGAGACCAGGTACTTCAAATGTATTGTAGTGAACTAATAATTAGCACCAACCTAAACTTAAACAAACCTTTTCCTTAATCAATACAATTGAATATTATTATATTGTTAGTATTCATAAAGACTGTGATGCATGAAAGTGCAGTTTCCTTTAAATTTTGTAATGATACAGAGTATACCAGATAATTTTTAACAAATATATTTATGCAGACTGAGACTACCACAGAAAATCTATATACAATGTCACGAGTGATTACCCAAATTAATCACAATACAGTTTCATTTCAACCACCACCGTCAAGCACTACCATAGAGGTCATGAAATTAATTGCATTATAACTTTTCCTAGAAGAAAATAACTACACACTACCAATACAGAAGGAAGTCGCGGTTGTAGGTAAAGATTTTTTAATGTTCAAAGTTACCATATTGCTCTGACATGGAATTGAGCATTACAATATTGCCACAATGATGACAAATGTGACTGAAAAGAAAGTGGTTTGAATCATTTTCGAGTTATCCAAAATTTGTATAATGTTGACCAACTTTTTGTTAATGTAGAATACGTTTTGTTATTGTAAAAATAGAAAAAAAATAAATTAATAAATAAAATAAAAATAAAGTAAATTAAGGCACTATCTTAATAAAAAACAAGAGAATTTACCTTTTAACAATGAGCACAACAAACACAGTGATAATCATTATGGGTTAGATTAATCCTTTTGCTATTTGAGTTTATGGCAATTACTTTTACAGTACCTTTTTAAGAACATTTTGTTTATAGTTTAAATTCACAGACTTCTCTTGTTAGTTCCTCTATGCATTGAAACCTTGAGGGTCCAATGTGTGTGCCTCCATACCATCGGGTCACAACAACTAGTTTGTTGGTGATGCTCTGTTCCTTCATAATCCTCAATATGCGGCGCCCTGCAGACCATTCTCCGTCGTCCTCATGATGTTCAATAAGCCCATCGCTTGAAGCTATTCTGTACGCATATATGTTATGAGTAGCACAAGCAACACGTGGATCCATGAACAATGCTTGTAAGCAAAAAGCAACATCATTTCTGTCATGAATGTCAGTTATGTGTCCTTGGAAATTACTTCCTTGTACAAGTTTAGGTTGAGTATGGTTGAACTTTTTCTGTTGCATCATCTCATCATCTATATCTGGTCCGTATATTGGGTCTGGTTTGGCTTCTATCATTTTGTTGTCCACCATGAGTTTTTCACCAAACCATTTTGCTGCCTTGGACTCTTCTTTTGCCTTTTTGTATTGAGGCCATAATTTTCGTTTTCGTTCGTTGAGCTCAGGTGGAAGCTGCTCTACCACTGAGTACTTCTGAAAGCTGTCCATGTTTTTGGTATGGCGAAGGACCTTTATCTTGTCTTGTATAGAGCCAAAACATACAATGATTGGTCTTGATCTCCTGCTGTTCACCTTTCCCATGCGATGAGTGTTTTCTATCACCAAACTGTCGATGAGGTCCTGTGGCATCATGAGCTGATTCATGAAGAACTCGTTTAGGACCTTGCGTACATCCTCACCTCTAGACTCTGCCAGATTGTAGAATAACAGATTCTTCTTCATGCTTCTAGCCTTCTGTTGCAGCAGTTCCTCGCGAGTTTCACCTACCACTTTTTCCAATCTTGTCAAGCGGCCTTCAAGGACTCGAGTTTTAGTTTGTGCATTCTCAAGGCTTGCATTTAAGTTTCTAATCTCCTCATCTTTTTTTTGTACTGAAGTCGTAAGGCTGTCAACTTTGGCAACTAATGTATTAAGCAATTGTCTATCCTCTTCCTTATTCTTGGTTATTAAGTCCTTTATTTCAGTTTTAAAGCCTTGTAGCTCCTGAGTAAATGATTCTGTCACAGACTTAATAGCAGCCACAGTTTTATCATGTGATTGCATTGTGAGTTCAGGAGTTTTCAAACTTCTACTTTTTGATACTTGTATTAGAGTTTCTTCATCCGTAGAATCACTGGCTGAAACATCATCTAAGTTCAGCATGAGCAATGGAGAGATATTCTTACGCTTTTTAGTTTTTCTATTGTCCTGAGATTTTGCCTCTCCTAGTATCATACTATCTAATGTTCTTTGTCTATAACTATCACTTTTTTCTTGCGGTCTTGGAGTACTTGATAATGTCTGTGTGTGTTTACCTAAAGGTGTATCCATTTGCAGGAGTGTCTGGGAAGTTTGTAAAAAATCCAAGTTGTCCCCACAATAACTATTTTTTTCAGCGGTATTATTTACATATATGTCATAGTAACTATCCACAAAATCTTCCAAATCAGTCAATGTTGTGTTTAGATTAGTGCTGTCATTAGTTTTTTCTGGGTCATTCACAGGCACAGATGTATTTTCTTTATTCCACTTTTTTCCAAATAAGGTGTTTTCCATTGACATTCTTCTTTACATGGGTACATACTTGGTGAAACTTCAAAGTCTATCCTTTTTATTCACTGTAGAACACTGGCCCAGTTTTTTGCACTTTTCCTATTTTTTAATATATTGACTAACCACTGTTCACTCCTGCAGATTTGCACCCTTTCCCCACCAAGTTTATTCCAAAGACATGTGTTATGAATGCATCAATTATATTAAACTTGTAGAAACACAGTACAGACTTGTGCCCTTTTTCCTGAGTTTATAAATATTTGCAAGAACTGTTCTTTTCTATATATTTATGCCCTTTTTTCCCTCTGAGTTTACTATAAGGGCATAGTATATCAATTATATTTGTTGATTTTATCAATAAAAATACCTATTAAAGGTTTTTATTGTAAGTAATATTTTGGCATCACTGTTATCCATGTATAATAGTAGGTTATAGTAGCAAGTTTCAATCTACTTTACTGTATCCATACTTGTGTTTTTTAACATTTTCCCCCTACAATGAAATGTGCTGTCACTGCATATTAAAAAAATGTTAATATTATTGGAGCTATGTCCCCCCCCCCCAAAAAAAAAGTCATAAAATTGGAATAAAACTGTCTGGCCCCTTTATTTTTTCATTTTTTTTAAATCTAACATATATTGATATTGAGGTACATCAAAAGAAGACTCTTACTACCGAATGATTTAAATATTAATGTTATTGCCATCTTAAACTTAAAATATAGGGTTTTTCAGCCCTAAGCTCAGTTAATGTTTAAATTTTTAAAATAAAATTTGGCACATTTATAAAGGTTGCCAGAAGGGACTTTCTGATTTTATGGTCACCTTAAAGTCCCAATATGAATGAAGTTGTGGTCTCCTTACAGTGAAAAAAGGAACTTTTCAGCCTCCAGCTATCCTATTGTTCAACTGACCTCAGCTAAACTTTGTACACTTACAAAGGATGACAAAAGGGACATTCTTATTTTATGGTCACCTTAAAGTCCCCATATTAATGAACTTATGGCCACCTTGCAGTGAAATTATGGAGTTTTTCATCTCCAGCTATCATATTGTTCAACTCACCTCAGTTAAATTTTATACACTTATTAAAGATGACAATAAGGACATTCTCATGTTTTTTCCACCTTGGAGTTCCAATACAAGTACAGTCATGGCTATCTTGAAGTAAAAATGAGTTTATTCAGCCGCCAACTGACTTACTGTTCAATAACATCAGTTTAACTTAACACATTGATTAAGCTTAAGGAAGATGTTTATGACCTTTTTACTTAAAATTCTTGTATTTCAGAGTCTTTGGCCATCTTAACATAATAAATATATAGTTCTTGCTCCCACCCATTTATTTTTAAGACTTTTTAAAACCACACCTGGCACATGTATAGTTAAACAAAATTTCTGTTATCTGGCAAAGCTAAGCTACTGTTCATGAAGTTATGGCATCTTCAAAAAAATCAGGTATTTAGCATGCGTTGATGTGGTTATTAACATATTGCAGCTGATCAATGTTTAGATAATATAAATTTCCAATTTTAGGCACATTAAAAAATCCCACATACTTCTGATTCCATTCTTGTGGAATTGTGTGGATATGCCTTTTCCTTTTTTGGGGTGAGAAAAAGGCTTTAATTAATTCAGCTTTTGTTTTGTAGCAGGAGTTGTTGATCTAGCTACTTATTTACATAGACTATTTAAATTGGTCCAGTGTATAGACTTCACTTCTTTCAGAAGATAAGATGACTGCGAAAAAAACACTTTCTCATAAACAGTTTTTCTTTTACCGTATTTTATGTATCTCCAGCTAATTGAAAAGGAATGAGTTGTCTCTTCTTTCTCATCCAACTCTGTATTTGCTTTTGTGTGATATCTATCTGGAGGTACATTTATAGCAAGCCCCACTGACTCACTTATGGCCTGCTGTGCTATTCATCCCCTTCTGCACACTGGGTGAAAAGGTTGATAAGGGATATCAAGATGTATTATTTTCCGTTCATTAAGGGATATGCTTACAGTAAATCTTCTTGGGGGTAAACACTTCAAACAAGGACATTTATATTTAGGTTCATGGAAGTGGATCCTTCTGGAAGTAATAGCTCAAATTCTGCTTACAGTTTCATACTGCAACTGCTACAGTTTTCAAATAATCAAAACACAGTAAAGCTTACATTCTTCTTACAGTTTCATACTGCAACTACTACAGCTTTATTAACCCAAGTCTCCATCCGGGCCGCTCGTTTTTGTCAGCAAAAGCCTTTTTCTAGTTATGCACTGATTGTCTTGTAGATTGTGCATTATATTTTTAATTGTGTTAGTATTGTATACCTATTGAACCTTTAATTATTTCCTTTAAGTTTGTAACTGGTACTATATATGTACTTTCTTTTCAGGATTTTTTTTCTGTTACTTTTATGCAAAGTTGTTATGAAAAAGGCAGTTGTTTTTGTACACATTAGTGATCATCAAATATTGCCCATGGGCATGTGTATGCACAGTATAAAGTCTTTTGAATGACATTTACATGTAACATGAGAGAATTTATTATGTATGTAGCATGTATGACCATGTGTAGGCTGAAATCAGTGAGGTTCTGAAAATTTTTGTACTTAATTGTTATTTATAAAACTTATTTTCTTTATTTAATTTTCATTATTTTTTATGAGAAACTAAAAATACTTTCCTTTTATGGAAATGTAAATTAAAATGTTGCATGGCAACCACGTAGTGTAATCAAAATTCCATGAGATCTTCAGGTAGTACATAGTGTATTCTTAAGCTGCATTCCCACAAAAGTACGTAGCTTAAAGATTCAGATAAACTTACACAATTAATATTTGCATAAAAGAGTTTTCTAGTTGAGGAATCAGTTATTATGAACCTATCATTCAGAGTTTTTATTTAATACTTTGTGAATGATGTGTGCACATTGTTTAGTGGAATGGTTTTGAAGAGCTACCAAGAGTGTGTTATTGTTGAAAAGTGAAAACCTGACATTTTGTTTACTGTTTTTTCTGTACGTTCATAATAAAACATGTTGAATAAGTTGTTGTACCTATGTGTGATAAATTACTCTCCCTTGTTATCATCAGTCTCATAATATAAAATTGTAAATGGATAATTGGTTCACCTTGCAGTGATTGTATCATATTCAAGGTATAGAGAGGGGTGGGGAAGTCCCTAATGATAGCTTTATACCTGTTACCTGAGAAAATTGGTCAGCATGATTTATTAAGCATCCTGCAAGGGATGCTTTTTGTATTTAGGGGAGAGGAGAGAGAGAGTGGGTCTGCCGGCTCTCGCATTTCTATTGCTTATAGCTTGGCAACCACTGGGCGGATTCTCTTCAAATGTAGCACATATATGCAGTAGCCCTGGGAAAATTTTTTTGAATATGGTGTCATGACATTTCAAACAATCAGAGAAGTCACATGACCAAAAACATGTTTTTCAAAGGGGTGTGCTTGTCCGGATGATAACTTAAAAAGTGCTTCACCTATTCACATGGAATTTGGCAATTAGGTTTGTTATATAGATCTCTGGAAATCATTAACTTTTGGAAGTGATGTAATATAAAGTTATTGACTTAATAACAATTAACTAAACATGTTTTTCAAAGGGGTGTGCCTGTCTGGATGATAAATTAAAAAGAACTTCACCTATTCACATGGAATTTGGCAATTAAGTTTGTTATATAGATGTCTGGAGATCATTAACTTTTGGTAGTGATTTAGTATAAAGTTATCGACTTATTAATGATTAACTAAGCAATTTTTCTTAACGCTGAAAATGAAAAATCTTTAATATCTTAGAAATGGTGCGAGATAGAATGATTGCGACAAAATTTTTGACCCACAGGGTATCTGCAGAGTATGGTGGCGATGTTTCCCAAAAATCATTTTTCTGCCATTTTTGGCAGCCATCTAGAATTTCTGCATAAAATGCAAAAACGCTTCAATTTTGGAAACGGTGCGAGATAGAGAGATTCTTGACCCGCAAGGAATATGCAGAGTCTACAGGCAACTTTACCCGCCATTTTTGGTGGCCATCTTGAATTTCTGCAAAATTTTTGACCCCCAAGGTATTTGCAGACTCTGCTGGTAACTTCTCTCAAAAATCGTTTTCCCGCCATTTTTGGCGGCCATCTTTTGCATAAAACACAAATACGCATTTTTCTCAGAAACAGTTTGAGATAAAGTGATTCTGACGAAACTTTAGATCCCTATGGTATTTGCAGAGTTTACTGGTAATTTTTCTCAAAAATTGTTTTCCCGACATTTTTGGCGGCCATTTTGAACTTCTGCGTGAAACGCAAAAACGCATTTATCTTAGAAATGGTGTGAGATAGAGGGATTTCAACGAATTTTTTTAGCCCCAGGGTCTCTGCAGAGTCTACTGGCGACTGTTCTCAGAAAAACCTTCTCCCGCCATTTTTGGCAACCATCTTGAATTTCTGCCTAAAACACATTTACCTTGAAAATGGTGCGAAATGGAGCGATTTTGACAAAATTTTTGACCCCCAGGGTATCTGCAGAGTCTACTGGAACTTTTCTCCCAAAATCTTTTTCCCACCATTTTTGGCGGCTATCTTGAATTTCTGCATAAAACGGGGAAAAAAAAAAATTTATCTCAGAAACGGTGCGAGATAGAATGATTTCGACAACATTTATGACCTGCAGGATATCTACAGAGGCTACTGGCGACATTTCCCATCTAGAATTGTAAAACCAAAAAATGCATTTATCTCGAAAATGATACAAGATAGAGCAATTTCAATGAAATGTTTCACCCCAGGGTTTATGCATAGCCTATGAGCGACTTTTCCCAAAAATAATTTTCCTGCCATTTTTGACCGCCATCTTCGATTTCTGCGTAAAACTCAAAAACACATTTATCTCGGAAACAGTGCAAGATAGAGCTATTTTGACGAAAGCTTTGACCCCCAGGGTTTCTGCAGAGTATACTGGTGACTTTTCTCAGAAAAAAGTTTTTCCCACCATTTTGCCAGCCATCTTGACTTTCTGTGTAAAACCCAAAAATGCATTTATCTCAGAAAAGGTTCGAGATAGAGCAATTTGGATGAAATTTTTAACCCCCAGGGTATTTGCAGAGTCTACTGGCAACTTTTCTCAAAAATTGTTCTGCTATTTTTGGCGGCCTTGTTGAATTTCTGCATAAAACGCTAAAAAAAAACAAAAAACAAAAAAAATTCATCTACGAAACCTTGCATTTTAGCATAAATAAAAAAACATATTAAACACAGGAAGATGGTCATTTCTACAAAATCATTAATACTCATTAGGACATTTGTTTTTGCTGTGCAAAAACAATTTCTTTTTCTCTTGTGAAGCAATAATCTTGTTTAAAAGGTTATTTCAAGAAATAAGTTGCTTTCACCCAAGGTGTCTTCAGCTACTAATCTTCTGCAAATATTTTAAAAACTATTGAATAGTGCTTCTCCTTGTTTTAAAATCAATCCAGGAATAAGGTAAAAATTACGATTGAAAAGAATATTTGCTTTGCAACAATATCCTACCTCTGATGTATGCAATATTTTTAAAATTTATTGTTTTACATAAAAAGACATCACATCACAACGTACAATTTTACTAGAAAATAAGAAACATTAACAGCGTATTATCCATCACAGTGGGTATCGTTTAGAAAATATATTTCAATTTTAAAAATGGTTACATTAACTTTCATTAATCAAATAACACAGTAAAGTTACTCCAAATGTTTGTAAATTTGCTATGTTTAAATTCTAATTTAGCAATATATTCCTGCTCAAGATATATTGTTTGATGGGATATTTATAGAAATTCCCGACAGATAAAATACCATTTGACCTTAATGTTTTGAAAATATAAAACTTGGCTGTTAAATAAATAGATGTTTAACCAATTTGTGCACAATAATTATCTTCACCTTTAATTTTCTCAAAAGAAAATTATTAGAAGCACCAGTGTTTTGTTTTCAAACTGTGTACATTTTGTATTCATAGCTGAAATATTCACTGAGATATCAACAATTTTATCCGTGCTAGAGTAAGAAATCTAAAATTCGCCACATATCTGAAATTCGCCACGTGAAAAACTAATAAAAGAATTGTGGTGAGATTTGTTCAATGTATAGTAAATTAAGGCTTTTTGAACTGAAAAATACCAATTTTTAGACAAAAACATCATTTTCTTCATAAAATTAACTAAGGTTTTAGAGGTGGCGAATTTTAGATTCCTGGCGAATTTTAGATTTCTTACTCTATCTTATTACAAAAATAAATTTTTAATTCATAATTTCTGGTCTTCCCAGCACTGTTTTTGCATTTCTTGCCCATTATTACGCCATTTACTTTTAAACAATGTGTTAGAAACTGTAATAATTGAAAGTTTGAGGGTGTTGACATGTTGTTATATTTATGCAAATATTTTATAAATTTCTTTATCCAGAGATATATGCTGTAAACCTTTGGAAAGTTATTTGAACAGCACTTCTAATGGTTGTTATTGCATTAAATTGCATTCTTTAGGTTTGACTTCAGCCATGGCTTGTTGCTTGTAGTATTGCTGATACGGTAAAATAAACTTTTTATTCAGATTATACAGTATTATAACCAATACATATGCTACTTGTTGGAGTGTAGTTTAGATCTATACTGATTGGTTTGAACTGTCTTATATAGATAAGAATGTGAGAATCATTTTAATGATTTATGTGACTATACATTCAAGAGTTCTGCGCAGAAAAAAATAAAAACAAGTATAAAAAGTGTAATAAATATTTATTTTTCAGTTTTGTCAAGTTTTTATGTTGGACACATGCTAGGTTTAGATGTCAATAAATTCTATTTTTAAAATAAACATATTATTTCCTTTGTTTTCTTTCTTTATAGTTTTTTTGTGATCTTTTTAACAAGTATCATATAAAACCTTTAACAAATTTGTTTTTGACAGTATCAAAGCTATAATAGAGGATCCCAAATAAAATGCTTTTTACCCCACAGCCCTTAAGGGCTGTCGGGGTATTGTTTTCACCCATGGTGTCCGGATGGGCGGGCGGGCGAAAATAGTTTGTCCGGACTGTATCTCAGAAACCATAAGGTGTAGGAAGTTCGTACTTGGCAGGGACATTGGTTGGGGGGTGTAGGTGTGCAACGTCATGGTCTGACCTTGATTTGACCTTTGACCTTGCCGTAGTGACCTTGAGTTTGAAAATCTTGTCCGGGCTATATCTTGGCAACCATAAGGTGTAGGAAGTTGATACTTGGCAGGGACATTAGTTAGGGGTTGTAGGTGTGCAACGTCATGGTCTGGCCTTGATTTGACCTTGCCGTAGTGACCTTGACCTATAAAATCTTGTCCGGGCTATATCTCGGAAACTGTGAGGTGTAGGAAGTTGATACTTGATAGGAACATTGGTTAGGAGTTGTAGGTGTGCAACATCGTGGTCTGACCTTGATTTGACCTTGCCGTAGTGACCTTGACCTATAAAACCTTGTCTGGGCTATATCTCAGCAGCTGTAAGGTGTAGGAAGTTGATACTTAGTAGGGACATTGGTTGGGGGTAGTAGGTGTGCAACATCATGGTGCTACCTTGATTTGACCTTTGACCTTGCCGTAGTGAACTTGACCTATAAAACCTGGTCCGGGCTATATCTTGGAAACCGTAAGGTGTAGGAAGTTGATACTTGGTAGGGACATTGGTTAGGGGGTGTAGGTATGCTACGTCATAGTGTGGCCTTGATTTGACCTTGCTGTATTGACCTTGAGCAATAAAATCTTGTCCAGGCTATATCTCAGAGACTGTAAGGTGTAGGAAGTTTATACTTGGTAGGGACATTGCTTGAGGGTTTTACGTGTGCCACATCATGGTGTGACACTGATTGACCTTTGACCTTGCTGTATTAACCTTTAAAATCTTGTTGCACCTTTGGATCTGTCTGTTGATGCAGATTAAGCACTGTTAAAGTCATATTAGAATTCATTAAGAATTTCCTTTTGCAAGTTCCCATTGTAACAGATGGAATTTCATCAAGTGAGCCACAGGCTTTTCTCCAACACCACACATAAGCATTCATTGAATGTATTGCCACTTCTGTATGCATGGGTAATATTCAAAACATCCAAACCATAATTCGGCCATTTTTGGTTTACTGATAAGTGCTGTCATTTTATTATTGAATTGTTTTGTTTTAATACTTCATTTTTACATACATTTCTTTTCCTTAGATATTATTTTCTCTACTTAAGCATTATTTGGACCTTAATATAACTGACACTGCTCTGAAAGTATCTTGGAACTTTGTACTGTTATACTACTTCTATATCTCATGGTGTTGAAAAATATTTCCCCAGGCTGTGGGGTACGGGCATCTCTGATGCTATTTTTATGTCAGCTGACTTGTCAGTCAGCTGACATTATGTCATCACTGCGGCGTGGGCGTACGTGTCCGCGTGGACAACTTCTTCTCCAAAACTACAAGGCCTATGCTGTTTTTTTTAAAAATATACCTTATCTATCGAGGATGAAAAATTGTTCAAGGCATGCAAATTTGTCTGTTCATCTGTTTGCTAGAGACGTTACAAGGGAGGTACCCCCACCAAAAGTGTGAAAATTTCAACACTTTATCACAATTTTCTCAGTGACTATTGCAGGGATTTCTCTCATATTTTGCATATATGTACTAGGACAGAGGTAGATTCTCTTCTGTGAGTATCAGACCTGGATCCGTCTTATTTTTTTTTTAATAAATTTTTTTAATAATTTTTAATGCATTAAAATTCATGAAATCATGCACTAAATCACTTATAACTTGAAAAGTGTTGCATTTAGAGCATTTTGTTAAAATACGTTATTCAGCTACTTCTTTCATAGTTACAACATGGTGAGTAACTTGGGTGTCTGTCTCAATAGCTAAGTGAGTAATAGCTACTTTTGGGCTTTTCAGTAACTACCATCTTGAGTAAAATCACTTGTAGCTTGAAAACTATTGCATTTAGAGAATTTCGTATAAATATGTTATTCAGCTACTTTTGCGTCAGCTATAACATAGTAAAATTTCAGACCTGTAGCTCATGGCATAGCTGAGTAATAGCTACTTTTAGGTTATCACTGTTGAGTAAATCACTTATAACTTGAAAACTATTGCATTTAGAGTATTTTGTTTCAATATGTGATTCACCTATTTGGGGTCAGCTATAACATAGTACAATTTTAGACCGGTAGCTCATGGCATAGCTGAGTAATAGCTACTTTGAGGTTATCACTGTTGAGTAAATCATTTATAACTTGAAAACTATTGCATTTACAGAAATTTGTGTAAATACGTTATTCAGCTACTTTTGGGTCAGCTATAACATAGTGAAATTACAGACCTGTAGCTCGTGGCACAACTGAGCAATAGCTATTTTCAGGTACTGACTGTTGAGTAAGTCAATTGTAACTTGAAAAATATTGCATTTGGAGTATTTTGTTAAAATATGTTGTTCACCTACTTTTGGGTCAGCTATAACATAGTGAAATTACAGACCTATAGCTCATGGCATAGCTGAGCAATAGCTACTTTCAGGTTCTCACTATTGAGTAAATCATTGTATCCACTGGATAGCCGCAGTGTGTAGAGAGATTTCACCATTACCGCTCTAATGAAAAAAAATATTATAGCTAGCCTTCTCAAGTTTGCAGAATATATTAATAACCATAAAATGTTGCCTGGGAATATTTTTGTCCTCATTTTGAAAAACAAGATGGCCGCCACAGGTGTTTCTTTGTCAGTCATGAAAAGTGCTTATATCTCCCTTATTATTGGTCCTAGAGGTTTGGGATGGTAAACCAACCTGTAGGAAATCATGGGCTGGGAATCTTTTGGTGTGGTCAGATTTGACCTTTGACCCCTCCTTCAAGGTCAAACGAGAATAGCCAAACTTAAAAGTGCTTATAACTCACTTATTATTGGTCCTAGAGGTTTGGGATGGTAAACAGACATATAGGAAATCATGGGCTGGGAATCTGTTGATGTGGTCCGATTTGACCTTGGACCTCTTCTTCAAGGTCAAACGAGGATAGCCAAACTTAAAAGTGCTTATAACTCACTTATTATTGGTCCTAGAGGTTTGGGATGGTAAACAGACATATAGGAAATCATGGGCTGGGAATCTGTTGATGTGGTCCGATTTGACCTTGGACCTCTTCTTCAAGGTCAAACGAGGATAGCCAAACTTATAAGTGCTTATAACTCCCTTATTATTGGTCTTAGAGGTTTGGGATGGTGAACCAACATATAGGAAATCATGGGCTGGGATTCTTTTGGTGTGGTCAGATTTGACCTTGGACCCCTCCTTCAAGGTCAGTTGAGGATAGCCAAACTTAAAAGTGCTTATAACTCGCTTATTATTGGTTCTAGAGGTTTGGGATGGTAAACCAACCTATAGGAAATCATGGGCTGGGAATCTTTTGGTGTGGTCAGATTTGACCTTTGGACCCCTCCTTCAAGGTCAAATAAGGACAGCCAAACTTAAAAGCGCTTATAACTCGCTTACTTTCCTTCATAATACCATTGGCAGGGCACAGCTTTTTTGTCCTTTTCTTCTGTCAGGTTCAGAATTTCTTTTGAACATGCTGTTCAATTACCATTTACTATACTTCTGTACAGCACTTTCCCTGATAATTATGCTTTCCTCTCATTATTACCTTCACAAATCAAAAAACACTCAGTGAGCTGACACAGTGCCCGTTCACGGGCACTCTCCTCTTGTTTTAATCTTTGTCTAAGTTAGGGTTTCTATTTCCATCAACAACTGACGTCATCTAAGGATAGGTCAAGTGAATCCTCAATGTTCCCATGAGTGGGACTCAAACACTTGACCAGAGAGGTAAGAGCTGAGTGATTGAAAATGCTTATCTTGTTCTACCAGATTTTTGGGCTTAAACTTTTCTACTATTCAGTGTGCTTGTTATATTTGTCAGGTGTATTGTGTAAACCCCATGAGAAACTTTTCTTGGACATGACTTTGACAAGGTTCCCACATCCTTGAAAATCTTTGAAAAAAATTGCTTAATTGCTTAATTTTCAAGGCCTTGAAAGTCCATGAATTTGGCCAAAATTGAATAAAATCCTTGAAAAGTATTTGAATTTGTTATTGCCCTACTTCTGCATCTGCATCATCTAGTTTTACAGCTATGGTAGACTCAGCAAAGCAAATATGATCTAGTTTGAACAAAGTTTATGTTAAAATATTATTAAATGTTTTAACTAGCATTGTTGTAATGAGTTTATAAAATGTTAAAATCACTTGACAATAGAGAAGTTTGTGGGAGGAACGGATGGCTAGAAGGGGAGGTAAAGGAGGGTGTGCCTTAAAATATATCCTTGAGAATAATTGTTGACCTTGAAAATCCTTTAAAAGACCTTGAATCCTGTTGTCAAAAGTCTGGGGGAACCCTGTTTGACCTTTTCAAGGTCATAACTAACGCCACTTTGTCACTTGTCAGAAAATAACACCAGATGCATGCACCAGATTTTACATGTGTATTACAAAACAAGTACCGGTAATATCTCTGGCTCTTGATACTTTCAAGATCAAACTGGGTTTTAAAAATCTGAAATTGAAATATTTTTATCATCTGGAAAATGTGAAGAGCACACAGAAGAGCTGAAATAGCAAAATAAAAACATTAATAATTATTTTTAATTTTTATCAAAGTTTTGAATTTTGAAAATTTATGAATCTTAACCAATTTTAAATATCTTGAAAATTGTTAAGACAAAGAATTATTTTTGGCAAATGTTTTATTGCTTGTAAGTATGGTCTGCTGATGTTAATATACCCAAAATTAACTTCAGTATCAGCTTTCATCCTAAAAACACTTGTTTTCAACTTAAAATATAGAATCATGTGAAAACTTTTACTTTTCACCCACTAGAACACTTTTAGTTGGCTATAATAAATTTTACCAATTATAATTATATGAAATGTAATTTAAATTTGAATTAAATTTGATTTTCAGTTTTGATTTTTAAATCTGGAATTATGTAAAATTGACATTTTCTGTCACAGAGATCACAAGTCTGTTATTTAATCACTTTTGTCTCACCTCTGTGGTTGTGTGTTTGACTCCATGTGATGGCAACCTGCAGGATTTACTGTTCACCTGTCCTTATATGTCCTTAGCTGTTGCAAGGGATGTAAACCTCCAACTTTGACCTTTGACTTAATCAAAACTTCTCAGTGGACTAACTTTTAGGACTACAGATTCCCCTAACGCAGTGCTCAGTCTTTCAAGCAAAAACCAATTGGAATTATTTGTAGGTTGAATCTCAAACATGAAAACTAAAACAGACCAATGTGGTTCTCAGCCCTTGCTGTTTCAATCTTTTTCATGAAATTTATTATAGTATGTATACATTTTTGCCAAGCCAGTATTTTTGAAATCTTAATATATATACCAAGCTTTAAATAGACAATGAACAAAAACATATGCTGTTGGCGGCCAAAAATATAATTAATATGAATTCCTGTTTTTATAGCATACTGAAGTGTGTCTAATTTACAGAATGATGATTTCACTTCAGAGAATTATTTGTGTTTATAACAAGTTTTTCATGTTTTTCTAAACTAAACAAAAAAATACAGTAAACAAAGTTATAATAGATACAATTACAGTATATTTGCTTTTGAAGAAAGATAGAACACAGCTCAACATTTTGGTAACTAAGCCAATTATAGATAATTATTAATGTATGTAAAGTAATAAGTGTCCATCAGTGACAAGTGTTACAAAATCCTGGATATTGTAGATTTGAGAATGAAAGCTTTCATACTGGTTTATTTATGAGATAGCATCCACACAGGCAGTGTTTTAAGAGCTTTTACATTACAGTAATAACCTTTATTGACCTTGTTTCATTTGTAATACCACAGCATGGGGGTGTTTTATAGCAGATGCCTTCTCTTTATAGAGTTGGATGCAGACATTCCTCAAACATATGAATACCATTGATTTTTTGTTACAGCTAACCTATTTAATCATAGATCATTTGTAAACATAACAAATATAGGACTTTCTGTCTAATGCAGGTGTTCCACTGGAGCCGACCCTACGACTCTAGGGTCGGCTACAAAAGTCGGGGGGTCGGGGACAAAAATTCACAAAAAAGGGCGGGAAAATACTGGGTCAGTTGCACCTCCCCGACAGGACATGATACATCCAGGCTTGTCTGGATCTAGAGGCCGACTCGCCTTGGGGCCGGGATGTTTTCCACAAGACTGGTCTGGAAACTACCAGGACAAGCCCTAAACCCCTAACAGACAAGCCGTAGTAGGACCGACAAGCTGTACTGACAAACAGACAGGACTGGAGAAACATACAGAACCCCACGACCAGACTTGAAGTCGGTATTGTAATAACAGTTTTTGATGAAGTTTTGGGAAAAAAGAGGATCAAGTGTTGACCAATAAACAATTCTTATACTAGGTCAAGGCTGAATATTTGGATCCCATCACGTGACCAAAATGTCCAAATTTATTTTTTTGTTATTTTAATTACAATTTCCATGTTTTTGCTTTAATATATATAAAAAATAAAATCAATGTACGTCTGCTTCAGTTTATGAACGAAAAAGTCATTTAAAATATAAAATTTTCATTAAAAATGTTGTATCCTGTGGAAAGAAGCAGAGAAAGATGTGTTTCTAACAATCTCGAACGTGACAAACCTGCTGCTGGTTGTTGCCTTTTATACTCCAATTTCGAGCTTCTAGGAAAGACCCTATTCTCGCAAAGGTAATAAACTTGCTGCAGTTCTGGTCACCTGATGGGATCCAAATATTTACTAGTGACCTAGTTTAAGACTTGTTGATTGGTCGACACTTGATCCTCTTTTTTTTCCCAAAAATTGCTAATGGCTTTTTACAGTGAGAAGAAATATCTTGTGATTGAATTCAACTAGTTTGTTAACTTTTATTTAAATTGCTCTGGTGAAATAGGCTGAGAAATTGATTATTATGTCACCAAATAAAACACTTGTTCAGGTTTCTCAATTATTTACAGCATACATGTGGACCTTTTCTATCTCTTTAACTTTGAAATTATGATCACTTGCACTGTTTCTTTGTCATTTTTGATATAATATTTGATCATATTTTTACCTCACATCATGATGGAAATGGACTGCAAATGAGCAGTACCTAAGTTACAAAAGACTAGCCGGCTTCATATTACGACAGGCCAGCAAGTGATAAGGACAAGCCTGGAAGGGTTACAGACAAGCCTGGAAGTGTAACCGACAGGCCCTTAAGTTAACTGACAGTCCTGTTGCTAGGTGGAGGGAATTAGGATCAGGAACAAGAGTTGGGGAGGGTCGGGGAAATATCAAACATGTTTGATATTTCACTGACTCTCCCCGACAGGCCGGGAACTTAAAACCGACCCTAACCGACCATGTAAACATTGGTCCCAACCCTCCAAAAATGCTTAGTTACCGACTGATCAGCTCCAGTGGAACACCTGCATTAGAAAGGAAATGGATGAATTTTTGGTTGAAGGTCAGATCAGGTCACATCTATATACATGATGTTATAGGTTCAAAAACATTCAAAGGGAAAACGAACATTTTTGAGTATGAATTTATCACAGAATATACATGTAAGACTGGTAAGTACATGCATTATGAAACCATAATTATTACAGTGAGATGTAGTCGTAATCTAAGTTGTCTGATATATTGTGTGCAGAAATTGCACCTCTCAATCTATCAGTACTGTATCATGGAAACTCTCAGGCACAAACTGCTAAATGGGTAAAACTATTAATTATAAGTAGTGTAGAGGGACAGTGTGATGATCTGACTTCAGTTTGACCTTTGACCCATTGGCACAGAGACATTGCACATAGTTTTGCTCAGTGCTTTGACAACAATGGTATTTCTTGGAAACTGTTGGGTGCTACAAGTTTTAATTATAGTTGTGATTTTGTAACATGTTGATTTAATCCCAGTTTGACTTTTTATTACTTAGCATAGTGACCTTCGATATAGTTTGTCTTTAGGTATTATAAACAAATGGTATGAATATTAACTTCTCTGGGCTGTTTATATGACCTGCATGTGATATCTGACCTCTTGCCATAGTACTCGTTAACAAGTCATAACTTACTGGCTTTGCAAACAAATAATGCTAGGTTTCTAACTTGTTATACCTGTCCACAAATAGTTTCTGTTTCTAGTTGAACTATTTTACGCACTCACTCACTCATTATAAGTCACTTATTCAAGACAATAATTAGCACAGTTATAGTGGTACTCAAATTACAATGTTACCATCATTAGGCATAAGCTGTCACAGAATAGGATATTTTAACAATTAGTAACAGTTATATTAATGGCAAATGCATATACTACAGAAATGCAACACACACCAACATACATTTAGAATGGATAAGTGTCTATTCATTAATCAAATAATGTGTTGGTATATGACTGCCTAATGAAAGGTATCACTTCAGTTTAACTGTCACACTGTGACCTTTAACCTCATTTAACTGTATGTTTTCAAAAATGTTGAGGCTGGAGAAACTGTATTATATTTCTGAAAGTATAAGTGATGGGAAATTTAAACCAGATTCAGCTAAAGATAGGGATTTATTGGTCCAACAGTATGAACTGCTTTGCAAATACGGGTGTATATAGCTGCAGTATATAACATTTTAATATCAAATTCTGTTCAGTAGAATTCTTGCTGAAATGGAACTCTGTATCTAATGCTGTAAAGTCCATTTCCACTGGAATTTACACTGTTATCTAGAATGTCTGCTTATTTTTTGATCCCTTGAAATTCAACTTAATAGAGTTCAGCTCTGTCTTTGATGTATCCTCAATGTTTGAAGCCTTTCAATCTTTCTACCCACCCACTGTAGATATCCAAGTTCATGTTTTTATTCTTGATAAAACTAGATCAAGGTAATTTTCTTCCTAATGTATCTCTCACCACAGTTTTTCCAACTACTGCATTAATTTGAGATGAATACATGTAAAATTTAGATATTGTCCATTCTATATATTTGTTTGTTATCTGAAAAATTTATATAAAATGCCAGATTATATTTATGGGTCTTATATGCATCAGCTCATAGGATTTTACTCAAATTAAGTAATTTCAAAGCAAGAATTGACTGTACAGTGCCACTATCACTCGCTAATATTAACACAACATTAAGATATATATGTTTAATTATAACTCATACATTTTAACTTGAATATAACAAATCCAGAGATGCTGTTAATTTTTTTTTCACTTAAGCCTTTTGATGCATTTCATTGATCATATACAATTATTCACACAACCTCCAATTCATTAATTGTAAATTAAGAACATGCACTACAGCTCAGTGAACTTTTATTGAAAGCAGTCCATCTGGCTCTCAGGATTTTACATTTCGGATTTCACATCTTTATTCATTTTGCAACATCTGGACATTGCAAACTGATGTCTAAAGCTTTTTTTGACCAGAAAGAACAAAGAAGCTTGTTAGTGGAAAAAATACACCCTACACTGTTGTTAGTATATTTTTATGTGGGCTTCAGCTGAATAATAAGATCACGTGGGATTAATAAGCATGATATCCAGCCCAGTGGGTGAAGAGCCTGCATATTTAGTGGAAAGGAGACCGTGGGGAAGATCCATCAGTCCAGGTCTAGCTTTCAGTGAGGAAGAGAGGATATAGTTACTTCAGAAAGTTTGTTGTGATAGAAACTCAGCTAGTTTTCTCTCTCATCAGGAGTTGTTCACTGAATTGGGAAGGTAAAAGAATTTTATTACATGTTATCTACAACTGTAAAAGTAGTTATGCTCAATTTATTTATTGAGTTGTAAATTATATTGTATATTGAAGGTAGCAGTTAATTTACAGATGTGTGTGCATCTGACAGTAAACTGAGTATTATTTAAATAGAATAGATAAAGCTTTAACTATTGTTTATTTAGAAAATACAACTTGCTTTTAAAGGCATATATTTCTGAAAACATATATAACGTTAAGAATAACCTAGACATAAAGTCTGTGCTGTAATGTACTAGTTCTTGTCATTAAAATAAAACATGGTATAAGCATTAACTGGATCGAGTCTACCTGATTTACATTATTAACATGGACCTATATGTTTTACCCGCCCATAGAACAGTCCTATTTGTTTCATTTCATTTTGGGTGAACATGTTTTACTTAGAAGATTGCCTGTGAATTACAGTTTAATGACTGAAAGAATTATTTTATCAGTGTCTTTCTACAAGTTTTCCTCGGTAAACGAGCAATTAGTTTCTGCAGTGTACATCAAATGTCAGAAGGTCAAACTGCCAGGCTCTGTGTATGCAGGAGATTTCTCAGATCTTGTTAATGATAATATAGCCTTGCTTAAGGCTCAAACTTGCATAATATCTTTTCAAACATGCACACAGATATTTGGTAGTCATAAAGCACTCATACATGTCAAGAGAAAGAACTGTGTCAGTTCTCTTAGCTGTATAGTCAGTATGTGTACGAGTACATTTTAGAAACTGAAACTCCATTATCGGAACTGAAAACTTTCCCTAACTGCAAAGAAATTTGAGCCTTCAGCAAGGCTAATGATAATAACAATCTTCAAAAAGATTCTTAAACAGGCCCAAAAAAAAACCAGTCATTTACCACAGATAAGCTTTAATTTATATATATATTGATATATGATTCATTACCATATTTCATGAACTTATCTTCATAAAATATTCCATCTGTTTCACACCATGATTTTGGCAATTATGTGAAAAAAAAACCATTCAACTAGTGAACCCTCAAGTCTTCTATCATATAAATATTTTACTTTACCAACCCACTTTTACTTTCTTAATGTCCATTTTTATTAATAGTTAAATGCATCTTGTATTTGCTGGACTTCCTATTGGGAATACTAATTATTATTCTCCTTAGATTGTATTAACATAAAGGTTACAGTGAATTTACTTCACAGCTTCATGTTCTACCTGCAGGTTAAAGTCATTATTGATAACTACTGATAATCTTTTAAGTTATTTTTTAAAAATTGAGAAGCTATTATTCTTGTACGTATGTCTAAATTATTTTAAGATTAATCTGTAGTTGAAAACACGATCTGAAACTGGAACATTTTGGGGCTACAAACTCCAGCCAAAGTCACATAACCTATCTTTCAAATAATTAAATAGATTTCTCCATCTGGATCCACATAGTTTATTTTACCTTCTCTAACAGGTGTTTCATAGCATAAAATTCACAAAAGCACATTTTCATATGCACAATTTAGTTCAGGATTTACACATATTTAATCCATTTTTCCTCAAACTATTTATACACATCTCATGAAATTTCACCAAAACTGAGCTGCAGATCAGTTGAGTAATCCAGGCAACAGATATATAAGGAGACAAATAGAAAAAACCTACCAACAGCTGTTAGTTTATTTAATTAAGACTGGTTATTTCCAGAAACAATGATATTTGAGTTTTTCAGTAGTAAATAATCTGTTCTTTAGAAATATGTTTAAGGAAGTTATTAATTTACTAAGCTTTGGTCCTAATTTAATAACACCATAATGCTTATGATTGACAAAGGTTTACTGATAGTCTCTTGATCTGTATATGAAGCAGATTTGTTTCTTTACAATGTGAACTCTGCATGGTTATTTTTCATGGGTGAAAAATATCTCCCTCCCCCCCCCCCCCCCCCCCTCGCTGCAAAAAATATAAACCACGAATAAAGAAATGAGTAAAAATAACTACATACAAGAGAAAAGTAGTATCTGATGTTGATGAAAAACATTGTTGCTGAAGAAGATAAATATTTTAGTAAATGAAAACAACATGAAGATATGTTTAGTTTGACCTTGTCACAGTGGCAGTGCTTGAAAAAATACTACTAGCATGCATAATGGGCTTCAGATGTGCTCTTACTGAAAAAAAGATATAAAAGAACTGTATTTCATTAGCAGGTGGTTTACATAATGATGTAGAATGTAATCTGAATGTTATCTCCTCTTTTAAACATTTTTCATTTTACATCCTTTAGAAATAATTTGAATTCTCGTGAGGAGATACAACTGCTTCTGTAATTAAACAGATCCATAAAGTTGAAAGCATCTCAGGGGACGTACTCTTTGATTCTTTAAACATTTTCAAGATCTCCCATTTTCTTTTTCCCTTGTTGAAGATATTTTAACTTCTCATAGACAAAGTATTTATTTAGATGAGTGATATAAAATTTTCTTAAAGGTTGTCATATTACTTCTACAATTCAGCGGTTATATATAAATTTGCATCTGTCACGAGGTTTACTTGAACCACACAATAAATAGTTACGTGTATTTATCAGATAAAGCAATTTCTCCAAACTAATATTTGCCCTTCATTCTTCAATCATTAATATTATGAAATGAGTACCAGACTGCATGCAATTTTACACATCAGATAACCTTTTATAATGTACTAGTTGAATTGTGAAAACTTTTGTTCAGTATTGCACAGCATATTAGGGGCATTCCACTCCTTGTATGGTGAATAATTAGTACATGTACATTAAGTTATCTGCATTTATTCAGCTGGTTAGAATCATATGAAACCATGGTATACTATAATTACACTATTATTGATGGATTCGTTGTGCGTAATTAAATAAAATACCAAAGTTTACTCAACTAAGAAACTTAAATAAAAATGAGTCAGTGAATATAAATACCAAACCAGCCAAAGTATTTAGTAATCTGTACAAGTTTTGTGCATTTATAAAATCAAACCAAAAGCTTTACAAGCTTTCAGAGAATTAAATTTCGATAAAAGAAATTCATAGAATATTGTATCCAAATTTATCTTCAGTTTATTGCAGTAAATGTACTTCTTTCATGTACTTTTCATGATATATGGAAACATTATGAGTAACTTGATCTTGTAATTTATTCCCCCCCCCCCCCCCTATAAAGTAACAAGAGCACTCAGAGAGCACATACCTCTGTATATTGCTTATAAATGCAATAATTAAATTTTTTTTTAATAATTCCTGCATCCTGACAATAATCCAGGGCCTGTATTCACAAAAGGTCTTAGACTTAGCCAGGTCTTAGGCTAAATTCAGTCTTAAAGTTAAGACTTTTGTCTCAGCTAAGTTTTGTCTTAAAACCGTATTCACAAAGGGTGACTTAGCTAAGTCCAAGATTATCAAATAACCACAGTGGTTTTCTGTGTCATGTGAACTTTCTTTTCTATTCAAACTATACTATTGGTGACATATATCCTTCATTTAATGCATTTTATCTAGGAAAAGTGCTGTTTTGAAATGGAAAACCTTGTTACCACATATAAACTTCCCAAAGACTAGTTCAGTAAGATGTTCTGTATAATTATACTTTATTTACAGCCATTTCAAATTTTGAAGTGGAGAAAAGTTTATGGCGGCCATAGTTAAGTCCTCTTTACAAAATTTAAGCCCACTACCAACCAGTCTTAAAGTTGAGCCCTTGGCTAAGCTTAAGACCAGTCTTACATTCTTTGTTAATACCACTAAGCCTAAGACAAAAGTCTTAGCAGTTTTTGGGCAGAAACTTGAGACAAAAGTCTCAACTTTAAGCCTAAGCCCTGGCTAAGACCTTTCGTGAATACCGGCCCAGATCACCACCAAAATCAAATCATCATTGTCAACATTTCCTAAAACTTGCAGCAAAATCCATCCATAACTTTTAGAATAATTTTCCAAACAAACAAACAAACACTGGCAAAAACATAACCTTCTTGGTGGGGGTAAATGTATCAGCATCTCTGATATTGGTGCTGCATGTTCTTGCTTTTCAAAATATATTATAAGGTGTATTATTATATTCCCAGACGAAAGTCGTGGATATATATTGTTTTCACATCTGTACATTTTGACTTGTGTGCGCAATAACTCAAAAGTGCTTTCACAGATTTCATTCAAACTTGGCACACACATGTATTTGGGTCAGGAGAGGAACCCTATTCTAAGGTGACCTTAAACTCTTAATATTAAAGAAGTTATGGGCACCTTAAGGTCAGAAATTTGAATTTTGGCTATTTAATGCCCTCTAGGTCACAAACTATGGGGCTCATCTGGCTCAAATTTTACCTGGGAACACATTATTATATTCTCCTTACAAATGCCAAAAATCAGGACTTTATGTTAAGGTTAGAATTGTGTTTGAGACCCATAAAGACCATACTTATACATTTTTTCACAATTTTTTCAATATTTTGCCCTATAACTTAAAAATGGTAAGTCTGACAAGTCTCTAACTGTAATAGGTATAGCTTCTACATGTTATCTTTGTCTGTGAAAAATCTTAAGTCTGTAACTTTCATTTTAAGGTCTCCTTAAGGTCTCTGAAATGCCCACAGAGACACAATTTATGGACTTTTTTCAAAGCCATTAGCTGTCAAACAATGTGAGTGATATAGCTAAAATCTCATCTGGGAATAAATGCTTATGTTCTGTTGACATATGAGAAAAATCAAGGCTTTAGATAGATGTTTAACCTGTGTATGAGGGCCATAAACAACCTTTTCCTACATTTCCCACATTTTATTAAGGTCTCTAAAATTCCCACAGACACCCAATTTATTGACTTTTTACCACTTTTAAGCCCAAAACTGTCATACTATGTGACTGGTACAGCTGAAATCTCATCTGGGAATATATTAATGTTTTCTTGTTTCATGTGCCAAAAACCAAGGCTTTAAGTAGACATTTAAATCTGTATGTGAGGCCCATGAACAATCTACCCAGAGGAGTTTTTTTAAAAATTGACCCAAAAAAATGAAAAAAAAAATGGTTTGACCAAAAAAAAAAAAGGAAAAATTGTTTATAATAATTGTGAATCACACAAAATGGGTGCTACAAAAATGCCCAATGAATGCTTGTGGTGTGAGAGATATGTTTGCCTGTCTGGGGATATGTTGGCATCAAGTTGGAGCAATCTAGTTCAATTCAATTTTTGTTTTTAACTCGTGACAAAATACAACTTTACCTGTACAATTAGACCCTATAGTGTTCAAAGGATTTGGTTCTCTAGTTATGGCTTACTTTCAGTTATAACCTACAAAATTATAACATTTTTTTATGTTTGGGCTTAAAACATGTCGTACTAACACCTAAATGTCACTTCCACTGCTTCTACTTATACACACACTTAAACTTTTGTTGTTTTTCATGATATAGGAGCCAGGATGAAGTGGAGTATTGTGTTGGCATTGATGTGTGTTGCTGTGGCCTCAGCCCAGGTGAGCCAAACATTATTTGTACAGTTCTTGTTTGACTTTTGTCTCTACAGTTAATGACCCGGCCATGCTTGTTCAGTGAGTATATGTTTAAAGAATAATCTCATTGTTTGGTGTGTTTTATAATCTATCTGTATTGAGATTAGGTGCTACAAAAGTCTAATTAGACTGAATCTAGATGAAAAGCCTTACAAAGAAAAGACCTACACCATTTTTGCAGATGGTGGAGAAAAGTCCTACATTAGATTTGGATTGCTAAGTCTAGTTTAAAATACAGTTTCAAAGTTTTTTTACACATTTGTTTTATATATACATAAAGATTATCAATACATAACATGATATGATATATCAATGAGGTTTGTATAGCTCTATAATACTGTAGATTGCATACACATGCATCATAGAGCTACATGAATCCTTTTGATTGCAACCTATCATGTGTACTTTACTGATCCTTTCGATTGCAACCTATCATGTGTACTTTACTGATCAAAAAGAGCATAGCTCCTCAGAGTTGATCTTTACTTAAGGGCCATTTCCAATTGCTATTCAAACTGCCCTAAGCTGTGTATCATTTAAACTGGTATAGGGCTTTTTTCCATGGGTGTCAAAAAGCTATGGGGCTTTTCTCTTGGACTTTTTCTCAGTAGGGCTTTCTTCATACACTCATTAGAATAGATTAGATTAACAATGAAAGCACTAAGGTCAGACTACCTAAACATGGAGAGTTCACATATTGTCTCAAACAATTTCATATTAACTGTCTTCAAACATTGTCTGCTAATTTTTGGTCTAGTTCAATTACTAGTATATAAAAATTCTCAGTGACTATTTTTACACAATTATATTTCAGTATATATGTGAGGTAGCCTTGAGTTTAAATCTTTCCGCTTTGTTTTTTTGATTGCTGAGTAATAGCTGAACTAACAACAATGCTTTACATATTTACATGTTGCCTGCTATACAGTGGTCAGTAGCGTATGGTGAGCAGAGTAACAGAAGTAAGATTCACCATTGTGGAAATGCCCTCTTAATTTTACTATTAATTGTGGGACATTGATGTTACGCTGTCTTGTAAATAAAGCTACTCTTACATCCCACTGTACAGCTTATAACATGTACAGGCCATTTGATTTTTTGTGCAATTTGCGGCCCTGGTCAAATTGTAGGGAAAGTAGATGTTTGCAAGTGTGTCTTACTTACACAAACCAAATAAATCTTGTGGCCTAGCTGCATGTCAGTTATTTCTACGACCACGTAGAAATTAATTCAAATACAAATTTCTTCTCTATGGCCATGACATGCTGTCTATGTGATGAAAATGACCTACAGACCAAGTTTGTGTCGCGTGTGTTTAACTTCAAGGTTATAAAGCCCATTTTCGTCCCTGGCCACAACATGACGTGTCCTGGGTGATGTGTTACATAGACTTCCAGCCAAGATCCTCCCATCTATAAACCCCACTCAGCTTTTGGCTGACAGTTTTGTGGAGTTCTTCACAGAGAAAAATTGAAAAAATACGCTCTGCATTCTCTGCTTCTGTCAATTTGCACACATCACCCCTGACTCTCTCCCCCTATGTTCTCCACTTTTTTTATTGTAACAGAGGATCAAGTTACTAAAATTATTACCAGCTCTCCTAGAAGAGACCCTTGGCCCACTTTCCTTGTTCTGGATTATCTGGATGTTCTCATTACCCCCATCACTTCAATAATCAACGCTTCTCTTGAGCAAGGTAAGCGTCCAAATTTTTTCAAGCAGGCCCATGTTACCCCCTATCCTCAAAAAATCATCCTTAGACAAAGAAGTTTTCTATAGGCCTGTCTCAAATTTAAACTTTATCTCAAAGATACTTGAAAGGGTAGTAGGTGTCCAGCTACAAACTCATCTTAAGCTGGCCTCATGACGGCCTTCCAATCGGCTTATAGAAAACACCATTCTACTAAAAGTGCCCTGCTTAATATTCATAACGATATTCTTCTTAATGTGGCCAAAGGGTCTGTCACTGCCCTTACCCTTCTGGATCTATCCGCCGCTTTCGATACCATTGACCACACCATTCTCCTGGACAGACTCAATGTTTATTATGGAATCAGTGAGCTAGCTTGGCTGGTTCAAATCATAACTGTCAGGAAGGACACGCTCGGTCAAGGTAGGTAGTACACTCTCTCATCCTGCTGCGCTCCAGTATGGAGTTCCCCAAGGCTCCGTCCTTGGACCAATTCTGTTCTCTCTCTACACTAACCCAATCAGCTCAATCATTCATTCCCACAGTAGCATCAACTACCACTTTTACGCCAATGACACCCAGTTATACATGACACTTTCACCAGCAAATTTCTCTCACTCTATGCAAAAACTAAAGAACTGCCTAAACAACATTCAAATTTTCATGTTTACAAATAAATTAAAACTTAACCCAGACAAAACTGAGTTTATTCTCATAGGCTCCCAAAAAATCATAAAGAACTCCTCCTTCACTTCCCTATCAATATTCTGGAAAATCAGGTCTTGCCTCCACAAAGTGTCAAGAACCTCGGAGTGGTGTTCGACAGGTCATAAAGTCCATTAGAGTACATGCGAGAGACCTCTACAGAATTTGTCCCCTTCTAGACCTTAATACACCAGTGCTGTTAGCGAATGCTTTGGTGAGCAGCAGGTTGGATTATTGCAATTCACTCTTCTTATCGCTCACTGATTTTGAGTTAAGGAGATTGCAGCTAGTCCAAAACTCACTCTGCAGGGTTGTCACCCATTCCTCTAAATTCTCTCATATTACCCCTCAACTAAAAAAACTCCATTGGCTACCAGTCAGATACAGAGTACAATTTAAAATTCTTATTATTCGCTGGGTAAACATGAGTGCAAGTGACACAGCCTTGTCTGCCAACATCCAGAATCTGGAAGTTCAGGATTCTAGTGCTTTCAACACTCCTACAAGTGGAACACCAATCCCCACTACTAGTGTCAGCAGTGAAACTACTTCTCTACTGCAGGATGTAGCCAACAAGCTTAAAGACCCCGTCTCCACCAGAGGAAAGGGCATGAAGAGAAAAAGAGTAATGTCTCCAGCCACCTCTGCTGATAGCCGAGGACAATACCCTCCTGCTGCTAAGCCTCTTTACCTCAGAGCTAAGAACTTATACAGGAAGAAGCTAAACCTGGCAACCAACCTCCACTCTGTGAAAAGCAGCCTGAAGAGTGGTTCCTTCCCACCACAGTGTAACTTCAGAAGCTCCCCACCAGAGAGCTCAGATGCATCATTTAAACAGAAATGTGTGGACCTTACTTCTAAATGCAAGAGAGACCTGACCTTGCTTTGGACAGAAGAAATGAACCGTAAATACTCAAGTATTAAAGGTGAAATCCAAGGGACTCTGGCTGAACTTGAAACAGTACTTGATCAAGCTCAGTTTAAAGAAATCAAGGACTCCCTCACCACCAAATTCCAGTCAGCAGCTCCTGCTACACTTCAGAAAAAACTGAAGCCTAATCTTCAACAGCAGAAGAAAACAACTAGGCCAAATAAGAAGGTCAAGCAAGGAAGAAGACCACAGAATCCAAACAAACAGCTAAACTTGTTGTTAAATGGACTCTCAAGACTCATCCAGAATAAATCTAAATAGACAATTTATTCTACCATGATCACCAATTTATCATGTGTATTTTATTTATTCATACTATATATTATGATGTTAATAAAATATCAAATATTATTTGCTACTTTCTGGACCTATACCTCATCATGGGTTTTGTGTGTTTATCTCCTTACACCTCTCTTTAGCCTCCAAAAATTGGCTAAAAGCGGCTGAGCCTCTATAAACCGGCTCTAAGTGGATGAGCCTCTAAAAATTAGAGGCTCAAAACGGATAAGAATTTCTCACCTTAATAGAAATACCCTCACCCTCTCTGAAGTTCCACATATACATGATGGCAACTTCTAACTTTAATGATATTCTGAAACATATACAGGATGAGGCCAAAATTGCCCCACCTGGCATACTCCCCAAAGGGAAAACTATGGACAGCCACATAGGTCACACAGTCATCAACCTGTCTGACATCACTTTAATAGAAAGCCAAGTGCAAGCCCTACAAAAAGGACTTACCTTTTGCCCTACACCTGGTCCACCAAATAAGGCAAAAATTTGGACTGACTTTAAGGAATTTCACAGAAGACTGTGCCTTAAATTTCACTTTTATAATGACAATCAACAATTTGATCATTTATCAGAAAATGAAATTGATCTAATCAATTTCATGGCTGATAACATGGAGGAAGAAACTAATCCTTATCATAGTATACACAACAAATTTGTGAATAAAAGTTCATGGAAGCCATCGAGGGTCCACCAGTCCCTGGATATCTTCCAAAGATCATTCAAAATTGGCCTTCTAAATAGTAACATTAAACATGCCAGGAAACCTAACCTGACAAGGGAACAAATGTCTAGCCTTAAAGAACTCTCAGATAACCCTGAAATTGTCATCCAGAAAGCTGACAAAGGATCTGCAGTGGTTGTTATGGACACCACTGACTACCTGAGAGAAGGTTATAGACAATTGAGTGATACCCAATTTTATACAAAATTGAGCCATGACTCAACTCAAGAGATAGCCACCAATGTTACCAAAACCCTCACATTGATGAAACAAAAAGGTCTTATCTCAGAAAAAAACTTTGACCACCTAAACCCAGCAGATTGCACTGAGGCTAGGTTTTATATGCTACCAAAAATCCATAAAAAAGGAGTCCCAGGCAGACCCATCTGCAGTTTGGTAAACCACCCCACTAGCAGAATCAGTAAACTGGTAGATGAACATATTAAAAAATATGTCCCTCAAACCAAGTCCTACATCAGAGATACTCAAGACTTTATCAAGAAAATTAAAGACTTAGGACCCATCCCTGAAGGAGCGATTTTATGCACTTTGGATGTTTCCTCTCTCTATACCAATATACCTAACAATGAAGGTATTCTTGCACCCAACTATCAAATTCACCCATGAAATGAGTTACACTCACATTGACTTTCTTGACACAACGGTCAAATTTGATTCCAATAGAGGGCTTAATCACAACCCTATTCAACAAACCCACAGACACCCATCTGTATCTGGAATATAGTTCAGCCCACCCCCAAAGTGTCCTCACCAAAGGACCATTTGGCCAGTACCTTAGACTCAGGAGGATCTGCACCCTGGACAGTGACTTTGAGGCAAACACCAAAAAACTCACTGGCTTCTATCTGAATAGAGGGTACCCTTTCCAAAGCCTCAAAAGGCATTATCTTAGGGCTAGAAAATTTAATCAGGATGAATTATTGAACATTGTCTCTAAAGAAACCAAAGAGGCACCAGTTATGGTCACTCAATTTAATCCCAGGAATCCAGTTATTGGGTCACTGGTTAGAAACAATTGGAACATAATCCAAAATACTGAGGAACTTACACAGATCTTCAATATTAAACCACTCATTGGTTTTAGGCGCCTGCCTAATCTCAGGGATATCCTCACCAGTAGCACTATCTCATACCCCCCTAAACCTAGTACTGAATCCAACAAATCAGTACACATTCCTATCTGCACTAGATTAGGTAAATGCACCTACTGCCCAAGAATTAAGAAAGTTGACTAGATCACCAGCTTTCATGCTAACCAAGTGTTTAAATGCAAACACTTACCACCCAAACATAAAGTTACCTGTGAACTCACTAATTTAATTTACATCATAAATTGTAAAAAATGTGGCCACCAATACATTGGTGAAACCAAGAGACCATTCAGAAATAGAATGTATGAACACCATTCTAGTGTCCAGAAATTCTCCACTGATAAATCCACTCCTGTCTCTAGACATTTCAGCCAGAAAGATCATTCTGTGAAACATATGGAGTTCAGTATTTTACATTGGATGGGGGATCCAATAAACCCAAATACCACAAATAGGCGCAGAAGCCAAGAACTATATTACATTTGGGCATTCCCCACACTCCACCCAGCAGGCATTAACATGTTTGTATGAACCCTATGCCCTCTCATGGCACCCCCTACCCAGGTGCCCCCTCTTTTCCCTTACAATTTAAAATTGGCCTTATTACATACAAAATTCTCAACCAAGGTCAACCAGTTTACCTAAAAGAATTAATCCACCCTACACCTCTTCCAGAAATACAAGGCGAAGTACCCCCAAACTCAAGTTCCTTCAAACCCCCACTTTCGATCGTAGAGTTCACAAATCAATGAAACACTTTTCTAATTCCTTCAGTCACTATGCCTCAGTCCTTTGGAACTCTTTCCCCTTTCATGTAAGAAACAGTCCCTCTGTTGCACCTTTTAGGAAGCATCTCAAAACCCACCTCAAATTTTCTTCCCCCCTGGTCACACCCACAATCCTGGATTACTGACCTTGAACTCCCCTTGACTCTCCCTATGATAATGATTTTGTTTAATTAGCGCACTGAGTTCCCCTTTGTGGGGAAGATATTGCGCTTGCAAAGCAGTAGATTAGATTAGACTAGATTAGATATCTGCATGTGCATTGGGATGTACTAGAGGCTTGACATGTGACATAGTTATAATGGATCCCCACAGTGGTCAATTTCACATGCTGTAGTGTATTTTAGGTTTCCTTTCTCAGTAAAGACCACCACTGATGTTATGGGCAAATGTTGTAGTGTTGATTTTGCTAGTTAAAACAACATCATTCAATTAGACCACAAAAAAATTAGTATGTGTACCCATCCTCCCATTTATGTGCACTATAATCACACAGATTCATAACTTAATTGTTACTACAAATGAAATACAAAGAGTTAAAGGTAAAAAATGAAGCTTACTGATATATCTTGAAGCAATTTTTCAAAATCAATTTTGATATGTGACTAAAATAAACTTATTGAAAAAAAGTGTTGAAGTGTAAAATGATGTCATGGTTACATCAAGTATAGGTTAATGGCCAAGTAAGTGCCCAATATTAGAAAATAATGGATTGTTTACACCCATTCCTTAATTTGTAATTTTAAAAATGTTTTTAACATCCTTACTTTTTATTCCTATATTTCTGGTGTGTATTTTTGAGTTTTGTGATCATTTTGTTTGAACTAAATGTAGAAGGCATTTCTTTGGAAATGTGTTAAAACGGCTTCTATATTTTGCCAGAACCACAGAGCTAAACAGCTGCCCAATAGTGAAAGATATTGGACACTTTTAACAAAAGAAAAAGACTCTCAGGTGTTATTTAATTTATATTGAAGCACAGTTGATTTCAGTCTGAAATGTTTACACAGTATTGGACTTGTAAAAGCTCAAAAAAGCTGGAAATATGAGGTATGCCACTTTGGACACCCTTTAAAAGTAGAACAAAAGTATCAAAATTTCTGTCGATATCAGGAGAGAATTGACAAGTAATTTAGTCACACAAATGATAAAGAATTCCTCACAAGTCAAAGACTTAGAAGAAGGGGGAAGGGTTCCTGACTGGCAAACTTCACATATTGTGATGAATTTCACATTCTTACTCTTCTTCAAGAATCCCTGAAAGTTGATCCCTGTAATTTTCTAATAAATTTAACCTTCTAGTTGTGTTACTTAAACATCTGTAAAAACACGCACTTGTTTTACCTTAACACAATGCATCTTCCCGTTGTAATTTAACTTAACACAAAACTGCTTGAAGGACACTCATTTGCAAAGAAAAAATACTTTTTACTATTCTACGTGCCTTAATTACATTGAACTTATTCAACCTTTGATACATAGAAATTTTGCCAATATTGGCCTTTCTTTCTTCTCAGCTTTGTAGACTATTATTCTTGTTTTAAACCTATGTTGTTTTCACTTTTTCTGCCATTCTATCACTACCTGCCCACTAATTAAAATTACATGTAGTTTTTTGCAATTTTTGTCATTCATTTTTAGATATCTTAGTCAAACAGAGGTAGTTGTTATATTCAAACATTTTACACTTGACAGTGTGATATGGTCAAAGACAAAAAATATTTTACCTACTTGTCACCAGTTTTGCTCATGTTTCCAGAAACTAAAAAAAAAATTGCCTTGGTAAGTTGTAGTATGTTTATCACTGGGGATCCAAAATTATTTTCAAAGTTTATCTCTTATTGAACAATATTTTGATAAAACATCTGAAAAATTATATTTAAATCAATTTTGACATATTTTCTCCAGAGGCTTTTCAGATATTTAGACTGTAAACCCTGTATAACTGAGACCTCTGATATGCGTATTGTATGGTTTCAGTTATGACTTACTTCTGGTAATACACAAGATAATACAATATTTTCCGATATTTGAACCTCAAAATATGTGTCACTTGTACCTGGATTTGACTGTCACCAGTGTACCTGTACACAGTCTGTGTAAACTACACCTAGTGCAAAGCCCTTACTTAATGTACTATGCTTCTCTAAGACTATTTCCCCCCAGAAGGAATTTATTTAAGTTTACTTCCAGTGAGAGTGTAAAATCCAGACTGTTATAAAATGCACTCATTTATTGTCTCAAAAAATGACTTGTAATTAAGTTTAGCAGAATTACCTGTTTAACACTTGTAACATTTCCTATAATTGTGGCATATCAGTTTGTTAAGACTTAATATTCCACTCACTGTCTCCAAATATTAACTGTAGTTAATTCCTTCAGTGTATCTACTTATTTACTTTGGAAAACATTCATCTTCAGAATGCCACATTGAAGTATGAAGACTGTTGTTCTGTTGTATTAACACAATACTAATAGTCACTCCTGACTTTTTCAATGTACAGCGTGGTGCAGCAAACAGACACCCAAAGAATGTCAACAACCACAGGGGAGCCAGAAGACACCAGGTAATGGATAAACCAATGTGAATTGGAACGTTTTACTAATAGAAACCATCTACTTTTTGTGGGGTTTACATTGCATGGTGTAAAAACCTTCAACTAAAACAGTGATAAATGTTGTTGATGTGAAGAAAACTAATTTCATTAACCAAATGATTCAATTGTTTAATATAGTAACATATTCATCTATAAAACAAGGACACTTTCACCTGTGAGTTATTTGTTCTGCTTTGTGCTTTCCATCAGTTAATTTTATACAATTTTATATGAGACATTATTTGATGTAGAGATGCCATGTTTTAAACTTAGTCACCCTGACCAATATACTACCTGAGTTCCTACGTCTGTGGTCATGATTCAGGTCTGAGGCATGTAACTATGAGTTATATCTGGGAAAGGATGGAGTGCATTTACAAAAGTTAGTTGTTTCTATAGGAGAAATCTCGACTAACTACTTTGCACTTACTGTCGTATCTACCATTCACTATCTTAAAATGATAGGACATCCATTATGTTCTGAAAGCTCTATTAAATCTCAAAAGCTTGAGCCACTTCACCAGACTTGTGAAATGTGTGATACCCAAAATGATCAGGAAAAGATACGTAAATGAGGGATTTCATGGATTCAAAAATTTATAATATTCCCTGACCAAATCAGAGAAGGTACATATTCAATGAAATTTTTACGGAATACATGCATTCCTTAATTACACATACTATTAGTCACAATAACATTGTACATATATTTGATCTTGTCTGAGTCCATCTGCAGTATGACATCTAAAGCTTGTTCTGACTTTTCAGGCCCCTGAGCTCACTATAAATATATCCCTGAGGTTGTTGATGAGGTGGCTTTAGGTTCATAACATTTCACTGTAGGATTTTGAACAGCATGGGGAATAATGCCAATATTTGTTGCTATGACTGTGTATACAGGGTCGTGTCTTGATAAAACCTTGTTTGCTTTGACTGATCAGACCCCTGAACCAGTTGTTGAGATCCCCGAGGTAATTGAGGAAGTAGTGGTTGAAGAGGTGATTGAAGAGCCAGAGATGGTGGAGCCAGTTGTGGAGGAACCTCCTAAAGAACGCAGAGTCAACAGTATGTAATCCATGTCTGATCTATGACTTCTTATTAAAGTCTAATGGATGAGTTTTACTGCCATCTCGATGATAATTATACCAGGAGACTTTATTCTTTAATGCAATGATTGGAAATTATATCAGTTCTTTCAAGGCTGAAGACATCTTATAGTGAAAACTATGTGCTTTGTTCCAAAATGACAGTCTTTTAATTTTTACTAACACAGATTTTATATCATATATATATGCTGTTTTATTATTCAATATAGACTTGTTATCTGAGTAGAATAATTAAAATAAGACATATTTAATTAATATAAAGAAGCCCATTTTACTACTTTCCCATGTAATAGTAGAAAGTGGCTTTATTTCAATTGCTGCAAGAAGTTCTACACCATGAATTCTCTTTCTACTAACAAACCATCCACTCCTCAACTTCAGTTTATTTTGAATTATTGGCCTCCAAGTGGAGATGTTTACAGTATGTAATTTTTAACCACAAAGGGAATATTATACTAATCAAAAATATTTTACATGGTTCTATTTGAAAATTAAGTTATCTGTTATGTCATTCAAAGTTTTAGTTTATTTTATGTATGGTATTTATATCTGTACTTTTGTTATATACAGTAGACTTTGTAACAGTGAAATGTCTATCATTCCCACTTTTTTCCATTTTGCCTTGTGAGGGTTACAAATCATTAAAAAAATGGGCAAAAGTTGATTCAAGAATATACTCAAACTTGCTATTTAAAACATTGTGATTATACACAGTCTATTGTATATATTTTTATTGTATAATTTATCAGAGAATAATAGTTTACAATTTTAAGATTTAAATAGAAGTATTATTTTATGTATATTTAAAAAGCATATCCAGGCTCATGCAAAACATAAGACCAATATGATTATATCATTACTAACAACAATAAATTTAAATCAATAATCTTGATTTTTGTTTTGATTTTTGTGGAAATTCATTTCAAGTGTTTATGTTCTTAATATACATTGAACTCCAAGCATTCTCATGAAAGCATTTACCTAGCTAAAACATACCACCTATTTTCTGTGATACCCATCCAAATGCAAACAGTATAAAACCTGGCATAAGATATTTGAGTAAATAATATGGTTATATTTCAGAGGATGCTTTGGGTATAACCTGTGTTTTCACATAGATGGACATCCAACAAAGATTTTTTTACCAAAATTAAAAATGTTACATAATAGAGATTTTAACAGACTATTTATGTTAATTGGCAACAGAAGTATGTTATTTTGAAACAGAATTGGTTTAGAATCTGAAATTTAAGCAGTACACATATCAGTGTGTGGTAGTCAGCCATGTGGAAACATATGCTTAGTATGATTGATGTTTTGGGATGCTTACAGAGTACTTTCTTATTTAGTTGTCCCTGAACCCCCAGTGGAGGTTGAACAGCCACCTCGCAAGCCCCGAAAGGGTTTGTATCTGTAACATTTTAAAACATTTAAAATTTTCAAATGGTCAATATTTTTCTCACACATCAGTTTTGTCAATTTTTTTTTATAAATTTTGTTCAGTTAAAATATAGACTATGGACCAAAATATGGAAATATACAAATATGTACCAATTTCTTTCTGTAAATGTATGCCTGTTATCATTTAATTTGTGTTTGTTATTCAAATTTCAGCAGTAGCTTTATTCCAAAAGATGACTCGTATTCAAGCAACTTAAATCAAGCTGAAATTTCAGGGATGGGGCTGGGTTCTTATGAGAATGTTAATTTAAATCTTAATATTAACAAAATCTAGGGAAATAGTAAGAGGGTACACTATTAACAAAATTATGTATGTTAATGGTGATGGCTATAGTATTTTTCTGAATTTTCTGAAAGAAAGGTAGATTATTAAGTGCATGGATTCAATGTGTTAGGTCATATTTGAGATTACATCATTTTGCAGATGATTCAACACAACCCTTAGAAATTACCAACGAGAATATAACAAGGGGTAATATTTTTACAAAAACCTGTTGAGTACCAAGTTTTAAATTTCACTAATTCAGTAACAAAACCCCAACTGCATTGCATGTTTCATCTTTTTCTAAACTAGCAGAAGTAACTATTGTAACATGTACATGTAGTATGTGACATAACTGTTTGTCAAAGAAGTTTACATTAACTTTAAAATAACTAGCAATACAATAGATGTTACTTTGCTCTAACATGGGTAATTATCATAACATTTAACTTTTAAATGTGTGAGAATGCTGTATCCTCCTTGTAATATATATTTTGAACAAAATTACTAACATGAAAAATATATTATAGTTTATTTTGTATGGCTCATTTTGCAACTGCTTATGAGTGAAAATTGCCTGGTAGTTGTGATTAATTGAACTAACATTGCAATTGTAATTGGTATGCACTTTCAAGAGTTAATATAAATAACCTTCTTACTGTTAATATAGTAGCAGATTGTAGTTGTTTCAATAAATTCATCAGTTTCTTCTACTAACAGCGCTGGTAAATTGAATAGAACTAAACTGCAAAAATGTAAAAGAGTAAAACAAATACAAATATTGAATACATTTTTTCTGGTGACCAATTGAACCCAGACATTGTATTGTTTTCATTTGCAGGTGTATATAAAATATTTTTATTTAATAATTAATAGCTACAGTTATGCAGTTAACTTTTTACAGATTTCGAAATGCTTTACATTGAATAGTTTAACAAATAGCAGAAACCATTTTTAAATGCGATAAAGTGAATTTTAACCTTTATGAGATTCTAATGCTACCGTTATCTTGGTTCTTTATAAATGCATGTAGATTTTAGATGTAATGTTTGAAATGGTTATTTCAATAGTTAAATTCATTGACTCTTGTGTGCTATAATATAAACTTTTTACTTAAGAATTTTTTGCTTAGAATTATTCATCAATTATATTTTGTTTTCAGTTCAGAATAACAAAACTCTTTTCACTTCTTTTTAAATTGAATATGGCACACTTGGAATCACAAAACTTCATTTGATTATAAGACTTTTATTGGTAAACTGAGTCAGAATTTGTTTACTTCACATAACTTTTGTTTCTTCCGTGAGTCAGAGTTGATGTTGTTTTCTGTACAGAGCACCCGTGCAACTCCCATGAATGTCCCGCTGGAGAGGAGTGTGTTCTCAACAAGAAGGAGAAGCCCTCATGCGTCTGCATCAAGAAGTGTCCCAAGCAGAAGGATGAGAGGGCCAAGGTGAGCAGACTACCTGGGTGGAATTAGACTTTGATCATATTATAAGAACCTTTTATATGGTCTCAGGTAGATTGAATTATGTCATGACTATGAGTAAACAGATGCTCTTCTAGAAATCACTACAAATCCTTCTCCAGTTACCCAGTTTTTATGTCCATCAAAATATTATTCAGAAAGAGTCCAGCTGATTTGAATTGTAACTGTATTATCATATGCACCATCCAAGAAAGAAGGCTACCAATTGTAGAATGGATCAACCTTCAGTTGATGGTCTGTCTGGGTATTATGGGTTCAGTACTGAGGGTATTTCATACATTTGAATAGAGTTGTACCTGTGCAAAACAAACCTGTCCACAAAGATAACTTAAGAGTTTTAGATCACTTAAGTCACACTTGAATCTACATGTAACCATTTCTTAGGTAGGTAATTAGTAGTGTAGTGATGAGTGTTTGTAGCTTTAGATAAGGGTTATTTTTAAATATGCATGCAAGATATATACATTTGTAATATCATAGAGCTAATCAGTGTGATATGATTATGGGCTATAACATTGAACTGATATCCAGTGCATTCTTAAATTTTCAGTATGTTAAGCAATTATAATACACAATGTGCTATGCTTTGAGGTACTATATCCTTAATGAAATTTCATTCCAAAATATCCTTCATACGAGTGTTACTTACCAATGACCAACTGTAAAAGGCTGCCCACTTTCTTCCATGTTTGCACACACCAAGCTACCTTAAAAGGATGAAGGGTACAATTGAAGGCATACATTTTGTGTGTTTGAACCCCTACATTGTAGGTTTGTACCACCAGCAATATAACCTTTGATAGTGAGTGTGAAATGGAACGTCAGAAGTGTCTGTGTCTGAGACGTAGTGATGAGTGTATCAAGACATCCTACAGAGCCAATGCACTGGACTACTATGGCCCATGCAAAGGTAAGTCAAGTTTAAGTTAAGTATTTACATCCTATGCACTGCAAAAGCCATATTGAGATTAACAATTAGTATTTTCCATAGGTTGTCAAGAACTGGATTCAGAAATAGAGCAAGGTACAAAAGTAAGGAAGAAAATATTAAGTGATAAGTAATAGGCATAAGTGAACACATACAAAGCTAAAATAATACATGTTATTATGTATGCAGAATTAACAAAAAAAATAGAATATAGTTCAGGGTTATCTGTAAAAAACTTTGTAGCTGACACACATTGGATTTACTGTAAGATGTTGATTGATTTGAGTGGTTTGTGTAGCACCACCATTGATTGGAGCAGTGATTTCCAACAAAGGATAGTTCAGTAATGAAATCAAATTTAACAGAGAATTGAATGGATACAATAGTACTGCATGTATTTGTGTTCAGAGTTTAAGAAGTGTACCAAGTTTGAGATGCAGCAGTTCCCCGAGCGTATGCGTGAGTGGCTGTTTATTGTGATGGAGGAGCTCGCCAACAGGAACAACCTTAACAGCAACAGTAAGAAGCTGGCTCGTCGTGCTGACCAGCTCAAAAAGTCCAACAAGGCTCTGCATTGGGCTATCCCTGCTCTGTGGAAGTTCTGTGACCTGGACAGTTCTCATGATGAGTAAGTCATCCACGTGTAGTAAACTTTGAATCATAATTATAAAAACAAAAAAATAATTAAAATTTTGTACTGAACCATTCCTGCACTCTGGAAATTATGCGACAGTTTTCATGATAACTATTTGCACAATTAATTTTTAACTTGTACCTATTGCTACTCTGTGGAATTTCTGAGTTCCTTATTTACACTGCACTGCAAGGAAATAGTATATTTAATAGACATGGTATAAAATAAACAGCTTGTTAGACTTTCTCAGAGACAATCACTTTTAATAAATTTTGTGTGTTTAATTATCCCTGTTATAAACATTAAGACAAGACTGTTGACTGAATCTGTGCAAGCATATTTTGTCCATGCTGACTAGTCACACATGCAGAGAATCATTGACACTGTATTGATTATATTGCAGGCAGATGACATTCCAGGAGCTGCTTCCCATGAAGGCGCCACTAAAGGGCATGGAGCACTGTACCGAGCCATTCCTGGACAGCTGTGCTGTCGACAACAAGGGAGAGATCAGCAAGGAGGCCTGGATGGATTGTCTGCACATCCCCAGAGGTTTGCATAACATCATCTGTTCATACTGTATTCTAATGAAACATCACTAGTTGACTAAATACTGAGATGGTTCTCATTAAGTGATCTATTCAAACCTGGCCAAACCCATTCAGTAGAAGTAAATGTCAGATCTTGTGATGACCATGTCCTCTGAAAGTTACCCTGTTATGTGGAATTCTCTGTAGAGTGGAAATATTTATTGGCTCTCATGAGATCTGACTGCATAGGGTTCAACTGTATATTGTAACACAATGTAAATATATCTGTGTAACTTACAGTATCAAACAATATTACACTTTGTAGCTGCAGGTAATCTTTTTGAGAGGTGGTGGCCTGTACTTTCTAAAACACCACTTACGTTTTCAATGCATATTTCATTCAAATAAATGTTTAGTTGACAATGTCTTGATTTACAAGGGTGTGCAGAAAAAATGCTTCCTGGTAAAAAATGCCTCCTAGACCAAAAGGCATCCTAGAAAAAATATTTTGTATGTCGGAAAAACTGCCTCCCAAAAAATAAAAAACCAAGCAATTTAATTTTTGTGGCTGGATTTTTTTCTAAATTCTTTGCATTTTGTAATATGTATACAAGGTTAAATTAATTCCAGTTTCATCCTGAGAGTTAATTGCAAATAACAACACTTTACAATATTACTCCCTGTATTTAACTGCAATAACAGCTATCCTTTAAAAATATACTCATGATCAGTTATAGATAAAGATTGTGCATTGTGATGAGTACTAGTGATTAAAAAAGAATGGTTTTCAGTGGCTAAGACTGTGTATTGTTATTAAATTACAAGTCAGATTATGCCACATGAAAATCGTTGATTGCACATGGGTACAAAATAGTGATATAATTGCACGAGCAGCTACCTCTTCAAATATTCTCAGGTCTAGGTCTAAAATTGAATTATGTTGATGTTATTAAATCTTGTTAGTATATATTTGGTATGTTTTTTTTTATTCTAAAGATGGATTGGCCTTATTATACTCTGTTATGTTTCTACGAGGTATTTTTTCCTGGATGAATTTTCTAGTTGCAGAAAAACTTCTCTGTAAAATTTTGACCTGGTTCAATTTAACACTGGTCTGCTAGCCTTTGGGGGATTTTGGGGCCTTACTTCTAACAATTATAACATCATCAACACATCCTCAATATCAATATAATACTTCTTCAGAATTGCAACATTCAAGGGAATGAGTAAACAGAAAGAAAATTATTTGTACAATTGGCATACAGGTTTTAAACAAACAAATCTGGAAAATACTGAAATGTCACTACCAACACTTTCAATGAAATGTGTCATAACTATTTTATATGTCCTGATGTAATTTAAATACTGAGAGTTTTCTCATCACTTGCATGAGATAACTTGCAATTCATCTTCATTTTTGCTTGTCAGTCTAGTCATGAGTATCGACTGTTTTTTCCACTCTTACCATTATCTATCATGATATAACTTGTGTACTATTTTGGAAGTCATGTTAAAACACTTGACTAGATGGTGTAGATTGTGATCTTAGTTTAAGAAATAAACAAGAGGAAGGAGCAGACAAAATAAAGAATGTCTTTACTTTTTTCAGATCAAGAGGATGAACTGAAGGAGAAGTTGAACTGCCACAAGTTTGAAGACTAAAGTGATATTAAAGTATCACCAACACTACACATAACCCACATTTGTGATTTGAAATTTTGTATCACTATGAAAATAGAACTTTGATTACCCTGTTTGGACTTTAAGCATTAATGTACATGTATCTGAAGGAAATGAAATTACAATCAGATGCGGAGAGTTTAGTTACATTAAGACAGTAGAATGTGTTTTTAAAAATGTTTTATTCCGTCTTCAAAATTAAAGAAATAGAAAATTAAAAGAAGAATGCAATCTGATGTTGATTGTGGAGAAAGCTAGCGGCTCTAATTTTTTATGAATTTGTTCTTCAGACGAATACATATTTTAACTGGCAAATCACACTCTAATAAAAAGAAGGCATGTAAGTGTGAAACATCAGAAGTGGTTCAAGAATATAGTTCAATTCATAGCAGATGGAGTGTATATAAAGCTTGTATGTATGATTACAGAGGGATGCAGTAATGATAACCATCCCCTGGTCTGATTAATACCACATGGTTTCTGTACCTTGTTGCATTAATCCCACCATACAGACATGCTGCCGTCTAATATCAATACACACCAAATGTGAGTGGGCTGTTGCCTGCATAGGGAAACAAAACATGTAGTCATGTAATATGAAATTTACCACATGTTAAATATGAGTTCAAAAGTGATTTACTAATACATGTTTCATTCAAAAATGATTCAAAACAATAATATAGGAAAAAGGTTTTTTTTCTCGTTTTGCATGTCTTATTCATATACATAAAAACACGGTTCTATTTGCACATGAAGGTGCATTTTGTATATTTAGAAATGAACTTTTGAAATGTAAATGTTTTAGAAACATAACACATACATGAAATCTGGTTTAGAATGAAGCTGAGTTTATTAAATAAACCTTGATATCTGAAATAGTTAATTGTTATTCTCAATAAAGGTTAACACACATACTTTGAAATTAGGCAGTTTTTTATGTATTCTTAAGTGTATATAGACTTAGCTTAGAATTTCAACTGCAGCATTTTATTACAAAATTGCAATACCATTGTCTTTCATCACCAGTAAATACTATGTTTCTGTACAATTTTACTCTAATGTATACCTGTATAACTTTAGGTGTCATATTGTTAAGTTGTGCAAAATTTATGTCAACAGTATTAAATTAATAAAATATCGAGGCCTCTAACTCATCTTTTTCTTGCTAAAATAGCTCAAATGTTTCAGTTTATCAACATAATCTATTAAATGATAATCACTGTGCACGAAGAAAAGACATCTGCAAAAACATTAGATTCTGCCATTTGAATATGGTAAGAAAATGCACCCAATGATTGACAATATTTAATGGCTTCTGAAACTTTCCAAAATTTATATCAAAAGCTAGCCCCTACATCAGACTTTCTGATAATGGACTCAAAACAAATAATGTTTTATTATCTAAATAATCTATAAGATTAATTGCAAGTTGTCTTTGTATTCTCCTCTAAAGAAGGGGTTAAAGGTCATAGCTCTCACAATATCAAAAGATGGAAAGAATCCAAGAGCAGCCAGTTTTTATGTAATATTGCTAAATCATTTAAATAAAAAGCATGGTTTTCCACAGTCAGATTTTAAATGCAGAGACTTTTTTCTCAAAGATTCTTATGTAAAATTCTACAAAGGCTCAAACTCAGAAAGACTTACTCTGTCAGATTAGTGTGTGTCATGAACATTGAAATGTCATGAATATCTAGTTTAATGAATCTCAGTTGTGATATTTCTTGTATTTCAGAACACACAGAGTCAAAATAAAAATATTGATGTTGAAGGTTATATCTGGATTAAATATACCAAATTAATTCCAGAAAATGCTATTAAGTATTGAATAGTATTTGGGTAAAGTAAAAAAAATCTGATTTAGTGAGATAGTATCTTGAAAAATAGACAAAAGTCGGGGATATACTGGATTCAGGTCCATCGCGCCGCCACCGCCACGGTAGAAATTTCCTTGTGTACGCGATAACTCAAACACGGATCAGTATTTTTTTTCAAACTTGGTACACATGTAAAGGGTAGCCAAAGGAAGATCATTATTTTAAGGTGACCTTTAAATGTCTGAAATGGACCTATGACCACTTAAAGCCCTCTAGGTCACAAAGTATAAAGCTAATCTGGCTAAAATTTTACCTGAGAACACATTAATTTATTCTTATTACATGTGCTGAAAATTAACACTTTAAGTTGAGGATAAAATTGTGTTTGAGGTCCATGAAAACCCCACTTAGGGATTTTTTGCTACATTTTCACATATTTTTCCCTATAATTTGAAAGTGGTAATTCTGATGAGTCTCAAACTGTACTATGTATAATTTTTATATGTAATCCTTGTCTGTAGAAAATTTAACGGCTGTAGATTTAACTATAAGGTCACCTTAAGGTCTCAAAATTGCCCACAGAGACCCAATTTTGGGACTTTTTGCCACTTTCAAGCCCTTTAGCTTTTAAACTATGTCTCTCATCTAGGTGAAATATCATCTAGGACTATACTGATATGTTTTTCTTACATGTGTCCATATGTCTAGGCCTTTATAGACATTTAAGCTGTGCATGAGGACCATAAACATCCATCCGAGTGACCTTTTTTCGACATTTTTCACATATTTTGCCCTGTAACTTGAAAATGGTAAGTCCGAGATGTTTGAAACTGTATTAGAAATAAATTCTATATTTAGTCTTTGTGTGTGACAGATTTGAAGTCTAAAACCTTAAGTTTAATGTCACATTTAGGTCTCTGAAAGGACCACAGAGACCCAATATTTGGACTTTTTGGCACTTTTAAGCCCTGTGCCTGTTAAACTATGTGACTAATAGAGCTGATATCTCATCTGGGAATATGTTATGTTCTTTTTACATGTGCCAGAAATCAATGCTTTAAATAGACATTTAACCTGTGTATGAGGACCATAAACACCCACCCGAGTGACCCTTTTCAAACATTTCTCAAATATTTTGCCCTGTAACTTTTAAAGGGTAAGCCTGAAAAGTCTCAAACTGTTGTATATATAAATTATATATGTAATCTTTGTGTGTGATAAATTTGAAGTCTGAAGCTACAATTTTAAAGTCACATTGAGGTCTCTAAAAGGCCCACAGAGACCCAGTATTTGGACTTTTTGCCACCTTTAAGCCCCGTGGCTGTCAAACTATGTGACTGATAGAACTGAAATTTCATTTGGGAACATATTATATGTTTTTTTACATGTGCCAAAAATGAAGGCTTTAAGTAGACACTTAACCCATGTATGAGGACCATAGACACTCACCCGAGTGACCTTTTTTGACATTTTTTCATGTATTTTGCCCTGTCATTTGGAAATACTGTATGTGACTTTTTGAGCTTTTTGGGGCAAGTTTATAAAATCGATAGACTAGACCATTGATGATTTCTGAGTATTATATTACCCCTTTTATATAATACTCAGAGAGCAAAAAAGAAAAAGAGACCCAATATTTGGACTTTTTGCCACTTTTAAGCCCTGTGCCTGTTAAACTATGTGACTAATAGAGCTGATATCTCATCTGGGAATATGTTATGTTCTTTTTTGCTCTAAACAGAAATATGGAAAAAGCACACTTCCTCTTTGTTTAAGCTATAGTGGTGTAAATCCTGGAATATGTAGCACTAAATAAACTAAACTTTCATTTTGTTTACAAGGAACTGAGAAGTGATATTGTGAGATCTTACTGTTTCTTCTTATTGTTATTACTAATGAAACTGTGATACATACTTTAATTTACTTTGTAAAATGCTTGGAAGAATACATGTCAATATTATGAAGAAAAAAAGACTAAATCTAATCACACTTCTGCTTTACAATATTTCATCTATCCACTAATATATTAAAACACAGAAACAGATAAACTTGTGTGTGGACCTTTGCCCAAGAGGATTCTTGCCCACAGGACCTTTGCCCACAAAGGACTTTGTCCACCACATTTTTACAGGGGAGGAACTTTGTACAAAATAATGATATGAAATAATATCCACAAAATTAGCTTTTTTGATAATTTATTGAAGTATATGTGTACAATATCAAACATCTTAAAAGTCAAATTCTTATTATATTATTGAATTTTAAGTACATGTACTTAATGTTTACAATATAATAATATTCTCTCTGAATGTTGGACTTTCTTGAAACCCTTTTAGTATGCATCTATTCTTCACTGCAAATGTTTTGGCCACCCCTGGTATTTTTTATTATTCCATTTGGCAATACTATGTAAATCTATCAACACTGAATTAAATGCAAATGAAATTGAGTTCTATACTTTATATAGTGCTATTAAGGAAGTACAATTAATGTTTATCTCTTTCAGCACTATATGGCCTGAGTAGTTATCTAAGGAGAGTATTGATTGATTGATTGATTGATAAAAAATTAAAATATCTATGTGGTAAGAAGAATTAATATTGTGGGTGGACATCTTACTCTATAAAGATTGTTGGGGGCAAAGGTTGTTGTGGGCAAAGGTACTGTGGATAGAGTTTGCATTGGGCAAAGTTCTTGTGGGCAAAATTCCTGGACTCTCATTTGCTGTCTGGGGATACAATTTTGTTTGCAAAATAAAAAAATATTTTAAATTAAATTACTCAAATTCTTATATAAGTGGTTATTTTTTCCTCAAAGTTATGTCACAAAGAAGATGGGTCCCATGGAAAATATCCACTCTAAACATGTTGCGTGAGTGATGACCTCTCTGGGGATATGTTGGTGCTGAGCTGGCCCAATCGGAAAACTATCTCATTAAAATGAAAAACATTTCTTTTGGTTGAAACTAATACTCTTCAATAATTAAGGGTTCAGGAGTAGGAGGTATTTTAATAAAAATAGTTTATATGAAAAATACCATGTTCAAACTATTGACAAGTCTATTGATGGTGTACAGTTTACCAAAAAGTGATTTGACATTTATCTTGATAAGTTATAATGCACTTCATGATAGCTCTTCATATGCTAATAAACCTAATTTCTTCAATCATTTATTCAGGTTAGCATATCTGTACCCATATGAATGTGTAATCACTTATGGTGATTTTAATACTAGATTTGGTAATAAAAAATATTTCATAACCGACATTGACAATAATTAAGAGATCCATGTTAATCTTGGCACTGTTAAAATACTTATTGTGATAATTAAATGACTTTTTTAAAGATTGTGGACTTTGTTTGATTAATTTAGTAGAATAATGCCAGACTTTAATAATTTGACTTGCATTAGTCGAAAGGGAAAATCTGATATTTTTCTGGGTTATTTTACTGTTGATATTGATACTTTAAGCTTTAAGAAACGTAAAAAGTTAAAAGTTTCTTAGTTTCTGATTTGTTAGAAAATTTTAATTTATAGTTACTGATATATGTAAAATGTAAACTTCCTGACCAGTCACTACTAAATATTATATTTTCTCTGTACTGTACTGATAGGCTTCTGGGACCAGCAAGAAATACAGTAACTTCTTGAATGACAAACACAAAAAATATATCACGAATGAAGATGACACTAGTATAGAAGCACTGTAAAATATCTTTTTAATGATGTACATAACACATTTATAGATTATATAATTTTTCTGAAAAATATTAAAGAAAAACTGGCTCTTTTTGACAGAGTTTTAATGTATTGCATAGAACGCGGCGCCGGTGAATACCACAAAGTATATCCCCCTCTGTATGTCCTCTGTATAGTTCATACACGGCTTGTGGTGGGTAATACACAGTCCCTACTTAGAAACTGTTAGCAAGCAAATTCTTTATCCGATTCATAAAGCACTCTGATAAAAACATTATGATTTTCAAATATTTTATTTTATTAAAATAACATGTGATATGCAATATCATAACATAAACATACTGAAAAGCGTATATATCACTCTTAAATATAGTTACAATTTACTGTGTGGTGGATTTAACTACAAATAATTAATTAGCACAAATCTTTAACATGCTACACAATATTAATAATGAATTTTATTTTTAGCTATCATTACTGTCCCTAAACATTGAATCAATCCTGGAATGGGATTGTTGAATTCCATAATTCAACAATACTCCCATTCTCAGTTAAATGGGACAATTATGAAAATAAGGTGTCTCAGACACATATCTGGCTGTCAGTTAACTTATTCTAATTTTTGTGCATCTATTTATATGGTTTAAGCAAAGACGAATCTGGTGATACATTGTTTGTTATGGTTTTGATGTACGTTTATTGTTGAAATTTACCATTAAAGTAGGAAAATGGTCCCAAAGCAGTGTCCAAAGTCTGGGTAATAAACTTCCAATAACAATTTTTTCTCTTTAATGTGGTTAACTGGGGTTAAGTCAATATTGCTTAGCTTCCAGTTAATCTCCACCATGGAAATATCAAAAGTTCTTTTAAAAGACATCAACAAAATATTATTTTTTGCCAAATAATCCCTGAAAAAGTCAATTATCAGAATGTGAAAGTAATATTTCAGCAGAAGACTACAAATACAAGCAATTCTTCAGGAAGTACCAAAAAGTGGGATTCTGTATTTTCTCATGTGAATTACGTTACCAATCACTTTTGATTTCCTCAAGATGTGAGGGTGACAAGAAGACTATATATGATAAGCACATGTTGGCCCTTGTTGTGTATTAGATTAATAGCAATAAAAAGCTCTGACTTTTATACTTGATTTAGTATAATTCAGTGAATTATGTTACTGTGAATTACGTTACCCTGAACTGACAAAAATGGGTAATTTTTCCACAAGCAGTTGACTGCAGCATGTTTAAGCATTTCTAACAGCATAGAGATGACCGAATGGAAGAAATGACAAAAGTTAAGTATAATATTATTTTATATTCTGTTGCACACATCGTTTGTTACAAATAACTATCAGGTACTAGGTTGCTATGTCATAAGATTATTTTGATATACCTTGTCACAGTGTATGGCAGAAGTATGTGAGCATTAAATTAGATATTAACCTTTCAACAAGAGCAGTATTAAAGATTAGTGTGCAATAAACACTTTTTTAATATTGCATCTAACATGAAGTAATGTAATTCACAAAGTAGTAACACAATTCACTTGCATTAGTTGCATCTATTTGACTTCAAATGTGGCCCAATCTGATGATCATAAGTTCATATAATTAATATGAAATGTTCTAGAATTGATGAGTTAATGATTCAGTACTTTATTATTGACAATAATTTAATCTTTAGTTTGACATTAATATGCTCTCATTGACTACAGTCAATTGTTGCAGCATGGAATCAACTTGTGGAAGGATGAGAGAGATAACTGATAACAGATGGAGAGTATTTACTTCAATAATTTGTAGTTCATCTGTAATTTTGCTTGAACCTTATGGATGGAGTTTTCTTGTACATATAAAATAAAAGATACCAGAGTAAAAATTCAAAGGGCTTATTAAGAGTGAAATTAGCTCAAATAGATGCACAGGAGAAAACAATGCCAGAGTGTGGGAGAAAAGAAGCAGAGAAGGCCAAAGAATACTGTATACTTATAAAAGACAAGGAATGGGGTGCTTCACTAAGAAGGTTAAAAGTTCACTAAAATGGGTTTTTGCATTGAAACCAGAATGTGAAGAAGGCCCAGTTTTGTTGTCTCATTGCCTATACAACCAGTAAAGGGCTGGGAATGCGAAAATTTCATGCTGTTGTTCCAACAGAACCAGGCAAAGATGGTGTCAGAAAATACATTCACCATTTGTAGTCAGTGTTTTGATGGTGGACATTTTAAGACAATTTGTGTTACCTTAGAGAATACATAACTTACAAGGTAATGTTAAGTACAATAAAGACTAGTCAAATCGATTTCACCTACCATTCTCAGAAATTGATTTTGTAGCACCTCAAAACAACGACTTGTGAAACATTGATTTATCAAATTTATCAAAGTTTGAAATTTCACCAAAGTTAGTAGTTTGCAAAATATCAGTTCAAAGAGTGGCTGTTCATTCAAATGGACAGGAAACTGAGATGCAATTTGGGTAGAAGGTAAGGCCATATTATGAAAAGTTAATCAGCTCACACCTTCTTAACTATGCACATTGACTTTTCAAGTTTAGTAATGAATATACAGATATTGGTATTAGCTTTTTTCATGTATATGTTGTATTGAATGTAAATAACCATTGAATGTATAGATTCAATGGGTTAGTTATTGAATGTGTACATTCAACGGCTTGGCCATTGAATCTACACATTCAATAGCAAGCAGCCATTGAATGTGTACATTCAATAGTTTAACTGTGGAATGTGTACATTCCACAACTTTAGTCATTGAATGTGTATATGAACTTCAGAAATTGAAATAAGTAACTGATATTGTGTGAAATGAAACTTATTATTGTCATTTTCTTAATAAATCACATCTGTTGATATTAACTTAGAAATAAACTTTTGCATTAGTTGATTATCTGTGCTCAGTTACATAGTCATGTATTATAATAAAAACTGTTTTGTTTTCTAATAACGTTTATCTTAATCTGTTTTCTAATTATATTGTCCCACTGAACCTCTCTAACAATACAAGGGTGCATGGGGCTAATTACAATTAAATACGCAGATTTCACACTTAATTAGATGAATTACTCGCTATCACATATTAGAATCATACACTGAAAGACCATAAAGTAACTACTCAGGCTTGAACTATTTTTCTTTCATCCTTTCACTGGGATGCCAAATATTTCAATATTTGTTATTAGAAAACAAAACACTTTTTGTAAAGCTTATGATAGAGTTTTTGGAATGACTTTGATCAGAAAGGCTTGATGCATCATAAATAATCCAATGAAATATATGACATTTATTGATACTTCTATGTACACATTCAATAGTTTGTGCCATTGAATGTATACATTCAATGGTTATCCACATTCAATACAACATATACATGTATACTGATTGTGTTCTACACCACCATAGAATAGTAAGGCACTGTTGTTAATATCTAAGAACATAATTTGACAAAAGTGCTGACATTTGCAAACAAAATAAGTGAATTACGTTACCATTTCATGGGCATTTGCTTTTTGTTATAACAACTTCAGATTAAATGTAATTTAAACAAAAGTTACATAATGTCATGTGTGACATTATGTTATGAAAATAACCCCCTTAAACAAGTTAAATTAACAAACATTTTTGTAATTACTGTAAAAGTTTCATACATAAGCATTCTTATTTGGTATTCATATTCATTTTATCCTGTTAAGATGCCAATTCTTGAAGATAATACACCAAAAGATGAATTTTTATAGCTTTAAAAGAGTTTACACACAGTTTATTTACACTTTAAGAATCTAGTGATAATTTCAGAATAATATATTTAACTGTCTTTACCTTGCTCTATGTGCTTCCTTACACCATGTGAATTAAGTTACCAAACATAGAAATTGTAAATCATTGAAATAAAAGGTATTATCATGGATGGTTTCCTGTCCAATATGTTTTTAAAAATCTGCTGATTTCTTTATCTTATTTGTGCATAACTTTTAAGACAACAATTGAAGCAGTCACATTGTAATAAACATTGACATGAAGTTACTTTTGTAACTTGCATTGTGTTTTACAGATTTTTTTCAGCCATACAGTATCTTTTTAAGAAAAAAATATATTTAAGTCAGATCAGTGATATTTTATTTCCTTCACTATGTTTTAATATTAAGTGTACAACAGTTCAGAATTAAATGCAGACTATTATTTCATTTATATAACTTTTTACTGCAACAATCGTAAAGCCAGTATGAAGAAACTTAATTCACAATGCAAGTTTTTAATAATTTGGCAGCATGTATACAAAAGGGCACCAAAAGAAATCTGTAACAGATAGCAAGGAAACATTTTGTGGCAAGATGCTCTACATGCTCTGTTACCAAATAGAGATAATATGAATGAATTTTATCATCATCACTGCTGTGCCACAATTTGGCCTCTAATTGTCCCATTTAACTGAGAATGAGTGAATAATAATATCTGAAAATGATTTTTTTTACAAATATATTAAAAGTTACCATTGTTATCTAAGTTACTGAACCTCAGTGTAAGATTGTTATACATTTGATAATACTTTTCAGAAATTAATTGCAATTGCAGATATTCACACATAAAGTGAACTTCATCTTCAATGATATCAAATTCACATATAATATAAATTCTATTTTCAAAGAGTACATTGGTAAAATGTCCTATTTTGATAGCCAAAGACAGTCCACTCTTACAGGTAAGAACAGTCCGACACTTTAAACAAAAGACTGTCGAGAGCTGGATCCACAGCCTTCACAGATAATCTTTATACTGAATCCACAGCCTTTCCGAATCATTTTCATAAGCTGAATCCACAATTCGCAGTATTACTTTCACATATAACTTCCAGAAAAAAAATTCACTTCAAAGCTTACATAAGTTTCGCAACTTCACAACTGTCAACAATTGAGTTATTTTAAATCCCAAGTGAAACACCTCTAACTGCTTCTGTATCACAATTAACTCAAGCACATCAGATTACTTCTAAATCACAACTGAACTATTAGTAAGTGGATTTCTCAACCCCTTATAGATATATATACAAGTTATACAGTCTTGAATATTCCAGAAATAAAAAAAAACAAAGTTAGCTTACTCTGTCCTGATTGTATCAGAAACAACAATTACTTAGATTCACCAGAACTTGTTTCACTAATTAAACCAGTAATAATAAATTGGAAATTCCCATAACTGAATCAGATTCTATATATAGATCATACACTTATTTATTTATTTATTTATTTATTTGGGTTTTAATGTTGCTTTCAACACTGTATAGGTCATATCACGATGGGTTGTTTTATGGGCAGAGGAAAAGAAGTACAGTCGGTTGGTCAAGGTTCTGTACTGTAAACTGCCAACCATCAGTAAGAAACCAGCAACTTTCCCACATAGGGTCGGGGGTTTGAACTGCTGACCTCAGAGGTGGGAGGCGAGTGTGTTACCACTGTGGCCCCCAATAGACCATATAGATCAACAACAAAAAGAAACCCATTAGAGTAACAATGTCAAAAGTCAAAGTGTATACTGCCACACACTTACACATATACCTATATGTGTAACATAATTTATGACACCTATGTTTATACCAACAATCTTTAAATGGCTTAAACTTAGATATCGATATAACTGAGCCTGGACCATTTCCCAAGTCAAAGGCTTTCAGCTTATTTGCAAGATCATTTAAAATATATTAAATAATAGCACACAGAAAGCACATGCCACCGCCAAGTCCAAACACGTCAATATTGTTTGTGAGTGTAATGATGAAAAATCTGTTGAAAAATTCCTGGATCCAGACAATGGTCCAGATTACTACCAAAATTTGAATATTTGTTCCTTGTGACAGTGTTGATATTTCATGCAAAACTCATCAAAATTTTGTTCATAATGAGTTATTTTTCAAAAGAAAAAGCAAACAAGCTGATAAATACATGCTGCCAATTACATAACATCCTTGGTGGATGCAATATTGTTGGTGACAGGTTCTCTTACTAGTGACTCCAACAATTCGCTGAGGTCATCATTTAGGATAAAGCAAGGAAATGTTCTGCAGTACATTTTATATATCCAACATTTAAAAAATAACAATGACCTATTGATATTACCAAATGTCTTTGTCATGTCAGTAAAAGCTGCAAAGGTATCAAGCTTGCCTTCAAGTTCTAAATAAAAGATGTCACACTGACTATATCTTATTAATTCTCTTATCATGTAAATTATATGTGGCTTGTCCACAAAACACAGTAGTGTGTTGACTTTAATATTTCAATGGACATTATTGATTCTTAATATAGACACAGATCCTTGCAAATAATACGAAAAGTCAAAATGGTCTGCAAATTAGGATAATCTTTGTAGTAAGATGACCCAACTTGACACTGAAGCAGGGATCAAAAGTTAACTTCAACATTTGAAAAGATTCTCAGGCTATGACTTGCTATAAGTTGTTTTCACATTCTGAACCCTTAGGGGCAGTGATAAGAGAGATTTGAGGCCTTTTTTAATAGGATAACTCCATTTAACATAAAATATGTGATATGGCGGCCATTTTGTTTTTGAAACTAGGTCAAATTACTATCAGGCTAGCTTTTCTAGCCATGTATCTTTTTTGCAAATTTGATGAAGCTAGCTGCAATAATTTAAGTTTTAGAGCATCTTAATGATTTTCAAACAATCAGCTATGACAGCCATTTTGTTTTTCAAAATGAGACCAAAATTTGGCACGGGAATGTTTTCATAGCTATCAATATTTCCTGCCGATCTGGTGAAGATATCTTTAAAAATGAATGAGATATAAAGGTCTATGTAAAAACCTGATGAACAGATGCACACAGTAACGTACAGAAGACATTTTATAATCTCCAGGCCACAGCCTTCAGCCACTGCTGGTAGATAAAAATATGTCCGTTGTTTCTCATAATTTAAAATCAACTATTTCGCTTGGTGAAATTGTACTGTTATGGGGTTTCACAAAATTGATTATGATTTTGAAAGTCTTTATCATTTAGGGTATTTCATCAAGAAAGGTATATATTTCTTGCATTGTATAATTTCAAAAAACTCGTTTTGAATGAATGAAGCAATGAAGTGCAAAATCGATGTAGTTATCCTGAAAGGCGCTGATATCCAAGAAGGAATCCATGGCAGAGACAGACCTTTGAAAACAAATGGATTAGGCACTGAAAATCGATCCTGTCATTGATGTACATTATTACGGAGCCCTGGAAGGGACATAGAACTGTTTTCCTTGCATTTTTTTATCTCGTTCCCACAAGTTAGCAAGTTGTTACCACAAAATAGAAAGTTGTTCCCACAAGTTAGCAAAGTCGTTCCCACAAGTTAGAAAGTTGTTCTCACAAGTTAGAAAGTCGTTCCCACAAGACAGAAAGTCGTTACCACAAGTTAATAAGTCATTCCCACAAGTTAGCAAGTTGTTACCACAACATAGAAAGTCATTCCCACAAGTTAGCAAAGTCGTTCCCACAAGTTAGCAAAGTCGTTCCCACAAGTTAGAAAAGTTGTTCCCACAAGTTAGCAAGTCATTGCCACAAGTTAGCAAAGTCGTTCCCACAAGTTAGCAAAGTCGTCCCCACAAGTTAGAAAGTCGTTCCCACAAGTCGTTCCCACAAGTTAGAAAAGTCATTCCCACAAGTTAGCAAAGTCGTTCCCACAAGTTAGCAAAGTCGTCCCCACAAGTTAGAAAGTCGTTCCCACAAGTTAGAAAAGTCGTTCCCACAAGTTAGAAAGACGTTCCCACAAGTTAGCAAAGTTGTTCCCACAAGTTAGAAAGTTGTTACCACAACATAGAAAGTCGTTCCCACAAATTAGCAAAGTCGTTACCACAAGATACTAACTCGTTCCCACAAGTTACCAAAGTCGTTACCACAAGATACTAACTCGTTCCCACAAATTACCAAAGTTGTTACCACAAGATACTAACTCGTTCCCACAAATTACCAAAGTCGTTACCACAAGATACTAACTCGTTCCCACAAGTTAACTAGTCGTTCCCACAAGATAGCAAGTCATTCCCACAAGTTATACTAAGTCATGCTTTGATGCCAATGTACAGGCAATTTCTTTGTCTATGATACCTAACTTATATAGATGTCACCCATCTACTAGCATACCATTCAAGTTTACATATCCCTGTAGGCCTGGTTATCACTTTATAAATGTTAATGGTTATTCTTCTAAGTTACCTAATTAGTGACCTTCAGAGGTCATCTACTTATTGTTACAGGTATACTGCAATACAGTCTTTTAGAGATTTAATACTAATTGTGTTACAGTGTCTATATGTGGCACCTAAGGGGGAACAAAGGTAATGGGTATAAAGAAGGGGTTGAGGATGATAAGACTATGCAATTTACTGTATGAAAGGTATATGCAATTTGCAGCAAACACATGTTTTGCTGCATCCAGGTACATATATGAGAATCCAATGGAGATACTGCAAGGTATGCTGTGCCAAAAAGCACCCAGTCCAATGTAACATACTGAAATATCTTAGAAGGACCAAGGAAAGTGCCATAAAACAGGCATTTTGCTATCTTGCTATCTTGTGGGAACGACTTGGTAACTTGTGGTAACGACTTTGCTAACTTGTGGGAATGAGTTAGTATCTTGTGGTAACGACTTTGCTAACTTGTGGGAACGACTTAGTATCTTGTGATAACGACTTTCTAACTTGTGGGAACGACTTGCTATCTTGTGGGAACGACTTTCTAACTTGTGGGAACGACTTTGCTAACTTGTGGGAATGACTTTATAACTTGTGGAAACGACTTTGCTAACTTGTGGGAAGGACTTGCTAACTTGTGGGAACGACTTGCTAACTTGTGGGAATGACTTTCTAACTTGTGGGAACGATTTGCTAACTTGTGGGAACGACTTTCTACTTTGTGGTAACAACTTGCTAACTTGTGGGAATGACTTACTAACTTGTGGTAACAAGATAAAAAAAATGCAAGGAAAACAGTTCTATGTCCCTTCCAGGGCTCCGTACATTATCAACGCTAAACTCATTTAATTTTCTGACGTGAAAAGTATGATCTTAAGCTCCTCAATTAAAGCAAGGACCAAGGAAAGTGCCATAAAACAGGCATTTTGCTATCTTGCTATCTTGTGGGAACGACTTGGTAACTTGTGGTAACGACTTTGCTAACTTGTGGGAATGAGTTAGTATCTTGTGGTAACGACTTTGCTAACTTGTGGGAACGACTTAGTATCTTGTGATAACGACTTTCTAACTTGTGGGAACGACTTGCTATCTTGTGGGAACGACTTTCTAACTTGTGGGAACGACTTTGCTAACTTGTGGGAATGACTTTATAACTTGTGGAAACGACTTTGCTAACTTGTGGGAAGGACTTGCTAACTTGTGGGAACGACTTGCTAACTTGTGGGAATGACTTTCTAACTTGTGGGAACGATTTGCTAACTTGTGGGAACGACTTTCTACTTTGTGGTAACAACTTGCTAACTTGTGGGAATGACTTACTAACTTGTGGTAACAAGATAAAAAAAATGCAAGGAAAACAGTTCTATGTCCCTTCCAGGGCTCCGTACATTATCAACGCTAAACTCATTTAATTTTCTGACGTGAAAAGTATGATCTTAAGCTCCTCAATTAAAGCATTTTATAAGACACTGATTCATTTAAAGCTTCCCTTACATCCTATTGTACGTGTATAGACACGTAAGTGTGCTGCAAATATTGTTGAAAAATATGAACGAGGCCTGGTAGTGGGGTAGCAGAGATTTGCACATGCAAACAAGGAATATTTTTTCTGACAAAAATGTCAGTACTTGAACATCAAAAAACAGACTGCGACTAGCTGCAGGTCCCAGAGTGGATTAATGTGGATGCAAGGTACACGCGAGTGTATTGTATGGCACGTGCAAACCCTGCAAGTGAATGGGCAGACCTTGCAACACTTGCAAGGTAAATACACATATCTCTCCTTGTACAAATCTGCCATGAATACAAGACGTTCCAACCCCAAAAATTTGTTCCTCCAGGTTCCTCATTATGGTGCTTCCATCCATAAATCAAAGGTCCATTTCAACAACAGTTTCTCATATGATGCCCCGAAGTTATGGAATGATCTTCCACATGATATCCGCAGTGCTCCAAATCTTTCGTGTGTCAAAAGTTGACTAAAAACCTACCCATTTCAGAAATCATTTCCACCATAGCTTCTAACTACCGAACACCGGATCGCTTCCCTGGGTACGACTTGGAACATGTCTTGATGATTTATGCCTCACAAACTGGATGGTGTGCCTTAGAATCCGTAGATACGGAGATTAAGCACTTGGACAACCGGTTGATTGATTGATTGACGTGTGCAAGTCTCTCGTAAGTTACCCTTGAGAAATGGATGTGTTTATGCCCATATTGCATGTACGCAGATAAAATGTGCATGTCAATTTTCATTATGGGGACTGTGCGACCTTGAAATTATGTTATAAAATTGCAAGGGTAGCTTAATTAAGTGTCCTTTGCCAGTCAGGCGATTTTTCTCTGTAAACAGGACATACGTGCACGTACGACGGGATGTTAGAGGGGTTTTATCTGTGCCCTTGGCATCACACGCACACCTTGTTCTGCGGTAAGACAGCTAATTACTAACAGGATCACACAATGAGATTTCTTTACTCTTTCTCAATGGTATGGTGTAGGGTTCTCTAGGTCCACTCTTGGCTGAGAACTGGTTAAGCTGCGATAGTAAGGAGGGAGGTAGCCTTGCTTAAGGGTCAAATTTGCATATCTTTTTCAAACATGCGCACAGATATCCACTTTTCCTAAATGTAAAGAAACTTGAGCAAGGCTATGGGGGTGAACTTAAATGCACATTTACCTTGTTTTTGTGTATAATTTTAATGTCTTTATAATTACAATAGTAATTTTTAATATAACATTTGACAAGCTTGGCTGGATAAAATACTTAGAGATAGAGAATACTATATTTATTTCTTTTCTCAACAAATATTTAACTTTGTAAAAATATTACCAAGAAGTCATTTGATTACGGAAATTGAGTTATCCTATTAGAGGAACACTAGATATTGGATATCTTTTTGGAAAATATAAAAGATAAATATGTACACATCCTGAGCAATGAAGTTTGATTGCTCGTGTAAAATTATAAACTTGAGATTCAACAACTATCCCCAGTTATCGTCATATATACTAATATATTCACGAATTGAATGGAAAATTACCAATTCCATATTCAACTAACAACATGAAAACCGATTGTTTGAACTACTAAATTCGAAATAAAATAATCAATGCCATGATTCTGTAAAAAGAGAAACTTGTGTTGGAGTCAAAATTATTTCAATGTTACATCCAACTAAAAAAATTTGCAAAAACTAATTATATTTCAACATGATTTTATCCATTGATTTCAACCCGATTTCACGAGTTGGGTCCAACTGAAGATGATTTGCAAAATCTGCATACATTTCAACCAGATTTCACACTTTGTATTCAACCTGATTTCTCCTGTTGGTTTCAACCAAATTTCACATATTGAATCCAGCTGAAAATGTTCTGGAGACAAAAATCCACATGTATTTCAACCAGATTTTACCCATTGTATTCAACCAGATTTTATCCACTGGTTTCAACATGATTTCACTGGTTAGAACCAACTAAAAATTGTTTGCAAAATCCATATGAATTTCAACCACATTTCACCATCTAATTCAAATCATATTCAAAGTTATGTGCCTACTGGGATAGTCCAATTGCCAAAAAAGTCCATTTCCATGTTAATGTCTGATAGGGTAGAAGACTGGTGGACCATAGGTTGATGTGAATAGGTCTTCAACTGTCATGGGTTCAAGCCCTAAGGAGCTTGGTCCATACATTAGGACCAGCTACTGACAACCTTCACAAACCAATACTTTTATTGGGTCTAGTCGTGGAAACTGAAAGGTGGTTGTCCCATGTGAGGTCACTGCACTTTATTAGGATTCAGAGATATGGGGGGTGGATGAAATTTACTGCCTTTAATGTAAGCTTGTACAGACACAGTGTGTGTAATACTCAACTGGGGGCCAGTGTAATTTATTCAGGAATGGCGTAACATGAACTCAACGTGTTTACCCTGCACGATATGACCTAAGCAGTTTTGAACTCTCTGAAGTCTAATGTTCGCCTTTGTAGTGTGATAAACCAGGGTGTTGCAGTAGTCTAGGTGGCTGCTGATCGTGGCATTATAGGTGACATGACTGCAAACTATTCAGAATTCCCAGAGGTGGTAAAATAACACAATGCATGCAGCTACATGTCAATACATTGTGTTCAGGGTGACACCAAAGTTTTGGGCTCAGCTAGTTCCATGACAGTACTCAGAAGACGTAAAGGGAAAGAGGATTTCACATAATATTTTTGATCTTTGCCAGTCAAAAGGAGTTCAGTTTTGTCAGGATTTAATTTCACTTTATCATTACCCATCTATACCTGGAGAGCTTCTAGGCAATGAGCCAGTTCAATGATATTGGAGCCAAAGTTCTTTGAGTCAAGTTCCAAATATATTGGTACATCACATGTGTATAATAGATTAGATATGATTGAGCCAAGAAGAGTGTGTATAGGGTACAAAGATGTGGGTCTATATGGCTGAACCTTGAGTAACTCCATGTGGGGCATCATATAAGTGTTGATCTATTTTAATTCTATGTTTTCTTATGTAGAGGTGTGACCCTCTCTATTGCAGTATTCTATACCAGTGTTTATCAGTACGCTGATAGAATCCCAGTCCAGTGAAGTAGGCATTGGGTCTAAGTCACATGATTTATTTGGTACTAACTTGACAGTTTCCTCCTCTGACATAATCTGGGAATGAGACAGATTTTTTTTCTAAAAAGGATCCTGACTCATGGGGATCAGCACCAGTCAACACTAATCCGTTCTTAGCAATGTACAATCAGGAATCACTCTCTTTTTCGAGATTTGTGGAGAATACTCTTCACGGAATTCCTCAAGACTTTAGGGTTATCCTCAATTTCAGTGATCTGTTTTTTTTTTTAGATTAAAGGGGTTCATAAATTAACTTTATTTACCTACAAATATTTGCTAACTGAATATTACTAAATCAAAGATTGCTCAAAGATGAACTTGCTGCAGAAGCCCATATGTAGGATTGGTTTTACAGGCCGTTTTAAAAGGATTAGCTTTAATGAATTTATTCAAATTAATTACCTTTACACAATCCTTCAATCATGCTTCTATTTAGAGCAAAGACTTTAAGTTCTGTAAGGATTATTGTGTCTTCTTTATATTATAAATATTGATGCGGGACTGTCTAGATAATCTAAGAATTCTACTCTTATTGTTTGCACTTAATTACCTTTACACAGAGTTGTAATCACATTATTTTTCTGATCAAAGCCACAAATTGAATGGCTAAGGATTGCAGTACATAACAACGTTACCTTTTTTCAATTATCTTTTCCATCATAATCCCTGTTAAAAAGTCCTGCAAATTCCAATGTATCAAATTTCGAGAAATTTTCAAAATGTGTACTCAAGATTTTAGGTGTGAAAGCTTGCACCCAGATCTCATCCAATGCCCTTACAAAACAGCCAGTCTTGTCAGCTACCAGTAATTTACCACCTCGATAAGCATGCTCCGATCAAGAAGAAATACATGTATATGTTACAGTAAATATGTGAAATCAGTAAATACATGTATTTCCTGAAATTTTTAGTAAATACACGCATTTACTGATTTGTTCAGCAAATACGCGTATTCTCTAAAATTTATGACCTGTGTTATTACACAAGTTTACTGGTTTGACTTTCAGTAAATATGTGAAATGAAACTTTGATGTTTACTGGTTGTAAATATATAATATTGAACTGCAAACCAAAACACATTATATTAGAACGTTTTACTCTGTTATGTTGACTATTACAATATGCTTAGCAATACATTACATGCAATATTTTATGTCAAAAAAATAGCACTAGAATTTTAAATATTTATGTTTACAAACTTTGGGATGTGCTTTCAGGAAATATTTCTTTTAGGCTCATATTATTTTTAATCCCATGGCTACAAAGGACTTATGATATCCTTAAAAATGATTAAAGATCATTTAACTTTTCACCAATATTATGTGACTGATACATAAAAAGTGTTTTTATTGGCAGTAAATAAAAGTTTTAGAAATTACTTGAAATTTGAGTTTCAAAATTTTAACATATTTTAACTATGCTTTTATTCAACAGAAATTTTGCCTTATCATTTAAGACGAAATGATTCTACCCAAACAAATCCACATGTATTCTTTAAGAATCTATTGTTAACCAGAGATTATCAGTAAGTGGTTTCTTTATTTTATGTAAATCAAGGCTTAATATTGTGGCATTTTCTGGTAGAGATATGACTTTGAAGTTGGTACTAGCTACTTGATCAAAGGATTGTTGTTACAAACATTAAAAAGCCCAGCTAGCCCCTAATTGGATTAAAGTAATGTCTTTCAGAGGGACTTAATCCCTTTTAAGGCATTTATGGTTATGATGTGGCTTCCTTGATTAAAGGGACAACCTTAAAGGGAGATTTTATTCAACCCTAATTACAGAGCTAAATTTCATTGGTGACCTTTGAAAAAGAAATACATTGTTAAATACATTTTTAAAATTACATTGAAATTCAGTGTTAATCTTATTACCTTGCTTGTTCTTCCTAACACATAAAGTATCATAATTTGACAAATATTTGGATATTTAAATTTATAAACTTGTTGATTTACATTACAATTTATTTTAAATGAAAAAAAATACAAGTTTGTATCACATATCACATGCAACTGCTTTTGAAATTATAGTGTGATGTAAAATAGTTATCCCAGTGCTGGATTGTAAACAAGTATCAAACTTTGAATATGACAAAGCCATTTAAAGTTTTGAATAACTATTAATATGAAGACATAGCAGATAACACCCCTCTATTAAAGTTATAATATGAAGACATAGCAGATAACACCCAACTATTAAAGATATAAAGTCTTTATTGTGGTTTTAGTAAATACGTGTATTTACTGGACCAGAAAACCAGTAAATACGTGTATTTACTGAAAGTTTCAGGGAATACGCGTATTTACTGACCAAATCAGTACATTCAATGGGCAAATCACTGAATGTATACATTCAATGGCTGAGCTGTGGAATGTGTAGATTCAATGGCTACAATAATTGAATCTGTACATTCAATGACCAAAGGCATGCAATGTATGAACAATTAAATATGAAATACTGATAAATATTGCAAAGACTAAATTTATAACCTATATTGGATATTTTCTAGCATGATAATAACCAATTAAATTAACTGGAATAAAGGTGGTTTCACAAAATGACATAAAAAAGATCAGTATACAACAGTTAAATTAATAAACATAGATATCATGACATAAATTTCGTATATTTTTTACATTATTTTCTTTACTGCCTTTGTATTTTGTGGCACCATTCTACTATTGCTAAGAACATTTACTAATTTCAGCACATCAATCCTTTCTGATCAAAGCTCTTATGAAAGCTCACTGACTAGTCCATTGAATGTATACATTCAATGGTTATCTACATTCAATGCAATATATACCAATTAGGCATCCTGACACTGATATTATGAACACTGACATATGTTTGCTGTCAAACGTCTAAAGAGACAATATGACCAACTAAGGTGACCGGATAACTCCTGCAAAAATCACTACAGATATCTTGTTGCAGTAGATTGTGACGTCCTCTTCAAAAAGTCTAAATTAAGTCATTTCTCAAGAACCGTTGCCGAAAGTGAGATGTGAAAGCACTTTGGAATAGTTCTGAAAGGATTTCACACAAGTCCAGGGATTTTATTTACCAGATCACACTTATTGACTTGGCGAACAGGTTTGGACAATTTTTCAGAGAGAAAGTTGTCAAAATCAGAGATATAATTCTACAGTCATCGTCACCTGTCTCAGTCACCATACCCATGCAGTCCTGTTCTAAATACTCCCAGCTTCTGTCAATATACATGTACTAATATCTTCCCCAACTCAATCATGCCACCTTGATTCCCATACCAACTTCACTAATTAGGAGCGTGTTGATATACTCTACTAGTATTGTGCTAATATAGCATCCTACCATACTGTTATTCTTTTTTAGGGATTTGACCGAATTCCAGGGATTTTCGCCAAACTACTGGAAATTTTAGGGACATGACCCCCCCCCCCCCCCAAGTAAGACCGTGATTTAACCATATCCCTGACATTTTCAGAGATTATGTCAGTCTATTTAGTCAGAAGTTTAAGATTCTGTGATTTAATTATTTCTTATGGAACCCTTTACTATGTACAGTCGATATTCATATTCAAATTAAATATTTTGGAAAACATTTGATTGTTGATAACAAATCCTGTTTCAAGTGATAAGTGATTCCTGGTGACATTCCAGTGAGTGCATGAGTCACAATTAATCAGCGATCAGTTGTCCATTCTTTTCCACGTGTTCCTATTTGTCTTAATTTCCTTATTAGTACTTGGGAGTCTTTTAAGTACGAAACTCAGTCATATAGCTGTGACATACAAAAGTATAGTTCCTTTACACAGGCTACATATATATATCTAGGTGTGTACAAAACCACTGAACCAGAACAAGGAGTCCCAACATTCTCTCGCGAGGAAAAGCAATCCCACGTGAGGGTGGAGTCCCAACTCACAAAATCGTTATGGTTGTTTGATTAACTCTCGTTGAGTCATATTGAGTTAATGTTAAAATGCTTCTGTGAGAAATACATACTCATTTTCATAGACTGCTTTGGAGTTTAAAATCATTTGAAGTCGAAATTTGATCAATAAACACCCCCACCCCCGAGTTTTGTTTTACACGGGGCTAAATTGTGTCATTTAAAATTTTTTTTCAGTCATTTATTCATGCCTCAAAAGCTGAACATATTTAGCTACAGTACGTAACAATATGAATCTCTGTCTTTTCTCGCGTGTTATACTTCGGTAAAATCTTTGTCAACTGACGTTAGTTTGAAGCCTACTTATCAATGGATATACTATTATCTTATTTTCGCATTAAAATCCGAACACAGGAAAAATGCCTCCTAAAACACCTCTAGAAAGAATCCCCCCCTGGAAAAAAGCGCCTACTTAAAAGAAAGCCGCCTTCATTTCTCGTATTCCGTAAAAATAAATCAGAAATATTTCCAAACAAAAGCTGTGTTTTATTGGTCTATGAAAAAAAGACCAATTTCTTAGAAAAATAAACATAAGTTATTTTCATCACAAATAGTACACCATGTAAGAAGTTATATAACACAATGTAATAAAGCACATAAATGTCAATCTTTGGAATTAAAAACATACCACATGTGCACTAAATAACATCTAATAGAATCAACATTATTCCAAGTTACACCTGGTAATGAGGTTATTTGAAATCTGAGAGATACATGTTATAAACCCATAATATACAAGTAACATCCCAGGAGAAAGTGAACTTAATTTTACCTTTGATATATATTTGAAATATTCAGAAAAGTTTCGAGGCATTTGTTCTAGGAGTCAATTTTTCCCAGAGACATTTTCCTCTGCGCACCGAAAAAAACACCAGGAAAAACGTCTTTTGTTGTGTTAAAAGTGCAGTGAGCCTTAACACACTGGATTGTAGTGTCATTATGAAACTCAATTGCATAAATTATTTATTTTCAGATCAATACTACAAAATGGATACCTCAGGTACATAAGCTCTTTTTTTGTAACTTCTGGGTTTTTTATTCACTTATAAGTACATTCAGCGAACCAGGTCACTGGACTGTGGTAGATTCATACGCCTTTTTAACGCCTCAATTCACAAGGTAAATACGTATGTTGACTATACTAAGTCATTGAACATTGTTGAGTGAGTCTCTCTCCCCGTTCAGGCTCGTATCTTTACTGTCAAGTTTTCAGGAAATGGTTCATTAATAGATTTGCTACTGAATTCAGATTTTCACTGAATAATTTATATATATATTTCAAGGAAAAATTTAAAAAAAACCCGGATTATTAACAGTAGTTCAAGTAAGTTTACAGAATCAGGTAAGATATATAAAAATTGATTATTTTCATATTTTGTGAACGAAATCAAATATGTGTGTAATTTACATTCAGTGTATATGATACAAATAGATTAAATGCATACGTTTTATGAAAGTTGAGTATTGTTGATATGTTATTTATGAAGGTGACAGCACCAAATTAAAGGGACTTCAGCTGATAAACTTATGTGATAGAGTGTCAGCCGTTAATACTCAATAATAAACTGAGACGTTAGTGATAGAATCTGAAGCATTTTGTGGCTTTTTATCATGTAACATTCTTAAATATGAAGCATTACTACATGTGTAACAAAGTATAATACAAGTAACTTTGAAAGATAGGGAGTGACTACTGATATTAACTAATGAACGATTGGGAGTAAATGAAAGAGGATTTTAATTGTTTTTTATTGAATTATTGAACTCTACATTAACACACATACGGTGAAAAAAGTGAATGAAATACATCCTGATACAGAAAGTCCAAATGAAACATCAAACAAAGGGTGAATAGTTGTATCCCTAGGTTTGTATGAAACACACCCCACTGGTAAACATCCGCGATTTAAACAATCCAACAGTAAAATATGTCAATGATGGTTTAAGAAAGTAAAAAAGCTTCTGAAACTGTTTTGACTTTCTGTGTTGGTTATTATAAATAGAAAAAAATAGATTTGGAAATTTGGACTTTGACACTAATACCCTCTCCCAACTTTATGTGAATTTTAAGACATTTTTCCTTTTTAGATGATTATCTTGAAAGAGGATCATCTTAAGCTAAACTGTAACACATAGAACTGGTCAAAAAATTATTATGCATACTAATATGTACAGTGTTCATTAAATGAAAATATAAAATATTTAATGTTAATGTTACACATGGGAAGTAGCCACAGAAAAGAAGAAAATGTAAACATGTCATACTTCTAGTTATTTGAGGTTGTTTGTTTACTTTTACCTATTGTATTAATTTTACTGATGTATAACCTGTTTACACCAAAATCCGAGTTGACAAGGATTGAGGGTTGAAGCAGATTAAAGCAGCCTCATGGTGGAGTGACTATCCACCCTACAGAGTTTAATTAGGATTGAGACATGTAAAAAATGAGTATAGTAAAATCTGTAAAATTAACTTAATGTAATGCAAGTAAAAATTGTTGAAATGATAGTTTTTTCCAATATTAATAGACATATGACAGATGCTAACCTTGTTATATATGTAATATTTATTATTATTATTTATTCATTTATTAAAGTGACATAGTATATGGTAAATATATGACTTATATATATAACTTGACAATGTATAATAAATTACCCAGCCCCTTTGGGCTTATTAGTCACTACAAATTAGATACATGGCAGTTACACGGGAGATTTAACATTTACATACTTGTGCTTAACAGTTGGCTTCTTTTCTCCCACATATCCTATACAAAATTCATACATACTTTGTTTTTCTTACTACACATTGCCTCAGTGAACTGATCAATACGATTATTACAATTATTTATATCTAACATATGGTTCAGTAAGAATTTCATTTTGGAAAAGAGAATAAGTCCTTAGCTTAAGCTTTGATGGTAACTTTGAAAGCCATTCTTTATGCATGATATAACCAAGTTTTTCTTCCAGTTGGGGAATTTCCAAAGCTGTCAGTACTATTTATTGATTCCAATATGGCATATATGTAGGATTCCCAAGTGTCTGATGCAAATTTTTGTAAGCTCCATTCAAAAATTGTCCTGGTTAAGTTACCAGATTCAAGTCTGCAGATTTTGTTCCATAACCTTACTGCCGATACCATACATTTATACTTTACAAGATCCCAACCCACATCACCCTGATTAGCCCAAATAGGGGTATTTCTATGCAGTCCAAGATAAAAACATATTGCACAGTTTTGAATTTTCTCAGTTTTTTGGTGATTGTGAGGACCCCATACACTAGAGCAATTGTCTAACACTGGCCAAATGTAGGAATTGTACAGCTTGGTAAATGTATTGTAATTTACATCCCTGCAATTTCTTTATATTATTTGGCTCAGTGCTGTACCCCCTGCATTGTAATGCAAGTAAAAATTGTTGAAATATAGTTTTTCCAATATTTATAAAAATATGAAAGATTCCAACCTTGTTATATATATAATATACAATTCAATAGCTTATTCAGTTCTCTTAATAATTAAGAATATACTTTAGTATCATTAAGGTTGTGTCATATATTCAGCAACAGACTGATAGCAATCATTGAAGTATTTTTGCTTATCAAATTATCCAATCACAATTGTAAATATTTTATGGTATATTGAAACAATATTATTCAGTTTAGCAATTGCTGGAAGGCAAAAAGTCAATTGACTGCAGTAACAATACACTCAGTCCTTGTCAACCTGGATTGAGAGGGTTCACACTACAAAGGGGATTGAACCAAAGTGATTCAATCCATCTCTTGAGAAGGGTTGAGATTTACCCTTGTCAAATCAGATTGTGAGTGTTCACACCCAAGCCTTAATCTGCTTCAACCTGAGTTAAATCACTGGTGCGAACACCAGAGTAGTGTCACCCGTGTTGTGCAGAAAAGATGACCCCCGGAAAAAATCCCTCTTGGAAAAAATGTCTCCTGCATATTTTATATCCCGGAAAAATACCTTCTAAGAAATGGAAAAAGGAAATTTAAGTGGTGTTTTTTGGGTAGAAACATTTATACTGTGCAAAATTGATATAAATCTACTAGTGCACTTTATTCGAGAAAGGGAGAGTCCTAAACCAATCAAAAGTAATTTCCCAGCAAGCACCCTCCGGGAAGAGATGACTATGTTGGTGGTTATGCCAGTTTGAACAGTTTAGGCCTGTTGGCTCCTGAAACCTAAGATAGTTTGCTGTGATCGGGTATCAGGTAGCTACCTGTTGCATTCCACTGGTGCTGCCAAGGCAAAACCATCCTCACCAATCACGGATTGAGGAAACTGATAGCTAGAGTTAATTAACCAAATAGAGAGGTTGGAAAAAACTGATATCCTTAAAAGTAAGAAGGTTGTATTTAAAAAAGAGTACAATGTTAACAGAGAAGCCAGTGGAGTTTTTCAAGATCTAGCAACTACTGATCATAGTGATGTCAACAGAATTGCAGTCTTAACACAGGAATTTTCAGATACATGTACATTGCAAATTCTTGAGATGATAGTCATAGATATGGTAACCTTGACTATATAATTGTCAAATGAGTTTTCTGAGTCAAAAATAACATCTAGACAGAGATATAAAATTTTGGAGGAATTTAACTGGGAATATTGGTGTAAGTAACACTCAGGTATGTTTGTCACCAATGATGATCAGCTTGGCTTTGTTTGAATGAAGTTTTAATTTAACACCATCCATCCACTCCTGCTGTGAACAGAGACACTCGGTGAGCTCTGCAATGCTTGAATCAAATTTCTACTGAAAGGCTGAAAAATTAATGGATCTTTATTGGCCTTATCATACTGTGTGACATACTTCTTATATTTTGCAAGATTTTTTTGTGGTAAAGATAAATTTTGTTTTTAAATATTGCTTATTTATTTTTATGTCAGCTGACTTGTCAATCAGCTGATATTATGGCATCACTCTGCCGCGTCCACATCCGCATTCCATGAACAACTTCTCCTTCAAATGTATAAGGCCCAGAGACATGCTGTTACCTTGAAAATACCTTATCTATCAAGGATTATAAATTGTTCAAGGCATGCGGATCTGTTCATTTATTTGTTCCTCAAAGCTGTTAGAAGCGAGGTACCCCCATCCAAAGTGTGAAAATTTCAACACAATTTTCTCATTGACTATTGAAGGGATTTCTCTCTTATCTTGGATGTATGCACCAGGCCACAAGTAGATTCCCTTGTGTGAGTATCCGGCATGGATCTTTCTTTATTATTTTTTATGAATTTTGAAAAACAATTTTTAATGCATTAAAATTCATGAATTCATGCAGTAAATCTCTTATAACTTGAAAAATATTTTATTTAGAGCATTTTGTTTAAATATGTTATTCATCTACTTTTTCTATAGCTACAACATGGTGAGTAACTTGGGGGTGTATCCTAATAGCTAAGTGAGTAATAGCTACATGTACTTTCTGACTTTTTTGGTACCTTCCATAATAAGTAAATCACTTGAAACTTGAAAACATTTGCATTAAAAGTCTTTTGTGTAAATATGTTATTCATTTACTTTTGGGTCAGCTGTAACATAGTAAAATTACTGACCTGTAGCTAATTGCATAGCTGAGTAATAGCTACTTTGAGGTTCTCACTGTTGAGTAAATCACTTGTAGCTTGAAAACTATTGCATTTACAGTATTTTGGTGAAATATATTATTCACCTACTTTTGGATCAGCTGTAACATTGTAAATTTCAGACCTGTAGCTCATTACATAGCTGAGCAATAGCTACTTTGAGGTCTCACTGTTGAGTAAAATCACTTGTAGCTTGAAAACGTTTGCATTTAAAGTATTTTGTTGAAATATGTTATTCACCTTCTTTTGGGTCAGCTCTAACATAGTAAAATTTCAGACCTGTAGCTCATTGCATAGCTGAGTAATAGCTACTTTGAGGTTCTCACTGTTGAGCAAATCATTTGTGGCTTGAAAACTATTGCATTTACAGTATTTTGTTGAAGTATGTTATTCGCCTACTTTTGGGTCAGCTGTAACTTTGTCAAATTGCAGATCTGTAGATCATGGCATAGCTGAATAATGGCTACTTTGAGGTTCTCACTGTAAATCACCTGTAGCTTGAAAACTATTGCATTTACTGTATTTTGTTGAAATATGTTATTGCCTACTTTTGGGTTAGCCTAACTTAGCCATAATATAGTTGAATTTCAGACCTGTAGTTCATTGCATAGCTGGCCAATAGCTTCTCTGAGGTTCTCATTCTTGAATAAATCACTTGTAACTTGAAAACTATTGCTTTTACAGTATTGTGTTTAAATATGTTATTGACATACTTTCAGATACATCCGTTTCTACTTTCACTTGTACTTGGACGTTCAAAACACAAAGGCAGCTGACACAGAGCCCGTTCGCAGACACTGATTACTTGTTTTTCTTGGGAAGCATTTTTTCCAGAATATAAATAAGCAAGACACATTCTTTCCAGGAGACATATTTTCAAGGAGGTATCTTTTCCTGTATTCACCTCCATTATCCATGTTGTGTTATGGTATAATTATTTTGTCTAAATCCATTGTTTAATCCCCATGCCATATGGTATTTGAAATAAGGTATTCATGTAGTGTTAGGACTTATCCTTTGTGAATTGTTTCAACAGGCAGTAATTGTGTGGTATAATTATCCTTTGAGACAATAATACTATTTATATGGCAAAATACAAAAGGGATGTTTTAATATAAATACAGGAAACATATGAGCTTTGCCAATCTTTCAGATCTTGTTCCACACATACCATGTCTCGGGGGTGTATCTTGGTGACAGGAGGAGCAGGTTATATTGGCTCCCACACACTGGTGGAACTTCTCCAAGATGGCTACTCAGCTGTGGTTGTAGACAACTTGAACAATTCTTCAGAGAGTAAGCTATCAATTTGTGTTACCATCATAATGTTAATTTGAACACAAATTATTATTTCTAGCTAATTTCTAGTTTATGTAAACTATTGTTTTAACACAAGGAGTGTTACTGTTTCCCTAAAAAATATGACCAATATTGACGAAAATAATTATCTCCCGCCGGGCTTTAGCCCGGGAGGGAGATTATGAAATGATGCCTGTGTGTGCGTGCGTGCGTGTGTGCGTGCGTTAGTTAGTCACGCAGATTCCTCCAAAACTACTACAGCTACAGATTTTTTGTAAATTAATTGTCCCAATGAATTTTTACGCCCTCGAAAATTTTTTTGGTTTCATGGACTTAGGCCTAAAGATAACTGAGTAATAGCTATCTTAGCTACTTGGAGTAAAGGGCTCATAACTCAAAAACTATTGCAGTTACAACTTTTTCTTCAAATATGTTGTTCAGCTACTTTGTCCTTAGCTATAAGATGGTACATAGTTTGGGGTCCCATTGCATGCCATAAGTGAGTAATAGCTATTTTCTCATTTGTAGCTAAATAACAAAAGGAGTAAATGTCAAATATCTTCAAAAGTATTAGAGTTACAGAAATCTTTTCAAATATGTTGTTCATCTACTTTTTGGTAAGCTATCACATAGTAAAGTTTCAGACCTGTTGCACCTTGGATAGCTGAGTAATAGCTACTTTGAAATTCTGAGTGTTGAGTAAAGCCATTGTAACTCCAAAACTATTGCAGTTAGAGTGTTTTCCTAAAATATGTTGTTCAGCTACTTTGTCCTTAGCTATAAGATGGTACATAGTTTGGGGTTCTATTGCATGCCATAAGTGAGTAATAGCTATTTTCTCATTTGTAGCTAAATAACAAAAGAAGTAAATGCCAAGTATCTTCAAAAGTATTACAGTTACAGAAATCTTTTCAAATATGTTATTCATCTACTTTTGGGTAAGCTATCACATAATAAAGTTTCAGACCTGTTGCACCGTGGATAGCTGAGTAATAGCTACTTTCAAATTCCGACTGTTGAGTAAAGCCATTGTATCTCCAAAACTATTGCAGTTAGAGTGTTTTCCTAAAATATGTTGTTCAGCTACTTTGTCCTTAGCTATAAGATGGTACATAGTTTGGGGTTCTATTGCATGCCATAAGTGAGTAATAGCTATTTTCTCATTTGTAGCTAAATAACAAAAGAAGTAAATGCCAAATATCTTCAAAAGTATTAGAGTTACAGAAATCTTTTCAAATATGTTATTCATCTACTTTTGGGTAAGCTATCACATAGTTAAGTTTCAGACCTGTTGCACCATGGATAGCTGAGTAATAGCTACTTTCAAATTCCGACTGTTGAGTAAAGCCATTGTATCTCCAAAACTATTGCAGTTACAGTGTTTTCCTAAAATATGTTGTTCAGCTACTTTGTCCTTAGCTATAAGATGGTACATAGTTTGGGGTTCTATTGCATGCCATAAGTGAGTAATAGCTATTTTCTCATTTGTAGCTAAATAACAAAAGAAGTAAATGTCAAATATCTTCAAAAGTATTAAAGTTAGTGAAATCTTTTCAAATATGTTGTCCATCTACTTTTTGGTAAGCTATCACATAGTAAAGTTTCAGACCTGTTGAACCTTTGATAGCTGAGTAATAGCTACTTTCAAATTCCGACGGTTGAGTAAAGCCATTGTAACTCAAAAACTATTGCAGTTAGAGTGTTTTCCTAAAATATGTTGTTCAGCTACTTTGTCCTTAGCTATAAGATGGTACATAGTTTGGGGTTCTATTGCATGCCATAAGTGAGTAATAGCTATTTTCTCATTTGTAGCTAAATAACAAAAGAAGTAAATGTCAAATATCTTCAAAAGTATTAAAGTTGGGGAAATCTTTTCAAATATGTTGTCCATCTACTTTTTGGTAAGCTATTACATAGTAAAGTTTCAGACCTGTTGAACCTTTGATAGCCGAGTCATAGCTACTTTCAAATTCCGACTGTTGAGTAAAGCCATTGTATCTCCAAAACTATTGCCGTTAGAGTGTTTTCCTAAAATATGTTGTTCAGCTACTTTGTCCTTAGCTATAAGATGGTACATAGTTTGGGGTTCTATTGCATGCCATAAGTGAGTAATAGCTATTTTCTCATTTGTAGCTAATTGAGAGCTTTCACTTGGTGAAGTTTCAGACCCTTAGCTAATTACTCACCTACTCAAAATGAGTAAATGCGAATTATCTCTAAAAGTATTGCAGATAGCCAATTTTTCTCAACTCATTCACCTACTTTTGGAAGAGCTTTCACATGGTCAAGTTTCAGACCCGTAGCTAATTACTCAAAATGAGTAAATGCTAATTATCTCTAAAAGTATTGCAGATAGCCAATTTTTCTCAAATAACTCATTCACCTACTTTTGGGAGAGCTTTCACTTGGTCAAGTTTCAGACCCGTAGCTAATTACTCACCTACTCAAAATGAGTAAATGCGAATTATCTCTAAAAGTATTGCAGATAGCCAATTTTTCTCAAATAACTCATTCACCTACTTTTGAGAGAGCTTTCACTTGGTGAAGTTTCAGACCTGTAGCTAATTATTCACCTACTCAAAATGAGTAAATGCAAATTATCTGTAAAAGTATTGCAGATAGCCAATTTTTCTCAAATAACTCATTCACCTACTTTTGGAAGAGCTTTCACTTGGTGAAGTTTCAGACCCGTAGCTAATTACTCACCTGCTCAAAATGAGTAAATGCGAATCATCTCTAAAAGTATTGCAGATAGCCAATTTTTCTCAAATAACTCATTCACCTACTTTTGAGAGAGCTTTCACTTGGTGAAGTTTCAGACCTGTAGCTAATTATTCACCTACTCAAAATGAGTAAATGCTAATTATCTCTAAAAGTATTGCAGATAGCCAATTTTTCTCAAATAACTCATTCACCTACTTTTGAGAGAGCTTTCACTTCGTGAAGTTTCAGACCCGTAGCTAATTATTCACCTGCTGAAAATGAGTAAATGCTAATTATCTCTAAAAGTATTGCAGGTAGCCAATTTTTCTCAAATAACTCCTTCAGGTACTTTTGGAAGAGCTTTCACATGGTGAAGTTTCAGATCCGTAGCTAATTACTCACCTACTCAAAATGAGTAAATGCGAATTATCTCTAAAATTATTGCAGATAGACAACTTTTCTCAAATAACTCGTTCATCTACTTTTGGGAGAGCTTTCACTTGGTAAAGTTTCAGACCTGTAGCTAATTATTCACCTGCTGAAAATGAGTAAATGCTAATTATCTCTAAAAGTATTGCAGGTAGCCAATTTTTCTCAAATAACTCCTTCACATACTTTTGGAAGAGCTTTCACATGGTCAAGTTTCAGATCCGTAGCTAATTACTCACCTACTCAAAATGAGTAAATACGAATTATCTCTAAAAGTATTGCAGATAGCCAATTTTCTCAGATAACTCATTCACCTACTTTTGGGAGAGCTTTCACATGGTGAAATTTCAGACCCATAGCTAATTACTCACCTACTCAAAATGAGTAAATGCTAATTATCTCTAAAAGTATTGCAGATAGCCAATTTTTCTCAAATAACTCATTCACCTACTATTGGGAGAGCTTTCACTTGGTGAAGTTTCAGACCCATAGCTAATTACTCACCTGCTCAAAATGAGTAAATGCTAATTATCTCTAAAAGTATTGCAGATAGCCAATTTTTCTCAAATAACTCATTCATCTACTATTGGGAGAGCCATCACTTGGTGAAGTTTCAGACCCGTAGCTAATTATTCACCTACTCAAAATGAGTAAATGCTAATTATCCCTAGAAGTATTGCGGATAGCCTTCACATGGTGAAGTTCCAGACCCGTAGGTAATTACTCACCTACTCAAAATGAGTAAATGCTAATTATCTCTAAAAGTATTGCAGATAGCCAATTTTTCTCAAATAAGTCATTCACCTACTTTTGGGACAGCTTTCACTTGGTGAAGTTTCAGACCTGTAGCTAATTACTCATCTAATCAAAATAAGTTAATGCCTATTATCACTAAAAGTATTGCGGATAGCCAGTATTTCTCAAATAACTCATTCACCTACATTTTGGAGAAGTTTCACATGCTTAAGTTTTTTTATGAATTTTTTAAATAAATTTTAATACATTAAAATTAATTAAATCATGCACTAAATCAATTATAACTTGAAAAGTACTGCATTTAGAGCACTTTGTGCAAATATGTTATGCAGCTACTTTTGGGTCAGCTATAACATAGTAAAATTTCAGACCTGTAGCTCATGGCATAGCTGAATAATAACTACTTTTAGGTTATCACTGTTGGGTAAATCACTTATAACTTGAAAACTTTTGCATTTACATTATTTAGTTTCGGTATGTTATTCACCTATTTTGAGGCAGCTATAACATAGTAAAATTCCAGACCTGTGGCTCATTGCATAGCGGAGTAATAGCTACTTTGAAGTTCTTACTCAACACTAAATCATTTATAACTTGAAAAGTATTACATTTAGAGCATTTTGTTAAAATATGTCATTCACCTACCTTTTCCATAGCAACAACATGGTGAGTAACTTGGGTGTCTATCTGAATAGCTAAGTGAGTAATAGCTACTTTTGGGCTTTTCACTAACTTCCATCATCAGTAAAATCACTTGTAACTTGAAAACTATTGCATTTAGAGAATTTTGTGCAAATATGTTATTCACCTACTTTTGGGTCAGCTATAACATACTAAAATTTCAGACCTCTAGCTCGTGCCATAGCTGAGTAATAGCTACTTTTGCCTTTGCCGGTGGATACATTTTGCATCTGGCCACAGATGCATCCTTGGTCTAGTCTCTAAAAGTACTACAGGTGGGCAATTTCTTCTGAATAAGTCATTCACCTACTTTTGGGTGATCTACCACATAGTGAAGTTGCAGAACTGTAGCTCTTTGGATGGCAAAGTAATAGCTACTAAAATGAGTAAATGCCTTTTGTCTTTAAAAGTATTGCAATCAAACATTAAACTTGTCACTTCTACATGTGCCTCCATCTCGCAGGAATATTTATATTCCACTATCTTTAGGACATCTAATTTATACGGCGGAAGATAAATGCATGCGTCAGAATGCTTGTTATTGATAAAAGATTTTAAAATTTTCACTGTATATTTTTTTCAATGTCTTATTGTTCAAATTTTTGCACAACAAAAACAGTGATAGTATCAAAAAATCTTAAAAATATGATAATTTTCAGGACAATATGCATTTCTTTTGGTATTCATTGTATCTTATGTGTTAAGTGGAATGGATTATTTAGACCCAAATTAAGTCCATATTGTGTTTAATACGTCCAGACAGCTAACTACAGGATATAAATGGAAACTAAGGATTTGTGTATAATCCAATATGTATGATGTAAAAGTATAAATTATTTGATATACTATGTATTCAGGCTGCAACATTAAAAAATCCTCTCAATAACTCCTTTGGCGATATGTGTGTAACTATTATAAGATTATTTAATTTAGCATGTGAAGATTTGTGATGAGATTAAATGTTAGGTATAAGTGTTATCAGAAAAGTAGTCTTAAATCTAGAATACAAGTGACTTAGTAGAACAAGAGAAGGAAATCATATCCATAAGGTAAAGTGCTATAACTATGAATATTTAACAAGAAACAAGAGCAGAAATCTAAGCTCAAGTAAGGGTAAGCAAAGAAGAAGTAAAAACCAGCAACACAGAAGTAAAGAAGTAGAGAAAATACAGTTAGGAAATCAGACAGTTATAATGTCTTAGGTAATTAAAAATTGACATATATTGTGAGAATTGATAAGTTTCTTATGATAAAAGATCTCTGTTGGTGTAATGTTGCAAACTGTTGATATAAGTATATTAAATATATGTTAAAAGTCCTGGATTTGTTTTACATTAATGGAATAAGAGCTACAATTCAGTCATGGAGCTAAACACCTTGGATAGTGACCACCAACATCAGTCATCACAAACTACAAAAATAAGCTCTTTCAAATTGGTAGTATCCCTTTGCCAAGGGCCCTGAAATAATAAGTTTAGATGTACACATTTTAATATGATCCAAAACATTTAAAACCCTACTCCAAAAGCTGTAGGTTTAAGCTACACTGTAAAGGGACACTACAATCAAACTTCAAAATGTGGTACATATATATATGTGCATAATTCATTTACATCATAACATGTGTAAATTTAGCCATTACAGTTGCATGTGTAGAAATTACCTTCAAACAAGATAAGCTAAAACATTTCTGCATGTTACCATCGAAGGCATCCTTCATTCCTTTGGCTTGTTTAACCTGTTGAATCCTTTATATTTTTAGAAAGTCTGAAAGTTGTGGAAGATCTGACTGGACAGACCATCACATTCTATCAGTTAGACTTGTTGAATATCCAGGCATTAAAAGATGTCTTTAAAAAGGTAAGGCAATTTGTGCCTAACAGGTGGTTATAATAACTCATGACATGAGATAAACACATATCAGGGTTAATGTTCAATGCTTACATAGTCACAGTCTTTTAGAAATGAAATCCAGATATTTCAACATGAGAAATGAGTATAAATTTTCTTGGACTTACTTGATATCCAGAAATTCTTGGGTGGCCCAGCAATTAGTAAGTTTGGCATCCAATCATAATCTGTCACTTTTTTGTGGATTCACTTCCCCTGTCTTCTGGAATTTCCTGTTAAAAACAACTCCTTATCCCAATAATGACCATGGATGTTGAAAAAGAAGTAAAACCCTTTGTTTGACTTTGACATTGCTAAGTATCCAAATAATAAAACTCTCACTAGGTATAAAAATTACACATGAACAGGTAATACGTGCTAGCATGTAAAGAACTCAAAAATAAGTCTTAAATGCTTATATAAACAATTTCAAAGCAGATTAGGTAATTTTACAAATTTAGCAAACAAAAGTACTTGAAACCTTAAGAGTGGGTTTAACATTCAGATGAAAAGGTTGAGTGGCTTGGTATTTAACATTTGCCTTTCACACCTCTTTAGTTGTGGGTTGGAATCATGTGACCATGTGAAATGCAGTGAGGACCTATGCTGGTATGACCTTAGCTGGACATAAAACACCAAATTTGACCTTTCACCTTTATGAATACGTTTCTTGTACATACACTGTCATTAAAGTGCCTCTAGTAAAATATATTACTCAACATATATTACATGTCACCATACATTTTCCTGTTAGCATACTGGAGCTTAGACGCTGAAGGTAAGGTGTCTGTTAAGTATTGTGTCTTCTTTCCATTGCGTCATCTGGTAGATGTTGCATTAAGACTGTGGTTTTGTTTGTATTTTACAGCACAAGTTCTCTGCAGCAATCCACTTTGCAGGGCTGAAGGCAGTTGGTGAATCCATGCAGAAACCTTTCTGGTACTACCAGAACAATCTGGTGGGAACAATCAACCTTATTGAGGTAATACAATTAAATTCTCTCTTTTAAGCAGAATCCTCATTTAAGTAGAGGTAAAATATGAGCTCCTCAGAGGGTCATTTCCACTATTTTCTACTCGCACATCCTCGTGTCATCTTGAATTTCTAGTTAAGTACATGTTTCTAATTCCTTCAGAGTTCAATTATAAAAGGGTTCAGTTGTAACTACACCTCAGTTTATTTGTTAATCATAACAAGAACTAATTTCGGGATATTTGACCTACATACAAACTGTACAGAGTCATTGTGTATGGTTTTGAAATAAAAGGCAACATAATGCTTCACTAAAGTAAGTGTTGCAGCTATTTTTGTACAATATTGTTGAATCAATACTTGTTGCTGTTTGAAAAAAAACTAATCCTTTTTATTTTAAATATACATGTACTAAAGATTCCCTTTTAACAGTTTAGATTTATTCAAAAGAATTGGCCAGATAATGGTCTTTTGAAAAAGACCTACCAACCCTCCCCCAGTTACATTATACATCATAAACAAATGTGTGTATTCAGCATTCTCCGTCTTTTGACTGTAGGTAGATTAAAGATTGTATAAGCAAAACCTCCACTCTCCACAGGTTTGGTTCTAGTTATGGTTAACTTTCATGTTTACCTTTAGAGTTCCTGTATTTTCTGATGTATTGACATCTGAACTGGTCTCACATAAACTTAACTATGACTGACACCTGTTGTACTGTATTTTAATGGCTGTTTGTTGTTTCAGTGTCTCAAGGAGTTTGGGGTGAAGAATGTAGTGTTCTCCAGCTCTTGTACTGTGTATGGTAACTCAGAATACTTACCTATAGATGAACAGCATCCAACTGGTAAATGTACCAATCCCTATGGCAAGACCAAGTACTTCATAGAACAAATGTTCACTGACATCTGCCATGCAGAGAAGGTAAGCTATATACTAATACCAAGGAAAATCTTGATGGATTAATTTACATGTATTTATTGTGAAAAGTAGTCTCTGTAGTCTTGCAGGCATTTTTATTTTGCTCATGACTTGTATAATTTAATGTAAATATACTGTTTCCCATTTGGTGTTCCACCTTCTGAAAACCCTGGAAACCAAGTAATCAATTCTCAATGTATCTAATGATGAACTTTAGAGGTATTTTAGTCCTTTGCTCATGTGACCTTTATTCATGCATAATGCAGGAAGGCAAGGAATTTCAGATATTCACTCCACTGAGTGTTGCCATCTTATTGTCATTTAACTTCAAGTTATGTAAATGTTAATTTCAGCATTATAGATGAAGCTTTATATTTTTTATAATTTCCAGTTTTACTAGAATTGATACTAAAGATGTGTGACCATAGTCACACTCATACTGTACTCTTATGTGGGTGTTCCACCACACGACTAAGGCTCCCGATTAAGGGTTTTTGGGGGTCGGTTTGAAATATTTGCTTAGTCCCAGACCTTCTGTAAGGGTCGGTTGTGGTCGGTTGGGGCCGTGTGAAAAATCAAACATGTTTGATATTTCACACGACTACAACCGATTCCTATTTCCCGCCGTCAACAAAATGTCCAGTCCCAGGCGTCCTCAGGCCTCCTCAGACCCAAATTTACAGAGTCGGTTGTTGTCCCAGGCGTCCTGCGACCCTTAGTCCCAGACCTCCGTAGCTTAGTCCCAGGAGGCCGGTTGTTAATCCCAGACTCAAATATGATGCGTATGAATTTCATGCGTCTGAAAGTGAGTCGGTTGCATTAGTCCCCGGAAGCCTCAGACCGTCTGCGGTGTCCTGCGACCCAAAAATCAAGGTCTGGGACTAAGAACCGACTAAGGGTAACCGACCCTAACCGATCCAAACCGGCCTCCCCAGGACGCCTGGGACCACGCATTTTCAGTCTGCGGCGGCCTGAGGACGCCCCAGGCGGCCTGGGACTAACAACCGATTAAGAACCGACTGTTTTCCGCGCGTTGGAAATTAAAACGAGGCAATGAGCAGGTCTGGGACTATATAAGCGACCGCGCACACATTGTCGTTGTTACTGACTGTTTGGCTACTGAGAGACGTGTGTCACTGATTTGTAGGGGTTTTCAGTTTTTATTTTACATTTTATATACTTGAGCTTAAGGCAAATTTCACAGTTAGGAGACACATTTTACTATTTTTTTATTATTTTGTCGACTGGATCATGAGAAAAGAGAAAGGAGGGAAGAGAGGAAGGAAAAAGATGGATGAGAGGGAGAAGGAAAGTCAAGTAGAGGAGAGGAGTGAGGTTATTACAGAAGAAGGAAGTGAGAGGAGAGAGGAGGAGGAGATTCAGGAAGATCCAGCTATTGGGGAAGCTGTGGCAGAAGAAGAAGAGAGGTGTGAGGAAGATCCGGAGTGCCATTCTTCAGCCAAGAGAGCCAGGGTGTGTGCCACTTTTACAGACAGTGATGAAGTTTCCATTGTAGAATTCGTCAAGCTGCACCCTGAACTGTATGACAAGGAACATTCACGTTTCCACGACAGGAACAGAAGAGAGGCTCTCTGGGCAGAAATATCTGCAGAACTTAAGCTCCAGCCCTTTGATGTGAGAAGGTGGTTTGAGTCCCAGCGAACCCGTTATGGAAAGCTGTCTAAGCTCCAATCTGGCCAAGCCCCGAGGGAGATGACCAAGAGACAGTCCTGGGTCTACCAACAGATGGGTTTTCTTAAAACCCACATCAGAAGAAAGGGGGCCAATAGAAGTTCAGGTTTTGAGGCCAGTCCAAATACCAGCAAGCAGGATGAATCACGTGGGTCAACTACTGACACAGAACACCTCGAGTCAAGTGTCCTGAGGGAGAGGAGTCAGTCCATCATTACATCAACACCCGTTTCAACTACAGACTCCAAGATTCTCGAACACTTTGAGCAGATGAGGACACTTATCTCAGGTTTTATGCATCAGAAGTCAGACAGGCAGCCTTTCTTTGACTACGTGGCATCAGAGGCCGAAAAGATGACTCAAGAAGAATTCGAAGAATTAAAGGGCAAGATATTCAGAGATATCGAAAATATTAAGAGTAACCGCAGACGTCAGCCATTGCCCAGAAGATCAGCCACTGTTACCACGGAGTCCCAGAGGGTCGGCCTACTGCCAACAACCACTCCACAGGCGTCAAGTTCTACTCAAGCAGCAGCTAGCAGCAGTTTTGTGTACTATACACCAAGCCCCATTGGCTTCAGCAACCCGACATCTGTCCTAACTGTACAGGACGAAGGGAGCAGACACAATCTGAGTGGAATCTTAAGCCAGCTACCAGATCTGACATCAACACAGATCGTCGAGCAGCCTCAGCAGCAGCAGCAACAACCGCAGCAGCAGCTCTTTACTATCACCACTTCAGCACCGCCTCAACAGCAGCAGCAGCCTCCTCAGTAGCCATCCAGTCAGGGCGGGTCTTTGACCTGCCAGGCCCTTTTCAGGGCCACCAAATCATCCAAAAACAATTATTCAGCTACGTGTTCTTCCAATTCCCCTCCCAAAACAAAAAAGTTCAGTACAAATACTTATCACAAGAAAAAAAAAATTAAAGTCCAACACTTACACCACCCCAAACATGAAACAAATAACCCATGGTACTACACATAACCAAAAAGGCCACATAAAAAAAATATTAAAAGTAACTCCCAATATGGCCATTAATCAGCCCATTTTTAGATTAAAATCCATGGGATAGTTTAAAATCTGTAATTGAAAAGTCCAACACTTGCACCTTCCCTAGAGTTAAAAGGCATAATTACATACTTACCAACCCACAAACAGACAAACCCAATACCAAACATAACCCCCAAATAACAAACCCAGTACCAAACCTAATACCCAACTACCCCAAAAAACCCAACCCCAGTAACCAACAAACACACAAACCCAAAAGTAAATAGAACCCATGCCAACGAACTGACAAAGTATTTAGCAAACACAATCCCCCATTATTGAAAGCAAAACTAGTTCCATGGTTATATTTTCCAAATTTTTGTGATTAGAAATGAATATTTAAAATTGAATATTTCCATAAAAAAATTTCTGCTACAAATAAGTTTCCCAGCCATGAAAAAAGGAAAATGTTTAAATTAGGATGTGGATTTGAAAATATATGAAATAATAATTTAATTTAGGATATTATGTGTGACTTTGTGTTTGGCTTTTGTTTAAGAGTGGGTTTGTCTGTTTGTTGGGTGAGTAAGTTGTGTTTGTCTGTTTGTCCGTCTCAAGAAGTTATGCTTGGCATGGGGTTTGTCTGTTTGTCCGTCTCAAGAAGTTATGTTTGGCATGGGGTTTGTCTGTTTGTCCATCTCAACAAGTTATGTTTGGCATGGGGTTTGTCTGTTTGTCCACATAGCTGATTAATTGTTTTTGGAATATTTGGTAGTCCTGAAAAGGACTGTTATAGTTAGTCCTGAAAAGGACTGTTTACTGCAACAGGACTTATATTCTGCCATCTTGCCAGGCCACCGCTCCCTCATTATTGAAGTAGTCCTTCAGGTAATCCCTCTGTCTTTTGGCCTCTCTAGCAGGGTTTCTGTCTTGGCCACCACCAGCAGCACCACCAATCAATCCACAATCACCAGGCACATCATCATCATCATCATCATCCCCCCCAGGCTGCTGACCAGCAGGTTGACCTTGATACTGGCTTCTGAGTATATTGTGCAGAACCACACAGGTCATGACCACTTCTCTAACTGTTTCTGGGGGTAGTTCAATGGTGGTCCTCATGACTCTAAATCTTGACACAAGGATGCCAAAAGCGTTCTCCACAACTCTCCTGCCCCTTGATATTCTGTAGTTGGCAATCCTTTCCTCCCTTGTTAACAGCCTTCTGCCATAGGGTTTCATGAGCCAGGTCTTCAGGGCAAAGGCATCATCTGCCAAAATGAAGTAGGGGACATCTGTACCACCCTGTGTTATAGGAGCTGGGTCAGGGAAGCCTATCCTGCCATCTTCAATCCTCCTCTTCAGCTGAGAGGCATTAAATATCTGGGCATCTGAGCAAGACCCTTCTGTACCCACATCCACCCATCTGAATTTGTACTGCCCATCTACCAAGGCCAACATGACAATGGAAAAGAACCCCTTGTAGTTGTGGTAGAGGGCTCCAGAGTTCTTGGGTTTCTTCAGGGCCACATGCTTTCCATCCAGGGCTCCCAGGGCATGTGGAACATTCCACCTGATCCTGAATTCCCTTTCCAGTTCTTTCCACTCATCTGGAGTAGTAGGACATTTGAGGTACTCTCTGGTGAACTCATCCTGGATGGCCCTGCAGACCTCTGGTAGAAACTTGGAAATGGTGGATCTGCCAACCCTGAACTGACAGGATAATGATGTGTATGACTCTCCAGTGGCCAGATATCTGATGGTGAGGGCTAACTTCTCCCCAACACTGATAGGAGCTCTGTAGTTGGTGGCCTGCCTGGCTAGACGTGGTTCCAGTCTGGTCTTCATCATTTCAAAGAATTCTGGGGTCATCCTCATGTAGTTGGTGAATCCTGGAATATCTGTGGCATAAAGATCAGCCATAATGTTGTGGTAGGCCCCCCTCTCCTCTCTCTGCAGTAGCCATGGCCTGACCCACATGTTGTGCCTTCTTCTGGGTCTCTGTATGGGTGCTGGTGGTGCTGGTGGTGGTGGTGGTGGTTGCTGTGCTTGACGTAAAAAATGGAAATACATGATTATTTGTAAGTGAATAAAAACCAAAAAAGCCCTAAGTTGTTGTTGAATCTGTCTTCCATTAAAAGGTGGCATCCTGGTGTGTTCCTAGAAAAGCAATGATGATTAGATCGCAAATTTTATATATATATACCCAGAAAATCCAGCAACTTTGAAAAACAATAATCGGGGATCGTGGTCTGGGGAGGCCTGAGGAGGCCTGAGGACGCCTGAGGACGCCGGTAGTTAATCGTGTGTTAGTCGGCTCTTAGTCCCAGGAGGCCTGAGGCGTCCTGGGACCCAGTCGGTTTGTGTCCGACAGGATCGTGGTTGAAACCGACCCGAAAACTGGCTTAGTCGGTTCTTAGTCCCAGACCAGTCGGGGACTGTCTGCGGCCGCCTGAGGCGTCCTGAGGTGTCCTGAGGCGTCCTGGGGACGATCTGTTCTTAATCCCAGACTTTGAAACCGACCCAGTATTCCCGCCCATTTTTGTCTTTTTTCAACCGACTGTGCACGATTAAGGGTCGCCGACAGGATCGGGGCTTAATCCTTTGGTGGAACAGGGGCATAAGCTTTAAGTAAACAATTTTTTTTCTAAAGACTTAAAGAGTGAGTTTTGTTTAGTTTATAGAATGATTTTTTATTTTTTTTTACAAAGTAAAAAAATTTTCAGGCTATTGAATGGCTCTTTGATTAAAAATTGAACAATTCAAAACTAAAAAAAAAAATCAATCGAGAATAATTCTTTAAATAATGAAATGTTTTTTAGTAAAGCTAAGTATAGATAAAGAATCTTTATAAATACTAAGTGTGGCACAAATACAAAATGATACCTTAAAATACTTGTTCGTCATTACTTAGCTTGAATTTGAGTATTTGCTCTAGTAATTATCTTCAACATTCACAGTGTCTATGATGTCTTGGACAGAAGACATGTGCAAATGAAACCTTTATTACATACACATTGAGTTTATGATGAAAATGAGATGGGACAGAAAGTTTTGGAGACTTTTTACAAATAAAATTCACTGTAGTCTGATGATATTCATCTGAGCAGGTACTGGAGTTCAAACTTTACTTTTAAGTACACTGAAAAAAAAGCTACTTGTTGAATGAATTACATCTAATAAGTCACATCCCTGATTGTGTGTGAAACAATTGACTATTTCTAGGGTTGGAATGTGGTTCTGTTGAGGTACTTCAATCCAGTGGGGGCCCATCCTTCAGGGAGGCTAGGAGAGGACCCTAATGGCATACCAAACCAACTGATGCCATATGTAGCACAAACTGCAGTTGGACGCAGGAAGAAGCTCAGTGTGTTTGGAGCAGATTATAACACTAAGGATGGAACTGGTAATTGTGGTTATATTTCTATATTGAAAACCCTTAATCAAAGACTTGAATAGACAATGACTAGGATTAGGTAAATCTGACAAATCTAGTATGTTAACCGAACAAAGTCAATAAGTAATGTCTTTGATGGGATACAACACTGCACAGTCACTGAAAAATACTGCTAAACTGTGTTAAATCTCAATGGACCTTAATTAGAAACTCCAGGTAATAAAATAAATGTCAGTGGGAAGAGCCCTTTAAGGACTTTAGGTTTATTTCTATTTGAAAGAGAATTCCAACTTAACTTTAACTTAAATGGCATACCAACTTTCACTTGAAGACTTACTTTCAATGATACAATGTAATGATTTACCTTTTTTTTACATTTATCATACATTTTTTTTAGGTGTACGGGATTACATCCATGTGGTAGATTTGGCTAAAGGTCATTTGAAGGCTATTGACAAGACACAAGAGGATTGTGGTTTAAAGGTAGGGAATACTGGTATTAATTTAAAAGAAGAAAGATAAGATGGTATTGTTCTATGCATAGACTCCTAAGTTTCTTAACTATCAAGTTACAAAAAAGAAACTCTTTTTGTAAAATAAATGTATATAAATACAGTGTGATATGAAGAAGGTGCTGTGTATAATTTTGTCAAAGAATATTTTTTTTTGTACTGAAAAGGAATTCATGCAAAACATCTATTGTTCTATCCACTTCAGGTGTACAACTTGGGGACAGGCACTGGCTATTCTGTGATGGAAATGATAAATGCATTCCAAAAAGCATCTGGAAGAAAAGTATGTATGAACTTTAAAAAAATGTGGTGTTTAAAATATCAACAATGATCTCTATGTGCAGTTTTATAATTACATGTAAATATTTGTAATTATTTTATAAAACTAAATCCTGTGTAGTTTAATCTCAAATGACCACAATAAACTCTTCAAAACGGGGGAGGGACTTTTGATGAAAAAACCCTTGAGAGGTCCTGATATTTACTTTTACTTAAAGGAAATTCTACTTAACAGGAGTTTTCGTCCCAGGACAAAAATCCTATTAAATATTACTTCTGGCATATTTATATGTGTTACCTACAAGAATACACAAATGGCTGGCTACTGAGGTATTGTATATCATCGGTATACCAGAGAAGCCCTCAATAAACCCTTATATTTACAGCAGTGTTCTAGCTTTGATATGTGTATTATGTGACTTTGTACGGAAGAAGGAGTGATTTTAAATGCTCTTTGATCTCTCAACTGTGAGCTTTAGTAGAAGTCTACTTAAGCAGGCTCAGCTGTATCTATCTTGCACTCTAGGGTTCCTGTTATCTTGAACTTCAGTAGTTTTTTTCATACCATTGAGATTTAACCTGTATAGAGATTATAAGCCTGTCTTCTCAAATGTTTTCTTCTTTCACACCTGCAGATCCCCTATGAAGTGGTGGACCGCAGACCTGGAGATGCAGAGGAGGTTTTTGCTGACCCTTCCACAGCACAGGCAGAATTAGGCTGGCGCTGTGAGCTAGGCCTGAAAGATATGTGTGAGTAACTGGTTCATCAAATGTACCATTACAAGAGATTCTGGATAAGCACATGCATGTATTATGGCAGTGTATGCTTGGAGTATTCTAAGTCACAGTACTCTGAAGTACTGAAGTCATTTCCTTGTTTGATTATATCACCAAAATGAAATTCTCCCTTATAAGTCAGATAATGAAGAGGCTTTATTGCAGAACATGTTTAAGTTGAGCCAGTGTTAAGGTTTAACAACTCAGAAAACATGTACTTTTTTGTTGCTATGAAATGAATTTAGTATTAATATAAAAGAATATATTCTATAGCTAGTGGAGGTTCTACCAATGCAGAGAGTAGAGTTTCAGTAGTGTTTTGATTATATGGTTAAAACATAACCATCACTTCTGAACTGTGACATGCCCTTGAGACAAGATCAAACATAGCATCAGAGATGCCCGTACCCCACAGCCTGGGGAAATAGTTTTCAACACCTTGAAATATAGAAGCAGTGTAACAGTACAAAGATCTGGATACTTTCAGAGCTGTGTCGGTTATATAAAGCTCCAAATAATGTAGAGGAAACAACATCTAAAAGAAAGAAAATGTATGTAAAGATAAAGTATTAAATCAAGACATTTCAATAGCAAGACATTTCAACAGCACTTATCAGTAAACTGAAAAATTTAAAGCTGTAAATTTTGTTAATTGGAGTATAGCTGTCAATGGAAATAGCACAACAATGCAAAAGTACATAAACTAATCAGTTGCAGCAATCTATATATCTTTGTCATAAGAGAAACATATCTCAAATCTTGCAAGTGAACACACTTTGGCAGAGCCAAAGTTAAAGGTCACACCGTGATGCATACCTACACCCCCTAACCAATATCCCTACCAAGTGTCAACCTTTTACACTGTACCAGATTCAATAAATAGCCCAGACAAGATTTTCAAACTCATGGTCACTGCGACTAGGGCATGGGTCAAATCAAGACTACACCATGATTATGCACACTAGCTACAACCCCCAACCAATGTCCCTACCAAGTATCAACTTCCTACACCTTAGAGTTTCTGAGATACAACCCGGACAAGATTTTATAGGTCAAGGTCACTACAGCAAGGTCAAAGGTCAAATCAAGGTCACAGTCACACCATGACATTGCACACATACAACCTCCAACCAATGTCCCTACCAAATATCAACTTCCTACACCTTACGGTTTCCGAGATATAGCCTGGACAAGATTTTATAGGTCAAGGTCAGTACAGCAAGGTCAAAGGTCCAATCAAGGTTACACCATGACGTTGCACACTAGTGCTGTAACAAGTTGACTGAAACTCAAGTCGTAACTCGGTGGGTGATATTTGGGGATCACATCGATTTACGCCATTTAAACTCGAGTTTTTAAGAAATAAATTATGATATACTAATCTTGTTATAAAACCAGCACTTTTGCAATTTATCTAACCATAAAGACATAAAAAATCAATGAGGAATGGTCATTTTTTATATCCCTTATTTACATGTCTGCACAATTTAACCGGCAACAAAATATATTTCCTTGCAATAAAATGGTACTAAACATGTTAATGGCAGATCCCTGGATGACAATATTTGGACATTGTTATTTTATTTATATTTGTGTCATTACTCGAGTTCAACTCACATCTAACAGGCGGGCGCCGATCTACAGAAATCGCTAATGATAAGACCTCTATTGCACACCTACAATGTCCCTACCAAGTATCAACTTCCTGCACCTTACGGTTTCTGAGATACAGCCCGGACAAGATTTTATAGGTCAAGGTCACTACAGCAAAGTCAAATGTCAAATCAAGGTCACACCATGACGTTGCACACCTACACCCCCTAACCAATGTCCAAGTATCAACTTCCCACACCTTACGGTTTTCAAGATATAGTCTGGACAAGATTTTAAAGGCCAAGGTCACTACGGCAAGGTCAAAGATTAAATCAAGGTCACACTATGACGTTGCACACCTACAACCCTTAACTAATGTCCCTGCCAAGTATCAACTTCCTAAACCTTACAGTTTCCAAGATATAGCCCAGACAAGATTTTAAAGGTCAAGGTCACTACGGCAAGGTCAAAGGTTAAATCAAGGTCAGACCATGACGTTGCACACCTACAACCCCTAACTAATGCCCTGCCAAGTATCAACTTCCTACACCTTACGGTTGCCGAGATATAGTCCGGACAAGATGTTCAAACTCAAGGTCACTGCGGCAAGGTCAAAGGTCAAATCAAGGTCAGGCCATGACATTGCACACCTACACGCTTTAACCAATGTCCCTACCAAGCATGAACTTCCTCCATCTTACGGTTTCTAAGATACAGCCCGGACAATCTTTTTCCTGCTGCCCGCCCATCTGGACACCATGGGTGAAAACAATACCCCGACAAAAAAAAAACTGAGTAAAAACTGAGGATTTACATTTCTAGTGAAAAATTACAGCCAAATTAGTTTATAAATATTCTAAAACTGAACATGGTCTTGGAAGAGGTTACTTCAAGCAAACAAATATAAGGATATATCAATATATATCAGGATATAAGGATATATCAGGATTTCAAGTAATTTTCTGGCTGATTGCTGCAATTTAATTATTAAGTTTTATACATTTGTAGAAACATCAGTGATAATCAGAAACTTTGCAATATTTTTGAATACACAAAAGATATATTAAGATAAATCTAATCAAAGGTAGATATATTTCAAACAAGTGAAAAGGCTTTGATTTCCAACAGTTTCCTTCAAGGTTATTTAGAAGGTCTTAGCCAGAATGTGGACAATATTCAGCATATTTGGTCATGGGCAAGGCTCTGCCACAGTATATGAAAAAATATGACTTAATTAAGCGTCCCTGAAAGGGCGCTTATTTGTTTTAGCCTCAGTTTCCTCGCCGCCACCGCATTATGGTCTCCCTTGAATATCTCCCTTATTATTAGAAGGCTTCAAACCATATTTGGCAGTTATATACCTTAAGCGTGGGAAAATTTTTCTGCATGCTTAAATTTGACCTTTGACCTTTATGAAGGTCACATGATCAAAAACTATTTTTTGAAGTACACCCCCCCCCCCCCCCCATCATCACAGTTCAGGAAAAACTACTTGCTACAGAGCCTTATAATTTGACACACCTGTTCATACTATCGAAAACGCGAGCTGATTAGATTTTGGGAGCAATCCCTTGAAAAATGTCTCATTTATGAGTGATTTTCTGACGCCTTCCAATCTGAAAGCCTTAAATTTAGACCAACCCCCCTATTATCTTCTTAAGTATTGCATTTAGAGCTATAAAATGTACTGGGAGGTAATAGGAAACCATATGTGGAGAGTCTAAATAGCCGGTCAGTTTTACCCCACGACCCCCCCATATGGGTCAAACTGGGGTCATAAAATAGATGATTTTGAGTTTTTGCTTTATATCTCCTTTATTGTTGCTTTTATAGCTTCAGAATGTATTAAGAGGTATTGGGAAAGCATATATGGAGAGTCTAAATAGCCGGTCAGTTTTACCCCCCAACCCCCCCTTATGGGTCAAACTGGGGTCATAAAATAGCCGATTTTGAGTTTTTGCCTTTATCTCCTTTATTGTTGCTTTTATAGCTTCAGAATATATTAAGAGGTATTGGGAAAGCATATGTGGAGAGTCTAAATAGCTGGTCAGTTTTACCCCCTGGCCCCCCTTATGGGTCAAACTGGGGTCATAAAATAGCTGGTTTTGAGTTTTTGCCTTATATCTCCTTTATTGTTGCTTTTATAGCTTCAGAATGTATTAAGAGGTATTGGGAAAGCATATATGGAGAGTCTAAATAGCCGGTCAGTTTTACCCCCCAACCCCCCCTTATGGGTCAAACTGGGGTCATAAAATAGCCGATTTTGAGTTTTTGCCTTTATCTCCTTTATTGTTGCTTTTATAGCTTCAGAATATATTAAGAGGTATTGGGAAAGCATATGTGGAGAGTCTAAATAGCCGGTCAGTTTTACCCCCTGGTCCCCCCTTATGGGTCAAACTGGGGTCATAAAATAGCTGATTTTGAGTTTTTGCCTTATATCTCCTTTATTGTTGCTTTTATAGCTTCAGAATGTATTAAGAGGTATTGGGAAAGCATATATGGAGAGTCTAAATAGCCGGTCAGTTTTACCCCCCGACCCCCCCTTTATGGGTCAAACTGGGGTCATAAAATAGCCGATTTTGAGTTTTTGCCTTTATCTCCTTTATTGTTGCTTTTAAAGCTTCAGAATATATTAAGAGGTATTGGGAAAGCAATGTGGAGAGTCTAAATAGCCGGTCAGTTTTACCCCCCGACCCCCCCTTATGGGCCAAACTGGGGTCATAAATAGCTGCTTTGGAGTTTTTGCCGTATATCTCCTTTATTGTTGCTTTTATAGCTTCAGAATGTATTAAGAGGTATTGGGAAAGCATATGTGGAGAATCTAAATAGCCGGTCAGTTTTATCCCCCCCCCCTTATGGGTCAAACTGGGGTCATAAAATAGCTGCTTTGGAGTTTTTGCCTTATATCTCCTTTATTGTTGCTTTTATAGCTTCAGAATGTATTAAGAGGTATTGAGAAAGAATATGTGGAGAGTCTAAATAGCCGGTCAGTTTTACCCCCCCCCCCCCCCCCCCCCCCCCTTATGGGCCAAACTGGGGTCATAGATAGCTTCAGAATGTATTAAGAGGTATTGGGAAAGCATATGTGGAGAATCTAAATAGCCGGTCAGTTTTATCCCCCGACCCCCCTTTATGGGTCAAACTGGGGTCATAAAATAGTTGCTTTGGAGTTTTGCCTTATATCTCCTTTATTGTTGCTTTTATAGCTTCAGAATGTATTAAGAGGTATTGGGAAAGCATACGGTGCAGCTTTGTGCATTCTTAGCTTTACAGCATGCTTATTAAAACCACAAAGCATTTTAAACTTTAAGGGACGCTTCGCTTTTGTTAGCAAAAGCATTCCTCTAGTTTCAAAATATTTCTGCTCAGGAAGTCATGTTGTACAGGATGTATGAACAACTGCAGAAAGTATTTATTAACTACAATCAAATTCACTGTATTTTGGTTTCAATATCTGTAAATGATTTCTATGGGAGCAGCCATTTGTAAGAATGCACAGATGACTAAACCTGTTCCAGCTACATCATTAGGATGTCACTAATGTCAGTAAGTCCCATAATCTGACACAAATAGTAGAGAAATACATTTAGGTATTGACCATGCCATTGTATTTTGCCTGTTTCAGGTCAGGATCTGTGGCGCTGGCAATCAAAGAACCCTGATGGTTATGGTATTGGGAGAACTGAAAGCACATCCTCATCAGCAGGGTCATGATTACAGCCTGAACAGATGAACAGAAACTAATAACATTCCATGTACATGAATCCATGTAATCAGTCATAAAGGATAGTCATATTGGTGTGTGCTGTGGGGTAAAAATGAAAAAAAAGAAATGGGGATACCTTATAATAACTACCTTATTAATTATTTATTTTTATTTTATTTTATAATTGGGTACTGAATAAGTGCTCACAGAAAAGGTAGGACATGAACATAGTGGTTTCCCAGTGCTGCTTTTAAAAATAAACACATTGTATTTTATTGAAGCTGAAGGGAAAATCATTCATTTAAAAAGATCCTTCAGTCACAAAAGAAAATTTATGTTGGTTTCCATTTGTAAGAAAAATCAATATATTTTAGAATGTGTGGCATCAAGACGCAGTGTTGCCACCTCAATTTACATGCAATTTATATTTGCTTTTTTATAAACTTGTTAAAACTATTTATTAAACTAAAGTGTTGTGTGACGTTTTATGCACAAAGTGCACAATCCTATTACTGTGATGAAAACCTAGAAGTGATTGAATCACCTGTTAAGAGTTTGAGCTTTGAGAAGTTATGGTTTTTAGTCTACTCATAAAGTCATAACATTTCTACATCATAGTTTACTAGTGTAGGAAAGGAGTGTTGTACACATCACACCATCAGTATCTGTCCATTAATTATAATCACATACTAGGTCCTCAGTGGACTTGCGGTCAGCAAGTTTGGCATCTAACCACAGGTTGTCACCTCTGTGTGGGTTCAACTCCCACAAGTGGCAATACTGATGGCCTGTCCCAATATGACCCTGGGTGTTGAACTGGACGTAAAAGCCCAACTTTGAACTTTATAATCACATACTTTTAACCATAAGGCCACCACAGAGCTCCAATAAACTAAGTTTTGATAGAATTATAGACTACCTCTTTTAGTAGAACTGAGAAACAGAAATTGTAATTTTCCTACAGTACAAGTACTGTAGTACAAGCATCAACCTTTGGAAATGCCTTTTCAATGAAATTTACCATTTTTTTCTAGCTTTCCAGAACAATTCTGGTTGAACTTTATGTAAGTTTGCTGGAATTATTCAAACTTCTCTTCAAGACTACACAGTTTGTAGAATTTCACTTTTCTTGCTTCAGCATGTGTACAGTATCAATCTGCTTTTGCCTTTGTCTGTGTATTATATACACATGTATGTTCTGTGTTTTTTGTATATTTCTTTTTACAAAATGTTTTTGATGTACACTGTGTTGTGTAATAAAACTACGTTGCTTTGTTGTAATATAAAAATGATGTGCAATAAAATGAAAATAATTTATTTTACCAAAACACTTACACTACTCTTCTATTTTGTCTAGTCCAAACTAATCCTTCTTTGACATGGGGCTTTCTTTTATTTTTTTATAAATTTAACAATGACATGGTAAAACAAAAAGAGCAACAGCATGAAAATATTTCATGTAATTCATCTTAGAGTCAAACATCTTCAATTAATTTAAATCATAATGTTGAAAATACATCATCTTGTTGCAAAGGCTCGTTAGACATATGCTCCATCATGAAATGCAGTTAAAACATATGATAATGAGTTCTAGATCAATGCAAATAGGCCAGGTGAGGACATAGTATAGCCCTTCAAACCTACATCCCAATCAGTGCAATCATTACAGTCAAAATCCTTTAAGTGGCATGCCTTTACAGAGAATTCCACATAAATTATGAGGTCTTTAGATGAAGGCATTTTCTTCTGAATTTTTGCCACTTTCTTGAGTTCCTGGTATTTATCTAGTCCCGTAAGATTCAACTGAACAAGATCAAACTATATATAAATTAGCCGAGACATAAAACTTGAAAATTATGTCAACAAGAAATAATGGCAGATTCAACTCAATTCACCATTTCTAGACATAAAAAATAGCATCAGAGATGCCTGTACCCCACAGCCTGGGGAAATAGTTTTCACAACCGTGAGATATAGAAGTAGTGAACCAGTACAAAGACCGGGATACTTTCAGCGCAGCGTCACTTATATAAAGGTCCAAATAATGTTTAAGTAGATAAAATAACTCCTAAGAGAAAGAAAATGTATGTAAAGAAAAAGTATTAAAACAAGACAATTCAATAGCAAGATGACAGCATTAATCAGTATACTAAAAATTATGAAACTGTAACATTTTATTAACTGAAGAACAGCCGTCAATGGAAATAGCACAATTATGTAAAAGTTCATATAATAATCCGTTGCAGCAATCCATATGTCTTTGTCATGAGAAACATGTCTCAAATATGGCAGGTGAACACGCTTTGGCAGAGCCAAAGTTAAAGGTCACATCATGATGCATACCTACACCCCCTAACCAATGTCCCTACCAAGTGTCAACATTCTATATCATACGGAATCCAAAAAATAGCCTGGGCAAGATTTTAAAACTCATGGTCACTATGACAAGGTCCAAGCGCAAATCAAGATTGCAGCATGATGTGTCACACCTACAACCTTTTAGCAATGTCCCTACCAAGCATCAACCTCCAACACTTAATGGGTTCAGAGATATTGCCCAGACAAAATTTTAAAGGTCAAGGTCACTACAGTAAGATCAAAAGTAAATTCAAGGTCACATCATGACACCTACAACTCCCAACCAATGTCCCTTCCAAGTATTAACTTCCTACACCTTGTGGTTTCCGAGATATAGCCCGGACAAGATTTTATAAGTCAAGGTCACTACAGCAAGGTCAAATCAACCATGACGTTGCACACCTACACCCCCTAACCAATGTCCCTACCAAGTATCAACTTCCTACACCCTACAGTTTCCGAGATATAGCCCAGACAAGATTTTCAAACTCAAGGTCACTATGGTAAGGTCAAAGGTCAACTCAAGGTCAGACCATGATGTTGCACACCTACACCTAACGAATGTCCCTACCACATATCAACTTCCTACACCTCACGGTTTCTGAGATACAGCCCGGTAGCCGCCCACCCGACCTCCGGATGCCCGCCCACCCATCCTGACACCATGGGTGAAAACAATACCCAGACAGCCCTTACGGGGGCTGTGGGGTAAAAAAAATGAGATTATCCCTGCATCTCATATGGCTCAATTTGATCGATGGCATTTATAAAGTGTCAAATTGATGTGAGCATCCTGGAACGACATCAATTGTCCAAGAATGGATGGTCTAATAACAAGGTAACCACCAAAACAGTATCCAATATGGAGAACCCAAATACAGTGGTGGGGAGACATAACTAAAGTGTATTTTGTTTCTAAAAGAAGCCATAAAAGCCATCCAGGGACTGACTTCAATGGTGTTTTCTGAATATTTCTGGTTTCAGTGTAAACTCACTGGCCACTCTATGATGATCATTTTAGAGGTGCATAAAACTAGACAAGAGTGATTAAATGTCTGATAAGTGAAAACATACTTGCAGGTCAGATTTTTTAATGTGCAAGGTTTTCACATTAGTCCATTAAAACTGCTAAAACATGAGATAATTTGTTACATGAGATAATTTGTTCAAACATAAGTGGAAAGTGTATCACTCAAAGACTGGCAAGAAGAAAATTAGAATGAAATAATAAAATGCTGGATTTATTATTAACATACCATTAACAAGATATACAGACACAAAAATAAACAGAAAATGATATGGCTTTTGCTTAGTGAATATCATTAACAATAAGTTTTTTATACCTTATACATATTCATTAATAGTCACATTATAAATAGCACATTTTATATATCACATAATTTGAGACGAATATATTAAATTCTCCGAAGCATGTTTCTTTGCAGCACACAGACAAATTACAGTTTTTTGTGTTTTAAAATGACGACTACATTTGTATATTCTTTGTAAATATTAACAGAGCTAAACTGCAAGTGAAAATTATTGCCACTGCTCTTACATACTAATATTTGTACAATTGAAAATGAATAATTAAAGAAACAAAACCATTAATACCATGAAAAAATCTACATAAAACTAATTCAAAATATTACGCACAAATGAGCCTGCATTTCAGAAGCAAATTGAATATTCCCTAACATATCACATAACTAGAAATAGGACGCCCTGTTGATTGTAGCTGCGACATACGAATAGAAACAGGATAGCATAGAAGAACACACATTATAATGTCCACCCCATGAACCTTTTGCCAAAATTGTACAGTAGTATTACAAGACCCCGTTTCATATGTAAAATATATGGATGCTTAAATATTTATTAGTATACAGTGGCGAAAATTTAATTTTTTCAATTTCACATAGAATACTCTGCTACAACCCTACGGGTCAAAAATTCTGTCGAAATTGCTCTATCTCTTACGGTTTCCGAGATATTAACATTTTTTGTTTTTCCGCAAAAATTCAAGATGGCCGCCAAAAGTGGCGAAAATTGAAATTTTTCAATTTTGTATAGAATACTTTCCTACTACCCTATGGGTCAAAAATTCTGTCCAAATCGCTCTATCTCTTACGGTTTCTGAGATATTAAGATTTTTTCGTTTTTCGCAAAAATTCAAGATGGCCGCCAAAAGTGGCGAAAATTGAAATTTTTAAAATTTTGAATAGAATACTTTGCTACTACCCTATGGGTCAAAATCCTGTCGAAATCGCTCTATCTTTTAAGGTTTCTGAGATATTAATATTTTTTGTTTTTCGCAAAAATTCAAGATGGCCGCCAAAAGTGGCGAAAATTGAATTTTTTCAATTTCACATAGAATACTCTGCTACAACCCTACGGGTCAAAAATTCTGTCGAAATCGCTCTGTTTCTTATGGTTTCCAAATATTAACATATTTTGTTTTTCCGCAAAAATTCAAGATGGCCGCCAAAAGTGGCGAAAATTGATATTTTTCCAATTGCACATAGAATACTCTACCACTACCATGCGAGTCAAAATTTCTGTCAAAATGGCTCTATCTCTTACGGTTTCTGAGATATTAACATTTTTTGTTTTTCCGCAAAAATTCAAGATGGCCGCCAAAAGTGGCGAAAATTGAAATTTTTCAATTTTGTATAGAATACTTTCCTACTATCCTACGGTTCAAAAATTCTGTCCAAATCGCTCTATCTCTTACGGTTTCTGAGATATTAAGATTTTTTCACTTTTCGCAAAAATTCAAGATGGCCACCAAAAGTGGCGAAAATTGAAACTTTTCAATTTTGTATAGAATACTTTCCTACTACCCTACGGGTCAAAAATTCTGTCCAAATCGCTCTATCTCTTACGGTTTCTGAGATATTAAGATTTTTTCGCTTTTTGCAAAAATTCAAGATGGCTGCCAAAAGTGGCGAAAATTGAAACTTTTCAATTTTGTATAGAATACTTTCCTACTACCCTACGGGTCAAAAATTCTGTCCAAATCGCTCTATCTCTTACGGTTTCTGAGATATTAAGATTTTTTCACTTTTCGCAAAAATTCAAGATGGCCACCAAAAGTGGCGAAAATTGAAACTTTTCAATTTTGTATAGAATACTTTCCTACTACCCTACGGGTCAAAAATTCTGTCCAAATCGCTCTATCTCTTACGGTTTCTGAGATATTAAGATTTTTTCGCTTTTTGCAAAAATTCAAGATGGCTGCCAAAAGTGGCGAAAATTGAAACTTTTCAATTTTGTATAGAATACTTTCCTACTACCCTACGGGTCAAAAATTCTGTCCAAATCGCTCTATCTCTTACGGTTTCTGAGATATTAAGATTTTTTCGTTTTTCGCAAAAATTCAAGATGGCCGCCAAAAGTGGTGAAAATTGAAATTTTTTAATTTTGTACAGAATACTTTTCTACTATCCTGTGAGTCAAAAATTCTGTCCAAATCGCTCTATCTCTTACGGTTTCCGAGATATTAAGATTTTTTCGTTTTTCGCAAAAATTCAAGATGGCCGCCAAAAGTGGCGAAAATTGAAAATTTTCAATTTTGTATAGAATACTTTCCTACTACCCTACGGGTCAAAAATTCTGTCCAAATTGCTCTATCTCTTACGGTTTCTGAGATATTAAGACTTTTTCGTTTTTCGCAAAAATTCAAAATGGCTGCCAAAAGTGGCGAAAATTGAAATTTTTTAAATTTTGTACAGAATACTTTTCTACTACCCTGTGAGTCAAAAATTCTGTCCAAATCGCTCTATCTCTTACGGTTTCCGAGATATTAAGATTCTTTCATTTTTCGCAAAAAATTAAGATGGCCGCCAAAAGTGGCAAAAAAATTGAAATTTTTTAAAATTTTGTATAGAATACTTTTCTACTACCCTGTGGGTCAAAAATTCTGTCGAAATCGCTCTACCTCTTACGGTTTCTGAGATATTAGCAAATTACTCAAAAGTAGTACTGAAAATACACAATGAAGTACCTAAATGGCTATTACTCATGTACTGACAAAGCTATCAGTCCCAAATGCAATACCAAGCGAGCTATGGACATAACAATCTTGTATTCAAAATTGTAGTAAAATATCTTTAATTATTTTGGCTTAAATGCATGGAAACCAATGGGTACTGAAAATAGCTGTACTTAAGTATTACTCAGTAAGCAAAAGAAGTACAACAGCCAAAAGCAATCCCAAGCAAGCTACTGACCCAATAAGCCTGCATACCAAATTTGGTGACAATAGCTCTAATACTTTTCCTTTAAATGAGCGGAAACCATGCGTGACGCCGGACATCGGACGCCGGACGGCAGAAAAAGCAAAAATAATATATCCACCCCCCAGGGGGGTGGACATAATACTGATACAAGAGTAAACTAGCACCTCTCTTTACTTTCTTTTACAAGGAGTCACTTTTCTGGTTGTCATAAGTTTTACAATAGTCTGGTTATTCTGATGATTTTCTCCAATTTTCTCTTCCTTTTTCATGATTCTTTTCTCTCCAGTATTAGTCAAACACTGAAACAATCAACAATGTAACTTCTCTGAGAAAAGTCAATGAATGTTTATGCTTCCATGATTCAAATGAGCAACATACAACAGATACAATAATCTAAGGGTAGAAATAAATGTTAAAACCAACACCCGATGTGTCTATACATCACAGGTCTGACTGCCACACAGGACTGAATCATCACTACAATAGTAAAACAGTCATACGTCAAGGTCACATGTTGAAACTGGGTCAGACTAATGTCAGATGAACCAAACCAAGATAAAGTTGGGGAACTAGCTTTTGGATCAAGGTCAAAGATCACACTAGGTTCAGATCATAATGATGCACACATGTAGCAACCAAAAACTATGGCTTAACTAATATAAAATATAATTGTGTGTTGTGTGTATGGTTATCAAGAAAGGTAGCCTCACTGACCAAGTGGTTTAAACAATATCGCACTGAGCTCTCACTCCCGCAATTCTGAGTTTATGGGAGCATGTGGGATGCTTTGAGGGCATCTTTCCTGAAGTTTTTTTTAGCCATTAAGACAGATGCAAACCTCAAGCAGTGTCTTCTAATTATTAAGAAATATTATAACTTGAATCCATGAACAGGAAATATTAAATATATAGATGACGTTGAGATTTCATAAAAAAAAAGGATTTTTATACTGTCTTGTTTTCTTCTATGATGTAATTTGATTATCTTTATAAATTAAACCTTTCAATAAATACTGCTGATGTATTTATATTCAATATTTAAGTCTACTTTTCACATTACCTCAGCCCTGATAAAATCCCCAGCAACAAGGCTGACTGGTTCATATAGCATCACAGTGTACAGTTCTTCACAGGTTGTACCTGGCTTCAGAATGACACAGTCCCGCAAGACACCCGGAGACTCTCCCTAAAAGTGTATACAATAAGAAACATGATATGTAATTCAGTGAGTGAAATTTTACCACCTGGAAATCCCTTTATATTACAGTGAATTGTGGGAAATTCTTATCTTTTTTGTAATTTGTGTGAAAAATTTAAGCAAATTTTTAACTGGTTTCTTGCTGAGTATTGTTGTTTCTTGTTGTTCAAATAAATGGGGTCATATAAGAAATGTGAAATTTTACACTGTACATGAAATTTACCATTAAGGAACCCTTAAGAAACATTAAGAAACCCCTTCTATTTCATTGACTTCTGGGACATTCTACACCCATATGTGATTTTTGTGCCTTCACTTTACTCTAGTTTCTCCTGATGTAAAATTCACAGAAGTTTTGACCATTCTGTGTTACTTCTGTCTGGGTTATCCCTACTGGTTAACCTCTCATTTCTTATTCTGACCCTGGTGATAAATATCACAAAAGTGGGGTGAGTTTCATATTTCCTAGACTATTACAAGCTAATGAATATAGAATGTTTAAATCTAATTATTGTTCTATGACAAATATAACATATACTTTTAGCATTGTGGGGAATTATGTTTGACCATACTTTGTACTTATCAATAGATGTCAAGTTGTCGAGATCAGTCACTGGAAATGCGTAGGCAGGAGGTTTCATTGCAACTGCTTCACACAAGGCACGCTGAACATTAGTGGCTCCATATCTAGAAATAGAGATACAGTGTATGACATCACAACCTCTAATTGCATTAACGCAACTTAATAGACTGAAGTTATCTGCCTTATAATCACAGAGTTCACAGAAGTATCTACAACAAAGTTTATCTGCACACTTACATAACTATACAAATGGTTTTCTTCACCATTAAACTTCACCATTAGTATACAACCAAAGATAATGTAGGTTTCCATGAAAAGTTAATTGGAAGTCTGAATAGTAACATGCAAAAATCTTTTCTTCATCTCTCACTAACTTCTGTAAAACTTGCTCTTGCACGTTGTGTATCCGTAGCTTGTCATCAGGAGTACAGTTACCAAGGACAGTGACATCAGAACTTCCCTGTACATAGTCTATAACACGCTTTCTGTGAAGGTTTTGTAGAAATGTCTCATACATTGAACACACTGGTAGATTTGGAATATCAGGATACAGTTCTCTAATCCTACAAAAATATAGTAACAACAGTGTAACACATATCCAATTCACACCTTATATTTTCAATGGAACCTTTATTACCTTTATTGTTCAACTTATCAAAATATTTGGTTTTAAGAGCTTATTCCACTCTCCTGAATTGGTATTTCTCTATTGTTTAATATTCTAAAATTGTAGGCTGCACAGTATCTGTGAATACGCCTTTTGTGCAATTTTCAAGTAATGAATATAGAGCTGTAAATGAAGTAATGTTGTTGAATTATATTTACTTTGTCCCTTGGCATACAAATGTATACTCATTTTCAATTTTTATCAGATTTTCAGATATTTTGATTTATCATATGATTCAGGGATGAATGACTTCCTGTTGACTTTTTTACATTCATTATAATTGCAACACTAAATACAATATTTATGTATACCTTAAGAATGAATTTTTAAGTATACATGGTTTTTTAACCAAGATATAACTACATATGTCTGAATGGTAGAACAGCCAAATTAGCCATTGAAACCATCATAAAGTTCTTGAATATGTCAATAATTCCTACAGTAAAATGTCTCTTTCATTTAATGAATCTTTTATTAAACAAACAAAAGGCAATTCTGCCAGCATGTTAGGAATTTAGTGGTTGTACTCTGTGTGTTTACATGTCACTAAGGTTTGCAAAGTTTGTTTAAAACACAAGGAGGTTTATTTAATTAAGGTCACTCCACTTTAACATCATAAAGATGTTTAACCCTTTCCATTACAATACTGACAAAGAAATGTTACATCTGATTGATACTGTCCATGTGTTCATAAGAACAGATAAATTGAAAAAAAAAAAATCAGAATTAAGTCATTTGCTAACAGTGTAGTGCAATTGGTTTATGGCAAGTGCAAACTTTTTTGTTAAGTTGCGTGATCCTGATGAAAGCTTCAGAAACAATATACTTCAAATTATCTGTACTTACTATTAACATACCAATTGTAAGCTGAAGATTTATATAATTTTTAAAAATTTTATTACATTTAATCTAGAAGGAAATACCTGTGAATATTTTCCTCTGCAGTTTGGACATCTGCTTTATTAAGCACGAGATATATAGGAAACCTTGTGCTAACAAACTGCCTGACTAGCTTTAGTAGTATAGAGTCTGGCCAGTTGGGTAAGTTACTTAATTCACTGAAATACAAAGAAGAAGACACAATAAAACATTCCAAAGTGGTACGGGTGTATCAAAAATATATGCAAGGAAACAATGTCTGTCTTATGCCAAAGTATAATGTATACTTATGACTCCTATCAAGAAGATTCAATGTTTTGTTTGTAAATATTTCAAGTTGAGAACCTGTTACAGTTTTCACTTAACTTAGGCATCAAAATTTTACCTTCTTAGAAGATAACAAACAAATTGTGATGAAATTTTTAATGTCAATTTAAGACAAATATTCAGTTGTATCATGACTTCAGGAACAAAGTGTGATTGATTATTCATATATTTGACAATGATTTAAATTTAAAACAAATAAGTTTATATGACATACCTGTCACCAATTCCTGCAGTCTGTAAAACACAGAAAATGGTTGCCCTGGTTGCATGGTAACCAGTAAACATGTCAATCAGTTTACTGGGTTTTCTTTTAATACAATCCCATTTATTGATAATGTTGCCATAAATCCACTGCCTAAAACAAAGAAGACATTTTAATATTACACAAAGTTTTCAGGTTTAAGTCAGGGGCAGATTTCACTAAAGGGCTTAAACTAAGTCCCTTTATTGGCTAAGTCAGGGACTTAAATCTAAGACTTTGGTCTTAGCTAGGCGTGGGACTTAAATGGATTTCACAAAAGGGTGACTTAGCTAAGTCCAGGCTTATCATATAACCACAATGGTTTTCTGTGTCATGTGACCTTTTATTTTTGTTCAAAATATAATATTGGTGATATATATCCTTCATTTAATGCATTTTATCAAAGGATAAGTGCTGTTTTGAAATGGAAAACCTTGTTACCACATATAAACTTCCCGAAGACTACTTTCGTGAGGTGTTCTGTAAAATTATACTTTATTTACAGCCCTTTCAAATTGTGAAGTGAAGAAAAGTTTATGGCAGCCATATTTAAGTCCTCTTTACAAAATTTAAGCCCACTACCTACCAGACTTAAAGTTAAGTCCACTGACTTAGCAATTTGATGGTCTTGGCTGCTTTGTGAAATCCACTAAGTCTGAGACCACAGACTTAGCATTCTGTTGACAAAATTTAAGACCAAAGTCTCAAATTTAAGTCTAAATCTGGGCTTAAGTCCCTTTGTGAAATCGACCCCAGTTGTTTTAATGTATGTACCTAAATATTTAAAGTGTTAGGAATCTTAAAAAGCTGTCTTGACAGAATTAGAGAATAGAAATGTTTAAATCATTTTTACTAGATATTCTCTTAATTATATATGCTGACTTAAATCAATGGTGCTAAAAGAGACAGGATAAAAAAGTAAATGAGACAAACTAATAGAAGACAATCATAATGACCCCTTTAGATAAACAGTTGTTGTGGTATAGTAGAACCTCTTTATGAAAAACTCCCAGCATTACCTTTTAAGGGGAATGAAATACCTGGTTAGTAGGTCCTCAGAATTAGCTAAATGGAATACTTTAGTAACTGTTACTGATGGTCTATTAAGACATACATTTAGTAGCATACAATCTTTTATATTAATTAGGCCTTATTGAAAGTGGGCCTAGGTCCTTAGAGAATTATTTTCATTTCAGTTTACCCTTTTAAAAGAAATTTCTGGTTAATTGAATTTTTTCTGATCCTTTGAGTCTCAACTAATCAGGGCTTTTATATATTGGTTCTAACTGCTTCTACTTTTGAAATTTCATACAAGATACTGTACTCTACTACAATAACACATGTATTAGTGAATAACTGTATTAAACATGTCTTACTCAATCTCCTGCTGAAGCCAGACAATGTCACTGGCCGGATCATAGCCAGCTGTTGCTTCACCTTTTTCATTTGTATTTCCAGATGCATCCACAATATGTATTAACACATCAGCATCACACAATTCATTTAAAAACCTACATGAATGAGACAGGACAAATGCAAGGAAACATGTATTGTATTAATATTCAGCGCAATATCTCCATGTACTACAGGATTCAAAGCTCTACATGACCCACAGCCCAACTGTAAAGCAATGGAATATATCTCCAGAATGACTTGGACTCTGAGATGGTGATATATAAATTAAAAATAATTTCTCAGTGGAAAACACACATTTATGTGCTATAACTAAAGACGATGAAGGTCTGTATTTTCAAACATTGTTATGCAAATACTTGGTAAAAAATTGAAGGTGTTATCTCTCAAGTAGAAACTGGTACATGTTGGAAAAGAATCATTTGGACAGCAAACCTATTTCCTCTGCCTTTGCCATCGCAAGCTCCTGGTACCAGGCCAGCCACATCCTTGATTAAAACAGGCAGTAATCTCTTATTCTGTGCATTGTGACCATAAGCTAGAGAAAACCAAATTGCTAGAGTAAGTCATGGAAAAAAGCCAAGAGGAAACACCCTATTATAATTTTAAATATGTAACATAACTATCAATTTATATTTTTTTTCACAATACCTTTTCGTCATTTATATCATCTGTTGTGGATTTCTACTTAACTTGCTTTTGACTGCTTAATTAGGGACGGCCGCACTGGTGAAGTTCACATGCTGTGACAAATGTTACATTTAATACCCTACCACACCGAGCGTCATGTTAAAAGTAAAATTTATACTTATAATAAACCTTCTGCCATTACATCAAAGTCCATGGTTGGATAATGAATGTACTACTGTAATACATTGGTTTTGACTGTGCAATAAAGTTCCCCCCATACACTCACCAGCATTACACAGTGGCTCCCTCTGCTGACAAGGACAAGGCACTGCATAGAAAGCCCTGCCAATATTAGGGTCAATGGTTGTGAATGGGTGAGCTCCTGTTTTGGCCAGATCTGATGCAGTAGCTGCATTGAAGAAGGTAGATTTCCCAGCAGATGGTTTACCCTATGATCACAATACATATGGCAGAGAGAACTGGATTTGTAATAAAGGCAGCAGTTTTATTTTTATTGACAAGAATATGAGGATGTTGGTGCAGGGCTTTCCCTCTTATCAGTACATGTTTGCTCCAAGGAACAATAGTATCAAACTGGATTGAGTGTTAAAAAAAAACCCAAAAATACATTTTAAGCATGAAACTGAACTTATATCAATTTGTTATTCACTAGACACTTAAATGTTGGAAATTTCATGAAAAATTATGTATGAATGTTTGAGTAAGTCTATTCATCCAGTCAAAAGTTTTCATTCATATACTCACATCACAAATGAGGTAGATCTGTTTTGGTCTATTCATTATATTCCAGGATTTATTATCCACCATACAGTTTGATTGACTGTAATCTGAGGAAATAAAGAAAGTGGACCATTTTCTTTTCCCCGCACCCTTTACTATGGATATATAGGTTGCTATTCACATGGGTTAAGAATGTCAACTGAAGAAATGTCAAAGAAATTTCAACTTAAAAATGAAAGCTTTTATATTTACTGGGTTCTCCCTGCTATAGATACCTTCCACAGATGATTTTTTTTCAGGATTAATAAGACTGAGTTATGGTACATATACATCACTTAGCATATTAAAAAAGATGAATTTTACTTACAACTAGCCCCACTATAAGATCCCATCTACCACCAGTGGTTTTTGGTTCAGTCAGAGGAACATCGCATTTTGTCTGAGAATCTGTATCTTCCTCCTTTGAAAAGAAAAGACCTGATGAAATGTTCATCAATTAAACACATATTAAAAAGTAATACAAATTTTCTCATGTTATTTAACTATAATCAGGGACCTTTAAAGGCTGTGAGGTAAAAAATGTTCACAGACTAATGTTATCTTGACTTCATAAATGATTACTACTAGTGATGGGACAGTAGCAGATTTTTTGTTTTGGTAGCTCATCCAGACAGGTCAATGCAAAACTATTTAGAATAAATTGCATTTTCAAATTTCCCTCATCAAACCAGCTCTCAATGAGAATTGCAGTTGATTAAAGAAAACAGGTTCATGAAAAATTTCTACAAAACCGTAAAATTTGCAGAAAGTACTGCATAAAATGTGAGAATTTCTTCAGATCAGATTTATTGTATGTTTGTAATATTTCATCTTTTCCAACTACTATATATACTCTGACAATCAACATGTCAGAATTGATACTCCATATCAGTAAAATGGTCGCAATACTGTAACACCGTCTCATTCCTAATTAATTCATATTTGTTTAACCAGTAATCAAATACAACCATTAACTTTTCACTCTTCTTTAGCTGACGGTGTATGCTAGTTTATGTAAATTCCAAACAGACTTAAAAATATATTACAAAGTACTAACTGAATTTATAAAAATTATTTACACACCTTGCCACAAGCAGTCTCTGGTTCTTCTTCAATGTTTTCAGTGATCCATTCTTTTACACATTCTACAAGAATGAACACCATTGCCATTCCCTTATTTTCTTCTGCCTGGAAGGAAAGGCTGAACAGTGTTAATAGATAGGCCGCCTTCTCGGCCACAATGCTCAAGTTGCACTGATTTAGTGATGATGTGAATACAAACAGTAAGAAAAAAAAATAATAAGCAAAACTCACTAATGCAATTAGTATTCCTATTTGTGATTCTTAAGTCTGTGATTTGCAAACAATAGCTACACAGATATTTTTTGGTAATACAAGGTCAAGTCTGACCACATTAGAACTGCAGAATACTCCCAGCCCATGATTTCTTACAGGTTGGTTTCACATCCCAAACCTCTAGGGTCAATAATAAATGAATTATAAGCACTTTGACATGTTGCTTTGGTCATTTAACCTTGAATAAGGGACTCAAGGTCAAATCTGACCACATCAGAAGACTCCCAGGCCATGATTTCCTATAGGTCAGTTTTACATCCTAAAACTGTAGGACCAATGATCTACAAGTTATAAGCACTTTTAAGTTTGGCTATCTTTGTTTGACCTTGAAGGAGGGGCCATGGATCAAATGTGACCACATCAGAAAATTCCCAGCCCATGATTTCCTATAGTTCGACTTTACATGCCAAACCAATAGGGCCAATAATAAGGGAGATAAATTATGCAATTTTAATAATGTAAAAAAAACTCTCTACAAGCATCGGCGGCAGTGTAGCAAATGCTAAACCAAAGCATCCATCAGATTGATGGATACAATGAAGTTTTACTTCAGCCAATCCTTGTCTAGATATACTGGAAAATGAAACACAATGGCTTTTGTGATCCCATGTTGACCTTGAGGGGAGGGGGGGGGGGTAGACTCCCAGGTTTCCTATTACCTTCCAATAACTTCCAAAGCTCTAAATGCCAAAATAAAGGAGATATTTGACATTTTAACTGTCTCTCCTGCATCAATACTGTATAGCAAAGTTGCCTGATTTGACTGATTTTAATGTGACCTTAACACGAGGTTGTCTTTTTCAAACCTATAGACCCAAGTGTCATATTTCAATTTGACATTGAACCTTCTTAGACTCTTTATTTCCTACAAAGTTACACAACATGTGGTTGAAGGGCTTAAAGTTAATATGTTTTTTTACCAACTGATAATCAATCACCTGTCAATCAGTCAATTATGACTCAGTTAATTTCAAAATAGACTGGCATCTAGATTTTGACATGAGAAATATGCTTACCAAATTTGGTTGATCTACAATCTGTATTTTCTGGAAAAATCTGATAAAACGGAAAAATACCACAAAAATTGTTTTTGATCATGTGACCTTGATTAAGGTCAAAGGTCAAATTCATGCCAGTCAAATTTTTTCCACGCCTGTAGAGGATCACTGCCAAATATTAGTTTGATAGCCTAATATAACGGTAGATATTCAATTGAGATTATAATGCGGTCGCGGCTTTCTGAAAACTGGGGATGAAAACAAATAAGCGTAAACAAATGTGTAATACTTCCCAAATAAGCATAAAATGTGAAATACTGCTCAAATTTCCAATGTACACAAAAATAAAACTCAACATTTTTGTCTGTTTCATCCTTGTTTTATCTATTTAATGACCAATATTTTTTTGAAAAAATTTGTAAAGATCAGATCTTTAGGAGACATACTGATCTATCTCATATTACTGTGCTATATTACGGTAGATGTCACTACGCTATTGCATATTCAATAACAATACTGCTATATATCTGCATACACAATCAAAGTTTTAGTTATAAAATGAGTGTAGTTGAAGTGACAAAAATAGGTTATATGTGTCAAACTCAAAAGTACACGTTTCTATGTAAAGTTATGATATTATTTGCACAATTATTTATTATATTAAATGTCCACATACTCCACAAGCCCTTCTCTTTGACCTGGCGATGCCATGATAAGTACTTTACTATACAACTATTTTCACAGAAAAAGTCTTTAAACAGAAATATTTTATCCAGTTTCTTTAACTTTCAAGAGCTTCCCAAAATGGATCTGAACTGCACATGGACCAAATGAAAAAGGTATTATGATTCCACATCCCCTAGCCAGTACTGCACACCACCTAGCAAATGGTGCCAATCTAGCCAGTCTCGCCAGTGGAGACATGGGAGGTCTTTTTCTCACATTTGACAAGGCTTGCCTGCGCTGGCAATATAGTTAATTGTCCATTAGGTAAGATGTATTAAGGTAATAAAAAAAGGACTAAATTTACTTACCACATTATAGATATGTTCCAGGAGTAATTTCTGTTGAGTGTCCTGTAGAACTTTTGATCGATTAGGAATTTCTATTCTAGGTACTACATCTGGATAGCTCTCTGGTAAAGTGATCTTTAAATTAAGTCCACCTTAAAGACCAAACATATTACATAAAACAAGAGATAAGCAAAAATGATTACACAAAAAAGTCTGATATCACATACATCTGTATAAGTAGGTGTTTTTCAGGCTTTGAAAGTATGGATAAAAATATAAATCCAAATAGAATTTCTAAACAGCAATCTATGTTTAAGTTTTTCAAACGATAACAATACCAGCAAGACACACAAATTTGTTTACCTTTAATCTTCTCATCTAGATCAACTATGCGAATCATGAAACATGGTGGGTCTGTAGTAATACCTGTAAATATCATGTAAAAAAAAAAGTCAATTTGATGTCACACTTAAAATATCACACAACAATAAGAATATATGTCTTATTTATATATGATACTATTACTCTGCATAATTTTGGTTAAATATTAGATAAAAAGTTAATAAAAATTGAGCCAAGATTATTTTCAGATTGTCAAACAAAAGTGTAATTTTATAATCTAATCTAAAACTGTACTTTCAAAATGATAAATCTCCACTTTAGTAAGCACACTCTAATACACAACAATACAAAGACAGCCAAATGTCAATATCAGGCTGGAGAAACAGGGTCAACCACCACAGGGAACACCATGGAGATATTGAAAACCTAAGGCGGGTATACCTTGTTGTAAAAATAGAATTTAACTTTCCTTTTTGAAGGAGGCCAGAGAGGGGGACCAATCTCACAAGGAAGAGCATTCCACACAGTGAGAGTATGAAAAACAAATCTACTCGACCACTTTTCAGTAAATGGACAAAGATTAGGAAATTACCAGCATTCTGACTGTGCCTGATGTTATAAGAACTGCTGTAAGAAGAAAAAGATATGAAGGAAATACTCGGGGAAATCCAATGAGAAGAAACTTGTAAACCAATGTGAATTTTTAAAACACCGACATTCAACTGGCAGCCAATGCAGTCTCTTGAGAACAGGCATTATACAGTTGTCTTTACTAGTCTTTGTTACAATTCTTGACACACTATTTTGGATACTATTTTACAATTTACATTAGACTAAACTTAGAGAGACTCCTGAAAAGTGAATTACAGTAATCTAGACATAAGCAGAGATTGTTTTTCATTTTAGACACAATTTAATGATTAATTTCTGGTTTTCTTCCTTGTCCTTTAGTGGAATTTAATGCAACAAAAATGTAAAAATGCACTAAACACTATACATATATTAAATTGTATACAGTAGAAGTATTCAATTTTGAGATATCTTTGCTAAAAACAGTCATTTTCTCCATTATCATAGCTTAGAAATAACATTATACCAATGCTGTACCAACATTCTGTCAATGCTGTTCCAACAGTCTTTTCAACAATTTTCATGACATTGTATTTCACAGTGGACATTAATGCAAAAGAAGTAGTACCCAAGAAAGCACAAACCCTTGCTGAAAAAACACAATTTGCAAATTTAATAGGTAAATTAAATTTTTATAAGTTAATACCCTATCCAATGGACAATAGACCTATTAGACCCCTAGAAAGCTGATAGCGGGGTCGGAGGGAGGGTCTTGTGTGTCCATTGGATAGGGCTCCAATCGGGAGTTTCCTTAGAGCAGATCTTAGCAGTGCTTTCAGCTCCAAAGATAAAGCGCTTTATAAATGCTGCTTAATAATAATAATAACTAGAGGATCGCTCGCAAAAAAAAAAGATAATGTTTTTGCATAGCAAAAACAAAGCGTCCCGAAAAGGATATAAAGGTGAGTGCTAAAGTATTAAGAAAATGCTTCGTTTCTAGCCTTATACTGTTGTGGCAACCAAAGTCAGCGCAGTCTGCTCTATCTAGCACGGTTTTCAAGATATAAGCATTTTTGTGTTTTGCAAAAAATAAAAAAATTAAAAATGTCCGCTATATTTGGCGAGACAAAAATATTTTGAAAATTGGCATGGCTACTCTGCAGAGATACCCAGCAGGTCCAAAATTTTGTTGAGTTCGCTCCATATAGCACGGTTTTCGAGATATAAGCATTTTTGTGTTTTGCAAAAACTTTGAAAATTCAAAATGGCCACCATTTTTGGGGAGAGAAAAATTTTTTGTCAAGACCACTGCCGCGGTGTGTATCTCCCGCCGAGCATTAAAGCAAAAGAAATACCTTTTCCGAGATATTCACAATTTTTCATTTTCGTGTGTGAAAGCTCTGCCAAAAGTAGGTGAATGAGTTATTTAAGAAAAATTGGCTATCTGCAATACTATTAAGAGATAATTCACATTTACTCATTTTGAGTAGGTGAATAATTATCTATGGGTCTGAAACTTCACCAAGTGAAAGCTCTCCCAAAAGTAGGTGAATGAGTTATTTGAGAAAAATTGGCTATCTGCAATACTTTTAGAGATAATTTGCATTTACTCATTTTGAGTAGGTGAGTAATTAGCTATGGGTCTGAAACTTCACCATGTGAAAGCTCTCCCACAAGTAGATGAATGAGTATTTGATAAAAATTGGGTATCCGCAATACTTTTACAGATAATTAGCATTTACTCATTTTGAGTAGGTGAATAAATAGCTATGGGTCTGAAACTTCACAGAGTGAAAGCTCTCCCAAAAGTAGGTGAATGAGTTATTTGAGAAAAATTGGCTATCTGCAATACTTTTAGAGATAATTCACATTTACTCATTTTGAGTAGGTGAATAATTAGCTATGGGTCTGAAACTTCACCAAGTGAAAGCTCTCCCAAAAGTAGGTGAATGAGTTATTTGAGAAAAATTGGCTATCTGCAATACTTTTAGAGATAATTTGCATTTACTCATTTTGAGTAGGTGAGTAATTAGCTATGGGTCTGAAACTTCACCAAGTGAAAGCTCTCCCAAAAGTAGGTGAATGAGTTATATGAGAAAAATTGGCTATCTGCAATACTTTTAGAGATAATTCGCATTTACTCATTTTGAGTAGGTGAGTAATTAGCTATGGGTCTGAAACTTCACCAAGTGAAAGCTCTCCCAAAAGTAGGTGAATGATTAATTTGACAAAAATTGGCTATCTGCAATACTTTTAGAGATAATTCGCATTTACTCATTTTGAGTAGGTGAGTAATTAGCTATGGGTCTGAAACTTCACCAAGTGAAAGCTCTCCCAAAAGTAGGTGAATGAGTTATTTGAGAAAAATTGGCTATCTGCAATACTTTTAGAGATAATTCGCATTTACTCATTTTGAGTAGGTGAGTAATTAGCTATGGGTCTGAAACTTCACCATGTGAAAGCTCTCCCAAAAGTAGGTGAATGAGTTATTTGAGAAAAATTGGCTATCTGCAATAATTTTAGAGATAATTCGCATTTACTCATTTTGAGTAGGTGAGTAATTAGCTATGGGTCTGAAACTTCACCATGTGAAAGCTCTTCCAAAAGTAGGTGAATGAGTTATTTGAGAAAAATTGGCTATCTGCAATACTTTTAAGAGATAATTCGCATTTACTCATTTTGAGTAGGTGAGTAATCATCTACGGGTCTGAAACTTCACCATGTGGAAGCTCTCCCAAAAGTACATGAATGAGTTATTTGATAAAAATTGGGTATCCGCAATAGCTTTTGAGATAATTAGCATTTACTTATTTTGAGTAGCTGAGTAATTAGTTACGGGTCTGAAACTTTACCAAGTGAAAGCTCTTCCAAAAGTAGGTGAATGAGTTATTTGAGAAAAATTGGCCATCTGCAATACTTTTAGAGGTAATTCGCATTTACTCTTCTTGAGTAGGTGAGCAATTAGCTATGGGTCTGAAACTTCACCAAGTGAAAGCTCTTTGGGATAGCCGCTCTGCAGAGATACCCTGAAGATAAAAAATTTCGTCGAAATCGCTCTATGTAGCACGGTTTTCGAAATATTAGCATTTTTGTGTTCTGCAATTTTTGCGCAAAAATTCGAAAATTCAAAATGGCCGCCATTTTTGGCAAGACAAAATTTTTTGGAAAATTGGCATGGCTACTCTGCAGAGATACCCTGTGGGTCAAAAATTTCGTCGAAATCGCTCTATCTAGCACAGTTTTCGAGATATAAGCATTTTTGTGTTTTGCAATTTTGCGAAAAATTCGAAAATTCAAAATGGCCGCCATTTTTTGCGAGAAATTTTTTGTTTGAAAATTGGCATGGCTACTCCGCAGAGATACCCTGCGGGTCAAAAATTTCGTCAAAATCGCTCTATCTAGCAGGGTTTTCGAGATATAAGCATTTTTATGTTTTGCAATTTTTGCGAAAAATTCGAAAATTCAAAATGGCCGCCATTTTTGGCGAGACAAAATTTCTTTTCAAAATTGGGATAACTACTCTGCAGAGATACCCTGCGGGTCAAAAATTTCGTCGAAATCGCTCTATCTAGCAGGGTTTTCGAGATATAAGCATTTTTATGTTTTGCAATTTTTGTGAAAAATTCGAAAATTCAAAATGGCCGCCATTTTTGGCGAGACAAAATTTTTTTTCAAAATTGGGATAACCACTCTGCAGAGATACCCTGTGGGTCAAAAATTTCGTCGAAATCGCTCTATCTAGCACGGTTTTCGAGATATAAGCATTTTTGTGTTTTGCAATTTTTGCGAAAATTTCGAAAATTCAAAATGGCCGCCATTTTTGGCGAGACAAAATTTTTTTTCAAAATTGGGATAACTACTCTGCAGAGATACCCTGTGGGTCAAAAATTTCATCGAAATCGCTCTATCTAGCACGGTTTTCGAGATATAAGCATTTTTGTGTTTTGCAATTTTTGCGAAAATTTCGAAAATTCAAAATGGCCGCCATTTTGGGTGAGACAAAAATTTTTTGAAAATTGGGAAAAGTACTCCGCAGAGATACCCTGCGAGTCAAAAATTTCGTCGAAATCGCTCTATCTAGCACGGTTTTCGAGATATAAGCATTTTTGTGTTTTCCTTATTTGGAAAATTCGTAATGATTAATTAATCATTAATTACTCGGCCATTTCTTGACCAATCAATGTCAAAATCTAATGATTTCCAGATTTTAATAGAATGAATGTATTTGCCAAGTTTCAGGTGAATTGATAAAATTCCTTTCAAGTTATCATCCGGACAAGCTTCCCCATCGAAAAAAGACATTTTTGGTCATGTGACCTCTCTGATTGGTTGAAATGTCACTGCAGCATATTCAAAAAAATTCCCCAAGGCTACTACCTAAACCTGCCAAATTTGAAAAGAATCCGCCTAACGGTTACAGAGTTATAAGGAAAACAAAATGCAGAGCCGGCGGAGCCGCCGGAGCCTGAAGCTCTCCCATACACAAACAAGCGTCCCTTGCGGGACGCTTAATAATACCGGAGAGACAAACTGAGGTAACTTGTGGTTGAACCTCGTGGCAAATAGGTCTATTTGAGGCCGGTGCCATTGATTGCATAGTTGTTGGAATACTTCCGGAAGGAGGGACCATTCTGTTTGGATGGTCTGACCCAGCCTGGATAGCTTGTCTGCTATCACATTTAAATGGCCTGGAATATGTCGGGCTTTTAGTGTCACTTGTCGCTGGGAACACCAGGTCAAGATTCTCCACAGTAGGGCACACAGTGGGCCCGACCTCATGCCTCCTTCTTTGTTTATGTAAGCTACCACTGTAGTATTGTCGGTTGCCACCAGAACCATTTTGTCTACACAAAGGTCTTGGAACTCTTTGAGGGCCAGGAAAACTGCTTTGAGTTCTAGATAATTTATGTGCAGTTTGCTTTCCGGCACCGACCAGGCCCCTCTTGCAGTGAACTCGTTTAAGTGAGCGCCCCACCCTTCTTTTGATGCGTCTGTAAATATCTGCAGAGCATGTCTTACTGGGTGTAATGGTTGGCCTTGAAGCACATTGTCTTCCTCTTGCCACCATTGTAAGTGGGGATGCAGGGACCTTGGTAGGGGAATAATCTTCTCTAGAGATTCTGGTACCCTCCAGTTGTTCTTGAGATGCCACTGTATGGGTCTCATGTGCAGTCGGCCGAGGTGAACCTGTTTTTCTGTGGCTGTTAGTAGGCCTATCAGGGACATGAACTGTCGGACCGGACAGGCCGGTAACGACAGGAGTAGTTGTATCTTGTCCTGAAGGCTTTGCCACCGGTCCAGGTTCGGTCTGACCCGGCCGGACCTGAGGTCGAACTGGTAACCTACAAAGTCGAAGATCTGTTTGGGTTCCAGCTCTGATGTTTCTAAATTCACCAGCCAACCTAGGTCCTGGCACATTTTGATCAGGATTTGGGTATGTTGGAGACAAGTTTTGCGGGATATGGATCTCACCAACCAGTCGTCTAGGTACTGGTGGATTCTTATACCCTTGTGTGTGGCCATCAGTTTCACCTCCTTTGCGACCACAGTAAACTCCAAGGGTGCTGTGGACAGTCCGAACGGCAGGGCCTTGAACTGGTATGTTCGCCCTTGGACGTGAAATCTCAAATATTTCCTGGATTGTTCCTGTATTGGAATATGGAAATAGGCATCCTGAAAGTCTATGGATGTGACCCATTCCCCTTGTTGGAGTGATGACCTGATGGTTTCCGGTGTCTCCATCTTGAATTTCTCCACCTTGAGGAAGAGATTTAGCTTGTTCAGGTCTAGGATAGGTCTCCACCTGTTGTTTGGTTTCGGAACTAGAAATAGCCGGTTGAAAAACCCTAGGGACTTTTGATTTTGAACTAGTTCCACTGCATTTTTGTCGATAAGTTGATGTAATGCCTCCATCAGGTAGCTGTCCCTGCGAGGATTGACATAGCAACTTACGACTGTGGGATACCTTGTGAGTCTGGGTCGAATCCGGAAGGGGAGGGGGTAACCCTCTCTCAAAATTTGAGTTACTTTCGGACCGGCCCCCAGCTCCAGCCAAACTTGCCAAAAGTGTTGGAATCGAGCCCCTACAGGATAAGTTGTGACAACATTTCTGACATTTGTTACAGGTTGGGCATAAGACAATTGAGTGACACAAGAAGCACCTTTCACATATTTTACTGTATAATCTGTTTGAAAGGAATGACAACCTGCTACCCCGGGACTTATTTCTTTCTTTTGCGAAAGCCCGGGGGCAGTATGAGCATGGTTCACAACATTTAATTTTACAAAAGTGTCTTTGTATTGTCTTTGTTCTGTAACTGGGTTCCCGGCCAGCAGTCCTTCCTGTGATTTGAAAACACATTGATTGTCATTTATATGACTGCTGGCCCTTGGCTGGTTGCGAGGAGTAGTAAGGTGATTTGCCCTTGCCTCTCTTGCTTTGTCCTCTGTATCCCACATTTTTCCAAGCTGGACGCTCTGGCTTTTTATTGTCTGGTCGCTTTTCCGGCCGCTCATAGGGGTGGAAGCGAGCTTTCTTCCCAGTGTGAATCTGTCCTTTCGATTCAAAGGTGGCTATGTCCTGCTCTGCCTGCTTTAAGGCTTCTTCTGGGAAAAGCGTAGACATGTTAAGCGGACCTGTCCGGAGAGCAGCCAAGGTGTCCGGTTTTATACCAGGTTTGAGGTGAGACAGGTATGCATCCCTCCTGGTGAGTGTAGAGTTGGCCACTGTAACGAAAACAAAGTCAGTCAGATGTTCAAAGGTCTTGGCCATAGCTTGGGTGATACCCGAGTTAAAATCCAGAAGGAACTGCAACTCCTCAGCAGCACCAGAGACCTTGGATGAAGATTTTCCCTTACTAAGTTCCAACTTAATGGCTTTTAACTGTGATCTCATATTGTCCTGCACTTTGTTCAGACACCTATTGAATGCTGCAGCCTGATTGCACATGGTGGATGCTTCGCGGGCTGCATTCTCCCAGCGTCGTAGATTGTCCTGAGAGATCTGACGCGAAGGGGGAGGGGTGGAGGCAATACCTGCTGCTCTGGCAATCCTGCTGTAGGTGCTGTTTACTTTGGATGAGTCGGTATTCCAAGAAGACAATGACTTGCCAGAAGAGACCTTTTGTGGATCAGATACCAACCCGTACCATTTCTGTTGTGATCTGGCTGGGCGTATAAATTGGTCTTTAAGTAAACCACCCGCCTCTGAGCTGCAAGACGGGTAGCCTTCCACCAAAGTCAGGTTAAGTTTTCCCATTTTCTTGCACAGCCACTCATCCGTAGGCATTTTAACCGACACCTTCCCTGTGGGTTGAGTCCTTGGGCCAGCAAAAGGGTTGTCATCCGAGGTAGATGTTGTGGTGTCAATATCCGGAATGTCTGTCCACCCCATGTAGGACCTGATCCCCCTCATCGTCTCCCTGTAATTCTGATCCTCTGAGAGGGTCTGGTCGGGGTCAGTCACAGTGGCATCCGGGTCGTTGTCGGACAACTCCCCCTCTTCTACAAAGATATCCACTGGGGGTCGGTCGGAAAACTCAGATTCGGAATCAGTGTCCATGGAAGCTGAGTCATGTTTGCCGGCCGGCACTGAGGACGATTTACTGGAGACCTGAAGAAAAGGTGAGCCGGTTCCAGGTAAATCTGAAAGTTGGTCGGTGTTTGGTTTGTCCTTAGGCAATTTGCTGGTCGATTGACCCTTGGAGCCAATCTGAGAGTCACCATGCAAATCTGAAGACTTCTTGACAGTAGATGAAAGCGATTTGTCCGTTGCCTGTCTCTGAGGAGAGTGGTCGGTGCTGGACAAATCTGAGGCTGGTAGTTTTTCAGTCGGTCGGATGAAGGGGTCCGAAGATTTAACTACACCAACTGGTGGGGTGTGCGTCGGTGTGATCTTAACCGGAGCAAAGGTCGGTTCTTGACTATCCAAGGTTTTTGCAATCAGAAGAGCTTCTAATCCATTAAACCTCTCCGACCATTTAAGGTCTAACTCGTCAATCCGGGAATCTGCTGAGGATTTGTGAGCTTGAGGTGGCGATTTAGAAGGCTTTCCTTCAGTAGTCTTGTGGTGTTTAGCAGAAGTTTTCTTTTCCTGGGGTTCTGTTTTCTTCTTTTTCTTTTCAGAACTCAAACCCGGGGATTTGACTACCCCCTGGGCGTCCACAGCTCCCACTACCGTCACAGAGGACGGGTCGATGAGAGAGGAACTAGCTGAGTCTTTGTTTGGTGTATCAGAAGATTTCTTAAGCTCTCGCTTTTCCTTTTTAATCCTATAGCTAGGAGTGGACAACTGTAAGCGTTGTTCTTCTGTGAGGGAGTTACAAGCAGGGCAGTCATTATGTGAAATACAAGGATCTGAGCCTTTACTTTTTTCTCTACATCTAGCGCAGAAACTATGGCTGTCGAAACTGGCCATAATATGTCCACAGCTCCCGTGTTTCTGGCTTGGAGAAGACATAATGCACTGATAGAATGTGAAAATAAGATACAAACGTTCTATGACACTCCCACAACAATGTTATATAACTTCCGAAACACTTCTTGAAGATAAACTGACAAATTCCCAAAAACAAATTCACTCTCAAAATTTCGTGTACACAAGGCACGCGCCAAACGAAAAAGATGCTATGACGTCACGCTGTCTAGACAGGAAGGAAGTACTACACGCCATCTGGCGAGTGCACAGCACTGGGCCGGCCTGGCCGGTGGAAACACAGGACGTCTTTTTCTGACGTTTGGCGGGCCGGTCTGCGCCAACCGGATAAGCTATTGTCCATTGGATAGGATGTATTAACGCAATAAAAATGAATTTTGTCAGATACATTCTCTGTCAAGTTGTTTGAAATTTGAAAAAAAGGCTGTCATTGTGACCATTGTTGTGTCTTTTCATTTGTCCCCTTTTAATTAGTTTGAACTAAATGACCCTGCTACACACCTTCTTTGTCTTTTCTCTATAGTTTTCTATGTTGTCACCTTCTATGTACAATCAGTACAAAATATTTGTGAAAAATAAGGAAGGAAATCCTGAAGACTTGACCCACCTTGCATGGAAATATGACCCAGATCTGATTAATGGTTTTCTAGTTACATGCATGAACGCACAGGCACAGAGAGAGCTGATAACAATACCCTTGTCCCTCCATTTATGGGAGCAAGGGTAATAAAAGAATAAAAACAATGTATGTGGCAATTTACTTTTATTTATTTTAGTGTTCATACACCATCACAATTTTAATTTTTAAACAGCATGCTGGGTGCTGTTTATATCAAATTTGTTAAATTTATTAATTGAAAAGGATTATGTACATGCCAGCTTACAAAAAGCATGGGGATTTTTCATGGCTGTAGTCCAGTTGCTTGCAAAAGTGGGTTAATTGAAGAGAAGAAAAAAAATATAAGAATAAAAATCCAATGAGTCCTGGCGCTCAGTGGATCAACTATCTTGATTCATTATTTCATCATTTAATACTATTGTATAACTGGATTACAAAATGTCAAATGGACTTGTCACCAAAAAGACATTAAGCCTTAGAAATATTCTTTGTAGCGAGTTTTTTTGACAAGGAGAGAGTACACAAGTAAATTCACAAATGATTTTGGGATGGTTGGGTATCATTTCTGAAAACATTTTTATGGGCTTTCTGGATCAACTACAGTACAGTAAGAATGGTTGGATTATGCTTTTATTTTAATAATTAATGCTCACTGGTGTAAAACTATGGGGCTGACTGAATGGGTGCTTCTGTTTGACTCGTTAGATCGCACCAATAAAGTTAGACGTGGCTACCTCGGCTCTACTTTACTTATGCGTAGAGCCATGGCACGACCCCACATAAAACTGGAAATTTGCATAAAATCCTTTTCTGTTGAATAAAACTTGATGATATGACTGGGAATGGTATAATGTAGTTAAAAACAATTGATATTAAGGTAAGGACACAGTAAATACAGCATGTAGCATGTATTTTACACAATTTTTATAATAAAATAACATTTCCAAATTTTTTAGAGAAATGGTCAAAAAACCATTGAAAATAAGGAAATGTTTTTTTTAAATTTTAAGTTAACTATGTTTGCATGTTGACTGATTGTTGGAGGAAATATAACAAAGTAATTTGTGGGAACAGTTGTTTGTACACATTTGTATGGAATATGTGTTTTATGCAAATCTCCAGTTCTATGTGGGGTCATGCCATGGCCCTACGTGCAAGTAGATCCGAGGTAACCATGTCTACAATTAAGTGAGCTCATGGTCTCCCCAGTAGGTCATCTTCTCATTACTGAATCATACCACTGGTCAATGAGTGTAGTTTGTCACCCCAGTGAATATCGCCATCTGCCATAAAAATGCTAGCACTAAAGGATAAGCTATACGTAATTGTATTATTTTAGCCATGTATCACAGCAAATGAACAAATGAAATAATGGCTTTTCATAGCAATGTCTACCGTAATTGTGTCCTGAGAGTAAATAGTAAAGCAGTTGTAACATTGCCAGAAAATGACGTAATTCATTGGGCTGACGAACTTCACTGGCTGAGCAGTACTGTACTGGCATCCCCTGTTTCATCAGCCTAATGAGCGATAATTCAGGATTTTATTTGTTTTTGCATAATTACTCGAAAATTCTGAGTGGAATATTGACTGGATAGCTTCTAATTCTTCTATTTGTTCAGAGGAGCCCATAATCAGTCACAGGGTAGCTACTGTTACATTGAATTTTTTTAAGTCCACACAGAAAGTATGGCTACTACTAAATTCAGTTCCAGAGCCGAAAGCTATATTTTATTTCCGAATTTTCGGAATTTTTATTGTCGAACCAGTAGAAGATATTGTGTGTCATAAAATCAAGATCATAATGACTATCTGTACTTTTTTCTCATACAAAAGGATTCTGTTAACTTCTGTTTGGTGAAGCTGTACAATAAGACCAGAAAATGATTCTGTTGTAGTAATAGGTGTGGGTGTTTGAAAAAAAAACTCTATTTGCCCTGCATTAAAGCAAAGTTGTAAGATATAGATACTAAAGTAATATTTAAAAAAAAATATTTTATTTTACATACAGAAAATGTTTATATATGCAATAATATATCCAACACAAGTATTATAACATAACAACCAAACTAATGGGAAAAAAATGAAAAGAGAATTTTAAATATATGAGCCTAAATTAATTAATGTGTATGTCAAGTTTACATTTATTTAAGTCAACACAAAGTGCAAGAGAGTATATGCACACTTTCACAGAAAATATATTTTGAAACATTTTGGTTTCTTAGGTTAAAAAGATTTAAATAACAGTTAATAATTCTGTGCGATACCTGATGTTGAAAACTTTACGTGCAGATTTATTTTATTACTTATATAGAAGATACTACCAGATGATAAGTTCTATGGACACAAAAACATGAAGATGCTCCTATAGTACAGTAATCAACAGTTATAAGATTGCCTTCTTCCATTGCAAATGAAATCTTTCAAGTCGCTACAGGTGTAAATTCATTAAAGATGATAAGGCTTTAATTTCATGGTTCTGCAAAACAGTAAATTTGATGATAACTCTTCAGCCAAACCTATTTTTGACAAGCAGGGCCCTCTATAAGCACAATGTGTAAAGAAATAAATCAAGAACTATAATTGAGTGGTTTTACTCAGGAACTGCAATGGATATATGAATAAAAGAACTATCAACAAAATTCACACAGACCAAAGACATGTATATTAATTAGAGAAATGGGTAATAATCTTTATTAGAAGCCAACCGAACAGACAGTTACTAGAAAGTAGACTTGTCACTACATGATAAAGATATTTGGAAAGTGAAAGGGAACAAACATACTAGGAACTCTCAAAGCATAATGTAAAGAATTGTGAACTATTATTAATATAACAGTATTTCTTAAATCAGCTTTGTTATTTGATTTTGGAAAAACAAACCAAAAATAAAAACAATTTAACCATTTAACTGTGTATTTATTTATTTATTTATTTGGGGTTTTACATCGCTTTCAACACTGTATTGGTCATCTCACGATGGGTAGTTTGAAGGGCACAGGAAACTAGTACATACAGTTAGTCAAGGTTCTGTACTGTAAACTGCTGACCAATGGCAAGCAACTACCAGCTTTCCCACTTGAGGTTGTGCCCAGAAGCAAACCCCAATCTCAGAGGTGGGAGGCGAGAGTGTTACCATTCTGCCATCATGGACCCATTTAATTGTGTAAAAAAACGCTTGTCTAGTGTCCATATATCTTTGGAAATTACAAAATGTAACAAGGAATTTAGGAGCTCCCTTAGACTTTTTCATGAAGTTATATTCCCTATTATTTTTTTCTCCAAATTGCAAGATTATTTTTGCATATTGGTGAAATATAAAAACTTGTATTTGTTCAGTTTGACTTTTACAAAAAATAAACAATCATGGCAAATCATGCAAACTATGATAGTGATTTCATGTAGATTAATTCTGAAAACAATAAGAAGATTTCTTCGATTTATTAATGAATTAAGTCATAAGCTAAAATTCTTTCTTGCATACTAAAGTTGTAAAACCTTATTCCGTTTTCACTTCATAATAATGTGCAAAGTTGTCATTGTGTTTTTTTTCAGCAATATACAACTGCTAAGTTATTCAAGATGATACCAATCAGATGTAAATTTAAGTTTGGAAATGCAAGAAGCTTATGTAATAATGAAGTGTTAGGCTATCTGTGAAAAAGTATTTATATGTTTTAGAAGCTAAGGCAAGGCTACTAGTTTGGTGAGTTAAAGTGACATCTTGACCGGTGAGTGAGAAGAAACAGCTGCGTGAAATGTATGAAAAGTGTGAGAAAGTGTCAGAGGGAGTATAGGTTTTGAAACAGCAACAGGTGTTTGTAGTAAGTATGATTTAAACCCAATTTTAATATTTTTATACAATAAATGTTCATATATAAAACAAGCATATTTTCCTTGAAAGAGCTCTGTAATTCTCACTGTGAAACATTTATTAGTGGCTTTTACTTTAAAAGTACTTATTTTTGACAAAATACAATGGGAAACTCACAGAAAATGATACAAATATGGTGTAAATTTAATTTTGGAAACTCCAAGATAATGATTTTCGCTGAAAAACTCCGAGCACCTGAGTCTCATCAATTCAAGTTTACAAGAAGAAAAAATATAAGTACTCTTCACTTGTGTAAAGTTTTATATATGTAAAAGAAAAGTGTAACAATCGTTAATTTGGTAGAGATATGATACCTTTATAGAACTGTTATTTTTGACATTTCAATAGCAAAAGAATATGATCTGCCACACATTTAAAAAAAGACATAAAACCTCCAACAAAAGCTCTATTGGCACATGGTAACTATTTAGAAATCTACCCATGCCAAACAATTAAGCATGTCTATGCTAGAAAGTTATAAAATTGAGCTTGAAAATGTCAGAAAGGACAAAACCAAAGGTTATATGACCCAGGCTACATTCCAGTGGTTGGGATAGTGGTGAAAACCCACTTCCTATTTCTGTAAGCTTGAAAGTAAAAATTTCAAGAAATTAAAAACAATGTAATTATTTAAGTGACCAAAAGCACACTCTTGTATAAGCTGAATAATTTATGGCAATCTTTTTCAAAGAAAAAACATCCCCCAAAAATGCAATGTTAATGAGCAAATCTGTCAAGTCAGCTAGATTAAAACATGGTGGGATTTCCTTTACACTATACCAGACATGTTTGGCTTTTGATGACAAATTCATCAAGTGGTTAAAACTTTTGTCTTTATTTTATCTTTGTTATATTCAATTGTCTTGTTACTTTTTGTCAGTATGTGTTAAAATGTTAATTAAAAAAGATATGAATACCTAAAGTTGTCATTCCAGTTATGTTTACTAAGAAAGAGTATACTTTTATCTACAATTCTTCTACAGTGGACAGTTTAGACTATACTTTTATCAGTTACTTTTTCTTTAAATGTTTGGGAATCAAGTTTATGATAGAATTACAAGTCATTTTACTTAATCTTCTATCCAATGACCGATTTAAGTAATTTCAAAATAGTTTCACAATAGCTATCTAAAGTACCAAAGATTTTAATATTGTGTCCTAACTTTGCTAGCAAAATGATTCATGGAAAATAGTTTCTTTGTAATGCTTATATTTCTGGTATAGAGGATATATTCCTTCAATAGTACATGTGCACTGCTATTTGGTTCACTGCAATATATTTCATACCAGTTTTCTAATACTTGTGTATGATGTGGTTTTACAAAAAAAATTGAACTAATATGATTAAAGCCATGAATTGTATTCAATATATGTTCATTCAAAAGTAAATATTTAAACTAACAATAATTTCCAGTTTGGGTTTTTATTGGTGTTTAATCTTTTTATGCAATTAAATTCAGATGTTTGGACACAGCATATATCAATCATTTTCTAGACCTTCAATTTTTAAAAGTACCTTTCATTATTTTATGTTTATGTCTCCATAAAAATATGAAAAGAACTCATTCATTTTGTCTAAAATAGCATCCATATGTAAATAAAACTGAACAGAAATAAACTCGGAGGTAAGCGAGTTCAGCATTAACCATAGATGAGCCCCTAGTAAGATGAATATGTGGTTGGCTGTGATGGCCTCTTCTGTCCATTAGGTAAGATATTAACTTATAAAAATGAACTTAATTCTTAAATTTGCAATTTTATTATATTATTACATCTTACCTGATCGATAATTAGCTAGAATAACTACCACTTGGAAGGTGGGTAACTTACTAGGGACTAGCCAGTGTACTGGTTGCCGGTACCAACCAAAGTTGTTCCCCTGCTTTTTTGCAGACCTCCTCTGAGGTAGGGGAAGAGATATGTGAGTTCAGTCCCAAGGAGAGACCCCCTTCAGAAGGAATAGGAATTGAGTTGGTAGCCTCTGAGCACCAGCTGTCACCATGAAGATCCTGCTGGTCAAGGTGACAGATTGCCCAAATTCAGGGATAGTGGTGGTTCTGCTGGGCAGCCACTACCGGGCCCAGGTGAAAAAACTCTGAATCAGCCCAAGCCACATCCTTCAAGTCAAATTATATGAAGGTGTTGTGGGATTTCCAGTGAGAGACTGACAATAACTGTTCTAAGAAGACTCCTGACTGGAATGCCTTAGAAACAGCAAAGGGCCTAACATCATGGGCTTTAACCTGGTGTAGAGTAAGGGCCTCCTGATCAGAGAGCTCATAGCATAGGATCACAGTCTATTTGATCCATGATGATATTGTGGCAGGAGAGATATCTTTGGTGATTTTTTAGACACACATTGGACCCAATCTCAAGCCTCCTTATTGTTTATGTAGGTAACAACTGTGGTGTTGTCTGTTGCTAGGAGTATTTGTTTGAGCAGAGGTCTTGGAACTATTATAGGGCCAAACAGTCTTTAGTTTCAGATAGTTTTTTTATATGCAATTTGCTTTCTGGCAGGGACCAGGTCCCTCTTGCCAGTAGGGCTCTTAAATGAGCACCCAAGCCCTCTGCAAAGATCTGAAGAGCATGCTTGAGTGGGTATAGTGGCTAACCTTGAATGACATTGGTTACCTGGAGCCACCATTTTAAGTGTAGATGGAGAGACTTTTCTTGGGATTCTGGGATCTTCAAGTGATTTTTTAGATGTGACTGAATTGGTCTCACGGAGCGTCAGTAAGAAGTTTCTGAATTTTCAAGTTTAAGGTCTGCTAATGTTCTAGGGTGTGTCTGACCTTGCCCTGAGGTTGAACTGGTAGCCTATGAACTCGACTATTTGTTTGGGTTCCAGTTCTGATTTCTCCACATTTACTATATAACCTATTTTATTACGCTACAATAGTCCTACCTATTGTAACAATATGCTTTACCGGTGGTTTTACCACGGGAAGCTTCCAACCGGAGTAAATGTTGAAAACTTTACCCGTGAAATTAAAAATAACTGGTCACAATTATGCCGGCATATTACCGGTATATTTCCGGTATATTGCCGGTATAGTACCGGTGCGGGTAAAGAGCACCTGTCTGGTCATGTGACCTAGGGAACCTATCAGATGCTAGCTATAGCTCTTCCTCATTTTTTTGTTGGAAGCCATCTTGCATAGCTGGTTTTCAAGTAACTCTGCTTTTTTAGTATAGTTACCTTATTTTAACTGTGGGTAGACAGTTTTATTTTGCATATCTTATTGTGCTTACTTTATAGATTCTTGTGATATCATGGTGAAGACACCACCTTATCAAAAAAGGGGCAAATGTGGCCATTTTATGCCCCAATTTGACTCCCACTTAACTTGTTTTGGATGTAGATCCAAGCGCAAGGGACAGGATCCCTGTGCTAAGGGAGCCAAAATTGATCAGTGTGACGCCTGCTCTGCTCTCACAGAAGAGCAATGGATTCATTTGCGTGAATGTTTTTCAAAGAGATCTTCATATCGCCAACGTGCCGGCTCTCATGATGAGAGTTTAGAACCGGAAGATGAGGAACCGGTATTTACCGGTGAAGATCTCGGCCAAGTGGACGACACTCTGCTGGATTTGGATGCTGAACAGACCGGCAATATTGCACCGGTCTCCGGCATTAGCCCTCTCAATACCCAGACATCTTCTGCTTCTGTACCGGGGATGAATTTCCCGGCTACCGGGCCGGTTCAACAATCGTCTGATTCTTCAGCCCTTTTCAGGGCGCCGGATCCGGTATTAACCCAGGATTCTCTATCCACCGGACAAACACCAAGCAGACACACATCCAGGATGTCTTTTCAAATGCCACAACCACAGAGGACGGCTACTACTATCGACATCCCTCAAACACCCAGGACACAACTTCTTAAAAGTCACCTGGAACAGCAAAACTTTGAACTGATGCACAAGCTTCAAAGGAAAAATGAAGAACAAATGAGGGATATTTCAACACAACTCCAGACAGGTCTCCAAGCCTTTCTACAACAGTCAATGGAGAACATGTTTAACCGTCTGGCTCCTACTCCTGCTCCTCAAGCTCCTCCGGCACAACCTCACATCGTCTCAATTACTCCTTTGTCTGCAGTTACAGCTGCTTCAAAATCTGAGGAACCGATGGACGAGACTCCATCTCAACCCCCTCCGGCTATTAAGAAGGGACTAGCCAATGTAAAGGGTTCATCATCCATTGCCTCTCAGTCACTTCAGGCAGTGGCTTCTCAGATCCAAGTGCCTTCTGTGCCTACACAACCTTCTACCGCACCTCCCTCTGCTCAGCCTACGGTAGCTCCAACCTCCATCCCTTCTACTGCTACAAAACTGCAGTCACCCTTGCAGGTATTAGAACAGGAGGAATACGGCGCAGACTCCTCGGCTTCTTCTTTTGCCACTTCAAGGCCAGAAGAACCCACCGATACAGGTGAACAGGCAGCCCCCCCTAACCTTCCCTTCCGGGAACTAGTTCAAAAAGTTAGGGAGTTTCTCTCCATCCCAGACCCGGCTTCAGAGGAACACTACAAACCGGGTTCGGCGTTGGGACGCGACCCTCTTCTCCTTATGCAAGAGAAAGCAGGCAGACCGCCATCTATAAAACTACCTATGGTATCTGACCTCTCGCGCCTCCAAACAGCCCAGGATGAAGCGGTGAAGCCTAGCACTTCCTCCACACTGGACATTGGTAAATTTCCAGCTATCCCCCCTCATAAAGGTAGCTGGTACAACGTCATAGACGAGAAGTACTCGCAGACCCCACAAATTGTGCCTCAGGCTTTCTCAAACATTGCCAAACCTGGATATCGCAGTGGTCCTCCAGCTACGGCACAACAGAAAGAACTTGTAAAATTGGAATACATGGTGCGAGAAAATTTTAATATTGCCAATTTTCTTTCTACCTTCGGCATGGCAAGTGAGTCATGCTTAAACAACCTCAGAGTCTCCAGAGACCAACAGGAAAAGTTGTTTGACCAACTTAGGACCACGCAGGATCATCCTACGCGGGACCAAATCTTGCTTCAACTCTATCAAATTACTCAGCAAGAAGCCGCACAAATGCAATTTATGCTTGACATCAGCAGGAGTATGTCTAAAGCCTACGCGGATCTGGTTGCAAATTTCATCTCCTCACTCACAAATCTTGTGTTACTAAGGAGGGATGCTTACCTCCGCCACGCCCATCCAAACCTGGATGCATTCAGACTGCGCAATCTACGCTCAGCAACCATCTCAGGCGGTGACTTGTTCGACAGAACCTTAATGCAGGAGTACGAACAGCACCTCATCAGGCTGGGGGTGAAACCAGTCTCCAAGAAAGACCGCTTCCACCCTTACAAAAAACAAAAGAGAGGCAGAGGTGGACAGCGTCATGCCCCTCAGGGCCTTTTCTATCAGCCAATGCCGGCGCCTCAATACATGGTTTAGCAACCGTTCTTCCCCCATCCTCACCAAGGGGGCCGAAGAGGAGGTCGAGGCGGTCGCAGGGGACGCGGCCGTGGAGGTAACTCTCACCCTGGCAAACAACAACAACAACCTCCTCAATAACATTTCTCAAATACCGTTACCTCCACAAGTTCCTGGACAAAGACCTGCAATGTTTTCAGACGTTCACTTGGATTACCCTCCCCAGTATGTTCCCCAAGAAGGGAAAAAGTCTCTGAGTGCAACAACCCTACAGGAGAGGGAAAGGACTCCTTGTCCCCACACCCTACCAGAGAGGGTAAGGACTCCGTGTTTTCTATCCCCACAGGAGGGGGAAAGGACTCCTCACTTCCACACCCCACAGGAGGGGGTAAAGACTCCTTGCTCCCACACCCCACAGGAGGGGGTAAAGACTCCTCGTTCCCACACCCCACAGGAGGGGGTAAAGACTCCGAGTGTACAGTCTCATATTGTATTTATTCAAGATCAAGTTCAAAAGGAGAACAACCTAAAAGTGGGAAGCAGGTTAAAACTTTTTCTGCCAGTGTGGAAAAATTTAGGCGCGCATCATTCGATTCAAAACTTGATTGCAGAAGGATACAAACTACCCTTCAGGGAGCGCCCAAAATTGTCCAGGACTCCTTGCATAATCAGCGGATTCTCAGATCTAAACAAACAAAGTGCCTTGTCGACTGCCATTCAAGACTTAATTCGCAAAGGCGCAATCGACATAGTGCAAAAACCAGACAGCCTCGGATTCTACAGCCGTCTGTTCCTGGTCCCAAAACCAGGCAACCGCTGGAGGCCAGTAATAGATCTAAGTTGCCTCAACAATTTTCTGACCATACCAAAGTTCAAGATGGAAACCCCAGAGTCCATACGAGCTTCCCTCAGAAAGAACGAATGGGTCACCTCTATCGACCTCACCGACGCCTACCTTCACATCCCCATTCAGCCTCACTCACAAAAGTACCTCCGGTTCCACCACAAAGGCGTCTCTTACCAGTTCACAAGCCTTCCGTTCGGCCTAGCTACAGCCCCCTTGACCTTCACCAATGTAGTGAAGGAGGTCAGACTTTTGGCCTTGCAACGGGGAATACGCATTCACCAATACCTGGACGACTGGCTGGTTCGCGCCCCCTCCAAGGAGGAGTGCCAGAAACAAACCCAAAAGTTGTTGAACCTAATCCGGGATTTAGGTTTTATAGTGAACTTCAAGAAGTCAGAACTGGTACCTTCCCAGAGGTTCGATTTTCTGGGTTACCACTTTTTGCTAGATTTGGGGCTTGTCAAGCCCACGCAAGACAGGTGGACGAAGCTTCAGGATATGTTCCGTCGCCTCTCGTCGAAGTCTGTTATCAGTGCAAGGACTCTTATGTCCACCATTGGATTACTTGCGTCAACGGAGAAGACAGTCAAACTGGGCAGGATGCATATGAGACCTTTTCAATGGCATCTCAAGACTCACTGGAAATATCCGATGCCTCTGGATACTCCAATCCCCTGGAATCAGAAGATGATACGACATGGGGAATGGTGGTTAGACCCCAAAAACGTGCTACAAGGAGTTTCTCCACCCAAGGGAACACGAAAAACTGATCTTTACAGACGCCTCAAACGCAGGTTGGGGCGCGCACTTAGATCATGACTCAACAGGAGGGGTCTGGTCTCACATAGAAAGTCATCTCCACATCAACCTTTTGGAATTAAAGGCAGTTCTCCTAGCGCTACAGTTCTTCAAGACCACTTGCAAGAACAATCGCGTTCTCATTGCGTCGGACAACACATCCGTAGTGTCCTACATCAACAAACAGGGCGGCACGAAATCCGCAGAACTTTGCGCTCTAATGTGGAGAATTCTGACATGGTGCAATCTCAACAACGTCACACTCAGAGCAAGACACATACCCGGATCCCTCAATGTGATAGCGGATGGCCTCTCAAGGAGGAACCAGATCCAAAGCACAGAGTGGTCCCTTTCTCCACAAGTTTTCAAACAAATATCAAGGATATGGGAAAGTCCCCAAGTGGACCTTTTTGCAACCAGGCTGAACACAAAACTCCCCTTGTACGTCTCTCCAATCCCGGACCCCCAAGCTTGGGCAGTGGACGCCTTGAACATTCCATGGGAGAATCTGGTTGCATACGCTTTTCCCCCAACCGCCCTCCTGCCCAAGGTTATACAGAAACTCCAGTCACAAATGTGCAGGCTTCTTCTGATCGCCCCAGGCTGGCCATCAAAACCGTGGTTTTGGGACCTAGTGGAAATGTCTCTGGACGTACCTCGACGGTTACCTCAAACGCGAACCTTACTCAAACAACCAATGAACAACATTTTCCACTCCAACCCGGCCTCCCTCAACCTCCACGTCTGGTATCTAGAAGCACAGCGTTGCAACAAAGGGGGTTCTCTGCAGAAGTGGCAGACAGAATTGCTGCTCCTCAAAGACTCTCAACAAGAGCCATCTACACCTCAAAATGGTCTGTTTTCCAAAGATGGTGCATGGAACAACAGGTGGACTTCGGGAGTCCCTCTATAGGGGACATCTGCAATTTTTTCTGGTATCTTTTTCACGATCTAAACAGATGCCCTTCCACCATCGAAGGTTACAGGACCGCTATTGCAGATACCCTCGGGAACTCTGACCTTAACATTGGCTCCAATACGGATATAGCCAGACTTATCGCCAGCTTCTATAGAGACAAACCAAAAAAGTCCAGGCCACTCCCAAAGTGGGACCTTGCTTTGGTCCTTCACAAACTCACACAACCTCCGTTTGAACCACAGGAGGAATGTACACTAAAACTGATCACGTGGAAGACAGTTTTTCTCTTAGCTCTGGCCTCAGGAAAGAGGCGCAGCGAAATCCACGCCTGGACTCATGATGGTACCCTTTGCCTAGGCAACTGGGAGCAGGTTCAACTCACTCCCTCACCCTCCTTCATAGCCAAGAACCAACTAGCAAAGGAGGGTCCCCACATCGTTTCCCCGGTCATCATTCCAGCCCTAAAAAGTGACCAAGACTCGCGAGACTTGGATATTCTCCTTTGCCCTGTCAGGGCCCTAAAACATTATCTGGATAGAACAAAAGACTCCAGAACAGGTAGACACCTGCTTTTTATTTCTTATAAACTGGGCCACTCAAAGGATATTCAATGTTCCACCATTTCGTCTTGGATAAAACACACAATTCAATTCTGTTACTCTAGGGCGGAATCGACAGACATGGTCCTCACTGGGGTAAAGGCCCATGATGTCAGAGCCTTTGCGGCCTCAAAAGCCTTCTACGGGGGAACATCCTTAGATCAGATCATGCAAGCCTGTCATTGGAGATCTCACAATACCTTCACCAAATTCTATCTCAAAGACCTTACCGGTCAAGACCAAAAAGAAGGCTCCTATCATCTAGGATCCTTTGTTGCAGCTCAGCAGGTCATGCCTCCTTCCAGCTAACTCCAGGGAAGAAAACAGGGGGGGCACTACTCCGGGAACCACCTAGACGGGGCGTGTCAGAATCCCCTGACACCATAGAGCGGGTTCTTCAACCCTTTCAGGTAACTAATCATTTCTTTTATTTCCTGCTGTTTTTTACCTGCGTTCTGTTACCAGGAGTATATTTTTATTCCAATTATCTTTAGATTGTAAGGTTAAGTTTTACTTTTTCTGTAATCTTAGTTTTGCTTTCTTTAGATTTTTCTTGTATCGTATCATGTTCCCTTTTTTCACATCCTTTCATCGTACTTTGTGTACTTTCTGTTTTTAGATCCTGCAATGGAGTGCCTGCGCTGGCTGTGCTTACCAAGACGGTCTCCCTTCCCTTGGTGTGGCACATCAACCTCAGGAGAGCCGAAGTATACCCCTTCGCCTTGATGTGCCTTTCCTGGAACACATTCAGGCTCCTTCCTCCTCCCTGGACTCCGGACGTTCTCCCTGAATGGTTAGTCTTCCACCAGTTTTTTCTTAGCCAGTGTCCAGTCTTCCCAGCCTTCCAATATGCTGGGATTCAGCATATTGTTACAATAGGTAGGACTATTGTAGCGTAATAAAATTGAAAATTTTATTTTAAATGTAGCTTTTATAAGCTACAATACCTACCTATTGTAACAAGTACAGGCCCTCCCTGGTCCTCCCCGCTTTCCAGACTTTCCACTGGAAGATGGGGCTTAGGTTCCAACAAAATGAGGAAGAGCTATAGCTAGCATCTGATAGGTTCCCTAGGTCACATGACCAGACAGGTGCTCTTTACCCGCACCGGTACTATACCGGCAATATACCGGAAATATACCGGTAATATGCCGGCATAATTGTGACCAGTTATTTTTAATTTCACGGGTAAAGTTTTCAACATTTACTCCGGTTGGAAGCTTCCCGTGGTAAAACCACCGGTAAAGCATATTGTTACAATAGGTAGGTATTGTAGCTTATAAAAGCTACATTTAAAATAAAATTTTCAAATTTCTGACACATAGCTACTAGAGTCAGTGTATGGTAGATACAGGTTCGGTGGGATGTAGCTCTGACCAACCAATCGTCTAGGTACTGGTGGATTCTTACACCTTTGTTTTGAGCTATTAGTTTGACTTTCTTGACTACCATTGCGAATTCCATTGGAGCAATGGACTGACCAAATGGCAGAGCTTTGAATTAATAGGATTGATTGTGAATGTGAAAACGTAGCTACATGTATTTCCTGGACTGTGGGCTTATTGGGATATGGAAGTAAGTGTCCTGAAATCTAAGGATATTACCTATTGTCTGTTTGCAAGGAAGTACTTATACTTTCTGGTGTCTCCATATTAAATTTTTTTACTTCAGACATTTGTTCAGTGAGCTCAGACCTAATATAGGTCTCCACCTATTGTTGGATTTGGGAACCAAGAAAGGTCGGCTGAAGAAAGCCAGAGATGCTTGATTTTTTCTATTGCTTGTTTCTGCATAAGTGTAGATAATGCCTCCATCATTCAGCTGTTCTTGAGAGGATGTACATAGCAACTCATGATTGTTGGAAACCTTGTCAATGTTGGTCGGTTCCATAAGGAGAAGTTGTAGATTTCCTTGAGGATTCTTATGACCCTGGAACTGGCCCCTAGGGTGGCCCATATTTTTCAAAACTGGTGCAGTCTGGCCCCTGCAGGCAGATATAGAGCAAGAGTTTGGGCATTCATGACAGATTGGACAGACGACACGTGAGAGGATAGTCTTCCAGGCTGTTTGTCCAGAACGGCCAGTGTTCTGGGAAGATTTGGTGGAGTGGGCATAAGAGTTATAATGTCCTCCTTGTGAGATGATCCACCACAACTGTGACCCTTATTGTACTGTGATATTTTCTCCACAGCTTTTTTTAAGTGTAGAGTCTAAGACAGTGTAGCCAGATGTAAGGGGGCATTTTTGAGAGAAGACCGAATGAGGATGGCCATTGTTAAAAAGACAAAGTTCGGTAAGTGCTGCATTGTCTTGGCCATTGGAAAGGTAATGCGCTGGTTGAAGTTCATTAGGTATTGTAACTCCTCAGTAGCACACTCACCGATAACTTGCCTTTAGCTTTGTCATTCTGAAAGATCTTCAGCTGGGTCCCCATATTGTACTGCACTCTGGTGAGGCACCTATTGAAGCCAGACACCTGTTTGTCTTAGAAATTGGTCTGGAGGATGGTGGGTTGGAGGAAGACCGGCAATCTAGCTGTAACCACTATGCAGCTTGGCTGACTCATACCAGGTCAGAATTTCCTGAAGGGCTCTGGTTGTCAGAGTGGATGACATACCACTTGTTCTTGGATTTTGCAGGCTTGAGGAACTGGTCTTTCTGTAGGCCTGGTGCATCAGAACTTCTAGAGGGGTAGTCCTCTTCTAGCATTAATGTTAGATTCAGTCTCTCCAGTTTTTACACAGCCAATCATTGGCTGGAAGAGTAACAGAGATCTTTCCTGTAGGCTGAGGTCTAGAACAAACAAAGGGATTGTCTTCAGTTGCAGATGAAGCATGGTCAAACGTGGGGATATGATGCCAGTTGATATAAAACTCCATACTGTTTCTTTGTAACTTTGCCTCTTCAGAGAGCAATTGGTCACACTGGCAATTTTCCTGTTTTTTGTCAGCTAGTTGTCCCTGTTCTGCCAGCTTGTCTGGTGATGTAGGGTGAGTCAGCCCAGCGGAGTGTATCTTGACTTCAATAACAGAAGTTGGTTGTGGCTGTGGAGATCTCGCGACCAATGTACTAGGTAGAGACTGTTTCTGCAAAGCAAGAGCCTGGTTGGTGTTGGTCTGGTTGGTTGTTCCAGCTGGTAGAATGGATGGCTTGCCAGAGATGGCACCGGCTGGTGGAGGATGAACTGGAGACAATTTAAGAAAATGTTGGCTGGTTGGTCAGTTTATCCAGTGTTTTGATCAGTAGATTTGTCTCTAATTTAGATGGCCCTTCTGACCATTTGTGGTCGAAATCTTTCAATTCTTTAATGTAGGTACTGGCTTAGAAGGCATGTATTTCTTTAGCTTCTCTTTTGCTGGTTTTATAGACTTTTCTGTCATCTCTGAGTCGACCTGTCCCAGGACCAAGATGAGATTAGATTTACAAGGGAGGGACTAGAAGCCTTTTCAGATTTATCTTTCTAATCTTAATTGTAGGTGGTGGTGGAGAGATGCACTTGTTGTTTAGTAGTTAGAATAAAACTGAGTAAAACTGACAATGTTGCTTCAAAATGCACAGGTCTGCTCGAGGCCCTTTCCTTAGTCTCTGCATCAAGCACAAGCATGTTGATCAAATCCAGCCATTTAATGGCCCCATACACCTCGTTTTTGTCCAGGTAATACCATGATGTTAAATTAACAGTTCTACACACAAATATTGTCGAAATAAGTCTTTTAATAGAAGTATTCTATAAAATAAGTTTGAATCATGAGAGTTTTTCAAAACATGTCTTGACTGCAGTCAAAAGAAGAAGGTGCTATGACATCACATTCTCTAGCCAGGGAGGGAAAATAGATGACACCCAGCAAGAGAGAGCACATAACCAGCTCTGCTGTTGGAGACACAAAACATCTTTTTCTGGCATTTGGCAGGGCCGGCTATAGTTGGCAGTATCATTATCCATTAGGTAAGATGTATTACTGTAATAAAAAACATTCTTTCAATATTAAGGAGAGAACACTCAAACAGTATATCATTCACATTCATGTACCATATGTACATCAAACACATTATCATAAACATAAAAAAACTGTAAATGTGTGCTTGATTCAATTTTCAATATAAAGAAGTACAATCTTAACGTTTTTCAGTAGTTAAGCTAATTTATTTCTACAGTATGTTGAATTTCAAGTGAAGCTTTGCAAATAAAAGTTGGTTGATTTATTTCTTTGGGTTTTAACATCGCTTTCAACACTGTATAGGTCATACCACGACAGGTAGTTTAATTTATGGGCAGAAGAAACCAGTACATACAGTTGGTCAAGGTTCTGTACAGTAAACTGCTGACCATCAGTAAGCAACTACCAAGTTTTCCACACAGAGTCCAGGGTTTGAACTGCACGCCTCAGAAGTGGGAGGCGACTGTGCAGCCACTGTGCCACTGTGGCCCCTAAAAGTTGATAGAATTGTAAACTGAAAATCACAGACGTTTAAAAAAAGATAGTTAAGTTTAGTCATGGTCACTATAGTGTGCATAGTGAACCCCCCTGTTTATAAGTAATTCAAAATCACACATATATTAAGGAGTGAAAAGTATACATCCGACATATCTTTCATGGAAGAAAAATCATTTCTATGTATTATAGTAACTACTAGTAATAGCATTATCAATGTAAATGGTTTTGACATTTTCCTGGATAATATATATACATGACAAATTATCATTGATTAATTAAAGGTATTTCATATTAATTAATAATAAAAAATCCAACTTATACTCTGTCTTCTTTCCTTGTGTTTTTGAATCTTTAGAATAATGAAACCAGAAAAGAGATTTCACCTTTTTATTTCATCATAGCATAATTCTTCATCCTCTCACAGATGTACCTTTACATATAAAATCTTTAAATTTTGTAGGATACAAAATGTGTTAGTCTCTACCTACAGCAGCATATGTCATGAAAATTGTTTGAATCATTTATTCTACAGTATACAAAAATACAATCTCCAAAAAAATATGGTTAAAATATTATTACAAAATATACATTTTTTTTATATCTGAGAATATAAAGACTCCACAAATGCAGTGATATTATGCACAATTATTATGCAATATTTTTGAGCTGAACATATTCTTCTACTTTAGATTATTCTTATGGAAAAATGTCCAGTCAGTAATGTAGATCATGTTCACTTAGAATGTCATTGTTATTTAAGACCAGCTGGTCACACAGTGGACTCTGTATAACCAGTGACAGTAGAATTTGGGTACCAGTGTAGCCACTAATAAGGTCCCAACATTGTAGAATGTTGCATTTTTGTACATACATAAACAAGTGGAAGTATACCATACCTAGAACAAAATGCGGTGATTTTTGAAGGTTTTAGTTATACAGAGTTTACTGTACTCATATCAGATCAACTTGTATGATATGTATGAAACCTAACACAGAAGTGCAATTAAAACTGCTACCTAACTTGCGAAAAGAATATATGTTTTAAAAAGGTAAATAACTATAAAAGTTTAAACAGAGCTGAGAATAAAGCTTAGGATATAAGATAATTATGTCAATAAAAACTGTAAATCCCTACTACCATAACTTGTTAGTAAAGCTATGCTACAGTATGTTACCTAATGCATACAACATAAAAATCACTACATGTACTATGTATAATAAGAGTACTGTATAATTCCTCAACCATCGTGCATAGCCTATTAAAATTGCAGTGACAGTTGAAATAACTAAAGATTGAAAAAATAACGTTTTTGCAAATATAAATGTATACATTAACAATTGTACCAAAATATAAAAGTAAAAACATAAGATTTATATGCATAATCTCACATGGGAATACAGGAAAAATTAAAGATAGCTACATCTAAAGTTGTAAACACTGAATAGCTTGAGTAAATTAAAAAACATAATTGCACAAGAGTATGTTCATAAGAAAGAATGGGGAGATTTTCCATAAATAGAAATGAAAAAGCACTTCTACTTGAATTTGATATTCATACATATATCCAACAACAATATTACAATGGGGTTGATATTCATCACTAAATGTATAAGATTATCAGTAAAATATAATAAGGCCTTTACACAAAATACACACTGAACAAAAGTAGTCAGAAAGAATGTAAAATTTGATGTCATAGGCATTTAAAAGGAAAGTGTTTACAGGATAATATAGTTTCAACAAAAACTTATTTTACATTTGAACTCTTCTACTATATTTCAAAGTTAGCAGTTGTTCACTAAAGACACTAACAAGAATATACATTCAGTATAACTTCCATTATTCAAACACTGTGTGAGAATAATTTTTTTTTTGAATACTACAAATGTTCATAAATATCAGAAGCACTTCAGTATAAATAAAGAAAACTTCCTGAATGACATATACAAAAAATTATGAGTGAAGATGACAATATTATGCAATATTATAGTATCATATTAATCATCTTTATGAGTGATATATATATTTTTTGTTTTTGTCTAATGAGGGATGTTTTACTTTTATTATCCACCATTTTGTATGAATAATAATAAGTCCATGTTTAATGAAAAAATGAAAAAAATGGCTGTCACATATATAGGGATAAATTTGAACATTTCAATTTTTAACTTGAGCTTTTTTCCATATTTTCTGCATGGATTTCAACACAAGACAAATGAGTTGAAGATCTGTAAAGATACCTTTCTAATGATGTACATATCTGTAGGTAACATAGTTTCTGGTATATTCATGAAAAATCATCTCTTATTGACAAATTTGTAACACCAGTAAGTGACATGGGGGTTTAAATAAATAACTGTTCCCAGTCTGTATGTCCAACAGTGGCCAAATGTGGCTTATGGTAGATAATGAAACATTAGAGTTCATAAAATCAAACAATATATATTTTTTGTATTTGTCTAATGAGAGATGTTTTACATTTATTATCCACCATGTTGTGTGAATAATACGTAAAATAAGCCCATATTTAATGAAAGAATGAAAAAAAATTAAACACTAGAGTTCATCAAATATCAAACATTTGCACAATAGCTCAGATAATAAAGGTTTTACTGCATCTTCTGAACTACTACTTTTTAAATATAAAAAATAGCTTTGTGGTGACACTTTTATATTTACAATTTCTTAAATGAATAGATATTTTCTATAAACACACTCCATTCATACACAATATTTAATCCAAATCACATTTTTCTTGGAATGTTATCTAACATCTACTTAGCACCAATAACTGATTTTTTTATAAGATTGTCATGTTTTCAGGAAAGACACCCTCTTCTGCTTCCATCTTATACTGGCCATTCTGGTTGGCTTCTATACTACAAAAATACATCAAAACTATTATTTTAGGGTGACCGTCGCTAAACATTAAGTGTTACTGTTTCCATGGGAATAAAATTAAATAAAATATACCTTTTCCAATTTGACTATGTTTGGATTTATTTAAATTTATTTGACCTGGTTACAAAAGTACAAATTCTTAAATTTAAAAATATACTGAAAAACAGCAACTTGTGATCCAGAATATATCCCACTGAATAGTTAAAATTTGGAATTGTGTAAAATGATCAAACTTAACAGTAAAAATAGCATCAGAGATGCCAGTACCCCACAGCCTGGGGAAATAGTTTTCAACACCATGAGATATAGAAGTAGTGAAACAGTACAAAGATTGGGATACTTTCAGAGATGTGTCAGTTATATAAAGATCCAAATAATCTTCAAGTAGGGAAATGATGTTTAAGAGAAAGAAAATGTATGTAAAGTTAAAGTATTAAAACAAGACAATTCAATACCAAGATGACAGTGTTAATCAGTAAACTAAAAATTATGAAGCTGTAAAATTATTACTTGGAGAGTAGCTGTTAATGGAAATAGCACAATTATGTAAAAGTACATATAATGATCAGTTGCAACAATTCATATATCTTTGTCATAAGAGAAAGATGTCTCAAATATGGCCGGTGAACATACTTTGGCTCTGCCAAAGGTAAAGGTCACACCATGATGTTGCACACCTACACTCCCTAACCAATGTCCCTACCACATGTTAATCTTCTACACCTTAGGAAATCCAAGAAATAGTCCGAACAAAATTTTAAAACTCATGGTCACTATGACAAGGTCAAATCAAGATCACACCATAAAGCTGCACACCTAAAACCTCTAAGCAATGTCCCTACCAAGTATCAACTTCCTACACTTTATGGTTTCAGATATATTGCCCAGACAAAATTTTAAAGGTCAAGGTCACTTCGGTAAGATCAAAGGTCAAATCAAGGTGAGACCATGACATTGCACACCTACAACTCCCAACCAATGTCCCTACCAAATAACAACTTCCTACACTTCATGGTTACCAATATATAGCCCAGAGAAAATGTTTATAGATCAAGGTCACTATGGCAAGGTCAAAGGTTAAATCACAGTCACAACATGATGTTGCACACCTACAACCCCAAACCAATGTCCCTATGAAGTAATAACTTCCTACACCTTATGGTTTCTGAGATATACCCCGAATAAGACTTTATAAGTCAAGGTCACTCCAACAAGGTCAAAGGTCAAATCAAGGCCACACCATGATGTTGCACATCTACAACCCCTAACCAATGTCCCAACATTGTATTAACTTCCTGCAACGTATGGATTCCAAGATATAGCCCGGACAAGATTTTATAGGTCAAGGTCACTACAGCAAGATTAAATATCAAATCAAGGTCACATCATGACGATGCATACCTACAACCCCCAACCAATGTTCCTACCAAGTATAAACTTCCTACACCTTACAGTTTCCGAGATATAGCCTGGACAAGATTTTATAGGTCAAGGTCACTACAGCAAGGTCAAAGGTTAAACTAGAAATAGGACGCCCTGTTGATAGTAGGTGCGAATACAAACAGGATAGCATAGAAGAACACACATTATCATGTGTAATGTCCACCCCATGAACCTTTTGCCAAAATTGTACAGTAGTCTTACAAGACCCTGTTTCATTTGTAAAATATATCAATGATGCTTAAATATTTATTAGTGTAGATGTAAATTATTTCAGCTTCATGCCTTTTTGCATTGGTTGGGTCAATAATTTTGACGAAATCACTCTATCTTGCACGGTTAAGAAGATAGAAGCAAATTCCTGTTTTTCTATTTTTGAAAAATTTGAAAATTCAAAATGGCCGCCTTTTTTGGGAAAAGGAAAATTTTTTGAAAATTGCCAAGAGTACATTTCTTAGATACCCTATGGGTCGAAAATTTCAACGAAAGAACTCTATTTTGCACGGTTAAGGCAAATTTGTGTTTTTCCATTTTGGGCCAAAATTCGAAAATTCAAAATGGCCGCCATATGTGGGGAGGGGAAACTTTTTTGAAAATTGCAAAGAGTACATTTCTTAGATACCCTGTGGGTGGAAAATTTCGACGAAATCGCTCTATCTCGCACGATTAAGGAGATAGAAGCAAATTTGTGTTTTGCCATTTTTGGCAAAAATTCGAAAAATCAAAATGGCCGCCATTTTTGGGGAGGGGAAAATTTTTTGAAAATTGCCAAGAGTACATTTCTTAGATACCCTATGGGTCGAAAATTTCAACGAAAGAACTCTATTTTGCACGGTTAAGGCAAATTTGTGTTTTTCCATTTTGGGCCAAAATTCGAAAATTCAAAATGGCCGCCATATGTGGGGAGGGGAAACTTTTTTGAAAATTGCAAAGAGTACATTTCTTAGATACCCTGTGGGTCGAAAATTTCGACGAAATCGCTCTATCTCGCACGGTTAAGGAGATAGAAGCAAATTTGTGTTTTGCCATTTTTGACAAAAATTCGGAAAATCAAAATGGCCGCCAGTTTTGGGGAGGGGAAAATTTTTTGAAAATTGCAAAGAGTACATTCCTTAGGTACCCTGTGGGTCAAAAATTTCGACAAAATCGCTCTATCGCGCACGGTTAAGGAGATATGAGCACATTTGCCCTTTTCAGTATTCAAAATAGCCAATTACTCATTTATTTAATTAATTACTCACTCATCTATGAAGCAATTCCCCCCAAAAGCAATCCCATACAAGCTATTAACCCAATGAACCTCCATACCAAATTTCAGAAAGCTAGGCTTAATAACATTCCTTAAAATGTCTGGAAACCAAACAGCTACTCAAAAGTAGCAAAGTAGCTATTACTCAGTTAGCTATAGAGCTATCATCACCAAAAGCAATCCCATACAAGCTATTAACCCAATAAACCTGCATGCCAAATTTGGTAAAGATAGGATAAGAACTGTTGCCTAAAATGTCTGGAAACCAAGTGGGACGCCGGACGGCGGACGGTGGACAGCGGAAAAAGCAAAAATAATATGTCCACCCCCCAGTGGGGTGGACATAATTAAGGTCACACCATGACATTGCACATCTACATCCCCTAACCAATGTCCCTACCAAGTATTAACTTCCCATACCTTACGGTTTCCGAGATATAGGCCAGACAAGATTTTCAAACTCAAGGTCACTATGCCAAGGTCAAGGGTCAAATCAAGGTCACACCATGACATGGCACACCTATACCCTCTACCCAATGTCCCAACTTCCTACACCTAATTGTTTCTAAGATACACCTCAGACAAACGTTTTTCCGCTGCCCACCCACCCACCCATCCGGACACCATGTGTGAAAACAATACCCTGACAGCCCTTAAGGGCTGTGGGGTAAAAATTGTTCACAGTTACTGAGAAAATGAGTTAAATAACCCTACTTTGATGAGGTTTTCATGTTGTGAATGTGATACTGTACATAAAAGTCAAACAAAGCGTGAGAGTACAGCAAAAGACATTTGTGATACAGAATTTTTGACACAATTTATCACCAGTGAATGTTTGCCACAGAGCCCAAATTTTTATAGTTTAAAGAAAGTGATAAAATTTTAATCTGATGAAGATAAGATTTTGACTTTATACAAATAATTCACTTTCTCTTAAATCTGATGAAAATGTTGATATTGATAAATTTAAAATAAGGTGCATCAAAGTTTTCTAAAAATAGTCTTACTTCAAAGACATTATTTAATAAATAGTAATATTGTAGATTGCATTTATTTGTTACATGCACAACATAAGATTATTTTTATACTTCAATATCAGACTACAAGTTTTTGATAGAAACAAATATTTTTGTGTGCACATCTAAAACTCCCACATCAAGTGAGAATTGTGAAAAAGTCTGAAAAAGAAGAAAACATAAAAAAACAATCACATTGTTTCATGCTATTCTAAGTGACAAAAGAACAACATAATAAAGGTGAGTGCTAAAGTATTAAGAAAATGCTTCGTTTCTAGCCTTATACTGTTGTGGCAACCAAAGTCAGTGCAGTCTGCTCTATCTAGCATGGTTTTCAAGATTGGGTATCCGCAATAGTTTTAGAGATAATTAGCATTTACTCATTTTGAGTAGGTGAATAATTAGCTATTGGTCTGAAACTTCATCGAGTGAAAGCTCTTTGGGATAGCTGCTCTGCAGAGATACCCTGAAGATCAAAAATTTCGTCGAAATCACTGTATGTAGCACGGTTTTCAAGATATTAGCATTTTTGTGTTTTGCAATTTTTGCGCAAAAATTCGAAAATTCAAAATGGCCGCCATTTTTGGCGAGACAAAATTTTTTGAAAATTGGGATAGCTACTCTGCAGAGATACCCTGCGGGTCAAAAATTTCGTCGAAATCGCTCTATCTAGCACGGTTTTCGAGATATAAGCATTTTTCTGTTTTCCTTATTTGGAAAATTCATAATGATTAATTAATCATTAATAACTCGGCCATTTCTTAACCAATCAATGCCAAAATCTAATGATTTCCAGATTTTAATAGAATGAATGTATTTGCCAAGTTTCAGGTGAATTGATAAAATTCCTTTCAAGTTATCATCCGGACAAGCTTCACCATCGAAAAAAGACATTTTTGGTCATGTGACCTCTCTGATTGGTTGAAATGTCACTGCAGCATATTCAAAAAAAATTCCCAAAGGCTACTGCCTAAACCTGCCAAATTTGAAAAGAATCCGCCTAACGGTTACAGAATTATAAGGAAAACAAAATGCGGAGCCGGCAGAGCATGAAGGTCTCCCGTACACAAACAAGCGTCCCTTGTGGGACGCCTAATTATTTAGGGAATCAAGACCTACAGTGCAAACACACACTAAAACATAAAATAAAACTGAAAAAAAAATGGAACACATCGAACATAATGTAACAAAACTAAATCAAAAGCACCAATTATAACACAAGGATGGTGCAAGACTAGTCAGTATATGAGCAGACAGGCGTTTACCTATAATCTGCTATTTATTGTATCAGAGTCACTGTCAGAATCCATACTTCTGTAAAAAAAATATTGCCAAAACAAGTTTTAAAAATTCATACCTATAAAACAACAGCAAGTTACAATTATAATGATCTGTTTAAATTTAATCCCAACAAAAACTATAGGCCACTTTCAACACAACCACTTCAGCCGTAGCATACTCAGTGTGGTACAAAGTTTTTGAATGTCATTGCACCACTTGCACTAGACATGATACTATTTGTAGAAAGCCATTGGTATACAGATATTTAATTTAATTTAGTTTTATCAGCTCCTGTCAAGGACACTAAACAGATGAGCTGGGATATTTGTCCTCGTTGCATAACCGTGAATAAGAGTAACATAATATATAATTTATAACCTGAAGAGCATTATCTGTGAAATACTGTCAGTGAAATATTAGCTAATAGTATGACCTATCATCAGTGATATTTTACCAATGATGTACTATAAATGGGGTATTTTATCTACCAGTATAATACTCTTTGATGTATTAGCCATATGATAAAATACCCACAAGGTACTGCATGTTTAATACATCCACTGCATATTACCTTTGACATGTTATCTTTGATGTTTTACCTGTGAATTGTTACATCTGATGTTTTTACCATGAATTACATTCACACAATAACCTATATCTTTCATTAAATCCATTTTAATAATCGGCGACCACTCTATAAACTGTATAAACATACTATAATGATAATACAGTAGAACTACTGTTATCCAACCCTCTTGGGGAGTAACAATTAGGTCGGATAATAGAAAGGTCAGATAATAGAAAGGCTAAAATAACAGGTTTAAATGGAGTTGTGAAAGTGTGTTTGAGGTTGGATAATTGAATATTTGGATAAAAGAGGGTCAGATAATAGAGGTTCTACTGTAATTATAATATTATATCCAATGTATTACAAGTCATTTACTGTCTGACATATCACCTGTGATATTTTGTATCAGAATAAATTATATTTACACCATGTTTAAAACTTACCTGTGATAAATGGGGTTGACAGAAGCAGTAGCCTCAAACCCATCAGAGGTAGTGGCAGTCTCTATCTTCTGTTTGGACCAAGTTTGTTGTGCTCCGTCACCTTGGTAACGTACATTGGTGTATGCCCCATCATGATCAAAAGTCATATTAACTTCGCCAAGGGATTTGATTGGCTCATCAGGAGGTACATACATGGCAAGACTCTGAAATAAAAGTGCATTGTACTTAGATGTGTGTTAAGAATTTACAGATATGTAATCTGCAAGAGATGATGTAATCAAAATTATGCATTTAAAGTAAACTACTGTAACATATCTACCCGCTCAAGATAAAAAGTCAATGTTACCTTAAAATTAAATATAATCTCCAAAAATACTCCAGTAACTTTAAAACTGAACGAACAGCCACCTTGAGGAATTTACTTTACCATAGTACTACTGACACAAGGAAATCTTTATTTTTTATACAAGTTGCAAGATTTTGTTTGAATTATAGAAGGTCCATACAACAGAAAAGGCACTTTTATTATAGCAAGATACAAATTTGGGAGACTGAGAGTTCATAATATTAAACAAGAATTCAGAAGAATTGTACTGTGTCACCAGCTTTGGTTTAAAGACTGAAGTGGATGAAATTCAAAGGGACAAAAATTATGCTGAACATAAATTAGTTGGCTGACTGGCAGTATTTTTGCATATCTAGACCATCCTTAAGAAGTACCTTGTTGAAAAATATAGCCTTGATTCAATGTACAGGTCAATGTCTGTCCAATGTCCAAGATACTGTCTGGAAACGGAAAAACTTAAAATCAATATAAGCATGTTACTAGTGGGAGTTTAAGGTCACCTTAAAATAAGACATATCTTGAGGATCAGTTACATCCACATGCCAAATTTGAATTTAGTCAAAAATGGAAAAATAAAAAGCTTAAAAGCATAATTCTTTTATACATAGGAGTTTAAGTTACGACACACCTTGAATACCAGTTACAACCACATGCCAAATTTGAATTTAATCCATCATGCCATTTTTGAGATAATGTGTGGAAAGTGTGACAGTCAAAATGTGTTATTACTGGGAGCTTAAGGTCACCTTAATGTATGCCACTTACCTATGGCCAGTTACATATACATGCAAAACTTGAATGAAATTTCTCAAATTATCTTCAGTATACTCTATGTAAAAATTAAAAAAACTTAAAACTCAACATAATTCTTTTATTCATGGGAGTTTATGGTCACCTTAACATAGGACACACCTTGAATACCAGTTTCAACCACATGCCAAATTTGAATTGAATCCATCAACCTACTTTTGAGATGCTGTCTGGAAATGGAAAAACTTAAAATCAATATAAGTATGTTACTAGTGGGAGTTTAAGGTCACCTTAAAACAGGGCACACCTTGATTACGAGTTACATCCATATGCCAAATATGAATTTAATCCATCATGCCATTTTTGCAATACTGTCTGGAAAGTAAGTGTGACGACGACACTGACAATGTGTTATTACTGGGAGTTTAAGGTCACCTTAATATGTGGCACTTATCTATGGCGAGTTACAGATACATGTAAAAATTGGAATGAAATTTCTTAAGTTATCTTCAGCAACCTCTGGAAAAATAAAAAGCTTTAACTCAACATAATTCTTTTAAACATGGGAGTTTAAGGTCACCTTAAAATAGAACACACCTTGAATACCAGTTACAACCACATGCCAAATTTGAATTGAATCCATCAACCTACTTTTGAGATACTGTCTGGAAATGGATAAACTTAAAATCAATATAAGTATGTTACTAGTGGGAGTTTAGGGTCACCTTAAAACAGGGCACAGCTTGAGCATGAGTTACATCCATATGCCAAATATGAATTTAATCCATCATGCCATTTTTGAGATACTGTCTGGAAAGGAAGTGTGATGACAACACTGACAATGTGTTATTACTGGGAGTTTAAGGTCACCTTAATGTATGCACTTATCTATGGCCAGTTACATATACATGCAAATATTTGAATGAAATTTCTTAAGTTATCTTCAGCAACCTCTGGAAAAGAAAAAGCTTAAACTCAGCATAATTCTTTTACACATAGGAGTTTAAGGTCACCTTAAAATAGGACACACCTTGAATACCAGTTACAATCACATACCAAATTGGAATTGAATCCATCAACCTCTTTTAAGATACTGTCTGGAAACGGAAAACCTTAAAATTAATATAGGTATGTTACTAGTGGGAGTTTAAGGTCACCTTAAAATAGGACACACCTTGATTACAAGTTACATCCATATGCCAAATATGAATTTAATCCATCATGCCATTTTTGCAATACTGTCTGGAAAGGAAGTGTGACGACGACACTGACAATGTGTTATTACTGGGAGTTTAAGGTCACCTTAATATGTGGCACTTATCTATGGCGAGTTACAGATACATGTAAAAATTGGAATGAAATTTCTTAAGTTATCTTCAGCAACCTCTGGAAAAATAAAAAGCTTTAACTCAACATAATTCTTTTATACATGGGAGTTTAAGGTCACCTTAAAATAGAACACACCTTGAATACCAGTTACAACCACATGCCAAATTTGAATTGAATCCATCAACCTACTTTTGAGATACTGTCTGGAAATGGATAAACTTAAAACCAATATAAGTATGTTACTAGTGGGAGTTTAGGGTCACCTTAAAACAGGGCACACCTTGAGTACGAGTTACATCCATATGCCAAATATGAATTTAATCCATCGTGCCATTTTTGAGATACTGTCTGGAAAGGAAGTGTGATGACAACACTGACAATGTGTTATTACTGGGAGTTTAAGGTCACCTTAATGTATGCACTTATCTATGGCCAGTTACATATACATGCAAATATTTGAATGAAATTTCTTAAGTTATCTTCAGCAACCTCTGGAAAAATAAAAAGCTTTAACCAACATAATTCTTTTATACATGGGAGTTTAAGGTCACCTTAAAATAGAACACACCTTGAATACCAGTTACAACCACATGCCAAATCTGAATAGAATCCATCAAACCATTTTCAACATACTATCTTCGAAACGGGAAAACTTAAAATCAATATAAGTACATTACTAGTGGGAGTTTAAGGTCACATTAAAACAGGGCACACCCTGATCACCAGTTACATCCACATTGCAAACTTGAATTTAATCCATCATGCCATTTTTGAGATACTGTCTGGAAAGGAAATGTGACGACAACACTTACAATGTGTTATTACTGGGAGTTTAAGGTCACCTTAATGTATGCACTTATCTATGGCCAGTTACATATACATGGAAATATTAGAATACAATTTCTTAAGTAATCTTCATCAACCTCTGGAAAAATAAAAAGCTTAAACTCAACATAATTTTTTTACACATGGGAGTTTAAGGTCACCTTAAAATAGAACACAACTTGAATACCAGTTATAAGCAAATGCCAAATTTAAATAGAATCCATCCAACCATTTTCAATATACTATCTCCGAAACAGAAAAACTTAAAATCAATAGAAGTGCTTTACTAGTGGGAGTTTAAGGTCACCTTAAAATAGGGCACACCTTGATCACCAGTTACATCCACATGCCAAATTTGAATTTAATCCATCATGCCATTTTTGAGATACTGTCTGGAAAGGAAGTGTGATGACGACACTCAAAATGTGTTATTAGTGGGAGTTTAAGGTCACCTTAATGTAGGCACTTATCTATGGCCAGTTACATACACATGCAAAACTTGAATGAAATTTCTTAAGTTATCTTCAGTATACTCTATGGAGAAATAAAAAGCTTAAACTCAGCATAATACTTTTATACATAGGAGTTTAAAGTCACCTTAAAATAGGACACACCTTGAATACCAATTACAATCACATAACAAATTGGAATTGAATCCATCAACCTCTTTTAAGATACTGTCTGGAAACGGAAAACCTTAAAATTAATATAGGTATGTTACTAGTGGGAGTTTAAGGTCACCTTAAAATAGGACACACCTTGAGTACCAGTTACAACCACATGCCAAATTTGAATTTAATCCATCATGCCATTTTTGAGATACTGTCTGGAAAGGAAGTGTGATGACACTGACAATGTGTTATTACTGGGAGTTTAAGGTCACCTTAATGTATGGCACTTATCTATGGCCAGTTACATATACATGCAAATATTTGAATGAAATTTCTTAAGTTATCTTCAGCAACCTCTGGAAAAGAAAAAGCTTAAACTCAGCATAATTCTTTTACACATAGGAGTTTAAGGTCACCTTAAAATAGGACACACCTTGAATACCAGTTACAATCACATACCAAATTGGAATTGAATCCATCAACCTCTTTTAAGATACTGTCTGGAAACGGAAAACCTTAAAATTAATATAGGTATGTTACTAGTGGGAGTTTAAGGTCACCTTAAAATAGGACACACCTTGAACACCAGTTACAACCACATGCCAAATTTGAATAGAATCCATCAACCAATTTTCAACATACTATCTTCGAAATGGAAAAACTTAAAATCAATATAAGTACGTTACTAGTGGGAGTTTAAGGTCACCTTAAAACAGGACACACCTTGATCACCAGTTACATCCACATTGCAAATTTGAATTTAATCCATCATGCCATTTTTGAGATACTGTCAGGAAAGAAATGTGACGACGACACTGACAATGTGTTATTACTGGGAGTTTAAGGTCACCTTAATGTATGCACTTATCTATGGCCAGTTACATATACATGCAAATATTTGAATGAAATTTCTTAAGTTATCTTCAGCAACCTCTGGAAAAGAAAAAGCTTAAACTCAACATAATTCTTTTATACATGGGAGTTTAAGGTCACCTTAAGATAGAACACACCTTGAATATTAGTTTCAACCACATGTCAAATTTGAATAGAATCCATCAAACCATTTTCAACATACTATCTAAGAAACGAAAAAACTTAAAATCAATATAAGTACTTTACTAGTGGGAGTTTAAGGTCACCTTAAAACAGGGCACACCTTGATCACCAGTTACATCCACATGCCAAATTGGAATTTAATCCATCACGCCATTTTTGAAATACTGTCTGGAAAGGAAGTGTGATGACGACACTAAAAATGTGTTATTACTGGGAGTTTAAGGTCACCTTAATGTATGGCACTTATCTATAGCCAGTTACATACACATGCAAAACTTGAATGAAATTTCTTAACTTACCTTGAGTATACTCTATGGAAAAGTTAAAAGCTTAAACTCAACCTAATTCTTTTATACATGGGAGTTTAAGGTCACCTTAAAATAGGACACACCTTGAATACCAGTTACAACCACATGCCAAATATGAATAGAATCCATCAACCTACTTTTGAGATACTGTCTGGAAACGGAAAAACTTAAAATCTATATAAGTATGTTACAAGTGGGAGTTTAAGATCACCTTAAAACAGGGCACACCTTGAGTACGAGTTACATCCACATGCCAAATATGAATTTAATCCATCATGCCATTTTTGGGATACTGTCTGGAAAGGAAGTGTGACAATGACACTCTCAATGTGTTAGTCCTGGGAGTTTAAGGTCACCTTAATATGTGGTACTTATCTATGGCAAGTTACAGATATATGCAAAAATTTGAATGGAATTTTTTAAGTTACCTTCAGTATACTCTATGGAAAAGTAAAAACTTAAACTCAACATACTTCCTTTATACATGGGAGTTTAAGGTCACCTTAAAATACGACACACCTTGAATACCAGTTGCAACCACAAGCCAAATTTGAATAGAATCCATCAACCCATTTTCAACATACTATCTGGAAACGGAAAAACTTAAAATCCTTCAGTATACTCTATGGAAAAGTTAAAAGCTTAAACTAAACATAATTTTTTCAGACAGAGGAGTTTAAGGCCACCTTAATATAGGACACACCTTGAATACCAGTTACAACCACATGCTAAATTTGAATTGAATCCGTCAACAAATTTTTGAGATACTGTCTCGAAACGGAAAAACTTAAAATCAATATAAATACGTTACTAGTGGGAGTTTAAGGTCACCTTAAAATAGGGAACACCTTGAGGACCAATTAAATGCACATGGCAAATTTGAATTTAATCCATGATGCTATTTTTGAGATACTCTGTAGTGTAGGAAGTGTGACAATGACACTGATCATATTTGTCCTACAACATAGCTGCCAGTGACACAAAAGTAATGCAACCTTAAACTCATAAGATTATCAAATATCAGGAATTTACCTTACAAAAGAGATTTTTTTTTGTGTAGACAGATGTACATGATGGCTATCAAAAGCTTGAAGTCTTAATTAGCATATCAAATATCTTTCAAACACCAAAAATTGTCCCAACCTTAAACTCAAAGTTAGTTTGCTGCTGTAACAAAGTTAAGGGAATCTTTTCCTGTAGGTTTTGTTCACAGTTTGTTACATCCACAACTTGAAAAATTGAGAATTGCACAGTGTTTGAAATACTGTTGAAAAATTGCCAAACTTAAAGTAAATATAATTTTGTTATTACTAGGAGTTTAAGGTCACCTTATTGTAACCCACTTACCTGGGGCCAGTTACATATACATGCAAAACTTGAATGAAATTCCCAAGTTATTTCCAGTATACTCTATGGAAAAATAATGTAAACTCAATATAACTTTTTAATACATGAGAGTTTAAGGTCACCTTAAACTAGGGCACACCTTGAAAACCAGTTACAACCACATGCCAAATTTGAATCAAATCTGTCTACAATATTTTGAGACACTGTCCAGAAACAAAAAAAAACATTCAAATCAATATAAGCATCTTACAACTGTGAGTTTAAGGTCATCTTAAATAGGGCACACCTTGAGGAAAAGTTACATCAACATGCCAAATTGGAGTTTAATTCATCAAGCCATTTTTGAGATACTCTCTGCAAAGTAAGTGTAAAGACGACAATGACCATGTATGTCTTCCATCAAAGCTGCTAGTGACACAAACCAATGCAACCTTAAACTCATTAATTTATAAAATATCAGCAATTTACTATAACCTTACAAAAGAGACCATTTTCTTCTTGTGGAGATATATGTACATGATGAATATCAATGTAAAAAGTCCTAATTTGCATATAAAATATCTTCCAAACACCAAAAAAATTGACCCAACCTTAAACTCAAAGTTTGTTTGCACTGTTGTATATTGTAGCGAGTTTAAGGTAATCTTTTCCTGAAAGTTTTGTTCAAGGTTTGTTACATCCACAACTGAAACACCTAGAATTGCACAATATTTGACTTACTATTCAAAAATTACCAAACTTAAAGTGAATATAATTCTGTTATTAATGGGAGTTTAAGCTTACCTTAATGTGTGGCACTTACCTATGGCCAGTTACATATAACTGCAAAAGTTGAATGAAATTTCTTAAGTTACTTTCAGTATACTCCATGGAGAAAGAAAAAACGTAAACTGGCCATAAGTTTTTTATACGTGGGAGTTTAAGGTCACCTTAAGATAGGGCACACCTTCCAAAATAAGTTACAACCACATGTCAAATTTGAACTGAATCCATCAAGTCATTTTTGAGATATTGTCCGGAAACGAAAAAACTTAAATTGAGTTTAAGTATTTTTCTAGTGGGAGTTTAAGGTCACAAAACTATACAGCACACCCCCAGGACCAGTTACATCCATATGCCAAATTTGAATTAAATCTGACAAGCCATTTTTGAGATACTGTCCAGAATACAAAGTGTGACGACGACAGACGCCGCCGCCGACGCCACAAATTTGGATGACGAAGCGATCCCTATATGCCACGCAGCATAAATGCTGGTGACACAAAAAACAATTGTACTACACCCATTTTACATTTACCCTACTGATTTGGACATTGACTTGTGAGATTTGTGTTTACCTGTGTTTCATATTCCTTCAGGAAGCTGGGTGGTTCTATGAACATGGCATCAGAGTAGGCTTTGTTAGAGCTTGGACCAATACTGGCCGGATAGTGGCTTTGTTTGTTCCTCTCACGCTTGTATCTAAACAATCCATAAAATTAAACTGTCCATTGAGATGTTTATAAGAATGGAAATTAACAGTAAAATATCAACTAGCAAGATATACATTTTTCAAAAGAATGTCAACATTAAATTTCTGGACTATCTTGCAATTATAAAGACATAAAAAAAACAAGAACCTTTGTATAATATCCATAAGTGTGTTCTACGCTAGCTTTGAGACATTTTTTAAATTTAATACAATATGAACAGAAACTTAGTTATACCATGTTAAACTTGCACACTTTAGTGGTAACAGGCTTCACAACCACCCTTTTGTGGCTAGTTGCCAAGAATTTCATGTATCTCATGATTTTTATCTTAATTAGGGATGGGAAAATCAAACGTTGATGACCGACGTCCACAGGATAATTTCAGTTCAGCTAGGGTGACTTACGACCAGTATTATGGATGGATGTTGTTAACTTCTGACCCACAGTGGCAACTGGCCTCATGCTGAGAGCGACTAGATGTATTAGTGAAATGACAGCCAATTCATGAGACAGTCAGTGGAGGACAAATGACTGAATTTTGTTACTTCTTTTGTTGCCTTAAATTAAAATATTTTGTTGAATTGTGGGCAAGGTTGCAAACATCCACATTTTATCTTTAGTCTGGCCTTTTTGTTTGAGAAGAGTTACACTGAAAAAAAGTGATGAAATTCTATTGCTCTCTAATTTTATTCTAACATTATTAATGCCCCAGTCACATTACAGGTGGTATAACCCACGGGTATAAGCATTGGGCGAAATGCCCCTGTCCTTCAACTACCTTCCAAGGTTCATATGTGAACACAGTTTCATCATGACCAAATTTATGAAGTTGTGGACTGTATAGGCAATTCAATGGGTTGTAAACCAAACCACAGAAATGTCAAACATGTTTAATCCTGTGATCAATAATACACTACCTTGCCCATGAGTAACAGATGAAGATAATGCCCACAAACGTGAACAAGAAAATGATTCCAGCGATGATGAGCAGTGCAATCCAGGGAGCCCGGAGGTCATCTTGAGAGAGCATCTCTCGCAAAGCATTATATTCAGCAGGCACATCTCTCTGTACACTAATAAGAGAGATGCCAAGACTTTTGTCTAGACTGGACTGTAAGATCTTAGTGGCTGAGGAATTCAGGAAATACCTGCAAAAAATCAGCTGAATTAGTAAATATCTAATGGGATACAGGAATTGACAAAGAATGAAACCAATAGAATAGAAACATTGGACTTAAAGTATCAGAAGAATGCTTCTACTTACCCATGAAATTGCATATGATAATTGTAAATTTCAATGGTTTTGAAATGACTTAAACTTAAACTTTATGGGGCCAGACTGTAGAGAGTTTGAATTTGGTGTGTTATTTCCAGCATGCACATACAGGTTCAGTACTATGAGAGGACTACATAGGCCAAAGGTAAATTTGATTCAAACACACAAGTGAGAGCAAACAGATCATTTGGCAATTTAAATCAACATATACAAGTACTTATCTCATTTAATTTTTCCAAGATTCTCTGAGATTTTTGGTAGATCCATGAATCTCCAATAGCTCGATGAATTTAAAGCTATGATGATGTCCATTCACCTTAGAATCTGCTAGATTAAACACCACAAAAGTATGATCACATTTGATGATATATAAATACTCAAAAACAAGAGGCTAAGCACAAAAACAGAATAATTCTTTGGAATTACAATGTAGCCTCCACACTTACTTCTCCATTTCTTTGTCTGAGCCAATCAAATGAAAGTGTTTTGTTTCTGCTGCAACAATCACCAACTGGGACCTCCAAAACATGAATCAAGCATGGCACATAAAATACTCAAACAAAATATTTTCAGGTGACTCTGCTTGCAGATAATCTACACCTTCACATTTGATATTTACCTGTTTTCAGTAGTTTTTGGACATACTATTTCAGGAATATAATTTTGAGTGATTTAAAAACATGGCCATTGTTCAGATTAATCAAAAATTACCAAAATTACCAGTGTGTGGTTAGATTAAAGTAATACATGTCTTAATTCTGTTTTAACCTCACAAGAATATACATTGGACCAAAATTATTGATATATTTCCATTTTTCAGAGATTGAACTTTATATAGCAAACAGTGCAATATATCTTATAAATAACACTTTCATCTGAAGTACTATTTTTCACTGTAACAGATGTCTCAGGCAAACTATCATCACTATGGTTTGTTATGTATATGACAGTACTTTGTTCACATTTGCTGTTTAATATATTATACATAATTTGTAATCCTGTAATTCAGAACATACACTACTGTTTACATTGATAATTATATTTTTCCAGGCACAATTAAGCTAGTAATCGAATTAATGATTCTATATGTTACAATGATGTACTCAAAAATCTTATTTATGATTTCATGTGTCAGAAATAACTTACCCAGTAATTTCATCCTCATTGTTAAACAGAGGCTTTACTGCCTCAATGACCACAACATGTCCAGTGATATTCTGTAAGATTCTGTCAGTGAAAATATACATTCAAGATACAACTTGTTTTTTATGCATCAGAAAAAAACCTAAGTTAACCAAAATTATCATTTGAAAAATTACTATTGCTTGGAAAAAATATATTGAGGAAAGATAGAAGTTAACTGAGCTTATAAGATGTCATATACATGGAGCATATATTGGGGTTTACATATCTGCACTAATTGTGCATTGATATACAAAACTTGTCCACCACTAACACCTCAATCAAATGAAATAAACAACCTCAGCAGACTGGAACTCCTTCAGGCAGGAACAACTAGTTGGCCAACAACATTAAGATATGGGAAAATCTAAGGAACATCTTCAAAATAATTATCACTGTACAAAGTATACAGAACCCAAGAGATGATTTAAAATGTAAGACTTTCATGAATTGGTAGAAGGGGGAACTTACAGATTTAAATTGTTCTGGGAATGAACAATTGTGTATGGATTATTGCCTGTAGGGCACTGAAACTATAAACCCCCAAAAAGTAGCATTACCATGGTAACCAGATACCCCCAAAACTAATCAGCTTAATATACAATGTAAATGCGGAGAAAATCCATCTATTGGTTCAGGCGCTTGAACACCCACAAAGTTTATGCCCACCGCAGGCAGCAACTAGTTGGTCCTTACATAAGCATAGTACTGGTCAATGTATATTTCAATTATAAAACTTGAGTGAAAGTGAAGTAAAATCAGACACCTCAACCTATTGAAGTACACATGACCAATGATACAAGCACCTGAAAGTAAATGGCCCGCCAAGTATAGGAGTGATACTATAATGACTGTATTACAAGACCAACAAGACAAGATCATATTGTAGTGGATGGACCTCAGTTGCCAGTACCTAAATTAAACTATTATCAACTTTGGAGAATACAATGACAATATGTTAAGATGATAATAATTCTGGGGCAATTTACAAAGTTAAATCTTTTTGTACCTTGTGATTCTCTCTTTCTCTTCATGAATTTCTTCTGGAGTCTTTTTATCAATATTCAGTAACATGCGATTCTCAGGCTTAATGAGGTTAATCTGAAAAGATAAAATATTAGTTTGTTGGTGTGACATGTGACAATGTTATTTTATCTTTTTTTGTTAACCAAGGTATACTTAAAGGGTTAATATAAAAGAGATTAGCTATACAAGCAGTAAAATGATAATCATAGGAACTTAGTAAAAAGGCGTATTATATAACTGGATATGATAGACTTTAACCTAAATTTAAGGCTAAAGTAAGAATTACACAATTCACATTATTATTTAACATTATTGTCTATCATATATCTTGCACAAATTCTTATTTTTTTTCTTATTAATATTTTATTCATGTACAAGTTGACAAAGACAAAAAACATCACAAACCAATAAAAAGACATGAGACACAAACATAATACATGAAAAGACAAAATAAGGAAAACATTGATGACACCTACATAAAGAAATTAATACATTTTTACAAATTAAAGACAAAAGCTTCTATATTTTTCCAAAATAAACTTTTTTTAACATTTTTCACTTGCACATTTACACCTGTTTTATATTTCAAATATGTTTTAGTCTCTGTCCAAAGGGGATTTTTGTTTCCAATTTTACAATCATATATATATTTCTTTACGTATAATATTAAACAGTTCAAATCTCTTCCATAACTTAAAAATTTTTCATTTTTATGTCCGTAGCCAAGAATTATATCAAATTCGGTTAGCATTATGTTCAATGAATGTGCCTCATTATAAGCATCAATAAATTTAAACCAAATATTTTTAACAATAACACAATTCCAGAATAAATGTTCAATATCCTGAACTTCCTGGTTACAAAAATTACACATTCTTGAGGCAGACTTATTCATTTTAAACAATAGTTTTTCTGTTGCAATGTACTTATGAATTATTTTATACTGTAATTCCTTAATAATATTCTTTGCACCAACAGTCAAGGGAAGTGTATAGATTTTTGGCCAATCACATTCTTGTAAGTTATACTTATTAGTGTAATAGTTTTTTGCTTTGTCATGCAATTTAATTCTGTTTACCAATTCCGCATTTATAATTTTTTGTGTCAGAGATTTTACTGGGATAAATTTTCCTTCACATAATTTGATACAATTGTTTAAGTCATAATAGTTTGAAATCATATTAATTTTGAGATCTATTGAAGTCAACCATTTTTTTTGTATACTGTGTATTATTCCTCGCCATAACATATAATCAGATTTGGTAACACCACATTTCAGCCAGAAATCAAAAGATTGTACAGCACCTGATTCATCAAACAAATCTTTGATTGTCCATAACCCAGCTTTAAAGAGTTTGTCACAGTATAGTAAATTATTTCCTACACTTAAATCTTTGTTATACCAAATAAAAGTATTTAGTATGTTATTTGTATTTAGGTTATCTTTGTGAAAATCTCTGAGTTCTTTCCAAATATATAACATTTCCCTATAAAATTCTGGAATTGAATGAAATATTTTTTCATTGTAATTGCAATTAAGAAACAACGCATGATTTTTGATACCCGTCAAGGACATAAATGAGTGTATAATTGATTCATTGTCTGTATTTAAGAGTTTCTTAGCCCATAGTATTTTTTTTGCGCTCACAATATTGCCAAAATCTATCATTTTAATACCTCCTCTATTATAGTTTTGTATTGATATATGTTTGCTAACTTTATTAGTCTTACCCCCCCCCCCCATATAAATTCAAAAATAATATTATTTATTCTCTTTACAATTTCTGTTGGTATATGCACAACTGTTGCCAAGAAACTAAAATTAGACACCCCAAAAGTTTTAACAATAAGAACCTTCCCAAATATTGACAATTTTCTCATTTTCCACAGGTCTAAATGCTGCTTCATCTTTGACAATTTGTCATTAAAATTATATTCTATGAATTTTTCTCTATCATATGTAAAATATACTCCCAGGCCACGTACGGGAGTTGTCGGCCATTCAATTCCTAATGGCGTACTTGTATTTAACCTATTTTTACCTAACCACAGACCTTGAGTTTTAGATTCATTTAGTTTTAAACCAGATATTCTTTCAAAATCTCTCATTATTTGAAACACTCTTTCTGCTGACTTTTTATGTGCTAATGTACAAGTCATATCGTCAGCATAAAGGCACAGTTTTTGATGCTTTTTACCCAACAAAAAACCCTCAATTTCAGTACAGCCACGAATCTTATTTGCTAAGAACTCAATACATATAATAAATAGATATGGCGACAACGGATCTCCTTGTCTTATTCCTCTTTCAAGATTGAAATATGGAGTAGTTGCTCCATTGTTTATGATGCAACCAGAAATGTTGTTATACAAAGTTTTAATCCATTTTCTGAACTGATTTCCAAAATTCATTTGCTGTAGAGCTTTATGTAAAAAATTCCATTCAATGCTGTCAAAAGCCTTTTCGAAGTCAATGAAAAGTAAAATACCTTCTAATTTAAATTTTTTGGTGAGGTCCATTAAGTCTTGTATAATTTTGATGCTGTCAAATATGGTTCAACCCCTAACAAACCCTGTTTGATCATCATCTATAACATAAGGTAGAACATCTTGTAATCTTAAGGCTAGGGCTTTTGTTCCAATCTTAAGATCTACATTAAGCAAAGATATAGGGCGCCAATTTTGAATTTTTTGTCTAATTTTGTCCTTTTTCTCAATAAGAGTAATAACTGCCTGTCTGTGGGATGTTGAAAGTTCACCATGTTCAAAAGCAAAATTTAAAGAGTCTGTAATGTATGTTCCTACTAAATGCCAAAATTTTTTGTAAAATTCTGCGGGTATTCCATCATTACCTGGAGTTTTGCTATCTTTGAAGGTAGTTAATGCTTTTTTACATTCAGCTGAAGTAAGATAGCCCTCACAAATATTTTGCAAATGAGTGGTTAATTTTTGTGTTTTGTTTTTCTCAAAAAATAATTTTTCTTATGCATTACTAACATACATTACCTCAACCAAGTAAAATTGAAAACACTATTCCAACCCCTCTACACTAACTATTGTTTCCACAACAGAAAACCATTTCACTTGTACTTACTATAACATCTATGTCTGACTTCATCTCTTCCATAGCTCCTGAGGCATCACTGTTCTGAGCAGTCACACCAAATCTGACAGAACATAGATATTATTATTACCCTTGGCCACTAAGGGACATTGGTAAGGGTATTGTAACTGCATATGTTTTGCCTGTTTGTATGCTTGCATACCATATTTATCTGTATAAATGTCCCTGATCTATTAAACACCCCCTCTCTACCTTTGCAAAGGCCATATTTCGGGGTTTTAACAACTCCCCTCAAAAGCCAGCACCATTGTGATTCTGGGATTCAAAAAAAGATGCATTTTGGTACTTCCCCAATCAAGTTACCAATAACAGGAAATGAAGTACATGTATATCGAAAAAAAACATGGCAGTTTTGATCACAAATGACTAAAAATGATAAAATCTACAAAAATATGAGATAAAAGTTCATAATTTCTTCAGATTTAAGGTTTGTTCCTAATCTTTAAAGTTCCCCTACAATTACACGTGCTGGCAATCAAGAAGAAGACTGTAAACTGTCCAATATCGCCCACTGCAACTGGACACAAGAGTTGTTTTTTGTGCCTGTAATAGTCCCTCTCCCCTCCCTTGATGAAAACGCATATTTTCACACTAGGTAGGGTCTATCCCTTGGTTGGTTTTCTCAAAGATAATCTGGGGCTGTATTCTACAATAATACTCAGACCATTTCTAACTTAGATTTTAAATATTTCTTAGATTTCAAGTAAAAAATTAGGAAACTGAACATTCCTAATTTTTATTTCATGCATAAAAAGTCTGAGAAAAACTTAAGTGAAAAACCTTCCCTTACTTAGATCTAAGGTCACCTTATCTAAGTATTGTTGTAGAATACGGTCCCAGAATCCCCTGTTTCACCAATATCTGGTTCTGCATCTGGGCAAGTGCTAATTGGTCCCTCAGGCACTTTGGTTAATACATGTATTAACACATATTGCAATGCATGCCTCAATAATATAGTTATATATGTTAAACTTCAAGGGAGCTTGTATATAAGCTTCCATTTCTTATAAAGGCTGGACATTACTTTTTTAAAATTCACTTCTCTTTAGAGAAGAGAACATCATTTTCTTTTTGTGAAATAGGTTTGAACAAATTTTACATGTAGTTGCAATCAAGCAACAATTGTTTTAAGGATTTATATGACCTTTGTGCATTTTGAAAGACATAAAGTAAAATGAAAACTGAAGGCATTGCAACAACAGAACACAAATATAAAACAGTCTGAAAAGCATCTACATTTTAAGCTGCCTGAAGAATTAACCAGTTTTGGGTACAGGTTATATTATCTGATTTTGTTTATCATTTAACTCAATGTTAGCAGAAATATAATTCCAATTAAAAGAGGTTATTTCAGGATGACTTCCATGCATACCTGAATTGAGTCTTATCAGAGTCACTATCAAAAGTGACAATGTTGAATATTTCCCCTGAACTGGGTTCTGGTATTTTGAAAGGTAAGGCGTCTCTGTCACCTTGTTTGATGTAGTACATCACCTGGTTGTTCTGTGTGTCCGAATCACTGTCCGTTGTCTGAAATTAAATGGAAGTTTTATAACTAACAAAGTTTTTAAAAATATACGCAGACTGTCTTTATTCTTATAAAAATCTTAAATATTGAATGGTAAAAATTAAATTGCTAAAAATTCCAATATCATATGACATTCTGTAGATCACAACATTTGATCTCAAAGATTTCAAATGTGTACACTGTGAGAAAGTCTTGACCTAGTTACACACTAACCTATGCACACAAGCTATGTTGACTCAATACACTGAAATAACATGACACAAAATATGCTCTTTAAGGCAATCTGAGAACATTTATTCTATTCAATAGGAGCTGTAACTACAAGGCATTATACGGTATAGTACAGGAATATCTCCTGTAAGTGACTCACATGCAGTATTAACACTCTGGTGAAGGGGTCTGCATCCATACTCAGAGCCCCAATATACAGCTTCTGTTTGGCTGGTGTCACAAAAGTTGGTCTGTCAAACACTGGAGGATTGTCATTCTCATCTGTTACAATAACTACCACTCGGGCTGTGGTCCTTAACTGGGCTGTGATTGGATATTCATAGAAACACGTTTAATATTTCATTGTACAGTATAGCCCTGGTCAGTTGAATCTATAGGACCAGAAAAAAACTTCATTTAAAAGGGAATTCTAGATAATAGGCTATAGCTCAAAGACAAAGGATTTTCAATAACTTGATATTTTCTTGCATTAAAAAAACCTAGTTAACAGTGTTCTAGTTGATTAGGTTGTATTAAAATTAGAAGAAACTCCTGATTTCACAATTAATTACATTGGACAATCTGATCACCATGGTGATTTGGCTTTTTATTGTTCTGTTACAATAAAATACTCTCCAGTTATTACAAATGTTTTCTTCTAGAAACGTATTTTTGTGTACATCTTCAAATCTCAAAGTTTAATTCAGTCATGTACTTATCTTTTACATAAAGTGATCATACTACATAGGAATATCTTATTGTTCATAAAAATAAATGGACACAGTCACTCTCACAGTCACCAGTTTAACCCAGTTATAGATTCTCTTTAATGATATGCAATATTCTATCACTGCTAACTCAGTGAAGCAGTGATTTACAAACTAACTTTAGTTTTTATATAAATGAATACTAAGACAAAATAAAATCAAAGCACAGAATTCCAAGTGTATTTTACCTTGTCTCTTTTTTCTGCGATTTGAAGTCTCATAAGCAATTTTGACGTCAAATTCATAGCGGCCTTTGAGTTCTCTATCCAGACCATTCGTTGGCACTGTCTTCAGAATACAGCTGGATTCAACCGCATTATAAGATACTGTAAATACTGAAAGTAACACAAATTACTGACAGTTATATGATATCTAATCTGTATTAAGACTACAGCAAGTAGTAATTCTTTTCATTCTACAATTCAGCAATGTTTTAATATTAACTAGACAAAAAGGGCTCACATCTCTTCGGGAGGTAATCAAATCTTTCTATTAGTTGTTTGTGATTATTAACATATAAAGGGCTTGTGCCATTAATGTAATTTCACCAGTCCTTTTCACACTAATCAATTCACTGGCTTATTTTTACATCAATGTATCTTAGCAAGCTAATCTGTAGCCATTAACCACAACTGAATTCAAGATTTTGAAGAATGACAATTTTAATAATTGGGTACCTAAATGTATAATACACAGTACCTTAATTATGAAATATTTTCCATAAGATTATACATAAATATAAACAGCCTTCCAGCTTTCCTTTGATATTTATCCCTTTTATTGATTAAAAAAACCAATTTATTAGTCTTAAATATACTATGTTTTGCTTGGAAAAATCATAAGTGATACTGACTGTTCACTTTGACCAATGGGAAACAGTCAACACTAGCTATTGCTGGAATTCTGCACAATTTTCCATTCAAGAAATAACATAATAATTCAGAGATAACATTTTACATTCATCCCACCACTAGAACATTCAATACAACATTATTACAGACTATAGAAATATTTTAGTTTCATGAAACATGATGTAAAGCAGGTTTACCTTCTGTATCATTGCCTTCTAAAGTACAAGTAACATTTTTATCATCTAATGGATTCTCAATATGAAGCACAGACACTTCAAAATCAGCCTTGTTTTCTGGAATTTCTTCTCTGTAACAAACAAACAATAATGTACAATCAACAGGTAATATTCACAAAACAAAATGACTGAAATGGTTCGATCATAGATATATTATTAGGCTAAAAGACAGACATCATTAACAAATATCACTGGACAAAAGGAGCACTAAAAGTTTTACTGGACTAAGGTTCTGAAATAAGGGGTTTCACAAATCTGTTAGAATGAAGCTCAGAAAACAATTTGCTGAAAAGACTCAGTACTCACATGTACTCCAGCTGATCAAACCGGAGTCTGGGCTGTGAGCCATCATCAGACCTGTCCACATGGACAATAACAAGTGCACTGGATGACCTTTGAGGGTCACCAGCATCAGATGCAATGACCATAAACTATAACAAAAACATAGAATTAATTTATTCTAAGATTATAAGATTATATATAATCAGTTATAGATATAAAAATACAAACACAACAACCCATGACACTTCAGTTTTATGAAAAAAAAATGAATTAAAGAAATACACAATAAAGCAATGACTGGAATTGTTTTAAATTAAATCAGGAGAATATGTTTGTAATTTTGAAGCTTGGCTGCTAGTGAAATTTCAATGCACTGAAAACCTGTTTGGTAGAAAGGTATGTTTGACTATTCATGAGTTTTAATTCTCCAGTTGAAATACATATTGTATGATAAAAAAACTATTCCATTGAGACATTTCTGCATGAAGTGTTAATTTTAGTAAACAAGTGGGTTTACATGGATATCCTTAAAATTTAAGTGCTTGAAATTGGTTGACTGTTTTTGTGTTGTTGTGTCTTATACGCCTATTAATAAAGGGAAGAATAAGCACTATGAAAAGTCCAATTAGAATCAGAATTAGCAATTTACTCCACAGAAATCTTACACTAGTGTTATGGTAGTATGATATGTATATATTTTCATACTTACAGTATATGTTTCAGTCAAATCTTTGTCATTAGTCAGTGGTTGGACAATAGACATTTCTCCATTTTGCTTGTTCACAGCAAAGAATTTCCTAGCAGCAACATTTGTGTGATCTATTTTATACTCTATGTCAGCATTTGGTGTCTGAAAAAACACCGAATTATAAATAAAATGCAGATATTCTCGACTGTTTTGAATGGACAATAAAAATCCCTAAAATTTCATTATGGTCTATTCTTGGCATTTTCAAGACTTTTAAGACAGAATGACTTAAAACATATGATAGAATAAAAAACAGCCACTGAAATTTACCATAATGTTATATTTACAAGATGTTCAGTAATACCTATTAGTAATGAGCTCATGAGGTCCACACAGTTTCAGCACTATAACATGAAGATACACTTCGTCTTTGCAATATATTATGCTGCTACTTACACCAGGCTGGGCTATGGAGTCATTATCTGTCGCATGTAGATCCAGGAATATGCTGTCGTAAGTGATGTTCTCCATGATGGTCTTGGTGTACTGTTCCTGTGTGAACACTGGGTTGTATGCATTACGCAGTACATTCACTTGGACAACGACTGTGGCTGTCTTGGCAGGAATACCTTGGTCCCTGGCTGTTACTGTCATCTACAATGCAATGGAATGGAATTCATGCAATAAACCTCTATCTTGCTGCCACCAGATGTGATAATATATAAAAAATAAAAAACGACCCATTGTTGTTGTTATTCATAATGGTGATAGGGGTTTCACAAATTCTGGATGAACAAATCTGTTAGAATGAAGCTCATCAAACAAAGTATAAAAATGGTATGTTCTTACCATTTTAACTTGTGACCTTAAACTATTTAACATTGTTCTAACTTGACTGAACTTAGACAGCATCACAGCTCAAGTTTGGGCTTGGTTAGACCTACAAATCCAGCTCTTTTACAAGTCTGTTTTAATAACCTGAAATCTGACATCATGCTAACACATCCATAATATACAGTAACAGGACAATGAGAATGACATTAACAGATTAACATGAAAGTGCACTGGGCACATGTTGAGGAGGGTTCACAAGGTACCAAAAGGTAAAAAAAAATCCAGAGATACACGGAGGCAGGCAGCAGAATGGGAACTGAAAGATATGGGATGGCCATCGGGGTGACTGCTGAAAGAGCAGTCAAAGTGTAAGCATTTCTCCCTGCTGGTAAAAAGAGTAGGTAGGTGTTATAAATACAACAAACTTGAGGAGCTGAAGAAGGAGTCTTTTATTGAATCTGAGCAATAATTTGCCATATATAAGAAAGTCACATCTCACATGATATGCAGTTCTTTTCTCAGGATCAGAAGCCAAGGATGTGGCAACAGTGATCAGCCCGGTTGTCTCACTGATCACAAAGTAAGTTGTGGCATCTGGTGATTCTGCCTCACTCTTTAGGGTATATCTCAGTACTCCACTTGGAATCTGTACAAAAATTTAAAAATTAAGTGAGGTAATAAGTGTAAAAGACTAGGGTATATTTCTGTGCAAATAAAATCACAATAAACAAGCTTAAGTACTTAAAGGAATGAAAGATTAAAAAAAATGTCGACTGCATTAAATTAGTAAATTGTAAATAATTGTCATTCTGAGACCAAAGGAATTATACACTGTTTTTTCACACATATCAACACGTACATACCATATGTATATCTTCAAAAATCCACCCTTGCCCAACTGTATATTAAACTAATTCACTTTCCATATTTGTGAAAGTTCAATTCTATATACACATAGAACATCTTCCCCACATAAATCAACATACAATCACTCTTCCTTGTAAAGTGAATATTGAAATTATTCAATTATTATGTCTATTTCCAAAAGGTTCAGTACAGGCTCTCCCTTACAAACAGATAATGGTTGTACAACTGCTTTTCCATTGAATGTTAGATTTGCAAATTTAATAAGTAAATTAAATTTTTATAAGTTAATACCCTATCCAATGGACAATTGCTTATCCGGTCGGCGCGGACCGGCCCGCCAAACGTCAGAAAAAGACGTCCTGTGTCTCCACCGGCTAGGCCGGCCCAGTACTGTGCACTCGCCAGGTGGCGTGTCGTACTTCCTTCCTGTCTAGACAGCGTGACGTCATAGCATCTTTTTCATTGTCTAAACCTACTAAACCCCTAGTAAGCTGATAGCGGGGTCGGTGGGAGGGTCTTGTGTGTCCATTGGATAGGGTATTAACTTATAAAAATTTAATTTACTTATTAAATTTGCAATTTTATTGCGTTAATACATCCTATCCAATGGACAATTGCTGAATAACTACCGCTTGGCAGGCGGGTAAGTTACTAGGGACTAGGTTGAACTCATGACAAAAATTCCTTTAAGCCGGGAAAGACCTGAGGTCGGTAACCCTTAAGGCTATGGTCGAATATCATCATCCGGTCACAAAGTGTTGAACCATCAGTCGACCTACCCCCCCCCCTCCCCTTTTAAAAGCAGACCTGCTCTGAGGTAGGGGAAGAGAGGGATGAGTTCAGTCCCATAGAATAAGACTCCCGAAGGAAGCACTTCCATTTTTTTTTTTGTTGCTTCTTAACTATAGGCAAAAGGGTGTAAAACTATTTACATATATACAGATCTCCTCTATGCATTGGTCTGTTGGTGGATCTCTTGAGCCGCCACAACAGGACCTAGATGGTAGAGCTCTGAGTCGGCCCAAGCCACATCCTTCAGATAAAACTGAGTGAAGGTATTATGGGATTTCCAGTGGCAGGCCGACAGGATCTGTTCTAAGGACATTCCAGACTGAAAGGCCTTCGAAGCAGCAAAGGCCCTGACATCGTGGGCCTTAACTTGATGCAAGGTGTGATCTTGGTGATCAGAGAGCTCATAGCATAGGATCACAGTTTGTTTGATCCATGAGGAGATGGTGGCCGGTGTAATGTCTTTATCAAAACCTTTCTTGAAAGAGACAAAGACTAATTCTTTAGCATGCCTAATGTCTGAAGTTCTGTCCAAATAGTAGCGCAAGGCTCTGATGGGACACAGGGATCTGTCAGACTTGAGGGACTTATCCAGAGTAGGAGCCAGGGCTGGTATTACCACAGGGGCTACACTATTCGGACCCTCTTTGGCCAGCTGGTTCTTGGAAAGAAAGCTGGGAGATGGGAACAGGGAAACCTTAGACCAGTCCGACTGGTGCCTGATGTTCTTATGCTGCCAAGCATGGATCTCACTCCTTCTTTTGCCGGAACCTAGGGCTAACAAAAAGACAGTCTTGAAAGTAAGATGCTTCAAGGATGCCCCTTTAAGCGGTTCAAAGGGAGCCTTTGTCAGCTGGTGCAGTACCAGGGAAAGGTTCCAGGAGGGTATACCTCTACGGCCCTTGGGTCTATCTCTGTGGAAACTCTCCAAGAGGCGAGTGAGATTATTGTCCTTGCTGATGTCTAGCATAGTACTTCCTAGTTTGTCAGCAATGGCAGACCTGTAACCATCAATGGTGCTAGGCTGTAACTTCCTGTCCTCAAAAAGGTGCATCAAGAAATCAGCGACTGATTTCAAAGGGGGTGACCTGAAGTCCACCTGATGAGAGATGCACCACTTTGTAAAAACGGTCCACTTTGCCTCATAGACTGATCTGGTAGATCTTCTTTGAGGAGCCTCAATTCTTGCTGCCACTGCCTCAGAGAAGCCTTGCTCCTTGATTGCTGTGGCTCGAGGAGCCAGGCATAGAGGTTTCGATTTGACAGGTTCGTGTGAGGGATCTGATTGAAGGGCTGCGTCAACAGATTGGGCAGGTTTGGCAGGCTGAGAGGAATCTGGCTGGACAGAACTACTAAGTCCCAAAACCAGGGCATGTTGGGCCACCCCGGAGCGATCAGAATGAGTTTCTGACAAGGGGAGCCCAGCAGTTTCTCCACCACTTTGCCCAAGATGGCTGTAGGTGGGAAGGCATAGGCATCCAGGTCCTCCCATGGTAGAGTGAGTGCATCCACTGCTATAGCCCGGGGGTCCGGTACTGGAGATACAAACTGAGGTAACTTGTGGTTGAATCTCATTGCAAAGAGATCTATTTGAGGCTGGTGCCATTTGTTGCATATCCTCTGAAAGATCTCGGGGAGGAGGGACCACTCTGTCTGGATGGTCTGACCCAGTCTGGATAACTTGTCCGCTATCACATTGAGATGACCTGGAATGTGGCGGGCTTTTAGCGTCACTTGTCTCTGGGAACACCAGGTCAAGATTCTCCACAGTAGGGCACAAAGAGGGCCTGACCTCATGCCTCCTTCCTTGTTTATATATGCCACCACTGTGGTGTTGTCGGTTGCCACGAGAACTATCTTTCCTATACAAAGATCGTGGAATTCTTTTAAGGCTAGGAAGACTGCTTTCAGTTCCAGATAATTTATGTGCAGATTGCTTTCCGGCACCGACCAGAGGCCTCTTGCAGTGCGCTCGTTTAAGTGAGCGCCCCACCCTTCTTTTGATGCGTCTGTAAATATCTGCAGAGCGTGTTGCAAAGGGTGTAAGGCTTGTCCTTGGAGTACATTGTCTTCCACCAGCCACCATTGTAGGTGGGGGTGCAAGGACGTGGGTAGGGGGATAACCTTTTCTAAAGATTCGGGTACCCTCCAATTGTTTTTGAGGTGCCACTGTATGGGCCTCATGTGTAACCGGCCAAGGTGAACCTGTTTTTCGGTGGCTGTTAGTAGGCCTATCAGGGACATGAGCTGCCGGACCGGACAGGCCGGTAGTGATAAGAGTGTCCTTATTTTCTCTTGAAGGCTCTGCCACCGGTCCGGTGTCGGTCGGACCCGGCCGGACCTGAGGTCGAACTGGTAACCGACGAAGTCGAATACCTGTTTGGGTTCCAGTTCTGACTTCTCTACATTCACCAGCCAGCCTAGGTCCTGGCAAATCTTGACTAGGGTCTGTGTATGTTGGAGACAAGTACGATGGGATGTGGCTCTGACCAACCAGTCGTCGAGGTACTGGTGGATCCTTATACCCTTGCGAGTTGCCATCAATTTGACCTCTTTTGCTACCACAGTGAACTCCATGGGTGCTGTGGACAGACCAAATGGGAGGGCCCTGAACTGGTATGTCCGACCCTGGACATGAAATCTCAGATATTTCTGGGATTGTTCCTGTATCGGTATGTGGAAGTAGGCATCTTTGAAGTCTACCGAGGTTACCCACTCCCCTTGCCGGAGGGACGTTCTGATGGTTTCCGGTGTCTCCATCTTGAATTTGTCCACTTTTAGAAAGGTATTGAGATTGCTTAGATCTAATATTGGCCTCCATTTGTTGTTGGGTTTTGGCACCAAGAAGAGCCGGTTGAAGAAACCTAGGGATGTTTGATTTTGAACTAGTTCTACAGCGTTTTTGTCTATAAGCTGCTGCAATGCCTCCAACAGGTAGCTGTTCCTGTGGGGATTGACGTACAAACTTACGACAGTGGGGGACCGGGAAAGATTCGGTCTGGTCCAGAAGGGGAGGGTGTAACCCTCTTTCAAGATCTGTACTACTTTTGGACCGGCACCCAGATCCATCCAAATTTGCCAAAATTTCTGAAGTCTGGCCCCTACAGTTTGATTTGGTACAGCATGTGTGACATTTATTGCAGGAGTGACACAAGACAATGGAATGACAGAAGAAGCACCTTTGACATACTTTAATTGACACTTTTTGAAAGTTACATCTGACCAACCGGGACTTAGGCCTTTCTTTTGTGGTGGCCCGGTTGCAGAAACTACATGAGAAACAACAGGAAAGTTTACATGTTTTTGCATTAAAGTCTGTCTTGATCTGCTCCGGGCCAACAGCCGTACATGGTACACGTCTAAACATTGATTGTCATTTATACGACTGTTGGCCCTTGGCTGGTCGCGATGAAAAGTTCTTCCCTCTGCCACGTCGTTGTTGTTTCCTTCCTATATTCTTCCAAGCTTGTCTGTCGGGACCGACCTCTGACCGACCTTCCCCTTTTTTCTCCGGCCTTTCATATGGGTGAAACCGGCCTTTTCCCTTGCCTGTAGCCTGAGACTGATTCTTGGAATCATAATATGCAATTTCCTCCTCGGCCTTCTTAAGCACAGGGTCGGGGAGCAGCGTTGAGAGTTGAAGCGGAGATGAACGTAAGGCTGCCAAGGTGTCATGCTTAATACCATTCTTCAAATGGGACAGGTATGCATCACGTCTGATAAGGGTAAGATTACCCATGGTAACAAACACAAAATCAGTCAGGTGTTCCATGGCTTTTGCTGCTGATTGTGTGATACTAGAGTTAAATTCAATCAAATGTTGGAGTTCATCTAGGGCCTCTGAGGACTTTGTCGAGCTCTTCCCTTTACTCTCAAGTCGGACCGACTTCAACTGAGAGGTCATATCCTGTTGTACCCGGAACATACAGCGGTTAAAACTGGCAGTCTGGTTACATATGACAGTAGCTTCCCGGGCAGTTTGTTCCCATCGCCTTAGTGTATCCTGAGAGATACGACGTGAAGCAGGCGGGGTTGAAGTCATTCCGGTCCTCCTTGCAATTCTAGGATAACTGCTGTTCAACTTGGAAGCAGAAGTATTCCAGCCGCAAATATCCTGTGAATCAGATTTCTGTGTAGGGCAAACCCCGTACCATTTTGCCTGAGACTTAGCCGGCCTTAAGAATTGGTCCATGGAAAGTGCGCCGGAATCTGAAGTTCTAGAGGGGTAACCCTCCACCAAGCTCACATTTAACTTAGAAAGTTTATTGCATAACCATTCTTCAGTCGGCATTTGTACAGAGACTTTACTGGGTGCTGGAGTTTTGGGGCCGGTGAAGGGATTGTCATCAGAAGGATTGGGGCTATCCACATCCGGCACATGCGACCAACCCATATAGGCACGTATTCCACGCATAGTTTCACGGTACGTCTGTTCCTCTGAAATCGTAGGTTCTAGCTCCATGTCAGGGTTGTCGGATAGGTCATCTTCTTCCACAAAGAGTTCAACCCGGGCTGGGTTGGAATATTCACTGTCTGAAGCGGAATAGTCACTAGATACACTGTCTTGCTTAGCAGACCTTTGAAGGGTCGGTGATACAGTACCCGACAGGGAAGAAGGTTGAGGTCGGTTGAGAGCCTGAAGGGGTCGGTCGGAAGAAGATTTTCTGGTTGACTGTAGAACTGTGAGAGGGTTGTCTGAACCCGTGTGTCTAGAAGCTGTATGAGAAGGCTTACCGGCCGACAGGTGCTGTGAAGCTGCCTTTGAGTCTGGGCCAGTGCGCCTGGAGGAACCATTTCCTCGTGTTGAAGAGTCAGTGACAAGCTTACCGGTCGACTGGAGCTTTTCAGCTTCCTTATTGTCTGGACCAGTGCGCTTAGGAGAATCATGAGGCAAAAGCTTACCAACCGACAACTGTTTTCCAACAGGGCTGTCTGGGCTGGTGCGCTCTACGTGAAGTCCTGAACTAGATGGTTGAAAGAAGGGTTCCACATCCTTGCCCACATTGGAAGGGGGGGAGTGAGATGGCTGAACTTTAACGTCAGAAGAAAATGAAGGTGGGAAAGATTTAGAAAGCAGTAACGCTTCTAGGCGGTTAAATCTTTCAGACCACTTGAGATCCAGTTCAGTGATCTTACCGTCCGCAGAGGAGGCAGTAGATTTCTTTGGTTTTTCTTTCTTCAATTTCTTTTCTGGTGGGAGAGACGGGGACTTAGGAGGTGAAGCTCTGTCTACTGGTCCAATTACAGAAACTAAGGACGGGTCCACTAGGGACTCAGAGTCTTTCACCACATTGTCAGATTCCAGCTTCTTGGCATCCCGTTTCTCTTTCTTTATCTTATAAGATGGGGTGGCTAACTGGGCCTTTTGTTCCGGGGTTAAAGCATTGCAATGAACACACTCAGAAGAGTCCTTCTTCTCCACACACGTGTCTTTGCCTTTGCTCTTATTCCTACAGCGGGCACAAAAAAGATGACCGTCGAAACTGGCCATAGCATGGCCGCATGCACCCCTCTTTTGTCCTGGTGAAGCTAGTTTATGTTCTGACATGATAGAAATACAAATAATAACCAATATCCACAAATAAAAGTAGATAAGATGAAAAAACTGGCGAGAAGAAAATATCCTTGTGCACAGTCACGCGCCAAACGAAAAAGATGCTATGACGTCACGCTGTCTAGACAGGAAGGAAGTACGACACGCCACCTGGCGAGTGCACAGTACTGGGCCGGCCTAGCCGGTGGAGACACAGGACGTCTTTTTCTGACGTTTGGCGGGCCGGTCCGTGCCGACCGGATAAGCAATTGTCCATTGGATAGGATGTATTAACGCAATAAAATGACATAATTAACATATCCAGTCTACTCATGCATGTCTCTCTACATGCACAGATTCCTCTTTTTACTTAAGAAGTTACATTAAATTAGTTTAAATTCAATTGATCTACTTAAAGTAGAACCTGAATCAGACACAGAAATCCCTATTTATTAGAAGTAGGCATCACATTCTAAGAGTCTTCTCTCCTTACTCCATTATCTGTAATTTTAGGCCAAGTAGACATATCTTTTGGTCCCTAAAGTTCAACATAGTTGTATTTAGTTTATTTCTAGGAGTTTGATGTGGACTAAGCCTTACATGCACAGTGTATTGTTACATTATAGTTATAGTGATTTGACTTATTTATTTTGTCTTGTTTCTGGAAATCCATGTTAAACTTACGCCCACGTGTACAGAGTCCTCATCAGTTGCAGTAGCTACAACCACTGTCTTCTGTATGCGGGTGTACTCTCCTATAGTCTCATTGTAGAAATCAGACTTGAAGCTGGGCTGGGCCGGGTTTCTGTCAACTTCAACCCTCACTGGAACACGACTTGTCATGCTGGGTTTACCATTGTCATAGGCTTCAACATGGAACTGTTGGATAAAATCCAAGAATTGTCAACTACCAAAGAAAGGGGTGGCTTTTCGTATATGGTCTTGCATTTGTATATTCTTCAAAATACAATAAAATTTGTTTAAAAATGAAGAAAGCCTGGAATTTTTATACTGGGCTTATCATAAAAAGTAATAATTTGCACACAGCTTAATATATAGTGTGTACACAGGCAGTAATAAGTAATAACTGCAATATTAAATCAAAAAGAACTAGAAGTAAATTTGTAAGAAAAACGGAAAAAGGTAATTTGATAATTAATGCCAGAAGCAGTGATTAAGGACAAATATTGAGAAACAATACACCTTGTAGCCTAGGACCATCTTATGAATAAATCTGAATGATTAGAGCTAATTATAAAAGGCCTGCTGTAAAATACATGTGTTTGTGAAAGAGGACATAAAAGTTTATTTAAACTTGATCTCATTTGTTATTAAATCATGAGCAAAGTCAGACATCAAAATTTGAATGAATACGATCGCATCACTTACAGTGTAATCCAGCTCAGTCTTTTGCAAGATTGAGCTGCTGAGTACGATCTGGCCACTATTCTCATCAATGTCAAAGTACAACAGAGTAACATCATCACCAACAAGACGGTACTTTACTTGATCCTGAAATACATAAATGTGACAATATACACAAGAACTGTCCAATTTTGTTCCATGGAACATAGTGTATCAAGCTAAATAAAAATATCCTTTGTTCTAGAACTATAATCAATATAACAGACTTGTTTTCATTAACCATTTTTTCTCTTGCAGTTATAAGACTGAGTATCTGTTCTTTACTAATGGATCTGACAGTAACAGGAATTGGAGACAGTTTATTACTTATTAATAACTTAATAACTTGTCAAAAAGAACATCACGGTACACCTATAATTTTAAATCATAATTTTCAGTGGATTTGACAGCAAGAAGCCATATGCTGCCAAATTTTTACCTAATTCTTATCCTAAGTCTTGACTGTGATAAACCCTGTTCGGTTATCCACTTGATTTAAGTATTTTACTGGCAAGGAGCATTATTTCTTTCTCTGCATTAGACCCAGTATTTTACAAGGAGAGAGTACTGTTCTTTTCTTTACATTGGACCTTGTACTTACATTGGACCTTGTATTTAACCGGTAAGTAGAACTGTTATTCTCTGCATTAAACCCAGTATTGAACGAGCAAGAGGCATTGCTCCTTTGCCCTGGCCCTAGTATTTTACCAGTAAGGAGCACTGTTAACATTTCTCTGAACTGGATCCAGTGTTTTACCAGAAAGGAGAACTCTTCCTGCATCTGCATTTGATCTCGTATTTTAACTTTAACAGGTTACCAGTAATGCATGGCACTGTTCCTTCATCTGCATTAGACCTAGTATTTTACGATTAACTGGTTGCCAGTACCAGCACTCTTCCTTCATCTGCACTAGACCTAGTATTTTACCTGTAATAGGTTACCAATACTTGTATCTTCCTTCATTTGCATTAGAGATCATATTTTACCTGTAACAGGTTACCGATACCCGAACTCTTCCTTCATTTGCATTAGAGCTAGTGTTTTATCTGTAACAGGTTACCAGTACCTGAACTCTTCCTTCATTTGTATTAGAGCTAGTATTTTATCTGTAATAGGTTACCAGTACCTGAACTCTTCCTTCATTTGCATTAGAGGTAGTATTTTACCTGTAACAGGTTACCAATACCTGAACTCTTCCTTCATTTGTATTAGAGGTAATATTTTACCTGTAACAGGTCACCAGTACCTGTCCTCTTCCTTCATCAGCATTAGAGTTAGTATTTTACCTGATCTTTGTCTGTGGCATTCACTGTGAGAAACACTCTCCCTCTCTCCACATTGGCTTTGATATTCACTTCATACTCATCCTTCTCAAATACTGGAGAGTTCAAGTTACGCTCCACTGTGATGTCCACTGTGGCTGTAGCAGTGTATCTAGGTATGCCATTGTCCTGTGCTTCAACAGACAGCTAAAATGTATGAAAAGAACACAGTAAAAATGTTAGCTCACTGAAAAATTTCATAAAACTGGATTTTTTCCTAAGCTTTTCACAAATTGGACATATTGTTCACACAAAAGGCAAATCCCGGAATACTTGTTATTCTAATTAAGAAAAAATTCATTTTTATAAGCAATCTGAAAACAAATGTTTGAAAATTTCCTCTTTGCTTATTTGACGTTTTAAATTCCTAGCTTAAACTATTGTGAAAGCTTCCAAATAACAAGAAAACGCATGTGTTACAGACCACAGCAGTTTCTCCATATGCCTACATGATTATCTCATTGTTAAGTTTGCAAACAGTTTGCAAATAAACATCAACTGTTTCAGTAAACAATGTTTCTATACAGACAAACATTCGCTTCTCTCAAGGTATAAATACAATTACTGCAAAAAGCCCATTCTGTATTTTAGCTGGTACTCTATCATTTTGAATTTCTCACACAATTCCTGTAATTCTGGAATATCTGTAAATTTGGATGTCATGATTAAAGGTTTCAGAAGGCGTCATTATCACTAACTTTATAATGAGTTCTAGGCCTGTCCTGTTCCAGTTGTCCTATCAGTCTAATCACTCCAGTCTTGGGGTTGATGTGGAAGAAATGGTCCACTGTGTCATTTGGTATTGAAGCTTCCTTTACAATGGAATACTCTATGCTCCCAGCTTCTCCCTGTCAGTGTGTTATAAATGTTATTGTCTTATAATACACCATCAACACTGTTCATTGTAACATATTTGTTAATTAACTGAACTCTGTAATTATAACTCAGTGTAAGTGGAATTTAAGTATAACTGGAACCTGTTTTAAGATCACTGCAATACATAAATACTGTTGATATAAATTGCAGTTAGCCACGGCTAGAGGCAATCCTGTAGATATTGGATCTTCTATTAATGCAGCCTAAGTTTAACAGGAAAAAGATAGATCTCAAGTATTATTAACATAGAATCAGTTTGGAGGTTTAAAAATAAGTTGGTACTTTCTCAAAGTACCCAGTGGTTGACCATTTGAAATTTTCAATAATTAGTGTACATTACTTTCCTCCAGTGATACAATACAATTTTAAAATTTTAATTTGAGTTTAAATCAAATTTCAAATCTAGGGGAATGGACTACTGATGACGTTTTGCCTTTATATAGGTTTATCCCTTTGCATGCTTTTTTTGTATCCCATTACTCAAAACATCACACACATGTATTGTCCATAGAGTTGATTGAATCCAATAAAATAACATCTGTCAGTAAATGGTGGACATATTTAGCTGCAAATAGAATTAACTTAAACCATTAGTGCTTGACCTTGTCACTGTCAGTAGCCTTGACTGTGTAGACCTCTTGCCCTAGGGCCATGGTCTCCTCCAGTGTGAGGGTCACTTCTGATGGCTCAAACACGGGAACTTGTCCATTACGCACTACAGTCACTGATACACTGGCCAGACTCTTCTGTGCAGGGTTACAGCTGTCCTTTGTCACCAGGCTGATCTGTAATAGTAAAGCTCTCACTTATCTCTTCAAATGGATGATCAAGTACCATGGTATGTGATGCAACTGTAGCAGAAATGTGATTGTATATGTGGTGCCATAACATATTAATTAGTTTTATGCAGATGTACATACTTGTTATGACATACAAAGTATTGCATTGTATTTCAAAGAAGTGGAAAATATAGCAGTGACATTTCCATAAGTGCTAGAAACATAATGAAACATGTCCTCCTTTTTCTAACAATCTTTAAAGTTTGTGCCATGATTATTTTGACCATATCAATTTTTTTTTCAAACTGGGGTTGTTTCAACATTATCAGATAGACAACTGAGACTGAGGTTCAGGTTCAAAATTTTACTGGAATTTTCACTGATAATAAGGATGAACTTATGTTACAATGTGTATCTGTAACAGTATTGGTGAACTAACACTAAAAGACTAATTGGGCATTGTAAGGATAAAGTTATGTTTTTATATTTATGGTCTGTAACAGTAATGTTTAAATAACGAGGAAATAAATTACTATTAAAGACCACAACTTTACAATTAAATGGCTCAACTACAAGGATTATTATTTGGTGAAAACATCACAGTGATTTTACTTTGACTCAAATATACGATTGGTCCAGAACACTTGAACACTGTTTTGTACTTCCTAAATAAAATTTGTGTCTGGTCTTAGAATACTTGGTAGATATGCAGAATAATTACCTTAACCCAGTCTTTATTGCTGAAAATTGTACATAAATTGAATAGACTTAGGCTGACTGTCAAAGTAAATAAAAAAACTAACAGTCAAGAGGCTATGTCACACAGTTAGATAATAGATCAGAGATAAACAATGGTAAACATGAGCTTCCCACATGTTACTATGGAGAGCTATTAATAAACACGTCTTACAAGATACATGATAGTGTACATACTGTGTATTCAGTTGCTCGGTCCAGTGTCAGTTTCTGTGCTAAAGTAATCTCCCCAGTGTCCTCATCAATGGCAAACAGATCAGTGGCTCTTCCTTCACCAACAATGTCAAACTTGACTGGACACTGGAAGCAGTAAGAAACACTAAGCTGGGAGATCCAGTTTAACAGTGGAAATAGAGTAATACTAATACAATAATAATACAATATAATAAAACTTTTCTGCCAATGCCATTCAAGTCTTGCCTACTAAAATATGTATTAATTAAATTATCAATTAAAATTTTTATGAAAATATATATTCTGATAATACACAATGGTTGCAGCTGTTAAAGGCAGTTTCAATACCAATGGCGGTTTCAATCTGGCGCATCATAAAAGTACTCCATCTTGACACCACACATGAAACACTACTTAGCGTGGCTGGTTCAATGATTGCACCCTTATTATTATGTGCTATTTCAACACCTTGCAGAATGAAATATTGATATAGATAAAGTATATAGATCTAAATATTGTTTTGGGTTTTATAAAATATGGTGCAGTAAAATTTCAATTTTTTTTACATCAAATACGGTATTGTTGTCACTGGCAATATTCGTGAATTTCCGTGAAATATATGTGCAAATTTTACACCAATGAAATACATAAACTATAAATATTTTATAAAAGACATATTTATTTTAAAAAATAAATCATTTATTTTTGATCTTTACATAAAAGCAAGTATTTTAACCTTTATATAACAAAGGCTTAATAACCTCTGATTGGGTTTTGAATCTGCCACACCCCCAGGTCAATGCTGATATTTATTTTGATGATGTTGAAACGGCGTGGATGGCCATTTCAACTTGGCTTAGGTGTTGATTGGCCCCGTACATAGCCATTGATTCTTTGGTAAAAACAGTGATGCAAATTTTAAGAAATTAGAAAATTTCCTACGTCAAAGAGTGGTTTTAGAATTTTGGATTAAATTAAATTTGTTCATTGGCAAATATATCAAATTTCATTGTTCCAGCAAATAGTTATGATCAGGTAATGGCAATCATGGTAATTTGCTATAATACTGAAAAGTCATGTGATATATCAAGCCATAAGTGAATAAGGACACTAGTGATACCTGACACAACCCAGAGTTTACTGATTGTGGGAAGGTGGTGCACCATAATTTAAAATATATGAAATGGTCCATTACAGGAGAATAGAACTGACTTATAGTATATTCAAACACAGTCATAACACTCCTTAGAACTCAATCAATTTGTAGCCAAACACAGTAGTGAATTTTACATACTAGAGCACAGTTCACCTTTCTTATTCAATATTAACACTTACATCCAGATCATAGGCATCCACTTGCACCACCAGATCCCCTACAGCCATGTCCTCAGGCAGGGTGGCTGTGTACTCGGTTTGGTTAAATGTGGGCAGGTTTGAGTCTTGTGACACTGTGACAGTAACAGTAGTCGATGCTACTCTTGGAGGAACTCCTTGGTCACTAGCTTCCACTTCAATCTGCTCAAGTGTAGGTGGAAAATATAACTGAATTCCCATCATTACATCAGTTTTGTACTTAAGTCTGGAGTGACAGTATTGCCACATAAAAACTATGAATAGAATAGTTCAATAAAGAGAACAAAAATTTATGTGCTTAACAATAAAATGTGACTTGTACATCGTTGGTCACAGCCTTCTACTTCAATATGTTCAAATGTAGATTTGCTAATGACAGGAAATATAATCAAAAAATGCAAAAGATAGAATACTGATTATAATTTTGGCCATAATTCTGTAGCATGAAAATAGACTGGACTGACATTGTAAGCATAAATTTGTATGCTCAAGAATAAATAAGGCTTACATTGAACTCTTGGTGATTGCTGTCAACCACTGACTCTCTGAGTGTGATCACCCCAGTGTTCCTGTTGATAGAGAAGTACTTTACAGCCACTTCATTCCCTGTGATGTTATATGTTACCTGTCCATTTGGACCCTGCAAATATAGATATGAAAAAGAATGATAAGTATCTGCCACTGAGCCTTTACTGGACATGGACCTGAAACATGGCAGTGTGATTTGGTATGGATATGGTTGAATGTGTATTTACATTGCAATAGTTTCAAACTGAATAGGGCAGGTTTTCAAAAAGATATTGCCCATTCCACACACATATATATTAGGGAACTTGGTTAGATTTTGCTAAATGATTTACCAGGTTATGTATTCACCCACAGTTTTGATATATAAATGCATCTTTAAGTTCTTTGAAAATCATGTGCATTTCATTCTGTTTAAAGGTGAGGTAGTTAGTTTTATGAGACAAATCATTTTTTCTCCTCATGTCTGCATCCATAGTAGTGAGATCACAATCTGCTTTAACCACTGAAGTGGTAACTCAATTAATCAACCAGTATCACAAAATAACATAATCAATATTTAAACCCATGTGGTTAATTATATGAAACAAATCATTACCAAAATATAACTATCAATAACCATCTGTGAAGAAAACTTTCAGTGAGGGCATAATTGTCTCTTCCGTCTTATAAAACATGCTTGAAATGATCAGTTTAAATACCCAAGTACTTACCATATCTATCTGTATAAATATCCAATCCCTATTAAATGCCTCCCACCTCCTCTCCACCTTTACGATTCTGGGATTCTGACAAAATGCATTTTAGTATATCCCCAATCAAATTACTGCTAACAGGTAAGGAACAAAATCAACACAAAACATGGCAGGTTTAAAATTGCCTTAAAATTTACAAAATTGCAAATTTAATAAGTAAATTAAATTTTTATAAGTTAATACCCTATCCAATTGACAATTGCTTTACCGGTCGGCACGACCGGTCCCGCCAAACGTCAGAAAAAGACGTCCTGTATATACTACCGGCAGGACCGGTCACAGAGTGTGCATTCGCTAGGTGGCGCATGGTACTTCATTTCCTGTTTACCTATTGACGTCATAGCATCTTTTTCGTGGCTAATCCTAGTAAGACCCCTAGTAAGCTGATAGCGGGGCCGGTTGGGTGGGCCTTGCCTGTCCATTGGATAGGGTATTAACTTATAAAAATTTAATTTACTTATTAAATTTGCAATTTTATTGCGTTAATACATCCTATCCAATGGACAATTGCTGAATAACTACCGCTTGGTAGGCGGGTAAGCAGCTAGGGACTTATGTGAACTCATAACAACAAATTTGAACAGGCCCATTTGACCTAGGGTCAGAGAACCCTGAAAGGTCAGGGTCGGCCACTAACTCACCGGTTAACCGGGAGCCTATCGACGTTGCCCCACCCCTTTTTCTTTCCTTCCAGAGATGGTCTGAGAAGGGAAAGACAGAGAGAGAGAGGGGCTGAGTTCAGTCCCAGAAGAAATAAACTTCCCAAAGGAAGCAAGTCACAGTTTTTTTTTGTTTTTTTTTTGTTTTTTTTTGAAAATATATGTACACTCAACATATTTACATTATGTACATATCTAACCTATTTACAATATGTACATATTTACATATATACAACATCCCCTCACTTCTGGGCCTGGTGGTGCACCTGCTGGGCCGCCACTACAGGTCCCAGGTGGAAAAGCTGTGAGTCAGCCCAGACAACATCCTTCAAATAGAATTGGGTGAAGGTGTTGTGAGATTTCCAGTGGCAGGCTGACAAGATCTGGTCTAAGGAGATCCCTGATTGGAAGGCCTTAGAAGCAGCAAAGGCCCTAACATCATGGGCTTTAACCTGATGTAAGGTGAGGGCCTCCTGGTCAGAGAGCTCATAGCACAGAACCACAGTCTGTTTGATCCATGAGGAGATGGTGGCAGGTGAGATGTCTTTATCAAAACCCTTCTTGAAGGAGACAAAGACTAACTCCTTATTCTGCCTGAGGTCTGCAGTCCTGTCCAAGTAGTAGCGCAGGGCTCTAACTGGACATAGGGACCTGTCACCCTTGAGTGACCTATCCAGAGATGGTGCCAGGGCTGGGATGACCACTGGCGCCACACTATCTGGACCTTCCTTAGCCAGCTGGTTTTTGGATAGGAAGCTGGGTGAGGGGTACAAAGACACCTTAGACCAGTCTGACTGGTGTCTGATGTTCTTATGTAACCAAGCATGGATCTCACTCCTGCATTTACCTGAACCCAAAGCCAGCAAGAAAACAGTCTTGAAAGTCAAATGTTTCAAGGAGGACTGGTCTCTATGGAAACTATCCAGGAGACGAGTGAGATTCTCATCTTTGCTGACATTAATGGTGGAATTGCCCAGTTTGTCAGCAATGGCGGATCTGTAGCCATCAATAGTGCCTGGTTGTAACTTCTTGTCCTGAAACAAATGCAGGAGGAAGTCAGCAATGGCTTTCAGAGGTGGTGCCCTGAAGTCCACCTGATTACTGAGGCACCACTTTGTAAAAATGGTCCACTTTGCCTCATAGACAGATCTGGTTGATCTTCTTTGAGGAGCCTCAATTCCTGCTGCCACTGCCTCAGAGAAGCCTTGCTCCTTGATTGCTGAGGCTCTAGGAGCCAGGCATGTAGGTTCAGATTCAACAGGTTCCTGTGAAGGACCTGGTTGAATGGCTGAGACACTAGGTTGGGTAGGTTGGGCAGACACAGTGGGATCTGGCTTGACATTGCTACCAGGTCCCAAAACCAGGGCATGTTGGGCCACCCTGGGGCAATCAGGATTATTCTGTTGCAGGGGTAGTCCTGGAGCTTCTCCACCACTTTGCCCAAGATGGCTGCCGGTGGAAAGGCGTATGGGTCCAGGTCCTCCCAGGAGAGACTGAGTGCATCCACTGCCCAAGCCTGGGGGTCTGGCACCGGTGACACAAACTGAGGCAGTTTGTTGTTGAACCTGGTGGCAAACAGGTCCACTTGTGGCTGGTGCCACCTTGCGCATACAGCTTGGAATACTGCTGGATGAAGTGACCACTCTGTTTGAATGGTCTGGCCAAGTCTGGATAGCTTGTCTGTTATCACGTTCAGCCGGCCGGGGATGTGACGTGCCCTGAGGGTTACCTGCTGTCTGGTGCACCAGGACAGGATTCTCCACAGTAGGGCACACAGTGACCCCGACTTCATCCCCCCCTTCTTTGTTGATATAGGCAACCACTGTTGTGTTGTCTGTAGCTATCAACACAGTCTTGTTGCAGACCAGGGTTCGAAACTCCTTTAGAGCTAGAAAAACTGCTTTTAGCTCTAAGTGGTTTATGTGCAACTTGCTTTCTGGAAGGGACCAAGTTCCCCTTGCAGTGTGGTCGTCCAAGTGAGCGCCCCACCCTTCGTTTGATGCGTCTGTAAAGATCTGCAGAGCATGTTTTAGAGGGTGTAATGGTTGACCTAGTAGCACATTGCTTTCCTCCAGCCACCACCTTAGATGAGGGTGGAGGGACTTGGGGACCGGGATCACCTTTTCCAGTGACTCTGGGACCCTCCAATTGTTTTTCAAGTGCCACTGTATGGGTCTCATGTGGAGTCGCCCTAAGTGGACTTGTTTTTCTGTTGCTGTGAGGAGACCTATGAGGGACATGAATTTCCGGACCGGACATACCGGATCCGACATCATTGATCTGATCTTGTCTGTCAAGGCCTGCCAACGTTCTTCTGTTGGTCTGACCTTGCCCTCTTTCAGGTCGAACTGGTAACCTACGAAGTTGAAGACCTGTTTGGGTGCCAGTTCTGACTTTTCCTTGTTCACCAGCCACCCTAGCTCCTGACAAAGTGTGACCAGGGTTTGAGTATGCTGGAGACAGGTGTGGAGGGTAGAGGCTCTCACCAGCCAGTCGTCTAGGTACTGGTGGATTCTTATACCCTGTCGTAAGGCCATGAGCTTGACCTCTTTGGCCACCACTGTGAACTCCATGGGTGCTGTGGAAAGACCAAAGGGCAGGGCCTTGAACTGGTAGGATTGGCCTTGAATGTGAAAACGCATGTACTTCCTGGACTGACTGTGAATTGGAATGTGGAAGTATGCGTCTTTGAAGTCTATTGAGGTGACCCACTCCCCTACCTGTAGGGAGCTTCTTATGGTTTCTGGAGTCTCCATTTTGAACGACTCTGTGTTTAAAAAGATGTTCAAAGTGCTCAGGTCCAGGATAGGTCTCCACCGGTTGTTGGGTTTGGGAACCAAAAATAGCCGGTTGTAAAACCCTAGGGAGGTCTGATTTGTTACCGGTTCCACTGCATTTTTGTTTGTTAGCTGAGCCAGTGCCTCCAAAAGGAGGGACTGTCTTTGGGGGTTTACATACTTGCTGATGACCATTGGTGACCTGGTTAGGTTGGGTCTGAACCGGAAGGGAAGGGTGTAGCCCTCTCTCAGTATTCTGATAACTTTTGGACTCGAACCCAGAGTTTCCCACTTCTCCCAAAACTGCTGAAGCCTTGCCCCTACAGGAAGATTTGTGACAACAGTTGGGACATTTGTGACAATCTTTACAGAACTCAAGTGATCTACACAGGAAACATCGTTCACATGGTTTATTTCTCTGATAGATTGACAATAAACGGGATTTACACCTTTCTTTTGTGGTGACCCGCTGGCAAAAGGAACACTTGCAACAAAAGAGTTTACATGTGATAACACAGTCTCGCTCTTGCTTGTCACTGGTGGTGGTGGGTTCAAACCCTTCATCTTGTCGGATAAATTTACAGAGTTCACCAATCCGACCACATTTGAAACACAGTAATTGTCATTTATGCTTTTTAAATCCCCTGGCCGGCTTCTGGCTGAAGTTTGAGGCTTTACCACCACCTTTCTGAGCAGTTTGCCGGTCTCTAATCTGCTTCCATGCCGGTGTAGTGGGCTTCCGGTCCGGCTGGTGAGGGGTTCGATTGGAGGGGACGTATGGATGAAAACGTCCAGGTTTCCTCTGTGTGGTACCAGCAGAACGCCTCTCTTCACTACGTAAGATCTCCTCTTCAGCCTTGACCAGTAAGCTGTCCGGGAAGAGTGAGAGTTGGTGGACTGGAGATGTACGTAAGGCAGACAAGGTGTCAGGTTTAACTCCACCTCGTATGAACTCTAAATAACTGTCCCGACGGGCCAGGGTGAGATTAGCCATGCTGATAAAGACTCCCTCTGAGAGATCCTGCATGGTACGCTGCATAGCCTGTGAAATTGACTGGTTGAATGTAACCAGATACTCCAGTTCCTCAACAGCCTGTTGTTGTTTCTCAGCACTTTTACCCTTTGAGGAATCGAACCTGAGGGACTTCAACTGGGTGACCATGGAGTCCTGTACTTTCGTGAGGCATCTGGATAGGCCAGCAGCGTGATTACACATCACTGATTGCTCTCGGAAGGACCTCTCCCACCTTCTAAGGGTGTCCTGGCTGAAAGTACGGGAAGCTGGAGCAGAAGGTAAGCTGTGCCTTGCAACTCTAGAAAACATACTGTTCAGTTTTGCCGGTTCCGGAGACCAGTCACCAACAGCCTGGGTAGACGTATCCTTCTTAACAGCTTGCATGTCGTACCACTTTGAAGTACGGGGTGTCTTCACAAATTGATCACGCAGCAGTCCACTGGTCTCTGTATTCCTGGAAGGATAACCTTCAGCAATAGTTACATTTAGTTTCTCCAGCTTTTTACAGAGCCATTCATCCACCGGCAATTTAACTGACACTTTACCGGTAGTCTTCACTCTGGAACCGGCAAAGGGATTGTCATCCATAGATGCAGCTGAGGTGTCATAATCCGGGATTTGATGCCAGCCCATGAAACTCCTCACCCCTCTTAAGGTTTCCCGGTAATTTGCATCTTCAGAGAGGTCCTGGTCAGTGTTTGTTTCCGGTACATCACCCTGGTAGTGAACACTAGCCGGTGAAGCCGGTTCCGAATCCAACTCAGCCTCACTGTCAGATTCCCTAGCAACCTCAGTATTCTGGCCAATGGGAGGCGACTGGTTAGACAGCGTAGTTTCATAACCGGAAGGCAGAACCTCAGGACCCGCACCGGGAGCCTGTGTAGGCTGGGTGGCAGTCCCTGCACCGGGAACCAGTAAAGGTTGGGTGGCAACAGTCTCAGAGGTACCGGGGCCCTGAACAGGGTGGGTAGCACTCTCAGTCACTTCCTTCACAGCTTGTGTACCGGGAACCCCCAGCGGAGGTTGGGTAGCCGTCAACTGCGTAGCAACGTCACCAGTGCCCTCAGAAAACATAACACTTGTAGAAGCACCCGGATCAAAGAAGGGGTGTTCTCTGGGCACCACAGAAGCAGAATTCACCGGTCTCACAGGAACAGCAAATGACTGGTTAATCAGCATTGCTTCCAGACGGGAAAATCTCTCACTCCACTTGTCATCAAGGGACTTGAGGTCATCTGAAGTGGGCTTACTGCTGTGCTTCCGTTTACTAGACCTTGGGGAGCCATCAGAACGCTTCTTCTTCTGCTTGGGTGTAGAATCAACAGGAGACTGCTTTCCTGAATTAACACGACCCAGCAGTGAAACCTCCGACGGATCAACAAGCTTGGGAGACGTACTTGTCAAATCTTCAGATTTCTTCTGGCTAGAGCGTTCTTTCCGTTCCTTGTAGGTCGGGGTTGCTAACTGGTGGATCTGAGCAGGCGTAAACGCCTTACAGATACTACAATCCAACTTCTTCACACAGGGGTCGTCTCCCACCCCCTTGTCACGACAACGCGCGCATTTCTTATGGTTGTCGAAAAGGGCCATAACGTGCCCGCAAGAACCTCGCTTCTGTCCAGGAGACGACATTATGATCAGAAACGTAGTAGAAGTATACAGCACTAATAAAAAACACGTAACTGGGATGAGTTCGTTGTAGAAAACACAAAACGTATCTCTGATGAAAATTGTCTGCACACTCTTTCGCGCCAAACGAAAAAAGATGCTATGACGTCAATAGGTAAACAGGAAATGAAGTACGATGCGCCACCGGGCAAATGCACACTCTGTGACCGGTCCTGCCGGTAGTATATACAGGACGTCTTTTTCTGACGTTTGGCGGGACCGGTCGCGCCGACCGGTAAAGCAATTGTCCATTGGATAGGATGTATTAACGCAATAAAAATAAAAGTTTTTAATTTCTCCAGATTTAAGTTTTGTTTCTAATGTTTTAAGTTCTCTTCAATTCTATGTGCTGACAATTAAGATGCCTAGCACTCTCATTCACTTCCTTCACAGCTTGTGTACCGGGAACCCCCAGCGGAGGTTGGGTAGCCGTCAACTGCGTAGCAACGTCACCAGTGCCCTCAGAAAACATAACACTTGTAGAAGCACCCGGATCAAAGAAGGGGTGTTCTCTGGGCACCACAGAAGCAGAATTCACCGGTCTCACAGGAACAGCAAATGACTGGTTAATCAGCATTGCTTCCAGACGGGAAAATCTCTCACTCCACTTGTCATCAAGGGACTTGAGGTCGTCTGAAGTGGGCTTACTGCTGTGCTTCCGTTTACTAGACCTTGGGGAGCCATCAGAACGCTTCTTCTTCTGGTTGGGTGTAGAATCAACAGGAGACTGCTTTCCTGAATTAACACGACCCAGCAGTGAAACCTCCGACGGATCAACAAGCTTGGGAGACGTACTTGTCAAATCTTCAGATTTCTTCTGGCTAGAGCGTTCTTTCCGTTCCTTGTAGGTCGGGGTTGCTAACTGGTGGATCTGAGCAGGCGTAAACGCCTTACAGATACTACAATCCAACTTCTTCACACAGGGGTCGTCTCCCACCCCCTTGTCACGACAACGCGCGCATTTCTTATGGTTGTCGAAAAGGGCCATAACGTGCCCGCAAGAACCTCGCTTCTGTCCAGGAGACGACATTATGATCAGAAACGTAGTAGAAGTATACAGCACTAATAAAAAACACGTAACTGGGATGAGTTCGTTGTAGAAAACACAAAACGTATCTCTGATGAAAATTGTCTGCACACTCTTTCGCGCCAAACGAAAAAAGATGCTATGACGTCAATAGGTAAACAGGAAATGAAGTACGATGCGCCACCGGGCAAATGCACACTCTGTGACCGGTCCTGCCGGTAGTATATACAGGACGTCTTTTTCTGACGTTTGGCGGGACCGGTCGCGCCGACCGGTAAAGCAATTGTCCATTGGATAGGATGTATTAACGCAATAAAAATAAAAGTTTTTAATTTCTCCAGATTTAAGTTTTGTTTCTAATGTTTTAAGTTCTCTTCAATTCTATGTGCTGACAATTAAGATGCCAGTTGTAAAGTATGTCCTTATTGGCCATTGCTCCTGGACACTTCAGTGGTTTCTTCATCTCAAAAACTCACTAACCATCTCCCACCCAGCCATTTATCAATGCATTGCCCTCAGGGTATTTATACAAATAAACACAGATGTTATCAAGTATTTAACTATCTAATTTGGACACTATGAGGCAAAATATAACAGGAAAACTTCCTGAAAACGACATATACTGAAAAAAAATATATCACGGATGAAGATGAGAATATTATTATATGAGTATTATATTGAAAATCTTCATGAGTGATATTTTTTATTTTTACCCATTTTGTATGATTTATCACTTAAATAATTCCATATTTGTAGAAAAAAAGTGTTAAAAAGGCTGTCATATTTGCTGGGGCACCAGTGAATGCAAGAAACCTCAATTTTTAATTTGCGATGTCTCAGTAATTTTTGCATGGATTTTTCTGTTACATAGTTTCCAAGATATGAATGAAAAATCAGCACTTGTTGATGCTAATTATCCATGGTAAGGAGGGGTCACTGTATATAAAATAAATACATCACACTCTCTATTTCTCCCTCTGCAGGTTACATATATCACATGGTGGATAACATGAGACCAATGTCTTCCTTACCTCTATGTCTGCATCAGCAGCAGTGACAGTTATCAGTGGTAGACTGGGGGTGAAGGTATTAGCCATAGGAGTGGAGTAGTCACGTCTACTGAACACTGGACTGTACTTGTTTCTATCCACAGAAACTGTCACCATAGCTGTACCTGTTTGCTGTGGTGTTCCTTGATCTCTGGCCACCACGCGAATCTAAGAAAAAATGAAAATGCATACAAATAGCAGCTAAAACTTATTGACAGGATCAGACATTTGAAACAACCATTCCACATTTTACCCTTTATAGAATGCAAAGTAAATAACAACACTAAACTCACTGACAGAAGTAAGTTTACAGGAATCTACAATATTTTGCTTGTTTTTGATTTTTTGGCTGTAACTTGATGCTTAGATTCACATTGAAATTATTTAAAATTCACCAGTGAATCTTAATGTGTATAGGAAAAGTAACCACTTCAAATTAAGACTCGAGTTTATCACATTAACTGAAATAACATTGAAGTTCTGAAGAAGATATTATTTTCTTGTTAAACAAGAATAGATATATAGTTTTAAGTAACATTAGGATCCAAAGGAACTTACTGTGTATGTTGATACTTTGGACTCATCCATTGTCAGCTTGGTGCTGATGACAATGTTACCATCACTGGGGTGAACAAAGAAATACATAGGAGCTGTATTATCACCCACAATGTCATAAGTTATCTGGCTTTTTGGACCCTGTAAATCACAGCAAAATCAATCAGGCCACATGGTACACATACGTAGGGCCAAAATGGGAATATGTCATCACAGCAAATTAAATTTTGTTAATTTCTACATACTGAAAAATATTTCACATATTAACTAAATCAGTGACCAAATCAGTAACAGTTCATTAATATACTCTATCAGTGGAAAAATTTCATAAAGTATAGATTGTTGCTATTTCAGCAAATTTGACCAGCAAAAATAAACTCTTCAAATTTTTAATGTGTATCAATCTATTAAGTGGATACTATTTGTTAAGTTTTGTGAATTTTTAAAATAAATTGGAGAATCAGTGTCCTGTTTACGCACTTTAATGTCACCATCTGAGGCAGAGACCGTGGTGACCTCAGTGCCCACTACATCATGCTCTGACACACTGGCTGGGTACAAAGATTTGCTGAATCTGGGCTCAAACAGGTTCCTCCTCACACTCACTGATAGTATTGTGTAGTGCTCTACATCAGGGTTACTCGAGTCCCAGACATATATCATCAGCTAGAACAGAGAAAAACTCAGGTCATATGGTGGGTAATAGCTTGACAGTAAGCACCTAAAACACTGACTGACAGGGCTGTGTAGTGTTTTATTTCAGGGTTACCCAAGTCCCAGATGTAGATCAGCTACAACACACTTCTTGTTAAATTTATGCACAGAAACAAGTAGCAAATCACTTACAACAAATAGACCCTATATATTAGCAAGAACTCAAAAGCAAGTAATTTAAGCATTGCCAAGTACCTTATCCTTTTACTAGTAGTAAACTACACTGTATTGTTATTTAACTATTTTTTCTCATACAACTGCAAAAATGGCATATTGGAATGTAATGTTAAAGCAGTATATGCATGGATTTGCATGAGTGTATTTTTCTAGAATGATGTGTTATTCATATTATATGTGGTTGAGTTAAACCAATACTCTCTGATAACTTTCCCAATCCAAAATTCCTCTAGCACTGTTGAATATTGCTCCTTTGGTGGGAAAGTAGTGAAGTACAACAATATTGGATAAATAAAGATTCAATGAAAGGTGAGTATCTAATCATTTTGGTGCTAACTATGTCCTAAATATAAGGCATTTAAATGGAAAAAATACTACAACAATATTGGATAAATAGAGATTCAATGAAAGGTGAGTATCTTATCATTTTGGTGCTAATTATGTCCTAAATATAAGTCAATTGCGTGGAAAAAAATAAAAAATATTGCCTAAAATTGAAAAGACATGAGGTCATTTTCACCCACTTCAAACTATAAGTGAAAAATTAGAAAACAAGTAGAAAAACAAAAAAACTTGACATGTGTCTTAAGTTTTAACTTATATTATGTATCTTTACATGATTCCTTCATATCTTTGGCTTCATATCTTATTTATCAATGATTTAACTTTTTTCTTTTCAGATGTCTTTGTCCTACTTACAGTATATTCTGTGGCTGTCTGGTCATTGATCACCCTCTTCAGAGACAGATCACCTGTGTCTTTATTAATGCTGAAGAAATTGGAACCTGGCGTCAATCCTCTGATTTCAAATTGCAGGATGCCCTGTTATATAAAAAATATTATAATGCAATGTTAACCGACTTGAAGAGGTAATAGCAATAGTAACACTAACATAATACTAGAAAGCACTCATAAAGTGCAGACTCTTACCATGGCATCTAATTTCTGAAAATTGAGGATTTTGTTATTCAGAACATGCTCTGAATGTTTCCTAAAATGCAATCACTTCTACCTTTGCCAGGCCCTACCCACACAAAAAAACTCATGAAGATCTGTTCATTATTTTTGAAGTAATGTTAACCACAGACTAAAAGACATTGAAAAAAAACACATTGCAAATGGGACCTTTGAAAATTTGGGATTTCTTGTATCTAGAATATGATCCAGACCTTTTTATCCACATAAAAAATTTAAAAAAATCTGTTTATTACTTTAAAATTCCTGAACTCAGACAGAGAGACAGACATACAAATGCACCTAAAACAGAATCTCCTGGTGAAGGTCACAAGTCTCTGTGACTATATATGATTAATAAAGTACATTTTATCTCAAGTTAAATGTGTTTTAAAATAGAGTTTAATAAGTAATGGTTGAGTCTTCTTGATCTGAGTGCCTTGAAAATTTGACAAGAGTTCATTTTCTTGAATATAAAATATCAATCTGTACCTTTTTAGAGAGAATGTTGCTTAAATGGTTGAAAAAAATCACTTCTATTCACAGCTTGTTAACAGACAGGTAAATCCTTCACTTTCTGAGACACGAGGCTTCAATATTAACAACATACCACAAGGTCTGGGTCTGTAGCTCTGATTGTGTAAAATGTGTCATTGACTGGGTGGTTCTCAGACACAGCTATGGTTTCTGGTAAATCCACAAATCTGCAACGCATTTTATCAGAAATTTAGCTGCTGTTATTTTATTCATGATTAAAATCCAGAATTTACTGTTGTACAATTAAAAAGAAGGAAAAATAATCCTTAAAAATAGCATCGGAGATGTCTGTATCCCACAGCCTGGGGAAATAGTTGTCAATACCATGAGATATGGAAGTAGTGAAAAAGTACAAAGATTGGGACACTTTTAGAGCAATGTCCGTTACATAAAGGTCCAAATAATGTTTAAGTAGAGGAAATAATGTCTAAGAGAAAGAAAATGTATGTAAAGATAAAGTATTAAAACAAGACAATTCAATAGCAAGATGACAGCATTAATCAGTAAACTAAGAATTATGAAACTGTAAAATTTACTAATTGGAGTATAGCTGTCAATGGAAATAGCACAGTTATGTAAAAGTACATAATCAGTTGCTGCACTCCATATATCTTTGTCATAAATGAAATATGTCCCAAATATGGCAGGTGAACACACTTTGGCAGCAAAGCTAAGGGTCACACACATGATGATGCACACTTACAAACTAATGTCCCTACAAAGTGTCAACCTTCTACATGTTCCAGAATTCAAGAAATGACTTGGTCAAGATTTTCAAAGTCAGTGTCACTGCGGCAAGGCCAAAGGTCAAATTAAGATCACACCATCGTGTTGCTCACCTACAGCCCCTAAGCAATGAAGCTACCAAGTATCATCTTCTTACATCTTACGGTTTCTGAGATATAGCTCAGACAAGATTTTATAGGTCAAGGTCACTACAGCAAGGTCAAAGGTTAAATCAAGATCACACTATGATGTTGCACACCTACAAGCCCTAAGCAATGTCCCTTCCAAGTATCAACTTCCTACACCTTACGGTTTCCGAGATATGGCTCGGAGGAGATTTTTTATAGGCCATGGTCACTACAGCAAGGTCAAAGGTCAAATCAAGGTCACACCATCACGTTGCACACCTACACCCCCAACCAAGTTTCCTACCAAGTATCAACTTCCTAATACAGCTTACAATTTTCGAGATATAGCCCAGACAAGATTTTATAGTTCTTCATAAAATAGATACACATGCACAATTACATTCACTTCTACTCTGTCACTGTAAATAACTTAAATTTTGTAAATAACTTAAAGTTTGTATTTTTTGCTATTATTTTGTAGCAAATAAACTAATTAAATAAGGTTCTCAATGCCTGAAGCTGTTCCTGAGGATATTAGCACGTAGTTGAAGGTCATCATTCTCCATGGTCCAAGCCGTACCATTACCTAATGGTATGTCTATGATTTTAAAATAGCATATCACTTCATAAGTCTGGATTATGAGAATTCCCTTTTTACCGTCCCATACTGGGACTTCTAGATCTTGAAAATAAATAATGCTCTTGACTTCAAAGTTTTAATATGTTAGGAGTTCTTAATTGGCATGGATTAAACACTCGCTATAGAATAGATGAATGAATTATTATTTGACCATACATGTACTGTCCTACACACTTATTTATGAGGCACTATACCTGGGTGGTTGTTCATCCCTGGTTATGGTTATATGGACTAAAGTAGTGTCTGTTTTCTGATTGACACGCTGATCTGATGCTTGAACTACCAACTGTTAAATACACAGCATCACACATATTGATAAAACAGATGTCAAAATACACAGACTCGTACATATTGATAAAGTAGATGTGAAAATACACAAAATTACACATATTGATAACACAGAGGACAAAGACACAAGATAACACATATTAAAACACAGAGGTCAAAATACACAGGACACACATATTCATAAAACTGAGAGCTCAAATTATACAGGATTACACATGTTTATAATACAGAACTTATTAGACACTGCACATTCAGAGGGAGACAAAGACAGCCACAACAAAGGGATTGTAATCTGTGGCATGGCCAGTAAAAGTTGTTATTAGAATGTTCTTCCAACCAAAGTATTAAAAAGTAACTGGAGCCATTATTAAACACGTCACTCCTAAAATCAGTAACTGGACAGGGGTTCCTTTGCAAATACATGAAAGAATGCAATTATCAGACCACACTTGAAAAGAAAGGACGTGACTTAGAATTATGCAACTACAGACCAGTTAGTAATGTGTCATTTTAATCCAAGGTCCTAAACAAGCAGTTCTGAAATAATTCAGTGACCATGCTGAATTTCAAAATCTCTTTCCCAACTATCAGTCTGTCTACAGAAGGGGTTTTTCATGTAAGAGTGCCCATGTAAAATTAACAAACTGAAAATTTAGAATTAAGTTGGTCTTTGTCTCCTTCCTTGTTAAAGCCTTTCTTGAAAGAGACAAAGACCAACTCCTTCTTCTGCCTGAGGTCTGCGGTCCTGTCCAGATAGTAGAGAAGACCTCTAAGTGGGTACAATGGACTGGTCAGCCTTGAGAGATTATCCAGAGTTGAGATTGGGCAGGAATGACCACTGAGACCACACTGTCTGGGCCCTCTTTAGTCAGTTGATTTTTTTAAAGAAACTGGGTGAGGGGTACAGAGACACTTTGGACCATTCTGTCTGGTGTTTTTGTTGAGCCAAGCATGGATCTCATTCCTGCATTTACGAGAACCCAGAGCTAAGATGAAGAAAGACTTGAAGGTTAAATGCTTCAAGGAGGCCTCTTTAAAGCATTCAAAACTAGAAATAGGCCGCCCTGTTGATAGTAGATGCGAATAGAAACAGGATAGCATAGAAGAACACACATTATCATGTGTAATGTCCACCCATGAACCTTTTGCCCAAATTGTACAGTAGTCTTACAAGACCCTGTTTCATTTGTAAAATATATCAATGATGCTTAAATATTTGTTAGTGTAGATGTAAATTATTTCAGCTTCATGCCTTTTTGCATTGGTTGGGTTGAAAATTTTGACGAAATCACTCTATCTTGCACGGTTAAGAAGATAGAAGCAAATTCCTGTTTTTCTATTTTTGGCAAAAATTTGAAAATTCAAAATGGCCGCCATTTTTGGGAAAAGGAAATTTTTTTGAAAATTGCCAAGAGTACATTTCTTAGATACCCTATGGGTCGAAAATTTCAATGAAATAACTCTATTTTGCACGGTTAAGGCCAGTTTGTGTTTTTCCATTTTGGGCAAAAATTCGAAAATTCAAAATGGCTGCCATTTTTGGGGAGGGGAAATTTTTTTTTTAAATTGCCAAGAATACAATGCTGAAATACCTGTGGGTCGAAAATTTTGACGAAATCGCTCTATCTGGCACGGTTAACCCCTTAAAGACCTTATCTGTCGACTAGCAGTCGACAGCAATGTGTATTCTACAGTACCATGTCTGTCGGCTAGCAGTCGACACCCCCATATGATATGCCAGCTTTCCTTCAGCACTGTAGAATTAAACGTCTTGGTATACTGAAATACGCTATTTAAAATATTATGTACGAGGACGTTATGGACAACGTAAATCACTTGTGGTGTGTGTTTTAGCAACCTAAACTGTCTGTCGGCTCTTCATCCCGGATTTTCCTTCGGTATAGTAGAATACTGCTCCCTTGGTGGCGAAGAGGTTAAGGAGATAGAAGCAAATTTGTGTTTTGCCATTTTTGACAAAAATTTGAAAATTCAAAATGGCCGCCATTTTAGGGGAGGGGAAATTTTTTTTTTAAATTGCCAAGAATACAATGCTGAAATACCTGTGGGTCGAAAATTTTGACGAAATCGCTCTATCTGGCACGGTTAACCCCTTAAAGACCTTATCTGTCGACTAGCAGTCGACAGCAATGTGTATTCTACAGTACCATGTCTGTCGGCTAGCAGTCGACACCCCCATATGATATGCCAGCTTTCCTTCAGCACTGTAGAATTAAACGTCTTGGTATACTGAAATACGCTATTTAAAATATTATGTACGAGGACGTTATGGACAACGTAAATCACTTGTGGTGTGTGTTTTAGCAACCTAAACTGTCTGTCGGCTCTTCATCCCGGATTTTCCTTCGGTATAGTAGAATACTGCTCCCTTGGTGGCGAAGAGGTTAAGGAGATAGAAGCAAATTTGTGTTTTGCCATTTTTGGCAAAAATTCGAAAATTCAAAATGGCCGCCATTTTTGGGGAGGGGAAAATTTTTTGAAAATTGCAAAGATTGCATTCCTTAGATACCCTGTGGGTCGAAAATTTCGACGAAATCGCTCCATCTCGCACGGTTAAGGAGATAGAAGCAAATTTGTGTTTTGCCATTTTTGGCAAAAATTCCAAAATTCAAAATGGCCGCCATTTTTGGGGAGGGGAAAATTTTTTGAAAATTGCAAAGATTGCATTCCTTAGATACCCTGTGGGTCGAAAATTTCGACGAAATCGCTCCATCTCGCACGGTTAAGGAGATAGAAGTAAATTTGTGTTTTGCCATTTTTGGCAAAAATTCGAAAATTCAAAATGGCCGCCATTTTTGGGGAGTCGAAAATTTTGACGAAATCGCTCTATCTCGCACGGTTAAGGAGATATAAGCAAATTTGTGTTTTGCCATTTTTGGCAAAAATTCGAAAATTCAAAATGGCCGCCATTTTTTGATTACCAAGAGTACAATGCTCAGATACCCTGTGGGTCGAAAATTTTGACGAAATCGCTCTATCTGGCACGGTTAAGGAGATAGAAGGAAATCTGTGTTTTGCCATTTTTGGCAAAAATTCGAAAATTCAAAATGGCCGCCATTTTGGGGAGGGGAAAATTTTTAAAAAATTACCAAGAGTACAATGCTCAGATACCCTGTGGGTCGAAAATTTTGACGAAATCGCTCTATCTCGCACGGTTAAGGAGATAGAAGCAGATTGGTGTTTTGCCATTTTTGGCAAAAATTCGAAAATTCAAAATGGCCGCCATTTTTGGGGAGGGGAAAATTTTTTGAAAATTGCAAAGATTGCATTCCTTAGATACCCTGTGGGTCGAAAATTTCGACGAAATCGCTCTATCTCGCACGGTTAAGGAGATAGAAGGAAATTTGTGTTTTGCCATTTTTGGCAAAAATTCGAAAATTCAAAATGGCCGCCATTTTTGGGGAGGGGAAAATTTTTGGAAAATTGCAAAGATTGCATTCCTTAGATACCCTGTGGGTCGAAAATTTCGACGACATCACTCTATCTCGCACGGTTAAGGAGATAGAAGCAAATTTGTGTTTTGCCATTTTTGGCAAAAATTCGAAAATTCAAAATGGCCGCCATTTTTGGGGAGGGGAAAATTTTTGGAAAATGGCAGATTGCATTCCTTAAATACCCTCTAGGTCGAAAATTTCGACGAAATCACTCTATCTCGCACGGTTAAGGAGATAGAAGCAAATTTGTGTTTTGCCATTTTTGGCAAAAATTCGAAAATTCAAAATGGCCGCCATTTTTGGGGAGGGGAAAATTTTTAAAAAATTACCAAGAGTACAATGCTCAGATACCCTGTGGGTCGAAAATTTTGACGAAATCGCTCTATCTTGCACGGTTAAGGAGATAGAAGCAGATTGGTGTTTTGCCATTTTTGGCAAAAATTCGAAAATTCAAAATGGCCGCCATTTTTGGGGAGGGGAAAATTTTTTGAAAATTGCAAAGATTGCATTCCTTAGATACCCTGTGGGTCGAAAATTTCGACGAAATCGCTCTATCTCGCACGGTTAAGGAGATAGAAGCAAATTTGTGTTTTGCCATTTTTGGCAAAAATTCGAAAATTCAAAATGGCCGCCATTTTTGGGGAGGGGAAAATTTTTTTAAAATTGCAAATATTACATTCCTTAGATACCCTGTGGGTCGAAAATTTCGACGAAATCGCTCTATCTCGCACGGTTAAGGAGATGGAAGGAAATTTGTGTTTTGCCATTTTTGGCAAAAATTCGAAAATTCAAAATGGCCGCCATTTTTGGGGAGGGGAAAATTTTTGGAAAATTGCAAAGATTGCATTGCTTAGATACCCTGTGGGTCGAAAATTTCGACGAAATCACTCTATCTCGCACGGTTAAGGAGATAGAAGCAAATTAGTGTTTTGCCATTTTTGGCAAAAATTCGAAAATTCAAAATGGCCGCCATTTTTGGGGAGGGGAAAATTTTTTAAAAATTACCAAGAGTACAATGCTCAGATACCCTGTGGGTCGAAAATTTTGACGAAATCGCTCTATCTGGCACGGTTAAGGAGATAGAAGGAAATTTGTGTTTTGCCATTTTTGGCAAAAATTCGAAAATTCAAAATGGCCGCCATTTTTGGGGAGGGGAAAATTTTTGGAAAATTGCAAAGATTGCATTGAGATACCCTGTGGGTCGAAAATTTCGACGAAATCGCTCTATCTCACACGGTTAAGGAGATAGAAGCAAATTTGTGTTTTGCCATTTTTGGCAAAAATTCGAAAATTCAAAATGGCCGCCATTTTTGGGGAGGGGAAAATTTTTTGAAAATTGCAAATATTACATTCCTTAGATACCCTGTGGGTCGAAAATTTCGACGAAATCGCTCTATCTCATACGGTTTCTGAGATATTAGCAAATTACTCAAAAGTAGTACTGAAAATACACAATGAAGTACCTAAATGGCTATTACTCATGTACTGACAATGCTATCAGTCCCAAATGCAATACCAAGCGAGCTATGGACATAACAATCTTGTATTCAAAATTGTAGTAAAATATCTTTAATTATTTTGGCTTAAATGCACGGAAACCAATGGGTACTGAAAATAGCTGTACTTAAGTATTACTCAGTAAGCAAAAGAGGTACAACAGCCAAAAGCAATCCCAAGCAAGCTACTGACTCAATAAGCCTGCATACCAAATTTGGTGACAATAGCTCTAATACTTTTCCTTTAAATGAGCGGAAACCATGCGTGACGCCGGACATCGGACGCCGGACATCGGACATCGGACAACGGACATCGGACATCGGACAACGGACATCAGACGGCGAAAAAAGCAAAAATAATATATCCACCCCCCAGGGGGGTGGACATAATGATCCTCTGGAAGTTGTTGAAGTACCAGGGAAAGGTTCCAAGGGGGATGCCTCTGCGACCCGTAGGTCAGTCTCTGTGGAAGCTGTATAGGAGATGAGTGAGACTATTGTCCTTGCTGACATTAGTGGGCAAATTTCCCAGTTTGTCTGCTTACTGCTGATCTGTAGCCATCAATAGTACTTGGCTGTAACTTCCTCTCCTGGAAAAAATACAGGAAGAAGTCAGCTATGGACTTAAAAAGTGGAGCCCTGATGTCCACCTGATTAACTCTTGCACCATTTTGTAAAAAAGGACCACTTTGCTTCATAGACTTATGTGGATGAGCCTCTTTGAGGAGCCTCAATTCAGTCTTCCACTGCCTTAGAGAAGTCTTGCTCTTTGATTGCTGAGGCTCTAGGAGCCAAGCATGGAGATTTAAGTTTTTTAGATTCTTGTGTGGAATCTGATTGAAGGGCTGAGTGAGTAGATTTGACAGGATGGGCAGGCACAGGGGGTCTGTCCTGACAGAGCCACCAGATCCCTGATCCCAGGATATGTTGGGATGGTTTTCTTGCAAGGCTAGTCCTTGAGTTTTGCCACCACTTGCCCAGTAAGGCCACTGCTGGAAAGTATAGATCCTGGAAAGTATAGGGGTTTAGGGGATCCTCTCAGGCCACAGTGCATCCACTGCCCAGGCTAGGGAATCTATAACTGGTGAAACAAATTGAAGCATCTTGTTGAACCTTGTTGCAAACAGGTCTACCTGAGGCTGGTGCCCCCTGTTGCATATTATATGGAAGAACTCTGAAAGGAGTGACCATTCTGTTTGAATAATTTGGCCTAGTCTCTATAGCTTGTCAGCTACCACATTTAGCCAGCCTGGGATGTGTCAACTGTTAACTGTTTCTTGGAACACCAGGTCAAATCTGCATAGTAGAGCACAATGTGGGCCTGACCTCATGCCTCCCTCCTTGTTTATGTAGACGAAAACCGTAGTGTTGTCTTGGGCAGTGAGAATAATCTTGTTTGTGCAGAGGTCTTGGAACTCATTTAGGGCCAAGAAGACTGCCTTTATTTCTGGCAGGGAACAAGTGCCTCTTGCCGTGAGGTATTCTAAGTGAATGCCACAGCCCTTTCTTAAGGCATCTCTAAAGAGCATGGCTGAGTGGGTCTAGTGGCTAACCTTGAAGGACTTTTGCTTCTGGGAGCCATCATTTTAAGTGTGCGTGGAGAGATCTTGGGATCAGGACCACTTTTTCTAGAGATTGTGGGATCCTCCAGTGATTTTTCAGGTGCCACTGAATAGGTCTCATAAGGAGCCGTCCTAGGTGGACCTGCTTCTCTATAGCTGTCAGAAGGGCTATTAGGGCCACAACAGAAAATTCAAAATGGAGACACCAAAAAGTGTAAGGATTTTCTTGCAAACAGGTGAATGGGTAACTTCCATAGATTTCAAGGATGCTTACTTTCATATCCTAATAAATTCACAGTTCAGGAAATATCTGCGTTTTCACATCCAGGATTAATCCTACCAATCAAAAGCTCTACTGTTTGGTTTGTCCATTGCTCCATTGTAATTCACAATGGTAGTCAAGGAAATCAACTGATGGCTCAAAACAAGGGTGTACCTAGACGACTGGTTGGTTAGAGCCAAATTCCACCAAACCTATCTCCAACTTACACAGACCCTAGCAGCTATGTGTTAGGAATTAGGTTGGATAGTAAACATGGAGAAATCAGAACTGGAACCATACATGAACACTGCTTCTATAAAAACAGGAGCCTGGTGAGTATAGGTCTGATTGGTCAGTCTGGTCACCAGCATTGAGGACACTGCTACTGTAGAAAGAGGAGTCTGGTCGGTATAGGCCTGTTCAGTCGGTCCAGTCACCAGCAGATGGATACTGCTTCTGTAAAAAGAGGAGTCTGCTCGGTTGGTCCGTTACCAGCATAGAGACACTACTACTGTAAAAATAGTTCTGGTCAGTATTGTGAAGCAATCTTCTTCTGTGAAGAGTGTGCAGTCAGTACGCGGTAGGCTCTGGCACCGTTGTATGGTTATCTGTGTAGTCACATGATGTCTGGTGTTGATGAAGCAATGGGATATCTATACATATGCAGAGGCAGGGATGAAGAATCTCCCATAAAATAAGTTTTCTTCTATAGAAATGGTGTTGATTGATCACTCTGATAGGTGGGCGGCCGGTAGTCGCATGACCAGTACAAATCCAGTGTTGATGAAACTATTCATACATTTGCTAGGCAGGGATAAAAAATAACCCATATAATAAGTATTCTTCTGTATAAATGGTCACCCATCTAATAAATAATGGCGGCCAATTCTGCTTAACTTCTGTGATAAGGCCAGCACCCTGTAAGTTTCCTCCATTAAAATATTGATTCTCATAAGTGATAGCCTCTTGCAGTATTTACAGGTGGATTGGTGAAGACAGGAATTCTATTTATATCTTGCAAGTGACTTGCTGTTTACAGCATTTACTGGAGATGAAGATGATGTCAGATGAAAACAATACATTTGTCTGTTGATATGAAGGAAACTCTTCTAAAATGTCTTTATATGGTGAAGTGGCCAGGAAACAGTAGTTCTTTGTAGAAATCCTCAAAAAAGGCTGATAGATAACAATATAAAATGGTACGGATGCCTTTCTCCAACTAAAACCCTCACAGCTGCAGAGTCAAACTTCACCTAAAAATATCTACACGATCTGCAATGTTGGCCAACAGAAGGAGACAAAAATAGCATCGGAGATGTCTGTACCCCACAGCCTGGGGAAATTGTTTTTAACACGATGAGATATAGAAGTAGTGAAACAGTACAAAGATTAGGTTACTTTCAGAACAATGTCAGGTATATAAAGGTCCAAACAGTGTTTAAGTAGAGAAAATAACGTCTAAGAGAAAGAATGTATGTAAAGATAAAGTATTAAAACAAGATAATTCATCAGCAAGATGACAGCATAATCAGTAAACTAAAAATTATGAAACTGTAAAATTTATTATTGGAGTATAGTTGTCAAGAGAAACATGTCTCAAATATGGCAGGTGAACACACTTTGGCAGAGCCAAAGTTAAAGGTCACACCATGATGATGCATACTTACAAACCCTAACCAATGTCCCTACCAAGTGTAAACCTTCTACACCTTACGGAATCCAAGAAATGGCCCTCACAAGATTTTCAAACTCATGGTCACTGCAACAAGGTCAAAGGTAAAATCAAGATCACACTATGATGTTTCACACCTACAACTCCAAACCAATATCGCTACCAAGTATCAACTTCCCACACCTTATGGTTTCTGAGATATAGCCCGGACAAGATTTTATAGGTCAAGGTCACTATGGCAAGGTCAAAGGTAAAATCAAGGTCACACCATGACGTTTCACACCTACAACTCCCAACCAATGTCCCTACAAAGTATTAGCTTCCTACACCTCAAGGTCACTCTGGCAAGGTCAAAGGTCAAATCAAGGTCCTACAACCCCTAAACAATGTCCCTATCAAGTATCAACTTCCAACACCTTATGGCATCTGAGATACAGGCCTGGCAAACTTTACCCACAGCCCACCCACCCTCTCGGATGCCTGCCCGCCTATCTGGAAACCTCAAGGCTCAGGGGCTGTGGAGTAAAAAGTGCTTCTATATACATATATATAAGTCAATACCCATATTCCTTTGTAAAATAGCAGAAAATTCTAGAAACTTGAGACTTCTTCAACACTTGTCTTCTCTGTACATGTGCCAAATGATGCTATTAATGTCACATTCTCTAACCAGGAAGGAGGTAATGCATGCCACCTAACGAATGGTAGGAACCTAGCCAGTCTAGCCGGTGGAAATACAGGACATCTTTTTCTGATGTTTGGCAAGGCTGGCCAGTGCCGGCAATACAGCAAATTGTCCATTAGGTAAGATGTATAAATGCAATAAAATGTCATTCCCAGTCAACAACATCTCAGCAGAAGCCACTACTCTTGGGTCCCTAGACAATTGTACAGTGGATATAGAATTGTGGATGGATTTCAACTGTCTCAAAATGAACAGCTCTGAAACTGTTTTCCTCCTGTTTGGTCATCCAAAGCAACACAAAAATGTTTCTCAAAAAGTTTAAAGTGAATGGTGAAGATGTAAATTCAGATGTTGACATCAAACATCTAGCAGTCTATTTAGACAACCACCATAACTTCAAATAACACATTACCGATACATGCAAAGTAGCTATGCAATATTCAACTAATCCAAAACATCAGGTCAACCCTTACCGGAAACAGAAGAAGCAGGAAAAAGCCAAGAAATATCTCTTTTACAAAATAACTTCAATGTAAATGGACATTAGAAAGAGACTTGTAAACATGTACAATATCAAATGTAATGTTAATTGTATACTAGTCTCCCTAATTACAGTTTCCTGTTGTTTTATATTGAACCATCTCTTCTACCAGACAGACATTATGTCATCTGACATGTTCAAATGTGGTGACTCTGCTGAGCTTTCACTCACCAAAACCCATTTTATCAGCATTTGTGTTAACAATTTTAGTCGGAAATATGAAAAAGAAACACAAACATTCTTTGAATGCATCTTGAAGAGTAAAGTTTCTTTAATATTTGATAGACAAAATAAAATTATTTATTATTTATATTATATGTTATAGTGAATTTGTGTAATCAGGGAATTTGTGAATTCCCTGAATGTTTTTAGGGAATTCGCGAAATCCCTAAATAAACCAGGAAATTTGCGAATTCCCTAAAATTTCTAGGGAATTCACGAAATAGCTGAAATTTTTTGGGAATATATTTTACTCTGCTAACATTTATTAAACAGAAAAACTTAATGCCAATAATTTGCTGTTGTGCTTCTTTAGGACCATATTTATAACACCATAAAATAATATGATAGGGGCAAGATTTATTTACAGATAAAAACTTAGATTAAAAATGAAAGTACATGTAATTATATTTTTGGATAGAAGATTACTTAAGAATGCTAACATTTATTGAAAGACTTATTTATTGTCTGTTCAAAGGTCTGAACAAAACATTTAATCCATCTAAACCTTAAACTACATAGGATTACGTGTCCTTCCATTGGTGCCTTTGTTCTCCTGTACCAGCTACCTTTTCAAATAAATAAAGTAAGTACTTTTCAGTTTTCATTGATCACCCTGATGTGAACTGATATGGAGTGCACCATTGTGATGGAATCTATTCTGTGTACAGTTCCTGCTAATTATAATGTGGGGCAATGTTATATTTCTGCTTGTTTCCTTATTTGTATATTGTATATTGCATGTCACTATAATAAATAAAATAATGATAAAAGTGAGATTGAATCTTTTTAACCTGTTAATCAAAGACATGCAACATTCTCCCCCTCTCTCTCTCTGTTGTGGATAATAAAAATTGCAATTAGTAAGTTTTAAGACATGAAAGAAAGAAATAGCAGTGAAAATATGAAAGTTTTGCATCTATTGACAGGTATAGTGTTTGTTCTACTCCTCATGATTTATTTGCTACATTAATTCAAACTGTAAAAAAGTAACGATATTTAGTATAGAACTTAAGTGAAATAGAAATACCAGTAGCTTCAAGCAAGATGTATTACAATTAAAAATATTTTAAATTGTATTTAAATTTTAAAGGCAAAAAAGCATATACATTCAAATTTAGACTTAAATAATGATCAATCATTACTGTAGTATAAACTATTTTGTAAACTACAGAAAATTTTTACAAAAGACTAAAAAGATCAGTTAGAAAATCATAATAGTCTATACAAAAGCTAAACTAACTAAAACAAATGAAATATTTTCAAAAATATCATTTCACAAGTTTCCTAAAGCTAATCAGTTAAAAAGACTTTAACTAAAAAAAAAAAAAAACAATCAGAAATTACTGTGCTTGACACTTAAAATCATTTTAAATTAAAAAGTTTTGTTGTAAAATCCCATCAGTTTATACAAAGCCTTAACTGAAATGCACAATAATTGACTAATGCACAATAAAAGTAATTTCATAAATTCCCTAAAAAACATTCAGTAAATTTGTGAAAAAATTTATTAAAGTTCTAGGGATTTCACGAATTCCCTGGTCCATTTAGGGATTTCGTGAATTCCCTAAAAACATTCAGGGAATTTGCGAATTCCCTGATTACACAAATCCATTGTAACATATACAGCTTGAACAATCTTCAGTTACTGTAAATTGAACTATAGTACTTAAATCGACCAGTTAAATATGGTACAACAAAGCATTTGTTTACTTACAGTGAAGTATGATGGGAGGGATGCATCCAGTAGTTTCTTCAGTACAATGGATCCGGTATCTGGGTTGATGTAGAAGTAATCTGTCACAGGATCATCTCCTAGTATGCTGTACTTCACGGGATCCTTGACAAAAAATAAAAAACTTTAACAATTAATGTTCATACTCAATTTCTCCAAAATGTGTGAATCTGGGGTTAACTGGTTTTAAACAGAAGTAAACTACATTCACTTGACCAAATTCTATTTTTCTGAGCTCTGGGGAATCAAATTAGTAAGGCACAACTGTATAAAAATAGCACTGGATATTTACTGGAAGCAGGTTTCAACAACCAGCACAATATTTCAGAAATAGATGATAATCTTTTTAAAACAGACAGCTTAATACATTCAATGTTGCAATGAACCTCAATTAAGATGTGGCATGTCAAGCCAGTCAGTCTAACAACCTTTTCAACATACACCTTTCTACTGAGTCAAAACCCAGAAGTTCATTCTTCAGATGACACTTCAGCTAAGACTGTTTCTCTAATATTTATCATGCCAAATAAACTGAAATCTCAAAAGTTCAAGCTTCATGTGTTTAGAATGCATATTTGGTGTAGCAATAAGAAACATAAGAGTGGTCTAAATCAGCAACAAAATATATCAAATGATGACTTTATTTTACAATCAAACCTCCTTAAACAGAACTCTGATGAGTAGGATGGTCCATTCAAATAAAAGTGAATATACCCAAGTAATATCTGGAAATTCCTGGTTATGACATTTATTATTTCAGTCCCTTGAGATTCAAATTAAAAGGGCCTAACTATACTAGAAACCCAAATAATGTATTTTTGAGCAAATAAAAGAGACAGTTTCCCCATTTCCACATTTCCTTTGAACTCTTTCCCTCTTGTTTTTCCATTTCACTCCACCATTTTAGTGAACATAATTACATGTAATATGTATGGATAAAAAAACATTTAATGTGTACATCCAAACTTTATAACTGACACTGTCACAAGGTAAATACTCACATCATCTCGATCCATAGCTATAACCTGGATAACCTGCTCCCCAATCTTGGAGGTATCGGATATTGTCTTTGGGTACTCAGGTTTGGGGAATCGAGGTCCATAGGGATTTCTCTCCACTGTAACCTTCACATCCGTACTGGCTCTATTGTTAGGAAAATGGCTGTCATACACCTCAACACGGATCTGAAATGTAGAGGTGGAGGTAAAATTAATAGAGTAAGAAATCTAAAATTTGCCAGAAATCTAAAATTCGCCACCTCTAAACCTTAGTTAATTCTATGGAGAAAATAATTCTTTGTCTTAAACTAGGCAGATTTTAGTTCAAAACGCCTTGATTTACTATATATTCAACAAATCTCACCTCAATTCATTATTTTTATTGGTATTTCCACATTTGGCGAATTTCAGATATGTGGCAAATTTAGATTTCTTACTCTACAAAAAAAGAACAATTCATCTTGTCATATATGACTTTTCTTATTTTATACTTTAATCCGTAAATTTAAAGGGTCGTGGAATTTAAATACTAAATATTACAAGTCAATACTCTTCATGCTTAAAGATTTATGGATATTTTTGGTTTATTTGTAATTTAGTTTTAAGTGCTACTGACCTGGTACTTATGGGATTTATAACAAAGGTTTACAAAGGTATATATATCACTATGGAAGTCCCACTCACTGTATACTGAGAAGACTTCTCAGTGTCTTCCTCCAAGCTTCTTTTCAGGAAGATCTGACCACTTTGCTGGTCAATCCAGAAAAAGCTCATTGATGGATACAGTCCAACTATCTCATACATCAACTCACCCTTAAATACACAAATATAAACATAATCAGTTTAGTTTGCAAATTATGAACTATCAAAATTATTGTTAAAAACTAGTAATGCAAAAACCACTGGACATGGTATTATATGGTATTAACTACCGAACACCGGATCGCCTCCCTGGGTACGACTTGGAACATGTCTAATGTCTTGATGATTTATGCCTTACAAACTGGATGGTGTGCCTTAGAATCCGTAGATACGGAGATTAATCACTTACACAACTGATTGATTGATTGATTGTTAAAATTAGTATTTGAGGTAGCTGTAACATACCTGCAAATCAGTGTCAGTGGCCTCCACTTTGACAACACTTGAGTTTACTGTGGCTCTCTCTTCAATCCATGCGGTACTTGGACCCACGAAGCTTGGTACAGACTGGTCTCTGGGAACTCTCACAGTGACTATCATAGTGCTAAACTGACCTCCATCACCCAGCCTGTCTGAAGCTCTAATTGTCAACTGTGAAGTCAAGAATACACAATATGTAACTAATATTATTTCGAGTTTCAATGTGTTAAGTAGAGTTCTCAAGTGACAGTCATCACCTAGTCTGTCTGAAGATCTCTGATATAAAACTGTAAGAACAGAATATACAAGATAACATTTTGTTAACTTTCTTCATAGTTTCAGCCTATTTGATATTTATATCAATGTGAATAATATTATTTCAATTTCAAAAGAACTCAAAATATATGCATGTATAAACAGTTACCAGTGCTTGACTCCAGATGATGTATGTTATGTTTCACACAATATTAAGACTTTTTGTTTTACCTTTTCCGAAATTATTTCAACCAAATAATGTGTTTTAATTCCCCTTCCATATAAAATTATTATCTTTCTCAAGATTAATTTTTTTGTGTTTGTTTTAATATGTGTTACTCATGAATATGCCCAGTAAGTTACATCATAAAAAATATTGGCAAAAAAGTTTGTAACTAAAATAATATATATATGGATATTCTTCACAATTATTATTTCTTAAGACTGAAACTCGACAACCTAAGTTTAGAGAACAAAAATTAGTCAAATTATAATTTTTCACAAACACAAATATATTGCAAATTTAATATCACGGTTATGTTCTTAGTAAGTCCATGGAAAATGAAATTCACTCAGTTTTATGCTCATCCATATGTGCTGTAACAAGGGTAATGTTAATGGACAATTGATGGATTGATTGATTTGGATGTAATGTTCCTATCAACAGATTGTATAGGTCATAGCATGGCAGGTAGTTTAGGGGACACAGGCATGCAATGCATACTAGTTCATCAAGATTCTTCACTAAAAATGCTATCTACATTAATGTACCAGTTGGCCACACCTTCTACATGTTTGACCTACCTGATATTTGTCATTAGTGTCCAGAGCTATAGATTTCTTCAGGGAGATTTCTCCACTCTCAGTATCCACAAAGAAGTAAACCATGGCCGTGTCATCTCCGGTCAGACTGTAGTATAGCTTGTCTTTGTCATCATCATCAGAAGCTGTTACCTGGCCTATCACAGTGCCCTGCATCATGGTGCTATTGATCTGGAGGTTCAAGCTAGGACTAGGGAATCTAGGCTTGTTGACATTCCTTTTCACTTCTATATACACCACTGCTTCACCAGTGATGTCAGGAGTTGCAGAATCATAAGCTTTCAACATTAATGTGTAAGAATTCAACTGAAGACTATCTAGACTCAAATCACGTGTGATTCTCACCTGACCACCAGTCTGATCAATTTCAAAAAAGTCTGGTGCGGGATATTCACCTGTAACTTCATAGAAGATGGTTCCAACCACCAAACTCAACTGAGCTTCAACTGTGATGAGTACAGTGTTCACCTCTTCACTTTCAGCTACAGGCACATTGTATTTGGTTTGTGTAAACTTTGGTAATTCCACATTCCTCTCTATATCAATGGTCAAACGTACACTGGCAGTGTTAGGTTCTGGGTAACCCTGGTCAGTTACCTCAATAGTACAGGCAAAGACAATGAGGGAGTTGTCTTGCACTAATTTCTTTAAATAGACCACACCTGTGTCTGCATTCAGGTAGAGGTATTCCTTACACCTGTCATCTTCAATGATGCTATACTTTAATACATCTTTCACATCACTATCATTTGCAATAACCGTTACAATATTAGAGCCCAGTGAGGTTGTTGCTTGAATTTTCTTAGAATATGCATTTCTCTGGAAGATTGGACCATTTTCATTTCTAGACACTGTAATTATCATTTCTGCAGTAGCTTTTTGACCAGGATTTTTACTGTCATAGGCCTGGATGATTAATGTATATTCCAAGGCTCGATCAGTCTTAAGGTCTTCTTTGACAAATATAAATCCTTGATTAGGGGTGACTCTAAAGTATCTATCCGCTGGCTTAATTCCTATCAACTCATACACCATCTGTCCTTGGAGGTCTTTGTCCTCTGCCCTGACTGTTGCTAGCCCACTGTTAGAGTCCTTGTTTTCAGACACTTTTACTTGATAAGGAGCTCCTATAAACTGTGGTGGGAACTGGTTCCTTCTCACATTAACAAAAACTTCCACTTCAGCAAATCTCTTTGGTATTCCCTCATCATACGCTCTGACTCTAAAGGTGAATGTTTCCATCCCTCCATCTGTCAATGGTTTCCTCAGCATGATTATACCACTTTCATCCTCAATAAAGAAGTATTGCATTGCAGTAACTGAAGAATCTGCCACCAGTACATATGTAATGTTGTCTCCATCAAGATCCTTAGCTTCTACTCTGACCACTTCAGTGACCAGGGGAAAGTTCTCAGAAATGATCTCATCATAGGAATCCTCCACAAACTGAGGAGCATTTGCATTCCTGTTGACTCGTATCTCAACACTTGTTGTGACAGTTGCATCTGGGTATGCGGTGTCATATGCTTGAATGCTCAGTGTATACGAGGTAAGTCTACGGTTGTCATTCTTTAGGCTTTCCTTCACGAATATCTCTCCAGTAGAATTGTCTATTCTGAAGAAGTGCTGGGCTGGGTAGATTCCAACCAATTTGTACACAAGCTGGCCCACTTTATCCTCATCAGTGGCTTGTACACGTACAATGGCTTCCCCATTGACTGGGTAGTTTACATCAATGTCTCTGTTAAAGTTACCACTAAACTCGGGCAGGAACAGATCCCTTTTGATGTTCACCTTCACAAGCGAGCTGGAGATCTTCTCTGGGTTACCCCGGTCAGTCACCTCCACCTGTTTGGTAAGGAATAACCACATTTTCTTTTAATTTTGCAAAATTCCAATAAAATTTGTCAAGATTATGACTGTTTTTATCTGAAACAGAAATTCCATGAACTTCCTTTTTAATGAACTTAAGGGTTGTTCCCAATTGCTTAATTAGGTCAAAATATGACTCTGTGTTTTAATTTGACAATAACATATTATAGGAAGCCACTTTTTAAAACTTTGAAATGAAAGTATTTTGGAAACAAAAATTGTAAGAATATATCTATATTCATATGTAGTTAATTTCTTTGAGTTAAAATCTGGGGATCATAAACCAAAACACTCCACATAATATAAATCATTTCTAGATAAATGGACAAATACTCAAGAACAAAACCCTACATATGAAACCTGCTTCTTGCATAATATTTGCACCATGTAACAGAATATTTCTCCAAATGGTCTGTAAATAATTGTTCAGACAGGTGTTAGCTGCCACATACTCAGGGGCGTAGGAAGCAGTTTTGGGTTGGGGGGGCGAGGGCGATTGCACCGGCGCGACGCAACACCAACAGTTTTGGTTAATTTTACAGAATGTATTGCATATAGGTAATATTCAAATGGTCAAATTAAAATATTTTAAAGTTCCTTTACCAAAGGAAATCTTTGTGATGACATCAATCCTAAGTTTTCCTGACCTTGTATGGGTATAGAAATACATATAGTCACCTCTGCATTTGAAAGGTATTTCTAATATCTTGACTACATGTTTCCAGAACCTGTGACCTTTCCTTCAAGTGCTGAGCTGATACAAGATCTATTTTTAGCAAGGTTAATCCCCAAATTGAGGGGGATGTATAATCGTTGGACTGGCCAGATCCAATAAACACACAGTAAAGAAAGAAGAGATTTCTGGGAAAAATCTTATCAGCTGACAAATTGCTGTGCTATGCAATTGCTCTGTGTGAATTTGAAACTACATGTCTAGGTTCTATTTTAAATTAGTAACATGGTAAATTAAATGTAGAATATTACTATATGTATGATTTTGGTCTGCATAAGTGAAACGTTTCACAGAATTTTACAAATCCCATGACAGATTAACTGAAAATGTTCCTTTTTACAAATCATAAAAATAAATATTTTACAGTTCAAATGGTAGCTTACACAATGGTACATGTGAGCAGTGAACAAGGTAAAAGTGTAATTTGACCACATATTATTGAGTTACCTGTTAAAATTTACATAAACTTCAAAACTGGAGTTTAGTTCTTTTGCAAAAAGTTGGGGGGCGAAAAGATATCCCCGCCCCCCCAACTTTATGGTTGGGGGGGCAGCTGCCCCCGCTGCCCCCCCAGTTCCTACGCCTATGGTACTATACTGATATCAAAAGAAATTTGATGGCAAATGTTGGTTCCTAAAAAATTTCAACATTTATAGAAGTAAGCTAAAAGGTGTTTCTTATAAAATTGCAGACTTGGTGTATGCATTATTTTATTTATGCATATATATATATATTCACATTATCTGTAGATATGATGACCTTAAGTATGCATAAATATTAGCGAGAATTCAATTTCGCGTTTAGTACTTACTCGCGAATATAGCGAAAATAAATTCCTCACGAAAAAAACCACTTATACAGTATCTAATGAAACCTAGCCACTTTCTGAGAATCACTGTCAAATGTACACAAAATAGAATAAATCATGATAATTCATTATGTAAATTCAATGAAAACTGCAAAAAATATTATAAAACACTTTTTATCCATAGAAAAGGTAAGATTTCTGTTGAATTATTGCTCATTTTAAAGAATCAATGACCATCCAATGAACTGTCCACTGGTATAGTATTCTAATTGGACATTTATAGAAACTTGTACAAGAACTGATGCATCAACATAAACTGAGTCTCAAAGTCTCAAACTTTGTTTTAATATCATTAGTGACATTTATGTTTGATTCCTTCTCTAGTTGCAACCTATTTATTGATAAACTTCAAGCTATTTGGCCCAGGTCCCGCAAACAATTAACAGGTCCATTATGGACCTGAGAACACACTCTCCAACTAGTGCATAGTCAGTACCTCAATGTTATACTGTGCCAGTGGCTCTCCTTCAGACAACAACCTCTTGAGCCAGATGAAGCCTTTGTCTGGATCTATGTAAAAGTACTGCTCTGCAATAGCATCTCCAGTGATGGAATACTTCAGCTCATCTTTGTCCAGGTCGTTGGCCTCAACCTACATACACAACTTACGGTCAATTTCAAAGCTAGTTTCAACTACTGCAATTTTATGTGACTATCTTTCCTTAAGGCAGAAGTTATTGTAACAACAACTACACTTGAACCTCTACCATATGAACATATTAGAGAATGTAACTTTGTCTGGATAATAGAAGGTTCATAAAATTGAAGGAATATTTTAGCATAAATAAGTGGAAATAAAATATATGAGTCATGCAACTGTGTTCATGCCTATATATGCTACCTTCTATCATATATATTGTTTTTCTGTTTTTCAAACGCCAAAGCATGATGTATTTTCTGCTGCATATTTTTAATATTAATTAAAATGGCACTTTATAAGACAATCCAACGTGCTTAGGTTTTACAGTTTTTTTCACCTCCCAAGCTTACAATGACGCAAAAAAATCTATCCACAAATATTCAATTTGTGTTTGACAAAATATCTGAAATGCATCAATCTATCTTGTAGAATGGATGGTACTTTACCTGGAAACATTTAGATGAGTATTATAATGCAATAAATAATACCTGTTCAACCAGTTCCCCTAGTTCCCATGACTCCAGCCCACTAACTTCGTACAAAGTCTTTGTAAATATAGGTCCATTCTCATTCCTGGTCACCTCAATAGACACAGTGGCTGTCACTTGTTGTGCTGGGTTTGCACTGTCATAAGCAACCACTCGTAGCTATACAGGGAAAATGTGGCAATCTGAGAACATTACACAATGACACCACTGGTTCCTCTAGGGAAATCAGGACATTTTGCGAATATTAAAACAAGTCACCATTAACAGCTATAGAAATAACATGACAATCTGAGAATATTAAAACAAGACACCACTTGCAACTCTAGGAAAACAGGACAATTAGAGAATATCATAACAAGCCAAAACTTACAGCTACAGGAAAAACTTGACATTAGAGAATAAAACAAGTAACAATTTGCAGCTACAGAGAGAACTTGATAGTCAGAGACTGTTAAACAAGGCACTACTCATAGCTATAGGGCACACGATATGCGAATATTAAAACAAATCACCACCTGAAAGAATAGGCGACTTGGGTCACAAAATTGACCTTAACATGCAAGAAGGGAGCAAAAACCCACATCCCTAGATTTGAAGAATCCTGAAGAACAATTCAATTAATTTTTATAGGATTTCATGAAAAATTTTGTAGATATACTTCAAAATACATGACATTCAACATTATGACCCCAGTTTGACCTTGGGAGGGGGGGGGGTCTCGGGGGAAATATTTGAACTGATTTTTGGAATCTGAGGCCATGGTTTCTTATTTACCTCCCAATACATTTCAATGCTATAAATCCAAAAATAAAAGGGATATTTGACATTTTACAAATCGCTTCTGTCTGTATACTGCATACCAAAAAGACCTGATTTGGCTGATTTTAATGTAACTTGAGGATCTATTTTTTGAAGCTATAAAGCCAAGCTTCATGCTTCAGTAAGTAACATATTGAAACTGTGTAAGGTCCTCAATGTGAGTAGACATACACAATATATGCCCAAAAGGGTCAATTTCAGCACTTTTTTTACTAATTGATAATCAATTGACTCTCAATCTGTCAATTATGGCCCAACTGATCTGAAATTCAAATGGCGCCTAGATTTTTATGTTATAAAGGCACCTGCCAAAGTTTGTGGACCCCTATATAGTAGTTTCTGAGAAAATCTGGTGAAATGGAAGTACACAAAAAAAATTGTTTTTGATATGTAACCTTGATCAAATCAAAGGTCAAACTCGTACCTGTCAAAAATTTTACCATTCTAAGACTTATAGATTATAACTGCCAAAAATCACTGTGATGGGCCTTATATTAAGTGAGATATTCAACTTAGAAATACTGTTGCAGAGGTAGCCGTTTAGGCTTTCTGAAAGAGGGGATGACACCAATAAGCATCTCCTTTTCTAGGGAAGTTTAATTACCCTGACACAGACTAAATTCCTGAACTCCTTAAAATACGGCCAAATATGGTAAATTATTTTTTACAGTTAGAACAAGTTATATATTTTACAAGTCTTTATTACCAGGTATTGAACAGAATTAAAATGCTCTATGGAAACTATTTAATATAAGTTTGAAAGTCTATATGATCTTAGTAAAAATACTTGCCCTGTAGCTGAAGTCGTCATCTTCCTTGAGGTCACTCTTTACAGACAAATCCCCAGTTCTGGAGTTGATGTCAAACAGTGAGGGGGCCGGGATGTCTCCAATAATTTCATACGTCATCTCACCCTGTCAGTTAAGAATACATATAGGACAATATGAATTCTATTTCTAATTCAACTGTTATAGTGCTTATTTTCTGAAACCTGCACATCATTCTAAGGCACAACATATCCATTAGTCAGGGTCCTAAATCACATATCGGGGGACCTAAAGAGGCCAGCAGCCATAGAGACACTAGGGAAAGAGTAAAACTAAGGAATATGAAGACTAAGATAACAGGAGGAAAATAAGAAAAAAATCTCTCAAATTACCATGTATAGTTTGTATGTTTATCTGACACTGAGTCCATATCTGAAAAGCAGGTTATAAACAAAAAAGAATTTGAACAGTGGTGTGACTAAGATGGGGGACAGGTCTTTTCTGAAGATCTTTAAATAAGGCACCGACCCCTGCAATGTTTCTAGTTAAACAATTATGATCTTTGTTTTCCAGTATTATGTGCCTCAGAGTCTGTCAATAAATGGAGATTAAGCGCTATAAATGTACTATTAGAATTTCTGAAAACAGATACTGCGTCAGCTTCCTGAAGCTTATGCCAATCAGCTAAACAAAATAGTATCTGCCAATTACTTTGATCAGGTAGAGGAATCGGAAGGGTTATTTCCCTGGTTTAAAGGCTGCTACAGTGACTTTAAATCCCTTAATAACATTCCCCCGTTTCAGTTTATTAAATTAAGGTTATGTATATCTTACCATCATATAAGTATTCCAAGCAATCACCTTAGTGAGAAGCACTATGTCTGTCATTATATCTCCCTCTTTCAGTTCATATAACAGAGGTTCTTACCCTTCTATCAGTATCTTGAGCTCTCACTCTGGTATAGAACACTCTGCCAGTCTCTGCATTCTCAGACACTTTGGCATCATCATAAGGCAGACCCTGGAACTCTGGCCTGGACTCGTCTCTGGTCACTGAGATGGACACTGTGGCATTGGCTGTCTGTTCAGGGATCCTGCCATCTGTGGCTTGAATGTAAAGCTGTGGATGAGTTGGAAATGAATTCACAATTATCAGATAAATTTCAGATATACATCATATTAATACCATGTCGTGCTTGAATAATGTAAAGTTGTGGTAGAGATGCAAATTCAAGCAACAATACCAGATTAAAAGTGTCCACATCAGATACAGAGCAGAACATATTATTTTATCTTCATATGCAGAAGTAAGGGTTTTATCAACACCTTTACCACATGTTGACTAAACTTACAATTGGTAATTATCAGGTTTTTTCTTCAAATCAATGCAATGACTATGACGTGCACATTAAAAAACTCATGGAAACGACCTAAATTCTAACTGTTCAGCACATATATCACTTTACTATTCACGATGATCTGTTAAAGTTCTGTTCTTACAATGATATGTCTTTAATGCTGTATGTATATTAATCTATTCTCATACATACACTGATCTGGTACAGTGATGATATACTGGCTAGTTTAGTCATACTATAAGGACACCTCATTTCAGTGCTTACCGACATTGGTTTGATTATACTAGTGGTGAGTAATGTAAAAATGTGAAATTCACTATTATAGTGTGAGGGGCAGCTGGTTAGGCAAAATAATCAAAATTAGTGTACATGTTTTGTTAGGGGAGATCAGAGGCCTGATGCAATTACATTAATAGAACTGTTCCCCAAATCTCACACAAGTCAATTAAGGAAATGGAGGGGGGTTTTAATCACTGGCAAACTTCACATGCTCAGAGGAATTTCAATTTTCTCACTCTGTCAGTTAATCAGTTTGAGTACATAGGTTTACTAACCTAAATCAGTTTGTGTAAGTACATTAATCTCTTTCAGTACTTACATTACAACCTCCTAGAGCTAGGGTACTATAAATTGCTAAGTCACACTAAAAAGTCTTGATGTAGGGTAGAAGTAGCATGTTTATTTGAATATTTGCCAGAACATACTTACTTTTTTGGTCTGGACTTTGAGTTATTGCCATAAATCTTTTTGAGCGAGCCTTCAACCAGTGACTTAGTTACAGTGATGAGTCCCAAAGAAAGTTTTGATGCAGATAGTTTTAATACTTATACTGATCAGTTAGGGTAAGTACCATGATCTCTAGTAAGGTTTCAGTCAGTAGTTTAGTTCCAGTGGTACCTCCAAAAGAAAGGTTTGATGGAGGTTGTTTGAATACTTCTACTGATTAGTTTGGGTAAGTACCGTGATTTCTTTAAGTGAGGTTTCAGTCAGTGGTTTGGTCAGACTGATGACTCCTGATGAAGGGTTGATATAGAAGAAGTCCAGCATATCTTCAGGCCCCAGTATCCTGTACTTCACCTCATCCTGATCTCCATCTATTGCAGCAACCTGAAGACAAAGGTCCATTAAAATAAGTACACACCAGATTGATGCGGTCTTATTTGCATTTATTCTTACTTTGCATTTATTTCAACAATCTATCTTTTTAACATTTGCAACTGGTTTATGGACTAGGATTTATAGGCTAAATGGCTCACTTGACAACAGGTCAAAATGGGAACAAAATTACATAACAGCCAAAACATGTCACAGATATGAATAATAGTTGATGCTGTAGTACATACTTGAAGAGATTTGGTTTTAAATGTAGCTCAACAGTAATATGTTGAAAATGTCAGGACCACTTTAAAACCTATTAACCTATTATAACTGTATCTCCTTGCCCCCATTTTTGCTAATGTATGTAAGACAAGTTTCATCAGGTATAAAATACCTCTTTCACATTTGCTCCTATGGGGAAGTTCTCTACCACTGTGGCTGTGTACTGAGTCTCACCAAACACAGGACCATTCACATTCCTCCTCACTGAAATCACCACTATACACTCGGCAGTCTGGAGTGGGTTGGCACTATCATACACCTGAACCCGCAGCTATGAAAAAAGAGATGAATTTTAAGCTAGACATAATGAAGTAACTTACAAGAACATTTTGATAAGTAACTAAGATAACCAAGGGCAGTAAATGATGCTAAATTTACCTAGAATGGGATGACAGCAGAAATGTTAAACTTTGTGACACTTCCAATAATTAGTAAATTAACAATGATCAGTGCTTTCTCTGTAATGTACAACTGTAGAATATGACAACACAGAAAGTAGTGCAGAAACGGTTTGCATCCTTACCACATACTGATCCTCCACATCATTCCTGACGGACCTTGTGAGCAGTATGTTGCCATTCTCATCCACTGTGAAGTAACTGGGTGCAGCCAAGTCACCCACAACCTTATACATCAGCTCCCCCTGTATGCAGAAAAACTATGGCTAAATTTAGGTTGATATTAAAACAATGGACTACAGATATCAGTTGAATAATTTGGAAACTACTAGAGGCCATTTTTAACTAACTCTCAATTTTCTGGTAAATGTTGCTCATTAAACATGAACAAACTGAAATAATGTAAAAAGTAGGAGGAGAATGAGATCTTTACCACAGCTGGTAAAGGTTTCAATTCACATTTTATAACTATGTTAAGCCTCTCTTACATACCACTGTTTGTGCTTACATGTGCTGTCCATCGGCAATATATGACCAAATTGCAAGTGACACACACAAGTAAAATGCAAGTTTAATGCAGGTGTTCTGTACATATTTTTGTCTGCATGACATGGCAATAGAGTAGAAATTGGTATGTAAATTATTTTCTGCATGGTTGTAGGAATAACTGATACCCAGCCAGGACACAGATTCACTTGCTGTTCGAATAAGACACACTTGAAAATATCTACTTCCCCTAAAAACTGGCAAAGGCTGTAAATTTGACAAAAATCATAGGGCCCATGCATGTTTAACTTATAACTCGCAGGGTGGAAAGTAAGAATATCTTTAATTATAGTTTTAGAATGTTGCTGTGAACCTGATAAGAGAGATATAGTAAAAGGGTTGAGTGTTTCAGAAAGGAAATTACTGAAATTGTAAAAATTTTATTGTAATTTAACTATTTGTAAGTTTAATACTAACCTTATCCTCACAAGTGCTTATTTCAGTTTTATGGAGCAAGAAAAACCTATTGCCCGACAAGAATTAAAAAATATATATATTCTTGTTGATAGGAGTGATGCCTTGTCTACGCAGTGATCATTGTCTACAGAAAGTTGTTGAAACTCTTCATTGTATTTCTGGTCCTCAGCAAAACAAATTGTGAGGGGAGGTAGGGTGGGCTTATCCTTTAGAGGATAAAGTAAGTATTTAACTTACAAAAGGTTAAATTAGTGGATCTGGATCACTTTGTCCTTTCTGGAGAGGCTGCCAGCTATAAAATTCAGGCAACCCTCAATACGTCTGGCTCTTATGAGTGTATTATGAGGATTTCAGTAGGCCAAGGTATGCCAAACTAGGAGACACATGTCCCATGAGTGTGTTTCCCCTTGCATGTTCAGACAACTAACTACAGTGGCGTTGTCTGATAATATCAGAATTCTTTTGTTTAGAATTTTGTTTTGAAAGCTTTTTAAGGCTAAAACACTGCCTTTAATTCTAGGACATTGATATGTCACAGTTTTTCTTCACCTGTCCAAATGCCACTGACAGTCATGTTTTCTAGATGGGCTTCCCAACTCTGGTTTAACACATCTGTGAAAAATAAGGGTGTTGTGCTCTTCTGGGTGTAAAGGACAACAGATTTTTCCAACACTGAAGATGCTTTTCCAGTTGCCAGTTTGATTGGAACAGTCACATGTGGAGTCTGCCGATTGGTATTATCTTTTCTAGAGATGCTATGTACACCAATCAAGGACATTAGCATTAGGACTGTTTGTGATGAGATCTCCATGGTCTGATGAGAATTTGCAAGTATTTTTAGTTTCTTTTCGGTTGGAAACACTGCGCTTTGTACCAAATCAAAGTGACAACCCAGAAAGTCAATTTCTAGTGTTGGTTTTCTTTGCTTTTAAAATGTTTATTCTAAAAAAACTGGAAGCCATCGAAGCCAGGTTTTGTAAAATTTTTCTTCCTCTTTACTTATCTTTGATAACAGACATTTATCTGTATATATCTGATAAAGCTTATGCTTAAGGGCTGATATATTTAGTCTACTGCCTGATTTGGATGCTTTGAAAATATATTTCTTGGTGAAAATAATTAATGTGTTAATTGGGATATTATTTTGATCATGCAAGGGATAACCACAGATTATGATAAAGTCAGTAAATTTTATTTTGTCATTAAATTTTTCAACAAGATACTTTTTGATAGTTTCCCAAAAAAGTTTCACTTGATCACATTGACAAAAAGAGTGCAAAATACTTTCTGATACATTATTGCATCTGAGACACAAGGAACGATCGGACAACCCCACTCTTTGAAGATACTGTTTTGTCCCGAGTATTCTGTACCATACTTTCATCTGGAACCAAGTATCAGGTTATTGTTTTGGATAGTTTTGAAACATGTTCTGTAAATATATTTCCACTGTCATTCATTTATGTGTATGAAAAAACTCTACAAAAAGCAATATTGCCTGGGGAAACAAGTCAAGTTGCTGAATAGGTTGTATCAACTCTTGGGTTTGGACCTTACATTGGTGTTTTGTGTTTGCTCTTAACAACCAATCATCTATAGGTACTGGTGAATTTGGATTCCGTGAGACTGAAGGACAAGCTCTGCCTCATTTACTACTCGTGTAAACCCTAGGGGAGCAATCGCTAACCTGAATGGCAGCGCTTGAAACTGACAGGCTTGACCGTCCACAGGAATTTTTTATATTGCAGTACATGTCTGTGAGGTCTACTGAGACTAGCCACTCCCCTTTTGTCACCAAATTTCTGACGTTTTTCTGTCTCCAATTTGAATGTTGGGACAAACACGTATTTGTTCAGGATACTAAGATCTATCACTGGGCGCAATTTTTTTTCTGGGTTTCAGTACTAGAAACAGTCTACTATTTAAATGTGGAGGTGTGCAATTTTTTATTGGACAATCACGTTATTTTGTTTGCGATACACAATCTTTTAAGAATACATGGTTTTCTGGGTCTGACATAACTGCTGTGAACTGTGGGTAGTATAAACATCGGTATTATTAATTGGAGGATTAGTTCAATAACCCCACGTCAAAGTTTCAACAACTCTGGGATGACAATGAAGTTTTTCACGTAACTGCAAACAGCCTCCATGATGCTTTAGACTGTGGGAGTCACCTTCTTCTGTTCCTATGTCTTCTTGTTGTCGGAGAAGTGTAATAGGAAGATTTTTTGTTGCTAGATTAACTTTTGTCATGAAACGTCTTTTGGCCATAATTGCTTTGCTAGTTTGCTAGAGGATCTCTCATCTGAATACCTGGAAAATAGTTTTACTATCAGTACTTGGTCTCTTTGGAGATTTTTGACGTTTCTTTTCAATTTTATTCACTGTTGCAGGACAAAAGAGGTCTGCAGATTTAAAGTCAGTCCTTCTCTACCAATTAAAATCATGTTCCTGAAGGTCTGGAGCCAGGGCTTTTAGGACAGAGTCCCTTCTAGCCAGTTCCAAGGTTACAAGCTGAAGTGATGGAATTCCCAGTTACACTCTGCAAGGCCTTTTCTATGGAACTCAGGCAGCAGAAATGCATCTGAAGATTTTAAAGCAAAAGCTCTAGTTCCTTCAATAGTAACTGACCTTTTGTTGAGTTTTTCAGACCGAGCAAAGAAAAGTAGATTCTAGGTTAATTGCTGTCTTTTCAATCACACTCAGAAAGAAGTAAGCATAAGAAAGGATCTGGACATGCTCTCTGTTAATAGTCTACATGTGTTGTTTAAATGGGAGTCTTATGGAAGAAGGCATAGCTCCCAGAATGTAGACCTGAATGAGTCTTGGTATCTGGGTGCTTGAAAGCAAAGTTATTGGAAGAAGATTTATAAAACTTCATCTGTGACCTGGTAGTTATCATAATTGAGGAGACTTGTCTGATATGAGACTGATCTTGTTGTGGGTTTCCTGTGCCTTTCTTCTCATAGAAGTCCCACCTATCCAGCACTCCTTCTACTGGAGGCATGGCCATAGGAAGTGAGGAAGCTTTTCTTTTATTTTCTTTGAGTTTTGAACCTAATATGGCTGTTCAGAAAACTCCTCTGGAATACTGAGGCCCTGCAGTGTAAGCACTGTAGCCAATATCTGGCGATATGTAGGACCTTCATCCATATCTTCGTTGGCTGGTAAAGGACAGCTGTCCTTCTTGGACACTGAGCCAGCCTCTTGGAAAGTGTGTTCTGTTAAGGTTGTCATCTGAAACCTCACTCTCTTAATGATTTTGTTGAGAGTTGTGGAACAGGAATTTGGTTGGATTTATCCCGTAAAGAGGATATCTGACCCTGAATGTCATCCAATTTTTGTAGAATCTGTTGCAAAGGGTCAGTAGAAGCTTTAGCACTTGTAGTTTTACAAGAGAAATATCTTACTGTAACTCTGCTGGGATGGCACTCCATATAGTAGTCTTCTTCTTTTGATTTTATGCAAATATCTTCGCCTTGACCCTTTTCTCTACAGGGTCATCTGGGTGCATGCTTCAAATCCTTTTGAGTTCTTCATTTAAGCATCTGTCATCTTGGAATTTGTAAAAAAAAGGTATGTTTCGCCCAAAATGACCAAATTGCAAATTTAATAAGTAAATTAAATTTTTATAAGTTAATACCCTATCCAATGGACAATTGCTTTACCGGTCGGCGCGACCGGTCCCGCCAAATGCCAGAAAAAGACGTCCTGTATATACTACCGGCAGGACCGGTCACAGAGTGTGCATTCGCCAGGTGGCGCATCGTACTTCATTTCCTGTTTACCTATTGACGTCATAGCATCTTTTTCGTGTCTAATCCTAGTAAGACCCCTAGTAAGCTGACAGCGGGGCCGGTTGGGTGGGCCTTGCCTGTCCATTGGATAGGGTATTAACTTATAAAAATTTAATTTACTTATTAAATTTGCAATTTTATTGCGTTAATACATCCTATCCAATGGACAATTGCTGAATAACTACCGCTTGGTAGGCGGGTAAGCAGCTAGGGACTTATGTGAACTCATAACAACAAATTTTAACAGGCCCATTTGACCTAGGGTCAGAGAACCCTGAAAGGTCAGGGTCGGCCACTAACTCACCGGTTAACCGGGAGCCTACCGACGTTGCCCCCCCCCCCTTTTTTCTTTCCATCCAGAGTTGGTCTGAGTTGGAAAGATAGAGAGAGAGAGGGGCTGAGTTCAGTCCCAGAAGAAATAAACCTCCCAAAGGAAGCAAGTCACAGTTTTTTTTTTGTTTTTTTTGAACATATATGTACATTCAACATATTTACATTATGTACATATCTAACATATTTACAATATGTACATATTTACATATATACAACATCCCCTCACTTCTGGGCCTGGTGGTGCACCTGCTGGGCAGCCACTACAGGTCCCAGGTGGAAAAGCTCTGAGTCAGCCCAGGCAACATCCTTCAAATAGAATTGGGTGAAGGTGTTGTGAGATTTCCAGTGGCAGGCTGACAAGATCTGATCTAAGGAGATCCCAGATTGGAAAGCCTTAGAAGCAGCAAAGGCCCTAACATCATGGGCTTTAACCTGATGTAAGGTGAGGGCCTCCTGGTCAGAGAGCTCATAGCACAGAACCACAGTCTGTTTGATCCATGAGGAGATGGTGGCAGGCGAGATGTCTTTATCAAAACCCTTCTTGAAGGAGACAAAGACTAACTCCTTATTCTGCCTGAGGTCTGCAGTCCTGTCCAAGTAGTGACGCAGGGCTCTAACTGGACATAGGGACCTGTCACTCTTGAGTGACCTATCCAGAGATGGTGCCAGGGCTGGGATGACCACTGGTGCCACACTATCTAGACCTTCCTTAGCCAGCTGATTCTTGGATAGGAAGCTGGGTGAGGGGTACAAAGACACCTTAGACCAGTCTGACTGGTGTCTGATGTTCTTATGTAACCAAGCATGGATCTCACTCCTGCGTTTACCTGAACCCAAAGCCAGCAAGAAAACAGTCTTGAAAGTTAAATGTTTCAAGGAGGACTCTTTCAGGGGTTCAAAAGGAGCCTTTGTGAGCTGATGTAAAACCAGTGAAAGGTTCCAGGAGGGGATGCCCCTCCTGCCCTTAGGTCTGTCTCTATGGAAACTATCCAGGAGACGAGTGAGATTCTCATCTTTGCTGACATTAATGGTGGAATTTCCCAGTTTGTCAGCAATGGCGGATCTGTAGCCATCAATAGTGCCTGGTTGTAACTTCTTGTCCTGAAACAAGTGCAGGAGGAAGTCAGCAATGGCTTTCAGAGGTGGTGCCCTGAAGTCCACCTGATTACTGAGGCACCACTTTGTAAAAATGGTCCACTTTGCCTCATAGACAGATCTGGTTGATCTTCTTTGAGGAGCCTCAATTCGTGCTGCCACTGCCTCAGAGAAGCCTTGCTCCTTGATTGCTGAGGCTCTAGGAGCCAGGCATGTAGGTTCAGATTCGACAGGTTCCTGTGAAGGACCTGGTTGAATGGCTGAGACACTAGGTTGGGTATGCTGGGCAGACATAGTGGGATCTGGCTTGACATTGCTACCAGGTCCCAAAACCAGGGCATGTTGGGCCACCCTGGGGCAATCAGGATTATTCTGTTGCAGGGGTAGTCCTGGAGCTTCTCCACCACTTTGCCCAAGATGGCCGCCGGTGGGAAGGCGTATGGGTCCAGGTCCTCCCAGGAGAGACTGAGTGCATCCACTGCCCAAGCCTGGGGGTCTGGCACCGGTGACACAAACTGAGGAAGTTTGTTGTTGAACCTGGTGGCAAACAGATCCACTTTTGGCTGGTGCCACCTTGCGCATACAGCTTGGAATACTGCTGGATGAAGTGACCACTCTGTTTGAATGGTCTGGCCAAGTCTGGATAGCTTGTCTGCTATCACGTTCAGCCGGCCGGGGATGTGACGTGCCCTGAGGGTTACCTGCTGTCTGGTGCACCAGGACAGGATTCTCCACAGTAGGGCACACAGTGACCCCGACTTCATCCCCCCTTCTTTGTTGATATAGGCAACCACTGTTGTGTTGTCTGTAGCTATCAACACAGTCTTGTTGCAGACCAGGGTTCGAAACTCCTTTAGAGCTAGAAAAACTGCTTTTAGCTCGAAGTGGTTTATGTGCAACTTGCTTTCTGGAAGGGACCAGGTTCCCCTTGCAGTATGGTCGTCCAAGTGAGCGCCCCACCCTTCGTTTGATGCGTCTGTAAAGATCTGCAGAGCATGTTTTAGAGGGTGTAATGGTTGACCTAGTAGCACATTGCTTTCCTCCAGCCACCACCTTAGATGAGGGTGGAGGGACTTGGGGACCGGGATCACCTTTTCCAGTGACTCTGGGACCCTCCAATTGTTTTTCAAGTGCCACTGTATGGGTCTCATGTGGAGTCGCCCTAAGTGGACTTGTTTTTCTGTTGCTGTGAGGAGACCTATGAGGGACATGAATTTCCGGTCCGGACAAACCGGATCCGACATCATTGATCTGATCTTGTCTGTCAAGGCCTGCCAACGTTCTTCTGTTGGTCTGACCTTGCCCTCTTTCAGGTCGAACTGGTAACCTACGAAGTTGAAGACCTGTTTGGGTGCCAGTTCTGACTTTTCCTTGTTCACCAGCCACCCTAGTTCCTGACAAAGTGTGACCAGGGTTTGAGTATGCTGGAGACAGGTGTGGAGGGTAGAGGCCCTCACCAGCCAGTCGTCTAGGTACTGGTGGATTCTTATACCCTGTCGTAAGGCCATGAGCTTGACCTCTTTGGCCACCACTGTGAACTCCATGGGTGCTGTGGAAAGACCAAAGGGCAGGGCCTTGAACTGGTAGGATTGGCCCTGAATGTGAAAACGAATGTACTTCCTGGACTGACTGTGAATTGGAATGTGGAAGTATGCGTCTTTGAAATCTATTGAGGTGACCCACTCCCCTACCTGTAGGGAGCTTCTTATGGTTTCTGGAGTCTCCATTTTGAACGACTCTGTGTTTAAAAAGGTGTTCAAAGTGCTCAGGTCCAAGATAGGTCTCCACCGGTTGTTGGGTTTGGGAACCAAAAATAGCCGGTTGTAAAACCCTAGGGAGGTCTGATTTGTTACCGGTTCCACTGCATTCTTGTTTGTTAGCTGAGCCAGTGCCTCCAAAAGGAGGGACTGTCTTTGGGGGTTTACATATTTGCTGATGACCATTGGTGACCTGGTTAGGTTGGGTCTGAACCGGAAGGGAAGGGTGTAGCCCTCTCTCAGTATTCTGATAACTTTTGGACTCGAACCCAGAGTTTCCCACTTCTCCCAAAACTGCTGAAGCCTTGCCCCTACAGGAAGATTTGTGACAACAGTTGGGACATTTGTGACAATTTTTACAAAACTCAAGTGATCTACACAGGAAACATCTTTCACATGGTTTATTTCTCTGATAGATTGACAATAAACGGGATTTACACCTTTCTTTTGCGGTAACCCGCTGGCAAAAGGAACACTTGCAACAAAAGAGTTTACATGTGGAAACACAGTCTCGCTCTTGCTTGTCACTGGTGGTGGTGGGTTCAAGCCCTCCATCTTGTCGGATACATTTACAGAGTTCACCAATCCGACCACATTTGAAAAACAGTGATTGTCATTTATGCTTTTTAAATCCCCTGGCCGGCTTCTGGCTGAAGTTTGAGGCTTTACCACCACCTTTCTGAGCAGTTTGCCGGTCTCTAATCTGCTTCCATGCCGGAGTAGTGGGCTTCCGGTCCGGCTGGTGAGGGGTTCGATTGGAGGGGACGTATGGATGAAAACGTCCAGGTTTCCTTGGTGTGGTACCAGCAGAACGCCTCTCTTCACTACGTAAGATCTCCTCTTCAGCTTTGACCAGTAAGCTGTCCGGGAAGAGTGATAGTTGGTGAACTGGAGACGTACGTAAGGCAGACAAGGTGTCCGGTTTAATCCCACCTCTTATGAACTCTAAATAACTGTCCCGACGGGCCAGGGTGAGATTGGCCATGCTGATAAAGACTCCCTCTGATAAATCCTGCATGGTACGCTGCATAGCCTGTGAAATTGACCGGTTAAACGTAACCAGATACTCCAGTTCTTCAACAGCTTGTTGTTGTTTCTCAGCACTTTTGCCCTTTGAGGAATCAAACCTGAGGGACTTTAACTGGGTGACCATGGAGTCCTGTACTTTGGTGAGGCATCTAGATAGGCCAGCAGCGTGATTACACATCACTGATTGTTCTCTGAAGGACCTCTCCCACCTTCTAAGGGTGTCCTGGCTGAAGGTCCGGGAAGCTGGAGCAGAAGGTAAACTGCGCCTTGCAACTCTAGAAAACATACTGTTAAGCTTTGCCGGTTCCGGAGACCAGTCACCAACAGCCTGGGTAGACGTATCCTTCTTAACAACTTGCATGTCGTACCACTTTGAAGTACGGGGTGTCTTGACAAATTGATCACGCAGCAGACCACTGGTTTCTGTATTCCTGGAAGGATAACCTTCAGCAATAGTTACATTTAGTTTCTCCAGCTTTTTACAAAGCCATTCATCCACCGGCAATTTTACTGACACTTTACCGGTAGTCTTCACTCTAGAACCGGCAAAGGGATTGTCATCCATAGATGCAGCTGAGGTGTCATAATCCGGGATTTGATGCCAGCCCATGAAACTCCTCACCCCTCTCAAGGTTTCCCGGTAATTGGCATCTTCAGAGAGGTCCTGGTCAGTGTTAGTTTCCGGTACATCACCCTGGTAGTGAACACTAGCCGGTGAAGCCGGTTCCGCATCCAACTCAGCCTCACTGTCAGATTCCCTAGCAACCTCAGAATTCTGGCCAATGGGAGGCGACTGGTTAGACAGCGTAGTTTCATAACCGGAAGGCAGAACCTCAGGACCCGCACCGGGAGCCTGTGGAGGCTGGGTGGCAGTCCCTGCACCGGGAACCAGTAAAGGTTGGGTGGCAACAGTCTCAGAGGTACCGGGGCCCTGAACAGGGTGGGTAGCACTCTCAGTCACTTCCTTCACAGCTTGTGTACCGGGAACCCCCAGAGGAGGTTGGGTAGCCGTCAACTGCGTAGCAATGTCACCAGTGCCCTCAGCAAACATAACACTAGTAGAAGCACCCGGATCAAAGAAGGGGTGTTCTCTGGGCACCACAGAAGCAGAATTCACCGGTCTCACCGGAACAGCAAAAGACTGGTTAATCAGCATAGCTTCCAGACGGGAAAATCTCTCACTCCACTTGTCATCAAGGGACTTGAGGTCGTCTGAAGTGGGCTTACTGCTGTGCTTCCGTTTACTAGACCTTGGGGAGCCATCAGAACGCTTCTTCTTCTGCTTGGGTGTAGAATCAACAGGAGACTGCGTCCCTGAATTGACAGGACCCAGCAGTGAAACCTCAGATGGATCAACAAGCTTGGGAGACGTACTTGTTAATTCTTCAGATTTCTTCTGGCTAGAGCGTTCTTTCCGTTCCTTGTAGGTGGGGGTTGCTAACTGGTGGATCTGAGCAGGCGTAAACGCCTTACAGATACTACAATCCAACTTCTTCACACAGGGGTCGTCTCCCACCCCCTTGTCACGACAACGCGCGCATTTCTTATGGTTGTCGAAAAGGGCCATAACGTGCCCGCAAGAACCTCGCTTCTGTCCAGGAGACGACATAATGATCAGTAACGTTGTAGAATTACTCCGTACTAATAAAAAACAAGAAACTTGGAAGAGTTCGTTGTAAAACTTCAAAAACGTATCTCTGAAGAAAATCTTCTGCAAAACTCTTTCGCGCCAAACGAAAAAGATGCTATGACGTCAATAGGTAAACAGGAAATGAAGTACGATGCGCCACCTGGCGAATGCACACTCTGTGACCGGTCCTGCCGGTAGTATATACAGGACGTCTTTTTCTGGCGTTTGGCGGGACCGGTCGCGCCGACCGGTAAAGCAATTGTCCATTGGATAGGATGTATTAATGCAATAAAAAATATTTTTCGGCAACTTTCTGTCAACAACAATCACTGCACAGGCATGCACATGTGAAGACAAAGGATCACCCCTATAGACAAGAATAATATTTTAAAAAATTCTTGTTGGTCAACACACTTTTTGCTCCACAAAACAGAAATAACCTCTTTTGAAGATAAGGTAAGGCTATTTTACACAATAAAAATTCTTATCTTGCTAAGATGCTAAGACTGTCATGATAATGATAATTGAGGACTGATCTAAGGATTGATTTTGTAACTACTTAATATTCACAACCCAATGCTATAACCACTGTACAACAGACTGGCTGGAGATGTAGTTGAATACTGTTATTACCTTGGGATCCTGGTCTTTTTACTTTCATAAGTGATATCTGATGTCATACAAATTAATTACTAATATCTAATTAATACCTTGCGATTATTATTCAAGGCTAGATCCCTGATGAGTATCAACTGATTTGGGGTTCATTCTACAAGTTGTTATTAAGTCCAATGAACACTGAAATTAAGTGGCTAAAATATTAAAGATCACATGTACCTTTCTATCCTGGTCTGAAGCGACCACCCTGATGAGTGAGACCTGATTGACGGGTTCATTCTCATTGATGGTGCGTGTGTAGTTTTGCTGGCTAAAGACTGGGGGGTACTGATCTCTGGAGATGATGATCTGCACTGAGGCTGTTGATGTCTTCTCTGGTGTAGACTGGTCTCTGGCTCTCACAGTAAACTGAATATAGAATTGAAGGAAGCTGGACAAATCGGCCCTTTGCCAAAGCAGGCCTCAACAAATTGGAACCCTGAAAAGGTCAGCCCTCTAAAAACTTGGCCCCTGCAAATTCGGCCCCAACCTAAGGTAAGTAACAAAATGCAATGCAATAAAAGTACATGCACTTTTTTAGCATTTAATCTTAATGATAACCGGGTTCCTATTAATGACAGATGATGGAGATAATCCTTTATGATCGTGTCATATTTGTTTTACAAGGGTGACAACTTCTAAAGTGGTATTTAGCAAAAGCAAAATTACCATATGTCAAATAATTTCGGGATAAAATCTTTATCACATTATATCAACGACTACACCTTCTTAAATTATATTTAGCAAGAGTACAAAAAACATATATCATTTTTGGATGCTGTAATGTATAACTTTCATCCTATTTTCCTTTACAGTGGTATTTTGCAAAAGTGCAATTAACATACATCAAATAATTTTGGAATAATATTTGTCACATTATTTCAAAGGTATCATCTTTTTATGTGATACTTAGCAAAAGTACAATTACCATATATTAAAGATTTTTGGATTCTGCTTGCTACAGTACAATTTTCTCCCAATTTGGCCGAGTTTTATTTTATAGATCACAAAGTGCACAAGTGTCATGGCAGTAAATTCTTGTTGAGTACTAGCCCTATTATTTATACACCTTTCAAACTAATCTAGCAAGTCTTGCATAAATCTGTCACAAATTAACAAGGTTGTCATCCAGGCTAAAGATTTGGTGACAGACAAAAAAGATTTATTGTGCCCCTTTCTGTCTTTTCTGCACCCAGGGATACTTTAACTTTACTACGTTTATTGATTCACTGTGTTTTACATATTCAGTTGCTGCCCCTTACTGTGTACTTGGCCTCTGTAGCGTCTGACAGTAGTTGTCTGGCTATGATATTTCCTGTCTCCGCATTTAGCCAAAAGAACTGAGTCACTGACTCTGCCACATCATCTGCCATCTCATATTTTATCTGGTCATTCTGTATAAAATAGGATAATTACTTGAGTGGTACAATCTGAGTATTGATTTATATGCTTAAATGATAAGCAAAATGAGGCAATATTTACCTAAAACAAACACAACTTTGTTCTTCTTTCTCTCCATTGAGTTGCAAAAAAACTTCATTTAGACATTTTTAAACTGATTTCTTGTTTTCTCTGCAATAATTTTAATGGAATAAAAGTAAGAAGAGGGGCCATAAAACTACCTTTCTAATGATATATAAATATAGAATTTTTGTTTGTGCCATATTTTAATTTATTAAAATAATGTTCAAAGTCTATCCACAGTAAGGGCTGGTGATGTATATGAAAAAAAAATACACACAGGTGGTCACAAAGGTAAATGATCATAAAGATAAACAGTCTTTAGAACTTCTCAAATCTAAATGGCATAAACAACAAAATTGCACAAACTACATAACAAAACAAGCCTTGCCATGACTGCTTACATTTTAAAAATTATGAATATGGTTTATCTTTATGACTGTTTATCTCCTTGTCCACCTGAGTATCTTGTCCATATATCCAGCTGTTTAGGTCAAATACAATGCGTGTTCCAAATTAAATACATACACAGAACTACTCAAAAATGATGCACACAAATCAATAAATTATGCTAAAAATAAATTAAATGCCACAAATACATAAAAAAACACATTAAAATATTGACCATAAAACTATGGCAATGAGAAAATGTTCTAAATGTTGTAATGGACATAAATCCAGTTGTCTACAAGGTATGCTATGGCCACATTCTCTAACAAGGGAGCTCAATTCTTGGACTATCATCAAAATCCACCCTAAAATTATCTGGCTATAACTTCCTTTAAAAAAGCCAGGATCCAGATGATCCAGATCACTCCCAAAATCTAATCACTTGTTCCCTGTCCCATTTAGGACATTTCCTGAAAATTTCATCAAAATCCATCCATAACTTTTTGAGTTATTTGTCTTTAAAAATTACATTCCATGGATCCATAAGATCCACATAGTGATCCAGATCACTGCCAAAATTTAATCATTTCTTCCTTTTACCTTTTCAGACATATCCTGAAAATTTTATCAAAATCCGTCCATAAGTTTTTGAGTTATCTTGTTCACAAACAAAGGCACAAACAAACTCAGGCAAAAACATAACCTCCTTGGTGGAGGTAATAATATTACTTCACCACACTCACAGCATCACGGTCCTTTGCTTTGACTTGTACAATCATGACACCAAGTGGGAAGCTTTCTGAGATCTCTTTCTGGTACAATGTCTCTGTGAAGTCAGGGCCATATTCATTCCTTCTGACAGGAAATACAAGCTCTGTGCTCACCTTCTGATTAGGATTGGCACTGTCATAGGCAACCACTACCACCTAGAGTGTTACAGTAATAACATGGAAAAACGTATACTTCAGCAAAAACTCTAACTGAAGCGGGATGTAAGAGTAGTTTAAGAGGATGGATAACTATGTACATGCATGTGTATCTTATATTTCCTTTCAAGATTTAAGTTAATATAGTCATAAAATCCTCCCCCATTGGTGCAAGTCTGAGTTGCATTAAATTTGCTGAGGATGAAGATACTTTATACTGTATAACTACAGGAAAAAAATCAAAGTACTCCACAGGCTTCTTTATCAAACTTTCACTGTTGCATCACCTATGCACTCGACTCCTCATCCTGATATAATAGGAAAACTTCCCGAATAACATATACAGAAAAAATATGTCACAAATGAAGATAATATTATAAGAGTGCGTAGCATGAGTATTATGTTGTTAATCTTCATGAGTGATACATTTTTCTATATATGTCTAATGAGGGATGTTTTACTTTTATTATGCACCAGTTTGTATGAGCTGTGAGTTAAATAAATCCATATTTAAAGAGAAGGTGTAACAAAGGCTGCCATAGATACAGGTGCACCAATGAATATAAAACCTCAAACTTTAACTTCTGATTTTCAGCTATTTCTGTATTGATTTTTATGCAACAAAAACAAGCAGAGGCACTGTAAAAGACCTTTCTAATGATATATAATACTTATTTGTAGATTACAGTAGTTTCTGAAATATTAAACATAAAACAGGACATGTTGATTCTAATTATTCATGGTAAGGAGGCATCATTATATACCAAAACTATATCCCGCACTGTATATCCCTCTTATTGGCTATATACGGTACGATAATAAATTCGTGGCCACTGACCCATCAGCTGTCCTATTCTGATCCTGTAACACGACCCCCCATCCCCTGTACAGTCTAAATCATATTGCACATGACGTGAAGTAATAAAACTATAATTATAACTAAAAAATATAAGCATAAACTAAGAGAAAAGAACTTACAGTGTAAGAGAAAAGCCTTAGGGGATCATTCTTGAGACTGCCATACACACGGACCACACCAGAATCCTTGTGGATCCAGAAGTATGTCATGGCTGGGTAGAGACCTGTGATCTCATACTGGATCTTACCCTGAATAACACAATAAAGAGATACATTACAACTTCTTAAAGTTCTGTAACTTTAATTTTTAATGGTGCAAAAAATCAATATACAGAAGATTTATACTCACTGTAGTATGAGTCAACTCATCTGTGTGGAAAGTACTCAAAAAGCAAACCATAAAAGTGGTTTCATAACTTAGAAAGGGAATATGGTTGTGAACTATCAAAATTGTCTGCCATAGTGCCCACCGGCGATAAGTCAAGAACACTAAAAAATTGGGATGGGACTTTGTGAGATAATGGGCTATTTCATGAGTATGGCCAATAACATGAGCATAGGCGATATAACGTGAAATACATAACTCACAGTATTATACAATAATGTATTTTTATTTAACAATCAGTGTAGGAAATCCCAATATTTGTTTTTACAAAATATATACATGAAATCACAAATTGACAAACAGTCAAATCTATTGTACCTGCCACATTTATTCTCAGTCAATCTAAGTCCTTGAAACTTCTCAAGGTGCACTATTGAGGATGCCTTTGGTAAGAAACATTGAGTGACTTTGCCTTTCTGTTGAAGGTTTTAGCATACTTTAATGCTGTATACAATTGATTGTAATTGAACATCAGTATTACAGGCTGAGTTTTGCTCTTTTTGTCTCTACCGTGTTTTCAGTGCCAAAGATAGACACATATCGTAGCGTAGATCTTGACGCTGCCTGTATACAATTTACAAGAAAGCCATTCAGTGCTTACTTTGAGGTCTGGGTCTGTAGCAGTGACTGTGTAGACTCCACTGAAGTTGGCGATGTTTTCACTAACAGAGCCAGGTACATATGGTCCTCCAAACTTGGGTGGCTGTTCATCCCTAGCCACCCTGATTTCCACAGTGGCAGAGCTGTTCCTACCCCGGCCATCTCTGGCATTTATCACAAGCTGAAAGTAGAGTACAGACAGATAGGATATTATAAACCCAAGTAACTTGAATTCCAAGTTTCAATAGAAAAGGTCTCCTTGATAACCTGGGCTCAAATTTACAAAAGGTCTTGTCATGTCACATGACATAGAAAACCACGGTGGTTATGTGATAAATCAGTCTTAACTTTATGACATGTGTCTTGGCTGAGACCTACTTTGTGAATACCTATTTATGACAAGTTTCAGCTGACACAAAAGTCTTAGATTTAAGACTGGGTTAAGACCAAGATAAGATGAAAAGTAAGATCCTTAAAGAATACAGTGACTGATGTTCATGTCTGCTTGTAAGGAAACTCCACCTAACAAAGTTTTCTATTTAAAGTAGATTGACTGGGTATTACAGATAAGATTGCTGCTGTCTTTTCCTGATTTGTAGGTCTTTATGACTGCGAATTTATTTGGTATTATTATTTCACTTTGTTTACATATTTAGGGTTTTTAAGTGGCAAGCAGAAATCAGAAATTTATGCAAGATCACATATATAACTGTCCCATACAAATACTGAATCATTTTATAAAAAATGAAAAGTGAAACACAGATTAAACAAACTAGAATCTTAAGCATGATTTCAGTTTTAACTTGTTAAACATATTTTATCTGGTTTACAGTTTTGTCAGAATATACTTTGTGTAATGCATAAAAATGGCCTGGTGGTCAGTCAGAGTCCTTACATTATAGACCTCCTTGGCATTAGTGAGAGGCTGAATGAGTCTTATAACTCCAGTCTGTTCCTCCAGCAAGAAGTAATCATCACCATCATCTGAAGCACTGGTCATGCTGTACCGCACTTCATCCTACAGAACAGCATGAAAAGACGTTTATTTGTCACTCTCTTTTTATCTAAAGTGACATATCAATGCTATAATAAGTAATAGTTATTAACCAATTAATAAAATACCGTGTTCAAAGAAAATATGTCTTCTTTTCTTGGTGACATAGATAGACTTCATGAACAACAACCAGAAAATCAGCATTATAAGAAGCTTTAAGATCCGCCAAAAAATCCCAAAAAGTCAAACCTCTGACATAACTTCCTCAAGAATATACAAATAATAAAGACCTCTTCTAAACATCTGAAACTTTAACAATACATCATACCAGCTCAAAATGGAGATCCTGGTTTGATCATACAGCAACAAAACTAGATGAGTCTTAACATCACTACTCATGAGGCTGTGCTTATTTTGACTGTACTTGGTCAACTGGTTATTGTATTTTGGTTCATAGGATTACTCAAGATGAGGCTCAACTGAATTTACAGTAGTTTTTTTGAAACATAATCACACATGGGCATAAAGGATTTCATGACAGGTTTTATCGAGTATACTTTTTTTTTTTGTTGGAAAACTTTATATTTTCATTATAAATGGTGTATAATATCAAGTATTTAAAAAAGTATAAAGCACTTTGGGCATAAAGTTTAAAGAAGTGTAATACAGCACATCAGTAATATCATCAGTAATAATACTCCGCAACAAAATTACAATTCGGAGTGTATGTTTTTCCACACATTTTCTCTCCGGTGTATATATACCTGTTCATCCTCGTCATTGGCTCTGACTCTCATCACCTCCTCCCCTACACTGAACCCATCTGAGATGACCTTGCTGTACACGGGTCCTGGTACAAACTCAGGTCCATGCTGATTTCTGGCCACATTGACCACTACATTATGGGTCACTGTGTGGTCAGGATACACACTGTCATAAGCCACAACTCTCAAGATGTACTGTGTCATCTGCAAGCTGTCCTCTCTTAAGTCACGTATAAGTGTGATACGTCCACTGTCCCCACTACGATCAATCTGGAAGAAGCTCTGAGCAGGATAGATTCCTGTCAACTCATAAATTATGTCTCCCTGTGAAAAAACAGGTATATAATATGTCTAGTCGTAGAAATAGAAACACTACAGCACATAATCTCCTTGTAAATATAGGAAAAATACAATATATGGCTCCCTGTAAAAACAGGAACAGTAAAATACATGCATCTCTGGATATAAGCTTTAAAACAGGACCATTACAAGGCATTTGTCACTGTAAAAACAAGGCCGAAAGGGGTTCAGTCTACTAAGGTGAGCTGCAAAGCCATCAGAGACACAAGTTGTGGACTAAAGCAGTGACCCATTAAGTACTATTGAGCCCATTGCCACTTAACTTCTGCAAAAGACAGACACTTATCACACTATGCCACAATTCATAAAAGTCCGGAGACAAAAAAAAAAAGATCTCTAAAAGCGAGAGCCTTGCTAGAGCTTGTGCTTAAAAAGGAAAACTAAATGAATATCTCAGTGAAAAACAGGAACAATACATTGTATATCTCAATGAATATCAGCTCATAGATCTACATCATGGCTGTCTGCTCCTTGTTCCCATTAACAAATGGGAACAATGCAGCATGGTGCAAAAAATGAGGAAACGATATGAGTTGGTATTTCACCTTGCCATAATAATGACTTTAGTCAACGTTAATTCATAACTGTCAAGAGTCTAACACTACTAAAATATGGTTGGTCCATGGTTCAAATATATCTTTATGGCAAATATGAATGAAATCCACTCAGTACATTTTTGACTAAAAAATGTGACAATGACATTGTAACAGACAAATAATCCACATGTGGCCTCCTCTGGTCAGGCAACAGAAACATTTTTTTAAATATTAAAGTCACACCTTTTGATTATCATCCCTTGCTTTTATGTCCAGAATGTGACTGTTCCGTGGCTTGTCCTCCGTTATGTTAGCCACATAGGAATCCAATTCAAAGTATGGAGGTCTGGTATCTCTAGGTACTGTTACAACCACCTGGGCTGTGGAAGTCTTGGGTGTAGGCAGGGCCTGGTCAGAAGCTTCAACCATCAACTGAACAAGGAATATAGAAATAGTTGATTTTTTATAATTTCATCTTGCAGCTGAAAGCCTAATCTATTATGAATGTTCATGAATTCCATTACAAGGTAAGGGTAGTTACAAAAGTTAACAAAAGAGAATACATTTCTGTACAAAAAAATGCACAAACAAAAGTTGAGCTATAAAGATCAAGTACATGAAATTATGGTAATTACATGTATGTGGGGTTTTTTGGTTTATGACAAAATAATCAAACTTATTCTTACATATTGATTATATTGTGAATACTTTAAAGCAATGGAACCAGAGATGAGAAAACAGTAACACTTTGACAAAAGGGAAGATAGAAACTTTCTTGTGAATACAATGTGTTGTGAAAAGAAAAAAAAAGGTTGTGTCACAGTCTTGCCATGTTACAATATTCCATGTATTAATATTTTTCATGTGAAATTTTGATCATTTTATCACATCAATAATTTACTAAAAATGCTTAAAAGCAGAAATGTTCTCATCTGTGAAATTATCTCCATATTATAATGGTTATAATTTTTGACAGATTCCTTACACAACAACATTTCAACTAATGATTAACTAATTAGCTGTGTATACATACGGTAAATGTCTCTGCTGTGGAGTCTGACAAGGGTTTCTTTATGGCAAGTTCTCCAGTGGATGGGTTGATGTAGAAAAACTCCAATGCCAGATCATCACCCATTAAGCTGTACTTTATCACATCCTGCAGACAAGGATTGGGAAATGGATGGAAATCAGTCTCAATTTTGTAATACTGTATAACGGGTCACTCTGTATTTCTCATTGATTAGCATGCTGATTGTAATGACATAAACCAGTGTAATTTACAAACACAAATGGATCTATTGATATTTGATAAAATGGATAAAAATAATAAAACACATTACATTAAACATTGTTTTGGGGCTTTAGTGTTTTCCCTGATTGTTAAAATTTTAAACATCTAAATAAAATTGCCTCAATCTTCCCAAAAATTTTAATCATTCATACCTGAGTTCCTATCCCCAACATACAAATAACGGACTTAATATTTTATTATATCCCACAGTTTGGGGTTTGAATTTCGAATATGAATGACTATATTTATATTCCTGCAAACACTTACTACTTGAATGTGAGGTATAGATACAAGGGTATATAACTTAATCAGTATCTAGCTTATTAAATAATATTAATGTACATTCATGTAAAATATCACATTGTGCCTTTAACATTTAAAATGGATGAAATGTCTAGAAATTTGCCATGAGATGGTGTAAATTAATGAAATTCATAAAAAACTGTAACAATTTTCCACAGAGTAAATAAATTCCTTTTATTTTCTACAATGTCCAGATATAAGTTGGTGATTTTGTAAACACCTGAGCTTTCACTTGTTTCTTACAACTTTTTATGAATAATTATAGAATTAAGAAATAATTTTGAACATTGTTGCAGGAGAAGACAATGCTGTATAAATAACAAAAGAGGACACATTTTTATGTTAATTCAATAAATAAATCATTGCATGATGATGTTCTGCACGGAAACATCTTAAACAAAGTTTCTTTTACAATATATTCTGAAAAAATCTGTAGTATTTAATAAATGTGTATAAATGTTATTTAATAAATGTGTATAAATATAAACAAACAAGTTTTATATGAACTTTTCACTACCTTATCAGCATCAGTAGCTGTCACTGTCACAATCGCTTCACCCAATGTCTCACTCTCTTCCACTGACTTCCTGTATTCTGATGGCTCAAACTTTGGGGCATTGGCATTCCTCTGAACTACAATGGTCACATCGGCAGTTGCCACACGGTTAGGGTCTGCATCATCATAGGCTGTCACTCTTAACTGTAAGAAATAGGCCATTATTCCTAAAGAATGGCAAAACCTCTTAAATTATTGCAACAACAGAGTTTTCAATTTGAATACAGTGCACAATGAAATTCTTGTGTTAAACTTTAAAAACATTGTTAATAATATATTCTGAAGTTTTTCCAAACGTGAAATGTCAAACATCACACTACATTTAAAAATCTATGTCATATGTTCATAACAATCATTTATTTTTAAATATTCTTATATTTTTTTCAAATAAAATTTTTGCAGAAATTTATTATTTTATTAGATGGATGACAGACAACAGAATGTAATTATTATTTTATTAGGTGGATGACAGAAAATATAATGTAACTTTTATGTTATACTGTCTGTCTGTAAACCTCCACCACCTCACAATTGTGGTAATTTGTGGGTTGTTGAAATTCTATGTAGACACTTACAGATGCATGGCCAGTTATAAATGACACACCGACCCAGAAAGTGACACTGTAGAAAATTATTATAGCATGATACACTTATTTTGTAAATGGAAATCAGTTCACACTGGTCTTGTGGTAACAAAGCGAATGTATGCAAGCACAACGCACAGAGTGTACTTTAACATATACATTTGTACTTACAATAGAGTTTTACACTTACAGTGTATACAGTACTCCGGTCTTGTCTGAGGTCGCGGATCACCCGAATCTCTCCATTCTGAGAGTTCAAACTAAAATAGGTGGGTGCTGGAGCAATGCCCTGAGTGCCATACACAATGGTGCCAACCTGAAATAATGGCAAAGTGACGTTAGTTGTAGTATATAGTAGACCTGCCTTTATGTAAATATATTTTGACTAGCTCAGGCGGGTTAATTAACGGTGAATAACCAATATTGTTTATCAATTAATAATAATAGCAAAAATACAGTCATATCTCATCAACCTTTTGGACACCAATTTCTTGGAGGATTGCAAAGTTCACTCTCTGTTTCAGTACTTTGTAAATCTTTGACTTTACCTCATCCTCTCCCTAATATATCAATTATATTAAATTAACCTTTCTCCAATGCAGAGATACAGTATTTTATTGACATTTGATGTTACCCTATCATCATCAGTGGCTGTGACTCTGAATATAGAGCTCTCTGTAGACCTGAACTCATTGATTTGGACCCGGTATGGTGTGTCCTGGAACACTGGGGGCACCTCCTGGCGGATGATGGTGATATAAGCTGTGGCACTGTCACACCTTTGTGGGATGTTGTCATCGCAGGCCTCGATATTCAGCTGTGAAAAGAACATGACAACAAGCATGTAATTACTGATAAAATGATGTTATAAACCACTGATTTAACAATCAATGTTTTGTTGTACATTACAAGTTGGAATGGTATAGAACTTCAAGAAGTACGGAATAATGATTAGCCTTGTAAAGTAACAACTGAACTGTGAAGTTACAGGACATTTTTACAAAAAAGTACATTGAATTACAATGTGAATATATAGGTATTAAACAGAGTACAACCTGACCATGACAATATTATTTAACCATACTATCAGACTAAAATTATGGTTATATCAGAGAAGGTTTATAAAATAGAAGACTCTTTAGTATAAAATAATGTGGTATTAAAAATACAAATTTAGAGGAGTGGAGGTGAATTTGTAAAATGTCAACCTACAGATAACAGAAGGTTGGATAATAGATTTATTATCCACCACACACTGTATTTGGCATATACAGAGTGGGTAATATTTTTAACACACTCTGCTGCCATTTACTATGCGTTATTGGCATTACAAATTTGTCAACAAGTGCTCATTTTTCATTAATACTAATATTTTGGAAACTAACTTGCAAAACTTGTAAAAGAATGACAAAGATTCAAAAAATATATACATTGTTCATGAAGATGAAAAATATAACACTTGGTCTACATACTCGTATAATATTGCCATCTTTATTCATAATTTTTTTTTTGTGTATGTTATTCATGAAATTTTCCAATTTTAAATGATTCAAGAGGTAAAGTGTTTTACCTTTTAACCATATTACTTGGTGCTTAGTTTTAATTGAACAATTTGTAATAATTTAATCCCATTAAAGATTTTTAAAACATTTTTTATCAAGAATGGTATCCTTTGGTTGGTTTTTCTTGCTATTTGTAAAAGGTATACAAACAGTTTTGTATTTTACTTCAGATATAATTGGAAAAGATATAACAAAGATATCATTGGTATGGATCTTATTATAAGTACATTTAATGTATCTTAACCTACAGTTTTTAAAATTAGATTAACCAAACCCACCAAACAAATCTGCACAGATGTTCTAAGGTTACAACTTTTCTGGTTAAAATCAAAAGCACTGGAAGCTTTAATACATTCATAATACAGTTTAATGACACACAAAAGTTAGTTCTGTGTCTTACAGTAAATATTTCATCCACAGTTTCTGAGAGGGACTTCTTGAGAGACACAAGTCCTGAGTCTGGATTTACGTAGAACACCAGTTTAGAACTCTCACTGCCCACTAATTCATAGGTTATAGCATCCTGAAAAAAGAAGTGGTAAACACATGACCTTCTAATACTTAATGTGTTGAGCAAAGTTAAACTTTTCCAAAATCTCATACATTGTGACATCCAGAAAACTGAATAGCAAACATATGTTCTCTGGTAATCACATTTGACATGTAAAACCAGCCTAAAACTAAACATCATACATTACAGAAATGTGATGATAATAATTTTGTCATAATTTTATTAGACAGCATTTTGTTTTACTGGAGGTCTATTTGTGATTCCTATCAATGGTTTTCTCATATATTTTAAGTATTCTCATTGCTATCAATGCCTTTGGTTTTATTTATCTGTAGAGTTAAGACAACAAAGGTGAAAACCTCAGCATATACAGGTAGAACTCAGTTTAGCAGAAATTCTCCGACAGCACAAGCTAATGCAAATTCTTCAGATTCCAGTTTCCATTAAGATGCCATCTATTATACATAAATCCTGGTTATGTTCAAGTATTTTTTTTTTCTATCCTTAACTTTTGAGTTTTCCATCTCTTGACTGTTTCTGATTAAATAACTGTCAGTTAACACTCTGAAATTTGAAGAATAAACAAAATGTTACAACTGTCATTGCAATTGGCAAATTTAATAAGTAAATTAAAAAAATTTTATAAGTTAATACCCTATCCAATGGACAATTGCTTTATCGGTCAGCGCGACCGGTCCAGCAAAAGACAGAAAAAGCCGTCCTGTATACACTACTGGCAGGACCGGTCACAGAGTGTGCATTCGCTAGGTGGCGCATCGTACTTCCTTCCTGTCTACACATTGTGATGTCATAGCATCTTTTTCCATTGTCTGGTGCTATTAAGACCCCTAGTAAGCTGATAGCGGGGCTGGTTGGGAGGGCCTTTCCTGTCCATTGGATAGGGTATTAAATTATAAGAAAATAATTTACTTATTAAATTTGTAATTTTATTGCGTTAATACATCCTATCCAATGCACAATTGCAGAATAACTACCGCTTGGTAGGTGGTTAACTTACTAGGGACTAAGGTGAACTCATAAACAAACAACAATTTCATAGGCCCGGGTTGACCTAAGGTTGGGAAACCCTATGAGGTTACCAATATCCGGTTACCCGGGGTTATACCAATGTTGCCCCCCTTTTTCATAGACCTGCTCTAAGATAGGGAAGAGAGGGATGAGTTCAGTCCCATAAGGAAATAAACTTCCCAAGGGAAGCATGTCACAGTTTGTTTTGTTTTTTTTTGTCTTTTTTTGATTATCCTTATATACTATATACAAAGTATATACAATAATTACGTACATTTCTGGGTTTGGTGGTGGACCTGCTGAGCAGCCACTACTGGACCCAAATGGAAAAGTTCTGAATCAGACCAAAACACATCGTTCAAATAGAACTGTGTGAAGGTGTCATGTGACTTCCAGTGGCAGGCTGACAAAATTTGCTCTAAGAAGACTCCCGACTGGAAGGCCTGAGAACCAGCAAAGGCCCTGCCATCATGCGCTTTAACCTGATGTAGTGTGAGGGCCTCCTGGTCAGAGAGCTCATAGCATAGGATCACAGTCTGCTTGATCCATGAGGACATAGTGGCAGGTCAGATGTCTTTATTAAAACCTTTCTTGAAGGAGACAAGATCTGAGGTCCTGTCCAAGTAAGAGTGCAGTGCTCTGACTGGACATAGGGACTGGTCACCCTTAAGTGATTTGTCCAGAGTCGGGGCCAGGGCTGGTATAACCACTGGGGCCACACTGTCTGGACCCTCCTTGGCCAGCTGATTCTTAGAAAGAAAGCTGGGTGAGGGATACAAGAACCCCTTGGACCAGTCTGACTGGTGTCTGATGTTCCTATGTAGCCAGGTATGGATATCACTCCTGCATTTACCTGAACCCAGGGTCTAACAGGAAAACAGTCTTGAAGGTTAAGTATTTCAAGGAGGCCTCTTTCAAGGGTTAAAATGGAGCCTTTGTCAGCTGGTGCAGTACCAGGAAAAGGTTCCAAGAGGGTATGCCCCTCTGACCCTTGGGTCTGTCTCTGTGGAAGCTGTCCAGGAGACGAGTGAGATTCTCATGTCTGCTGACGTTAGAGTTTCCCAACTTGTCAGCAATGGCTGATCTATAGCCGTCAATGGTGCCTGGCTGTAACTTCCTGTCCTGAAACAAGTACAGAAGGCAGTCACCTATGGCTTTCAGAGGTGGAGCCCTGAAATCCTACTGATTACTGAGGCACCACTTTGTAAAAATGGTCCACTTTGCCTCACATACTGATCTGGTTGATCCTCTTTGCAGAGTCTCAATTCTTGCTGCCACTGCCTCAGAAAAGCCCTGCTCCTTGATAACTGTGGCTCTAGGAGCCAGGCATTAGGTTGAGGTTTGACAGACTCCTGTGTAGGGTCTGGTTGAATGGCTGAGTCACCAGATTGGGCAGATTCAGCAGGCACAGTGGGGTCTGACTGGACATGGCCACTAGGTCCCAAAACCAAGGCATGTTGGGCCACCCTGGTGCAATCAGTATAATCCTGTTGCATGGGTAGTCTTGTAACTTCTCCACCACTTTGCCCAAGATGGCTGCTGGTGGGAAGGCATATGGATCCAGACCTTCCCAGGACAGACTGAGTGCATCCACTGCCCAGACCTGGGGATCAGAAAGCGGTGACACAAACTGTGGCAGTTTGTTGTTGAACCTGGTGGCAAACAGGTCCACTTGGGGCTGGTGCCACCAGGAACATATCGCTAGAAAAACCTCTGGATTGAGGGACCATTCTGCTTGAATGGTCTGGCCCAGTCTGGATATTTTGTCTGCTGTCATATTCAGCCGGCCTGGGATGTGTCAAGCTTACCTGTCTCCTGGCACACCAGGTTTAGGATTCTCCACAGAAGGGGACACAGAGGGCCCGACCTCACCACTCCTTCTTTGTTTATATAGGCAACCATTCTAGTGTTGTCTGTGGCTACCATAACTATGTTGTTCAAACAGAGGTCTTGGAACTCTTTTAGGGCCAGGAAAACCGCCTTTAGCTCCAAACAGATTATATGTAGCTTCGTTTAAGTGAGCGCCCCACCCTTCTTGTGATGTGTCTGTTAAGATCTGCAGACACATCTTTCCTCCACCATCTTTCCGCCACCATCTTAAGTAAGGGTGGAGCGACCTGGGGACTGGTATAACCTTTTGTGGTGATTCTGGTACCCGGCAGTTTTTCTTTAAGTACCACTGTATGGGTCTCATATGGAGCTGACCTAGGTGGACTTGTTTTTCTGTTGCTGTGAGTAGACGTATGAGGGACATGAACTGCTGGACCGGACACACCAGACCGGACAGTATTGCTTGAATCTTGGTTGTTAAGGCCTGCCAATGCTCTGGTGTGGATCTGACCTTGCCCTCTTCCAGGTCGAACTGCTAACGTACAAAGTTGAAAAACTGTTTTGGCTCCAGTTCTCATTTCTCCCTGTTCACCAACCAACCTAATTCTCGACAGAGAGCTACCAAGGTCTGTGTATGCTGGAGACACATATGGTGGGACTTGGCTCTGACCAACCAGTCGTCTAGGTACTGGTGGATCCTTATAACCCTCTGTAAAGCCATCAGTTTGACCTCTTTGACCACCACTGTGAAGTCCATGGGTGCCATGGACAACTGACGGGATTTACACTTTTCTTATGTGGATACCCTTTGACAAAATGAACAGGACTGACAACACAAGAGTTTACATGTAAATTTACAGTCTCTCTCTCTTGGTGGTTACGGACAAGTCTTTCTTTCCGGCTAACACTGGTTTAGGGTTCAAACTTTCTAGGTAGCCGGACACATCTACAAAGTCCTTCAGTCCGATCACACACTTTACACAGTAATTGTCATTTATGCTGCTTTGAACCCTTAGCCAGCTTTTGTTGGAAAGTTGAGGCCTTGCCACGACCTTTCTTGCCCTGTTGCCGGTCCCTTATCTGCTTCCAAGCTGGAACACCGGACTTCCGGTCCAGTTGGTGTGATGGTTTGATAGTTGAAGCATAGGGGTGAAAACGACCAAGCTTCCTGCGATAGTTGCCAGAAGAATGCCTCTCCTCACTTCGTGAGACTTCATCTTCTGCTTTGACTAAAAACTGGTCTGGGAACAAGGGACTGCAAGTGCAGTGGTGCAGTATGCAAGGCAGTGAGAGTGTCCTGTTTAACCCCAGCTCATAAGTACTCATATATAACTGTCCTTTCTGGCCAGTATGAGATTGGCCATGTTGATGAAAATACCTTCTGAGAGGTCCTGCATGGTGCTAGCAATAGCCTGGGTGATGAACCTGTTGAATGTCACAAGGTATTCCAGTTCATCTACCACTTGTTGCGACTTTCCTGGGGTTTTGCCTTTGCCCTTGTCCAGATGCAGGTTTCTGAGCTGTGTAACCATTGAGTCCTGTACTTTGGTGAGACATCTAGACAGACAGGCCTGATTACACATGAAAGTTTGTTCTCTGGCTGACCTCTCCCAATGCCTTAAAGTGTCTTGGTTAATGGACCAGGAGGCTGGGTGTCTTCACGAAATGGTCTCTCAACAGTCCAGCGGTTTCAGGACTCCTGGATGGGTACCCTTCCGCAATGGTGACGTTCAATTTCTTCAGCTTCCTGCACAGCCAGTCATCAGCCGGCAACTTGATGAATACTTTCCTGGTAGGCTGGGCACGGGAACCGGTAAAAGGGTTGTCGTCCAGTGAAGAAGACAAGCTATCAAAGTCAGGGATCTGGTGCCAGCCCATAAAAGAACACACCCCTCCCAATGTCTCGCTGTAGTTGGCCTCTTCAGAACTCCTGGTCGAGCTCGTTGTCCTTGGCTGGGTCCCTGTCAGACAACACTTCCTGGTCACACACTACAGCAGGGGATTCCAGTTCATCTTCTGTGTCAGACACACCAGTAGTTGCAGTCATAGTTCTGTTAATGGTGAGGGACCGGTCCACAGCACTCACATCTCCAGTACCGGTGGGCTGAGCATGCACATCAGTTCTGGCACCAGGAACCTCAACAGGCCAATTGGCCGTCCTCGCACGGGGGGCCTCAACAGGCTGGGTGACTAATCTTCCTTTACTGGGAGCCTCAACAGGCTGGGTAGCATTCATATTGACAGTACTCTCCACCCTCGTACTGGGAGCCTCAACAGGCTGGGTAGCAGCAACATCCCTGGTTGTCTGAAAAAGACTGGCACCGGTAATCACTTCATCTGGTTGGGTGACTGACAACATGCTGGTACCAGCTCCAGGATCAAAAAAGGGCTGGTCACTGGTCACCACTGCAGTAGGCTTCTTCACCGGCTCCACCAGTACAGCAAAGGACTTGGCAAGTAACATTGTTTCAAGTCTAGCAAACCTTTGGGACCATTTTTCGTCCAGGCTCTTCAAGTCATCAGATGTCAGTTTGCTGCTGGATTTTTTCTTGCTGGGCTTTGGGGAATCATCAGATCTCTTCTTCTTGCCAGCAGGTGTAGTTTCTTTACTCTTTGCAGCTTTCTCTCCCTCTACCCATCCCAACAGAGTGACGTCTGATGGGTCCACGAGAGTGGGGGTAGCAGACACAGGGGAGGTAGAATCCATCTTCTTCTGCTCTTTTTCCTTCCTAGTTCTGTAGGTGGGGTTGGCCAATTGCTGGACCTGCTCTGGGGTGAAAGCTCTGCAAATGGGGCAGTCTTTCTTCAAACACACAAGGGTCATCACCCACCCCCTTGTCTCTGCATCGCGCGCACTTCAAGTGGCCATCAAACAAAGCCATAACATGGCCACAAGTGTCTGTTTTCTGTCCTGAAGACATGGTGATCAGGCAAATGGCAAAAATACGTAGATCTAAGTAAAAGTTCAAATGATGGTCTAAAATCTTCTCTCTGTTGAAAACACGTCTGCACACTCCACACGCCAAACAAAAAAGATGCTATGACATCACAATGTCTAGACAGGAAGGAAGTATGATGTGCCACCAAGCAAATGGAAACTCTGTGACCGGTCCTGCTGGTAGTTTATACAGGACAGCTTTTTCTGTTGTTTGGCGGGACCAATCGTGCCGACCGGTAAAGCAATTGTCCATTGGATAAGATGTATTAACGCAATAAAAATATATAATCAACATCAGTGTTCTCTAGCAGCAGATCACTTGACCCCATTTTTCTGCAAGCTCTAAAAGTTAGTTGAACTTTAGGTTGTGTATTTGATAAAAAACAGTATATCTGTATGTCAAACACATACATTATCATCATCTTCAGCATATAGCTGTAAAACACTGGAACCTAGTCTGTGGCTTTCTGCAATCTCATTCTCATACTCTGACTTAGAGAAGATGGGGGCTGCATCATTTCTGCTCACATCTATGGGTACAGTGGCTGTGGATGTCTGCTCTGGATACGACACATCATAAGCCAGAACCCTCACCTGTTGGAATAGTGTGAAAAGGAGAGAGAATTAAAGAATGCTATGAAACAAGCAAAGATGTGCAGAAGTGCATTGCTAGTTCTTGATGAGCAAGTTGTACAACATGCTCATGGTGTATCTCGTCTTTTAACCACAGAATAATATCATCTCAGAACTATTGTTGCTTTAATGCAAATATACATGTGAATATGGTATATATATATCTTGGTCATTCTACAATACAATACAGGCTGCATCTCTATAGCAGATCTGTTATATTAATAATAACACTGAGGCAATGCCCTTGATTACTGTAGTATTTATGATTACTGTAGTAACTTTTCAGTTATTTGATTCAATGTGTTATAGAATTTCAGTGAATTTCAGTTTCTGTTGCTTGATTTTTAAATGATAATAAATTTCATATGTAGCACATAAATGTATCCAAAATATCCATTGTCTAAGAAATAAGCTCCACAGCAAATATAAAGTTCAATATCAACTTAATGAGAACACAAATTCAACTCTCACCTCTGAAATGCAGTAATCATATGGATAAGTCAATTAAAAAACAAGGATTAAATTCACATAAGGTCTCAGGTCAAAATACTAACTCCAGTTTGTACAATATTTGAAATATTTTCTTCACAGCATTCACCAAAGGTCTCAGACTTCATTTTTAGATCATATCTAAGATAACCAGAAGGGCTAACTTTTTTCTCACTTATATGATTGTGACTAACAGAAAATAGCTAAAACTTCTCAGCAAACATTCTGTTTTTGACAAAATATCAAACTGAGTATAAGAAGGATGCTAGATAGCTCAGATATTCTCTGAACCCCAAATTCCAGTGCACAAGTTTGTGGCCAAGAAAACATACAGTGATTTACAGAAAGGGATTGAATAGCTTGTATAATCATTTGATTGTCTAATCTCCAGGATATTGGAATTGAAAAGAATTCCACTGCATGAGATGTATTTAGTGAATCTCAATATAAAATATCAAAATAAAGAGAGAAGTTTGATTTGAGAAGACAAGTGAACCTGAAGCTAAGGATAGCACTCACAATGTACTCAGTAGACTTGAGGTTGTCTCCTTTCAAGTCATTCTTTATGGTAATGTCTCCACTCCTGTCATCTATAGAGAAGAAACTGGGTGCTGGGTAGTCTCCTATGATCTCAAACTTTATGTAGTCCTGTGAAAATAAGAAGCAAAATGTTAAGTACAAGCCTGATGTAAGATATTGTTGTACAGCTGTAATAAAGATAAGGCAGGGTGTCAATGACTAGGCATTCTTACATCATGTCACATTTGATGTAATTTTGTCAATTAAAAAAATAAAATACCAATTATAAAGCACACATTAGAGATCATACCAATATCATTGTATGCCTTCATAATAGATAAAAGTGGATCATAAGCTCTGATATTGAAAACAACAAACCTTTAAATCTGTGTTATAATCTTCCATTTTATTGCATTAAATAGCCTTACCTTATGCTCACATGTGCTCACAAGTGCTTGGTTTGGTTTTGTGGAGCCAAATGCATTGACCAACAAGAATTTTTTAAAATAAATGTTCTTGTCGGAAGGTGACCCCTTGTCTGCACATGTCCGCACTTACGCAGTAATCATTGCAGACAGAGAATTATCGAGAGATCTTCATTGTATTTTTGGTCCTCAGAAAACAAATTTATGTAGGGAGGATAAGGTAAGTATTTAATTTGTAAAAAGTTAAATTACAATAAAATTTACACAATTAGCATTTTGCAGACAAGTTACCTTTAGATCAGGGTCATAAGCTGCCACTCTGAAGACAGATTGCCCAGGCTGCTTGTTTTCAGAGATCCTCTGTCTGTTGTAAGGAGTGTCACTGAACCTAGGTCCTCTTGTACTACGGTCCACTTCTATATACACTGTCACTGTGGTCTTCAAAGGTCTGATACCCTGGTCTGTAGCTTCTATTTGAAGCTGAAAAGATGTTTAATAAGCAAACCAGTTTTTCATTTATTACACATTAACTGTACTTAAAGTTCTAGGCATAATATGATCTTTCAAATTAACCTCTTATACAAACCAATGTCTGCCACAGAATATTTATATATTTTGCAGAAATATTTTCAAAAATGAGCTATCTTTATTTTATCACCTGGGTCCAATAAATGCCTTTATGTTCTGCCACAAAAATACTGAATAGTAACTTTGGGTGAAAGTGGATGTTACTGATTTAATTTTATAAGTAATATAATTTGTCATACATATTTAAAACAGTATATAACAATTTGTCAAATAAACAAATCTTAACTAATATGGCCACAACAATGATAACCTAGTCTTCAAGCTTTTCAAGTTTAAACAAAATCATTTCATATTTCAATTTACAAACTAAATAAAAATAGACTAATATGTAATCAAAAATATATATTATAGTTGGTTTCACCATATGGGATTTTATTAACTGAAAGTCACAGGCTGTTTTAACATATTTCTCAGTAGAACAAAGTTAAATACATATGTCTTATGTGCCATACTTCATAGTTGGTCTTAGATCCAGGATAGAGGGACTTCTTCAAGGAGACAGTTCCAGTGAAGGGATCCACATAGAAGAACTCCAGTGCATCTGAATCCCCAACTCCACTGTACAGGATTGTGTCCTTAAAGATATTTGAGAAAATCAATATGTGTCTTAAACATTTCAGTGTTAATTTACAGAGTGATAAAATCTACAAATTCACTTAACACGATTTTTTCCTGGAAAATACTACTAATATTACAAATTTACTTTGTGGCTTGTATATTTTATTGTCAAAACTATGAAGTGTCTGAATCCTCAATTTAACTGCATACAGGACCCTGGGTCCTGGGAGAAATACAAAAATTTTCAAGAAAGTCCAAATGTTCACTTCAATCATCAGGATTGTGTCTTTGAAAATTTCAGAGGATTTACAGAAAGATCATTCTGTGGCTTGTACATTCTTTGGTCTAAATTAGACTGTAATTGGTATTTCTCCACTAAAGATATGTCATGAGCCACACTGTGTACACACATTGTTGGTGTACCCTTTTTTATTCCTGAGGATTACAGCTAGGCTACATGCTATTTAATGCTTACATTTGATATAGCAGGTACAATTTTCTTCTCTATTTAAAGCTTTTGTGAAAAAAGTATTTTTTCAACTAAAACATGTCTTCTTCAAATAAAACCTTACTATAATAATGCAATGCAAAAAATAATTCACAAACAATTAAGACTTATTTTGACCAAAAATTACATGATACCTTGTGTTAACTTTTAAACCAATGGCTATATCATTTTGAAGTATTGATCTACTTTTGTCTCATTGGGTTCAGAATCAAATGCAACAGAGATTAAGCATTTCAAAAAAAGTCTGATTAGATTAGTTTATATACCTCATCATTATCCTCTGCATTTGGTACATCTGTCACAATAAAGCCCAGTGGCTCCCTCTCACTCATTTTCACAGTAATTGGGGTGTCGTGTGTCCAGCGTGGTCGGTTCTCATTTCTTAGCATAGTGACAGCCACTGTGGCTGTACTCAATTGGTCTGGGTAGAGATGGTCATAAGACACCACACGAATCTGTCACCAATAATGTTATACGGGTTGTAGTAAAACTTAAATGAAAGTTTCTTCACATTCTGGGCCTAGTAAAACAGTTTTATATGCATTTCTGTCAAATCTTGACAACTAGAAGTACTAGTAAAAAGAAATATGGATATCTTATGCTTAACTTTAAAAAGATTTTCTCATTGTTGCAACAACAAAACTCATAAGAAGTGTTTCATTGACACAATATAATTAAGAATCTAATCCATTAAATATTTTCCATTAGTGTATTTTGAACAAAAACTATTGCACAAGAACATTTTTGGAATGGGAGAGCAATATAAAAACATATGGTTTGTTTTGCTTTGAAATTATTTCTTTCAGATCTCATGTATTGCTTTTCAAGATACTAAATTACTGCTGGATATACACTACAAGGGCATGAGAAGAAGGGAACAAATACTGAAAAATGTAACACTGGTATTGTATCCTTATTTCTTGTAAAATATGTATCTACCATATTCCATTGACACTATTGTAGAAATACCCCAAAATAACAATATTTAAAGCTAAAAAAATAAAAGATAAAACTTACAGTGTAGCTGAAAGCTTTGTCCATTTTGAGGTCATTCTTGACAGAAATAAAGCCATTGTCCTCATCAATCTCAAAAAAGTAAGGTGCTGGGAAGTCTCCCTCAATCCTGTACTTAATTTTACCCTGAAATTACAAAGGGTAGAACAAACGTTTAGTGTGAGCTGAATAATTTTCAGTACTCATTAAATGAATTAAAAATAAATTTAATTTTTAAATATTTCAATTTATTTTACTTTCCACAAAGGTACATTATTATATTGTTGTTTTTTTTTGTGACATATTTTAGATGTTTTCAATTTTTCTCAAATATAAGTACTGCAATATTTAAAAGTATGCAAATTTATGCGCAATACAATCACTGTCATAATTGTTCAGTCATCTAATTAATTCTGTGTCTAAGATAATAAGCTTCTTCTAACTATGCAGGGATTCACCATTTCCTTCTCATAATTACTGTATTTTTTCACAAACATGACCCAGATGTCAAATTATTTTCAAGAGTAAGTTTATCAGGTATTAATTTGAACTGGAGATCAATTACCCAGAGATTGAATTAAAAATGTATCAGCAGAGAAGTTTACCAACAAGATTAAAACATAACAACCTCTATTATATGATCATGCAAGATTTAGTTTTGATAACAGAAGGATAGCAAAATAATAGAGGTGTCTTATTATAAGATATAGAAGAGTACAAATTTGGATGACTGAAACTGAGCCTATGATAAAGTGTATAAGCAAAAAGTTTATTTAGAAGAAAATTTCATTAATTCCTCAGTTTTTAAGAAATCCACTAGAATTAATTCTCATATTAGTTTCTACTTGAGAGATTTATACAGTTTTAAAACTTCACAATTAATTTTACTATCCAACCTCATTGCATAAAATAGCTAAAATTAATGCCTAGTGAAAATTTCAATGAATACAGCATTCAGATAACAGAAGGTCAGATAAGAGAAGTTTCACTGCAGTAGAGTAAGAAATGTAAAATTCGCCACATATCTGAAATTCGCCACATGTGAAAATACTAATAAAATAAATGAATTGTGGTGAGATTTGTTGAATGTATAGTAAATTAAGGCTTTTTGAACTGAAAAATACCAATTTTGAGACAAAAACATCATTTTCTTTATAAAATTAACTAAGGTTTTAGAGGTGGCGAATTTTAGATTCCTAGCGAATTTTAGATTTCTTACTCTACACACCTGGATATCATTGTCCCTAGCCACTACAGTGAAGACTGAACCCCCTTCCTTGGTGTTTTCTGACAGGTCAGTAGTGTAAGGAACTCCCCGGAAGTCTGGTAAGTAGTCGTTTCTGTTCACTTTTATCAGTATAGAGGCATCTGCATGTCTCTCAGGTGTGCGATCATCCTGTACTCTCACCGTAAAACTGCAAGGTGACAAAGAGATAGTGCTTAGTAGCTTTGCTGGTTTCCTTTATATATTGAAATTTATCTGAACTGTGGTTCTATAGTTATCTCACTGTTATTATAACTGTACTACATTACTAACAAGCCTTGATAACAGAAGTTTGAATAATAATTCTTACATGTACTGGTTAGTTCTGAATTCTGAATTTTGTACAATAGAATATGGTGCAGTAAGTGACCTGTACTAAGTGGCTCTGACAAATTAAACATTACAATGAAAGATCTGTGCACTGACCTGTACTGAGTGGCCCTGTCAGTGTCTTCCAGTAGGGAGTTTTTCAGGTGTAAAGTGCCAGTGTCTGGGGTCACAAAGAAGTATCGCACTGCCACATTCTCTGACTCCAGATCCAAGATTTGAAATGTCAGCTGGTCCTGTGAAATATATGAAAAAATGCCGATTTATAAGGTTAAATATAACGTTCACTTGAACAGATAGCTGGTACACAATGCAGTAGTTGTATAGAAATTAAATAGATTTAACCAGCCAAAAACAGTCATATAGAATGTGAATTAATGGTTGGAATATATCAAATTTTTGGACCCGAAAATTATCTCTTCTAATTTAATTATACTTTTACAGAACTTCATCACTGTATTAGGAGATTCAATTGTGCAAAAACAGAAGATGAGTTCAAAGTTTACTGGGCCCTTGGACATAGGTGTGTGTAGTAAAGTAGGGAATACATGTAATATTAGGTGATTTAAATCTACACCTGGATAAACAGGATGGTTGGTCGCAGAAATTCAATGATTCCCTCTGCCAATATAATTTCACCCAAATTATTGATTCCCCAACACACATTCATGGCCATATATTAGATGTCATATGTGGGTAAAGCGTCTGAAGCGCAAGTGTGAGCGAGTATGGCGCAGTAACAACTCTGCAATCAACCGGAGAAGATATCAAGCTGCTGTCAATCGCTACAATTTCCTACTGGAACAATCAAGACGCAGGCACTATTCCACTGTCATTGCTGAAAATAATGGCAACCCCAAGGCTCTGTGGAACACTTTCAAGAAAATCTTGCACAAAACCTCAACTACCATCCTACCCGATCATATTAGTCCTACTGATTTAGCTAACACTTTCGGTCATTTTTTCAGTGACAAAATTGTGAAAATCAGAGTTGCTTTAGAGTCATCAGTGCCTGTTTCCCTCACAATACCGAAGAGTAATAGCAGTGCCCTGACCTCTTTTGAGCCTGTATCTGAGGATGACATCCTCAAAATCCTAAGGTCATCCAACACCAAATCATGCGACCTGGACCCAATACCTACCGCACTAGTCAAAGAGTGTGCGGACATTTTGGTCACTCCAATCACCAATATTATAAACTATTCACTCAAAGAAGGGAGTTTCCCAAACTGTTTTAAAACAGCATATGTCACCCCTCTTCTCAAGAAACCAAACTTAGACAGAAACCTCCTAAAAAACTATAGACCGGTATCCAATCTTAGTTTTTTATCCAAACTGATCGAAAAAGTAGCTGCCAAACAGTTAAATAATTATGTCGATAGCGAGGGGCTCTCCAATGTCAACCAATCCGCTTACAGGAGACTCCATTCCACAGAATCAGCGCTGTTGAAAATCCAGAATGACATTGCTGCTTCGTTGGACTCTGGTAAGGCTGTTGCACTCACATTGCTGGACCTCTCAGCGGCATTCGACACTATCGACCATGACATTCTTTTAAATTCCCTAAGAGATTGGTTTGGGGTTGATGGCACTGTGTTGAGGTGGATCAGATCCTATCTCTCAAACCGGAAACAGAAGGTTAAATTAGGAAATAGCTTTTCAGATGTGTTCTCACTTCCGTATGGTGTGCCTCAGGGTTCTGTCCTGGGCCCCCTCCTTTTTACCCTTTACACAACCCCTCTCAGTAATATCATTTCCAATTTCAATGTCACCCACCATCTATATGCTGATGACACCCAAATATATCTAGCATTGGACAATAGGAATATTGATTCCAGTTTCGCTGAGCTTACAGAGTGTCTCACATGTATCCAAAACTGGATGGCTGGCATGAAATTGAAACTCAATCCCGAGAAAACTGAATTTATTATAATAGGTGATAGACAAGCCAGAGAGTCCCTCATAAATAAATTCCCTACTCAACTTCTCGGAAATTCTATTTCCCCTACCGATACAGTCAAGAACCTGGGTGTAATTTTTGACTCTGGAAACACCTTTTCCAACCACATAACTAATATGTGTCGAGCCTGCTACTACCACCTTAAGGACCTAAGACGTATCCGTAAATTCCTCAGTGTGGAAACTGCAGCCTTGCTTGCAAACTCAATGATCAGTAGTCGACTTGACTACTGCAATTCCCTACTCTATGGCATCAGTAAGTACAATGTTGCTAAACTCCAAAAGATACAAAATGCCCTTTGTAGAATTGTTTTTAGACTTGATAGAACTAGCCATGTCACTCTTTTCCTTCAAAAACTACACTGGCTTCCTATCACTTACCATATCTTGTTTAAGTACAATCTAATTACTTTCAAGGCTATAAATTTCTCTCTACCCATATACCTATCATCCTTGATCAAAACCAGTTGTCTAACACGTGGAAATCGTCTTTCTCTTTCCTCAGCCTCTCACAAAAAGGCCATCGGTAGGAGAGGTTTTGCAGTGGCTTCCCCCATAGAATGGAACAGACTCCCACAATCAGTACGATCACAACAAACAACAACAGGTTTCCGTAGCCAGCTAAAGACCTACTTGTTTAGATTAGCATATCCTCCACCATAGTACATCTCCCTGGCGGGCGCTAACCTTGGATCATGACCTCGAACGTCCCTCGACTTTCCCTTTTTGATTTCAAGCGCATTAGAGGATGTTGCATCAATTTTGCGCTATATAAATGTTTCTATTCTATTCTATTCTATAAAGGTACCATTGTGATTTGGTGGACAAATGAACAGAAAAAGTGAAAGCAGATCAGCAAGAGTCTGTTATATTGACAAAATAGGTATGAAGTGATTCTCGATTTTCTAAAATATTGTCCAGCTGGTCCTTAATTATTTTCAAACACCAGTAAATTAAGTATTAATTTAGAACAGGTAAGTTTGCAATGAAGGTGTTTAATTGAAGTAGGGTTTAATTTGAACTCAAGAAATATTTTAGAAATTTAAACTACAAATTTTGGTCAGAGCTTCACAAATTTTAAATTATTCAAGATTACCCTGGCATATTGGTATTTGCTGATTAGCAATTTTCAATTTTGAAACTTTGCAATACATAGCATTAAATATATGATGGGTATGTTTCATGATATATAGCAAATGTCACTTACATGAAATTTACACATTATTTGTATAGGGGATGAAAAGTACCTGTATTTCACATCACACCGATCATCTTTCAATTACATTGTTCTATACCATATATGTTAATTTTAATTTTAAAAAAATACAGGATATAGGATGCAAAGTATTGGTATTTTGTATTGTATTTTGTTATTATAAGTCACCTTATCATCATCAGTGGCAGACATCTGTAAGATGCTCATCCCCACCTCTGCATTCTCATAGATTGTGTTTTCATACAAGTCCTTCCCAAACTTGGGTGTGTTGACATTCCTTAACACAGGAACAGTGACTGTAGTCTCCACTTTGTTGTCAGGTTTCTCCGAGTCATACAGGATCACTCGTAGCTGTAAGTATTTATACTTACACATGATATATTCACTCACAAATGTATAGTACTAATGGGTAAACTAAGCTGAACCTCAGAATAATACTACATATTATACTATTTAAGCAGGAATTTCCAGAAAGCAAAGCAAATTTCAATGGAGTAAAGCAGCTAAAGGACTTCCAAGAATTTTTCTGTAATTATTATATGGGTAGAGCCTATCAAAGGAAGAAGTGATTCAAATTTGTTAAAGATCAGGATCATATTCTACATACAAAAAAAAATCCGGATTTTTAAAGGTCCCATTGTCAATGTATTTTCAATGACTTTGGATTTCAGGCTGATACTATTCCAAAAGTAACAAGGTAATCTTTTTGAATTTTTTATGGTGATAGTGCCTGGCTAAAAAAAACTGACTACCTTTTTGAAAAGGCCAGGAATATAAAAAAATCCCAGATTTTTAGAAATGTGCCTCATGATGAATGTTTTTTAGTTAATAATATATGTCATACTTCAAATTAAACAACCACACTCTGTTCTTACATGTGCAAAAATAATCTTTCCAACTAACGATAATCATAAATGAATGCATTAGGTTTTAGCACTAATGTGGCTTTTCAAAAAGAGACTGTATTTCAGGTCATGCTTCAAGTGGAACAACAATAATGTCCCTTGAAGCTTTAAGGCATAAGATGGTAATAAATGAAGATGTGCTTCAACTATTTAAATAACATACATTATCATACTTATCATATAATACAAGTTGGAAGGTGAAACAAAATCCATCAGGAATCCAACAAGCAAGGTTTATATCTGGTCACAAATACTGCAGACACTTCATGTCCTGTGATAGACTTTAATAATCTTACCACATAATATGGAGAGTAGTCTTTCATCAGGTCAGATTTGATGGTGATCACCCCAGTGTCTCTGTCCACCATGAAATAATCAGGGGATGGAGGCTCCCCAACCAGCTCGTACACAAATGCTCCCTAAAGTGACAGAGTAAGAATGAGTCAGCTAAAATAAACATCCCCGAGTATTTCTTTCACCAGCTCATACACAGGAACTCCTCTGAGATCAACGAGTTATAATTGAATGTACCCATGTAAACATAATGAGGGTACAGCTTCCAGACGAGGCTTGTGTGTAATTTATATTTTGGTGGCAAGGACATTGATAATATAATCTCTTTAAATGGTTTCACCACTTCCTTATTTGGGGTCCAATTTTTACAACATTTTTAATTATACTGTTCAGTAGAATGAGATACAAATTCTGAGACTATGATAATTACTAGATATCTACTACAATATAGGGTAATTCTTGCTTGCTGATCTTACTGACACAGGAAACACATTGTATTGATCAGTGGCTGACAATTCATACCACACAGGAGACAGTGCTTGTGACTCTTTACTGACTGAATTCTTTACCAAAAGCTGGATTTGTAAGCCCCACCCACAACCCATTCACTTAGATGTAGTAATAAATACTGAGTGTATCACTGGCACTGGCCTAACGGCACTCTGGCATTATTTGGAATTTTTGCCGGGCGTATATCCTGTAACAAACGCCCGAGCATGAGGTATTTATTACTATTATAAAGACCAGCCTACCTGGTTGAAAGAAATATCTATTTATTTTTACGAGGTGACACGAACAAGGACGCCGCCATATTGTTTTGAATGCATGATCGCTCTCGTAAAAGCAGACAATTTTACTATTGACATACAAGCGAGCAATCGAAACAGCACTTCCGTTTCTCAGCGGGCCGTTATTGGAGGTTTTACTATGTGCTGATTCTATGCGCACAGACGGGTTTTCGTTCACTGCGCATTTCTGGTCTTTATAATATGTATCAAAGACTAGGTTGAGATATGATGCAAGCTAACAAGGTTTACAGTTGATTAACACACATTGATCTCTACCACAATTACATTTGTAAAGGCACTGGCAAAAATTTGTATGTTTGTACTATCCACAGAAGTTTTTATTTTCTGAAAAATATAACAAACACAAAAAATTAACTTACCGTACAATGTGTCACTTTTCACCAGCAATTAAATTGAAATCAGTTTATATATGTTTAGTTATCAAATTGTCCTGGTAAAATTGACAATACTATTTGATTTACTACCCAATTACAATCAAAATTCATAGAGAAAGTAGGAAAAAGCATACTTATTCGATGCATTGCAACATATGTTAGGAGATGTATGGTGAAGTACAAAGCTCTGCCACTACCTGTTGGTCATCATCTCTAGCAGTGAGAGCAAACACCCTGGTTCCTTCACCACTGTTCTCTGGTATCTCTGTCACGGTATACGGTCCACCCACAAATACAGGAGCATGCTCGTCTCTCGTCACCATGACAACAGCTTCCATGGAGACACTCTTACTAGGTATACCGGTGTCTGTGGCTTTTACAATGAACTGCAGAAATCATAAATAAATCTACCAATGAACAAAAAAATTAATGAAGAGAGATGAACAGGGAAAAATAACACAGTTTTACCACTGCTTACAGTGACATATATATAAACCTGTACAATGTCCTTTGAGAATCATAGATAAAAATCTTGTTAAGATACAACTCCACTGTGTTAATTTCACTTTACATTATAGGGTAAGGGTAATTTGATATACACTCTAACTTCTAATATCTTGCCATGTTGAGAGGCCATGATTTTGCTCAGATACACAAGAAGAATTGGATCATAAAAGAGGTTGTTTAGTATAGATCAAGATAGAAATACAAATTTGGAACAGTGGAGCTCATAAAATCAAATAATCAGATTACAGAAAGCCATTTAATAGAGGTTCTCCTGTACATATACAAAATTGACAGAATAATTTAAGATATATCAATGGTAATTTTAACTTCAAAACAAAGCTGGAATGGCACACTGATACCACTCTCTAAGATTTATTATACATGTACTTAACACTGTAATGACTGAAGCAACTAAGCCAATGTTTTACCCTAAACTCCTTGCTGGTGGTTTCAGTGAGGAACTTTTTGGTTGTGACCAATCCAGACTCTGCATTGATATAGAAGAACATGTCGTCATCAGCATCTCCCTCCATGCTGTATTCTACACCATCCTGTATAAACCAACATATGAAGCTTAAACCTAGAGGTAAATGTACAAAAAATAATATTTTATCTTATCCAAAAACATCTTCAATGGCGTAGTGTATCTTTTACAGTGAATTATTTTTTAATTAATGTACTTCACTAAAATCATTATCAAACAGCAGCAAAGTAATTCATTTTGTATCTCAACATTTCTTATCTTATTAATATACTTTTCAGTTATCTAAATGGAAATAACCTCACATCCAATAAATTGAACAGAAAAAAACCCTTTCATATAAATATTTATTCACACTTAATTCAGCGACCAAATTATTACCAATGCTCTTACCTCAGTGGCAATAAGATTGAATCTACTTATGAGATGTATTCACCTGTAATACATTTATTTACCTTAATGCATTATTTACCTGTACTGCATTTTGCACTTGTAATGAATTAATTTACCTGGTCATCATCCTGGGCTCTGACTTGCATCACTAACGTGCCTAGCTTATGCTTCTCATCTATAAGCACTGAATAACTTTCGTCCACAAACTTAGGTTGATTAGGGTTCCTCTCCACAGCAACTGTTACCATGGCAGTGGCCCTGTTCTGTGGGTAAACACTATCGTAGGCAACTACTTCCAGTTGATATTGAGCTGATCTGAGGCTGTCTTCCTTCAGGTTCTGCTCTACTCTGATCTCTGCATTTGTAGGGTTGACTGTGAAGAAGTCCTGAGCTGGATACACACCGGTTAGTTCATAGGTCATCTGACCTTCAAGGTCGTCGTCTCTGGCACGGATTGATGAGGGCTGAGTGCTCACTATGCTGTCAATTGCGGCACCCTCTGTGATACTGGCAGTGTATGGAGCACCATCAAAGCTGGATAACATAACAGTAAACTATAGAGCACTCATAGAGCACAGACCTCTGCTAGGGGAGCCAAGTATTCCTATGTTGTAATTTCCTCACTTTTTCCCTTATTATCGGATAGCTTGACCACAATGAAAATCATTGGAAATGGGACCTTTCAAAATTTGGGGATTTACTTGTATTAAGAGTATGATATGTATCTTTTAGAAAATTTAATCACTTCTTCCTAGGCACACACATCTTAATAGTTGAATATACTTGTTGTAACAGACTTTGAACTTGTTCTGACTTCAAACAGAGAATCAACTATTAGAGTGTGCACTGTAGTGTAGTCACCTCTGTGTAATTTGGTACAACACATGCCAAAGAGAAAATAAAAATATTTTTTATTCTTTGGGGTATTAAAATAACATGTATATATATAAAAACAGAGATGCCTATTCCCCACAGACTGGAAATTAGCATTGGACACCATGAGATATACAATAGATGAATAAATACAAAAATACAGTCTTTTAGAACAGACAGTGTTACTAATGTAAAGGTACAGGAAAAATTACACTTAGGAAAGAGGAAATATTTGCAAAGATAAAGTATCAATTTAATAGCAAGATAAGTGCATTAATCTGTAAAGTAACGGTTATAAAGCTGTAAAATTTATAAACTGCTTTATTTATTAATGGATGTATAGTTGTCAATTGAGACAGTGCAAGTAGATAAAACTAAGTATAATAGTCAGTTTCAGCAATCCATACAGATTTGTGATAGGATGATATGTCTCATATGTGGCAGTGGAAGAACTTCTAGGAGGTTAAAGGTTACACCCAGGTCACACAGTGATGTTACACATCTACACCCTGGAACCAATGTCCCTGCCAAGTGTAAACTTCATACACCTTAAGGTTTCCGAGATGTAGCCTGGAAAAGATTATAAAGGTCAAGGTCACCATGAGAAGGTCAAAAGTGAAACTAAGATCACACCATGACACTGCATATCTACGCTTCCAACTAATACCCCTGCCAAGTATCAACTTCCTAAACTTTACAGTTTCTGGGATATAGCCCAGACAAAATTTTAAAGGTGTCTTGTACATTCTCAGGTAACAGGTATCTTTCTCTGACATGTAGGTGTTGAAATTGTGTCCTAGTTTAATATAAAGCTTATGCTTTGGCTCTTTTTATGCACATATTATTTCACCTTGGGCTTCTTTGATCTCTCTCTATGGTCACCACCACCCTAGCATCATCTGTCTTCTCTGGTTTACTCTGGTCCCTCACTCTCACCAAGATCTGACACAATTACATGATGAAGTGAATGTTAAGTATTACAACTGACAGAAAAGTGTCAACAGTAATCAGAAATAACAAGGCTGAAAAGTATTTTGGTCTACATGCCTGAGCTGCACAACCATCAGAGACACAAGTAGTGCACTAGAATTTATGACAGTCTGGTGACACGAAAAAATTCTAACTCAGACACAGCCTATAGCTGGTGTAGAACTCAGTCACCCATCCCGGTACTAACATAGCCCATTGCCGCTTAACTTCAGTGAAGAGACAGATACTCATCACACTACTCCACAATTCATAAAAGTCTGGAGACAAAAACAAAAACGAAAAAGAAAAAAATGATTCCTAGAAGCACAAGCCTCACCAGAGCTCACACTTAAATCAAAACCCACTCTTTAGACCTCTGAAACTCAAAAGAACAATTTTTCACTCTTATGTACATTTTTCCTTTAACTTAATTTGATTGTAATTTTTGATAATATGCTCATTTGTTTGGTTGTTTCTGAATTAATATATTCTAGCACTAAATACTAATGGATGTTTACAATAGAACTGAGTTAGTACAGTGTGTTTTCTGATTACACACATTCACTGTAACTTATCGAAAAGCATATTACAGCATTAATGTTTGTTAAGCTAATTACCTCGTCAGTAGTGTGAGTGCCATCTGTGATAAGTTGTTTTAGTGTGATAAGTCCTGTCTCGGGATTCAGGTAGTAAAACTGCATCGCTTGGGAAGAACCAGTCATCTCATACTTCAGTGTGTCCTGCAATACATCAATTATTTTCACAATGTTAAAATGCTTCCGCCAGAAAATTCCAGTCTTTTATCTAACATTCAAAAAAGTTTGCTTACTTCTGTTGTCAATTTTTCTTGGCAAGAATACTCATAGAAAGTTATAAAATTTCATAGGATGACAGTGCAAGCTTCTGAACATGTTAAACTGCATCACTAAAATAAATGCCATATGGATATTTAAGATAAGTAACAAGTATACTAATGAAAACTGAATGGCATAATTTAAAACAAAAATTGAAATTAAAATATTTTAAAAATTTAAGAGAGTACACAAATCTTCATTTTCTACTTATTTAACACTGTTACACAACTCTATACAAAGACAAACATATTCGGATAAAATTTCCAATACGTTTTGTCAGTATCTTGTGAGTGCCTGGAATAACACAAAGGAGTAGTACTTACCATACATTCTTTTTTTTTTTGACATGACATTTCAATTTAAACAATAGGTACAAGAGTACAATGAAAAAACATGTGTATGAGACAAAAAAGGTTTTACATTCTCAATGTTCAAGAGAAACAAGATACATTACTGTAACATCACCATGCATTGTATTATTTTGTAATGCCACCATTCAAAAAAAAGCAGATTTCACTAGCTTAGCCTCACAGATAGTAGTTGTCAATCATTTTGTGCCCAAAAATACTTCTATTACAGATGATATATAGGTTTACTTAGGATGTACATTAATTAATTTATAAGTTTTTCTGAAAAAAAAAATTATACATTGGCCCAATTATTTGTATCTAAAGAAACCGAATTCTACCTTATACAAGTTCCGGTATTGGGGCATCACTTCTCTTATTTCAGATTGCTAAATATCAAGGAAAACTATGTTCCAGGTTGACCATATATTCTTAGTTAAACATCTAGTAGAGTAATAGCCTGTTACAGTAACTGTAAAAACTTAAAGCAGTTAAACATTCACCTTCCATAACCCCTACCCCAAACCGCCTTTAATTTTACAGTTGTAACAATCTTCTCAAGTATCTTTTTCATGATATTAACCCCCACTCCAGACCTTCTTTAATTTTACAGTTGTAACAATCTCCTGAAGTATCTTTTTCATGATATTGCTTTCAAAGTGTTTTCTCCTTAACAGGATAGGCTAAATCCCATGGTAATCTGCTGTTGGTTTTATATCATTTTTGATGTCTTCCTCTGTGTGTACTGTTAGTACAAAATTAAAATAAAATACAATATCTAAGTAAGCATTATTACACACCTTATCTTGGTCACTGGCACTGATAGTGGTCACTTCCTGCCCCAGTTTGTAGCGGTCATTGATTGTGGCTGTGTAGTCATACCGGTCAAACCTAGGCTTGTTCTCATTCCTTGTAATAACAGCAGTCAGAGTGGATGTGGCTGTCTTGTCAGTTCTTCCAGTGTCCCACACTATCACTGGAACCTAAAAACAATGTCCATCTTCTACACGTACACCCCCTTAAGCAGAACACTCTTATTCCCTCCATAACCAACAGCCTTATTTCAGTACTAGTGTATTAATAGGGCAGAGTAAAAGGGTGTAATTAAAAAACGCAGAACAGTTTTATATAAAGACAATACAGTTTTGTAAACACTGACAACTGAAATTAGGCTTGCTATTAGGAACTTGTGGTTACAAAGCTTGTGGTTGATATAACACTACAAAAACAATGACTCTTACTGGTTCAAAGTCACTATTAATATTTGCAAGAAGCCATAGAAATGTAAACACCAAACTGTAAACTCATTACCCTGTATCTGAATCCAGTGTCAGCTTTCAGTGAGGCTGCGTCCTTGACCCTCACTTCTCCTGTGTCAGGATGAATCATGAAGTAATTGGTAGCAGGAATGTAAGGAATGGCCTCATATCTCAGCTCACCCTAAGAATAATGTAAACATGTGAAAACCAATCATACAAGCTGCGTAGTTTACTCACCACTATTGAATTATTGCATGTCTTGGAATCAAGGCCCCTTTGAGATGCAATCCCATATCCAAGCTTTCTTAACAATGATACACATGAGGACATTATATACTTCCTGTATTGCGGAAGACATGTATTTAGATCATATATGACCATACTACTGCAACAACTGAACTAACTTGGTTAACAGCTTTTGAGAACATTAAACTGTCATCTCACACTTTCCGTACTGTTCTGCATAATTGAGGAATCTCCTCTCACATTTTCCACTCTCATACATCTCTAATAATACAACTTGTGACAAAAATACTTTTCTTAACCATTTCTACGTTTATTATGTACAGTAGGTTTCTATTCTATTTCATTCAATGAATGTCTAATTATCTCTATTTTGAATCAGATGTTTCAGATAAATGAATGTAAAGTAAATAAATTTCAATAACATACAAAAAATACTATAACTGATCATGGAACTGTTATCTATCAAATGAATTTGTTCTATCCATAATGGAATGTAAGGCTAATTTCTGCTTATATGTATTTCCATATATTACCCATTATCAAATTAAAATAAAATATATGTATGGCTTACCTGTCTGTCATCATCACGTCCCCTCACTGTGTACACTAGAGTGTTGTTTTGTACATTTTCAGACACTTCCTGTTCTCGGGGCAGGTTGTCAAATGACGGCATCCTGTCTCTGATGAATCTCACATACACATTTGTCTCCTGCACATTTGGTGGAGAGCCTTGGTCACTGGCTTCCACTTTGAACTGTAAAAATATTAAAAGCTGATCAAATGGGCCATATTCATTCTCAGGAATTTCAACTGATAATCTTATTTTAATGCACAGTTAGATGTAACTTGCTTTGTATAATGCTATTATTTTAACAGTTTAATGAATATATTGGGTTAAAGCACCTCAATTACAACCAGTTTAATTGAAATGAATGTTTCGAAGAAACTCTAACATTGTTACAATAAAAACTTTCTACATACAAACCAGAGTTATTGCAGTATAACAAGTAGAATGGGATTCATGGAGACATTTTAATAAATATGGAGTGAAGCTTCTCAGAACTATCAGTTTAGATTTATTACAGAATTCTTAAAGTAACAATCAACTGCTCAAGCATTCTTGTCAAAAGTATTCTGAGCATTAATATATTTTACTATGATTTGATTGTTAAATTTAAGTGATGTGAACATTCTGACCCTGTATTCATTCTTCTCCTCATTAGGCCAGACTTTCTTCAGAGTGATGTGCCCTTCTGACGGGTTGATGTAGAAGAGATCAGTGTCAGGTGGGGACTCAATGATAGAGTACAACATCACATCCTGAACAAGTAAATAGAAAGCACTGTTGACCACAGACTTATATCAAAGGCAGCCCCATGCTTTTTTTTCATTTTAACCCTTATTATGGGAACCGATAGCATGGCAATAAAAACAGGGTGAAATGGGAATTTTTGAAAATTCAGGACTTTTTTGAATTCAGAATATGATCTTGATCTTTCCTAAAAAAAGCCTTTGTTCAGGCCCTAAAAAATTCATAAATATCTGTTAATTACTTCTGGAACAACTGTTGAACACAAAGGCAAAAGCACTGAAAATGGGACTTTCGGACAATTGGGATTTTCATTTTGTATCCATAGTATGAGCCAGATCTTTCCTAAAATCAAATCACTTCTGTTTTTCTGTCAGCTCCTACCCACAGAAATAACAACAAATACCATAAATAAAGTGTAAGAAAAAGACTATGACATCATAAGAGTAGTTTGTATACAGGTTAGAATAGGACTAAGAGTGACATTTTTTGAATGAAATGACAAAACCTGGGGGCTGCTGACTAGCTGGTCACAAACGTAAAAATACTATTTTTGCAAAACTATGTAATCAAATGGTAAAAAAGTTGATCAAATGATTTTATTACAGTAAATAAATTCAATTTATTGAGTATGTTGATTTCCTTTTCCATGGCCCTAATTTAACTTTAAGTTTGTAAAAGTTAAAGATTTGAAGGGCGCTTTTAAAGACAGGGTGAGGTAAAAGCTAATTTCATCCATAATAGATTCTGCTACTATGTTGCACAATTAAAATAAATATGAGAATTCAAAATACAGATAAGAATAATATCACTGAATCTGAAATACAAATACTTATACCTTATTGAAAATTCACCGGAAATGGTGGACAATGAGGATTTAACCAATTTAATTATTTGTACAAAATGTTAAAAGCTGTTTATCTGACATGGTTCTGCAGATACAGGATTATTTTTTTCCTGTGTGTGAAACCTAAATCATGTTTCCCTCATCCTATATTAATTTCTGTTGTCCTGTGACCATTTACAGGACTGTAAAGCACATGTAGTAGCTCTTGTTTCACTCAATAGAGCCCAACTTAAAGGTATTTAACTGCATGTTAACTCTGGCAAAATACCCACATTTTCATCCTCATCACTGGCGGTTACCGTGGTGACGATGTCACCCAGTGGGTAATTCTCCAGCAGTTGGGCTCTGTATTCACCCCGTTGAAACTCAGGACTGTACTCATTCCTACGTACACTCACGTCCAGGTCTGCAGTGGCCACTTGTGTACTCACACCCTGGTAAGTGGCTCTGAACCTCAGCTATAGGAGTATGTAAAATACTTTAAAGAGATGAAAATCTACATACTCCAAAATAGGGAATTCTCTACAAGTGGTAAAGAGCTTAAATACATGTAAAATGGTTTTATGATTATCACAGTGAACAAATTCACTGAGGTGTTCTCCAAGAGCATTATTCAAAAAAGTCCTAACAGTTTTTGCAAAGATATTTAATCTTTTAATTGAGAAATTATAGGGTTTCAAAGTATTAGTTTTAATAATATCCATTGATTATAGACAAACATATCTCATAAAAGACTCTAGAACCTATATGCAGAAACAACAATACCCACACTCTAGTAAGTTACTGTTGTAACTGATTTTCATTTACACATGAAAAACAGTATATATTCCAATGCTGGCACAAAAATTTATTCTACTTATACTGAAATTGTACTATATGGCTACATATACACATGTACACAAACTTAACTGTCTTTCCACTGCACCATGTCTCTGATATATTTCAGGTAACAACCTGTTCAAAATGCCTCTTCCACAGTGTTCTTGACCTTCCAGGGTATCCATGGTTAATAACTTATACTAATGCCAATAACATATGTTGATGGCCGTGTAATTTTGAAAAAGACTGATTTGTTGCTATGTGCACAATTAGCCCCAGTACTGATTATAGAGATTAAATGCTATGAAAGTAAGGCAAGGTGAGATGAATACACTTGACTCCACAAGCTTACATGGTAGACATCCTGTTTGACTGGATCGTCCTTGATGTCTGCCTTCACGCGGACCTCTCCTGTAGTCTGATGGACTTCAAAGTAATCAGGGGCATTACTCAGCCCTATCAGCTCATACACTATACTTGTCTGAAAAATATACATATATTTATGACAATAATTTGCTAGCCTTGTGTCACTGTTTTAATCATGATCAAAAACATATGAATCCTGTCATAAAATAATACCAACAAGGCATAGACTTCACGGGTTATGATGAAGATACTGAAGATGCATATTTACAACAACTAGGAATTGAGTAAAAAAATAAACACTTTCAACCACAAGAATATTGATAAAGAGTTACAGTAAATTTATGTTAAATTTATATTTATAATATTTTACCTGATGTGCAACTGTGTCGAAAGAAATAGAACATTGTGGAGGTAACAGACAGTTTAAATTACAAAAACTCACACCGCAATTGACCCTAATCCCTATACATGTATCTAAAATGGTAATTTCTGGAACGTCAAGAATATTAATTCTAAATGACTGAAGCAAAGTAAAATAATTATAGAGAGGTGTTGAACATTATCTGAAAGATATGGCACAGACAAATACATTTTGCTTTCAAATAGTGAGCCACAAACATGCTCCTTAATGGATTAAGTTATGCAACACGTGGAAAGCAAGATACTGTGTTTATAATTGGCAATACATCGACAGGACCATCTGAGGATATTAATATTCCAATTAAGGTTTTCATTAACTTTACATCTCCATAATATCCATATTGGTTTCATAGGCAGTTGTAATGATTCAATAGCTGTCAGTATGGATTTTCACCTTGAGAATAGTGTCATGGGGACCAATACCTCTGACCTGTGACCTTATGGGTGTAGTAGAATATGTACAAGTTTAAGTGTAATAACTCAAACGATGCAATTAATGGAAGTAAGCTCCAACTTTCAACAATTTTTACAATGACTATATAGTGCAATTCTGTGTAAGAGTAAACAATCATTGCACTTTCTCTCAACAATATGCTATTTTGAAATAATGAGTTTTCAGTTTCTTCATGAAGAAACATCACTTTTGTTTCTCTAACATCCTCTGATAGTTCATTCCAGTACTTTGGTGCCAGAACACTGAAGGTATGATCACCCACAAAAACAAGTTTATTATCTTTTTTCCAGAAGAACATATTATTTTCTGGACAATGATGTGTTACTTTGGTGTCACTGATGTCTATTCAAAGTCTGATATACTAGAAGATTTATTTTAAATTTAATCCAACCTTTAATGGGCAACCAGTGGTAGCGATGCAAGTGAACCAATATGGAATCCTATTTCTTGACACTCAAAGCTATTCTGGGAGCCAAGTTTTTTGGCTTTTTATTTGATAATATAAGGGTAACTACTAGGATTCAGGTAAAAATGATCCACTGACAAAAAATTAGGGTGAATATGACAACATAATGTCTGCGGATTTAAAGAAGTAGAAGCAGCCTGATGTACAAGAAACAGCAGAACAAATTTATAAATATGATAATATGGATAATGCATCTTTTGAACTTAAATGACGATAAAATGAAAAATCTATTGGATATTTGAATCATCCTGAACATCTTTTTTTCTTATGCATCACCAATATGTACAGTTTTTACAATACCTTGAATTAATATGTATGTACACAAAAAGTTTTGATCAACTATCATCACTATGTCTCTATATGTGAGACATTTAAAGCATTTAAATACATATATATACATTTAAAATAAATAGTGATAAAAATGGGAGTAATAATGAGCTCTATTAATATTTAATTATACAAAGGAAACAAGTAAAATCATAACAAAATTACAAGAAATATATTAAAACGTACACAAAAAAATACTTTTGCACATTATTAAACTGAAAGGCAGCGGTCAAATGTGTTGCCCTTTAACCAAATAAACTAATGGAAAAGCTAAGAGGATAGGGTTGACATCTTGGTTTGAAACCATAAGGCAACACTTTATGATTCAATTGTTGTTATACTGCTAAATTTCCACTGATGCTAATTATATATCATTAGCTCACATGAACGCATTCTGCATGACAAATATTTAATCAAAAGAGTCAAAATCAGTTAAGGAGTGAAAATGCAGGAAATTGATCCCTTAATTATAAAACATAATTGGTATTATTTAATTTATTATATGTCTGTTCCTGTAATAACTTACCTGTAAGTGTAACTGGCCAAGCTACGTATTTCAAACATTGTCATACAATTGTTAAAATGATGCTAACATATGGTTTATGAATCTTCTTGCCTGATATATGATACATGAAATAAGTCATTTTCAGTCTTGTGCCCAATCTTTCCAAACTGACAATCCATGTCCAAAAAAGAAACAACCCAAGATATATTTCAAATGTAAAAACTTTTAACAAGTCAGGTAAGCAACAATTCAAATTGATTTGAAACAAATGAAGTCACAGATACATCAGGCCTCTGAAATAGCACTGGAGACTGGAAAAAATACAGTACACATCTCTATTATCTGACCTTCTATTCAATTTATCAGAATATTTAATTTATAAATGTGTTCCCTCTCTCCAAAATTAGTATTTCCCCTTTACACTAATATATCTCTTCTGTTTTACAAACCTTCCCTTTTCTCAGCACAATGTAACCCTCTCCCTGAATGGTCTGATAATAGAGTTTGTACTGAATAAGCAGAAGTAAATACAGTGCTATAAATAGGCTAAGCATGATACACACTAGTTGTATTGTTATATAATTACCACTGTTGTGACATTTTCCTGTCCCTGCAAGAGTTTCAAGTATCAGTATATACAAGGTAATGTATCAACTATGTTGCCAAAACTTACACTAGCATTTGTGAAGCAGATGAAATTAAAAATAATTTGTAAATAAAAGAGACTATTAATCAGACAAAATTAATTTTACAATATCAGTGATTTCTGTATATTTATGAGTAGCAATACTAACATCCAGTAGGAGAGAATTGCAGTCAAATCTGTTATAAGAGTACCCAGTAGAACATGGAATTGTTGTAAGAAATATTAAATTATTGGTTCTAGTTTATTTATTGAGGCTCTAGCAAAATAATCAGCATAGATGTCAGAAACACTAGGTAAAGTGATGGAAGAGTACAACTACATGTACTGTGGTACTGTAAACCAACAAGATAAGACAAAAACCAGTACAAAATTGTACATTAAGATTGTTGCCTAATTGCTACTAAAATATGCTTAAATCAAATACTACAGAAGGTCTTCATCACAAAGGGCAATAAGTACGTCAGGCCCCCAGACCTCAGATGTTACAGACCATTGATCAAAGGTCATCCTCACATCATTCTTGCATAAATTATAAGGTTTTGATAAAATTGTAGCATTACAAGCATATATAATTCTTGATTTTTCTTAAATCTTAGTGAAGACAGCTGGAGTGTCTGAATTATATATTTCAGAGGTTTCAACTGCAACGAATTTGGGCAACGGAGTGGGTATATAATTTTGATTGACAGTTTTCTACTCTAGTCCTCCCAGAATTTCTGCACAGACTTTACAAAAAGGGCAAATCAAATCTATGTTAGTAAATTAATTGGGTAATATGTCATGACTTCAAGGTATACTAGGAAAATGTTAGTTCTAAACATTAACATCACAAAGTATTTAACACACAATGAACAAATGAAAACCTTTATTAACTAACTGAAATAGCTTGTAAATTGGTCTCAAAAAGTCAGAAATTAATGAAAAAGAAGTGGTCATACAATTCCATTTTTAAAATTAAACTAAACAAAATAAATTATAACAAATATAATAAAAGAATTGCAAGGGCACAGAAAAGATGAGTAAAAAACTTTCTGAAATTTTATACTTTGATGAAGATAGAGTTAAAATTAATATAATTAATATTGTCTAGAACACCTAACATAGAGTTGAGTTAATGGTAACACCTTTATGTACTTGTTAACATTTTTTTAAGAATCTACAAAAAAGATACATCAAACTATGGAAGTTAGTTTAAAGATGAAAAAGAAAAAAATTATTAAAACACATAAGTGGAATGCAAAATCTAAATAACAGCATAAGCTTGTATTAACAGGTCAGGGTTGTATTGTTATCTCTGGAGTTTTGGCTGTACCTTGATAAAACCTGCGATTAGTTAAACTCCTTCAAGTACAACTCTGATACACAGAATTCTCTTTTAAAGAGAGTGTAAATGAGGCCCTTTGGAATTTATCCAGTTAAAGGTGAACCTGTTACAGAATTCGTGCTTAAGATGATGTATACTTCTTGTCAGTGTCAATACTTTCCAAATACTCTATGCAATGAAATATCAAATTGTAGATTGCAGAATTTTGAACTATGGACAAACAAATAATTATCTATCTTTAGTCTACAAATTTATATATCAACAATGATGTAGATAATAAATGAACTTGGTTAGTCTGTGAATCAGTGAATACCATAATACTTCTTACCCCTGGAGAAGCCTGCACTGTATAGATGACTGAGCCCAAAGGTCTATTCTCAGTTATCTCAGTGGTGTATTTGTCTGAAGAGAACCTCAGCTCTCCATGATCCCTGGATACCTCCACCTCCAGTAACACACTGGAGGACTTGGGTGGGACACCTTTGTCAGTAGCCACTACATTCAGCTGTGGAGGTATTAAAAAAGACTTGAATTAAACTTTATTTAACACCACATCACAAACATCTTTAGCCATACCTAGTCTACTGAGCCTTTAATCACATATCTTTAATAGAACGTTTTAATAGAACATATCATATGTTTAATAGAATGTTTTGAGGAATATAATCTTAAAAACACTACCGTTCCTCTGCTGAAATAGTGGATGATTTCCATAGGATGTTTTTGTCAATATTTTTAAGAGATATAACAATAACAATAAACACAAAATATACGATGTGAACAAACATTAATGCAACTATTGGGTGAAATCCAGCTTGAGCTTAAACAACATTGCAAGGAATCTGTAAATTTACAAACTATTGTATTGCATGGAAAGTAATAAGTAAACAATTTTCATCTTGTTTTAGTACACATTTTTAAGTGTTTATATACATCAACAGTTGTATAACAGTAGTATGGTTACCCTGTAGAGAGTTTTCTCAGTCTCCAGCACAGACTTGAGTAATGTGATGTGGCCTTGAGTTGGGTGGATGTAGAAGTACTGGGGGGAGTCTCCTTCACCACTGATAGAGTATTCAATCTCATTGTTGGGCTTCTGAAAGGTATGGAGTATATACCAAATAACGTATGTCATTTATACTCTGCAAAACATCTCTTTATTACAGGACTCTATTTGATCTCTTAATCTCAACCACACAAGTACAGCTTAAGCACAACTGACTGATATTACACTAACTGTAAGACAGAGGCTTAGGGAGGACCATTCATTAATATCCACAAGGCTTTTAAGCTGGGGACAGGACCCAATGACAAACATCTGCCATCTTAAGAGGTCCAATTAGTCAGAAAAAGGAGTTTTGTGTCTCCATGGGCCAGGCCGACTAGGTTGCCACCATTCTCTAGGTGGCGTGCAGTACTTCCTTCCTGACTAGAAAATGTGATGTAGTAGCTTCATTTTTGTTTCTGCTCTTCTAACCTTAGATGAGCCTCTAGTAAGATGAATGTGGGGTCAGTTGGGAAGGTCTCTTCTGTCTATTAGGTAAGGTATCAATTTAGAAAAGGTTAACTTAATTTTTAAATTTGCAAATTTATTGCATTAATACATCTAACCTAATGGTCAATTAGCTAGAATAACTACCACTTGGAAGGAGGGTAGCTTACTAGAGACATTAGACTGACTTCAAAAAACGGGCATAAGCAGAGGGCCATAAGCTGGTCCCATCGGTCAGTTGCCAGTAAACTGGTGGCCAGCACTAGCCAAGTTTGCTCCCCCCCCCTTGTTGACAGGTAGGAGAAGAGAGGTGTGAGTTCAGTCCTAAGGGGACACCCTTTTCTGAAGGAAGATGATTGGTAGCCCCTGAGCAGGACCTGCCACCTTGAAGTCCCTAATGGGCAAGGTGACAGGTTGCTAAGAATAAGGGCTAGGAATGGATCTGCTGGGCAGCCACAACCAGGCCCACATAAAAGAGCTCTAAATCAGCCCAAGCCACATCCTTCAACTAAAACTGTGTGAAGATGTTTGGGATTTCCAGCAACGAACTGATAATAACTGTTCGAAGGAAACTCCTGATTGGAAGGCCTTAGAAGCAGCAAATGCCCTAACATGGGCTTTGCCCTGATGCAAGGCCTCCTGATCAGAGAGCTCATTGCATAGGATCACAGTCTGCTTGATTCATGAAGAGATAGTGGCAGGAGAGATATCTTTGTTGATGATTTCATAAACAAGACAAAGACCAGCTCTTTGTTGTGCCTGAATTCTGAGGTCCTATCTAGATGGTACTGTAAGGCTCTAAATGGAAATAGAGACCGGTCAGCCTTGACTGATTAATCAAGAGTTCGGGCCAGTGCTGGAATAACCACTGGGGCCACACATACTGGACCCTCCTTGGCCACTTGATTCCTTGAAAGAAAACTGGGTGAGGGGTAGAAAGACAGCTTGAACTAGTTTGTCTGATGTCTGATGTTCTTGTTAAGCCAAGCATGGGTTTGCCAGAACCCAAAGCTGAGATGAAGACAGTCTTGAAGGTCAGATGCTTCAATGAGGCCTTTTTAAGGGGTTCAAAGGGAGCCTTAGTAAGCTGGTGAAGTACCAGAGAAAGGTTCCAAGAGCTCATGCCTTTGTGACCCTTATGTCTGTCTCTATGGATTCAATCCATTAGCTGAGTGAGATTTTCGTCCAAGCTAACATTCCCTATTTGCTATCGTTGATCTATAGCTGTTAACAGTACTTGGCTGTAACTTCCTGTTCTGAAACAGATACAGGAGTAAGTTGGCTACAGTTTAAATAGCTGGAGCCGTAAAGTCCTGATGATTACTTTGGCACAATTTTGTAAAAATGGCCCACTTTGCCTCATAGTTCAGCCTATTTGAGGAGCCTCAATTCCTGCTGCCACTGCCTCAAAGAAGCCAGGACATGTTAGGCTACCCTGGAGTAATCAGGATGATTCTCCTGCATGGGTATGCCCTTAGTTTTGCCACTGCTTTGCCTAGAATGGCTACTGGTGGGAAGGCATAGGGATCCCAAGGCAGACTGAGTGCATCCACTGCCTTGACTCGGGAGTCTGAAATAGTTGACACAAACTGAGTAAGTTGTTGAATCTTGTTGCAAAAAGGTCTACCTGAGGCTGGTAACAATGTTGCATATCATCTGGAAAACCTCTGTAAAGAGAGACCACTCTGTATGAATGATCTGGCCTAGCCTGGATAATACGTCTGCTACTAAATTCAGCTGGCCTTGAATGTGTCGGGCTTTCAGAGTAACCTGTTTTGTGGAAAGCCAGGTCAGGATTCTCCAAAAAAGGACACATGGTGGGCCTGACCTCATGCCTCCTTCCTTGTTTACACAGGCAATATCTGTGGTGTTGTTTGTTGCTATGAGGACAATCTTGCCTGAGCAGAGGCCAAAAAGACTGCTTTTAGTTCTAGGTAGTTAATGTGCAACTTGCTTTCTGCCTCTGGCAGGGACCAAGTCCCTCTTGCTGTGGGATCTCCTAAGCAAGCACCCCAGCCTTCTCTTGAAGCATCTGTAAAGATCTCGAGAGCACGGCTGAGTGGGCGTAGTGGCTAACCTTGAAGGACATTGGCTTCCTGCAGCCATCATTTTAAATGTAGATGGAGAGATTGGGATCACCTTTTCTAGAGATTCCTGGATAATCCAATGATTTTCCAGATGCCACTGATTGGTCTCATATGGAGCTGACCTAGGTGGAGCTTCTCTATAGCTGCCAAGAGGCCTATCAGGGACATCAGCTGTCAGAAGCCGGCAAGAAGGATTGGTGAGAAGTTTATGGTCTTTCAATGTTCTAAGGTGGGTCTGATCTTGCATTCCTAGAGGTCAAACTGTTAGCCTACGAAGTCCAAAATTTGTTTAGGTTCCAGTCCATGTTCACTATCCCCCCCCCCTACTTTCTGACATAGATATACTAAAGTCTGAGTATTCTGGAGACTGGTTTGGTGGAATGTGGCTCTGACCAACCAATCGTCTAAGTACTGGTGGATTCTTATACCCTTGTTTTTAGTCATCAGTTTGACTTCCTTGACTACCATTGTGAATTCCACTGGAGCAGTGAACTGACAAAAGGTTGAGCTTTGAATTGACAGGACTGATACGGACATTAAAACATAGGTATTTCCTGGACTGTAGGTTTATTGGCATGTGAATGTAACTGTTCTTCAAATCTATGGACGTTACCCATTCACCTGTTTGCAAGGAAGTCCTTATATTTTCTGGTTTCTCCATTTTGAATTTTTCTGATTTCAGAAATTTATTCAGTGAGCTCAGATTTACGATTGGTCTTGATTTGTTGTTGGGCTTGGGAACCAAGAAAAGTCAGTTTAAAAAAAACATAAATGCATGTAATACCTCCATCAGGTAGCTGTTCCTGAGGGGATATATATAGTCACTTATGATTATTGGAGACCTTGTCAGAGTAGGCTGGTTCCCAAAGGGGAGGGTTTAGCCTTTCCTAAGGATTCTTAAGACCTTGGTACTGGCCCCTAGGGAGGCCCATGTTTTCCATAATTGGTGTAGTCTGGCCCCTACAGGCAGATGTAAAGCAACAGTGTGGACATTGGTGGCAGGTTGGACAGAAGACAAGTGACACAGGAAACACCTTTCACAGACTTTATTAAGTTTATAATGGGCCAGGCTGTTACTACTGTAACTCCTTGTTTAGGGGTCTATCTGTTGCCAACCTACGCAAGCTACAATGCATTCAAAACAGTCTGGCCAGAACTGTTTGTAGAGCCACATGTCTTTCTCACACCACTCCACCCACTAAGAAAAGCCCTTCATTGGCTACCCATAAGGCACCGTTGCATCTTCAAGACTGCCTTGTTGGTATACAAATACCTACATACTAACTGTCCTAAATATTTCAGCCCATTTCTCAAAGTTAGACAATGTGCCTATAATACCCGGTTGAGTCAATCTGATGGTATAATTCTACATGTTCCTCAATACCAACCATCTATTTACACGTCCACAAAGCAGTTTAGTTTAAGCTTTGCATATGATGCTCCCAAAATATGGAATGAACTCCCTGATGATGTACAATCTGCCACTTCCATTGCTTCCTTCAGAAAAAAATTTAAGGCATACCTGGACCATACTGGACCCTCCTTGGCCACTTGATTCCTTGAAAGAAAACTGGGTGAGGGGTAGAAAGACAGCTTGAACTAGTTTGTCTGATGTCTGATGTTCTTGTTAAGCCAAGCATGGGTTTGCCAGAACCCAAAGCTGAGATGAAGACAGTCTTGAAGGTCAGATGCTTCAATGAGGCCTTTTTAAGGGGTTCAAAGGGAGCCTTAGTAAGCTGGTGAAGTACCAGAGAAAGGTTCCAAGAGCTCATGCCTTTGTGACCCTTATGTCTGTCTCTATGGATTCAATCCATTAGCTGAGTGAGATTTTCGTCCAAGCTAACATTCCCTATTTGCTATCGTTGATCTATAGCTGTTAACAGTACTTGGCTGTAACTTCCTGTTCTGAAACAGATACAGGAGTAAGTTGGCTACAGTTTAAATAGCTGGAGCCGTAAAGTCCTGATGATTACTTTGGCACAATTTTGTAAAAATGGCCCACTTTGCCTCATAGTTCAGCCTATTTGAGGAGCCTCAATTCCTGCTGCCACTGCCTCAAAGAAGCCAGGACATGTTAGGCTACCCTGGAGTAATCAGGATGATTCTCCTGCATGGGTATGCCCTTAGTTTTGCCACTGCTTTGCCTAGAATGGCTACTGGTGGGAAGGCATAGGGATCCCAAGGCAGACTGAGTGCATCCACTGCCTTGACTCGGGAGTCTGAAATAGTTGACACAAACTGAGTAAGTTGTTGAATCTTGTTGCAAAAAGGTCTACCTGAGGCTGGTAACAATGTTGCATATCATCTGGAAAACCTCTGTAAAGAGAGACCACTCTGTATGAATGATCTGGCCTAGCCTGGATAATACGTCTGCTACTAAATTCAGCTGGCCTTGAATGTGTCGGGCTTTCAGAGTAACCTGTTTTGTGGAAAGCCAGGTCAGGATTCTCCAAAAAAGGACACATGGTGGGCCTGACCTCATGCCTCCTTCCTTGTTTACACAGGCAATATCTGTGGTGTTGTTTGTTGCTATGAGGACAATCTTGCCTGAGCAGAGGCCAAAAAGACTGCTTTTAGTTCTAGGTAGTTAATGTGCAACTTGCTTTCTGCCTCTGGCAGGGACCAAGTCCCTCTTGCTGTGGGATCTCCTAAGCAAGCACCCCAGCCTTCTCTTGAAGCATCTGTAAAGATCTCGAGAGCACGGCTGAGTGGGCGTAGTGGCTAACCTTGAAGGACATTGGCTTCCTGCAGCCATCATTTTAAATGTAGATGGAGAGATTGGGATCACCTTTTCTAGAGATTCCTGGATAATCCAATGATTTTCCAGATGCCACTGATTGGTCTCATATGGAGCTGACCTAGGTGGAGCTTCTCTATAGCTGCCAAGAGGCCTATCAGGGACATCAGCTGTCAGAAGCCGGCAAGAAGGATTGGTGAGAAGTTTATGGTCTTTCAATGTCCTAAGGTGGGTCTGATCTTGCATTCCTAGAGGTCAAACTGTTAGCCTACGAAGTCCAAAATTTGTTTAGGTTCCAGTCCATGTTCACTATCCCCCCCTACTTTCTGACATAGATATACTAAAGTCTGAGTATTCTGGAGACTGGTTTGGTGGAATGTGGCTCTGACCAACCAATCGTCTAAGTACTGGTGGATTCTTATACCCTTGTTTTTAGTCATCAGTTTGACTTCCTTGACTACCATTGTGAATTCCACTGGAGCAGTGAACTGACAAAAGGTTGAGCTTTGAATTGACAGGACTGATACGGACATTAAAACATAGGTATTTCCTGGACTGTAGGTTTATTGGCATGTGAATGTAACTGTTCTTCAAATCTATGGACGTTACCCATTCACCTGTTTGCAAGGAAGTCCTTATATTTTCTGGTTTCTCCATTTTGAATTTTTCTGATTTCAGAAATTTATTCAGTGAGCTCAGATTTACGATTGGTCTTGATTTGTTGTTGGGCTTGGGAACCAAGAAAAGTCAGTTTAAAAAAAACATAAATGCATGTAATACCTCCATCAGGTAGCTGTTCCTGAGGGGATATATATAGTCACTTATGATTATTGGAGACCTTGTCAGAGTAGGCTGGTTCCCAAAGGGGAGGGTTTAGCCTTTCCTAAGGATTCTTAAGACCTTGGTACTGGCCCCTAGGGAGGCCCATGTTTTCCATAATTGGTGTAGTCTGGCCCCTACAGGCAGATGTAAAGCAACAGTGTGGACATTGGTGGCAGGTTGGACAGAAGACAAGTGACACAGGAAACACCTTTCACAGACTTTATTAAGTTTATAATGGGCCAGGCTGTTACTACTGTAACTCCTTGTTTAGGGGTCTATCTGTTGCCAACCTACGCAAGCTACAATGCATTCAAAACAGTCTGGCCAGAACTGTTTGTAGAGCCACATGTCTTTCTCACACCACTCCACCCACTAAGAAAAGCCCTTCATTGGCTACCCATAAGGCACCGTTGCATCTTCAAGACTGCCTTGTTGGTATACAAATACCTACATACTAACTGTCCTAAATATTTCAGCCCATTTCTCAAAGTTAGACAATGTGCCTATAATACCCGGTTGAGTCAATCTGATGGTATAATTCTACATGTTCCTCAATACCAACCATCTATTTACACGTCCACAAAGCAGTTTAGTTTAAGCTTTGCATATGATGCTCCCAAAATATGGAATGAACTCCCTGATGATGTACAATCTGCCACTTCCATTGCTTCCTTCAGAAAAAAATTTAAGGCATACCTGTTCTGCCAAGCTTATCCTCCTTAGTATTTTCCACCTCATATGGCATTCTCCGAGACGACCATTGCTATGGATAAGGACGATGATTTTTGTGACTATACCTATGATGTTGCGCCTTGGAGTCTGTCACTCTGGCAGAGATTAAGCGCTATAAAAGTTGAATTGGAATTGCAATTGGAAGTCTTAAGCCTTTCTTTTGCAGCTGCCAGGTGACAAAAGTGATTCACAAGATGACAATCTGCATTTAAAGTCTGAGCATTTTATACATTTATAATACTGTTTACACAAAGTAAAAATCTTCCATAAGGTACAAAAGTCTTTCTTGTCCTGGCTGATCTTACAGAATAAATGTATGTTAAACAGTAATTGTCATCTACATGCAGACTGAGCCTTGGTCAGTCAGGATGAGTAGCTGGAGGCCTTGCCCTGACAACTTCTGTTCTGGCCACAAGAACAAATAGTTATCCATGCTGGTGGCCCAGATGTTTGGTCAGTGTCCAGTGCAGGCTTAGAAGACTCTGCATATTGGTGATAACATCTTGGCTACTTGTGAGATCCATCCCAGTAGTGTCTGCCATCACATTGGGCAATCTCATCTTTAGTCATTTCATCAGTAGCACCCTGCCTGTTCACCGATGACTTTCCCTTTGGTCTCACTGTATAATTCTTAACTGAGTGGCCATGTTTTCCTGCAATCTGGTGAAGCAACGACTGAAGTTGGCAGCTTGATTGCGGATGAAATTGCGGATGAAACAGGACTTTTTTGCCACCATCTATTTCCTGACAGTTTTTTGGGAAGGACAGGAAACTGGTGGTGTTGATAAAAGCCCTGATTCCCTGACAATTCTGCTGTATGCACTGTTCAATTTAGCCAGCTCATTATACCAGTAAGAGATGGTGGAGTTGGAAGTGTTTTTCAGAGTGAATGTCATACCACTGTTCTGTGACAGGGGAATCTTGACAAATTGGTCTTTCTGAGCTCTGGCTTCTGAGCTTCTGGAGGGATAGCCTTCAACAGTAATGTTCAGTTTTTCCAGCTTCCTACACAGTCATTCATCAGTTGGGAACCGCAGAGATATCTTGCCAATCAGTTGGGACCTGGGTCCAGGAAAGCAGTTGGCACTGGCTGACAATGAGGATGAGACGAACTTGGGGATATGGTACCATCCCATGTATGACCTTACATCCCTGTTTCCCTGTAGTTTTGTTCTTCTGACAAGAACTGGTCAGACTCTTGTGGAGTAGGACCGGCCTCCAGGTAAAAAAGTTCACCCTTATCCTTAAAAGCAAACAAAAGGTGACCAGTGTTTGGTAGGGTGCACAGTCATGTCAGCTTCTGAATCCATCTCTTGGGGTGGGGGAGATCCAGCAGACGACACTGTAGGCATTTTTTTCGATAAGACAGGTCAGTGTTGGTCTGCTTGGCCCATCCTGTCAGTGGCAGGAAAGGTCGGTCTGAACTCACTACACCAGCTGGTGGCATTGTCATTGGAGAAACCTTGACTGGCTGGAAGATAGGTTGGTCAGCAAGTTTCTCCAAGACTTTGGACAGTATCAAAGCTTCTAAATGAGAGTCTTACAGACGATTCCTTGTCAAGGGCTTCAAAATCATCAATGAAGCCATTGCTAGTTTTATTTATTTTTCTTTATTTTATAAGAATCGGAAGGTTGTGAGATCTGCTCTTGTGTAGGTATATTGTAGAATGAACAGTCCTGCTCTAAAATCCATGGGTCTGAGTTCTGCATTTTGTCTCTACAATATGCACACCTATTAAATTAAAAAAATTTAACTAGAAAATGTTTTTGCTAACAAAAACAAAGCGTCCCAAAAGGTCAGCAGATGCTTTATAGTATAAAGTAGAAAAGGTTGTTGAAAAGAAAAACATGCAGCGCTGAGAGAAGAAGCTAAAGTTAAGCAGACAGTGTGGAAGTTTATGCATTAACACGAAAGAAAATGTAAGCTTTATTTTCTTTTCTATGGTCATAAATTGTGTAAAATTAATTTAATAAATGCTATAGTTTGTAAGAACAGTAGTTTGAAAGTAGATAAGGCAAAACAAGAAAATCTGCTATTTTATGACCCCTGTTTGACCCATAAGAAGGGGTCAGTGGGTAAACCTGACTGGCTATATAGACTCTATGTATATGGGGTAGCTTAACCACAAAACTGGGTTGAAAGCCCAAGAGGCAATAACGAGAAATCATTAATGTTGAAATATTAAAGTAGAAATTGCATTCTATAACCCCACTGTGACCAGCTCTTAAGACTCTCCATATATGGTTTCCCACTACCTCTTAAAACTTGTGAAGCTGTAAAACCAATAATAAAGAAGATATGAGGCAAAAACAGAAAAATTGATATTTTATGACCCCAGTTTGACTCATAAGAGGGGGTCAGAGAGCTAATTTGACCAGCTACCTAGACTCTCCACGAATTCCAAATACCTGTTAATACATTCTAAAGCTGTAGAAGCAAAAATGTAAAGGACATATGAGGCAAAAACACAAAATCGGCTATTTTTATGACCCCAGTTTGACCCATAAGAGGGGGGGGGGGGTCAGGGGGTAAACGTGGCCGGCTATCTAGACTCTTCACAGAAGGTTTCCCAATACCTCTTAATACATTGTAAAGCTCTAAAAGCAAGAATAAAGTAAATATAAGACCAAAAAACACAAAATCGGCTATTTTATGACCCCAGTTTGACCCATAAGGGAGGGTCAGAGGGTAAATCTGACTGGCTATCTAGACTCTTCACATATGGTTTCCCAATACCTCTTAATACATTGTAAAGCTCTAAAAGCAAGAATAAAGTAGATATAAGGCAAAATACAAAATCGGCTATTTTATGACCTCAGTTTAACCCATAAGGGGGGGATCAGGGGGTAAATCTGACCGGCTATCTTGACTCTTCCCAATACCTTTTCTAAAGCTCTAAAAGCAAGAATAAAAAAGATATAAGGCAAAAACACAAAATCGGCTATTTTATGACCCCAGTTTGACCCATAGGGGGGGGGGGGGGGGGGGGGGGGGGGGTCAGGGTAAATCTGACCAGCTATATAGACTCTTCACATATGGTTTTCCAATACTTCTTAATACATTCTAAGGCTCTAAAACCAATAATAAAGGAGATATAAGGGAAAATGTCAAAATTGGCTATTTTACAAACCCAGTTTGACCCCTACACGGGGTCGGGGGGGAAATTTGACTTGCTTTCTAGACTCTCCATATATGGTTTCCTATTACCTCCCAATACATTTTATGGCTCTAAATGCAATACTTAAGAAGATAATAAGGGGGTTCACATGAATTTTAAGCTTTCTGGTTGGTAGATGTGAAAAAATCGCTCATAAATCAGTCATTTTTCATTGGATCTCCCACAAAATCTAATCAGCTCACGTTTTTGATAGTATGAACATGTGTGTATAATTACAAGCCTCTGCAGTCAATAGATTTTGTTGAGCGGTGATGACGGGCGGGTGTACCCAAAAAGACTATTTTTTGCTCATGTAAACTTGATAAAGATCAAAGGTCAAATTTAAGCATGTGGAAAATTTTTTCCACGCCTAAGGTATATAACTGCCAAATATGGTTAAAAAGTTTCCAATAATAAGGGAGATATTCAAGGGAGACCATAATGCGGCAGCGGTGGCAGCGGCGAGGAAACTGACGTGAAACCAAATAAGCGCCCTTTTCAGGGACACTTAATTACTTAAATGTAGCTTTTATAAGCTACAAGCTTACCATGTGGAACTGAATGTGGATCTCAGGAGGCCGCAAGCCCCGGCCAACATCCAAGAAAAATAGACATTTAGTGTTGACCGAAGCCTCAGGTTGTCCTCTCGTGGCTTTCTTCCTCACTCTTCCTCCTTTCTCAATGCAATTTTGAACCATACCCCCTCAGCCGTGATACAGTGGGGATGCAAGGTGGGACTCTCTTCAGTTCCTTCTTTTCTTTCGGAGGATGAGCAGTCTGACGGGAAGGGTCTAGGACTTGTTGTGCCACCACTACTGGACCCAGATACATATTGTTGTCGTTGTGAGCTTTCCAGTGACAGGCTTGCATGATTTGGTCTAGCTATACCCCACCATAAAAGGCCTTAGAGGCCGCGGAGGTGTCATGCGATTTAACTTGGACCAAGTCCAAGGCTTGTTGGTCTGCTTGTTTGTAACAAAGTAGGATAGTAGTGTAGCGGGTCTGATGTCTGAGGTATGTCCTTTCTTAAAGGAGATAAAGAGAAGGGATCGAGATCCTCTCAGGTCTTTGGTTCGATCCAAATAGTACCTCAGGGCCCGTACCAGACACAAGGCCCTGTCTTCTTTGAATTGTCTATCTACAATGGTAGTCAAAGCAAGAATAGTCACCGGAGACAGACTTTGAAAACCTTCTCTTGCTAGTTGGTTTTTGGCTATGAAGTCTAAAGAAGGAACAAGGCAACCTTTTCCCACTGGCATAGATTAGATACTTCAACCCAGGCATGAATTTCGCTGCGGCCCTTGCCAGAGGCCAAAGTTTGTAAGAAAGCAGTTTTGACAGTAAGATGTTTGAGGTCTATGTCTTTCATAGGCTCAAAGGGAGCTTTGGTGAGCTTGTTAAGCACAACAGAAAGGTTCAATTTTGGGAGATTCCTGGAACTTTTGAGATGATCCCTATAAAACCTGAACAGCAACCTGTTAAGGTCTGAGCTTTGGGAAATATGATGCCCAGCTGGGCCCAAGGTGTAAACAATGGCCGTCCTGCAACCATCAATGGTCGAGGGGCGCCTGTTTAAATCTTGGTACAGATACATGAAAAAATCTGAGACTTGTTTCACAGAGGGAGTGGAGAAATCCACCAATTTTTCTCTGCACTATTTCTCAAACATGGCCCACTTTGACTTGTAGATGATCCTTAATGATGACCCCTGAGGGGCAATTCTCTCTGCCACCTCCACAAAGAAACCTTGTTCTTGCAGCTGGCCAGTCCTAGACACCAGGCATGGAGATTGAGATGTTGTGGATTGCTGTGAAACACGTAGTTGTGGGACTGTTTGAGAAGAGTTCTTGACACTGGTAACTCAGGAGTGGGATCTCTGTTGAGAGCTGCAGTATGTCCCAAAACCAGGGCATCCCTGGCCAGCCTTGGGCTATTACAATGATGAGGCAACTCCCTTGCCTGATTTTTTGGATCACCCTGTGAAGGAGAGCCATGGTAGGGTAAGCATAAGCAGTGAGACCTGACCAGTTTATGTTCAGAGCATCTATGTCCCAAGCATGTTGGTCTGGGACTGGAGATACATACAATGGAATTTTGTGGTTGAGACGAGTGGCAAATAGATCTACATGAGGAGTGAACCACCTTTGACAGATCTGTTTGAACACCTGCAGATGCAGTGACCATTCTGTTGATGGACTTGGTTCGACCAGGACAGTAAGTTGGTAATCACATTCAGGCACCCTGGAATGTGCCTGGCTCTTAGAGTTATCTGGCAATGGAGGACTGAATTTCCCATGGTGTACATTTCCCTCGGGAGAATGTGGGCTAAGGCCTTACTTTGGCAGGCTAAGGCTCTCTGTCTCTGTCAAAATCTGCCTAAAAGTTTCTATGTCCTCTGTATATTGACAGGGTGAGTCAGACATATCTACTTCCCAATAAAAAACAGGATCTGGGTGTACATTAGTTTTACCTTGTTCAGTAGAATCTTCTTTGGGATTCAAGGACTTTTTGACTAGCACAGAAATTTCAGATTCCTCTGAGGAGGAAGATGAAGTAACATACTTAGCCAGAGACTTATGTTTTCTTTTATCCAACTGTTTCTTTTAAACAGTTTAACAACAGCAAACAACTCAGATTGTTCTGAATGAGGATCCAAAGAGAACTCGGATTCAATTCTCAAACAAACTGTGGTGGTAAGGGAGGACCAACAAAGTTAGTCTCTATTGGTTTGTCCAAGGGTTTTGTACTCAGCTGATTAGTACTCAGGTGAATGGGCAAGTCAGATTGCTGGCTGGTGCCGATCCGAGGCGAAGACCTGTTCCATCCCCGCCTCGGATGAGGGTTTTGTTACAGATTTAATTTTGTCTATGAGAGACTGTTGTTGATCAGCCAGTATGTTAAGTGTCTCCATAAAAGAGGCCTGAAAACCCCCATTTACTGTTGAAGTTGGATGTTAAGCTGTGAACCAAGAGATTTTCTATCTTTTGCTGGAGGGCTGTACTCGGAGTAGGTGGGACAATTTGAGGAGTTTTGACAGACAAAGCCTCCAAGCCTAAGTGCTGGGTTCGAGGAGGGGAGGAATATAAATGTTTAGCTCAGTGACACAAGGGTCATCTCCCCTACCTGTCTCTCTGCAGGTAGGGCAGTAAGTGAAAAGAAAAGCCAAAATGTTTGCATTTTAATGCACAGGGTTTGTTGGTGTTAGCATTGTGAGAAGACATGCTAGTTGTCTGAAGAAAGCCGAGTTGATAATACAATCAAATGAAAATAAGAAAAATACTTATCCCGTCACAACAAAAGTGTACAGTGTGTTGTAAGAAAATTAATGAAAGAACTGGCTAATTTAAAACATCCAACAATACGTATATCCAGAGTAATTCATAAAAATATATGAGAGTGATAATATACTTCCACAATGTGGCCAATGAGAAGAGGGGAGACTTCACTGTATTTCACTGCGGGGGTTCACCTTCAGTACTGAAGGCCTTAGGCCTCTACTAAACATCTATTTTTTCTTGGACATTGGCCAGATGCTTGCGGGCTCCCAAGATAGCATTCAGTTCCACATGGTAAGCTATTGTAGCACAATAAAATATCCACACACATCCCATTTTTGTCCTGGTGATGCCATGATGATAGTTTATTAGTTCTACATACAAATACTGACAGTTTTTCACAGAGGTATTTTATAAAATAAGTTTGAATCTCAAGTTCTTCAAAACCCACCTTGACTGCACATGCATCAAATGACAAAGATGCTGTGATGTCCCACGCACTAACTGCCAGGACGGAAGTAGGTCACGACACCTAGCGAGTGGAAAGCACATAGCCAGCCCACTGGTGGAGACTCAGAATGTCTTTTTCTGACATTTGGTGGGCTGGCAGTATAGCTTTTTGTCTATTATACCCCTTCCACACTGCAGGCGGTATCACCCATGGTAGTAGGCTATGGTCAAAATGCCCCAGTCCTTCAATTACCGTCTGATGTCTGTATACAAGCTTGTGACACAGTGGCGAACTATACAATTCCTTGAGCATCCCACGGAAGTTTAAAAATGTTTCAAATTTCAGCCTCTAACCATCAGGTCAGTGACCGCCATTCATCATCCCTTGTCAGCCACATCACCATCCCTATATCTGTGTGTCTCCTTTCCTGTATGTCCATTTCAGTGACCTTCCGCAGACAGAATTTTCATACAGTAACTGAAGGTTTATATATGGTAGTGATTCGGACTTGTTTTGGTAGCATGTGTTTGTCTGACAGCTACCAAAGGTGATTTGAGTTTGCATATGGATGTAAGATGGTAGTTGAAGGACAGGACATTTTGTCTAATACCCATAACCCCAGGCTATGTGGCCTGTAGTATGAATGGGGTTTTATGGATAAATTAAATATCAGAAGATATGAGGTGTCCTGTGAGGAAAGTTCTGATGCCAAGTAAAACTTCTAACCAGCATGGTATATCACCTATAGTGTGAAAGGGGTATTAGGTAATATGTATTAATGCAATAAAAATATTAATGGCCAACATTTTATTGACAGTTAGTGTGCAATCAGTCTTCCATGAAATCTACCATATTTATTCAAGATGAGGACTTGACATTAAACATATGACCAAACAAAAACAGGTATTGGTATCAATTACACAAACACTGCCAAATATTATACTGAACACACTACACATGAATATTCCCAGGAAATACTTATGTTATTTTTAGGCATATCATTCATTGTATACTCACAGCACTGTCATCATCAGCTGCCTCCACTTTGGTGATGGTAGAGCCAGCAGGCAAGATCTCTGGGATGCTGAGTCTGGGGTTACCTGAGGTAAACCTGGGCTCATGCAGGTTCCTCTGTACTGTCACCTCCACTGTGGCTGTACTAGTCTTAGGGGGAACACCCCTGTCCACAGCCACCACTCTTAACTAAATATGTAGCATGCATTGAACATAAGTACACTTTACTGCATTATGATAAATATACACTTAACAGTAGAAATCAAATATAGTTGTACTAAAACTGGTTGGGAACATGCCTGTTTATAGCAAATGTCCTCAACTTAAGTATCAAATGTACAGCATCAAAAACTCCAACTGTTTATGGCTACCAGCAGTGTCAGTAAAAAGACAGATGATTTGATTTGATTTATTTGGTTTTAATGTCACTTTCAACACATTGTGTAGGTTATATAAGGACAGATAGTTATAAGGGCAGAGGAAACCAGTACATATATTTTGGTTAAGATTCTGTACTGTATACTGCCGGGCAAGAGTAAGCAGCTAACAACTTTCCCACATAGGGTTCGGAGTCTGAACTGCACATTGAAGGAGGTAGGAAGGTGGGTATGTTACCCACTACACTACCAAGCCCCTCAAAATACAGAAGATAACCAAAGGCTAGTCACATAATTTGCAGAGTAATATCCACTTTACCTGTGCACTGGTTGCTAGAAGATATTCTTTACACAATAACCATCTTTAACTGGAGAACACGCCCAAAGAATTAAATAACTATGAGTAACAAAATATTGTGAATAATATTAATTTTTAGATTTTAATTTTTCAAAATACAGCTGCATTAGATCTTGATCTAATAGCACTAATATGGGCACTAATAGCTTACTGCATTGTATTTTATAGAAATATCCTGGTATATGAGAAATATGTGTGCATTACAAATTGAGGGTAGTATAAATTGTTTATTTTGGTAATTCCAGGGCTGGTATTTATAAAAAACCTCATATATCAAGCTCAAATATAATCCCCATAATTTAGGGTTATAACCCAAAATTTGAGTTTAAACTCAAACTGAAACTCAAATTTGAGTATAAACTCAAACTCAGATATTATATGCTTATTTTCAAGAAGGTATATAATTAGACTCAAAGTCAGTTATGCTCCCTATATTTAGGCATTTTATTTACGTTTTATGAAAGAAGTCTTAAATATTTGAGATTATGGCTTCATTAATTTTGTTTGACATTGTTTTAATCTGAGTTTGAACATATACTTCTTAGGTAGAATTTCACTTGACAAAGCTAGATTTGAGTTAAACTTTATACTTATGTTGGACTGAATTTGAGCTTAAGACTTTGAGTCAGATTGAGTTTGAGATTTTTTATGAATATCAGTCAAGGTGACTACATAAGAGTTCATATTAAAAAAATGGTTCAGTGAAGAATTACCCAAAATCAGCTTAACTTTAGAATCAAAAGCAGTTTACTCGAGCTGATTTCCCGCTGAACATTGGCTGAGCCCTTTTGTGAATGCCAGTGCTAGAACTTACACTGAATAATTATTATATTGAAGTAGATTTTGCCTTGGTAGTGACAGGTCTAACCACTGTGTTTGAAATGAAATATGAGTAAGGTGAATATTCCTCTCTTCATTCAACCATAATGAAACATCCTACAGAATTAAGTCACCATATGGTGGATCATTATACTACAGAGCTCACTCACCACATAGTCAATCTCTGTGTCTGAGGGGAGGTCTACTCCAGATCTCACTTGTATATCTCCTGTCTCACGGTTCAGTGAGAAATAAGTAGGTGCTTTGTCATCTCCAACCAACTCATACCCAAACTGGTTAAATGGCTCCTACAAAATGTGGTAAAGTGTGCGATCCTGTATAACAGTGCATGACATTGACATGTTTAAATAATTAATTAAGTCTTACAAGAGTCCAGTAAAGTTGTGTCTAAAATATTTGAAAGTTTCATACAATTGCAGAAAAATTATAATGAATCATTTCTGTTTATGCATTGTTGTAAATACTGGCACCAGTCACTGTCTCTTACTGTGAAATGGTCATTATATGTCTTATGTTTAGATGTACAACATGCAATATGTTTCTCGCCATTGCACTCATGATGGTATTTTCTTGCCTCATACTGTAGCATGGTCATGTTATGTTTCCTTTATATTTTTATGGTCATAATATCATATAATACAATGTTTCTCACCTGATTATCCTGATCCCTGGCCATTGCACTCTTTATGGTATTTCCATTTCTCATGTTATGGGATGGTCGTGTTCTGGTTTCTGTATATTTTATAGTCTCATATGAACCATGTTTCTCACCTGATTAACCTGATCTCTGGCCATTGCACTTTTGATGGTATTTCCATGCCTCATACTGTGGGATGAGCATGTTCTGGTCACTGTATATTTTATTGTCTCATATAAACCATACGTTTCTTACCCTTTCATCCTGGTCTCTGGCAGACACACGGATGATGGTATTTCCGCCTGCTTCATGCTGTGGGATGGTCACTTTGTATGGTAAACCTTCAAACAGAGGAGTCCTCTTGTTACGCTTCACTGTCACACCCACTGTGGCCTGATTACTGCTGTTCCTGGCATGGATTCCACCTCGGTCAGTGGCATATACACGGAACTACAGCAAAAATATGCCAGATTTATGACTTTAATACCTAATGCCACAAAGTTTTATTTATATTTTAAATTAGAATTAAAGTAAATTAGAAATAATAAGCAGTATTTAATAAATGGGATGGTAATCAATACCAGGTGCTTTCCTGTAACAATTTACAAATATGATTATCATTGCAAGATTATTTGCCAGTCTAATGCTCTGTCAGTTAATTGTCAGTTGCCCCAATAGATAATATTACAAGTATGCTGCATCACCTGTGTTCCTACTTACAAAGTAATTGTCTCTCTGGTCTGGATCATCCAAAACAGACTTTTTGAGGGAGATGTCTCCAGTCTGAGGGTCCAGCTGGAAGTATTGGAGGATCTGATCCTCTCCAGTCTCAGTGAATATAAACTGGTTGAAAGGAGGCTGCAAACAGAATTATATCAATAGAGTCATTGAAAACTGTCAAGTAAGATAGTAAATACATCTTTGTGAACATGATCTGGTTGAATGGAAAAGTCAAAGTTGGCATTCTATGTCCTACTCAACAGTCAGGGTAATATTGAGACAGGCCCCAGGCATTGTCACTTATGGGAGTTAACCACACACAGAGGGGACAGCCTGTGATTTGATGCCAAATTGCCTAGCCACTTGCCCCATGAGAACCCCTGGTTGGATAGAGGCTGAAACTACATAGGTTAAAAACTAAATATCAAAACTTAAATTGATAGCCAAAAGTAGATACGTAAATAAATAAATTATAACTTGTATCAATGTGTCCAATTTTCTGTTGATATTAATCAAAATCTTCCTATTTTTACAATTTTATTATGAATACTATGGCAAATAGGTCTGATACTAAAATTGGAAGGTCGGGTGATAAGTGAAAATTTTCTTTGACAAGGAAGTTGCTATAGGAATAATACCACAAACCATGGTATATGCAGAATTTTACAATGGTTTGAGGTTATAAACCCTGTAGGCGAAGGATGAGGGGTTTATTGCTTCAAGCCATGATAAAATTATGCGTACATCATGGTTTGGAGGGTGTTATTCTAATTCTAACATGACAAAATATTTTGAAATTATTAATAGTTATAAATGTAATGATAAAATGATTTTTGTGATGGCTGTTTCATCCATTATTCTTACAGAGGTATATTATCAGAACAGCCAACATGTATACATAGATTTTAGCTCTCGACCAATCAAAATCGTGGACACAGCCATGTCATGTTAGAATGGAATTTCAACTAGCATAAACTTGAAGAATAAACCACCATGTGAGGGTACCATGGCTTAAACATATTTTATTTACTATTAGGCAATACTACAAATAGGTAATGTACTCTTGCAATCTAAAATATATACATTAAAATAGAAAATGATGAGGCTACATTGTCAGAATATAAGCATTTAACAGATTTTTTAAAAGCAATTAGATTTGGAAATAAAGTTTGGGGCTACCTTGGAGACAACATGTATTTTGTGCACAAATTTGATTATCTCATCCAAAAAACAAAATGTCAACAGAAATTAACATGTTACAGATTTTACATTGTATTATTTTGTGCTATTAGTTTGATTAGTCTAGGGAGACTGGTTCTAATGTATAGTAGTCCAGTTGTATAGTGAGCGAGGAGTACCTTTGTATCTTCATCCTTGGCATACACTCTTTCGAATGGAATGCCCAGCTGCTGTGTTTCTAGGATCTCTACCCTGTAGTCTGTCACCTCGAAGATGGGAGCTTTCATGTTTCTGTTCACATGTACATGGACCAAGGCTATGTCTTGTTTGGAGGGTGTTCCCCCATCAGTAGCTAACACTCGGATCTGAGAAATATTACAATGCATATTATTAAAGTTGCAATATTAGAATCAATCTTTTACATCTCACTGAAAGAATATAATAACCATAAGAAAATTGTGTTTAGTTCTTTAGTGAAAAAGAAATCATTTTATTGACACATATATCAAAGGAAATATAAAAGTGTGTCATATATATATATATATATTGTTCATCACTTTTTATCGTACATCAAAGAAGTACAATGGTCATCATTTTATTAAATTTCTACAATAAACATTAAATATTATCTTAATTTTATGAAGTGGTAAATGTAGAAAAATACAACAATGTGTAAACATAGTTTGGTGTTTTGAAACTGATATGTGATTAATATAACAAGAAAGACAAAACTTCTTTACTATTACCTTTGATAACACTACAAGACATTGTAATCATTACAACCTCATACTTTAGCCTTTAATATATTACAGGATCATCTAACCTTTTAATATCTGATGTAAATGGTAAAGTCTGACACTCACCTGGTAATCAGTGGTCCTATCATTCTTGATGTCTCTTTGTACCTTAATTTTACCAGATACCTCATCGATACTGAAGTAAGAAGGACTGGCATCATCCCCAATAATGGAATACTTCACCTCTCTGTATGGATCCTTCATACAAATAAGAAACCATGTTTTGGGTAATTTTGATATTGGCTAGAGTAAATAAATAAAGTAAGTAAAGTAAATAAAAGATATTCCTGAGGTTTGCCTGTAGTTTCACAAGCAAGATTTCATTTCAATATAGGGTTAAATGGAAAGCTCTCTGGCAGTGGGTAATCTATGATTACTGTTATCCAAAGTTAGTACTTATTTTCTTGGACACACAAATTTACATGTTATTGAAACTATATGTAACATAGTTTTTAAAGGGCTTAAGAACAAAATGTCTATATGAACTGGCGTAGTTTAAATGTCTCAATTTCAAATATCTTTAACAATTCCTTTGTACAGAATTGTGTATAATGTATGGATACAATCATGTATTTATTTACATGCTTTACCAGCTTGCCCTTTTGATCAGTTTATATGTAACCACTATCCCTCATCAGTATTATCAAATCACTTTCAGATGGCCTCAGTGTCCACCTTTAAGACTCACTGATTTTTTCATTTATTCACTTGACCACTTACTTTCTCATCACTGTCCTCAGCTTGCACTCGGATGACCTCAGTGTCCACCTGTATGTCCTCAATGATGTCCTTTCTGTAGGGATCTCCCACAAACTGGGGTGGGTTTCTATTCCTGATTACAGTAATCACAGCACGTGCAGGACTCCCAACTGCAGAGCGAGGGATGCCCATGTCTGACACCAGAGCTGAAACCTAGAATGGGAAGAGAGTTTACATCATTAGACAAGAATACAGTGGCTGGCTTTCAGCCAACCACAGAGTCAAATCTTTGGATTAAAGTACAGCTATCTTGTCTATCTTGCTTTAAAGATTAGTAAACTAGTTTATATAACAAATATAAAACTATTTGGATTATACTAAACATTTGAGCTGGATCCAAACTATTTTATAACACTTACACCCAGTCACCTAGATATATATTAAAATGTCATTCTGATGTTTTGGTGTTCTCTCAGTATCAATCATTTAACTCATAGTTTGTTGTAGCTTAAATTACAAGGCCATTATACAGACATGACCTTAAAATAAACAAAATGGTTCAAGTAGCTCTAGCACTCACAATGTATTGGTTTGATGTGTCACCAACAAGAGATCTACGTAGGAATAACTGGCCATCTTCTGCATCCACTTCAAACTTGTCCTGGTGTTGAGAACTGCCTTCCATAGTAAATCTCAATACATTGTATGGTGTCTGAAAAATACAGTTAATTATATTAACTTTAACAAACTAAAGTAGAATACCATTAGCAGACCTTCTTTTGAGTTTAGAAAAGGAAAAAGTATGAGAATCCAATTAACATATTGGAAAAATATGACTTTTGTCAAAAAATGTATGACATCACTACTAAATTTCAGTACATAAATTATAACATCTCATTTTTCAAAAGGAATAACGAAATGTTGCCCTGTTTTAATTACAGCAGATAGAATTCCTAGGCTTAACTGAGCAAAAAATGGTAGCTGAAACCATGTTAAGTGTCTTATAATGTAGGAAGAAGTATGTTGTTTGAATGTGATATGATATCTTAATTTTGGGAATTTCGTCATACCATTTGTCATGCATTTGGAAAGCTTGTCTTTTAAAATTGTTAAATCAAACCTATATTACCAGTGTTCTGCCTTCCAGTTTCATGTTGTTACTACACTTATATGATTAGGGGAGGTCTAATCTAATCTAATATGGGCTTTTATAGTGCTTAACCTCTATGAATTGACAGAGTCTAAGGCACAGCTGAACATAAGTAAGGTGAATTATCGTAAGTTCAATAACATAGCTATGTCAAATCAGAGAAACACAGGGGTGACAGGACGGCTATAACGGATAGGCTTTTGCAAACAAGTAAGTTTGGAGCTTTTCCTGAAGGAGGCAATTGATGTTGCACTGCATACCTTAGCAGGAAGGTTATTTTAGGAGCATTAAAGGCAAAGCTGTGGCCAATGTGTTTGACTGACTTGTAGAGTGAGGAGTGGAAAGGAGGAACTGTCAGGTATTGATGGTCAGGGTGACTACGGCTGGTAGAGTAAGAAATCTAAAATTCGCCACCTCTAAAACGGTAGTTAATTTTATGATGAAAATGCTGTTTTTGTCTAAAAATTGGCATTTTTCAGTTCAAAAAGCCTTAATTTACTATACGTTCAACAAATCTCACCACAATTCATATATTTTATTAGTATTTTCACATGTGGCGAATTTCAGATATGTGGCGAATTTTAGATTTCTTACTCTACTCTAAGAGCAGCTGCTCAGAGACAAGGCTGGTCCAAATAGCTAGAAGAACCACTGTGAAGAATTTGTAAGCCAATGTTGTGATTTGAACATGCAGTGGTAACTGACAGGTAGCCAGTGGAGTCACTTTAGGATGGGTGTGACATGAGCATACTTTCTATGATTTGTGACAATATGTGCAAGAGTATTCTGAATACTCTACAGCTTGTGCTGATCAAAACATGACACACCTCAAAACAGAGAAATACTAGAAATAGGCCGCCCTTTTGATAGTAGATGCGAATAGAAACAGGATAGCATAGAAGAACACACATTATCATGTGTAATGTCCACCCATGAACCTTTTGCCCAAATTGTACAGTAGTCTTACAAGACCCTGTTTCATTTGTAAAATATATCAATGATGCTTAAATATTTGTTAGTGTTGATGTAAATTATTTCAGCTTCATGCCTTTTTGCATTGGTTGGGTTGAAAATTTTGACGAAATCACTCTATCTTGCACGGTTAAGAAGATAGAAGCAAATTCCTGTTTTTCTATTTTTGGCAAAAATTTGAAAATTCAAAATGGCCGCCATTTTTGGGAAAAGGAAATTTTTTTGAAAATGGCCAAGAGTACATTTCTTAGATACCCTATGGGTCGAAAATTTCAACAAAATAACTCTATTTTGCACGGTTAAGGCCAGTTTGTGTTTTTCCATTTTGGGCAAAAATTCGAAAATTCAAAATGGCTGCCATTTTTGGGGAGGGGAAAATTTTTTGAAAATTGCAAATATTACATTCCTTAGATACCCTGTGGGTTGAAAAATTTCGACGAAATCGCTCTATCTCGCATGGTTAAGGAGATAGAAGCAAATTTGTGTTTTGCCATTTTTGGCAAAAATTTGAAAATTCAAAATGGCCGCCATTTTAGGGGAGGGGAAATTTTTTTTTAAATTGCCAAGAATACAATGCTCAAATACCTGTGGGTCGAAAATTTCGACGAAATCGCTCTATCTCGCATGGTTAAGGAGATAGAAGGAAATTTGTGTTTTGCCATTTTTGGCAAAACTTCGAAAATTCAAAATGGCCGCCATTTTTGGGGAGGGGAAAATTTTTGGAAATTTGCAAAGATTGCATTGCTTAGATACCCTGTGCGTCGAAAATTTTGACGAAATCGCTCTATCTCGCACGGTTAAGGAGATAGAAGCAAATTTGTGTTTTGCCATTTTTGGCAAAAATTCGAAAATTCAAAATGGCCGCCATTTTTGGGGAGGGGAAAATTTTTTTAAAATTACCAAGAGTATAATGCTCAGATACCCTGTGGGTCGAAAATTTTGACGAAATCGCTCTATCTGGCACGGTTAAGGAAATAGAAGCAAATTTGTGTTTTGCCATTTTTGGCAAAAATTCGAAAATTCAAAATGGCCGCCAATTTTGGGGAGGGGAAAATTTTTTGAAAATTGCAAAGATTGCATTCCTTAGATACCCTGTGGGTCGAAAATTTCGACGAAATCACTCTATCTCGCACGGTTAAGGAGATAGAAGCAAATTAGTGTTTTGCCATTTTTGGCAAAAATTCGAAAATTCAAAATGGCCGCCATTTTTGGGGAGGGGAAAATTTTTTGAAAATTGCAAATATTACATTCCTTAGATACCCTGTGGGTCGAAAATTTCGACGAAATCGCTCTATCTCGCACGGTTAAGGAGATAGAAGCAAATTAGTGTTTTGCCATTTTTGGCAAAAATTGGAAAATTCAAAATGGCCGCCATTTTTGGGGAGGGGAAAATTTTTTGAAAATTACCAAGAGTACAATGCTCAGATACCCTGTGGGTCGAAAATTTCGACGAAATCGCTCTATCTCGCACGGTTAAGGAGATAGAAGCAAATTTGTGTTTTGCCATTTTTGGCAAAAATTCGAAAATTCAAAATGGCCGCCATTTTTGGGGAGCTGAAAATTTTGGGAAAATTGCAAAGATTGCATTCCTTAGATACCCTGTGGGTCGAAAATTTCGACGAAATCGCTCTATCTCGCACGGTTAAGGAGATAGAAGCAAATTTGTGTTTTGCCATTTTTGGCAAAAATTTGAAAATTCAAAATGGCCGCCATTTTTGGGGAGGGGAAAATTTTTTTAAAATTACCAAGAGTATAATGCTCAGATACCCTGTGGGTCGAAAATTTTGACGAAATCGCTCTATCTGGCACGGTTAAGGAAATAGAAGCAAATTTGTGTTTTGCCATTTTTGGCAAAAATTCGAAAATTCAAAATGGCCGCCAATTTTGGGGAGGGGAAAATTTTTTGAAAATTGCAAAGATTGCATTCCTTAGATACCCTGTGGGTCGAAAATTTCGACGAAATCGCTCTATCTCGCACGGTTAAGGAGATAGAAGCAAATTAGTGTTTTGCCATTTTTGGCAAAAATTGGAAAATTCAAAATGGCCGCCATTTTTGGGGAGGGGAAAATTTTTTGAAAATTGCAAAGAGTACACTCCTCAGATACCCTGTGGGTCGAAAATTTCGACGAAATCGCTCTATCTCGCACGGTTAAGGAGATAGAAACAAATTTGTGTTTTGCCATTTTTGGCAAAAATTCGAAAATTCAAAATGGCCGCCATTTTTGGGGAGGGGAAAATTTTTTGAAAATTGCAAAGAGTACACTCCTTAGATACCCTGTGGGTTGAAAATTTCGACGAAATCGCTCTATCTCACACGGTTAAGGAGATAGAAGGAAATTTGTGTTTTGCCATTTTTGGCAAAAATTCGAAAATTCAAAATGGCCGCCATTTTTGGGGAGGGGAAAATTTTTGGAAAATTGCAAAGATTGCATTCCTTAGATACCCTGTGGGTCGAAAATTTCGACGAAATCACTCTATCTCGCACGGTTAAGGAGATAGAAGCAAATTTGTGTTTTGCCATTTTTGGCAAAAATTCGAAAATTTAAAATGGCCGCCATTTTTGGGGAGGGGAAAATTTTTTGAAAATTGCAAATATTACATTCCTCAGATACCCTGTGGGTCGAAAATTTCGACGAAATCGCTCTATCTCGCACGGTTAAGGAGATAGAAACAAATTTGTGTTTTGCCATTTTTGGCAAAAATTCGAAAATTCAAAATGGCCGCCATTTTTGGGGAGGGGAAAATTTTTTGAAAATTGCAAAGAGTACACTCCTTAGATACCCTGTGGGTCGAAAATTTCGACGAAATCGCTCTATCTCACACGGTTAAGGAGATAGAAGGAAATTTGTGTTTTGCCATTTTTGGCAAAAATTCGAAAATTCAAAATGGCCGCCATTTTTGGGGAGGGGAAAATTTTTTGAAAATTGCAAATATTACATTCCTTAGATACCCTGTGGGTCGAAAATTTCCACGAAATCGCTCTATCTCGCACGGTTAAGGAGATAGAAGCAAATTTGTGTTTTGCCATTTTTGGCAAAAATTCGAAAATTCAAAATGGCCGCCATTTTTGGGGAGGGGAAAATTTTTTGAAAATTGCAAAGATTGCATTCCTTAGATACCCTGTAGGTCGAAAATTTCGACGAAATCACTCTATCTCGCACGGTTAAGGAGATAGAAGCAAATTTGTGTTTTGCCATTTTTGGCAAAAATTCGAAAATTCAAAATGGCCGCCATTTTTGGGGAGGGGAAAATTTTTGGAAAATTGCAAAGATTGCATTCCTTAGATACCCTGTGGGTCGAAAATTTCGACGAAATCGCTCTATCTCGCACGGTTAAGGAGATAGAAGCAAATTTGTGTTTTGCCATTTTTGGCAAAAATTCGAAAATTCAAAATGGCCGCCATTTTTGGGGAGGGGAAAATTTTTTGAAAATTGCAAATATTACATTCCTTAGATACCCTGTGGGTCGAAAATTTCCACGAAATCGCTCTATCTCGCACGGTTAAGGAGATAGAAGCAAATTTGTGTTTTGCCATTTTTGGCAAAAATTCTAAAATTCAAAATGGCCGCCATTTTTGGGGAGGGGAAAATTTTTTGAAAATTGCAAAGATTGCATTCCTTAGATACCCTGTAGGTCGAAAATTTCGACGAAATCACTCTATCTCGCACGGTTAAGGAGATAGAAGCAAATTTGTGTTTTGCCATTTTTGGCAAAAATTCGAAAATTTAAAATGGCCGCCATTTTTGGGGAGGGGAAAATTTTTTGAAAATTGCAAATATTACATTCCTTAGATACCCTGTGGGTCGAAAATTTCGACGAAATCGCTCTATCTCGCACGGTTAAGGAGATAGAAGCAAATTTGTGTTTTGCCATTTTTGGCAAAAATTCTAAAATTCAAAATGGCCGCCATTTTTGGGGAGGGGAAAATTTTTTGAAAATTGCAAAGAGTACACTCCTTAGATACCCTGTGGGTCGAAAATTTCGACGAAATCGCTCTATCTCACACGGTTAAGGAGATAGAAGGAAATTTGTGTTTTGCCATTTTTGGCAAAAATTCGAAAATTCAAAATGGTCGCCATTTTTGGGGAGGGGAAAATTTTTTGAAAATTGCAAAGAGTACACTCCTTAGATACCCTGTGGGTCGAAAATTTTGCCGAAATCGCTCTATCTCGCACGGTTAAGGAGATAGAAGCAAATTAGTGTTTTGCCATTTTTGGCAAAAATTCTAAAATTCAAAATGGCCGCCATTTTTGGGGAGGGGAAAATTTTTTGAAAATTGCAAAGAGTACACTTGTCAGATACCCTGTAGGTCGAAAATTTTGACGAAATCGCTCTATCTCGCACGGTTAAGGAGATAGAAGCAAATTTGTGTTTTGCCATTTTTGGCAAAAATTCGAAAATTTAAAATGGCCGCCATTTTTGGGGAGGGGAAAATTTTTTGAAAATTGCAAATATTACATTCCTTAGATACCCTGTGGGTCGAAAATTTCGACGAAATCGCTCTATCTCGCACGGTTAAGGAGATAGAAGCAAATTTGTGTTTTGCCATTTTTGGGAAAAATTCGAAAATTCAAAATGGCCGCCATTTTTGGGGAGGGGAAAATTTTTTGAAAATTGCAAAGAGTACACTCCTCAGATACCCTGTGGGTCGAAAATTTTGCCGAAATCGCTCTATCTCGCACGGTTAAGGAGATAGAAGCAAATTAGTGTTTTGCCATTTTTGGCAAAAATTCGAAAATTCAAAATGGCCGCCATTTTTGGGGAGGGGAAAATTTTTTGAAAATTGCAAAGAGTACACTCCTCAGATACCCTGTGGGTCAAAAATTTTGCCGAAATCGCTCTATCTCGCACGGTTAAGGAGATAGGAGCAAATTACTCAAAAGTAGTACTGAAAATACACAATGAAGTACCTAAATGGCTATTACTCATGTACTGACAAAGCTATCAGTCCCAAATGCAATACCAAGCGAGCTATGGACATAACAATCTTGTATTCAAAATTGTAGTAAAATATCTTTAATTATTTTGGCTTAAATGCACGGAAACCAATGGGTACTGAAAATAGCTGTACTTAAGTATTACTCAGTAAGCAAAAGAGGTACAACAGCCAAAAGCAATCCCAAGCAAGCTACTGACCCAATAAGCCTGCATACCAAATTTGGTGACAATAGCTCTAATACTTTTCCTTTAAATGAGCGGAAACCATGCGTGACGCCGGACATCGGACGCCGGACGCCGGACATCGGACATCGGACATCGGACAACGGACATCGGACATCGGACATCGGACGGCGAAAAAAGCAAAAATAATATATCCACCCCCCAGGGGGGTGGACATAATAATAGTCCAGATGGCTAATAACCAAGGCATTTGCTGGAAGGATGGCCACTTCATACTATCTAAGATACTATCTAATCCAACAAAGATTGTGCATTTGGAGGAAGCAGGATTTACAAGTTTTCTGATTGTGTTCTGAGAAAGAAAAATCTGCATCAAACCACACACCAATGTTTTTGACAGTGTCAGCAAGATGAAGAAGAGTACCAGGAATATTGACAGGAAAATGAAAGGAGAGTTTTTGACACTGCACCTTAGAACCAAAAACAATAAATTCAGTTTTATCAGGGTTGAGTTTTAATTTACTGAGAGCCATCTATCGTTGTACATCTAGAAGGTGTCACTTAAAATTTGTGGTAGTATATCCTTGTGCATACCTTTTAACTGTATTATGATTTATGGCTGTAAATACTGAATCAAAATCAATATTAAAGTAGAGATTACAGTCAATATATCTGTCTCACCCTACTGTCGCCATCCTCTGCCTGGAATGTGAGCACAGGTTCAGTGAGTGGGTGGGTCTCCAATATAGTGTTGCTGTACTCATCTCGCAGGAACCGTGGCACATACAAATTCCTGCGCACATTCACCTCGACAACCATCGTCATGCCACAAGGTGGATCACCTCCATCAGTCACTTGGATTCGTAACTGGAAAAAATATATATAAAAATATAATAAACTTAATTGTTATATATTGTTTGAAATCTTTCACTACAGTAATACACTTACATTCTGTTAAGTTAAGATACAATGTTCCAGAAAATACCTTTACTCAATAAGGATTTTCAGACAACAAGACAAATAAATGTTTAGGTTTGCCCAATGAAATTCTACTATTGTTTTTAATTTTTAAAATGTGAAAAGAATTTTAAAATCCACTATGTTAAGTAACAGAATGTAACAAATTTTATTGTAATTTAACTTTTTACAAGTTAAATACTTACCTTATCCTCACAAGTGCTTGTTTGGTTTTGTGGAGCAAAAACGTATCGACCGACAAGAATTTTTTAAGGAATATTCTTGTCACAAGAGGTGACCCCTTTGTCTGCGCATGTCCGCGCTTGCGCAGTAGTTGTTGTCGACAAACGAATGTCGAGAGTTCTTCATTGTATTTTTGGTCCCCAGAAAACAAATTATGTGGGGAGGTAGGGTGGGTTTATCCTTGTGAGGATAAGGTAAGTATTTAACTTGTAAAAAGTTAAATTACAATAAAATTTGTTACATTTTATTGCGTAAAATAGCCTTACCTTATCCTCACAAGTGCTTGAATACAACCATAACAGGTGGAGGGTATTTGTTTTGGCCACACTGTTAGATGATTGTCAGACAAGGGGTCACCAAATAAAGCACTTGATAAGAGGATAAGATAAGCTTCCATTCGCCACATCTTAGGTTATATATATTACTTCTTCATCACAGATAAGTAATTTGCTAACCTCAACAAGAGATCCATGATGTGGTCGTCATTGTTGCTGCTGTTGCTGTTGTAGACAATTTTACAACAAATCATATAGCAGTATTAACCATCACCCGGTATTGGCCGGAGATGTCTGCATGACTCCCGAAACAAGATGTCATCATCTGACAATGAGAATATCTCCAAGCAGGCAAACTGAACTGCATGAACTGCAGATATGGGGCCATATGTAAGTCAGGAAAGACATATGTCAGTGACACAACACTTGTGTAACTGGAGAGAACATAACTAAGTGAGTCATATCAATAACATGTAAAGATACACAAAAATTGACTACATGCCGAGGTGAATCCACAAGGCCCAATTTGTTCATGGACTGGTCATGGGATTGCCAAGCTACTTCTTCAAGTAGAATGTAGTAAAGAATTGTGGGTCTTCCAATAACAAGAGTTTCATATCTGCTCAGGTAATACCCCACTCTTGAAAACTAAAGAGGCAGCCATGGATGTAATATGTGCCTCAATGTATGGATTCTGAGAATCAGAATTAAAGGACTGGCAATCTAATCATGCAGCCAGATTGATCCAGGAAGAGATAGCAGAATTCAAGATATCTCCATCAAGCCTTCCTTAAAAGATATGAGCAAGATTCTTCCCCTCCTTGAAGTACTTGTACTGTCCTGATAGTAACTAAGTACTGTAAGAGAGCAGAGTGTCACAACATCAGCTCAAGAAAGGTTTGTGAGCTGGAATGACCACTGGTTTGAGCCATCTGGGACATTGTAAGCCAACTGATTCTTGCTAAAAGGCAGGAGAAGGAGACTTTCCCTTTTGTCCAAGCAGTAGACCTGTCCAAGAAGGATGTAAGTCCTGTAGAAGGACAACGAAGCATGTGTCCAGGCAAGTTGAGTTCAGGAATGATCTAGAGCTGAAGTGACCACTGGAGGCAATCTAGACCAACTGAGGCTAATAGTTCCTTGTTGAAAAGGTAGGTAGGAGTGAGAACTGTAAACTCCTTCCTATGAGGCTTGTGTCTGAAGGAGCCAAAGTCCCAGAATACACTTCCAATGTCATTGCAATTTGCAACAGTCTTGCAAGTCAAACTTTTTTAGACTGACCTCCTTTTAAAGGTTAACAAGAAGCCTTTTGTGAAAACCAACAGAAGCAAAGGCAAATCCCTTGATGCTGTACCTCTGTTAGCAGTGGGCTTCTCTCTATAACACTTGCAATAGGCCTATAAAGATGCAGGCTTTGGTTCAACTCCTGCACAAAAAATGTAAATGATCAGCTATGGCTGCTGCAAAGCCAACAATAGTGACAGGTTTCAGATTTTTTGCAAGTAAATGGATCAAAAAATCTGGTATATTTGAGACTGTAGGCTCTGAGATGGCCACCTTATTCTGTGGGTACCAGAGCTCAAAATGGCCCATCATGACTCATACATTCCAAGATGAGGGTCCTTGAGATGCCCTAAATCTCTCTATCCCTTGCCCAGAGAATGATATAAGAGATTCTGAGTGGTGTTAAGGTGCCAAGCATGAAGGTGCCAAACTGCCAATGCAACTGATTCAGATGGTATTTCTGACTGAATGGCTGTTTCTGAGACCAGTGAAGTAGCTGTAATGGAGGTTTGGTTGAATGACTCACCAGACCCCAAAGCCAATGCATCATGGGCCACCAAGGGGCCACTACAATCATTTTGCACCTGGTGTTCACTTGTTCAATGACTTTTTGGAATAAGTGGTATAGGACAAAAGGCCTAGCAGTCCAGGACCTCCAACAAGATGTTTAATGCATCTATGTTCAGAGCATTTGCATCCGGGACTAGCAACATAGAATGGAAGTTTTTGACTCATTGGTGGCAAACATCTCTACCATTGGTATTTGACAAACTATGTAAATCAAATAGAATATTAAAGATGAAGCCTCTCCTGTCTGTATTATTTCGTTCTTTGTGGAGAGGCTGTCATGACATCTAGGCAACCCTGAATATATCTGGCTCATATGAGAATATTTCAAGGATTGCAGTAGGCCAAGATGCAGCATACCTGCATAAAACACCTATTGTTGATTTGTGCCAAACTTGCACGTTGTCTAGAACCATAACGGGAGTAAGAACCATTCTGTACATATTACTTTTGTCCCTTCTGTAGAGATCATTGAGTATGACATTTAAGTAACCCCAGAATATTTCTGTCTCTTAAGAGTATATTTCAAGGATTGTAGTAGGCCAGGATGCGCCAAACCTTTATCCCTTCTGGAGATATGTTGAGTATGACCCTTAAGCAACCAAGACTATGTCTGTTATGAGTATATTTTCAAGGATTGCAGTAGGCCAAGCTGCGCCAAACTAGGAGGTATACGCTCCCCCCCCTGTTTGTTCAGATAACCGAACAAAGTGGTGTTGTCTGATGCTATCAGAATTCTTTGTGTGGAATTTGTCTTGAAGGCTTTTAAGGGCTGAACACACTGCCTTCAGCTGTATGACATTGAAATGTAATATATACATTTTTAACTGTCCAAAGCCACTAACTGTGATGCTTATAGATGGGATCATCAACCCTGATTTAATGCATCTACGAAAATAAGGGAATTGTGCACCCGTGTATAGAAAAGGCATCCTATTTCCCATTTTTTGGCATTTTCCACCACTGAATATGCCTTTTCAGAAGGATTTGAAACAGGAATTCTCACAACTAGTGACTGGAGAAATTTCCAGTTTTTTTCTAGATACCACTGAAAAGCACACATACATAACTGACCCATTGGTATAGTCTTTTCCAAAGATGCTGGTATCCCTACCTGGGATATAAGCAACCTTGGGGTTGATTGTGATGAGATCGCCATGTGTTAAATAGATTCTCAGGTATTTAATTTATTCGAGGTAGAAAGAAATTTCCTGGTACCAAAATGCAGTGGTAACTTAGGAAATCGATATCACGAAGCCCAGTTGATGAATAATTGGATGAGTTCTGTGGTTTGAACCCAATACTGGTGTCTTTTACGTACACTAAACAACCAGTAGTCTAGGTATAAGGTGAAAGAAATTTCCTGGTACCAAAATGCAGTGGTAACCTAGGAAATCGATATCACGAAGCCCAGTTGATGCATAATTGGATGAGTTCTTTGGTTTGAACCCAATACTGGTGTCTTTAAGTACACTAAACAACCAGTGGTCTAGGTACATGGTGAACTCCTATTCTGTGAAACTGAAGAATGAGATTTGCCTCTTTACTACTCGCATGATACTGTAGAGGTGTCGCTAACCCGAATTTTATAATGCTTTGAACTGATAGGTTTGCCAGTGTACATTAAACTGAAGTAGATGTTGAAAATCTTGGTGAGTCGGTACATAAAAGAATGCATCTTTTGTAACCGAATTTCTAATAATTTCTGCTGTCTCCAGTTTAAATGATGGGACAAGCAGGTATTTATTGTTATAGTAAACGCACTTCACTCGTGGGCCGTGACCGTTGAAGTCGTAGTTAGAAATCAATTCAGGACACTGAGATCTATCACAGGTCGTCATTAGCCGAGTTTCTATACAAGAACTAAACTGCCATAGAAACCTGAAGTTCTGCAATTGTTGAGTGGATAAATCGCTTTCTTTTGAAGCATTTAAGCGGTATATTTATATTTAGTACTGTAGCCATGTTTTCCTGTCTGACGTCATCGCTTTGCATTGTGGGTAGTACAGGCATTGGTGAATTCGATTGGGGAGTAATTCGACAACTCCGTCTCAAGATTCGCACAACTCTGGGATGGCAATGAAAATCTCCCATCACTGCCAGAAACTCTGCAAGAAGAGCCTCCAAGGTGACTTGCATTAATGTAGCCACGTTCTTCTGTATCCCTCTGACCTGGTAAACTAGGCAGAGTGGTACGACGATCTTTTGTGGTTGGTAGGGGAAAATTACTGGACATAGCTCCTGTCCTGAATATACTGTGCAAAATACACTGTAAAAGTTGGAAGCAAGGACTTCAACATATAATATAATATAATATAACATAAAAACTCATCTAGCCAGTTTGATCTTCGTTGAGTTTGCAGAAGAATTAACTCAAAAGTCACAGTATTCTTTCCAATGGAGACATGGCCATAGGAAGGTTTTATTATCTAGTAAATAGTTATTGCAATTCTTCAACAGGGCTGAACAGACAAGCAGTGCACATACTGCCCCAAAAATGTCTGTTGGATCTTCATCCAAATTTACAGCAAATGAAGGTAACCTGTCCTTATTTTCATGTCTGAGAAGCAGGAAGTAAAATAATAACTGCAAGGATCAGTGGATACGCTTCTGTAGTCGTACTTTTGGAGGGGGACCTGTTACTGTAACAGAGTGGCGCTCCACCCACAGTAAAGAATCTACGACCTCCGTTGCAAAGCCAACTGCATTTCTTCTTTGTTTTCCACTGAAAACTTTACAGCAAAATCTTCTTTGCATCCCCTTCATCGACAAGGAGGTAATTCCAGTCGAATAATGGGCGAGTACAGCGGAAGATATACACGTCTTCCACTGAAGACTTTACAGCAACATCTTCTTGCACATCTTATTCTGACCCTTTTCAGGACAAGGGAAGCAGAATTAGTGGTAGTACCAGTCGAATAATGGATAAATACAGGTAGGTGCACGCTTCAAAACTTCATAGATCTTCGTCTGTAAATGGACGATAATAAAAGAAAATACGTGTTGCTCCCATATCGACCAAAAATATAATGAAGAACTCTCGACATTCGTTTGTCGACAACAACTACTGCGCAAGCGCGGACATGCGCAGACAAAGGGGTCACCTCTTGTGACAAGAATATTCCTTAAAAAATTCTTGTCGGTCGATACGTTTTTGCTCCACAAAACCAAACAAGCACTTGTGAGGATAAGGTAAGGCTATTTTACGCAATAAAAACAAGTATTAATTTATTCAGTTTTTGCAATTCAAATCCATCTGTCTGAGTGTAGATTTAGCACATATCCAATTTGATTTAATCCTTTACTTATAATTTCATTGTTTCATAATTACTTCATAAATTTATCCTTGATCACAACCATATCATTAATTACCATTATCAATTCTTCACCTCACCTTAGGTTTGCTTAAATCAATGGTAATACACAAGGTAATACAGAAGGTAGGTGTGTATAAGTTACCTGGTACTGAGTAGTGGTGTCAGCTTTCAAGCCATCCTTCACTGAGATTATACCAGAGGAAGAATCGATGGCAAAGAATGTGGGACCCGTGTCATCCCCAAGTAACTCATACATCAGTTTACTGAAAGGCGTGTTCTGTGAAATAGCAAGGAAATGCCTTACAACTAATACAGTGTAAATATATCACAGTCTCTAGCTTTGCACCCAATATATAAATTGCTGTCAAAACAATTAGTAATTTTAAGTTTAATTTCAACCAATGGAGGTGCTCAAGAGTGCTGGAACACTCATATGCAAGACTTTGAACATATTTATTCTTAAGCAAATTTTTTAAATTTAATAATATTTTGCAAATTGCAAACATCTCACAGATGGTAATAGAGAATATTGAGTAAATTTTTCAAGAATTCTGGGACAATGACAGTGTATACTTTAACTAAACCAGCAACTGTATCAAAGCTTATGTTAGTATACACGCCAGTCCAACTTACAGCTGTATCAAAATCGGCGGCTGTTGCTCTAAGCACTTCCCCATTTTCTGGTAGGGTCTCATCAATGTTACTCTCACTCGGAACACTCTCAAACTGCGGGCAGTTCCTGTTCCTCTCTACTCGTACTGTTACTGTGGCAGACTCTTGACTCACCTTTGAAGGATTCCCTAAATCTCTGGCTCGCACAACGATCTATGGTAAAAAATGCCAGGTATCAATGTCTTGACACAATGAGTGTTGTAACCCTTGTAATTGAATCTTCTTTCGAATTATCACATCAGCAGACTCCTCACTTAAGCCTCCTTCTCATAAACACATTTTCAATAGGTGGTAAATGATGGTTATAAAGCTGTCACCAATCTTCCTAACATCTTCTTTAAATGTTATACTTCTACCTTTAGCAACCTTCCCAGCATTTGTCCTTACCACGGAAATTTTTGGTTATTTTTAAAACTTCCGTCTAGTTATTGAAAATCGCTTCGGACCGCCTCACACCGAGGTAAAGCCGAACTTTGTTGTATGTTTTCCGAGATCAAGGTTTTCCGCCTTGAAAACATACATCATAGATATAGAAGGAAACACAAGGTCGAGTCTCCATTTCTCAGGGAAACAGCAGTCCTTGAAGCGGGCCTACTGGGACTAAATGACTCTACTGTAGGGGGTGGGAGGTGATTATACTTGACTCTACAAGACATTAGGTGTCATAAAAAACTGAAGCACCATCGTCTACTACATTTTTCACCCAACTTTAGAAGAAAAACCGCAGCAATTTGACCGCAAATTGCCGCCTTTTACTACCGCCGAGATGAGAAGAGGGCTTTGTGAATCTTGGGTCTGGGAGCAACAATCTGCAGGATAAGTATATCATATATATATCAGTTCTACACACAACAGAGATAGCAGAGTATTTACATGAGGGATTGCCTAAAACGTGGACACTAAACACTAGCTGTATGTACAATATATGAAGTATAGGGAAGTATGTTATAGTTGAAATGGTGATGTTTAATGGCTGGCCAGATTACAGGCTCAAATCACTAGTATGTATATGTTTTGTATACATATCAGGTACTCCTTAGGTCTCAGATAAAAAGGTTAAAACAATTAGATTTGAAGGAAAAACCCGATAGAGTTTGTAATAAAGAACCATATCAATACAAGACTACCCAAATTATGGGCTCAAATCTTCCATATAAGATGCACATATACATGAAACACAGTGATTTAGGTTCATAAAACTACATTCTTAGCACTGACCACATAATCGTTGACCTCTTTACTATCTTGTTGGAGAGGTTTCTTCACATACACCTGTCCTGTCAATTCATTAATCATGAAGTACTCCAAAGCTTTGTCCTGTCCTGTGATTTCATACCTTATCTCATTGTTTGGTTTCTAGAAAAACACAATACACATCATATGGAATAAACAAAAAGTGAAAAAACAGAGAAAAACATACTCAGAAGAGCAATCAGAACTTGGAAGAAAAGCCATCAACAGAAACAATTGAGTGCTTTTTTCATTATTTCATGTTTCTGTCAATTTTAAAATAAATCATAAAAAAAAACGAGAACTTGTCTGGTTACCATAGACTCTGCAGAAGGCAATTATATAGGATTTACATTGACTTAATAAGTTACAGTTGAGAATATTACATTTTTCAATCATTTTTCCTTACATAAAATATACCTGCTCATAATGTTCCCAAAGGTTGGACTTATACCCCTTTCACACTATAGGTGGTATAACCTGTGCTTAGAAGTTTTACTTGGTGGCAGACGCGCCTCTCAGGACGCCTCATATCTTCTGAGATATCATGTACCTGCAGTGTTGGTACTGTGCTATCACGGTGGTGTCCACAGTTTATAAAAGGTTGTGACTCGGTCTTGTTTCGATATTAGGTGTTCATCCGATGGCTATATATTAAGGGGAGTGGTGGTAAATGGACTTGTGTCACAATGATAGACATTTGTACTACACTCATGCTACTGTTACTAATGGCTTAACACTGTGGTGCATCAGTGGCTGTACAAGTCGCACCTTATTTAATCTTCAGTTACGTTAAAAATAGTATCCACAGAAGGTCACTGAAATGGACAATCAGGGATGGAGATAAAAGATAAAAGCAAGATAAACTGCCCTGCAATGGAGTAATGATAACCGCCATTGGGGTAACATCTTATCAAAAACAAGTTATAAAGAGAGTAACGAAAACTACTGTTGAAATGATACCGTATCCAGTGATACTTTAGTCATTGATTGTGTTATTTTGTTCAAAGGAAAATTATGCACGTATAGATAACCAAACCCAACCATCACAGAAGAAAGTGTAATTATAGACGAGATATTAACTAGAAGAAAAAGTTCAAGTTAACGAAACAAATTTTTATTTCAAAAGTATGTTTCTCTCTATCAATAGGCAATATCCACAAAAATGTATTATCACGTGTATATTCCAATGTATATATGTTATGTTTTATTTGTTGTTTTTCTACCAATCAAGAAACTAGATAACTCAATGTATCATAGGGAATATGGAAGTCACTCGAATATATTATGCACAGTCTGTTATACAATAATCCATACACGCAAAAATCTTATGGCGAACAATTTGAGTGCTGGCCAAAGTAATTATGTCGAGTGCAGGGAATAGCATTAAGGTGTTGTCTGCGAACTTCCAAGGTTTAAAGAATATGGAAAAACGAAGAGATGTACTATCTTACTTTAAAGATAAAAATGCAAACATCGTGTGTTTACAAGATACACATCTAATCGAGGATGATATGATAGCTGTAAAAGACCTCTGGAATAATGAAGTTTATATAAATGGTGGCAAAACTAACTCGCGTGGTGTGGCTATTCTTTTGAACAACAATTTTGAATATGAAATACTGTCATGTAACAAGGATAAAAATGGCAATTATCTAAATTTACTTATAAATTTAAGCTCAATGACGATAAACTTGATAACCTTGTATGGACCAAACAATGACAGCCCTTCCTTTTTTGAAGAAATTTCTAAACTATTAGAGAATGTAAATGCAGATTACAATATTTTATGTGGAGACTTTAATATAGCTTTAAATAAGGAGAGTGACACCTTTAATTATAAGCACATAAACAATCCAAGGCTAGACAAGCTACTGTCGATCTAATGAGACATCATGATTTGTCTGATATTTATAGAGACTTACATCCCAATACGAAAAGGTTTACTTGGAGGCGAAGGAATCCTGTAAAACAGGCCAGGCTTGACCTATTCCTTGCATCTTCAAATATACTAGATATAATAAACACATGTGAAATCAGAGCCAGCTATAGATCTGACCATTCAATGATTGAACTAGATTTAACAATAAACAAATTCAAACAAGGTAAAGGCCTTTGGAAATTCAATAACAGCCTCTTGGAATGCCCAAAATATGTAAATCTTATAAATAGCATTATAGAAGAAGAAAAGCTCAAATACGCAATTCCTGTATACAATCTTCATAATTTGAAAAACAATTTTACTAACTTTGAAATGACAATAGACCATGACTTATTTTTAGAAACGTTGTTACTACAAATAAGAGGTGAAACTATAAAATTTGCCACAGCCCAAAAAAGTAAAATGTCCAAGGTAGAAAAACAGTTAATATCGGACATTGAACTTTTAGAAGCCCAAGATCCAAACTGTTCAATAAACTCCACGTTACTATTAGATAAAAAAACCGAATTAGAAAGCATAAGGTCAAAAAACTAAAAGGTCAACTAGTAAGGTCTCGCTTACAATGGTTGCAAGATGGTGAAAAACCATCAAAATATTTGTCGAATCTTGAAAACAAGAATTATATTAAAAAAACAATCAAAAAGATAAGATTAAATACCGGAGAAGTAATAACTGATCAGGAAGGAATACTAAGCCAGGTACAACAGTACTATTGCAATCTATTTGAAAATAAAGACGATACTCTGCAAAATGTAAACTTTAAAACTCTAGGTATCAAATCAAGCAAAAGAACCGCCAGAAGGCGACATTGGCACCTTTAACTGTTGATGAAATAGGACAAGTTCTGAAGAAAATGAAGTCAAACAAATCCCCAGGTATTGATGGCATAACAGTTGAATTTGTTAAAGTATTTTGGCGTCAACTGAAATACTTCATTGTAAACGCTATAAACTGTGGATTTTCTAAGGGATGCTTGCCAGTGTCACTTCGGCAATGTATAATAACATGCCTACCAAAAGCCAAAAAGGATCGATCTTTAGTAAAAAATTGGCGCCCTATTTCCTTGCTGAGTGTAATATATAAGTTAGCATCGGGAACCATAGCAGAACGACTTAAGAAAACCTTAAATTACGTCATTTCGGGAAGGTATATAAGTGAATCAACTAGGTTGATCTATGACCTTCTACATGCCACAGAAATCAAAAATATACCCGGATTACTTATGTTAATAGATTATGAGAAAGCATTTGACTCGCTCTCATGGAAATTTTTGTACAGAGTTCTTGAGTTTTTAGGATATAGTAAAAATTTTATTAAGTGGATAATACTTTTTAATACAGAAATAATGGCATATGTCATACAGTGCGGTTTCTTATCAAAACCAATAAAAATTAACAGAGGCTGTCGCCAAGGCGATCCGATTTCAGCATATCTGTTTCTTATTGGAGCAGAAATCCTGGCTAGACTTATCCAACTTAACCCTGATATTGTTGGCCTAAAAATAAAGAATAGTGAATTTAAACTAACACAGTTTGCGGACGATACCACACTGATACTGAATGGTAGCCAGCACTCCTTACAATCGGCTCTAAATACTCTTGAGATATACGGAAATTTATCAGGCTTAAAAATGAATAAAGAAAAAACCAAAGTAATCTGGATTGGGCGAAAAAAATTTTCAAAAGATAAATTAAACGTAACCACAAACTTAGAATGGGGATGTACCAACTTTACCTTATTAGGCATAGAATTTTCAACAAATTTATCAACAATACCAGAACGTAATTATACAAAGGCTTTAGAATAAATTAATAAGTTGGTAAAAACATGGAGTAATAGATATTTGACACCTCAAGGGAAGATTACAGTCATTAAGACTAACCTGATATCACAATGTGTCCACCTTTTATCTTCTATACCAAGATCAGAATCATTTCTCAAATCACTAAATACCATTTTGTATACATTCTTATGGAATGGAAAGCCAGATAAAATAAGAAGGTCCACCATAGCTTCAAGCTATATGCAGGGAGGTATGAAAATGATTAACATTCATAATTTTGATAAGGCACTTAAAGTAAGCTGGATGAAAAAACTAATTACTCAACCGATCTCACAATGGTACAAACTCATGTCAATAATGTATGAGAATTTTAGCCAAATCTTAAACTTTGGAGATCAGTGGTACAGTAAGAGATCTTCAATTGTATATAATCAATTCTGGCATGATGTATTCAAAGATTGGCAAGCTCTAAATAAACTACAACAAGCACAGAATGACTGTGAACTCTTGAGAAGCTGCATTTGGTACAATTCTCAAATCTCTAAAGACATAATATTTTTTCCTGACTGGTACAAAAAAGGTATTTATTTGGTAGATGATATAATAAATAGAGACGGCAAAGTCATAAGTTGTAATGACTTAAATAATAAATTTAATATAAATGTAAATATTCTAAACTACTATACTATGAAAACTAAAATGGAACTATTTATGTCAAAACAGAAAATTAAAGGTAAGTCGACCTTAGAAAGGCCAATCGATCCATTCCATCTAGATATACTCTTTAAGTCAAAAAGTGGCTGTAGGAATTATTATAATACTTTTAATAATACAGAGGCTCAAAATAACAGTCCAACTTGTGAAATAATATGGACAAGTACTGTTCAAAAGGAAAATTTAGATATAACAATTAAGGAAAGGTGGAAATCAATATACAAAATTTGCTTTTACTCTGTTCGAGACAATAATGTTACTTGGTTTCAATACCGTATATTGAACGGCATCCTAGGAACTAAAAGCTATCTGAAAAAACTAAAAATAAAAACAGATAGTGCATGTTCTTTATGTGGAATGTACGATGAAAACCTGGAACACTTATTTTATAAATGCAGAGAAGTAACACAACTGTGGGATAATGTTCAACAATGGATTAATAATAAACTTAGAGTAAACTTAGTTCTAACAAATTTAATGAAATTGCATGGCTACCTAATAAATGACAGCAAATTTTGGCCCTTAAACCTAATACTAACAAACCTAACAATGGCTCTACAATCTTTTTGTATACCTTGTAGTTATCAGTTACTGGGCATTCACTTTGGTATAATTAACATGGTTCAGAAATACTGGTACATGTACACAGTTTATGATGTCATAATCTTTGGTTTTTATTTCCTACATAATTCAAAGAAACATGGTGAACATCTTTAATTTGCCAAGTTTATGAAACATTAAAAATGGCATCTCAGGCTGGCATAAAATGTGTTTAGAAGAAAGATAGACCTGCAGTTTTGGGAGACTTTTACAGAATGCTTTTATGAATTATTACAGATAAAAAGAGATTGAATCCCATAAAAAAGTAGTATTTTGTAGAGTTAATTAAGATTTAGAAAAGATGGCTTAATAGTGCCTTGAGAAGTCTATTTCTGTTACTTATAATATTATAAGTTTGGAAACTAAGTTACTCTATGTGTATTTTGTGTATGTACTAAGCTATTGTATTTCTGATTTTTAGTTTGTTAAAAACTTGTTAAAAACATAATTTCAAACTGTTATTACTGATACACTTGCCTTTGAGTCTGCATCAGTAGCACTGACAGAAGCAATAGCCAATCCCATTGGCTGAGTCTCCAGAACTTCAATGTCAACTCTCTGAGGGTCAAAGGTCGGGGAGTGCAGGTTCCTCTCCACTGATACCATAGCAGTTGCAGTGACTGACTTGGGTGGATTCCCTCCATCTGACGCTACAACTCGGACCTGGTAATAATATACAGGACTATTGTGATTTTCTGAATTTTTCCAAAACAAAAGAGTGCATCTTTGAATTTTAAAATTCTAATCACCAAAGATTATGTAATGTTTAAGAAAATGTAGCTGTAGGGCTGTGTCTATGCTTTAATAACAGTAAACCACATTTCATCCAGAACTAATTCAATAATACAATTTAGTAAAGAAAGTTTACATAAAATAGATGGCGAGAATCATTTTTATCATGAAAATGTATGCTTACTATATAGAAGGGGTCATTGTCGAGAGCCAGGGATCTGTTCAGCATGACATCTCCATTGCTAGGGTTGATCCTGAAGTAGACTGGAGCCTTGTCATCCCCTATAATTCTGTAGCTCAACTGGTTGAATGGGCTCTGAAGTACAGAAGCAAGTCACAAGTCTTATAAAAGCTAAACATGTTGCAGATTAACAAAACGTTTGTATCTTCAAGTTTCCCAGTTTCTTACGCATGAAGTTTCTGTACTTGTGGCTAATGCTCCTGTTAGTAGTCGGTTGGATTACTGCAACTCACTTTTCAGGAGCCTCTCCAAGTTCAATCTGCGTAAATTACAGTGCATCCAAAATAGTGCAGCCACAATTGTATCTAATACCAGTCGATACACCAATATAACTCCTGTGCTAAAGAAATTGCATTGGCTTCCTGTTGAGCAGCGCATGGTGTTTAAGACAGCCACACTTGTTTACAAGTTTCTTCACACCGGTTTTCCTAGATATTTTGCTCCATAACTTTCTTCCTACAGCAGTTCTTATAGCACCAGGCTCAGTCAAAGTGGTGACAATTTCCTTGTCATTCCAAAGTTCTACCCTTCTGTTCATAAATCTGTCAAGCAGTTTTGTAATAGTTTTGCTTTTGATGCTCCCACTGTTTGGAATGCTCTTCCAGATGAGATTTGTGCCTCTCCATCCTTGGCCTCTTTCAGAAAGCAGTTTAAAACCTACCTGTACACCAAAGCATATCCACCTTAGCCTAGATAATCCCCTGGTGTTTTCTGTGGTGCTTGACCCCTCTTCTGTCTCTGGAAATTGAAATTTGGTCGACTGCTTTTTTGGTTTTGTTGCGCCTTAGATACTCTTGTATGGGGAGATTAAGCGCTATAAAAGTCCAATTAGAATTAGAATTTCCACCTTTAACAGATTAGCCCACATAATACAGGTTATGTTATATTTTGAGAACATACAAATAGAATAGAGGATATTCAACTCTCTTGACCAGTTATTAAATTTCCTATGGGTATGCTCCTTATACATCCATATTGTTTTAACCATATTTTATGATACAATTCGCTATGAATCAGACACTCTGTAAGTCTGCCAGATCTCTTTGTTTACACCTGTCTTTTTTACCTGTGTATAGTAAACACACCTGAAAATCTTGAACTATGTACATGTTTTTGAGTTTTGACATGTGTCAGTATACTAACCGGAGAGTGTTCATCTTGAGCCCTCATTGTAATCACTGCCTGTTTCTGTTTTCAGGAATTACATATGTTTTTGATAACTTACCTGTATCATTTTACATACCTGAGAGTCCCCATATTGAGCCCTCATTGTAATCACTGTCTCTGTTTTCAGGTATTACACTTGTGTTTGATAACTTACCTGTATCATTTAACATACCTGAGAGTCCCCATCCTGAGGAATCATTGTAATCACTGTCTCTGTTTTCAGGTATTACACTTGTGTTTGATAACTTACCTGTATCATTTAACATACCTGAGAGTCCCCATCCTGAGGAATCATTGTAATCACTGTCTCTGTTTTCAGTTGTTACACTTGTGTTTGATAACTTACCCGTATCTTTTCACATACCTGAGAGTCCCCATCTTGAGCCCTCATTGTAATAACTGTCTGTCCCTCATCCCTGTCTTCAGGTACTGATGTCTCATACACATCCTGTGTGAACCCCGGACTCTGCTTGTTTCTACGTACTTGAATTAACACCTCAGATCCAGAACCCATTTCAGTGTTTGCTGGGTCATAAGCATAGACAGGCACCTGCAACATGGTAAAACCTTTCACTGTATAATTGTTTTCCAAGTGTTTAGTTGCAAGACTGCATGTATCAAATTAAACACAGTAAAATAGGAAATCTTATTCAAATTCACATTAAACTGAAAGTTAACAGAAAATACAACTTACAAATATAAGTTTTGCATATGCCAAGATGGTCAGTAGTCTGCAAACATCTTGAGGGTGTAAGCTTTTGTTTGTACAATATAAAGTTCATAAGAAAGAATGAATAATTAATACTGTTTCTGTTTCATTCTATTTTCCATTTTATATCAAATTAAACATGGCATATACTTCCTGTATAATTGTCTAATAAGTAGAGAAACAACTCGGCAAGTAAGAAATTGGGATTTTGAAAAACATGAAAACAATGACATAACATTAAACTTTAGAAATAAATGAGTTATAATATATAAAGGTAGCCCAATTCCTCATCACATTTGCTGTATATCTTACAGTGAATGAGTCCTGAGTACAGGGCTCCAGTAACAGTGATCTCTTCAAGTAAATCTTTCCACTCATTTCATTGATGTCAAAACATTCAGTCACTGAATCATCACTCAGCTTGTAGCGCACACGGTTATATGGATCCTGAAGAAAGACAAACACATTCATAAAATGCAATAATATATAGATTACACCAGATGAATGAACCATGGATTTATAAAGTGCCAAATCGATGAAGACATCCTCCGGGGCACTGATGTCCAAGAAAGCATAATCCTCTTGCCAGAAAGACTCGCTGTAAAAAAATTGTCAAAATGTTCAGTAGAATACCCCCTATGCCATTGAATTGTCTTTTGTTGTATAAAAACATACAAGACTTGAAAGTACATTGAATTTCAAAACTGTCAGTAAATATATCTTCTTATCACTTGCATTTTTTTAAATTTTTTTTATCACTTGAAAATTTGATCATTTGGAAATTTTGAAAATTGATCAAATGTCCTCACTACCTGATCTATGGTATACTAATGGGATGGATGTAAAACCCGATCTCTCACTTTTTAAACTTGAAACATGCATGATGGCTTGGATTCTTTTAAGGAAATAGATTACTTCTGACACAAACATTTTTTTCAGAGACCAACTGTGAAGAACTTTGTCACTTCATCTCAAAGTTTTTCTTGTGTAACATTCCAGAAGTTCACAAATTAAATACACCAAAAATATTCAAAATGAACAGAATTGGAACCAATCCCTAATGCTAAGAAATGATGTAGCCTTGTGATTCAAAACTTGCTGACATACTAAGGCTCCATCACTGTCAAGTACTGTTTATTCTGGAAATACACAACACACATTTCATATGCCTGCATAACATCTTTGTTAGCATTTGTATACATATCAGTATGTTAATATTACATCAAAATCACCTCAAATGGCCATTTTGTGATGAAGGTTTTCAAATTTCAGACATAAACTTAAATTTTGTGGAGTAAATGGCCTCCTTATTTCATTAAGTAAAAGGCAATAAAGAATAGTTGTATAGCTTCATGTTTTCAAGTAATCTTATCGCAATGTAATTTGTAGTATTGCTGAAATAAAACTGAGTAAGCTTTTGATTTTTCATTACCTTCCTGTCATTATCTATAGCCTGCACCTGTGTGACCTCTGAACCAATCACAAGGCTCTCCTCTACAGTCTTAGTGTAGCGAGACTGTGGGAATCTTGCTGACTCAAAGTTACGTATAACACTCACTCTCACAGTGGTTTCTGCTGACTGGAATGGGTTTCCACTATCCCTAACCTGTACCCTGATCTGTAATCAGTGAAATGAAGGAGAAATTTAAATAGATTAGGAAATGATTTCATAAATTTTGCATAAATTAATAATTCTATTATATTTTGCTCGAGTATGAGCCATTTCATTGTAAATATTAAAAAGTTGCTTACATTTGGCACAGATTAACAAGATCCATATGTATTACCATTTCTCCATTGTTAAGATTCACAAAAATCTCATAGTGCCAGATATTTGGTATCTTGGCATGTCAAGTGAATACAGATAACTGAGAGCTACTGCATGCTTTATTTATTATTTGAAAACAGTTCTATTGAAAAAAATAAAAACATGTTCTTTCATATTTCTGTTGGAGGTGACAATAGAGCAATAGCATTTTAGCCTGAATAGTCATTAATTAAGCATCCTCATCTGCTATCAAATCTCTGCCCTGTTTCAGGTTAGTGAATATAAAACTCATTTCAAGCCCTTTTAGTTTGAAGTATCGTCATATTTTAATTCAATTTAGGTTTAAACAGGACCTTTCTCTAAGGGAACTTGTTTCAAGGACAGCAAGTATGTCTTGAGTGATATACATAAGATATACATGAACTTACAAATAAAGCATAATGAGATTTTTGTCAGTATTTTTTGCTAGAAAGGAGGAGTCTTTTTACTTAACAAAGGTGATATTGTGATTTTGTTTAGTATATTTCCCCCTTTATTTTCCTGTGAACTTACCCTAAAGACCTCGGCATCTGTTTCTCTTAGGTCTCTGTTGATGGTCACTTCTCCAGTCCTAGAGTCCAATTTGAAATAAGATGGTGCATCATCATCACCAATAATCTCATACACCAAGGTGTTAAATGGTCCCTGTGAAAATATACTCTCTAGCATGAAAAATTTAAAATATATGTGCATTGAAAAAACATGAGAAAAATATATAAGTGTGCATCATAATATATAATAATGGACTTTCTTTACTGAAGAAAATACTCAAACACAGTCTTGAGACCCAATAACACCAATTGATGTTGCAATGTTTGAACATATCACACTGCCATTTGTGACACACCCATCACATAAGGCATCTGTAGTTAAACTAAGCAGGAAATAAGTAAAGATCCAGTTCAGGTCAAAATTCAAATCAGCTAAAGTAACAGGAGTAATTAACATGTTTTGTAAATTAATGGTCTATCAGCTGTAAGTGGGTTGTTTAAAGGTACAAAACATGTTCTTTTCCATGACCTCCTGAATTAAATATCTGAGGATCTAACAAGACAATTACTGTAGAAATAAAGTCCATTAACTTTTACGTTGTTGGCAAATTAAGGACTACCTTACAGAGGTATAATGGACAAGGACCATTTGGTTCTATTTTGTTGGAGTCTTTACAAGTACAACAATGAATTGTGCAGTGGTTAGCTTTGTATTTAATGTGTATTTCTAGTCTTTATAATTAATAAATATTTTTAACATAATCTTATACCTGAGGGTCATCATCTATAGCCGTCAGAGTGATGATGCGGTTTCCTGTGCCCTGTTTCTCACTGACATCAACTTCAAATGGCTCCTGTCCCTCAAATCTGGGTGCATTCCTGTTCCTAGTCACACTCACCTGCAGCTGAGATGCACCTGATGTTTTAGGGGGATTACCTCCATCCCTAGCCCGAATAAGTACCTAAACATATGCAAAATACATAAAAATTACATTTAAAAACTGGGATAATCAGGGGCTTTGGAACAGCTACCCCCTGTTCATCTACAGTTTAGTACTAAAATACATTAACATTATATGTACAATAAGATTGAGGGATATATTTGATGCTTTGGAAGGATTTTTTACAGCTATCTGCTACCACTACAAGTAAAACTGTGGGATTGGCCTGAACCCTAGCTCTGCAAGTCTAAGAAATAGCCACTTACATGATATACATAGTCTGAAAAACTGCAACAGTTATAAATGCTGTTAAGGTTTCCTTCACCTGCAGCTTGTACAATTACCTATACACATTGGACATACATATACGTGTGTACCAATACTCTGAGAAGTTGGGACAAACCAGAAGTCAAACGATTACAGCATCACATGTGTATGGCTCAGTTACACCTCTTACAAGAATATACATAAATATTCATCATATTAATATTTTGTGCGATTTTCTACACACTTGGTGATCTTACCATTCTGTTTGCGGAAGATGAGATTCTGTATTAACAGTAGGCACTTGTGATTCTTGGAAATGAAAGGATGAATAATATAAAGTTAAATATTTGAATAATAGAAGTTAAAATAAGTGATGTTACACAATATTTATTATGATATAACTTACATAGTACATGGTCCTGCTCTCTGGTTCCAGTCTGAGGTCTTTCTTTACAGATACCTGACCAGTCAGTTCATTCACCATGAAGTACTCTTCAGCCACACTGTCTCCTGTGATCTCGTAAAAAACTGATTTGTAAGGAGTCTGAAACAAGTAGGTATACAGGATATGTGTAAACATACTAGACCAATGAATGTTTAATGTTAATTCATATATAACTGGTGGTTAGAGCCTTAAACAAGACAAACTGAATGTTATTAGGTTGAATCTAAAGTAACCATGCAAAAAATTATCTTAATCAAGACTTCTAGGTAGCCAGGCAAATTTGAATGGAAAATGGTTTGTCAAAACCTGTCATTTACTTACAATATAATTCTACTAAACATAGTTCCTTTTAATGATGTATACAGAAAAAATATATCACAAATCCTCATGCAATAGATGTTGCACTGCATAGGTCACTGTTCCAAACTTTAGAAGCATCAAAGGAATACTTTGGCCAAAGTTTTTGACTGACTTGTAGAGCGAGGAGGGGAAAGGAGGAACTGTTAAGTATTGACAGTCAGGGTGACTACACTTGGTACTGTAGGAGCACCTGCTCAGAGATAAGGATAGTCCAAAATAGCTAGAAGAACCTCAGGACTGTGGAGAAATTTGTAAACCAATGTTGACTCTGGTTTTGAACATGCAGTAGTAATGGACGGGCATTTTGGAGTGGCTTTAGGATGGGTGTGATATGAACATACTTTCTATGATTTGTGACAATATGTGCAAGAGTATTCTGAATACTCTGCAACTTGTGCTGATTGAAGCATGACACACCTCTAAACAGAGAGTTACAATAGTTCAGACAACTACTAAATAAGGCATGAAGGATGGCAACTTCATGAATAAGATACTGCCTAATTGACAAAGGACATGCATTTGGAGGAAGCAGGCTTTACAAGTTTTCTGATACACATTCCCTCATCTTGGAATACATTTGGAGAAGACATATGACAAAAATTATCTTAAATAGAATTGGCTTGGCTAATTCTCATTTAGCATGTTTTTATTGTTATTACAAAATATCAGATTTCTTACCTTTTGATCAGCATCAGAGGCCTGTACTTGAGTAAATACTTCTCCCAGTGGTTGTGTCTCCAGTAGTGAGGCTGTGTACTCCTGTGAACTCATACTGGGAGTGTTCAAGTTTCTCTCTACTGAAATGGATACAACAGTAGTGTCTGTTCTGGCAGGCGTACCACCATCACTGGCCAACACTCTGATCTGAAGACAGAACAAATTCACAGAAAAAATATAGGTTTCTATGGCAATAGATTTATACAAGTAAAACATGGGATTGTACAGCATGACACTGGCATCATCATAAATTGAACATAGGTTTGTAGGGCCTATTATGGTAGAAGCTATTACAAATTATGCTGATATACAAAAGGCTATTACAAAATGCAAATGACTCACTTTGTAGTCTGATTCTGAGGCTCCATTGACAGATTGTGTGAGTGAGATCTCTCCATTATTCTCATTGATACTAAAGTGAGAGGGTGCAGAGTCATCTCCCACTATCTCATAGGTCACATCCCTGAATGGAGACTGAAAGGTAAAGATTATAACGATAGTACAAACATCTATAAAGTGCAAACCAAGGAAACATCTACTAACATGTATGTCTACAAAGAGCAGAGTATGATTAACAGAATTATATCATTACATATGGCAGACATAAATCATCAACAGTATTTTTATTAATGCTAAGTATTTTCCATGTATAGTGTTTTAAACACTTGATAAGGAGAGGGTTATTGCAATCAGCTTGGCGTTTCCTTCTGTCCAGCTGTCCTGCATTTCTGTTCTTCTGTCTCTTACACCTTCTGGCCCTTATAACTCAAAAACTGCAATATCAAACAGGTTCGTTTCATCCAATCAAAATCAAAGGCTTTAGTGATGTGGGCAATCTGTAGTACTCCAATTATATTGTTTCATTTATTTGTTTGTTTTTTTAGGTTGAACAAGGATTTTTTCACACTTTGCAAGTTCTGAAATATTTTACATATCCTGACAAACATTCATATACATTTGCTTGACAATCAAATGTTAGACAAATGATAATAAATCTACAAAAAAATATTTACTTTTATGTAATCCAAATGGTTTTATATCTGTTGTATATACCAGTTCACGATTCTTAATTTTCTGTAAAATCTACTTCAAACATACGCCCTAACCCTTCAAAACTATAATAATAACTGCATGTTTACAAAGATGACCTGACCTCTAAATTTTTGCAAACATTTGGCATCATATTGTTGATCATAATGGAACTCAACGTATCTCACTGCACAGAATAAATCACAAATGCAAACGGCCTTTGCAAGCATTATGCAAATGTGGGTGACACTAGAAGAATTTCCAGATTTTGACACCCAGTGCTGTGCAGGACCACAAATATTGTGCTATTATATATACTTTATAAACTAGTTTTATATTTATTGTATAAACTAGTTTGCTAATCTTATTTTAAATGAACACTTCAAAATCAATATTCAAACTGACCTCTAAACTTTAGCAAACCTTTGCTGGTCGTGAATACTCAAGATATCTTATTGCACAGAAGAAATCTTAAATGAAAATGGCTTTTGCGAGGGTTTTTTCACACAGTGCTGTACGAGACAACAAATATTGTAAGAAAAGCCTTGAGAAATCCTTATGAAAAGATACTTTTGAAAAATTGAACTACAATCCTTTACAATCAGTTACAACACAGACAACCTTTCCACAGTAAAGTGGAACCTCTTTCATCTGATCATGTAGGGAGGGTAACGTTCTGGTCGGATAATAGAAGCTTTAAAAATGATTATCTAAGAGGCATTTTAATTTTAAAAAGTAGTGAAATAAAAATCTGGGACAGTGGAAATGAGTTTAAAAAACTGAACAGTTGCCTTATAGGTGCCTGTATAACGCAGGTTCTGCTGTTTTTGAACACAGCGTTTTCTTACCACCTGGTCCTGATCAGTAGCAGATACTGCCAGCAGGAAGCTGTCTCTCTGCAGGTCTCTCTGTATGCTGTGAGTGTAGGGTGTCTGTGGGAACCTGGGACTTTGATCATTCCTCTGAACATCCACTCTCACTGTAGTGGGTGGTCTACTTTCTAACGGACGCTTTCCTTGATCAGTGGCGATGATTGGAAATGGCTGGTTTCATACAACAAACAAAGTGGGAATTTTTGTTGATGAATAAAAGTCTAGCATAAAATTTCTTAGCACACATAATTCTTTCACACTTACTATCCATATTTTTGGCTTCTATGAGACTAGCGATATGTTAAATATCAAGGAGGTGACAACTATTTTAAAACATAATAATTCTTGAAGGAAGACTTACACCCCATATTTTCTGCCTCTGTGGGTCCACAAGCATGGATTTCTTCAGATAAACTTCCCCTGACAGCTCATCCACTCCAAAATACTCCTGTATCCGCGGGTTCACATAGGATGGAATGGCATACTTAAAGTCTCTGTAAGGACTCTGGCAAAAGAAAGGTATTCTCAATGATCATCTCTACCATATAATAATTCACAATGCATTTTACAATATCAAATAAATTGATAGATAAGAATACAATTGATTATTGAGCCATGTATAGCCATTAGTTTAAAATACAATTTTTGAAATGTACATAATAGCTATGTTAGATGAGACAACACTTGGTTATAATGGGGCAAGGAATGTTTTGGTGTTTCTATTGTGGTAAGCAGAGCTAAACTTTCTCAAGCAAAAGTTTTACTTTAAATTCACAAAAACAAAACTCAATTGATTAATCAACAAACCTTATCATCATCATCTCTGGCAACCACAGTCTGAATAACCTGCCCCAGTCCCTGGGTCTCCAGAATGCTCACATTGTATTGCCCAACATCAAAGGATGGGGCATGAAAGTTGCGCAGAATTTCCACTGTCACCATGGCAACGTCCATCTTAGCTGGCTCGCCACCATCTTTTACACGCACCCTCAGCTAGAAATATGATATCAATAAGAAACCTTGATAACGCTTGAAGTATGACAACACAATAATCCAATGATCTGTACAATTCACAAATCTGAACAAATGAAAACAAAACTTTAATATATGACAACTGAGACTAGTATTAACAATTCTCTTAAGGGACAGTTACATTTACTTTCAATAATATATGAAAAAATACCAATCTCAGCAAGTGGGAATCCCAATTTATTAGCATAATTGGAAGAGCACCATGTGTCCATTTGCGAAATAACCCACCATTTTAAATCTAAGAGGTCATGCAAGAGCCTGTGTCTGTGCATGGGTTTTGACAGTAGAGCAAGCATATAATTACAAGTGCAAAAACAGATGTTCCAATGGCAACAGTTGTGGCCATATGTCCCCAAAAAATATCTGCTTCAGTTCCTGATAAGATTAACATATTCTAATTTGGTAAAGAGCCTAGCAGGGTTATGGACCATAGAACACACATAAAACTCTATGTCAGCCACCTGGATGGCTCCAAGAATGACAAAAAATCAAGCCTTTATGAGCTGGGGTTAAAAATGGACAATACCAATTAAAAACCAAAAAGAGGTTCCAAAGACAAAACCACGCAGGGAAGATGTTAAAGAAGGGAGATAGGCTGATCTAAAAAGGTAAGTCTTTGGATAACTTCCTTAAACCAATTACTATATGTCATGTGACCTAAAAGCACTACTTGTATTTGGTTGACTTGAACAAACAAAAAGGTGAAACAAAACAGAAAGATTCTTCTGGACAAGTCTGCTGTACTAAATCAGTGGTAGATTTAAACACAAAGGGGACTGTATTTTAAAAAGTAATGCTGAAGCTAATATATTTATAGTCTCTTACACAACATAAATCCATTATATTACCTACAGTAATGATATAATGTTCTTCCACACTAACTTCTTTTAGTTTACTTAAGAGGTCATGATTTGGGTTACTGAATATACTTTATTCCTTTAAATAAAATGTATAAGATGAAATAAGCCTGAGAAACTTTTTCTTATTTACATGGTAAAACTCTATATTCTCTGCACGCAGGTCCTGGGACACAGTGATCCTGCCATCTTCACTGTTGATCTCGAAGAAGCTTGTGGCTGAACCATCCCCAATAAGCTCATAGGTGAGGGTGTTGAATGGTTTCTGAAAAAAAGAAACCATACAAAATGTTATTTTATAATATCAATTTATCAACTTTATGTTTTAATAACACAGAACTTTAAGTTTCAAAAAAAATATTTTGAATTAATCTTCCATTAGGGTCACAACTTAGCAGGATAGTTAGGTTCAAAGTAAAAATTGATATTCTTTCTCTAAAAACCTAACTGATAAAATTGAACTATAGGAATCTTGCAAATTCTAATTCTAATTAGACTTTTATAACCCTAATCTTCCCCTTTTTTATGTCTTAACAACATCTATCAAAAAATTTGTCATTTTTGAATCATTTACAATCTTTTGAGCAAAGAACTTGGAATTAACTGTAGTTTGAAATTGGAATTTTAACATTTCTATGAATTTGTACACACAAATCTCCCAGTATATCGCCAGTCCAAAAGCTTGCAACATTTCTAATCTATATGTAGTATTTTAAAAAATAAATAAATAAATACAAAATAAATATAAAAGCAGCTTATTCACAAAATAAATTAGTAAAATTGTTCAAACTCCACTCGTTAATTTTTATATGAAACATTAAAGTTGCAGTACTCAATACAGTAAGTAAATAAATAGAAAGAATTTCATTTCTTGTTTTTTTCATCTTTTAGTCAACTAAAATACCCAGCATCATTTTGTGGATATCTCTTTTCTTAGCATTGTTTGGTTGAGCTAGCTTTGCTTCTTTCTTATGTACTTGTTAATTGTAGTGTTTAAAAGACTTCTATTGTTTATTACATTGTACTGAAACAATTATAACAACACCAAACTGTCTTATGTTTTATAGTGGTTTGAATACATCAATTGTCTATATTATAATTCTGTATATGACATTTATTACACTCAGTTAAGTAATTTCATTTCATGTTCCACCTACTCTAGTTAGATTTGTAATTGGTTTCAATTCAGTTACACTGTCGCATTAAATAGTACAATAAGCAAATATATATCAGCTGGATAATAACACCCTGTATAACTGAAACAAGCAGAGATGTACAGGAAAGCATAGAACATAGAGGTTGAACTACCTGTGGATGTATACTAATGATTGATTCATACTGTACCAAATCCGTATATTCAGCTGAATATATATTATTTTATCCAGGCCGGATAAAGTTATCTTTAACAATTTACAGCTATGCTGAAATGAATTATTCATCCAAAAATATATATAGATTAGCTTAACCCTCTTAAACCCTTAAAATCCAGATTCAGTGAAATGTGAACATTCCTGTTGATTTAATAGCCAACAAGAACGCTCAGAGAGTGCAGACCCCCACCAAGGGAGCACATATCCTGAAAATTTCATCAAAATCCATGTATAACTTATCTGTCTTTAAAAAGTACATTTCATGGATCCAGAAGATCCAGATAGTGTTCCAGATCACTCCCAAAATTAAACCATTTCTTCCTTTTACCTTTTCAGACATATCCTGAAAATTTCATCAAAATCCGTTTTTGAGTTATCTTGTTCACAAACAAACTCACAAACGAACCCAGGCGAAAACATAACCTCCTAATGAATTTGTATATTAGGATATGTTATAGCATGAACCAGCCACAAAGCACCTCTCTCTACAAACCTGATCCTGCTCCTGTTCTGTATTCTATAAGATTTACATTTATGGTGTGTACACAAACTCAGATATCAATGCTTGGTATATAGTAAAGGTATAACTTGTGAGATGGGACAACTCATTAAGTACAGGAAGGGTGTTTTTAAAACATAACATAATAAACAATTTTCGATAAGCAAAACAACTCAGCCAAACAGGTAACATGATAAATATACATTTGCAAATTAACTTTCTGCTGATTTACATTTTGTGTTAACAGAAACTTCATAACATGTAACAGTAAGATGTTATCTGTTATCATGAGTTAAATATTGTTGGATCAAAATTAAGAGTGTGGGTCCAGATGAAACCTGTCAGAACAAAAAGTAATCTGTGAGCAGAAACAATACTCTGAAAACACAGAATAAATCTGTAGATTTATAAAGAAGAAATATTTAATTAAAAATAAAAATCACTTCAATAATCTGTGAACAAAAATTAAAATGTGAGCATTTTCAACCTATGTTTATATTTTTAACATATCCTTTACAATTTTCAAACTGATTAATCATTTTAACCATTTTAATTGGAAATTACACAATAATAAATTGCACTCATAAAGTATTAGATCAATGAGAACAAGATAGAAAGCAATATGCATACAAGAAATAAATTAAAGCAAAAATTTATTTCTTGTTGACATCGTGTGAGCACATTTTTAATCTATTCTCACAATTTTAATTTGTGTTCAGAGATTATCATCCATGCACAAAAATTACTTCTTTTCATTTTAATTTTAATATGAGTTCACACTTTAATTTTAATTTGAGTTCACATTTTAATTTTAATTTGAGTTCACAGTTTTTAATCCATAGTCCAACAAATTAAACTTTATTTTTATTTATTTCTTAAAATGACATGTTAGGCATTTTATACATTGGGATGTGGAGAGATAAAGTTGTACAAAAGAGGATTAGCAATACAAATAGATCTATATATTCAATTATTAGATTACGAATGTTCAATGATCCCAAAATACTGTGTGAAAACCAAAGGCCAGGTATATGAAAGATTACAACTACTTTTACTGAACAGTTTTGTTTCTGTAACATAAACCCATTCTTTGTTTCGTATGTATCAAAGTTTTCACTTAAATGTTCATGCATTAAATAAACACTGGCCTCTCTTCTTACATTTTTAACACAAGTACTAAATCAGTGTTTGTGAATAACTGAACATCCGTGTAATAACACTGGAACAAAAGTGATAAATACAAAAAAACTTTGGTGCAAAACATGAAACAAAAGTGAAAAATAACTTTAATGACAAATGGTGCACTTAAAGCAACATTTTCATGTGCATATAGATAACAATTATTAATGTCATCATAAATGTATATATTAAAACATACCGTAGGGTCTCCATCATTTGCATTCAGGTCAATCACCTCTGTACCCACATCAACTGTTTCCTCAATTTTTTCAGGATAAGATGAAGCTGAAAATCGTGGCTCATTGCGGTTTCTCAACACACGGAGCTGAACTCTGGCATTGTTAGAACTGTTTCTGGCAGGGTAACCAGAATCAGTGGCAAAGATGTTGATCTAAAAATAGTTTCAGTTTCATTTTTGTGTTTGATGGGTATAGAAATAAATTGTTACAAAACAGTCATTGGACAGACTAAAGGCCCATAGTCGAAGAGGTTGAAGTGTATTTAAAATTAGTGATTCCTCTGTCAAATATGACGCTAAATAAGACATCCTAACACACATATGACAAATCCCATATGAGTTTTATAAGGTTTTATAGGAAATATAAATGGTATACCACTACTCAACAGCCAGTTGGGAATATGTATTTTGCAGATAACACCAAAAAAAAATGCCAAAGATGAAACTGAATAGCATTTTGCCCTGAAGCCAAACCTTTCTCATTTAAGCTAAGTATCATGACTACAATATGTGAAATAAACTATTAAGCTGTGCTAAACAGAAATGTCATGTTCTAAGTTTGCAAGATATGTTTATTAATTAGTAGTGAGGTCCATGATGACAATTCAAGTGCTGGTGAAAGGGATGATTCAGATCATGGTACACTTGCACTGCAAACAGTTAGTGGTATGCTGGCAAGATGTCTGTCTCTCAAGCCAGCATTGTTAGTTATAGAATACAGCTAAGAGATAATACCCAGTACATCAATACAGGCACTTATTTTTTTTATTGATTTATGTATATGTCTGTTCATCTGTTTGCTAGTTTGCAGGATTATGCACTGAATAATTTTTAAAGTTCAGCTCAAGGAACAGACAGATAAATTCAGTACCAGGAATAAAACTGGAAAAAGACAGGTATTATTTGTTCTTTTACTTTTGTAATGTCAGTATTACGAACTTTCATATTTTTAAATGTAAAATGCATTTTTATGAATAAAAATGTATATACTTACCATATGAAAACACTTGGGTAAGCGTGGCTTGGCGTTCGGTGACCGCCACATACACCTACATAGAATTTAAAATATGAGGGGAGACCCTCTTTAAACCTATATACTTGCTACCTTTGACCCCTGGTGACCTAATTCACTCTGCCATGCGCAGTAATACAGAAATAGTTCATTCTTTTTGTGAATAAACATAAATGCTGGAAAAAGGTCTTTAAAAGCGGGGCAGGCGGGAGGGTGATTTGCTGTTTTCATATGGTAAGTATATACATTTTTATTCATAAAAATGCATTTTACATTTAAAAATATGAAATTTTATTTCATAAAAATGTAAATATACTATACCATATGAAAACACTTGGGTTGAATGCCCACATGGAAGGATGGTGGGAAAAAGACAGACTGAGGAAAACCACCCTAAGGTTAAATTGCTACAAAAGGATACTTCCTAGTGAATGCAATTGAACCCAAAACCTCTGTGCTGAAGCAATAACTCGAGTGAGTTAAGTGAGTAGCATTAACCACTGCACTAACTTCAGCACTGCTGTCTACACCCTATTAGGTCAGCTCAAAGGAGAAGGCATAAGTATGCCCTGTGCTCAGAATAGGAACATGCCCAGAGGCACTAAGAAGCACGGTTCTGAAAATAGAGATGAAGAATAGATTCCCTAAAAGGGAAATGCCACCCCCCTTTTTCTGAAACTAAAAGTTTCAGATGGACTTAAATTGAGGAATTTAAGTAGAAGAGAGAGAAATGGCTGAGTGGAAAAGGATGTCCACTCCACTTAAGAAATCATAAGAGATTCTTAAGAACAACATCTCTGAAGGGAAATACATTCCTAAAAGGATGTAAAAGTGGAATGGCTCTTCCACGTGCAGGATCTCATGTTGACTAGGAGTGGGATTCCACCCCTAAAGGACCAGGAAGCCCCCTGTGCCCTGCCATGATGAGCCCTGACACCATGAAGAGATGCATTCCCTGTGGAACAGATATTGAGGGAATAAAGGATAAAGTGCTATCCAAAAAGATATTGTCTGAGCAGCAATATCACCCTCTAGGACTTCAGAAGAAAGACCAAGAAGAAATCCTTTTAAGTCAGAATAGCTAGATAGAAAGTATCTTAGGAATCTGACTGTAAAAAAGGAGAGGTCTTCTAAGTCATCCTGACCAAAGACAAAAAGTCAAAGCAGGAAGAGCCTTCTGAAGATAACTGGCTTAAGCCAGGAAAGTAAGATCTGACTTAAGGATGACTTAGGCCATCCCTAAAGAGTGAGAGAAAACCTTTAAATAAAGGAATCAAAATCACTCCTTCTCCTTCCCAAAGAAAGGGAGTAAGAAAGACTGTCTAAAATGTGAAAAACTTGGCTCAGCAAATGAAAAGGGTTCAAGAGGAGTCTTGGTAAGAGCCTGCAGAACCAAGGATAAGTACCAAACAGGTAGGTGACGACTACCCTAATTCTGGACTTAAAGAAGCTCTAAATGAGACTTCCTAGCTCCTATAAGAACCCGACTCCAAGTAGTACCTGCAGAGAGCTGACCTGTATCCCTATTGTCTGAAAAATAATTCCTTAAAAGGAACAAACAGCAATAAATGGGACAGTTGAAGCATGGCAGAGTGGCCATGTTTCTCACAAGTTTTTGAAGCAGTTCCACATTGCTTCATAGACAGTTGTGGAGGATAAAAAACCTCCAAGACCCCTCCTGTGAAAATTCTTCTTAAAGGAGACTTCAGCCAGAAAGCTTGAAGAAAGGAACTCCATAAAAATAAATAACAAAACTCTAGATGAGATTGTTATAGAAGAATAAGAGGAAGAGCCAATGGCTTTCTTAAAGGAGATCTTGAGGCCAAACCTGGCAATTACCAGGAAAGGCTACAAGAAGAATGATACAGCTCTGAAAGTTGATTAACTTCATGGCCATAGAGGACAAGGAGCTGAAGAAGGGAAGGAGTAAAACAAGTACTCCGGACCAAAACACTCCAGGGCATCTGTTGCCAGAGCCTAAGCATCTAGCACAGGAGGCACATGTAAGAGCAGCTAGTGATTGAATCACATGGCAAAAGAGATCTAAATAAGATGAGAAGTCTGAGACTACCATCTGAAGATCCAAGAATTGAAGGGCCACCTTATATGAAAGGTGAGAAAAGACCTCCAGAGATGGTCTGCCAAGGATTCATGCCCCTGGAACATGAGTAGGTGGAAGAACAGACTTGTTCTTGTAAAAATAATGGCAAAAGATGCCAAAAAACACATGTCCCAAGAGTGGAAGCTGTCTTGATTTAAAGAAAGCCCAGACAACAGTGTTACCTGGACTATCTGAAGAATCCCTTAAAGAAAGGACAAATGAGGAACAAATGTCTTGAGAGCAAGACATCTGAGTTGTTTGAGGCTGAAAGGATGATCCTTTGATGAAAGGATAATAGAGGAACAAATGTCTGAGCAAAAAGAATAGCTATGAGCTCTAGAACTGATGCACAGACTGGACTGCTACATCAAAAATAGACCTTAGGTGGTCCACAGAGCACAAAGAACTCCCAAACCCTGCATTGAAACATCCATGAAAGTAGATGTAAAAACTAGGGAATTAAAGGGAGGAATGCAAAGACATAGTTCCCAGGATAGTACCATCTTGAATGAACCTTCATAGAAGGATCAAGGAATAGAAAATCCAGAGCACCTTTGAGAAGGAAAATCAAGTGTCCTGAGATGACACAGAAGAAGTGTCATGTGCAGGGACCTTGAAGAAGCGGCTTCCAAGTGGAAGCCAAAAGAAATAAGGAGCCCAGTTGGAGAGGTAATTAAGAAACAGGTTAAGAACCTGACCCAGGAAGGAGACCTGTTAAAGAAACAGATCTAAATACTTCCTGCTAAGAACCACTCCAAGATGAAAGTCAACTCTAATAGAGTTGAAAAAAGAGCCTCTGACAACTATTGGCTCTAATGAGCCAATTTGTAGTCACATGTGCACTGAGATGCCCAACCTCAAAGCCAACTTTCCTTACTTCCTTGACTAAGGAAGTAAATCCTGAAAGGCTAGTGGCTAGACCATCAGGCATTGCCACAAAGTGGTACACCCTGCCCAAAAGCAAAAACTATGAGCAAGAGTGAACCAAAGGAGCCAAAGGAGAGAAAGGAGGCAAATTGAGGAAGAGAAGTGGTCCACTGGCCAATTGAGAAAATGATCAACTGATAAGTTGCATCCTGATAGTCTGGAAAACCAGGAAAAAGATATAAATCTAACTGTGGTTTCCAGTATATCTTTGTCAAGGAAATGCCCTGAAAAATCAGGAAAACAGGAGCTCAAGATACTTGAACTGCTCATGTGAACAGACAGTGTGAGACTGAATGACAAAGAACAGCATTCTTCTGTGGAGAAGAGCTGAAGAATCAGGAAAGTGGAATCTGAGAGACCACTGGAATCAGATGACCTCCCACTGGCAAGTGGAGGGATCTGGAAGTAAGAGTGAAAATTTGAGTAAAACGACACTCTTATCTCCTGAAGGACACCATAATAGAGGTTGAGGCTGAGCCTCTACCTCTGGAAGGCATTCCACCATCAGAATGTTGGAACCTGGAAAGGAACCACATCCTAAAAGCACTAAGTTAGAGAGGAAACTCCCTGGATGGGAGGAAAAAAGGTCTTAACTGGTGAGCCTCAAGAGGCTAATGCAGAAAGCTTAAAAGAGGCACCTTGAGTAAGGGCCACATGAAAACCTTCTGCTTATACTGTTATATGTGAGAAGAAATGGTCTCCCAAGAGAGACATCACAAGAAACAGCATAAAACCAAAAAAGGACCAATTAACCCTACCAAGTGACTAAGCACAAGTGAGGGAAATGGATAAAGAAATCTCTCAAAATAAAGTGCAAAGATGGCTGAAAAAAGGCCATAGATCAACCAGCTAAAATGTAGCTAGAAGACCCAATGAAAAAGATGTCCAAAGAATGGTGGATGAAAAAGACCACTGAGAAAGTATTGCCTTGTCAATCAACTTGAATAAGTGATCAACAAAACAGGACTGAAGGAAAAATCCCACAGAAATAAGGACCCTAAGGTCCATCTCAGATCTCCCCTAATAGCAGAGGAACTCTACCTAGGGAAAAGAAGGTCTTAAGAACCCCATCAGGCTAGATCCCAGGTCTGGAAACCTGAAGAAGTCAACCCAAAAAACCCTCTGAAGAGGATTTCGTACCTGGCAAAAATAAGTTTTAGAAGGAAAATTGGGTAATTACCCAACCTACAAAACTTTGAATAAGAAAATCCCAAAATGAATGAGTGACAGAAAGTAAGTATCTGGCCTCATGAAGGAACTTCTAAGCCTGGAAAAGTGGTTGATTTAGAGAAAAATAAGACTGATCAAAAGAAAAGAGCAGTCAAATTAATTCCCTAATTCTGTTAGACAGGAAGCTTGAAAATCTTCTGAGGAGAAGATTAATCCTAAGCACCCATATAGTCCAACAGACTGGCACCAAAAAGTTGGAATAGGGTTCCTGAAGTCTGCCTAAAGGTTAACTGTAGACAGAGGACCCCCCAACATACCCAAAAGGGAGATGTGCCCATTGATCGTCAGATCTAAAAAATGGTGAAAACACAAAAGCTGTTGAGTAACAGAAGATTTCCACCAAACCCCAAATGAAAATTTTCTAGATTTAGAAAATGAATGGAGCTGTGTTTAGAAAGTGGAAAATCAGTTGGATTCAACTGATAAACTCTTCTAAAAGGAACCCTGAAAATGAATGGTCTTAATAAGGTAATCCCAGCCCAAAAAGCAGCCTGATTAGGCTGAGCCCTAGGCACAAAAGAGGCCAAAGGACTAAAAAAGGACTGAGAAACCAAATGACCAAAATGACAAAATTGGAAAGTAGGAAACCAGTAACAGTGAAATGGATCTCCAAAAGGTGGAAGACAAAGTCCTCCCCAGAAGCCGTAAACCCCCAACCTCCAGAATTGAAGGTGGAGAAAGGCTAAAAAAGGAGACCCTAGGCTCAGAATTGAACCCCAAAACACTGAAACCAGGATCCGAATTCCAGAAATGTCAAATGAAAGGGCCTGTTCAAGTAAAGAACCGTGAATGGTAGGTAGTAGATACCGTAATGTTACGCTATGAAAAATGCGTTAACAATTGAAATTATTACACATTGTGCTCTGAAATAATAATATTCAAATAAATATGTAAAAGGAATGTATAAACAAACCTGGAAATGCTGAAATCACTATGAAAATGAATATTTTCTGACAACCGATCGGTTGACCTCCATTTTGGATGTGACGTCATCGTCACGTGACCTGGTGAATGATTCGTAAAAAGCTCAAAAATAAGGTCAAATTACGCGGTGAAACGAAGAATTTCGTAAAAAGAATGAAGGAAAACCATAAAAGGTGAATTATAATGCCTGTAGAAGTGCATCAATGAATTAATTCACCGCGGAAATGAATATTTCCAAAGGAAATCCAACATTCTGACACCACGTGACCCAATGAGCGATAATAACAAATCAGTAAATACGTGAAAAACAAAGCACAGTCCGGTCAAAATACGTGGGAAAAAACGAAGAATTTCATTGAAAGAATGAAGGAAAACCGTAAATTAAAATTGTAATGCCTGTAGAAGTGCATAAAACGATATAATTTACTGAGGAAATGAATATATCCAAAGGAAATCCGACATTCTAAGACCACGTGACCAGATGAGCGATAATACGAGTTTTGGAAAAACACGTAAAATATATGGCAAAGTACACAATAAAATCACCAGAAATAGAAGTAAAATGTAAATAAAATGGAGGAATAGTGAATAAAACAGCTTAAGTGTACTTACAGAGCACCAGAAACGTGTAAATGCAGGTCTTAGCAAAATAGCAAAAACGCCTGTTGACACTTCAACCGCCACAAAAAGAATGAACTATTTCTGTATTACTGCGCATGGCAGAGTGAATTAGGTCACCAGGGGTCAAAGGTAGCAAGTATATAGGTTTAAAGAGGGTCTCCCCTCATATTTTAAATTCTATGTACGGTGTATGTGGCGGTCACCGAACGCCAAGCCACGCTTACCCAAGTGTTTTCATATGGTATAGTATATTTACATTTTTATGAAATAAAAACTTGATACTCTGGGGAATAATTTTTAGTCAAATCTGTTACAGACTTGTATTTATTCTGTGTCAAGTAGAAGGGGCTGAGATACTGCCTAAGTCACTCCTTTCACTTGATTAAAAACACACATTTTACATTTCTTTTTTCTTTCTCAAAACAACCAATATACATGTATGTACCCTGAAGTTGTTGATCTCTGTTTGTGTCAGGGGTTTAGCCAACACCAGGCGGCCATGATTAGGCAGGACATAGAAGAACTCGGCTGCATCTTCAGTAGAGTCAGCCACTGATAGGCCATATGTCACTGAGTCCTGGAAGTGAAAATCATAGATTTATTTACCAGTATTTATTATTATTTTTGGTTTGTTTTACGTCACGTTCGACAGCCAGGGTCATATTGCAATGGGTAGTTTACAGGTGGAGGAACCAGTGCATACTAGTCGGTCAAGATTCTGTATCAGGCATCGGCAAGTAACTACCAACTTTCAGACATAAAGGTTGGCCCGGACGGAGATTCGAACCAGTGACCTCAGAGTTTGAAGGTGAGCACTCTAACTGCTACACCACCGAGCCCAAAATTACATAACTTGTTGATATATGAGAAGAATCATTCATGCCTGCACTAAATACAACATTAATTTCTACATCAGTCATGTTTACCTACCCTACAAACCACCTACCCCATCATTGTCAGTAGCAGTAAACTCGCAGATCACAGTTCCCGGTGACTCTATTTCCAACACATCCACATTATAATCAGTTTGTGCAAAACGAGGTTGGTTTTCATTCCTTTTCATTGTGATGGTCAGATTGGTGTAAGTCCTTTGTTCAGGGTTGGCATCATCGTATACAAATACTGTCAACTATAAACAAATACTTACATGCAACATGGTACAAAAATTTTTAAAAAGTTAGTCATCATTAAAATAGAAATGATACCTCATAAACATGGATCTAGACAAACCAGAGCAAGGTTAACATTTAATTTAATTAATATAATTTAACATGGTACTGTCACATTATTTAATACTTGAAATCAATGATATAATAATAAATGGTAATGCAACTTGTATTCATAAGATCATAAATACTCTAAATATAAAATAGTAAGCACACAATAGTCTATGATTGGCAATGGCATGTCCTAAGGTACATTCGGAAAATAAAATACAAGATAACAATCTGATTGTGAACTTACCACATACTGGCTGGCTTTATCTGCCTTGAGGTTATTCTTCACATACACTTCACCAGTTTCTGCTCTCACTCCAAAGAAATAAGGGGCTGGCACCATTCCAGAGACCCCATATCTTAGCTCCCCCTGAAAACAACATACTCATAGAGTAAGAAATCTAAAATTCGCCACATATCTGAAATTCGCCACATGTGGAAATACTAATAAAATAAATAAATTGAGGTGAGATTTGTTGAATGTACAGTAAATTAAAGCTTTCTGAACTGAAAAATACCAATTTTAAGACAAAACATCATTTCCTTTATCAAATTGTTAAGGTTTTAGAGGTGGCGAATTTTACATTCCTGGCGAATTTTAGATTTCTTACTCTACTAGCTGGAAAACTTAAACCCCTTTGTCACTAAAGAAGCAGTGTCTATATTACAGAACACCTATTCTGTACTATATTTGTTGCCAGCTGTCTTAGCAGCAGCCTTCAACTGTACCAGGGGAAGTGGGGATGAGGGGAGAGAAGACATCATGAGTGATTGACAATTAAAATATAAAGAAGTTACAAACTACAATTAGTATTTGAAACATGACACCAGTGAGATACTACAAACAATGTTGAAATTAAAACTTTCAGAATTGCTGATGACATCCAGGAAGCTATAAATATCTTAGCACCCACCATTTTGTCATCATCCCTGCCCCTAAGGTTGTAAATGACCTCCTCTGGCTGGAGTTTCTCTGAGATGGTCTTGGTGTATGGAAGACTCTCAAAAGACGGGGCTCGCAAGTCTCTCTGTACACGGATGTACACCAAGCTTGTGGCTGTCTGCTCGGGCTTTGATTGGTCCCTCGCCTTCACATTGAACTGCAAAAAAATAATAATACAAAATGCATTGGTAAAGATGTAAACTGATTGAATATACCTAGTCACTCACTGTGCTGTAATGTATACAAAATCTGTAGTCAAATTCAAAGGTTCAGACTTACATTAAACTGGACAAATAGGAAAACCTAAACAAAATGCAGGATGAGCAGTGTGATTTGGAAATCTTTCAAAGATTAAATTTGACCTTAAAGTTAAATTTTGAGTTAACATGAACCATTAATTTTTTATTCAGACTCAGATTGATCCTTGGCAAAGAGCTTGAATCGTGGAAAAAATGTCAGAAAATTTCATAAAACAAGGCTTACATTTTAAACAAATGCATGCAATATTCTTGTTCATATGAACTAGTATTTGCCACTGTGGAAGCATTAAATAGGTTACTTTAATTTTTAGTGTGTCTCACAATTAACATACTTATGGGTTTTATATCTAATCTGTAAATATAATACATTATGCCAAGTGAAAAGACCGAGAGGCAGTTTAGGGACACTCACATATTTATACTTGGATGAGGAAACATTACTAATAAAAATCAGCACACCAAGAAATAATTTATATGTAAAGAATCCAAATACAGCACTCTATCATTGGTTAGATGCCCTGCATCCCTAAGATTAGTGTTATTCACTTCCCACTTGAGTAACTTTCTACTGTTGGTATTTAGAAACTCACTACTAGATGAGACTGACACGAGTATTCAATAAGTCTAGGCCATAAACAGCCACAGATGAACCCTGTCAGGTCAAATATCAAAGAACTAAAACTTAACTACTACTTACCCAGGGTTTTTTCTCAATATCCAGTAGACTGTATTGGAAACACTGCATTAAAGCAATGTCTCCCTCCACCAAGGAGATTTTGTTTTTGACAGCATGAGTTTGTCTCTTTGTCTGTTTGTTTGCATAACAACTCAGAAAGCTTTGGATGGATTTTGATGCAATTTTTAAGAAATGTTCAACAATTGTACAAGGAACAGATGATTTGATTGCGGTGTTCCAGGTCATCATCCTGATCCAGTAAATTTTTAAAAGGTTATTTACTTTTGCAGTCAAAAGCAATGTTAGAGATGTGGTGTCTTGGCAGAGATATGTACTCTTCAAGTACTCTTGTCTTACCCTGTAGTCGACCTGTTCATCCACACTGAGCACTCTGGCTAGGGTAACCACTCCACTACTGGGATTCAGGTAGAAATAGCTGGTCTCTGGCTCCTTGGGCACAACTTCATATAACATGGTGTCCTGTTGACAAAATAAACAAATTGTGACAAATTTTATTGTAATTTAACTTTTAGTAGGCACTAATTCTAAAAATTAATTAGATTGGAGCTTTATTCACAAATGATAAGCAAAAGGTCAACACATTGTTGACCTTGTTTTTACTACTTAATGCAAGAAATTTCTGCCTATGGTACTGATCCCAAATATGCTGTTCCTACTTGAAATTTCTAAGACGGTTTTATATCCATACTCTGATAATACTAAGTAAAGGTAAAAAAATTTACCAGTTTACTAGTTTTATAGCATGTTATTTCCCTGCACATAGACTCACTCCATCTTTGTCCAAGTCATTGACACTCACAAACATGCATATTTGCCACATTTCACTACATTTTTCTATCTATGCCTTAACCCTTAAACTCACCCCATCTCTGTCAGTAGCATTAACCCTCAGTACACTGGTTCCTACTGGAGTTTTCTCTGAGAGAGAGTCTCGCCTGAATTCACCTTGTGTGAACTGAGGTGGGTACTCGTTACGATTCACAGAAATCACGACAGAGGTCCTGGCTATTTGTGTGTTCACTTCAAACACTCGAGTGGCCATTACTGAAAGCTGTTAAATAGAAATATTATTTTATGCTGTTACTAAGTTATTTGGAATTAAATAATGTAACTTGTAAATACAAAAAAATATAAAAATATTACAATAATTAATAAGCATATAATTAATATATGTACATTGCGTATATTCATCACAAAACTCAAGTGCCCATAAATGAAAGTTGGATGTAGATAATGAGAGGTATACTATAAATTAAACTAATTGTTTTTATTATTTTTATGCCATTATGACATTCAGACATCAAATAGTTGACAAAGGATAGGATTTAAAATCTGAATAAATTATTATATTATTTCTCTTTGTTTTAAATGTCAATATGAACATTTCTATCAACAACTTTTTAGTGTGTGTTAACTATCTCAATAAAAATATACAAAGTACATATTTAAGTAGTATTTAATAGATGGATAAAAAGGAAAACAGAATGAGGTATAGGAATTTCTGTGACAGTTTTAGGCTAATTTAGGTCTTACCATGTACCAATGTGATAAATCTGTAATACTTTTCTCATACATACTTGGTTTATATGAACCTACCCGATAAGAAACCAGTCTGTTTGGATCATCCTTCAGTGACTGGTTTAATCTGATGATTCCTGAGTTTTCTTCTATTACAAAGAAGTTGATGGCAGTGCCTTCTCCAGTAATCTCATACGTCACTTGGTCCTAAAAATATCAAGTGTATTGAAATAAATACCTCAGAATTAGTCCATTTCTCAATTACTGACAAAAGCAGGTGAATTCTAATCACAGTCATAAAATACAAAAATTCTGTTTCCTATTAATAGTGAAATCCTTCAAAGATATAACTAAGCCTTTAAAATAGTAAATTAAATTTGTGCAGTTTTGATTCATACCAGCTGAAACTATGATGAGTGGATCTCTCTCATTTAAATTTACCCCATAAAATTAACCCGGCTATGTGTACATAGGATATCTTAATTAAGCAAACAGATTTATAACATTACTAAAATATTATAATATTTCCAACAAAAGTGTAAGATTATTCTACAACTGATTTTCTCCACCCAGTGAATGTGTGTATAGTTTGAACTGTTGAAAAGTTTATTTTGAGATGTGATAATATGATATTTTAGACGATTTTGTGCATTCTATTAATTGTGGTGAATTTTAATAATCTTCTGCAGATTAATGTAATTTTTCTTTATTATATGAAACACAAATTAAAGGTCTAGTGATAAATATTTTTTTCTGAAATAATATTTCAGTATTGATTGAGATTAAAGATCACCTTTTTAGGATTGATATCAATGTTAAACTTGCATTTTAAAAATGCTGACTAGTGCTCCTTGTAACTTTCACAAAAAGGTGTAAATATCCCACATCTCACTCTATGCCTGGTTTACTCACAGAGGGCTGGGTGCTTATTCTAGTGATCTCCTGACCCACTGGTCTGTTCTCTGACACAGTCACCCTGTACTCTGTAGTAGAAAACTGTAGATTGCCCTGATCCCTCGACACCGTCACATCTACATACGTCTCATCACTGCGCTGAGGATCCCCTACATTTCACAAATAGATGCATTTCATACACACAAACATTTCACTTATGTACACACTCTTGCATTTCACATAATATTATGTATACATTTTTACACACACACATGCATTTTACATATGCATACACTATATCTATACATATTTGTTTAACAAATTTAAAATATCACCTGTAATTAAAAGTAAATGCCTTATCAGTGTGTTGAAGCATATCTACATGGGCATTTTATACAAGTTTGCACTTTACATGTGTAGTTAAGGGTGCCTGGAATATTTTTGAAACATTCACCTTAGTTTGCAGTTCTTATGCAGATATAATTTACATGTACATTTGTGTATATTAATTAACAGAATGTCTTCAAATGAACATTACAAAATTCAAACACTAAGCAAGGTTATGCAATGGCCTTGTAAACCTTACTCAGCCCTACCTTTATCCTTTGCAATGACCTTGATTCTGTACAAATTCACAGATGTCTCTAGAATAGACTTTAGTACAGTGATTTCTCCTGATTCAGGGTTTATGTAGAAATACGTCCTGGCTTCACCTTCTGGATCTATTTCAAATTCTATTTCATTATTGGGAGCTTCACGATCCAGGTCTTCAGCTTCCATTTTAGCAACAAATGTCCCAGGTGCAGCATTATCTGGGATTGAAACCCGTTCGTTGTCAGTAAGAAATCGCGGGGCAATTAAATTCCTTATCACTGTGATCTGCACAGTAGCTGTGCTGGATTTCGGTGGAGTTCCACGATCTTTAGCCTCAATTCTAAGAGTGTAGTCAGTTTCCCGATCAGATTCTAAGTTAACGCTGGGCCTAATTATCACACGCACATTGTCTATGACATCAAAGAAACTGGAAGCACCATCATCTCCTATGACTCTTAAGTCCACTTGGTTAAATGGTTCCACTACATCATCGTCTCTGACTTCAATCCTAGTCACTTCAATACCAGAACCCACATTCTCCATTATAGTGGCTGTGTAGGTCTCAGGACTCATAAATAAAGGCGTGGCTTTGTTTCTCTGCACAGTTACTGCTACAGTGGCAGTGGTTTCAGATGTCTGAGTGTTTTCTCCCATATCACTCGCCTTAATGTACACCTGTCAGGGTATTCAAATATTACAGAAATCAACTCCACAAAAGACAGGGACAAGTTTGTATCAAGATAATATCTGATAATGATTTAAAAGTATGCAAAACCATAATATATCACTTTCTTGGGGTTTTATTGATTCTTCATTTTCATTATTGTACCAACATACTATTGCCTAATGTTTTAGAACCTAACAAAAATATAGTGCCCAATATATTTCACCTTTATTTTCACGATATTTTCTTCCCTTCTCTTTCCTTACCATGAAATTTTCCATTTCACTTCTGGCCAATCAACCTTTCCCTTTCATCAAGCTTAATATTTATTCTTTACAAAGCTTGGCATTTTTTTTTTCAATTTTTTTGTTTAGTTGTTAATGAAGCAACATTGAAAACTTTTTGTCCCACCCAGGCCACTACCCTTGTTAGGGCATTTCATGTGACTTAACTATTTTAAATTTTCTTATTTTCTAAAGGGGGGGGGGGGGGGGGCGGGGCTGATGGCTTCAATGATCCTGAATGTTTATTATTGCACAAAAATGTTATTGCCTAATGTGTTAGAATCTAGTAAAACTATTGTGCACAATATATTTCACTTTTATTCTCACTTGCAAGATTTTTTCCTTCTCTGCAGTAGATACCAGTAATGACTAATATCTGACATCTTAAAAATGGCTGGCCACTTGGAAAAGCTGAAGTGCTTTACTTCTAGTTTATATCTGAACACCACAAATTTTCCCAAATGTACTAGATTAACTGGAGTCATTGAAGGATTATTTTTGGGTTTTATCACTTAAAAATGTTTATCTGTTGTAGATGTGGATTTATAATATTGTTAAATAAACTGTAGTTTCAAAAAGCTGAATCTCCATTATCATCAGCAGTTGTTTTAGCTTAACATCCGAGAATAATTATGTTTTAAATGTTAATAACCTGATATGTTGCAGGGAAACTCTGAAATAATTGGGGCACTGTGAGTATATGTACATGTATTCCACTCAACAGTTTAACTATGTACATACAAGTTACAATGATGATCTGTATACTAAATACAGTATGCTGTATCCTCTTAATATTTGCAAACTATTGTTATTTCAATGCCTCACATTGTAGAGTTCTGCTGTATCCACAGTAAGTTCACTGTGTACATAGACTTCTCCTGACACCCTGTCCACATCAAAGTAATTTTTTGCTCGCTGATCTCCCACCAACTCATACACTACTTGGTTGTCTGGCTCCTGTAAAATAACACAAACTTACAGACATGAGCGAAAACTCATGATATTTATGATGAATACAAGCCTTTAACAAAAGATGAATTTAATGAGGCATTATCTGCAAGGAATTTGCGTATTTATCAAACTTTTGTTGGATAAAAAACTATTTTCTTTCCTTTTCATTTCCAAAAAAAGCCTGTGTTTATTGTGATATAAAAATATTAATATCAAAACATGATATAACTCCATATGTCATTAACGCAACATTTTTTTTAATCATTGCTGAAGTATTTTTGTTATTGCGTTATTTGCTATAAACATTTCTGTGAATGTGATTGGTTGAATTCAGATCACCTGACCCTTTTTAAAGGAGTGTAATGACCAGAGTGTGATTAACAGCAATTTTTTGTAGCCCTCTGCACTCTATTTTTACTTAAAGCATTAAAATCTAACTAATCTAACTTTACATTCAGTACATGTATTATGACACAATTTATAGATTTTTGGATATTGGAAAGTCATAACACTGAGTATTCAGAATTCTGGTCCCCCGCTTTTGGATGAAAATGGTCTGTATGTTACATTAGTCATCAAAACATTACTGGAAATGGTAGAAAACCTTGAATTATTATAATGTTTTCAGGGTATTGTTGGTGGTAACAAAGTGTTAAAGGTAAATATCCAAACATAAATGTTTGCCATGGCAACAGTTTTTCCTGGATCATGCCCGAAGTTTCTCATATCATTGCCCAGATTTCTTTAGGCCGCACATTTTCACCAAATCTAATGTAAATTTGGCAAATAATTAAGTGTACCGGTTTAAAATCTGTCAAAGGGCCCAGTCTGAGGTAACAAAGTCCATGAACCTAAACACTGAAACAAAAATGGTTGGCATGGCAACAGTTTTTACTGGATCATGCCCGAAACTGACAGAGGTATAGATTTCTTATGGGGTCACATTTTCACCAAATCTGATGCCAATTGTCAAGTCCATAGCCAGAAATCCCCAAACCAGAAAATTAAAAAATGGCTGCCATGGCAACAATAATCATTGGATGTGCTTCAAAACCTAATCAGTTGTAGACCTCTTTTAGATACACTTTTCAATTAAAGTTCATGAACATTTTTCGAGGGCTTTGAAAGTTTAGGGCCTGATTCAGGATTTTTTTTGTAATTGATGAACTGACTAAAACCCACATATTTTAAACAAAATGGTTACCATGGCAACAGTTTTTATTGGATCATACCCAAAAGTGAATGTGATGTACCTCTCTCTGGGGTACACATTTTACATCACACTTTGTCAAAATCTGTCAAAGGATTCAGTCAACAAACAAAGTCTAAAAGCCCAAATAGTCAAACAAAAATGGTTGTCATAGCAACAGTTTTTGTTGGATTATGCCTAAAACTTCATTAGGCATAGATCTCTATAGGGTACACATCTTCACTAAAATTGATACAATCTGGCAAACTGTTGAGTCTTCAGCACAATATTCCGCAACTAGAACATTTCAATAAAAAATGGTTGCCATGGTAACACTTTTCACTGGATCCTTTCCAATACCTAATAAGTTATAGATCTCTTTGGGATACACTTGGCTTTCAAAGTTGGTGAAAACCCATCAAGGGATTTAAAAGTTATGGGCCAGGTTAATGGTTTTATAATGCTGTGGCAACAAAGTCAAATTCCCAAACAAAAATGGTTACGATGGCAACAGTTTTTGTTGGATCATGTCCAAAACTTAATGAGAAGTAGATCTGTTTGGGGTACACATTTTCACCAAATTTGATAAAAATCTTGGTAAAACATTAAGTCTACAGCAGAAAATCCCAAAACTTGAAAGTTTCAATAAAAAGGTAGCCATGGCAACAATTTTCATGTGATCTGGGTGAAAACCTAGTGAATTGTAGATCGCTTTGGGATACATCTTTCCAACAAATTTGGTGAAAATGCATAAAGTTCTTGTGATGGACAGAAGGACAAACAAGATTAACCTTAAGCAGGGGAAAAGAAAGGTTGTAGTGTATTAAGAGGCCTTCAGGGGTCCAGTGTGTAATGTCAGATTATGCAAATGATAACTTTGGTCTCAATTATATAATTTTGCATTTTAATCCAACTCATTACAATATATATGGTATGAATTAAAATTTTCACTAGACATTAATTTTAGCTGAAAAACTGAGAATGGTGTGAAAACTAAATTTAGGTTCTGACTTTGTTCAGTGTATTACCCTCATGTCCTCATCACTAGCCAATACTTTGGCCAGCGTTGCTCCTAGTGTCTGTGTCTCCTTGATGATGACCTGGTAGTTGTTTGGGTCAAATACTGGCTTGTTGAGGTTTCTATCTACTGACACTCGTACCACTGTGGTGTCTGTTTTAGGGGGTGAACCACCATCACTGGCAAGAACTCGAATCTATAATACAAACACTGTTTAACTATGAAAGTATGTAGCAATGAGAAATGTGTGTTTATGTTTAAATAAACAGTATAAGTTTCATTATCAATATAAAATTAAAACTACAAGTCACTGCAATACCTAGCATACAATAATGGGGGACTGATACAATGGTCAGCCAATCAATTAAACATTAGAATTGTGATGTTCTTAAATTAGAGCCTTCTTTTATGGCTTAGTCATATTTCTGCAGTTTGATTTTGAAAATTTTTCAGATGTTAACATATTGAAATAGGAGAGAGTGCACAACTCCACCAAGGCACGCATGACTTTTTTAAAATGGCTTATTAATAAGTAAATGAGAAAATTCAGATCTTTGACCTTTCTTTGGTATACAGATGGTGATCCAGATCACTCTCAAAATTTAATGGGATCTACTTAGACCAAGACCTGTCTTTTCATTTATGCATGAAGATAAGATTTTTGGTATTAGTGTAAGTGCATTAACAAACAAACAGACAAATAAACAGTCATGACTGTAAGGTCTCCTGACAGAGGTAATTAACTGGCTGCTAACACCAACTGAGATGGTAAGTCCATGCATAACTAATGAATGACATTGAGTTCATTTGAAATACATGACTGACATTCTTATCAATTTTGCAATAATCACTCACTGAGTAAATCCTGGTTGCATCATTGGCCAGGTTGTTACTGACAGTAATTTTGCCGGAGGTTCTATCTATTCTAAAGAAACTGCTGGCTGTATCATCTCCTATGATCTCATAGGTCACCTTGTTGAAGGGATCCTGCATAGAAGACAAGCAAATGTTGCAATGATAGCATACATGGGTCATTAAAAGAAGACAGTACATGAATATTTTAAGTAGAGGATCGCTTGCAAAAAAAAAAGAATGTTTTTTTCACAGCAAAAACAAACATCCCGAAAGGATATAAAGGTGAGTGCTAAAGTATTAAGAAAATGCTCTGCTTCTAGCCTTATACTGTTGTGGCAACCAAAGTCTGCGCAGTCTGCTCTATCTAGCACAGTTTTCGAGATATAAGCATTTTTGTGTTTTGCAATTTTTATGAAAAATTTGAAAATTTAAAATGGCCGCCATTTTTGGCGAGACAAAATTTTTTTGAAAATTGGGATGGCTACTCTGCAGAGATACCCTGTGGGTCAAAAATTTTGTCAAAATTGCTCTATGTAGCATGGTTTTCGAGATATAAACATTTCTGTGTTTTGCAATTTTTGCGAAAAATTCGAAAATTCAAAATGGCTGCCATTTTTGGTGAGACAAATTTTTTTTGAAAATTGGGATGTCTACTCTGCAGAGATATCCTGTGGATCAAAACTTTGTTGAAATCGCTCTATCTATCACGGTTTTCGAGATATAAAAAGTTTTGTGTTTTGCAATTTTTGTGATAAATTCGAAAATTCAAAATGGCCGCCATTTTTGGCGAGACAAAATTTTTTTGAAAATTGTGATAGCTATTCTGCAGAGATACCCTGTGGGTCAAAAATTTTGTCAAAATTGCTCTATGTAGCATGGTTTTCGAGATATAAACATTTCTGTGTTTTGCAATTTTTGCGAAAAATTCGAAAATTCAAAATGGCTGCCATTTTTGGTGAGACAAATTTTTTTTGAAAATTGGGATGTCTACTCTGCAGAGATATCCTGTGGATCAAAACTTTGTTGAAATCGCTCTATCTATCACGGTTTTCGAGATATAAAAAGTTTTGTGTTTTGCAATTTTTGTGATAAATTCGAAAATTCAAAATGGCCGCCATTTTTGGCGAGACAAAATTTTTTTGAAAATTGTGATAGCTATTCTGCAGAGATACCCTGTGGCTCAAAAATTTCGTCGAAATCGCTTTATCTCACACGGTTTTCAAGATATAAGCATTTTTGTGTTTTCCTTAGTTGGAAAATTTATAATAATTAATTAATAATTAATTACTCGGCCATTTCTTAACCAATCAATGCCAAAAACTAATGATTTTAATAGAATGAATGTATTTGCCAAGTTTCAGGTGAATTGATAAAATCCCTTTCAAGTTATTATGTGAACAAGCTTACCCATCAAAAAAAGACATTTTTGGTCATGTGACCTCTTTGATTGGTCGAAATGTCATTGCAGCATATTAAAAAAAATTCCCCAGGGCTACTGCATACACCTGCCAAATTTGAAAAGAATCCGCCAAACGGTCACAGAGTTATGAGGAAAAAAAAACAAGGAGCTCACGGAGCCAGCGGAGCCAGATATCCTCCCATATACAAACAAGCGTCCTTTGTGGGACACTAATTTACTTCTCCAGTTATTTTAGGTGTCATAATAACTACAGGTGAAGACCACAAATTTTTTTTAATGATAAAAACTGATAATCCTTACAAGTTTACTTTATCTTAGATATTTCTCTCAAATTAAAACAAATCTTACCACATGTATCTACTGCTATTTTTTTAAATTAAGTTTAATTAGTTTGAAAAACTTTGATAAAACTCAATGTCATATTGTTATCATCATGATTGCTTCTGTATTACATTCAACACATTAGGGATGAAAATTGAAGTCTATTTTCTCATATACTTTCTTCTTGTGGCATCAACAATATAAAACAGAGGTATTTTCCCATATATATCTGACATAATGTTTGTATTGCTGAGGATGTGGACAGTAGCTATCTTGCATCATATACAGCATATGACCATCATATGATGTCTGTACAAAAGTTTTCAAAGTAACAGAGTGTGTTGAGACAAGCTGAACTAGATCCACTGATTGGTTTAGTCACATTGCACAATTTGGATCTGGACAATGATACAGTGTTTCTCCAAAATCAGAGACTGAAGACCATACATCTCCATTGTACAGACATAATACTCAACTATAGGAAAAACACCTCACGAGGTATAGTAAGCCTGAAAACATGATGTAGTGATAACAGCCTATTCAGAAATGTATTGAGGCATATGTTGGGAGTATTAAAGGTCTATGATATTCCTATTTAGTGAAGTATACAGGACAGAATATGTTTACCCGTTCATCTGTATCCCTGGCTGTGACTGCTGTGACCTCAGTACTGGGGTCAGCATCTTGCTTGAGTTCACTGGGGTAGGGCTCGGACTCAAACCGTGGGGTGTTGTCATTCCTGATGACACCAATGTCCACTACCATCAGTGTTCTCTCAGGGGGAGTTCCTTGGTCCACAGCATAGATGTTTAACTTCAGAAAAAACATACAGTAAAACCCTTCAATAAGAGACTCTATTATAGAAAAACTTCCCGAATGACTTATACAGAAAAAAATATTTGACAAATGAAGATAACAATATTATATGAGTGCAAATAAAAAATGAATATAAAATTATTATATAACTGAAGGATTTAAATGTAACACTGCATAATTCAGTGAGGTTACATATGAAGATTTTTTTGCAAGGAAAAAAACAGCTTATTTTAATTTCATTTTATTACATTCTCACACCATGTTCCCTAGTTTCACCTGAGCTATATGTACATGTATCATCTTCAACTACAACAAATTTGGTTTATGTTAAAACTATCATTACTCTGTTAATATTATCCAAATTTTATATTTTACAAACATATTACCTCTCACTTGAAATTAAAAATACAGTGAGTGTTCCCCCTTTATTTATTGTGATCTACCTCTTATGTTTTTTACAAAATTAATGTTTTACGGTATCCAAAACAAAATCTCATAACAAGTTACAGAGCATTAAATTAATATCATTCCAATTCTGATATGACTTTCAGCCCTTAATCCCAACAAAATGCAGATACTTCTGTGCAACAAATCCAGAAGCATAAGTCCAAAAACATTAGATATCTGGGGACATAGAAAGGGTCAGCATCTAAATAGATACCAATAAAGAACAGAAACTAAGGTGGATAAGCCTTGAGGAACAGGTACTTTTTCAGGATGTAAGATAAATGGCAGATTGTGTGCCATAAGGAATCTCATTCCATAATTATGTTAGGTGAATCAGAAGCAAAACTTTGGTTGAAAACCTTTCTATGATCTGTGAATAGATAATAAAAACTGTATTTAACCCTTTCGCTACTGAAGGAACATTATTCCACTGGACTGTAGCCATATGACGTCATATCACGTCAGAAACGCCAATTAAGTAAAATAATAACTCACTACCTTAAGCACTTTATTTGCGGTATTTTTCGGCATATTTCATTAGGAATTGATGAAAGTCGAATGGGAAAATTCGTGGGAATTCCCCAAATAAAAATAACCATGAGTAAACAATATGCAGGTATATATGGTAAATACGGCAATATATACAGAAACCAGTAAAAATAGGTGAAATGGTGAATTTTTTTTAAAATATAGCATAACTTTCATATAAAATATTTTAAAAATCGGTTTAATACTGATACACCAAAGAAAACGTATAACAGTACACTGAAGGGAGAGAAGAAATATATTTTTATTGCGTAAAATAGCCTTACCTTATCCTCACAAGTGCTTGTTTGGTTTTGTGGAGCAAAAACGTATCGACCGACAAGAATTTTTAAGGAATATTCTTGTCACAAGAGGTGACCCCTTTGTCTGCGCATGTCCGCGCTTGCGCAGTAGTCGTTGTCGACAGAAGATTGTCGAGAGCTCTTCATTATATTTTTGGTCGATATGGGAGCAACACGTATTTTCTTTTATTATCGTCCATTTACAGACGAAGATCTATGAAGTTTTGAAGCTTGGACCTACCTGTATTTATCCATTATTCGACTGGTACTACCACTAATTCTGCTTCCCTTGTCCTGAAAAGGGTCAGAATAAGATGTGCAAGAAGATTTTGCTGTAAAGTCTTCAGTGGAAGACGTGTATATCTTCCGCTGTACTCGCCCATTATTCGACTGGAATTACCTCCTTGTCGATGAAGGGGATGCAAAGAAGATTTTGTTGTAAAGTTTTCAGTGGAAAACAAAGAAGAAAGAATGCAGTTGGCTTTGCAACGGAGGTCGTAGATTCTTTACTGTGGGTGGAGCGCCACCCTGGTACAGTAACAGGTCTCCCTCCAAAAGAACGATTACAGAAGCGTATCCACTTAAAAATATGGACAGATTTCCTTCCTTTGCTGTAAATTTGGATGAAGATCCAACAGACATCTTTGGGGCAGTATGTGCACTGCTTGTCTGTTCAGCCCTGTTGAAGAATTGCGATAACTATTTACTAGATAATAAAACCTTCCTATGGCCATGTCTCCATTGGAAAAAATACTGTGACTTTTGAGTTAATTCTTCTGCAAACTCAACGAAGATCAAACTGGCTAGATGAGATTTTATGTTATATGTTGAAGTCCTTGCTTCCAACTTTTACAGTGTATTTTGCACAGTATATTCAGGACAGGAGCTATGTCCAGTAATTTTCCCCTACTAACCACAAAAGATCGTCGTACCACTCTGCCTAGTTTACCAGGTCAGAGGGATACAGAAGAACGTGGCTACATTAATGCAAGTCACCATGGAGGCTCTTCTTGCAGAGTTACTGGCAGTGATGGGGGATTTTCATTGCCATCCCAGAGTTGTGCGAATCTTGAGACGGAGTTGTCGAATTACTCCCCAATCGAATTCACCAATGCCTGTACTACCCACAATGCAAAGCGATGACGTCAGACAGGAAAACATGGCTACAGTAAATATACCGCTGAAATATTGCTGGAAATCCTTCAAAAGAAAGCAATTCATCCACTCTACAATTGCAGAACTCCAGGTTTCTATGGCAGTTTATTCTTGTATACAAACTCGGCTAATGACGACCTCTGATAGATCTCAGTGTCCTGAATTGATTTCTAACTACGAATTCAACGATCACTGCCCACGAGTGAAGTTCGTTTACTACGTCAATAAATACCTGCTTGTCCCATCATTTAAACTGGAGACATCAGAAATTATTAGAAATTCGGTTACAAAAGATGCGTTCTTCTATGTACCGATTCACAAGTTTCTCAACATCTACTTCAGTTTAATGTACACTGGCAAACCTATCACTTCAAAGCATTAGGAAATTCGGGTTAGCGACCCCTCTACAGTATCATGCGAGTAGTAAAGAGGCAAATCTCATTCTTCAGTCTCACAGAATAGGAGTTCACCATATATCTAGACCACTGGTCGTCAAGTGTACGTAGAAGACACCAGTATTGGGTTCAAGCCAAAGAACTCATCCAATTATTCATCAACTGGGTTTCGTGATATCGATTTCCTAGGTTACTACTGCATTTTGGTATCAGGAAATTTCTTTCACCATATACCTAGACTACTGGCTGTTTAGTGTACGTAAAAGACACCAGTATTGGGTTCAAACCAACGAACTCATCCAATTATTCATCAACTGGGCTTCGTGATATCGATTTTCTAGGTTACCACGGCATTTGGTACCAGGAAATTTCTTTCTACCTCGAATAAATTAAATACCTGAGAATCTATTCAAGACATGGCGATCTCATCACAATCAACCCCAAGGTTGCTTATATCCCAGGTAGGGATACTGGCATCTTTGGAAAAGACTATACCAATGGGTCAGTTATGTAGGTGTGCTTTTCACTGGTATCTACTACAACTGGCAATATCTCCAGTCACTAGTTGTGAGAATTCCTGTTTCAAATCCTTCTGGAAAAGGCATATTCAGTGGTGGAAAATGCCAAAAAATGGGAAATAGGATGCCTTTTCTATACACAGGTGCACAATTCCCTTATTTTCGTAGATGCATTGAACCAGGGTTGATGATCCCATCTATAAGCATCACAGTTAGTGGCTTTGGACAGTTAAAAATGTATATATTACATTTCAATGTCATACAGCTGAAGGCAGTGTCTTCAGCCCTTAAAAGCCTTCAAGATAAATTCCACACAAAAGAATTCTGATAGCATCAGACAACACCACTGTGTTCGGTTATCTGAACAAACAGGGGGGGAGCGTATACCTCCTAGTTTGGTGCAGCTTGGCCTACTGCAATTCTTGAAATATACTCATAACAGACAGACATATTCTTGGTTGCTTAAAGGTCATACTCAACATCATCTCCAGAAGGGATAAAGGTTTGGTGCATCCTGGCCTACTGCAATCCTTGAAATATACTCATAACAGACAGACATATTCTTGGTTGCTTAAAGGTCATACTCAACATCATCTCCAGAAGGGATAAAGGTTTGGTGCATCCTGGCCTACTGCAATCCTTGAAATATACTCATAAGAGACAGAAATATTCTGGGGTTACTTAAATGTCATACTCAATGATCTCTACAGAAGGGACAAAAGTAATCGGTACAGAATGGTTCTTACTCCCTTTATGGTTCTAGACAACGTGCAAGTTTGGCACAAATCAACAATAGGTGTTTTATGCAGGTATGCTGCATCTTGGCCTACTGCAATCCTTGAGATATTCTTATATGAGCCATATATATTCAGGGTTGTCTAAATGTTATGACAGTCAGCCTCTCCAGAAAGGAAAAAATAATACAGACAGGGTGGTCTCTTCATCTTAAAAGGTTCCATTTGATTTGCATAGTTTGGCAAATACCAATGGTAGAGATGTTTGCAACCAATATGAATCACAAACTTCCATTCTATGTGGCCAGTCCCAGATGCAAATGCTCTGAACATAGATGCATTAAATATCTTGTTGGAGGGTCTGGACTGCTAGGCCTTTTGTCCTGTACCACTTATTCCAAAAAGTCATTGAACAAATGAACACCAGGTGCAAAATGATTGTAGTGGCCCTTGGTGGCCCATGATGCATTGGCTTTGGGGTCTGGTGAGTCATTCAACCAAACCTCCATTACAGCTACTTCACTGGTCTCAGAAACAGCCATTCAGTCAGAAATTCCATCTGAATCTGTTGCATTGGCACCTTCATGCTTGGCACCTTAACACCACTCAGAATCTCTTATATCATTCTCTGAGCAAGGGGTAGAGAGATTTAGGGCATCTTAAGGACCCTCATCTTGGAATGTATGAGTCATGAGGGGTCTTTTTGAGCTCTGGTACCCACAGAATAAGGTGGCCATCTCAGAGCCTACTGTCTCAAATATACCAGATTTTTTGATCCATTTACTTGCAAAAATCTGAATCCTGTCACTATTGTTGGCTTTGCAGCAGCCATAGCTGATAATTTACATTTTTTGTGCAGGAGTTGAGCAAAAGCCTGGATCTTTATAGGCCTATTGCAAGTGTTTATAGAGAGAAGCCCACTGCTAACAGGTGTAGCATCAAGGGATTTGCCTTTGCTTCTGTTGGTTTTCACAAAAGGCTCCTTATTAACCTTTAAAAGGAGGTCAGTCTAAAAAAGTTTGACTTGCAAGACTGTTGCAATGGCATTGGAAGTGTATTCTGGGACTTTGGCTCCTTCAGACACAAGCCTCATAGGAAGGAGGTTACAGTTTCTCCCTCCTACCTACCTTTTCAGCAAGGACCTATTAGCCTCAATTGGTCTAGATTGGCTCCAGTGGTCACTTCAGCTCTAGATCATTCCTGAACTCAAATTGCCTGGACACATGATTCGTTGTCCTCCTACAGCACTTACATCCTTCATGGACAGGACTACTGCTTGGAGAAAAGGGAAAGTCTCCTTCTCCTGCCTTTTAGCAAGAATCAGTTGGCTTCTGAAGTTCTGATGCCCCAGATGGCTCAAACCAGTGGTCATTCCAGCTCACAAACCTTTCTTGAGCTGACGTTGGACTGATGTTGTGACACTCTGCCCTCTTACAGTACTTAGTTACTATCAAGACAGTACAAGTACTTCAAGGAGGTGAAGCATCTCTTGCTCATATCTTTTAAGGAAGGCTTGATTGAGATATCTTGAGTTCTGCTATCTCTTCCTGGATCAATCTGGATCCATGATTAGATTGCCAGTCCCTTAATTCTGATTCTCAGAATCTATACATTGAGGCACATATTAGATACATGGCTGCCTCTTTAGTTTTCAAGAGTGGGGTCTTACCTGAGCAGATATCAAACTCTTGTTACTGGAAGACCCACAATTCTTTACTACATTCTACTCGAAGAAGTAGCTTGGCAATCCCATGACCAGTCCATGAACAAATTGGGCCTTGTGGATTCACCTCAGCATGTAGTCAATTTTTGTGTATTTTTACATGTTATTGATATGACTCACATATTTATGTTCCCTCCAGTTATACAAGTGTTGTGTCACTGACATATGTCTTTCTTGACTTACATATGGCCCCATATCTGCACTTTATGCAGTTCAGTTTGCCTGCTTGGAGATATTCTCATTGTCAGATGATGACATCTTGTTTGGGGAGACATGCAGACATCTCCGGCCAATACCGGGTCATGGTTGATAGTGCTATATGATTTGTTGTAAAATTGTCTACAACAGCAACAGCAGCAACAATGATGATCATATAATGGATCTCTTGTTGAGGTTAGCAAATTACTTATCTGTGATGAAGAAGTAATATATAACCTAAGATGTGGTGTATGGAAGCTTATCTTATCCTCTTATCAAGTGCTTTATTTGGTGACCCCTTGTCTGACAATCATCTAACAGTGTGGCCAAAACAAATACCCTCCACCTGTTATGGTTGTATTCAAGCACTTGTGAGGATAAGGTAAGGCTATTTTACGCAATAAAATGTAACAAATTTTATTGTAATTTAACTTTTTACAAGTTAAATACTTACCTTATCCTCACAAGGATAAACCCACCCTACCTCCCCGCAATATTTGTTTTCTGGGGACCAAAAATACAATGAAGAGCTCTCGACAATCTTCTGTCGACAACGACTACTGCGCAAGCGCGGACATGCGCAGACAAAGGGGTCACCTCTTGTGACAAGAATATTCCTTAAAAATTCTTGTCGGTCGATACGTTTTTGCTCCACAAAACCAAACAAGCACTTGTGAGGATAAGGTAAGTATTTAACTTGTAAAAAGTTAAATTACAATAAAATTTGTTACAATTATTGCCGTCGACCCTTGGTCGACAGACATGGTCCCCTGTAATACACATTGATGTCGACTGCTAGTCGACATACATGGTAGCGAAAGGGTTAAACATACACCCAAAAGCAACATTTGTGAAGATTTACGATTATTATCAATTGATAAATGTAAAACTAGATGTATAAAAAGTAAAATAACTGGAGAATAGAAGACTACAGTATAAACGTTTGCCAAATAAATTTAAATACCGTAAATGACCTATTTAGCGCACAGTGCGCTAAGGAAAGACTATTTTTAATCAATATTTGTTGGGAAAAAATTCCCCTTTTATAGCACCCATCATGAAAAACTTTCCGGGATGAAGTATAGGTCAATCCAGTAAGAATAACGGTGTTCCGATATTTAGAATCTACCAAACATACCCACTTCCTGTAAATATGGCGGTAGATATAAACAAACGCGAAATTCACGGCAAAAATGTCAATTTATTAAGTAAAAATACGTACTATATATAAAAAAATATGTGGATATTGTGGACTGTCATCGGGAAAAAGAGGTAGGGTGCGGTTACAAGGGTGGATGCGCTAAATAGGTCATTTATGGTAATTAATTTATATCTATTGTGTTAGATTGATTTTATATATGCAACCCTTAAATGTCTTTAAAATGTCTATGGAACAATAAGACAGTTTTTGTCGTAGTTTTTCAAGAAGTCTTCATTAAAAATACATGATGGCCAATCTAGGATATTAGCATTTTAAGTTTTACTTTCACAAAGACCTGTAAGATTCTTTACTGAAGATTGTTTGGTTATCTTCAACAATAATAGCTTTATGAATATGTAGATGTTTTCAAATCCTTGCTAGATATACCTTTTCAAACTTTTTCTTCCTAACAACAGTACAAATTATAACTTGTAGACCTTCTAGTAAATGCAGTAGTGCAAGGTATCACTTGTACAAAGATCCAAGTTGTGCATGACACAGTTTATATAACTGGTTACACACAGTACATTAAAATACCCTGTAATTGCGTGCAGCATCTCCAAGTAATGACCTCTTCAAGGTGACCACACCAGACTCTGCATCCACTGCAAAGTAATCGTGATCCAGTTCAAACAGAATGGCATTGTGTGGACCCTAAAAAAAAGACAAATAAGGGTTTATAATTATTATTCTCAAATTTTATAGTCCTAGTTTTTCATATGTCCATTGCCATTTCTGACCATTCAGGCTCAGCTTCTGTGTCAGCTATTTTATCATTGCTGAAATTTTGACAACATCTACAGCAAGTACAGGGTGGTGTCTTTGAAGAGGATGAATTCTAGATAGAACATTGACTGTTACCTATATTCCTATCTCTCGCTAGTTTAGAATTGGCAGCAGTTACAACTAATTTAATCTCTCTATACAAATCTATGTAGTATGAGAAACCTTGTAAATAATAATAAGAACTGTATTTAAAGATACACCCGAAAGCAGCATTTGTGCAGTTAAATACTATGTAACTACTATATATGAGTTGTCAGTCACCAATAAGAAAAATATGAATTCAAGTTATGATTTCATTTTTTTTTTGCCAAGAGGCGTACAGGTGGCATATATTGAGAATAAATACAATAATATGCTTATACAACAGCCACCTTTTCATCCCTGTCACTAGCAGTGACTCTGAACACTTCATCCCCCACTCTGTGAGTCTCCAGTATTGTATCGTCATAATCTGACGCTCCAAACCGTGGCGAGTACAGGTTCCGCAGAATGTTCACTGTCAGAATGCCAGTGTCTCTCTTTGGTGGCACGCCTCCATCTTCTATCTGAACTCTCACCTGTGAAACATTCAAGGTTTGCTAGTTAATAAATACTCTCCTTGGAGTCAAATACAATGTACTCACAAAAGGCAACTAAACCCAATAAATTTAACTTGATGGTTAGAACAAATTAATAGATATATGTATTAAAAGACATTAGTGTAGAAATAAAGTCCCAGGGTGAGTACTTTATGACCTCCATAAAAGGATGGCACTTCCAGCAAATAATGGAGGAGCACGGCAGCACTAGTCCATTATGCTGGAAGGTCGGTCCTTTTATAGAGGTCATAAACTACAAACCTGAGGACTTTATTTCTATTATAAAGACCAGTTTCAATTATTAATCCATGAATATTGTTATAAATATGATATTTACACACCTATTTGTTGCACTATATTTTGTCTATATCACTTAGCTCTCTATTATCGGCGATCGTCCATTTATTGTTTCAGATAATTGGACGCAAAAATATGCGCACAACACTGTTTTGTGTAGTCTGCGCACTTCCGGTCTTTACATTTATAATAAAGCAAGGAATGTGGAAGGTTTTTTTTAAGATGGTATGTTTCATATTAGATAAAACCCTATGAATACCATTACACAGTCACAGAAAATGTCTCAAAAACAAAATACAGAGATCATTGGTGCAATATACATTTATTAATAAAGCAATGCACACATTTAATTCTAGTAATTGGTCAATACATTTTCTACTTTCTAGTAGATTTTTCCGAATAACTTGTTACATTTCAAAATGTAGGGGTCTTTGAAAATTTTGAGTTTACTTTTCAAGGTAATCAGGAAATCTATTAAGCTAATAGGTTTTTTTTTGTTTATGGTTACCAACTTCAATGTGAACAGACTAAACATTTTCATTATAGTAAACAACATAAACTAATTCAGAGTGTACATTGTACATGTTTTCAAACACTTAGTAATAAGTCAAGAAATTCAGAAAATATGTACCTTATAAACAGTTTCAGAACCAGGTGCAGCTCGGAGATCACTTTTCACAGTGATTTGACCATCATTATCAATTTCAAAATAGGTGGGAGCTCTGTCATCACCCACAATACTGTACCTGGAATATTACAACATGTACACTTAACATTAATACTGTAAGATTATTTGTCCACACTCTAGAATGGATACACAATGAACAGATTAAAACATAAGAATATAAGCATAGGACTAGAGCTCGGAAATATCTACAGAAAACCAGTGTTTTACTTCCATGACACTTGCATATGGCTCCATGTTTTTCTATGGCCAGTGAATGAGGGGGGGGGGGTTCAGTGGTTTAGTGGTTAGACTGCTCGCCTTCAACCTCTAAGGTTGCCGGTTTGAATCTTGGCCCAGACACTTCATGTTGGTAAGTGAGCAGTTACTTGCCAATGCGCAGTGGTTTACAGTGCAGAATCTTGACCAACAAGTATGCACTGGTTCCTCCACCCGTAAACTACCGGTTGCAATATGACCCTGGCTGTTGGACACGATGTTAAACAAGAAATAAATCTAAAATTATATGGCAGCACCTAGGAACATGTATGGTGATGTAAAAGTCGCTAAACAAATGCTTTTAACCTGTACACTTCTTAGGTATTAAGAAAGCTGATAAACACTGAAGAACAGTACTTGTACTTGCGAATAAATCTAATTCACACTGGTTAATATACCTTATTCATACAAATAAATATACATACTTTATAGTGTTAAAAGGTTCTTTCTGGTCTGTATCCCTGGCCTCTACAATGAACACTCTGCTTCCCACTTGCCGAGTCTGGTTGAGTGACATTTCAGTTGGCATATTACTAAAGCTCGGCCAGTTTTTGTTCCTCACCACCCGCACAGTCATTCGGGCCGGGGTGTTAGCTGTCCTAGCAGGTATCCCCAGATCTGTCACTTGGATGTCAAACTGAACAAACAGTGTGTATATTAGACAATGTGTATTGATAAATTTATTGGTAAATATATTGAAAATATATTGTAAATTTTACCGAGGATTACATGCAAGATACAATTTACTATTATTATTGTTACTATCATCATTATTATTATAATTTTATTTGTTCTGCTACTACAGCAGACATTTCCTATAAATTTTGTATTGGTCTAAAAGAAAAAAATAGAATATTCAAATTATACAAGTCTCAGGACTGAATTTTTTGGACTTGTTTCTTGGTTGTTACACCTTAGAGTCTGTCTTTTAATGGAGACTGTTAAAGTCATAATTATTAGAATTAGAATTACAAATAATGAATGTATAATTATATAACTGATTTAAATGTATCACTGCATAGGTCAGTGAGGTAACACATCAAAACTTTTTTCAAAGAACAAGCATCATATTTTTTTCTGTTATTTTATAACATTCTCTCACTTTGTCTCCAAGTTTTGTCTTAGCTATAACTATGTGTATTTTCTTCAAGTACAACAAATTATTCCTTATTTTTATGGTGATCTACTTCTTCTCTTTTATGAATTTTTTACTGTATCAAAATAACATGTTATAGAGCCTTTTAAAATCATTATTATTATAATTCTAATAGGACTTTTACAGCCATTAATCCCAGCAAAATGCAGATTCTTCGGTACAAAAAATCCACAAATATTAATGCAAAAACATTAGATATCTGGGAACATAGAAAGGGTAGGCATCTTATCAGACATCAAGAAAGAACAGACTCATTCTATAAGTATGTTAGGTGAATCATAAGCAAAGCTATGGTTGAATATGTTTCTATGATCTATGATTACAGATGGACAAAACGATGAAAATCGATTATAGAAAAATTGCTGTTATTATGACCATGAATGTACCTCATATCTGTCACTAGTGTCATCTAACAGAGAGTGCCTCAAATATACTTCTCCTGAAATCTCATCAACCATGACTAAAGAATTCACCAGGCCTTGGTTTGGCAGCAGCATGTACCTCAGTTTATTGTGTGGGGACTGAAATGCAAGGCAGAACAACATTCAAGACTCAAACCTTCAAACTACAAAATTCTTATGTGTGTTGTGTGTGTGTATGTAGACCATTATATAAAATTTGTTATAGCTAATATTTTTATTACAACAAATTACCATGTCAATTTGAATTACAATATAATTATTGGAATTAAACAATCATTTATCACAAATTTCCTATCATTAACCTGTTCTGTAGATTTGATATCCAACAATATGAAAATACTGTCTAGCTAATAGCTATGGTTAAAATACTATAACTCTCCATGAATTTGCATTTCCTTCTATGTGTACTGTATTTATCTAATGCAGCACTATGCACTGCATTATCATAAGTCAATTATTGTGGATGACTGATAGCATGTCTTATACTCCAGGTACAAGTACATGTAGTGTTCACTGCTTTGCTCCATCCTTGCAACTATCATTCATGATATGACCTATACTATATGTTGAATGTGCCCCTTATATCCCATTTAATGATTTAGAAATAAATACGCCTACTTACATTAACATCCAAATCCCTAGCTGAGATGGTTTCCAGAGCAACCCCGAGTGGCTGGGTTTCTAGCACTTCTATGTCGTATCTTGTTTTCTCAAACTCAGGTGCATTGAGGTTTCTCTCCACTGTTATCACCACAGTAGCTGTGTTGATGTTGGGTGGGGTTCCCCCATCTACTGCTATTACTTTCAACTGAAATAACAAAGTCTCTAGTTTTAAAAGATTTGTTCCTTGTTGGGTATGATTTTTATGTTGCTTAGAAATTTCTGTATGATTCTGGTTTGTAAATTTGTTTCCACTTTAGAATGTGCTAATACAGAAATATAGTACATGGTTACACCTGGTCAATTTATTAATTTAAAGAAAATAGGACACCTGATATATCATAGTTTTGATCCCCTGTCATAAAAATATGCTCAGCATATGTGAACTTAAAATAAAATTCTCATAGCACAAGAAAAATTATCATGGTACATTTATCTTCTGTTTTGATTAAAAAAAGTTTTATATTGATATTTTAAATTATATCACAGATCTAATCATGCAAGGATTATCTAAACAAGCTAAAAATGTTAACTTACATAAATTTTCCATTGTGTAATTTATCCACAACACTAAAAATACTTCCTTATTATCATTTTAAATTAAGTCAACAATCATTTATCATTTTAAGTTTATTCTAAACATGGCTCTGATGACATATACAATAAGTACAGGATGTTGACGTATAAAAATAGATAAAATCTAAACTATAGATAAATTATTAATACATCTTATAAATAAAATTGGAAATGAAGTTTAACCCAGATAGGCTAATTGATCTCACAGTGTAAGACGTGGCATCATCTCCCTGTAAACTCTGCTGTACCCTGATCTCCCCTGACTCCTCTTCTACAGAAAAGTAAGCTGGTGCACTCTCATCACCAACAACTGCATAGCTTATACGTCCAAACGGGTCCTACAAACAGACTGACTGTATGCATATTACAGTGTTCAAATATCTCACTCTTATCTCCCACAACTCCACACCTTATGTTTAGTTCAACTTAACACCTAGAGATTAAGGATGTTGAATACTGGTTGTAACATTACATAAAATAGTTATTGCTTGTGTAAATTAAGTACTGATTTAATAATATTTTGAAAAGGATATTTTGTAGGCCAGTGTTCAAAAGGCTGTACATCATTTCTTGAACATTTCTACAGTTTTACCAAGGGTAAAAGAGATTTAATATATATTTCTGAATGCCACACCTGGTGGTAGAACAGAGTGATGGAGGAGATTAAAGATATATTCATGTATACCACATCTGCTAGTGGAACTGAGAGGTAGCAAAGATTGAAGTTATATTCACATTTAATACATTTGTTGGTAGAATTGAGAGCTGGAAGAAATTAAAGATACATTCATGTATACCACAACTGCTAGTAGAACTGATGTTTGGAGGAAGACAAAGTTACATTCATGTGTACCACACCTGCTGATCACCATCTGTAGCATCCACTGAGGTGACCCTGTTGGGTACAGCCAGGTCCTCCTTTACTGTGGCAGTGTACTGCCCTCCACTTGAAAACACCGGCAGCTTCTCATTGCGAAACACCCGCACACTCACTGAAGCATTGTTATTGATGGCACAAGGTTCAGGAACACCAAGGTCAGTGCCAGAAATAGTCAGCTACAATGATATCAAATAAGTACAGTATAGTATATTTTATAAATGGATGAAAATTTGCTGTGCAAAACCATATTGTTTTGCTAAAATTGTTGACAGTTTTTGTTTAATATTGTTACTTTTATTGTGCCACGCTGACACATATACACTGAGGTGTTTTTATCTCTATACAGTGGTATATAATTAGTCACAATTGCCAACTGTGCCCAACAAAACTAATTTGTTCAAGGATGCTGGCTATGCTGTAGGCTAAGATGTTAGTATATTCGTTCTAAAGATAAAGCATTTCTACATGAAATAGGTAATTACCAATTAGGATAAAAGATTATGTGACTATTCTATTGAATACTGAGTAATTAGTAATAGAGATAACAAAAGTTTCACTCTGGCTTTCTTTAAGATAGCAATATTACTGTAAAAATGTTACTCCTTGCCTTTACCACTTCTGTAAATTGTTCTGTCATTCTTTACATCTGCTTGAAAACTCAATCCCTTTAGACATAAGAACTTCATAAAAATTCAAAAGTATCCACTAAGTAGTTCAGACAAAAATATAATCAGTCAGAATCACAGCATCATTTGTATATAGAATTACTTAAATGAAAGTTTTAAATTTTCAGTTATTATTTTAAAAATTTTAATTAGGCCGGCATCTAAAACTCAAAAACACTACATTTATTTCTTGTGGAATTAAAAGGCCGTTAGTTTCAGAAACCCAATGTGCATTCTCTTTGGAATTAGAAGCTGTCAAACTTCATAAACCATGTATCCTTTATTTATGTAAAGGAAGCCAGTAAGATTTACAAACCCTGTATTCATTAGTCTTGGCTGGATCAAACTGTACAGCTTTCCTCTGGTGAATCTGGCCACTCTCTGCATTCACCACAAAGTACTCCTGAGCCAATGCATCCCCTTCCAGTTTGTAACGAATTGTGTTGTGAGGAGGCTGTCAATGTACAATAGTGTGACATAAATCAACTATCTTACATATGTCAATATTGTTTTGTATTTCACATTAACTGTATTGTATAACCCCCATTAAATAAATAAAAAAATTTAAATATCAATTCCAACAGCAATAACATTTTGTAATGTACAATATCAACCATGATATAGGCTTTAACTATAAAACAAACCCAAATAATTAATATTTCTACTGTATCACTATATATCTACACTAATGTATTGCCTCATGGTCAGAGTGTAACCTTGAGTTTCAGTATATTCCCAATGACCATTGTATTACCCAGTTCTCAGTGCTACAGTGTATTAATCAATGGTCAGTGTATTACCTATGTATGACTGCCTGTAGTGGTCACTCTGCCCACTTGACTACCTACATACAGGGTTAGCAGTATAGTCATTGCATTACCCTGTAGTCAGTGTATTTACCTGTGTATCCCCTGTCTGTAGCAGTCACTCTGCCCACTTCACTACCTATGTACAGAGTTTCCAGTATGTTCAATATATTACCCTATTTTCAGTATATTACTTGTGTATCCCTGTCTGAAGCCATCACTGCCCATGTCATTACCTACATACAGGGTTTCCAGTATGTTCAATATATTACCCAGTGGTCAGTATATCACCTGTGTATAACTACCTGTAGCGGTCACTCTGCCCACTTCACTGCCTATGTACAGAGTTTCCAGTATGTTCAATATATTACCCTGTGGTCAGTAAATTACCTGTGTATGATTGCCTGTAGTGGTCACTCTGCCCATGTCACTACGTACATACAGGGTTTCCAGTATGGTCATTGTATTACCCTGTGGTCAGTATATTACCTTTGTATCCCTGTCTGTAGCGGTCACTCTGCCCACTTCACTGCCTATGTACAAGGTCTCCAGAATCTCTAATCCCCTGGTGTCTGCCTCCCAGTTGGGACACCTGAGGTTTCTGTTGACAGTGATGTACACAGGCACAGTGGAAAATTTCACAGGGGTACCGTTGTCATAGGCTTGCACCCTCAACTGGAAATATTCAAATAAATATCAGTCACCCATGATCATTTAAATATTTGGGGTTCACACTGAACTTTGTTTCCATCGTCAGGATATGAACAGTTAGCTAAAGATAATGAATAAATTGAATATATATCATGATCACTTAAATATTTGGGATGAATACTTCACAAGAGTAACACTATCATAAACCTGTACTCCAGTGAAAACACTGGAAATACCTTCAATTTGTTTTTGATCATTTGTATATGCAAGGTACTCATAGGCTATGTATTATGACCACTTCCAGTAAAAAATTGGCATCAGAAGTGTCTCAAATAAAAAGACCTTATTCTGTACATTGTAAAGGTCCACTCAAAATAATATGATTAAATAGAATGATAACATTTTAGTTATGGCAATATATTTCACCACTTTATTTTTAAATGATCAAAAATATATTAATATCACCAAAAACAAATTCATATGACTGTTTTGACCATTTTGAATATATATACTATATAGAACATATCAAAAGTATCATTATATTTATGCACTAACTTGCATTAAAAAGTGCTTCAGTCATCTTAATGTGTATTTAGTAGGGGTGGGACGGTACCAGATTTTCTAGTCCAGGATTCCGCCAATGCAAAAGCATCCCGATTCCGGGATACCAAAAACGTTTGAGTTTCAGCATTTCCCCAATCGAATAGACCTACAAACAGGAGGTGATTTTCCATAATCCAAAACATGGCAGTTTTTCTCAAAGAAATGGCTATAAATGCAGTAAAATCTTATGAAGTATGAGGTAATAGTAACTGTTCATAATTTCTTCAGATTGAGGGTTTGGCATTTAATATTTTTACGTTTCTCAATAATTATATAAGCTGACATTCGAGATTACGGTTGTTAAAAGCGGTCACAGTATTTCAGTAAACATGTCTCGATACCGGTATACCGCCACTACCGACTCACCCCTAGTATTTACCCATTCAATATACCTTATATTCATACAGCTTATGAACGTTTATATTCTTACCGTGTAGTGAGTTTCAGAGCCAACACTCAGGTCCTGGGCTACAGTCACAGTACCATCTCTCTCATTGACATTAAAAAAAGCCGTAGCTGCTCCATCACCCACAGCCTTGTACTGAACTGTCTCAAACGTGTCCTGAAGAGAAAAACAATTGTGTAACAAGCTGTCTCAACTATGTTCTGAAAATTAAAAAGTCAAAAAAAGTACAATTATCTTACATTTACTTAAATATGCACCATCCACATGCTAAAACTTTCTACAGCATGAAAATAAAATTGTGACCCTCACTTTATTAAGTGAATTAAACCTCTGTTTCATGTATGTATTTAGAGGAGAAGATTTGATTTTGATTGTATAAAATAAACTGGTGAAGTGGAAACAATGCAAGTTAATTTACATGTAAGTGGAACAAGATATGGGTATCCAAACTTTAGGAAATGCAATTTCCTTGTTGGTACAATTGGATATAGGCCATAACCAGAAACAAATCCTGTAATGACATGAGCTGCCTTTAAGCTGTCTTTATTTGTCTGTCTTCATCCATGAGTAGTCCCTACGTGTCCCAGACTTCAGGTTTGTATTTATATTATGCACAAAAATCATTTTAAATAAAGAAATGATTACATAAGTACTTACCCGCTGATGATTATCTGCGGCAGAAACCTTTCTTTTCTTTTTTTTACCTTTCTATAACCTGCATATCAGAATCTATAACTATTCTATTCTATTTTGTACTTTTATGGTGTTTAATCTCTGCCAGGCAGACTCTAAGGTGCAAAATCAAAATCCAATTAAAAAAAATCATCTCTCCATAGCCGTTACCAAGTCCAGAACTACGAAGATACCAGATAGAGTGTAAGTTGGGAATGCCTTTTGGAAGAGATATGGCTCACTACACTCTGTTTGCATACCTCATTTTATTTAATAAGCTCTTTATGTGGCTGCTTACTGTATATATCACTGTTACCTCTGATTTTTGTATTATACCAACTCACCTGTCTATCATTATCTCTTTATTTAACTCGTGTCATCAATTATAGTCATATATTACTGCTCTGGAATATCTGTCCTGGTTACCTGTACTGAACATGTTTCTAGTAATACAGGTATAGGTACACTTCACCTGTTTATCATCGTCCCTAGCTGTGACTTGTGTCACCCTGTTTCCGTATCCCAGGTTTTCTTTCACTCTGGCAGAGTAGGTGGCCAGCTCAAACACAGGGGACATCTTATTCCTCAGGATGTTCACCCGCAGCAATGCTGTGCTATCACTCGTCTTCTCAGGCTCTCCCCCATCTCGCAGACGCACTTGTAGCTGCAAACAATGTTTTGTGTTTTATTAATTAAAAATTACAATACACAAACTCATTTATTCAAATTATGGAGCCTCACTTGAATTTTAAAGTAGTGTTATCACATGCTTGTTCCTCAACACAAGTAGTACAAATGATGCAACCTCACACCTGGCTTTAAGCAATGTTATAATGTTTTTGTTATTCTGCTCAAGTAGGGCAAGAGACTATTTCCAGTCACTCAAAACTACAAAAACAAAACAGGAGTCACAGCGAGACATACCATATATAAAACATTACCAATTAAAGCCTTACTGTTCGATTATTTTAATGAAAACCAAGAAAAGTTAAAGACTTGACATATCGGCCCAGTATGTGTTAAATAACAATAACCTTGAAGCAGAAATCTAGATAATGAATTTTTTTTTCACCAAATAAAGAAATACATTTCGGTACATTGCATTAAACTGTTAGAAGCCCTTGATTTAATTAACATGAATTTACATCATAAATTTCTGCCAGTTCTTCATCTTGTATAAGGGAGGCCTTCAGCTTGAGTTCTCCAGTCATTGTGTTGACTTGGAAAAACCTCTGTGCTTTGCTGTCTCCAATCAGATAGAAATGCACAGTCTTATAGGGTTCCTGTATCAAAATACACAAAAAGTTACTGAAAAAAAGTTCATTTCATAACAACACAAACTGTAACAAATTTTATTGTAATTTAACTTTTTGTAAGTTAAATACTTACCTTATCCTCACAAATGCTTACTTGGTTTTGTGGAGGCAAAACGCGGCGACCAACAAGAATATTTAAAAATTATTCTTGTTCGAGAGGTGAACCCCGTAGTTAGTGATAGGTGCGCATGCGCACAACCCATTGTCGGTTGGACTTTGTCGAGAGATCCTCATTTAATTTTTGGTCCCCTATGAAAACAAACTTGTGAGGGGAGGAAGGGTGGGTCTGTCCTTGTGAGGATAAGGTAAGTATTTAACTTACAAAAAGTTAAATTACAATAAAATTTGTTACATTTTATTGCGTAAAATAGCCTTACCTTATCCTCACAAATGCTTGATTCCAACCCTAACAGGAGGAGGGGTTTGTTTTGAAACCTCCCTGTTAATAGACTATGGGGTTCACCATAAAAGCATTTGAAGGAGAGGATAAGATAAGCTTAAGAACGCTGCACTAAGATTACTCATTACTGTGAAAATCTGTGAATATAAGTAATGAATGCTAACCTCATGAATATTCATGATGCACTGTTGTTGTTGACACTTGATTCAATTGGTATGTGCTATCTTACAGCTACCCATCACCGATTAACTGAATGGTCGGGGATGGCTTCCTGGGTCCCTCGAGCAAGATGCCGTCATCCACCAGAAAGGCACCCCCAAGCTGACTTCTATGGCTCCTTAAATACAGTCATGGGGCCATCTGAAAAAAGAAGATAAATGTCAGTACAAGCTACTGGTATGGCTGAAGACATGTAAGTATGTAGAACATATGAAAAACATGGAAAACATACTCAAAAATTCACCACATGTTGAGCAGAAACCACTGGGCCTAACTTGAAATCTGATTGGTCGGTGGACTGCCAAGCTACATCCTTCAAATAAAAAGTGGTAAAAGTGTTGTGGCTCTTCCAAAAACATGAGCCTAGAACTTGTTCTAATGAGACCCCACCCTTAAAGGCCAAAGAGGCTGACATGGATCTTATGTCATGAGCCTTTACATGAACATTGTCGGACATAGAATCCGAAGATTGATAGGCTAAAGCAACAGTTTGTTTGATCCAAGATGAAATAGTGGATCTTTGAATATCTTTGTCAAAACCCTCCTTAAAGGAGATAAACAAAAGATTTTTGCCCTTCCTTAGAGTAGAAGTCCTATCTAAATAGTACCGAAGAGCTCTAATAGGACACAGAGTCATATCATCAGACAGATCGGAGCTCAAAAATGGCTTTAGAGCTGGAATGACTATAGGTCTGATCAAATCTGGACCCTCAGAAGCTAACTGGTTCTTAGCCAAGAAGGCAGGAGAAGGAGAGATAGTGACCTCCCTCCAGTGAGGCTTATGTCTGAGGGAAGAGAATGTCCAAGCGTGCACCTCCCCCCTCCTTTTGCCAGATGCCAAAGCCATCAAGAAAACAGTCTTGAAAGTCAAAACCTTAAGACTTGCATCCTTCAAAGGTTCAAAAGGAGCCTTAGTCAAAGCCATAAGAACCAAGGATAGGTCCCAAGAGGGAATACCTCTATTGAGAATAGGTTTGTCCCTATAAAAGCTTGCAAGAAGTCTATTCAAGTGTATGCTCTTGCCCACTTCCAGACCAAAAGGTCCTAAATGGTCAGAAATTGCAGTTCTGTAGCCAGCAATTGTGGCAGGCTTCAAATTTTTGACAGTAAACAGATGGTTCAAAAATTCTGCTATGTCTGAGATAGAAGGCTCTGCGCTGACCACCTTATTCTGTTGGCACCAGAGTTCAAAAATGGACCACCTTGACTCATATAATCTTCTAGATGAGGGTCTTTGAGGTGCCTTAATTCGATCTGCCACCTGCTCAGAGAATGATTCAAGTGATTCTGAGTGGTGTCTAGGTGCCAAACATGCAGATTCAGAAACATGAGATTCTGATGGAACTTCTGACTGAAAGGTTGTTTTAGCAGATGAGGCCAATGAGGAAGTTGTAATGGGGGCTTGGTTGACAGATTGACTAGATCCCAAAACCAATGCATTCTGGGCCACCCTGGTGCTACTACTACCATTCTGCACCTGTAGGTGTTCATTTTCTGTATGACCTTTGGTATGAGAGCTACAGGACAAAAGGCATAGCCGTCCAGACCCTCCCAGGAGATGTTCAATGCATCTATGTTCATAGCATTTGCATCTGGGACTGGTGAGACATAGATTGGTAGTTTGTGATTCAATTTGGTGGCAAACATGTCCACCATTGGAGTGTGCCAAACTTTGCAAATAAGACTGAACATTTGAGGATGAAGAGACCATTCTGTCTGAATTATTTTGTCTTTCCTGGAGAGACTGTCGGCTATGACATTGAGGCAACCCTGAATGTGTCTGGCTCTTATGAGTATGTTTCGAGGATTGCAGTAGGCCATGATGCGCAAACCAGGAGACACATGTCCCACGAGTGTGTTCCCCCTTGTTTGTTCAGATAACTGACTACAGTGGCGTTGTCTGTTGCTATAAGAACCCTCCTGTCTAGAATACTGTTTTGAAAGCTTTTTAAGGCCAGAAACACTGCCTTTAATTCTAGGACATTGATATGAAGCAATTTTTCCTGATCTGTCCAATTGCCACTGACTGTCAGATTTTCTAAATGAGCTCCCCAACCCTGGTTTGACGCATCTGTGAAAATAAGGGTATTGTGTTCCTGAGGATGTAAAGGACAACCCTTTTCTAGATTTTTGGGATTTTTCCACCAGTGAAGATAGCTTTTCAGAAGATTTGACACCGGAATCTTCAGGTCTAGAGACTGGGGATAATGCCAATGTGTCTTCAGGTACCACTGAAACGGACGCATGTGGAGCCTGCCCATTGGTATTGTTTTTTCTAGGGATGCTAGTACACCTATCAGGGACATAAGCGACCTTGGAGTTGTTTGTGATACGACCTCCATGTCCTGAACAGCTTTTTCTAGAATTTTCAACTTCTTTTCGGTTGGAAAGACTTTTCCCTGAATCAAATCGAAATTGTAACCCAGAAAGTCGATTTTTTGTGTAGGTTCGAGCTCTGACTTTTCGAAGTTTATCACAAAGCCGAGATCTTGTACCACCTGAATGAGTTCTTTTGTCTGTGAACGACATTGGTGGCTGGTATTTGCTCTTAACAACCAGTCGTCTAGATACTGGTGAACACGAATTCCGCGAGACTGAAGAACAAGTTTTACTTCTTGTACGATTCGCGTGAACTCTAGAGGTGCTGTTGCTAGCCCGAATGGCAGAGCTTTGAACTGGTACGTTCGCTTGTCTACATGGAAGCGAAGCAAATGCTGAGAGGCCGGGTGTATGGGAACATGAAAGTACGCATCTTTGAGATCGATGGAAACCAGCCATTCCCCTTTTGTAAGCGAATTTCGGATGATCTCTGCAGTCTCCATCTTGAAGGTGGGAACCTGCAGAAAGCTGTTCAGTACACTTAAGTCTATTACTGGGCGCCATTTTTTCCCGGGTTTTGGTACAAGAAACAATCTGCTGCAAAAACCTAGAGTTGTGCATACCTTGAGAGGGTAAATAGCCCCTTTTTTGAGCATATCTTCTACACAATCTGTGAGAAAGCGATGCTTTTCCGGTGTGCTGTAACCACTGCGAATTGTGGGAAGCACTGACTTGGGCGGATTCGATTGAGGAAGAATTTGGTAACCGAATCTCAAGATCTGCACAACTCTTGGATGACAATGAAGGTGTTGCCATACCTGCCAATATCTTTGCAAACGGCCTCCATGTAATAGAAGTGGGTAGTCACTTGCGTCTATTGCCTCCTCGTCTTGAAGACGACTGGTAGGGCTTCTTATTGAATCTATCTGGTTGGCCACGAAAAAATTTTGAACCAGAGGAGTAAGAGGCAGAAGAACGCCTGTCATCAGAGCGACTGTTCGACTGGAAAGTCTGGCGGTTATCAGTCTTCAACCTCTTAGGGGATCTGTCCTGTTTTTTCTGTATTTGATCCAATGTAGTGGGACAAAATAAGTCCCCAGATTTGAATCCTGTTCTTCGCAATTTGTTGAAATCGTGCTCCTGCAAGTGAGAAGCACAGACTTTCAAGATGGAATCTCTTCTGGCCAACTGTAAGTTACAGGCCAACGCAATAGAGAGATCAGTGACAGACTCCAAAGCCTTATCAAGTGAAGTAAGGCAGGCTGACTGCATTTGTAGGTGAGATAACAGCTTATCAGAGTCCCTGAACACATCTGAACCACTCTGTTGAAGCAACTCCTCCATAGAAGATGAGGTTTTGCCAATAGCCCTCAAGAACCAATTGACATAAGCTAAAATCTGCACACATTCTCTAGATACGGTCTCCATACTTGCATGCTGCTTGATAGGTACATGAACAGAGGATGGAATCGCCTTTGGAAAGAGAGATCTGAAGGCATCTTGACACTTGGGTGCAGAGTTCGAGAATTCTACCGTGGATGACCTGTAGAACTTCATGGGAGGCCTGTTATATTGTAAAAAATTGTCAGTGTTAACAGGACTGCACTGTAACCTCTCAGGCTCACCTTTCTTTGGGTTACCAGAAGCTTTGGCCTCATAAAAATCCCAACGCTCAACTATGGCTTCCAAAGGTGGCATGACCATGGGAAGAACTTGTTTCCTCTTTGATTCCTTGCTCTTGGAACCAAAAATTTTGGTAGGTTGGTCAGAGGATTCTTCTGGAACTTCAACCTGCAGTAAAGTTCTGACAGCAGCCAGAGTTTCCCTGTACGTGGGATCTTCTTCAACCTCCTCATGAGGAGATGGAGATCTAAGCCTTTTGCGTGAGGAAATGCTCGTAGCTTCATGGACCGAGCTGACATCAGAGAACGCATCTTCACCAGATTCCAAAGCTCTAGGGCGAGGCTGATGGGGTGTGGGCAAAGATGATGAGGAAGACGCATTCGTCTTCAAGGAAGTAATTTGTGATTGCATATCTTCTAATCTCTGTAGAATTTTTAGCAAGGAGTCCTCTGCTACAGGCTGAGATTTCTCAGCTGTAGGGGAACGAATAGGGTCAGATTCCTGCCCTAACAGGGAGTCTTCAACTTCTTTGGACACAATAATATCTTTAGATTTCTTTTTGGACTTGGAACGAAGCTTCTTCTTCTGCTCAGAAGTGAACTGTAAACAGTTGAAGCAATCATCTTCTTTTGAAGTGACACAGACGTCCTGACCCTTGCCCTTGTCTCTGCAAGGATAACAGAAAAGGTGTGTGTCCCAATCGTACAGTGGGTGACCACAACCAGCAGCACGTTTCGTAGATTTTAACTGTGACTCCGCCATGATGACCTTCTAAAGAAGAACGCGCAGCCTCCACGACGACCAAAAATTGAATGAGGATCTCTCGACAAAGTCCAACCGACAATGGGTTGTGCGCATGCGCACCTATCACTAACTACGGGGTTCACCTCTCGAACAAGAATAATTTTTAAATATTCTTGTTGGTCGCCGCGTTTTGCCTCCACAAAACCAAGTAAGCATTTGTGAGGATAAGGTAAGGCTATTTTACGCAATAAAATCACTTGTTCAATCAGGTTTCTTCAACATAAGACCTCCATTAATTTTCCTCTTCATCAGAAAAGCTTATCCCAATTCCAGGTATTTTGGAAATTATGGTATTTCCTTTCTTGGGCCTCAGCACTTTAGAAGATCCTACTTATAAATTTAGCACTTTACAAATGCTTTTTTATAAATTAATATTATAATTATGACTTTGTTTGCTTCAGTCTATTACAAAAAGTTTGTCATTGATTACAATGCTATACCAGTCTGTTTTACACGTAAATAGAATAATAAATACTGAAAAAGGAAGAAGATAAAAATATATTAAAAGGTTATTACCCTTCTGTCATCATCTCTGCCATCAAATGTGTAGAGAACTTTCTGGAAGTCCTCTGTTTCTTTGATCTCTATCTGGTCCCTGTAATCATCTGACTCTGAGGGTCTGGTGATCACTGGTCTGTTCAGGTTCCTGTTTACATACACAGTCAACACCGCCACTGCGGTCCTGGCAGGGAGGTCCCCATCTCTAGCCTGTATCCTGATCTGTGTAACATAGAGGTAGATTTATAACAGACTTCCATTTTATTCAACTAGAATTTGTTTAAATATAAATTGTCTTCCATTTTATTCAACTAGAATCTGTTTAAGTATAAATTGTCTTCTATTTTATTCAACTAGAATCTGTTTAAGTATAAATTGTCACTGGCGTTATCATAAGTGGTAATAACTATGCCCGAGTACTCTTTCACAATGACAATGACAAAAATTAAATCATTTTGTTTCTGGGGATATTTAAAAACAGGCAATGTTAAAGTAAAAATAATATTCTTGTGTGAATTCAGAGTTGTAAATAATCTGTTATTCAACTTTTTAATGAATACTCAAGAACTGAAGAACTCTCTTAAACAGCGCCATGCTTCATCAAGCAGTTGATGTTACAATATAATTACCTCAGCCAAGGACGTTATGTTTTTGCCTGGGTTTGTTTGTGAGTTTGTGAACAAGATAACTCAAAAACTTATGGATGGATTTTGATGAAATTTTCAGGATATGTCTGAAAAGGTAAAAGAAAGAAATGATTCAATTTTGGGAGTGATCCAGATCACTATCTGGATCTTCTGGATCCATGAAATGTAATTTTTAAAGACAGATAACTCAAAAAGTTATGGATGGATTTTGAGGAAATTTTCAGGATATGTGCTCCCTTGGCGGAGGTCTGCGCTTTCCGAGTGCTCTTGTTATAAGTTCCAGTTTTTTGTTTTTTTTTTATTTAAAGTTATTACAATACAAACACAAGAATGACATAGATCAACCATATGATACAAACAAACAAAACACAGAGACAAAATGCAATCTATTATACAATTCAGGCAAGTCCACACTTTTTTCCTGTTACTGTCCATTGATATTCATAGTTTCTTATATTGCACATATATAATGTCCATTGATATTCATAGTTTCTTATATTGCACATATATTATACATATACTGCAGCTGGTTATGATTGGAATCAGTGGGAAGACTTATTTATGAGTAGAACAAAAAAGCCAACCATTTTCAATAAACTTCAAGTTACATCACTTACCAAATACTCTTCAGAATCATCTTCATTTAAATCTCTGGCAACTGTCACAGTTCCTGTCTCCTCGTTTATCTCAAAGTAAGTTCTTGCTTTGCTGTCTCCGATAATGGAGTACCTGACCTGATTGTAGGGGTCTCTGACATCAGAGTCCCTGGCAATGACATTGTGCACAACATGACCCGTGCCCACATCTCTGTCTATATAATTGGGTAAGTAGCGGTCCTGGTCAAACTTGGGGGAATTGAGATTCCTATACACACGAACAGTCACACGAGCATTGGTCTCACTGGCTTTGGAAGGAGTAGCCATATCTCTGGCTTGAATAGTCAGCTGTATATACACAGATAAACATGTGACTTAAGTTTCAAAGTAGTAGATCTACATCTCAACTGATAAACAGTGTCATTTTCATTAAGAATAAGTTTTATGAAAAAGTTTGCACACAAAATAGAAAATTTAGATGTGTACACAATTGAAACAATATCAAAGTCTCCAATGGCTGACTCCTTTAGGTTGAGTTTATCCTGATATGTTTAAACTAATTACACCCTGATGATTGAACATATGTCGAACCCAAAATGCTCAGAACCAATCCAAAACAATAATTTTCATCGTAATTGTGTACTGCTATATACAGGCAAAGCTCACTAAAACCTTACATATGGCAAAAGCCACAGCAGAGTTACAATACAAAGTGTAACACTCACTGAGTACCGACGTGTAACACTGACCGTGTATTGGGAACTGCTATCTCCTGACAGGTCTCTCCTCACTGATATCTCTCCTGTGGTAGAATCCACCATAAAAAACTGCTGTGCAAGCTGGTCCTGGATCAACTCATAGACTACTGTATTGTATGGAGCCTGAAACACAGGAGGAAGTCAACGAAAGCATAATAAAACTTCTGTTATATGACTGTTCCATTATCCAACCACAATGATGCTCTCCTAGCATGGTCAGATAATGGAAGCTCTACTACAGTAGTTTTTTTAATGAAAAAGATTTGCAGAGAGAGGTACAGTCCAGGTTGACATCTTGCCCAAGGATGTTATCCCACTTGAAACAGTTGGCATCAGTGGGGATTGAACTCATGACCCTTGGATTATTAATCCAACACCCTACCAACTGAGCCGCAGGAGACCCCAATATATGTATAACCCTAGCCAAAACTTACAAAGTAGTCTGTATCCCTGGCTTGCACTGAAGTGATTGGTGTACCCAAAGCCTGAGTGTACAGAATCTCAATGTCCTTACTGCCATCTGTGAACTGAGGGGCATTCAGGTTTCTGTCAACACTGACCTTCACCAAAGTCACGTCACTCTTATATGGGGTACCATTATCATAGGCTTCTATCCTCAACTGCAAAGATAAGGATGAAAAATTTAAAATAAAAGAAATAAAAACATAGTTTTGTGAAAGAAAAGTTGATAAGTTGTTTTTCAAACTCCCTGAGTCCAGTTGAAAGGTTAGCAATTAAATAATTCAAAACAGCATGACACAATGTCAGTCAATCCGATTATCGGAATTAAAGTTTTGCTATATTACCCACCCTGCAATATAACTCAAAAATTGTTAAGAGACCTGTTCAATTTTTGGAAAACAAATTTTTTTTATTTATTTTTCACTGCTTTTTTCTCTTGTGGGACAAAAAGAATATGAAGTAGCAGTAAAGAGAAAATGACAGTAAAAATTAATGTGTATGTCCCAATTCTGGTTATATTGGAATATCATCCTGAACATTTCAGTAATATAATGTTGTCAGTTTTGTATGTTGATGATGACTCTATACACAACTCACCCTGTATTCTGACACTGTGTCACTTTCTATACTCCTGTCCAGTGTAATCTGTCCATTCTCCCTGTTCACACTGAAGAAACCAGGTCCTGAATCATCTCCAATCATCCGGTAGTGAACAAGTCCAAACTGCTCCTAAACAGCAATAGCGATGTATGTAAAGGCAATTTTATTGTAAGAAGACAGGACTTTCAGCATAAATAACTATAATTAAAGGGCCTTAATGACCACTAACTAAAAAAATGTCCAAGCAAGTTTGGGCAATTTTTATCCCATTCTATGTTTTTGAGCATAACATTTCATGCTGGGATCCTCAGGGCCATGATGATTTACCAAAAATTTACCAAAAATTGTCCAACTTGACTCTGTTCAGTGTGAGTGGAGTAATCATTAATGCATTTACAAGCATAAGCTGCAGAACTTTGAATATTTTATGTTACAAGAGTGGGATTTTTGTGATCCACTTACACAATATTGCACTTGAAGAGGTGTTAATTTGAACTAAACTTTAAAATACAACACATTGCTGGACATTATACTTAAGTAGTATTATAACAGACACTTACTTGTATCAAGATCTATTTCAAACCTGGGAAATAGTATTTTATGCACAGAAATCGGCCCATACGTAATCTCAAGAGTAGTGTTACAGCAAGTACTTGCTTTTCTTCTCCATTTACCATTACCGCTTTACAAATTTCAACAGGATCTGCATGTGTCAACACACTGATCAAAGCCTGGTGATTTTAACTAAATATTCTCCACTGGTTTAGTGCTATAGAAATTAATGAAAGTGACATCAAATAGTGCTTAAAAGTCAAACAGACTTACCCTGGGGTCCAGATCAGTGGCAGAGACCTGTATTATCTGTTCCTCAGTGGGGTTGTTCTGACTGATGGCCACTGTGTAAATGTCCCGGTCATACACTGGGGCGTGGTCATTCCTGATCACTTCTATGGTCACTTGGGACTGGTCACTGGTCTGCTGGGGATTCCCGCTGTCCTTGGCCACAACAATTAGCTGGAGAACAAAACAGAGATCTCCTAGTTGGAAAAATTGACAGAAGTAAGAAATTACTAAAATCTTTACTGCATATTATACAATTTTTGAGTATTTTTGGAAATTATATTAAAGTTCAAATGATGATTCCTTTGACTTTCTTTTACAAATTCTAATGGCTTAGGTAACTCCCTGTTTAAAATGTTGAGATCAGTGTAAACTATATACAGTAGACAGACTGTACCACTAGATCTTCCAATATCCATAGGATTCAGTTCTGGATGTGGGAAAGTTCCACTTATACCTGCAAGAATAGTATATTTTCTGATGCTGAACCCTCCAAATTGGTTCTACTTAAGACTAAATTCAACTTCTACTGCTTCTACTGACACAGAGTCTACTGTACTAGTACATTACTTTGATTAAAATGTGTACAAGTAACTGCATTTCAGCAAAACTGTATTCAAAAAGAAAATTTACATTAAACAGGATAAAGTTGAAATGAAGAGTAAGTTGAGGTTGGTGGTGTTCATGAACTAGATCTTTTAATACTCAATGGTGACCTGTAAGATGATGTTTTCATAAGCATTATCACAATGGTTTTCATTCACAATGAGTTTGAATGTTGTTCATTAACTAGCAGAGGATTTTCAAACATATTCATTCCACCCAAATATTGTAGATAGCTGCCATCAAAGTGTTTACAAAATTATGGACTGAAGATTTCTTTTATTACAATTTCTGTAATCAGACTTAACACAATTACAATCAATAACTTCCCACATCTAACACAACCAGAAAGACTTACTCTGTAGGTTTTGGAGAGTCTACTATCAAGAAGCAGTGACCTTCTGACCGACACATACCCTGTCTCCTTATTCACTTGAAAGTAGGTCAATGCAAAGTCATCACCTATAGCTTCATAGGTCACTGCACTGTTTGGTGTTCCCTATATGATAAACATATCTTATATAATGCGTTCTTACTGTCAGTATTTTGTCATTATTCTGGAAAAACTTTTGACATAATATATATCACAATTTGTAAACTAATACTAATGTAAAATATTTACAATATAATTTACTGACAAAAAATTACACCGAAACTGTTGGAAAAACTATTTTTACAAATGCTGATTTCTTCAAATAAAACTCAGCGTATAATGCATGTTAATCTGAGACAGTTACTGACAAGCACTGAAAGAATTCAAGCAGATATGAAAAATCGTGTCCATTTGGATTTAATGCAAAATGAGTTACAGGAATTTGAAATCAATATAATGTATTTCATCGTGATTTAATCATGTGTTCTGTTCTTTGCAACATACATTGAGTAAAAAAATTTTCTGCAGTGATGGACCAACAATGCCTATTATCATACAGATGATGCAGTTTGCAAACCTGATGATGGCACCTGACAATTGTACATTATGAATGATGTTCAAACAATCTGTATAAAAATGGGTATTACTTACTGCAAGCCATTGTATAGATGATATCCACTTAGCTATAGATGTCAGTAGCAGAATTTTGAATGTTGTAAGTTGATGAATCTTTTGAATAACAACTATGTTTTTGCTAATTAACAAAAAAATTTGTAATATTCTCAAACACAATAGCACTAGAAGAGCACTCTACTGTGTATTACCTGTTTGTCTCTGTCCGTGGCTTTCACAGTGACAAAGCCCAGACCAGAGGCCTGGGTCTCCTGGATTCTGGCAGGGTAAGCACTCTGTTCCCAGGTGGGTGGATGGAAGTTCCTCACTACGGTCACATACACAATCACTGTGGCACTGCGTGGAGGGTTCCCATTATCCCGAGCTATCACACGGATCTAAGGTAAGGAGGGGACAGAAAGAGTAGAAAATCTGTGCGTTTATATACTGAATCAGATTCCAGAGAACTCTACCTTTACCACTCAGTGCTCAGAATTATCACAAGTAGTTTGGCAGCTAACACACATATATGACAGTGCTGGGTTGGTGAACTAAATATACTAATATATTACAATTAATATAATTGTATCTTTTACGATTGTTGCCTAATTGCTAATAAAATATGTTTAAATCAAATACACTAATGCTACACACATGATCATACAAATAAATTAGTTTTGTTAGTTGTATCAAATAATCAAATATATTGACATTCAGTCTTTGCCTTTTAACAATACACAGTGATAAAAAGATAAACTATTAATATTCACCAAACAAAGACAAAATAAAGTTCAATTTTGTACTTATAAGATAAGTTGTAATCTAATCTATACTATCCATAGGATCAGTAAATGCTTGTAGTTTCATGACAAAGCAATATCAAAGACTTTTATTCAAAAGACGGATACAGAAGCTGATAATACTGGGTGTCATTTAAAGAGGAGTACACAGAACACATATATTCTCACCCTGTAGAGTTCATCCTCATCATTCAATAGTGTAGTCTTCACTGTAATTTGTCCTGACTCTGAACCAATCTCAAAGAGACTGGGAGCCAGGTCATCCCCCACTATCTCATACACAATCCTCTTGAAGTCAGCCTGATGTTAAAACAGATTACAGTATGTGTGATATGATATACATGTATTTGACATGGTGTGATTGACTCTACTCCAATCACAAACACACTCAGAATCAAGTTGGTTTTTACTTCCATTTTAATAGTTGAGATGTTATTTGGGAAAGGCCATGCATAAAATCTAGTACAGCAGATGCTGTAGTAGAACCAGAGTGTAAATCAAACACAGCTGTAAATGGAACCAGTTTCTATGTCCCAACTTCAGAACATGATGCATTTTTGTAAGTATTTGCGGAAGTTAGCCATAACCAAAAACAACATCCTAGGCTGTAGATATTGATGGAATAAAAGTGCATGTTTACCATATATTAAATATGGTTATTATAAATTAATGTGATCCTTATTACCTGATATGTGTTGTTATACACAAAAAGAAAGTTGTTGCAAACTTTCAACAGAAAACGACCTACTTGACAAGAATTTAGATTCCAAATTTTTTATAAATAATCCTTTCTAATGATCATAACATAACTAACTTATGAGAGTTTTTGAATATTATAAGTGGGTGTTATTTTATAAAATAACAATAAAATAAACCTTTTCAGATCATAATTGGGACTGGTGACTATTGGGTAATATAAATCCTTGACTTACTGCTTCATCAGCATCTGAAGCCTGTACAAGAGCCACCTGGCTGCCGACTGGAGCATCCTGTCGTATTTCAGAGCTGTACGACTGATTGAAGAAAATGGGTGAGTTCTGGTTTCTTACAACAGTCACATCCACTCTAGCTCTGTTACTGGACATTTTATATGTGGGCAGGCCCTCATCCCTGGCCTCTATCTCAAGCTGTACAATGTTACAGATATAGCTTCATTATGAAACACACGGAATGAAAAAACCAGGTTACACAATTATCTGTCTCTTGTCCTTTACTGGATCAACATTCTAAAAGTGTCAACAGTCTTTTATCTATGACCTCAGTTTCAAACTAGACAATATAATGGATATAATTTAGGCTAGAAATGGAAGAAACAAGGTCATGTGACAGCCTTGAACACTCGCCCCTCCCCCTGTTATAAGATATTTCCATGTCTCTGGCCTCTATCTCACACTGATGATGTACAGCATATATCAAATAAGAAAAGAAACAGAAAAGCATGAGTCACTCTTCATCCTGCCCTGCTCCCATTACAACAGTATATATGAATTGGACTTAGTTACATAGTTTTACATAAAAAAGATCCACATAGTACTTGACCGTGGGAACCAGACCACATGGTTACATGTTTTTACCACTAAAATGTAAGTCTCACATATATTCCATAGTTCCACCTTCCTTAGCCATTACAATGTATCTAATTGCTAGTGTAGTAGATTAACTTTCATCTTAGTTATTGCATAAATAAGATGCACAGGGCAGTGATCTGTTTGACTCAGACCAGGGATGACATAATTAACATTCCTATGAAATTCACATCTGTTTCTCTCTCTAGTTGGTAGATATTGATATTAAAGGTGCTTAGCAATTGATATTCATTTGACTATGATATTCATTTGAATACAGGTATTTACACTGTCTAAATTTCTGTGCTTTTCGAACTATGAATCTGCTGTGCAATATTTATAAATGATAAAATAAATAACATAAGGCAAGAAATTAAATTAAAATGAAGATGTCATTATGCTTTCAGATATTTACTAGCTTTTTCTCATTATCTGAGACTACTTATACCATGCTAGTGCAGAGATTATCGTTTATTAAAATTCTGTTGGATGACTTACATTGTACCTGGTCCTCCTGTCCCTGTCTAGTGCCACAGATTGCCTGAGACTGACCTCTCCAGTCTCACTCTCCACCATGAAGTACTCCAGGGCAGTGATGTCTCCTATCAGGCTGTACCGAATGTCCTTGTGAGGGGCCTGAAAAATAATCAACATAATAAACTATAGCAATTATATGAACACAAAAAAATCAATAAACTATATTGAATGGAACAGAGGCCTGAACAATGGTGAATTAACTTAAACTGTGTCCAATACCCTTGAAGGTGCCTAAAATACAGAGATGCAACAAACTGTAACAAATAACTCAGTGCTGGGGTGAAATATGTTTAGATCATTCAATATATACTTAGTACTTAATAAAATTATTGACTTAAGATTAAATATCCACTGCTACGAATCAAGAAATCAATTACTCATAATACAATATTTCATGGTTATTTAGTACACTGGCTTCAAAGTTTACAGGTACAATTTAAGATATTCAATTATAAAGGGTCTAATATATATTTACCTGCTCATCAGAATCACTTGCTTCCACTTTGATAAATGATGAAGACAGTGGCTCATTATCAAGGATAGTGGCTTCATAGTTAACTGGTGAGAAGATGGGTGGATTGAGGTTTCTGTTCACTGAGACTGTCAGAAGTGCAGATGACTGCCTTCCACCTCCATCTGTGGCTCTCACACGCACCTAGTGTACACAAAGGTATATCACATACAGGTAAGGGGTTATGTAACATCAGTTCACATATCTTTACAAGATTTTAATAATATCAATCTCTACTATGATAATTTAATGCTATAAAATGTATTCCCATATCATATGGGTATAACCGAAAGCAAATGTATATAATTTAATAATGGGAATGTTTCAGAAAGAGAGATGGCATTGTTGTCATTTGATTGTTGTAATTATGGCAAGAAAATCAAAACACAAAATTTTTTAAAGTTAATATACATTACATGCAATTTTACTTCGACTTGTTGAAATACCTTTTACATTTATGATGGTCAGTACAATAATTTTTGTCAAAATATATCACAAAAGATGCTGTAATGTGAATTTTGAATGTTACTAGATTCGAATACTTATTTTACAAGAGTCATGATTCTTCTTCAAGTTTCTTAAAGTTTTAATTTACTTTAATGCAAGGTATTGAATGGTAACAACATTTTACACTTTGACACTTTACAAATTTCACCAGTTTCACTCACAAAGTATTCAAGGTCTTCATCCTCTCCAAGGTTGTTGCTTATGGTGACCCTGCCATTCTCATCAATTTCAAAGAACCTTGTGGCCTTTCCATCACCTATTATCTCATAGGTCACTGAACTAAAAGGCACCTAAAACAGAGCAAAGTATTCTACTTTCTGAATACATGGATTTGAACTCTGAATTAAGTAACTGTAATCTATATAGACTTGAGCAATTGCCATACATTTAAAATGAACCAGATATTATAATTAACTGACACCATGCATTAAACTAAATGAAGCAAATGGTTTGAATAACTGATACAGCTTGTGGCATAGCTAAATATGATTTCAAATAACGTAGATTATCCAATACTAAAAGACTGTAATAAAGACTCAATACACTTATACAAGTGACACAGAAATTGATTTCTCCCATATTTAAGTGACAAAATACAGTTATCCCACATACTCTGGAGTCCCTGTCCTCAGCATAGACTACATCCACCTCCTGTCTGAGGGGCACGTTGAAGTCAATATTTCTGCTGTAGTCTTTCCGAGAGAACTCTGGAGGAAAGTTGTTCCTCAGCACATTCACTGTCACAGTGGCTGTAGAGGATAAGGGTGCATCGCCCAGGTCTGTGGCTTCAACTGTGATCTGAAGAAATACATTGCAACTGTTGGGAGTGTAATAAGTCAAATAATTTACAGTAGAATTCCCTTTTAATTAAAAGTAAATATTAGATCAGTATTACATAGATTACACACATCACTACAACCCATATCTCTTCATATATATTTTAATATGTTATGTAATAACCATAACTTTCTGACTGCTTATGTATACATATCTCTTATGATTTAGTTTGCCTAGGAACACAGAGGAGCTGGTTAGTGATCCCAGATGCAGCCAAATACATCATGGCTTGGAGGTCTAATTAAAATGGTGGTCCTCTCTCAATGGGTCCTATCCCCAGCGGTAGGCTGAAGAATCCCAGGGACATTGATAAATGGTCATCCTGGATCCTCAGTCTATCAATTAGGGAAATGTCACTCACTACAGCTTTGGCTGCTTTCTGCAGTCAGGATGGGCCAAAATATGCTTAGAGTCCTGTGGAAAAGATGCTGTTACACTGAGTAATAAACATCAATAATACAATAGCCCTACATACCACATATCTCTGGCTGGTGTCTGCAGTGAGAGGTCTGCTCACTGTGATCTGCCCAGACTCTGGTGAGATGTAGAACAGCGACTCTCCCACTGAGGGCTGCACATCTTTTATACTGTAACGGATCACCCGATTGGCTCCCTAGAACAAAAACCACAATCAATTAAAAGCAGAAAAAGTGTGAAAAACCTTAAAAATACACAAGAACCTCCAATTAAAAAGACCAACAAAAATATTGAAAGAATAAATGAGCAAAATGTTCCCAGTTTTACCATTACTAATGGGTAAAATAATAGTATTAATGATAAAATAAGGCATTGAAGAAAAGAATCATCCTTCAGGCAAGAATGGCAGTAAATGCAAGCACACAGAATAGTACAATCATTTATATCAATACTATTAAAACCCCTCAAACTTCAAAGAATATTCCTTTAGCTGGATGCATTAAGTCTCTGTAATCAGAAGGTTTGTGTTGTTTCAGTTCTCTAGTTTTTAACATTTTCAACATCTTTACTCAAACAATTTTGTAAATTTATAGTTATTTGACATGCATTACCTGTGTATCCCCATCTCTGGCAAAAACCTCAGCTACTGGAGTCCCTACAGCAACAGTCTCAATCATATCAGGGGCAGTGTAAGAAGTGGGGTCAAACTCAGGTGCAAAATCATTTGTATCCTGAAAATGATCAAAACAGTGTTAAACACTGTTAAGTTACATGTAAAAGAAAAAGGAAAAAAAATACTATACAGAAAAAAGATAAATTTTACTATAAAATGTCGTCTTAGGAAATTATATTTACTTTTACTTTACAGGAAACAGAGATGATGGCTGCAGAACTAGAGCTGTGGTTTGTACAAGACAAGGTGCTGACCTACCACCAAAGTAATGATGGCAGTAACACTGGAGCTGTGTATAAGACAACATTATATCTGGTACCACAGTGTTCAGTATCACTAGTGCTACAGTTTGTATGAGACAGGATACCACCTGCCACCACTGTGACAGTGATCACAACTGTATCACTATTGCTGGGGTTTGTAGGAGTGATGGTTATATGTGCCACCACAGTGATAATGACTGTATCACTAGCACTGTGGTTTACATGAGACAAGATTCTACCGATAATGACTGTATCACTAACGCAGTGGATTGTATGAGACAAGATTCCACTTACCACCATGATGTTGGCTGTATCATTGGAGCTTAATTTTTTTTTTGCATGAGACAAGACTCTAACGATAATGACTGTATCACTAGAGCAATGGTTTGTATGAGATAAGCTTCCACTGATGATGACTGTATCACTAACCCTGTGGTTTGTATGAGACAAGATTCCATCAACCACCATGATACTGACTGTATCACTAATGCTTTAATGTGTATGAGACCAGGTTCTACTTACTACAATACACAGTAATGATGACTGTCTCACTAAAGCTGTGGTTTGTATGAGACAAGATTTCACCAACCACCATGATAATGACTGTCTCACTAAAGGTTTGGTTTGTATGAGAGAAGAATTCACCTACCACCACGACACTGACTGTATCACTACAGTTGTTTGTATAAAACAATGTTCTACTTACTACCACAGTGATGATGACTGTAGCACTGGAGCTGGGTTCAGAACCTGTGGCCTCTCTAGTGGACACTACCAGTACATACTCTGTCTGCCTCTCATAGTCCAATGCCTCACGTGTAGAAATGCGACCACTCTGCTCATCTATGAAAAACTTGCCAGTGTCGCCATCTATGATGGTGTATGTGATGGATTTCTGTCTGTCTAAATCTACAGCCTGGATAGAAAAATTTAAACAAGATATAAATATTACCAGGGTATAATAACAAAACAAGAGCATTTAATGAATTTCCAACAATTTATTCAAATAGTATTTATTACTGTGACATATAAGCAAAACAAGAGTATTTAATCAATTTCCAACAATTTATTCAGGAATTCTTTATTTAGTTCTTAGTGGCTATGTCAAAAAACTCCAATGAGATTTTTAGCAATCAGAACAGTGCTCAAAATATGTACATTGCACAAATTAAGTATGGTGAAGTTGGAACTTTATATACAGTAGATTTTGTATAAGTAGAACTGCCATAAGTAGAATATTGCCATAAGTAGAAGTAGTTACTTTTCAAAGGAAATAACAAGGTATAAGTAGAACCTATAAATCTTGTGTGTACAGAAGTGTCAATATCCAAGAGGTGACAAAATAGTATCATTGTTATACTCTGTACTTGATTATTCACTTTAATTGTGTTATTAAGTCTGAACACCAAACAAATAAATTTCCCAGTAGAATGATCACACAAGTGTTCATTATTGCAGGAGAGGTAAATTGCATAATATCTTTAGCACTTCATATATTTCTCAAAGTGGGAATAACTAGAAGTTCCCATCAGTAGAAGGAAATGGCTAATATTTTGCAACTTCGACTTAGACCAAATCCACTGTAAATATTCAAAGTTACAGCAAGCTTTGAACGTAAATATTATAGATATTATAGATAATTTTTATGTATTGGAAATGCATGTCCCACAACAAACTGGCCATGCAAACTGGTATTTTACTGACATATACAATAAGAAAACTGTAAAAAAAAAAAAAAACTTAAGGTAATTGGTTCATGTCTGTGTAATTCAGTATATTCGATTACATTCATTGAAATTTTACACAGAAACTGCTATATTACAGATAAAATATGAAAATACACAGGCATGGACCAATGGATGATTCACACTTGTATACCCTAACACTTCTGTTAAAAATGTGGATTTTGCCCACTGATACACAGGCCTTGAGAGGCATAAACCATCTATTCAGTTGTCATTGAAACCTGTGTACTACCACTGAAAAGTGTTCTATGTTATCACTGGAAATATACCTGTATATCAATGAATCTATGAATAATGAGTTATTTTGTGTCCAAAGCTTATATACCCTTATTTAAACACTAACCCACATGTCTCAGTAAATTAATTTTAAAATATATTACGCAAATGATGGGGTAGGCGGTACAGGAATGGTACAATTCATACTTCACATGCAGCATACCATCATGTTAGAGCTGACACCCATTGTTTTTGTTACAGAGATAATTGACATAATTAAAAGTTTACTATAACTGGCCTTGTATTATGCCTCTGCACATGCAATGCACTAATTTGAAGATTTTGTGGACAAATATAGACAAAAACTTTAACATGGTGTTCAATCTTGCACATATCTAACAGACAAACAACAATAATAACAACAATAAAATGGTGATATTCATGAAAACAAATACCAGTTTTCCTTCAAATTTATTTGAAAACATGCTAGAAAATAGCATCAAATTTTTAGGAAGATTTTTATTCATAGCTACAATTAAAAGATGACAGAGTAAACTTCACATGCTCCTCAAAAGAAAGACAAATTTACAAGAAACACAGAGTGTAGTCAAATTGGTTTGACTTTTTGAACGAAATTTCTATACCTGTAACTTAGCTACGTTCAGTAACATTACTTGCACCATTTATGATTTCCCAATAACACAACCCAATGTGCCTATGTTCGGAAATGACTCTCACATCTAAGACTGTGTCATTTTTTGTTTGTGTGTGGTCTGTTAGTTTTCAAATTTTTCCAAAAACTTGCCCTGGATGTCATAAAAGGCTATTGTGGTGTAAATTCAAAGCATGGTTTTTTTTGTATGGGTTACTACTCACAAGGTGGTCACATTTTTACACTTTCTCGATATGTTACAGATATGTTACGCCTATGACATTGATATTTGAGAGACATTCTACCATGTAAGAACTATGATAATCTTAGACTGTTTCTATTATGACAAAACTATAAAAACCACGGATACATTCATCCAAAATAGTGACATTTTTTCTTTTTTTCTTTTGACTTTCAATATCATATGCCATGAGAAACTGTCTCAGAGTAGAATATTTCCATATTGCTACATGGACAATATTTTAACCACTTGGATTCCTGAGAATACTAAAAAAGTGGTGTTTTAGTGTTGTCTCAATCAAGTAGGCTTGTTAACATAACCTGGGTTAAGTAAAAATGATAAAATTTCACCAGAAACTGTTAAAGTCTGAAAAATGTATGAGAGAAAACATTAAAGTATCTTCATATTTATTATATTTTGTAATATTTTACATTTTCCCAATATTTTATGCTCTGACATCTGAAGATACCAGTTACAGTATTAAATTTTGATATTTCAGTAAAGTGGTCTTGATACTGTGATCAATACCGCCCCCATCTAACCCCTAGCAAGGATTACATCAGAGATGTGAGACTGGAGAAGTGTGAACAAGACATAAGATGCAAATGTCATATCATGCAATGCAAATGTCTAAAATGTCTCTGACTTAATTATTCTATTATCTCAAAACTAATGTTTGACATGTAAAGATTGACATGGGTATTTATTTCAAACTGTATAACTTTAATATTGCATTTCAGAAAAACTGATTCACATTTTTTTAAATTGACATTTTCTTTTGTTTGTAAAGCAATTTGCACCGAGACTCTTTATGGTGTCAGGTATCACTTGCTATCACCTGCATGCCAGAAATAGTAAAATGGCTATAAACCAAAAAAAAAACAGCAAGACAATTCTCCTGCACAAACTTTGTAAACTTCTCATGCTAAATTTGTTAATTAAACACCATATGTTTAATTCTTTTTTTCATATTTAAGAAGTGTATACCTGTAAGCTCTTATGGAACAGGACAATTTAAATATGAAATTAAATCCAAACCAAGTAATAAATGTCACCTTGGCATGGTAATAAACATTCATAAGATATGGAAGTAGATGAAAGTTAACCCAGAATACCACGAACTTTGTAGATGCCAAACAGACAATTGGAAATTAAAATTTCTTGTAAATATAAAAATGTTATAAAAATTTTAGACCTTTCATCCATTTTGTACCTATGTTCATGTATATAACTGGCTTAAAAGCCACACTCCATACGGCATTTTAGAGGAGTCCCTGCAATGGGCTCATATCATGTTAATACAACAAATTCTAATTCTAATTGGACTTTTATAGTGCTTAATCTCCCCAAACAAGAGGACTCTAAGGCGCAATAAAACAAAAAGCAGTCATCAAAATTTCTGTATCCAGGGACATAAGAGTGGTCAAGCACCATGGAAAATGCCAGGGGAATTATCCAGGCTAAGGTGGTATGCAAATAATAGAACCAGTCACATAATCCTTTTGTAAATAAAATAAAATGACATGATTTAACATAAACAAACCAAATAAAATACAAAGGAAACAAAAATCTTTCCGAAGTGCATACTGAAAGAGAATTTGAAGTATGTTTGTTATACAAATGGAGCTGACCATTTCTCCGCAGCCATCCATAAGATTTTAATGAACTCTGTTTGACTGAAAAGTACAGAAACTGACCTTTCTAATGGTACACAACATAGCGGACAAAGATAAATAGTTTAAGAACTCAACACAGTTATTTCAATTGAATTATTGATGTGTGTTGGTCTAAATGTGAGGATTTGATGTGGTAAGGTCTAAGATGGATGAACGGACAGATAGACTTTCGGATCTATGGATATATATAAAAAATAAATCTTCACCTTTCAAAAAAAATTCTAGCTTGAGACTTCAACTCACATTTTGTGACACATAAAATTACTAATAACGGGTAACACACTTGTCTAGGAACTCAGAGGATGTGGGTTCAATCCCAGGTACAGGCAGATACATAGTGGCTCGGATGACCACTTAAAATGGCGGTCCTCTGTCATTGGGACCTATCCTTAGTGGCAGGTTAAAGAACCTCAAGGACGTTGATAAATGGTCATCCTTGAGCCTCTATCTTCCAGTAAGGGAAATGTCAGTTACTTGTGAGTTGGGGCTGTACCTGTACAGTCGGATTGGTTAAATAGTGCTTTGAGTCCTGTAGTATATGGAGATATTGCGCTGAGTATAAATACATAATAATAATAATAATAATAATAAGATTACTATGGTTATATAATATGGTTATTAGACATATGGTTTTGCAAATTTAATAAGTAAATTAAATTTTTATAAGTTAATACCCTATCCAATGGACAATAGCTTATCCGGTCGGCGCAGACCGGCCCGCCAAACGTCAGAAAAAGACGTCCTGTGTCTCCACCGGCAGGTCGGTCCGTAGCACCTGTGCACTCGCCAGATGGCGTGTTGTACTTCCTCTTGTCTAGACAGCGTGACGTCATGGCATCTTTTTCGTTGTCTAAACCTCATTAGACCCCTAGTAAGCTGATAGCGGGGTCGGTGGGAGGGTCTTGTGTGTCCATTGGATAGGGTATTAACTTATAAAAATTTAATTTACTTATTAAATTTGCAATTTTATTGCGTTAATACATCCTATCCAATGGACAATAGCTGAATAACTACCGCTTGGTCGGCGGGTAGGTTACTAGGGACTAAATCTCCTTTGAACTCATGCTGAAAACATTATTTTCATTCTAAGCCTGTGTAGCTGCGAAAGTTGCTAATCCTTCAGGCTATGGTCGAATGTCATCATCCGGTTATCCGGAGATATACCGTCAGAGTCGACCTTGTCCCCCCCCTTCCTTTTCCTAAAAACCGATCTGGTCTGAGGCAGGGAGAGAGGGGTGAGTTCAGTCCCATAGATCTAACCCTTCCCGAGGAAGTACGTTCCAGATTTTTTTTTTTTTTTTTTTTTTTACTTAAATATCCTAAAATATACACACATATGTACAATATCAATCCCCTCTAACTGCTGGTCTGTTGGTGGATTTGCTGAGCAGCCACAACTGGACCAAGATGATAAAGCTCCGAGTCAGCCCAAGCCACATCCTTCAGGTAAAATTGAGTGAAGGTGTTATGAGACTTCCAGTGGCAGGCTGACAAGATTTGTTCTAGGGACATGCCTGAATGGAAAGCCCTAGAAGCAGCAAAAGCCCTGACATCATGGGCTTTAACCTGATGCAAGCTGTGGGCCTGGTGATCAGAGAGCTCATAGCACAGAATCACAGTCTGTTTAATCCAAGAGGAGATAGTGGCAGGTGAGATGTCCTTGTCGAAACCTTTCTTAAAGGAGACAAAGACCAATTCTTTATCCTGCCGGAGGGCTGAAGTCCTGTCTAAGTAGTAACGCAAGGCTCTGACTGGACAAAGGGATCTGTCAGCCTTGAGAGACCTATCCAGAGTAGGAGCCAGTGCTGGAATAACCACGGGGGCTACACTCTCTGGACCTTCTTTAGCCAGCTGGTTCTTGGAGAGAAAACTGGGAGCTGGGTACAGGGACACCTTGGACCAATCGGATTGGTGTCTGATGTTTCTATGCTGCCATGCATGGATCTCACTTCTTCTTTTGCCCGAACCCAGGGCTAAAAGGAAAACAGTTTTGAATGTCAAGTGTTTCAGAGATGCTTCTCTGAGGGGCACAAAAGGAGCTTTGGTCAGTTGGTGCAGCACCAGGGATAGGTTCCAGGAAGGTATACCCCTCCTCCCTTTGGGTCTGTCTCTGTGGAAACTGTCCAGGAGACGAGTGCGATTATCGTCCTTACTGATGTCGATTATTGCACTACCCAGTTTGTCGGCAATGGCAGACCGGTATCCATCGATGGTACTAGGTTGCAACTTCTTGTCCTCGAAGAGGAATAGAAGGAAATCAGCAACAGACTTCACAGGTGGTGAGGTGAAGTCCACCTGATTAGAGATGCACCACTTTGTAAAAACGGCCCACTTTGCTTCATAGACAGCTCTGGTTGATTTCCTTTGAGGAGCTTCAATTCTCGCTGCCACTGCTTTAGAGAAGCCGTTTTTTTTTTTTGGTGTGGCTCTAGGAGCCATGCATGTAAGTTCAGATTTGTCAGATTTCTGTGAGGAATCTGGTTGAAGGGTTGAGTTAGCAGATTTGGCCGGTTGGGTAGCTTGAGGGGAACTTGACTGGACATGCTCACCAAGTCCCAAAACCATGTCATGTTGGGCCATCCCGGTGCGATTAGGATAAGACTTTTGCACGGGGAGTAAACTAGTTTCTCCACGACTTTCCCCAAAATGGCTGTCGGTGGGTATGCATAGGCATCTAGGTCCTCCCATGACAGGGTGAGAGCATCCACCGCTACAGCCAGGGGGTCCGGTATTGGAGACACAAACTGGGGCAGTTTGTTGTTGAACCTCGTGGCGAAGAGGTCTATTTGCGGCTGGTGCCACTGTTGGCATAATCTTTGAAAGACTGCCGGCAGAAGGGACCATTCGGTCTGGATGGTTTGACCCAACCTGGATAATTTGTCTGCTATGACATTCAGTCGGCCTGGAATGTGTCGAGCTTTTAGAGTTACCTGTCTCTGGGAGCACCAAGTCATAATTCTCCAGAGAAGGGCGCACAAGGGACCCGACCTCATGCCTCCTTCTTTGTTTATATAGGAGACTACTGTGGTATTGTCTGTAGCCACTAGTACTATTTGGCCGGTGCAGAGATCTCCGAACTCTTTGAGGGCGAGAAGAACTGCCTTTAGTTCCAAGTAATTGATGTGCAGTTTGCTTTCTGGTAGAGACCAGGAGCCTCTTGCAGTGCTGTCGTTTAAGTGAGCGCCCCAACCTTCTTTTGATGCGTCTGTAAAGAGCTGCAGAGCGTGTCGGATCGGGTGTAAGGTTTGGCCGGATAGCACATTGTCCTCCTGTAGCCACCACCTTAGATGGGGATGTAACGATTTGGGAATGGGAATCACTTTTTCTAACGATTCCGGTACACGCCAAGTGTTCTTGAGGTGCCACTGTATAGGCCTCATGTGCAACCAACCCAGGTGAACCTGCTTCTCTGTAGCTGTTAAAAGCCCAATCAGGGACATGAACTGCCGGACCGGGCAGGTCGGTTGATGTAGCATCTCTAGAATTTTTCTTTGAAGAGTTTGCCACCGGTCCGGAGTAGGCCGGACCCGACCGACCTCTAGGTCGAACTGGTAACCTACAAAATTGAAGACTTGCTTTGGTTCCAGCTCCGACTTGTCCAAATTCACCAGCCAGCCTAGATTTTGACATGTCCTTACTAGTTCCTGGGTATGCTGGAGACAGACTCGGTGGGACCTGGCCCGTACCAACCAATCGTCTAGGTATTGGTGGATCCTTATACCCTTGAAGGTGGCCATTAGTTTTACTTCTTTCGCCACTACAGTGAACTCTAATGGTGCTGTGGACAGGCCGAAAGGTAAGGCCTTGAACTGGTAGGTTTGCCCTTGAACGTGAAATCTCAGATACTTCCTGGATTGTTCTTGAATCGGGATGTGGAAATACGCATCTTTGAAATCTATGGAGGTTACCCACTCCCCTTGTTGAAGGGATGTTCTGATGGTTTCCGGTGTCTCCATTTTGAATTTCTCCGTCTTGAGAAATACATTGAGGTGGCTGAGGTCTAAGATCGGACGCCATTTGTTGTTTGGTTTGGGAACTAGGAAAAGTCGGTTGAAAAAGCTCAGAGTTTTTGTTCCTTACTAGTTCCACTGCGTTTTTGTCTATAAGTTGATGTAATGCCTCCAGTAGGTAGCTGTTCCTCTGGGGATTGACATAGCAACTTATGACTGTGGGGGACCTTGTGAGTCTTGGCCGGGTCTGAAAGGGAAGAGTGTAACCTTCTTTTAGGATTTGAACTACTTTCGGACCGGCACCCATCTGTAACCAACTTTCCCAGAAATTTTGAAGTCTGGCCCCTACAGGCAGATTGTTGACAACATTTGCTACATTTGGAACAGGAGGGACACAAGACAATTGAGTGACACAAGAAACACTTTTCACAGATTTTAATTGAGATTTTTCTTGCTGACAGACTGACACTCCGGGACTTAGACCTTTCTTTTGCGGAGGCCCGGGTGCAGAAGGAACAGATGGTACAACATGAAGCTTTACATTTGAATCTAAAAAAGTGTTCAATGTCTGATCTGTGAGAACCCTGTTTACACAATAATTGTCATTTATATTGTTGTTGTCCACGGGCCGGTCGGGAGGAAAAGTTGGAGGCTTTGCCTCTACCTCGCTTGAACTGACGTCGGTTAATGTTCTTCCAGGCTGGCCTGTCTTGCTTTCCTTCCGACCGACCTTCCTGCTTTCTATCACTTCTTTCATATGGATGATAACGGTTTTTCATTCGAGAAGTGGCAGGGGTAGGGTGGCTCTTGCTGTCATACAAAGCAATTTCCTCTTCAGCCTTCTTGACCACAGATTCCGCAAACAACGTGGAGATATGAAGAGGGCCTGTTCTCAAGGCTGCAAACGTATCCGGTTTTACGCCATTCTTTAAATGGCTGAGGTAAGAGTCCCTGCGGGTCAAGGTGATATTTCCCATGGTCAGGAAAACAAAATCAGTTAAATGTTCCATGGCCTTCGCGGCCGCCTGTGTGATGTTAGAATTAAAGTCCATGAGGAATTGAAGTTCTTCAGCAGCTTCAGTGAGTTTGTTAGATACCTTTCCCTTGTTCTCGCTTTTGATCACCTTCAACTGGGCATTCATGTCTCCTTGAACTTTAAACAAACACCTATTGAAACTTGCGGACTGGTTACACACTACCGAGGCCTCTCTGGCCGACCTTTCCCAACGACGCAGGGCATCTTGAGAGATCCTACGGGAAGCAGGAGGGGTAGCTGCTAAGACTGCCTTTCTTGATATCCGTCCAAAACTATTGTTTAATTTGGAAGGTCCTGTGTTCCAGCTAGTGACAGTCGCCGGATCCAGTTGTTGCTCTGAGTACAGGCCATACCACTTGGTCTGAGGCTTAGGTGGTCTGAGGAAATGATCTATAGGGAGGCTGCCTGCTTCTGTAGTTCTAGATGGATATCCCTCCGTCATGGTGAGATTGAGTTTAGCTAATTTGCGACAGAGATAATCTTCTGTAGGCATTTGCACTGAAATTTTGCTGGGGACCGGGGCTTTGGGCCCGGCAAAAGGGTTGTCATCAGACGGATTTGTACTGTCTACGTCGGGAATATGTGACCACCCCATAAATGAGTGTATACCACTCATAGTTTCTCTATACGTCTGCTCTTCAGATGTTGGAAGTTCTTGTTCAAAATCTTGGTCGTCGGAGAATTCAACCTCCTCTGCAAAGAGTTCAACCGGAGGGGTATCAGAGATTTGACTGTCAGAGTCTGAATCCAAGCTGGAAATACTATCCTTCCCGCTCTTCTGAAGGGCTGGAGAGGCAGAGTCGGCAGGAGGTCGGTCGGAGGTGTGAAGGCCGGTGACCGGCTGCTTAGAACTTCCAGAAGTGACACTAGTCTGTCGGTGAACATTAGTACCAGGCTTACCGGTCAACTGATGCTTCTGAGAAGCGTTGTCTGGACCAGTGCGCCCTTGAGAGGTACTCATAGATCTTAGCTTACCAGCCGACTTTTGCTGTGAAGCAACCTTGTCTGGGCCAGTACGCTCAGAAGAAGAAGATCTATGGAGAGAGGAGTCTTTAGTAAGCTTACCGGCCGAAGGCTGTGAGACAGCACCAGAGTCTGGGTCAGTGCGCTGAGGGTCTACTGAAGAGTTGGCTGGTTGAAAGAAGGGTTCAGAGTCCCGTGTCACCGTGGCAGGTGGAGAGTGAACTACTCTAACATCAGAAGAAAAGGAAGGTTCTATAGATTTTGCTACCAAAAGTGCTTCTAACCTATTAAAACGTTCTGCCCATTTGTCCTCTAAGGCCGTGAACTTTTCCTCCGTGGTAGATGAAGGTGTTGTAGATGATAACTTCTTAGATTTAGCAGGAAGCTTTTCCTTTTTAACCTTCTTCTCTGGGGGAGGAGGGGACTTGTCAGCACTAGGCCCACTCACAGCCCCAATAACTGAGACGCTGGTGGGATCTACAAGCTCTTCAGAAGCTTGGGAACTTTCAGCACGTTTTGCGTCCCGTTTTTCCTTTTTGATTTTGTAAGAGGGTGTTGAGATCTGGGCACGTTGTTCCGGGGTGAAAGAATTACACAGAGTACAATCTACAGAGTCTTTGTCTTTAACACAAGGCTCCTCGCCTTTACCTTTCTCCCTGCAACGTGCGCAGAAGGCATGTCCATCAAATATGGCCATCGCGTGCCCACAACTTCCCCTCTTCTGGCCAGGTGAAGACATAATGTGATAGAAGCACTAAGAATGAAAATAAGGTGTAATCCAACCAAATATTCACAATAAAAACACAAATTATTTCAAAAATCTGGCAGAGAAATTTTTCCACTGTGCACTGGTTCGCGCCAAACGAAAAAGATGCCATGACGTCACGCTGTCTAGACAAGAGGAAGTACAACACGCCATCTGGCGAGTGCACAGGTGCTACGGACCGACCTGCCGGTGGAGACACAGGACGTCTTTTTCTGACGTTTGGCGGGCCGGTCTGCGCCGACCGGATAAGCTATTGTCCATTGGATAGGATGTATTAACGCAATAAAAATATAATGCTTGAAGAAGACTTTTTTATGGAATTTATATGTTTAATTAAATCTTTAATGGGATAATAAAACAAGACAGCAGTGGTCAAGCTTTGAAAAAATACTGACTCACAAAATACCACTACCAGATATAAGCATTAACTTCTTCACATCTTTCAAGAATTTTGCTAATAATGCCCATACTGGAGGGAAAATTTAATGTAAAGGTGTGACACATCAGTCATACAAGAAGTTATTGTTTAGAGGTACACAATATATCTGTCTCGTTAAAAATATTTTGTGAAAATTCAAATCTTAGATCTAAGTCTTTAACACTGTCCATGAATTGTGTATTTCATTTCAAAGTAACATTTGTCATGCTTAACTGAGACACCTCCATAGATTTCAGTCATATAATCTCTTTGGCCCCCACCAATTGCTGTTATGCTAAAACCATTGCAATTTTGACCAACTCCCAACTTCTCCATAGTTACCACAGAATTCACTTCATTTTTAATTGTCCAAATTCTATGTGTACAAATTCTCCATAGTTACCACAGATTGAATTAACTTCATTTTCAATTGCACAAATCCTACGTGTATAAATTCTATGTACTATAAAAACATCATCCACAGTTCTATATATGTGGTCAGCATATACCTGAATGATTTGGTGCCAGTTTTGTGTACATAAGTTTTAGTGTTTTTGGATAATACAATTTTAACAACATGTTCCACTAATCTCCACTTTGGGTACCTTACAATTCACTTGATGCTCTGGTGCCTGTGGTATGTACAGAATCTGTTAAATTCTATATCTGTACTCCTAGTAAGCAGAAACACAGCCAGAAATGCAAAATTCATCACAGTATGTAAACTCTACCAGTGAGGAAACTTTTCACACCTTTGTGCTTTTGGTGACAACATCAGTCTTCTGACATCTTCTTACATGTGGCAAATAATTGGTATTAACTTGGATTATTATGTCACTCTTACAGGCTGCACCTGATTGATGAATTTCAAACACTGTTGTGAATTTTATGTATTTTTCTCTATCTCCACTACTTACCTCCACTGTGGTGACCATATAATTGACTTCATTCTCTGGTGCCTGTGCCATGTAGAGATTCTGTGTGAACATGGGTGTCACATCCTCCACGTCCTCTACATACACAGTCACATTCACGGTGCTCTTCCTGCGGTCAGCTGCATTATCTGAAGCGGTCACCATCAGAGAGATGACTGGTGTCTTCTCTGTGTCCAGAGCACTGGTGGTGCGGATCTGACCATCGTCTGCATCAACACTGAAGAACCTGCCACATGGGAGAAACAAAGGAAGCATTTATACACAGGTTTATATAAATAATAAAATATGAAGCATGAAGCAAAACATAACAAGCATGAAGGTCAGTTGTGGTCCAACCCCTCCAATTATTGCTTATGAGTGCAATAATAAAAAAATCCTTTAAAAAATTCTTGAATCCAGATAGTGATCTGCATCACCACTAAAATGGAATCATCTGTTCCTTGTGCTATTGTAAACCTTTGTAAAAAGTTTCATCAAAATCCATTACAAGCACTTTCAACGGAGTACATTGCAAAAGACAAACAGAAAAACAAACGCATCCTGCAAAAGTATAAAAAGTGTTCACCATAAGCTTTTACTGTGTTACACAATTAAATGAACAAATATTTCAAAACAAAGTTACAAGAATGACAACTTACCCATTGTTACTTGGGACACTGTATGTAAGCTGGCTGTTCAAACCTTCATCTTTATCTACAGCCTGTGTAAAAATACAATCAAATGTCAACCTATTTTATAACTATGCAAACTTTTACAACAGACTCAGGTAACTAAAATGACATAATAGATAGATAGATAGTTTATTTATTATAGTGACCTGTACATATATACATATTATAATCCATATAACAATGATTTAAAGGTACCCAGCCCAACATGGGCTTACAAGTCACTGTTTAACAAAAGGTGTGAAGATTTTCTTTTACATCTAGAAACTTTTCAAAGACACTAATAATACAATGTCATTTGACTGAGATATCTAGCTGAATGTGCCACACTGACTCCAGAGTTCATTTTGGATCTTAATACACAAACACCCCTTAAATTTGTTAATGACCAACTTACCTTTCACTTGCGAGGCTCTGAACTTACTTGTCAATGAGTGATTTTAGATTTATTGTGGTGATTCATTGTACCTTAGCTTTCAAGCAAACATTTGAAAAAAAAACACATCAATATAATGAGAACTTACGCTGTGGCTCAGAAAAATTTCATAACTGAAATACTGTAGATGCTTTAAAGATAATCTATACCTGTACTGAACCTAAATAAAACCTACCCGAACTTGCCCCACGAGTTCATTGAGTCTATTTTCCCTGACTGTGAATACCATACTCTGAGAACCTCCCAGAAACTCAGGGCTGTTATCATTAATGTCGGTCACTGTGACAGATAATCTGGTGGTTGCAGACTGCAAGAATAAACACACACAAAAAAACTAATCATTAAAAATGTTTACACAAATAATTACTCCAAAAATCCCCCTAAAACTCATGATTTATTGTCATTAATGACTACCAGTGTGACTGATATCCTTTGACTAAAACTATATAATCAAAAGAAATTCCAACCTGGGTTGTTAATGTCTCCTATGATAGAGGGTCCATTGGGTCATAATATTTGGAACAGGTCTCTGGTATGTTCCTCATATTACCATGTATTTGTACTAGATTTGAAACCAAAAACAACAGAGCTTATGGTAAAGTAATAATTTACTGAACATGATAACCACTGGACTTCAGGGGCTCCTACCATATTTATCTGTACACATGCCCCCTCCCCATTAATCCCCCCCCTCCCCCCTTTCAACTTTTGCAAAGTTTATATTTCAGCCCCTTTTTGAAAAATACATCGCCCCCGGTATATAATAAGTCAATTTTGACAAAAAAGGTTTCTGTGAGTCACTGATATGATGTTTTATTATTCCATTAACATACTTGAACGTATTGTTACATTTGTTCTGGTAGATCTAGATCTGTATGAAGGAAATTTACACTGACATACAAGCATCATTAAAAGAAGAATAATCTTGTAATTCACATCGGTACACTGGTGTGTATCTTACCCTTTCTAAGTTATTGTCCAGGGCAGCAACTGTCAATTCATAGAAGGCTTTGGTCTCCCGATCCAAACGACTGGCAAGTGTAATCAGGCCACTGCATGAACAAAGAAAGACACAACTGATTTACTCAGGTTAAGGAGCCATGGTGGCACAGTGGTAACACACTCACCTCCCACCTCTGAGATCTGCAGTTCAAACCCTGGACCCTATGTGGGAAAGTTGGTAGTTGCTCACCAATGGTCGGCAGTTTATAGTACAGAACCTTGTCCAACTGTATGTACTGGTTCACTCTGCCCATAAAACTACCAGTCGTGATATGACCTATACACTGTTGAAAGCGACGTTAAAATACAAATGAATAAATCACTCAGGTTAATGTGTTTCAATTTTGGGTTAATTTACTTCATAACATTATTTATGTCATTTTCAATCAATGTATGTTTGTCATGACACATATTTGTGAAGTGATTTCATTGCACTATATGAGAAATAACTGATATATATATAAGGTAACATGAGACACTTCCCATGCTCATTAGATACTCTGCTGACAAACACCTTCAACATTAATGAACCTTAATTCAACTAAATGTCACTCCATTATACTGTTAAAGTTGTGAACAGGTTTAAATTAGACTCTATTTCCAGACATGAGGTCCTGCAGAGATACAAATGTGAAATTTGTTAAAGTATGTGAAATTCACCAAGAGAGGTACCGTTTAAAAATAAAGACAAAAGAATCAAAATGTGAGTAAATTTTGCATCAGGAGATCTCACAGGCCTAATATCATAAATCAGTGAAATTTTCATAAATCAAAGAAATAGATGTAAGTTTTCTCAATGGTGAATTTCAGATAGTGTTGTGAATTTCATATTTCTCAGTACTCTACCTAGCAGCATCTATAGTGAACTCCTGGTCGGTGTCTCCTTCTACTATCCTGTACTGTAACACATCTTCTTCTGGGTCACTGGCCTGAATGTACACACAGAATTACAGACAATTACACAGTAGTCTCTGATACACTTATACAAATGTATGTTACAAATAGAGTGTCAATACAGGGTCATGTATCATCCATATGAGTGAGTTGTATATTAATATGTAAACTTCAAATATGTAACTATATATAATAAGTCACTAAAATATAATACACACATCACAATTACCAACAAATATATTGCTGCAAAATGTGTGGTGTAGTTTTTTGCAATCAATTCCCCTGCCATCAAAAGGAATGGTATTCACCTGTAGAGTAAGAAATCTAAAATTCGCCAGGAATCTAATATTCGCCACCTCTAAAACCTTAGTTAATTTTATGAAGAAAATGATGTTTTGTCTTAAATTTGATATTTTTCAGTTCAAAAAGCCTAAATGTACTGTACATTTAACAAATCGCCTTAATTTATTTATTTTATTAGTATTTCAATATGTGGCGAATTTCATATATGTGGCGAATTTTAGATTTCTTACTCTACCAGATGAAGTATTTGAGTGGAGGAGTTCAAGCAGCTAAAACTCAGGTGTTCCTCTTTATCCATAATGTCCTCATATATAATGTTATTAAGGATTCACAAACTGTTCCACTTGTACTTCTGGAGGTGAATTTTACAATGATACAAGGTCTTGACTGCTTAATGATACAAGAGGGTCACAAAGAGTAGTAATTTGTAGACCACTTAATATTCATATAATTAACGCTCGACGATAGGAGAGGGTTATTGTGATCAGTTTGTTTCTGTCTGTCTGTCCGTCTGTCTGTCTGTGCACCATTTCGCCATTATAACTCAAAAACTATAACACTAATTGAGCTCAAATTTGGTGGGCAGATATTTCATGGGGTACAGACGGATTCTTGAAAATTTGGTGTAATTTGTGTGAAAATTAAAGCCAGGAGAGAGTTTTTCTTATTTGTAATTGGGCTTTTACAGTGAAATCTGCTTCCCTGTCTGTGCACCGTTTTTCCCTTATAACTCAAAAACTACAACATCAATCAATCTCAAATTTGGTGGGAAGGTATTTCATGGGGCACAGACAGATTCTGCCAAATTTGGTGTAATTTGCTTGACAATTAAAGCCAGGAGAGAGTTTTCTTATTTTTAATAGGGAATTCACAGTGAAACTTTTTCTCTTCATCACATACATCAAAAATCAATATTTTACTTTCTGATGATGTCATCACTCAGTGATGTCACAATGCAACTGTCATTGTGAGGTCACAAACCTAGCTTGTGATACTTGCTGACTTTAAGTAAAACTATTTCTTCTCATTTTATGGCTTGAAATTGACATAAACATAATAAAGAGGGAGGTGATGTATTCATTATTTTTATTAATTATTATTTCTGTTTTATTTTCTCTTTTTTCTTTCAATACCTTGACAGTCCATCACAAAAAATTACCATGCGTGATTTTCACCAAGAAGTGATCTTTAAGCAATATTTTTACCTCCACCAGCAGTTTATATTTTTGTGTGCTAATTGTTTAATTGTCTCTTTGTTTTTTTTGGGTTTTTTTTTGTGTGTGTGTGTGTTTAGATTACTCTAGAACTAATGAACAGATCTTTATTTAAAAATTTGTGGGTAGGACCTGACTGAAGGAAGAAGTTACTAAAAGAAAGATCTGAATCTTATTTTGGATACAAAAAAATCATGATTTTTCAGAGGTCCCATTTCAATGTATTTTTAATGACTAACTTTCTACTTGATATTTCTATGAAGATTAATGTACATGTTTGGTTTTATTTTATTGTCTTCCGTACAATACTTTATATCACTTGAGAGACTGGTCACTAAGAGTCGAGCGTTTTGCTCTCTCTGAGTGCATCTTGTTAGTGTTGAATTTCCAATAAAAAGCCAATTTGAACACTGTGTAAGAAAAGGTAGTTTACATCAACAGGGATATCCTACTATAAACAGCAATATTACAAAAATAATATTACTGTTCAGCCCACAAAAGAAACATTCTGTAAAACTGAACTAACATATAACGGAAATTTGTAAATATGAAATAAATTAGGTGAAAATAAAAATGTTTTCTGATTAAAGTTAAAACTACAGGGTTAAACCATTGATAAAGACGGACCATTAGTACACCTACTGACCATATTTCATGGTGTATGATTGTAATACTGCTGTTATACTATATCAAAGCAAGAATCATTACAAATATCTTAAACTCACTGTCTGGAAATATATTGTCTATATATTTCAATTAATGTTACTTATTTGAATTAACTGACTGGTGCCAACTAATTTGTATACAAACACTTTATTTATGAGGCAATTATTCAAACTAGTTTTCATTTTAAAAACTCCAAAATTAATGTTCACATAATGAAAGCTTCACCTTGAATTGTTCATGAGTTTTGCAAATAGATGAATGTGAAATTGAAATTCACAGGCACAAACAGCATACTAGAGTCTGAAGTGAGATTGTGTACATTAATATATTTAGCCTTATAACCTGCCAAACCCCTATAAGCAGAATGCTGTGGAGTTTTAAATTAATTTTGGTGCTTAAAGGGCCATTTCCATTGGCATTTTCCCTGTTTTCTGAAATTCGCCAGGAATCTAAAATTCGCCACCTCTAAAACCTTAGTTAATTTTATGAAGAAAATGATGTTTTTGTCTAAAAATTGGTATTTTTCAGTTCAAAATGCCTTAATTTACTATACAGTCAACAAATCTCACCACAATTCATTTATTTTATTAGTATTTTCACATGTGGCAAATTTCAGATATGTGGCGAATTTTAGATTTCTTACTCTACATGTATTTTTATGATCCCTTGATACTTGCCTTAACAGGGTTCAATGGTATGTGTGATAATGCTGATATATTATTTGCTTATTAACAAAGCTCTGTTTGAGGGCAAACTAACCTGAGCTGTAAATACTGTGGCTCCAATCAGGGCACCTTCGCTGATACTTGTACTGTAGAAAGGTGCTGCAAACTGGGGGACCAGGTTCTCTGCTATGTCCACAGTAACGGACACAGATGTCACTGCTTTCCTGTTAAATGTAAGTGTGAATGCTACAACTCATCAATGGGCAGACAACTCATCAATGTATCAATGGGTTTAAACTTCAATCAACCAGGCTAACATAAATTAAAATAGGATAGTCTCTAAATCACACCCAGGTTTCCAGGTCATGTCCTCTGATACAGCAACTGACAGAACAGACTTGTGTAATGTAAATTAAAAACTTAAGGTATCTCTGTAAAAACCAAGTGAAAAATTAGTCAATGATTATCAACTAGAACAGGTTAGATCAGCATCTACATAAAATGATGAAGAATCAGTGTGTCACATTGTGTAACATATTTAATTATACAACTGTAATTTGTTCCACTAATCTAAGAAATATTGTATGTATGAAGTGGCTTGTAAGCTCATTTGGGGATGAACAGTTAGCTTTAAATTTATTTATAAACATCTGTTTGTTTTGTTAATTGCGAGTCAGTATAATAAATTAATAAAAATAAACATAACCTGACTAAATCTGAATCTGACCCTTAATGTATTAATTTCGCAACCTACAAAAGTACTGACATATCCATGATTTAAGGTTACCTCCTTTTCCACTGTGGCTGAGCCTGGTCAGTTGCTTGTACATGTATTAAGAACTCCTCATGTCTGTCTACTTTCTGGGTCACATAGATGCTGCCATCCTGCTCATCTATTTCAAACTTGCCCTGTCCTGCCTCAGAAATACTGACAATAGAGTACCTCACTGTACCCCTGTTGTCTGAGTCTGCATCCGTGGCACTAATCTACATGCATATACACAGGATAATCTCATTATCTTACAGTATATTGAGGGGGTTAATGTTACACATTAGAGTCCAGAATTAAAGACATTTACTTTTAGAGTAAAAATTGTGAAATATGCCAATGCAAGCTGAAATATGCCGTATGTTAATCTATTCCATAAGATCCATATGGCAAGAAATAATAATCACTGAAAGTCTGTAACAGATTAACATATCATATCATTACTTATATAGCACTTAACATACTAAGTGCTTCACAGTTTAAAAATGTAATAAAAACCAATTTTGCATAATCATTATTGATAAGCCTTCCTGAATAAGTATGTCTTAAGATCTTTTTTGAACACCCATATAGAGTTTTGAGCTCGGAGCTATTCCACAGACGAAGTGCCACTGCACTAAATGCACGATCCCCATAAGTTTTGCGTCTGGTTCTTGGTACTTCTAGGAGGTTAAGTGAGTTTGATCGCAGTGATCGAGCTGGTCTGTGTAACTGTAGCAGATCTGAGATATAGCCTGGTGCAAGTCCATGTCTTGCCTTGAAACAGAGAAGGATGATCTTATATTCAATACGGTATTCGATTGGAAGCCAGTGTAGTGCTCTGAGTACCTGTGTGATATGATCATACTTTATTGCTCCACAAACAAGATGTGCAGCGGCATTCTTCACTAACTGTAATTTATCAATTAGAGACTTGGATATATCAAAGTATAAGGCATTGCCATAATCAAGTTTTGATGTGACAAGTGCTTCTACAAGTGTCTGAGTAGCATCTTGTGTGATGAGAGGACATATTTTATATATCATAAAGATTTGCTTGTAGGCTGACTTGCAAACTTGATATACTTGATGCTCAAGAGTGAGAAATCTATCAATCTACACACCTAGGTTTTTTGCAACTGAAGCACCACTAATGATATGATCACCCACTGATATATTAGATTTAATGAGTTTTGATGTCTGAATTTTGGAACCCACCAGCAAAAATTCTGTCTTATCATCATTGAGCTTCAGTTTGTTGCCGAACATCCAGTTTAAAAGATCACTGATACAGGATTCAATTTTCTTGAAGCATTCAACCTGTTGTTAAGGGTTTTGGGGATTCATTGGGAGATATACCTGGCCATCATCAGCAAACAAATGAAAAAAGGATGCTATGAGACCGAATAATGTCTCCTATGGGCCTGGTATACTGAGAATACATGGTTGGTCCTAATACTGATCCTTGGGGAACACAACAATCCAAGGGGCAACTGTGTGACATCGCTCCAGCAATGCTTACCCTTTGAAATCTTCCTGACAGATATGACTTGAACCATTGGAGTTTAGTGCCAGTGATGCCAAACACATGTTCCAGCCTGTTTATCATAATCTTAAGGTCGAAAGTGTCAAATGCCGCAGATAGATCTAACAAAGCAAGCAACACTGCCCTTTTTGTCATCCATGCTTAAAAGGTTGTCATCAAAGATTTTAATAAGTGCTGTCTCAGTACTGTGATTTGGACAGTAAGCTGACTGCAAGGGTTCCTGTAAGTCATTTGCCTCCATAAACTCCTTAATTTGACCACTGACAGCTCTTTCAGTTAATTTTGATATGAAGCCTGTAATTTTTGTATGTCAGTTCCAAACCAGGTTTTTTTAAAAGTGGAGTTACTACAGCCTCTTTGTAAAAACTGAAGGTACATCATCCTTAGTGAGAGATGAGTTTATGATTCTTGTAATAACTGGAACCAATTTGTTTGAGCACTGCTTGAGAACAGAGGTGGGGATTAGATCCAGTCCACAAGACTTTGTTGGGGCCATCTGTAAGAGTTTTGCAACATCATCCCCTGAAAGACAATCAAATTAACAAGTGGGGATTCACCAGAAAAAAGGAAGATCATGACTAGAGAAATCACATGTCTCCTCAAAGTTGTCCCTTATTTTTGTGAGTTTTGTCTCAAAGAAGTTCACCAACCCATTGCAAGATCTTCTGTTGATTCATGGGGTGGCAATGGCATTTCAGTAGCTTTGTTCAGTAGCCAGTTTATGATAAGGAAAAGTTCCCTTTGATCATTTTTATTTTGAGTGATGAAGTTCTGGAAATATGACTGTTTGGCAGCTGCAAGAGAATCAAGGTAGGTTTTCCTTTCCTACTTAAGAAATTTCATGTCCTGTTCACAGTGGTTCTTTTGCCATTTCTGCTCTAGCCTAATAGGACGTAGATTTGTTCTTTGTAATCTTTATGACTCATTTAAGGCTGTTCAGCCTTCACGGTGATAGTCCTTTTTCTTGAAGGATGTTTATCTAGGAGCTTACTGAGACAACTATTGTCTGTTGTAACTAGTTCCAGAGTAGTCTTGGGTATTTCCAAAATCTTCAGACAAAATGTCCTGTTTGAGATCTGTTATGTTGATTTGATTGAGTTTTTGATATTCAACTTTCTTTTTCACTATTGGAGGTTTACTGCATAAAAGATTGCATGAGATACTGAAATGGTCAGAAGACTGGATGCCTTTTTTAACTCTGGAAACTGTATCATCGGATTCTGCTGTGATAATCAAGTCCAGTATGTGACACTTTGGGTGGGTGGAGAAAGATACATGTTGCCACAAACTAAATATATTGAGGAGCTCTGTAAATGACTCTGAATGGTCATTTTTTTGCATCATCTAAATGGAAATTAAAGTCACCAACAACCAGAAGCTTCCATCAGATGGGATAATTATCTGAAGGTACTTTAAAAATTCTTCAAGGAACATACTTAGTGGGACATTTTGAACACAAGGTGGTCTATAAATGACTGCAAGATTGATGACTGTGTCAAGAGACTTTAGCTTGACATTATTGCATTCAAAGGATGTGAAGCTTGCTACTGAAGAAAGTACTGGATTTGATTAAGTTTTGCACAACACTGCTACTCCACCACCTTCCTTGTCTGAGCGATCAACATGTAACAATTTATATCCATCAGGCTTAAGGGTACCAATCACTGGTTCATCATTGTCACTGAGCCAAGTCTCTGTTATAGCACAAATGTCAATATCATTTCCTAGAATATAATCCTTTTAATTATTGATTTAACTTTATTGCACACAGACCTAGCATTAAGTAGGCAAAACGATGCAAAAGACTGATTATGCTGTGTTTTCTGAATCAGAACCTTAACTAAATTTTGAAGATTAGCAAAGGATTCTTTTCTAATTTTAATTCTGTGTTCACTTATAATTGGTTTTATTTTATAGTATATATTTTTCCCTCCCCTAGAATATCACGGTAGTGGAAACTCTTTTCAGTCAAGTAATCATGTGAGGAATATCCCATTGTAACCCAAAGTTCTGCACTAATTGGTTTAATTTATGCCATTGTCCCAGATTACAAAAAAAAAGTTGTCACTTGAAATGTTGGTACATGTATCAACTTGTCCACAAAAAAGGGTTGTTACTTGATTAGCTGGTGTATGTATCTATAGAACAGCCAGAGCAAAACTCCTTTGTGTTTTCTAAAATTAAATAACTGGCCTACTGCTGGCAAAAAAGTAATGAGACTGAGAATAATAATAGTAATAAAATAACTAAATCTTAACTAATATGAATATAACACCTCAGGTAAGTGTGTTGCAGGAATAACCCCTGACAAACCACAGTATACACAGCATTTTACCATTGTTTGAGGTTATCAACCCCAAAGGAGAAGCCTGGGTGATTTATTCTTCAAGCCACGGTAAAAGTCTGCCTATACCATGGTTTGGGGGGGGGGGGGGGGTTATCCCTATTCTAACATGACAAATTATTTTAAAGTGAATAATTATCACAAATTTTACAGCAAAACGGTTATTGTTACGACAGCCATAATGAGCAATAATTCTAAGCTTTATCCATGTTATGCTGATTTTACCCATGAAATATTTCCTGGATTAACCAATCAGAATCGAGGGCACAGCAACCTCATGTTAGAATATCACTTAACCTTCACTGATGTACAATACTGTAGTACAGATGGAAATGAAACCTTAATCTATCATGCATATTTAATAGCATATACATTTTATGAGACTATTTTCCTTGCAAGTTTTAATTGTGAAACCGCTCCTGTGTGTTTGAACTAAAAGTAAAATAAGGGGATTTCCTTAGTAGTGAATCTCTCACCTCTTTGGTATTAAGGTTAATTATTTCTAGGATCTTACAGTAGTGACCAATCTTCTGGACTCTCCCTCCTCAATGGTGACAGCGTAGCCATTTGGTGGAAACACTGGGTCATTATCATTGATGTCCAGAACACGTACTATCACCTCCACATTCACCGTCTTTGGATTGGGAACTCCAGTTTCACTTACATACACCTGATAGACAGTAGACAGTCTGAGGTACAGAAATAAGTAATAATCACTGGTTCTAATCACTTAAAAACACACTGACACTATCAAATCCTCAATTACATTCATTGGATTGGGATCTCCAGTTTCACTCACATACACCTGATAGACAGTACATAGTCTGAGGTACAGAAATGAACAATTTTCAGTGATTTTAATCACTTGAAAACACAGTGAGTCTACTAAACTCCCCAATTCCTTTCTTTGGATTGGCAATTATGATTACATTCACATATACCTGAAATAAAGCAATCGTCTAAGAGTATTGTTTAATAGTTGGGAATAATCACTGATTTAAGCAGAGTTACATCTGTTTCAGTAAAATAAGTATCTGGCCAGTATTCACAAAAGGTTTTATCTTATGTTTTCCGTACTTTTATTTGCCTCTCCAATTTAACATATCATACAGTCCAAATGTTAAAACTTAACTATTAACCACAAATTAAAAAATATATGAAGTTCATATTACAAGGGATTATTAACCATTTAATACCAGTTGCAGTGTCAATGCAAAGTTCTTTAGGGATCAATAATTTTTGCTCATTGTTGATGAGCCCAACTCAACTTATCTTAGCCTTAGTCTTTCGTGAATACAGCCATTGGTCATAAATTTCTTAAGTAGATTTCAAGTCCCCATGATTTAACAAAACAGGATTCCAATGTAGCATGATAAAACACTGAAACCATTTGGACGTCTGACCACATAAATTATGATTCAATTGCGATCAAAAAAGCAATGTGAAAAATATCCATCAGTGAAAAGGTCTGCCAAATTTTCCAAAGGTTAATTTACATGTCTCCCCCCCCCCCCCCCCCCCCAGATGATCAAAGATCTACAATCGCAATTGATATCCAATTAAACACAACATATGTGCTTGGGACTGATGTGAGTGGACAGGTTGAACTTACCCTGAAGATGACATCGGGTGTAGTCTCATAGTTAAGTTCACCAGTGTTGAGTTGGATGAGTCCAGTGTTTGTGATGGCGAATACCCCTGTCCCTTCAATCCTGTACTCAAATGTTGGCTCTGGATCTTCAGCTCTCTGTTTAAATGATCAATCCAGCACAATCAAAAACAGTTTAAATGAAATTCATCAATGACATTGTAATGATAGAAAATTTGCTATTTACCTTTTATTGTAATGAAATTTGGTCTTTGAACCAGAGTATTGCTTTGCAAGAGAAAAAGAATTTTTTTTGACAGAGCAAAAACAAAGTGTCCCAATGAGTATTAATGATTTTGTAGAAATTACCATCTTCCTGAGTGTGTTTAACATGTTTTTCCATTTATGCCAAAATGCAAGGTTTCGTACATGAATGTGTATTTTTTTTGCGTTTAATGCAGAAAAGTCGCCAGTAGACTCTGCAGATACCCTGGGGCTCAAAAATTTCGTCAAAATCTCGCACCGTTTCCGAGCTAAATTTGTTTTACGCAAAAATTCAAGATGGCCACGAAAAATGGCGGGAATCGATTTTTGGGAAAAGTTGGCAAGAGACTGCAGACACCCATTTTTGAGATAAATGCAGTTTTACATTTTATGCAGAAATTCAAGATGGCCGCCAAATATGGCGGGAAAAAAAACATTTTTGTGAAAAGTCACCAGCACACTTTACAGATACACTGTGGGTAAAAAATTTGGTCGAAATCACTCTATCTCTCACTGTTTCCGCAGAAAATCTAGATGGCCGCTGAAAATGGCAGGAATATGATTTTTAAGAAAAGTTGCCAGTGGCAGATACCTTGGGGTCAAAAATTTTGTCAGAATCACTGTATTTCGCACCGTTTCTGAGATATTAAAGATTTTTCATTTTTTGCGCTAAGAAAAATCGTGCTGTTTAGTTAATCGTTAATAAGTCGGCCACTTTGTATTGGATTACTTCCAAAAGTTAATGATTTTCAGACATCTATATAACGAACCTACTTGCCAAATTTTATGTGAAAACGTGAAGCGCTTTTTAAGTTATCATCCGGACAAGCACACCCCTTTCAAAGACATGTTTTTGGTCATGTGACTTCTCTGATTGGTTGAAATACTATGACACCATGTTCAGAAATTTTTCCCAGAACTACTGCATACATGTGCTAAACTTGAAGAGAATCCGCCCAGTGGTTGCAAGGTAAAAGCAATAGAAAATGCGGGAGCCAGCAGAGCCGGCAAACCCACTCTCTCTCTCCTCTCCCCAAAATACACACAAGCTTTCCTTGTGGGACCCTTAATTCCCTCACAGGCATTATATAACTCTCAAAAAGAATATACAATGTTTAATAGGAGACTCTGCAGATACCCTGCGTGTCAAAAATTTCGTTGAGATCACTCTATCTCGCACCGTTTCCGAGATAAATGCGGTTTTGCATTTTACGCAGAAATTCAAGATGGCCACCAAAAACCTAATTCCCTCACAGACATTATATAACTCTCAAAAAGTGTTTAATAGAAAAGAACACATTCTGTCTGATATTCAACTTTTGGAATGTTATTTAACAGAAATGCATTCATTATTTTATCTCATGGATAGCTACATCAACTGTTTTGCACATTTATTTGTACTATTTTATTGTTTCATTCTTTGAATAGTCATCATGAGCTAATTCAGTGAGTCATACAAAATTATACACTTGGTTTAATAATCCCAAATCATTTATTAATAATTTTATATGTTTTAAAAATCAGTTTTCTTATAATAATAAAAAATTCCATAACATCTAAAATTTACAGTCAAATTTATTAATTAAAATGTATGAACTATAATCACAGGTATAAAACTGAATTGTAAGAGGGAGTACCACTGAAACAAATTCCAGATAATATTGTCGGTCAGAAGAAAGGGATAATTTAAAATTACTGCTGAAAAGAGTGCCAACTAGTCAAACAGGTTTGAATAAAGTCAGATGAGTCATTTTGTTATAAAGTCATTGATATGAAGTGAAACGATTTAATTCCAACCTACAGACATGTCAGACATTGACCTTGCACTGACAGATAGCTCCTTCAACTCACCAAAGACTTCACAGTAAATAATAACAAATATGCCCTCTTCTCAAAATTCATTACTTGTAAAACTTTGTTTACAAAATTTAGACTTTTTGTACAAATTTTAATGAAGATTTTTAATGACATAATGATTTACCCTTTTATCAAAATAGATATATGCCCATTTCAAATAAATTTAAATAGTATTCTAAAAGTATTTTTTTCTACCTTTTTGTTGTGGTTTGAATCATAGAATAAATTTTGCACATGGAAATTATGGTCGTCATCACACACATACTATATCTTGGATAAATTTTAAATGAATGCTATTATACCTTCTGTATATCACATGTGAAATGATGCAAATTATGAATAAAAATCTCATACAAGACATCAAAGTAAATATCTACACTGTGTATGCACATAATAAATATACACAATAACTTGACGCACAGTACCCTAATTTTTTATGTTCTGTACACTCAGTTCACACTGTGTCAAGTGAAACACTGAGCTTGTGAAAACAGTTACACTGAGAAAAAATTGCAAAGTGCCAAGTATCAGGAGTTTTTTTACGCCAACACATAAAAAGAAGCTGCACTACACAACAGAAAAAAAATGAACCTTTTTTAAATGACAGAGAATGCATGTTTTGGACAACAAGTGTTCATATTTGACTTCAGATGCCAGCCCTTTTATTCTGTCACTCTAGCGGAAAAAGTTAAACCTCTCTCGTGTTGACTAGTGTTCTATCAAGAACACTTCCGACGTATTGGATATAACACTGTCTTGGTCTTATAAGACACAAAAAACTGTTCCTTTTGAATAATCTAAACTGTTAACAAGAATTTAAACCAAAGACATTTTTCACCTTAATTAGCTGAGGAAAACAAAACTCCTTTTCTTTTTTCTCTGAGATTTGTTGATTTCTTTCTGAATTCTTTGCAAGTGTTAAAGTAAATATTCGAACACTGAAAACATGTTTAACACTTCAATGTAATACAAAAGCAATTAATGAATTAAATAACAATTTTGTCAAGAATACATCAAAATTGGGAGATCAAGCTCTATACAAACACAATATTTTCTTCACATCTAATGATGAAAGTTTATATCTTGACCTAATAAGAGAACCATAAGGACCTAGCTTTCTTTTAATAATGATGTTTATGTATATGTACTTTTACAAAGCACTAAACTTCACTAATGGTACCAATGGAATCCATGTCTCACAAGTGTTTTCATTATCGTAGATGTCACACAGTTTGTTCAACAAATGACTTCTGATTTACATGTTCTTTGTTGTATCTTTGTACAAGCACTGCAATGTCTCTAATTTTGAATGTTTTGAAGTACATGTACTCTATTATGTAAATATTTATAATCACAAAGTTTTTTGTCATACAAATGGCTTGACATGGAGTTTTTGTCATCAAAGAAGATCATCATAATTATACCCATGGTGACCATAGCATTTAATGCTCAAGTATTTTCTTAAATAAGTGCTTGTTACAAGTTATTGATTAAAATTTTGAAAACAATACTTAAACTTTAAGTTTATGGAACTAATCTGTTAAATATCACACATTGTGAGTTACTTATTAAAAACAAGAAAACAAAATCAAGAAACATGATTTATATGTATGAATACAAAAGTTACACCTGGGAAGGGGATGTGCTTAAAAGGTAACAAAACTCATACAAATGGTAATGCATGGTGTATATCCATGCCTGCTGGATGAGTTGGAAGAGACCAAATAAAATTCCTGTGGGTTATACTTGCTGGAGACATTTGGTTCAGAATATTTTCCCAACCAATGCAAAACACTAAACACCATAATTTTTACTGAACAGTGGTTCTGTCTGAAATATCTAGAGACTGAAGTAGATATATATAGCCAGGAGTTCTGTAGTTTTCATACATTTTGTGCCTCAGGGATTTCCAAGTTCCTTCAATATATTGGAAACCACATTGATTACAATTTATGATGTTAAATCAGATTGTATTTTCCAAGTAAGAACTAATGACTTTGTCTAGTTTTTAAATTTTGATGATATCTTGACTTGCCCAGTCTGGTAAAAAATATTTGTCTGAATACATGGAACTTAAAGTAGAAGAGAATGCAGTTATCTCAGCATCATTGAAAAATGATTAAAAATAGTGTCTTTCCAAAATAAACAGAAACAAATGCAATGTCCAGGCCTAACTTACCATAATCAGAAGGAAGAAAGTTCTACACATATACACAAAATATCATCACCCTTATCATAATCAGAAGAAAAAAAGTTGTACAGATATATAGAAAATATTATAACCCTGGGACACTACTAATTATCACGCTGGGGGCAATACTAAAACATAAACTGACCAGAGCTATTGTCATCCCAGATTGCAAACAATGAGAGCATGATTGATCTACCATAGGCTGTTGAGCATGTGTTAAATCATCACTTTGAGAGAAACACTTGTGAACTCTGTAGATGGACATGCCTATTGTGTACAAGTCACTTTTATGGTAAAATATTATAGGTTTTCAAAATGCTGACCATGTCTTGACAAAAAGGGTTGGTGCTAACAAGGTTATTTCAATCCACACCAGTTTATGGCCTCATTTAGCATAACAAAACCTCTTAAATATGCTTAACTGTTTTTGTATTTTGTCATACTTTAGGCATTTGTGAAAACAGATGAACAGGTTTTCTGAAATGCCTGAATTGAAACACAATAGAATTTGATAAAAATGAAAACATTCAGTGGACAGAAAGACCCATTATCTACTGTAAATAGAGAGAGAGAGAGACAATGATCAATTTAAAGAAACATAACTTGCACAACAAATTAAACTGATTTAAGTATACAAAACCATACAATACTGAACACACTCACTTTAAGTTCCTGTATCATATTGTTAAACGCTGATGATGTCAATCCTTAGGGATCACATAGTTAAAACCTGCTGATGTCAATCCTAAGGGATCATAAAGTTAAACCCTGCTGATGTCAATCCTAAGGGATCATAAAGTTAAACCCTGCTGATGTCAATCCTAAGGGATCATAAAGTTAAACCCTGCTGATGTCAATCCTAAGGATCATAAAGTTAAACCTGATGTCAATCCTAAGGATCATAAAGTTAAACCCTGCTGATGTCAATCCTAAGGATCATATTGTTAAACCCTGCTGAGGTCAATCAGTTAAACCCTGCTGAGGTCGATCCTAAGGATCATATTGTTAAACCCTGCTGAGGTCAATCCTGGGGGAGCAAAAAGAAAGAGCTGAACCTCACTGAGGTCAATCCTAAGGGATCATACAGCTAAACCCTGCTGATGTCAATCCTACGGGATTATAAAGTTAAACCCTGCTCAGGTCAATCAGTTAAATCCTGCTGAGGTCGATCCTAAGGATCATATAGTTAAACCGCTACTGAGGTCAATTCTAAAGGACCAGAAGAACATCTCTAATTTATCAGGATTTCAAGATAACAGGGTCAATATCAGTTTAAAAGAGCTGCATGTAGTACAGCCATGCCATGTACTTCATGCTTATTTCATTTCAAAATGGATTTCTACTCATCAGAACTCTGCTCTAAGGTGCTAACTTGATCAGATTTAGTAAAACTATGAAAGATGTTGAAGAAATATTAGCAATATAACCTATCCAGAAAAACTCTCATTGAAATATCTCGGGCGGATTTTGTGTAACTTAAGACTTCTGTGTTTCTTAAAAGTTGATATGTAACCCTTCTGCCTTCACAATAATAATGATATTTTTTAACCAAAGAACAGTATCATTGACTTGAATATAAATAAGCATTGATTTAACACAAATTACTGGTAGAATCTAAACTGGCCATTATACTATGAATTTAATCTTGCACATTCAAGGTCAATACTTCAATTATTTGAAGAGTATGGCTGAGTTTTATAGGCATAGAATTTCAACTTAAAGTACACTCCACATACTTATCCCAGTGTAATATTTCTATCAATGACCATAACCAGAAGAATTGTTGCCAACTAAAACAAGTTAAAAGGTTAAACATCATCACCTTAAACTAACTGGATTCTAATATTAAAACTGCAATTTTTTATAACAGATAACTATTCTTTTTGCCTTTGGAGGATGATCATTAGCATAAGTTTCAAAAACATTTAAAAATCAAACATTTTTGATAATCTTATGATAATATAATCACATTTGTTTAAAAAGAACTTGAAATAATTAAAGAAGTCTTTGATTAATTATTCACAATATACTGACCAATTGCTTTGCCCTTTCCTTTGAGAAACAAATTTAAACTACATTTGTATTCACAATTCATTTGAATTTCTTTGATTTCACTGATAAATACATTGATGTTTATTAACACATTTGCACAGCCTACAAAATAACAAGGCCACTGCCGCAGCATTTATCTCCCGCCTGGAATCAGTAATAATGGAGAACTAAATGAGATAAGGGCTTTATAGTAAGATAACCCCACTTGACATTGAAGAATGGGTCAAAGGTAAAAGTCAGCAGTCTCAGGCCTTTACTTCCTTTAAGTTGTTTTCACATTTGGAACCCCTATTAGCAATGATAAGGGAGATATAAGGCCTTTTTAATAGGATAATCCCATTTAACATGTGATAAGACAGCCATTTTGGCTTCGAAACTAGGTCAAATTACTATCAGCTTAACTTTGCTGGCCATATATATTTTGTGCATATTTGATGAACCTAGCTGCAAAAAAAAATATTTCACGTTTAAGAGCATCTTAATGAAATTTAAATAATTGGATATGGTTGCCATTTTGTTTTTCAAAATAAGGCCAAAATTTTTCTCAGACAAAACATTTGAAGGCCAAGAGTTTTAATGGTCTGAACCTGTAGCTGGAATTTTCGACATTTAGAACAACTGTATGATTTTTAAACAATTGGCTATGGCGGCCATTTTGTTTTTCAAAATGAGACCAAAATTTTGCATAAACATTCCTTGCAAATTTGATGAAGATGTCTTTATAAATGAATAAGATATTAAGGTTTATGCTGAAACCTGACAAACGGATGCACGGACGGATGCACAAACAGATGCACACATGCATGGAAGCTGTTTACAATTTTAGACCACAGCCTTTGCTTTTCATGGTCTGTCTTTACAATCTGAAGCCACAGCACCAATAATATGGGAGAAATAAGGACGTTTTAGTGTGACGACCTTGAAGCAGGGGTCAAAGGTCAAATTCAACACATGGAAAAGATTACCAGGCCATGACTTCGTACAAGTTATTTTCACATTCCGAACCTCTAGGAGCAATATTTGGGGAGATATAAGGCCTTTTTAATAGGATAATCCCGTTTGACATTAAACATGCGATATGGCGGCCATTTTGTTTTTGAACTAGGTCAAATTTATTATCAGGCTAGCTTTTCTAGCCATATAGCTTTTGTGCAAATTTGATGAAGCTAGCTGGAATATTTCAAGATTTAGAGCATCTTTACGATTTTCAAACAATGAGCTATGGCGGCCATTTTGTTTTTCAAAATGAGGCTAAAATTTTTCAGAGACAGGTTTTCATAGCCATAAACATTCTCTGCAAATTTGGTGAAGATATGCAATATTTGGGGAGATATAAGGCCTTTTTAATAGGATAACCCTGTTTGACATTAAACATGTGATATGGCGGCCATTTTGTTTTTTGAACTAGGTCAAATTTATTATCAGGCTAGCTTTTCTAGCCATATAGCTTTTGTGCGAATTTGATGAAGCTAGGTGGAATATTTCAAGATTCAGAGCACCTTTAGGATTTTCAAACAATTAGCTATGGCGGCCATTTTGTTTTTCAAAGTGAGGCTAAAATTTTTCAGAGACAGGTTTTTATAGCCATAAACATTCCCTGCAAATTTGGTGAAGATATGTTCATAAATGAATGAGATATTAAGGTTTATGCAAAAACGTGACGAACGGACGGACGGACGGATGGAAGGCGTTTTATAATCTCCCGACCACGGCCTTCAGCCGGTGGGAGATAATAAGGTCAAAGTATTGATGCTTGGACAGAGGATGTGATGAATGGCTGTGACCCCTGCCTTTTGACACCCATAAAATAAACCATTTATGTATCATTTTCAGTGACACCAATTATCATATATATATTCTTTCTCAGTTAGTCTTTCAAAATGTCTTGCTGTTTTAAATTGACCATTCATTTGCAAAATCTTTAATTCCATGTGAAATCTAGTGAGTAAAGAATATACACCTTCCACAAGGTAGGTGCTACAAAAACGTACAGAGATAAGGCACCCATAATAAGATGAAAGCATCCATTAATGAAAGAGTCTTGTAACATAAATATCTAATAATACATCAAGCATGTGGTAACCTTGACTTAATGGCTGAAATTGAGCCATATACTATGGTGACCCTTTAAAAACTGAACCCTGGTGGTCGCTTGGCATCATTTGTTAAGGGGCTGCTTCACCGTCACAAATTGTTCATTTTTCCATTCCTGGTTATTCTAATTAAGAGCAAATTTTATTTCCTTGGGAACCACTCCCAATATGTAATGATCAGCTAACAAATTTATTATGAACTTTAACAATGACACAGTAACCCAAGGGGAATATAATTTGAAAGGTGACTTTCGGGAACTGTTTCACAAAATTATGTGTTAGCAATAATTTCAGGAGCAATCATGCAATGGCCACATGCTTTCTCTGAACTTCTCGAAAGCCTATAATGGCCACAAACTCTTCAGGAAAGCTCACAAAAACCTCAGATTTGCCATTCCTAAGATTTTTGGAAAAGTCATTTAGCAGACTGGGACAGGGGTTTTAGAAATATTGCGAAGAAAGGAATCTGAAGTTCAACATAGTTTGGTCTGCAAATTCACCAGAAGACAATATTCTGCCCAAAAATCTTAAAAGAAGAAAGAACTGATAAAGTGATTATAGCAGCTGCTTTCTATCAAAGATTCGGTAAGTTTTTTGTGACTGACAGACTGTGAAAGAATAATGAAAATGGTTATAAATAGGTATAAACAGGCGAGAAGACTGATAATAAATGTTCCAATATTAATGTTATTGTGAAACTTAGTTCCTTTTATTATCTTTAAATCTGCGTTTTTATTATGAAGCACAGGCCAAACACAAGTGAGAATTTAAATGACAGATTTCTGAATTCCTTCCTGAATACCTTTTTATGTCATTTTGGTCGTGGAAATACTAAATTTTCACAGATATGTTAATATGAAGCATAAATCCTCTACTTATAAACTTGAATATGTTACATTACGATTTACAGCAATAAATAAAGCTCCCTGAACTCCTAATGTAAAATTGTTATTAATCATGTCTCTTATGTCACAAATACCTCTTCATAAAACTAGTTTCATTGTTCACTTGACATGTTAAGGTTTGAATCATTCAGTATTAACACATAATATGTATTTACGATAAACTTAAGATTTGTTTAACTTTAGACCTAATATATCTCTGTTTATTTTTGTCATGCCCAAATAAACATATACTATTAATTGTGCACAAATATCTTAACCATACATATATATATATATGTTATATATGTTATTATATGTAAATATAAACACAGATGCATCGTGTTTAGTCAAATCTCAAGAGATAACACCAAGAATTCTGCTTAACCAGGGTTTCCAAATATAAAGGTAAATTTCAAATGACAAGTCATCTTGGACCTGATATAACTTTTATATACGTTTGTTTAGGAAATTAAATCAAAGAGGTTCAACTGTATATCCTGGCGAGTCTCACATGTGATAGAATGACACTCTCCCATATCTGTGGTTATGGGTTTAACCCCATCTTTTGAAAACATGTGGGATCATGTACTGACAGCCCCAGTCTTAATGCAGCTTTAGTCGTTTAAAGGAATTTGTCCAACACCAACTTTGACTGAAAATTGAAATATTTGTCTGAAAGAAAATCTATTTTCCTTGAGAAAGACATATCTTACCTCTGAATTTAGCCAAGATTTAAATGGAATGACATAATGTTGTTCTGCCAACTTTAGCTTAGTCTTTGGACAGAGACTCTGACAGCTAACCATTGTGAGATGCTGACATATTACCCCAGTGTGTTCAAATGTAAAGAAAGTACCAAGGATGTAAAAAAGTGCAGAAAATTCTTCTTAACTAATATATTACTCATATATCTTTTCAGTTGATACATATTTTACCTTTGAAATTGTAACAATTTATTTGAATCCAACATTATAAATGAACAATAATCAATGAAAATCATTGTAAAGGTTAAATCAAAAATATAAATGAATGTGTTCTTTCTTTTTTTAGGGAAGGGGGAGGAGTCTAATGTGGGACCATATATAAATTGCAAAAGGAACGAAAAATGGGGAAAAAATCATGCAATTTCTTTTTATCGGTGGCATTTTTGTGTGCCAAGCCAAGTAATACTTTCAGTGGTAACCCTCAAAAGAACATTAAAAGTTAATTAATTATTAAAATACCCGTGTCTGATTCTGTCAGACAGATATAATTATAATAATTAAATCTCTTTTCTTTCATATTTATATATAGCCTCTTTTGTGTGAAAGAATCTTCTATTCATTCCATACTATAATTGATAGGTATCATGCATATGAAAACTTTTTTTTGTCAACATGGTGTCATTTTCACAAAATAAAGTCCAACTTAAGACACTTGCCAGTTAAATGCAAATTCTGTAGAACACTGTCCACTGGAAAATAAATTTTGTGGCTAATAATTTTAAAAAACTCAATTTCAAAAATAAATTAAAACCACAAAGATAAAATGACATCAGTAATGCTTAGGGCTAGTATATATATTCATAAGATACTGAGGTTTCTAATCAAAGACTTCCAGCATTTTTTGTCAACCTGGGGATGATTTAGTGACATCTGTCTAGGCTGTCTAGTCTCTGAGTGAATGAAGTGAAACAGGGAGTACTCTGCTCTTCAAAATCTCCATGTATTATACCAATGTTTTAAGGTTACACTTGAATTTATTGCACACAAGCATATATCTCACTGTGTGAAGTATCTATTAAGTGGGCCTTTCGCAAAGCCCTGAGTTATTTATATAAACAAGGGGTGTATAACTGCCATGACTTCTCCTGGTTTTACTTAACACCACTACGGTGAATATTCTTTCAGGAACAATGTGTCACAATTTAACCATCAGATTAAAAATCAACAATGTGACACGAAGATGTCGGTCACAAAACAACAGGTACCTTAGATATCTGATGGCTATCAAATTTGTATATAATCTCTTGGCTCTCACCATTGTTGTCTTAGGTTCAAATCCAGCTCAGGATAACATGTGAGAAATACTTATGGCCTGTCCAAATACAGTAGAAGCTCTATTATCTGACCCTCTATTGTCTATTTTCAATTATCTGACCTCAAACTCACTCTCCTAACTCCATATAAACCTGTTATTTTAGCTCTTCTATTATCCAATCTAATTGTTACTCCCCGAGAGGGTCGGATAATAGAGGTTTGATTGTATTATCCACATTGTTAAGCGGAGCAGAAAAAAAAACACACAACTCTGACTGGGTCACTAAACTGCAATAGGTTATACATTTAATTTATTGCTATCTCACAAAATGATTGAACATTTATTGTCCCACAATAGCATTTAAAATTGACAAATTTTCAACAAAACATACCTAGCTGTAAAAAAAATAGAGATTGTCAATAAAGCATCAAAATTCAAATTATAAATAATAATAATTATAAGCATCGAATGCAAAGCTGTGGCTAAAGTGCATTTTTGATAACTGCACTGAAGTCAAGAACTGTGGAACATTCAGGTAACCTCTCACAGGTTTGCTGTGCCTGATGTTATAGGGTACCCATTACTTGAGTAAGGCAAGGACTGAAATACTTTTGAAAACTAGTGTGGAGGTACTTGTACAACAGAGTCAGAATTATGAAAATGCAGCATTGTTCTACAGGCACTAGATTTTTAAAAAGAGGTGTCATTCTAGAAAAATTAGCTGCTTTTTGTCATGATTCCAGCTAGGCTATTTGAAATAAACTGTCATTTTTTGATGCTGGAATCCTTAAAGTGAATTACAGGCAAGGTGACTGCCCACAAGAGAATTACAAGCCAGTATTGCAGCTTCACACATGAGGACCTCTTGATGTGTCTGCTATCACACAACAATTCTAAATCATTATAAATCCATACATTATCAAGTTCATTTGCAATGGTTCTGTATCAATAGATATACTTTTGCAGTTTTACCTTATTCTGACTTGTTACTTTAACCAGATCAATGTTAATGAGTCTGACTTTTTACTTTAACTGATCATTGGCACTTACTATGAATTTTTATCCTATTCTCTACCATTATTCTGAATTCTTACCTTATCAATTTGCTTATGAATTTGCATCCTAGTCTGAATATTGGCTATGGTATGTCTTGGAAGGTGTAATGATTCTAAACTCCAAGTGCAACCTTTGTGTATCTTTCTCAGTCCTTCATTAACTGGGTCTGTGGTAATTAGTTGTTAGTTTGTGCAAAGATTCTGAATGCCTACCTTATCTGGATCTGTTGCAATAATTCTGAGTGTCATGAAGCCACTCAAGTCTTTCACAAGTGTACCGGAGGGTGAGTTTTCTGCCACATAGCCTACAAACCCGCCAATACTGCTGGACAGTTCAGGAGCATATTCATTGGTGGACTGCACAAATATGCTCAGTGTGGCTATCTGAAACCTCCCTAAAACAGATACAATTTGAGTGATCAATGAACACTTAAAATGTAAATTGAATTTATAAATACTGATTTAAGTTTAAAAAAATGGCTTTATAATCTTCATGAATGCAGAGTGATAGTTGTGAAACTGTATGTACAAAACTATATGTTGTAGGTGACACAGTAAAAGCTTGATTCAACTTAGAATTATTTGTGCCCAAGGAATAGATAAAATATTATTTAAAATGTAATTCAAAGAAAATGTAGACAACAATATTTAAGCTGTTAAAAATAACTGCAGTCAATGCTAGATGATCAAATGGATAAGAAGCTTGAAAATTTGAGAATAATTTTGTATGTCTAAAGGAACTGCATGGAGATTATTATATGGCAATCATAAATTAAAATATAGATTTTACAATATAATCACAGAGTTTTTTCTGTAAAATAGTTCATACCGCTGCACAAATATGAAATAAAATTTCTAAAGACCAAACATTTATGTTTTGGGGATTCTCTTCTGGAACAACCTATAAAAGCACCAGACTTGTGTTTATTTTTTGTGTTTATATTGAAGGACCTGGGATGGCACCTCAGCTGACACAGTGTAGCTTATCTTTTTTAGACATAATGATTTAGAATTCTAAAAGTATAGGAACCTGTTTTCACTTAGCCAGCTGGTAACTCTCTCCTTTTGCATGTTTGCAGGCTGTCACCTACCTGTGCCAGTGCTCTCCTCAGCTTTGATGTAGAGTTTGACCATACGGTGAACCAGCCTGTCTATGGCTCTAGTTTGAGTGACCAGTCCAGTACCTGCCTCTATACTGAAATAACTCTGGTAATCCGGGATGGTGCCTAAAATAGATTTATCCACAACTGAAGTTTCTTAAGAAGAATTCTGTTCAGGAGAAAGATCCACTAAGTAAAAGTAGTTTGGAGGCTGTTGCTTTTTTCTCTGAAGACATTTGGCCTATTATATGGAGATTTTGTGGTTAAAGAGAGATTTTTATTGCCCCTTAAATTTTTAATTTAACAATTTTTAACTACTTTTACTCCACATGTCAGACAACTATTTTTTTAAGAAAATTTTAAAATAGAGGCTGTAACTTGGGGAAATTGAAACAAAGCTTTAATTCAACAAACTTTAAATATATTATTACCTGACTTTAAACAAATGAAAGTTAGCAAATCTGTGAAAGATTTTCTTATAATGTTTCTTAATCCCACTGAGTAACACCACTCTCAATTTTCACATTTCTTACTTTACATAAACTATCAACTGAATCAATTGTCCTCTATTGTCTACTCTTTTTCTAATTTCTTTTTATTGAAACAATCACACCATTACATTGGAAAACAACAACCTGTGAGTTGACAATTGTTACAATGTATTAATGTTACAATTTACAAAAATGAAGCAACAAAAACAGTTTACACACTAAAAGAAAATAAAATATTAGATAAATGACATTAAATTGATATTCAACACTGCTAAACTGTGTAACTTCATTTTTTATTCACTTCAACTCATGATAGTTACCTCACTGTAAAACATGTACAGGTCAAGTAAAGCTGTTAACAAACAATTTATTATAATAACAAAATAACCATTGCTACTAAAGAATACACAAACCCTAGCCTGTGGGGTAGTACTGAATAATCACAAAAACAATTCCGGATTCATGATACAGATTCAGATTGAGATCCAGGACAGATTGGAGGAGGACCAAACTGTGGTTAAATCCAATGTCCACTTTCTCAAGTTACATGCACAGACAGACAAACAGGGCCACAGTGGCACAGTGGTAACGCACTTGCCTCCCACCCCTGAGGTCGACAGTTCAATCCCCGAACCCTATGGGGAAAGATGGCAGTTTTTTGACTGATGGTCGGCAGTTTACAGTACAGAACCTTAATCAACTGTATGTACTGGTTTCCTCTGTCCATAAAACTAACCATCGTGATATAACCTATACATTGTTGAAAGGGACGTTAAAACTCAAATAAATAAATAAACAGACAAACAGGCAGGCCTGATGACACAACCCTTGCTATCCACTTTCAGGTGAAAGGTAAATAATTTACTGATACAGAAAAGTAACAAATATAAAATGTCTATTTCTTAATTGTATTAGCCTTCCAGAGATTCTACAGTAGCAATGAGGTTACCTGAGACAATGCTGTACTTGACTGGGAACCCTAGTGTGTCCCGATCTTTGGCTCGAATGGATTCTGGGCTCACATCCAATTCACCTTGCTATGACAAACATATTCAGGGTTTAATAAAAAAATCACTTCAAGAAAATATTACGTGGAATATGAGTGTCAACTTGTCCCAATAACAAGTAGATTATAAATTATATAAAACAAAATTACTGTTGCAAAACCAATAAAGATGGAGAATCACAAGGCAATCAAGTCATGTGCTATGACTATGAAATATGTTCAATTCAACATTAAAACCGAAATATATTTGAAGAGTATATAATACTGAAATAAAACTGACCACGATGTTGCTCCTGACATTGGCTTGGTACTCTGCATTGAGGCAGACACCATTGTGTCTCACACAGGAGGAGTAGTCAAAGGTTGGACCTAGGTCATCTCCATCTGCTATGTTAATCTTCAGTGTAGTGAAGGCTGTTCTCCTGGCTTCAAATGTACTGTCATCCTGTAAATAGATTATCATATTAGAATGTAACAGCCGTGTAGAACAGAACAGAATAGAACAGAATAGAATATTGTTTATTTTGGTGTCCTGTTTGTAATTAACAATAACAGTAAAATTCACACTTTTTTCAAACAAACTCAGCCTCATTTGGGCTTATAAAACACTTAAATCATAATTAATCATAAAAAATTAATGCCAATAGAAACACATATGCTGTCATCCATCCTCCGGATAATGAGTGTTCTTCATTTTTATGATACTTTAGGAATTTACTACATAATGCTAAAAAATCAACCATTTGTACTACCTGACAATGTAATTCATTATAATTCTAGTAATTCATGAAAGCCAATAATATAAGAATAATAAGCCACAACATTAGCTGAGATGTTACCATTTTTATAGACATAAACTGAATGAGATTGTAAATGAGATTATGGGCAGGAAATTATAAGATTTTGAACATTTACCAAGAATAGAATTTACCTTTTTGGTACAAATATGCATTTTTAAACTGATTGAATTTTTGAGTACCTAAATATGACCTTTTACAAGTACAGTTATTCTTACACTGGTTGGGATTCTTTAAATATGTTATATGTTTAATCATAACAATGACATTTTATAAGCATAAGCACTGCTTACATTCCTCACACTGGCTGAGATGTTGGCATTCTTATCAACCTAATCTGATTGAGGTGTAATTATAAATATGTTACAAGTTCAATCATAAATACAACATTTTACAAGTATAAGCACTCCTTACACTGGCTGAGATGTTGAGCAGGTAGTAGTTTCTGTTCTCTGCATTAAGAGTCTCAAAGTCAAGCTGTGTTGACACGATGATCTGACCCTGACTTGGTAAGTTGATACGAAACTTCCTACTCCCATCAAACTGTGCAGAACAGAATGACATGTACAGTATGGCATGCACAAATAAAATGTATATGGACTAAACTGAACTACTAGTGAGACCCAACATCAGAAAATGCAACAGTCCAACCCCTTTAAGTATGTAGCTACACTGAGTTGAAATCCTTGTTAAATAAAAACAAACATGAAGTCCCAAAAGGGATTTTTTTTTCTCAAAATACCTTTCATTGTTGTCAAGAATTTCTGGTAAAGTTCTTCTCTCGGGTTCTTTGAAATTTTGCATTACACATAACCGATATTTATATTTATAATTAGCAGTTTGCTATAAGTTAATCTGAAATCTATTAATTTTAAATATTTTGCTTTTAAAGATTTCAAGAAGGAAAGTCTAGCGCATAATGCCATTTAACTTAAAAATTGTTTTTGTGGAATTCAATGCTAAAATAAATTACTGAATATATTCTGTACTTTACCATATAAATGGTAAAACTGGACAAACAACTCTGTTACATTTCTACAACTATGACATTGTCAGTATTTAGCTTTTCTAAGGATTAGTTAATGTTTCTATTAATTTAGACTGAAGCATCAACTGACAACTTTCATATGAATTCTAACTTTAACTCACAAGACTGCCATCTCCTGGGATAATCTGGAAGTTTACGTCACCATTTCTCAAAGCATCCCTGTCTGTGGCAGTAAGTTGGCGATACACTGTCGTACCAATAGGTGTTAACTGAAAGAAAACAGATAAATATGCAGGTATATGCAAGTCAGATTTAAAATAATAATTTTATCCAACAATTACCAGATAATGCTATCTAAAATTAATCATTTATATTATCACAGACTGTAAGTAATCATAATATTATAATTACAAGATATAATAGAATTACAACATAATTACAAGGAAATTCTATTACTTTATTACCTCCATCAAGTAGGTATTATTTTCATGACTGTTTGTCTGTTTGTTTTTGTTTGTTTACAGGATTACATAAATACTAGTAGTTGAATTTCCTAAAAGAAAAGATGCCAACTTTGATCAGATTAAATTTTGTGAGTGAGCTAGCTCACCATGTGGATATAAAAAATAATTCAGATTTTCCAATTTACTTATTATGTGCCTTGGCAGAGGTATGCACTCCCTGGGTGCTCTTATTACAAGATAATTCTGGTTCGTAATAATAATGAGATACCAATATCTTTTATTATAAGACAGTACTATTACTAGAGAGTGAAATTGTAATTACAAAATAGCCCCATGCTGTAATTATAACATCGTACTAATTACCTCCATCAAGGAGGTATTATTTTCATGAACATTCATCTGTTGTTTTTGTTGTATATTAGTAGGATTTTGTAAATACTAGTGGTTTGATCTTCCTGAAAAATAAATCAAAATATAAGTCTTGGTCCAACTTAGATTCCATTAAATTTAGAGAGTAATCTGGATCACTGTTTGGATACAAAAAAAAACAATACAGATTTTCCCATTTACTTAATATTACCTGGCTATGTAGGGTGCATGCACTTTCTGAGTGCATTTGTTTATTGTGTTATTACAAGATGAGTAATTTTTGTAATTAGGACATATACCATGCAACCTCTAGTTTTTGACCTTTTGTTATCCAAATATTCCGTTTTGTAATCATAGATCCCCTCTCCCAGATTTTGTATTTCCAAATAGATTTCACTATCAAATGGATGGAATGTAATACCTCAGTAGCCACTTCTATTTATATTAGCCTCTATCAATTCTTGTTATATTACTTATTTTAAATCAAATCAGTTCAGTAACAGGATGACTAAAGAGAAATTCAACAAGGTTTTAATCCTTAAACAAAAAGGTTCCAGTTTAACTGCTGCCTACCTACCTCATTCACAGTGGTTTCATATGGGAGGCCTTGGAATTCTGGAGTATTGTCATTCACGTCCTCGACATGGATATACAGAGGATAGGTTTGCTGCAAATAAAAGGGACAAGGCACCATTATATATACATTGTAAATGTATTAGGATATCAAAACAATAACGTGATAGCAACATTATGCTAAATAAAATCTCTAATTTCTATTGATGTCGGACTACATTAAGGGTAGACTACGGTAATAACCGTACACATAGGGAGTATCTGATTCACATATAGATGATCAGTGATTCTCCATCTGACATGAATGGAACTGCTTTCATAGAACAGAATGTGATTTGTGAAGGACACAATGCCAAATTAGTGATTGCAGGGAATAGCTTAGATCTTTTTCACACAGAAGAAGCTCTTTAAGTGGAACTTTGCTGGGTGGAATTCCTTTTAACTAGGATTAAACACAATTAAGGGCCCATATTCATAAAATGGATTAGGTTGATGAAAATTTAGCTTAACCTTCATTGAAAAATTAGCTTAGCTAATCTTTGGATTAAATCTATATTCACAAACTTAAGCTAATTTTTGGATTAAGAGCAGCAAATTAAACTACTATTTAATCAAAAATTAAATCGATTTTCTTTGGTGGATTAAAGTTAATCCAAAAATTAGCTTTGCTCTACTTTGAATACAAATCTTAATCCATTTTTGGATTAATTTGAGCTAATTTTTCACCGATCTTTTGCTAATCCCTTTCATGAGTACAGCCTCAGGCTCCAGAGGACCCTTTCCCTTCAAATTCAACCTGTTACATGGAATTCCTGGTTAAGTATAATAGAAAAACTTTCCGAATGACATATACAGAAAAAATATATCACAAATGAAGATAACAATATATCTGCATGGATTTTTATGCAAAGAAAACGAGCAGAAGCGCTGTTAAAAAAACCTTACTAATGATATATAGCCCCGGTAATATATATTTACATCCCACCCCGTATATCCCCTATGCGGGTCAAAAAAGGCTCGCGGTGGATAATAAAAATATTTTCTGATCCTTTGAGTTCCCACTTAAGGGGGTTTAAGTGCAATTAATTTCACAAGGAGACTATTTTACATGTTTGTCAATATTTTTTGAATATTTATTTTCCATTAGTTATTATTTAAATCACATCAATTATGTGTCCACATGAAGATGCAGACAGTCTATATCACATTCTCTGACTGTAGATTGCAGACATGGAAACACACAATTAAGCTGAGAATTGTGTTATCTTCAGTCCATATGTTTCACATGAAAACCCGCACAAAGAATATGCTTCATCATTGGACATAGTTTGCTAAATATGGCTGCATAGAATAACAGAATACTGTATGGGAGGGGGAAATTAAGATGTTGTAAAGTGAAATTTATTTTCAACCCCAACAGTTCTTTTGATGATAATAAACATGGTAAACAGAGAAAATAAAAAACAAAGAAATGATTAGTATCATGAACAATGCGAAAAAATAAACACAAATAAATACACTGTAAATGTAAAAACTCAGATGATGACAATTTCTTCTAAATCCTTATAATTTGAAAGATTAAAACTGTCACATGTTTGCAACAGCTGATAGCAATAACCCACATGGGGAATCTTTTGAAAATCAAAAGGTCTTTGTTCTCAACAATATTAAACTCAATTTTACCTTTAATTTAATTTTACAACAAAGAAACTGTTGAACATGGAAATACTTTTTATTTGTCACCTTTTTCATTTAAACAGAGCACATCACTCACCAACCAAATGTGTTTCTAGATTTTGAATATGTTTGTTGCATATGAATGTACAGTTGCCCATGATAAAGTTTGTTACAAACTGAAGATTGAGTTTACGCAAAACAGTAGAGACAATGGAACTAGCATAAAATACAAACAGAGATGACTACATTACCACCTTATATAATTAAAAAGATCAATGAATCTACATGTGCTGCTTGTGTTATGATATCATTAATCTTTCATAGCTAATGCTTTTCATATCGACCAACAGCAGTATATTAATTAGCCTTATCACAAGCCATGGTTGATGCACATGAGTGTGTTTCAAGACTTGTCAGAAGACAAGTCAGAATTGTAAGGCTTCTGACAAATCTCTGGTGTATATAAGATTGTACTGCATTATCAATCTTACTGGTAGGATATATGATGTCACATGATGGAAGAGACAGTCTTTTCAGTCAGTCAAAGACAATCTTGATTAGCTAGATAGTGTTTTTGCTACAGCCAGAAAAAAAGCCTTTCAGTAATATATGGTACATACCACAAATTCTGCTTATAAAACCCTGTGGTGGAGATAAGACACAGGTTTATAATTCAATCAATCATCAGCTCTGACTTTAAAGAAAGACAACAAATCAATAACAAACTTGAGACTTTTCATTTGTAGGGCTACAGGTGGGTTGCTGGAAGCCACAATACTTTAAAAAACTGGGGTTATGTTCAAACATTTTCTTTACATATGCATACCTCTTCATTTTGTTGACGTTATTTAAAGTAACTTTAATGATAGTTACAATACAAAGATGAAATTTTAAAAATTCTATAAATAAGATGGAATGGGATATTGAATCATTCCCTGTTGGTTTATGTGGGCACACACATCTTAATAGTTGAATATACTTAATATAACAGGTTGTGAATTGATTATGACTTCACAAAGAGAACCAAATGTTAGTGTACACTTGGGTGTCGATGTCTCTGTGTATTGGTACAACACACACCAAAGAGACAAGAATATGTTTTTTGTTCTTTTGGGGGGTTTAAAATACAGAATACAAAAAATAGCGGAAAACAGTCCAAGAACTTTTGAAGGCTCTATTTTCAGAGTATGTTTCCATACAAGCAATTTACAAGGCAACTGACTGATGGCCAATAGCAGACAGTAACTAGGATGTTTGGTGACCTTGTCATCTACTTTGTTTCAGAAATATATACCTTAATTTGAAATACTCATTACTCACTAGTTAACAAACCTATGTATCTGAAATACTAGAAGGACAAAAACTTGCAATAAATAGTATTGTCTTCCAAACGATTCACTGAAAATGACTACATGGCCACATCTTCATCATCATCTGTTTTTATTCTTTTCTAATCTTTGTTGCTTGGGCCTCACTTCTTCAACTGAATATTGCTTATGAAAAATGGCAATGGTTGTCATTACTGCTTTAGTCAAAGACCTTCCAAATTTTTCATCTTGTGGTAAACGATAAAATTTGTACCTATTGCAGCCATCTTGTTTCTCGAAAGAAGGTTTAATCTACTGACTGAATAGCCATCATAACAATGACCATATCTTGACAATATGGCAAGGCTAGTTGCAATAGCTCTCTTAGAGCTTTGATGGAGAAAATCTGATATTTTGGGTTGGCATCCACACAGACAACTGGGTTGTAACCATCTCTGCCACAGTGGCCTAGCGGGTAGCACACTTGTCTAGGAACTCAGAGGACGTGGGTTCAAACCCAGGTACAGACAGATACATAGTGGCTTGGATGACCACTTAAAATGGCGGTCCTCTGTCATTGGGTCCTATCCCCAGTGGCAGGCTAAAGAACCTCAAGGACGTTGATAAACGGTCATCCTTGAGCTTCTATCTTTCAGTTAAGGGAATGTGAGTTACTTGTGAGTTGGGACTGTACTTGTGCAGTTGGATGGGTTAAATAGCCCTTTGAGTCCTGTAGTATATGGAGATATTGCACCGAGTATAAAAATAAATACACAAATACACAAATGTAGCTAGTGGATGTATTATTACTGAAGTGACTTGCTCTATTATCTGTAAAACTTATTTTTGAGATATCTTTCTCAAGGTATGGTGAATGACATGCAGTGTACTACAGTGGACAATATTAATTAGACACTAAACATTTATGTAGAATGGAAAGAAATATGATTTAGAGATTGACATCATTTGTGCAGACATATACTAGTAACCCTTTGTTGCATAAATGCCTTCATTACATAAGTTCCTTCTGATTTCTGCATTTATGCATCAATAAGGGTCTTACGATAGCTAACACTACTGTCACAAAAACCAGTAACATTATATATTACACAACTGAAAGGCAAAAGGAGACACATGCTTCAAACAAATTACTCTAATTAAAATACAAACTGGTTGGTTAGACACAACAAATACAATGCATAATTTGTTATACAAAAGCTTTTCTCAGTGTAAAACAAGCAATTTCCCATGTGTGACACACACATAAGCTATGAAAGGTTTCTCTGTAAGAAATATCTCCTAAATCATGACAGGTCTTAAAATAGGGTGAAGGTCTGCTAAATTTAAGAGGGACATAAATTTTAACAACAAATTTACATAAGAGAAAAATAGTTGCCAATTCTACCCTAAGTTGGAAAGGTATCTGTAAGTCATTGTATGGAATGGTTTAAAATGATTCTTCATATGACAAAACTCCCACAATTTTTCAACTTAAATTAAACATTCCCTGAAACATTGGATACACATTATGTACTCTACACAGCGGAAATCATATCAATGCATGTAAACAATATTATTGTAAATAAAGTGACCATTTCACACATTTTATGGTTATATTCTAGCCATTTATCACAATGAATAAAGATAAAACAAATATCACTTTTCATTACATCTTCACTTTTTCCATTGACTTAATCTTAATACTAAACAAGTATGGTAACCAAATGATATAAGCTAGAAGGTCATGACTGACTTCATTAGACTATGGAACGTGCATATTTTTGGCCCCAAAAATTTGATGAAATAATTTTCTATCATTTTATTCACATACATATTTTCTTGACAATTTGACAAAATGTAAAAAGAGAAAAAATGAAAAGATTAAGGAAAGCAGGGACTGTTCTGTGCCCACGTTTGTTGAATAATTAAATATAAAAAAAACCCAACTTTATACCCTGTTTAGAGTAAGAAATCTAAAATTCGCCATTTATCTGAAATTCGCCACATATTGAAATACTAATAAATTAAATAAATTGAGGTGAGCTTTGTTGAATGTATAGTAAATTAAGGCTTCTTGAACTGAAAAATACCAATTTTAAGACAAAACATCATTTTCTTCATAAAATTAACTAAGGTTTTAGAGGTGGCGAATTTTACATTCCTGGCGAATTTTAGATTTCTTACTCTAACATAGATCTAGCACTGCCTCATTGGGCCATGGGCTCACTTTGCTCAATATGTTTTCTCTGTGTAGCTATTCTTAATATTGAGTTACAATGAGTAAGATAACTGTGTTGCACATCATAGTTTTTAAATGTATTTTATATAATAAAGGAAGTATTCTTTTTTAAAAAAACTGGTTTTTAAGTGCGAGCTCTCTGATGCTCAAGCTTCTAGTAATCACTTTTTTTTGCCAAAGCACTTTCATGAAATCTGCACTTCCAGCAAGAAATCTGCCATTCCAGTGTACCTTACTTGTGTTTCTCATTGTTTCCAAGCTCTGATAGCAGTGCCCTACAGATGGCTTTGGAGCTTGTTCCTGTAGATTGAAAGACTTTTCGGTCTTGTTTAACCCCATAAAAGAACTGTGTACCCATAAGATATACACCAGAGATACAAAAAAGAGTGTAAAGATTTCTAATTTCAGTGCAATATTTTGAGTATTTTTTATATAAAGCCCCTTAGTTTAATGCAGCAGTCTAGAATGAGGTCAATGACATACTTCATTGCACTTAAATCCCTGTCAAGAATCTTTGGAAAACAATGGGACAGTAAGAAGATAACACCTTAACAAGGTATTACATGTTTGTAATACAAACCAAAGTTAATTTATCTCTATGTGGCACTGTATGTTTTGTAAATTCACAAATTTTATTTTACTTACAATTATACCATTATGAAGTTGTTTTATAAATGGGGAAGTGTTAATAATATCCTTTTATCTTGAAAATGAATATGCAGATGTCCAATAATTAAGCAAAGTGGCAATAAGTGAATCTAGAATCAATAAGACTGTATGTACAATGTATTTGAAAAAGATTATATGCATGCATTTCACATACATGTACACGAATGACTAAAAGAAACCTGTAGCAAAAATATAATTTTAGTTTTTCAAAGTAGCTCTGTGTAATATTGTTTCAGAAACTGTAACACGTGTCATGTTGAATAACAGGGCTTTAGTTATAAAACCACTCCACTTTCAACTTCATGTATGGTTGTCTTGGCACATGTCTACATATATTTCTGCATCATGTAAAATTTGGGTGGAGATGCTGGTTAAATGCATCTTACTTGAGTTACATTAAAATTACCACCACAGGGCAACCTGTCTGTCACTACATCGTATGTAAGATTTCTTAAAAATCCTCCAAAACATGATGGGTGCTTATTCAGTGGCACATATGAATGATGTATAGCTATGCTTTTAACTGAGAACTCAAAATGTCAACAAACAATAGGAAGCCTTAACCACAAGGTATTATTTCATTTTGTACTATGCATGCTAAAATGCATTCATGTACCATCCTTCAAGTCTGATCATTGGCAGGGGATAGTTCCAAAATCAGTACAATGTACTAGGTTTATAACAAATTAATTACAAATGATACTGCTGAATGTGATGTCTCAAATGAAATTGAAACAAATATCCAGATGATTTGCAAAGATGAAAAGAGAAAAATTAACAGAGTATTAGATCTAAATAAAAAAAAATTCCATAGTGAATCCATTTGGTTTTCCATAGAGTTTTAAAAATGTCAAAGTAAAAAACACACACACAAAGATGAACAAATATAATGAATATAACATGTTCAAGAAAAAATACATGTATAACAAGAGCACTTGGAGAGCGCAGACCTCCGTCAAGGGAGCTCAATCGGGATCACTCCCAATGTGTTTTTCATGGATCCAGACAGTGATCCAGATCACTCCCAAAATCTAATCACTTGTTCCTTGTCCCATGTAGGACATAGCCTAAAAATTTCATCAAAATCTGTTGATAACTTTTTGAGTTACCTGTCTTTAAAAATTACATTTCATGGATCCAGAAAATCCAGGTAGTGATCCGGATCATCATTTCTTCCTTTTACCTTTTCAGACAAATTGTGAAAATTTCATCAAAATCCGTCCATATAAGTTTTTGAGTTATCTTCTTCACAAACAAACCCACAAACCAACCCAGGTGAAAACATAACCTCCTTGGCTGAGGTAATGAAGAGGAAACTGGACACATGATGGCATGGATGATAAAAGGAATATTCAAGTACTGAGAAGATATTTAAAAAAAATCAGAGAATTATTGATCAGAAAATGCAAAATAACAAAGTCTATCATTTAAACAGAATTCTAGATACAGTGCATGGTCTTCAAATATAAAACAAAAACACTGAACTGAAAGAAATAGTCAGAAAATCCTTGACATACAACATCCTCTTTTTACAATCAGAAATTACATTGTCTGTGATTAAACTAATAACTAAATTTCACTTATTTTCATGATGAATAATATTTATAACATAAACATTCTTATTGTTTGTCTCTATAATTTATAATTCTCTCCACAGATCCATGAATATAATTGTGATTTTAATCAACATACTTCTTTGCAATTTTAAACCTGTAATGTTTTACATGGGTTTTATCATAATCTGATATATTATCATATTTGATATTATTTAAAGAACAAGTACGTTTTTGCGCATCAAAGTTTTTCTGAGCATTGTTTATTTTTTCAAATGACAACACATAAGAAGCACTTCCAGGTCGTTGTGACATGACTGTAAAGTTCCAATCTATTTTTTTCAGAAATTACAATATTTTTCTGAGGAAATCTTTATTTATGATATTAATAATTTAATAAATCTGTTCATTAATTTGCAATGTTGTCACATTATTCCTGGAGAACCTCTACATTTACTTTAAACCTTACCACTTCAATCCATGGCTAGAACGGTAAATGGTACCTTTTTAACTCTCAATATACAGAGACTACAGTATATCATCAGGAAATTATGATTCAAAATGGATATAGTAAAACTCCACAATTATTTGTTTGACACTCAAACCTTTCTGAGTAGAAATCTTTCTTCAAATTTACATAAAAATATTTGTAATACATGTAATTAAAGAAATAGAATATAAAGATTCATTAAGTCCTTGTGCTTGTGAGACAATAACATTGGTTCACAAAACATGGATATTATTGCTGACTGTAACAGTGTAGGTTACATGAACTTAATCGGATTTATACAATTCATAGAAAAGGAGGTCCACAAGCACTGATGTATACAAATGTAATTATGTACAAATTGGTTGGCACAAACAGTAATAATTCTTGAATATTGATTTAATTTAGAAATGTGCTTAAACTCAACTTGAATACAGATATATCTGCTTAGAACAACTCATGCTCTAGCATTTCACCTACTTCTTCCTAACCAAATAAATGACTTGTATTATCATTTCAATAGCCTATATTCTGTAAATCCAGACTCAGCTGAATTTGCTACACGTGTGGAACAGTCTCCCATAGTTTTAATGAATTCATCTACATCTATTGACTCATCTGGCTGTTAAACGGGATGTTAAACCCTAACTTTGACCTTTATATTCTTGACTCTTTTTTTCAACTATCAATTTACAATAGAAGTTATTTGATTCAAATATTTAAATATGTCTCTGCATGTATACATAATGGTATACACTACAAATCATCCAGTGTTACCTACAAAGTCTCCCAATAGTTCCCATGACTGTGAATTTCTATGCATCAGTTAACATTTACACATTGTGTATTAAGTCATTGATCCTTTATGCAGGAACTCAGAAAAGTTGCGTATGTATATTTCTGTTGTTGTTGGATGACATAGTACATCCAGTGATCATTTTGCATTTGGTGGAAATTATATACTTAAGTGTAAAATGGACCTACACATTAAATTTATATCATTTTTCTCAGTACAGATAAGACAGAAACACAGTACACTTAGAATATGTACAAGATTTAAAAAAATTACATTTCACCTGAGAAACAGAACAACAGGCTTAACTGGATATAGATATGTGTTGAGCTTTGCATTCAACACATTGCATGGGCTATATATCATGACTGATAATTATTAACGTTGAGGAAACAATGCCTACTATTCTGCAGTATAAACCACTGGGGATAGATGAACAACTAAAAACTGTCTTATTTAAGGACTGTGAGTCAAACCTGTGACCTTAGAAGTGTGAGGAAAGTGGGCTACAATTTGATGTTGTACCTTCCTTAAAAATTGGACACAGGGTTAAACTCTAAATATAACTATAATTACGCATCGGAGAACCGATGCAGATTTGCATCCACCGAAAAGACATATCACCAAAGTCAGTGAACAATCGTTTGACCTTGAGGGAGGGGCCAAAGGTTAAATCTGACCACATCAGAAGATTCCCAGCCCGTGATATCCTACAAGTTGGTTTCACATTGGAAACCACTAGTATCAATAATAAGCGAGCTATAAGCACTTTTAAGTTTGGCTGTCCTCATTTGACCTTGAAGGAGGGGCTCAAGGTCAAATCTGACCACATCAGAAGATTCCCAGCCTATGATTTCCTATAAGTTGGTTTCACATTGCTAACCTCTAGGATCAATAATAAGCAAGTTATAAGCACCTTTTTTAAAGTTTGGCTGTCCTCATTTCACCTTGAAGGAGGGGTCCAAGGCCAAATGTGACCACATCAAAAGATTTCCAGCCCATGATTTCCTATAGGTTGGTTTCTCATTGCAAACCTCTAGGATCAATAATAAGTGATTTAGAAGCAATTTTAAGTTTGGCTATCCTCATTTGACCTTAAAGGAGGGGCCCAAGGTCAAATCTGACCACATCAAAAGATTCCCAGCTCATGATTTCCTGTAAGTTGATTTCATATTGCAAAGCTCTAGGACCAATAATAAGTGAGTTATAAGCACTTTTAACTTTGGCTATCCTAGTTTGATGTTGAGGAGGGGTCCAAGGTCAAATCTGACCACATCAAAAGATTCCCAGCCCATGATTTCCTATATATTGGTTTCTTATTGCAATAGGACCAATAATAAGGGAGATAAAGGCACTTTTAAAGTCCGCTATGTGGGGTACTTTGGCTTTCCGTGGATGACCTTGAATTAATAGCTTCAAGGTCAAATGTCTGCAAGGTTGAAGAGGATATATATATCTGTTATACATATCACCTATGAAGAGATTCAACCTTCTACCTATGAGAACCAGCCAGTAGAAAAATGTAGATAATTTTCAAAGAAATGCCAGCTGCGGCCATCTTGTTTTTTAGAATGAGGCTAATTTCAGTCCCAGAGAAACTTACCTTCCAATGAAGATATCCTGCAAATTTGAAGAACCTAGCTGGTGTAGTTTTCATCTGAGAGTGTTAACGCCAAAATCTCTCTACGCTAAACCAAAGTATCTACCGGATGCCTCCAGTGGATACAATAGTAATACTAACATATTACAATTAATTTCCTTGAATATTCCTTGATAATAGTAATATAAATTCTTTAAATATGACATGGGTATTAATTAATCAACGATATTAACTGAACTAGGCATTTACTTTATGTACAAAAATTGTTGGAAATATGTGTGTTCATTACTATTTTTAACTCAAGCTTTGTTTAGATACTTACAGTAACGTATTTAACTTTTCACTTTCCTTGATAAAATAAACATATGGAGTGATAAGTGTGACATTTGCCACAGTATTTGAAATTCACAAGAAAATGCCTTTCTACTTACTTCTGCTAATTTTTAAACATTTTTTGGTGATTTTTAGGAAACATTAGGCACCTGATCTCCCCTGATGCACAATTGGCATAAATTTTTACCATTTATATCTTACTTTTTAAAAGATGCCCCATGGAAAATTTAAAACACTGGGCCAGTTTCACGAAGCCTCCTTTGGAAAGGACCTCCTTTAGTAAAGGAAGGTCATTTTTTCCTTTGGTAAGGCCACCTTAAACTTCAGTTACACAAAGCCTCCTTTAAATGTCCTTACCAAAGGTCTCTTCTGGCAAATGTCCTTTATATTTATTAAACATTCTTTGAAGGACACTTCCTTAAATTCAATGTAGGTCCTTAGCTTCCTTGAAATTCAAGGGAGTTTTCAAGGTCTTCTTTAAGGAAGGAGGCTTTATGAAACTGAGATTTTTTAAAGGATGGTGAAATTCTAGGAAATTTAAGGTGACCTTCGTGAAACCAGCCTAGTGTGATGAAATTCAATTTTTTTCACTCTACCAATGGTAATTAAAAATTAAAGCTAATAGATATGTCCACCTTGCAACAAGAAATTAAAGATATAGATACTGACTCATTTCAAAATTTTACATAAATGCTTCACTGTGCTAATGAAGTGAGTGTTATTAAAATCACTATAATGTTCTTATTTTATCTTTAAGAACCTTGTTACTTACATAAATATTTTAACTTCACTGGGGTCCTAGTATCAAAGTACCCACCTTTGCGGAGTCTTCTTTCCTCTCACAGTCCAGGTTGAGAGAAATCTCATCACTCTCCTCGAATGAACCACCCTGAAAGCACAACCCATTTAATCAATAAAACTTATTGAAACACATGTAAGGTTAACATTATCTCATTTTCACATCTCCTCAAATGTACTACTATGAAAACACATGCCAATGAGGCAAAGTAAGTTAATGTGAGACATTGGTGAGGCCACCCAACTATCTACTGTGCTATGACTTATACAAGATATGGAAAGGATAAGGGCAACATTTTAAGCAGACCAAGAATTCAAATCCACAGCGGTCCTCTATCTCATAACTGTAAAACAGCATCAGAGATGCCCGTACCCCACAGCCTCAGGAAATATTTTTCAACACCACGAGGTATAGAAGTTACTGTAGTGAAACAGTACAAAGATCAGGATACTTTCAGAGCAGTGTCAGTTATATAAAGGTCCAAATAATGTTTAAATAGAGAAAATAACTAGTGTTCTCAATATATTATTTTTGTAAGACTGGGTGGGTAGTGATTTTAACGGGCGGGTACCCAGATACTCGAGCTGATGGGCGATAATAGGTGATCCAACAAAAATCTCGAGACTCTAAATAACATATAAGAGTAAGAAAATGTATGTAAAGATAAAGTATTAAAACAAAACAATTGAATAGCAAGATGACAGCATTAATCAGTAAACTAAAAATTATGAAGCTATAACATTTATTAATTAGAGAGTAGCTGTCAATGAAAATAGCACAATTTCATAAAAGTGCATATAATAATCAGTTCCAGCAATCCATATATCTTTATCATAAGAGAAAGTTATCTCAAATATAGCAGGGGAACACACTTTGGCAGAGCCAAAGTTATGATGCACACCTACAATCCCTAACCATACCAAGTCCATAATGTCCATACCAAGTGTCAACCTTCTACACCCTATGGAATCCAAGAAATGGTCAAGGAAACAATTTTGAAACGCTTTTATAGGTCAAGGTCACAATCATGGCAAGGTCAAAGGTCAAATCAAGGTCGCACCATGACATTGCACACCTACAACCCCTAACCAATGTCCCTACCAAGTATCAACTTCCTACACCTTACAGTTTCTGAGATATTGCCCAGGCAAGATTTTACAGGTCAAGGTCACTACAGCAAGGTCAAATCAAGGTCACACCATGACGTTGCACACCTACAACCCTTAACCAATGTACCTACCAAGTATCAACTTCCCACATCTTACAGTTTCTGAGATATAGCCTGGACAAGAGTTTCAAACTCAAGGTCACTACGGCAAGGTCAACGGTCAAATCAAGGTCACGCCATCATGCTGCACATCTACAACTCCCAACCAATGTCCCTACCAAGTGTCAACTTCCTACACCTTACGGTTTCTGAGATGCAGCCCGGACAAACTTTTTCCCGCCACCCGCCCATCCGGACACCATGGTTTAATTAATTACTTCAAAATATTCTAATTATTCTGTCAGTACAATGAGATAATATAATGGGCCTATGCAGGAATGAAGCATGATTCTATTTAAATTACAAAGTTAGGGTTATACTGAAATTTGTTGTGTTACTGTACAACTGAATTATATTATAATGGTTATGTGATCATTAGACAGAATTCCAGGAGTGATACCAAGGTAAATCACATGACACCTCCATCATGACAAGCTTGTGATAAACCTGTCAGTTTAATGATGCAAACATACATTAATAGGCTAACAGAGGATTAATTAGAGAATGTAAAATTTCCTTCATAAATTATGACACCACTATTTATATATAACTTTATCACAATCACAATTGTTTAATTTTAAAATATATTGTTCATATTAACAATTGGAAATAAATACAGTATTTCAGTCAAGGCTGTGAGTATTTTCCAAATATATGTCTCCAAATCTATTTATACCTTTAGTCTGTAGGGACTCCAAATAAGTTAAGATAAAAAAAAACTGAAAAAGTGTTGTTATAGCAACTATAACTTTCCCCAAAATGTATTCAGCTCAAGTTCCTCTGGGAAAAAACATATCCTGAAAATTTGGCAGAAATCTATGCAGGAATTCAGTCTGCAGTGATGACATCAGGAAGACTAGTAAAAAGTGACACTGTACCAATAGATAGTAATTATTTGGTTTAACTACTGTACGGGTTAAAACTTACTATTAACCTCCATATATTGCATATCTCACCTCCCTATCGATGCCCCGGATCATGCGTATCATCAGTCCTTGCTCACCATCCTCCAGTAAGAAGTAGTTGTTAGGGTTATTGAACTGGCTCTGAGTGCGGTCACCTCTCTTTAGTGTTAAGATCACCCCATCTGCACCTTGTGACTCAAGACTCCCATACAGATTCAAGCGTTTGTAATACTTGGGATTATATCTGTCTGTCAGGATTTCTACAACCAGAATTTGAACAGGTACAATTATTGTCCTATCTTGTAATTACAAAGTATATCTTATAATTACAAGAATTTTAGTCTCACCTTCTATTTAAAATATATACAAGTTCTATCTTGCTTTTATGTTCTCTCATATTCAAGATATGCTGTTGTCAAATAATAAAATATCATAGGACCAGAAAAGTACTTCTATTGAACATGAGTTTTCAGATACCAACAGATTTCAATGGAAAATATACTTCCAAGGAGCCACTATGTACTTCTACACACAAGAGAATTTTACTTAAAGGAAATTTACTCCAATACTAACTTTCAATTACCAGAAAGAAAGTATCTTATTTTATTCTATATTCATATTTATTATTGAATCACTGAAATCTTATTTTTGAGGACTGGCAATCTAATCCCACTAGTTTCAGCATGTGTGATAGTTTCTTAAGGTGTTTCTGATTGTTCAGTGATTTTGGTCACAGTTTTATTACATTCCCTCATTATTAACCTAATTATATTGATAAACAAGTGAGATATAAGGAAATAAAAAATACAATTAATCTTGATAGTAAGGTAATAGTTGCCCTGTGGAAGAAATTTGTTGACACACTAAATTTATAATTTATGATATTATATAATTAACATTCAACAATAGGAGAGGGTTAATATAATCAGTTTCATTCTGTATTTCTTTCATTCTGTCTGTGCACTTTCTTGCCCTTATAACTCAAAAATTATCATACGAGTTCACATTTGGTCGGCAGATACTTCACGAAGCACATACAGATTCGTCCATATTTCATGAATTTTGAGTGAAAATTAAAGTCAGAAGACAGTTTTTCTTATTTTAATTGGGCAGATACAGAGATGTTAGCTTCTATTCGCCATGTACGAAAATCAGTATCACAAAAAGATTTTTTCTTTACAGATTTTTATCCAATCAAATTCCTCACATTTGTGACATCAGTAATAAATTGTACAACTTCTATTATGTCACTTCATCCATTTATTTCTTTGCAGAGATACTAGTATTTGTCAAAAGAATATGACATAAGTGGTGATTTATAAATATGTTATTCATATCTTTGGAAAAGAATAATTACACTCCTCCTGCTTGTTTTGATTGCATAAAAATCTACGCAGAAATGGTGGAGAAATCACAAGTTAAAAATTACATATCCACTGGCACCCCAATACAGATCACAGTCCAGAGAGTGTTCTTACACCACCTACTTGGTGTAAACAATTGTTGGTTTTCCTGAATATTTAGGAAACTGTGTAACCTACAAATATGTTATTTATATTTTTAGTGAGGTATTACTACAGTGCTTCTCCTTGTTGTTATTGCTTCAAAATCAATGCAGAAATGGAGGAGAAATCATGTGATAAAAATTATTTTTTCCGTGCATAGAAATACATATAATGAAAGAAATTACAAATTAAAGCATGACTTTCACAAGCTTATGGAAACATATTTTCCATCTACACAAAAGTAGTCTATCTAATAGATGGGTGACAATACAGTACTTAATTTATAACACTCACAAGTCTGGTCACATTGAGTTGAGCATTTTGCTATCTCCGAGTGCATCTTGTTTTATCTTGAATTAAACCGATTCTGTAAAGAGAGTGCTTCTGAAAGGTCAAGGAGATCTAAAACATTGTGGAAATTACCTGTATCTGTAGCCTCTGTCATGCTGATTCTCAAACTGCCAAATCCATTAATTGAATCACAAGCTGCAATAAAGATTAACAGAAAAATGCAATATACATAAAAGATTGGTTTGATTATCAAAAAACCAAAAACTTTGCTGATTCTTACTGCTTTTAATATGCTTTTAACTGTTTTCAAAGGATCAATTTTCATACAGATCTACGTTTTTCAATCTGCAGGTCAGAAGTATATTGCTTTGATGACAATACAATAACAACTGAAGCCTTCATTAAATCAGTGTCAATATAAACATTCAACACTTTAAAAGGAACCTTAGAAATATTTTACATCAACTACAGTAATAAATTAAAATAATTTGGGACTCTGACCTTCAATGTTTTGCTGGCCTGAGATAAATAAAAAATAGCATCAGAGATATCCCGTACCCACAGCCTGGGGAAATAATTTCAACACCATGAGATATAGAAGTAGTGAAAGAGTACAAAGATGGGGATACTTTCAGGGGATTCTCAGTTATATAAAGCTCCAAATAATGCTTAAGTAGAGAAAATAACATATAAGAGAAAGAAACTGTATGTAAAGATTAAGTATTAAAACAAGACAATTCAATAGCTAGATGACAGCATTAATCAGTACACTAAAAATTACGAAGCTGTAAAACTTATTAATTGGACAATAGCTGTCAATGGAAAAATGCATATAATAATCAGTTGCAGCAATCCATTTATCTTTGTCATAAGAGCAAGATGTCTCAAATATGGCAAGTGACCACACTTTGGCAGAGCCAAAGTTAAAGGTCACACCATGATGCACACCTGCACTAATCAATGTCCTTACCAAGTGTCAACCTTCTACACCTTATGGAATCAAAGAAATAAACCCAGACAAGATTTTAAAACTCATGGTCACTATGACAAGGTCAAAGGTCAAATCAAGGTCACACCATGATGCACACCTACAACCTCAAAACAATGTCCCTACCAAATATCAACTTCCTACACAATACGGTTTCCAAGATATAGCCCAGACAAGATTTTATAGGTCAACATCACTACAGCAAGGTCAAAGGTCAAATCAAGGTCACACTATGATCTTGTACACCTACACCCTTTAACCAATGTCCCTAAGAAAGTATCAACTTCCTACACCTTATGGTATCCGAGATATAGCCCGAACAAGATTTTATAGGTCAAGGTCACTACAGCAAGGTTAAAGGTCAAATCAAGATCACACTATGAGATTGCACACATACAACCCCTAACTAATGTCCTTACCACGTATCAACTTCCTACACCTTACGGTTGCAGAGATATAGCCCGGACAAGATTTTCAAACTCAAGGTCACTACGGCAGGGTCAAAGGTCAAATCAAGGTCACATTATGACGTTGCACACCTACATCCCCTAACCAATGTCCCTACCATGTATCAACTTAATACACCTTACGGTTTCTGAGATATAGCCCGGACAAACTTTTTCCCACTGCCCGAGTGCCCGGCCACCCATCCGGACACCATGGGTGAAAAAAATACCCTGACAGCCCTTAAGGGCTGTGGGGTAAAAATGTGTAAATTCATGTAGGTATTGTTCTTATACAACATCTGACTGAAATAACATGGATATTATTTTTTCATATGTTGCTAATTTGTCATACCAACAATTCATGTCACTGAATTATAGTTAATTTGCTAATTTTCAGACAATTTAAATTCTTGTAATAAGCCAAAAACATCAAAATGCTATTATGAAATAAAAGAATTATATGTCTGTATACTATTCTGTCAATCTGCTTTGCATTTTCATTGTTGTCTCTTTTGAGAATTAAACAAAAACAAGTGACTTTGTGGAAAAATCACACTTCTCTGGTGTATTGGGTGTGTTTTAAGTTTGACCCAAACACAATAGATGAGATTGTGGGGTAGATATCTGCAACTGAGTATATGTGGTTATATTTTCCAACGAAAATGTTTTCTGAACCAATTCTCATCCAAATCAGATCTAAATTTTATATGATTGTGATCAGTAATTGCAATGAGTATTGGTATATGGGCTATTTTTCATGCAATTTAGGGCCTAACACCAAGATTCAAATCCACTTTTTGGTTGTTTGATGAATGGATTGTCAATGGATACTTATGTGCATGCTTGACAGTACAACTTAATTTGAATGGTTTCAAGACTTATTTGACCAGACATATACAAGTGCAAACAATGCTTTGTCTTAAGTTATTCCCAACCCATTCCCTGTCTCCCTACTTCCAAAAATCGTACATTCATATCTGGGTTTCTGAAAAGTTAGAATATAGTTTATGCTTGAGGTTGACATTTTTTGCTGATCTGGAAACAAGCCCTACATTAATTTATTATTCATTGTCTCACATCAAAACCCACTGTGGATATACATGAATTGACTGAATCAGAAATAAACTGCTATATTTAGCTGGATATTCAAAGAACATTCTTTTCAAAGATTGTCAAAGGAATAGAACTTTTAATCTCTTGGACCTGGGGATGTTACCCAAAAGTTAGATTAGACTGGTATTACAGCTTGACTGAAAGGAATTTCCTTGGTGATTCATTACCTGGTGAAGCGTGGGCTTTTATGATTGAGGTGGTTATGGGTTCAATCCCCTGTAAAGTTTATTGTTTATGACATTGCTGCAGTTTTCAAAATAATCTTATTGGCAAAGTATTTTATTTTGTTCTGATTGTAGATTTCTTACTTTTTTCCAAATAATTACTAATTAACTGGAATAACATGAACCAGATATTTCACTATTTTCCAATAAGTCTTATTTAAGGTAATGAAATACAGATTTTAAACTTTATAAAAGTTTCAAAAGCTTACAACTAAATGGTACTTTAATAAGTTAACTAAGATTATATGTCTCATACACTGATGCCCAGACCACAGACATCCTTGAAGAATACAAGTTCTACAATGGAAACTAACAGAGGCAGATGAATAAATAGTACCTTCAAATAGCAACATGTCATGTCAACAATGCAAGGAATTCATAGAGGACTATCGGATAACAAAAACCCCCATGAAGTAGCATATAATTATCCAACTAAAACAGATCTAATGTCTGTTTAGATTGAATTAAAATTTACAAAAGTAATTGAACTGTATAGTTATAATTATTGGATAAACACAATAATGTAAACTTCTTTATTAAAATCGTATTCTAAATCACTGACTCAATTTGTAAATAAGAGACACCCTTTAAAATACTACATACAGGGAAAATATTTACAACAAATTTATTATTCTCTTTGGTGTTTTTTATATTTGTTTTATTACAAAGCAAGAGACAAAAAGAATTTAAAAATGAAATCAGTGTTCCCAGGCAGGCAATTGGACAATAAGTAAGATAAATGTAAATAGTTACATTACAATATCTGAGTTGAAATAGTTTACAAGTTTATTTGTAAAAAAAAATATTGACTAAGTGATTAGACTAAGAAATCTAAAATTCGCCAGGAATCTAATATTTGCCACCTCTAAAACCTTAGTTAATTTTATGAAGAAAATGATGTTTTGTCTTAAATTTGGTATTTTTCGGTTCAAAAAGCCTAAATTTACTGTACATTTAACAAATGTCACCTCAATTAGTTTATTTTATTAGTATCTCAACATGTGGCGAATTTCAGATATGTGCCGAATTTTAGATTTCTTACTCTGAATGTCAAGCTTCTTAACCATTTGTTAACTGGAACAGACCTTGACAATCAGATAATATGGATATAATGACCATTAAAATAATGAGCCACAAGAGACATATTTTGCCAGTTTGCAAGGAATTTTATTAGTTTTTGATTGTTACTTTTTCAGAAATAGGTGTGATACATGTGCAATAGAACCTTAAATTTAAGTTAAGTTAAATGAAAGCACTATTATTTAATAAAAAATTACTATTTATGACAAAACATATATTATTAAAGTTAGCAATGTAAGTGTGACCCCTATTAGCTTCCATACATAATTGAAAAAAAAATTCTCAGCAATAATCATACAAAGGTGATACAACTTTATTGAAAAACAAATGTTCCATTCACGTGACTTATAACAACCAGTAATTGGCTTTCTGGAAACCCGTCACCACCTGACCATGAGAACAATGAACTCAATAATTCAACACAACAATAGACTATATAATGTTTTCAATGTGCATAATAAACAAATCCTTGACTGGATTATTGAAAAATGAAAGTGTATACATGTTGAACTGCAGAATCCTATTGAGTGGGCATGACAAGTCAAGATTATGTTGTGAGGGTTCTCCTTAAAGAGTGTTAAGCATGAAAGATTCTACTTTTGACAAGAAAAGTGTAAAAGTTCCACTTTTTATGCAATTTAGGAGTTAACATGCTGATACATGTTACATTGGAAAAAAATAAAGGAACAGTCACTTTATCTTTTAGACATTAACTTTATAATAAATTTTAATCCCTTTTATTATGTAGATATATGTTTTTACTTGGCAAGGTAAAAAGAACTCTCATGTTATATACATGTCTTTCATAATGTGAGTGTCTTTCTCGTTTCTTTTATCTTGACATGTTGACTTTAATTTATTTCTGAACTATTATACCAGCCTGGTAAATCTTAAACCCCAGCTAGAGCCTATTGAAAGTTTTTGAATCTGGCATTCTAAACAACTGCAGAGTCTATGCTAATATTTATGTGTTTTAATGTGTCATTGTGTGGGGGTTTTTCACTTTCAATGTAAAGGGGTCACTGTTGTGACTCCCTTAAAGAATCCTCAATGTGAAACAGCTTCTGTCCTTGAAACTGGAAATGAAAGCCTCAGGCTTATAGTTTTAGTTTGATGCCTGGCATAATAAAATGTTCATGGTTCCCTTCACAGTAATTCATCACAAGTTAAAAGTCATGCAGCAGCCATCATCCCATACAAGATTACTCCCATCAATGGCAATCCTATAAGAACTCTATTAATGCAACACTCTATTCAAATAATACATATTGGTTGGTGTTGAACTAGAGAAGCTCAACTAAAGTTGAATATTTAGTTGTGCATACAAAATACTAAGTCATGTATTCAACTTTATAACTCGTATATATGACTTAGTATATTGTATTTGTATTTATATTCAGCACAATATCTCCATGTACAACAGTACTGAAAGCACTATATGATCCAACTGCACAATTACAGCACAACTCTCAAGTGATTGACATTCCCCTAACTGAAAGACAGAGGCTCAAGGATGACCATTTATCAATATCCTTGCGGTTCTTTAGCCTGCCACTGATGATAGGACCCAATGACCATTTTAAGTGGTCATCTGAGCCACTATGTATCTGCCTGTACCTGGGTTTGAAACCACATCCTCTGTGTTCCTAGGCAAGTATATTACCTACTCGGCCACAGTGCCATATTGTATATATGACACAGTATTTCAATATATAACATAATAAGTCACATATTCAACTTCATATAAAGTAAGTTTTGGCAAGTTAAGTCACGCATGCAAGTAATTAAGTTGTACAGACGACTTAGTACCTTGTGTTTATGACTTAGTACCTTGTATATATGATTTAATATGTCAAATATTCACCTAAAATAACATAATTTTGGCATCTTGAGGCTTCCATATAGAACAGGTTAAATATAATTTACCGGTAAAACACTGTTTTACATTTCAAATTAATGCATGGTTCAAACTATGTTATATAATAAAAACATGCCTTTTGAATTGATCAAAAGTTATTATACTATGTTTGAAAAGAACTGAGATATGAATAAACTTGCTAATGAATCAACCTGTTTTACATTCCATAAAATAAACCAAAATATCACCAATACAAACAACAGTTCCACACACCTTTTTCATCTTGTTTAAAACATCCCAAAAAACTTTAAAAGAAGCATTACTTTTAAAAATACTCTATTTCCATGTTCTTAATTAACTCATTAGTTTGCCTATCCTAGTGTGTGTGAGTCATTGTATAACTTATTTTACATCATGTGAAACTGCAACAATCAAGAATACCTGAACAATTTAGTATAAGAAACAGGTGTCTTGCCAACAATAGACTTTTGCCACTGTTATAAGGGTCATGCAAGAAATACATACATAAACTAAAAAAAATTATTTTGGTGGAAACATTTGGAACAAAAAATGTCAGCTTATGAGATAGGATCATGCAAATAGATTCAAAGATAATTTTAATTGTCTTTTATTAATTGCAGTGTTTTTAGATATCAAATTAACCTTTAATTCTTAATTAATGCCTGATTTAAACTAAATACGCATTATTGCCTAAAAATAAATAATTAATTATACAACAGTAAGAAAGTATAATTTGGGAAGAAAAAAGACATAGGTTATAAAATCAAATATTTAGATATCAGAAGTTCAGAAAATAGAGGTTCCACAGTATTTTGGATAATATCTGAAACTCACCTCTTTGTGCATGTAGACTAGAAATACAGACTAGTATGATGAGTGTCTCGGTGTAGAAAAAAATTCTTGACCCGGAGGAGGCTGACCCCCTACTCAGCAACCCCATCTCTATTATAAGCCTGACTGATGTGATCAACTCACTATCTGTTCACATTCACTTTGTCCACTAGATGCTAATGTGGCATATCTTGAAATCACAGAAGTATGTTCTAAAAGAAATCCAATTAGTAATCAGAAATATTTAAATTTTACACCTTTAGTTAAAAGTTTATATTTGAACAATATATTAAAATAAAACAAATTTTTTAGTAGAAGAACCACAGATCTTTCAAACCTTATACCATGTAAAAGTAAACTGTAAAGCCAAGACTTAAAATGCAATCATCACACTGGAATTTTTGTGTAAATATCAAAACAAAAGACATTGTAAAACAACAACTAATAATTGTATTTCTTAGATACAGGTGCTAATAGATTGTGTGTATTCCTGAGATTGTAAATTTGATTATAACAAAATATCAACTACTTCTGACAATATAAAACATGTTTATAGATACATCACCACAGACATAAAGTCCGTTTTTGAGAAAAAAAATCCATCTGCATGACACCAAAACAAAAGGGTAGTTATATTTCTACATGGTCTTCCGAGAAATTCAGGTAGCTAAGAAATAGTTGTTTAAATAACATACTGATTGTACGTTTAATTATTAAAATAATTCTTAATGTATATATATTTACATACATCTATGTAGGAACCTTTATTTTTATAATTTTAAATTGACAGATAAAATAGTGAAAATTAGTACTGACATGCAATATTGCCTGGTTGTCATAATATGCCCAATCAATATGCAATAAGCGCATAAAATACATTGTAAGCTCCAGATTCTAAAATAACAATCCTGTGATATCCAGCACAGAGTGTATCTAATTTGTAATTTAGTTAAAAGTATTATTGTAAATAGAATAATAACATTTGCACAACAAAGCATAGAGCTAATGCTTTCATGGTATAACTTTATATTTCAACTTTTTAAACTACAGTAACATAAAATATACTATTCACCGGATAACAAGTGTACTTGCACAGCAGTGCTTCACTGAAAACTACTCACCAGGTAATCAATAATATTCCAATAAAAAGCTTCTTTCAAGATTGGATTCTGTTTCAAAAGAACCCTATCACCAGATCAATTGATTTACAAATCTATCTGATGAAGGATAGCTGGAAAGTCAAACAATATCCACCCTCCAAGAATAATAGAAAAAAAAACAAAAGAGTGAACCGTCAAAAAGCTTTAGTTTTTATAACAAATACACTGAAGACATAAGATAGATTAGGGGATACGCTTAAAACCACTCTACCACACCTCCTCTCTGCACCCTTTCGAAGGCACAATAAGTCACAGCAGCCCCCAGACCAAACACTTTATCATGTGGGTGTCACACACATGTACATAAACTGGCATAACTAAATCAAGACCAGTTTCAGTGTTCCCCCCACATTGCCATACGTGCACTGGTGTCAGTGTTATTCCACCCTCAGAGTATAGTCATGCACGAAACTACTAATATATCAGTTAACCAACCAAGAATGACAATAAAATATGAGACTTTTTACTTTTTTGCAGTGTATCCAGTTATGTTTTAAGACCACAAACCCATAACTTTAGCTCATTTTATGTGTTATGTCTTCACTATTGTGCCTTTGGTTGTAAAGTTATGTCTTCAAAATATTTGAGAATTAGTAACAAGAATGTCTAGAAATTTCAAAAAATGATATATATTCATTCAAATAACAGCCTAGACATCTTTTTGGTAATTTTTTAAGATACCTAAAAAGTTATATAGATTTATTAACACTTGACAAGCTACATTCGCATATAATTTGCTCAGTCTGTGAATTTTCTCACCCAGGGAAGTTCAACACTTTCCTTAAAACTCAATGACAAGCAATATCTATATGTAAACAAATGGAACAAGTGATCACACCAGTAATATATAACCCTACAGTGAAAGTTTATTTTGAAGGGGTTAATATTATATATCATATGAATGCAAGTGACACGTACATTCCATTATTTTTTTTTTTTCGCTTTTTTTTAAATTTTCTTGTCAGCAGACTTTCATAAAATTTACACTTCCAGTGAGGAGTCTGCTCTTTGTACAACTGAGTTTAGCCATAATGTGACAGAAAACACAAATAAGTTTTCTTTGAATGCAAATTTTATACTGAGTCTCCATTAGGGGAAAAAAGACATATCCCCCACACATAAAACAAATAATATCCAGTAACCTGTCCATTGTCACCTGAATGTTAAAATTCTTCTTGTCAGCTTCTGGTACGACTATGCATTCCTGCAGTAGTACCATAACTAAAAGCTAATTTTCATAATATATTATGCTGTTTTTTCCCCGTTACAAAAAAACCCAGTTGAATTTTAGTGTTTATTCACTGATGGGATATGCCATATTTATTTGTTAAAGGGTCACAAAATTTTACAGTTTGGTTATTTATTAATACTTAGTATATGGAGTCACTGATATGTTACATCGGCTCTGTTACATTCAGGCTTGCTCAGTATCTTTGGGCATAACATGTTTCCTGATACTAGTATTTGTGCAACAAGAATGAACATAACGTCCCCGTATAATGCACTAGCACTATACCTGCTAAATACATGGTAGATGTTCCACCGTGGTCACTCTTTTTCAGCATGAGAATAAATATAAATAATCTGTTAAAGATACAATTCATACAATCAAAATGTATAATCAATTTAAAGTTTTTTAATGTGCGACTGATAATGAGCGAAAATATAGCCTTTTTCCATAATGTTTCGAAAACGGTAGACAATAATTTGTAAGTATATCTCAGAAGATAAGTAGTTTACCCCGAAACAGAGTTATTATCTGCGTGTCTAGAATTCCACGTCAATCAGTTGTGAAAATATCAATGGAGTATTTGGATAATGAACTCAGATATTTTATATTATCCAAACTAATTTAATGGACTCCCTCAAAAGGTATAAAAATTAAGCTATCATCGCAATAAATCTGCCTCCGGATTAGCAGATGATCAGAATAGCTAATTATCAGAAAAAGGAAGTTTTTTTTTAGTGTAAACAATTTCAACATTTTAGGCATGTGTATTTGCGTGTTTTTACATGATTAATATGCAGGTACATGGGAATGTAAGTGTATTAGTTATATAAAACTGCTCCAAACAAAGCAATGAACTTTTCCTGAGTGTACATGTACAATCTCTTTTTGTGGATTACTATTTTACAACTAGAAAAAACATTAACTTAGAACAATATTTGTGCCACTTCGCAAATATGTTTGGAAAGACAATTGAAAATATCCCAAAGTTGAGAGTATCCTGTACTTTGAAACACATAGACCATGTAGAAACTATATATTTTTTATTATTTACTTATTTTTATAATATGGAAACCTTTTTATATTGTGTCATCTTTTGCAACAAAACAGCTTCAAAGTCACATGGTGAGGCAACCAATGAAAGAAAATTTTCTTGTCGTCACAGAAAGTGAGCACGGTTCCTGATTGCAATGTCTCTTTGGTTCTTGCATTTTGGTTTCTTTTGTTGGTTCATTCACATCTACTTGGTATCTTCAATAGCTGATGAAATGAAGCTAAGAATAAAGACATTTTTCTCTAGATTTTTTTAGGTATAAAAATTCAATAATTACAAGTAAGAGAGCAATATTCTTGGGTGCAGGTTCCTTCTCTATTGCCGCCAGTTTATTTTTATTTGTGTGTAACCCATCTTTTGAAAAGATAAGAAAACAGATTTTGATTTCTTCAGTGAAATACCAGCTTGTTTCTCTCAAGATCTAGTTAGGGTTTTACCACCGTTTCAACACCCAGCAGACCAGACCAGGATTTTTGCTAATATGTAAAGATTTTCTCCTAATCTCTGTATCAGTAAACACAAATATCATCAATCCGAACCCCAAGTTTTGGGAAATGTCAGCAAATAACTGTTCCATTTCCCTCTGCAAAAATCCGTGTGGATGTTGATATTATATTAGATCCCCATCCTGTGTTTTTTGTGTATTCTCTCCTATGATTGTGTATTTCTGTTGTCTTTTCTCCTTTTTAGTATCCTATTGTGTCATGGTGTGCTCTACCAGACAGCAATTATAGCAAGGTGGTGGCTCTCGAATGAACATCCTGATGGTTGGTGACTTCCCACTCAACTGTAGCACTCACAAAAAGTTCCCCTTGAGTTGATTCCCACTGATTATTCCCTTGTACAAGTTCACATTATGACTGTTGCTGTCCCAGTTTATGCCCCGTCAGACAATACCTGGAGTTCAGGCACAAACTCGGCCACAGATTGATCATAAAGATACACACTTGGATGGGACTTTGATGTTCAACTGGGTGGCCCAGGCGACTCTAGATTACAAGTATGATGTCCTGGAACTAATTTATTCAGTTCTTCAAATATTCTTTCCCCAGGTATAGTTACAGACAACAACGTTTTGATAAAGCCATAAAATTGGAAATTTTATTTTAAATGTAGCTTTTATAAGCTGCAATACCTACAATATGCTGAATCCTATAGTATATTAGGATGGCTGGGTACACTGGCACTGGCATAAAGAGGAATGTCATTCTGGCAAAGACAGCAACCATCTAGGTGAGCATTCGGAGACCAGGGTGGAGGAAGGAGGACTCGATGTAGTCCAGGCGATCGGAGCTCACTGAGGATCAAGGGGAGTTCTCCAGCTCTCCTGTGGTTGAGGTGAGGCACCAAGGGGAGAAAGCATCGTCTTGGTTTGGCACCGCCAGTGTAGGCACTCCAAGCAGCAAAAATCTAAAAAACAAAGTACACAAAGTACGGTGAAAAGGTTGTTAAGAAACACTGATACAACACAAGAAAATTCTTAAGAAAATGAGATTAAGAGATACAGAAAAAGTATAACTTCAGTTAAATTCTCAAGAAAATTGGAAAACCAAATTACTCCTGGTAACTTAAAAATAAGCAGGGATTGTGATACTGTAGGTAAGAAAAGAAAGAGATATCAACTAACTTAGTTACCTAAAGTGGGGTGGAAGGTCCGCTCTATGGTGTCAAAGGATTCCAACACACCCCATCTACACAGTTCTTGGTCTCATGCCCCCCCTTCTTTTGTCCCTGGAGCTGGTTCGGAAGGAGGCATCACCTGCTGTGTTGCAATGAAGGCGCCCAGATGGTAGGAGCCTTCTGTCTGATCTTTGGCTAGATCCTTGAGGTAGAACCTGAAGGTGTTATGTGATTTCCAATGGCAGGCTTGCATAATCTGATCTATTGAGACCCCTCCGTAAAAGGCCTTGGAAGCCGCAAAAGCTCTGATGTCATGGGCTTTTACCCCTAATGAGTCCATGTCTGCATTGCCTACCTTGGAGTAACAGAATTGTATGGTGTTTTTAATCTAAGACGAGATAGTTGAACACTGAATATCCTTAGTATGGCCCGGTTTAAAGGAGATAAACAACAACTGTCTACTCCCTCTTGAATTTCTGGTTCTGTCCATATAACACCTGAGGGCTCTAACAGGGCAAAGAAGAATATCCGTGTCCTGGGAGTCTTGATTGTGCTTCAAGGCTGGAATTACCACTGGAGAAATCGATTGCAGTCCGTCTTTTGCTAACTGATTTTTGGCAATGAATGAAGGAGAGGGTACTAATTGGACCTGTTCCAAATCGCCCAGGCATAAGAGTCCATCAAGAGTCCAGGCGTGAATTTCACTGCGTCTCTTTCCTGAAGCTAGAGCTCAGAGGAAATCTACTTTCCAAGTGAGGAATTTTAGATCAGCTTCCTCCTGGGGTTCAAAAGAAGGCTGTGATAGTCTGTGTAAGACGACAGATAATTCCATTTTGGGATGTTCCTGGAACTGTTAGGTTTGTCCCTATAGAATGAGTCTGGCAACGTCCACAATGTTGCTGATGTTTAGTCTAGTATTACCTAAGGTATCTGCGATAGCTGTTCTATAACCCTTGATAGTGGAAGGGCATCGGTTCAGTACATTGAAAAAGTACCAGAAAAAGTTACAGATGTCACTTAATGATGGATTCCTGAAGTCCACCTGTTCCTCTGTGCACCATTTTTGAAAGACTGTCCATTTTGAGGAGTAGATGGCTCTCGTTGAGAGTCTTTGAGGAGCAGCAATTCTTTCTGCCACCTCTGCAGTGAACCTGCATTCTTGTAGAGTTGAACTCCTAGATACCACATGTGGAGATTGAGGGAAGCTGGGTTTGCATGGTATTGGTTGTTCAGTGGTTGTTTGAGCAGTGTGCAAATGGGTGTAGTTGTCTTGGTATGTCCAGAGACATCTCCACTAGATTCCAAAACCATGGTTTTGTTGGCCAGCCCGGAGCAATGAGAATTATCCTGCAGATTTGATATTGAAGTTTTTGTACAACCTTAGGCAGCAGGGCAGTGGGAGGAAAGGCATATGCAACTAGGTTTTCCCATGGAATGTTTAGGGCATCTACAGCCCAAGCCTAAGGGTCTGGAATTGGAGAGACATAGAGAGGGAGTTTCGTGTTCAGGCTGGTTGCGAATAAGTCCACTTGGGGACTCTCCCAAAGTTTGGAAATTTGTTTGAAGATTTTTGGAGAAAGGGACCATTCTGTTGATTGGATCTGGTTCCTCCTGGAGAGGCCATCCGCTATATTGAGTGATCCCGGTATGTGTCTTGCTCTGAGTGTCGGACTGTTCGGATATTTCCAGTGAGTCTTGAGATGCCACTGAAAAGGTCTCATATGCATCCTGGCCTATTTCACAGTTTCTCCGTTGATGCAAGCAATCCAATGGTGGACATAAGAGTCCTTGCACTAATAACAGACTTCTGAGAGAGGCGATGGAACATCTCTTGAAGTTTTGTCCAGCTGTCTTGCGTCCAGTAAAAATGGTATCCTAGGAAGTTGAACCTCTGTGAGGGAAAGAGTTCTGACTTCTTGAGGTTTACTACAAAGCCTAATTTCTTGACAAGACTGAGTAGTGATTATGTTTGTGTGTGACACTCCTCCTTGGAGGGGCCACGGATTAACCAGTCATCTAAGTATTGGTGTATAGCTGATTCCTTGTTGTAGTGCTAATAGTTTCACCTCGTTGACAAGGCTGGTGAAGACTAGAGGAGCCGTAGCCAGACCAAAGGGTAGGCTGACAAACTGGTAGGTGATGGCTTTGTGTTGGAATCTGAGGTATTTTTGAGACTGGGTATGGATAGGTACATGCAGGTAGGGGTCCATTAGATCTATAGAGGTAACCCATTCTCCTTTCCTGAGGGAGGCCCGTATTGACTCTGGGGTCTCCATCTTGAATTTTGGTATGGCCAGAAACTTGTTTAGTGAACTTATGTCTATAACTGGCCTTCAGTGATTGACTGGTTTTGGGACCAGGAACAGCTGACTGTAGAATCCCAAGCTGTTTTGAGTGTGCACGACTTTGATAGCGCCATTGTACAGCAGGTCCTGAATAGAGGTCAACAAGGTACTTTGTTTGTCAGAGCCTGCATAACCACTGGTGATGCAGGGCACTCTGGACAGGTTTGGGTGTTCTCTGAAAGGCAGTCTGTAACCATCCCTGAGTAGACTGAGTATGGACCGGCCCCTTGTTCTTCCCACTGGGTAAGAAAATGCTGAGCCTGCCCCCTACTGGTAGGTCTGTTTTTTTATACAAGGAGACTTTTCCCTCTCCTGGAGGGCCTGTACACAAGGAGTCTTTTCCCTCTCCTGAAGGGATGGGGCACTCAGAGTTTTTCCCCGTCTGGAGGGGCGTCTGGGGGTAGGAATAATCTAAGAGAGTTTCTGAAACTGTTATTTCTTTCTGACCAGGGTGAGATGAGGCTAACATGTTTGTTTGAGTGTCATTGAGGAGGTTGCTACTGCTGAGTGCTAGGTGTGTTGCCTCCACGGCTGTGACCTCTGTGGCCACCATGACCTCCTCTACGGCCCCCTTGTGGATGGGGGTAAAAGGGATGTTGCATCATGTATTGGGGTGCCGGCATGGGTTGGTAGAACATACCCTGGGGAGCGTGGTAACGTTGATTTCCACCTCTGCCCTTCTTTTTCTTGTAGGGGTGGAAACACTCCTTCTTGGTGCCTGTCTTCATTCCTAGACCAATGAGATGTTGCTCACACTCCTGCATGAGAGATCTGTCAAAGAGCTCACCCCCTTGGAGCTGAACGCAAATTGCGTAATCTGAACGCATCCAGGTTGTGGTGTGCGTGACGTAGATATGCGTCTCTCCTGATCAGAACTAGATTGGTCACGGATGAGCTGAAGTTGGCCACCAAATCAGCATAGGCCTTGGACATGCTCCTGCTGATGTCCAACATAAACTGCATCTGTGATGTTTCCTGTTGGGTTATACTAAACAGTTGTTGCATAATTTGCTCCCTGGTGGACCAGTCCGTGGTTGCACGGAATAGGTCGAACAACCACTCCCTCTGGTCTCAGGTGAGTCGCAGGTTGTTCAGACATGATTCGCTAGCCATTCCGAAAGTAGACAGGAAGTTGGCTATGCTAATGTTCTTGTAAGAGAGATATTCCAGCTTCACAAGGTCTTTTTTGTTGAACTATAGCTGGAGGTCCACTAGCCAGGCTTTGCTATGTTTGAAAAGGCCTGGGGGCACCACTTGTGGGGTCTGGTTTTTTTTTGCATCCACTACGCTATACCAGCTGCCTTTGTGTGGTGGAATGCTGGGGAACTTTCCAATATCCAAAGTGCTTGATGTGCTGGGTTTTACTAAGTCATCTTGGGCACTTTGGAGATGCAAGAGATCTGCCACCATAGGAAGCTTTATGGATGGTGGTCTGTCTGTCTTCTCTTGTTGCAGCAAGAGTGGGTCGCGTCCTAGTGCCGAGCCCAGCTTGTAATCCTCTTCTGCTGCTGGCTCGGGAATGGAAAGAAATTCCCTAACCTTCTGGACCAGTTCTCTGAAGGGAAGGTTAGGAGGGGCCGCCTGTTTCCCTGTGTCAGATGGTTCTTCTGATCTCGAGGCCACAAAAGAAAAAGCAGAGGTGTCCGTGCCATATTCCTCTTGCTCCAGGGCTTGAATAGGTGATTGTAGCCTTGGAGGTGGAGCAACTGTAGGTTGTTGTGCAGGTTGTGAGGAAGGAGCAGAAGTGGGCACCATGATGTTAGAGGCCACTGCATGGATGGATTGTGAAGCAATGGCTGAAGAAACTTTTACCCCTGACAAGCTTTCTTCACTTCAGGGGGTGGCTGAGATGGAGCTGAGTCCATTGGTTCTTCTATCTTTGCGGCTTGCGGCAAGGCAGACACCGGAGTGGTAGAGACAATGTGTGGTGCAGATGATGCCTGTGGAGGAGGAGCAGTTTGTGGAGGCGCCATATGACTAAACATCTGCTCCACAGACTGTTTGAGTAATGCCTGAAGACCAGTCTATAGTTGAGCAGAAATGTCCCTCATTTGCTCTTGATTTTTCTGCTGAAGATCCTTCATGAGCTCAAAGTTTTGTTGCTCCAAGTGGCTCTGGATCATTTGAGTCCTTGGGGTTTGAGGGACCATTAGAGATGAAGTCCTCTGAGGCTGAGGAAAGGATAAAGACGCCATCCTATCCCTCATGGAATATCCTCCTTGAGTGTGTGGAATTGGTGGAGGATATCCTGAGTAACCGTCTGCGGTACAGGGGTTGGCACCTTAAAAAGGCTGAAGATTCACCATGGGGTGAAAGAACTGGTCCGGGGCCGGAAATAACAGAGGTTGTCGGGATATCCTGTGAAGATCCAGGAAGAGAGGCCGGTAGGCTTGTCAGAGGACTGATGCCGGTCACTAGTGCAGTTGGGCTGGATTGTTTTGGCTCCAGGTCAAGAATAGTGTTATCTACCTGTGAGAGATCCTCGCCAGTAAATACTGGTTCGTCTGTATCAAGCTCTTCAAACGAGTTGTCTCGCGAGCCAGTGCGGCTTCTATAAACAGACCTCTTTGCTCCAAATTCTCCCTGAGGTGAGTCCACTATTCCTCAGATAAAGCTACACAGGGAGCACACTGATTTACATTAGCCCCTTGTGCACAGGGGTCTTGACCTTTACACTTGTCTCTACAGCCGAAGCAAGAACCATGAGTGTCAAACTGGGGCATAAAATGTCCACACTTGCCCTATTTTTGGTAAGGGGGAGTCTTAACCATCTTACCAGAAGTGTCTACACAATGCTATAAAACAACTGACACAAAAATATACTGTCTACCCAAGGTAACATAGCTGTAACAATTCACCAAAGTGAGAGCTACAAGAAAGCCAACGTGACAAGATGGCTTCCAACAAAAAGTGAGGAAGAGCTCTATCGAGCATCTGATAGGTTCCCTAGGTCACGTGGCCAAGCCAGCAGGTGCGTGCATACCCACACCGGTACTATATCACCGGCATTCCCCGTGACCAGTGTTCCTGATGGCCCCGGCTATCTATATTTCATAGGTAATAAGTTTGAAAATTTTATTTTAAATGTAGCTTTTATAAGCTACAATACCTACCTATTGTAACAATATGCTTTACCGGTGGTTTTACCACGGGAAGCTTCCAACCGGAGTAAATGTTGAAAACTTTACCCGTGAAATTAAAAATAACTGGTCACAATTATGCAGGCATATTACCGGTATATTTCCGGTATATTGCCGGTATAGTACCGGTGCGGGTAAAGAGCACCTGTCTGGTCATGTGACCTAGGGAACCTATCAGATACTAGCTATAGCTCTTCCTCATTTTGTTGGAACCTAAGCCCCATCTTCCAGTGGAAAGTCTGGAAAGCGGGGAGGACCAGTGAGGGCCTGTACTTGTTACAATAGGTAGGTATTGTAGCTTATAAAAGCTACATTTAAAATAAAATTTTCAATTTTATTACGCTACAATAGTCCTACCTATTGTAACAATATGCTGAATCCCAGCATATTGGAAGGCTGGGAAGACTGGACACTGGCTAAGAAAAACTGGTGGAAGACTAACCATTCAGGAAGAACGTCCGGAGTCCAGGGAGGAGGAAGGAGCCTGAATGTGTTCTAGGAAAAGGCACATCAAGGCGAAGGGGTATACTCCGGCTCTCCTGAGGTTGATGTGCCACACCAAGGGAAGGGAGACCGTCTTGGTAAGCACAGCCAGCGCAGGCACTCCATTGCAGGATCTAAAAACAGAAAGTACACAAAGTACTATGAAAAGATGTGAAAAAAGGGAACATGATACGATATAAGAAAAATCTAAAGAAAGCAAAACTAAGATTACAGAAAAAGTAAAACTTAACCTTACATTCTAAAGATAATTGGAATAAGAATATACTCCTGGTAACAGAACGCAGGTAAAGAGAAAACAGCAGGAAATAAAAGAAATGATTAGTTACCTGAAAGGGTTGAAGAACCCGCTCTATGGTGTCAGGGGATTCTGACACGCCCCGTCTAGGTGGTTCCCGGAGTAGTGCCCCCCCCCTGTTTTCTTCCCTGGAGTTAGCTGGAAGGAGGCATGACCTGCTGAGCTGCAACAAAGGATCCTAGATGATAGGAGCCTTCTTTTTGGTCTTGACCGGTAAGGTCTTTGAGATAGAATTTGGTGAAGGTATTGTGAGATCTCCAATGATAGGCTTGCATGATCTGATCTAAAGATGTTCCCCCGTAGAAGGCTTTTGAGGCCGCGAAGGCTCTGACGTCATGGGCCTTTACCCCAGTGAGGACCATGTCTGTCGATTCCGCCCTAGAGTAACAGAATTGAATTGTGTGTTTTATCCAAGACGAAATGGTGGAACATTGAATATCCTTTGAGTGGCCCAGTTTATAAGAAATAAAAAGCAGGTGTCTACCTGTTCTGGAGTCTTTTGTTCTATCCAGATAATGTTTTAGGGCCCTGACAGTGCAAAGGAGAATATCCAAGTTTTGCGAGTCTTGGTCACTTTTTAGGGCTGGAATGATGACCGGGGAAACGATGTGGGGACCCTCCTTTGCTAGTTGGTTCTTGGCTATGAAGGAGGGTGAGGGAGTGAGTTGAACCTGCTCCCAGTTGCCTAGGCAAAGAGTACCATCATGAGTCCAGGCGTGGATTTCGCTGCGCCTCTTTCCCGAGGCCAGAGCTAATAGAAAAACTGTCTTCCACGTGGTCAGTTTTAGTGTACATTCCTCCTGTGGTTCAAACGGAGGTTGTGTGAGTTTGTGAAGGACCAAAGCAAGGTCCCACTTTGGGAGTGGCCTGGACTTTTTTGGTTTGTCTCTATAGAAGCTGGCGATAAGTCTGGCTATATCCGTATTGGAGCCAATGTTAAGGTCAGAGTTCCCGAGGGTATCTGCAATAGCGGTCCTGTAACCTTCGATGGTGGAAGGGCATCTGTTTAGATCGTGAAAAAGATACCAGAAAAAATTGCAGATGTCCCCTATAGAGGGACTCTCGAAGTCCACCTGTTGTTCCATGCACCATCTTTGGAAAACAGACCATTTTGAGGTGTAGATGGCTCTTGTTGAGAGTCTTTGAGGAGCAGCAATTCTGTCTGCCACTTCTGCAGTGAACCCTCTTTGTTGCAACGCTGTGCTCCTAGATACCAGACGTGGAGGTTGAGGGAGGCCGGGTTGGAGTGGAAAATGTTGTTCATTGGTTGTTTGAGTAAGGTTCGCGTTTGAGGTAACCGTCGAGGTACGTCCAGCGACATTTCCACTAGGTCCCAAAACCATGGTTTTGATGGCCAGCCTGGGGCGATCAGAAGAAGCCTGCACATTTGTGACTGGAGTTTCTGTATAACCTTGGGCAGGAGGGCGGTTGGGGGAAAAGCGTATGCAACCAGATTCTCCCATGGAATGTTCAAGGCGTCTACTGCCCAAGCTTGGGGGTCCGGGATCGGAGAGACGTACAAGGGGAGTTTTGTGTTCAGCCTGGTTGCAAAAAGGTCCACTTGGGGACTTTCCCATATCCTTGATATTTATTTGAAAACTTGTGGAGATAGGGACCACTCTGTGCTTTGGATCTGGTTCCTCCTTGAGAGGCCATCCGCTATCACATTGAGGGATCCGGGTATGTGTCTTGCTCCGAGTGTGACGTTGTTGAGATTACACCATGTCAGAATTCTCCACATTAGAGCGCAAAGTTCTGCGGATTTTGTGCCGCCCTGTTTGTTTATGTAGGACACTACGGAGGTGTTGTCCGAGGCAATGAGAACGCGATTGTTCTTGCAAGTGGTCTTGAAGAACTGTAGCGCTAGGAGAACTGCCTTTAATTTCAAAAGGTTGATGTGGAGATGACTTTCTATGTGAGACCAGACCCCTCCTGTTGAGTCGTGATCTAAGTGCGCGCCTCAACCTGCGTTTGAGGCGTCTGTAAAGATCAGTTTTTCGTGTTCCCTTGGGTGGAGAAACTCTCCTAGTAGCACGTTTTTGGGGTCTAACCACCATTCCCCGTGTCGTATCATCTTCTGATTCCAGGGGATTGGAGTATCCAGAGGCATCGGATATTTCCAGTGAGTCTTGAGATGCCATTGAAAAGGTCTCATATGCATCCTGCCCAGTTTGACTGTCTTCTCCGTTGATGCAAGTAATCCAATGGTGGACATAAGAGTCCTTGCACTGATAACAGACTTCGACGAGAGGCGACGGAACATATCCTGAAGCTTCGTCCACCTGTCTTGCGTGGGCTTGACAAGCCCCAAATCTAGCAAAAAGTGGTAACCCAGAAAATCGAACCTCTGGGAAGGTACCAGTTCTGACTTCTTGAAGTTCACTATAAAACCAAAATCCCGGATTAGGTTCAACAACTTTTGGGTTTGTTTGTGGCACTCCTCCTTGGAGGGGGCGCGAACCAGCCAGTCGTCCAGGTATTGGTGAATGCGTATTCCCCGTTGCAAGGCCAAAAGTCTGACCTCCTTCACTACATTGGTGAAGGTCAAGGGGGCTGTAGCTAGGCCGAACGGAAGGCTGGTGAACTGGTAAGAGACGCCTTTGTGGTGGAACCGGAGGTACTTTTGTGAGTGAGGATGAATGGGGATGTGAAGGTAGACGTCTGTGAGGTCGATCGAGGTGACCCACTCGTTCTTTCTGAGGGAAGCTCATATGGACTCTGGGGTTTCCATCTTGAACTTTGATATGGCCAGAAATTTGTTGAGGCAACTTAGATCTATTACTGGCCTCCAGCGGTTTCCTAGTTTTGGGACCAGGAACAGACGGCTGTAGAATCCGAGGCTGTCTAGTTTTTGCACTATGTCGATTGCGCCTTTGCGAATTAAGTCTTGAATAGCAGTCGACAAGGCACTTTGTTTGTTTAGATCTGAGAATCCGCTGAATATGCAAGGAGTCCTGGACAATTTTGGGCGCTCCCTGAAGGGTAGTTTGTATCCTTCTGCAATCAAGTTTTGAATCGAATGATGCGCGCCTAAATTTTTCCACACTGGCAGAAAAAGTTTTAACCTGCTTCCCACTTTTAGGTTGTTCTCCTTTTGAACTTGATCTTGAATAAATACAATATGAGACTGTACACTCGGAGTCTTTACCCCCTCCTGTGGGGTGTGGGAACGAGGAGTCTTTACCCCCTCCCATGGGGTGTGGGAGCAAGGAGTCTTTACCCCCTCCTGTGGGGTGTGGAAGTGAGGAGTCCTTTCCCCCTCCTGTGGGGATAGAAAACACGGAGTCCTTACCCTCTCCGGTAGGGTGTGGGGACAAGGAGTCTTTTCCCTCTCCTGTAGGGTTGTTGCACTCAGAGACTTTTTCCCTTCTTGGGGAACATACTGGGGAGGGTAATCCAAGTGAACGCCTGAAAACATTGCAGGTCTTTGTCCAGGAACTTGTGGAGGTAACGGTATTTGAGAAATGTTATTTGAGGAGGTTGCTGTTGCTGTTTGCCAGGGTGAGAGTTACCTCCACGGCCGCGTCCCCTGCGACCGCCTCGACCTCCTCTTCGGCCCCCTTGGTGAGGATGGGGGAAGAACGGTTGCTGAACCATGTATTGAGGTGCCGGCATTGGCTGATAGAAAAGGCCCTGAGGGGCATGACGCTGTCCACCTCTGCCTCTCTTTTGTTTTTTGTAAGGGTGGAAGCGGTCCTTCTTGGAGACTGGTTTCACCCCCAGCCCGATGAGGTGCTGTTTGTATTCCTGCATTAAGGTTCTGTCGAACAAGTCACCGCCTGAGATGGTTGCTGAGCGTAGATTGTGCAGTCTGAATGCATCCAGGTTTGGATGGGCGTGGCGGAGGTAGGCATCCCTCCTTAGTAACACAAGATTTGTGAGTGAGGAGATGAAATTTGCAACCAGATCCGCGTAGGCTTTAGACATACTCCTGCTGATGTCAAACATAAATTGCATTTGTGCGGCTTCTTGCTGAGTAATTTGATAGAGTTGAAGCAAGATTTGGTCCCGCGTAGGATGATCCTGCGTGGTCCTAAGTTGGTCAAACAACTTTTCCTGTTGGTCTCTGGAGACTCTGAGATTGTTTAAACATGACTCACTGGCCATGCCGAAGGTAGAAAGAAAATTGGCAATACTAAAATTTTCTCGAACCATGTATTCCAATTTTACAAGTTCTTTCTGTTGTACCATGGCTGGAGGACCACTGCGATATCCCGGTTTGGCAATGTTTGAGAAGGCCTGGGGCACAATTTGTGGGGTCTGCGAGTACTTCTCGTCTACGACGTTGTACCAGCTACCTTTATGAGGAGGGATAGCTGGAAATTTACCAATGTCCAGTGTAGAGGAAGTGCTAGGTTTCACCGCTTCATCCTGGGCTGTTTAGAGGCGCGAGAGGTCAGATACCATGGGTAGTTTTATAGATGGCGGTCTGCCTGCTTTCTCTTGCATAAGGAGAAGAGGGTCGCGTCCCAACGCCGAACCCGGTTTGTAGTGTTCCTCTGAAGCCGGGTCTGGGATGGAGAGAAACTCCCTAACTTTTTGAACTAGTTCCCGGAAGGGAAGGTTAGGGGGAGCTGCCTGTTCACCTGTATCGGTGGGTTCTTCTGGCCTTGAAGTGGCAAAAGAAGAAGCCGAGGAGTCTGCGCCGTATTCCTCCTGTTCTAATATCTGCAAGGGTGACTGCAGTTTTGTAGTAGTAGAAGGGATGGAGGTTGGAGCTACCGTAGGCTGAGCAGAGGGAGGTGCGGTAGCAGGTTGTGTAGGCACAGAAGGCACTTGGATCTGAGAAGCCACTGCCTGAAGTGACTGAGAGGCAATGGATGATGAACCCTTTACATTGGCTAGTCCCTTCTTAATAGCCGGAGGGGGTTGAGATGGAGTCTCGTCCATCGGTTCCTCAGATTTTGAAGCAGCTGGAACTGCAGACAAAGGAGTTATTGAGACGATGTGAGGTTGTGCCGGAGGAGCTTGAGGAGCAGGAGCAGGAGCCAGACGGCTAAACATGTTCTCCATTGACTGTTGTAGAAAGGCTTGGAGACCTGTCTGGAGTTGTGTTGAAATATACCTCATTTGTTCTTCATTTTTCCTTTGAAGCTTGTGCATCAGTTCAAAGTTTTGCTGTTCCAGGTGACTTTTAAGAAGTTGTGTCCTGGGTGTTTGAGGGATATCGATAGGAGTAGCTGTCCTCTGTGGTTGTGGCATTTGAAAAGACATCCTGGATGTGTGTCTGCTTGGTGTTTGTCCGGTGGATAGAGTATCCTGGGTTAATACCGGATCCGGCGCCCTGAAAAGGGCTGAAGAATCAGACGATTGTTGAACCGGTCCGGTAGCCGGGAAATTCATCCCCGGTACAGAAGCAGAAGATGTCTGGGTATTGAGAGGGCTAATGCCGGAGACCGGTGCAATATTGCCGGTCTGTTCAGCATCTAAATCCAGCAGAGTGTCGTCCACTTGGCCGAGATCTTCACCGGTAAATACCGGTTCCTCATCTTCCGGTTCTAAACTCTCATCATGAGAGCCGGCACGTTGGCGATAGGAAGATCTCTTTGAAAAGCATTCACGTAAATGAATCCATTGCTCTTCTGTGAGAGCAGAGCAGGCGGCACACTGATCAATTTTTGCTCCCTTAGCACAGGGATCCTGTCCCTTGCGCTTGGATCTACATCCAAAACAAGTTAGATGGGAGTCAAATTGGGGCATAAAGTGGCCACATTTGCCCCTTTTTTGATAAGGTGGTGTCTTCACCATGATATCACAAGAATCTATAAAGTAATCACAATAAGATATGCAAAATAAAACTGTCTACCCACAGTTAAAATAAGGTAACTATACTAAAAAAGCAGAGTTACTTGAAAACCAGCTATACAAGATGGCTTCCAACAAAAAATGAAGGTCCTCAGTGGCCTAGTGGTTAGCAAGTTTGGCATCTAATCATAGGCTGTCACCTCTGTGGGTTCGAGTCCCACAAGTGGCAATTCTGAGGACCTGTCCCAATATGACCCTGGCTGTTGAACGGGACGTAAAACCCCAACTTTGACTTTGACCTTTGACCAACAAAAAATGAGGAAGAGCTATAGCTAGCATCTGATAGGTTCCCTAGGTCACATGACCAGACAGGTGCTCTTTACCCGCACCGGTACTATACCGGCAATATACCGGAAATATACCGGTAATATGCCGGCATAATTGTGACCAGTTATTTTTAATTTCACAGGTAAAGTTTTCAACATTTACTCCGGTTGGAAGCTTCCTGTGGTAAAACCACCGGTAAAGCATATTGTTACAATAGGTAGGACTATTGTAGCGTAATAAAATTTCAACTTTTAGTTCGGTTGGAAGTTTCCCGTGGTCAACCACCGGTAAAGCATATTGTTACAGGTAGGTAGGACTATTGTAGCGTAATAAAATTTGATCTTCATAAACTTAACAGTAACGATTTAAATGTCAGTATCAGTGGTATTATTTCCTTTAAAATATGTTCAACTCTCAATACTCTAAGACCAGGGTTTCGTTTCAAATGACAAGGAGCTTTTAAACTGAAGGAAGGTGTATTTCTCACATGCATGGCAAACTCACTTTTAATTTTTTTTTCAAAAAGTCTCATGAATTCCCCTTGCCATAGGTCTTCTTTAAAAGTTAGAGAAGCAAACTGACCCCTATAGTTAAAGAACTAATTGGTAAAAACTAATGATTTCATCTGCAGAATGTTATATACATGCACAATTCCATTAAATTTGAGGGAGTTTCTTTGAAATTTAAGGGTTTCCTTTAAGAAAGGTAACTCTGAAAACATTTGTTAAATGAGGGAAGAAACTAAGAGAAAACCCCAGATTTAAAGTTATCCTCGAAGAGGCTTAATGAAACTAGGCCTTGTTTTCAGAATCACACTATTCACATAGCATTGCAATTATTACTTTACATAAATAAAGTATTTTACCGCACTAGCAGATCCAGAGGGGGGGGGGGGGGTTTCAGGGGGTTCGAACCCCCCTTGAAAAATAATGTAAAGGAATTCAACCCAAAGTACAAAATTATTTCTAGAGAGTGGTGTTAAATTACAGGAAATGCACTGTATTTTACCAAAAAAAAAAATTTTTCCTGGGGGGCATGCCCCCCCAACCCCCCTAGTTATGGTATGTCTGATGCGAACCCCCACCTTACTTAAAAGCTAGATCCGTCCCTGATTACCAATGTATTATTGTGAATTAGTATAATTATAGCTTGGCTCCTTATATCCAAAACATATGTCTTAAAAACATATATATATATTTTTTCTTCTTGGCCATTTGTTGGTTGACAATTATTCCAAAGTTACAATTATAATTACCTAACTGAGCTATTATTGTCATAGATATTTTTTTAACTGACAATTGACAATTTAGAAAACTATTTTTGGAGTAAAATTAGAGTTTTTTATAATTTCATATTTTAATAACAAGACCTTGTATGTATGTTTTGCTGCATTTATTAATATTTGAAAATTTATGTCATATTTGCTGCATGATTTTAATTTAATGCTTTAACTTTGTTTCATTTGCAGATTATGAGATGCATTTTTGCTGTATATCTTACATTGTAAATTTCTTATTCTCAAACCCTGGGTTGGTTAAAAATTATGTATATTCTCTTATATTAATTTTAATCATTTACCATCAAAGCCAACCTTTGGACTGAACCTGTAAGTGACATCTATGAAGTTACCTTAATACGTTAAATTAAATATTTTCCAGGGTACCAGTAGTCGTACCAATCTGTGGGAGGTTTCCTTATTTCAATTAACGAAAACTTTGACAAATATGGTGGAAACTTTTATTATTTGTGAATTATATTTTGGTTACCAGTGTCGTTGATTTATGAAAAATGTGCCAGTGAGACAAAATCATGAGTAATATGGTCTGCCAGTTACTGGTATGTTCTCGTCATATGCTATTATGTTGTACAGCCACTTGGTACTGTACTGTAGTGCTAAATTTTAGAGAGACCGATTTCGTAATTTCAATGTGTTAACGTAGGTTCGGTTATTTCTGGCGAATACACTTTGTGGAAAAATGCCCTTTAGAGAAAAACGTTGTTTGTTGAGTCAACCAACAAAATCAATGTTTCCAAACTTTTATGGACATTCTACAGCAAAGTAGACCGATTAATCTGTCTCTCAGCCAATATTTAAAAGATGGATGTATTGACAGAGACAGATGGCATAAGTATGCAAAAAACATAAACGTCCTGAAGGGCAACAAATGGCACACATCCTGACATTAAACATGTGGCTTCCTACCAGTAAACGCCCATGCTGTAGTTAATATTTTGAATTTAACTTAGATTTACAGCTTTATATTTTATTCTTCGACCACCAGATTATCAAATGGTATACACTACAATTAATACCCGAGATAGATTTTGTGACATTTGTTTCAAAGCTTTATATTTTAACATTTGATCTCTATTATCGGCCGTTTTTACCGCAAACCGGAAATACCAGTGAACGCCCATTTTGTAGATATATAGAAGCATTTGTCCTTGACCTCTAACAAAGAAATATAAGGTGGGCGTTCACTGGTAGAAAGCCACTACTAGGCTACCACCTTGAGTATCGAGGATGTGCCCCGCATTAATAGAAATAAACTTTTTTGCTCAGGGGGCTCGGTGGCGTAGCGGTTAGAGTTCTCGCCTCCAACCTCTGAGGCCGCCGGTTCGAATCTCGGGCCGGGCGCTTCATGTTGGAAAGTTGGTAGTTACTTGCCGATGCCTGGTGGTTTACAGTACAGTATGCACTGGTTTCCTCCACCTGTAAACTATCCGTCGCAATATGACCCTGGCTGAACGCGACGTAAAACAACAAATAAATAAATCTGCATGGTTAATGGTAGACGTGGTTACCTCGGCTCTACTTTACTTGCGTGTAGAGCCATGGCATGACCCCCACATAAAACTGGAGATTTGCATAAAACATATATTCCATACAAATGTGTACACACAACTGTTCCCACAACTATTTTGTTACATTTCTTTCAACAGTCAACATGCAAACATAGTTAACTAAAAATAAATGACATTTCCTCATTTTCAATGTTTTTTGACCATTTCTCTAAAAATTTAAAAATGATCTTTTATTATAAAAGTTGTGTAAAATATCATGTATTTTATACACTTGCTGTATTTACTGTGTCCTTTGCTTAATATCAATTGTTTTTAACTACATTATCCAATTTCTAGTCATTTCATCAAGTTTTATTCAACAGAAAAGGAGTTTATGCAAATCTCCAGTTTTATGTGGGGTCGTGCCACGGCTCTACACGCAAGTAAAGTAGAGCCGAGGTAACCATGTCTAAGTTAATGGATATATTTACCAAAATTTATTTCACTTGCAAAATTTTATCATTATTTATACAAACAGGAAGTGCAGAAAAAGTGTCTATATTACTGCAAACACAGAAAATTGTGTTCCTGCATCTAAATGCTTTATCCTGTTAATACATTTAAGTGGATATTTTAAAGTTTAAAGTGACCGTAATCTACAGATATTGAGGTTTTTGTTTGGCAAGGAACTCTGTCCCAAAATGCCATCTATCAGTTTTAAAAAGGCATATTTTGGGACAGAAAACTCCGTCTAACAGCAAAGTTACTGCTCATATTACAGTGCACATGCTCCCTGTATCATAGTATAACGTGCCAAGGGTCTTGAGTTAACTGAAGATAAGTCAAGAGAAAACTTTATATCATTGAAATGACTCCTGTCACAGTGTCATTGTTTTAAGTTTTCATCTTAAGTCACAACATCACACTCAATATCAAAGTCTTGACATCTCAGTTAACTTATTTGCGTATATTTGCTAGACAATTGGATAGAATACTGTGGGGTTCTCAAGAATGTATACGTAGGAAATATTTTACGATTCCATGGGATTTGTTAAAATATTACTTGAAGATCAAAATTTGTGAACTACTCATTAATATTCATGAAGTCACAGTATTCTGTGGGGTTTCCTAACATATTTTATTTGTGCAAATCGATGGTATTATTACTGAATTTGCAATGCTATAACTTTAGATGAAAACCTAAAACATGATGCCATAACAGGAGTCAGGATTACAGGAGTCACTTTGTTGTATCATATAACTGAACATTTATTTACAAAAATATAACATGTATTTTACCAGCAAATGCTGGGGCTGAATTGGCACAAGCACTAAAATCACAAAAGTTACCAAAAAATCACATTTACAGTATATACTTTTGAGTAACTCCATCAGAATAATCTAAATGAATTGAAAAGATGACATACCACAGGAAATCTACTGTCTACTAACAATCAGACCTTCAATCATACTCTATGTAAAAATACTGGTTCAATCCTTTACCAAGGACCATAGTAGATTCACTACCTAATAAAATGAATTGAAATGAATTCAATTGGTCATGGGTTCTACCCCATGAAACATTCATCGAATAACCAGCTTTCAGCCTGGAAATCTGCAATCATATGACTGAAATCAAATACTGTCGTGTACAATCAACTATATACAATTACAATATTTCAGTCTATTTAATTCCTGACAGGTTTTACCCTGCCAATAGAAATAAAGCATAAACTACTTCATTATTATTCATTCAGACCTAGACAAATGGGAGAGAAAAGTATTAAATAAAACCCAAACCATTCACTGAAATAAACAGTTAAAGTATCATGATACTTTAAAGTCTGAAGGTGTGATCTGCAGTTTATATAAGGTTGTGACTCGGTCGTGTTTCAGTGTAACATGTTAGTGTGATGTCACCATAAGGTGAGTGGGGGTAAATAGAGGTTGTTTCTCAGTGACACACATTTATACTACTCTCATCCTACTGTTATTTATGGTTACGCACTTGTGGCCATGCATGTCGTACCTTATGGATACCTCCAATCTCGGAAGATACGAGGCATCCTGGTAGGTGGTTCTGTTGCTGAGTAAAACCATCTAACTGCGAGGTATTCCACCTGTAGTCTTAATAGGGCATTATCCTAATAAAAGTTAGAGTATAAGACCATTATTTCAAGGGTATTTGTTCAAGCCTAATTCCTTCAAATCTAGCACATGTGGGTCAGTATTAAGTGATTACTTTTTCCTACAAATCTACATGCTAACAACGAGCTAAACATGATTTTTTTCTGTACCCTCAGAAATAATGAGTAAAGTTAGTGAGTTGTAACTATGGTGTGAGAGTAATAAAGAATAACACAATTAAAACAATATGATAAAGACAGTTACAAGAACTAAAATGGAAATCTCATAGTTGATTGTCAAGAATGAAATAAATTAGTAAAGTGGTTAATGAAGAAGTTAAGCCAATTCCAGAAACAGAAAGTTAAAATAAATTTAAACATTCTCATTTTTTTAAATCCATAAATCAGAAACTAATAAATAAGAAATTAAATACTTGTACAGAATGTGCAATATGTTGAATTATACTCGGTTAAAAGCTGCCAAAAGCAATAAAAGATATTTGGAGTGTATTATTTTTTCATGTTTATACAAAACTAAGGTCAAACAGATTACCTCTTCCCAGAGCTGCACCGACCAAATACCTCATGCACTCCCACGTAGGTGATTCATCCCCAAAACTAGGCAAATACATAATTCTAGTAGATGTTAATCATGTCTTTCTCATAAAAAGAAAAAAAATATATGTTTTGTAATATGACAGGGCTTTTTTTCCAAAGGGCTTTTTAAAATTTCCTCAAAAGAGACGAAGGTTTTTTCAAAAGGCTTTTTTTCTGTAATCACTGTGAACAATAATGATGAAATTATTTAAAACATCGGTCTTAGAAAGATGCATATTGATATCTACTGTAGTTTTATCAGGACATGTTAAAGAGGAAGTAAAATGAGAGGAGTTTCATTTTTTTTTTTTTGGGGGGGGGGGGGGGGGCTGATTTTATTATACTTGCACAATTTATTTAAAATTTTAGGTGCTTACTCTGTTAGAATGTACATTAAATACTTTGAAAATAGACCCAACATACAATTGAAAATAAAATAATGCAAAATGTTTCATGATAAAGTAATTGTGGCATACAGAAAATGGGTCCAGCCAAAAATACCCAATCAATCCCTACTATGAGTAATGACCTCTGGGGATATCTTAGCACTGAGTTAGCACATCTCGTTCTATGTGGTGTTGAAAATTTGTCATGTTTAATGTACTTCAAGTTATTGAAATATGCAGAATAAAAGGTTTTTTTTTGTTTTTGACAGATTTTTATGTAAATTTCAACATGGTGTTTACCAAAGACTGACATGACAGCTATGTACCAAGGAATTCACCTGAAAACAGTGACCAGACAAGTTGAATATCCTTACAAAGGTACTCAGTTTTGTAACTTTATTTTTCAAATTACATGCACATGTTTACAACTTTACATTGTGTTATGCCAAACCGCTTTGTATATTTCACAGTTGACTAAGAAAATAGGAAGGAAGTATTGGAATGACTGAAAGATCTTTCATGGCTTTGAATTAAAGAGTTTTGGTCAATAAATTTATAAATATTTAGTTCATCATCGTAAGTTTCTTTTATTGTGTATAACTTAGTATATTGCTACAAAACAAAGCCATTAGCCATGAAACACAAAACAGTTATGGTAGTATCAGTTGCATCTGTTGGTTGAATGTTCATGGACAATCTGTGTTGTTTATTTTAGGTAGTTAAATATATAGATCTGGGGCAAAAATTTGTGATCACCAATTGACTCCTGGTGACTTTGTTTTGTGAAGGGCCAGTAAACTCTATTTCAAGGTGGCCAAACTCTATTTTTGGGTAGCCCAGCCAATGTTTTGCAACAAAAGTTAATAGCTGGTTTGAGACGAAGTTGTACACCTAAAACAAAATGATGAAAGCAAACATAAAGTCTACCGTCTTTTTAATCAATATTTACAAATTTTATCCATTATATATCATTAAAGAGCAACCAGAATGCTGTAGATTGTAGAAAGTATAATTATATGCACAAAGGACATGCATAAATACTAGAATGATTAATGTTATTTCAATATATTTCAATTTTAAGGGCAACTGATGAATTGAAAGTGACACCAAGGTCTAAAAGTTACTGGACCTGCCAACTATGTATATGTTTCAACAAATTTTTACTGTTGATACACACAAAACATAGGGAGTATAAATGTATTGAAAAACATTAGTGGTGTCACTGTATTTGATCAGGTGATGTGCAGGATTCCGTGTCACCACACAATGACAATCAAAGTGGGCAGGTTCCTGGGAATTTCACCTCTTCTAGGGCGCCATCCCACACCCCGTATGTTATCAACCAGAGCCCTTCCAGTCCCCCAGACCTCACTCCCAGGTCCCAATATACCACCTCTACCCCTCCTCCCCCACCCATCCCCACATCCAGGCCACAGTTTGGGCAGGATGGTGTGCAGTCTCAAAGCAGACCACAGGCCATGAAGCCGCCAAAAACACGCAGCCGTCCAGTGTCAGTGCATGAACCAGATTTCATGAGGGCACTTCCTGTATCTGTCAAGTTAGAGGACAAAGAAAATGCCTCCAGGTTAGTCTGATACCCTAACTGCTATACAAGTAGAAACAACAGAAGTCAAATTTTGGTATACTTGGTACTGGACAATAGAAACTACTAAAGACTATGTATATTCTAGATGCTGTTAATACCAAGTTTACAGTGAGTTTTAAAAGGCTGTGTTATGCTTTGTGGAGATTATTTTTCTGAATTTATTACATTGATGCTGTGGCATCAAAAATAGTATGTAAAATGTTTAGCAGTGATGCTAAGTTGTTAAACTGGATCACATGGCTTTCATATTTTGTTGTGCAATACTTTTATCAGTGTATTTAGTTTTACACATGTGTATTGTACCATATTTTGTTCCAACCATGTTATCTACTCCAGGAAATATATATTTCTGTCTTGCTTGTTCATATGCAGCCAAAGCTGCATTGAAAAAAGTATACATTGTTGGGCCAATAACACGCTTATTTAAATGATGTAAGGTTTTATGTATAATTTTTCCTGTTATTGTAGTCGGAAGAGTCACACAAGACCAAGGTCACTTCATGAAAATCAGATGCATCCTATAGGCTTCTCTGTACCTCAAGGACCACCTTCAGCTGAAATCTTAAGAAGCTATCATAAGTAAGAAGATTTAGCAAAACTTTATTTATAAAATTTCAAATACTTGAAATTTATACAAATGCATACAAAAGTCTGTTCTTTTGTCTGAAACCTCTATCCAGTCAGATCTTCGTGTTTAGACTAACCCAAACCCTTGAATAGAAATGACTTTTGAATGCCTAAAATTGAAATTATTTATCTGTATCTGCTATAGGCGTCTTATATACTGTTGGAAAGGTCTGATTCTGTACTTGTCAAACATATACAATCAAAGATGTAAATATATAATTGCTATAAGACAGTCCAACTATCTTTAAAAATAAAAAAGGGATTATATAATTAATACCTTCATATTCACACATGATAATTAATGTGCCTATAAGGGGTGCTAATTTGTTTTCAGATCAGTTCAGTCGATTACTGCCACCACTGTATTAGAGTCTCTTCTGCATGACTTTTTGGGTTTAGATTTTTTCCCTCCTGTCTTTATTTCAGACTATGGGGGGGGGGGGACTTTTTGAGATACTTTAACGTTTAGTTAATGCCCCAGTTTAGTTTGGAAGAAAAAGCTACACAAGTGCTGTAAAATGTAGGTACATTCTGGAACTGAATCCAGGCATTTGAAAGGATTTTCACATTAATTGGACCATGGATTCCAGAATAGGAGGCAATAGATATTCAAAATTAAAAAAAAAATGGATAGTTTGTCCCTATCTCAAAATTGTGTAGGATGTCAGATTTTGTTGAAATAAGTTATTTACCTACCTTTTGATATTCTTTTACATGCTGAGATTTAAGTCCTGTATCTGCCACCTTGTACCCACCTTAATGTGCTTTTAACCACCTAGTTCCCTTAGTTTTGCATTTTTGTCAATGAAACTGGGCACATATATTAAGGGTTGCCACAAGAAAATCCTCACTTTCTGGTGGCCTTAAACTCTAAATATTAAAGAAACTATGGCCTTAACATCATAAAATTGGGCTGACACCCTCTAGCTCATTTATTTTTTCCATTTTTTTAATCAACACTGAGATTGAAGTTTACCATGTATGGATAACCATTATTTATCTTATGACCGTAATACACTAAATAGTATGTGATTTTGCAGTTCATACTTTCAAATTTCCACGGGAGATCCTCCACCTCCTGTGCCAACCTCAGATGTGGGTACTAGCAGCAACAGTGGCAATAGACGCAGTCAGGATGAAAACAAAATCTCTGACTTGAAGGCTGAGTTGAGGAGTATCAGTGATGACAGGGATATACTGAAAGAAGAGCTGCACAGGGCACAAAATAAGCTGGACACTCATAATAGGTAAATTGTGTATGGATAACAAACTGTGAGAATTATTCTTAGTGTACTCCCACCCATAGGTAGAAGCATAGAAAAGTTTCATAACCACAACAGGGGACTAGAGTGTGGATGTAAGATAGAAAAATATTACTTGATGATATAAGCAAAATATAAATTGAGTAAGAAACAGCCAGTGTTAAGATAAGTTAACATGATAAATATTCATAAAGTAGTATTAGGTGTAAGTGCAATATAAGTTTGCTAACCACATTGGGTGACAAGTATGTAGTCATCGTAAGTCACATAGATATATGGTTTACTAATATGAAGGGTAAACCGGTAAATGTGTTAGGAAATACTTCATGTAAAAGTTTCCTTAATCTGATACTTTCAAATGATCTGTGATGTTTGGTAAATCATAGTAAAACATATATCTTTTAACCTGTTTTACTTATTCTATTAAATATGTATTTGTAGAGAAGTATTTTAATTTTATAATCATTTCAAGACATAAAAATGAATTCTTATTACTTGGTGCTTTCTCTTTAACTGTACAGGGTGCAAGCCAGTCTGGAAATGGACATAGGGATGGGTGTGGGTGGTGGAACGTCCGCGGGGCATGGTATAGGTAGAGAGAACAGCGCCATGGGAAAAGATTATGACTACCTGAAAATGCAGTGTGAACAAGCCATGAGGGATGTACAGGTAATGCAAGAATGTGTTTGGTAAAACTCAGATCAACATATGTTTCTGTTCCAAAAGTTTTGCAATATTATGATGCATTACTAAATGTTTAAAGTAATAATTGGGAAAATTTGTTGGAAATGTGATATTTGTAGTAAGTTTGGTAGGAATGAGAAATGTAAGTTGACCAAAATATTGAACAAGATTAGATAAGTACCATATTTAATTAAGCGTCCCGCAAGGGACGCTTGTTGGGAGAGCTTCAGGCTCCGCCGGCTCCGCCAGCTCCGCATTTTGTTTTCCTTATAACTCTGTAACCGTTAGGCGGATTCTTTTCAAATTTGGCAGGTTTAGGCAGTAGCCTTGGGGAATTTTTTTGAATATGCTGCAGTGACATTTCAACCAATCAGAGAGGTCACATGACCAAAAATGTCTTTTTTCGATGGGGAAGCTTGTCCGGATGATAACTTGAAAGGACTTTTATCAATTCACCTGAAACTTGGCAAATACATTCATTCTATTAAAATCTGAAAATCATTAGATTTTGGCATTGATTGGTCAAGAAATGGCCGAGTAATTAATGATTAATTAATCATTACGAATTTTCCAAATAAGGAAAACACAAAAATGCTTATATCTCGAAAACCGTGCTAGATAGAGCGATTTCGACGAAATTTTTGACCCACAGGGTATCTCTGCGGAGTAGTTTTCCCAATTTTCAAAAATTTTTGTCTCGCCCAAAATGGCGGCCATTTTGAATTTTCGAAATTTTCGCAAAAATTGCAAAACACAAAAATGCTTATATCTCAAAAACCGTGCTAGATAGAGCAATTTCGACAACATTTTTGACCCGCAGGATATCTCTGCGGAGTACTTTTCCCAATTTTCAAAAAATTTTTGTCTCGCCAAAAATGGCGGCCATTTTGAATTTTCGAAATTTTCGCAAAAATTGCAAAACACAAAAATGCTTATATCTCGAAAACCGTGCTAGATACAGCAATTTCGACGAAATTTTTGACCCACAGGGTATTTCTGCAGAGTAGTTATCCCAATTTTGAAAAAAATTTTGTCTCGCCAAAAATGGCGGCCATTTTGAATTTTCAAATTTTTCGCAAAAATTGCAAAACATAAAAATGCTTATATCTCGAAAACCCTGCTAGATAGAGCGATTTCGACGAAATTTTTGACCCACAGGGTATATTTGCAGAGTAGCCATGCCAATTTTCAAACAAAAAATTTCTCGCCAAAAATGGCGGCCATTTTGAATTTTCGAATTTTTCGCAAAAATTGCAAAACATAAAAATGGTTATATCTCGAAAACCCTGCTAGATAGAGCGATTTCGACGAAATTTTTGACCCACAGGGTATCTCTGCAGAGTAGCCATGCCAATTTTCAAACAAAAAATTTCTCGCAAAAAATGGCGGCCATTTTGAATTTTCGAATTTTTCGCAAAATTGCAAAACACAAAAATGCTTATACCTCGAAAACCGTGCTAGATAGAGCGATTTCGACGAAATTTTTGACCCACAGGGTATCTCTGCAGAGTAGCCATGCCAATTGTCAAAAAAAATTTATCTTGCCAAAAATGGCGGCCATTTTGAATTTTCGAATTTTTGCACAAAAATTGCAAAACACAAAAATCCTAATATTTCGAAAACCGTGCTACATAGAGCGATTTCGACGAAATTTTTTATCTTCAGGGTATCTCTGCAGAGCAGCTATCCCAAAGAGCTTTCACTTGGTGAAGTTTCAGACCCATAGCTAATTGCTCACCTACTCAAAAAGAGTAAATGCGAATTACCTCTAAAAGTATTGCAGATGGCCAATTTTTCTCAAATAACTCATTCACCTACTTTTGGAAGAGCTTTCACATGGTGAAGTTTCAGACCCATAGCCAATTACTCACCTACTCAAAATGAGTAAATGCAAATTATCTCTAAAAGTATTGCAGATAGCCAATTTTTCTCAAATAACTCATTCACCTACTTTTGGGAGAGCTTTCACATGGTGAAGTTTCAGACCCATAGCTAATTATTTACCTACTCAAAATGAGTAAATGCGAATTATCTGTAAAAGTATTGCGGATACCCAATTTTTATCAAATAACTCATTCACCTACTTTTGGGAGAGCTTTCACTTGATGAAGTTTCAGACCCATAGCTAATTACTCACCTACTCAAAATGAGTAAATGCGAATTATCTGTAAAAGTATTGCAGATAGCCAATTTTTCTCAAATAACTCATTCACCTACTTTTGGGAGAGCTTTCACTTGGTGAAGTTTCAGACCCATAGCTAATTACTCACCTACTCAAAATGAGTAAATGCGAATAATCTCTAAAAGTATTGCAGATAGCCAATTTTTGTCAAATTAATCATTCACCTACTTTTGGGAGAGCTTTCACTTGGTGAAGTTTCAGACCCATAGCTAATTACTCACCTACTCAAAATGAGTAAATGTGAATTATCTCTAAAAGTATTGCAGATAGCCAATTTTTCTTAAATAACTCATTCACCTACTTTTGGGAGAGCTTTCACTCTGTGAAGTTTCAGACCCATAGCTAATTACTCACCTACTCAAAATGAGTAAATGCGAATTATCTCTAAAAGTATTGCAGATAGCCAATTTTTCTCAAATAACTCATTCACCTACTTTTGGGAGAGCTTTCACTTGGTGAAGTTTCAGACCCATAGCTAATTACTCACCTACTCAAAATGAGTAAATGTGAATTATCTGTAAAAGTATTGCAGATAGCCAATTTTTCTCAAATAACTCATTCACCTACTTTTGGGAGAGCTTTCACTCTGTGAAGTTTCAGACCCATAGCTATTTATTCACCTACTCAAAATGAGTAAATGCGAATTATCTGTAAAAGTATTGCAGATAGCCAATTTTTCTCAAATAACTCATTCACCTACTTTTGGGAGAGCTTTCACTTGGTGAAGTTTCAGACCCATAACTAATTACTCACCTACTCAAAATGAGTAGATGCGAATTATCTCTAAAAGTATTGCAGATAGCCAATTTTTCGCAAATTAATCATTCACCTACTTTTGGGAGAGCTTTCACTTGGTGAAGTTTCAGACCCATAGCTAATTATTCACCTACTCAAAATGAGTAAATGTGAATTATCTCTGAAAGTATTGCAGATAGCCAATTTTTCTCAAATAACTCATTCACCTACTTTTGGGAGAGCTTTCACTCTGTGAAGTTTCAGACCCATAGCTATTTATTCACCTACTCAAAATGAGTAAATGCTAATCATCTCTAAAAGTATTGCGGATACCCAATTTTTATCAAATACTCATTCATCTACTTGTGGGAGAGCTTTCACATGGTGAAGTTTCAGACCTATAGCTAATTATATCCCCAGACGAAAGTCGGGGATATATTGGATTCAGGTCCGTCGCGCCGCCGCCGCCGCCGCCGCCGCCGCCGCCGTAGAAATTTCCTTGTGGACGCGATAACTCAAAAACAAATTAATATTTTTTTTTCAAACTTGGTACACATGTTAAGGGTGCCCAAAGGAAGATCCCTATTTTAAGGTGACCTTAAACTCCCAGTAAAAAAGAACTTATGGCCACCTTAAGGTCAGAAATTGCACTTTTGGCCACTTAGAGCCCTGTAGGTCACAAACTATGATGCACAGCTGGCTGAAATTTTACCTTACAACACATTAATATGTTCTTAGTACATGTGCCGAAAATCATGACTTTAAGTTGAGGAGAAAATTGTGTTTGAGGCCCATAAATACCCCCACTTAGGGATTTTTTGCTATACTTTACACATTTTGCCCTATAATTTGGAAGTGATAATTCTGATGAGTCTCAAACTGCGCTAGGTATAACTTTGATATGTAATCCTTGTCTGTAGAAAATTTTAGGGCTGTAGGTTTACCCAAAGGGGTCGACTTAAGGTCTCAAAAGTGCCCACAGAGACCCAATTTATGCACTTTTTGCCACTTTCAAGCACTGTAGCTTTCAAACTATGTCTCTCATCTAAGTTAAATATCATCTGGGAATATATCTATGTGTTTTCTTATATGTGCCCCAACATTTAGGCCTTTAATGGACAGTTAACCTGTGTATCAGGACCATAAACACCCACCCGAGTGACCCTTATAAGACATTTTTCACATCTTTTTCCCTGTAACTTGGAAATGGTAAGTCTGAGAAGTTTCAAACTGTATTAGATATATATTCTGTGTGTAATCTTAGTATGTAACAGATTTTAAGTCTGAAGCTTTAATTTTGAAGGTCAAATTGAGGTCTCTAAAAGGCTCCCAAAGACCCAATATTTGGACTTTTTGCTACTTTTAAGCCCTGTGACTGTCAAACTATGTGACTGATAGAGCTCAAATCCTATCTGAGAAGATATTAGTATGTTATTTTTATATGTGCCAAAAATTAAGGCTTTAAGAAGACATTTAACCTGTGTATGAGGACCATAAATCCCCACCCGAGTGACCATTTTTAGACATTTTTCACATATTTTTCCCTGTAACTTGGAAATGGTAAGTCTAAGAAGTTTCAGACTGTATTAGATGCATATTCTATGTGTAATCTTAGTATGTGACAAATTTTAAGTCTGAAGCTTTAATTTGAAGGCTACATTTAGGTCTCTAGAAGGCCCCATAAAGACCCAATATTTGGACTTTTTGCCAATTTTAAGGCCTGTGACTGTTAAACTATGTGACTGATAGAGCTGAAATCTCATCTGGGAATACATTATTATGTTCTTTTTACATGTGCCAAAAATCAAGGCTTCAAGTAGACATTTAACCTGTGTATGAGGACCTTAAACACCCACCTGAGTGACCCTTTTAAGACATTTTTCACATATTTTGCTCTGTAACTTGGAAATGGTAAGTTTGAGAAGTTTCAAACTTTATTAGATACATATTCTATGTGTAATCTTAGTATGTAACAAATTTTAAGTCTGAAGCTTTAATTTGAAAGCCACATCGAGATCTCTAAAAGGCCCACAATGACCCAATATTTGGACTTTTTACCACCTTTAAGCCCTGTAACTGTTAAACTATGTGATTGATGGAGCTGAAATCCCATCTGGGAATGCATTATTATGTCCTTTTTACATATGCCGAAAATCAAGGTTTTTAGTAGACATTTAACCTGTGTATGAGGGCCATAGACACTCGCCCAAGTGCCTTTTTTGACATTTTTTCCGTATTTTGCCCTGTTATTTGGAAATGCTTAGTGTGACAAGTCTTAAACTGTATTATATATAATTTTTGTTTGTTATGTATGTCCCCCAAAAAGTTTCAGATCTGTAGTTTAATTGCTAAGGTCTCTTTAACAATTGTAAAATGCCCACAGAAACCCAATTTATGGATATTATGCCACTTTAAAGCCCAGTAACTGTCAAACGATGTGGGGTATAGAGCTGAAATCTTTGAATTTTTAAAAGGAAATGCCTGTCTATTTAAATTTTGAATATTAATAATGTTATGGCTATCTTAGTCTTTTAAGAACTTATTTTTGTGTGTTATACCTCTGCTTGCTGAGTTTTTCACTTTTTAAAATGAAACTGGTTAAACATATTCAAGTAGACAAAATGGACACTTTAAGTGAGCTTTAAGTCCCAATATTAATGAAATTATATCCTTATGTAGTAAAACTAGGGGATTTTTAACCCTCAACTAGCCCAGTTTTATTCAACTTGCCTCAGTTAATTTTGGCACAGCTCCTACAGTTATGAACTCATTTCAGTTGATAATCACATACTTAAAATTCTCAATTCTTTTTGTATTTGAGTACCCCTTTTATATAGATTGTTTGTTTACCATTTATGCTCAACCCACATCCCCCACCCGGATTCCCCCCACCCACCTCTGGGACCTCCAGCTATATTGAGTGACACTAAATAAACAATGGTATTTAATGATATCAGATGAGAAACAAAGAACTCAATGGGGTTGCAGATCTTGTGTAATAGTGAGAGAGGTGTGGAGAAGGGGAGAGGGGTGGGGGTGGGAGGTGGTGGGCTTCATTACATATAACACAAAGGGGAGTCAGAACTGAGATTGTGTCACATATTTAGGTTGCATATATATGGACCACATATATAGGTATAGAGGAAATGAATAACTGAAAACAATTTGCAAATTCTAAAAATAATATAATAAAATAATAATATAAATAATTTTTTTTTAAATAATATTTTATTTGTGAACAAATATAGAAACAGATATGCGCTTTTGGGATTATGAATTTTAGAATGGACATTGAATCATCAATCATTTAAATACTTTGAAGGAAGATTGAAAAATAT